>JAOPSE010000007.1:61780921-66580921 GCA_029449295.1 Zea luxurians
AAATCGTATTTCTACTGGCGGTTCCTTAAGAAAACCGCCAGTAGAAATCCATGATTTGTAGTGGCGGTTTTCTTAAGGAACCGCCACTAGAAATCATTTTTATCCTTAATTTTTCGAGTTTTTCAAACGGCCTCGTATGACAAAACCACCAAAATAAAAGTTGTAGATCTCTAAAAGTTATGAAACTTTGTAGTTGACAACTTTTTTATTTGAACTCATTTCGGTTCTCAAAAATTGAATCTAAGTATGTCAAATTTAAAATTCAAATTTTGCAAACTACCTCGGATGAAAAAAGTGTCAAAATAAAAGTTGTAGAACTTCAAAAGTTATTTATCTTTGTAGTTGACAACTTTTTTATTTGAATTCGTTTAGTGTCTCAAATAAGCAATTTACACTTAAATGGTTGTAATATGTGGAGAAAACAACTACAAACTAGACACAAGACATGTCATAGACGGAGTGGTAGGGGAGGGTACGCGCGAGGGTGAGGTGACGGTTCGAATACTAACAACCGCGTAGCGTGCGAAAAATGCCGCGACTTCGACGGAGACGGGTGGGGTGGGCTGAGGCCCCCCTAATAAAAATAAATTTTTTAACTATTTTTAAAATATGTTTTATGTTTCCTGGAAACGATTTGCACTGGCGGTTTTATTACGTCGACCGCCAGTGAAAATCGATTATTTTCACTGGCGGTTTTACGCCGACCGCCAGTGAAAATCGATTTTCACTGACGGTCCTCAGTTATCCGCCTGTAAAAATGATGATTTCTACTGGCCCCTAGCACTGACGGTTACGAAAAACGCCACTATAAATAGGTTTACAACCGCCACTATAGAACTTCTCTGTACTAGTGGGCCGGCCGGTAGCAGTGTTGGTGTGGCGCGCGGCGGCCGGGCTCGATGTATGCACGCGTGCGCGCACATCCGCATGCATGCAAACGCGCACTGGCTCGTCGCAACCAAAAGTTGAGCCGCCGGCCGCCGCAGCGCCACCAGAGGCCGGCCGGCGGGGGCCGTAGTACTCGTGCCGTCGTGTGCACCTAACTAGCTAGCTATAGTAGTACCTAGCTATCTAGTCTAGTGATAAAATGTGCTGCCGTGCGTGGGGTGGGGGCTTCCATTCCTTTTGTTCGATCGCTAGCGGTGGGGGAATGAACATGCATGCGTGCTGGTGGCTGGTGCAGTGGTGAATAAAGTATATAACAATCCAGCTACTGCCTGCTATAGGGAATGAGGTGGGCTTAATTATTTGCATTGTACGCAAGCAAACTAGCTAGCTAGGTTTGGAGTCTTGGACCACCCTTGCATGACACTAATTGTTTATATTCCTTTTAATGCGTTGATTGTATTTGAAATATGTGCTGATATTGTAAACATTAACATATTTGTTTACAAAAAATAATCATAGTTAAAAAATGTTTGTTTTACAAAAGAAAACTTAAAAACAAGTTACAAACATGTATATGTATACTCTATTGTGTGTGTGTGTTTATGTATGATGTTTTTTAAGAAAGGAGATAATAAAATAAAACCCTTTTGGCATGATTATCAACTTTATATGAGTCGTAAAATTTAATACTCCCTCCGTCCCAAAGTATAATTCGTTTTAGACTAAATATATACTCGTTAATTAACCTATAAACGCAGTTTGCATATATGTACTACATTCATTATTATTTATTAGAATGTGGACGTGGAAAAAAAAAAGATGTCTAGAAATTTTTTTTGGGATTGTGGGAGTATATATATTTGAGACTGTAGAATAAAACTATGGGCCTGTATGGGAATCATGTTTTTTTTAAAAAAAAACACAGTTTATAATACCAAAGTTTACAATATTACCATGACATAACTATGGTATATTATTTTACAACAGCCGAATCCAACATCAGTTGCAGCGTAGGAGAGTAGACTGTAGCCATGTGCAAGAGAAAGACTTTTGTCCAGACCAAAGTTTTTTAGACCCCAAAAATACCATGGTATCGATGAAACCATGGTTTAAAATACAGAGTTTTTAGTTGTGCTCTCAAACATCTTTTGGCTTAAAATATCATAGTATGCTTAATATATATTGAGGATGGATGTTGATCTATATTTGTTTATTTATTTTGTTTACATGGTATGACAGTCCGATCCCGAAAACGTCGTCAAAACTCTCTGTCAAAAAAAGAAACACCTAAGAGAACAGATTCCTTTTAATGCGTTGATTGTATTTGAAATATGTGCTGATATTGTAAACATTAACATATTTGTTTACAAAAAATAATCATAGTTAAAAAATGTTTGATTTACAAAAAAAAAACATAAAAACAAGTTACAACATATATGTATATGTATACTCTATTTTGAATTATAAGGCGTTTTATACTTTCTAGATAGTTTTTCAACTTGCTTAGGTATACATATGATATGTCCAGATACATAATAAAGGCAACATATTTAGAAGAAAAAAAAACATATTATGGTTTAGAGTATAACAAAGGAAGGATTACATTTGTTTGAAAGCGTTTTGTTTTGATCTGAACCTCAGTTCCTTTGAACTATATATATGGTGAGTATCCGAGGTGGGTGTTCCGTGTTTGTGTGTGTGTTTGTGTCAATCATATCTATATATACCACCAGGCCACCTCAAGTTGTCCATATATATAGTGGCCAGAGGAGAATGATGTCGCTTCTTTTATATATATATATATATATATATATATATATATATATATATATATATATATATATATATATATATATATATATATATATATATATATATATATATATATATATATATATATATATATATATATATATATATATATATATGCAATGCGGAGCGTACGGAGTACGTCTTTTGGCGTGCATGCAGGTAGGTTCGTTCCTTTAACCCAGGCAATGCAAACTCGAATTTTATCCACGGCTAGCTGTCATCATCTACTACTAGCTAGCTACACACGAGCACGAATGACCTTAGCTTAGCTAGCTCTTGTCGCCGGCCGATCGAGAATAGTCTAAGAACAAACTCTAGTTTCTAGTCTAAGAACACACATCTACTTCAACATACATGCACTCCCTCCTGAGCAGGCTATACATTTCATGCCTTAAAGGCGAAAATATAAGCCAACAATAGTTAATCATTTTAATAGTAAGTTACATGCACACCGGCCAGCTAATAAAAGCCGTCCTCGGATATATGAAGAGATTTGACATGGATGTCCTGTATTTGTAATATTTTTCCTTACATATTCGGCCAAATTATTTTTGTTATCACTATTGTGTGATTGTAGAATATTATGTATATACACCCGCACGGCACGACGAAGCGCCGCAGGGTAGCGACAAAAAGGTCACGTGAGTGCCCGCGGTACCGGGAGACCACGACTATATAGATATGGGGGGGATCGAGTCCTTGGTTCCTGGTCCTCCATTCAAGCACCACTCCACACACACACACACACACCTAGACTTCCCAATCCTCCATTGGGCAACCTGTCACACAGTACGCCGTCGCCTGTGGTTTGGTTTGTGGAGTGAGAGAGGGAGAGAGAGAGACATAGACTCGGACTCGGAGAGAAGGAGATGATGTCGAGGGAGCGCAAGAAGGCGGCTGCTCTTCAGGAGAAGCTGAAGATCCTCCGCTCCATCACTCACTCCCACGCTGTACGTATGACATGATCTAGCTACCTGTTGCTCAATCTTTGTTTCTTCTTCTTCTTCTTCTTCTTCTTCTTCTTCTTCTTCTTCTTCTTCTTCTTCTTCTTCTTCTTCTTCTTCTTCTTCTTCTTCTTGATATATATTCTCCAGTTCTCTTTCATCTGTGAAGCTTCTCGCTATATATATATATAACTCTCTGCCTGATCTTTGAGTCGACCGAAACATTCAGATATATATGATTCGTGTTTAATTACTTGGCATATGGACACGTATACACCGCAGCTGAGCAACACGTCGATAATCATGGACGCGTCGGCGTACATCAAGGAGCTGAAGCAGAAGGTGGTGAGGCTGAACCAGGAGATCGCCTGCGCGCAGGACGCGCTGAGACACAAGGCATCATCCTATCCCACGGTACATATATAACCTCGCTGCTGCTTCTTTGGCGCCCCAGCAACAGCAAGCATGCAGTTCGTTCACATGCCAATAACCAACCAATCGATGGAGTCCGGGTTCAGGCAGTAGGGCCGGCGCGCGACGCAGGGCATAGGAGTTCACATGCGTCGACGTACGTACGAGAGAGGAGGCGTCTGCTAGCTAGCTAGCTAGCTAGCTAGCTTCATCACTTTGCATATTGTCGTCAGTCGTCGTCCGCGCGCATGCATTATTCAGTTGATCGATCCAGCAGCTAGCGTCGTTCGTTGTTGCCGCCTTGATTGATCAATGCATGACGACGAAACTAACTTATATCTGCAGGTGACCGTGGAAGCCCTAGGAGTGCAGGGGTCGTCGTTCCTGGTGAACGTGTTCTCCGACAAGAGCTGCCCGGGGCTGCTCGTCGCCGTGCTGGAGGCCTTCGACGAGCTGGGTCTCAGCGTGCTCCAGGCCACCGCGTCCTGCGCCGACTCCTTCCGCCTCGAGGCCGTGGGCGGAGAGGTAAAACTAATTACCGTCCATGCTGCGGCACTGCATTAGTGCAGAGAGCACAGTCCAAAATCCTGATCGGTTAATAATTAACAATCGGTGGTGCGCGCGCACGCGTGTATACATACATATATATGCAGAACGTGGCGGACAACGTGGACGAGCACGTCGTGAAGCAGGCCGTCCTGCAGGCCGTCAGGAGCTGCTCCGAGGGCGGCACCGAGCACGACGACGACGAGTAGTAGCTATAGCTAGAGGCTGAGCGCGCGTAAGCACACACGCCTTCTACTTGCATCGGTCGATGCTGGTGCATGGCTGGCTGGACAACCGCGCATGTACTCGATCCATCGTCGACCGGCCGGCGCCCTCTCTCTGTGTATGGTAGTAGCAGTAGCTCCGTTTCTCAGCTAGCTCCCCCTCTCGATCTTTAATTCGATTTTTTTTTACGCTTCTCTGTTTCCTCTATCTATCTATCTATCTATCTATCTATCGGTGGCAAAGATGAAACAGAGCCGCTGCTCCTAGCTGCTGATGGTCCGGTGAATTCGTTCGTAGCAGCGCACCGTTTCCTGTGTAATAGTATTGGCCGGAGGGCACGCCGTGATTTACATATTTAGTGTATATGTCTATGATGCATGCGTGATAATAAGATCGATCATATTCATGCCTGCACGCACGCATGATGTAAGAATGACGACGAATGATGGAGATGGTAGAGGTTGGAGGCAATGCTGAGTAGAGCTGGCATGCATGAAGCTACCCTTGATACATTGATGCCGACGATGCTCATTTTGGTTCGCTGCTAATTCGATCCCTTCCCCCTAACCAATTGCTCCTATTTGTGGAACAATCTCATGTACGTACGCGGTGCTTAAAATCGCTCCAGCTGCTAAGTCGGCAGCTCGACCTGCCTGCCTGCCTGCTACTCCCTGAAACATAGTATACAGTGCCTGCACAAGAGCATCGCCGATTTCGATGAGATAATATGCTGCTGTGCTGTACGTAGAGGGGTTTTACTGATTGATCTGCCCAAAACAAAACAGGATCGTGCTATTGTGCACGCCGTGACCGTGTTTATTACTACTACTGTACTCGAGAACGGCAGTCACGGGCTCCAAAAACACAGGAAGGCAGCCAATGGGATAGATGGATGGGGTGGGTGGCCCAGACGGATCGGACATTTATTCCAAGCAAGAGAGGCCGCGTCGTCGTCGTAGTAGTAGTAGTTATTTTAAAAAGCTGCAGCAGCAGCCACACACGGCTGGGGCTCCGGCTCCGGAGCGAGCAGGCATATCTATCCATCCATCCATCAACCACACCCCTGATGAATGATCTGACCCTGATCCTCATCCTGGGGCGCGGTGGCAGCCGCATCGATCGCTACAACGCCCTCGTGACACACGGCTCCGCGTCGCCTGTGACCCGTGTGTGCATGCGCGCGCAGCAAGCTGACGACCAAGCCACGGACGACGGACGGATCGATGGGGGCGGCAGGGCGTCGTGCCACCATCAGCCATGCCTGCTCCCTCCCTCCCGCGCGCGGCCTAGCTAGCTAGCTAGTTCGCCGTCCACCACGCACGCACGGTGACATGTGCCCCCCCAAGCCGCGCGTCCGGCCAGGTGCCGTACGACGGTGGCAGGGCCAGCGCTTTGTCGCCTCCCCGCACGGGAGCGCCGTGCCTTTGTTTTTCACCTGGCCCCTGTCTGTCGAGCGAATCGGACGAGAACCCGGTAGGCCGGGAGCACGGCGCGGCGCGGCGTGCTGCACAGCCTACGGGCTATAGGAGGGGCCCTGGCTGGCAGGCACAGGTCGCCGCTGCTCTGCTCTGCTCTGCTCTCCCCCTCTGCCATGCGGCCTCATCACGAGAGGGATTTCGCGCGCGGCGCGAGGCTCGCCCGTCACCGTCCTCGACCTGCCCCCCCTGGCCCTGGCGTCGCGTCCGGCGTCCGGACGTCCTCGGTCAGGTCAGACGTGCAGCGCAGTGCGGCGTCCAGACGCGCGGGCAGCTGCTGCTGCTCGTGAGGCGACAATTAGGGAGGCCACTGGGCTCTGCACTAGTCATTGCCCCCGCATGCATGCCCGCGCCCCTGCCCAACTGACGAGACGTTCGGTTGAAACAAACAAGCTAGGTAGCATCAGTGACAGCGAGCATCATCCTCCACGTGAAACCAACACGGGGTGCGTCCGTGCATGTGCCTCGCCATTGGAATGCCTCCACGTGACGTGAGTACACAACACTTGCTCCTGCTAGTATCAACCGAACAACAACAGCAGTGCCCGCGCGCTGCTTGCACTGCGTGACGGGCTGCATATGTATAAATCTCAATATATAAACATCAAGCGAACTAGTATATATAAATCATCATTGTTCACTGCTAGGTAGTTCACCCACCTTGCGAGACTGCGAGTAGCAAAAGACACTGCCAGCACTCCTAGTTTCTAGCCATCTTCGCTCGGTCGTAATCATCCCTCCACGCTCGATACGCCTCCCTGACTTCGTCCAGCTGCGAACCCGGTATGCCCGTGAACCTGTCCAGGTTCTCCAGCCACTCCTTCCACGGCGGCATTGAGGGGTTCAGGAACTTCGCTACTTCTGGTAGAAGCGCTGCCCTGTAGAACTCCTCGACCCCCTTCCTGGTTGCTTCCGACTTGTTCATGGACTGGATCCCGGGGCGAACGATCCTCCCTCCCTTGCTCTTCGTGCAGAAACTGTTGTCCTTGAGGACCAGGACCTCTGAAGGGGCTATTGGTAGAACGATTCTGGAGAACTTTGCGAGGGACAGCTCTATGATGTCTCTTGGTAGTAGCCCACGCTTCACCGCCACGGCGGTTCCAACCATTTTCCGGATCTGAGGTCAAGAGAAAGAAGGGTGTGAGTGTGTGACTACGAAGTTGTAGCTCCAAGTCTGTGTGATATTTTCAGCAATTAATTATGTCCTATTGTTTGAACCATAATTGAGCCTGCGGACGGTCCGGCCCTGAGGCCGGACGGTCCGCGGTCCGGACAGTCCGCGTCTGGGGACCGGACGGTCCGCGCGTGCGCAGAACAGATTAGGGTTCCGAGTTTTATGTTACGATTGTTAGCTAAAATCACGGGAAAAGCTCGGAAATTAGTTTGTAAAGGGTCCAGCCCCCTCCTCTATAAATAGAGAGGTATACGGCCGATTTATAATCAACAATCGAATCAATACAACTTCTATTTCGCATTTTATCTTAGGAGTAGTTCTAGTTTAGCCCTAGTTTAGCCTTCCAATCCCCAAATTCTCCGCCTCTTCTCGACTCTACGTCGATTAGAGGAGTCTAGGTCGGCCTGCCCGAGCCTAGACAACTCCTAGGATCTCTCCTCCCCGACGGGGTCCCTCCCGGGAGCGAGATCTAGGCGCTGCCGGCGATCATCCGCCGCCCCTGCGTACGCGCGGACCGTCCGGCCCTAGGGCGCGGACCGTCCGGCCGTCAGGCAGGGAACCCGGGCTCCTGCACCAGGTCGCGGACCGTCCGGCCCTGTGCCGCGGACCGTCCGCGCCTAACCAGAGAGCACCGCCGCTGGTTCTCTTGAGTAATTGGCGCCTCCAAAAAGGTGTCAACATACTTTTTGGCGACTCCGCTGGGAAAAACACATCTAAGCTCATCAGATCGGCCCTCAATGGCCGGTTCAAAGGATAGCTCTGATATTTCTCTAAGCAACATCATAGAGCCGACTTGGAAAACCTTGTCGGCTGACGAGCAGCTCCAGTTTGAGGAGCACAAGGAGCGGATGATCCAGGAGGCGAAAGCAAAGTTCTTGGCCAACTTCAAAGTGGACAGGAACAACAAGGTCGTCCGACATCGGGCGACGGATCCGGCTTCGCTCCAACCCACGCCAGATATCCCCAATGTAAGTAATACCAACGATCTGCAATCTCTTAGAAATTATGTAGAAGATCAGCGTGAACAAATGCAGAACATCATAGGGGGTATGCAAAGCGATCTTAAGAGACTAGTACGTGCATTCGATAAATCTAGTACCGCAAATTTTCCTTCGCACGAGGTTGAGTTAGGAGAAAACGCGCGTAACACATCGGCTACAGGTTGTCACGACCAGTCACAACCCCTTTATGGGATGCCGATGGACACATACCCTAAGCAACCGCAAATCGGCAGCAAACCAGCCGATCTGCACATGCCCGGACCGTCCGCACGTGAGCGCGGACCGTCCGGGCCAACAGCAGTTGGGCCTATTTTTAATGAGTTACCTAGATATGCGCCCGAGCCACCACATATGACACAGAACCCAAATTACCCAGTCGGACGGTCCGCATACAATGACGGACGGTCCGCATATGACCACGGACGGTCCGGGTACATATCCGGACAGTCCGCGCATGAGTCTTTTGAGGAGGATTATTACCTGAATCCTCGCCCGTCCCAGCAACACTTCCCATCACATTATGCAATGTACCAGCCCATTAATTCAGGATCCAGAGCCCAGGAAAGCTTTCCGGCCCCACCTAAAAGGTCGGAAAGAAACGATCAAACCTATGAGCCATATAGGGCAAATGGGAATGCACCACGTAGCTCAAACCAATGGGAGGAATGACAACATACTAATATGCAACCAACCCCACCTATGTTTGACCAGAGAGCCGGTGGTCTTGCACCTGCTGCCATTGATATAGTGAGGGAAGAAATAGCCGGGGCGTTCCGAGATAAGCTCGGAGTAAGCATGGTCCCTGGGGGGCAATCATATCGGAAACCTTATGACAGGCGATTTGATCACCACCCGTACCCATAGGGAACTAGAATACCCGAATTCGCGAAATTTTCGGGTGATCAAGGGAAAAACACGCGTGAACATATAGGCCAGTTCTTAGCACAATTAGGAGAATTGGCAGACACAGAGGCATTTCGCGTGCGTTTATTTTCATTATCGCTAACAGGAACCGCGTTTGCATGGTATGCCACTTTACCTCCCAATTCCATTTCATCATGGGGGGGTCTAGAACAAAAATTTCATGATCATTTTTTCTCCGGTGATTATGAATTGGATTTGGTAGATTTAGTGTCATTGCGACAGACAAAAGACGAATCGGTTAATGATTACATCCGGAGATTCCGCGATACAAGAAACCGATGCTTTCAAATTCATTTAGCAGAAAAACAGCTAGTAGGATTAGCCTTTAATGGTCTACGATATTATTTAAAAGAGAGATTAGAAGGCATCCAATTTTTTACACTAGCACAGTTACACCAGAAGGCTTTGGCTTGCGAAAGCCGGAGCAAAGAAACTGCTAAAACAATGCATCACAACGTACATATAGTAGAATGCGACCAAAGTAGCTCAGATGACGAATCAGCAGAAATATATGCTGCTGAAATGATTTGGCCAAAACAGGCCAAATCCTCGGCTTGTTCCTCCTTGCAGCCGGTTCAAAAGAAACGGCAAGAGGAGGTTAAGTTTACGTTTAATGTTGGTAAATGTGATAAAATATTTGACGAATTACTCAAAAATGGCAATATTAAAATAAATCACACTGTTCCATCCGCCGACGAGCTAAAACGTCGTGCATACTGCAAGTGGCATAACTCATTTTCTCATGCCACTAATGATTGTAATGTATTCCGACGTCAGATTCAATCGGCCATTAATGAGGGACGATTGAAATTTCAGGAAATGCAGGTGGATACAGAGCCCTTTCCAATGAACGTGATCGACTTTGAGGGCAAGAAAGTCCTGGTTCGGCCAAACACGGCCGATAAAGGCAAAGGCAAAGAGGCAATCATTGGCAATTCTAAAAAGGCCGATGAGGATCATAAAGTTTCTTGCAGGAAAGTGGTAGCCGAGAAGACTCCCGATGGAGGGGAGACCCTAAAGGTGACCATCACAGCCTCCAGTACTGGGGGGCAAGCGCAGACAGGGAGACAGATGCAGGAACCCGTGCTGCGTATCCCAGACGGTCCGGCACGTAGGTGCAGACGGTCTGGGACCCCACCGGACGGTCCGGAGAGCTCCGGCGGACAGTCCGGCCATACTCAGGACTTACAACGGCCACGTACTTTCAAACCACGACGACCAGAGATAGGTACGTGGAAAACAAATACATTCAAGGCAGCTGGTCGATTGATTAAAGCCGGCCCAACTTTTGATCAATTATTGTCTAAATACGTAAAAAAGAAAACCGGCCCCAGTGACCGGCCAGCAAAGCGACCCCGCTCACCCATTCATGAGTAGCGGTCAGGCCGATTGGACCACCCCACCAATCGGAAGAAATGAAAGGTCATACTATACAAGTGAGACCTAACTTACCTGCATGGACACCTCCACCTCCATATCCACCTATGCCATATCCATACACATATTTACCTCCGCCATATGTCCCAAATCAAATGTGGGGCATGCCACCATATCCATTTGGGATGCCACAGTACCCTGCCTGGAGGGCACCCCAAACATCTGTTTTTGACAGGTTGACGCCACCGGTAAAAGACCGATTGAGCACTGCTCAATCCGGTCACCAGGCACAAACCCAACAGGATTGCCGGACTACTCGGCCTTCAAGGCCGACCAATCCGGCAGGGGGGCATATGCCTGTAGCAACTCAAAGAACAACAAAAAAGGACATCATCAAAATAGGTACTGCAGATGTTGTCATACAGGGAGACAATAAAGGGCCGATGATTTTCGGCGAATCGGCCAACACAACCGAAAAGGATACGGCTACCATCAAAACAGCCGATCCAAAATACTCCATGCCTCGATGGTGCCCAGCGGGATTGACACGATCCCAAAAGAGAAAATTACAGCGCCTAAGAGCAAAGGAGAGCCAGGAGGAGGCGGAAAAGACATTTAATGACACACATCCACTATACCCGCCACCGCAAAAGAAATGGAGACCGAAGGCCGTTGAGAAAAAACAAACGGCCACAGAAATAGAAAGTCAACCTGCACCAGGTGCGGACCGTCCGGCCCCCACGCACGGACCGTCCGCCGTTCACCAGGAAGCCTCTGGACAACCTGCACCAGGCGCGGACCGTCCGGCCCCCGCGTGCGGACAGTCCGCCGTTCACCAGGAAGCCTCCAACGACACGACAACATCAATGGAAGAGGACGACCTGCTGGGAGAAGACCTGGTCGACTACGAGGCTTCTCCAGAACGCCCAGGTATGGATGTAAATATTATTACATTTTCTGCCGATTGTACTATCATCGGCGACGATGAACCTGTTGTTGCACAGTTTGATTTTGGTCCTAAAGAAGCCGCCTTAACTAAACCAAAGGAATCGGTAAATCATTTAAAGCCGCTCTTCGTGCGCGGTCACATTGATGGAATACCGATTGCTAAGATGTTGGTAGATGGAGGGGCGGCTGTAAATCTAATGCCTTATTCATTATACAGAAAATTAGGAAAACAAGATGACGAACTTATCAAAACCAACATGACCCTCAGCGGTGTTGGGGATAGTTCGATTAAAGCTAGGGGAGTCACGTCCGTTGAATTAACCATCGGGACTAAGACCCTTGCTGCTGCATTCTTCGTCGCTGATGTAGAAGGAAATTACAGTTTAATTCTAGGCAGAGATTGGATTCATGCCAATCAATGTATACCTTCTACGTTACATCAAATGTTAATACAATGGGTAGGCGATGATATAGAACAAGTACATGCTGATGTATCGGCCTGCATCGCTGTGGCCGATGCTCCTGTACTCTGGACTTATGAGACTGCTACATGTCTCACAGGAGTAGATTTTTCTGATTATCAGTTCATAAGTATAGATAGGAAAGGTTTCATTCCTGTAATGCTAGAGCCGATGGAGAATCGGCTAAATCCTAAATAAAAGTTTAAATGACACACAAAGTTCATGAGTCGTTGATCACGGACAATTCAGCTCTCAAAGCCGGATGGTCCGGTCTTTCACAAAATAGTTCGGACTTTAAGACCGAACATCTACCACAACGAAAAGATAGTATTATGGATGATCCGGTCCCCGAGACCGGAAAGTCCGTCATCACACAAAGATCATCTGATTCCTCTGTGGGGGACATGATAGAGGAATTCAGAGATCTTGATAAACTAGGATAGGGGTTTACATCGGCTGATCCTTTGGAGGAGATTGACATAGGAAATGGTAAAACTCCAAGGCCGACTTTTGTAAACAAGACCCTGGAGACCGATTCTAGAAATGAGATGATCGGTCTATTGAAGGAATATTCGGATTGTTTTGCTTGGAATTACACTGAAATGCCTGGACTAAGCCGAGAGATTGTCGAACATCGGCTGCCTATTAAGTATGGTTTCAGACCTTTCAAGCAGAAAGCTAGAACATTTCGTCCAGATCTTCTCCCACGAATCAAGGACGAAATCCACCGACTGCTAGAAGCTAATTTTATTAGACCTTGCAGATACGCAGAGTGGGTCTCCAATATTGTGCCGGTGGAGAAGAAGGAGTCAGGTAAGCTTAGAGTATGCATTGATTTTCGTAATTTAAATAAAGCAACTCCTAAAGATGAATATCCCATGCCCATAGCCGACACATTAATCAATAATGCATCAGGAAATAGAATTATTAGCTTCCTTGATGGTAATGCCGGATATAATCAGATTTTCATGGCCGAAGAAGATGCGTCTAAAACGGCCTTTATATGTCCAGGCTTCATTGGTTTATTTGAATGGGTTGTCATGACATTCGGTCTTAAAAATGCTGGTGCTACTTATCAGAGGGCTATGAATCTGATCTTCCATGAGTTGTTAGGAAACACTGTGGAAGTCTACATTGATGATATTGTAGTCAAATCGGTTGAGTTTAGTTCTCATATAGCTGATTTGCGCAAAGCCTTTGATAAAATACGTCGGTATGGTTTGAAAATGAACCCACGTAAGTGTGCTTTTGGAGTGTCGGCTGGTAAGTTTTTAGGATTTGTCATCCATGAACATGGTATAGAAATAGATCCTGACCGAATCAAGTCTATTCGGAATGTGGGGCCTCCGACTTGTAAGGTCGAAGTGCAGAGGTTTCTCGGCAAGGTGAATTATTTACGAAGGTTTATTTCTAACCTAGCCGGGAAGATTGATGCCTTCACCCCTATCCTTCGGCTTAAGAATGATGTTGAATTCACTTGGGGGGCAGAGCAGCAGGAAGCATTTGATCTCATTAAAAAATACCTGTCTTCGGCTCCCGTGTTAAAAGCACCACAAGTAGGAGCGCCATTCAGATTATACATTGCAGCTGAAGACAAGGTTATTGGGGCTGTTCTGACACAAGAAACTGAGGGGAAGGAGCATGTAGTGACATATCTAAGCCGAAGATTGGTGGATGCTGAAACAAGGTACACTTTTATTGAAAAGTTATGCTTATGCTTGTTTTATGCATGCACCAAATGTAGATGTTATTTACTGTCTAGTCATTGCACTGTTTCTGGTCAAGCCGATGTAATCAAATACATGTTGCATAACCCAATTATGAGTGGTAGAATTGGTAAGTAGGCTTATGCACTCATAGAATATGACTTGGCCTATGAACCATTGAAATCTATGAAAGGCCAAGTCGTAGCGGATTTTATTGTAGAACATCGGGTTAATGATATTCATGAACTAGACATGTCATACCTCACTATTACTCCTTGGACTTTATATTTTGATGGATCGGTTTGCAATGAAGGGCAAGGAATTGGCATTGTGCTTGTTTCACCAAGTAATGTCTCCTTTGACTTCTCTAGCCGATTGAAAACTTATTGCACTAATAATCAAGCCGAATATGAGGCCCTCCTATTCGGCTTAGAACTTTTAAATGGTATGGGAGTAAAACATGTGAAGGTATTTGGTGATTCTCAGCTGGTTGTCCAACAAGTGTTAGAAGAATATCAATGTTTTGATAGTACTCTAAATAGTTACCTTGAAAAATGTTGGAGCATAATCCATTCTTTTGACGAATTCAGTATTCGACATATCTCTAGAGTTGAGAATCATAGAGCTAACGATTTGGCACAAGATGCATCAGGTTATCGGATAAAGAGAGGGAAATTTCACAAAACTGAAATTCCGATAACCAGTGCAGAGCCAAATTCCCAGGTCGCGAACCGTCCGCGTGACGACGCCGGACCGTCCGGGGTTTCTATAAATGTTCTCTTAATCGATTCGGCTGACAATGAAGCCGATGTAAGTGATTGGAGAACACCTATACTTAATTATTTACGAAATCCCAATATTAGGACAGATAAGAACATTCGGCGAACAGCTTTCAAGTATGTTTTGATGAGTGATGAACTTTACCGCCGAACAGTCAGTGACGTCCTGCTGAAGTGCTTGGGCCCAGATGATGCTATATTAGCCATGGCCGAAGTACATGAAGGAATTTGTGGTACTCATCAATCGGCTCCAAAGATGAAGTGGTTGTTGCGAAGGTCTGGTTTTTATTGGCCTAGTATGATAGCTGATTGTTTCAAGTACTACAAGGGATGCCAAGTGTGTCAAAAATTCGGCGACCTACAGTTGGTCCCTGCAGCCGAATTGCATCCTATCATCAAGCCTTGGCCGTTTAGAGGATGGGGATTAGACTTTATTGGAGAAATTCATCCTTCATCATCAAAGGGGCATCGGTTTGTGTTAGTTGCCACTGACTATTTCACCAAATGGACTGAAGCCGTTGCTCTGAAAAACATGACGCACAAGGAGGTAATTGAGTTCATAACTGAGCATATTATTCATAGATTCGGCATTCCCCAGACCATGACTACAGATCAAGGGACTTCTTTTATGTCAAAGGAGGTACGTGAATTTGCTGAATTATACAGAATTAAGCTGCTTAATTCATCTCCATATTATGCTCAGGCCAATGGACAGGCCGAGTCTAGTAATAGGACATTGGTTAATTTGATAAAAAAGAAGATATCTGATAATCCTAAACATTGGCATAAGATTTTGTCCGAAGCTTTATGGGCTCATAGAATATCTAAACATAGTGCTACTAAAGTATCTCCTTTTGAGCTTGTCTATGGGCAGGAAGCAGTATTGCCTGTGGAAATAAGTTTGAATGTTGTCAGGTTCGCCAGACAAAATGATTTAACTATCACAGATTATTATAATTCAATGATGGATAATATTGATGAGGTGACTGACAAGAGGGTGATAGCTTTGGGAGCAATAGAAAAGGACAAGATTATGGTAGCCAGGGCCTACAACAAGAAGGTCAAAGCAAAGTCATTTCAAATAGGAGATCTGGTGTGGAAGACCATCTTACCTCTAAGGAATAAAGACCGGAAGTTTGGAAAATGGTCGCCAAGCTGGGAGGGTCCTTATAAAGTAAAACAGATGATGTCTGGCAACGCCTATTTGCTACAAACACTACAAGGCAAGGATTTGCCTAAGGCTTTGAATGGGCGTTTCCTCAAACAGTACCATCCTAGTATGTGGCAAGATGCCTAAGAGAACCGATGTGAGCACATCGAGTTAGTTGCTTTTGGTTCGCCCAGCTCCACCAAAAGGCAGGGGGGCATATGTTTGAACCATAATTGAGCCTGCGAACGGTCCGGCCCTGAGGCCGGACGGTCCGCGGTCCGGACAGTCCGCGCCTGGGGGCCGGACGGTCCGCGCGTGCGCAGAACAGATTAGGGTTCCGAGTTTTGTGTTACGGTTGTTAGCTAAAATCACGGGAAAAGCTCGGAAATTAGTTTGTAAAGGGTCCAGCCCCCCTCCTCTATAAATAGAGAGGTATACGGCCGATTTGTAATCAACAATCGAATCAATACAACTTCTATTTCGCATTTTATCTTAGGAGTAGTTCTAGTTTAGCCCTAGTTTAGCCTTCCAATCCCCAAATTCTCCGCCTCTCCTCGACTACGTCGATTAGAGGAGTCTAGGTCGGCCTGTCCGAGCCTAGACAACTCCTAGGATCTCTCCTCCCCGACGGGGTCCCTCCCGGGAGCGAGATCTAGGCGCTGCCGGCGATCATCTGCCGCCCCTGCGTACGCGCGGACCGTCCGGCCCTAGGGCGCGGACCGTCCGGCCGTCAGGGAACCCGGGCTCCTGCACCAGGTCGCGGACCGTCCGGCCCTGTGCCGCGGACCGTCCGCGCCTGACCAGAGAGCACCGCCGCTGGTTCTCTTGAGTAATTGGCGCCTCCAAAAAGGTGTCAACACCTATGAACAGCCAGAAAAGGATTGTTTTAAATCTCAGATGTGACTATATTGTTGACAGTGGGTACTACTATTCAATGAACTGGTTCGTAAACAAGAATGCCATTTTAAAAGGCATGTGAGCTTCTCAATTTCTCAGAGGGGTTAGTTTCTTGACAGCGATATCAAGTGACACCAATTCAGAACCATATTTTTATATATTAAAGGCGGACGCAAAGCTCGTTTCTCGTGTGTCCACGTCGATGGAAAAATTTTGGAACGTTTGATGTGATTCAAACGGCATAGCAAGCAGCTCCACATGACTCTCCCGAAGCATCCATCGGCGTTCAGGTCCTGACCAACGTCGAGAGGTTTCTAGACACTAGCAGAAAGCACTAAGCAGTCGCATTAAATCCACTTTCTCCCCATGCCACCGCCGCCTCATTGCCGCTGTGTTCTCTCCTGCGCCCATGCTCGCTCTCGCGCTCCACCTCGGCCTGCCATTGTCACCGCTGTCTCGCCGGCTACACCCCGTTGCGTCCTCCCCGGCGCTCTCGCTTGCAGGGCTCTACCTCGGGGCTGCACGCTCCCGTCACCGCCTCGCCGCTGCAGCGTTCTCCCATGCGCACCCGCTCGCTCTCGTGCTACGCCTCGGTCTGCCATTGCCACCGCTTTCTCGCCGGCTACTATGTACCTGCTGCGTCTTCTAGCTCCGGCGTTCCCGTTTACAGGGCTTTGCCTCGGGGCTGCACTGCGATAAGCTGATGAGAAACTCTACGCCCACGGTCAGAAACCATTACCTTGCTCTACACCACTCTCTCTGTCTCTACCATGTCCCCCATGCGTGAATTCAGACACTGAGCCTTTACTCTACGATTCCTTTTGTTTCGTTTCCCGTTTATTAATTTATACTATTCGGTTCTAATCTAGAGATGATTGAATTTTGTATCTTAGATTTCACTGTTGGTTCCTCCGGGAATGGACCTGGAATTTTTTGATCAAAACTTATATAAATTAGGAAAAATAATGTGGCTCCGAATTGTTCCGGGTCACCATTTCTAGACAACCGAACGGCCCTTAAGCTATTTGAATCCAGAGATGGGTTCGTATCACTCGGCAACTTCCGTACGGTGCATTATTTATTGTTGCTGATTGCCTTGTCATTATAAAGTGATGGTTTTTTATAAGGTGTGCTACCAATCGGAGATATACAACATGTGTCATAAAGCCATGAATGTACACCATATCAATTTACTTTGCTATATTCTCATAAATATCCTCTGCTAAGCATATCTATTTATCTCTTATTCACATAACCTGCTTGCATATGCAGATAGTCAATGCATATTCCAATAAGTGTACCTTGATGTATACATATACATTTAGATCGAATTTACCAAGTAAGCATTCTATTAATGTTGCATGGATACATATAGACACTATTACGTCTATGTATCTATATGGAAATTAATTAGATTATTTCGGGTACCAAGTTAGTAACTCATAAAGATCTTAAATAGAAACAGGCTGATTACATAGTGTTCTATGTATTTGGTCAACTCAAATATATTTTTTTCTAAAATTTGTTTACAAAGATCAGATGCACTTACTAATCTGTTCTATAATTATTTTTGCATGCCAGATCATCATGGTAGACGAATTTATCTCCAATTGTTTTTTTAAAATATTGTGATTCCAACGACAACATGTATGATAAATGAGAACTTTATTTTTATGGCGACTAAGACAGATTTTGTTGGTTTAGCTGGCTGCAACCAGGACCATTGTAATATAGTATCTAGATTATTCATGATGCTACATTTGTAAACTGCAACGTTTTAATGGTGCAAACAATATTATCACTATGTATCTACACTTTATATATATATATATATATATATATATATATATATATATATATATATATATATATATGTGTGTGTGTATATATATATATATATATATGCGTTAAGTCCATTGTAAATACATTGTTAAAAGGCTCGCGCAAGGCGCGAGCTAAGTTACTAGTATAATATTATACTGAGATGGTATCTCAGATGGATTGAATTTTGAAGAAAAAAAAATCAAGTATTGTCCAGCAATAAAGTATCCAGACCTTAAAAGTAATCTTGTGAAATTTAGTTTTCCCTGGTCGGTAGCAACGGAGTATTACATCAATAATGCCTTCGAGGTGGATTGTACATACCTGATGTAGCATGAAAGATACCCCGCATATGGTCAACTCAACGAACTGAATCCCTGATGAAGTTTGCAACTCTCCACAGGAACAGGTAATGATATCTCTGAAATGTGAAGCGTTTAATCTATCGCTTTCATCAGGCTCATGCAGCCACCTAGCTTGAATCTGCACCCGATCCTCAGAAAGCTTCAGAATATCATTCACACGAGTGTCTTCTGGTATACCAGAGTCAAAGATTGATGAAATATTCAAGTCCTCATCGTGATCTGGAGAAGTGCTTTCTTCAGAAGAGCTTTCTGCCATGCCAATGTCAGAGGACATGGACTTCAACGCCGAGCTTGCTCCTTTGGCCCTTCTATGTCTTCCCGCGAGAACCTTCCTATACTTGGCACGTGCAGTGTAATTATGGAATGGATGGTTTCCCTACAAGTTGAGAAGATTGAGTGAAGTTTGTGTGCATGCAAAGTAATTCAACGAGGAAAAAAATATTCTGACAAGGTCTTCCCCTGATATGCATATTAGGACAAAAGAGGGTGTGCTTATATCTTAAGGAATTAATTTGTCCAGGCTTCTACAAATTTGTGTTATGTCTAAGCAGTAATCGTCTAGCAAATGTCATGCAGAGAGTACACTGAACTAGGCTCCACTTCTTCAGTTGTGTCAGTACCACAAAATATATATTCTGAACCTTCAAATTTAGTCCAAAAGGATCCTGAAGTTGTTTAACTACCCACTGAAGCATACAGCAGTCAAGCAATTGGAAAAGCACCAACAAATGAACATGTTTAATTATGACACATGCATCTCTTAACATGTTTAAATGTTCATAAGCATTCCACTTTTTTTTCATTTCTATCGTCTAATTGAGAAATCAGAGAACGGACCTAAGCAATTCAGATACATAACAGGGCAGAATCTAAGGTTAAAGCTCGTGGAATCATGTATCAACTAGGTTCGATGACCTCTGGTGTAATATGCTCAATTGCTCATTAAATAAAACTCACTGCCATGTCTCTTTCTGATTTCAACATATAAGTGCGTCCCCCAATCACTTGCATGTTATGATTTAATTCATGGAAGATCCTATTGTTTTGCAAATACTGCACATCCACAGAATGATTGAGACACATTGAATCAGGGACATACCTCAAAACCTTTCAGTATTTTGTTGAATTCTGACAAGTGCTCTTGCATTTCTTCAGAGCTATAGTCATCTTTAATTCCAATAATTTCAGCAGGAAGAAGATAGAAGTACTCACGATATAAGCACTCCCTCCTTACATCAAAACTCCTATAGTTCAATGCACACCATGTCATGGTAGAAATTAAGTATAATCAAATGAATCCTCTTATCTCTATCCCTCCTGTACATTAAGCCGCCCCCATTTACCTTTGTGCAGGCAATATACTAAAAACCCTCACATTGTCCGGCAAATTTGAGTTAATGAAGCTGGCAAGAGCAATACCATCAGGATCATCCTCCCATGCTCTATCAGGGATTTCCATCTTAAGGGAAATCATTGTAGCCAATGAGTGTACCTGCAATTAGTCCATTCTAAGCATGCATAAAAGCCTTTGTTAGCTGAAAAATGTATTCTTCATAAAATCTGAGTGGTTAAATGGTTAAAGCCTACCCCTTTATCAGTTCGGCTACTCCTCTCCCACCCAATCTTTTGCAGTTTTCCATAATTACTCTTGAGAATACCCCCTGACTTGAAGATGGCAGATTCCAGGACTGACTCAATGGCTGCAGAATGAGCTCAGAGAAATTAATCTATATCTTATAATGTCAATGCATCATTCTGAATTGTTGATACTCCCTCCAGTATGATTTCTAAGGCCAGTCTCAGTGGGAGTTTCATGTGAGTTTTATTTGCATCTAATACTACGACACGTGTGCAAATTTGATGATTTGGCAGGTTAATTGTGAAGGGAAAGTTTCATAGAGTTTCATCAGGATGAAACCCGCTGACACAGTTACCAACACAAAAGCTGACGTGGCTGTCTTTTGTAATTGTGCTGTGAAACTGGCTACTAAGGCCAGTCACAGTTAGTTTGGGGGGGGGGGGGGGGGGGTCATGTCCCTGTTTCCAAGACTTCCGGGTATTGAAATTTGAAAACAGTGCAAATAAGTTGTATTCCCATGAAACTCATTTCATCCCATGAAACTTTTATCACCTCTTTATGTTATGTCATGTCAGCTTATTTAATGCCCATAAAGCTCTACCAAAACTCCCATTGAGAGTGACCTAAGACTGAAACCTAAAATTCAGATACCAAGATGCACACACGGAACATTACTCACATGTAGGATGATTTACTCCGTGGACATTACTCACATGACACAGATTAGCCATGTTATGCTTAATGCGTGGTTTCATATGTAGGGTTGGATGTCGAGCCAGCTTGGCTTGGCCGAGCTCGAGCGGGCTCGTTAAGATAACGGGCTGGCTCGGCTTGGCTTGTTAAAGAACCGAACTAGAGAACCAGCTCAGCTCGGCTTGTTTGCGAGCTCGAGTTGGCTCGTTCAGCTCGCAAGCCACAACAAAAAAAAACAATATACACATGTATAAAACAATATAATCAATTACTAGTTAATTCTAGACCAATTTAACACTAGAAAAGAATAATAATACTCACAATTTCACATAACATGTCAATCCAACACCAAATTAACAAAGTTCATCACTTATTAGTTCATCCAACACAAGTGTTGTGATCTTTGTTCGAATATTTTGTCCATCCCTACTCATACACTTAATGACTTCAGATGACGCATGTACCTTATATAGTAGACTTTTTTTCAAAACTCACATATGCCTTATGAAATGGACTGGAAAGAGTAATTAACAAAAGAACCAGGAGAAATTATAGTACATAGAGCATCCATGATTTAGTACCTATATTCTAGAAATGTCATCTGTGTCATGTGTGCCAGTGTGTGACCTTTCACAATCATTATATAGGATTACAAAACATTGCGGTGAAAGTTTAAATCATTCGACAAGTAACCAAGCATTAGAGTTCCAATGCACAGAACCACTAGCGGCAAAGCAATGCAACTAGCACGAAAAGAGTCATCTAGTACTACCAGGCATAAAGCCCAAACAAGTTAATTATTCAGAGCTTACTCGAATCCACGCCAAGCTCTTGCTGCTTTTGAAGCCCTGCCAAGCACATAGCAAAAGCATTACATCAAAGCTCCACGGCACCCATTTCCCCGGGGGGAAATTAAATAGTCGACGAGCAAAACCTCGGTAATCAGTGCCGACGTAGCCGATGCGGAGCACCACCCTCTTCTTGCGCGCTGACTCCCACCTCATCCCGCCGCCTCCATCATTGGCGGACGTGTCAGGGGGAGACAGGGACGGCGTTGGTTTGAGTCTGGCGGATGCGGAGGAGGAATAGCAGAGAGTTGTACGCGGAATGCTAGGGACCGCGCGCCTCGCGAGGAATGCAGAGGATATAGACCTCCGGAGAAGACACGAAGCCGACGCCGTGGCGGCGACGGCGGTGGCGGCGGCCATCGTCGAGGGAGGCGATGTGAGGAAGAGTGGCCCACTTAGAAGGTCCGTTAATTGCAGTGGCAGATAAGACCGAATATCGTGACGGGCTTTATCTTATGGGCTTTCTAGAGTTGGGCCTGTAAGGCTATGACCCGCAACCGTGAAATGCTCTATTCGCGATATGCCATCGAAAATTATATAAATTCTTTGTATGCCACTGGATCTACATATCATACATATAAAAAATATCCCCTAAATGTCATTTAATGGCATATAAGGGATGGGTATAAAATTCAATGGCATGGTTCTGTCAACATTCGACTTGTTTGCTAGTCATATGGGTTTTCAGAAGCATCGCCATGGCTATATGAAATTACATTTAACTATTTGTATTTGTACTAGTTATTTTTATGCTTTATAAAAAGGTGATAACATGCTAACATCAAAATTTGTCCACCATAGTTGAATGTAATCCAACCTAGGGATAGTGCGCCCTATTCTGTGAAAATGTGGTGAATCTGGCAGACAAGATTTGATGTTAGCTCCCTAATTCTTTTGGGGCAATTACGTCAATGACCCTATTTTAGGTGTAACTACAAATTTGCCCTTAGTTTGTAAGCTTTGTGTGTTTTCCTCTGTTTTTTTAAATGAAACTGTTGTATATGCTCCTAGTCTGTTACTTGTACTGAAGAGTGTGAAGTACATTGCACGGTGTAATATGCATTTTGGGCTTCTCTTGAGCCATGAGGTGAGTGCCGCCGTGACACTGACAAAGCAACGTTGGTAGACAAGCAGATCAAAGCGCTAAAGGTACCATAAACATGGACTAACAAACAAGGCTTTATGATGATTTGAGAACACAAGGGATCAGGTTGAAGCAGCTGCAGCCATAAAAGTACAAAGGATCAGGCTGAAGATCTAACGTAATCAACTGATTGCAAGTGTTTGTATTAAAAAGTTGTAGTAATAATGTTTCGAATTATTCATTTCCCACCAATCGTCGATATGTCCGAGTGGTTAAGGAGACAGACTTGAAATCTGTTGGGCTACGCCCGCGCAGGTTCGAACCCTGCTGTCGACGTTTTTTAAATTTTTTTGCCCCAGCTGTTTTTTTTTCTCTCGTTCTGTAAGATTCGATGCACGCCGTTGATACTTTCCGCTGTAAAAGAACTGTTGCTAGAATAGCTCCCGGCGAAGCAAAGGTAAGTTTAGAGACCTGCGCATATAAATCAAATCTGAAAGAGTGAGAGATGGACCTTCAATGAATTTTACTCTTCAACGAAGTCTAGGAAACAGCCCCAGTTGTATTTAGATTATTTCTGAGCTTAACTGATGTTCTTGTAGTAGTAAACGACGTGATCGTCAACACTAGGTCACGTATGATGATTTCGCAGGCAGTGCTTGGATAGGCTTTTGATGCTGAGCCTATCTGTTCGAAATTGGACTAGCGCTTGGCCCAGACAGCTAGCTCCCTTTCAGGAGCCAACCAAACAGCCTTATTGACCAAACAGCCTTATTGTTTGGTTTCTTTAGTATAGGGCAGGGCCGGTCCTGAGGGCGGGCAACCGGGCCCCAAAATTCCAGGAGCCCCACCCCTATATATACATAGTGTATATATGTATTATGGCTAGGTCCAGGTAAAACTAATCCAATTAGACCTATGTTAATTAAGCCCAGATATACATACAATGTATATACGTATTATGGTCGCAACCGAATGCGATGAAGAAATTCTGCAAGTTGAGAAGGCCTTTGAAGTTAACTATTTTTTAGTTGTTGTTGATATGGCAAACAGCTCACTGAAAAAACAGATTTGAAGAACTCCAGACATTCAAGAGTATATTTGGGTTTTTATTGAGCTCGACAACATTGAAGTCGCTATGTGATATTGAACTAGAAGCCTATTGCATCAAATTTGCAAAAAATATTCTCTTCACATGGTACTTCTGATGTTGAGGTAAATGTCCTACTATCCGAGTTGAAGGTCTTGAAGCTAAGTTTACCTGAAAGACCAATGTCTTCTATGGAGATCTTTGAGTATGTTCGTCAAATGGATTCGTATCCAAATATTTCAATTGCTTACCGGATATTGTTTACTGTGCCTGTAACTGTTGCATCAGCTGGGAGAAGCTTTTCAAAGTTGAAATTGTTGAAGAACTATTTAAGGTCAACAATGTCTCAAGAACAGTTCAACGGATTAGCCACTTTTTGTATTTAGAAGAAATTATTGGACAAGGTTGATAGCAACACTATTATCAACGACTTTGCATCAAGAAATGTTAGATGAAATTTTTGAGGTAATATATAAACATATTTGAATTTATTTTGATATATTTGAGTTTTTTATCATATAAAAAATTTGTCGATGTACTTAGAAGAAAGTAAAAAAAATTATAGATAAAGCTTTAAAGGCCCCAATTTTTTGTTTCGCCCCAGGTCCCTGAAATCTCAGGACCGGCCCTGGTCTAGGGACTAAAGTTTAGTTAGGGGGCTAAAGTTTAGTCCCTAACATGTTTGATTCTAGGGGCTAAAAACAGTAAGAATATACTAAATGACTCATAAGAAGACTAAATGGCCTTTAACATTCTCCTGCTATTAGTACAATTGAACTAAATGAGAGGTAAATGTGGAATTAATATGGTTTAGACCCTTTTAGCACATATGTGAAGGACTAAAGATTAAATCATTTTAGTCTATATTTTAGTCCTAGTGTTTGGCAAAAAAAAGACTAAATGAGACTAAAAACTAGAGACTAATCTTTAGTCCCTCTAACCAAACACCCCCTAAGCCCGAGCAATCAAGTTATCCTTGACCACTCAAGCTTCGGCTGTTTGCCTTCTTTGGTGTCCTAGAGAAAAGGCCCCAAACTCCCCGGAGTTCATTCGGGAATTCCAAGGCTCAAAGAGCTCAACCAGGAAAGATCTAGATGAGTCTAGAGTGTTCTATACAATCAAGGACAGTTCTAAAATGCTAGTCTAAAAATCAGGCTTCAATGCGCTTAAGTGATAAAGCTCTTCACAACTATACAGTTTAATAATTGTGAATGTCAGACTTCTTTTTTTTAGCAAAACTGGTAGATGGATAACAAATCCAAATAAAAGCAAGAATTCTGCTTATATTGTAAAGACTAGTACTTGCCTAAGCAACTTCTGCAACACATCAGGCATCACTTTCTTAATAAATTACTAGAGTAAAGAACTTTCTAGCTAACGTTACCACAGAAAATCCATACAATAAAGCAGCTCTATTAGGTTCACCCATTCTCTAATATCTATTTTTTCACCAATCAAAGTAATTGATTATCAAAATGTTCCTTCAGATAGAAACTATGTTCCAGTAGTATGGTCAATAGAAAGAACATTTCACTGCATGAGCATGAGAATAAAAACAACATAGAAGTAATATTATTAAGTCCCTGACATTTTTTTTGGCCTGATACACTTTCTAATAGCATTACACCTGTCATAATATCTAAGGTTGTAGGTTGATGATTATCTAAAGTTGACGAGTCTACTTCTCGTCAGGTTGTTCACCATGCCATGCCCACACAATATCTTCTAGTGCCGGTCTCATGCTTTGGTTCATAAAGTTATGATACTCAAGGATGTCACCATTGATTTTCTTGATCTCCACGAGATGATAATTTGGTGTGATTTGAAATATCTCAGCATTTATAGACATCACACCTTTTATTCCTGATTTGGCAGCTTCCATATTCAACAATCCACCAGTTTTTGTTATAACCTTCAGATCCAAGCTCTTTGCAACTTCCATTAGCTTGGTGATAATTGTCATAGCTGTGTTGGTAGACGTGAATTTAGACTCCTTGTTTGAGTTTTCAAATATACCAGAGAGATCAAACCCGTTAGACAGGGAGATGATATCAAAAGCATTCAAAATAGTCAGTTTCTCTGCCGCTGAATTACACTCGACCATATTGCTATTTAAGGAATTCAAAGCCAAATCCATGTCACTAGGCACATAATCTCTCGTTGTAGAATCAAACAATCTTGCATCAAGACCAATTCTAAACCAAGGATGAGTCCTTATTTCTTCAATAGATATTCGTCTATTAGGGTTTGGATGAAGGATGCGCCGCAGAAGCTTTCGAACATCTGAAGAAAACCAACTTGGCCATTTGAGTTCTGCTTTGCAAATTTTCTTATACATGTCCATCATGTTCTTGTCTTGGAAAGGAAGATAGCCCGCCAACAACACATAGAGGATCACTCCACAAGCCCATATGTCAGCTTTTGCACCATCATATCCTTTTTGACTAATTACTTCTGGAGCAACATATGCAGGAGTCCCACAAATTGTGTGGAGTAACCCATCTTTTCTCTTGCAGTTTGGAAGTGCACTCAAACCAAAGTCTGAAATCTTTAAGTTGCGACTTCCGTCAAGAAGAAGATTTTCGGGCTTTAGATCTCTATGATAAACTTGTCTAGTATGGCAGAAGTCAACAGCACTGATCAATTGTTGGAAATATGTACGAGCAACATCTTCTTTTAACCTTCCGCGTTGAACCTTTTTGAACAACTCTCCTCCCTTGACATACTCTATCACAAAATATATCTTGGTTTTGGTAGCCATAACCTCATACAATTGGACAATGTTTGGATGTTTTACCAACTTCATCACCGAAATCTCTTGAATTATTTGATCCATAAGACCACACTTCTTGATCTTATCTTTGTCAATCACCTTGATAGCAACGCTTTCTGAAGTCTTAACATTGCGAGCATGGTAAACTTTGGCAAAACTCCCTTTTCCAAGTAACTTTCCCATCTCATATCTCTGCATTAGAATATTCTCTTTATCAGCCATCTTCTCAGTGTTCTACTTTCAAACTTGAATTTCAAACTTGAATAAGTTGGCGATGAACAACAATGACGTACAAGATGCTGGTAATTATAAGTGACCAGCAATTTTAACCATCTCCACCTAGAAAGAAACCAGAGATGATGGTTGAGCTACAACTCGCGGCTCCATTATGTGTGTGTGCATGAGGCAATTGTTGTGCATATATTTGCACTCCAATGTCATCGAGATCAAGTAAAGTACAATTATGTTTGTGTATCCTGCCAATTTCCAGGCAAGGTACTCCATCATGCAACCACATCTTTCTGCATCCCTTTGATATTTTGGACCTCTGGCTGGAAGCAAAATACTGCAAATGGAAAATACAGATGTTTAGACACGAAGTAGCTCAGTATTAACTAGATGTAATTTTTAAAATGGACAAGGAAAATGTTTCCGTGCGTATAAATACTACATCTTGTATTTCTTTTGATTCATGAAGAAGAAATAATATCTTTTAACAAGAATATGAATAAAAACTTTAGGGCCTTTGACCCAAAAAAAACATATCTTTTCGTGGCCACGAAAAGAAAATACCCATGATATACTCTTAAAAATAATCCATTAATGTACCGAGAGGTAGATTGGTTTGAAATCACAGGGCAATCTAACTAGACAGCTCTAGTGTTCACACATCTCTAATAAACACAGCAGGTCGCGTGCAAACTAACTGTTGACGGTAATCACACAGAACAGTTTGTGTAGATCTATACTGTACTGTACTGTGCAAACCAGGTCTAAATCAATAGGCCGCAGCAAGAGTATGTTCGTGTGTGAGAACCAACCAAGAGTAGGATTATATTCACCCTACATGTGCGAGTAGTCTGCCGACGAGACTGAATCACATGTAAGCAGGCAAACATGCAAATCCCAGAAGCTAAAGATCCAAATAAAGCCATGTCAATAAGACAGGTTCTTGGATGCAACAGGATCGATCGAATCGGGAAGCGGCGGTGCGCTGGTACCTGATCCCGGGCGATCCAGGCAACGCGGAGGAGCCGCTCCCGAAGTCAGATTTCCTCTTCAGAAAAGATTCAAGTAAGAATGGGTAGAGGAGCGATGGGCACGAGAAGAGGGAGCGGGGATGGCGATTTCTCTGAAGATCCAATCGGGTTTGCCAAGCCAAAGCATGCGCACGCCGTAGGAGAGAGACCCCGGCCCCTTGTTTATAGGCGAGGAGGCAGAGGCACTGACTGAGCTCCCTCTCGTTTCGTTGGTCAGTAAGTACTCACCATCGCCACTGGCCATGGGCCCATCAGAACAGAAACATTGGGTAGCTTGTTCGATTGGACATTGGACTAGGCAGTGAGTGGAGTCGATAAAATTGTTAGGCATATCACATAGCGTTTGTGCGGTACATAAAATTGTCTTCTGTATATATGAAGCGACCCGATGATTATACTGATCAATGGTAATCGTTGAGTAAAAGGTAAATGAAAAACAACAGATACAGGATTGAACTTGTTGGCTGTTATCTAAACAATATCACCAGGAATGGGAAAGATGTTGTCGATGATAAGTTAGAGCCTGGAATGGGAAAGGATCGGAACAAGACACCAGAGCAAATCTGCCGAAGGGGAACATGGCGAGTTCATGGTTCCTCTGAAAGTTTGCGAGTTCATGCTTCTCCACCGTCACCTCTTTCAGCCAGTAGTTTGACAGCACAGAGAAAGTAGTGGAGCTGTGGAGGGAACTGAAGCCTATGTCGACATTGTTTCTATTCTCTACTTCACGAATTCTCTACTCGGATGTTGATCCGGAGATTGAAGAAGACTTCAAAAGTTCAACCATGATTTTTGTGTGTGTGTGTGTTTTCACCACCGAGTTTGGCGTGTGTCGAATCCACCAAATCCTGCTCTCAGTAAATACAATAGCACGATTATGAGATTATCGTTCATTAGACACGTACGTTCGCAGGTACCAGCACCCGATCACGTACGGGAGGAGGTGAAAAGTATGCTAGTAGCAGGACGAAACATTAGCAGCACAGCACGCGCCAACGGATAAAGATGAGGTTAGTTTAATTTTACCCACTACCGGCGGCTGCCCTGATGAAATCGTCCTATCAGCCAAGACAGATAGTCTACTCTAGTCGATATGCATTGAGAAAACGTTAATAATAATAAAAAGGAGGAAACGAGGGATTCGCAGATAAGAAGATAAGGGCTCAATAGCCAGTCCAAAAGTTGTACGAAGGAATTGCCAAGAGAAAATAGACAGCGTACAAATGGAAAGCGAGGGTGGATGTTGAGCTAATGGGTCTGTTTTGTTCATCTTTTTTCGGATGAGTTTTTTTGAAAATTTAGTTGTAAAAATAATCTGACTGTAGATAAAATATATCACGAAGATTATGTACGGAGAGAAATAAAAGAGTCTATAAATTTAACTAATGTAATTCTCATAAAAATAAATGCAGACTAAAAAGTTATGCGTTTAGCAGTCGGATCAAGCTTAAAAAAAAGCTCGAATAAACAGGGCCACTAATAGGACAAGAACCATCCATCCATCGATCCCTTCGCCATCGCACTCAGCACTGGGTCCCGGATCAGCGCGTGCGGGACTGCTCGGTCTGCGGCCGCCAGCCGAGATATTTTCAGCTAGATGATAGCGACGCCCAACCGCAGCCACTCCCAGCTCCGCGTCTCGGTGCCCGATCGCAACTTTCTTCCTCCGTCGTTGCTCTTCTCCCCGTCGCGACCATCCATCCTTAGCCTCCCCCACTGTGGCTTGCGAGCGCCGCCACCGTAGCAAAAGCTGCAGTTTCCTTTTTTTTTCTAGTGTCACCTCCCCAAATCCTAAATCCACTGTTTGCTTTACTTTACATGCTGTGAGCGTCAGGATAGCGTCAAAGCCCAAATGCAGATAAACATCCAGGTTTCTAAGCGCGGCACTGAGCTACAAAAGCTAACAAAACACTAAGAACAAACTAAGGCGACATAAATGGATCTGTCAGCAGCAGCAATCGATCAAGCAAGGATAACCATGCCTGGGTCTAGTGGTCTGTCAACGACGTCAGGAGCAATTGACAACTGGATAAGCATGGCAGAAGAACCAAACATGACCCTGATCTCTGCATTGCAGTTCTATTCTTAATTATAAGAACCGTCTTTTTTTTTTGATAAAAAAAAATTAGAGCTCATCCAACAGCGCACCGTGCCGTACTGGATAAAGCCGGAGGATATAAATTAGGAGTAAAAGCATGGGTGCAGCCATAGAAAAACAATGGCATGCGCCTCAGCTGACTGCACCGTTGGCCTGCTTCAACTGAAGCAAAGCAGCTGGGCTGGCCTTCATTAGTTAGTGAAGAAAAAAGAATCGGCTAACGGTGGCATCCCCCTGTGGTCCTACATACTTCGCTGAATGTTCAAGCAGCATTGCTAATTACTCACTTTTGAGCATATTTTAGTCTTCCATTTTTTTTTCTTTCCTCCATTGTTTACCACCAGTACTACCACTACAAGTATGATGGAGACGTTTCAGCAACCAACTAATATTTGCTTGATGATCCAGAAATACTGCTTCTATGTAGGATCAGGTGTTATTCCTAACGCTTCCACAGTTTCTAAAATCCATGCACTCAATACCTGAAACGAATATAACCCTTTTGAGCTGGATCAATCGAACTCTACTGCTATAGGTCGAGTACATGGTAGGAATTCCAAACGGTACAATACAAAATCACTGCAGAAAATTTAACTTAACGAGATAGAACACGAGCAAGTTATCTGAGAAGCCAAGTCAACCTGAAGAACAAAAAAAAACCTGATATCATGCAAAGAAAATGTTTGTAACTAGTATTCTAAGAGAATACAAGAACAAACACCCTTGATGGGGTAAGACTGAAACATTTCTATCATGTCAACACATGATCGATATTTCTGCTCCGTAGTCTCATAGACAAGGCTACTGGTTGTACAGAACTATAGTAGTGCTATAAACAAGTAGGCACTTCATTACGCCTCGACTCAAATCTGCTTACAATATTACACTGAAACCGGAACTTGAAATGCGACAGACAGAATCAGTCACAAAAATGTTTTCAGGCACTCTATACTGCACATGGCTTTCTGCATCTATCCTCGACCACCGCCGACTCTACAACTTCTGCCGATTTGGAGAAAGGAAAGAACCATGCAAGGTTCTTTAGTATCTGATCCCTTTTGCGACCTCGAAGAAGTGAGCGACATTTTCCTCCGGAGTTCCAACCTTGATGCCATGGCCAAGGTTCAATACATGTCCAACATTGCCAGCCTTCTGCACAGTGTCGTAAATCCGCCTGCTTATAAACTCTTTGGATCCAAAAAGAACACCAGGGTCCACGTTCCCTTGGACTGCTGTGTTAGATCCCAATCTTTTCCTGCCCTCTGCCATATCGACCGTCCAGTCCAAGCTGACAACATCAACACCTGTCAAAGGAAGCCTCTCCAGCAAGCCCCCAGATCCACTTGCGTAGAGTATCAGAGGCAAGTTAGGATGTGTTTCCCTAACACTATCCACTATCTGCTTTAGATAAGGCAGGCTAAACTCCTCAAAATCAGCCGGGCTGAGTTCAGTAGCCCATGAATCGAAAATTTGGACAGCCTGCGCCCCGTTGTCCGCTTGGTATTTAATATAGTTAGCCATTGATGTTGTGAACTTCTGTAGCAAATTGTGTAGAATCTACAAAAAAAATGTCAAGGTCAAAGCTTTATAACAAGACTTTGGATGATCAAGAAACAACAACAAAGCCTTTTAGTTCAAAGCAAGTTGGGAATTGGGATAGGCTAAATATGATCAGAAAAATGAATGAAAATAATGAACAAACTTAAAATATGCTTTGTGTTAATAAACTCTAGCAATGTCCTTCGTAGTGCTCTGAGATACACATCAACCAATTTGTTCAGATGTCATGCTAGAAGTCAATCAAACTGTGTAGCATTCAGTACCCTACATGCAACCGCAAATTTTTTTCAAAGTGATTGTGCTGAGTAGAACAGTATTCATGTGGAACAAAGATCTTTTCAATACCGCTGGTTCTGAGAAGGCCATTTTCTTAATCAATGTAAAGTTCTTTGATGAACCTCCTTCCACACAATAAGATGCCAAGGTAAACGGAGCTCCAACAAAACCTAGTACAGCAGCTTCATTCTTAACCTGAGAAAGAAACAACTGAGTCACTCCAGCAAGAAGAGAAAAAAATATCAAATGTTTGAAATGTGCTTCAATACCACCTCTACACGCTGAAAATGTAATTTCATGCAAAATACCAAAAATCCAAATAAGATTAGAGATACATGTGTTTTATAGTTTCCACTTAAACATAAAAGTATTTTTCAATCTTTTGAAGAATGGAGACTGATTGTTTCAATGTACTGTTTACCATGTCATTTGACTAAACATTCCCATTAAAAATCCACATGAGCTACTCAGCATGAGCAATTGCATTATCTTGATGTACTTATTCCATAATGTTTTCGTGACTATAGCAAGCTCCAAGTAATGTTGCATTAAAACTTAAAAGATCAGCCCAGATTGCCTGCGACTTAAGGCGACTGATATTTACTCTGTGAAACTGAAACCTAGAGGATTGATCAATTAGAAAATGAAAACTGTGAGTTGGCTACCAAAATCTTAACAGGAACAAACGTAGTCCCACATGAACATGTTTTTGTAATGACCAATAGACCACATTTACTAACCTCTTGTCGCAAAATATTCAGAGCCTGCCCCACATAAGGGACCCACTCCTCAGGAACAAATTCTCTGACTTCATTCACAGCTGCTGCCGTTCTCAATGGATCATAGATCACTGGACCTTTTCCCTTCACAATGTCAAAAGGTATGTTCATCCCAGGAAGTGGAGTAAGGATGTCCGAGAACAAGATGACCTAATAAAAGCACATGAAAAATATTAGCACAACACCAAAGACCATACGTAGCAGAATAACAGATATTGGGAAATATCTGAAATTCATATACTCCGTGTAAGCTTTGTGATAAATTTCTAAACAGAGACCTTAAACAACATACACAAAAAGCTAAAGTCTGCAGCTTACTCCATCAGGCTTGAAAACCTTCCATGGTTGCAAAGAGATCTCAACAACTAGGTCGACATTTTCTGATCTTTCACGGAACGAAGGATACCGCTCGCAGAGTAATTGGTAGCTCTGCAGAAAAACCGAAGGGTAATAAGTTAGTAAGGATGGGTGTTCAGTTGTTCACTATCGGTTGCACAAATAAAGCATGCCTTTAAAGGAAACATAGACCCATCCCGGTTCAAAAAGACATGGCTAACTTGGCATTGTTATATAAACCGTGAGTCACATACACAAAGTTGTAATGGTTCTGAAAAGGCGAACAAGCTCAGTACCAGGATCAGTTAGATCAACATGCAATCACTAGGTCGTTGTTGTGTGAACGGGAATCGGCATTCAATTTAAAACAGCAAAATGATTTTGCAGGGAGTTTTGATGATGACTTTTAATAGTTCCCCCTTGACTAGTCCACTTTTCCGCATGCCACTGGAACCTACATCACAGCACCCTACAAACATTTAGGTGCTGTTTGGTTGGGGTTTTTCTGCCTGTAATCAGTTCACGATGGGAATTGATTACGCTGTTTTTGTTTGGTTACGTCAGACTGTAATGGATCCCATCGTGAATGGATACGGCGCAGTACAATGTCTTTACCCCACACCTTCTAGCGCCAACCAATCCCTTATGCAGTTAGAAGAAATATTCCATAAACAAACAATCACTGGTTTTGATTGCAGTTTTTCGGATCACAGTGGTAACCGTTCCATTATCACTTACATCAACGGAGTACTAACCAAACAGCACCTTAGCATTTATGTTCCCTTCTATGAAGAATGTTGGCTAACTTCCTTATGTCTCACATGCATGATGCATTGTTGATCACTTTTCGAGACTATGACTATAACACTACCAACCAATTTAAGATCATTCCTCGAGCTGCGCACTGTTATGTTAACTACAAAAATGCTTAGCAGATCAACAGAGAAAATCGTGACAAAATGGAAGTGAACTTGCCTTCATGTACCTCCCGGCCTGCCTCATGAGCCAGACAGGTGGCCTCTCGACCTTCCTCCCTCTGATTGCGCTCACCAGCAGCGGCTCTTCCGCCGTCCCGGGCGAGGCCTCCTCCACTACCGCCTCTGGAGCACCATCACGTCGAAAGAGCAGCTAAATTAGCTTCTCAGCCCAAGCATCCCAACCTGTGAGCAGAAGAGAAGAAGCTTCACCTCCGACGGCGCTGCAGCGGACGGTCGAGAGCTGCCTGCGTTTGGGTCCGGCGCGCGCGGACCTGCCGCGGAAGAGGGAGGTGGACGGTAGCGAGAGCGGCGGGCACGCTGTTGCCATTGGGGCGGGATCCGAGGTGCTGCAGCGCTCGCGGACCGGCAAGAGGTCGGGGAGGCGACGACTTGGGCTTGCTTGGCTTGGCAGGTTGGCTCAGCCGCTCAGGCGACGGAGAATCGGAAAGGGGATGTGAATGGGATCAGGTTGGATGAGAGACGATCTGAGATGAGATGAACGGAGATCCTGGGGATGAGATGGTGGATAACAGCGTGGGCCATCGTGGCCTGTTAGGCCTCGTTCGCTTGGATCTAGATCGAATGGTTTATTTGGAATTAAATCCTTCTGTTTAATTTGATTAAAAAGGAATTTAATTTCTTCTGGTCCTTTTCAATCTATCGTAACCAAACGGCCCTGTTTAGACTGCTTGTTGAAAAAACAGCTTATATGAAAAGCCGGTGAAAAGCAGCTTCTGTTTGTTGGCTTTTTTTAGTGTATTTTGAGAAACAGCTGAACTGATAAGCTGCTGCAGAAGTTGTCTGTTTGATAGAACTTCTGCTTAAATTTGTGAAGTAGCTGAAAATAAGCTGTGCCAAACAGAACCCAAGTCCACACTCCCCAATTCTAATTAAACCGACCTATCTGGCATTTTTCTCAGGCTCCGACCAACACACAAACATGTTGGAGGACCGGAGCCTCGAAGTCGAAGGGCGGAGACCTCGATGCACGTGGAGCTTAATCCCTAGCATCATGGCGACCATTCCTTTTCTCGTTTTATTTAAAATAATATAAAATTACACACAAGTAGAGTAGAGGTTTACATCTTAATTGTTAACTTTATATTCACACTTACCAAACCAACAGATAAAATATATTCTTATATTTTATTAAAATAAAGTCTACTCATATGATATATAAAAACAATAACAATGTATAGACATCTAACTAATTCTTTTTAAAAACTTGTAGAAAATAACTATGGTGATAATTTTATAATATCTAATAGATATGTACATGCAGAAAATATGTGATTATAACTATAAAATAAATCATCATATATTATAATTAAAGATTTTTAATACTTAGAGTACTAAATTATTTAGTTATAAGACATCATGATCATTTTTAATAATATTATATATGTCAATGTTTAAAGAATATGGTATTATAAAATGTCTTCAAGCGTCACAAAGAAGGAAATCATCGAAGGTCTAACTACTACCGAACACACGCTTCTCAGGTCCTATACCCCAGGACCTACCTTGGATCTAACAACGATAGAGGCACACCATCCTTGAGAGCTTGATATCAAACCCACCGAAAGAGTAAAGTTATTTGAGTCATCTCATCTCAAAACACATGGCCTAAAACCCTAGGCTCCCGGAGCCTCGAGACATTCTGAGAGCACCTAAAGAGGTGAATAGGTGATCCTATAATTTTCAACACTAGGTAGCACAAACTCGGTTTATAAAATGTTAGTTAGATTAAACCAAGTTGCTATAGCGAGAGCTCTTGAGAAGAAATAAATCACAGAGAAGTTTTTATCCCGTGGTTCTGTAACACCCCGTCCAATCCCTGGACCGGCGGTACTTACTCCTGGCAGCTCGCTAGGATCATATATTGTTCCCACAGACCAACACGTGTCTTTTGTGCACACTTTGTCCTCACTCATGCGCACCCGAGAAAACTTCCCGGTCGGTCACCCATCCCAAATTTCTCCAAGCCAAGCACGCTTAACTTGGAGGTTCTTTCGAGATAGGCTTCCAAAAAAGAAAATGCACCTTGTTGGTATGGATACTCTATTAATTCTATTAAGCCTTGGGCCAGGAAATCACCATCCCAGGGGCCAGGATATCACAGGTTCGGCCAAGTATAACACTTGCCTACTTCCACGTTGTGGCATCCCAATGGACGAGGGTTGCACTCAACCCCTTTCAAGTGATCCAATGATCAACTTAAATACCACAGTTTTCTTCCTTATCGTTGTTTTCCCATTTGTGAGGAATCTTCACAAGTTGGAGCCTCTCACCCTTACAAAGTTGATCACAACAAATGCACGAGAGTAAGGGAGGGAAAGAAACACACGCAAGAATCGCAGCAAACACACGCACACAAGTCAAGACGTGAGCACACAAACACGGTGCAGGGAGTTTATAACTCAAAAGGTGCTCAAATCTCAAACACGATGATCTGATTGCGTGGTGGCGAAGTCTAGGCGTCTTAGAATGTTCAATGGAGGCTTGGTGTAGTGCTCCATGCGCCTAGGGGTCCCTTTTATAGCCCTAAGGCAGATAGAAGCCATTGGAACTCTATTTGGAAGGCAATTCTTGCCTTCTGTCGGGTGGCGCACCGGACAGTCCGGTGCCCGATCTCCTTCCTTTTCTGGCGAAGGCGACCGTAGCGTCTTTGGTCCCCTTGGTGCACCAGACACTGTCCGGTGCACACCGGACAGTACGGTGCGACCAAGTGACCGTTGGCTTGGCCACCTGTCGCCCATTGATCGCGCTGCCGACCGTTGACCGCGGACGCCGTTGGCTCATCGGACAGTCCGGTGCACACCGTACAGTCTGATGAATTTTAGCCGCGGCGCCCTCGGTGAATTCCCGAGAGCGACAAGTTCGTCGCCAAGTGTTGAGCGCGGGCACTGATGGCTCACCGGACAGTCCGGTGAATTTTAGCCACGTCGCCCTCGCCGATTCCCGAGAGCAGCGACTTCGCTCCTGAACCAGCATGTGCACCGAACACTGTCCGGTGCACACCGGACAGTCCGGTGCACCACAGGCTGATGCAAGACTTGGCTAGACTTAGCCAAACTTCTCCAATCCATATGTAGTTTTCTTGACAAGGTTCCTAGCACTTAGAGAAATACATTAGTACCAAAAACAATTCACTAAGGCTAGAGACATACCTTGATTCTTGATTTGCACTTTTTTAGCACTTAGCACATATTAACCAAAACAATATGTGTTGGACATCTAATCACCAAAACATTTATAGAAATGGCCCAAGGGCACATTTCCCTTTCAATCTCCCTCTTTTTGGTGATTTATGCCAACACATTTAAAAGCAACTTTAAGTGCAATATTATTCTCAAAAAGTGCAAATTGAAGACCAAATTTTTCTTACTTAGAGTTTGGCATATTTGGATCACTTTTGCCACCACTTGGTTTATTTTCACAAAACAATTTCCTTTTCCTATTTCTAAGACAAACACACTTGCTTTGGTGAATTTTAGAGATCTATCAAAGGTAATTTTGAACAAGTGCCAAAAACTCCCCTTTTTCCCATAATCAAAATTCTCCCCCATAAGAGACAAGTTTTTTCAATAAGAGGATTTTGGACGAAACACAAATTCAAACTCTACAATTCTACAATTTTTGAAATTTACAAGTGGTTGGCTGATCCATTTGCTTTGGCCTTAATTTCTCCCCCTTTGGCATTAAGCACCAAAACGAGATAACTTTTGGCCCTTTAACTCCATTGCCTCACCAAAATGTCAAATAAGAGCAAAAAGGCAATGAGAGCATAACAAGGAACTTAGGACAAGATACATTTACCGGAATGCAGTGGAAGCTCTTTCTTTGTCCAAGTTTACTTTTCCCTTTCAATATCCCTTTGAGACTATTAGAAGAGTACTCAACAAACGCGTTAGTCTCAAGGGGGTCAAGTTGTAGCACATCTCCCCCTAAACATGTGCATCTTTTGCATAGGGACTTGTGAGGTCCAGGGATGACTTGTACAATTTGAGCACCAAATATAAGCAAAGAAAGACATGAATGCTTAAAGTAACATGATCAAAGGCATAGAACACATGTGTAATACTCAAAATTGTGTACAAGGAATATATAGTGTTTTCCTCATTTGATGTGCCTCATTTGCATCATAAAAAGAGCATACACAAAATTTGGAGTTTAAGTCAAACAAATGATAAAAAAAAGAATGCATCATGTTGGAGTTTATATGTTTGTGCATTAAATAAAATAATAATGTTAATGGTAATAAGATAATAATTACTAGAAGTTGAATTAAGCCCTAAATTAAACCTAGGGTTTATGAAAATGAGAAGAAGAGAAATGATATATAAAAAAAGATATAAATAATATAATTATATCTCTAAAAACTTGTATTTTAACTTCACCATATGATTTGGGAATAAATTTGGCCTAAGTTTGATTCGAAATTTGAATTCAAATTGGAGTTGAAAATAGAGAGGAAAAGGAATAGAAAATAAAAAGAATAAAACAAAACCAGCCAGCTGGGCCTCGGACTCCCAATCTGGCCCAATAACCAGTTCACCTCGCGCAGGCCCGAACTCCATTTCCCCCACTCGGGCGCTGCCAACATGACCCCTTTGGTCAGCCGGGTCCTCCCTCGCGTGCCTCCCGCTCACTGCTGGTGGGACCCAATTGTCAGATTCACCCTCAACCGCCAAGCCGAAGTCCACGGACGCCATCGCGATCCTTGCGTCCGTGGGCGTTGACCCGCAGCTCCGGCTTCCGCGTGCGCCTCCTGGGTGGTCCGGTCTGTCGGTCAACCACACGCCTGCGCTCCTCGGCTCCTATGACTGGTGGGTTCCCCCCCTTCTCTACTGCGCATCTTGCTCCCCGCGCGCAACGGCCGCCGCGATTCCTCCGGGATTGACCAGCTAACGCCCACCTCCCGAACCCCTCGGCCGCACTCGTGCCCATATCAGCATCCCTGGGACCCATCCGCGCCATCCCGACCTCTAGAAACCCTACCCTCGTTGAGAACCAGAGAGAGAGAGTGGGTGAGGTAGCGCGGTGCCGCTGCGGGGGGAATCTCCGATTCAATCGTCGTCCGCGCCGTCGAGGGTGCCTGGGGTCTTCCTCGGGCTCGGGGAAAGGCTGCCGTGGCCGCTTCACCAAGGATTGGACGCTTGTGGTGCCGGAATTGCTCACCGGAGCTCGGCATCTGCCGCTCACCGTCGACAACCTTCTGGGCGCCGTAGCCAACACTGGTAAGTCCTCAGGTGTTCTCGACGCATACACAGGGTCACGTAGCATCACCAATTTAGCCAGATTTGGGCCGGAATCGCCGGTTTGCCGTACACCGGCCATGGCGCCGCCGAGCATGCGCGCGCCGCCGCAGCCCTCTGTCGGAGCTGAGTAGGGGAGGGTTCGGTCGTTGGATGACCAATGGATGGCCTCGATTAGATCATGGTAACATTTCCTGGTGAATCAATCCAGTGCGTTTATGTTAGATCGAGCGGTACGCATTGCTTCGGCCAGCATTAAATCTGGTCCGTCCATTTTTGATCGGGCGGGTGTCGTTAGGTACCGGTTCAGGCGATGGCAGATCTAATCCGGGCGCTTGATCGCTGATCGGTCGGCCAGGGTCACTCGTGGATTAAATGTGCTCCAGATCTAATCCGTACCACCAGTTTTTGATCCAACAGCCCATATTAGATCATACCCCTTCGGCCTGGCCATCTTGCTAAAGAGCCCCTGGGAAATCTGTAAATGGAACCCGCCGTCCAGGGGGTATTGTACACTGAGTCTAGGAATAATTACCCGCGAGCCCCTGCACTTCTCAGTAAATGATGCCCAGTCCAGAGACCAATAAAAATAGAAAATTAAGTATAGAAAATGATTTTAATACAAAAACAATACTAGAAACTTGTATAATTCATATATAATTCATTCTAGCTCCAAATTGAGCCATTCCAGTTCCTAAAATTTTGTAGTTTTATTCTCCATCATCTAGAGTCTCTGTTTCTACATGAAAACAGTAAGAAAATTAATTTATCATTTAATCCTATTTCAAGCACATTAAACCTTAAGAAATTCATAACTTGAAATCTATAACTCCAAATTTAGTGATTCCAGTTCCTATGATCTCATTTTAATGTGTAGATTTTTACTGTATATTTCATTTACATGTTTGATGTGATGTTAATTTATGCTATATTATGTATGTATTGTGTTGATGCGAGTAGACGAGCAAGCCACTGTGGAATCTGAGGTTCAGCAAGTAGAGATAGCTGAGCAGGAGCTCATTGAAGGCAAGTTGTGCCCTTGATCACTTACTTTTCCCAGCCATGTTCTTATTAATTTTAATGATCTGCGTAGGTTAATTTTGATGGGATCCTTTAGGTTACCCCAGTTTTGATTACCTCTATACCTTGTTCACCCCTGAAATATTTTTGGGTAGTACTTGCTATTGCTTTATGTGGATTGGGTATGGAGATACACTACTCATGATTATTCTGTTATTATCTTGTTATTATTACTGTTCATGTTAAGATCATTAAATTAATGGGAACATGGAGCGACCACCCGGGAAAACAGTGCTACCACAAGGGTTTAATGGGACGCCCTTGGCTGATTAACTAGGAAAGCTAGTGGAGGTCTTCCTTACCCGAAAGGGGCAAGGGCAGTAGGGGAGTGGTCAGTGTAGGGAGGTCCTTGGTTGATTTTGCTGCGATGGCGGTCAGGCAAGAACCCTGCACTGGAGCTTCCTATAAACTGTAGCGGGATTTCTGAAGCTAGTGGAACTTTGTAAAGGCCTCGTAGTGTTACCCTGCCTCGCCTCCTCGGTAGAGGTGTATGGGATTGACCGTCTCTTGGCAGATGGGTAACATGACTTGTGGGTAAAGATGCGCAACCTCTACAGAGTGTAAAACTAGTATACTAGCCGTGCTCACGGTCAAGAGCGGCTCGGACCCTCACATGATTAATTATGGAACTTAAATTTAATTTGACATTTGCATCGCATTTGGGATTATTTTACTATTACTTTTCTTTATTATTATTAAGGTTTGGTATTTACTTACACTTAGTAGTTGCTAATAAAATTTTGACCAACTTATAAAAGCAATGCTCAGCCTCAACCTTTATTTCATTGATCAGCCTTAAACTTCATGAACTCCCACCTTTGGTGAGTTCATGCCACATTATTCCCCACGACTTGTTGAGCTATGAACGTATGTGAGCTCACTCTTGCTATCTCACACCCCCCCACAGGAGAAGAACAGGTGGTCGAAGAGGAGCCGCCTAACACTGAGGCATTCGACTTGATCTAGGTGGCGTTTCTCAGTCGACATTGGCGCCGACGATCCTTAGTTCGTTTTACATTTATTCCTTTATTTTGTAATAAGTCTTCTGCTATGTAATAATTACTCTGATGTTCATGACATTTATCTCTATACACTCTGTTATTATATATGTTGTCTTCTTGGCGCATGTATGAGATGCACCCGGCTTTGTTCCTTAAAACCGGGTGTTACAGAAGTGGTATCAGAGGAATGTTGACTGTAGGACGAAACCTAGATAGAAATGGACAAAACCCTTACCTACTTATCTTATTCTGATTCATTCTATGCTTACCTTACTCTAGTTCTTCCTATACTTATCTTAATCCTGTCTCACCTTCCACTGTTCTGCTCTGATCATTCTTACCTTTTCTACTCTGTGACAAGATGGATTTCACACCTTGGAATCCCTACCCCTATGACATTTTAAGAGATAGGAGGCCTAAGACCAAATCAAAACTATTTTCTATATTTAAAATGTTGTTTAATTGTTCTGGTGGAAAATGTCTGATTTGCTTCTTTGATTGATTGAGATATTATGGACATCTTAGTATGTGCCAGCATAAGGTAATAAATTAGCTATGGTAGGTAAAACATTAAACTGCTTAGCTAATAAATCCCCCAAAGTAACATGATTTGTAATTACTGCCTTGTCTACTATTCTCTTACCTTATGAATCTAACTCAGATGGTCAATACCAGGAGGGGTGGTGGAATTGATTTGCCTCCTAATCGACACACTCGAAGGATATATAGACAAACCTCAGCCACAGCCAGCAGAGATGAATCCTCCTAATCCTCCACTAGGCGGAGTTGATCCACTGGTTGCAGCTCAGATGGCGGTGATGCAGCAAATGGCGGACACTATGGCGGATATGCGTGCACAGATGCAGCAAGAACGCTAGGAGATGCGTCAGGAAAGAGAAGATATACGACAGGAGTTGCGCCAAGAGCGAGAGGAGATACGCCAGGAAAGGAGGGCACAACAACAGCAGCTGCAACAACAAATGCAACAGCAACAACAGCAGCAACAAGTACCACTGCCTCCACCACCACCACCAGTTCCACCTCGTGATAAGCACCGGGAGTTTATGAGCCATAAGCCGCCAACCTTCGCCAGCTCGCCAGACCCACTTGATGCAGATGATTGGCTGAAAGCAATTGAGAAGATGCTCAACATTGCCCAATGCTCAGACAGAGAGAAAGTTCTTTATGCCTCAGGTCGTCTGACAGGTCCTGCTGCTGACTGGTGGGATTCTTATACTGCTGCCCACGATGCTGCTGATACTATTACTTGGGCAGAGTTCAGTACACAATTCAGGAACTACCATATTCCAGCTGGTATGATAAAGATCAAGAAGAAGGAGTTTCTGTCATTGAAGCAAGGTAACATGTCAGTCAGCGAGTACAGAGACAAATTTATTCAGCTGTCGAGATATGCTCCGGAGGAAGTTGCTGAGGATGAGAGGAAGCAGGAGCACTTCATTGAAGGACTTAATGGACCCTTGCAGTATGCACTGGTTGCACATACCTTTCCATCATTTCAGAGGCTACTGGATAAGGCTCTTGCTATTGAACACAAGCGTGTTCAACTGGGTGATTTGAAGAGGAAGGCTATCTCACAAGGACAGGGTAGCAGCAGTGTTCGTCCTCGCTACAGTTCACCACAGGGTACACCGACTCGACCAGGAGGACCGCGCCCAGTTCAGCAATCACCACTGAGGACACCTACTCGTCAGGCCACTCCCACTGGCACCCCGACGAAGTTTTCAGGACAGAGTTCAGGCACTACTTGTTTCAAGTGTGGGAAGACTGGTCATTATGCAAATGTCTGCCCACAGAGGATTGCTACTACTCCAGTTCAGAACAAGCAACAGACTCCTGGCAAGGGATATTCTATAGCCAGGGTGAATCAAGTCAGCGTTGATGATACTCCTGATGGTGGTGACCTCGTACTTGGTATGTTTTATGTTAATGCAATTCCTGCAACAATATTATTTGATTCTGGTGCTACACATTCATTCATGTCTGCTAGATATGCCAACACCAATGAAATACCACTGCTAAATATGAGAAAACCCATGATAGTAATTACACCTAAAGGGCCTGTTGAGGCGAATCAAATGACACGTAGATTGACATTGACCATTATGGGTAGAGAATTTGGAGCTACTACTATAATATTAGAGTCAAGCAGTATAGATCTGATCCTTGGTATGTCATGGCTAAGAAAGGCAAAGGCCGTTATAGCATGTGGTAGAGGTCCCGTAGAACTCACTACCACTAAAGGAGAAAGATTTCAAGTTAATATTGCAGTAACCTCCTCATCCATGTGTGCAATGTTCTTTATGCCTGAGGAGTTTGTTGGTGACAACATCCGGGTGGTTAGAGATTTTCCGGATGTCTTTCCAGAGGAGTTACCAGGGATGCCACCTGATAGAGAAGTTGAGTTTGTTATTGGTCTCCTACCTGGAACCGCCCCTATTTCTAAACGGCCATATAGGATGTCGGTAGAAGAGCTGAAGGATCTTAAGAAGCAGTTGACGGAGTTACAAGAGGCTGGTTACATTCGTCCGAGTTCCTCACCTTGGGGAGCACCGGTTTTGTTTGTACAGAAGAAGGACGGATCTCAGCGGATGTGTGTGGACTATAGATCACTTAATGATGTTACTGTGAAGAACAAGTATCCGTTACCCCGTATTGAGGATTTATTTGATCAGATGCGAGGTGCTAGAGTATTCTCGAAGATTGATCTCCGATCGGGATACCATCAGATGAGGATTAGACCATCGGATATTCCTAAGACAGCATTCTCGACTCGATATGGATTATATGAGTTTACGGTTATGTCGTTTGGATTAACCAATGCACCGACTTATTTCATGAATTTGATGAATAAGGTGTTTATGGAGTATTTGGACAGATTCGTCGTGGTGTTCATCGACGATATTCTTATCTATTCTAGGAGTGAAAGTGATCATGAACAACATCTAAGGTTGGTGCTACAGAAGCTGCAAGATAATCAGCTCTATGCCAAGTTCAGCAAGTGCGAGTTTTGGATTGACAAGGTTTCATTCCTTGGTCATATTATTTCTAGGCAGCGTATCGTGTGCACAAGCCAACTGAGATGCACAAATGCACAAATGGATTTCTGGCCTTTCGTTTCCGATCGGACGGTTGCTGCAAAATTCACAAGAAAGCCCTCCCGCACCTCCCTCTCCTTGCCATGCCTATTTTCCAAAAACCCCCCGCGCGAGCTGCTCGAAGGCAGGACCGCAGAAACCACCGCGGATCGGGACCAGGGTGGAGCAGCCGACTGCCGACCTCTCGTATTCTCGCCGACCTCATCATCGTCGTCACCTGCCATCGCCGTCGTCACCTGCCATCGCCGATCATCACGGACGCTGCCATCAACAGTGCGTCACTGACATTACCGATTAAAGGACTCGCTGTGGTTCATGGAGGAGTCGCCGCCGCCATGCCCTAGTGGTGGCTTGATTGCGCTTCTTTCAGCCATGGACTCACGGCGACTAGCTGGCCCTAATATCGTCGCGATGACCACTCAATTCACCGGTACCATTCAAGTTTCTAATCATGTTGGTTCCGTTCAAAATCTTGATCCCGTCGAGACCTATGCCCTTGAAGCTGATCATCCCGTACAACCCGCCCCTCAAGATGATTCTCCTAGAGATGGCTTTCATACACCTAAAAAGATTCCAATGAGTTGTACATCGGTAAGCAAATTACCAGACACACTTTTCTTTTTATTTTTTTTAATGTTACAAGATACTTACTATGATATAATAAGTCAATGATGCTTTTTTTGTAGCCATCGTGGTTTGTGCCTGATTGCGAGAGTAGCATAAAGCCGGTCGTTGGAATGACATTTGATAGTCTGGATGAAGTGGAAAAATTCTACAAGACGTATGCACATGAATGTGGTTTTTCGGTCCATATAGGAGCTCAAGGAAAAAAAAGTGATATCATTGAGCATAAAAGGTTTGTTTGTTCAAGAGAAGGGTTCACAAAGAGACGTTCTGAACCAAGCAAGCAAAAGAAACTATTTGAAACAAGATGTAGATGCAATGCACGTATATATGTGAGGTTGGGTCATGACAATAAGTACTATATTGTTTCATTTGTTGAGGAGCATAACCATGGTCTAGTATCGCCTGATAAAATTCCTTTTCTCCGGTCGAATCGAACAATCAGTCAAAGAGCGAAGACAACCTTATTCACGTGCCATAAAGCTAGTATTGGTACCTCGCAGGCCTACAGACTTTTACAAGTAAGTGATGGATTTGACAATATTGGATGCATGAAGCGGGATCTCCAGAATTACTATCGTGGACTTAGAGAGAAAATAAAAAATGCAGATGCTCAATTATTTGTGGCACAGATGGAGAGGAAGAAAGAGGCAAATTCTGCCTTTTTCTATGACTTTGTTGTGGATGAACATGGAAAGTTAGTTTACATATTCTGGACAGATGCTACAAGTAGGAAGAACTATAAACATTTTGGTGATTTAGTGTCGTTTGATGCAACATATAGCACAAACCAGTACAATATGATATTTGCTCCTTTTACTGGTGTGAACCATCATATGCAAAGTGTTTTGTTCGGAGCTGCTTTCCTTGCAAATGAGAAGATTGAGTCCTTATGAGTGGTTGTTTCAGACTTTTCTGCTGGCAATGGGAGGAAAAGCGCCAAGACTTATCATAACAGATGAGGATGCTAGCATGAAATCAGCAATTAGAACCATTTTACCAGACACAATTCATAGGTTTTGCATGTGGCATATTATGGAGAAGGTTCCCGAGAAGGTTGGTCCTCCAATAAATCATGACAAGGAATTTTGGTGTGCTTTGAACACTTGTGTATGGGGTTCAGAAACTAGAGAAGAATTTGAGATGCGTTGGAATGCTATCATACATGCTTATGGTCTTGAGAGCAATGAATGGTTGGCGAATAGATATCAAATTCGAGAATCATGGATTCCAGCGTTCTTTATGGATATATCTCTTGCAGGTGTGCTTAGAACTACTTCAAGGTCTGAAAGCTCAAACTCATTCTTCAATCGATTTATCCACCAGAAATTATGCTTTGTTGAGTTTTGGCTTAGATTTGATACGGCCTTGGAGTGCCAACGACATGAGGAGTTGAAGGCTGACAATATTAGTATGCATAGCACACCTGTCTTACGGACCCCATGGACAGTGGAGAAACAAGCAAGCATGTTGTACACGAATAAAGTGTTCAACATATTTCAGGAAGAAGTGGTTGCTGCTAGGGATCATTGCTCTATTCTACAAACCACACAACAAGAGGATGTTAAGTATGTTATAGTTGGTGATGGTTCTATGAGAGATAGAATGGTGCAGTGGTGCACAAAAGATATTTTTGGACGATGCAGCTGCAAGCTATTCGAGAAGATGGGAGTTCCATGTCGTCATATTATTTTGGCATTGCGAGGTGAAAAGCTATATGAACTACCTTCATCGTATATTTTAAAGAGATGGGAAATACGATGCAAGAGGTAAAAGGGATCATATTTTTTATTAGTTTTCTCATCCTATGTACACATCCTAATTTGATTTTTTTTAATTTTTACCATAGGGAGATTGTGTATGATGAGGAAGGCAACTTGTTGGAAGAGAAGCCCAAAGATGCTAACGAGGTGGAGCAAAGGAAAAAAATAGCGATGGTTCGAAACAAGATAGAAGATTTAGTTCAAAGAGCAAAAGGTTCAAATGAAGCTATGGATTTCTTAGTTTCAAGTGTGCTCAACATAGATGATTCTTTGGAACATAATGTGCCTAGCACGTTGCAACCTGCACAAGAAGAATATGAGAATTTTATTGGTTGCAAAATTCCAGAAGAAATACAAATACATCCACCGAATGACGTTCGATCAAAGGGAAGGAGTAAAAGAATCAAGAGGACTAAAGAACTACCGAAGCCTCGCAAAGGAAAGAATGTGAAGACATTGATGAAGGAGGCGCCTTTATAGATTAGTTTGCTGCTCTATGTATGTGCAAACTGTTAAGTGTACCAGCTTACTGTTAAGTCTATGCGCAAACAGTCTATGCGCCTTTTCGGATTTCCATATATGTGGTAACTGGTAAGCATACTGCTTGAACATCTAATGAAATGACATACTGCTTGCATTTCTGTCAAAAAATCATCCTGGTTAATTGGTTCACTGAATCCAATTCATATCATACATTGTGATGTCATTAGGACATTCCTGGTATACTGTAAAATTTCAGCATCCAATTCACATCCTACATTCATCAGCACAATGACAATATTGGCTCAATTTTCATTTACTGAAACACAATTACAGCATTGGTTACAAGCTGCACTTTATTCCTCCTTTCATATTTCAGAGTTACAAGCTCCACATGAGCAATCTACAGAGGCTCTAAACATACAATTTTGTACACACTGTCTCCAATTCCATCGGCTGCAAAGAATAGAGAGCTACAAATGTTTCCCAGGAGAAGAAGCTCATCATCTGCCCTGTACAACGAAGTTCGCTACAGAAGACTTTGTGATTTGGTGCCTTGTGCAGATAAGATCCTTTGCCATAATGTTTACAGCTCCCTGTGAATAATTTACAACATATCAAACTATATTTCATGAGTATTGAAAGCAATTATAAATGTTCTAATCTGAACTAAGAGCAATTGCAGCCAAAAAGACAGCATACCATACGTGCAGTGAACAAAAAAAAACACGAAAAAATTGGACAAACCAAATCTACCCGCTCATCCTACCACGAGAGAAAATCTGGCCGACTGAGGGCATGGAGATGTGCGAGAGCACCGCGGCATCGCAAGGTGGTGCCTACAGGCGTGGGCGCGGCGGCAGCCACCAGCGCCACCACGGCCAGCCGCCGCTGCCGGGAGCCTGCAGACATGTGGCTAGTCGAGGCGGTCGACGGCGTTTGGGTGGTGGGCGGAGACATCGGGGCGGCGAGGCCGTGGGCTGCAACGTCGGGGGCGGTGAGGTCGGCAGTCGGCTGCTCCGCCCTGGTCCCGATCCGCGGTGGTTTCTGCGGTCCTGCCTTCGAGCAGCTCGCGCGGGGGTTTTTTGGAAAATAGGCATGGCAAGGAGAGGGAGGTGCGGGAGGGCTTTCTTGTGAATTTTGCAGCAACCGTCCAATCGGAAACGAAAGGCCAGAAATCCATTTGTGCATTTGTGCATCTCAGTTGGCTTGTGCACACGATACGCTGCCTTATTTCTAATGGAGGAATAGCAGTGGATCCTGCTAAAGTGAAGGAGATAATGGAGTGGAGAGTGCCCACTACAGTTACTGAGATTCGGAGTTTCTTGGGACTCGCAGGATATTATCGGAGATTTATTGAGGGATTCTCTAAGATTGCCAAGCCTATGACATCGCTTCTGGAGAAAGGAAAAGAATTTAAGTGGGATGAGAAGTGCCAAGAAAGCTTTGATCAATTGAAGGAGAGATTGATGTCACCTCCAGTGTTGGTTATGCCAGACTTACAGAAAGGATTTGATATTTATTGTGATGCATGTGGCCAAAGATTGGGATGTGTGCTCATGCAAGAAGGACACGTGATCGCCTATGCATCTCGTCAGTTGCGGAAACATGAATTGAACTACCCCACTCATGATTTAGAGCTGGCAGCAGTTGTGCATGCACTGAAGATTTGGAGACACTACATTATGGGAACTAAGTGTCAAGTGTACACGGATCATAAGAGTTTGAAGTATATATTCACTCAGAAGGATCTCAACCTTAGGCAACGCCGTTGGTTGGAGCTCATTAAGGATTATGATTTGAAGATTCACTATCACCCGGGCAAGGCAAATTTGGTCGCAGATGCCTTGAGTCGGAAAGAACATGTTCACTCCGCTTTTGTCGTCCAGCTACCCGATGAATTAGCAAAAGATTTTGAGAAGCTCAACCTGGGAATTGTTACTCACATTGAAGGAGTTACCATTGAGTTGGAACCTACCTTGGAGCAAGAAATTCGTAAAGGTCAGGTTGGTGATGCTAAAATTCAAGAGATCAAGGATCTTATTACTGAAGGAAGAGTTCCGGAATTCACGGAGGATGAGCAAGGTACTATATGGTTCAAAGATCGGATATGTGTTCCAGAGATTGATAGCCTCCGTGAGACTATATTGAAAGAAGCTCATGATTCTGATTATTCTATCCACCCTGGTAGCACTAAGATGTATCAGGATTTGAAGCAAAAGTATTGGTGGTATGGACTAAAAAGAGATGTGGCTGCACATGTGGCTATGTGCGATGTGTGCCAAAGAGTTAAGGCTGAACACCAAAGGCCAGCCGGTCTACTGCATCCACTGAAGATACCTGAGTGGAAATGGGAAGAGATTGGTATGGACTTCATTGTTGGATTACCCCGCACGTCTGCTGGATATGATTCTATATGGGTGATTGTGGACAGGCTAACTAAAGTAGCCCACTTCATTCCAGTGAAGACCACGTATTCAGGAGCCAAGTTGGCAGAGTTGTATATGGCACGGATTGTATGTCTACATGGTGTGCCAAAGAAGATTGTGTCAGATCGAGGATCACAGTTTACCTCTCGGTATTGGAAGAAGTTACACGAGTCCTTGGATACCAGATTGAATTTTAGTTCGGCTTACCATCCACAGACTGATGGGCAGACTGAGAGGACCAACCAAGTGCTTGAAGATATGTTAAGAGCTTGTGCTCTTAAACATGGTGGAAGTTGGGATAAGAGTTTGCCGTATGCAGAGTTCTCTTATAATAATAGCTATCAGGCCAGTTTGAAGATGTCACCGTTTGAGGCTTTGTATGGCAGAAAGTGCAGGACCCCACTGTATTGGGATCAAACTGGTGAAAGGCAGTTGTTTGGGCCTGAGATTATACAAGAAGCAGAAGAACAAGTCCAGCAAATAAGGGAGAATTTGAGAACTGCGCGGTCTAGACAGAAAAGTTATGCTGATACCCGGAGAAGACTGCTTGAGTTTAAGGAGGGAGATTATGTCTATTTGAAGGTGTCACCACTCCGGGGTATGAGAAGATTCAAAGTCAAAGGAAAGTTGTCCCCTCACTTTATTGGACCCTTTTTAATCTTAAAGCGAGTGGGAGAGGTTGCATACCAATTGGAGTTACCGGATCATCTCGCGGATGTTCATGATGTCTTTCACGTATCTCAGCTGAAGAAATGTCCCAGGGTGCCTGAAGAACGGTTACCAATGGAGGACCTTAGTGTTCAAGAGGATCTAACTTATGCTGAGTACCCCATCAAGATTTTGGATACTTTGACTCGAGTCACGAGGAATAAGGTTATAAAGATGTGCAAAGTGCAATGGAGCCACCACGGTGAAGATGAAGCAACTTGGGAAAGAGAAGAAGAGCTTCGCATAGATTTTCCCCACCTTTTCCCTAGATCTTCTTAAATCTCGAGGACGAGATTATTTTTAAGGGGGGTAGGATTTGTAATACTCAAAATTGTGTACAAGGAATATATAGTGTTTTCCTCATTTGATGTGCCTCATTTGCATCATAAAAAGAGCATACACAAAATTTGGAGTTTTAGTCAAACAAATGATAAAAAAAGAATGCATCATGTTGGAGTTTATATGTTTGTGCATTAAATAAAATAATAATGTTAATGGTAATAAGATAATAATTACTAGAAGTTGAATTAAGCCCTAAATTAAACCTAGGGTTTATGAAAATGAGAAGAAGAGAAATGATATATAAAAAAGATATAAATAATATAATTATATCTCTAAAAACTTGTATTTTAACTTCACCATATGATTTGGGAATAAATTTGGCCTAAGTTTGATTCAAAATTTGAATTCAAATTGGAGTTGAAAATAGAGAGGAAAAGGAATAGAAAATAAAAAGAATAAAACAAAACCAGCCAGCTGGGCCTCGGACTCCCAATCTGGCCCAATAACCAGTTCACCTCGTGCAGGCCCGAACTCCATTTCCCCCACTCGGGCGCTGCCAACATGACCCCTTTGGTCAGCCGGGTCCTCCCTCGCGTGCCTCCCGCTCACTGCTGGTGGGACCCAATTGTCAGATTCACCCTCAACCGCCAAGCCGAAGTCCGCGGACGCCATCGCGATCCTTGCGTCCATGGGCGTTGACCCGAAGCTCCAGCTTCTGTGTGCGCCTCCTGGGTGGTCCGGTCTGTTGGTCAACCACATGCCTGCGCTCCTCGGCTCCTATGACTGGTGGGTTCCCCCCCCTTCTCTACTGCGCATCTTGCTCCCCGCGCGCAACGGCCGCCGCGATTCCTCCGGGATTGACCAGCTAACGCCCACCTCCCGGACCCCTCGGCCGCACTCATGCCCATATCAGCGTCCCTAGGACCCGTCCGCGCCATCCCGACCTCTAGAAACCCTACCCTCGTTGAGAACCAGAGAGAGAGAGAGTGGGTGAGGTAGCGCGGTGCCGCCGCGGGGGGAATCTCCGATTCAATCGTCGTCCGCGCCGTCGAGGGTGCCTGGGGTCTTCCTCGGGCTCGGGGAAAGGCTGCCGTGGCCGCTTCACCAAGGATTGGACGCTTGTGGTGCCGGAATTGCTCACCGGAGCTCGGCATCCGCCGCTCGCCGTGGGCAACCTTCTGGACGCCGTAGCCAACACTGGTAAGTCCTCGGGTGTTCTCGACGCATACACAGGGTCATGTAGCATCACCAATTTAGCCAGATTTGGGCCGGAATCGCCAGTTTGCCGTACACCGGCCATGGCGCTGCCAAGCATGCGCGCGCCGCCGCAACCCTCTGTCGGAGCTGAGTAGGGGAGGGTTCGGTCGTTGGATGACCAATGGATGGCCTCGATTAGATCAGGGTAACATTTCCTGGTGAATCAATCCAGTGCGTTTATGTTAGATCGAGCGGTACGCATTGCTTCGGCCAGCATTAAATCTGGTCCGTCCATTTTTGATCGGGCGGGTGTCGTTAGGTACCGGTTCAGGCGATGGCAGATCTAATCCGGGCGCTTGATCGCTGATCGGTCGGCCAGGGTCACTCGCGGATTAAATGTGCTCCAGATCTAATCCGTACCACCAGTTTTTGATCCAACGACCCATATTAGATCATACCCCTTCGGCCTGGCCATCTTGCTAAAGAGCCCCTCGGAAATCTGTAAATGGAACCCGCCGTCCAGGGGGTATTGTACACTGAGTCTAGGAATAATTACCCGCGAGCCCCTGCACTTCTCAGTAAATGATGCCCAGTCCAGAGACCAATAAAAATAGAAAATTAAGTATAGAAAATGATTTTTAATACAAAAACAATAGTAGAAACTTGTATAATTCATATATAATTCATTCTAGCTCCAAATTGAGCCATTCCAGTTCCTAAAATTTTGTAATTTTATTCTCCATCATCTAGAGTCTCTGTTTCTACATGAAAACAGTAAGAAAATTAATTTATCATTTAATCCTATTTCAAGCACATTAAACCTTAAGAAATTCATAACTTGAAATCTATAACTCCAAATTTAGTGATTCTAGTTCCTATGATCTCATTTTAATGTGTAGATTTTTACTGTATATTTCATTTACATGTTTGATGTGATGTTAATTTATGCTATATTATGTATGTATTGTGTTGATGCGAGTAGACGAGCAAGCCACTGTGGAATCTGAGGTTCAGCAAGTAGAGATAGCTGAGCAGGAGCTCATTGAAGGCAAGTTGTGCCCTTGATCACTTACTTTTCCCAGCCATGTTCTTATTAATTTTAATGATCTGCATAGGTTAATTTTGATGGGATCCTTTAGGTTACCCCAGTTTTGATTACCTCTATACCTTGTTCACCCCTGAAATATTTTTGGGTAGTACTTGCTATTGCTTTATGTGGATTGGGTATGGAGATACACTACTCATGATTATTCTGTTATTATCTTGTTATTATTACTGTTCATGTCAAGATCATTAAATTAATGGGAACATGGAGCGACCACCCGGGAAAACAGTGCTACCACAAGGGTTTAATGGGACGCCCTTGGCTGATTAACTAGGAAAGCTAGTGGAGGTCTTCCTTACCTGAATGGGGCAAGGGCAGTAGGGGAGTGGTCAGTGTAGGGAGGTCCTTGGTTGATTTTGCTGTGATGGCGGTGAGGCAAGAACCCTGCACTGGAGCTTCCTATAAACTGTAGCGGGATTTCTGAAGCTAGTGGAACTTTGTAAAGGCCTCGTAGTGTTACCCTGCCTCGCCTCCTCGGTAGAGGTGTATGAGATTGGCCGTCTCTTGGCAGATGGGTAACATGACTTGTGGGTAAAGATGCGCAACCTCTGCAGAGTGTAAAACTAGTATACTAGCTGTGCTCACGGTCAAGAGCGGCTCGGACCCTCACATGATTAATTATGGAACTTAAATTTAATTTGACATTTGCATCGCATTTGAGATTATTTTACTATTACTTTTCTTTATTATTATTAAGGTTTGGTATTTACTTACACTTAGTAGTTGCTAATAAAATTTTGACCAACTTATAAAAGCAATGCTCAGCCTCAACCTTTATTTCATTGATCAGCCTTACACTTCATGAACTCCCACATTTGGTGAGTTCATGCCACATTATTCCCCACGACTTGTTGAGCTATGAACGTATGTGAGCTCACTCTTGCTGTCTCACTGTAATACTCAAAAATGTAAAATTGAAAACATAGTTGATTTACACACATGTTTTTGCCTCTATTTATTATAACAGGTGAATCAACACCTCAAAAGTCATTAATTAGCTAATGACACTTAAATTAATATGTGCATCATGCTGAGTTTTATTGGATTGTGCATTTGTGGATAATAAAATAAATGTGTCATTAAAAAAAAATATTAATATGTTAATGGACACATGGGGTATAACCTCTAAATTGAAAACAAAATGACATAGAAAAAGAAAAGAAAGAGAAGAAACATCATAAAATATAAAACAAAATTGATAAAAATATAAACCCAACCATAAATGGTATGATTAAAGACTACCTTTAATTTGAGTACTAAATTCACATTCATATTTGAAGTTCAAATTTGGGACTTAAATTTGAAATTAAAAGGAGAAAGAAATATTATAACATACAAAATAAATTCATAAATAAATAAATCTCGTTTTGGTATGTTCAAATTGAATATGTGATCTGATAATGAACTTGTCAACCAGTCAGGAAATTTAAACTTGGAGTGAATTTGAAATTTGAATCAAGAAAGGAAGTTAGAAAAGAAAATGGAGAAAACACTAGAATGGGCCGGAATCCCTGCTTTTGGCCCACTCAAGAAAGCGTGCCGCGCGGCCCATTTGCTTCCTCCCGCACGCGCCGACGCCCCTGGCCCACCGCTCAGCCTCACACCTCCACACCGCACTCTCGTCCGTTGCTTGTGTCGCTGGATCGCGGGACCCGCCAGTCAGCTCGTCTTCTACCTCCCCAACGGATTTTTCCCCGAACTCGGCGGAAGACCGCGCGCGCGCAACGGAATCCCGAAATTGCTGGGAGCTATGGGGGCGGCTGGACCCTCCGTGCGGCGTGGCAATTGACCCGGCGCCATACCCTCCCCCTGCTCCCCGTTAAATAACGTTGTCCGTTCCTCTCGCGAAGTCAACCATCGAGCTTTTCTCTGCCGTCGTGCGAATCGTTGGTACGCCCCCGAAGCCTCGCGCCTGCACCGACGATTGGTGGCTGGTATTGGGTCGTGGGTGTTCGTCCACGTTCGTCGATCGTGTGCGCGGAAGATTCATGCCCAGGGATCGATCCGTGCAACCGGAATTCATCGCCGAACTTCACCGCCGCCGCGACTCCGCTGGGCACCGTGGACCGGCGACTGTGCAACTCAAAGTTACGGTATGAAGCCACCTTGATTTCCGCCTACCTCCTCTTGACGTGTAGTACCTAGCTGGTGGGGAAGCCGACCGGTCTAATCTCGTCAATTGCTCACCGGAGATGGGCGTGTGGGCAGATCCGCACCACGTCGTGGCCAGTCATCGTCGCGCCATCTCCGCCGGGGAGTCCTCGTCCATCATGCTCGCTTCGTTCTTCTCTACGGGAAACGCTAGCCGCGTCGGGTAGAATGCATGGGACCGCCACGATCGAGGGTCGCCGGCGTTAGCGCCGCCGCGGGCGCGCTCTGTGTTGCCGGGCAGCTGGTTGGGAGGAAGGAGGGATGCCGTGCGCCGTTGATCGCAAGATGAACGGCTGGGATCAAACAACGCGTAAGGTTTTGCCGTATTGGGTCATGACCGTAGATTGGAGATCCGATGGTGGGGATCGGATCTGGGCTTCATTAAATCGAGGCCGTCGATCATGGATCGAGTGGACGCGCTCGCGTGTCAGTTTGCCCCGGTCGCGACCTATTCCTGGCCTTTGGATCTGTTCTGGACGGCCTAAAATCTCCCATACCCCTTCGTCGAGCACTCTTACATAAGAAACCTTGTGAAATGGTGAAATCAACCCGCCGTCCTGCGCTGTGGGGCTCTGTGTCTTAGGGATTTTTACGTCGGAACCCCTGGACTTTCCAGAAATTGACGCCCAGTCCAGAGGATAATAAAAACTGAGAAATGACTATAAATTTTAGTTTTTAATACAAAAACAATTCTAGAAACTTGTAAAATGCATAGAAAATTCATTCTAGCTCCAAATTGAGCCATTCCAATTTCTAAAATTTTGTAACAATATTATCTATCATTTAGTGTCTCTGTTTTGACTTGAAAACAGTTAGAAAATTAATTTATCATTTAATCCTATTTCAAACACATTAAATCTTAGGAAATTCATAACTTGAAATCTATAACTCCAAATTTAGTGATTCCAGTTCCTATGATCTCATTTTAATGTGTAGATTTTTACTGTATATTTTATTTACATGTTTGATGTGATGTTAATTTATGCTATACTATGTATGTATTGTGTTGATGCGAGTAGACGAGCAAGCCACTGTGGACTCTGAGGTTCAACAAGTAGAGATAGCTGAGCAGGAGCTCATTGAAGGCAAGTTGTGCCCTTGATCACTTCTTTTACCCATTCATGTTCTTATTATTCATAATGATATGCATAGGATAATTTTGCTGGGACCCAATAGGATGCCCTAGATTTTGACTATCTTTATACCTTGCTTCACCACTGGTTTTACTACTAAAGTTTTGGGTAGTACATGCTATTGCTTTATGTGGATTTGGGTATAGAGATATTCATCACTTATTGTTATATTATTTATTGTTATCTGTTTTATTATTCCTTGTTCATGTTAAGGTCATTATGTTAATGGGAACATGGAGAACCACCCGGGAAAACAGTGCTACCACAAGGGTTTAATGGGACGCCCTTGGCTGACTAACTAGGAAAGCTAGGGGAGGGCTACCTTACCCGAAAGGGGCAAGGGCAGTAGGGGAGAGGTCAGTGTAGGGAGGTCCCTGGTTGATTTTGCTGCGATGGCGGTCAGCCAGGAACCCTGCACTGGATCTTCCTATAAACTGTAGCGGGTAGTCTGAAGCTAGTGGAACTTTGTAAAGGCCTCGTAGTGTTATCCTGCCTCGCCTCCTCGGTAGAGGTGTATGGGATTGGCCATCTCTTGGCAGATGGGTAACATGACTTGTGGGTAAAGATGCGCAACCTCTGCAGAGTGTAAAACTAGTATACTAGCCGTGCTCACGGTCATGAGCGGCTCGGACCCTCACATGATTAAATTATGGAACTTAAACTTAACCTATCATTTCATTGCATTTGGGATTATTTTATTATTACTTTTTCTTATTATTACTATGGTTTGGTATTTACTTACACTTAGTAACTACTAATAAAATTTTGACCAACTTATAAAAGCAATGCCCAGCTTCAGCCTTTATTTCATTGATCAGCCTTACACTTCATGAACTCCAACCTTTGGTGAGTTCATGCCACATTATTCCCCACGACTTGTTGAGCTATGAACGTATGTGAGCTCACTCTTGCTGTCTCACACCCCCCCACAGGAGAAGAACAGGTGGTTTCAAGTGGAGTCAAGTATCGAGGAGTTTGATCTGTTCTAGGTGGCGTTTCTCAATCGACATTGGCGCCGACGATCCTTAGTCCGTTTTATATTTATCTTTATTTTGTAATAAGACTTCCGCTATGTAATAAGTACTCTGATGATTTATGACATTTATCTCTATACACTCTGTTATTATATATGTTGTCTTCTTGGCGCATGTATGAGTTGCACCTGGCTTTGTTCCTTAAAGCCGGGTGTTACAGAAGTGGTATCAGAGGAAATGTTGACTGTAGGACGAAACCTAGATAGAAATGGACAACTCTTACCTACTTATCTTATTCTGATTCATTCTATACTTACCTTACTCTGATTCTTTCTACACTTATCTTGATCCTGTCTCACCTTCTACTGTTCTACTCTGATTATTCTTATCTTTTCTACTTCAAGACAAGATGGATTTCACACCTTGGAATCCCTACCCCTATGACATTTTAAGAGATAGGAGGCCTAAGACCAAATCAAAACTATTTTCTCTATTAAAAATATTGGTTGTTTGTGCTGATGCTAAATGCCTGATTTGCTTCTTTGATTGATTGAATTATTATAGATGGACATCTTAGCATGTACCAACATAAGGTAATAAATTAGCTATGGTAGGTAAAACATTAAACTGCTTAGCTAATAAATCCCCCAAAGTAACATGATTGTAATTACTGCCTTGTCTATTGCTCTTTCTTACCTTACGTATCTAACTCAGATGGTCAATACCAGGAAAGGAAAGATTATCACGCAACAGCGAACAGAAATGAATCCTCCAAATCCCCCACCTGTTGAAACCGAGCAAGTGATCGCAACCCAAAGGCTGGTAATACAACAATTGACAGACATGTTGGCCGAAATGCAGAACCAGATAAGACAAGAACGCGAGGAAATACGTCAGGCCTGTCTGGAGATACATCAAGAAATAAGGCAATCACGGTTGGAGAGACAACAACAACCACCATCTCCACCACCAGCAGCTCCACCAAGCTACATAAACATATATATAAATTACTACTATTTGTAAGATCTACATGTTCCTTTAGTTAGTGTTTGGTATGGTACTATTTTAGGAGGAATAAAAAGTCTATTTGACCCCGTGTGTTGCTAATAAAATTTATGCGTCATGCTGAGATTTTGGTTTGGGCATATGAGTTGGACAATATGAGAAAACCCATGAGAGTAATTTCACCTAAAGGGCCTGTTGTGGCGAATCAAATGACACGTAGATTGACATTGACCATTATGGGTAGAGAATTTGGAGTTACTACTATAATATTGGAGCCAAGCAGTATAGATCTGATCCTTGGTATGTCACGGTTAAGAGAGGTAAAGACAGTTTATACACTCTGCTAAAAGAACCGTAGGACTCACCAGTTCCAAAGGACAAGGATTTGAAGTTGAAGTTGCAGTAACTACCACCATCAGACTAGCGATATTCTTAATAGATGAGAAGTTTGTTGGTGACAACATTCGAGTGGTTAAGGATTTTTTTTCGGAATGTCTTTCTAGAAGAGTTACCAGGGATGCCACCAGATACGGGAGTTGAGTTTGTCATAGATCCCTTACATGGAACTGCTCCTATTTCTAAACGGCCATATAGGATGTCTGTAGAAGAGTTAAAAGAACTCAAGAAGCACTTAATGGAGTTGCAAGAGGCTGAGTACATTCGTCCGAGTCTTCACCTTGGAGAGCACCAGATTTGTTTGTACAAAAGAAAGATGGATCGCAAGGGATGTGCGTGGATGATAGGACCCTTAATGGTGTCACTATGAAGAACAAGTATCCGTTGCCCCGCATTGAGGATTTATTGGATCAGATGAGAGGTGCTAGAGTATTCTCGAAGATTGATCTCCGATCCGGTTACCATCAGATGAGGATTAGACCATCGGATATTCCCAAGACGGCTTTCTCGACTCGATATGGATTATATGAGTTCATCGTTATGTCGTTTGGATTAACTAATGCACCAGCTTATTTTATGGATTTGATGAATAAGATGTTTTTGGAGTATTTAGACAGATTCGTCGTGGTGTTCATCGACGATATACTTATCTATTCTAAGAATGAGAGTGACCATGAAGAACATCTAAGGTTGGTGCTACAGAAGTTACGAGATAATCAACTCTACGCTAAGTTTAGCAAGTGCGAGTTTTGGATTGACATGGTGCCATTCCTTGGTCATATTATTTCTAATGGAGGGATAGCAGTGGATCCTGCTAAAGTGAAGGAGATTATGGAGTGGAGAGTGTCCACTACAGTCACGGAGATTCGGAGTTCCTTGGGATTAGCAGGCTACTGTCGGAGATTTATTGAAGGATTTTCTAAGATTGCCAAACCTATGACTTCGCTTTTGGAGAAAGGAAAAGAATTGAAGTGGGATGAGAAGTGCCAAGAAAGCTTTGATCAATTAAAGAAGAGATTGATGTCACCAGCAGTGTTGGTTATGCCAGACCTACAGAAAGGATTTGACATTTATTGTGATGCATGTGGCCAAGGCTTAAGATGTGTGCTCATGCAAGAAGGACATGTGACCGACTACGCGTCTCGACAGTTGCGGAAACAAGAGTTGAACTACCCCACTCATGACTTAGAAATGGCAGCCGTTGTGCATGCGCTTAAGATATGGAAACATTATATCATGGGAACCAAGTGTCAAGTATATACGGATCATAAGATTTTGAAGTATATATTCGCTCAGAAGGATCTCAACCTTAGGCAACGCCGTTGGTTGGGGCTTATTAAGGATTACGATTTGGAAATTCACTATCACCCGGGCAAGGCGAAATTTGGTTGTAGATGCCTTGAGTAGAAGGGAGCACGTTCATTCAGCTGTTGTTGCCCAGCTACCTGATGAAATTGATGAGGATTTTAGGAGACTTAACCTGGGGATAGTTGATCATACTGAAGGAGTTATTATTGATGCGGAACCTACCTTGGAGCAAGAAATCCGCAAAGGACAAATTGGTGATGCTAAAATACAAGAGATTAAGGATCTTATTACTGAAGGTCGAGGTCTGGAATTCACGAAAGATGAGCAAGGCATGGTATGGTTCAAGGATCAGATATGTGTTCCTGAGATTGATAGTTCTCGTGAGACTATTTTGAAGGAAGCCCATGACTTGGATTATTCTATTCATCCTGGTAGTACCAAGATGTATCAGGATTTGAAGCAAAAGTATTGGTGGTATGGACTAAAGAGAGATGTGACTGCACATGTGGCTATGTGCGATGTATGCCAAAGAATTAAAGCTGAACACCAGAGGCCAACCGGACTATTATACCCACTGAAGATACCCGAGTGGAAGTGGGAAAAGATTGGTATGGACTTCATGACTGGATCGCCTCGCACCCCGAGAGGATGAGATTCTATATGAGTTATGGTGGATAGACTGACCAAAGTGGCTCATTTCCTTCCGGTTAAGACTACTTATAAGGTATCTCAATTGGTAGAGTGATATATGGCTCGGATTGTGTCTCTACACAGTGTACAAAAAAAGATCATTTTGGATAAGAGGATCACCGTTTACCCCCAGATTTTGGAAAAGTTTTCATGAGAATATGGATACGAAGTTGAATTTTAGTGCAATCTATCACCCTCAGACTGATGGACAGACTGAAAGGACTAATCAAGTATTGGAAGACATGTTGAGAGCTTGTGTCCTTCAGCATGGTAGTAGTTGGGACAAGAGTCTACCTTATGCTAAGTTCTCATATGATAATGTTTACCAGGCCAGTCTGAAGATGTTACCGTTCAAGGCTCTATATGGCAGGAAATGCAGGACTCCTCTATATGGGGATAAGACTAGAAGAAGACAATCATTTGGACCTGAACCTATTCAAGAGGCAGAAGAACAAGTCCGTATAAGCCGAGAGAATTTGAGGGTAGCTCAGACCCGGAGAAAGAGCTACGCTGGTAATAGAAGAAAACCACGGGAATTTGAGGAAGAAGATCTTGTGTACCTCAAGGTGTCACCACTTCGTGGGATGAGGAGATTTAAAGTCAAGGGCAAATTGTCCCCTCGCTTTATTGGACCACTCTGAGTTTTTAGGCAAGCTAGAGAGATGGCCTATCAACTCGAGCTACCTGATAATTTATCTGATGTGCATAATGTATTCCAAGTGTCACAACTGAAGAAGTGTCTCAGGGTACCTGAAGAGCAGCTACCAATGGAGGACCTTAGTGTTCAAGAGGATCTAACTTATGCTGAGTGCCCCATCAAGATTCTGGATACATTGGCTCGAGTTACAAGAAATAAGGTTATAAAGATGTGCAAAGTGCAAGGGAGCCACCACGGTGAAGATGAAGCAACTTGGGAAAGAGAAGAAGAGCTTCGTATAGATTTTCCCCATCTTTTTCCTAGATCTTCTTAAATCTCGAGGACGAGATTATTTTTAAGGGGGGTAGGATTTGTAATACTCAAAAATGTAAAATTGAAAACATAGTTGATTTACACACATGTTTTTGCCTCTATTTATTATAACAGGTGAATCAACACCTCAAAAGTCATTAATTAGCTAATGACACTTAAATTAATATGTGCATCATGCTGAGTTTTATTGGATTGTGCATTTGTGGATAATAAAATAAATGTGTCATTAAAAAAATATTAATATGTTAATGGACACATGGGGTATAACCTCTAAATTGAAAACAAAATGACATAGAAAAAGAAAAGAAAGAGAAGAAACATCATAAAATATAAAACAAAATTGATAAAAATATAAACCCAACCATAAATGGTATGATTAAAGACTACCTTTAATTTGAGTACTAAATTCACATTCATATTTGAAGTTCAAATTTGGGACTTAAATTTGAAATTAAAAGGAGAAAGAAATATTATAACATACAAAATAAATTCATAAATAAATAAATCTCGTTTTGGTATGTTCAAATTGAATATGTGATCTGATAATGAACTTGTCAACCAGTCAGGAAATTTAAACTTGGAGTGAATTTGAAATTTGAATCAAGAAAGGAAGTTAGAAAAGAAAATGGAGAAAACACTAGAATGGGCCGAAATCCCTGCTTTTGGCCCACTCAAGAAAGCGTGCCGCGCGGCCCATTTGCTTCCTCCCGCACGCGCCGACGCCCCTGGCCCACCGCTCAGCCTCACACCTCCACACCGCACGCTCGTCCGTTGCTTGTGTCGCTGGATCGCGGGACCCGCCAGTCAGCTCGTCTTCTACCTCCCCAACGGATTTTTCCCCGAACTCGGCGGAAGACCGCGCGCGCGCAACGGAATCCCGAAATTGCTGGGAGCTATGGGGGCGGCTGGACCCTCCGTGCGGCGCGGCAATTGACCCGGCGCCATACCCTCCCCCTGCTCCCCGTTAAATAACGTTGTCCGTTCCTCTCGCGAAGTCAACCATCGAGCTTTTCTCTGCCGTCGTGCGAATCGTTGGTACGCCCCCGAAGCCTCGCGCCTGCACCGACGATTGGTGGCTGGTATTGGGTCGTGGGTGTTCGTCCACGTTCGTCGATCGTGTGCACGGAAGATTCATGCCCAGGGATCGATCCGTGCAACCGGAATTCATCGCCGAACTTCACCGCCGCCGCGACTCCGCTGGGCACCGTGGACCGGCGACTGTGCAACTCAAAGTTACGGTATGAAGCCACCTCGATTTCCGCCTACCTCCTCTTGACGTGTAGTACCTAGCTGGTGGGGAAGCCGACCGGTCTAATCGCGTCAATTGCTCACCGGAGATGGGCGTGTGGGCAGATCCGCACCACGTCGTGGCCATTCATCGTCGCGCCATCTCCGCCGGGGAGTCCTCGTCCATCATGCTCGCTTCGTTCTTCTCTACGGGAAACGCTAGCCGCGTCGGGTAGAATGCATGGGACCGCCACGATCGAGGGTCGCCGGCGTTAGCGCCGCCGCGGGCGCGCTCTGTGTTGCCGGGCAGCTGGTTGGGAGGAAGGAGGGATGCCGTGCGCCGTTGATCGCAAGATGAACGGCTGGGATCAAACAGCGCGTAAGGTTTTGCCGTATTGGGTCATAACCGTAGATTGGAGATCCGATGGTGGGGATCGGATCTGGGCTTCATTAAATCGAGGCCGTCGATCATGGATCGAGTGGACGCGCTCGCGTGTCAGTTTGCCCCGGTCGCGACCTATTCCTGGCCTTTGGATCTGTTCTGGACGGCCTAAAATCTCCCATACCCCTTCGTCGAGCACTCTTACATAAGAAACCTTGTGAAATGGTGAAATCAACCCGCCGTCCTGCGCTGTGGGGCTCTGTGTCTTAGGGATTTTTACGTCGGAACCCCTGGACTTTCCAGAAATTGACGCCCAGTCCAGAGGATAATAAAAACTGAGAAATGACTATAAATTTTAGTTTTTAATACAAAAACAATTCTAGAAACTTGTAAAATGCATAGAAAATTCATTCTAGCTCCAAATTGAGCCATTCCAATTTCTAAAATTTTGTAACAATATTATCTATCATTTAGTGTCTCTGTTTTGACTTGAAAACAGTTAGAAAATTAATTTATCATTTAATCCTATTTCAAACACATTAAATCTTAGGAAATTCATAACTTGAAATCTATAACTCCAAATTTAGTGATTCCAGTTCCTATGATCTCATTTTAATGTGTAGATTTTTACTGTATATTTTATTTACATGTTTGATGTGATGTTAATTTATGCTATACTATGTATGTATTGTGTTGATGCGAGTAGACGAGCAAGCCACTGTGGACTCTGAGGTTCAACAAGTAGAGATAGCTGAGCAGGAGCTCATTGAAGGCAAGTTGTGCCCTTGATCACTTCTTTTACCCATTCATGTTCTTATTATTCATAATGATCTGCATAGGATAATTTTGCTGGGACCCAATAGGATGCCCTAGATTTTGACTATCTTTATACCTTGCTTCACCACTGGTTTTACTACTAAAGTTTTGGGTAGTACATGCTATTGCTTTATGTGGATTTGGGTATAGAGATATTCATCACTTATTGTTATATTATTTATTGTTATCTGTTTTATTATTCCTTGTTCATGTTAAGATCATTATGTTAATGGGAACATGGAGAACCACCCGGGAAAACAGTGCTACCACAAGGGTTTAATGGGACGCCCTTGGCTGACTAACTAGGAAAGCTAGGGGAGGGCTACCTTACCCGAAAGGGGCAAGGGCAGTAGGGGAGAGGTCAGTGTAGGGAGGTCCCTGGTTGATTTTGCTGCGATGGCGGTCAGCCAGGAACCCTGCACTGGATCTTCCTATAAACTGTAGCGGGTAGTCTGAAGCTAGTGGAACTTTGTAAAGGCCTCGTAGTGTTATCCTGTCTCGCCTCCTCGGTAGAGGTATATGGGATTGGCCATCTCTTGGCAGATGGGTAACATGACTTGTGGGTAAAGATGCGCAACCTCTGCAGAGTGTAAAACTAGTATACTAGCCGTGCTCACGGTCATGAGCGGCTCGGACCCTCACATGATTAAATTATGGAACTTAAACTTAACCTGTCATTTCATTGCATTTGGGATTATTTTATTATTACTTTTTCTTATTATTACTATGGTTTGGTATTTACTTACACTTAGTAACTGCTAATAAAATTTTGACCAACTTATAAAAGCAATGCTCAGCTTCAGCCTTTATTTCATTGATCAGCCTTACACTTCATGAACTCCCACCTTTGGTGAGTTCATGCCACATTATTCCCCACGACTTGTTGAGCTATGAACGTATGTGAGCTCACTCTTGCTGTCTCACACCCCCCCACAGGAGAAGAACAGGTGGTTTCAAGTGGAGTCAAGTATCGAGGAGTTTGATCTGATCTAGGTGGCGTTTCTCAATCGACATTGGCGCCGACGATCCTTAGTTCGTTTTATATTTATCTTTATTTTGTAATAAGACTTCCGCTATGTAATAAGTACTCTGATGATTTATGACATTTATCTCTATACACTCTGTTATTATATATGTTGTCTTCTTGGCGCATGTATGAGTTGCACCTGGCTTTGTTCCTTAAAGCCGGGTGTTACACTCACACCCCCCCACAGGAGAAGAACAGGTGGTCGAAGAGGAGCCGCCTAACACTGAGGCATTCGACTTGATCTAGGTGGCGTTTCTCAGTCGACACTGGCGCCGACGATCCTTAGTTCGTTTTACATTTATTCCTTTATTTTGTAATAAGTCTTCCGCTATGTAATAATTACTCTGATGTTCATGACATTTATCTCTATACACTCTGTTATTATATATGTTGTCTTCTTGGCGCATGTATGAGATGCACCCGGCTTTGTTCCTTAAAACCGGGTGTTACAACATGTATGCTATAGATCAATCCAAATCACACGAATCTAAGACATTTAGCTCACTACGCAACCTGCAAAACCTTTTCTCATCTAAAGGCTTGGTGAAGATATCGGCTAGCTGGTTCTCGGTGCTAATGTGATAAATATTGATATCTTACCTTTGCTGGTGGTCTCTCAGCAAGTGATGTCAGATGTCTATGTGCTTAGTGCGGCTGTGTTCAATAGGATTATCCACCAAGCGGATTGCACTCTCATTATCACATAGGAGTGGGACTTCGCTCAGATTGTAGCCAAAGTCCCGGAGGGTTTGCCTTATCCAAAGTAGTTGCGCGCAACATTGTCCTGTGGCAACATACTCGGCCTCAGTAGTGGATAGGGCAACAGATGTTTGTTTCTTAGAGCTCCAGGACACCAGGGACCTTCCCAGAAACTAACAAGTCCCTAATGTGCTCTTCCTTTCAACCTTGCACCTGACATAATCAGAGTCTGAGTATTGGATTAAGTCAAAGGTAGACCCTTTTGGATACCAGATCCCGAAGCAAGGCATAGAAACTAAATATCTAATAATTCGCTTAATGGACACAAGGTGACACTCCTTGGGGTTGGATTGAAATCTAGCACACATGCATACACTTAGCATAATATCCGGTCTACTAGCACAAAGATAAAGCAAGGATCCTATCATAGACCGGTATGCCTTTTGATCAACAGACTTACCTCCTTTGTTGAGGTCCAGATGTCCGTCCATTCCCATTGGTGTCTTTGCAGGCTTTGCATTCTTCGTCCCAAACCTCTTGAGAAGATCTTGAGTGTACTTCGTTTGGGAGATGAAGGTGCCTTCCTTGAGTTGCTTCACTTGAAATCCAAGGAAGTAGTTCAACTCACCCATCATCGACACCTCGAACTTTTGCATCATTACCCTGCTAAACTCCTCACAAGACTTTTGATTAGTATAATCAAATATAATGTCATCGACATATATTTGGCATACAAAAAGATCACCATTACAAGTCTTTGTTAATAGAGTAGGATCAACTTTCCCAACCTTGAAAGCATTAGCAATAAGAAAATCTCTAAGGCATTCATACCATGCTCTTGGGGCTTGCTTAAGTCCATAGAGCGCCTTAGAGAGCTTGTAGACGTGGTCGGGATACCTGTCATCCTCAAAGCCAGGGGTTGTTCCACGTATACCTCCTCCTTGATTGGTCCATTGAGGAAAGCGCTCTTCATGTCCATTTGGAACAGCTTAAAGGAATGGTGAGCAGCATAGGCCAATAAAATCCAAATTGATTCTAACCTAGCCACAGGAGCAAAAGTCTCCTCAAAATCCAAACTTGCGACTTCGGCATAACCTTTTGCCACAAGTTGAGCCTTGTTTCTTGTCACCACTCCGTGTTCGTCTTGCTTATTGCGGAACACCCACTTGGTTCCACAACATTTTGCTTTAGACGTGGCACCAGGCTCCAAACTTCATTTCTTTTGAAATTGTTGAGCTCTTCCTGCATGGCCAACACCCAGTCCGGATCCTACAAGGCTTCTTCTACCCTAAAAGGCTCAATAGAAGAAATAAACAAGTAATGCTCACAAAAATTAGCTAATCATGAGCGAGTTGTTACTCCCTTACTGATGTCACCCAGAATCTGATCCACTGGATGATTTCTTTGGATCGTCGTTTGAACTTGAGTTGGAGGGGCTCGTGATGCTTCTTCCTTCTTATCATGTTCTTCATGTGCTCCCCCTTGATCCTGCCCTTCTTCTTGAGGTACCTGTTCATTGTCTTGAGTTGGGGGATGCACCGTCATAGAGGAAGAAGGCTGATCTTGTTCTTGTAGTTCATGTGGTCGCACATCACCTATCGCCATTGTTCGTATTGCGGACGTCGGAACCTCATCTTCATCTACATCATCAAGATCAACTTGCTCTCTTGGAGAGCCATTAGTCTCATCAAATACAACGTCGCTAGAGACTTCAACCAATCCTGATGATTTGTTGAAGACCCTATACACCTTTGTATTTGAATCATATCCTAGTAAAAACCTTCTATTGCTTTGGGAGCAAACTTTGAATTCCTACCTCTCTTTACCAAGATGTAGCATTTGCTCCCAAATACACGAAAATAGGAAACATTACGTTTGTTACCAGTTAAGAGTTCATATGATGTCTTCTTGAGGAGGCGGTGCAGATAGAGCCGGTTTATTGCATGGCAGGATGTATTCACATTTTCCAACCAAAACCGCTCAGGCGTCTTGTATTCTCCAAGCATCGTCCTTGCCATATCAATTAATGTCCTGCTCTTTCTCTCTACCACACCATTTTGCTGTGGTGTGTAGGGAGCGGAGAACTCGTGCTTGATGCCTTCCTACTCAAGATATTCTTCGACTTGAAGATTCTTGAACTCAGACCCATTATCGCTTCTTATTTTCTTCACCTTTAGCTCAAATTCATTTTGATCTCTCCTTAAGAAGTGCTTTAGGGTTCCTTGGGTTTTGGATTTATCCTACAAAAAGAACACCCAAGTGAAGCGGGAAAAAACATCAACTATAACAAGACCATACTTACTTCCCCCGATGCTGAGATAGGCAACAGGGCTGAAGAGATCCATGTGGAGGAGTTCCAGTGGTCTTGTTGTTGTCATCACGTTCTTGCTTTGATGAGTGCTTCCCACCTGTTTCCCTGCTTGGCACGCTGCACAAGGTCTGTCTTTCTCAAAACAGACATCGGTTAGTCCTAACACATGATCTCCCTTTAGAAGTTTATGAAGGTTTTTCATCCCAACATGTGCTAGATGGCGGTGCCAAAGCCAGCCCATATTAGTCTTAGCGATTAGGCATGCATCTAGATCGGCATTCTCTTTTGAGAAATCAACTAAATAGAGCTTGCCATCTAATACACCCTTAAAGGCTAATGAACCATCACTCCTTCTAAAGACAGATACATCAATATTTATAAATAAACAATTATAGCCCATGTGACATAATTGACTTACAGACAACAAGTTGTACCCGAGCGATTCTACTAAAAACACATTAGAGATTGAATGCTCGGTTGTGATGACTATCTTGCCTAAGCCTTTAACCTTGCCTTGATTCCCATCTCCAAAGATGATGGTGTCTTGGGAATCCTTGTTCTTGACGTAGGAGGTGAACATTTTCTTCTCCCCCATCATGTGGTTTGTGCATTCGCTATCAATAATCCAGCTTGAGCCCCCAGATGCATAAACCTGCAAGGTAATTAAGCTTGGGTTTTAGGTACCCAACTCTTGTTGGGTCCTACAAGGTTAGTTACAATAGATTTTGGAACCCAAATGCAAGTTTTGTCTCCCTTGCATTTAGATCCCAATTTTCTAGCAACTACTTTGGCATTTTTACATGACAATACAAAAGAAGCATTACATGTTTGATACATAGTAGTTGGACCAGTGTATACTTTCCTAGGTGCATGAGAAACAGTATAAATATGCCTAGGCCTACTCCTACCATGAACATATGTGGAGCTAGATGCAAACATAGCATGTGAATCATGATAAGTAGGTAAAGCAACATGATTATAATACTTATCATGATGAGCAACATTATAAATTTTTTTGACATGAGCATAAAGATAAGCATGGTTCTTTTGATCATGTGAAGAATACGAGCTACTAGCCATAGGAGCCTTCACTTTCTCCTTGTTGAGACTGGAAGTCCTTTGGCTTGTTAAGTTCTAGGTTTCTTTTCGAAAACCAAGTCCATCCTTAATTGAGGGATGTCTACCAACAGTGTAGGCATCCCTAGCAAATTTGAGTTTGTCATAATTATCCTTGCAAGTCTTAAGTTGAGCATTAAGACTTGCAACATCATTGTTTAACTTAATAATGGTAGAAGCATGTTCTTTACAAGTATTAACATTAAAATCTTTGCACTATTGCAAATAACAACATGCTCTATGGATGAACTAGCAGAATTTGCTTCTTCTAACTTAGCATTTAAATCGTCATTTAAATTCTTTAGGCTATAGATAGATTCATGACAGGTAGATAATTTGGAAGACAGCAGTTCATTCTTCTTAATTTCTAGAGCAAGAGATTTTTGAACACTAATAAACTTATCATGTTCCTCATGGAGTATATCTTCTTGCTTTTCTAGAAGTCTTTCTTTTTCATTAAGAGCATCAATTAAGTCATTTATCTTTTCTACCTTAGATCTATCTAATCCTTTAAATAAATCACTATAATTTATCTCATGATCAGAAGATTCCTCATCACTAGAAGAGAAATATTTAGGAGTATCTTGAATACGTACCTTTTTCTCCTTAGCCATGAGGCACGTGTGTCGTTCGTTGGGGAAGAATGAAGACTTGTTGAAGGCCGAGGCAGCTAGTCCTTCATCATTGGAGTCGGATGAAGAACAGTCGGAGTCCCACTCTTTTCCAATATGCGCCTCGCCCTTCGCCTTCCTGTAGTTCTTCTTCCTTTTCTTCTTCCCATGCTTTTCTTGTGCCTGGTCATTGTTATTATCGGGACATTGTGCAATGAAATGACCAGACTTACCACATTTGAAGCAGGAGCGCTTTCCCCTTGATTTGTTCTTGTTGGGGTACTCCTTGCGTCCTTTCAAGGCGGTCTTGAAGCGCTTGATGATGAGCGACATTTCATCCTCGTTGAGTCCGACAGCCTCCATTTATGCTACCTTGCTAGGTAGCGCCTCCATGCTGCTGGTTGCTTTGAGAGCAACGGGCTGCGGCTCGTGTAGAGAAAGCGGTCCGTTTAAGGCATCGTCCACATACCTCGCTTCCTTTACTCATGCGCCCGCTTACAAATTTTCTGAGAATTTCCTCGGGCGTCATCTTGGTGTACCTGGGGTTCTCACAAATAAGGTGGATGAGGATCAATGATAGTAAATGACCTGAGCATGAGTCGAACGACGTCATGATCCATCCATCTTGTGCTTCCATAGCTTCTAATTTTGTTGACAAGGGCCTTGAGCCTGTTGTACATTTGTGTTGGCTCTTCTCCCCTTATCATTGCGAATCTCCCCATCTTGCCTTCCACCAGTTCCATTTTAGTGATCATGGTGGCATCATTTCCCTCGTGAGAAATTTTGGGAGTCTCCCATATCTGTTTGGCATTATCCAGGCCACTTACTTTGTTGTATTCATCCCTGCATAGAGATGCTAACAAAATAGTAGTAGCTTGTGCATTTTTGTGTATTTGCTCATTGATAAACACATGATTGTCGGAGCTATCAAAGTGCATTCCATTTTCAACAATCTTCCAGATACTAGGATGGAGGGAAAATAAATGACTACACATTTTATGACTCTGTTGGGGGCCTTCGTCCTCCGAAGGTCCTCAAAAACATGATTTGACAATATTTTCCAAGTGGATTATATGAACAGGTATCTTCGGACTCAGAATTATGAACATGGAGTACGGTCAGGACGAAGCCTAAGCCAGACGAAGGGGGACTGAGATGAAGGACGGGCTGATTACCAAGCTGTACGAAGGATGGTGCACAGCCGAAGCTGTGCGCAGGAAAGCTTCGTCGCGATAGCAGGAAGGGGAACCGACTTAAAGATAAAAAAGACTACTTAGGCCTTGACAGATTCCCATAAGTCATTAACAAATGTAATGGGCATGAATGTAATTTTACATAGGCTGCGTCCCACGCCTATAAATAGATGAACAGTACTCCCGTACTGTTCACGCTGATCTGGCATTTGCTCTTGCGTTATCCTTGTACTTTTGCCTTCGCGCAAACCGAAGGTACACTTGTAATCTAAAGTCATTTCCATTTTCATATGATAACAAAATAGAAATGATATGATAATGATATTTGGATGTTTATATTATTTTTTATGTTGCATGTGATATCTTCGTCATGGTTTATTATGCTTACGAAGATATGTTGTTTGTGACTTTCGTCCGGAACACGATATAATGTCTAAAAGGACGAAGGGCTTTATCATTTAACATTTTCTGTGTTGCCTTGTTCTTAATTCATAGCATTTGAGAACAAGTCACCAACATTGGCGCCCACCGTGGGGCTCGAACCCACGACCACAAGGTTAAGAGCCTTGTGCTCTCCCGACATGAACTCACTTCCACTTTGAGTTTTTTGAACATCTTCGGAAGCCACAGACCCTCGCTATGGCGCCGAAGAAAGCTTCAGCGACTGGGGCTGCAGCTCTGCAGCCGCTGGACCCCAACCAGGAGACTGTCTCTCTTCGGGAGGCTCGAAGCCAGAAGAGGAAGGCCGTCAGCCCGACACTTCAGGAGGATGAGCTAGACCAAGAGATCAGGGATATGGAGATGCTTCATCAACAGGTGCAGAGGAAGAAGGAAAAGATGGCCAGGCTAGCTGAGCTGCAAAGGCAGATAGACGAAGCTTCTGAAGAAGTTCGCCATCTTACTCACGACGAGCAGAACAGAAGGCCTCAACAAAAAGACCTTCATCAGGAAGGCTTCTTCAACGAAGATGACTGGTATGATAATTTCCATCATGGAAATTTTGTTTTCGATGATGCTTCTCCCCTGTCCGCTGAGCTGCAGGCTACACCTTGGCCTCCGTCCTACAAGCCGCCCCAGCTTCCCATGTTCGATGGTCATTCAGACCCGAAGCAGTTTTTGATGAGCTACGAAGCAACAATATCTTCGTATGGTGGCAATGCTGCAGTCATGGCAAAGTCTTTTGTTATGGCTGTCAGGAATGTTGCTCAGACCTGGTATTCCTCCCTTCGACCAGGAACGATCACTTCATGGCAAAAGCTGAAGGACATGTTGTTAACCAGCTTTCAAGGGTTTCAGACGAAGCCAGTCACTGCTCAAGCCTTGTTCCAGTGCACTCAGGATCATGAAGAATACCTTCAGGCGTATGTCAGAAGGTTCTTGCGTTTGAGGGCGCAGGCACCAACGGTGCCCAATGAAATTGTCATCGAAGCCATGATCAAGGGGCTTCGTCCTGGACCTTCAGCTCAATACTTTGCTAGGAAGCCTCCTCAGACTTTGGAGAAGCTGCTCCAGAAGATGGACGAGTACATTCGTGCCGACAATGATTTTCGCCAGAGAAGGGAGGAGGCTTTCAGATTTTCTGAAATGACCAGGGGCTTCGGGGGAAGATTCTATCCGAGGCATGTCAGGTCCATCCACAACTCTACTCAAAATGATGATAAAGGGGAGTCAGCAGAACAGGCCGCAGTGCTCCTCACAGGCTTCGGGGCAACAACAAACTTTCTTCCGGCCACCAGCTCCAAGAGGCAGAGGCGCCAGGGGCTTCGGCGGAAGATTTGGAGATCAACCAAGGAGAGTGTTTTGCTTATTCTGTGGTGAAAACAAGGGCCATACCACCAGGATGTGCCATGTTACCATCCAAAAGCAAAAGGAGATAGCCGAAGCTGCAGCGCAACAAGTTCAGCCGAAGCAGGTCATGCATACTGCTTCGTACCATCAGCCTTACATCCCAGAATACGTGGGCAACCACCCTGCAGTTTCTGTAGCTTCGGCGAGTCAACCTCAAGCTTCATGGCAACAGCCCCCACCTCCACCACCACTGCAACAAGGCCAACAGCCGGAAGGGAGCCAATATGTTCCACACCAAAGGGATCTCAGAGAACAATCTGAAGCTCGCACAGTCAATAGCACTGTGCCAGAGTCGAAGCACATTTATTGACAAATATCCTACCTTGATAGCAGTCTTTTACATTCAGTACTACTTTCTGTGTAATAAAAAACATTTCAGTTTTCATATAATAGTTTCGTGGTTGGTCATGAGGAAAACTTATCTTCTCCACAGGCTTAAGTTGCTGAAGCTTAAAAATTCGTGATAACAAGGAGGACCTTCGAATTATTAAAAATCCTTCGAAGCAACAAAAGTCGTTCTAAGGAACGCAGAGTAAGTTGCTGAAGTCGCAAAAAGCCGTTCCAAAGGGAGCGCAGTGTAAGTTTTCTGCTCCAAAGTCGTTCCTATGGGAATGCAGAGCATACAGCAAAAAGTCAACGCTGATTCCGCCGAAAGTAAAAGGCGAAGAAGCTCCAAAGACGTTCCTAAGGGAATGCAGAGCTTACAGCGAAAAGTCAACGCTGATACCGCCTAAGTAAAAGGCGAAGAAGCTCCAAAGACGTTCCTAAGGGAATGCAGAGCTTACAGCGAAAAGTCAGCGCTGATACAAAGATATTTTGTGTTTTACGGGGATATGTGTGTATCTTTGGAACAAATGCCATCTACATAACATAGCATCATCACATCATTCTGCATAGCATAAGCATCATATATCATGTTGCATATGGCAAAAGAAGGGGACACAGTATCAACATTCGAAAGGATGCTTTGAGAAAGTGAAAATTGTGCAAAGTCACGAGGGAATACAATGTCGATCTTCGGAATACAGCTTCGAAGAATGTTTTCACGAAGCATGGACATGGTTCATCAGAGTAATATCGAAATTGTACAGCTTCGGAGAATATTTTCACGAAGCATGGATGTGATTCATCAGAATAGTATTAAAGGAGAATGTCTTCTTCACGAAGCATGAAAAGAAGGGAAGGTGTTTTTTCGCCGAAGGCTCAAAAATGGTACGTATGTAGAATTTCATGCATCGTAAAGAATTGAATAATGAAAAGAGATTTGTATATTACATTCAAATGTACAAAATATTACATAGATCACACTTCAAATGTTTTTTCTAATAACATCTAGTCTTCTCTTAGTACTACTTCGGCAGCCTCATTTAGAAGTTGCTCAATAACTTTATCCATGATAGCTTCGGCCATTTGTTTAATTTCGTCATCCCCTTTCGTGTGAGGGGCAGCAGACGATCCGACAGGTTCTGAGGGAAGAGAATATATGTCTATGTTACTATTACAAACCATAAGCAAGTTCGAAAATCAAACAGACCTAAAAACCACTAGTTGGTACCTATTTGGCTTTTGGGCTCTGCGCTTTTTTCGGCGGCCTTGGCTACTTCCCTAGCATCATGGATACCTTGCTCGCTTCTTCGAATAATTTCCTGGGCCATTTCTCGGCCACCATTGTCCCAGACGTCGGTGAAAAATTTTCCACCGACCTGGCTGGCTTCGGGCGAGGGGTCTTTAATATCTTCAGCGGATAAAGTGGCTTCGGATTGCGCAAGAAGCTTAATATGATCGCAGCCTTTCCTCTCCAAAACAGTAGCAACTCCTCTAGCGCCCGAAAAAGCGCAGATGTCACCGCGGCTACTCAAAATTTCCTCGAAGGCCTCTGCTTCATGACTGATCCATTCCAATGGACCTTCGGGATTGCCTCTTGAGAAATTTTCTTCACTAGAGAATGCGCCAACGCTGGCGAAGCTGGTTTTTATTTTCTTTACACATTCCATGGATTTTTCGTAGCATCTTTTCTTAGAAGACCGAAGCTCTTCAACGGTTCCTTCCAAATGATCAGCCCATTGGTCGCTACATTCCCATCTTGTTTCTTCAAGTATGCGTTCTTCTTTCGCCCGGGCCAGTTGCTTCTGAAGATCTTTAATTTCGCGTCTGTGAGCTTCGGCCTGAACCTTTGAAGCAGCTTCGTCCTTTTTTATCTTGTCTACTAATGTAAGCAGAATTTTATCTTTTTCTAGAGCTTCGTTTCTCAGTTTAATAACTTCTGATCGTAAATTGTTGAACGCAATTTCATAGCTCTCGTCTTCGGCACTCTTTTGTGCTCTTAATGCGTTGCTTAGAATCAAACCCTATACGAAAAAGAATCCATATAAGAATAAAAGAATGAGTTACGAATTAAAAAATTTTCAAGCGCCCAATTCCCATACCTTTAGGCTATTGTACGCAAGACTGTCCGCGAGATCCTCCTTCGTCATAGCGCATAATCCAGCTTCGAGCTTCGGAAACCCCATACTTCTAGCCATCTCCCGGCAGACAGATAATTCTTTGTTGTCAGGGAGGCAGTATAGGAAGTCATCTTCGTTTGTCCCATTAAACACTAGTGCCCCCTTCGGATATTTTAATTCTCTGGCATAGTGATTGGCTTCATAAATCTCTTCTTCAGATAATTTTTTACCCGAAGCATGTCGCACAATGTAATCACGTGCGGCGGAAGGTGCTTCGGGGACCGCTGTGTCAATTTCTTTAACCAAAATTGGCTCTGCCATTTTTATTTTGTCTTCGGCTTCCAAAGGTTGTTCCTTGGTGGGCTCTGGAGGCCCAGCTTCGGCTTCAGGTTGTTGCTTCGAAGTTTCAGCAACTGAAGCTTCAGCAGATACTTCAGAAAGTTCAGCAGTCTTCTTTGGAGTTACACTTGAAGACTTAATTGTCTCCAAAACATCTAGCACGTTCACCATTCTTTTTCTTTTTGGGGTCGCCGCTGGGCCCTTTTGATTTTTTATTGTTTCAACATTTGCTGAAGGACTTAAGATTTCCAATATTTTTTGTTCTTCAATTCTCGGTTTTTCTGCCTTCTCTGCTGAAGGTGCTTCAGTTTTATCTTCTATCTTCGGCACTGGAGCTGGTTCTGTAGCTTCAGTGGCCAAAGAGACTTCACCAATAAACTCAGGCACTGTGGCTGGCTCAATAAAACGCGCCCGGTGGGTGAGCACCTTCATCTTTTTTCTTTGCGGCGCTGGCTCACTAGTGGCACTCGTGGCAACCTCTGTCGCAGGAGAAGTATTTTTTCTTTTGCGGCCCAATACCGGATAGTGATAGTCAGGGTAGACAAACCCGACTGCATCAAATACCCGGTTGAGCCTTTTCTTCTTTCGGCCCCCGAAGGCTGCCGATAATGCAGTGTTCTCGGCCTTCGAATATGCCCCAAGCAGTTCGTCACTTAACGTTTCAATGCTTTTTAACCAGTCGTCATTAGGTTCAACAAACTTATCCCCGTATTTGAATGTGTATTTCAGTCTGACCAGTCCGCCTTCGTCAGACTCTTTGATGGTCTCCTTCGGCATTTCCCACTTTCCTGTAAGTGGCCACACCCTGAAGGCAATATGCTCTTGGACCAAGTCCCTTGTCCCAATAAAAGAGCAGACTACGCCGAAGGCTCTTTGGCATTCTTCGGCTGCTTCATCCATTTCAATATTCGGTTTTCGGAGACCGAAGCGTTGCCAAATAGGACGCATAATGATACTTTTAATATCTTCCTGCGCTGTCAAGTCGTTCTTTACATAAAACCATTCTGTCATCCAGGCACCGGGCCATCTCTTCCAAAAGGTTGGCACGGGGCAGCTTGACCCGGTGCGGGCACCGAAGCTGTAACAACCAAAGTTGTTGTGATATTGTTCTTTCCCCCAGGGCTTTGTCTCATATAACAACTCATGAATGTTGCAAAAGCTTTTAGCATTTGGTTCCAAACCTTGGCTTCTTACAGCCCAGACAAAGATCCCCATTCTAATGATAGCTTCGGGAGTAATTTGATGAAGGTAGGTTTGAAATGTCTTCAGGACTTCGACAACAAAGCTGCTTAGGGGGAATCGAAGCCCAACCTTGAGAAAGCTTCGGAAGATTACGACTTCATCTTCTTCGGGGGTGGGAGAAGTTTTTTCTCCAGCATCAGCCCTCACAATAGATATATCTCGAAAATATCTCCCCCTCATATTGTCAATATGGCTCTGCTTAACAGTGGTTTTCCCGAAAACCGTGTGACTTGGTCGCCACGGTCGATCTTCGGACTCTCCCCCACAGCTTTCTGCATCGTAACTGTCGCTGTCACCAGTATCTTCAGACAAACCTTCCAGAATCTCCTTGGTGATTTTTTCCGTATTGGTCTCCGCCATCGCTATAAGGAACCCCAAGTTCTTCTCTTCGTCGAGACTCAGCTTCATCTCAGCAGTGACCTTCTTATCTTCAGACATCTTCGGAAACACTAAAAAACTGTTTTCAAGGCCGAAGCTTCAAAACCAAAAGATCAGTAAATCTTAGTGCGCAAGAGCTAAAAATTTAGTAAGCGGGAGCAGATGGCAAGAAAGCGTACCAAACAAATTGTGGCGGGCCTCTATTTATACACTCGATATAACGGAAACTGTGTGGTCCCGCGTGTCAGTGACTTTTGCTATTCTAGCAAAGGGAAGGTGTTTTTTCGGACCTTCGGCTTAAGGCCTTCGTCCATATCGCAATCTGAATTTATCATTAACAAATTAATATTGCGAGGGGCTACTGTTGGGGGCCTTCGTCCTCCGAAGGTCCTCAAAAACATGATTTGACAATATTTTCCAAGTGGATTATATGAACAGGTATCTTCGGACTCAGAATTATGAACATGGAGTACGGTCAGGACGAAGCCTAAGCCAGACGAAGGGGGACTGAGATGAAGGATGGGCTGATTACCAAGCTGTACGAAGGATGGTGCACAACCGAAGCTGTGCGCAGGAAAGCTTCGTCGCGATAGCAGGAAGGGGAACCGACTTAAAGATAAAAAAGACTACTTAGGCCTTGACAGATTCCCATAAGTCATTAACAAATGTAATGGGCATGAATGTAATTTTACATAGGCTGCGTCCCACGCCTATAAATAGATGAACAGTACTCCCGTACTGTTCACACTGATCTGGCATTTGCTCTTGCGTTATCCTTGTACTTTTGCCTTCGCGCAAACCAAAGGTACACTTGTAATCTAAAGTCATTTCCATTTTCATATGATAACAAAATAGAAATGATATGATAATGATATTTGGATGTTTATATTATTTTTTATGTTGCATGTGATATCTTCGTCATGGTTTATTATGCTTACGAAGATATGTTGTTTGTGACTTTCGTCCGGAACACATTATATCCCGAAGGGATATAATGTCTAAAAGGACGAAGGGCTTTATCATTTAACATTTTCTGTGTTGCCTTGTTCTTAATTCATAGCATTTGAGAACAAGTCACCAACAGACTCTAAAAAGAATAATCCTCTCAATCAAAGTGTGGGGGTTTTTTCAAGAGGAATTGATAGTAAATGAGCATTTGAGTTATAAGGGATGCGAGAATAATAAAAAGAATAGTTTTGGTTAACCGTTTTCTTTTTCGACGAAGAATATTCATCGTCGTCATCCGTTGGTGAAGAAGAGGAGGCGTCGCTGTCGTAGTAGATAATCTTCTTAATGCGCCTCTTCTTCTTTCCATCCATCTTCTTGTGACTCGAGCCTGAGTTAGTGGGCTTGTCATCTCTTGGCTCGTTGAAGAGGGATTACTTCTCCTTGTCGTTGATCACCATCCCCTTACCCTTAGGATCCATCTCTTCGGGCGGTTAGTCCCTTAAATTAAGAGTGCGGCTCCAATACCAATTGAGAGCACCTAGAGGAGGGTGAATAGGTGATCCTACAAGATTCAACACTAGATAGCACAAACTCGGTTTACAAAATGTTAGTTAGATTAAACCAAGTTGCTATAGCGAGAGCTCTTGAGAAGAAATCAATCACAGATAAAAGCGACACAAGAGACACGGTGTTTTTATCCCGTGGTTAGGCCAAGTATAACACTTGCCTACTTCCACGTTGTGGCGTCCTAATGGACGAGGGTTGCACTCAACCCCTTTCAAGTGATCCAATGTTCAACTTGAATACCACGGTTTTCTTGCTTATCGTTGTTTTCCCGTTTGTGAGGAATCTCCACAAGTTGGAGCCTCTCACCCTTACAAAGTTGATCACAACAAATGCACGAGAGTAAGGGAGGGAAAGAAACACATGCAAGAATCGCAGCAAACACACGCACACAAGTCAAGATGTGAGCACACAAACACGGCGCAGGGAGTTTACAACTCAAAAGGTGCTCAAATCTCAAACACGATGATCTGATTGCGTGGTGGAAAAGTCTAGACGTCTTAGAATGTTCAATGGAGGCTTGGTGTAGTGCTCCATGCGCCTAGGGTCCCTTTTATAGCCCCAAGGCAGCTAGGAGCCATTGGAACTCCATTTGGAAGACAATTCTTGCCTTCTGTCGGGTGGCACACTGGACAGTCCGGTGCACCACCGGACATGAACAGTCCTTGTCCGGTGCCTGATCTCCTTCCTTTTCTGGCAAAGCCGACCGTTGCGCCTTTGGTCCCCTTGGCGCACCGGACACTGTCCGGTGCACACCGGACAATCCGGTGCGACCAATTGACCGTTGGCTTGGCCACGTGTCGCCCGTTGATCACGCTTCCGACAGTTGGCCGTGGGCGCCGTTGGCTCACCGAACAGTCCAGTGCACACCGGACAGTCTGGTGAAGTTTAGCCGTGGCGCCCTTGGTGAATTCCCGGGAGCGACGAGTTCGTCGCCGAGTGTTGAACGCGGGCGTTGATGGCTTACCGGACAGTCCGATGAATTTTAGCCACGTCGCCCTCACCGATTCCCGAGAGCAGTGACTTCGCTGCTGAACCAGCCTGTGCACCGGACATGGTGCACACCGGACAGTCTGGTGCACCACAGGCTGATGCAAGACTTGGCTAGACTTAGCCAAACTTCTCCAATCCATTTCCAGTTTTCTTGACAAGGTTCCTAGCACTTAGAGAAATACAATAGTACCAAAAATAATTCACTAAGGCTAGAGGCATACCTTGATTCTTGATTTGCTCTTCTTTAGTACTTAGCACATATTAACCAAAACAATATGTGTTGGGCATCTAATCACCAAAATATTTATAGAAATGGCCCAAGGGCACATTTCCTTTTCATATTCTAGGATTCAGGATGCTTTCACACTTAAGTTTGTTTGCCCACTGTCGTCCATAAGGGATACCTAAAATCTAGGGTCCTTAGGGCCTCCAGACACTCTGAATAGCAGTAAACTTATATATTCTTTGCCCATTCGGGGCCCTTTGCCCCTGGATATCTAAGCTTCCCAGCATCGGAGAATTCAAGAAGCTCCTACAATGGTTGTATGGAGACGCCCGTAAGTCAAAGAAATGCAGTTGACCCATAGCAAGGGCATAATACCCCCAAAGGAACCAAGCAACTATTGAAGATGAATTTTGGCGATCTGTTGATGCAAGACTGACGGAGGACAGATAAAGCCATCTACAAAAGAAAATGAGGAAATCATTAGCAAAAGCATATATGTATAGGAGGATCACGACGGGAATATGACTTCACAAAACGATATGAATGCTGCGTCGTCACATAAAAACATGAGAATGGAAATATTTTAAGATATCTCCTATTATTCAGTTTAAGTTAGTTCCTATTATTCAGTTTAAGTTAGTTCCTATTGTTTAGGCTAAAATAGCTCCTATTATTCAGGCTAAAATAGCCCCTATTGTTTAGATTGAATGTGTACTCAGAGAAGGGCTATATAAGCACTTCGAGTGCTGCAATAACAGAGGCAGAAAAAAGTAGAAAAACCCTTCATTATCCTCTATTGCACTTGTTACTATTCTTTCTCTGTTTTTCTTTGGTGTTTTGTCGAGAAAAGCATCCAAATCATCTCTACGAAAGTGAGATCCATCCAATATAATTATCGCTGCTATTTGCCTGAAAGATCTATGTAACACTATGAAAATAATTAAATAAAAATAATACATTTAATTAATAATGATATTTATGGTAATTAATTTTCTCATAAGTGTTCGTTATTTATTTGCCTTTGGAATGCTTTTTGAATGCTCATGATTGATTTTGAATATTGAATATCATTTCTTCTTAAATTAAAATTCACATAAATAATATAATAAATACTAGTCCAAGAATTAATATTTTATTTATAAATAATTTTGGTTTAATTATTATAAATTTTATGGATATTTAAAAGCTTATTTTAAATTAGAAAAGAATTAGAAAAGAAAAAAACTAAAACCTAATCTAACCTAGCCGGCCCACTTGGCCCATCTCCCCAGCCGCGCCCCTTGCCTTCTTCCTCCAGCCGGCCGCCGCTCCCTCCTGCTCCCTTAGCCACCACCATCTCTTCTCCCCTCCCTGCTCTCTCTCACCCAGACACAACGCCCTGCAGCACCCCGGCACCCGCTCCAGCCACCGACCGCGCGCCGCACCGAGCGTACCTGCCCTGCCCCACCCGCATACGCGACCCGCCCCTGCATCCCGAGCCCGACGTGCGCCGCACGAGCTAGGACGCCCGACGTCCCTGCCCAGCCGACCGCGCAGTGACCCCGACGCCGACCATGCACGCCTATGCCTGCGACCTCACCAGGAGCCGAAGCGCCGTGCCAAGCACACGACTCGATCCCGCGGCCGTTTCTCTCTTTACTCCCCCATTTCCTCTCCCTCATTGAAGCTCCGTTGATGGCCATCAATGGAATTCATGGCCGCCGTTTCTTCTCCCTCCTCGGTGCCCTCTCCCCTTCCCCTCCTTCTCTATAAATTGGACAACCACGCCCACAGAACTTTCCCTCCCACAGCCGAGCTCGCTCCTCTCTCTTACTCTCTTGCTCGCCGTCGTACACCGTCGCCGGAGTTCGTGGAGCCTCGCCGGAGTTTGTACCTCGCCGTCCACCGATGACCGCGCCCGCTCCCTTGCTCACCGGAGACGTACCCAAACCCCGTCCAAACCCCATCGAACCCCCTGCCCCGCTCCCTACTCGTCGACGTTCATCCCTGCACATGAGCGAACCCAAGGTTGAAGACAACCCACTGATTTATTTTCTAAATCATGTTTTGAATCTTGTGATTTATCGTGTAATATTATGATGATGCGATTTGGCGATTCGTGTATGATTTTAGAGATTCGATATATACGTGTAACCAAAGTCGAACCCCCGCGACACTACTTTGAATATGCGTATGATTTTATAATTCTAAAAACGAACACGATCACTATTCACTAACTCAGTGATTTTCATACTACAAATGTTTATAATTAATTTCGCTTTAGTATGTGTGGAACGATAATTGTTAGTAGTATTTTAAGTGTACACTTATTTGCATGAAGAAATAGAAGAAATCCTAAGTCACGTATTTCCAGTCAAATGAAAATATATATTTTACTATTCATAATAAAAGTATTCATAAGTATAGCACTTAAGTACTTAGAATTAGTAAGATATTTATTTATGTCATAATAACCATGAATAGGTTATTAAAAGTCCCATTTAGTAATTTACAATTAATTCTTAGTATATTAATGTTAGAAGAATTATAAATAAACATTTCTTAGTTATACGTATAAATTCTATTTAGAAAAGAAAGGAGAAAACAGAAAGAGTAGAATTTATAATAATATTAAAATGGCTTAATTAGGCGCTCATATTTTTATAATAAAGAAATTGATAGTATGTTGATAAATATAGGTTTCTTACTAAATAATTAGATAATTTGTTTCTAGTTTGAAATGACCTTTTAATAAACATCATGATTTTGATTTAATAAGATTTGTTATAGATGTTTAAGTATAGCCGTACTAAATAGTAATATGTCATATAAATTTTCTAATAATGATATAATGGCTTAATTAAGTGCTCACACCGTCATAACTAAAATGATAGTTTATACATAATTTCCTTTCTAATGAATTAGATTATTTGTTCCTACAATAGAATTAAAGATAATTAATAGGTTAATTATCCTTTATCATAATGTATTAATTAAACCTATAGTCTAATTAATAGGTTAATTATCCTTTATCATAATGTATTAATTAAACCTATAGTCAATTTGTTCTTAATTGGATTTATGGTATGATTAATGATTCCATAGAAATTAATCCACATTATATATGAATCACTTAGTTTTTCCTAAAGGATAAAATAAAGTAATAAGAGTTAAGTTCTTTTATAACTTAAAATGTTACTTTATATATTGACTTCGAATATAATAATATAGGCTATGTGTTTAGTTGTGTGTTCATTGTCTTTTACATAAAAGCTCATTTAAGGCATATACCATAACTTTCCATAAATAGGTGTTCAATTATAATAATGACCTTTTCACATAAAACCTATTTAGACTTATATCTTAATTTATCATAAGTGATATATGTTTAACAATGAATTATATGTTTCATAATGCTTCATAAATTAATAATGTATTTCATAACGCATTAATCCTAGATAAATAACTTATATCTTTTCTAAAAGGTTAAAAAAGGTTTAATATCGTTATAACGTGTTTATCACCTTATAAACCCTTAATCCTAGACATATCACATATGACGTTTTATAAAAGATTAATTTGGTGAACCTAATATTTGTATATTTTAATTAAGATACTTTTAAGCTCATGTCTTGTTTTTAAAGTATAGATCACACATTTTTGAAAAGAATACCCTCTTAATATAACCATTACTTACGACGTTTTTGATAAGTGAACGCTCTTTTCGTTAGGCTTTCTTTTAGCTTTACGTATGGTGAATGTTGTATGTTATTGAGTGGTGTTTGTTCTTCTTGTTTGTTTGTGTGATATTCAGTGGTTGATCTAGTAGTTAAGAATCAAGATCTATTCCGATTCGTGGAAGAACCTCAAGTTTTCAATAAGCAAGGCAAGTGGACTTCTCCCTCTGCATACTCTGTTTGATACCAAACAATACATTTAATAAAGTTTACTCTTTTGGATATATATGCATAATTTGACGTGTTACCTATTTAGATACTCTAACCTTTCCAACCTTACTCCTTGTTTAACCTGGGATTATGATCTAATCAAGTAGCTATGTTATTGCTACAACTTAACTTTATGCAGTCACTCTTTGTCGGGGACCATAATTAGGGGTACCCTCAATGCTCCTAATTCTCAGCTGGTAACCCCCATCAGCATAAAGCTGCAAAGGCCTGATGGGTGCGATTAAGTTAGGGATCAGTCCATTCAAGCGACTCGATCACGCCTCGCCCGAGCCTAGCCTCGGACAAGGGCAGCCGACCCCGGAGGATCTCCGCCTCGCCCGAGGCCCCCCTCCAGCGGCGAACATATTTCCGGCTCGCCCGAGGCCCTGTCTTCGCCAAGAAGCAACCCTGACCAAATCGCCGCACCGACCGACCAAATCGCAGGAGCATTTAATGCAAAGGTGGCCTGACACCTTTACCCTGACGCGCGCCCCTCAGCCAACAGAGCCGAAGTGACCGCCGTCACTTTGCCGCTCCACTGACCGGTCTGATAGAAAGACAGCGCCGCCTGCGCCGCTCCGACTGCAGTGCCACTTGACAGAGTGAGGCTGACAGGCAGTCAGGCCCGGCCGCACGCACCATAGGAAGCTCCGCTCCGCCCGACCCAGGGCTCGGACTCGGGCTAAGCCCCGGAAGACGGCGAACTCCGCTCCGCCCGACCCAGGGCTCGGACTCGGGCTAAGCCCCGGAAGACGGCGAACTCCGCTCCGCCCGACCCAGGGCTCGGACTCGGGCTAAGCCCCGGAAGACGGCGAACTCCGCTTCGCCCGACCCAGGGCTCGGACTCAGGCTAAGCCCCGGAAGACGGCAAACTCCGCTCCACCCGACCCAGGGCTCGGACTTGGGCTCAACCCCAGAAGACGACGAACTCCGCTTCGCCCGACCCCAGGACTCAAATTCCGCCCTGGCCTCAGCCAACGGCCTCCGCCTCGCCCGACCTAGGGGCTCGGACTTGGGCTCAGCCCCAGAAGACGATGAACTCCGCTTCGCCCGACCCCAGGACTCAAATTCCGCCCTAGCCTCAGCCAACGGCCTCCGCCTCGCCCGACCTAGGGGCTCGGACTCGACCTCGGCCGCGGAAGACGGACTCGACCCCGACCTCGGAGGAGCCTCCACATCGCCCCAACCTAGGGCGCAGGCCGGCCACGTCAACAGGAGGCACCATCATTACCCTACTCCAAGCTGACTCAGGCTACGGGGAACAAGACCGGCGTCCCATCTGGCTCGCTCCGCCAGATAGGCAATGATGGCGCCCCGCACGCACCCTGACGATGGCGGCTCTCGGCCCCCTTACGGAAGCAAGAGGACGTCAGCAAGGACTCAATAGCCCCGACAGCTGTCCCTCTGCCAGGCTCCAGCGCTCCTCCGACGGCCACGACATCACACAAACCGAGCGCCAAAATCTCTCCGGCCGCCACGATGGCGTGTACTTAGGGCGGTAGCTCTCCTCCGCTAGACACGTAGCACTCTGCTACACCCCCCATTGTACATCTGGATCCTCTCCTTACGCCTATAAAAGGAAGGACCAGGGCCCTCTTAGAGAGGGTTGGCCGCACGGGGACGAGGATGAGACAGGCGCTCGCGTGAGGCCGCTCGCTCCCTCCCCCGTGTGGACGCTTGTAACCCCCTACTGCAAGCGCACCCGACCTGGGCGCGGGACGAACACGAAGGCCGCGGGATTTCCACCTCACTCACGCACGTCTCCGGCCACCTCACTTCCCCCCTTCGCGCTTGGCCTCGCGCCGACCCATCTGGGCTGGGGCACGCGGCGACACTTCACTCGTCGGCTTAGGGACCCCCCGGTCTCGAAACACCGACAGTTGGCGCGCCAGGTAGGGGCCTGCTGCGTGTTGACGAACAGCTTCCCGTCAAGCTCCAGATGGGCAATCTCCAGCAACCTCTCCGGCCCGGGACGGTGCTCCGTTTTGGGAGCCTCGAGTTCATGTCCCTCGACGGCAGCTACGACATGATACTCTTTCCACCACTGGGCGACAGCGACAATGGCGGCCGACAGTCCACCCGCCGGCGGCGGAATCGACGACGTCTTCCCCGCGTGGTGGAAGAACAACCTTCGAGCTCGCCCCGTCCTCTTCCCCGCCGACGGAGGAGGAGGCGGGGCAACCAAGGCCGAGCAGGAGGCGGCGCCTCGTCGGCTGTCGAGCGAGTCGACAACGCCAGCACTCCAACGGGGGGCGCGCCGGGCATCGACCTCGCGCTTGAGACGAAGACAAGCGCTGTCTCCCCGCGACACGCCAATCCCGAGCAAACGGACGACGCCAGCACGCTCGCGAAAGGCTTGCTGGGTGTCACCCTCGTACCTGAGACGACGGTGCAGTCAGTCCCCAACGTGACTTCATCACCGCCCGTCGACCAAGAGGTACCGACCGATTCCCATCCCACGCCTTTCGAATTCAGCCTCGACCCGCCTAGCGGCTCCGCTTTGGCAGACGCTCTCGCAGAGGCGAGTCCGAACCCTCTGGGGTTTCGTATGCGGTCACCTTGGGACCGGCTGACGGATGTCTCGACCTACGGGCCCTCTGGGTCCGAGGAAGACGACGAGCCCAGCTTCTGTTGGGATTTCTCCGGACTTGGCAACCCCAGTGCCATGCGGGACTTCATGACCGCATGCGACTACTGCCTTTCCGACTGTTCCGACGGTAGCCGTAGCCTCGGCGACGAGGACTGCGGCCCGAGTCACGAATGTTTCCATGTCGATCTAGGGGGTCCCTCCGAAGGCAACCATCTCGGCATGCCGGAGGACGGTGATCTCCCTATGCCAGTGCCTCGCGTTGACATCCCACGGGAGCTAGCTGTGGTCCCCGTTCCGGTGGGGGGTCACGACCCACAGCTTGAGCAAATCCGCGGGGTGCAGGTCAGGCTCGACGAGGGAGCAGGAGCGCTTGAGCCAATCCACCGGGACGTCGGGCAGGCATGGGCGGGCCAACCTCTGGCCGGAGAAATGCGTCATCTACCCCAGGGCTTCCAGCACCGCGTCGCCGACAATGTCAGGGTCAGGCCGCCACCCGCATCCAGTGGGGTCGGCCAGAACCTGGCTGCAGCAGCAATGCTCCTCCGCGCGATGCCGGAGCCATCAACCACCGAGGGGCGGCGAATCCAGGGAGAGCTTAAGGATCTCCTGGAAGGCGCCGTGGTCCGGCGGGCCGAGAGCTCCGCCTCCCGAAGGCAGGGGTACCCCTCGGAACATCATGCCGCGACTTCCCAATTCATGCGGGAAGCCTCGGTCTACACCGGGCGCACACGCAACACAGCGCCTGCGGCCCCAGGTCGCCTCAGCAACGAGCACCATCACCGCGACCATCGGGCCCACCTTGATGAGAGGGTGCGCCGAGGCTACCACCCCAGGCGTGGGGGACGCTACGACAGCGGGGAGGATCGGAGTCCCTCGCCCGAACCACCCGGTCCGCAGGCCTTCAGCCGGGCCATACGACGGGCGCCGTTCCCGACCCGGTTCCGACCCCCGACTACTATCACAAAGTACTCGGGGGAGACGAGACCGGAACTGTGGCTCGCGGACTATCGTCTGGCCTGCCAACTGGGTGGAACGGACGATGACAACCTCATCATCCGCAACCTCCCCCTGATCCTCTCCGACACCGCTCACGCCTGGTTGGAGCACCTGCCACCGGGGCAGATCTCTAACTGGGATGACCTAGTCCAAGCTTTCGCCGGCAATTTCCAGGGCACGTACGTGTGCCCCGGGAATTCCTGGGACCTCTGAAGCTGCCGACAGCAGCCGGGAGAGTCTCTCCGGGACTACATCCGGCGATTCTCGAAGCAGCGCACCGAGCTGCCCAACATCACCGACTCGGATGTCATCGGCGCGTTCCTCGCCTGCACCACCTGCCGCGACTTGGTGAGCAAGCTGGGTCGCAAGACCCCCACCAGGGTGAGCGAGCTGATGGACATCGCCACCAAGTTCGCCTCCGGCCAGGAAGCGGTCGAGGCTATCTTCCGGAAGGACAAGCAGCCCCAGGGCCACCCATCGGAAGATGCCCCCGAGGCGTCAACTCAGCGCGGCGCCAGGAAGAAGGGCAAGAAGAAGTCGCAAGCGAAATGCAACGCCGCCGACGCGGACCTTGTCGCCGCCGCCGAGTACAAGAACCCTCGAAAACCCCCCGAAGGTGCCAACCTCTTCGACAAGATGCTCAAGGAGCCGTGCCCCTATCACCAGGGGCCCATCAAGCACACCCTTGAGGAGTGCGTCATGCTTCGGCACCACTTCCATAGGGCCGGGCCACCCGCGGAGGGTGGCAGGGCCCGCGACAACGACAAGAAGGAAGATCACCAGGCAGGAGAGTTCCCCGAGGTCCACGACTGCTTCATGATCTACGACGGGCAAGCGGCGAACGCCTCGGCTCGGCACCGCAAGCAAGAGCGCCGGGAGGTCTGTTCGGTGAAGGTGGCGGCGCCAGTCTACCTAGACTGGTCCGACAAGCCCATCACCTTCAACCAAGCCGACCACCCCGACCATGTGCCGAGCCCGAGGAAATACCCGCTCGTCGTCGACCCAGTCATCGGCGACGTCAGGCTCACCAAGGTCCTCATGGACGGAGGCAGCAGCCTCAACATCATCTACGTCGAGACCCTCGGGCTTCTGCGTATCGATCTGTCCTCGGTCCGGGCGGGCGCTGCGCCTTTCCATGGGATCATTCCCGGGAAGCGCGTCCGGCCCCTCAGACAACTCGATCTTCCTGTCTGCTTCGGAACACCCTCCAACTTCCGAAGGGAGACCCTGACGTTCGAGGTGGTCGGGTTCCGAGGAACCTACCACACGGTATTGGGGAGGCCATGCTACGCGAAGTTCATGGCCGTCCCCAACTACACCTACCTCAAGCTCAAGATGCCGGGCCCCAACTGGGTCATCACCGTCGGCCCCACGTACAAACACGCGTTCGAATGCGACGTGGAGTGCGTGGAGTACACCGAGGCCCTCGCCGAGTCCAAGGCCCTCATCGCTGACCTGGAGAGCCTCTCTAAGGAGGTGCCAGACGTGAAGTGTCATGCCGGCAACTTCGAGCCAGCGGAGACGGTTAAGTCCGTCCCCCTCGACCCCAGCAGCGATGCCTCCAAGCAAGTCCGGATTGGCTTCGGGCTCGATCCCAAATAGGAAGCAGTGCTCGTCGACTTTCTCCGCGAACGCCAACGTCTTCGCGTGGAGTCCCTCGGACATGCCCGGCATACCGAGGGATGTCGCCGAGCACTCGCTGGACATCCGAGCCGGAGCCCGACCCATCAAGCAGCCTCTGCTCCGATTCGACGAGGAGAAGCGCAGAGCCATAGGCGAGGAGATCCACAAGCTAATGGCGGCAGGGTTCATCAAAGAGGTATTCCATCCCGAATGGCTTGCCAACCCTGTGCTTGTGAGAAAGAAAGGGGGGAAATGGCGGATGTGTGTAGACTACACTGGTCTGAACAAAGCATGTCCGAAGGTTCCCTACCCTCTGCCTCGCATCGATCAAATCGTGGATTCCACTGCTGGGTGCGAAACCCTGTCTTTCCTCGATGCCTACTCAGGGTATCACCAAATCAGGATGAAAGAGTCCGACCGGCTCGCGACCTCTTTCATCACACCCTTCGGCATGTACTGCTATGTCACCATGCCGTTCGGCTTGAGGAATGCGGGCGCGACGTACCAGCGGTGCATGAACCATGTGTTCGGCGAACACATTGGCCGCACGGTCGAGGCCTACGTCGATGACATCGTAGTCAAGACGAGGAAAGCCTCCGACCTCCTTTCCGACCTTAAAGTGACATTCCGATGTCTCAAGGCGAAAGGCGTCAAGCTGAATCCCGAAAAGTGTGTCTTCGGGGTGCCCCGAGGCATTCTCTTGGGGTTCATCGTCTCCGAGTGGGGCATCGAAGCCAACCCGGAGAAGATCGCAGCCATCACCAGCATGGGGCCCATCAAGGACTTGAAAGGCGTACAGAGGGTCATGGGATGTCTCGCGGCTCTGAGCCGCTTCATCTCACGCCTCGGCGAAAGAGGTCTACCTCTGTACCGCCTCTTAAGGAAGGCCGAGTGCTTCACTTGGACCCCTGAGGCCGAGGAAGCCATCGGGAACCTGAAGGCGCTCCTCACGAAGGCGCCTATCTTGGTGCCCCCAGCTGCCGGAGAAGTCCTCTTGGTCTACGTCGCCGCGACCACTCAGGTGGTTAGCGCCGCAATTGTGGTCGAGAGGCAAGAAGAGGGGCATGCATTGCCCGTTCAGAGGCCAGTCTACTTTGTCAGTGAGGTACTGTCCGAAACCAAGATCCGCTACCCACAAGTTCAGAAGCTGCTGTACGCGGTGATCCTGACACGGCGGAAGTTGCGACACTACTTCGAGTCTCATCCGGTAACTGTGGTGTCATCCTTCCCCCTGGGGGAGATCATCCATTGCCGAGAGGCCTCGGGTAGGATTGCAAAGTGGGCGCTGTAAATCATGGGCGAAACAATCTCGTTCACCCCTCGGAAGGCCATCAAATCCCAGGTCTTGGCGGACTTCGTGGCTGATTGGGTCAACACCCAGCTACCAACAGCTCCGATCCAACCGGAGCTCTGGACCATGTTCTTCGATGGGTCGCTGATGAAGACAGGAGCCGGCACAGGCCTACTCTTCATCTCGCCCCTCAGGAAGCACCTACGCTACGTGCTACTCCTCCACTTCCCGGCGTCCAACAATGTAGCTGAGTACGAGGCTCTGGTCAACAGGTTGCGGATTGCCGTCGAGCTAGGGGTCCGACGCCTCGACACTCGCGGTGACTCGCAGCTCGTCATCGACCAAGTCATGAAGAACTCCCACTACCGCGACCCAAAGATGGAGGCCTACTGCGATGAGGTTCAGCGCCTGGAAGACAAGTTCTACGGGCTCGAGCTCAACCACGTCGCTCGGCGCTACAACGCGACTGCGGACGAGCTGGCTAAAATAGCCTCGGGGCGAACAACGGTTCCCCCGGACGTCTTCTCCCGAGATCTGCATCAACCCTGCATCAAGATCAACGACGCGCTCGAGCCTGAGGCACCCTCGGTCCAGCCCGAGGTACCCTCGACATAGTCCGAGGCACCCTCGGCTCAGCCCGAGGCACCCTCGGTTCGGCCCAAGGTACCCTCGGCCCCCGAGGGCGAGACGCTGCACGTCGAGGGGGAGCAAAGCGGGGTCACGCCTGATCAAAACTGGCAGACCCCGTACCTGCAATATCTCCACCGAGGAGAGCTACCCCTTGACCGAGCCGAAGCTCGGCGGTTGGCGCGGCGCGCCAAGTCGTTCGTCTTGCTGGGAGAAGGGAAGGAGCTCTACCACCGTAGCCCTTCAGGCATCCTCCAGCGATGCATCTCCACCACCGAAGGTCAGGAACTCCTCCGAGAAATACACTCGGGGGCTTGCGGCCACCACGCAGCACCTCGAGCCCTTGTCGGAAACTAAGAGCACCTAGAGGGGGGGGGTTGAATAGGTGATCCTGTAAAACTTGAAAAACTTAAGCCACAAAAATTTGGTTAAGCGTTAGCACAGTAAATGCCAAGTGGCTAGAGAGAAGTCTCAACAAAACACAATAACCACAAGAAATCAATCACAGAGATGGCACGGTGGTTATCCCGTGGTTCGGCCAAGACCAACGCTTGCCTACTCCACGTTGTGGCATCCCAACGGACGAGGGTTGCAATCAACCCCTCTCAAGCAGTCCAAAGACCCACTTGAATACCACGGTGTTTTGCTTGCTTTACTCAATCCCGTTTGCGAGGAATCTCCACAACTTGGAGCCTCTCGCCCTTACACTTCAAATTCACAAAGAAGCACAGAGCAAGGGAGGGATTAGCAACGCACTCAAGACAAGAAATCACAGCAACACCACACACACAAGTTGCAACGAGAGCTCACAACACAACTCAATGAGTTCACCACTCAACTAGAGCTCTAATTGCTATCGCAAAGAATCAAAGGCGCGGAATCGATGTCTTGGTGCTTAGGAATGTTGTAGGAATGCTTGGTGTGCTCCTCCATGCGCCTAGGGGTCCCTTTTATAGCCCCAAGGCAGCTAGGAGCCGTTGAGAGCATTCTAGGAAGGCTGATCTTGCCTTCTGTCGACTGGCGCACCGAACAGTCCGGTGCACACCGGACACTGTCCGGTGCCCGATTTCCTTCCAAAAATGGCACAGTCGACCATTGGCAGCCTGAGAGCCGTTGGCGCACCGGACATGTCCGGTGCACACCGGACAATCCGGTGCCTCCTTCTAGCCGTTGGCTCGGCCACGTGTCACGCGTAGATTGCGCGGCCGACCGTTGGCCCGGCCGACCGTTGGCTCACCGGACAGTCCGGTGCACACCGGACAGTCCGGTGAATTATAGTCGTACGTCGCCGATGAATTCCCGAGAGCGACGAGTTCGCCTGTGAACGGCCCACCGGACAGTCCGGTGCACCACCGGACAGTCCGGTGAATTATAGCCGTACACCACCGTCGAAGTCCCGAGAGCAGCCTGTTTGCCCGAGCCAGCCTAGCGCACCGGACACTGTCCGGTGCACCACCGGACAGTCCGGTGCTCCAGACTGAGCAAAGTCTTGGCTGCTCGAGCCAAGGCATTTTCAATTGGATTTTTCCTGTTTCCAGCACTTAGACACAATACATTAGTCCATAAAACAATGTACTAAGTCTGAGAAACATACCTTTATCCTTGATTTGTACTTTGTCCATCTTTTTACACTTAGGCACTTGTGTTGGACACTAAATCACCAAAATACTTAGAAATGGCCCAAGGGCACATTTCCCTTTCAATCTCCCCCTTTTTGGTGATTTATGCCAACACAACATAAAGCAAGTAGAACAAGTACAAAATCAATTCAACTAAGAACTCAAAATTGTTTTGATTCAAATTTGACATATATGGATCACTCTATGCCACCACTTGGTTTGTTTTTGCAAATCAAACTCAAATTCCTATCTCTAAGTCAAATCCACTTGTAGAGACATAAAGAGAGGTTTTCCAAAGAAATTTGATTAAGGATTTCAAAAACTCCCTTTTTTCATAATCAACACTTCTCCCCACAAGAGGCCAACTTTTGACATAAGAGACAATAAAAGAGTTTTGACAAACCAAAAGCTCTAATCTACTATTTTCAAAATTTCTCAAGTGGTAGCTGATCCATCTATTGCTTTGGCCTTTATTTTCTCCCCCTTTGGCATCGAGCACCAAAACGGGATCAATCTTGGCCCTTTAACCCCATTGCCTCACCAAAATCTTCAAATGAGAACACAAAGGCAATAAGAGGATAAAGATGAACTTGGAAAAGTTACTCTCTCATCGGAGTGCAGTGGAAGTCTTTCATGGTCCAAGTCCACATTTTCCCTTTCAAAACTCCTTTGAGACTAAAACAAGCAAACTCAAGCATATGGTTAGTCTCAAAGGGTCAAGTTGTAGCACAGCTCCCCCTAAATAAGTGCATCACTTGCAAAAGGACTTGTGAGGTCCAGGGAGTGTTTGTACAACTTGAGCACCATAGTAAGCAACAAAATGCATAAGGAACATGATCAAAGGCATAAACACATGTATGCTACAATTCAATCCAAGTTCCGCGAATCTAGAACATTTAGCTCACTAATCAACCTGCAAAAGGTCTTTTCATCTAAAGGCTTAGTGAAGATATCGGCTAGCTGGTTCTCGGTGCTAACATGAAACACTTCGATATCTCCCTTTTGCTGGTGGTCTCTCAAAAAGTGATGCCGGATGTCAATGTGCTTTGTGCGGCTGTGCTCAACAGGATTTTCCGCTATTCGGATAGCACTCTCATTGTCACATAGGAGTGGGACTTTGCTCAGATTGTAGCCAAAGTCCCGGAGGGTTTGCCTCATCCAAAGTAGTTGCGCACAACACTGTCCTGCGGCAACGTACTCGGCCTCAGCGGTGGATAGAGCAACGAAAGTTTGTTTCTTAGAGTTCCACGACACCAGGGACCTTCCTAAGAATTGGCACGTCCCCGATGTACTCTTCCTATCGACCTTACATCCAGCATAGTCGGAATCTGAGTATCCAATCAAGTCAAAGTTAGACCCCTTTGGATACCAGATCCCGAAGCAAGGCGTAGCGACTAAATATCGAAGAATTCGCTTCACAGCCACTAAGTGACACTCCTTGGGATCGGATTGAAATCTAGCACACATGCATACGCTAAGCACAATATCCAGTCTACTAGCACATAAATAAAGCAAAGAACCTATCATGGACCGGTATGCTTTTTGATCAACGGACTTACCTCCTTTGTTGAGGTCGGTGTGTCCGTCGGTTCCCATCGGCGTCTTTGCGGGCTTGGCGTCCTTCATCCCAAACCGCTTTAGCAAATCTTGCGTGTACTTCGTTTGGGAGATGAAGATGCCGTCCTTGAGTTGCTTCACTTGGAACCCAAGGAAGTAGTTCAACTCGCCCATCATCGACATCTCGAATTTCTGCGTCATCACCCTACTAAACTCTTCACAAGACTTTTGGTTAGTAGAACCAAATATTATGTCATCGACATAAATTTGGCACACAAAAAGATCACCATCGCAAGTCTTAGTGAAAAGAGTTGGATCGGCTTTCCCAACCTTGAAAGCATTAGCAATTAAAAAGTCTCTAAGGCATTCATACCATGCTCTTGGGGCTTGCTTAAGTCCATAGAGCGCCTTAGAGAGCTTACACACGTGGTCGGGGTACCGTTCATCCTCGAAGCCAGGGGGTTGCTCCACGTACACCTCCTCCTTGATCGGCCCGTTGAGGAAAGCGCTCTTCACATCCATTTGGTACAACCTGAAAGAATGGTGAGCGGCATATGCTAGCAAAATACGAATTGATTCTAGCCTAGCCACAAGAGCAAACATCTCCTCAAAGTCCAAACCTGCAACTTGGGCATAACCTTTTGCCACAAGTCGAGCCTTGTTCCTCGTCACCACCCCGTGCTCGTCCTGTTTGTTGCGGAACACCCACTTGGTTCCCACAACATTTTGCTTGGGATGAGGCACCAGTGTCCAAACTTCATTGCGCTTGAAGTTGTTGAGTTCCTCCTGCATGGCCAACACCTAGTCCGGATCTAGCAAGGCCTCTTCTACCCTGAAAGGCTCAATAGAAGAGACAAAGGAGTAATGCTCACAAAAATTAACTAATCTCGAGCGAGTAGTTACTCCCTTGCTAATATCAACCAATATTTGGTCGACGGGATGATCTCTTTGGATCGTCGCTCGAACTTGGGTTGGAGGTGCCTGAGGTGCTTCTTCCTCCTCAACTTGAACATCCTGTGCTCCCCCTTGATCATGCGCCTCCACTTGAGGTACCTGTTCGTCATCTTGGGTTGGGGGATGCACCATAGTTGAGGAAGACGGTTGATCTTGCTCCAATTGTTCCTGAGGCCGTACATCTCCAATCGCCATGGTGCGTATCGCGGCCGTTGGAACGTCTTCTTCATCTACATCATCAAGATCAACAACTTGCTCTCTTGGAGAGCCATTAGTCTCATCAAATACAACGTCGCTAGAGACTTCAATCAAACCCGATGATTTGTTGAAGACCCTATACGCCTTTGTATTTGAATCATAACCTAATAAAAACCCTTCTACAGCTTTGGGAGCAAATTTGGAATTCCTACCCTTCTTCACTAGAATGTAGCATTTACTCCCAAATACACGAAAGTACAATACATTGGGTTTGTTACCAGTTAGCAGCTCGTATGAGGTCTTCTTGAGGAGGCGGTGAAGATAGACCCTGTTGATGGCGTGGCAAGCCGTGTTCACGGCTTCCGACCAAAAACACTCGGGGGTCTTGAACTCTCCAAGCATAGTCCTCGCCATATCAATGAGCGTCCTATTCTTCCTCTCTACCACACCATTTTGCTAAGGTGTGTAGGGAGCGGAGAACTCGTGCTTGATCCCCTCCTCCTCAAGGAACTCCTCCACTTGAAGATTCTTGAATTCGGACCCGTTGTCGCTCCTTATCTTCTTCACCTTGAGCTCAAACTCATTTTGAGCTCTCCTTAGGAAGCGCTTGAGGGTCCCTTGGGTTTCAGACTTATCCTGCAAAAAGAACACCCAAGTGAAGCGGGAAAAGTCATCAACAATAACTAGACCATACTTACTTCCTCCTATGCTCAGATAGGCGACGGGTCCGAAGAGGTCCATATGCAACAGCTCCAGAGGTCTTGAAGTGGTCATCACATTCTTGCTGTGATGTGCTCCTCCCACTTGTTTACCTGCTTGACAAGCTGCACAAGGTCTATCTTTTTCGAATTGCACGTTAGTCAAACCTATCACGTGTTCTCCCTTTAGAAGCTTGTGAAGGTTCTTCATCCCCACATGTGCTAAGCGGCGATGCCACAGCCAGCCCATGCTAGTCTTAGCGATTAAGCATGCATCTAGACCGGCCTCCTCTTTTGCAAAATCAACTAAATAAAGTTTGCTGTCTAGTACACCCTTAAAAGCTAGTGAACCATCACATCTTCTAAAGACAGACACATCTACATTTGTAAATAGACAATTATATCCCATATTACATAATTGACTGACAGATAGTAAATTATATCCAAGAGACTCAACTAAAAACACATTAGAGATAGAGTGCTCATTGGATATTGCAATCTTGCCTAAACCTTTCACCTTGCCTTGGTTCCCATCACCGAATATGATTGAATCTTGGGAATCCTTATTCTTGACGTAGGAGGTGAACATCTTCTTCTCCCCCGTCATATGGTTTGTGCATCCGCTGTCGATAATCTAGCTTGAGCCCCCGGATGCATAAACCTGCAAGGCAAATTTAGGCTTGGGTCTTAGGTACCCAACTCTTGTTGGGTCCTACAAGGTTAGTCACAATTTCCTTAGGGACCCAAATGCAAGTTTTTATCACCCTTGCATTTTGCCCCTAATTTCCTAGCAACTATCTTCCTATCCTTTCTACAAATAGCAAAGGAAGCATTTAAAGCATGATAAATTGTAGAGGGACCATTCATAACTTTTCTAGGAACATGAACAATATTCTTCCTAGGCACATGATGAATATTTTTCCTAGGCATATCTCTACCATGCATATAGGAAGAACTGGAAGCATACATAGCATAAGAGTCATAGGCATGTGAATCAAAAGCATTACAACTCCTATGAGACTGTCTTCTATCATTGTACATAAAAGCATGGTTCTTTTTAGTACTACTTGCCATAGGGGCCTTCCCTTTCTCCTTGGCGGAGATGGGAGCCTTATGGCTTGTTAAGTTCTTGGCTTCCCTATTGAAGCCAAGCCCATCCTTAATTGAGGGGTGTCTACCAATCGTGTAGGCATCCCTAGCAAATTTTAGTTTATCAAAATCACTTTTGCTAGCCTTAAGTTGGGCATTAAGACTAGCCATTTCATCATTTAACTTTGCAATAGAAGCTATGTGTTCACTACAAGCATCAATATCAAAATCTTTACATCTATTGCAAATAACAACATTTTCTACACAAGTTGTTGATTTACTAGCTATTTCTAACTTAGCATTCAAATCATCATTAATGCTTCTTAAGCTAGAAATTGTCTCATGGCAAGAAGATAATTCACAAGAAAGCATTTCATTTCTCTTAACTTCTAAGGCATGAGATTTTTGAGCTTCTACAAATTTGTCATGTTCTTCATACAACAAGACCTCTTGTTTTTCTAAAAGCCTATTTTTATCATTCAAGGCATCAATCAATTCGTTAATTTTATCTACCTTGGTTCTATCTAGGCCCTTAAATAAACATGAATAATCTATTTCATCCTCATCACTAGATTCGTCCTCACTTGAAGAAGCATAAGTAGTGTTTCGACTACATACCTTCTTCTCCCTTGCCATAAGGCATGTGTGACGCTCGTTGGGGAAGAGGGATGACTTGTTGAAGGCGGTGGCGGCGAGTCCTTCATTGTCGGAGTCGGAGGAGGAGCAATCCGAATCCCACTCCTTTCCTAGATGTGCCTCGCCCTTGGCCTTCTTGTAATTTTTCTTCTTTTCCCTCTTGCTCCCGTGTTCCTGGTCACTTTCATTATCGGGACAGTTAGCAATGAAATGACCAATCTTACCGCATTTGAAGCATGAGCGCTTCCCCTTGGCTTTGGTCTTGCTTGGCTGTCCCTTGCGACCCTTAAGCGTCGTCTTGAATCTCTTGATGATGAGGGCCATCTCTTCATCATTAAGTCCGGCCGCCTCAATTTGTGCTACCTTGCTGGGTAGCACCTCCTTGCTCCTTGTTGCCTTGAGAGCAACGGGTTGAGGCTCATTGATTGGACCGTTTAGAGCGTCGTCCACATACCTCGCCTCCTTGATCATCATTCGCCCGCTTACAAATTTTCCAAGGACTTCTTCGGGCGACATTTTGGTGTACCTGGGATTCTCACGAATGTTATTCACCAAATGAGGATCAAGAACGGTAAAGGACCTTAGCATCAATCGGACGACGTCGTGGTCCGTCCATCGCGTGCTTCCGTAGCTCCTTATTTTGTTGATAAGGGTCTTGAGCCGGTTGTGTGTTTGTGTCGGCTCCTCGCCCCTTATCATCGCGAATCATCCAAGCTCGCCCTCCACCAACTCCATCTTGGTGAGTAAGGTGACGTCGTTCCCCTCATGTGAAATCTTGAGGGTGTCCCAGATCTGCTTGGCGTTATCCAAGCCGCTCACTTTGTGGTATTCATCCCTGCACAATGAAGCTAGAAGAACAGTAGTAGCTTGTGCATTCTTATGAATTTGCTCATTAATGAACATGGGACTATCCGAACTATCAAAGTGCATTCCACTCTCTACAATCTCCCATATACTAGGATGGAGAGAGAACAAGTGACTACGCATTTTGTGACTCCAAAATCCGTAGTCCTCTCCATCAAAATGAGGAGGTTTACCAAGTGGAATAGATAATAAATGAGCATTTGTACTTTGAGGAATACGAGAGTAGTCAAAAGAAAAGTTTGAATTGACCGGTTTCCTTCTCTCGTAGTCGTTGTGGTCGTCGTCCTTTTGGGAGGAAGTAGACTCATCGCTGTCGTCGTAGTAGACGATCTCCTTGATGCGCCTCGTCTTCTTCTTCTTCCCTTCTTTCCGTCTATGGCCCGAGCCGGAGTCGGTAGGCTTGTCGTCCTTCGGCTCGTTGATGAAGGATTCCTTCTCTTTATCGTTGATCATGATACCCTTCCCCTTAGGATCCATCTCTTCGGGCGGTTAGTCCCTTTGTGAAGAGAACGGCTCCGATATCAATTGAGAGCACCTAGAGGGGGGGGGGGTGAATAGGTGATCCTGTAAAACTTGAAAAACTTAAGCCACAAAAACTTGGTTAAGCGTTAGCACAGTAAATGCCAAGTGGCTAGAGAGAAGTCTCAACAAAACAAAATAACCACAAGAAATCAATCACAGAGATGGCACGGTGGTTATCCCATGGTTCGGCCAAGACCAACGCTTGCCTACTCCACGTTGTGGCGTCCCAACGGACGAGGGTTGCAATCAACCCCTCTCAAGCGGTCCAAAGACCCACTTGAATACCATGGTGTTTTGCTTGCTTTACTCAATCCCGTTTGCGAGGAATCTCCACAACTTGGAGCCTCTCGCCCTTACACTTGAAATTCACAAAGAAGCACAGAGCAAGGGAGGGATTAGCAACACACTCAAGACAAGAAATCACAGCAACACCACGCACACAAGTTGCAAAGAGAGCTCACAACACAACTCAATGAGTTCACCACTCAACTAGAGCTCTAATTGCTATCGCAAAGAATCAAAGGTGCGGAATCGATGTCTTGGTGCTTAGGAATGTTGTAGGAATGCTTGGTGTGCTCCTCCATGTGCCTAGGGGTCCCTTTTATAGCCCTAAGGCAGCTAGGAGCCGTTGAGAGCATTCTAGGAAGGCTGATCTTGCCTTCTATCGACTGGCGCACCGGACAGTCCGGTGCACACCGGACACTGTCCGGTGCCCGATTTCCTTCCAAAAATGGCACAGTCGACCGTTGGCAGCCTGAGAGCCGTTGGCGCACCGGACATGTCCGGTGCACACCGGACAGTCCGGTGCCTCCTTCTAGCCGTTGGCTCGGCCACGTGTCACGCATAGATTGCGCGGCCGATCGTTGGCCCGGCCGATCGTTGGCCCGACCGACCGTTGGCTCACCGGACAGTCCGGTGCACACCAGACAGTCCGGTGAATTATAGCCGTACGTCGCCGATGAATTCCCGAGAGCGACGAGTTCGCCTGTGAACGGCCCACCGGACAGTCCGGTGCACCACCGGACAGTCCGGTGAATTATAGCCGTACACCGCCGTCGAAGTCCCGAGAGTAGCCTGTGTGCCCGAGCCAGCCTGGCGCACCGGACACTGTCCGGTGCACCACCAGACAGTCCGGTGCTCCAGACTGAGCAAAGTCTTGGCTGCTCGAGCCAAGGCATTTTCAATTGGATTTTTCCTGTTTCCAGCACTTAGACACAATACATTAGTCCATAAAACAATGTACTAAGTCTGAGAAACATACCTTTATCCTTGATTTGTACTTTGTCCACCTTTTTACACTTAGGCACTTGTGTTGGACACTAAATCACCAAAATACTTAGAAATGGCCCAAGGGCACATTTCCCTTTCAGAAACGCTTTCCGACAAGGTTTCTACTGGCCAACGGCGGTGGCCGACGCCACTAGAATTGTCCGCGCCTGCGAAGGGTGTCAGTTCTACGCAAGGCAGACCCACATGCCCGCTCAGGCTCTGTAGACGATACCCATCACCTGGCCTTTTGCTGTGTGGGGTCTGGACCTCGTCGGCCCCTTGTAGAAGGCACCCGGGGGCTACACGCACCTGTTGGTCGCCATCGACAAATTTTCCAAGTGGATCGAGGTCCGACCCCTAAACAGCATCAGGTCCGAGCAGGCGGTGGCGTTCTTCACCAACATCATCCATTGTTTCGGGGTCCCAAACTCCATCATCACCGACAACGGCACCCAGTTCACCGGCAGAAAGTTCCTGGACTTCTGTGAGGATCACCACATCCGGGTGGACTGGGCCGCCGTGGCTCATCCCATGACGAATGGGCAAGTAGAGCGTGCCAACGGCATGATTCTACAAGGACTCAAGCCTCGGATTTACAACGACCTCAACAAGTTCGGCAAGCGATGGATGAAGGAACTCCCCTCGGTGGTCTGGAGCCTGAGGACGACACCGAGCCGAGCCACGGGCTTCACGCCGTTCTTTCTAGTCTATGGGGCCGAGGCCATCTTGCCCACAGACCTGGAATACGGTTCCCCGAGGACGAGGGCCTATGCCGACCAAAGCAACCAAGCTAGTCGAGAAGACTCGCTGGACCAGCTAGAAGAGGCTCGGGACAAGGCCTTACTACACTCGGCGCGGTACCAGCAGTCCATGCGACGCTACCACGCCCGAGGGGTCCGGTCCCGAGACCTCCAGGTGGGCGACCTGGTGCTTCGGCTGCGACAAGACACCCGAGGTCGACACAAGCTCACGCCCCCCTGGGAGGGGCCGTTTGTCATCGCCAAAGTTCTGAAGCTCGGAACGTACAAGCTGGCCAACAGTCAAGTTGAGGTCTACAACAACGTTTGGAACATCCAACAGCTACGTCGCTTCTACCCTTAAGATGTTTTCAAGTTGTTCGTATACCTCGCTCCCACGCAAAGTTTAGTCATCAAGGAAGGGTCAGCCTTGCCTCGGCAAAGCCCGACCCTCCCTCGGGGGCTAAAAGGGGGGAACCCCCTCTGCGTCGAAATTTTCCTCGAAAAAAGATCTTTTCTGCCAGAATGTCTTTCGTGCTTTTCGACTACTTCGAAAGTGGATCCTGAAAATGATGGAGTACATGTAAGCAGACAAGGCTGACCGAGCCGAGGGACTCCTACGCCTCCGGGATACGGATACCTCACTCATCACCTTCTGCGATAAGTAACTCACGTTCGGATAAGTGATTCCGCGGACCGAACAAGTCTTCACGTTCGGAAGCTTTTCTGCCGGAGCGATTCTTCGAGCCTTCTCGGCTGCGTCGGGTGCAGAGGCCACGGCCCGGTTCGCTCTCCCCCGCCATCAAACTGGAGGTCACCATCTTGGGTGACAGCCGGCGGAGGGGTACGGCCGGGCTGGCTGATGAAAATCCTTGAAGCCGAACGACGGCTGAAAGGTACCAACTCCCGCGGAGTTGCGTTCCTCCAACGACGAAGCGGAAATACGGCGGATATCCCCCATCCGGGGGCTTGGAAGGTGGAAAGACACGATGCATAAGGGAGCGCGAAGACACGGTCGCCTTCCAAGAGGGTCACCCTCCTTTTAAAGGCGACTCTACCTACTTGCGTCCCCAGCCGTCATGGGCTGAGTCTTCTACAACACGCTCCAAGGTCCTCCCCTACGGCGCGGGGGCTGGGTCCCACACGTCATGCAAGCCGGCCCAGAGCAGAAGAAGCCAAACCGCTGTGCGCGGTGCATGCAACCACCCAGCGGTTACAAGTGGCTCCCCACTTTTGCCCAGACCAGCGGGCGAAAGGGCGGGCAGCCATGCAGGCGGCATGCAACCACACCAAGTGGGCGCACTTCTCCGACTCCCAACACGCCCAGCATGGAGGCCCAGGCCCACGCGTCATGCAACCGGCGCGCCGAACGCTTCGTGCATGCAACTGCACCGCCACTTGCGGCACCACCGCGCCTCCTCGACTGTGGAACCAATACCGCGACTCGAGGCGACCCAGCGCACGACCCAGCGGCGCCAGCCTGGCGCGACGGTCAATGCGGCCAAAAATAGGCCGGCAGTAATGGTGGTGGCAGGCAGGCAGGAGCAGCGGTCACGTCGTCAGCCAAGCTTACGTCCCATCCGGGGGCAGCGAGAGAACCCTCTCCCACGGCGTGAAGACAACGCGCCCGTGTTCCGTTCCTCGAACGGCTCGCGCACGCACAACGGCTGCCCCGCGAACCACTCGCCCCGTTGCATTAACTCCGCGATGGGACAGGCGGCGCCTCTGGCAGGAGAAGCGAGCGACGCTTCGCCTTCGCCATAATGACCGCGTCAAAAAAGGTACGCCGCGTCGTTCGATTTCGTATCCTTTTCCTTTTTTCCTCTTTCTCTCTCTTGCAACAGGGACAGAGAAAGGGGGATACCCCAAAAAGGATCCTTCCCCATGAAGGAACCAGGCTCCGAGCCTCCCTACTGATCAGAGGTTCGAAGGCTGGCCCCTCGGAAGGGTTCAACAGCCGCCTCAGAGCACGTGGGCTCCACACCCACTACTGGTCAGAGGTTCGAAGGCCGGCCCCTCGGAAGGGTTCAACGGCCGCCTTAGGCTACTCGGGCTCCGCGCCCACTACTGATCAGGGGTTCGAAGGCTGGCCCCCGAAGGGTTCACAGCCGCCTCAGACACAGAGCGAGGGATGACCATGGGTACATTCGATACATAACCAAGGCTCGGGCTACACTCCCGAGGCACCCTAGGACATTTCCGAGACCAGCGGGAACGATCTTGTAACGGAATCCCATCAGAGGGAGGCATCGAGCCCTCGGACCCCGTCGCCAGGGGACCGGGTCCGGCAGATCACCCACAGGTACTTTTGGGCGCACCTCTGGGCCTCTAGCCGACCCCTAACGAATGGGGCACGGACGTCCGCTCGGATCACCCGCCTGCAGCTCACCGGAGACACCATGTTCGGCGCCCACCGAGGGCAACATGGCGCTCTCCCCCCTCCTCCTTGCGGAAAGGCGACGCAGGGGCGTATGTAAAAAAGTCGAGTCTGTCCCTGATCGCCCTCTCGCCCTGTGCAGAGGCTCGGGGGCTGCTCTCGCAAACCCGGCTCCGGCTAAACCGTTGACAGCGTCAACATACCAGCCCGAGAACTTGGGACCCGACCGTACACCCGGGCTACGGCCAGCTCGCATGAGGGAACGACCAGACCAGCCGAAGCATTGCGCGAGGCGTTAAGACCTCGGAGGAGTCAAACCACTCCTCCGAGGCCTCGGGGGCTACACCCGGCGGGTGCGCTCGCGCGCACCCACCGGAACAAAACGCAACCGAGAAAGGCTGGTCCCCATGCAAAAAAGTGCGACGAAAGCCTCCAAGCGAGTGCTAACACTCCCTTCGAGGCTCGGGGGCTACTGTCGGAGACCATAATTAGGGGTACCCTCAATGCTCGTAATTCTCAGCTGGTAACCCCCATCAGCATAAAGCTGCAAAGGCCTGATGGGTGCGATTAAGTCAGGGATCAGTCCATTCGAGGGACTCGATCACGCCTCACCCGAGCCTAGCCTCGGACAAGGGCAGCCGACCCCGAAGGATCTCCGCCTCGCCCGAGGCCCCCCTCCAGCGGCGAACATATTTCCGGCTCGCCCGAGGCCCTGTCTTCGCCAAGAAGCAACCCTGACCAAATCGCCGCACTGACCGACCAAATCGCAGGAGCATTTAATGCAAAGGTGGCCTGACACCTTTACCCTGATGCGCGCCCCTCAACCGACAGAGCCGAAGTGACCGCCGTCACTTCGCCGCTCCACTGACCGGTCTGACAGAAAGACAGCGTCGCCTGCGCCGCTTCGACTGCGGTGCCACTTGACAGAGTGAGGCTGACAGGCAGTCAGGCCCGGCCGCACGCACCATAGGAAGCTCCGCTCCGCCCGACCCAGGGCTCGGACTCGGGCTAAGCCCCAGAAGACGGCGAACTCCGCTCCGCCCGACCCAGGGCTCGGACTCGGGCTAAGCCCCGGAAGACGGCGAACTCCGCTTCGCCCGACCCAGGGCTCGGACTCGTGCTAAGCCCCGGAAGACGGCGAACTCCGCTCCGCCCGACCTAGGGCTCGGACTCAGGCTAAGCCCCGGAAGACGGCGAACTCCGCTCCACCCGACCCAGGGCTCGGACTTGGGCTCAGCCCCAGAAGACGACGAACTCCGCTTCGCCCGACCCCAGGACTCAAATTCCGCCCTGGCCTCAGCCAACGGCCTCCGCCTCGCCCGACCTAGGGGCTCGGACTTGGGCTCAGCCCCAGAAGACGATGAACTCCACTTCGCCCGACCCCAGGACTCAAATTCCGCCCTGGCCTCAGCCAACGGCCTCCGCCTCGCCCGACCTAGGGGCTCGGACTCGACCTCGGCCGCGGAAGACGGACTTGACCCCGACCTCGGAGGAGCCTCCACATCGCCCCAACCTAGGGCGCAGGCCGGCCACGTCAACAGGAGGCGCCATCATTACCCTACTCCAAGCTGACTCAGGCTACGGGGAACAAGACCGGCGTCCCATCTGGCTCGCTCCGCCAGATAGGCAATGATGGCGCCCCGCACGCACCATGACGATGGCGGCTCTCGGCCCCCTTACGGAAGCAAGAGGGCGTCAGCAAGGACTCGACAGCCCCGACAGCTGTCCCTCCGCCAGGCTCCAGCGCTCCTCCAACGGCCATGACATCACACAAACCGGGCGCCAAAATCTCTCCGGCCGCCACGATGGCGTGTACTTAGGGCGCTAGCTCTCCTCCGCTAGACACGTAGCACTCTGCTACACCCCCCATTGTACATCTGGATCCTCTCCTTACGCTAATAAAAGGAAGGACCAGGGCCCTCTTAGAGAGGGTTGGCCGCGCGGGGACGAGGACGAGACAGGCGCTCGCGTGAGGCCGCTCGCTCCCTCCCCCGTGTGGACGCTTGTAACCCCCTACTGCAAGCGCACTCGACCTGGGCGCGGGACGAACACGAAGGCCGCGGGATTTCCACCTCACTCACGCACGTCTCCGGCCACCTCACTTCCCGCCTTCGCGCTCGGCCTCGCGCCGACCCATCTGGGCTGGGGCACGCGGCGACACTTCACTCGTCGGCTTAGGGACCCCCCGGTCTCGAAACGCCGACACTCTTGTTATGATATTAATGTTCCAAATGGTAAGTTTACATTATTGTTGTTAACCCGATGGTTAAACAAGATTATTGCATATTAATTGGAACATGGAGTGACCACCCAGGAAAATAGTGCTACCATGAGGACTATCATGGCTCTGGTCTTGGCTAAATAACTAGGGAAGTCTTATGTTGGGTGTTGGTCGTGGTCGACCGGAACGGGGGCATCTGGCAAGTGCTTATAGTACCGGCTCAGGCAGATTGGATACGGGCATAGTTCCCAAAGCTTTACCCTATGGTCTGGACTATAAGTTGGTTACGGTAGGTGTGCCTTATGCAGTTTGACCATTTCTAGCATCTGCGTAATGAGGACTCTAGGGAGAAGCCTCGTAGTGAGACCCTGGCCATTCACCTCGGAAGTGAATACGGGTCTAGCTAACCCGGGCTAGAAGGGAATCGCGACTCATGGGTAAAGATGCGCCACCTCTGCAGAGTGTAAAACTGATATATCAGCCGTGCTCACGGTTATGAGCAGCCTGGACTCCTCACATGATAATTGAACTTGAAGATGGAAATAAATCGAGATCCGATGATCTGCCAATGGTTTTCTTAAGTGGTTTCACTTAAGTGTTTTTGATATACTCTTATACCTTTGTTTAATGGGAATACTTGGGATTCACACTTATTAGTAAGGCAGGCGTTGTTAATAAAATATTGACCAACTAAAATGCTTACTGCTCAACCTTAGCCTCACCTTGTTAAACCTGCATTAGTTTTCCCCCACTTGCTGAGCCCCGACCATAAGTGAGCTCACCCTTGCTTAATTTTGATCAGAAGTTTGCAGATGAAGTTATGATGCTGAGCTCCATGGATGCTAGTCTAGTGATACCCCCGGTCATCTTCCTATGGATGGATGTCCCTGTTTCGCTGTACTTTGATGAATAAAGGTTAAGACATTATGTCTGTTCGAAGTGTAATATGTTAATATAATCTTTATTTACGCTTTTATGCATTGTTCTTTTGATATATTACACTTGTGACGTCAACATATGTGTGGAAATAGATCCTGGCACACATATGCTATGCACCCGGCTCTACCCTTGGAAACGGGTGTGACAGAAGTGGTATCAAAGCAATGTGACTGTAGGTTGCTAGATTAGTTAGAAATGGAAAGCCCAGTCAGTCTTTCAAAGCTTGACTTATTTGTCTCCATAAAAACTTACTTTATATCAAAACTCGTCTCTTTTATTTTCAACTCTTCTAGTTTGATTTTGGTCTATCAGAAGACTCTACTCAGAAGCACTACAAGATGATCAAGCTAGGATTGTGGAACTTGAAGCGAAGTTTGCTAGAAGAAACCTTTTCGAAGCTATCGACGATGCCCTATGCTCTGTCCTACCCCCCACTCCGTAAGAAGTTTTGTTATGGATCCCCTGGATCTATTATTTAACTTCTTAGCTAGGTTGATAGGATTGTTCTTTAGTATTAAGATTTTTGACTAGATCGGTAAGGACGATATTATATTATACTATAGTGGTTTTCTAATCCCTAATATTGCTATATAACCCTTGACTTCTTATACTTTCTTGCCATTATGTTGCCGCCCTTGTGCAATATCTACCTTGATATATTAAACCTTTGCCTCTCTATTATGTCTCCTTGATGAAGCTTTCTCCCTAACTCACTTTATATCCTTGGTCATTTATTCTCACTTTAATAGTTCATGGTTATCTTATTTCACTCTTGGCCACTGTAAGGAAAAATGGACCCCGGGCCATTTGGCTAAATGAGTTTTGGTGTTTGATGATTAACACAACCTATGAACTAATGTGTTTGCTAGTGTTTATGTTTATAGTTCACAGGATGCGAAGAGGATTGGACTAAGACACTGAGGATGCAACACCTTAAATGAAGACATAAAAAGAGCTTAGAAGTCCAAGACTCAAGACCAAAGGAGCCCAAGAATAAAATATAGAAGACCTAGAAGATGGGCTGTCAGCTGGCGCACCGGTGGCACACAGTTGGCTCATCGGTGGCACACAGTTGGCGCACCGGTGGCACATAGTTGGCTCACCGGTGGCGCACAGTTGGCGCACCGGTGGCACACAGTTGGCTCACCGGTGGCACACAGTTGGCGCACAGGACAACCAACAGAGTTTTCTGAGAGGAGGCACGTCACTATTCACTGTCCGGTGCACCTAACGGCTAGCTGTCAGAACTAGCCGTTGGCTGCACACCGGTGGCACATAGTTGGCTCACCGGTGGCACACAGTTGGCTCACCGTTGGCACACAGTTGGTACACCGGACTGTCTAGTGTGTCAGAACTAGCCGTTGGCTGCACAGCGTTGGCGCACTGTTGGCGCACCGTTGGCTAACCGTTGGCGCACTGTTGGCACACAGTTGGCGCACTGTTGGCTGACAGGACTGTCTGGTGTGTCAGAACTAGCCGTTGGCTGCACAGCGTTGGCACACTGTTGGCGCACCGTTGGCTCACCGTTGGCGCACTGTTGGCACACAGTTGGCGCACCGTTAGCTGACAGGACTGTCCGGTGTGCCATCCTTACAACAGTCTGCTTTCCAACGACTAGTTGAGTTGGGGCCTATATATACTTTATCCAATCAGCCATTTGAAGGTGTGGGAGCCCAAGCAACACACCAAGGCATATAGTGCACATTTCCAAGAGCTCAAACACCCAAGTGCTTAATAGAATCACTCGGTGATTAGCGTAGGTGCTTTGCGAAGTGCTTAGGTTAGTTAGACCACTTTAGCGCTTGCTCTAGGTGAACCCTAGTTAGTTAAGTGAGTTTTGTAAAACCACACAACCCCTCGGCTCTTGCGTGAGCCATTGTAATTGTACCGAGTGGGGCGAGAGTCTTGCGAGACCGTGACAACCGCGTTTGTGTCACGACCGCCACCGTGTACCAGAGGGAACGAGGCCCGCGGCGTTTTCGGCCGGAAGCTCGATAGTGGAGACGGCGGGGAGCGTTCGAGAGGAGCCGGAAGCGGAGCACCACTTGCGCATGGAGAAGGCCCGCGGCTCTCTACGGAGTTACTCGACCGTGGTGCTTGGCCCTCGCGTGGGCTTCCCTTTGTGTAGGGGCACCAACGAGGATTAGTCGGGACCTTGCGTGGTTCCGGATACCTCGATAAAAATACCGGCGTCATCCACGAGAGTTTGCTTCTCTACTTTGCTCTTTAAGTTTCCGCATTTATATTAAGCATTTAAGTTTCAATCTAGTATTCATACTTATTTAGTGTAGATTGAAACTTAGCATTTGTGGTAGAGATAGCAACACTTAAACAAAACCTAGTTTGCACATTCTAGTTTGATTATTTGCATAGGTTTTGCTCTAGGGATTTAATTATGGCCTAGTTAAGTAAAAGTTTTAGAATTCCTAATTCACCCCCTCTTAGGCGTCACCCGATTCCTACAAGTGGTATCAGAGCCTGGTTTGGCTCATTTGAAACGCTTTAGCTTCACCGCTAAAAGAGCCGACGCTTTTTAGAGGAAGGGATGAATACCCATAGGCCACCACACTTCGACGGCACTAACTTCCCATATTATAGTGCTAGAATGGCTTGTTACCTATAGGCCGTTGATCTAGGTGTTTGGAGAGTCACTCGTGACGGGATGAAACCCCTCAAGAATCCCGAGAAACCCACCACGAGTGAGGAAAAAGAAATTCATTTAAATGCTAGAGCCAAAAATTGCTTGTATGAATCTCTTAGCATGGATATTTTTAATCAAGTATTTACCTTGAAAACTGCTAATGAGATTTGGCTAAAATTGCATGAGCTCCATGACAGCAAATCCAATGTCCGTGAGCAAAAACATTGCCTAGTCTTAAATGAGTATAATTCTTTTGCTATGAAAGATGATGAGCTTGTTAGAGACATGTATTCTCGTTTGAATCTAATTATCAATGAGCTCAATTCGATTGGCATTAATAAGCTAGGTGATGCATACATTGTGAGGAAGATTATCTCCCTGCTACCACAACAAAGATATGGGAGCATCATCACCATCCTTCACAACATGGAGGACTTGAGCAACATGACCCCGACCATTGTGATTGGGAAAATCGCGGCTTTTGAGATGTCGCAAAAAATGAGTCGGGGAGAGGAGCCAACTTCCTCAAGACCATATGCTTTTGCATGTGATGAAAGGAAGGGCAAAAAGAAGGCTCCCACTCCAAGTTCCTCATGCGAAGAATAGGAAGAAGAAGAAAGTGATGATGATGAAGATAATCAACCATGCACATCATCCTCTGAGGACGAAGAAACAATCCGACGCGTCGGAAAGGTAATGAGGATGATCCGCAAGATTAATCTAATGGGTGTGCCCCTGCAGGTCGAGGATCTTCTCTTTAACATTGACAGGAAAAAGCAAAGGAAGAGAGGATGCTTCGCATGTGGGGAGAAGGGCCACTTCAGGGACAACTGTCCAAATATGGCCAAACCCAAAAAGGAGAGGAGCAAAGGCAAGGCGCTAACAAGTGTTAGAACTTGGGATGATTCTTCAAGTGAAGATGAACCTCCAAGGATGCGCAGCCACCGGTCCTCATCACGGTCATCACACCAATGCCTTATGGCAAGAGGTAACAAAAGCATTCCATCCTCTAGTGATGAAAGTAGTAGTGATGATGAAGGTGAGGGAAAGCCCTCTGTAGATGAGCTTGCGGAAGCCGTAGAATTTTTCTAGGATGTTTGCACTAAGCAAAAAGCTCAACTTAAAACTTTGAAAAATAAGTTGATTAGCTCCCAAAATGATTATAAAGGTTTGCTAGAAAAATTTGAAACTTTTGCAAACTTAAATAGTGAGCTATCAACTAAAATTGAGCTATTAGAATTTAGTGCTCCATCCACTGCTACCGATGATAGCCTTATTAAAAAGAATGAAAAACTTAAGGCTAAGTTAGCTAGCTCCCAAGAAGCTATTGAAAATTTGCTAGAGAAAATGGAAATTCTTAGCATACACAATAATGAGCTAACTACTAAGCTAGAAAACATTGGTAGCACCCCAGCAGCATCTTTAGTTGAAATACCTGAAATAATTAAGAAAGATGCTTCTACTTCCTGCTTTGATTTAATTGATGATTCTAATTCCTGCAACCAAGTTGTTGTTGAGAATATTGTTGTAGAGACATGTTCGGATGAGGTTGCAAAGGAAAATGAACAATTAAAGCAAGAAGTGGCTCGCCTTGGAAAGGCTTTGTATGACAAGAAAGGCAAAGCCAAACAAATCCGACCTCCACAGGATAACACCACTGCGGGAGTGAACAAGCCTGTAGAGGGAGAAACTGTGATTTGTAGGCTATGCCACATGGAAGGCCACAAGTCTTTCCAATGCAAGGTGATGACCGGGGATAATAAAAGGCAAAAGCTCAAGCAAAAGCCATCAAGCAAAATCTCCAGCACCTACATTAAAAAGATGAACAAAAATGATGCTACACCATATTTGATCAAGAAGAAAAAGAATGGAAAGGTGATAGCAATCAAGGCCAACAAGCAAGGCAACAAAGGAAAGGGGGCCAAACGCATCTGGGTGCCAAAGGAAATAATTTCAACCATGAAAAGCACCAAGAAGGTTTGGATCTCGAAAGGGAAGTGAGTGGACCGAAGGTCTGCGGGAAATTTGGAGACTTGGCAAAGTTGGGATGTATATCATGGGATACATCATATTGGATCAAGTTTATTGCCAAGTGGGTTAGTGAAAATTTTGGACCCAAATTTCCCACCCATGACTAAGGTAACTAGATTTATTGTATCTCTTGTTTTTAGATATGCGTATCTATTTACCTTGTATCTAGTTTACCTTTCTTGCCTAGTATTACATTTATTATTTACCTTTGTTTTAAATTATGCATACTAGGTGAATCATATGGTAGGATTGCTTGTTTTCAATTCATACACTTAAGCAAACCTACATGGCTTAAAATATTTATTTAAGCACGACACATAGCTTCTATATCACTCCATAGTAAATGATGCATCAATTGAAAATTTTGATTTCTACAAGTTGTATCATTTAACTTATATGTGCCAAAGTTCGGATTATAGATAATTTGCCCCTCTTGATATCAAATCAAAGTGCATGTCTCCAACAAGTATTCAAAACTTGTATGCACATCTTCAGGGGGAGGTTACTCTATAATCTAATACTTTGAGACTAACACCTTTTCAAGTCTATTTCATGTGATAGTCTCATTGTAAGGAAAATGAGGTCCCCGGAGAAAGACAACAATCTTCCACTGCAAAATCTCCAAGAACTCTCATGTCTCTCAAGCTCGCCATTGAATTTCAATCGGTATCTTTTCAGACTATATCTAGTATCATTTACATGTCTTCTCCAATATTTGATTAGACTATATTTCATATCATATACTTCCATGTTGCTAAAAATGCATAAGTGGTTAACTCATTGTCGGGGACCATAATTAGGGGTACCCTCAAGGCTCCTAATTCTCAGCTGGTAACCCCCATCAGCACAAAGCTGCAAAGGCCTGATGGGCGCGATTAAGTCAGGGATTAGTCCATTTGAGGGACTCGATCACGCCTCGCCCGAGCCTAGCCTCGGACAAGGGCAGCCGACCCCAGAGGATTTCCATCTCGCCCGAGGCCCCCCTTCAGCGGCGAACATATTTCCGGCTCGCCCGAGGCCCTGTCTTCGCTAAGAAGCAACCCTGACCAAATCGCCGCACCGACCGACCAAGTCGCAGGAGCATTTAATGCAAAGGTGGCCTGACACCTTTATCCTGACGCACGCCCCTCAGCCGACAGAGCCGAAGTGACCGCCGTCACTTCGCCGCTCCACTGACCGGCCTGACAGAAGGACAGCGCCGCCTGCGCCACTCCGACTGCGGTGCCACTTGACAGAGTGAGACTGACAGGCAGTCAGGCCCTGCCGAAGGCACCATAGGAAGCTCCGCTTCGCCCGACCCCAGGGCTCGGACTCGGGCTATGTCCCGGAAGACAGCGAACTCCGCCCGACCCAGGGCTCGGACTCAGGCTAAGTCCCGGAAGACGGCGAACTCCGCCCGACCCAGGGCTCGGACTCGGGCTAAGTCCCGAAAGACGGCGAACTCCGCCCGACCCAGGGCTCGGACTCGGGCTAAGTCCCGGAAGACAGCGAACTCCGCCCGACCCAGGGCTCGGACTCGGGCTAAGTCCCAGAAGACGGCGAACTCCGCCCGACCTAGGGCTCGGACTTGGGCTCGGCCCCAGAAGACGACGAACTCCACTTCGCCCGACCCCAGGGCTCGGACTCCGCCCCGGCATCAGTCGGCGATCTCCGCCTTGCCCGAACCTAGGGCTCGGACCCGACCTCGGCCACGGAAGACAGACTCGACCTCGGCTTCGGAGGAGCTTCCACATCGCCCAACCTAGGGCCCAGACCAGCCACGTCAACAGGAGGCGCCATCATCACCCTACCCTGAGCTGACTCGGGCCGCAGAGAACAAGACCGGCGTCCCATCTGGCTCGCTCCGCCAGATAGGCAATGATGGCGCCCTGCATACTCTGTGACGACGGCGGCTCTCAGCCCCCTTACGGAAGCAAGAGGACGTCAGCAAGGATTCAACCGCTCCAACAGCTATCCCTCCGCCAGGCTCCATCGCTCCTCCGACGGTCACGACATCACACCAGCTGGGTGCCAAAATCTCTCCGGCTGCCACAACGGCATGTACTTAGGGCGCTAGCTCTCCTCCGCTAGACACGTAGCACTCTGCTACACCCCCCATTGTACACCTGGATCCTCTCCTTACGCCTATAAAAGGAAGGACCAGGGCCCTCTTAGAGAGGGTTGGCCACGCGGGGACGAGGACGAGACAGGCGCTCGTTGGAGGCCGCTCGCTCCCTCTCCTGCGTGGACGCTTGTAACCCCCTACTGCAAGCGCACCCGACCTGGGCGCGGGACGAACACGAAGGCCGCGGGATTCCCACCTCTCTCATGCCGGTCTTCGGCCGCCTCGCTCTCCCCCCTTCGTGCTCGGCCTCACGCTCGACCCATCTGGGCTGGGGCACGCGGCGACATTCACTCGTCGGCCTAGGGACCCCCCGGTCTCGAAACGCCGACAGTTGGCGCGCCAGGTAGGGGCCTGCTGCGTGTTGACGAACAGCTTCTCGTCAAGCTCCAGATGGGCAGTCTCCAGCAACCTCTCCAACCCGGGACGGTGCTCCGTTTCGGGAGTCTTGAGTTCATGTCCCTCGACGGCAGCTACGACATGATACTCCTTCCACCGCCGTGCGACAACGACGGTGGAGGCCGACAACCCGCCCGCCAGCGGCGGAATCGGCGACGTCTTCCCCGCGTGGTGGAAGAACAACCTTCGAGCTCACCCCGTCCTCTCCCTCGCCGACGGAGGAGGAGGCGGGGCAACCAAGGCCAAGCAGGAGACAGCGCCTCGTCGGCTGTCGAGCGAGTCGACGGCCCCTGCGCCCCAACGGGGGGCGCACCGGGCGTCGACCTCACGTTTGAGACGAAGGCGAGTGCCGTCTCCCCGCGACACGCCAATCCCGAGCAAGCGGACGACGCCAGCACGCTCGCGAAAAGCTTGCTGGACGTCACCCTCGTACCTGAGACGACGGCGCAGTCAGTCCCTGATGTGACCTTATCGCCGCCCGTCGACCAAAAGGTACCGACCGATTCCCATCCCACGTCTTTCAGATTCAACCTCGACCCGCCTAGCGGCCCCGCTTTGGCGGGCGCTCTTGTAGAGGCGAGTCCAAACCCTCTGGGTTTTCGTATGCGGTCACCTTGGGACCGGCTGACGGACGTCTCGACCTACGGGCCCTCTGGGTCCGAGGAAGACGACGAGCCCAGCATCTGTTGGGATTTCCCTGGAATTGGCAACCCCAGTGCCATGCGGGACTTCATGACCGCATGCGACTACTGCCTTTCCGACTGTTCCGACGGTAGCCGTAGCCTCGGCGACGAGGACTGCGGCCCAAGTCGCGAATGCTTCCACGTCGATCTAGGGGGTCCCTCCGAAGGCAACCATCTCGGCATGCCGGAGGATGGTGACCTCCCTATGCCGGTGCCTCGCGTTGACATCCCACGGGAGCTAGCTGTGGTCCCCGTTCAGGCGGGGGGCCATGACCCACAGCTCGAGCAAATCCGCGGGGTGCAGGCCAGGCTCGACGAGGGAGCAGGAGCGCTTGCGCCGATCCGTCGGGACGTTGGGCAGGCATGGGCGGGCCAACCTCCGGCCGGAGAAATACGTCATCTACCCCAGGGCTTCCAGCACCGCATCACCGACGACGTCAGGGTCAGGCCACCACTCGCACCCAGTGGGGTCGGCCAGAACCTGGCGGCAGCAGCAATGTTTCTTCGCGCGATGCCGGAGCCATCAACCACCGAGGGGCGACGAATCCAGGGAGAGCTCAAGAATCTCCTGGAAGGCGCCGCGGTCCGACGGGCCGAGAGCTCCGCCTCCCGAAGGCAGGGGTACCCCTCGGAACCTCATGCCGCGACTTCCCGTGTCATGCGGGAAGCCTCGGTCTACACCGGGCGCACGCGCAACACCGCGCCTGCGGCCCCGGGTCGCCTCGGCAACGAGCACCATCACCGCGACCGTCGGGCCCACCTCAATGAGAGGGTGCGCCGAGGCTACCACCTCAGGCATGGGGGACACTACGACAGCGGGGAGGATCGGAGTCCCTCGCCCGAACCACCCGGTCCGCAAGCCTTCAGCCGAGCCATCCGACGGGCGCCATTCCCGACCCGGTTCCGACCCCCGACTACTATCACAAAGTACTCGGGGGAGACGAGACCGGAACTGTGGCTCACGGAGTACCGTCTGGCCTGCCAGCTGGGTGGAACGGACGATGACAACCTCATCATCCGCAACCTCCCCCTATTCCTCTCCGACACCGCTCGCGCCTGGTTGGAGCACCTGCCTCCGGGGTAGATCTCCAACTGGGACGACCTAGTCCAAGCTTTCGCCGGCAATTTCCAGGGCACGTACGTGCGCCCCGGGAATTCCTGGGACCTCCGAAGCTGCCGACAGCAGCCGGGAGAGTCTCTCCGGGACTACATCCGGCGATTCTCGAAGCAGCGCACCGAGCTGCCCAACATCACCGACTCAGATGTCATCGACACGTTCCTCACTGGCACCACCTGCCGCGATCTGGTGAGCAAGCTGGGTCGCAAGACCCACACCAGGGCGAGCGAACTGATGGACATCGCCACCAAGTTTGCCTCCGGTCAGGAGGCGGTCGAGGCTATCTTCCGAAAGGATAAGCAGCCCCAGGGCCGCCCATTGGAAGATACTCCCGAGGCGTCAACTCAGCGCGGCGCCAAGAAGAAGGGCAAGAAGAAGTCGCAAGCGAAACGCGCCGCCGCCGACGCGGACCTTGTCGCCGCCGCCGAGTACAAGAACCCTCGGAAGCCCCCCGGAGGTGCCAACCTCTTCGACAAGTTGCTCAAGGAGCCATGCCCCTATCACCAGGGGCCCATCAAGCACACCCTTGAGGAGTGCATCATGCTTCGGCGCCACTTCCACAGGGCCGAGCCACCCGCGGAGGGTGGCAAGGCCCGCGACGACGACAAGAAGGAAGATCACCAGGCAGGAGAGTTCCCCGAGGTCCGCGACTGCTTCATGATCTATGGTGGGCAAGCGGCGAACGCCTCGGCTCGGCACCGCAAGCAAGAGCGCCGGGAGGTCTGCTCGGTGAAGGTGGCGGCGCCAGTCTATCTAGACTGGTCCGACAAGCCCATCACCTTCGACCAAGACGATCACCCTGACCATGTGCCGAGCCCGGGGAAATACCCGCTCGTCGTCGACCCCGTCATCGGCGACGTCAGGCTCACCAAGGTCCTCATGGACGGAGGCAGCAGCCTCAACATCATCTACGCCGAGACCCTCGGGCTCCTGCGTGTCGATCTGTCCTCTGTCCGGGCAGGCGCTGCGCCCTTCCATGGGATCATTCCCGGGAAGCGCGTCCAGCCCCTCGGACGGCTCGACCTTCCCGTCTACTTCGGAACATCCTCCAACTTCCGAAGGGAGACCCTGACGTTCGAGGTGGTTGGGTTCCGAGGAACCTACCACGCGGTACTGGGGAGGCCATGCTACGCGAAGTTCATGGCCGTCCCCAACTACACCTACCTGAAGCTCAAGATGCCGGGCCCCAACGGGGTCATCACCGTCGGCCCCACGTACAAACACGCGTTTGAATGCGACGTGGAGTGCGTGGAGTACGCCGAGGCCCTCGCCGAGTCCGAGGCCCTCATCGCCGACCTGGAGAGCCTCTCTAAGGAGGTGCCAGACGTGAAGCGTCATGCCGGCAACTTTGAGCCAGCGGAGACGGTTAAGTCTGTCCCCCTCGACCCCAGCGGCGACGCCTCCAAGCAGATCCGGATCGGCTCCGGGCTTGATCCCAAATAGGAAGCAGTGCTCGTCGACTTTCTCCGCGCAAACGCCGACGTCTTCGCATGGAGTCCCTCGGACATGCCCGGCATACCGAGGGATGTCGCCGAGCACTCGCTGGACATCCGAGCCGAAGCCCGACCCGTCAAGCAGCCACTGCACCGATTCGACGAGGAGAAGCGCAGAGCCATAGGCGAGGAGATCCACAAGCTAATGGCGGCAGGGTTCATCAAAGAGGTATTCCATCCCAAATGGCTTGCCAACCCTGTGCTTGTGAGAAAGAAAGGGGGGAAATGGCGGATGTGTGTAGACTACACTGGTCTCAACAAAGCATGTCCGAAGGTTCCCTACCCTCTGCCTCGCATCGACCAAATCATGGATTCCACTACTGGGTGCGAAACCCTGTCTTTCCTCGATGCCTACTCAGGGTATCATCAAATCAGGATGAAAGAGTCTGACCAGCTCGCGACTTCTTTCATCACACCCTTCGGCATGTACTGCTATGTCACCATGCCGTTCGGCTTGAGGAATGTGGGCGCGACGTACCAGCGGTGCATGAACCATGTGTTCGGCGAACACATTGGCCGCACGGTCAAGGCCTACGTCGATGACATCGTAGTCAAGACGAGGAAAGCCTCCGACCTCCTTTCCGACCTTGAAGCGACATTCCGATGTCTCAAGGCGAAAGACGTCAAGCTCAATCCCGAAAAGTGTGTTTTCGGGGTACCCCGAGGCATGCTCTTGGGATTCATCGTCTCCGAGCGGGGCATCGAAGCCAACCCGGAGAAGATCGCAGCCATCACCAGCATGGGGCCCATCAAGGACTTGAAAGGCGTACAGAGGGTCATGGGATGCCTCGCGGCTCTGAGCCGTTTCATCTCACGCCTCGGCGAAAGAGGTCTACCTCTGTACCGCCTCTTAAGGAAGGCCGAGTGCTTCACTTGGACCCCTGAGGCCGAGGAAGCCCTCAGGAACCTGAAGGCGCTCCTAACAAAGGCGCCTATCTTGGTGCCCCCAGCTGCCGGAGAAGCCCTCCTGGTCTACGTCGCCGCGACCACTCAGGTGGTTAGCGCCGCAATTGTGGTCGAGAGGCAAGAAGAGGGGCATGCATTGCCTGTTCAGAGGCCAGTCTACTTCGTCAGCGAGGTACTGTCCGAAACCAAGATCCGCTACCCACAAGTTCAGAAGCTGCTGTACGCGGTGATCCTAACGCGGCGGAAGCTGCGACACTACTTCGAGTCTCATCCGGTAACTGTGGTGTCATCCTTCCCCCTGGGGGAGATCATCTAGTGCCGAGAGGCCTCGGGTAGGATTGCAAAGTGGGCGGTGGAAATCATGGGCGAGACAATCTCGTTCACTCCTCGGAAGGCCATCAAGTCCCAGGTCTTGGCGGACTTCGTAGCTGAATGGGTCGACACCCAGCTACCGACGGCTCCAATCCAACCGGAGCTCTGGACCATGTTCTTCGACGGGTCGCTGATGAAGACAGGAGCCGGCGCAGGCCTACTCTTCATCTCGCCCCTCGGGAAGCACCTACGCTACGTGCTACACCTCCATTTCCCGGCATCCAACAATGTGGCTGAGTACGAAGCTCTGGTCAACGGGTTGCGGATCGCCATCGAGCTAGGGGTCCGACGCCTCGAAGCTCGCGGTGACTCGCAGCTCGTCATCGACCAAGTCATGAAGAACTCCCACTGCCGCGACCCGAAGATGGAGGCCTACTGCGATGAGGTTCGGCGCCTGGAAGACAAGTTCTACGGGCTCGAGCTCAACCACATCGCTCGGCGCTACAACGAGACTGCGGACGAGCTGGCTAAAATAGCCTCGGGGCGAACGACGGTTCCCCCGGACGTCTTCTCCCGGGATCTGCATCAACCCTCCGTCAAGATCGACGACACGCCCGAGCCCGAGGCACCCTCGGCCCAGCCTGAGGCACCCTCGGCCTAGCCCAAGGTACCCTCGGATCATTCCGAGGCACCCTCGGCTCGGCCCGAGGTATCCTCGGTTCAACCCGAGGTACCCTCAGCCCCCGAGGGCGAGACGCTGCACGTCGAGGGGGAGCAAAGCGGGGTCACGCCTGATCAAAACTGGCAGACCACGTACCTGCAATATCTCCACCGAGGAGAGCTACCCCTCGACCGAGCCGAGGCTCGGCGGGTGGCGTGGCGTGCCAAGTCGTTCGTCTTGCTGGGTGATGAGAAGGAGCTCTACCACCGCAGCCCCTCCGGCATCCTCCAGTGATGCATCTCCATCGCCGAAGGTCAGGAAATCCTGCGAGAGATACACTCGGGGGCTTGCGGCCATCACGCATGTGACGGAACCTCCCAAGTAATCAGGCCCACCTACAGTTGTCCTTGTCTAACAGACATCAGACACCCTGTAGATGTTCCTAAGTTACTCGACAAGCTCGGTATCTTTCCTTACCTCACCAGGAACGTTTCACCCGTCTTGCAGACATTACAGATCATCGGAGATGAAGATATGCGGAAGCGAATTACATAAACTTACATTTATTTCCAAAAGCAAGCTCGAGTTATTTATTTACAGACCAGGCTAAAGTGAGTGCATAAAAGTAATAATTATACAAACCAGGGAGACACAAACTTCTCCCGAAAGACTATAAACAAAAGATTCTAGATGGAGGACCGAGTCCTCCCGCACTTCAGTCTTCTTTTTCTTCTTTGAGAACCACCTTAGTACAGAAGCAGCAAAAGTCTGCTACTTCCCCACCTAAAAACAACAAAGGGATAAACCCTGAGTATGGAATTACTCAGCAAGTCTTACCCGACTAAGGAAAAGACTCTCAAGGGTATGCTGGTTATATGGGAGTCAAGGTAAGGCTTCTCAATAGTCAAAGACTCTGTTTTGCAGAAATGCTTACTAAAGTGGATCCTTAAAAATCCAATTTTATTTGTCCAGTTAGGTAAAATTTCCTTCACTAGAGTTCTTTCTACCCTAGTTCAATCACTGGTCCTGCACTAGCCAATTTCTTAACCAAAAACCCATCATCTTTAGTGGAATGCTACGTGTAAGTCAGTGGCCAAGTCTCCATAACCGCGGAGGTACGGCGATCCGAATCGATTATACTCAGCTGAGGATCTCTAATCACACGACATATGTAGCACTTAACCCTTGCATATGTCAACCCGCCACCGGGGTTCTTAAGACCGGATCAGGTTCACGCAAACCGAGAGCACAGATACACCACCGTCCAGCCTCTTGCCACGGAGGGTACACGCTACTCTCGCCACCGCTCCACTCCCATTTCGTGTTATCTTATTCCGGCCTTAGTCTGCCCGAGGCAAGGCTTACCCATGACGAGGCATGTGACCAGTTAAAGGGTCCTCGGTCAGCAGGCCTACATCGAGACGGTCCTTAATCGACTCAGACGGAGACACTACACCGAGACTCTCTTCTCGTGCAAGTCACCCGCCTGGTCTCAGCTTAATCATTTCAAACCCAAAGTTTGGTACCTGGCAGAGGTACATCTTTTCCGATGTTGAATCCATCATGGCCATGATGGATCCACCATCAAGTTTTGTTTTTGAAAACAACCCTCCCCACTTTGCCAAACATTTTTTGTAAAACAAATCCTTTTGTTTTTCTAAAGCAATACTAAGCATAGTAAAACCTTTTTGTAAAAACAGGATTTCAAGATCAAGGAAGGTAATGCAGGAATTGTTTAATCAATCAACTCCTATCACCTAATGCAGCAAGCAAGTGAGAAAGATTTTAAAAACATCAAGGGAGGTGGCAAATGCACCGGGGCTTGCCTTTGTTATCAGGTGTGTCTTGCTCAGATCCACAGATATCGAAATAAAAGCAGTTGTCTGCTTGAGGATCAGAGGTGGGTGGTATCCCCTCTTCAAAAACTTCTTCTTCTTCTTCTTGCTCTAATATAATCATATACATGCATAAGAATGGATGTCATGGAATGCTCATGAGGATGCAAAGGTAACATAAACTTATTATTTATGTCTTGAGTACAACTTTCCTTCACGGTACTCCGAGAACCTAGGGTTTCCGGAGTCAGTAAAGGAGTTCATGGAGCAGGGGGGGTGGTTTTGGGTTTAGTGATCAAACAAGGTCCAAGTCAACCCAATTTCTACCCAAGGCTTCTAAATAATGTGAAAAGCTCACATAAAAAGTTTGGGAAATTTTGGACTTATTATTTATTTTCTAAAAATCCAGAACCAATGGTTTAGGCTATTTTAAATATCCTAAAATTCCCTATTTATCCTATAAATCACGAAACTATTTTTATTAAATTCTAGGGAAATTAACAAGCCTAGGAAAATTGGTCTCATAATTTTACCATTTTTCTATAATTTTTAACAGGTTTCTAAAGCTCTGTGGAAAAAGAAAAAGGAAAAAACTTTAACAGTAACGGGCCGAAACCAGCCCAGGTCGGCCCAACAGCAGCAGAATCGCGCCCGCGCCCGCGCGCGCGATGGCGGCTTTGCAGAAAAGCCCTCGAGGTTTCATCTAACAGGAAGTGGGTTCGGTTACTATTTCTCCAAGTCGCTGACACATCACAGAAAGACCCCTACGTTTCTATCTATTCTGCGTTTCAAGTCCTCGACGGCGTTCAAGCGTGGCCGCGCTCCGGCGAGCCAGCAGACCGGCCGAACGGGGCAACGGCTGGGTTCTCCGAGCGGTGGACATGAAATTGGGGTCGGCCTAACTACTTTCCCTAACTTAATTGCACTGTTGGTGGATCATGGAGCTCCGGCCACGGTGACCGTAAGCAAAGCGGCGTAATGATTGTGTTCCCGGCGACCCAGGGTGGTCTAGCTCGATTCAATGCTTCGGTAAGCATCAAGAGGAAACAAGGCTGTTGAAACAAGAGAACCGAGGGTGAGATCGGACCTGAAACGGGCTGCCCACGGCGAGCTCACTTCTACGGCGGCGGAGAACCGGATTGGGGGAAACTCCGAATTCAAGCGCGCTGGTGGACGATCGAGCGTGGGAGCGGGTGCGATAGCTAGTAAAATACATGGCGCAACCGGCCTGGCCCTCAATTTATAGAGGGGCAAAGCGGTGGCCACGAATTTGAGGAGGACGCGCGGCGGCCGGAGGTAAGGAAGAAGTGCTGGCCGCGGTGAATACGTGTTCACCGCCGTGGCAACTCTCTCGGTGATGATGGGACAGTCGTAGGACGTTACGGCGGTGCTATGAACCGGCTAGGCCACGCGGCGCACGGTCGGGCAGCGGCGGTCGACGGCGAACTTATCGCCAGCCGCAAAGTCGAAGGAAGACAGGGGGGAGGGATCGTCGGAGTGACGGCCAGCTCACCGGTGACGAGGACCTTACCGCGACAGACTTATCTAGTGACCGCCGAGCACGAATCACAGCGACGACGATCGACGGCGACGGCTACCGGCGACGGGCACGGGAAAGATCTTCTTCAGGTTAACGGTTACTGTACCATGGCCATAGTTCATCAGTGCACCTGACCGAGCGAGTTTAGAGTCATTTTTCTCCAGATTTCATGTGACAACAGGTCCAAGTCTTTGCACCAAAGTTGTAGTGCTACATACCAGCTACAACTCAACTATAGGACTTGATCACATTTGAGCACTGGATCCAAATCAAAATCAAGCTCAAAGTTTACCCCATAGCACTGTAACTCTGAAATTCAACTTCAAGCAGTCTGACAGCCAGTTTTGGACTAGGTTTTTCTCCAAATTTTTCATAACAACAATGCTTGCATCCTTAAGCAAAGTTGTTCTCCTTTGATGGGTCTTCAACTTTGATGTGATGACCTAGGGTAAAAACTCTATATTCTGAAAGATACAAGGCTCCAAAGTTGAGCCCATTCACTAACTTTCAGACTTAGAATAAAACTCAAAGGAGGTCCATTTTGCATTTTAGTCCAAAACTTAGGGTTTGGCCTTCACATCCACATATTTGTGATCCAATTGACTTAACACACTTATTTGACTTGGTTTTTGCGCTTTAGCCCAAAAGTGGACTAATTTTACACTTAGGTCCCTAGGGTTTGGTTTTAGGGTTTCCCAGGGTTCCAATTAGGGTTTCTGGTATTCCAGGGGTATAAATGTGATTCAACTTTATTGTTGGGGTCATTTTATGACTTTTACCCTAAAGCTTTTAGGTTTTCTCAACTTAGGTTAAGTTTTACCCCTTTAATCCCTATTTAGGGTTAAGTCCTTTAACCAGGGTCCTATTTGTAAAACATTAAAACAATACAACTTATTTGAAATTTTTGCCTAGTGGATGCACTCTAGGTGTGTCAAACATATGCCATGCCCATGCTTAAGATGTCATGCTCCAGTTTTAGTTATAGTAACACCAGGGGTGTTACATCCTTCCCCCCATAAAAGAATCTCGTCCCGAGATTTAAAGTCCTAGGGTGAGTAATGGAAAAGAAAATGTGTCACATTTTTATTTCCTTATTTCTGGTACAAGGCAGGGGTGGTGTGGGGGTTCATTCCTTTATTACACAGCTATATAACTTTACAACTTACAAGAGGCTAGAAAGCCTGGGAAATTCTTATCTAAGAAATCTTGGGTTTCCCATGTAGCCTCATCTTCCGAATGCTGGTTCCACTGTATCTTATAAAACTTAAGAGTCTTTCTCCGGGTAACCCTGTCCTTTTGATCCAGAACTCGAATAGGATGTTCCGAGTATGTTAACTCCGGTTCCAGGACAACATATGTCACTTCAATGGTTCGATCGGGAACCCGTAGACACTTCTTCAATTGTGATACATGGAACACATTATGCACAGCAGACAATGTTTCGGGGAGTTGGAGTTGATACGCTACTGGCCCATATCTTTGAAGAATAGGGAATGGACCAATGTACCTGGGTGCAAGTTTTCCCTTTACCCCGAAACGCGATACTCCCTTCATTGGTGAAACCTTTAAGTAGACGTAGTCTCCTTCTAAGAAGAATAAGGGCATTCGCCGTTTGTCTGCATAACTCTTTTGTCGAGTCTGAGCTTTCTTCATATTATGAATGATTTTCTGAACCTTTTCTTCGACCTCTTTCACCATATCAGGCCTAAAGAAATACCTTTCTCCAGGTTCAGACCAATTTAGCGGAGTTCGACACCGTCGCCCATATAAGGCTTCAAAAGGTGCCATCTGGATACCTTCTTGATAACTGTTATTATATGAAAACTCCGCTAAGGGCAAACACTCATCCCATTTTGTTGAGAAATCCAGGACACATGCCCGTAGCATATCTTCAAGTATTTGGTTCACTCTCTCAGTCTGTCCACTGGTTTGAGGATGATAGGCCGAACTGTGGAGTAACTTAGTACCCAAAGATTTGTGAAGTGCTTCCCAAAACTTGGCTACAAATTGAGGTCCACGATCCGACACTATGGTCTTTGGAACACCATGCAGACTAAGAATACGAGCAATGTACAATTGGGCGTAGACAGTAACCGGGGAATTTGTCTTGACCGGCAGGAAGTGAGCAATCTTTGTAAGTCGATCAACAATCACCCAGATAGAGTCATACCCTTTTGCGGTCCTGGGCAATCCCACAATGAAGTCCATGCTTATGTCTTCCCATTTCCATGTTGGTATTGATAATGACTGCAATGGACCGGCAGTTTTCATGTGTATGGCCTTGACACGTCTGCAAGTGTCACACTTAGCCACATAGCGTGCAATTTCAATCTTCATCTTCGTCCACCAGTAGTGCTGTTTTAGATCGTGATACATCTTAGTGCTTCCTGGATGAATAGAATAGCGGCTAAGATGCGCCTCATCTAAGATTTGCTGGCGGAGCTCTTCACTCTTCGGCACTACTATGCGGTTGTTAAACCATAACACACCTTGATCATCTTCCTTGAAACATTTGGCTGTTCCAGCCCTTATCTTCTCGCGTATGTGCTTCATGCCCAGATTGTCCTTTTGAGCATCAATTATCCTTTGCAAAATGGTTGACTCAAGCTTTAGCTGATTCAGAGCTCCTTGTTGGATTATCCCCAGGTTTAACTTCTCCATGTCTTGACACAAAGTGTTTTCGGAGGTCTTTACCATAAGACAGTGGCAGGAAGTCTTACGACTCAATGCATCTGCCACCACATTGGCCTTGCCTGGGTGATAATGGATTTCCAGTTCATAGTCTTTAATGAGCTCAAGCCATCGTCTTTGCCTCATATTTAACTCTGACTGGGTAAATATATACTTCAAACTCTTATGATCTGTATATATATGACAGATATTTCCCAGCAGATAGTGACGCCATATTTTTAGGGCATGAACCACAGCATCTAGCTCTAAATCATGTGTTGGATAATGCTCTTCATGTTGGCGTAATTGCCTTGAAGCATACGCAATTACTCGGCCCCCTTGCATCAGCACACAGCCGAGTCCACTGCCTGACGCATCACAGTATACATCAAAAGGCTTGGTGATGTCCGGTTGAGCCAATACCGGAGCAGTGGTCAATAGTGTCTTCAGTTGTTCAAAGGCTTCGTTACACTTAGAAGACCAATTAAACTTAGTATCATTTTTCAATAAACTTGTGATTGGCTTCACAAGCTTAGAAAAATCAGGTATGAATCTGCGATAATATCCCGCCAGTCCAAGAAAACTCCGGATTTGGTGAACAGTTGTTGGGGGTTTCCATTCCAGAATATCCTTGACCTTGCTAGGATCTACCGCAATTCCTTTGGCTGATAACACGTGCCCCAGAAATTGAATTTCTTCCAGCCAGAACGCGCACTTGCTGAACTTGGCATATAGCTGATGTTCCCTCAGGCGCGTCAATACAATCCGTAGGTGCTAAGCATGCTCCTCTTCATTTTTAGAGTATATCAAAATATCGTCGATGAAGACCACCACGAACTTGTCCAACTCGGGCATGAACACCGAGTTCATCAAATAGGTGAAGTGGGCAGGAGCATTTGTGAGCCCGAAAGACATTACCAAGTACTCAAACAATCCATACCGCGTAGTAAATGCGGTCTTCGGTATGTCCTCGGGCCGAATACGGATTTGATGATAGCCCGACCTGTGATCGATTTTGGAAAACACCCTCGCCCCAGTCAGTTGATCAAATAAGATGTCGATCCTTGGAAGAGGGTACTTATTCTTGATAGTGACCTCATTTAGGGGCTGATAGTCCACGCACATGCGCAAGGTTTGATCCTTCTTCTTTACAAAGATGGCGGGACAACCCCATGGGGACGAGCTTGGCCGGATAAATCCCTTATTCAGCAGATCTTGTAATTGAATCTTCAATTCTGCTAACTCATTAGGGGGCATACGGTACGATCTTCGAGAGATAGGAGCCGTACCGGGCTTTAGCTCAATTACGAATTCTACATCTCTTTCAGGGGGTAGTCCAGGCAAATCTTCCGGAAATACATCTGGAAACTCACATACTACCGGAATGTTCTTGATTTCTGGTATAATGGCTTCAAATATTCTACCAGAAGCTTTGGCTGGATTGGTTTTGGGGAGAGATAAGAGAATTTCTTCTTGATTATAACTCAACCTGACGGTTCTGAGTTCAGTGTTGAGAATTGCCTTGTGTTGAGTTAACCAATTCATCCCCAAAATTACATCTATATCCTGGCCTCTTAGAACAATCATGTTAGCAGGAAAGATCCGTCCGGCCATAGTTACTGGCACTTCATAGGCCACTTCTCTAGTAAAAATGTGTCCCCCAGGTGAATGAATATTAAATCCCTCTTTTGATTCATGACATGCAATGTGATGTTGCTCCACAAATGTCTTGCTAATGAAGGTATGCGAAGCACCAGAATCAAAAAGAATAATTGCAGGGTGACTGGCCACAGGGAACGTACCCATCATCACCGGCTCTCCCTCCGGTGTGGTAGCCACTTGCGTATAATATACTCGCCCCGTTTTCTTGGTATTCTTGCCCGAAGTACTTCCCTTGCCTGGAGCTGAATTTCCCGATCCTTGCTGATTATTAGCCTGATTTTGCCGAGGATAGGGGCAATCTTTAATAAAATGCCCAGATTTGCCACAGTTAAAACATCCAGTTGAAGAACTTGGCAGAGCAGGGAATCGAGTGCCTGGGGCACCCGGCTGACTTTGGACAGTAGGGGCTTTGTTGGGACGAATAATTATGGGCTGCTTGAAAGGGAAAGATGGTGCACTTGAACGGTTCTGGTTAGAGGGCCGGAGAATGAACCGTTGCCTCTTTACCGGGCCCTGACTAGGCCTATCACCACTGAATCCCTTACTTTTCCCAGTATTTACATATTTGGCCTCCACAGATAGGGCTGTGCTGACAGCCTTCCCGTAGGTGAGATCAATACATGCAGCCATTTTTCGCTGCATTCGGTCATTCAGACCTCTCATAAAACAATTCCTTTTCTTCAAATCTGTATTCACCTGATCAATTGCGTATTGTGACAGGTGATTGAATTTGTTGAGATACTGGTTAACAGTATCTCCCCCTTGCTTCAATTTCATAAACTCTTCTTGTTTCATGTGCAGCACTCCCTCAGGAATATAATGCTCGCGGAATGCTGCTTTGAACTCATTCCATGTAATTTGATGGTTGTCCGGTTGGATGGCCACAAAGTTCCCCCACCAAGTGCTGGCAGGGCCTCGGAGTTGCTATGCCGCAAACAATGGCTTCTGGGTTTCCGAACAACGAAGAAGGCCAAATTTCTGTTCAATGACCCTTATCCACTCGTCGGCTTCGAGCGGGTCTTCTGCTTTGATGAAGAGAGGTGGACAAGTCTCGGAGAAATCCAGATAAGTAGTCTCCCGGGGACCTTGCTGGAATCCTCTTCCTGCTTGTTGCTGAAGCTGCTGGTGACCCGCCATCTCCCTCAGGAAGCGGGTATTGTCGGCTGTAGCATTTACCAAGGCAGCGATTGCCTCGGCAAGCGTGGGTGGAACGGGAGGTGGATTCGGTGTAACATCCCGACCCCCGGATGTTCCAGCTGCGTCCTGTCCGCGAGTCCGGGTCGGCATCTGAGGCAAAAACATTTGAATAAACATAATGTGCCAAAGAAAACCTTCCGTTTTACATTACTATAAAGAGTAATGGTACAGACTCGATATTACACAACAGGATACAGTACCCATTTTACAAAAGTTTAACCTATTATACAACAGTATACCCTACAATACACTACTCTACTTTATTACACTATTAGTCCTGCTTTCCGTTGCTGTTGGCGGCTTCATTGTTAGGTGTGGGAGTCCAGACATCAACCAACCTCAAAGAAGGAGGGGGTTCATACAGGTCTAACTCCCCACCCAATGCGCGTCCCGCAACGTGAGAGGGTCCGGCTTCCGCCTCAGCAGAGGGTGCAGGCTCACTAGGGTGTAGTTGCGAGTAGAGCACATGGACTTCCTCATGCAATGTATTGCAGTAAACCTGCAGGTTGTCAACAGCTGAGCTGAGTTCTTTAATTCGGGCCTAAGCCCTTGCTTCCTTAGCACATACCAACATATGTGACTGTACTGCCCAGTCAAGTGCCAAGTCCCGATCAGCCAGCTGATCCCGCAAGTGACGGATGTCCCTTCTTAAGTCATTTATTCTATCTCCGTCTGCAATCCAAGCATTGGTCCTGTGTCACAGCGTTGCTTGAAGTCGACTCACTTCGGCTTCCAGATCTCCTATGGGGTCATTACTCCCGCTGCTACTGCTTTCGTGTCGAGGGGCCAGTTGATGCCGGGGTACTCCAATCAGTCCCGTTGACTTACGTGCTGTGAGCCTCGTGCGTGGCGGCATCTTTCTAAGGGGGAAAACTTATTAGCATAATTCTTAGCATGATGCATGAGTAAGTACAGAATCAACCTTGGTCGATTCAACCTTCTATACGTTGCACTCTTCCTATCTGGTCTTTAAGATAAACTTTTCAGAATACTTAGGTAAGAAGAGAAAGAATCTTTAGGTAAGACCTTTGAAAATCTTTTTGAAGATGCCTTAATATCTGCAAAGAAGGGCTACGCTCCGATACCAGCTGTGACGGAACCTCCCAAGTAATCAGGCCCACCTACAGTTGTCCTTGTCTAACAGACATCAGACACCCTGTAGATGTTCCTAAGTTACTCGACAAGCTCGGTATCTTTCCTTACCTCACCAGGAACGTTTCACCCGTCTTGCAGACATTACAGATCATCGGAGATGAAGATATGCGGAAGCGAATTACATAAACTTACATTTATTTCCAAAAGCAAGCTCGAGTTATTTATTTACAGACCAGGCTAAAGTGAGTGCATAAAAGTAATAATTATACAAACCAGGGAGACACAAACTTCTCCCGAAAGACTATAAACAAAAGATTCTAGATGGAGGACTGAGTCCTCCCGCACTTCAGTCTTGTTTTTCTTCTTTGAGAACCACCTTAGTACAGAAGCAGCAAAAGTCTGCTACTTCCCCACCTAAAAACAACAAAGGGATAAACCCTGAGTATGGAATTACTCAGCAAGTCTTACCCGACTAAGGAAAAGACTCTCAAGGGTATGCTGGTTATATGGGAGTCAAGGTAAGGCTTCTCAATAGTCAAAGACTCTGTTTTGCAGAAATGCTTACTAAAGTGGATCCTTAAAAATCCAATTTTATTTGTCCAGTTAGGTAAAATTTCCTTCACTAGAGTTCTTTCTACCCTAGTTCAATCACTGGTCCTGCACTAGCCAATTTCTTAACCAAAAACCCATCATCTTTAGTGGAATGCTACGTGTAAGTCAGTGGCCAAGTCTCCATAACCGCGGAGGTACGGCGATCCGAATCGATTATACTCAGCTGAGGATCTCTAATCACACGACATATGTAGCACTTAACCCTTGCATATGTCAACCCGCCACCGGGGTTCTTAAGACCGGATCAGGTTCACGCAAACCGAGAGCACAGATACACCACCGTCCAGCCTCTTGCCACGGAGGGTACACGCTACTCTCGCCACCGCTCCACTCCCATTTCGTGTTATCTTATTCCGGCCTTAGTCTGCCCGAGGCAAGGCTTACCCATGACGAGGCATGTGACCAGTTAAAGGGTCCTCGGTCAGCAGGCCTACATCGAGACGGTCCTTAATCGACTCAGACGGAGACACTACACCGAGACTCTCTTCTCGTGCAAGTCACCCGCCCGGTCTCAGCTTAATCATTTCAAACCCAAAGTTTGGTACCTGGCAGAGGTACATCTTTTCCGATGTTGAATCCATCATGGCCATGATGGATCCACCATCAAGTTTTGTTTTTGAAAACAACCCTCCCCACTTTGCCAAACATTTTTTGTAAAACAAATCCTTTTGTTTTTCTAAAGCAATACTAAGCATAGTAAAACCTTTTTGTAAAAACAGGATTTCAAGATCAAGGAAGGTAATGCAGGAATTGTTTAATCAATCAACTCCTATCACCTAATGCAGCAAGCAAGTGAGAAAGATTTTAAAAATATCAAGGGAGGTGGCAAATGCACCGGGGCTTGCCTTTGTTATCAGGTGTGTCTTGCTCAGATCCACAGATATCGAAATAAAAGTAGTTGTCTGCTTGAGGATCAGAGGTGGGTGGTATCCCCTCTTCAAAAACTTCTTCTTCTTCTTCTTGCTCTAATATAATCATATACATGCATAAGAATGGATGTCATGGAATGCTCATGAGGATGCAAAGGTAACATAAACTTATTATTTATGTCTTGAGTACAATTTTCCTTCACGGTACTCCGAGAACCTAGGGTTTCCGGAGTCAGTAAAGGAGTTCATGGAGCAGGGGGGTGGTTTTGGGTTTAGTGATCAAACAAGGTCCAAGTCAACCCAATTTCTACCCAAGGCTTCTAAATAATGTGAAAAGCTCACATAAAAAGTTTGGGAAATTTTGGACTTATTATTTATTTTCTAAAAATCCAGAACCAATGGTTTAGGCTATTTTAAATATCCTAAAATTCCCTATTTATCCTATAAATCACGAAACTATTTTTATTAAATTCTAGGGAAATTAACAAGCCTAGGAAAATTGGTCTCATAATTTTACCATTTTTCTATAATTTTTAACAGATTTCTAAAGCTCTGTGGAAAAAGAAAAAGGGAAAAACTTTAACAGTAACGGGCCGAAACCAGCCCAGGTCGGCCCAACAGCAGCAGAATCGCGCCCGCGCCCGCGCGCGCGATGGCGGCTTTGCAGAAAAGCCCTCGAGGTTTCATCTAACAGGAAGTGGGTTCGGTTACTATTTCTCCAAGTCGCTGACACATCACAGAAAGACCCCTACGTTTCTATCTATTCTGCGTTTCAAGTCCTCGACGGCGTTCAAGCGTGGCCGCGCTCCGGCGAGCCAGCAGACCGGCCGAACGGGGCAACGGCTGGGTTCTCCGAGCGGTGGACATGAAATTGGGGTCGGCCTAACTACTTTCCCTAACTTAATTGCACTGTTGGTGGATCATGGAGCTCCGGCCACGGTGACCGTAAGCAAAGCGGCGTAATGATTGTGTTCCCGGCGACCCAGGGTGGTCTAGCTCGATTCAATGCTTCGGTAAGCATCAAGAGGAAACAAGGCTGTTGAAACAAGAGAACCGAGGGTGAGATCGGACCTGAAACGGGCTGCCCACGGCGAGCTCACTTCTACGGCGGCGGAGAACCGGATTGGGGGAAACTCCGAATTCAAGCGCGCTGGTGGACGATCGAGCGTGGGAGCGGGTGCGATAGCTAGTAAAATACATGGCGCAACCGGCCTGGCCCTCAATTTATAGAGGGGCAAAGCGGTGGCCACGAATTTGAGGAGGACGCGCGGCGGCCGGAGGTAAGGAAGAAGTGCTGGCCGCGGTGAATACGTGTTCACCGCCGTGGCAACTCTCTCGGTGATGATGGGACAGTCGTAGGACGTTACGGCGGTGCTATGAACCGGCTAGGCCACGCGGCGCACGGTCGGGCAGCGGCGGTCGACGACGAACTTATCGCCAGCCGCAAAGTCGAAGGAAGACAGGGGGGAGGGATCGTCGGAGTGATGGCCAGCTCACCGGTGACGAGGACCTTACCGCGACAGACTTATCTAGTGACCGCCGAGCACGAATCACAGCGACGACGATCGACGGCGACGGCTACCAGCGACGGGCACGGGAAAGATCTTCTTCAGGTTAACGGTTACTGTACCATGGCCATAGTTCATCAGTGCACCTGACCGAGCGAGTTTAGAGTCATTTTTCTCCAGATTTCATGTGACAACAGGTCCAAGTCTTTGCACCAAAGTTGTAGTGCTACATACCAGCTACAACTCAACTATAGGACTTGATCACATTTGAGCACTGGATCGAAATCAAAATCAAGCTCAAAGTTCACCCCATAGCACTGTAACTCTGAAATTCAACTTCAAGCAGTCTGACAGCCAGTTTTGGACTAGGTTTTTCTCCAAATTTTTCATAACAACAATGCTTGCATCCTTAAGCAAAGTTGTTCTCCTTTGATGGGTCTTCAACTTTGATGTGATGACCTAGGGTAAAAACTCTATATTCTGAAAGATACAAGGCTCCAAAGTTGAGCCCATTCACTAACTTTCAGACTTAGAATAAAACTCAAAGGAGGTCCATTTTGCATTTTAGTCCAAAACTTAGGGTTTGGCCTTCACATCCACATATTTGTGATCCAATTGACTTAACACACTTATTTGACTTGGTTTTTGTGCTTTAGCCCAAAAGTGGACTAATTTTACACTTAGGTCCCTAGGGTTTGGTTTTAGGGTTTCCCAGGGTTCCAATTAGGGTTTCTGGTATTCCAGGGGTATAAATGTGATTCAACTTTATTGTTGGGGTCATTTTATGACTTTTACCCTAAAGCTTTTAGGTTTTCTCAACTTAGGTTAAGTTTTACCCCTTTAATCCCTATTTAGGGTTAAGTCCTTTAACCAGGGTCCTATTTGTAAAACATTAAAACAATACAACTTATTTGAAATTTTTGCCTAGTGGATGCACTCTAGGTGTGTCAAACATATGCCATGCCCATGCTTAAGATGTCATGCTCCAGTTTTAGTTATAGTAACACCAGGGGTGTTACAACGCAGCGCCTCGAGCCCTTGTCGGGAATGCTTTCCGACAAGGTTTCTACTGGCCGACGGCGGTGGCCGACGCCACTAGAATTGTCCGCACCTGCGAAGGGTGTCAGTTCTACGCAAGGCAGACCCACCTGCCCGCTCAGGCTCTGCAGACGATACCCATCACCTGGCCTTTTGCTGTGTGGGGTCTGGATCTCGTCGGCCCCTTGCAGAAGGCACCCGGGGGCTACACGCACCTGCTGGTCACCATCGACAAATTCTCCAAGTGGATCGAGGTCCGACCCCTGAACAGCATCAGGTCTGAGCAGGCGGTGGCATTCTTCACCAACATCATCCATCGCTTCGGGGTACCGAACTCCATCATCACCGACAACGGCACCCAGTTCACCGGCAGAAAGTTCCTGGACTTCTGCGAGGACCACCACATCCGGGTGGACTGGGCCGCCGTGGCTCACCCCATGTCAAATGGGCAAGTAGAGCGTGCCAACGGCATGATTCTACAAGGGCTCAAGCCTCGGATCTACAACGACCTCAACAAGTTCGGCAAGCGATGGATGAAGGAACTCCCCTCGGTGGTCTGGAGTCTGAGGACAACGCCGAGCCGAGCCACGGGCTTCACGCCGTTCTTCCTAGTCTACGGGGCCGAGGCCATCTTGCCCACAGACTTAGAATACGGTTCCCCGAGGACGAGGGCCTACACCAACCAAAGCAACCAAGCAAGCCGAGAAGACTCGCTGGACCAGCTGGAGGAGGCTCGGGACAAGGCCTTACTACACTCGGCGCGGTACCAGCAGTCCCTACGACGCTACCACGCCCGAGGGGTCCGGTCCCGAGACCTCCAGGTGGGCGACCTGGTGCTTCGGCTACGACAAGACACTCGAGGGCGGCACAAGCTCACGCCCCCCTGGGAGGGGCCGTTCGTCATCGCCAAAGTTCTGAAGCCCGGAACGTACAAGCTGGCCAACAGTCAAGGCGAGGTCTACGGCAATGCTTGGAACATCCAACAGCTACGTCGCTTCTACCCTTAAGATGTTTTCAAGTTGTTCATATACCTCGCGCCCAGCAAAAGTTTAGTCGTCAAGGAAGGGTCAGCCTCGCCTCGGCAAAGCCCGACCCTCCCTCGGGGGCTAAAAGGGGGGGAACCCCCTCTGCATCGAAATTTTCCTCGAAAAAAGATCTTTTCTGCCAGAAGGTCTTTCGGGCTGTTTGACTACTTCGAAAGTGGATCCTGAAAACGACGGAGTACACGTAAGCAGCCAAGGCTGACCGAGCCGAGGGACTCCTACGCCTCCGGGATACGGATACCTCACTCATCACCTTCTGCGATAAGTAACTCACGTTCGGATAAGTGATCCCGCGGACCGAACAAGTCTTCACGTTCGGAAGCTCTTCTGCCGAAGCGATTTCTCGAGCCTTCTCGACTGCGTCGGGAACAGAGCCCCATGGACGGGTAAGAGTGCGCGTAAGCGGCAAGGCCGACCGAGCCGAGGGACTCCTACGCCTCCGGGATACGGATACCTCAGTCGTCACCTTCCGCGAGAAGCAACTCTCGCTCGCACAAACATTTCTGTTACCAACAAAAAGGTCCAGATACTCGAAACAAGAGGAAAGGAGACGCGGCTTTACAACACGGCGAGGGTGTGTTTTGGCCTCGGCGGCCACAGGGAACACACGCTATAAGACAATCCGATCCTGCAGGCTCGGGTCTTAACGCTGGAAGGGAGCAGCAGCACCCTCGGCATCGACAACACCTTCGGCGAGGTCCGACCTAGCCTCGGACGGCGACGTGGTCCAAAGATCTCCACTCTGAAGGACGACGTCATCGCCACGCCCGGGCCATCGCTACCAGGGTTTTCTCGGGAATCCGGCCCGAGCAGGCGGCTCGGCCGGTCACCCCGGGGCCTCGGCCAGCTGTCCTCCAAGGACGTCAGCCCGACCCGAGGCCTCGGCTGGTCAATTCCGGCGTCGGTCCCGCTAACGGACGACCCGGCCAGGCTCCGGCCAACCAGGTTTTCTTTTCGAGCCAACTCTGCCTCTGTTCATGTTAACGCCACTACCCCTGGCCTCGGCTCATCGAAGAGCGGCCGAGGGGTTCCTTTAATTAAGCTAGAGAAGCCTCAGACAACAAGGCCGACCGAGCCGAGGGACTCCTACGCCTCCGGGATACGGATACCTCACTCGTCACCTTTACACGGGGCGACTCACGCTTGGTGAAGCGGTTCAGACAACCAACAGGTGAGTCTTAGTGCTCGAAAATGAGGAAAAAGCACGGCTTCGTGCCGAAAATACATACATGTTCAGGCCCCGACAGCCACAATGAACAAAAAACACTGGCATTCAAAGTGCCATTACAAACGGAACTCCGGTTCCACCTCCGCAGGTACGAACAACCCCACTCGATGGGGGAGGGGGCCTGCGGAGCAACAGAAGACCGACGAACGGCGCGTCGTCGCCCGCTCCAGCAGCGGCGACGACGACGACTTCTGCTCCGGGGGGCCGAACAGCGGCAGCGATGACCTCAAGACGGGTGCTGCTGCGAGGAGGCCCCCACCCATGCCCAAAACTCAAGAGGCAAGGACGGGCAGAGGGCCGTAGAGTTGGAGGTCGGCCCGTGGGCGGTCCTGGCTATCTCGTCGGCGAAAGAACCTCTTCCAGCTGCCGTGGCGGAAGCCGGCGCCGAGAGCGGCTCCGAAGCCACTCGGGTCCGAGAGCCAGGCACGCTGCAGCTGCCGGCGCCACGGACGACAACCGTCCTTCCCCCCGATCACTGAGGGAAGGAGCGGGCCACCGCCCACGCGGGGGCCGACCCCAACTCGGCACACTCCCCTCCCCAGCCCTGGTGATGAAAATCCTTGGGGCTAAGGGAGGGGCAGAGGCCGCAGCCCGGCTCGCTTTCCCCCACCATCAAACTGGAGGTCACCATCTTGGGTGACCACCGGCGGGGGGGGGGGGGGGTGCAGCCGGACTGCATGATGAAAATCCTTGAAGCCGAACTATGGCTGAAAGGTACCCACTCTCACGGAGTTGCGTCCTCCAACGACGAGGCAGAAGGACGGCGGATATCCCCCATCCGGGGGCTTGGAAGATGGAAAGACACGGTGCATAAGGGAGCACGAAGACATGGTCGCCTCCCAAGGGGGTCACCCGCCTTTTAAAGGCGGTTCTCCCTACTTGCGTCCCCAGCCGTCACGGGCTGAGTCTTCTCCAACACACTCCAAGGTCCTCCCCTACGGCGCGGGGGCTGGGTCCCACGCGTCATACAAGCCGACTCAGAGAAGAAGAAGCCAAACTGCCGCGCGTGGTGCGTACAACCGCCCAGCGGTTACAAGCGACCCTCCACTTTTGCCCTGACCAGCGGGCGAAAGGGTGGGCAGCCATGCAGGCGGCATGCAATCGCGCCAAGTGGGCGCACTTCTCCGACTCCCAACACGCCCGGCATGGAGGCCCAGGCCCACGCGTCATGCAACCGGCACGCCGAATGCTTCGTGCATGCAACTGCACCGCCACTTGCGCCACCACCGCGCCTCCTCGACTGTGGAACCAATGCCGCGACTCGAGGCAACCCAGTGCATGACCCAGCGGCGCCAGCCTGGCGCGACGGTCAATGCGGCCAAGAATGGGCCGGCAGTAATGGCGGTGGCAGGCAGGCAGGAGCAGCGGTCACGTCATCAACCAAGCTCACATCCCGTCCGGGGGCAGCGAGAGAACCCTCTCTCACGGCGTGAAGACAACGCGCCCGTGATCCGTTCCTCGAATGGCTCGCGCACGCGCAACGGCCGCCCCGCGAACCACTCGCCCCGTCGCATTAACTCCACGGCAGGACAGGCGGCGCCTCTGGCAGGAGAAGCGGGCGACGCTTCGCCTTCGCCATAACGACCGCGTCAAAAAAGGTACGCCGCGTCGTTCGATTTCGTATCCTTTTCCTTTTTTCCTCTTTCTCTCTCTTGCAACAGGGACCGGGAAAGGGGGATACCCCGAAAAGGATCCTTCCCCGAGAAGGAGCCAGGCTCCGAGCCCCCCTACTGATCAGAGGTTCGAAGGCTGGCCCCCCGAAAGGGTTCGACAGCCGCCTCAGATCGCGTGGGCCCTACACCCACTACTGGTCAGAGGTTCGAAGGCCGGCCCCTCAAAAGGGTTCCACGGCCGCCTCAGGCTACTCGGGCTCCGCGCCCATTACTGATCAGGGGTTCGAAGGCTGGCCCCCGAAGGGTTCACAGCCGCCTTAGACGCCGAGCGAGGGATGACCATGGGTATGTTCGATACATAACCAAGGCTCGGGCTGCGCTCCCGAGGTACCCTAGGACATTTCCGAGACCAGCGGGAACGATCTTGTAACGGAATCCCATCAGAGGGAGGCATCGAGCCCTCGGACCCCGTCGCCAGGGGACCGGGTCCGGCAGATCACCCGCAGGTACTTTTGGGCGTGCCTCTGGGCCCCTAGCCGACCTCTAACGAACGGGGCACGGACGTCCACTCGGATTACCCGCTTGCAGCTCATCGGAGACACCATGTTCGGTGCCCATCGAGGGCAACATGGCGCTTTCCCCCCCTCCTCCTTGCGGAAAGGCGACGCAGGGGCGTATGTAAAAAAGCCGAGTCTGCCCCTGACCGCCCTCTCGCTCTGTGCAGAGGCTCAGGGGCTGCTCTCGCAACCCGGCTCCAGCCGAACCGTTGACAGCGTCAACATACCAGCCCGAGAACTTGGGACTCGACCGTACACCTGGGCTACGGCCAGCTCGCATGAGGGAACGACCAGACCAGCCGAAGCACTACGCGAGGCATTAAGACCTCGAAGGAGTGAAACCACTCCTCCGAGGCCTCGGGGGCTACACCCGGCGGGTGCGCTCGCGCGCACCCACCGGAACAAAACGCAACCGAGAAAGGCTGGTCCCCTTGCAAAAAAGTGCGACGAAAGCCTCCAAGCGAGTGCAAACACTCCCTTCGAGGCTCGGGGGCTACTGTTGGGGACCATAATTAGGGGTACCCTCAAGGCTCCTAATTCTCAGCTGGTAACCCCCATCAGCACAAAGCTGCAAAGGCCTGATGGGTGCGATTAAGTCAGGGATCAGTCCATTCGAGGGACTCGATCACGCCTCGCCCGAGCCTAGCCTCGGACAAGGGCAGCCGACCCCGGAGGATTTCTGTCTCGCCTGAGGCCCCCCTTCAGCGGCGAACATATTTCTGGCTTGCCCGAGGCCCTGTCTTCGCTAAGAAGCAACCCTGACCAAATCGCCGCACCGACCGACCAAGTCGCAGGAGCATTTAATGCAAAGGTGGCCTGACACCTTTATCCTGACGCGCGCCCCCCAGCCGGCAGAGCCGAAGTGACCGCCGTCACTTCGCCGCTCCACTGACCGGCCTGACAGAAGGACAGCGCCGCCTGCGCCACTCCGACTGCGGTGCCACTTGACAGAGTGAGACTGACAGGCAGTCAGGCCCTGCCGAAGGCACAATAGGAAGCTCCGCTTCGCCCGACCCCAGGGCTCGGACTCGGGCTAAGTCCCGGAAGACGGCGAACTCCGCCCGACCCAGGGCTCGGACTCGGGCTAAGTCCCGGAAGACGGCGAACTCCGCCCGACCCAGGGCTCGGACTCGGGCTAAGTCCCAGAAGACGACGAACTCCGCCCGACCCAGGGCTCGGACTCGGGCTAAGTCCCAGAAGACGACGATCTCCGCCTCGCCCGACCCAGGGCTCGGACTTGGGCTCGGCCCCAGAAGACGACGAACTCCGCTTCGCCCGACCCTAGGGCTCGGACTCCGCCCCGGCATCAGCCGGCAATCTCCACCTCGCCCGAACCTGGGGCTCGGACCCGACCTCGGCCACGGAAGACAGACTCGACCTCGGCTTCGAAGGAGCTTCCACATCGCCCAACCTAGGGCCCAGACCAGCCACGTCAACAGGAGGCGCCATCATCACCCTACCCTGAGCTGACTTGGGCCGCAGAGAACAAGACCGGCGTCCCATCTGGCTCGCTCCGCCAGATAGGCAATGATGGCGCCCTGCATACTCTGTGACGACGGCGGCTCTCAGCCCCCTTACGGAAGCAAGAGGACGTCAGCAAGGATTCAACCGCTCCGATAGCTGTCCCTCCGCCAGGCTCCATCGCTCCTCCGACGGCCACGACATCACACCAGCTGGGTGCCAAAATCTCTCCGGCTGCCACAACTGCATGTACTTAGGGCGCTAGCTCTCCTCCGCTAGACACGTAGCACTCTGCTACACCCCCCATTGTACACCTGGATCCTCTCCTTACGCCTATAAAAGGAAGGACCAGGGCCCTCTTAGAGAGGGTTGGCCGCGCGGGGACGAGGACGAGACAGGCGCTCGCTGGAGGCCGCTCGCTCCCTCTCCCGCGTGGACGCTTGTAACCCCCTACTGCAAGCGCACCCGACCTGGGCGTGGGACGAACACGAAGGCCGCGGGATTCCCACCTCTCTCACGCCGGTCTCCGGCCGCCTCGCTCTCCCCCCTTCGCGCTCGGCCTCGCGCTCGACCCATCTGGGCTGGGGCACGCGGCGACATTCACTCGTCGGCCTAGGGACCCCCCGGTCTCGAAACGCCGACACTCATATTCTGTTACCTATGCATAAGGGAAGTTAGTCTTTTCAAATCATGTCTTGCACCTGTAATTTTCACATGCTTTTTCCTAAGATCTCTGTTAGGGGAGCTTTTCTTCATCTCTAAAGGGGGAGAAAATCTCTTTCTAAAGGAGAACACTCATTTAGGGGGAGTAATCTTTTGAGGACAAGCTTTTATTTACTTCCTACATGCTTTTAATGTCTTCCTTTTCGGTGGTTGATGCCAAAGGGGGAGAAGTTTAGGGACCAAAGCAATGAAAAATATATCAAACACCAAACACCACAAATTTAAAATTTTATATCTACAAATGGTATTTCAAGTGGTTTTTGGTTATTTGGTCCTAAAATAGGAAGTAAGTGAATTATGGAGTTAGGGGGAGGCTTAAGTCCATAATATCACTAAGTGGGGATAAAACATGCATCCTAGCAAATAGATTGCATATTTTATTCAAATGTTTGTTATATTTGCTTGCTTTGGTTGTGTTGTCATCAATCACCAAAAAAGGGGGAGATTGTAAGGAAAAATGGACCCCGGGCCATTTGGCTAAATGAGTTTTGGTGTTTGATGATTAACACAACCTATGAACTAATGTGTTTGCTAGTGTTTGTGTTTATAGTTCACAGGATGCGAAGAGGATTGGACTAAGACACTGAGGATGCAACACCTTAAATGAAGACATAAAAAGAGCTTAGAAGTACAAGACTCAAGACCAAAGGAGCCCAAGAATAAAATACAAAAGACCTAGAAGATGGGCTGTCAGCTGGCGCACCGGTGGCACACAGTTGGCTCACCGGTGGCACACAGTTGGCGCACCGGTGGCACACAGTTGGCTCACCGGTGGCGCACAGTTGGCGCACCGGTGGCACACAGTTGGCACACATGACAACCAACATAGTTTTCTGAGAGGAGGCACGTCACTGTTCACTGTCCGGTGCACCTAACGGCTAGCTGTCAGAACTAGCCGTTGGCTGCACACCGGTGGCACACAGTTGGCTCACCGTTGGCACACAGTTGGTACACCGGACTGTCCAGTGTGTCAGAACTAGCCGTTGGCAGCACAGCGTTGGCGCACTGTTGGCGCACCGTTGGCTCACCGTTGGCGCACTGTTGGCACACAGTTGGCGCACTGTTGGCTAATAGGACTGTCTGGTGTGTCAGAACTAGCCGTTGGCTGCACAGCGTTGGCACATTGTTGGCGCACCGTTGGCTCACCGTTGGCGCACTGTTGGCACACAGTTGGCGCACCGTTGGCTGACAGGACTGTCTGGTGTGCCATCCTTACAACAGTCTGCTTTCCAACGACTAGTTGAGTTGGGGCCTATATATACTTTATCCAATCAGCCATTTGAAGGTGTGGGAGCCCAAGCAACATACCAAGGCATATAGTGCACATTTCCAAGAGCTCAAACACCCAAGTGCTTAATAGAATCACTCGGTGATTAGCGTAGGTGCTTTGAGAAGTGCTTAAGACCGCTTTAGCGCTTGCTCTATGTGAACCCTAGTTAGTTAAGTGAGTTTTGTAAAACCACACAACCCCTCGGCTCTTGCGTGAGCCATTGTAATTGTACCGAGTGGGGCGAGAGTCTTGCGAGACCGTGACAACCGCGTTTGTGTCACGACCGCCACCGTGTACCAGAGGGAACGAGGCCCGTAGCGTTTTCGGTCGGAAGCTCGATAGTGGAGACGGCGGGGAGCGTCCGAGAGGAGCCGAAAGCGGAGCACCACTTGCGCGTGGAGAAGGCCTGCGGCTCTCTACGGAGTTACTCGACCATGGTGCTTGGCCCTCGCGTGGGCTTCCCTTTGTGTAGGGGCACCAACGAGGATTAGTCGGGACCTTGCGTGGTTCCGGATACCTCGGTAAAAATACCGGCGTCATCCATGAGAGTTTGCTTCTCTACTTTGCTCTTTAAGTTTCCGCATTTATATTAAGCATTTAAGTTTCAATCTAGTATTCATACTTATTTAGTGTAGATTGAAACTTAGCATTTGTGGTAGAGATAGCAACACTTAAACAAAACCTAGTTTGCACATTCCAGTTTGATTATTTGCATAGGTTTTGCTCTAGGGATTTAATTATGGCCTAGTTAAGTAAAAGTTTTAGAATTCCTAATTCACCCCCCTCTTAGGCGTCACCCGATTCCTACAGCCACCAACAAATATGTCTTGTCTGACCCCTTGATAATTCTTACTTGACTCCTTGACTTTATAATATCTTTCTTATTCCAACCCTCGTCTCACCTTTTGTTTTGGTTGAATGAGTAGAATTGGATTGTGTTGTGCTAGTATGCTTGAGTTCATTGTCCTTGGTTTTCATGTTTAATTTGCTTCTTTGAAATGATTGTTGGTGTATTGTGTGACTTTTGTCCACAATGGCATCAATTAGCTAGGAAAAACCTTAGATAGTTGGGTTCTCTCTACTCTTTATAGTCTGTCTTAGCTCAATCTCTTCGTCCCTTCCTTCCTTGCCATACCCCTATAGATGTCAGACCTTGGAATGTCAACGACAAGTGATGTCACTAAGTGCAAAGAATGCGGTGTGTTGGCAAGTCAAAACAACACTATAAATAAAACAGCTGACGAACAGACATTCAAGACCCAAAAGGATGCACAACCAAACCAACAAACAAGTGACCTTGGAACATGTTGTTGTTGTGAGTACTATGGAATTCCTTGTCGCCAGATCAGTACAAATGAAAGTGAAACTACAAAACAGAAGAACCAGATTTTATTTTCTGGCATAAAAAGACAAATGTCTCACCAAGAAAACTAATAGCAGATTCTCTCATACCTAATGCACTGTCAGTTGATGAATTGCAAAGTATTCCAAAAAGGAAACATCACAAGGATGCCCAGCCCCAAGAAGAAACATAGGAGTGTTACATTGATAGATGGACTATTACTTGCACATAGTTTCAGCCCCATGGTCGCATCAGATCCAAGAAACAAAAAGGGAAACATGGAAAAAGTCAAGAAATAACTTCAAGAAAAGCTTGCTATCAATGTGGATATGAAGGTCATTATTTCCGTAACTGTCCTGAGAAGAGTTCACTACAGATCACCTCCGAGATGAAGCTATCTCAGTCTTCAGACATGGAATGTGAACAAAAATGCACAGAAATTTCTACCAACACCATAAAGACAACTCCACCATGTAACTTATCAAGTCGTGCTTGCTTTGGCTGTGGTGATACCGGCCATCTTGTTAATGGTTGTCCTAAGAAGGATGTGGAGATCAATAAGGTCCAAAAGAAAAGACAACACCCTCAAACCCATGCATCAACAAAGAATAAACAACGGAAAGAGACCACAGGAAAGATAAGTTATGCAGTGACAGGAACTATTCCATGTGATAATGCAGTGATTTTTGGAACACTAGTCATTCACACAACCATCGCCACCGTGTTGTATGATCCTCGTACAACACATTCTTTTATCAGTGCCCAGTTTGCAACAAAGTATGGTATCTTTATGTGTCCCTTGAGATCGAGCAAGACCATCAGTGCACCCAAAGGAAAAATGTTAGTAAACTACATATGTCCAAATGTAAGTGTTAAAATCAATGGAATAAATTTTCCAGCTGATCTTATAGTGATAGAATCAATGGGAAATGATGTGATTCTTGGAAAGGATTGGTTACAAAGAACTAAAGCAGTAATCCAACATAGAACCATGTGTTTGGAAACCCCATCTGGAGAAACAATAGTAGTTGAAGACAATCGACCTCCAGCTCTGATTGGTGCATCTGACAAGGAAGAATAATATATCAATTAGCTAAAAGAAGGAGTATGTCTCACAAAAAAATGTCAAAGTGTTGCCCCTTTCAAGATGTGTATTTGTGCTAAGTGATATATGAATAAATTTGGAGAATCTTTCGCACCTATTGTGTTTTGCCTCTTTATAAGGAAATAAAGTATGTTGTCATCTGCTTTATGTAAACAATGTGATACTCTAGTTGCCCTAAAATCCCGCTCAAGTCTTTCTCTGAATACTTTTGGATCAGAAAGATTATTTGGATACCATGCTCTGAAATCTATAAGGTTCAAAAGATCTTTGTTAAGGAATATAACACCTGTAAACTCTCAAAGTGTGATGAAGCTAGTAGAAATCTGAAACCATCCTTGTTCCTTAACTAATATTATATTGGAAATCGAAAGTTGTGTTAGCTCTTTATTTTAATGTCATGCAAGCCTCTTATGTAGTCTGCCTCACTAACTCTTTTACCCTATGACTAGATGATGAACCCCAATGGAAATGAAGTAAATGATGCCAATGACAATATTCCTACCTTAACAACTATGAACGAGAAAAATGAGTCACAGAGATATTCGATGAATGGAATGAAGAACAACAAAAGGAATAGAAAAATGTTTGGATACATGATTAGTCCACCTCAACCACAAGCAAAAGCCACGAAACACATGGATACCCAAACAGAAGAATCAAGTCAGGCTCAGCTACATGAGATACAGACACCCAATCAACCCTCACCTTCTGTTGGTAAAGCAAAGTTGACTCACAAAGAACTCAAAGCAAGAGGTGCTTGCTACTACTGCAAAAACGAAGGATATCATATTCGCGAATGCCCCAAGAAGCGTCTAGACAGAATAAAGAAGAAAGCTGCCAAGCATGACCTAAGCATTAATTCAGAAGACCCACCATTTTATAAGTATGATGATGAAGGACGCTTGATTAGTATACATTGCGGAGAAGAGAAGTAAGGAAGTTCCTTAAGTTTGGAGGAGTTCAATGAGAACTAAGAACCTACAAATAACCATGTATCTCTTTTGCTTTCGTGCTAGCCGTTCTTAATCTCGAGGACGAGATTCTTTTTAAGAGGGGTAGATTTGTAACACTATGAAAATCATTAAATAAAAATAATACATTTAGTTAAAAATGATATTTATGGTAATTAATTTTCTCTTAAGTGTTCGTTATTTATTTGCCTTTGGAATGATTTTTGAATGCTCATGATTGATTTTGAATATTGAATATCATTTCTTCTTAAATTAAAATTCACATAAATAATATAATAAATATTAGTACAAGAATTAATATTTTATTTATAAATAATTTTGGTTTAATTATTATAAATTTTATGGATATTTAAAAGCTTATTTTAAATTAGAAAAGAATTGGAAAAGAAAAAAACTAAAACCTAACCTAACCTAGCCGGCCCACTTGGCCCATCTCCCCAGCCGCGCCCCCTGCCTTCTTCCTCCAGCCGGCCGCCGCTCCCTCCTGCTCCCTTAGCCGTCGCCATCTCTTCTCCCCTCCCTGCTCTCTCTCACCCAGGCACGACACCCTGTAGCACCCCGGCACCCGCTCCAGCAGCCGACCGCGCGCCGCGTTGAGCGCACCTGCCCTGCCCCACACGCAGACGTGACCCGCCCCTGCATCCCGAGCTCGACACGCGCTGCACGAGCTAGGAGCCCGACGTCCCTGCCCAGCCGATCGCGCAGTGACCCCGGCGCCAGGAACCGACGCCGACCCTGCACGCCTGTGCCTGCGACCTCACCAGGAGCCGAAGCGCCACGCCAAGCACACGACTCAATCCCGCGGCCGTTTCTCTCTTTACTCCCCCATTTTCTCTCCCTCATTGAAGCTTCGTTGATGGCCATCAATGGAATTCATGGCCGCCGTTTCTTCTCCCTCCCCGGTGCCCTCTCCCCTTCCCCCTCCTCCTCTATAAATTGGACAACCACGCCCACAGAACTTTCCCTCCCACAGCCGAGCTCGCCCCTCTCTCTTACTCTCTTGCTCGCCGTCGTACACCGTCGCCGGAGTTCATGGAGCCTCGCCGGAGTTTGTACCTCGCTGTCCACCGACGACCGCGCCCGTTCCCCTGCTCGTCGGAGACGTACCCGAACCCCGTCCAAACCCCGTCGAACCCCCTGCCCCGCTCCCTGCTCGTTGACATTCATCCCTGCACATGAGCGAACCCAAGGTTGAAGACAACCCACTAATTTATTTTCTAAATCATGTTTTGAATCTTGTGATTTATCGTGTAATATTATGATGATGTGATTTGGCGATTCGTGTATGATTTTAGAGATTCGATATATACGTGTAACCAAAGTCGAACCCACGACACTACTTTGAATATGCGTAAGATTTTATAATTCTAAAAATAAACACGGTCACTATTCACTAACTCAGTGATTTTCATACTACAAATGTTTATAATTAATTTCACTTTAGTATGTGTGGAACGATAATTGTTAGTAGTATTTTAAGTGTACACATATTTGTATGAAGAAATAGAAGAAATCCTAAGTCACATATTTTCGGTCAAATGAAAATATATATTTTACTATTCATAATAAAAGTATTCATAAGTATAGCACTTAAGTACTTAGAATTAGTAAGATATTTATTTATGTCATAATAACCATGAATAGGTTATTAAAAGTCCCATTTAGTAATTTACAATTAATTCTTAGTATATTAATGTCAGAAGAATTATAAATAAACAATTCTTAGTTATACGTATAAATTCTATTTAGAAAAGAAAGGAGAAAACAGAAAGAGTAGAATTTATAATAATATTAAAATGACTTAATTAGGCGCTCATATTTTTCTAATAAAGAAATTGATAGTATGTTGATAAATATAGGTTTCTTACTAAATAATTAGATAATTTGTTTCTAGTTTGAAATGACCTTTTAATAAACATCATGATTTTGATTTAATAAGATTTGTTATAGATGTTTAAGTATAGCCGTACTAAATAGTAATATGTCATATAAATTTTCTAATAATGATATAATGGCTTAATTAAATGCTCACACCGTCATAACTAAAATGATAGTTTATACATAATTTCCTTTCTAATGAATTAGATCATTTGTTCCTACAATAGAATTAAAGATAATTAATAGGTTAATTATCCTTTATCATAATGTATTTGAAAGGGAAATGTGCCCTTGGGCCATTTCTAAAGTATTTTGGTGATTAAGTGGCCAACACAATTGCCTTAAGTATTAATAAGTGCCAAATGGTGGATGAAGTGCAAATCAACACAAACGTATGATTCTAGACATAGTACATTGGTTTTTGAGCTCTAACATACTTGTCTAAGTGCTAGAATCAGAGAAAATACAAAAGGAAAAAGACTTGGCTGAAGCAGCCAAGACTCTGCGGCAGTCTGGGTGCACCGGACAGTGTCCGGTGTGCCAGGCTGGCGTCTGGTCAACTGGCCGCTCTTGGGAATTCGTCCGCGGCGTACGACTAAAATTCACCGGACTGTCCGGTGGTGCACCGAACTGTCCGGTGAGCCAACGGTCAGCCGCGCAATCCGCGCGTGACGCGTGGCCGAGCCAACGGTCTGATGGGGGCACCGGACTATCCGGTGTGCACCGGACAGTGTCCGGTGCGCCAACGGCTCCAAATCTTCAACGGTCGGCTACGCCAATTTAGGAAAGCAATCTACACCGGATAGTGAACAGTGAATGTCCGATGGTGCACCGGACTGTCCGGTGCGCCACCCGACAGAAGGCAAGAATTGCCTTCCCATATTGCTTCCAACGGCTCCTAGCTGCCTTGGGGCTATAAAAGGGACCCCTAGGCGCATGGAGGAGCACACCAAGCATTCTTTGATCATCTCTAAGCACCAAGACTTCATTCTAGCGCATTTGATTCGTTGTGATAGCAATTTGAGCTCATTTTGAGTTGAGAACTCCGTGTGTGAACTTAGAGCTCAAGTTGTGACTAGTGTGCGTGATTGTCTCTTGCTTTGAGTCTTGTGTGTGTTGCTTTTCCCTCCCTTACATCCGTGCTTCTTTGTGATCATCAAATTGTAAGGGCAAGAGGCTCCAAGTTGTGGAGATTCCTCGCAAACGGGATATAGTGAAAGAAAGAAAAACACTGTGGTATTCAAGTTGATCATTGGATCACTTGAAAGGGGTTGAGTGCAACCCTCGTCCATTGGGACACCACAACGTGGAGGTAGACAAGTGTTGTACTTGTCAAACCACGGGATAACTCGCGTGTCTCTTGTGATTGCTTTTTGTGTGATTGTTGTGATTCGCAAGAGCTCGCTTTATAGTCACTTGGCATTATCTCTCTAACACTTAACCAAGTTTTGTGGCTATAAGTTTTAAGTTTTTACAGGATCACCTATTCACCCCCTCTAGGTGCTCTCAATTGGTATCAGAGCCGTTCTCTTCGAAAGGGACTAATCGCCCGAAGAGATGGATCCTAAGGGAAAGGGGATGGTGGTCAACGATAAGGAGAAGGAATCCGTCTTCAATGAGCCAAGAGATGATAAGTCTACTGACTCTGGCTCGAGTCACAAGAAGAAGGACGGGAAAAAGAAGAAACGCATCAAGAAGATAGTCTACTACGACAGCGACGAGTCTTCCTCTTCCCAAAAAGATGACGACTACGAGAAAAAGAAAGCGGTTAACTCAAACTTTTCTTTTGATTATTCTCGTATTCCGTCTAACTCCAATGCTCATTTACTTTCAATTCCACTTGGGAAACCTCTGCACTTTGATGGAGAGGACTACGGATTTTGGAGTCATAAAATGCATAGCCATTTGTTCTCTCTTCATCCAAGTATATGGGAGATAGTAGAAAATGGAATGAATTTTGATAGTACGGATAATCCCATGTTTATCAATGAACAAATTCACAAAAATGCACAAGCTACCACTGTTCTATTAGCATCCTTGTGCAGAGAAGAATACCATAAGGTGAGCGGCTTGGATAACGCCAAGCAGATTTGGGACACCCTCAAGATCTCGCATGAGGGGAACGACGCCACCATGATCACCAAGATGGAGTTGGTGGAGGGCGAAATGGGAAGGTTCGCAATGATCAGGGGGGAGGAGCCAACCCAAACGTACAACAGGCTCAAGACCCTGGTCAACAAAATCAGGAGCTATGGAAGCACGAGATGGACGGACCACGACATCGTCCGGCTTATGCTAAGGTCCTTCACTGTCCTTGATCCTCATCTTATAAACTCTATTCGTGAAAATCCTAGGTACACCAAGATGACGCTCGAGGAAATACTCAAAAAGTTTGTAAGCGGGCGAATGATGATCAAGGAGGCGAGATATGTTGATGAGGCGCTGAATGGCCCAATGCCGATCCACGAGCCTCAAACCATTGCTCTCAAAGCAACAAGTAGCAGGGAGGCGCTACCTAGCAAGGTGGCGCAAGTTGAGGCGGCCGGGATAAATGAGGATGAAATGGCCCTCATTATCAAGCGTTTCAAGATGACACTAAAAGGAAGAAAGGAGCATCCAAACAAGAGCAAAGCAAAGGAAAAACGCTCCTGCTTTAAATGTGGTAAGTATGGTCATTTTATAGCGAATTGTCCCGACAATACTAATGACCAGGAACAAGAGAAAAGCGGGAAGAGGGAAAAGAAGAAGGCCTACAAGAAGGCGAAGGGCGAGGCGCACCTCGACAAAGAGTGGGACTCGGATTGTTCGTTGTCCGACTACGACGACGAAGGACTCGCCGCCTCAGCCTTCAACATGTCGTCGCTCTTCCCCAACGAGCGCCATACTTGTCTAATGGCAAAGGAAAAGAAGGTAAACACTAGAGAAACTCCTAAGTACTCTACTTCTAGTGATGAGGACTCTAGTGATGATGAAATTGATTACACTAGCCTGTTCAAAGGATTAGATAGAGCAAAAGTAGAAAAGATCAATGAATTGATTGATGATCTAAATGAAAAGAATAGACTTTTAGAAAAACAAGAGGATCTTTTATATGAAGAGCATGATAAATTTGTAAGTGTGCAAAAGTCTCTTGCTTTAGAAGTTAAAAGGAATGAAATGCTTTCTTGTGAATTATCTACTTGTCATGAGACTGTGGCTAGCTTAAGAAATATTAATGATGATTTAAATGCTAAGCTAGAAGTAGCAAATAAATCTAGTTCTTGTGTAGAGCATGTTGTGATTTGTAATAGGTGTAAGGATTTTAATGTTGATGCTTGTAGTGAACATTTAATTTCTATTACTAGATTAAATGATGAAGTGGCTAGTCTTAATGCCCAACTTAATACTAGCAAAAATGATTTTGATAAACTAAAATTTGTAAGAGATGCCTACACTGTTGGTAGACATCCCTCAATTAAGGATGGGCTTGGCTTTCGAAGGGAAGCCAAGAACTTAACAAGTCAAAGGACTCCCATCTCCGCCAAGGACAAAGGGAAGGCCCCTATGACTAGTAATGCTCAAAGGAATCATGCTTTTATCTATAGTGATAGGAAATTTTCTAGAAATGTTCATTATAATAGGAGTTATAATGCTTTTGACTCACATGCCATGATTGCTTCGAGTTCCAATTTTAATGGTAGTCCTAGGAGAAATATTGTGTCTCATGCTCCTAGGAAAGTTTGTAATAAACCTACCACTGTTTTTCATACTTGCAACACTACATTTGTTCTTTCATGCAAAAATAAAATGGTGGTTGCTAAAAAGATGGGGGGCAAATGCAAGGGAGACAAGACTTGCATTTGGGTCCCTAAGGCTATTGTTACTAACCTTGTAGGACCCAACAAGAGTTGGGTACCTAAAACCCAAGCCTAATTTGCCTTGTAGGTTAATGCATCTGGGGGCTCAAGCTGGATTATCGACAGCGGATGCACAAACCACATGACGGGGGAGAAGAAGATGTTCAACTCCAACGTCAAGAACAAAGATTCCCAAGACTCAATCATATTCGGCGACGGGAATCAAGGCAAGGTTAAAGGACAGGAAAGATAGCTATTTCATCCGAGCATTCCATATCTAATGTGTTTTTAGTTGAATCGCTCGGGTATAACTTGTTGTCCGTTAGTCAGTTATGTAATATGGGTTACAATTGCTTATTTACAAATGTAGATGTGTCTGTGTTTAGAAGGAGTGATGGTTCATTAGCTTTTAAGGGTGTACTAGACGGCAAACTCTATTTAGTTGATTTTTCGAAGGAGGAGGCCGATCTAGATGCATGCTTAATTGCTAAGACTAGCATGGGCTGGCTGTGGCATCACCGTCTAGCACATGTTGGGATGAAGAACCTTCACAAACTTCTGAAGGGAGAACATGTGTTAGGTCTAACAAATGTGTTTTTCGAAAAAGATAGACCTTGTGTAGCTTGTCAAGCAGGTAAATAGGTGGGAAGCGCTCATCACAACAAGAATGTGATGACTACATCAAGACCTCTGGAGCTACTGCATATGGACCTCTTCGGACCCATCGCCTACCTTAGCATAAGAAGAAGTAAGTATGGTCTTGTTGTTGATGATGATTTTTCCTGCTTCACTTGGGTATTCTTTTTGCAGGATAAATCAGAAACCCAAGGGACCCTCAAGCGCTTTCTAAGGCGAGCTCAAAACAAATTTGAGCTCAAGGTGAAAAAGGTTAGAAGCGACAACGGGTCCGAGTTCAAGAACCTTCAAGTGGAGGAATTTCATGAGGAGGAAGGAATCAAGCACGAGTTCTCCGCTCCCTACACACCACAGCAAAACGGTGTGGTAGAGAGGAAGAATAGGACACTTATAGACATGGCGAGGACGATGCTTGGAGAATTCAAGACGCCCGAGCGGTTTTGGTCGGAAGCTGTGAACACAGCTTGCCACGCCATAAACCGGGTCTACTTTCATCGCCTCCTCAAGAAGATGTCATATGAACTTCTAACCGGTAACAAACCCAACGTTTCATATTTTCGAGTTTTTGGGAGTAAATGCTACATTCTAGTGAAGAAAGGTAGGAATTCAAAATTTGCTCCCAAAGCTGTAGAAGGGTTTTTGTTAGGTTATGACTCAAATACGAAGGCGTATAGAGTCTTCAACAAATCATTGGGTTTGGTTGAAGTCTCTAGCGACGTTGTATTTGATGAAACTAATGGCTCTCCAAGAGAGCAAGTTGATCTTGATGATATAGGTGAAGACGATGTTCCAACGGACGCAATTCGTACCATGGCGATTGGAGATTTGCGACCACAGGAACACCAAGTGCAAGATCAACCTTCTTCCTCAACAATGGTGCACCCCCAAACTCAGGATGATGAACAGGTTCCTCAAGAAGAGGCGTGTGATCAAGGGGGAGCACAGGATGTCCAAGATGAGGAGGAAGAAGTACCACAGACCCCTCCAACTCAAGTTCGAGCGACGATTCAAAGGAATCATCCCGTCGACCAGATATTGGGTGATATTAGCAAGGGAGTAACCACTCGCTCTAGATTAGCCAATTTTTGTGAGCATTACTCTTTTGTCTCTTCTATTGAGCCTTTCAGGGTAGAAGAGGCCTTGCTAGATCCAGACTGGGTGTTGGCCATGCAGGAAGAGCTCAACAACTTCAAGCGAAATGAAGTTTGGACATTGGTGCCACGTCCCAAGCAAAACGTTGTGGGAACCAAGTGGGTGTTCCGCAACAAACAGGACGAGCACGGGGTGGTGACAAGGAACAAGGCTCGACTTGTGGCAAAAGGTTATGCCCAAGTCGCAGGTTTGGACTTTGAGGAGACTTTTGCTCCTGTGGCTAGGCTAGAGTCGATTCGTATTTTGTTAGCCTATGCCGCTCACCATTCTTTCAGGTTGTTCCACATGGACGTGAAGAGCGCTTTCCTCAACGGGCCAATCAAGGAGGAGGTGTACGTGGAGCAACCCCCTGGCTTTGAGGATGAACGGTACCCCGGCCACGTGTGTAAGCTCTCTAAGGCGCTCTATGGACTCAAGCAAGCCCCAAGAGCATGGTATGAATGCCTTAGAGATTTTCTAATTGCCAATGCTTTCAAGGTTGGGAAAGCCGATCCAACTCTTTTTACTAAGACTTGTGATGGTGATCTATTTGTGTGCCAAATTTATGTCGATGACATAATATTTGGTTCTACTAACCAAAAGTCTTGTGAAGAGTTTAGCAGGGTGATGACTCAGAAATTCGAGATGTCGATGATGGGTGAGTTGAACTACTTCCTTGAGTTCCAAGTGAAGCAACTCAAGGACGGCACCTTCATCTCTCAAACAAAGTACACGCAAGACTTGCTCAAGCGGTTTGGGATGAAGGACGCCAAGCCCGCAAAGACTCCAATGGGAACCGACGGACATGTCGACCTCAACAAAGAAGGTAAGTCTGTTGATCAAAAGGCATACCGGTCTATGATAGGGTCTTTACTTTATTTATGTGCTAGTAGACCGGATATTATGCTTAGCGTATGCATGTGTGCTAGATTTCAATCCGACCCAAGGGAGTGTCACCTTGTGGCCGTTAAGCGAATTCTTAGATATTTAGTTGCTACGCCTTGCTTCGGGATCTGGTATCCAAAGGGGTCTACCTTTGACTTGATTGGATACTCAGACTCCGACTATGCTGGATGTAAGGTCGATAGGAAGAGTACATCAGGGACGTGCCAATTCCTAGGAAGGTCCCTGGTGTCTTGGAGTTCTAAGAAACAAACTTCCATTGCCCTATCCACCGCTGAGGCCGAGTATGTTGCCGCAGGACAGTGTTGCGCGCAACTACTTTGGATGAGGCAAACCCTCAGGGACTTTGGCTACAATCTGAGCAAAGTCCCACTCCTATGTGACAATGAGAGTGCTATCCGCATGGCGGACAATCCTGTTGAACACAGCCGCACAAAGCACATAGACATCCGGCATCACTTTTTGAGAGACCACCAGCAAAAGGGAGATATCGAAGTGTTTTATGTTAGCACCGAGAACCAGCTAGCCGATATCTTTACCAAGCCTTTAGATGAGAAGACCTTTTGCAGGCTGCGTAATGAGCTAAATGTCTTAGATTCGTGTAACTTGGATTGATCTAGAGCATACATGTGTTTTATGCCTTTGATCATGTTCCTTTATGCATTTTATTGCTTATTTACGGTGCTCAAGTTGTGCAAGGGATCCCCGGACCTCACAAGTCCATGTGTGAATGATGCACATATTTAGGGGGAAAAATGCTACAACTTGATCCTTTGAGACTAACCATGTGCTTGAGTGTTCTTAATTTAGTCTCAAAGGAGGATTGAAAGGGAAAAGGTGAACTTGGACCATGCAAGACTTCCACTGCACTCCGATGAGAGGGTAATTTACTCCAAGTTCATCTCCATGCCCTTATTGCCTTTTTACTCGTAATTGAAGATTTTGGTGAGGCAATGGGGTTTTTGGGCCAATAATGATCCCGTTTTGGTGCTTAATGCCAATGGGGGAGAAATTAGGGCCAAAGCAAATGGATCAGCTACCACTTGAGAATTTTGAAAATAGTAGAGTTAGACCTTTTGTTTTGTCAAAATACTCTTATGTGCCTCTTGTGGGGAGAATATAGGATTATGGGAAAAAGGGGGAGTTTTTTGGCTCTTGATCAAATTTTCCCATGAAGTACCTCTCTTTATGCCTAAACATGTGTGTTTGACTTAGGGATAGGAAATTGAATTTGATTTTGAAAACAAACCAAGTGGTGGCAAAGAATGATCCAAACATGCCAAATTTGAATAAAAAACAATTCTTGTTCTTAATTGCATTGATGTTGCACTTCTATTTGTTGCTTTTTGATGTGTTGGCATAAATCACCAAAAAGGGGCAGATTGAAAGGGAAATGTGCCCTTGGGCCATTTCTAATTATTTTGGTGATTAAGTGGCCAACACAATTGCCTTAAGTATTAATAAGTGCCAAATGGTGGATGAAGTGCAAATCAACACAAAGGTATGATTCTAGACTTAGTACATTGGTTTTTGTGCTCTAACATACTTGTCTAAGTGCTAGAATCAGAGAAAATACAAAAGGAAAAAGACTTGGCTGAAGCAGCCAAGACTCTGCGCAGTCTGGGTGCACCGAACAGTGTCCGATGGTGCACCGGACAGTGTCCGGTGTGCCAAGCTGGCGTCTGGTCAACTGGCCGCTCTTAGGAATTTGTCGGCGGCGTACGGTTAAAATTCACCTCACTGTCCGGTGGTGCACCGGACTGTCCGGTGAGCCAAAGGTCGGCCGCACCAACGGTCGGCCGCGCAATCCGCGCGTGACGCGTGGCCGAGCCAACGGTCTGATGGGGGCACCGGACTGTCCGGTGCGCCAACGACTCCAAATCTTCAACGGTCGGCTGCGCCAATTTAGGAAAGCAATCTGCACCGGACAGTGAACAGTGAATGTCTGGTGGTGCACCGGACTGTCCGGTGCGCCAGCTGACAGAAGGCAAGAATTGCCTTCCTAGATTGCTTCCAATGGCTCCTAGCTGCCTTAGGGCTATAAAAGGGACCCCTAGGCGTATGGAGGAGCACACCAAGCAATCTTTGATCATCTCTAAGCAACAAGACTTCATTCTAGCGCATTTGATTCGTTGTGATAGCAATTTGAGCTCATCTTGAGTTGAGAACTCCGTGTGTGAACTTAGAGCTCAAGTTGTGACTAGTGTGTGTGATTGTCTCTTGCTTTGAGTCGTGTGTGTTGCTTTTCCCTCCCTTACATCCGTGCTTCTTTGTGATCATCAAATTGTAAGGGCGAGAGGCTCCAAGTTGTAGAGATTCCTCGCAAACGGGATATAGTGAAAGAAAGAAAAACACCATGGTATTTGTTGGGGACTTGTTCTCAAATGCTTTGGATTAAGAACAAGGCAACATAAAAAGTGTTAAATGTTAAGGTCCTTCGTCCCTCGAAACATTATTTCCTTTCAGGATATAATGTGCTCCGGACGAAGGTTACAAATAGCATACCTTCGTAAGTGCGATCAGTTATGACGAAGGACTTATGAGCAACATCAAAAGTAATATAAACATTTAAACTTTATTATCATGTCATTTCTATTTTATTATCGTATAACAATAGAAATGACTTCAAATTACAAGTGTACCTTCGGATTGCAGGAAGACAAAGGTACAAGGATGACGCAAAAGCAAATGCCCAGTCAGCGTGAACAGTACGGGAGTACTGTTCATCTATTTATAGACGCGGGACGCAGCCCACGTAAAATTACATTCATGTCCATTACATTTGCCAATGACTTATGGAAATCTGTCAAGGCCCAAGTAGTCTTTTCATCTTTAAGTCGGTTCCCCTCTCTGCTATCGCGACGAAGCTTCCCTGCGCACAGCTTCGGCTGTGCACCATCCTTCGTGGAGCTTGGTAATCAGCCCGTCCTCCATTTTAATCCCCCTTCGTCTGGTTCAGGCTTCGTCCTGACCGTACTTCATGTTCATAATTCTGAGTCCGAAGATACCTGTTCACATAATCCACTTGGAAAACATTGTCAAATCATGTTTTTGAGGACCTTCGGAGGACGAAGGCCCCCAACAGTAGCCCCTCGCAATATTAATTTGTTAATGATAAATTCAGATTGCGATATGGACGAAGGCCTTGAGCCGAAGGTCCGAAAAAACACCTTCCCTTTGCTAGAATAGCAACATTCACTGACAAGCGGGGTCTTTCAATTTTCAACGCCCTGGGGGTATAAATAAGATCATACCGCAAACTTATTTGGTACGCACACTTGCCATCTGCTTCGGCCCACTAAATTTTTAGCTCTTGTGCACTAAGATTTGCTGATCTTTTTGATTTTAAAGCTTCGGCCTTGAAAACAGTTTTTTTAGCGTTTCCGAAGATGTCTGAAGGTAAGAAGATCCCTGCTGAGACGAAGCTGAGTCTCGACGAAGAGAAGAACTTGGGGTTCCTTATAGCGATGGCGGAGACCAATACGGAGAAAATTACCAAGGAGATTCTTGAAGGTTTGTCCGAAGATACTGGTGACAGCGACAGTTATGATGTAGAAAGTGGTGGGGAAGAGTCCGAAGATCGACCATGGCGGCCAAGTCACACGGTTTTCGGGAAAACCACTATTAAGCAGAATCATATTGATAATATGAGGGAGAGGTATTTTCGAGATATATCTATTGTGAGGGTTGATGCTGGAGAAAAGACTTCTCCCACCCCCGAAGAAGATGAAGTCGTAATCTTCCGAAGCTTTCTCAAGGCTGGGCTTCGATTCCCCCTAAGCAACTTTGTTGTTGAAGTCCTGAAGACATTTCAAGTCTACCTTCATCAAATTACTCCCGAAGCTATCATAAGAATGGGGATGTTTGTCTGGGCTGCGAGAAGCCAAGGTTTAGAACCAAATGCTAAAAGCTTTTGCAACATTCATGAGTTGTTATATGAGACGAAGCCCTGGGGGAAAGAACAATATCACAACAACTTTGGGTGTTACAGCTTCGGTGCCCGCTCCGGGTCAAGCCGCCCTGTGCCGACCTTTCGGAAGAGGTGGCCCGGAGCCTGGATGACTGAATGGTTCTATGTAAAGAATGACTTAACAGCGCAAGAAGATGTCAAGAGTATCATTATGCGCCCCATCTGGCAACGCTTCGGACTACGAAGGCCGAAGGTTGAAATGGATGAAGCAGCCGAGGAATGCCAAAGAGCCTTCGGCGTAGTCTGCTCTTTTATTGGGACAAGGGACTTAATTCAAGAACATATTGCCTTCAGGGTGTGGCCACTTGCAGGAAAGTGGGAAATGCCGAAGGAGACCATCAAAGAGTCCGACGAAGGCGGACTGGTCAGACTGAAATACACATTCAAATACGGGGATAAATTTGTTGAACCTGATGACGACTGGTTGAAAAACATTGAAACATTAAGTGACGAACTGCTTGGGGTGTACTCGAAGGCCGAGAACATTGCGTTATCAGCAGCCTTCGGAGGCCGAAAGAAGAAAAGGCTCAACCGGGTATTTGACGCAGTCGGGTTTGTCTACCCTGACTATCACTATCCGGTGTCGGGTCGCAAAAGAAAAAATACTTCTCCTGCGACAGAAGCTACCACGAGTGCCACTAGCGAGCCAGCGCCGCAAAGGAAAAAGATAAAGGTGCTCACTCACCGAGCGCGTTTTATTGAACCGGCCACAGTGCCAGAATTTATTGGTGAAGTCTCTTTGGCCTCTGAAGCTACAGAACCAGCTCCAGTGCCGAAGCTGGAAGAAAAGACTGAAGCGCCTTCAGCAGAAAAAGCAGAGAAACCGAAGATTGAAGAGCCAAAAATATCGGAAATCTTAAGTCCTTCAGCAAATGTCGAAACAATAAAAAATCAAAAGGGCCCGTCGGTGACCCCGAAAAGAAAAAGAATGGTGAACGTGCTAGATGTTTTGGAGACAATTAAGTCTTCAAGCACAACTCCAAAGAAGACTATTGAAGTTGCTGAAGTGTCTACCGAAGCTGTAGTTGCCGAAGCTTCGAAGCAACAACCTGAAGCTGAAGCTGGGCCTTTAGAGCCCACCAAGGAACAATCTTTGGAAACAAAAATATCAGAACCAAATTTGGTTGAAGAAGTTGACACTGCCGCCCCCGAAGCTCCTTCCAGCATATGCGATTACATCGTACGACATGCTTCGGGGAAGAAATTATCTGAAGAAGAGACTTACGAAGCCAACTACTATGCCAGAGAGCTAAAATATCCGAAGGGGGCAGTAGTGTTTAATGGGACAAATGAAGATGACTTCCTGTACTGCCTTCCTGATAATAAAGAACTATCTGTCTGCCGAGAGATGGCTAGAAGTATGGGGTTCCCGAAGCTCGAAGCTGGATTATGTGCTATGACAAAGGAGGATCTCGCGGACAGTCTTGCGTATAATAGCCTAAAGGTATGGGAATTAGACGCTTGAAATTTTTTTTAATACATAATTCATTCTTTTATTCTTATATGGATTCTTTTTCGTACAGGGCTTAATCCTAAGCAACGCATTAAGAGCACAAAAGAGTGCCGAAGATGAGAGCTATGAAATTGCGTTCAACAATTTACGCTCAGAAGTTATTAAACTGAGAAACGAAGCTCTAGAAAAAGATAAAATTCTGCTTACATTAGTAGACAAAATAAAAAAGGACGAAGCTGCTGCAAAGGTTCAGGCCGAAGCTCAGAGACGCGAAATTAAAGATCTTCAGAAGCAATTGGCCCGGGCGAAAGAAGAACGCATACTTGAAGAAACAAGACGGGAATGCAGCGACCAATGGGCTGATCATTTGGAAGCAACCGTGGAAGAGCTTCGGTCTTCTAAGAAAAAATGCTTCGAAAAATCCATGGAATGCGTAAAGAAAATTAAAACCAGCTTCGCCAGCGTGGGCGCATTTTCCAGTGAAGAGAATTTCTCAAGAGGCAATCCCGAAGGTCCAATAGAATGGATCAGTCACGAAGCAGAGGCCTTCGAGGAAATCCTGAGTAGCCGCGGTGACATCTGCGCTTTTTCGGGCGCCAGGGGAGTTGCTACTGTCTTGGAGAAGAAAGGTTGTGAACATGTAAAATCTTTAGCTCAGTCCGAAGCTGCCTTATCCTCCGAAGACATCAAAGACCCCTCGGCCGAAGCAAGCATGGTTGGTGGCAAATTCTTTACTGATGTCTGGGACAACGGCGGCCGAGAAATGGCGCAAGAAATTATTCAAAGGAGTGAAAAAGGCATCCATGATGCTAGGAAAGTGACAGAAGTTGCCGAAGGGCAAATAGGTATTAATTAGTCGCTCTTATTGTGTTGTAATTTTTATTTCAAATTTTGCTCGCGGTTTGTAATAGTAATGCAAAAATATTCTCTTCCCTCAGAACCTGCTGGATCGTCTGTTGACCCTCACACAAAAGAGGATGACGAAATCAAACAAATGGCCGAAGCTATCATGGATAAAGTTGTTGAACAACTTCTAAATGAGGCTGCCGAAGTAGTATTAAGAGAAGACTAGGTGTTATTAGAAAAAACATTTGAAGTGTGATCTATGTAATATTTTGTACATTTGAATGTAATATACAAGTCTCTTTTCATTATTCAATTCTTTACGATGCATGAAATTCTACATACATACCATTTTTGAGCCTTCGGCGAAAAAACACCTTCCCTTCTTTTCATGCTTCGTGAAGAAGACATTCTCCGTTAAAACTATTCTGATGAATCACATCCACGCTTCGTGAAAACATTCTCCGAAGCTGTACAATTTCGATATTACTCTGATGAAGCTCATCCATGCTTCGTAAAAACATTCTCCGAAGCTGTACAATTTCGATATTAGTCTGATGAAGCTCATCCATGCTTCGTAAAAACATTATCCGAAGCTGTATTCCGAAGATTATCATTGTATTCCCTCGTGACTTTACACAATTTGCACTTTCTCAAAGCGTCCTTTCGAAGGTTGATACTGTGTCCCCTTCTTTTGCCATATGCAACATGATGTATGATGCTTATGCTATGCAAAATGATGTGATGATGTTATGTTATGCAAATGACGTTTGTTCCGAAGATACACACAAAATATCTTTGTAAGCTCTGCATTCCCTTAGGAACGTCTTTGGAGCTTCTTCGCCTTTTACTTAGGCGGTATCAGCGTTGACTTTTCGCTGTAAGCTCTGCATTCCCTTGGGAACGTCTTTGGAGCTTCTTCGCCTTTTACTTTAGGCGGTATCAGCGTTGACTTTTCGCTGTATGCTCTGCATTCCCTTAGGAACGTCTTTGGAGCAAAAAACTTACACTGCGCTCCCTTTGGAACGGCTTTTTGTAACTTCAGCAACTTACTCTGCGTTCCTTAGAACGTCTTTTTGTTGCTTCGAAGGATTTTTAATAATTCGAAGGTCCTCCTTGTTACCGCAAATTTTTAAGCTTCAGCAACTTAAGCCTGTGGAGAAGATAGGTTTTCCTCATAATCAACCACGAAACTATTACATGAAAACTGAAATGTTCTTTATTACACAGAAAATAGAACTAAACGGAAAAGACTGTTATCAAAGTAGGATATTTGTCAATAAATGTGCTTCGACTCTAGCACAGTACTATTGACTGTGCGAGCTTCAGATTGCTCTCTGAGATCCCTTTGGTGCAGAACATATTGGCTCCCTTCTGGCTGTTGGCCTTGTTGCAGCGGAGGTGGAGGCGGGGGCTGTTGCCATGAAGCTTGAGGTTGACTCGCCGAAGCTACGGAAACTACAGGGTGGTTGCCCACGTATTCCGGGATGTAAGGCTGATGGTACGAAGCAGTATGCATGACCTGCTTCGGCTGGCCCTGTTGCGCTGCAGCTTCAGCTAGCTCCTTTTGTTTCTGGATAGTAACATGGCACATCCTGGTGGTATGGCCCTTGTTTTCACCACAGAATAAGCAAAATACCCTCCTTGGTTGATCTCCAAATCTTCCGCCGAAGCCCCTGGCGCCTCTGCCTCTTGGAGCTGGTGGCCGGAAGAAAGTTTGCTGTTGCCCCGAAGCCTGTGAGGAGCACTGCAGTCTGTTCTGCTGACTTCCCTTATCATCATTTTGAGTGGAGTTGTGGATGGACCTGACATGCCTCGGATAGAATCTTCCTCCGAAGCCCCTGGTCATTTCAGAAAATCTGAAGGCCTCCTCCCTTCTTTGGCGAAAGTCATTATCGGCACGAATGTACTCGTCCATCTTTTGGAGCAGCTTCTCCAGAGTCTGAGGAGGCTTCCTAGCAAAGTATTGAGCTGCAGGTCCAGGACGAAGCCCCTTGATCATGGCTTCGATGACAATTTCATTGGGCACCGTTGGTGCCTGCGCCCTCAAACGCAAGAACCTTCTGACATACGCCTGAAGGTATTCTTCATGATCCTGAGTGCACTGGAACAAGGCTTGAGCAGTGACCGGCTTCGTCTGAAATCCTTGAAAGCTGGTTAACAACATATCCTTCAGCTTCTGCCATGAAGTGATCGTTCCTGGTCGAAGGGAGGAATACCAGGTCTGAGCAACACTCCTGACGGCCATAACGAAAGACTTTGCCATGACTGCAGCATTGCCACCATACGAAGACACTGTTGCTTCGTAGCTCATCAAGAACTGCTTCGGGTCTGAGTGGCCGTCAAACATGGGAAGCTGGGGTGGCTTATAGGACGGAGGCCAGGGTGTAGCCTGCAGCTCAGCGGACAAGGGAGAGGCATCATCGAAAACAAAATTTCCATGATGGAAATTGTCATACCAGTCATCTTCGTTGAAGAAGCCCTCCTGATGAAGGTCTTTTTGTTGAGGCCTTCGGTTCTGCTCATCGTGGGTAAGATGACGAACTTCTTCAGAAGCTTCGTCTATCTGCCTTTGCAGCTCAGCTAGCCTGGCCATCTTTTCCTTTTTCCTCTGCACCTGTTGATGAAGCATCTCCATATCCCTGATCTCTTGGTCTAGTTCATCCTCCTGAAGCGTTGGGCTGACGGCCTTCCTCTTCTGGCTTCGGGCCTCCCGAAGGGAGACGGTCTCCTGGTTGGGGTCCAGCGGTTGCAGTGCTGCAGCCCCAGTCGCTGAAGCTTTCTTCGGCGCCATAGCGAGGGTCTATAGCTTCCGAAGGTGTTCAAAAAAAACTCGAAGTGGAAGTGAGTTCACCGGAGGTGGGCGCCAATGTTGGGGACTTGTTCTCAAATGCTTCGGATTAAGAACAAGGCAACATAAAAAGTGTTAAATGTTAAGGTCCTTCGTCCCTCGAAACATTATTTCCTTTCAGGATATAATGTGCTCCGGACGAAGGTTACAAATAGAATACCTTCGTAAGTGCGATCAGTTATGACGAAGGACTTATGAGCAACATCAAAAGTAATATAAACATTTAAACTTTATTATCATGTCATTTCTATTTTATTATCGTATAACAATAGAAATGACTTCAAATTACAAGTGTACCTTCGGATTGCAGGAAGACAAAGGTACAAGGATGACGCAAAAGCAAATGCCCAGTCAGCGTGAACAGTACGGGAGTACTGTTCATCTATTTATAGACGCGGGACGCAGCCCACGTAAAATTACATTCATGTCCATTACATTTGCCAATGACTTATGGAAATCTGTCAAGGCCCAAGTAGTCTTTTCATCTTTAAGTCGGTTCCCCTCTCTGCTATCGCGATGAAGCTTCCCTGCGCACAGCTTCGGCTGTGCACCATCCTTCGTGGAGCTTGGTAATCAGCCCGTCCTCCATTTTAATCCCCCTTCGTCTGGTTCAGGCTTCGTCCTGACCGTACTTCATGTTCATAATTCTGAGTCCGAAGATACCTGTTCACATAATCCACTTGGAAAACATTGTCAAATCATGTTTTTGAGGACCTTCGGAGGACGAAGGCCCCCAACAGTATTCAAGTTGATCATTGGATCACTTGAAAGGGGTTGAGTGTAACCCTCGTCCATTAGGACGCCACAACGTGGAGGTAGACAAGTGTTGTACTTGTCGAACCACGGGATAACTCGCGTGTCTCTTGTGATTGCTTTTTGTGTGATTGTTGTGATTCGCAAGAGCTCGCTTTATAGTCACTTGGCATTATCTCTCTAACACTTAACCAAGTTTTGTGGCTATAAGTTTTAAGTTTTTACAGGATCACCTATTCACCCCCCCTCTAGGTGCTTTCAGTATTAATTAAACCTATAGTCTAATTAATAGGTTAATTATCCTTTATCATAATGTATTAATTAAACCTATAGTCATTTTGTTCTTAATTGGATTTATGGTATGATTAATGATTCCATAGAAATTAATCCACATTATATATGAATCACTTAGTTTTTCCTACAGGATAAAATAAAGTAATAAGAGTTAAGTTCTTCTATAACTTAAAATGTTACTTTATATATTGACTTCGAATATAATAATATAGGCTATGTGTTTAGTTGTGTGTTCATTGTCTTTTACATAAAAGCTCATTTAAGGCATATACCATAACTTTCCATAAATAGGTGTTTAATTATAATAATGACCTTTTCACATAAAACCTATTTAGACTTATATCTTAATTTATCATAAGTGATATAGGTTTAACAATGAATTATATGTTTCATAATGCTTCATAAATTAACAATGTATTTCATAATGCATTAATCCTAGATATATAACTTATATCTTTTCTAAAAGGTTAAAAAAGGTTTAATATCGTTATAACGTGTTTATCACCTTATAAACCCTTAATCCTAGACATATCACATATGACGTTTTATAAAAGATTAATTTGGTGAACCTAATATTTGTATATTTTAATTAAGATACTTTTAAGCTCATGTCTTGTTTTATAAAGTATAGATCACACATTTTTGAAAAGAATACCCTCTTAATATAACCATTACTTGCGACGTTTTTGATAAGTGAACGCTCTTTTCGTTAGGCTTTCTTTTAGCTTTACGTATGGTGAATGTTGTATGTTATTGAGTGGTGTTTGTTCTTCTTGTTTGTTTGTGTGATATTCAGTGGTTGATCTAGTAGTTAAGAATCAAGATCTATTCCGATCCGTGGAAGAACCTCAAGTTTTCAATAAGCAAGGCAAGTGGACTTCTCCCTCTGCATACTCTGTTTGATCCCAAACAATACATTTAATAAAGTTTACTCTTTTGGATATATATGCATAATTTGACGGGTTACCTATTTAGATACTCTAACCTTTCCAACCTTACTCCTTGTTTAACCTAGGATTATGATCTAATCAAGTAGCTATGTTATTGCTACAACTTAACTTTATGCAGTCACTCTTGTTATGATATTAATGTTCCAAATGGTAAGTTTACATTATTGTTGTTAACCCGATGATTAAACAAGATTATTGCATATTAATTGGAACATGGAGTGACCACCCGGGAAAACAGTGCTACCATGAGGACTATCATGGCTCTGGTCTTGGCTAAATAACTAGGGAAGTCTTATGTTGGGTGTTGGTCGTGGTCGACCGGAACGGGGGCATCTGGCAAGCGCTTATAGTACCGGCTCAGGCAGATTGGATACGGGCATAGTTCCCAAAGCTTTACCCTATGGTCTGGACTATAAGTTGGTTACGGTAGGTGTGCCTTATGCAGTTTGACCATTTCCAGCATCTGCGTAATGAGGACTCTAGGGAGAAGCCTCGTAGTGAGACCCTGGCCATTCACCTCGGAAGTGAATACAGGTCTAGCTAACCCGGGCTAGAAGGGAATCACGACTCATGGGTAAAGATGCGCCACCTCCGCAGAGTGTAAAACTGATATATCAGCCGTGCTCATGGTTATGAGCAACCTAGACTCCTCACATGATAATTGAACTTGAAGATGGAAATAAATCGAGATCCGATGATCTGCCAATGGTTTGCTTAAGTGGTTTCACTTAAGTGTTTTTGATATACTCTTATACCTTTGTTTAATGGGAATACTTGGGATTCACACTTATTAGTAAGGCAGGCGTTGTTAATAAAATGTTGACCAACTAAAATGCTTACTGCTCAACCTTAGCCTCACCTTGTTAAACCTGCATTAGTTTTTCCCCCACTTTCTGAGCCCCGACCATAAGTGAGCTCACCCTTGCTTAATTTTGATCAGAAGTTTGCAGATGAAGTTATGATGCTGAGCTCCATGGATGCTAGTCTAGTGATACCCCCGGTCATCTTCGTATGGATGGATGTCCCTGTTTCGCTGTACTTTGATGAATAAAGGTTAAGACATTATGTCTGTTCGAAGTGTAATATGTTAATATAATTGTTATTTACGCTTTTATGCATCGTTCTTTTTATATATTACACTTGTGACGTCAACATATGTGTGGAAATAGATCTTGGCACACATATGCTATGCACCCGGCTCTGCCCTTGGAAACGGGTGTTTCAATCTATTCACAACAACAGATTTGGCGTCTCCGCTGGGGAACAATTTGCAATCGTTTCACAGCGATAAACTGCTGGCAATTGGTGTCCTTATCACCAATCATAGTCAGGGCTATGGAGGAAAAGACAGCGAAGAAGACGGCACCGGACAAATCTGAAGTTCATCCCTTGAACGTGATCAAGGTCACGATGGAGGACCTTACAGAGGAGAACCGGAAGGAGATTGAAGAAGAAATCGCACGAGAGATGGAGGAGAAACGGAACGAGAGATTGGCTTGCTTTCAAAAAACCAAGAATGGTGTGATCAAACAGATTGGTGGGGCAAGCACGTCTAGCAAGAAGGTAAGTTCATCTGTCACTTATTAAGAACTTGCTCACATGATTGATACCGCTATAGCTAGCAAATATGGGACTGATGTCACAGAAATAACACACATGATTTCTCAGGGAGTGCACAATTCTTTTGACACATTTAGATCTGAATTTAAGCAAGATATGAATAATAATATGCCTAGACAGATCTGATCTATAGTTCAACAGGTTCAAGGAGAATTGTAGGGTAAGTGTGTAGAAAATCTTTCATATGTGCCTAGTTATAATGGAGCAACTGCGCATAATGATGTAAACCAAACTGTTAATGAGAGGAGTGGGGATTCGGTAATGAACTTTAACCTATAGCAGCCATATTATCATAGTATGGCATATGGGCAATCTATTCCACCTATAGGGAACAGGATCCCACAAGGATTTGTTCCAAATGATTACAGGATTGGGGAGTAGAGAGCGCTGTTATCAGCATCGGGAGTCACACATACAGCAGCTGAGGGTGAAAGATCTGAGGGTGTTGGAGAACAAGTGGCAAGGACTCTCAGGGAATTTGGTTTTGGGCCCAAAGGGCATACTAGGTGAGAGCACCTAGAGGGGGGGGGGGGGTGAATAGGTGATCCTGTAAAATTCAACAACTAATAGCCACAAAACTTGGTTAAGTGTTAGAATGATAAAACCAAGTGGCTATGGAGCGAGCTCTAGCGAATCACAATAATCACACAGAAAAGCAATCACAAGAGACACGCGAGTTAACCTGTGGTTCGGCCAAGTAATACTTGCCTACTTCCACGTTGTGGCGTCCCAATGGACGAGGGTTGCACTCAACCCCTTTCAAGTGATCCAATGATCAACTTGAATACCACGGTGTTCTTCTTTCTTATACTTTCTCCCATTTGCAAGGAATCTCCACAACTTGGAGCCTCTCGCCCTTACAATTGATGATCACAAAGAAGCACGAAAGTAAGGGAGGGGAGAGCAACGCACACAAGACTCAAAACGAGAGCACAATCACGCACACAAGTCACAACTTGAGCTCTAAGTTCAACACACGGAGTTCTGAACTCAAGAGGAGCTCCAATTGCTAGCACAAAGAATCAAATGCGTGGGAGTGGAGTCTGGATGCTTAGGAATGATCAAAGAATGCTTGGATTACTCCTCCATGCGCCTAGGGGTCCCTTTTATAGCCCCAAGGCAGCTAGGAGCCGTTGGAGACAATCTTGGAAGGCTAATCTTGCCTTCTGTCGGGTGGCGCACCGGACAGTCCGGTGCGCCACCGGATAGTCACTTTAGGTGTCTGGTGCGCGATCTCCTTCCTTTTCTGGCACATCCGACCGTTGTAGATTCGTGGCAGTTGGCACACCGGACACTGTCCAGTGCACACCGGACAGTCTGGTGCCCCCTGCCAACCGTTGGCGCGCCCACGCGTCATGTGAAGATTGCGCGGCCAACCGTTGGCGCAGTCGACCGTTGGCTCACCGGACAGTCCGGTGCCCCACCGGACAGTCCGGTGAATTTTAGCCGTACGCCATTGAACTCTTCCCGAGAGCGACGACTTCACCGCAAATGACTCACCGGAGAGTTCGGTGCACCACCGGACAGTCCGGTGAATTATAGTCGTACGCCGCCGTCAAGTCCCGAGAGTGGCCTGTTCACCGGAGGCTGGCCTGGCGCACCAGACAGTCCGGTGCACCCAGACCGAGCTGCAGTTGGCTGTACACAGCCAACTCTTCTCCAAACCAATTTCTCCTGTTTCTAGCACTTAGACACAATACATTAGTACCCAAATCAATATACTAAGTCTAGAAACGTACCTTGTAATATGATTTGCACTTCTTCACTCTTTGGCACAAATTAGCACTTAGAGAAAATGTGTTGGGCACTTAATCACCAAAACACTTTAGAAATGGCCCAAGGGCACATTTCCCTTTCAATCTACCCCTTTTTGGTGATTTATGCCAACACATCACAAAGCAACCAAAAGAAGTGCAACATCAATGCAATTGAGAACAAGAATTGTTTTTGATTCAAATTTGGCATATTTGGATCATTCTTTGCCACCACTTGGTTTGTTTTTGCAAATCAAATTCAATTTCCTATAAGTCAAACACACTTGTTTAGGCATAAAGAGAGGTATTTCAAGAGTGAAATTGATCAAGATTAAAAAACTCCCCCTTTTTCCCATAACCATAGATTCTCCCCACAAGAGACCAAATTTTGCAAATAAGAGTATTTTGACAAATCAAAAGTGCTAACTCTACTATTTTCAAATTTCTCAAGTGGTAGCTGATCCATTTGCTTTGGCCTTTAATTTCTCCCCCTTTGGCATTAAGCACCAAAACGGGATCATTCTTGGCCCTTTAACGCCATTGCCTCACCAAAATTGTTAATTACGAGCAAAAAGGCAATAAGAGCATAGATATGAACTTGGAGTTAGTACCAGAGTGCAGTGGAAGTCTTTGCATGGTCCAAGTTCACCTTTCCCTTTCAATTCACTTTTGAGACTAAATCAAGAACTTAAACACAAAGGTTAGTCTCAAAGGGTCAAGTTGTAGCATGCCTCCCCCTAAGGGATCATGTGTAGAACTTGAGCACCACAAACATAGATTGAAATGCATAAATTACATGATCAAAGGCATAAAACACATGTATGCTATAGATCAATCCAAGTTACGCGAATCTAAGACATTTAGATCACTACGCAACCTGCAAAACCTTTTCTCATCTAGAGGCTTGGTGAAGATATCGGCTAGCTGGTTCTCGGTGTTAATATGGCACACCTCAATATCCCCCCTTTTGCTGGTGGTCTCTCAGGAAGTGATGCTGGATGTCTATGTGCTTAGTGCGGCTATGTTCAACAGGATTATCCGCCATGCGGATTGCACTCTCATTGTCACATAGGAGTGGGACTTTGCTCAGATTGTAGCCAAAGTCCCGGAGGGTTTGCCTCATCCAAAATAGTTGCGCGCAACACTGACCTGCGGCAACATACTCGGCCTCAGCGGCGGATAGGGCAACATAAGTTTGTTTCTTTGAACTCCAAGACACCAGGGACCTTCCTAGGAATTGGCACGTCCCTGATGTACTCTTCCTATCAACCTTGCACCCGGCATAATCGGAGTCTGACTATCCAATTAAGTCAAAGGTAGACCCCTTTGGATACCAGATCCCGAAGCAAGGCGTAGCAACTAAATATCTAAGAATCCGCTTAACGGCCACAAGGTGACATTCCCTTGGGTCGGATTGATATCTAGCACACATGCATACGCTAAGCATAATATCCGGTCTACTAGCACATAAATAAAGCAAAGAACCTATCATAGACCGGTATGCCTTTTGATCAATGGACTTACCTCCTTTGTTGAGGTCGACATGTCCGTCGGTTCCCATTGGTGTCTTTGTGGGCTTGGCGTTCTTCATCCCAAACCGCTTGAGAAGGTCTTGCGTGTACTTCATTTGAGAGATGAAGGTGCCGTCCTTGAGTTGCTTCACTTGGAACCCAAGGAAGTAGTTCAACTCGCCCATCATTGACATCTCAAATTTCTGTGTCATCATCCTGCTAAACTCCTCATAAGACTTTTGGTTAGTAGAACCAAATATTATGTCATCGACATAGATTTGGCACATGAATAGGTCACCATCACAAGTCTTAGTGAAAAGAGTTGGATCGGCTTTCCCAACCTTGAAAGCATTAGCAATTAGGAAATCTCTAAGGCATTCATACCATGCTCTTGGGGCTTGCTTAAGTCCATAGAGTGCCTTAGAGAGCTTACACACATAGTCAGGGTACCATTCATCCTCAAAGCTAGGGGGTTGCTCCACGTACACCTCCTCCTTAATTGGCCCGTTGAGGAAAGCGCTCTTCACATCCATTTGGAACAACCTGAAAGAGTGGTGAGCGGCATAGGCTAATAGAATGCGAATAGACTCTAGCCTAGCCACAGGAGCAAAAGTCTCCTTGCAATCCAAACCTGCGACTTGGGCATAACCTTTTGCCACAAGTCGAGCCTTGTTTCGTGTCACCACCCCGTGCTCGTCTTGCTTGTTGTGGAACACCCACTTGGTTCCCACAATGTTTTGCTTGGGACGTGGCACCAGGCTCCAAACTTCATTCCTCTTGAAGTTGTTGAGCTCTTCCTGCATGGCCAACACCCAGTCCGGATCTTGCAAGGCCTCTTCTACCCTGAAAGGCTCAATAGAAGAGACAAACGAGTAATGCTCACAGAAGTTAGCTAATCTTGAGCGAGTAGTTACTCCCTTGCTTATATCACCCAAAATCTGGTCGACGGGATGATTCCTTTGAATCATCGCTTAGACTTGAGTTGGAGGGGCCCATGGTGCTTCTTCCTCCAAAGCTGATTCTTCTTGTGCTCCCCCTTGATTACGCGCCTCCTCTTGAGGAACCTGTTCATCATCTTGAGTTGGGAGGATGCACCATCATTGAGGAAGAAGGTTGATCTTGTTCTTGGTGTTCCTATGGTCGCACATCTCCAATCACCATGGTGCGAATTGCGTCCGTTGGAACATCATCTTCATCTACATCATCAAGATCAACTTGCTCTCTTGGAGAGATATTAGTTTCATCAAATACAACGTCGCTAGAGACTTCAACCAAACCCGATGATTTGTTGAAGGCTCTATACGCCTTTGTATTTGAGTCATAACCTAGCAAAAACCCTTCTATAGCTTTGGGAGCAAATTTGGAATTTCTACGTTTCTTTACTAGAATGTAACATTTACTCCCAAATACATGAAAGTATGACACGTTGGGTTTGTTACCGGTTAGAAGTTCATACAAGGTCTTTTTGAGGAGGCGATGAAGGTAGACCCGTTTTATGGCGTGGCAAGCTGTGTTCACAGCTTCCAACCAAAACCGCTCGGGCGTCTTGAATTCTCCAAGCATCGTCCTCGCAATGTCTATAAGCGTCCTGTTCTTCCTCTCTACCACACCGTTTTGCTGTGGTGTGTAGGGAGCGGAGAACTCGTGCTTGATTCCTTCCTCCTCAAGGTACTCCTCCACTTGTAAGTTCTTGAACTCGGACCCGTTGTCATTTCTTACCTTTTTCACCTTGACCTCAAATTCGTTTTGAGCTCTCCTTAGAAAGTTCTTTAGGGTCCCTTGGGTTTCTGATTTATCCTGCAAAAAGAATACCCAAGTGAAGCGGGAAAAATCATCAACAATAACAATACCATACTTACTTCCCCCGATGCTGAGGTAGGCGACGGGTCCGAAGAGGTCCATATGAAGTAGCTCCAGAGGTCTTGATGTGGTCATCACATTCTTGCTGTGATGAGTACTTCCCACCTATTTGCCTGCTTGACAAGCTGCACAAGGTCTATCTTTTTCGAAAAATACATTTGTTAGACCTAACACATGTTCTCCCTTTAGAAGTTTATGAAGGTTCTTCATCCCAACATGTGCTAGACGGCGATGCCACAACCAGCCCATGCTATTCTTAGCAATTAAGCATGCATCTAGATCGGCCTCCTCTTTTGAAAAATCAACTAAGTAGAGTTTGCCATCCAGTACACCCTTAAAGGCTAATGAACCATCACTCCTTCTAAAGACAGACACATCTACATTGGTAAATAGACAATTATATCCCATATTACATAGTTGACTGACAGATAATAAATTGTACCCGAGCGATTCAACTAAAAACACATTAGATATGGAATGCTCAGATGAAATGGCTATCTTTCCTAGTCCTTTAACCTTGCCTTGGTTCCCATCTCCAAAGATGATCGAATCTTGGGAATCTTTGTTCTTGACGTAGGAGGTGAACATCTTCTTCTCCCCCATCATGTGGTTTGTGCATCCGCTGTCGATAATCCAACTTGAGCCCCCGGATGCATAAACCTGCAAGGCAAATTAGGCTTGGGTTTTAGGTACCCAACTCTTGTTGGGTCCTACAAGGTTAGTTACAATAGTCTTTGGGACCCAAATGCAAGTCTTATCTCCCTTGCATTTGGACCCCATCTTTCTAGCAACCACCTTTTCATTTTTACATGAAAGTACATACTTAGTGTTGCAAGCATGAAAGACTGTGGTAGGTTTATTACACACTTTCCTAGGAGCATGAGACACAAAATTTCTCCTAGGCCTACCATTAAAATTAGAACTTGAAGCAATCATAGCATGTGAGTCAAAAGCATTATAACTCCTATTATAATGAGAATTTCTAGAAAATTTTCTATCATGGTACATGAAAGCATGATTCTTTTGACTACTACTAGCCAAAGAAGCCTTCCCTTTTTCCTTGTTGGAAATGGGAGCCCTTTGACTTGTTAAGTTCTTGGCTTCCTTTCGAAATCCAAGTCCATCCTTAATTGAGGGATGTCTACCAACGGTGTAGGCATCCCTAGCAAATTTTAACTTATCAAAGTCATTTTTGCAAGTCTTAAGTTGGGCACTAAGACTTGCCACTTCACTATTTAATTTTGTAATGGAAGTAAGGTGCTCAACACATGCATCAATATCAAAATCCTTACACCTATTACAAATGACAACATGCTCTACACAAGAACTAGATTTATTAACTACTTCTAGCTTAGCATTTAAATCATCATTAATACTCTTTAAGGTAGACACAGTTTCATGACAAGCGGATAGTTCAAAAGAAAGCATTTCATTCCTTTTAACCTCTAAAGCAAGAGATTTTTACACACTAATAAACTTGTCATGCTCTTCATATAAAATATCTTCTTGCTTCTCTAACAATCTATTCTTTTCATTTAAAGCATCAATCAATTCATCGATTTTATCTATTTTAGTTCTATCTAAGCCTTTGAATAAGCTTGTGTAATCTACTTCATCATCACTAGAGTCATCATCACTTGAAGTAGTATACTTAGGTGTATCTCGAGCGCTTACCTTTTTCTCCTTTGCCATTAGGCAAGTATGGCGCTCGTTGGGGAAGAGAGACGACTTGTTGAAGGCTGAGGCGGCGAGTCCTTCGTCGTCGAAGTCGGAAGAAGAGCAATCCGAATCCCATTCTTTGCCAAGATGCGCCTCGCCCTTCGCCTTCTTGTAGGCCTTCTTCTTCTCCCTCTTGCCGCTCTTTTCTTGTTCCTGGTCATTAGCATTATTAGGACAATTCGCTATAAAATGACCAGTCTTACCGCACTTAAAACAGGAGAGCTTTCCCTTTGCTTTGCTCTTGTTGGGATGCTCCTTGCGTCCTTTTAGCGTGGTCTTGAAGCGCTTGATGATGAGAGCCATCTCGTCTTCGTTTAGCCCGACAGCCTCAACTTGTGCCACCTTGCTAGGTAGCGCCTCCCTGTTGCTACTTGTTGCCTTGAGTGCAACGGGCTGGGGCTCATAGATGGGCATTGGGCCGTTTAATGCATCATCAACATATCTTGCTTCCTTGACCATCATTCGCCTGCTCACAAACTTTCCGAGTATCTCCTCGGGCGTCATCTTTGTGTACCTGGGATTCTCACTGTCACACCCGGTTTTTAGAAGGCAAACCGAATGCGAACCATGTACGTGCCAGGATCAGTTATTCACGTACACAGCAGTTACATAACATGGACATCATCACACAGTGCTCAAATAGTATTAAAAGGGAAATAATAGTCAATTACATCATACGTCTGAGACGTCCATATAGTTCTTACAATAAATCAAAGTGCGGAAAAGAAACGTAGATAACACGGCCTTCACAGGCAGCCGACTGGGGGTTGCCGCTAACCCACGCCTAGAACTCGTCGTAGTCTTGGAACTCCTGGAAGTCTCCTTCCACAGCTTCATCTTCTCCCGAGCAGTGGTTGCAATGCTGACAACCTGGGGGGGGGGGTTTGGTGTGTAGAGCAAGGGTGAGTACACATCAACATACTCAGCAAGCATCCTGTCTGGCTGTAGTGGACTAGCTTTATGTGGGGATAAGTCAAGCAGTTGCTTTTAGTTGGTCAGGTTATTACTTACTAGTAGAAAGCCAGGTTTTAACATTAACCCACGTTATTAGCCCAATGTATCCTTCCCAAACGGAAAGAATACCACTTACCAGCACCATAATCATAATCAGAACCATCAATCTCATTGCCACCTGTACCAAAATATCTCTGATCAAGTATCACTAATCTCTGGAGCTCCCTTGGCCGCTCATAACCGCGAGCACGACTGATATATCAGTTTCATAACACTCTGCAGAGGTTGCGCACTTTACCCACAAGCCGTGATTCCCTCTCTAGCCCGGGCTTGCAAGACCCTTATTCACTCCCAAGGTGAATGGCTAGGGATTCACTACGAAGCCTTTACAAAGATTCCCCGGGGCTGTAGCCACCCGTTAGGTTTCCTAAATGTACCGCACTCCTCCCCAAGGGACAAATCAACCTTGGCAGAGCGAGCCGCATACACCGAGCCCCATTGACGGCACAACGGCTAAGTGATCTACACCCCGGTTCCTCTAATTATTCAGCTAAGGGCGTCCCATTCCACCCTCATGGTTGCACTGTTTTCCCGGGCGGTCATCCATTGAACAGGTCCTTACGGAGAGGCACTCGAGAAACCGCTCGAGTCCCCTTAAATGCCACAAGTATGATCATAAATAAGAAGGGGAAAACAGCGTATCATAGATAATCACATCATGTTCATTGATTAGAGTTGAGCAATAGCATCAGACTAAGCAGTAATAATCCGACCCAAATAGGTAAACAAGGACATGGATAACAAAAGCTAGTCAATCCTTAGGTATAAATGTGTAATGCGGGAGGTGAATTAAAGAATGAATAGGACAGAGATAGGTCAAAGGACACTTGCCTCCACCAACCGACTGCTGCTCAGGGGTTTCTCCTGCAAATTCCTCGGGCTCTTCGACCGGATCGTTCTCTATGCGAGCGCAAACATACATACATCCACATATTTAATACAAAAGAACAATACACCATACAAGGGAACAAGTAAAGCGAATATGCATCAAGTATGACATTCGATATCGCATCTGTTATGGTTAGAAAGAAACGGGGAAAGGTCTCGCAGGGGGGGGGGGTTAAAGTTTATGCACTAATGATTCAGTTACAATTGGTTCTTAACAAAAAAATTCTGTTATATGCACTAATGGAAACCTAGTCATTTTAGTTGATCGCATTGAATGAGATAAACAATTAATTACGTGAATCAACTGGCATAACGGAATTTTAAATTGAACTTCATATTTCAATAATAATAACAATGATTAGCCTACCTAAAATAAAATAACTATGATCACAGAAAGTAAACTAAAATAAAATAAAATAAAAAAAAAATAAAAAAAAACAGGGGGGCGGTTGAACCGGCCCTAGGGCGGTTGAACCGGCCCTGGGCAGGGCGGCCGAGCTGGGGGCGGGCGCGGGCGCGGGCGGCCGAGCTGGGCAGCCGGGCGGCCGAACCGGGCGGCCAGGGCGGCTGAGCCGGCCAAGCGGCCAGGGGGGCGCGCGGCCAGGCGCGGCACGCGGCCAGGCGCGGCTGGGGCGGCCAGCGGCCGGCTGGGCGGCCAGGCCAGCGGCCGGCTGGGCGGCGCGCGGCCAACGGCGGCCAGGGGGGCGGCCGGGGTTGGCTGGGGGGGCGGGCCGAGGGCCAGGCGGCCAAGGGCGGCCAAGGGGAGAGGAGAGGGGAGGGAGGGAGGAGAGGGAGGAGAGAGGAGGGGGGGCTCACCGGCGTTGGGCGGCCGACGGCGAGGGCGGCGGCCGAGCAGGGGGTGGCGGCGGCTTAGGGCAGGGGTAGGGGATGGCGGCTAGGGAGAGAGAGAGGGAAAGAATGAGGGAGAGGGAGAGGGGGTTTTGGGAAAAAAAGGGGGGTGGGGGGCGGCTGGGCCTGCCAAGGCCCAAGAGGGGGCGCGCAGGGGCGGCTGGGCCGGCCAGGGTCGGCCCACGGCGCGGGAGAGAGAAAAAAAAAGAGAAAGAGAAAGAAAAAGAAAGAAAAGATTTTCCCTTATTTTCGAAATCCGATCTTCCTACATGAATGCATTTGCACTTTCAAACAATCAAAGAATGCATAGTTCGGCATGGTGCATCAAACAACATAAAACAGTTTTATGGTTTTCTTTACACGGGAATTCCAAACCGAATCCCGCTAGCTTTGGAAAAGATCAAGGTCTAGCGAGGGGAAAAAGAAAAAGAAAAGGTAACGCCCGAATTTTGGCGAGTAAAGAAAAGAAAAAATTCAACTGCAAAATTCGGGGCGTTACAAACCTATCCCCCTTAAAAGAATCTCGCCCTCGAGATTCAGGGCTGGCTAGCAAAGAGCTCTGGGTACTTGGCCATCAAATCATCTTCACGCTCCCAGGTTGCTTCTTCCTCAGAGTGGTGACTCCATCTGACTTTGCACATTCTGATGGTCTTCCTTCGGGTGACTCTGTCTGCAACCTCAAGGATCTGAGCTGGCTTCTCAACATAGGTCAAGTCCTCCTGGACTTCCAGACCTTCCACTGGCAACTGCTCTTCTGGCACACGCAAGCACTTCTTCAACTGAGACACATGAAAGACATCATGCACAGCTGACAAATTCTCTGGCAAACTGAGCTGATAAGCCACTTCTCCACGCTTTGAGAGGATTTGATACGGACCAATGTAGCGGGGTGCTAGCTTGCCTTTCACTCCGAACCTTCTGACTCCTCTGATCGGTGACACTTTCAGATAGACAAAGTCTCCGACTTCGAAACTCAGCTCTCTTCTTATGTCTGCATAGCTTCGCTGCCTCGATTGCGCTATCTTCAGATTCTCTCGGACCATCTTGATGTTCTCTTCAGCTTCAAGCAAAATGTCTGGCCCAAACACCTGCTTTTCTCCAGGCTGATCCCATTGCAACGGAGTTCTACAACTCCTTCCATAGAGCGCTTGAAATGGTGACATCTTCAAACTGGCCTGGTAACTGTTGTTATAGGAAAACTCTGCATAAGGCAATCGCTTGTCCCATCCGGACTGATCTTGCAGCGCACAGGCTCTCAACATGTCTTCGAGAATTTGATTGGTTCTTTCGGTCTGGCCATCTGTCTGCGGGTGATAAGCTGAACTGAAATTCAGATGTGTGCCCAAGGCTTCATGCAACTGCTGCCAGAAATGAGAGGTGAACTGCGTTCCTCTGTCTGACACTATCTTCTTTGGCACACCATGAAGACAAACGATCCGAGACATGTACAACTCTGCCAATACTGCACTGTTGTAGGTGGTCTTGACAGGTATGAAGTGGGCTGACTTGGTCAAACGGTCCACTACTACCCAAATGGAATCGTAGCCGGCTCGAGTGCGAGGCAATCCGACTATGAAATCCATACCAATTTCATCCCATTTCCACTGAGGGATCCGCAACGGTTGCAACAATCCAGCAGGTCTCTGGTGCTCTGCCCTAATTCTTCGGCAACTATCGCACTTAGCCACATGCTCTGCGATTTCCCTCTTCATTCCATACCACCAGAATTTCTTCTTTAGATCCTGATACATCTTCTCACTGCCAGGGTGAATCGAATAAGCTGTCTCATGAGCTTCCTTGAGAATCAACTCCCGAATGGACTGGACATTGGGAACACACAAGCGGTCTTTGAACCATATCACGCCTTCAGCATCTTCTCGAAAATCTTTGCCTCTGCCATCTAGAATCAGTCGCCGAATCTCACTGATCTTCTCATCATTCTTCTGCGCTTCTTTGATTTCGCGCTCCAAGGTAGGTTCCAATTCAACTGTGACTCCTCGCGAATTGTTCAGAAATCCGAGACTCAACCTGTCGAACTCCTTGGCCAACTCATAAGGCATCGGACGAGCGACCATCAGATTGACTTGACTCTTTCTGCTCAAAGCATCTGCCACTACTGTTTGCTTTGCCTGGATGGTAATGAATCTCCAACTCATAGTCTTTGATCAACTCTAACCATCTTCGTTGCCTCATGTTCAATTCTGACTGAGCGAATATGTACTTCAGACTCTTGTAGTCTGTGTAAACATCGCATTTCTGTCCATACAGATAGTGCCTCCATGTCTTCAGTGCGTGAACCACTGCTGCCAACTCTAGATCATGGATTGGGTAGTTCTTCTCATGAACCTTCAGCTGTCGGGACGAGTAAGCCACAACTCTTCCCTCTTGCATCAACACGCATCCCAAACCTGTGTAACAAGCATCACAGTACACAGAGAAGGGCTTGTGCACATCAGGCAAGACTAGGACAGGCGCTGTTGTCAACTTCTCTTTCAGCGCTTCAAAGGCTTCTTGGCATTTCTGGGTCCACTTGAACTCAACCTTGTTGCCTAGCAACGCTGTCATTGGTTTCGCAATCTTCGAAAACCCTTCAATGAATCGCCGATAATATCCGGCCATTCCAATGAAGCTCTTAATTCCTCGAGCATCCGTTGGCGCTTTCCAGTTCAGAATGTCTGCTACTTTCTTCGGATCCACCGCCAATCCTTCTTTGTTGATTATGTGACCCAAGAACAGGACTTCACTGATCCAGAACTCACACTTGCTCAACTTTGCATACAACTGGTGCTCTCGCAATCTCTGCAATACCATCCTCAAATGATCTGCATGCTCTTCTTCACTTTGAGAATAAACCAGAATGTTATCAATGAATACCACCACAAACTTATCAAGATAATCCATGAATACACTGTTCATCAAGTTCATAAAGAACGCTGGTGCATTGGTCAAACCAAAAGACATCACTGTGAACTCATACAAACCATACTTGGTAATGAATGCCGTCTTCGGAATGTCCGAAGGTCGGATCCTGAGCTGATGATAACCTGACCTCAGATCAATCTTGGAGAACACACTGGCTCCTCTCAACTGGTCGAACAGATCTTCTATTCTGGGCAAGGGATACTTGTTCTTGATCGTGACTTCATTCAAAGCTCGATAATCGATGCACATCCTCTTGGTGCCATCTTTCTTCTCCACAAACAGGACAGGGGCGGCCCAAGGCGAGGTGCTTGGCCGGATGTAACCTTTCTCTGACAGCTCATCAATCTGCTTCTTAAGCTCAACCAACTCTGGTCCGGATATTCTGTAAGCTCTCTTAAAGATAGGGGCGGTTCTAGGAAGAAGCTCTATAGCGAATTCAACTTTCCGCTCTGGTGGCATACCCGGTAAGTCCTTTGGAAACACATCCGGGAATTCAGACACAACCTTGATACTCTCAATTGGGTCTGCTTCACTGCTATCGACAGCCATCTGATAACAACTTCCTTCCTTCGGCTCAGGCGGGACTAACTCGGTCACCACTTCCTCTCCTAGTGGGGACACCAACTTGATTGTCCTTTTATCACAACTGATAACTGCCTGATACTTATCTAGCCAATTCATCCCTAGGATGACATCTATTCCCTGAGTACCCATTACTATAAGGTTAGCGGGAAACGCTATCCCCCTTATTTCCACACTTACACCCAAACATATGCTATCAGCTCGAATTCTACCACCAGCTGAGTCAATTTGAATGGGGGTTGACATGGTAGTAATTGGAAGATTATGTGCTTTCACCCATGATGCAGTAATGAAAGAATGCGTTGCTCCAGTATCAAATAACACTTCTGCAATATGGGAATTGACTGGGAACATACCTACTGTCATGTCGGGGGTCTCCTGAGCTGCTTCAGCCTCCAAGTGGTTCAATCTCCCATGATTATAGCGCTGCTGAGAGCGGTTGCCTGCTCCAGGCTGGGACACATTCTGCTTCGCTGGGGCATTGGGGCCTGACTGCTGCTGGGCTGCCTTCTTCGGACATTACATCACCCAGTGGCCTTGCTCCCCACAGTGGAAACATGCTCTGTTTCCAACCTGAGCTGGTGCTGCCTGATTGTTCTGCTGAGTTGCGGGGGCAGGAAGACGAGGTGTCTGCTGATTCCGCCTCTGAAACTGACCTCCTCCTGACTGATTGCTCTGACGATTCTGGTACTGATGTTGAGGATACTGCCTTTGGAACTGCTGATACTGCTGACGCTGCTGATGCTGCTGAGGTGGACGCTGGTTCTGCCTGAACTGCTGAGGTTGGTTGCCTGAAAAACGAGGACGGCTGCTGCTTCCAGGCTGGGGTCCACTGATCTTGCGCTTACGATCTTCCATCTCCTTACGCTTCCTTTCTGTCATGATTGCTCTGTCAATCAGGTGCTGGATTGTCGGGAAGGTGTGATTCATCAGTTGGTACTGCAGGGGGTCAACCAAGCCTCTCAGAAAACGGTACTGTCGCTTGGCGTCGGTGTTGACGTCTTCTGGAGCGTAGCGAGACAACTGCAGAAACCTGTCTCGATACTCACTGACAGACGATGACCCTTGCTTAAGGGCCAGGAACTCCTCCTTCTTCACTGTCATCAGACCTGCAGGCACATGGTACTGACGAAAGCTACCTCTGAATTCTTCCCAGGTGATGGTGTCGGGGTTGGCATGGGTGGCGAGGTAAGACTCCCACCATGATTGGGCTGCTCCTCTCAACAGACGGGGACCATACAAGACTTTCTCCCTGTCATCACACTGAGCGGTATGCAACTCCCGCTCCACAGTGCGCAGCCAATCTTCAGCATCCATGGGGTCAGAAGAGTGAGCGAACGTTGGGGGATGGCCTCTCATGAATTCAGCACGCTTGTCTCTGGGCATCTGGGGCATCTGAGGCTGGGGTGGAGCCTGCTGCTGCTGCTGCTGAATGGCGGCCAGAGTCTGACTGATGGCCTGAACTGCCTGAGTCTGCATCAGAAACATCTGCTCGATGGACATCGGGGGCGGGGGCGGCAGCTGCTGCTGCTGGGGCGCCTCATCTTGCTGACCGGCTTGCTCCTGCTGAGCACGCCTTCCTCCTCTGCGCCTGTTCTCTGACATCTGCAGAACGCAACCACACATCAGAACTGATCTGGCAAATCTTGCAGCATAAGAAAAGAGTATAGAATTCTCCAACAGCACTGAACAGGTGAGCATCTTCACTGATCTCCAACACAGACCACACAGCTTCTCAGATAAAGAGGAAAGTAGAATAAAGGTTTTCCCAACTATATAACTAACTCCATTAACATAATAGGTAAACCAAAATGCAGGGGATACCCACACTCTGGTGACAATCATTACAAAGATCCAAACCAAACATAGTTCATCATGACAAACATAAATGCACAGGATATAGCAAACTACCCTGTCTAACTAAGACTAACTAAGACCGAGACTAACGCTAAGACTGAAGCTTCTATGTATATATATTTTGTATTAATTACAAGATCCAACTCTAACGATCTATGGTTCTAGATTTATCTTGGTCTTGCAGTCGGGATTGCCATAAGACTGGAGTCCACGCCGAGGCGAGCGGTACGGGTGCTGAGTCCCGACGGGAGCGGGGGAACCATCATCCAAGTGACGACGCTCCGCGCGCTCAGCCCGCAGCAGGGCGATCTCAACACGAGCCCTACTCAGCTCGTCTAATGCATGGTCCAGCTCCGTGTTTAGCACGGCGGCTAGGTTGACTGTGCTGCTCAACCTAGGATTGTCCTCACCAGCAGGTGAAACAATCACGCCTCTTGTGCTGCCAGATGGACGGCGGGGGTAATACTTCAGGTCGAGGCCGTCAGCTACCCCACCGAGAACCGAGCAGTAGTGCGAAAGCGCACGCCATGCAGCATCCTGCATGGCTGCCTCAGCTGAGTCCCGCTCAGAGATAGAATACTGCTCTGAGCAAGCCTCCGCGCCCTGGAGACTGTTCTCCGGACGGCACACCAAACAGGTCGCCTCCCAGCGGTCCGGGTAGACCCCGCGACTATGCTGGTAGACCACACAGCGATACTCGATGGACCAAGTACGCCGGTCAAGTGCCCGACGTAGCAGGGTGTCGAGCGCGTCGTGGAAGTGACACCCGCGAGCAGCGTCGCGAGTGATGGGTCGAGCAACCCATCCTTCCGGCTCATGGTCAGCAGAGAAGTCGATGTCGTGGCTCAAGCTGTCGTCGCCATCTCCGTTGTCTGGATCTCCTCCAACAGCTACTCCAGAAGCTGGGACGCCCAGTGGTGGTGCAGGGGGCGCCTCCGGAGGAAGCACAGGGGAGCAGCTCCTCACAGACTCTATCTCCTGCTGGAGCGAGAAAGAAGAGCCCTGCTGCTCCTGTCGTCGACGTTCCTGCTCCTCATGCAGGCGGTGGTGCAGTCTCTCCAAGTGGCTGGACTGTCCGGCCACGGGACGGCGAAGCGGACGCTCAGCAAGGCGGGAGGGTAAGAAGGGGATGACGGACTTTCGTGCAGTGTGTCTAAGACGAGCCATCTACAAAAGACATCGCAAGCAAAAGGGGGAGAACAGAATTAATATGACCAGCAAATAATGAATCATAAATAAATGAAGGATCAGAATAATAATGAATCATAAATAAATGAAGGATCAGGATAAACAAAATTTTCAGCAAGGTATATTATATAGTAGAACATAGGTTTGGTCAGTAGGACCAACTTTTGAAGGGATATCAAAGTCAAGGCAGGGACAGAGGTCTATAATCCTTAGAACGACCATTCTACTCTAGGTTAGCGGTCCTACAGTCAGCACGGCTTTGATACCACTTATGTCACACCCGGTTTTTAGAAGGCAAACCGAATGCGAACCATGTACGTGCCAGGATCAGTTATTCACGTACACAGCAGTTACATAACATGGACATCATCACACAGTGCTCAAATAGTATTAAAAGGGAAATAATAGTCAATTACATCATACGTCTGAGACGTCCATATAGTTCTTACAATAAATCAAAGTGCGGAAAAGAAACGTAGATAACACGGCCTTCACAGGCAGCCGACTGGGGGTTGCCGCTAACCCACGCCTAGAACTCGTCGTAGTCTTGGAACTCCTGGAAGTCTCCTTCCACAGCTTCATCTTCTCCCGAGCAGTGGTTGCAATGCTGACAACCTGGGGGGTTTGGTGTGTAGAGCAAGGGTGAGTACACATCAACATACTCAGCAAGCATCCTGTCTGGCTGTAGTGGACTAGCTTTATGTGGGGATAAGTCAAGCAGTTGCTTTTAGTTGGTCAGGTTATTACTTACTAGTAGAAAGCCAGGTTTTAACATTAACCCACGTTATTAGCCCAATGTATCCTTCCCAAACGGAAAGAATACCACTTACCAGCACCATAATCATAATCAGAACCATCAATCTCATTGCCACCTGTACCAAAATATCTCTGATCAAGTATCACTAATCTCTGGAGCTCCCTTGGCCGCTCATAACCGCGAGCACGGCTGATATATCAGTTTCATAACACTCTGCAGAGGTTGCGCACTTTACCCACAAGTCGTGATTCCCTCTCTAGCCCGGGCTTGCAAGACCCTTATTCACTCCCAAGGTGAATGGCTAGGGATTCACTACAAAGCCTTTACAAAGATTCCCCGGGGCTGTAGCCACCCGTTAGGTTTCCTAAATGTACCGCACTCCTCCCCAAGGGACAAATCAACCTTGGCAGAGCGAGCCGCATACACCGAGCCCCATTGACGGCACAACGGCTAAGTGATCTACACCCCAGTTCCTCTAATTATTCAGCTAAGGGCGTCCCATTCCACCCTCATGGTTGCACTGTTTTCCCGGGCGGTCATCCATTGAACAGGTCCTTACGGAGAGGCACTCGAGAAACCGCTCGAGTCCCCTTAAATGCCACAAGTACGATCATAAATAAGAAGGGGAAAACAGCGTATCATAGATAATCACATCATGTTCATTGATTAGAGTTGAGCAATAGCATCAGACTAAGCAGTAATAATCCGACCCAAATAGGTAAACAAGGACATGGATAACAAAAGCTAGTCAATCCTTAGGTATAAATGTGTAATGCGGGAGGTGAATTAAAGAATGAATAGGACAGAGATAGGTCAAAGGACACTTGCCTCCACCAACCGACTGCTGCTCAGGGGCTTCTCCTGCAAATTCCTCGGGCTCTTCGACCGGATCGTTCTCTATGCGAGCGCAAACATACATACATCCACATATTTAATACAAAAGAACAATACACCATACAAGGGAACAAGTAAAGCGAATATGCATCAAGTATGACATTCGATATCGCATCTGTTATGGTTAGAAAGAAACGGGGAAAGGTCTCGCAGGGGGGGGGGGTTAAAGTTTATGCACTAATGATTCAGTTACAATTGGTTCTTAACAAAAAAATTCTGTTATATGCACTAATGGAAACCTAGTCATTTTAGTTGATCGCATTGAATGAGATAAACAATTAATTACGTGAATCAACTGGCATAACGGAATTTTAAATTGAACTTCATATTTCAATAATAATAACAATGATTAGCCTACCTAAAATAAAATAACTATGATCACAGAAAGTAAACTAAAATAAAATAAAATAAAAAAAATAAAAAAAACAGGGGGGGGGGGGCGGTTGAACCGGCCCTAGGGCGGTTGAACCGGCCCTGGGCAGGGCGGCCGAGCTGGGGGCGGGCGCGGGCGCGGGCGGCCGAGCTGGGCGGCCGGGCGGCCGAACCGGGCGGCCAGGGCGGCTGAGCCGGCCAAGCGGCCAGGGGGGCGCGCGGCCAGGCGCGGCTGGGGCGGCCAGCGGCTGGCTGGGCGGCCAGGCCAGCGGCCGGCTGGGCGGCGCGCGGCCAACGGCGGCCAGGGGGGCGGCCGGGGTTGGCTGGGGGGGCGGGCCGAGGGCCAGGCGGCCAAGGGCGGCCAAGGGGAGAGGAGAGGGGAGGGAGGGAGGAGAGGGAGGAGAGAGGAGGGGGGGCTCACCGGCGTTGGGCGGCCGACGGCGAGGGCGGCGGCCGAGCAGGGGGCGGCGGCGGCTTAGGGCAGGGGTAGGGGATGGTGGCTAGGGAGAGAGAGAGGGAAAGAATGAGGGAGAGGGGGTTTTGGGAAAAAAAGGGGGGTGGGGGGCGGCTGGGCCTGCCAAGGCCCAAGAGGGGGCGCGCAGGGGCGGCTGGGCCGGCCGGGGTCGGCCCACGGCGCGGGAGAGAGAAAAAAAAGAGAGAGAGAAAGAGAAAGAAAAAGAAAGAAAAGATTTTCCCTTATTTTCGAAATCCGATCTTCCTACATGAATGCATTTGCACTTTCAAACAATCAAAGAATGCATAGTTCGACATGGTGCATCAAACAACATAAAACAGTTTTATGGTTTTCTTTACACGGGAATTCCAAACCGAATCCCGCTAGCTTTGGAAAAGATCAAGGTCTAGCGAGGGGAAAAAGAAAAAGAAAAGGTAACGCCCGAATTTTGGCGAGTAAAGAAAAGAAAAAATTCAACTGCAAAATTCGGGGCGTTACACTCACGAATGAAATTCACAAGATGAGGGTCAATGACAGTGAAAGACCTGAGCATAAGTCGGATGACGTCGTGGTCCGTCCATCTCGTGCTTCCATAGCTCCTGATCTTGTTGACCAGGGTCTTGAGCCTGTTGTACGTTTGCGTTGGCTGCTCCCCCTGATCATGGCAAACCTTCCTAGCTTGCCTTCCACCAACTCCATTTTGGTGATCATGGTGCTGTCGTTCCCCTCATGCGATATCTTGAGGGTGTCCCATATTTGCTTGGCGTTGTCCAAGCCGCTCACCTTGTTATATTCATCCCTGCACAACGATGCTAACAAAATAGTGGTAGCTTGTGCATTCTTATGAATTTGTTCGTTAATGAATACAGGGTTATCCATACTATCAGATTGCATTCTATTCTCAACTATCTCCCAAATACTAGGATGGAGAGAGAAAAGGTGACTACGCATTTTGTGACTCCAAAAAGCATAGTCCTCTCCATCAAAGTGTGGAGGTTTACCAAGAGGAATAGAAAGCAAATGGGCATTGGAATTATACAGAATACGAGAATAATCAAATGAAAAATTTGAGTTAACTGGTTTCTTTTTCTCGTCGTAGTCGTCATCTCTTGGGGAAGAAGAAGACTCGTCGTGTCGTAGTAGACGATCTTCTTGATGCGTCTCTTCTTCTTCCCGTCCTTCTTCTTATGACTCGAGCCAGAGTCAGTGGGCTTGTCGTCCCTTGGCTCGTTGAAGATGGACTCCTTCTCCTTATCGTTGACCACCATCCCCTTTCCCTTAGGATCCATCTCTTCAGGCGATTAGTCCCTTACGTGAAGAGAATGACTCCGATACCAATTGAGAGCACCTAGAGGGGGGGTGAATAGGTGATCCTGTAAAATTCAACAACTAATAGCCACAAAACTTGGTTAAGTGTTAGAATGATAAAACCAAGTGGCTATGGAGCGAGCTCTAGCGAATCACAATAATCACACAGAAAAGCAATCACAAGAGACATGCGAGTTATCCCGTGGTTCAGCCAACTAATACTTGCCTACTTCCACGTTGTGGCGTCCTAATGGACGAGGGTTGCACTCAACCCCTTTCAAGTGATCCAATGATCAACTTGAATACCACGGTGTTCTTCTTTCTTATACTTTCTCCCGTTTGCAAGGAATCTCCACAACTTGGAGCCTCTCGCCCTTACAATTGATGATCACAAAGAAGCACGAAAGTAAGGGAGGGGAGAGCAACACACACAAGACTCAAAACGAGAGCACAATCACGCACATAAGTCACAACTTGAGCTCTAAGTTCAACACACGGAGTTCTCAACTCAAGAGGAGCTCCAATTGCTAGCACAAAGAATCAAATGCGTGGGAGTGGAGTCTGGATGCTTAGGAATGATCAAAGAATGCTTGGATTACTCCTCCATGCGCCTAGGGGTCCCTTTTATAGCCCCAAGACAGTTAGGAGCCGTTGGATACAATCTTGGAAGGCTAATCTTGCCTTCTGTCGGGTGGCGCACCGGACAGTCTGGTGCGCCACGGACAGTCACTGTAGCTGCCCGGTGCGCGATCTCCTTCCTTTTCTGGCGCATCTGACCGTTGCAGATTCATGGCAGTTGGCGCACCGGACAGTCCGGTGCCCCCTGCCGACCATTGGCGCGCCCACGCGTCATGCAAAGATTGCGTGGCCGACCGTTGTCGCAGTCGACTGTTGGCTCACCGGACAGTCCGGTGCCCCACCGGACGGTCCGGTGAATTTTAGCCGTACGCCATTGAACTCTTTCTGAGAGCGACGACTTCGCCGCAGACGACTCACCGGACAGTCCGGTGCATCATCGGACAGTCCGGTGAATTATAGTTGTACGCCGCCATCAAGTCTCGAGAGTGGCCTGTTCACCGGAGGCTGGTCTGGCGCATCGGACACTGTCCGGTGCACCACCGGACAGTCCGGTGCACCCAGACCGAGCTGCAGTTGGCTGTACACAGCCAACTCTTCTCCAAACCAATTTCTCCTGTTTCTAGCACTTAGACACAATACATTAGTACCCAAATCAATATACTAAGTCTAGAAATGTACCTTGTAATATGATTTGCACTTCTTCACTCTTTGGCACAAATTAGCACTTAGAGAAACTGTGTTGGCACTTAATCACCAAAACACTTTAGAAATGGCCCAAGGGCACATTTCCCTTTCACTAGGTCATATAGGAAGCCCTATCCTGAATTTTTTGACACCGTGCCATATCCTCGAGGTTTTAGAATCCCGGACTTTGTGAAATTTTCTGGGGATGATTCAAAAACTACCTACGAGCATGTAGGACAATACCTAGCGCAGGTAAGTGAAATTGGTATAACAGATGCCCACAAGGTGAAATTGTTTCCTTTATCATTATCTAGTACTGCTTTCAATTGGTTTACATCTTTAGCGCTAAATTTAGTTACTACGTGGGCATGTTTAGAGCAGAAATTTCATGATTATTTTTTGTGGTGATATTGAACTCAGGCTATCACATCTTACCATGGTTAGGCAGAAATATAATGAAACTGTTTCTGAATACATTAGAAGGTTTAGAGAAATAAGAAACAAATGTTATAGGTTAACTTTAGGGGAAAAGATCTGGCCGATTTAGCTTTCGCGGGGTTATCATCCTATCTGAGGGAGAAACTAGAGGGGCAAGATTTTACTGACATAAACCAAGTCATGCAGCATGCTATCACCCATGAAAGTCGTGCTAGGGACAATAAACAGTATAGCCAATTTAGAGATACGAATGGCAAGGAGAAAGAGAAACAAGGGGTTAACATGTTAGAGCCCAATAATGACAGTGATGAAGAGACAGATGTATGTAGAGATGTCAATAGGGACCCGATACCCGCTAACCTGTGGGGAATTCCCCTATTAGGGTACGGGTATGGGACAAAAATTGTCCCCATGGGTATGGATATGGGACAAAATCTCCACCCATTGGGTAAACGGGTATGGGTTTGGGAAACAATAATCCGAACCCGATTACCCATGGGTATTTCATACGTGTACACCTATCCTGTTTGTATGAATGAGTTGAGGCCGAGTCGGCCATCAAACCCGGCAGACTCCATTTCTTATATTGGTCCTAAAGTGCTTATTTCTTTTCTGATGGATGGATGAATGGATCATGGTTCATGAATGAGTGCTTGCCGATATGGTGATGTATGAAATCTGGATAGTTTATGCTAGATGTTAGTACTTAGTTATCCCTTAATTGGGGATGGGGACCCATTGGGGACCCGAAACCCGAATGGGGATGGGTATGGGATGAGTTTTGTACCCATGATGGGTATGGGTATGGGGATGTATCAAACATGATGGGGATGGGTCTGGGATGCTATAACCCGATGGGGAATTACCCATTGACATCTCTAGATGTATGTGTGGCTGAATGGGTAGATGCGCCAAAGGGTAGGCCTATGACGTGTGCTTTTTAAAGCCCAGTCCAGGGAAAAGGGAAGAGATGAAATATACATTTGATGTGTCCAAGTGTGATAAATTGTTTGACATTTTATTACAGAATAACATCATTAGATTAAGGGAGGGGCATGTTATTCCACCCCCTGAGCAATTGGCTAAGAAAGATTATCGTAAATGGCATAATTTATTTTCTCATTCTACTAACGAGTGTAATTATTTTCGTTGTCAAATACAATCGGCCCTAGCTGATGGACGATTGGCATTTGGAGAAGCTAGCAAAATGAAGCTTGATAAAGATCTGTTCCCTATCAATGTAATTGATTTCGAGGGCAAAAGGGTGTTAGTTCGGATAGATCAGGCCGAAACTACTAAAGACAAGAATGTGGTTATCTCTGATGATCTCAAACTCAAGATGATAAAACCTAAGAGTCCGGAAGTCGGTGTGTGGAAAATAAACGAGAGAAAAAGGGTTCGGTCTGTCTTTAAATCGACTTCTGAATTTTTGATCAATAAATATACTTCACAATGGAAAAGAAATGAGTTCCAACATCCTAGAGGTTTCAAGAGACCCAGGACTCCAGAATGGGCACAAGGCGACTTCTTTGGATAGAGGGGAGGGCCGCTGAACTGGAGAAGCAGGGAACACTGTGCTCATGCAGAAAGCCAATATTTGTTTTCACAACGTGAATTCCCGAAGCGACCATATTTGGAGATAGAGCGAAGGCATGGAGGTGGAGTGTGGAGCAGGCTAGGGAGAAGTATGGGGAGTCGGCCCAGGGCTGTTGCCATATCAAAAGGCCCCGAGGAGTTGCGCTCGCAGATTCAAAAGAAATGGACTCCAGCGGATGCCAGAGGGCTACATATGGGCAAAAAATAGAAGAAGGGGGTGTTATTGTTGATGGGCAAGATGAGCCACTGAGCAAAAGCTGCTCGAAAGTCATAGTGGGAACAGTGGAGTGCGACATATTAAATGATACAGAAGGTTCCCAGGCAGAGGTGGCAAAGCAGAATGGTCAGGTGGTTGTCACTAATAATTACACAAAGAAGGGTGAAGAAGTGGCAGCTAAGCCAAACATAGGGCATGGACGCATAACTGCTGCTAGGACAAACAAATCACAAGGGAGCATGCTGCAAAGTGGTGGTGATCAAGGGGTGAGCAACAAGCGCATGAGGCTTGACATAGGGGCTACATGAGAAATGAATAACTCTGCTAGCTAGGAGGGTGAACGCAGGGCTGAAATGATTGCAAATCAACGCATAGTTGGTCCTGGTGTTGTGATGGATGGCCACTATAGGGCGGAGCATCGCACATTGGCCAAACAATCAGGTTGCAGTAATAAGCAAAGAGCAATACCATCAAGAGTGCCGGTTAGAGAACAGGTTGATACAGGTGAAGAAAATATGTTGATTGGTGTCGCCCATAATGTAGGTCCTGCTGGTCGAGCTTCAGCTAGTAGTGTACTGGACATGGGGGGCAAGAGAAATCATGGTTCAGTTGCGCCCGGTACAAAACCAGCACCAAGATGGTGTCCACCTGGGTTAAGCCGTAAGTAGAAGCGTCGTGTCCAGCGGTTGAGGACTATGGAAATGACAGAAAAGATGAAAGAGCAGGAGCGTGACAGGTGGTTTAATCTGGACAAGCCGATGGTTATTCCTAAGAAGACGTGGAGGGAAAAACGATTGGCAAGGGAATAGGAAAGTGAATACAGTAGCAGCAGCGGTTCTGATGGGGAAAAAGTGCGGAAGTCCTAGGGTGTATGGATGTTAACACGGTGTTTGTATTGCCTACTGAGTTTAGGGCAGCAGAGGGAGATATTGCAGGACTATAGTTAGGGGCTGAGCATGCTGTGTTTGAGAAATCAAATGAGCAGGGGTCTCACCTAAAACCACTATATATTCGCAGTCACATTGATGGGAAGCCAATGGGAGGCATGCTGATTGACAGGGGAGCAGGTGTAAATGTAATGCCGTTGTCCGTGTTTTCTAAATTAGGGTACAAGGAGGGTGAGCTAATTAAGACGAATATGAATCTGAGTGGGTTTTCAGGGGAGCCATCACAAGCAAAAGGGATTATGTCTGTTGAACTCACAGTGGGTAGCAAAACTATCCCAACAGCCTTTTTGTGGTGGATGTAAAAGGGAGGTATAATGTTTTGCTAGGGCGAGATTGGATACATGCTAATGGTTGTGTGCCATCTACTTTGCATCAGTTTTTGGTTCAGTGGGTAGGTGATCAGGTGGAGGTGATTGAGGCGGACACTGTTGTATGTGTTGCGCTGATGGAGGCACCAATGGAATGGTAGCATGGTAACATGCGATGTTTGACAGGAAGAGACTTGTCAGAATATGATTATATCAGTGTAGAGCGAGATAGTTTTGTGTCTATTCATGTAAAGCCGGCTGACATAGCACGGCTCAATGACTTAGTGTTATAAATAAATAAAAATGATAGTTTAAAATGGTTGCAGGAGAGGACAAAAAAATATCGTTTGAGCAAAAACAATATGAGTGAAGTGGTAGATGATTTTGATGATCTTGGAAAGTTAGGACATGGATTCTCATATGTTGACGGGCTGGAGGAAGTGGACATTGGGGATAGAAGGGCGCCAAAGCCAACATTTGTAAGTGCTAAATTAATAGCCGATCAGAGGCAAAAAGTATGTGATTTACTTAGAGAGTTTAAAGTCTGTTTTGCATGGGATTACACTAAGATGTCGGGGCTGAGTAGGGAGTTGGTTGAGCATAGGCTACCAATTAAGCATGGGTTTAGGCCACATAAGCAGCCACCTAGACGATTTAACCACGATATCCATGGTAGAATTAAGGAGGAAGTTGATCGGCTGTTAAAAGCAAATTTCATAAGGCCGTGCAGATATGCGGAGTGGGTCTCCAATATAGTGTCGGTTGAGAAGAAGAATACAGGGAAGATCAGGATTTGTGTGGATTTTAGAGATCTAAACAGGGCCACCCCGAAAGATGAATACCCAATGCCTATAGCCGATGAACTTGTTAATCAGGCTTCGGGGAATAAAATCATTAGTTTTTTTGGATGGTAATGCAGGGTATAACCAGATTTTTATGGCCGAAGAGGATGTATCTAAGACAGCCTTTTGTTGCCCTGGTTTTGTGGGGTTGTTTGAATGAGTTGTGATGACATTTGGATTAAAGAATGCTGGTGCAACATATCAACGGGCCATGAACCTTATTTTTCATGATCTTTTGGGCATTGTCTTAGAAATTTGCATTGATGATGTTGTGGTGAAATCGGCCACTTTCGATGACCATTTAGCCGATTTACGGTTGGCATTGGAGAGGATGCGAAAGTATGGTTTAAAGATGAATCCTCTCAAGTGCGCATTTGGAGTGTCGGCTGGTAAGTTTTTAGGTTTTATCGTGCATGAGCACGGGATTGAGATAGATCCAAAAAAGGTGGAAGCAATCGATAAATTGGGAGAGCCGACATGCAAAACGGATGTTCAAAGGTTATTAGGAAAGATTAATTATTTGAGGCGATTTATATCCAATTTGGCCGACAAAATTGAGTCATTCGTACCTCTTATTCGGCTTAAGCATGAATCTGACTTTAAGTGGGGAGCCGAACAGAGGGAGGCATTCGCTGTTATTAAAAGGTATTTAGCAAGGCCGCCGATGCTTAAAGCATCCAAGCCATGAGTGCCTTTCAAATTGTATATTGCAGCACAAGAGAAGGTGATCGTCGCTGTTTTAATACAAGAACATGGTGGGAGAGAAAGTGTGGTGGCCTATTTAAGCCGTCATCTGCTGGACAGCGAGAGTAGGTATGGGTTCGTTGAAAAACTTTGTTTATCCTTATATTTTGCATGCACTAGATTTCGACATTATTTGCTCTCAAGTACTTGTACTGTAGTATGTCAAACAGATGTAGTTAAATATATGTTACAAAAGCTGATTCTTAGTGGTCGAGTCAGGAAGTGGGCATATGCTTTGATAGAATATGATCTGACTTATGAGTCTTTATCTTCCATGAAAGGGCAAATTATAGTTGATTTTATAACTGATCATAGAGTTGATGTAGAGCAGGAAATCTCATGCCTTAATGTTTGCCCTTGGCAATTATTTTTGATGGTTCTATATGCAAAGAAGGGCAGGGAATTAGCTGTGTTTTGGTATCACCAAATGGTTTATTACATGAAATGTCAGTTAGGATTGAATATTCTTGCACTAACAATCAGATTGAGTACGAAGCGTTGTTGTTTGGTTTAAGGCATTTAATGGATATGGGAGTAAAAGATGTAGATGCGTTCGGGGATTCTTTGCTGGTAGTGCAGCATGTAAAGGGGGAGTTTCAATGCTTAGATGGTTTGTCTGGATATAATTAAACAGATGGATAATTTTAGTATTGCGCATGTGCCCCGAGGCAAGAATGACAGAGCTAACTTTTTAGCACAACAAGCATCGGAGTATAACATAGAGAGAGGACAATTCTTTATTCAGAAGGAGCCGATGTTTGCAGGCATCAATAGTGTAGAAAGGAGTAACTCAGGCCATAAAAAATCCGAGGCCGAGCAGCATGTTGGTACTCGCCTTCCTCTGCGAGTAGATCCAACGGGTGTGAGGAAAGGAAGCGTGCAAGGTTCAACGGGGAGTGGTAATAGCTCTGTTAATCTGCCCTCTCCAGGGTACTGTACGGGGGTATTTATAGGCACTCGAGTGCCTACCGTCCTCGGGCAAGGACGTTTATGCCCTCGGGCGCCTAGAGCATCCTCAGAATATTCCCCCAAAGGGAGGTTACAGACCGTCATTACAGAAAAGGCCATTACAGATGAGGCCCGTAACATGTTCACCCCTGTGGGGCCCTTTACATTGGGTCGAATCCCTCTTGGGCTTCCGGGCATGATGAGGACGTGAGTCCAACAGTCGTCGAGCGGAGTCTTGGCTTCGCCTTACAATGGAGAGGAGCGAAGCCGCGGAGTCCAGTCATGAAGTCCTCATCGAACTGGCGTCCTTAGCGTCGTTGGTGAAGCAAGGCGACGAAGACATGGAGCGAAGGGTAGCGTCTTCGCCTTCGCCCCAACATTTGCCCTTCGAGGGACCAGTTCGACTAAGTTATCTGGAGACGAAGACGTCGTTAGATGGTGGAGACATTGCCCTCGCTCGAAGTGGCCCCGTGGGGGTTTTTGAGGTGACCTTTGATGGACGTGGCACCGTTGGACTACGCGTTTCCTGAAGCGCCGCGCCCTGTCTATAAAAGAGGGCAGCATGGCTTGGGCTGTCGCTTACCTTTGCTTGCACCGGAAAACCCTAACTTTTTGAAACCGCTCGCCCGCTCGCCTGCGTCCCTTGTTCTTCTGCTTCGGAGATCTGGCCCGCGTCAAGCAAACTGCGCGCCACCGTCGACAGTACGTAGCAATGTCGTCTTCTTCCTCATCTACTGCGAATGTGCCGTCGGCCGATTTGTCGTCCGGGGATACTCGAAGTGATATGGCGGCGATGGAGTTACAGCCGGGCCACATGGTGGAGTTCGGCGTCTCGAAGATTTCCTCGGGTCGCGTGCAGGACATGCAGCAGTTGGGGTACTTTGGTAACAGTGTTGGGTGTATCCTAGGGGTGGAAGAGATTCCTGAGCCTGAAGGCGAATTAGTTGTGTTTGAGGCATTCTTGATCACCGGCCTTCGACTGCCTACGCATCGTTTCGTGGCGGAGGTCTTACAGAGGTTCGACGTCCAAGTCCACCAGTTGACACCAAACGCCGTGGTGGCCCTGGCGAAGTATGTCTGGGCTGTGACTTCATACGGCGGTCAGCCCTCCGTGGAGGTCTTCGCCAAGAACTATTGTCTGCACTGGCAGAAGAGAAAAATTGGAGGTGAGATTGCACAGTTTGGATCGTGCATCTTCACACCGAGGACCGGAAAGACTTCAGCGGAAGTCGTGGAACTAGTCCCCTGCGCACGCAATAAGTGGGGCAACTGGTGGAACTATTGGTTTTATGTTTCGGGAGAGGAAGTCGAAGGCCTCCCAGGGCTCCCCACGGCCGTGATGTGCTCCCATTGTGTGGCATTTCCACCGTTCGAGGTGGCGGAGGACGATGAGGACGAAGGGGCCCTTCGGTGCGCTGCCCGCATGAGTAGCGGGCGTGATTTGGTTGAGGAATTCATCGGTTATGGAGTGTGGCCCTTGGCGCATGGCTAGGCGCTTGGTGAAGTGTGCCCTCGCCAGATGCCTACCCTGGGCGGGTAGCTAGTGCGAAGTCCTACCTTCACCTTGGATTTGCACGACCGGAACCCAGCCGCGTTCGTGCATGAAGTAGAGGATGGGGCTGTAAGGATTGTGGGGCGGTTGAGAGCACCTAGAGGGGGGGTGAATAGGTGATCCTGTAAAAATCAAATACTAAGAAAAGCAACCACAAGAGACACGCGAGTTATCCCGTGGTTCGGCCAAGTAATACTTGCCTACTTCCACGTTGTGGCGTCCCAATGGACGAGGGTTGCACTCACCCCCTTTCAAGTGATCTAATGATCAACTTGAATACCACGGTGTTCTTCTTTCTTATACTTTCTCCTGTTTGCGAGGAATCTCCATAACTTGGAGCCTCTCGCCCTTACAATTGATGATCACAAAGAAGCACGGAAGTAAGGGAGGGGAGAGCAATGCACACAAGACTCAAAACGTGAGTACAATCATGCACACAATTCATAACTTGAGCTCTAAGTTCAACACACGGAGTTCTCAACTCAAGAGGAGCTCAAATTGCTAGCACAGAGAATCAAATGTGTGGGAGTGGAGTCTGGATGCTTAGGAATGATCAAAGAATGCTTGGGTTACTCCTCCATGCGCCTAGGGGTCCCTTTTTATAGCCCCAAGGCAGCTAGGAGCCATTGGAGGCAATCTTGGAAGGCTAATCTTGCCTTCTGTCGGGTGGCGCACCGGACAGTCCGGTGCGCCACCGGACAGTCACTGTAACTGTCTGGTGCGCGATCTCCTTCCTTTTCTGGCGCATCCGACCGTTGCAGATTCGTGGCAGTTGGCGCACCGGACACTGTCTGATGCACACCAGATAGTCCGGTGCCCCCTGCCGACCGTTGGCGCGCCCACGCGTCGCACAAAGATTGCGCAGCCGACCGTTGGCGCAGTCGACCGTTGGCTCACCGGACAGTCCGGTGACCCACCGGACAGTCCGGTGAATTATAGCCGTACGCCGTTGAACTTTTCCCGAGAGCGACGACTTCGCTGCAGACGACTCACCGGACAGTCCGGTGCACCACCGGACAGTCCAGTGAATTATAGTCGTACGCCGCCGTCGAGTCCCGAGAGTGGCCTGATCACCGGAGGCTGGTCTGGCGCATCGGACACTGTACGGTGCACCACCGGACAGTCCGGTGCACCCAGACCGAGCAGAGCCAACTCTTTTCCAATTGCTTTTTCCCTATTTCTAGCACTTAGACACAATACATTAGTACCCAAATCAATGTACTAAGTCTAGAAACGTACCTTGTTACTTGATTTGCATTTCTTCAATCTTTGGTACACATTAGCACTTAGAGAAATTGTGTTGGGCACTCAATCACCAAAACACTTTAGAAATGGCCCAAGGGCACATTTCCCTTTCAATCTCCCCCTTTTTGGTGATTTATGCCAACACATCCAAAAGCAACCAAAGGAAGTGCAATATCAATGCAATTGAGAACAAATATTGGTTTTGATTCAAATTTGGCATATTTGGATCATTCTTTGCCACCACTTGGTTTGTTTTTGCAAATCAAATTCATTTTCCTATCTCTAAGTCAAACACACTTGTTTAGGTATAAAGAGAGGTATTCCTAGAGTGAAATTGTTCAAAGATCCAAAAACTCCCCCTTTTTCCTATAATCATAGATTCTCCCCACAAGAGACCAAATTTTGCAAATAAGAGTATTTTGACAAATCAAAAGTGCTAACTCTACTATTTTCAAATTTCTCAAGTGGTAGCTGATCCATTTGCTTTGGCCTTTAATTTCTCCCCCTTTGGCATTAAGCACCAAAATGGGATCATTCTTGGCCCTTTAACCCCATTGCCTCACCAAAATTGTCAATTGAAAGGGAAATAGGGTCAAACCTTTTCCTATATGAATTTTGGTGGTTGAATTGCCCAACACAAATTATTGGACTAACTAGTTTGCTCTAGATTATGAGTTCTACAGGTGCCAAAGGTTCAACACAAACCAATACAAAGTCCAAGAAAGGGTTCAAATAAAAAGAGCAAATGATAACCGAAGTGTGCCCTGGTCTGGCCCACCGGACAGTGTCCGGTGCACCACCGGACAGTGTCCGGTGCACCAGGGAGGATTCACTCTGAACTTGCCAGCTTCGGGAATTTTGGGGAGCCACTCTGCTATAATTCACAGGACTGTCCGGTGTAGCACCGGACTGTCTGGTGTAGCACTGGACTGTCTGGTGTAGCATCAGACTGTTCGGTGTGCCAGCGGAGCAACGGCTACTTCGCGCCAACGGTGGTCTGCAAAGGAACAATGAAAGTGAACAGTATGTGCCTGCGCACGCAGAATTCAGAGCAAGCGCCAGAAGACGCACCGGACAGTGAACAATGTCTGTCCGGTGCACCACTGGACTGTCCGGTGGCCCCACATGTCAGAGCTCCAACGGTCGAACCTTAACGGTTGGGTGACATGGCTGGTGCACCGAACAGTGTCCGGTGGCGCACCGGACTGTCCGGTGCGCCATACGACAGCAGCCCCTCCCAACGGCCACTTTGGTGATTGGGGCTATAAATACCCCCAACCACCAACACTTAAAGGCATCCAAGTTTTCAGCTATTGCATTCAATACAAGAGCTCTAGACTTTACTCCAAGACACAAACAAGGAGATCAAATCCTCTCCCTAGTCCAAAGATCATTCCAATCAAATAGTGACTAGTGAGAGAGTGGCATTTGTGTTCTTTTGAGTTCTTGCGCTTGGATTGCTTTCTTGCTTCCTCATTTCTTGTTCTCAAGTGTTTTGTAACCAAGGCAAGAGACACCAAGTGTGTGGTGGTCCTTGCGGGGTCTAAGTGACCCGTGAGATAAGGAGAAAGCTCACTTGGTCTAAGTGACCGTTTGAGAGAGGGAAAGGGTTGAAAGAGACCCGGTCTTTGTGACCACCTCAATGGGGAGTAGGTTTGCAAGAACCGAACCTCGGTAAAACAAATCACTGCATCTCACTCTTCATTTGCTTGTGATTTGTTTTCGCCCTCTCTTTCAGACTCGATTATACTTCTAACGCTAACCCCGGCTTGTAGTTGTGCTTAAAGTTTGTAAATTTCAGATTCTGCCTATTCACCCCCCTCTAGGCGACTTTCAATTGGTATCAAAGCCTAGTGCTTCATTAGAGCCTAACCGCTCGAAGTGATGTCGGGAGAACACGCCAAGAAGGAGATGGTGACCGGCGAGAAGCCCGCCACAAGCCACGAGAAGGCTCCATCGGGAGAGTTCCGCAACAACAAGAAGGACGAATCACCTCCTCACAAGTCGCATCGGAGTGGCGAGAAGAAAAAGAAGATGAAGAAAGTGGTCTACTATGAGACCGACTCTTTGTCGCCATCGACCTCCAGCTCCGATGCACCGTCCGTAACTTCTAAGCGCCATGAGCGCAAGAAGTTTAGTAAGATCCCCCTACGCTATCCTCGCATTTCTAAGCGTACTCCTTTACTTTCCGTCCCATTAGGCAAACCACCCATGTTTGATGGTGAAGATTATAATATGTGGAGTGACAAAATGAGGCACCATCTAACCTCACTCCACACTAGCATTTGGGATGTTGTTGAGATTGGAGTACAGGTACCATCGTCGGGGGATGAAGATTATGATTCGGACGAGGTTGCCTAAATTCGGCACTTCAACTCACAAGCCACCACTATACTCCTTGCCTCTCTAAGTCGAGAGGAGTATAACAAGGTGCAAGGGTTGAAGAGCGCCAAGGAAATTTGGACGTGCTCAAGACCGCGCACGAAGGAGACGAGGTGACCAAAATCACCAAGAGGGAAACGATCGAGGGGGAGCTCGGTCGTTTTATGCTCAACCAAGGAGAAGACCCGCAAGACATGTACAACCGGCTAAAGACCTTGGTTAATCCAGTGCGCAACCTCATGAGCACCAAATGGGATGACCATGAAATGGTCAAGGTTATTCTTAGATCACTCGTATTTCTTAACCCCACTCAAGTTCAATTAATTCGTGGTGATCCTAGATATAAACTAATGTCTCTCGAGAAAGTGATAGGAAAATTTGTGAGCTTTGAATTGATGATCAAAGGCTCAAAGAAGATTATCGAGCAAGGCGCCTCATCCTCCGTACCTGAGGCATAACCCGTTGCATTCAAGGCAACGGAGGAGAAGAAAGAAGACTCTACACCAAGTAGGGTCCCCATCGACGCCTCCAAGCTCGACAATGAGGAAATGGCGCTCATCATCAAGAGCTTTTGCCAAATCCTCAAGCAAAGGAAGGGGAAAGATTACAAGCCCTATTCCAAGAAGGTTTGCTAAAATGTGGTAAGCCCGGTCATTTTATCGCTAAATGTCCTTTATCTAGTGATAGTGACAGGGATAACGACAAGAGGGGGAAGAAGAAGGAGAAGAAGAGGTATTACAAGAAGGGCGGCGATGCCCATATTTGCCAGGAGTGGGATTCCGACGAGAGCTCCACCGACTCCTCCTCCGACGAGGATGCCGCCAACATCGCCATCAACATAGGTCTTCTTCGCCAACGTCGGCCACAAATGCCTCATGGCAAAGGACGGCAAGAAGAAGAAGGTAAAATCAAGATCCTCCACTAAATATGCAACCTCTAGTGATGAGGATAATTCTAGTGATGATGAGGATAACTTGCTTACTCTTTTTGCCAATCTTAACATGCAACAAAAAGAGAAATTGAATGAATTGATTAGTGCTATTCATGAGAAGGATGAACTCTTGGATAGCCAAGAGGACTTCCTTATTAAGGAAAACAAAAGGCATGTTAAGACTAAAAATGCTTATGCTCAGGAGGTAGAGAAAAATGAAAAATTAACTAGTGAGCTTAACACTTGCCATGACACTATTTCCAACCTTAGAATTGAGAATGCTAATTTGATTGCTAAGGTTGAGAAGTCAAATATTTATGACGATTCAATTACCAATCTTAGAAATGATAATGCTAGTCTAGTTGCTAAGATTGAAAAATTGAATGCCTCTCTCTCTAGCTTTAAGATTGAAAATGAAAAATTAATTGCTAAGGCTAAAGATTTGAATGTTTGCAATAATGCTATTACCAATCTTATAGATGAGAATGCTATTTTACATGCTAAGTTTGTTGAATTGAATGCTATTTTACATCTACGGTTGACCATGTTTCTATTTGCACTAGATGTAGAGATATTAATATTGATGCTATTCATGATCACCTTGCTATGATTAAACAACAAAATGATCATATAGCTAAACTAGATGCTAAAATTGCCGAGCATGAACTAGAAAATGAGAAATTTAAATTTGCTCGTAGCATGCTTTATAGTGGGAGACACCCTGGCATTAAGGATGGCATTGGCTTCCAACAGGGAGACAATGTCAAGCTTAAAGCCCCTCCTAAAAGATTGTCCAATTTTGTTAAGGGCAAAGCTCCCATGCCTCAGGATAACGAGGGTTATATTTTGTATCCTGCTGGTTATCTTGAGGATAAGATTAGGAGAATTCATGCAAAGAAGACTCATTCTGTTTCTCACCATGCTTTTATTTATAAGAATGAGGCTTCTAGCTCTAGGCGTTCTACTCATGTTAAAATGCCTAAAGAGAAAACTCCTATTGCATCAAATGATCATAACATTTCATTCAAGACTTTTGATGCTTCATATGTGCTTACTAACAAATCAGGCAAAGTAGTTGCCAAATATGTTGGGGGCAAACACAAGGGGTCAAAGACTTGTGTTTGGGTACCCAAGGTGCTTGTTTCTAATGTAAAAGGACCCAAGACCGTTTGGGTACCTAAGAACAAGACCTAAATTTGTTTTGTAGGTTTATGCATCCGGGGGCTCAAGTTGGATCATCAACAGCGGATGCACAAACCACATGACTGGGGAGAAAAAGATGTTCTCCTCCTATGAGAAAAACCAAGATCCCCAAAGAGCTATAACATTCGGGGATGGAAATCAAGGTTTGGTCAAAGGATTGGGTAAAATTGCTATATCACCTGATCATTCTATTTCCAATGTTTTTCTTGTAGATTCATTAGATTACAATTTGCTTTCTGTTTCTCAATTATGCAAAACGGGCTACAATTGTCTTTTTACGGATGTAGGTGTTACTGTCTTCAGAAGAAGTGATGATTCAGTAGCCTTTAAGGGAGTGTTAGAGGGTCAGCTATACTTAGTTGATTTCAATAGAGCTGAACTCGACACTTGCTTAATTGCTAAGACTAATATGGGTTGGCTCTGGCATCGCCGACTAGCCCACGTTGGAATGAAGAATCTTCACAAGCTTCTAAAGGGAGAGCACATTTTGGGACTAACCAATGTTCATTTTGAAAAAGACAGGATTTGTAGCGCATGCCAAGCAGGGAAGCAAATTGGTGTTCATCATCCACACAAGAACATCATGACAACTGACAGGCCACTGGAGCTACTCCACATGGATTTATTCGGCCCAATAGCTTACATAAGCATCGGCGGGAGTAAGTACTGTCTAGTTATTGTGGATGATTATTCTCGCTTCACTTGGGTATTCTTTTTGCAGGATAAATCTCAAACCCAAGAGACTTTGAAAGGATTCTTGAGACGGGCTCAAAATGAGTTCGGCTTAAGGATCAAGAAGATAAGAAGCGACAATGGAACAGAGTTCAAGAACTCTCAAATTGAAGGCTTCCTTGACAAGGATGGCATCAAGCATGAGTTCTCTTCTCCCTACACGCCACAACAAAATGGTGTAGTGGAGAGGAAGAATAGAACTCTATTGGACATGGCAAGGACCATGCTTGATGAATACAAGACTTCGGATTGGTTTTGGGCCGAGGCGGTCAACACCGCTTGCTACGCCATCAACCGATTACATCTACACCGAATCCTCAAGAAGACATCTTATGAACTCCTCACCGGTAAAAAGCTCAATGTTTCATATTTTAGAGTCTTTGGTAGCAAATGCTCTATTCTTGTTAAAAGAGGTAGAAAGTCTAAATTTGCTCCTAAGGCTGTAGAAGGCTTTTTACTTGGTTATGATTCAAACACAAGGGCATATAGAGTCTTTAACAAATCCACTGGACTAGTTGAAGTTTCTTGTGACATTGTGTTTGATGAGACTAACGGCTTTCACGTAGAGCAAGTTGATCTTGATGAGCTAGATGATGAAGAGGCTCCATGCGTCGTGCTAAGGAACATGTCCATTGGGGATGTGTGTCCTAAGGAATCCGAAGAGCCTCCACAAGCACAAGATCAACCATCTTCCTCCATGCAAGCATCTCCACCAACTCAAGATGAGGATGAGGCTCAAGATGATGAAGGAGAAGATCAAGAAGATGAGCCACCTCAAGAGGAGGGTAATGATCAAGGGGGAGATGCCCATGATCAAGACAAGGAAGATGAACATGATCCAGGACCGCCACACCCAAGAGTCCACCAAGCAATCCAACGAGATCACCCCGTGAACACCATCCTCGGTGATATTCATAAGGGGGTAACCACTTGATCTCGTGTTGCTCATTTTTGTGAACAATACTCTTTTGTTTCCTCTATTGAGCCACACAGGGTAGAGGAAGCACTTCAAGATTCGGATTGGGTGCTGGCGATGCAAGAGGAGCTCAACAACTTCACGAGGAATGAGGTATAGCATTTAGTTCCACGTCCTAACCAATATGTTGTAGGAACCAAGTGGGTCTTCTGCAACAAGCAAGATGAGCATGGTGTGGTGACAAGGAACAAAGCCCGACTTGTGGCCAAGGAGTATTCACAAGTCGAAGGTTTGGATTTTGGTGAAACCTATGCACCCATAGCTAGGCTTGAGTCAATTCGCATATTACTTGCCTACGCTACTTACCATGGCTTTAAGCTTTATCAAATGGACGTGAAGAGTGCCTTCCTCAATGGACCAATCAAGGAAGAGGTCTATGTTGAGCAACCTCCTGGCTTTGAAGATAGTAAGTACCCTAACCATGTTTATAAACTCTCTAAGGCGCTTTATGGGCTCAAGCAAGCCCCAAGAGCATGGTATGAATGCCTAAGAGATTTTCTTATCACTAATGGCTTCAAAGTCGGCAAGGTCGTTCCTACTCTCTTTACTAAAACAATTGAAAATGATTTGTTTGTATGCCAAATTTATGTTGATGATATCATATTTGTGTCTACTAACAAATCTATTTGTGAAGAGTTTAGTAGGATCATGATACAAAAATTCGAGATGTCTATGATGGGGGAGTTGAAGTATTTTCTAGGATTTCAAGTGAAGCAACTCCAAGAGGGCACCTTCATTAGCCAAACGAAGTACATTCAAGATATACTCACCAAGTTTGGAATGAAGGATGCCAAGCCCATCAAGACACCCATGGGAACCAATGGGCATCTCGACCTCGACACGGGAGGTAAATCCATAGATCAAAAGGTATACCGGTCGATGATAGGATCTCTACTCTATTAATGTGCATCTCGACCGGATATTATGCTTTCTGTATGCATGTGTGCAAGGTTCCAAGCCGATCCTAAGGAAGTTCATCTTAGGGCTGTGAAGCGAATCTTGAGATATTTAGTTCATACACCTAAGTTTGGCCTTTGGTACCCCAAGAGATCCTCATTTGATTTATTAGGATATTCCGATGCTGATTGGATAGGGTGTAAAATTGATAGGAAGAGCACATCAGGGACTTGTCAGTTTCTGGGGAGATCCTTGGTGTCTTGGGCTTCAAAGAAACAAAACTCAGTAGCTCTTTCTACCGCCGAAGCCGAGTACATTGCCGCAGGCCATTGTTGCGCGCAATTGCTTTGGATGAGTCAAAGAAAAAGCATTTGAGACAGGGGGAGAAAATTTCAAATATTTAAAATGCTTCTTTCAATCTTATTCTCATACCTTTGACTATTTGCAAAAGGATTTTGAAAAGAATTTTACAAAGAATTTGCAAAAACAAAACTCGTGGTGCAAATGTGGTCCAAAATTTTAAATAAGAAGAAAACCATCCATGCGTATCTAATAGAAATAATTATTGGTTTAATTCCAAGCAACCCTTGCACTTCTTTATGCAAACTAGTTCTATCCTGCACTTTTATATTTGCTTTGGTTTGTGTTGGCATCAATCACCAAAAGGGGGGAGATTGAAAGGGAAATAGGGTCAAACCTTTTCCTATATGAATTTTGGTGGTTGAATTGCCCAACACAAATTATTGGACTAACTAGTTTGCTCTAGATTATGAGTTCTACAGGTGCTAAAGGTTCAACACAAACCAATACAAAGTCCAAGAAAGGGTTCAAATAAAAAGAGCAAATGACAACCGAAGTGTGCCCTGGTTTGGCGCACCGGACTGTCCGGTGTGCCACCGGACAGTGTCCGGTGCACCAGGGAGGATTCACTCTGAACTTGCCAGCTTTAGGAATTTTGGGGAGCCACTCCGCTATAATTCACCGGACTGTCTGGTGTAGCACCGGACTGTCCGGTGTGCCAGCGGAGCAACGACTACTTCGCACCAACGGTCGTCTGCAAAGGAACAGTGAAAGTGAACAGTACGCGCCTGCATGCGCAGAAGTCAGAGTAGGCGCCAGAAGGCGCACCGGACAGTGAACAGTGTCTGTCCGATGCACCATCGGACTGTCCGGTGGCCCCACATGTCAGAGCTCCAACGGTCGAACCTTAACGGTTGGGTGACGTGGCTGGCGCACCGGACTGTCCGGTGCGCCATACGACAGCAGCCCCTCCCAACGGCCACTTTGGTGGTTGGGGCTATAAATACCCCCAACCATCAACACTTCAAGGCATCCAAGTTTTCAGCTATTGCATTCAATACAAGAGCTCTAGACTTCACTCCAAGACACAAACAAAGAGATCAAATCCTCTCCCTAGTCCAAAGATCATTCCAATCAGATAGTGACTAGTGAGAGAGTGATATTTGTGTTCTTTTGAGTTCTTGCGCTTGGATTGCTTTCTTCCTTCCTCATTTCTTGTTCTCAAGTGTTTTGTAACCAAGGCAAGAGACACCAAGTGTGTGGTGGTCCTTGCGGGGTCTAAGTGACCCGTGAGATAAGGAGAAAGCTCACTTGGTCTAAGTGGCCGTTTGAGAGAGGGAAAGGGTTGAAAGAGACCCGGTCTTTGTGACCACCTCAACGGGGAGTAGGTTTGCAAGAACCGAACCTCGGTAAAACAAATCACCGCGTCTCACTCTTCATTTGCTTGTGATTTGTTTTCGCCCTCTCTTTCGAACTCCGATTATACTTCTAACGCTAACCCCGGATTGTAGTTGTGCTTAAAGTTTGTAAATTTCAGATTCCGCCTATTCACCCCCTCTAGACGACTTTCATCAATTAAGATCAAAAAGGCAATAAGAGCATAGATATGAACTTGGAGTTATTACCGGAGTGCAGTGGAAGTCTTTGCATGGTCCAAGTTCACCTTTCCCTTTCAATTCACTTTTGATACTAAATCAAGAACTCAAACACAAAGGTTAGTCTCAAAGGGTCAAGTTGTAGCATGCCTCCCCCTAAATAAGTGCATCTCTTGCAAATGGACTTGTGAGGTCTGGGGATCATGTGTACAACTTGAGCACCACAAATGAACAAAAATAGATTGAAATGCATAAAACACATGTATGCTATAGATCAATCCAAGTTACGCGAATCTAAGACATTTAGCTCACTACGCAACCTGCAAAACCTTTTCTCATCTAAAGGCTTAGTGAAGATATCGGCTAGCTGATTCTCGGTGTTAATATGGTACACCTTGATATCCCCCTTTTGCTGGTGGTCTCTCAGGAAGTGATGCCGGATGTCTATGTGCTTAGTGCGGCTGTGTTCAACAGGATTATCCGCCATGCGGATTGCACTCTCATTGTCACATAGGAGTGGGAATTTGCTCAGCGTATAGCCAAAGTCTCGGAGGGTTTGCCTCATCCAAAGTAGTTGCACGCAACACTGTCCTACGGCAACATACTCGGCCTCAGCGGTGGATAGGGCAACAAAAGTTTGTTTCTTTAAGCTCCAAGACACCAGCGACCTTCCTAGGAATTGGCACGTCCCTGATGTACTCTTCCTATCAACCTTGCAACCGGCATAATCGGAGTCTGAATATCCAATCAAGTCAAATGTAGACCTCTTTGGATACCAGATCCCGAAGCAAGGCGTAGCAACTAATATCTAAGAATCCGCTTAACGACCACAAGGTGACATTCCCTTGGGTCAGATTGATATCTAGCACACATGCATACGCTTAGCATAATATCCGGTCTAATAGCACATAAATAAAGCAAGGAACCTATCATAGACCGGTATGACTTTTGATCAACGGACTTACCTCCTTTGTTGAGGTCGACATGTCCGTTGGTTCCCATTGGTGTCTTTGCGGGCTTGGCGTCCTTCATCCCGAACCGCTTGAGCAAGTCTTGCGTGTACTTCGTTTGGGAGATGAAGGTGTCGTCCTTGAGTTGCTTCACTTGGAACCCAAGGAAGTAGTTCAACTCTCCCATCATTGACATCTCAAATTTCTGAGTCATCACCCTGCTAAACTCCTCACAAGACTTTTGGTTAGTAGAACCAAATATTATGTCATCGACATAAATTTGGCACACAAATAGGTCACCATCACAAGTCTTAGTGAAAAGAGTTGGATCGGCTATCCCAACCTTGAAAGCATTAGCAATTAGGAAATCTCTAAGGCATTCATACCATGCTCTTGAGGCTTGTTTAAGTCCATAGAGCACCTTAGAGAGCTTACACACATGGTCGGGGTACTGTTCATCCTCAAAGCCAGGGGGTTGCTCCATGTACACCTCCTCCTTGATTGGCCCATTGAGGAAAGCGCTCTTCACATCCATTTGGAACAACCTGAAAGAGTGGTGAGTGGCATAGGCTAATAGAATGCGAATAGGCTCTAGCCTAGCCACAGGAGCAAAAGTCTCCTAGAAATCCAAACCTGCGACGTGGGCATAACCTTTTGCCACAAGTCGAGCCTTGTTTCGTGTCACCACCCCGTGCTCGTCTTGCTTGTTGCGGAACACCCACTTGGTTCCCACAACGTTTTGCTTGGGACGTGGCACCAATGTCCAAACTTCATTTCGCTTGAAGTTGTTGAGCTCTTCCTGCATGGCCAACACACAGTCTGGATCTAGCAAGGCCTCTTCTACCCTGAAAGGCTCAATAGAAGATACAAAAGAGTAATGCTCACAAAAATTGGCTAATCTAGAGCGAGTGGTTACTCCCTTGCTAATATCACCCCATATCTGGTCGACGGGATGATTCCTTTGAATCGTCGCTCGAACTTGAGTTGGAGGGTCTGTGGTACTTCCTCCTCCTCATCTTGGACATCCTGTGCTCCCCCTTGATCACACGCCTCTTCTTGAGGAACCTGTTCATCATCCTAATGTGGCGGAACCACCCGAATTATTCCAGCTTAAGTGCCTAAGTCACGCCTTAGGGGCCGTAACGCACTTAAATCGGAATAACCCGTCAGTCCCTCAGATCTAGTCTGATGGAGCCACTTAACCAGGATCAAATTCCACAATCTCACTCGAAGGCGAGTCACAGAAGAAATACAATAAAACAGGAAACCTCAAATTAAGTACGGAGTTGTTACATAAATCGGAGTTTTTGAGTAGCAATAAAGTTCACAAAATAAAGTGCAGCGGATGATCGATGTCGTCGGTATCGAGGAATTGGGCAAGGCCTAGCCCACTACTCCTCGTGCTCCTCTCCTGCCGGAGCAACATCCCACTCGACCGTCCAACCCGGTGGCAGGGTGGTAGGCCAAGTCACACCATCAATCATTTCCTGAATAGTACCTGCAAAAATTTTGCCACAAGCAAGGCTGAGTATACTAATACTCAGCTAGACTTACCCGGTGTGAGGAATCTACTCCTCTACCTCTAGACTATGCAACTGTTTGGCTGAGGGGTTTGGTTTGCCAAAAGCACTAGCTGTTTCTAAAAGCAAAGTTTTAGCTTTCCAGTTTCTATCATCATTAACTTAGCTAGATTGCTCCTTCTAAGCATACATGGTAACAATCAATTTATTCAATCAACAAGTTATCTTATGTAACCACATTTCACTTCTTACTCGATGCAGTACAAGGAATCAAACAGTCTCATTAGCTGCGAGAAGCAGACGATTCGAATCGAGTTTTAACCTTGCAAGGTAAACCTAAACACACGGCATGTTAGGGTACTCTGACCCTGCACATGACAACCGTCCCCATCGATTCCCCGTTCGCGTCCAGGCCTCACCGCCTTGGCATACAATGCTCCACTGACCCCGGCTGCCGCCGTGCAGTGACCGCACTTGTACCCACCATAGCTAGCATGGGAGACCCAGTCTCAGGTCGCATGAGGGATAAAGTCCGCGCCCGGCTTCACTCAGGTACTAGGTTTACCGGTTACCATATTTCCCGGCATGTGCTTAGTACGTTCAAAAGCTTGACTCAGGTATCCACACATTAATCCTTAATTCTTTTTCCCGTCTCATGGACAAGACATCCTCCCTGGATCCAAGTCCATAGACCAACATAAACCCCGTTATCAAGATGAATACAATCAATTCCTGACCTCGCGTGAGTGCTAGAAAAATCACTCGACTTCTACCGAGATCCTGATTAGCAAGCAGCTACTCGACCTAGCATACTAGTATTCATCTCAAAAAGGAATCCTAAGTTCATGCAACTAGAGGTTTCAAGCAACTCCTACACTTAAGTGCACATCACAAACCTACAAACATTAAGTGTAGTAAAGTAGCATATATATAAACGGTTATGCATAAAACCGGGGCTTGCCTTCAATTGCTGGGGCTGCAGGGAGATCCTCAATAGTAGCCTCTGAAGCCTGCTCCTGGTCCTCCTCTTGGACAGGTCCTTGCTCGGGGATGAGCACGTACTCTCCGTCGGCAAGATTACAATCTAATGAATGCATTGCGTAAGATATATGCATGATATGATATGTGCTTCTAGAAATTACAACTTTAAAGGTGTATGATCTTCTTGAGTTAAACAAGGTTACTTTACTTATGTAAGACCCTTGGGTGGTATACTTGGTAAATTGGTTTAAACTTAGCTAAGGTAAGTAGTGGATTCAAATTTTTTTTGGGTTTCCACTGGATTCCTTTTAAGTCTTGGAGAGAATTGATAAGTTCTCAAGTTAGCCTTATTGGGGTGAGGTTTATTTCGTCTTCCCTTTTCTTTTATTCTTTTTAATGTTTTGGAGTGGGTTTGAACTACAAGTTGCTTTTATAAAATTCTAAAAATTCTGCAAAAATTACAGTGGCTTGGTACTGCTGTATGTTTCTCTGTCTCAAAATTTGGGGATCAGAAAGTGAATAGTTTTCTCTGGACAAAATTATCAAATCCTAGGGCAGAAGGGGTGCTTTGAACTACAACTATTATTTAACAGTGGGTAATTCTCTAAAACTTATTTTTGCTGGCTTTTAGGTGTTATAACATGACTTGATACAATTTTCTAGTCATTAATACCTTTTAGTTATTTTACTATGGTTTTCTCAAGTTTCTAGCCAAATAGGTGCTTTCTACTACCACTATATTTGAAAAATATCAAACAACAGAGTTCTTATTTTTCTTAGTTTTTGTTTTGTGCAAGAGCAATCATTCTGAAGTTTGGCATCTATTTGCTTAAGGGAAGGGGTGGTATGCATTATTTGAATCAAATGGCCTTTCTTTTAAATTATTAGCAATAGGTATGAGTTTGCTTCTTTTTCATGGGTTTGCATTTTTCTCTGGTAGTTTATCTCATCATGGACTTAGCTAATTTTTTGTTGCCCATTATCACATTATTAGGGGTTGTTAAAGAATTATTGGGAAAATGCCTTATTATCACTTTGTATTTATTTTCCTTACTTAAACAGTTGGGCTGAGGTGCTCTTTATTTTTGTAGTGGAGCTCTGGTGGTTGTAAGTCCACTGGATTTTTACTACTCATTTTGGTTATAGTTTTGCTATTCTAATAATTGATTTTCAGTCCATATAAGGCTAAATAAAACATTTTAATTTAAAACTGGTCCAAATTAATGGTCTCTGTATTTTTCCTAGGTTCTCTGTTACATAAGTAAACTAGGAAAAATAATCTTAATCATTGTTCATCAATTTCTAATGCCTTTCTGATTTTCTCTAAGTTTTGCACAAATTAGCTTTAAATGAATAACTACATCATAATTTCTAATGCTGGGGTTCCTACCTTTTTTAAACAGTGTCTAAATGAGGTTTAAACATCTACAAATTTTCTTAAGTTCAGCACAGAAGAAAAACTAATTTTCCTTAATTAAACAAGGTTTGGTGGGTTTCTGTTTTTAATTTTAAACTCTAAAATTTAGAACAGAAAGCATAGGGTTTATTATTTTTAAATGATGGTTCATAATATTCAGGAGCTAGCAAAATTGGTTTGACAACTTTTTATGAAGAATTCAGCAAGTTATGGATTTTCTAAGTTCTCTGGTCATTTTAAAAAGATTAACAGAAATGGTTTAATGGAAATCCACTTTGCACTGGGGTCCCTGGCGGGTTTTTAAGTTTTCCTCGCGAATCAGTCCTTAAGCTACTATTCACATGAGTCGCTGACGTTACAGAAAACCCCTCGGGTTCTACGGATCCTAACCCGAGGTCCTTCTTCTACCTCAAACAGTAACCGCGGCGGAAGAAAGGGCGGAGGGGCTTACTGGCGGCAAGATTGCTCCGGTGAAGTGGTCGAGGACGTAGGGGAGGTCTCGGGGATCACAACGAGGTGCGGGTCACCGTCGGAGATGACCGGAGTCGGTCGGTCCACGCGCGCAGGCGGGGATGCTCGTCGGCGGCGAGGAGTCCGGCCTGGTCACGGCGAGATAGAGCAATTGGATGGGTCAAAGAGGTTCATGGGATGCCAGAGAAGATATGGGTGCAAGGAATCGGTCGGAGACTCACTGGATAGCTCGGTCCACGCGCGGCGGCGGAAGACCGAAGTCCGGTGAGGTCGATCTCGGGCCTCCGGTGAAGTCCGGCCAGGTCCGAGGGCTTAGCAAGCTTCACGGGCTACTGGCGGAGCTAGCCGAAGCACTAGCTTGCCCAGAGGATGGCTGGGGTGGGCTGGCCACGATGGCCGAGGCTCTGGCGGCAATGGCGGGCGGAATTGAGCTCGCCGGAGCTAAGGGAAAGTGGCTGGCCGGTGAGGGTGAGTGCGGGGCGAAGTGAGGTGCGCCTGGGGAGGCTTTATAGGCGCGGGCGGGCACGGCCGAGGGCGAGGGAGCGCGGCGGACTTGACCGGACGTCAGGGCGAGCGCGCGCGCGGGTTGGGCGAGCTCTGGCGTGCCGACCAGGGTCGAACACGTGTGCCCGTGCGTTCTGCCCAAGTTCTGGCGCGTGTGGTCGCTCATCCGAGCCTGCTCTCGCCTTGGTCAGTGCACAAAACCTCTTCTCCTCCCTACAAGCTACCATTCTTGTGTGGGGGTCAAAGGATTTTGCCTACTGGTTGCAGAGATATGGAGCCAGGAAATCCGGTCTGTCTCCCTGCTCAAACCCGAGGCAAATCCAAGGTTTTGTCGTGTCTAGAGCTCGCGTCCCAATGCCATCTTCTGGCACACGACAGAGGGGTTAGTTAGACACAATTTTGTCAATGGGGCCATTAGGATTCGAGTTGGGGATCAAGGTGAACATCCCTGATCTTTGGCTCAAGGTCTGAATTTCAGAATTCTGAAATTCAGAATTCCCATTAAGTCCCCACATGAGAAGCTTGATTTGGGGTTTTTCTTGAGTTATTTTGGCTAAGCTTTCTCAACCTTTCTTGTTGCTCATTAAATATACCTCAATTTTTATAATTGGCTCAAGTCAAAATTTTAAACTTTTCATCCCCTTTTTCTTACTTTCTTGAATTTAGCTCATGGGGCTCACTTAGGGTTTTCATTAGGGTTGTACATTCTTATCTTTTTAAAAGACTCAATTGTTTGGATCATGATACTTTTAAGTATATACTTGGTGAATCTTTTAGTACTTAAGTTATTTGATGTTCATGCTTACTTTGGTTCACATACAATGATGGTTCTTGGTTTGGCATTTGAGAGAAACCCTAGGTAACACTGGGGTGTCACAGCCTTCCCCCCTTAAAGGAATCTCGTCCCGAGATTCGGGCCAGAGTCCTCCTGGGGTGAAGCGAAGGGTGAGACTTATAGGAAATGGGTGAGTGTTGTTATTATCAGGGTAAAACTGTTCTTCGAATGTCATTGTCTTTGCAACTTCAGAAGGAAGCCCTTTTAAGCTTTACTTCATAGTTACTTCATTCTGAATTAAGATTATATTTTTGAAAATTAGATTCGAAGGGCAGGAGGAGGGGTTGGGGGTGATTACGTACCAGCTTCCTTAGGTAGGCAATCGGGAAAGTTGGATCTTAGGAATTCCTCGGTTTCCCAAGTAGCTTCCTCCTCTGAGTGATTACTCCACTGGACCTTGTACATCTTGATCGATTTAGCCCGAGTTGATCTCTCCTTGCAATCCAGAATCTTGGAGGGGTACTCTTGGTACGATAGATCTGACTCTATCTCCAATTCTGGCTCTACTAATATCTCAGTCGGCAATCGAACACACTTCTTCAGTTGAGATACATGGAATACATCGTGAATGGCAGACATCTTTGAAGGTAACTTCAGCTTGTATGCCACGGGTCCACATGCTTCTATGATCTCATAAGGTCCGATGTAGCGAGGGGCTAGCTTGCCTTTGATCCCAAACCTCTGCATTCCCTTGGTGGGTGATACCTTGAGGTATACGACACTTCCCACCTCGAACTGGAGAGGTTTCCTTCTCTTATCATGGTAACTCTTCTGCCTGGCCTGAGCAGCTTCTAGATTCTTCCTGATTAGTTTGACCTTCCTTTCGGCTTCAGTCACTAAGTCAGGTCCAAAAACTTCTCTTTCACCAGGTTGAGACCAATTGAGTGGTGTCCTGCACCTTCTTCCATAGAGAGCTTCAAAAGGTGCCATCTTTAGGCTGGATTGATAACTATTGTTATAAGCAAACTCTGCTAAGGAGAGGTGCTTATCCCAGTTCTTGCCACAATCGATCGCACAAGCTCTCAGCATATCCTCCAGAATTTGGTTTACCCTTTCCGTCTGACCATCAGTCTGTGGGTGGTAAGCTGAACTTCTGATTAGCTTAGTTCCCAGAGACTCTTGCAATTGTTCCCAAAATCTGGCAACAAATTGGGCTCCTCGGTCAGAAACAATGGTCCGAGGTAATCCGTGCAAACACACGATCCGGTCAATATACAATTCTGCATATTTCTGAGCCTTATCGGTGGTGTGTGTAGGAAACGGGTGACGCCTAAGAGGGGGGGTGAATTAGGACTTCTAAAACTTTTACTAAACTAGGCCACAATTAAATCCCTAGAGCAAAACCTATGCAAATAATCAAAACTAGAATGTGCAAACTAGGTTTTGTCTAAGTGTTGCTATCTCTACCGCAAAAGGCTAAGTTTCAATCTATATGTCGGCGTTTCGAGACCAGGGGGTCCCCGAGCCGACGAGTGAGAGTGCCGCGTGCCCCAGCCCAGATGGGTCGAGCGCGTGGGCGAGCGCGAAGGGGGGAAAGAGAGCGAGAGGTCGGTGGCCGGAGCCGGGTCGTGACGAGGGAGACGGAGATTCCCGCGGCCTTTCGTGTTCGCCCCGCGCCCAGGTCGGGTGCGCTTGCAGTAGGGGGTTACAAGCGTCCGCGCGGGTGAGGGGAGCGAGCGGCCCCAAGAGAGCGCCTGCCCCTGCCCTCGTTCCCGCGAGGCCAACCTTCTCTAAGAAGGCCCTGGTCCTTCCTTTTATAAGCGTAAGGAGAGGATCCAGGTGTACAAAATGGGGGTGTAGCAAGGTGCTACGTGTCTAGCGAGGGAGAGCTAGTGCCCTGAGTACATGCCAAGGTGGCAGCCGGAGAGATCTTGGCATCCTGTTAGTGTGGCGTCGTGGCTGTCGGAGAAGCAGTGGAGCTTGGCGGAGGGACAGCTGTCGGAGCAGTTGGGCCCTTGCTGACGTCCTCCTGCTTTCGTAAGAGAGCTGGGAGCCGCCGTCGTCATGAGTCCAGTGGGGTGCCATCATTGCCTATCTGGCGGAGCTAGCCAGATGGGACGCCGGTCTTGTTCTCTGCGACCCAAGTCGGCTTGGGGCAGGGTGATGACAACGCTTCCTGTTGATGTGGCGGACCTGTGTCCTAGGTCGGGCGACGTGGAGGCTCCTCCGAAGTCGAGGTCGAGTCTGTCCTGCATGGCCGAGGCCGAACCTGAGCTCCTGGGTCGGGCGAGGCGGAGGTCGTTCGGCGGAGGCCAGGGCGGAGTCCGAGCCCTGGGTCGGGCGAGGCGGAGTTCATCGTCTTCCGGGGCCTTAGCCCGAGTCCGAGCCCTGATTCGGGCGGAGCGGAGTTCACCGTCTTCCGGGGCCTTAGCCCGAGTCCGAGCCCTGGTTCGGGCGGAGCGGAGTTCGCCGTCTTCCGGGGCCTTAGCCCGAGTCCGAGCCCTGGTTCGGGCGGAGCGGAGTTCGCCGTCTTCCGGGGCCTTAGCCCGAGTCCGAGCCCTGGTTCGGGCGGAGCGGAGTTCGCCGTCTTCCGGGGCCTTAGCCCGAGTCCGAGCCCTGGGTCGAGCGGAGCCTCCTATGGCACCTCTGGCAAAGCCTGGTTGCCCGTCGGTCTTACCTTTTGCGTTAAATGCCCCGATGACTTGGTCGGTTGGCGCGGTGATTTAGTCAGGGTTACTTCTTATCGAAGGCAAGGCCTCGGGCGAGCCGGAGATGCGTCTGCCGTGAAAGAGGAGGCCTCGGGCGAGACGGAGTCATCTCAGGGTCGGCTGCCCTTGCCCGAGGCTAGGCTCGGGCGTGGCGTGATCGAATCGCTCGTATGGACTGATCCCTGACTTAATCATACCCATCAGGCCTCTGCAGCTTTATGCTGATGGGGGTTACCAGCTGAGAATTAGGCGTCTTGAGGGTACCCCTAATTATGGTCCCCGACAGTAGCCCCCGAGCCTCGAAGGGAGTGTTAACACTCGCTTGGAGGCTTTCCGTCGCACTTTTTTGCAAGGGGACCAGCCTTTCTCGGTTGTACTTTGTTCCGGTGGGTGCGCGCGAGCGCACCCGCCGGGTGTAGCCCCCGAGGCCTCGGAGGAGTGGTTTCACTCCTTCGAGGTCTTAATGCCTTGCGTAATGCTTCGGCTGGTCTGGCGGTTCCCTCATGCGAACAGGCCGTAGCCCAGATGCTCTGTCGGGGCCCAAGTTCTCGGGCTGGTATGTTGACGCTGTCAACGGTTCGGCCGGAGCCGGGTTTGCGAGAGCAGCCCCCGAGCCTCCGCACAGAGCGAGAGGACGATCAGGGACAGACTCGGCTTTTTTATATACGCCCCTACGTCGCCTTTCCGCAAGGAGGAGGGGGGGAGAGCGCCATGTTACCCTCGATGGGCACCGAACATGGTGTCTCCGGTGAGCTGCAATCGGGTAATCCGAGTGGACGTCCGTGCCCCGTTCGTTGGGGGTCGGCTAGGGGCCCGGAGGCACGCCCAAAAGTACCTGCGGGTGATCTGCCGGACCCGGTCCCCTGGCGACGGGGTCCGAGGGCTCGTTGCCTCCCTCCGATGGGATTCCGTTACAGAGTCGTTCCCGCTGGTCTCGGAAATGTCCTAGGGTACCTCGGGAGCGTAGCCCGAGCCTTGGTTATGTATCGAACGTACCCCTGGTCATCCCTCGCTCGGCGTCTGAGGCGACTGTGAACCCTTCGGAGGGCCAGCCTTCGAACCCCTGATCAGTAATGGGCGCGGAGCCCGAGTAGCCTGAGGCGGTCGTGGAACCTTTCGGGGGGCCGACCTTCGAACCCCTGACCAGTAGTGGGTGTCGGGCCCACGTGATCTGAGGCGGCCGTTGAACCCTTCGGGGGGCCAGCCTTCGAACCCCTGACCAGTAAGGAGGCTCGGAGCCTAGTTCCTTCACGGGGAAGGATCCCTTTGGGGGTATCCCCCTTCCCGGTCCCTGTTGCAAGAGATAGAGAAAAGGGAAAAAGGGAAAAAGGATACGAAATTGAACGACGTGGCGTACCTTTTTTGGTGTGGTCGTTTTGGTGAAGGCGAAACGTCGTCAGCTGCTCTCGCCAGTAGCGCTGCCCGTCGAGCCGCGGAGTTAATGCGCCGAGGCGAGTAGTTGGCGAGGCTGCCGTTGCGCGTGCGCGAGCCGTTCGAGGAACGGGTCACGGGCGTGTCGTCTTCACACCGCGAGAGAGGGGGTTCTCTTGCTGCCTCCGGATGGGACGTGAGCCTGGCTGATGGCGTGATCGCTGCTCTTGCGCGCCTGCCACTGTCATTACTGCCGGCCCACTTTTGACCGCGTTTGACCGCTGCGTCAGGCTGGCGCAGCTGGGCCGCGCGTTGGGCCGCCTCGGGTCGTGGTATTGGTTCCACAACCGAGGAGGTGCGGTGGTGGCGCAAGTGGCATAGCGGCTTACATGCAGCATCCGGCGCGCCGGTTGCGCGACGCGTGGGCTTGAGCCTCCGCGCTGGCCTGTCAGGAGTCGAAGAGGCGCGTCCACTTGGCGCGGCTGCATGCCGCCCGCATGGCTGCCCACCCCCTTCGCCCGTTGGTCTGGGCAAAGGTGGAGGGTCACTTGTAACCGCTGGGTGGTTGTGCGCGTCGCGTGCGGCGGTTCGGCTTCTTCTGCTTGGAGCCGGTCTGCATGACAGGCGGGTCCCAGCCCCCGCGCCGCAGGGGAGGACTTTGGAGGCGTGTTGGAGAAGACTTAGCTCGTGACGGTTGGGGGCGCGAGCACAGAGAGTTGCCTTTAAAAGGAGGGCGACCCCTTTCATAAGGCGACCATGTCTTCTTCCCCCCTTATGCATCGTGTCTTTCCGCCTTTCAAGCCCCCGGATGGGGGGAACCGCCGTCTTTTCGCTCCATCGTTGGAGGACCCCACTCCGTGGGAGCGGGTACCTTTCGGCCATCGTTCGGCTTCAAGGATTTTCATCAGCCAGCCCAGCCGCTCCCCCTCGCCGGGGGTCACCCAAGACGGCGACCACCAGCCCCTGAATGGGGAGGAGCAGCTGGGCTGTGGCCTTTGCCCCGCTCCCAGCTGGTCTTCATCATCCCGGCCGGGACAGGACCCGGGCCAAGCCGGTGTTCTGCCCCTTGCGTGGGTCGGCCGACCGCCTCCTCTTCCAGCTTCTGGTGGTGGAGACCATCCTCCAGTTCTGTGGAGGAGACGTCCTCCAGTCATGCTGGGGGAGGCGGGCTGTTGCTATCCAGCTAGGATGCAACATTCCGTCCTCTTCCTCGCTTGCGTGGCGAGGACAGGAGTGAGGACCTGCCGATGCGCCTTGGGGCGACCCGCGTTGGCTGGTGATTCGCCCAGAGCTCGTCGCTCCATGGGCTTCTCTGGCGGGGAGGTTGTCCGCACCTGCGGGGACGGAACCGGAGTTCCGTCGGTAATGGCACTTTGAGTGCCGGGTTTTTTTGTTCATTTTGGCTTTCGGGGCCTGAACATGTACGTAATTACGGCACGGAGCCGTGTTTTTTCCTCATTTTCGAGCACTAAGACTCGCCTGCTGATTATCTGAACCGCTTCACTAAGCGTGAGTTGCCCCGTGTCAAGGTGACGAGTGAGGTATCCGTATCCCGGAGGCGTAGGAGTCCCTCGGCTCGGTCGGACCTGTTGTCCGAGGCTCCTCTAGCTTAGTTAAAGAGACCCCTCGGCCGCTCTTCGACGAGCCGAGGCCAGGGGTAGCGATATCAGCACGAGCAGAGGCGAAGTCGGCCCGAGAATGAAACCTGGTTGGCCGGAGCCTAGCCGAGTTGTCCGTTGGCAGGGTCGACGTCGGAGCTGATCAGCCGAGGCTTCGGACCGGGCTGGCGTCCTCGGAAGGTGGTCGGCCGAGGCCCCGGAGGTGGCCGGCCGAGCCGCCCGCTCGGGCCGGATCCGGAAAAGTCCCTGACGGCGATCGCTCGGGCGTGGTGATGACGTCGTCCTTCGGAGCGGAGGCCCTCGGACCGCGTCGCCGTCCGAGGCTAGGTCGGGCCTCGCCGAAGATGCCGTCGATGCCGAGGGTGTCGCCGCCCCCTTCGCGTCAAGACCCGAGCCTGCAGGGTCAAATCGTCCTGTAGCGTGGGCCTTGTGCGGCCGTCGAGGCCAGAACACACACCCTTGTTGTGTTGTAAAGCTGCGTCCCTTTTCCTCCTGTTCCAAGCATCTGGACTTTTTGTCGGTAACAGGGATGTTTGTGCGAGCGTAAGTTGCTTCTCGCGGAAGGTGAGGAGTGAGGTATCCGTATCCCGGAGGCGTGGGAGTCCCTCGGCTCGGTCGGCCTTGCCGCTTACGCGTACTTTTACTCGTCCATGAGGCCCTATCATCGACTTAGTCGAGAAAACTCGAAGAATCGCTTCAACAGAAGAGCTTCCGAACGTAGAGACTTGTTCGATCCGCGGAGTCACCTTATCCGAGCGCGAGTTACTTATCGCAGAAGGTGATGAGTGAGGTATCCGTATCCCGGAGGCGTAGGAGTCCCTCGGCTCGGTCAGCCTTGACTGCTTACGTGTACCCCGTCGTTTCCAGGACCCACTTTTCGAAGTAGTCAAAAAGCACAGAAGATATTCTGGTAAAAGAGATTTTCTGTTCGAGGAAAATTTTGACGCAGAGGGGGTTTCCCCCCTTTTAGCCCCCGAGGGAGGGTCGGGCTTTGCCGTGGCGAGGCCGACCCTTCCTTGTTGACTAAACTTTGCGTGGGTGTGAGGTATATGAACAACTTTGGAAACATCTTAAGGGTAGAAGCAACGTAGCTGTTGGATGTTCCAGGCGTTGCCGTAGACCTCGCCTTGACTGTTGGCCAGCTTGTACGTTCCGGGCTTCAGAACTTTGGCGATGATGAACGGCCCCTCCCAGGGGGGCGTGAGCTTGTGCCTCCCTCGGGCGTCCTGCCGCAGCCGAAGCACCAGGTCGCCCACCTGGAGATCTCGGGGTCGGACCCCTCGGGCGTGGTAGCGTCGCAGGGACTGCTGGTACCGCGTCGAGTGTAGTAAGGCCCTGTCCCGAGCCTCGTCCAGCTGGTCCAGCGAGTCTTCTCGGCTAGCTTGGTTGCTTTCTTCGTTGTAGGCCCTCGTCCTCGGGGAGCCGTATTCCAGGTCAGTGGGCAAGACAGCCTCGGCCCCGTAGACCAGGAAGAACGGCGTGAAACCCGTGGCTCGGCTCGGCGTCGTCCTCAGGCTCCAGACCACCGAGGGGAGTTCCTTCATCCATCGCTTGCCGAACTTGTTGAGATCATTGTAAATCCGAGGCTTGAGCCCTTGTAGGATCATGCCATTGGCGCGTTCTACTTGCCCATTCGACATGGGATGAGCTACGGCGGCCCAGTCCACCCGGATGTTGTGATCCTCGCAAAAATCCAAGAATTTTTTGCCGGTGAACTGGGTGCCATTGTCGGTGATGATGGAGTTCGGGACCCCGAAGCGATGGATGATGTTGTTGAAGAACGCCACCGCCTGCTCGGATCTGATGCTGTTTAGGGGTCGGACCTCGATCCATTTGGAGAATTTGTCGACAGCGACCAGCAGGTGCGTGTAGCCCCCGGGCGCCTTCTGCAGAGGGCCGACGAGGTCCAGACCCCACACAGTGAAGGGCCAGGTGATGGGTATCGTTTGCAGAGCCTGAGCGGGCAGGTGGGTCTGCTTTGCATAGAATTGGCACCCTTCGCAGGCGCGGACAATTCTAGCGGCGTCAGCCACCGCCGTCGGCCAATAGAAGCCTTGGCGGAAAGCGTTCCCGACGAGGGTTCGAGGTGCTGCATGATGGCCGCAAGCCCCCGAGTGTATTTCCTGCAGGAGTTCCTGACCTTCGGCGATGGAGATGCATCGCTGGAGGAAGCCCGAGGGGCTTCGGTGGTAGAGCTCCTTCTCATCGCCCAGCAAGACGAACGACTTGGCGCGTCGCGCAACCCGCCGAGCCTCGGCTCGGTCGAGGGGCAGTTCTCCGTGGCGGAGATATTGCAGGTACGGGGTCTGCCAATCTTGATCTAGCGCAACCCCGCTCCGCTCCTCCTCGATGCGCAGTGTTTCGCCCTCGGGCTCCGAGGGTTCCTCGGGTTGAGCCGAGGATGGCTCGGGCTGGGCCGAGGTCACCTCGGACGAGACCGAGGGCACCTCGGGCTCGAGCGCGTCGCCTATCTTGACAGAGGGTTGGTGCAGATCCCGGGAGAAGACGTTCGGGGGAACCGTCGCTCGCCCCGAGGCTATCTTCGCCAGCTCATCCGCAGTCTCGTTGTAGCGCCGGGCGATGTGGTTAAGCTCGAGCCCGTAGAACTTGTCTTCCAGGCGTCGAACCTCCTCACAGTAGGCCTCCATCTTCGGATCGCGGCAGTGGGAGTTCTTCATGACTTGGTCGATGACGAGCTGCGAGTCGCCGCGTGCATCGAGGCGTCGGACCCCTAGCTCGATGGCGATTCGCAATCCGTTGACCAGAGCCTCGTACTCAGCCACATTGTTGGACGCCGGGAAATGGAGGCGGAGCACGTAGCGCAGGTGCTTCCCGAGGGGCGAGACGAAGAGCAGGCCCGCGCCGGCTCCCGTCTTCATCAGCGACCCGTCGAAAAACATGGTCCAGAGCTCTGGTTGGATCGGAGCCGTTGGCAACTGGGTATCGACCCATTCGGCTACGAAGTCCGCCAGTACCTGGGACTTGATGGCCTTCCGAGGGGCGAACGAGATTGCCCCGCCCATGATTTCCACCGCCCACTTTGCGATCCGTCCCGAGGCTTCTCGGCACTGGATGATCTCCCCCAGGGGGAAGGACGACACCACAGTCACCGGATGAGACTCGAAGTAATGTCGCAGCTTTCGCCTCGTCAGGATCACTCCATACAGCAGTTTCTGGACTTGTGGGTATCGGATCTTGGTCTCGGACAGCACCTCGCTGATGAAGTAAACCGGCCTCTGAATGGGCAATGCATGCCCCTCTTCTTGCCTTTCGACCACGATCGCGGCGCTAACCACCTGAGTGGTGGCGGCAACGTAGACCAAGAGGGCTTCTCCATCAGCCGGGGGTACCAAGATGGGCGCCTAGGTGAGGAGCGCCTTCAGGTTCCCGAGAGCTTCCTCGGCCTCGGGAGTCCAAGTGAAGCACTCGGCTTTCCTTAAGAGACGGTACAGGGGCAGGCCTCTTTCGCCGAGGCGCGAGATGAAACGGCTCAAGGCCGCGAGACATCCCATGACCCTCTGTACGCCTTTTAAGTCCTTGATGGGCCCCATGTTTGTGATGGCTGCGATCTTCTCCGGGTTGGCTTCGATGCCCCGCTCGGAGACGATGAATCCCAAGAGCATGCCTCGGGGCACCCCGAAGACGCACTTCTCGGGATTGAGCTTGACGCCCTTCGCCTTGAGACACCGGAATGTCAGTTCGAGGTCGGAGAGAAGGTCGGAGGCTTTCCTCGTCTTGACTACGATGTCATCGATGTAAGCCTCGACCGTGCGACCGATGTGTTCGCTGAACACATGGTTCATGCACCGCTGGTACGTTGCACCCGCGTTCCTCAAACCGAACGGCATGGTGACATAACAGTACATGCCGAAGGGTGTGATGAAAGAAGTCGCGAGCTGGTCGGACTCTTTCATCTTGATTTGATGATACCCTGAGTAGGCGTCGAGAAAAGACAGGGTTTCGCACCCTGCAGTGGAGTCCACGATTTGATCGATGCGAGGTAGAGGGTAGGGGACCTTCCGACATGCTTTGTTGAGACCAGTGTAGTCTACACACATCCGCCATTTCCCCCCTTTCTTCCTCACAAGTACAGGGTTGGCAAGCCATTCGGGATGGAATACCTCTTTGATGAACCCTGCTGCCATCAGCTTGTGGATCTCCTCACCTATCACCCTGCGCCTTTCCTCGTCGAATCGGCGTAGAGGCTGTCTGACCGGTCGGGCCCCGGCCCGAATATCCAGCGAGTGCTCGGCGACATCCCTCGGTATGCCGGGCATGTCCGAGGGACTCCACGCAAAGACGTCGGCGTTTGCGCGGAGAAAGTCGACGAGCACTGCTTCCTATTTGGGGTCGAGCCCGGAACCGATCCGGATCTGCTTGGATGTGTCGCCACTGGGGTCGAGAGGGACGGCCTTGACCGTCTCCACTGGCTCGAAGTTGCCGGCGTGTCGCTTCACGTCTGGCACCTCTCGGGTGAGGCTTTCCAGGTCGGCGATGAGGGCCTCGGACTCGGCGAGGGCCTCGGCGTACTCCACGCACTCCACATCGCATTCGAACGCGTGTTTGTACGTGGGGCTGACGGTGATGACCCCGTTGGGGCCCGGCATCTTGAGCTTCAGGTAGGTGTAGTTGGGGATGGCCATGAACTTTGCGTAGCATGGCCTTCCCAGCACCGCGTGATAGGTTCCTCGGAACCCGACCACCTCGAACGTCAAAGTCTCCCTTCGGAAGTTGGAGGGTGTTCCGAAGCAGACAGGAAGGTCGAGCTGTCCGAGGGGCTGGACGCGCTTCCCAGGAACGATCCCGTGGAAGGGCGCAGCGCCTGCTCGGATGGATGACAGGTCGACGCGCAGGAGCCTGAGGGTCTCGGCGTAGATGATATTGAGGCAGCTGCCCCCATCCATCAGGACCTTGGTGAGCCTGACGTCGCCGATGACGGGGTCGACGACGAGTGGGTACTTCCCTGGGCTCGGCACGTGGTCGGGGTGGTCGTCCCGGTCGAAGGTGATGGGCTTGTCGGACCAGTCTAGGTAGACTGGTGCCGCCACCTTCACTGAGCAGACTTCCCGACGCTCTTGTTTACGATGCCGAGCCGAGGCGTTCGCCGCATGCCCTCCATAGATCATGAAGCAGTCGCGGACCTCGGGGAACTCTCCCGCTTGGCGATCTTCCCTTTTGTCGTCGTCGCGGGCCTTGCCACCCTCCGCGGGTGGCTCGGCCCGGTGGAAGTGGCGCCGAAGCATGACGCACTCTTTGAGGGTGTGCTTGACGGGCCCCTGATGGTAGGGGCACGTCTCCTTGAGTGCCTTGTCGAAGAGGTTGGCGCCTCCGGGGGGCTTCCGAGGGTTCTTGTGCTCGGCGGCGGCGACAAGGTCTGCGTCGGGAGCGTCGCGTTTTGCTTGCGACTTCCTCCTGCCTTTCTTCTTGGCGCCGCGCGGAGCAGACGTCTCGGGAGCATCTTCCGACGGGCGGCCCTGGGGCTGCTTGTCCTTTCGGAAGATGGCCTCGACCGCCTCCTGGCCGGAGGCGAACTTGCTGGCGATGTCCATCAGCTCGCTTGCCCTGGTGGGGGTCTTGCGACCCAACTTGCTCACCAGGTCACGGCAGGTGGTGCCGGCAAGGAACGCGCCGATGACATCGGAGTCGGTGATGTTGGGCAGCTCGGTGCGCTGCTTCGAGAATCGCCGGATGTAGTCCCGAAGAGATTCTCCCGGCAGTTGCCGACAGCTTCGGAGGTCCCAGGAATTCCCGGGACGCACGTACGTGCCCTGGAAGTTGCCGGCAAAAGCTTGGACCAAATCCTCCCAGTTGGAAATCTGCCCTGGAGGCAGGTGCTCCAACCAAGCGTGAGCAGTGTCGGAGAGGAACAGGGGGAGGTTGCGGATGATGAGGTTATCGTCGTCCGTCCCACCCAGTTGACAGGCCAGGCGGTAGTCCGCGAGCCACAATTCCGGCCTCGTTTCCCCCGAGTACTTTGTGATAGTAGTCGGGGGTCGGAATCGGGGCGGAAACGGCGCCCGCCGAATGGCTCGGCTAAAGACCTGCGGACCGGGTGGTTCGGGCGAGGGACTCCGATCCTCCCCGCTGTCGTAGCGTCCCCCACGCCTGGGGTGATAGCCTCGGCGCACCTTTTCGTCGAGGCGTGCCCGACGGTCGCGATGAGGGTGCTCGTCGCCGAGGTGGCCCGGGGCCGCAGGCGCGGTGTTGCGCGTGCGCCCGGTGTAGACCGAGGCTTCCCGCATGAGTCGGGAAGTCGCGGCACGAGGTTCCGAGGGGTACCCCTGCCTTCGGGAGGCGGAGCTCTCGGCCCGCCGGGCCGCAGCGCCTTCCAGGAGATGCTTGAGCTCTCCCTGGATTCGCCGACCCTCGGTGGTTGATGACTCCGGCATCGCGCGGAGGAGCATCGCCGCGGCTGCCAGGTCCTGACCGGTTCCGCCGGATGCGGGTGGCGGCCTGTCCCTGGCCTCGTTGGCGATGCGGTGCTGGAGACCCTGGGGCAGGTGACGTATTTCTCCGGCCGGGGGTTGGCTTGCCCATACCTGCCCGGCGTCCCGGCGGATTGCCTCGAGCGCTCGTGCTCCCTCGCCGAGCCCGGCCTGCGCCCCGCGGACTTGCTCGAGCTGTGGGTCGTGACCCCCCGCCGGAACGGGGACCACAGCTAGCTCCCGCGGGATGTCGGCGCGAGGCGCTGGCCTAGGGGGATCACCATCCTCCGGCATGCCGAGACAGCTGCCTCCGGAGGGATCCCCTAGCTCAACGTGGAAGCATTCGCGGCTCGGGCCGCAGTCCTTGTCGTCAAGGCTGCGGCTGCCGTCGGAACAGTCGGAAAGGCAGTAGTCGCATGCGGTCATGAAGTCCCGCATGGCACTGGGGTTGCCAGATCCGGAGAAATCCCAGCAGATGCTGGGGTCGTCATCTTCCTCGGACCCAGAGGGTCCATAGGTCGAGACGCCCGTCAATCGGTCCCAGGGCGACCGCACACGAAACCCCAGAGGGGTTGCACTCGCCTCAACGTGAGTGTCCGCCAAAGCGAGGTCGCCAGGCGGGTTGAGGTCGAGTCGAAATGACGAAAGACGAGAAGCAGTCGGTACCTTTTTGTCGACGAGGAGCGACGAAGTCACGTCAGGGGCTGACCGCGCCGTCGTCTTGGGTACGAGGGCGACGTCCTGCAGGCCCTTCGTGAGCGTGCTGGCGTCGTCCATCTGCTCGGGGTCGACGTGTTGCGGGGGGATGGCGCTCGCCTTCGCCTCGAACGCGAGGGTGACGCCTAGCGTGTCCTCCGTTGGGGCACTAGGGATGTCGATTTGCTCGACAACCGTCGGAGCGCTGCCTCCCGCTCTGCCCTGGTTGCCCCGCCTCCTCCTCCTGCGATGGCGAGGGAGAGGATGGGGCGAACTCGAAAGTTGTCCTTCCCTCATGCGGGAAAGACGACGTCGGTTCCGCCGCCGGCGGGCGGACTGTCGACCGCCATTGTCGCCGTCGCGCGGCGGTGGAAGGAGTACCATGTCGTAGCCGCTGTCGAGAGACATGAACTCGAGGCTCCCGAAACGGAGCACCGTCCCGGGTTGGAGAGGTCGTTGGAGACTGCCCATCTGGAGCTTGACGGGAAACTGCTCGTCAACACGCAGCGTGCCCCTACCTGGCGCGCCAACTGTCGGCGTTTCGAGACCGGGGGGTCCCCGAGCCGACGAGTGAGAGTGCCGCGTGCCCCAGCCCAGATGGGTCGAGCGCGTGGGCGAGCGCGAAGGGGGGAAAGAGAGCGAGAGGTCGGTGGCCGGAGCCGGGTCGTGACGAGGGAGACGGAGATTCCCGCGGCCTTTCGTGTTCGCCCCGCGCCCAGGTCGGGTGCGCTTGCAGTAGGGGGTTACAAGCGTCCGCGCGGGTGAGGGGAGCGAGCGGCCCCAAGAGAGCGCCTGCCCCTGCCCTCGTTCCCGCGAGGCCAACCTTCTCTAAGAAGGCCCTGGTCCTTCCTTTTATAAGCGTAAGGAGAGGATCCAGGTGTACAAAATGGGGGTGTAGCAAGGTGCTACGTGTCTAGCGAGGGAGAGCTAGTGCCCTGAGTACATGCCAAGGTGGCAGCCAGAGAGATCATGGCATCCTGTTAGTGTGGCGTCGTGGCTGTCGGAGAAGCAGTGGAGCTTGGCGGAGGGACAGCTGTCGGAGCAGTTGGGCCCTTGCTGACGTCCTCCTGCTTTCGTAAGAGAGCTGGGAGCCGCCGTCATCATGAGTCCAGTGGGGTGCCATCATTGCCTATCTGGCAGAGCTAGCCAGATGGGACGCCGGTCTTGTTCTCTGCGACCCAAGTCGGTTTGGGGCAGGGTGATGACAACGCTTCCTGTTGACGTGGCGGACCTGTGTCCTAGGTCGGGCGACGTGGAGGCTCCTCCGAAGTCGAGGTCGAGTCTGTCCTGCATGGCCGAGGCCGAACCTGAGCTCCTGGGTCGGGCGAGGCGGAGGTCGTTCGGCGGAGGCCAGGGCGGAGTCCGAGCCCTGGGTCGGGCGAGGCGGAGTTCATCGTCTTCCGGGGCCTTAGCCCGAGTCCAAGCCCTGGTTCGGGCGGAGCGGAGTTCGCCGTCTTCCGGGGCCTTAGCCCGAGTCCGAGCCCTGGTTCGGGCGGAGCGGAGTTCACCGTCTTCCGGGGCCTCAGCCCGAGTCCGAGCCCTGGTTCGGGCGGAGCGGAGTTCGCCGTCTTCCGGGGCCTTAGCCTGAGTTCGAGCCCTGGTTCGGGCGGAGCGGAGTTCGCCGTCTTCCGGGGCCTTAGCCCGAGTCCGAGCCCTGGGTCGGGCGGAGCCTCCTATGGCACCTCTGGCAAAGCCTGGTTGCCCGTCGGTCTTACCTTTTGCGTTAAATGCCCCGATGACTTGGTCGGTTGGCGCGGTGATTTAGTCAGGGTTACTTCTTATCGAAGGCAAGGCCTCGGGCGAGCCGGAGATGCGTCTGCCGTGAAAGAGGAGGCCTCGGGCGAGACGGAGTCATCTCAGGGTCGGCTGCCCTTGCCCGAGGCTAGGCTCGGGCGTGGCGTGATCGAGTCGCTCGTATGGACTGATCCCTGACTTAATCATACCCATCAGGCCTCTGCAGCTTTATGCTGATGGGGGTTACCAGCTGAGAATTAGGCGTCTTGAGGGTACCCCTAATTATGGTCCCCGACACTATACTAAATAAGTATGACTACAAGATTGAAACTTAAATGCTTAATATAAATGCGGAATGTAAAGAGCTAAGTAGAGAAGCAAACTCTCGTGGATGACGCCGGTATTTTTACCGAGGTATCCGGAACCACGCAAGGTCCCGACTAATCCTCGTTGGTGCCCGTACGCAAAGGGAAGCCCACGCGAGGGCCAAGCACTACGGTCGAGTAACTCCGTAGAGAGCCGCGGGCCTTCTCCACGCGCAAGTGGTGCTCCGCTTCCGGCTCCTCTCGGACGCTCCCCGCCGTCTCCACTATCGAGCTTCCGGCCGAAACGCCGCGGGCCTCGTTCCCTCCGGTACACGGTGGCGGTCGTGACACAAACGCGGTTGTCACGGTCTCGCAAGACTCTCGCCCCACTCGGTACAATTACAACGACTCACGCAAGAGCCGAGGGGTTGTGTGGTTTTACAAAACTCACTCAACTAACTAGGATTCACCTAGAGCAAGCGCTAAAGCGGTCTAACTAACCTAAGCACTTCGCAAAGCACCTACGCTAATCACCGAGTGATTCTATTAAGCACTTGGGTGTTTGAGCTCTTAGAAATGTGCACTATATGCCTTGGTATGTTGCTTGGGCTCTCACACTTGAGAATGGCCGGTTGGGGTGGTATTTATAGCCTCCACACCCCAAACTAGCCGTTGGACAGAAAGCAGCAGCTTTCTGTCGTCGGGTGCACCGGACAGTCCGGTGCACCACCGGACATCTACTGTGCAGTGTCCGGTGCACGCCACGTCAGCCGACCGTTGGCGCCTGTAGCAGTCGACCGTTGGATCCGACCGTTGCCTTCTGCCCGTTGGCACACCGGACAGTCCGGTGCACACCGGACACCAATGTCCGGTGCGCCACCAGGCGCTGGCTGACAGCCCTCATCTTGGATTTCTTTGTTGATTTCTTCGGGCTTCTTTGTTCTTGAGTCTTGGACTCCTATGCATCTTTTTATGTCTTCTTTTGAGGTGTTGCATCCTCATTGCCTTGGTCCAATTCTCTTCGCATCCTGTGAACTACAAACACAAACACTAGAAAACTTATTAGTTCACGGATTGTGTTGTTCATCAAACACCAAAACTCAATTAGCCAAATGGCCCGGGGTCCATTTTCCTTACAATCTCCCCCTTTTTGGTGATTGATGACAACACAACCAAAGCAAGCAAATAATACAAGTATTTGAGTGAAAATATGCAATTTACTTGCTAAGATGCATGATTGTCCCCACAATGTGATATTATGGACTTAAGCCTCCCCTAACTCCATAATTCACTTACTCCCTATTTTTTTTGGACCAAATAACCAAAACCACTTGAAAAGCCATTTGTAGATATAAAATTTTAAATTGGTGGTGTTTGGTGTTTGATATAGTTTTCATTGCTTTGGTCCCTAAACTTCTCCCCCTTTGGCATCAACCACCGAAAAGGAAGACATTAAAAGCATGTAGGAAGTAAATAAAAGCTTGCCCTCATCAAGAATTGTATCAAATGATATCACTAGAAGGATATTAAATTAAACTATGTGAATGATACCACTTGAAGGAGTCCTCAAGAGATTACTCCCCCTAAATGAGTATTCTCCTTTAGAAAGAGTTTTTCTCCCCCTTTAGAGATGAAGAAATACTCCCCCTGATAGAGATCCTCTACTTAGGAAAAAGCATGTGAAAATTAGAGGTGCAAGACATGATTTGAAAAGACTAACTTCCCTTATGCATAGGTAACAGAATATGAGTTAACTACTTATGCATTTTTGCAACATGGAAGCATATGATATGAAATATAGTCTAATCAAATATTGGAGAAGACATGTAAATGATACTGAATGTAGTCTCAAAAGATACCAATTGAAAGTCAATGGTGAGCTTGAGAGACATAAGAGTTCTTGGAGATTTTGCAGTGGAAGATTGTTGTCTTTCTCCGGGGACTTCATTTTCCTTACAATGAGACTATCACATGAAATAGACTTGAAAAGGTGTTAGTCTCAAAGTGTTAGATTATAGAGTAACCTCCCCCTAAAGGTGTGCATACAAGTTTTGAATACTTGTAGGAGACATGCACTTTGATTTGATATCAAGAGGGGCAAATTATCCATAATCCAAACTTTGGCACATATAAGTTAAATGATACACTTTGTAGAAATCAAAATTTTCAATTTATGCATCATTTACTATGGAGTGATATAGAAGCTATGTGCCGTGCTTAAATAAACATTTTAAACCATGTAGGTTTGCTTAAGTATATGAATTGAAAGCAAGCAATCCTACCATGTGATTTACCTAGTATGCATGATTTTAAACAAAAGTACATAACAATTGTAATACTAGGCAAGAAAGGTAAACTAGATAGAAGGTAAATAGATACGCATATCTAAAAATGAAGAATACACTAAAACTAGTTACCTTAGTCATCGGTGGGAAATTTGGGTCCAAAATTTTCACTAACCCACTTGGCAATAAACTTGATCCAATATGATGTATCCCATGATATACATCCCAATTTTGCCAAGTCTCCAAATTTCCCGAAGACCTTCGGTCCACTCACTTCCCTTTCGGGATCCAAACCTTCTTGGTGCTTTTCATGGTTGAAATTATCTCCTTTGGCACCCAGATGCGTTTGACCCCCTTTCCTTTGTTGGCTTGCTTGTTGGCCTTGATTGCTATCACCTTTCCGTTCTTTTTCTTCTTGATCAAATATGGTGTAGCATCCTTTTTGTTCACCTTTTTGATGTAGGTGTTGGAGATTTTGCTTGATGGCTTTTGCTTGAGCTTTTGCCTTTGTTTATCCCCGGTCATCGCCTTGCATTGGAAAGACTTGTGGCCTTCCTTGTGGCATAGCCTACAAATCACAGTTTCTCCCTCTACAGGCTTGTTCACTCCCGCAGTGGTGTTATCCTGTGGAGGTCGGATTTGTTTGGCTTTGCCTTTCTTGTCATACAAAGCCTTGCCAAGGCGAGCCACTTCTTGCTTTAATTGTTCATTTTCCTTTGCAACCTCATCCGAACATGTCTCTACAACAATATTCTCAACAACGACTTGGTTGCAGGGGTTAGAATCGTCAATTAAATCAAAGCAGGAAGTAGAAGCATCTTTCATAATTATTTCAGGTATTTCAACTAAAGATGCTGCTGGGGTGCTACCAATGTTTTCTAGCTTAGTAGTTAGCTCATTATTGTGTATGCTAAGAATTTCCATTTTCTCTAGCAAATTTTCAATAGCTTCTTGGGAGCTAGCTAACTTAGCCTTAAGTTTTTCATTCTTTTTAATAAGGCTATCATCGGTAGCAGTGGATGGAGCACTAGATTCTAATAGCTCAATTTTAGTTGATAGCTCACTATTTAAGTTTGCAAAAGTTTCAAATTTTTCTAGCAAACCTTTGTAATCATTTTGAGAGCTAACCAACTTATTTTTCAAAGTTTTAAGTTGAGCTTTTTGCTTAGTGCAAACATCCTGGAAAAATTTTACGGCTTCCGCAAGCTCATCTAGAGAGGGCTTTCCCTCACCTTCATCATCACTACTACTTTCATAACTAGAGGATGGAATGCTTTTGTTACCTCTTGCCATAAGGCATTTGTGTGATGACCGTGATGATCGTGACGAGCACCGGTGGCTGCGCGTCCTTGGAGGTTCATCTTCACTTGAAGAATCATCCCAAGTTCTAACACTTGTTAGCGCCTTGCCTTTGCTCCTCTCCTTTTTGGGCTTGGCCATATTTGGACAGTTGTCCCTGAAGTGGCCCTTCTCCCCACATGCGAAGCATCCTCTCTTCCTTTGCTTTTTTCTGTCAATGTTAAAGAGAAGATCCTCGACCTGCAGGGGCACACCCATTAGATTAATCTTGCGGATCATCCTCATTACCTTTCCGACGCGTCGGATTGTTTCTTCGTCCTCGGAGGATGATGTGCATGGTTGATTATCTTCATCATCATCACTTTCTTCTTCTTCTTCCTCTTCTTCGCTTGAGGAACTTGGAGTGGGAGCCTTCTTTTTGCCCTTCCTTTCATCACATGCAAAAGCATATGGTCTTGAGGAAGTTGGCTCCTCTCCCCGACTCATTTTTCGCGACATCTCAAAGGCCGCGATTTTCCCAATCACAATGGTCGGGGTCATGTTGCTCAAGTCCTCCATGTTGTGAAGGATGGTGATGATGCTCCCATATCTTTGTTGTGGTAGCAGGGAGATAATCTTCCTCACAATGTCCGCATCACCTAGCTTATTAATGCCAATCGAATTGAGCTCATTGATAATTAGATTCAAACGAGAATACATGTCTCTAACAAGCTCATCATCTTTCATAGCAAAAGAATTATACTCATTTAAGACTAGGCAATGTTTTTGCTCACGGACATTGGATGTGCCGTCATGGAGCTCATGCAATTTTTGCCAAATCTCATTAGCAGTTTTCAGGGTAAATACTTGATTGAAAATATCCATGCTAAGAGATTCATACAAGCAATTTTTGGCTCTAGCATTTAAATGGATTTCTTTTTCCTCACTCGTGGTGGGTTTCTCGGGATTCTTGAGGGGTTTCATCCCGTCACGAGTGACTCTCCAAACACCTAGATCAACGGCCTCTAGGTAACAAGCCATTCTAGCACTATAATATGGGAAGTTAGTGCCGTCAAAGTGTGGTGGCCTATGGGTATCCATCCCTTCCTCTAAAAAGCGTCGGCTCTTTTAGCGGTGAAGCTAAAGCGTTTCAAATGAGCCAAACCAGGCTCTGATACCACTTGTAGGAAACGGGTGACGCCTAAGAGGGGGGGTGAATTAGGACTTCTAAAACTTTTACTAAACTAGGCCACAATTAAATCCCTAGAGCAAAACCTATGCAAATAATCAAAACTAGAATGTGCAAACTAGGTTTTGTCTAAGTGTTGCTATCTCTACCGCAAAAGGCTAAGTTTCAATCTATACTAAATAAGTATGACTACAAGATTGAAACTTAAATGCTTAATATAAATGCGGAATGTAAAGAGCTAAGTAGAGAAGCAAACTCTCGTGGATGACGCCGGTATTTTTACCGAGGTATCCGGAACCACGCAAGGTCCCGACTAATCCTCGTTGGTGCCCCTACGCAAAGGGAAGCCCACGCGAGGGCCAAGCACTACGGTCGAGTAACTCCGTAGAGAGCCGCGGGCCTTCTCCACGCACAAGTGGTGCTCCGCTTCCGGCTCCTCTCGGACGCTCCCCGCCGTCTCCACTATCGAGCTTCCGGCCGAAACGCCGCGGGCCTCGTTCCCTCCGGTACATGGTGGCGGTCGTGACACAAACGCGGTTGTCACGGTCTCGCAAGACTCTCGCCCCACTCGGTACAATTACAACGACTCACGCAAGAGCCGAGGGGTTGTGTGGTTTTACAAAACTCACTCAACTAACTAGGATTCACCTAGAGCAAGCGCTAAAGCAGTCTAACTAACCTAAGCACTTCGCAAAGCACCTACGCTAATCACCGAGTGATTCTATTAAGCACTTGGGTGTTTGAGCTCTTAGAAATGTGCACTATATGCCTTGGTATGTTGCTTGGGCTCTCACACTTGAGAATGGCCGGTTGGGGTGGTATTTATAGCCTCCACACCCCAAACTAGCCGTTGGACAGAAAGCAGCAGCTTTCTGTCGTCGGGTGCACCGGACAGTTCGGTGCACCACCGGACATCTACTGTGCAGTGTCCGGTGCACACCACGTCAGCCGACCGTTGGCGCCTGTAGCAGTCGACCGTTGGATCCGACCGTTGCCTTCTGCCCGTTGGCACACTGGACAGTCCGGTGCACACCGGACACCAATGTCCAGTGCGCCACCAGGCGCTGGCTGACAGCCCTCATCTTGGATTTCTTTGCTGATTTCTTCGGGCTTCTTTGTTCTTGAGTCTTGGACTCCTATGCATCTTTTTATGTCTTCTTTTGAGGTGTTGCATCCTCATTGCCTTGGTCCAATTCTCTTCGCATCCTGTGAACTACAAACACAAACACTAGAAAACTTATTAGTTCACGGATTGTGTTGTTCATCAAACACCAAAACTCAATTAGCCAAATGGCCCGGGGTCCATTTTCCTTACAGTGTGCACAGGAAGAAAATGTGCCACTTTCGTCAATCGGTCCACAATAACCCAAATCGAATCATGATGACGAGAGGTGTTGGGCAGACCCACAATGAAATCCATGCTGATGTCATCCCACTTCCATGAAGGTATGGACAGGGGTTGCAAAGCTCCAGCTGACTTCAAGTGGCTTGCCTTTACCCTCTGACAGGTGTCACATTTTGATACATACTGGGCTATCTCCCTCTTCATTCTGGTCCACCAGTACAAAGGCTTCAGATCATGGTACATTTTGGTGCTTCCCGGATGCATAGAGAATTTGGAGAGATGAGCTTCGTCCAAAATTTTCCTCTTGAGATCCTGGTCCTTAGGAATCACCAATCTGTTTTTAAACCACAACACACCCTTTTCATCCTGGCGGAAACAATTATACTTCTTGACCTTCTGATGGAGATTCTCCTTGATAATCTGCACTCCCTTGTCACTGAGCTGGGCCATGATGATCTGGTCTTGCAAAGCTGGCTCAACAGAAATGTGAGACAAAGAACCAGAAGGAATTACTTCAATTTGCATCTTGCTCAACTCATCACACAAGGTGTTAATGCGAGAATCCATCAGAATACAATTGCACTGCATCTTCCGGCTCAAGGCATCTGCTACCACATTAGCTTTTCCTGGGTGGTAATGTACCTCCAGGTCATAATCCTTGATCAGCTCTAGCCTTCTTCTCTGCCTCATGTTGAGATCAGCCTGAGTAAAAATGTACTTAAGGCTCTTATGATCAGTGAAGATGTTGCAGTGGGTCCTATCGGCGTTTCGAGACCGGGGGGTCCCTAAGCCGACGAGTGAGTGTGTCGCGTGCCCCATCCCAGATGGGTCGAGCGCGTGGGCGAGCGCAAAGGGGGGAAGCGAGGTGGCCGGAGACGGGCGTGAGAGAGGTGGAAATCCCGCGGCCTTCGTGTTCGTCCCGCGCCTAGGTCGGGTGCGCTTGCAGTAGGGGGTTACAAGCGTCCACGCGGGTGAGGGAAGCGAGCGGCCCCAAGAGAGCGCCTGCCCCGTCCTCGTCCCCGCGCGGCCAACCTTCTCTAAGAAGGCCCTGGTCCTTCCTTTTATAGGCGTAAGGAGAGGATCCAGGTGTACAATGGGGGTGTAGCAGAGTGCTACGTGTCTAGTGGGGGAGAGCTAGCGCCCTAAGTACATGCCAATGTGGCAGCCGGAGAGATCTTGGCACCCAGCTGGTGTGGTGTCGTGGCTGTCGGAGGAGCAACGGAGCCTGGTGGAGGGACAGCTGTCGGAGCGGTTGGGTCCTTGCTGACGTCCCCCTGCTTCCGTAAGGGAGCTGAGAGCCGCCGTCGTCACGGGGCCAGCGGGGCGCCATCATTGCCTATCTGGCGGAGCTAGCCAGATGGGACACCGGTCTTGTTCTCTGCGGCCCGAGTCGGCTCGGGGTAGGGTGATGATGGCGCTTCCTGTTGACGTGGCGGGCTTGTGCCCTAGGTTGGGCGACGTGGAGGCTCCTCCGAAGCCGAGGTCGAGTCTGTCTTTCATGGCTGAGGCCGAGCCCGAGCTCCTGGGTCGGGCGAGGTGGAGGTCGTTCGGCAGAGGCCAGGGCAGAGTCCGATCCCTGGGGTCGGGCGAAGCGGAGTTCGTCGTCTTCTGGGGCCTAGCCCGAGTCCGAGCCCTAGGTCGGGCGGAACGGAGTTCGCCGTCTTCCGAGGCCTTAGCCCGAGTCCGAGCCCTGGGTCGGGCGGAACGGAGTTTGCCGTCTTCCGGGGCCTTAGCCCGAGTCCGAGCCCTGGGTCGGGCGGAGCGGAGTTCGCCGTCTTCCGGGGCCTAGCCCGAGTCTGAGCCCTGGGTCGGGCGGAGCAGAGTTCGCCGTCTTCCGGGGCCTTAGCCCGAGTCCGAGCCCTGGGTCGGGCGGAGTGGAGTTCGCCGTCTTCCGGGGCCTTAGCCCGAGTCCGAGCCCTGGGTCGGGCGGAGCGGAGTTCGCCGTCTTCCGGGGCCTAGCCCGAGTCCGAGCCCTGGGTCAGGCGGAGCTTCCTATGGCGCCTTTGGCAAGGCCTGACTGCCTGTCAGTCTCACTCTGTCAAGTGGCACTGCAGTCGGAGTGGCGCAGGCGGCGCTGTCCTTCTGTCAGACCGGTCAGTGGAGCGGCAAAGTGACGGCGGTCACTTCGGCTCTGCCGGGGGGCGCGCGTCAGGATAAAGGTGTCAGGCTACCTTTGCGTTAAATGCTCCTGCGACTCGGTCGGTCGGCGCGGCGATTTAGTCAGGGTTGCTTCTTAGCGAAGGCAAGGCCTCGGGCGAGCCGGAGATGTGTCCGCCGTTAAAAAGGGGGGCCTCGGGCGAGACGGAAACCCCTCGAGGTCGGCTGCCCTTGCCCGAGGCTAGGCTCGGGCGAGGTGTGATCGAGTCGCTCCTATGGACTGATTCCTGACTTAATCGCACCCATCAGGCCTCTGCAGCTTTATGCTGATGGGGGTTACTGAAAGTTCCCTTTGACCCGGGAACAGGATCTGGATGTCGCCTAGAGGGGGGGGGGGTGAATAGGCGAATAAAACTTATTACTTTAAAACTTAAATCTTACTCTACTCGAAGACAAGATCGCAGTGGAGTGAAGAACCCTTCGAGTAGGTTGCAGTGGAATTGAAGTTCCTGTCTTACGAATATCCTGCACTTCAAGGAAAGCTAGTACCACAAGTAAGTAGTGAAGTGCAGATATATAAGCGAGTAAGACAGAGAGCAGAGTACAATACAGAACAGAGCACACAGACGCAAGGATTTATCCCGAGGTTCGGCCAAGCCTGAAATGCTTGCCTAGTCCTCGTTGGAGTTAGCCACACCTGGGCTTGGAGTCTATTTCAACTCCTTCCTCCGTTTGCTCAGATCTGTCAGTATGACAGATAGAGCCTTTCACTATTGAGTGGGGTTACAACAGAACCGCGGCTGCTTACAAACTTCTTGGCAGCACCCCGGCAGAGTAACGATACGCTCAAGACCTTGCTCTAGCTCTTAGCAGCACTGCTCCTCTCTCTAAAGGCTTATAGCTGTGCCTTCTACACAAACTATAGAGTTACACACAAGAGGGAGAGCGAGAATTGATTCCAATGAAGTCTACACTTGTTGGCTGCGCTTGTATATTGCTTGAGGCGCCTAGGGGTCCCTTTTATAGGCACAAGGGGCCTAGGAGCCGTTGGAGGCAATTCTGGAAGGCCAAACTTGCCTTCTGTCTTCGGGGGCACCGGACAGTCCGGTGCACACCGGACACTGTCCGGTGCCCGATTTCTTTCCTTAACTGGCGCTGCCGACCGTTGCAGCCCGTTGGAGATCTGCGAGCCGTTGGCGCACCGGACAGTCCGGTGCACACCGGACAGTCCGGTGCCGTCTTCCGACCGTTGGCTCGGCCACGTGTCCCGCGCGGATTGCGCGGCCGACCGTTGGCCCTGGCCGACCGTTGGCTCACCGGACAGTCCGGTGCACACCGGACAGTCCGGTGAATTTTAGCCGTACGCCGTCGGCGAATTCCCGAGAGCGGCCAGTTCGAGCCGAGTCAGCCTGGCGCACCGGACACTGTCCGGTGCACACCGGACAGTCCGGTGCTCCAGACCGAGCTGGGTCTTGGCAGCACACAGCCAAGTCTTTTCTCCTCTTCTCTCTTCTTCTTCTTTCTGTTTCTAATACTTAGACAAATATATTAGTACACAAAACCAATGTACTAAGGCTTAGAAGCATACCTTTACTTAATCATTATATCCATAGCATTTCACATGCTTGAGCTTTGATGTTGGACTCATAAATCATCAAGTCGGCTTGACTTGATCTAGATTGACATTTCTTAGCTCCAACATCCTGCAAAGGTCACATAGAACATCTCCAAACATAGGAACAACCCAAACTAAAGATTAAGGTGAACTTAGCTCTTTTGGGTTGCTTCCAGTTCTGGTTTTGACACTTGTTCTCCTTCTAGTGACCTTGATTTCTTTCTTAGAGCTTGGTCTTGAGCCTTATGACTTACACCACATAACTGTAGCTGTTACCTTATTGGTTGTAAGTCACGTCCTAATGTAGTGATCCTTGATGTGCCGTAGCTGTTCTCAACTCGATCACCCTTGACTTTGCAAGCCTTCTTCTTCACCCTTGGCTTTGGGTTCCTCAGCCTCCTTGACCTTCTCCCGTGCACTTGGTACCTCGAAGCTTTTCTTGCCTCCGTCCTTGGCTTGATCAGTTGTCTCCGAGCTTCGCACCCGAGTCTCACTTTATGCAATGACCATCTTACTTGTGATGTCCATTATGTATCCATAATCCAGTTCTTGGACCATCACATTTGTTCTCTTGTGTTGAACCCTGTTAGCTTTACCTTAGGCACCTGTTCAACACTTAGTACACTTGTTAGTCCTTTAATTGAGTTGTCATCCAAACACCAAAACTCACAAGAGAGCTTTCAATCTCCCCCTTTTTGGTGATTGATGGCAACACAATTAAAGCTTACATGAGAATAAGATTTGAAGCACAAATTTTGAATTCTAAGTTTATAGAATGCTCCCCCTAAATATGTGCTTACTTCAAAAACATAATTTTGGCCTCAGACGCCAATTTGCACATACTTAGGCAATTCGAAACATTTCTATATCTTAGCAATTTTGGAATGCATTGTATCTAGAATCAAACCATGATGCTATAACACACAAATGCACATAATCAGAGTTAAACACTATTCAAATTAGTGGATATATCACAGGAATATCAACCTACCACTATTCACCCTTAAGATACCAATTCAAACTAAGACACTAAATTTAAGACAATCTTAAAGCACCATGAAAATCTTAAAGCACCATTAACCACATGACTATCTATTACACTATAGAGGCCAAATAATTCATAGCAACGGAAGCACTAGTCCATATGATGCAACACATATAATACTGCAGGAAGCATATGAATAACACACTAGCAAAGCTTAAACTAACACACCCCTTAGGATAAGCTTTCCTCTTAGGTTGAGATTAAGCTTTCCTCTCAGGTTGAGATAAGCTTTAATGCACAAATTCTCCCCCTTTGACATCAAACACCAAAAACCATACTCGAGCAAGAACATAGGATGATGTCAAGGGACAGCAGGGTGTCAATGGGAAAAACGACTATCAAAGACTCCCCCTTACTTATTGAACATATGCACTATCAACATTTAGGTAAGATACATATATGCGAAAAGATTAATACTCCCTTTTGTACCTTTACCATGTTGTAGTGTACTTCCCATCTTGAAAGTAGTTAATCTCTCGAGAGCATCGCCACACTTGTGCCTGATTCTTTATCCTAACTTTCCTTGTTGCTAAGACACCAAACTTAGAACAAGTTATAGTATTGGACACACGAAGACTTCTATTCTCATGATTATCAAAAGATGTCAATTGAAGCGAACTATTATGGCTACCAATTGAAAGATACCAATTTAAAGATACCAATTGCAAAGTTCACTTATTATCATGGCTCCATGATATTTAAGAATAAGCATTTATTATCACCAGATATTATAGAGCATGAGCAATCTAAAGATATACAATTACTCATGACTTAAGATACCAATTACTTGACTTACAGAGGTACCCAAGTCCTGATTGCTCCATTTCTTGCACATCTTCTCTTTTCCACCTAGAGACTACACAAGATTGCTCAAGAAACAGTTAGTCTCACAAGTTATGTGTGCTCCCCCTCAAGTTGTGCATCAAGTATTTGAATGACTTGCACTTTGCACATTCTAGCTTCCTTAGAACTAGAGGGAGTCACAACATGTCTTGGTCAAAGCCTACTTTATCACTTTCATCACACATAGATGCCAATTTGAATATCAAATGAAAAGCCACTTAACATCATTTGAAGGCTAAATGAAAGGTTGACTAAATACAACAATGCATGCCTCAGTGGCACATAAGCCAATTTGATACTCACAGGAAGTCTAACATTTACACGCAACTTAGACATGCTTAACTATCATTGGAGCACATATACCAATTGAAAGACAACACGATCATGTCTAAAGCACATCATAGTTAAGAAGGTTCTTTAGGTACACCAAAAGAAACAACATTCTAATGCATAAGCCACGATATTACCAATGAAATGCAAGAACATAGCTATGATCACTATCAATGGAATTTCAAGATAAACATTAAAATTGCACAGTTCCATTTTCCATACCTTTGCCTTTATGAGAGCACTAGTTATCACCAATTCAGGGCTCCTTTTGCTCATGCACCTCATAGCTCAAAAGGGCACGACATGGATTTGAACTTCACACAGTACCAAACTAGGGTAATCATGTGAACATGGACTAAACAAAATGTCATATTTGCACATAGCATGACTTACAAAAAGTTACAGGCTTATCCATGTACACCAAGAGAGTTAATCGTTGTGGATATAACAAATGAAAGAGTTACCCATGAATGATTCAAAAGATATATCCTATATAGCACCAGTCATGATTAAGCAGACTTCATTATGATTCATTTAACACAAGCAATCATAAAGTATAACTACTCCAAAGACAGGTAGCACAACAATCCAACTTAAGAGCAATACTAAATTGCAATGATGTACTTAAAATACACGGGGTACCGTCCTTTGGAGAACTAGTTGTAGATTCTCATCAAAGTCCTTTTACTTGATTCACCAATAGTGATTGAGGACCTATACACCTTATTTTACTTGAGATGAACATGGGATTAGTATCTCACAATAATTCAACCTTGGGACAATAAACACCAAAACAATCAACGGCTTAAGCATAGAGTTTTAGATAACCGTCTTAAACTCTCCCATGGTCTCCAGTCCATCTCAAGGCACCTGCATGGTCTAGTTAGCACAGTTTGGTACCCATCTTGGGATGGGTCCATAATGATCATCTAAATGTGCCTTTGGTACCCAAATTGCCTTTGTGCTAGTTCTAGGTGATCTCGTTATAGATCTAGCACAAGTGTATGATTTGAGTCTCCTATGCGAATAAGATTGACACAAATTCACTTGTTTAGGAATCTTACCTTTGTAACATACCTTGGATAGATGACCCTGCTCACCACACTTGTAGCAGAAGCGTCGCTCAACTTGACACGACGCTTGCTGTGTGTCATTTTCTTTGGTGAGGGTCACCTTGGAGGATGCACATCCTTGATCCTTCATGACCGGACATGAAGTGATCGTGTGGTCCTTTTTGTTGCATCCAAAACAACTCCTTGTCCCTTCATTCTTGTCTTTGTACGGACAAGACGCGATGAGGTGGCCTAACTTCTTGCACTTGAAACACCTCCTTTTTCCTTTTCCCTTTTTATACTTGAATGACATGGAGAGAAGGTCAGTGCAAACAACATGATTAATTGAATCCTTACCTTTTTCCTCTTTCATGTTGATTTCTTCATTTATAGCTTTGGGAACATTTCTCTTATTGAGCTTGACACTTGCTGCAGTTTTTCCTTTCTCAAGCTTCTTCACCACACGCCCGTGGATATCTTGAGAGAGTTGAGCAAAGTGTCTTCTCCTCAGTTGTCGTTGCTTCTTATTCCCACAGAATTTCTTTTGTGACCCTAAAACTTGTTGCTCAATCAATGATTGGCTTTCTTTTGAGCAACAGGGGTTAGCACATGATGATATACAATTCAAATGCGCACATGTGCGAAAATGAGGTTCACATGAATTTAACTTTACAATTATAACCTCATGAGCAACTTTAAGCATGATATGGTCATCAACTAGTTTATTATGAGAATGTGACAACATATCATACTCTTCACCTAGAGCAAGTTTTTCTAAATTTAGAATTTCTACTTGTCTCTTAAGCATAGAATTTTCCGTTTTAAGTTGAGCAATATCAGATAATGCATCATGATTATTTCTTTGCTCAAATAAAATAGATTCATACCGTTGGACCAAATTATCATGAGAGCACTTTAGCTCCTCATGTTCTTTGGTCATCTTCTCCAGGCTGTTGTTTGTTTTGATGAGAGTCTCCTCTAGCCTGAGAAGCGTCTCGCCTTGTTCCTTGTTCCTCCTCAACAACTTAACCAAGAGCATTTTGTCTTCTTTGTCGAGATGGTTGTAGAAACGGCGAATCTCCTCTTCTTCCACATCATCGGTCTCATTTTCCCTGTCATTAATGTCAGTGGAAGCAATATAGGAAAATGTACCTTGTGATGATGAAGACTCATCCTCGCTATCATCCTCATATTCCTCCTCCTCATTGCTTTCGTTTCCACTATCATTGTTAGCAATAAGACATTTATAACTAGTGGAAGACAAACCTGTCGGTGAGGTGGATTCATCGTTTGGTGCCCATCGTTCTTGATCTTCTCCTTTTGAAAGGTTAGTATCACAAGCAATATGGGGAGTAGAAGCAGCACAATTTGCCACACAATATTTTACTTTAATTCTATTCCATAAATCATGAGCATCAACAATTAAATGATTACCACTACTCATGATGGCAAAATAAGCACCTCTAGAAAGAGAATCAACTAAGATGCTGCAAGCACGGTGATTGAGAGAAAAACATCTTAGTTCTTCATTAGAGGGATTTTTACTAATATCAGATGGAAAAATACTTCTCCTAAAGATCTGTCTCAAATCAGGATCAACACTCATGAAAGCATTATAAATAGAGACAGACCAAGATTTGTAATTAGAGCCATCGCCTAAAAGAAGTTCTACAGTTACCTCTTGTGACGACATCGTTATCTCCGGACGGCTAAGCCCACACTGGAGAGGCCTAGCTCCGATACCAATTGAAAGTTCCCTTTGACCCGGGAACAGGATCTGGATGTCGCCTAGAGGGGGGGGGGGGGTGAATAGGCGAATAAAACTTATTACTTTAAAACTTAAATCTTACTCTACTCGAAGACAAGATCGCAGTGGAGTGAAGAACCCTTCGAGTAGGTTGCAGTGGAATTGAAGTTCCTGTCTTACGAATATCCTGCACTTCAAGGAAAGCTAGTACCACAAGTAAGTAGTGAAGTGCAGATATATAAGCGAGTAAGACAGAGAGCAGAGTACAATACAGAACAGAGCACACAGACGCAAGGATTTATCCCGAGGTTCGGCCAAGCCTGAAATGCTTGCCTAGTCCTCGTTGGAGTTAGCCACACCTGGGCTTGGAGTCTATTTCAACTCCTTCCTCCGTTTGCTCAGATCTGTCAGTATGACAGATAGAGCCTTTCACTATTGAGTGGGGTTACAACAGAACCGCGGCTGCTTACAAACTTCTTGGCAGCACCCCGGCAGAGTAACGATACGCTCAAGACCTTGCTCTAGCTCTTAGCAGCACTGCTCCTCTCTCTAAAGGCTTATAGCTGTGCCTTCTACACAAACTATAGAGTTACACACAAGAGGGAGAGCGAGAATTAATTCCAATGAAGTCTACACTTGTTGGCTGCGCTTGTATATTGCTTGAGGCGCCTAGGGGTCCCTTTTATAGGCACAAGGGGCCTAGGAGCCGTTGGAGGCAATTCTGGAAGGCCAAACTTGCCTTCTGTCTTCGGGGGCACCGGACAGTCCGGTGCACACCGGACACTGTCCGGTGCCCGATTTCTTTCCTTAACTGGCGCTGCCGACCGTTGCAGCCCGTTGGAGATCTGCGAGCCGTTGGCGCACCGGACAGTCCGGTGCACACCGGACAGTCCGGTGCCGTCTTCCGACCGTTGGCTCGGCCACGTGTCCCGCGCGGATTGCGCGGCCGACCGTTGGCCCTGGCCGACCGTTGGCTCACCGGACAGTCCGGTGCACACCGGACAGTCCGGTGAATTTTAGCCGTACGCCGTCGGCGAATTCCCGAGAGCGGCCAGTTCGAGCCGAGTCAGCCTGGCGCACCGGACACTGTCCGGTGCACACCGGACAGTCCGGTGCTCCAGACCGAGCTGGGTCTTGGCAGCACACAGCCAAGTCTTTTCTCCTCTTCTCTCTTCTTCTTCTTTCTGTTTCTAATACTTAGACAAATATATTAGTACACAAAACCAATGTACTAAGGCTTAGAAGCATACCTTTACTTAATCATTATATCCATAGCATTTCACATGCTTGAGCTTTGATGTTGGACTCATAAATCATCAAGTCGGCTTGACTTGATCTAGATTGACATTTCTTAGCTCCAACATCCTGCAAAGGTCACATAGAACATCTCCAAACATAGGAACAACCCAAACTAAAGATTAAGGTGAACTTAGCTCTTTTGGGCTGCTTCCAGTTCTGGTTTTGACACTTGTTCTCCTTCTAGTGACCTTGATTTCTTTCTTAGAGCTTGGTCTTGAGCCTTATGACTTACACCACATAACTGTAGCTGTTACCTTATTGGTTGTAAGTCACGTCCTAATGTAGTGATCCTTGATGTGCCGTAGCTGTTCTCAACTCGATCACCCTTGACTTTGCAAGCCTTCTTCTTCACCCTTGGCTTTGGGTTCCTCAGCCTCCTTGACCTTCTCCCGTGCACTTGGTACCTCGAAGCTTTTCTTGCCTCCGTCCTTGGCTTGATCAGTTGTCTCCGAGCTTCGCACCCGAGTCTCACTTTATGCAATGACCATCTTACTTGTGATGTCCATTATGTATCCATAATCCAGTTCTTGGACCATCACATTTGTTCTCTTGTGTTGAACCCTGTTAGCTTTACCTTAGGCACCTGTTCAACACTTAGTACACTTGTTAGTCCTTTAATTGAGTTGTCATCCAAACACCAAAACTCACAAGAGAGCTTTCAGTTACCAGCTGAGAATTAGGCGTCTTGAGGGTACCCCTAATTATGGTCCCCGACAGTAGCCCCCGAGCCTCGAAGGGAGTGTTAGCACTCGCTTGGAGGCTTTCGTCGCACTTTTTTGCAAGGGGACCAGCCTTTCTCGGTTGCATTTTGTTCCGGTGGGTGCGCGCGAGCGCACCCGCCGGGTGTAGCCCCCGAGGCCTCGGAGGAGTGGTTTCACTCCTTCGAGGTCTTAATGCCTTGTGTAATGCTTCGGCTGGTCTGGTGGTTCCCTCATGCGAACTGGCCGTAGCCCGGGTGCACGGTCAGGGCCCAAGTTCTCGGGCTGGTATGTTGACACTGTCAACGGTTCGGCCGGAGCCGGGTTTGCGAGAGCAGCCCCCGAGCCTCCGCACAGGGCGAGAGGGCGATCAGGGACAAACTCGGCTTTTTTACATACGCCCCTACGTCGCCTTTCCGCAAGGAGGAGGGGGGGAGAGCGCCATGTTACCCTCGATGGGCACCGAACATGGTGTCTCCGGTGAGCTGCAAGCGGGTAATCCGAGTGGACGTCCGTGCCCCGTTCGTTGGGGGTCGGCTAGGGGCCCAGAGGCACGCCCAAAAGTACCTGCGGGTGATCTGCCGGACCCGGTCCCCTGGCGACGGGGTCCGAGGGCTCGATGCCTCCCTCCGATGGGATTCCGTTACAAGATCGCTCCCGCTGGTCTCGGAAATGTCCTAGGGTACCTCGGGAGCGCAGCCCGAGCCTTGGTTATGTATCGAACGTACCCCTGGTCATCCCTCGCTCGGTGTCTGAGGCGACTGTGAACCCTTCGGGGGCCAGCCTTCGAACCCCTGATCAATAATGGGCGCGGAGCCTGAGTAGCCTGAGGCGGCCGTGGAACCCTTCGGGGGGCCGGCCTTCGAACCTCTGACCAGTAGTGGGTGTAGGGCCCACGCGATCTGAGGCGGCTGTTGAACCCTTCGGGGGGCCAGCCTTCGAACCCCTGATCAGTAAGGAGGCTCGGAGCCTGGTTCCTTCACGGGGAAGGACCCCTTTCGGGGTATCCCCCTTTCCCGGTCCCTGTCGCAAGAGATAGAGAAAGAGGAAAAAAGGAAAAAGGATACGAAACCGAACGACGCGGCGTACCTTTTTTGGCGCGGTTGTTTCGGTGAAGGCGAAGCGTCACCCGCTGCGCCTGCCAGAAGCGCCGCCTGTCCAGCCGCGGAGTTAATGCGACGGGGCGAGTAGTTGGCGGGGCTGCCGTTGCGCGTGCGCGAGCCGTTCGAGGAATGGACCATGGGCGCGTTGTCTTCACGCCGTGAGAGGGGGTTCTCTTGCTGCCCCCGGATGGGACGTGAGCTTGGCTGACGACGTGTCCGCTGCTCCCGCGCGCCTGCCACCGTCATTACTGCCGGCCCACCTTTGGCCTCATTGGCCGCCACGCCAGGCTGGCGCTGCTGGGTCGCGCGCTGGGTCGCCTCGAGTCGCGGTATTGGTTCCGCAATTGAGGAGGCGCGGTGGTAGAGCTCCTTCTCATCGCCCAGCAAGACGAACGACTTGGCGCGTCGCGCTACCCGCCGAGCCTCGGCTTGGTCGAGGGGTAGCTCTCCTTGGCGGAGATATTGCAGGTACGGGGTCTGCCAATCTCGATCAGGCGTGACCCCGCTCCGCTCCTCCTCGATGCGCAGCGCCTCGCCCTCGGGCTGAACCGAGGACGCCTCGGGCTGGGCCGAGGGTACCTCGGACAAGGGCGTGTCGTTGATCTTGACGGAGGGTTGGTGCAGATCCCGGGAGAAGACGTCCGGGGGAACCGTCGTTCGCCCCGAGGCTATTTTTGCCAGCTCGTCCGCAGTCTCGTTGTAGCGCCGGGCGATGTGGTTAAGCTCGAGCCCGTAGAACTTGTCTTCCAGGCGCCGAACCTCATCGCAGTAGGCCTCCATCTTCGGGTCGCGGCAGTGGGAGTTCTTCATGACTTGGTCGATGACGAGCTGCGAGTCGCCGCGAGCGTCGAGGCGTCGGACCCCTAGCTCGATGGCGATTCGCAATCCGTTGATCAGAGCTTCGTACTCAGCCACATTGTTGGACGCCGGGAAATGGAGGCGCAGCACGTAGCGTAGGTGTTTCCCGAGGGGTGAGATGAAGAGCAGGCCCGCGCCGGCTCCCGTCTTCATCAGCGACCCGTCGAAAAACATGGTCCAGAGCTCCGGTTGGATCAGAGCCGTCGGCAGCTGGGTGTCGACCCATTCGGCTACGAAGTCCGCCAATACCTGGGACTTGATGGCCTTCCGAGGGGCGAACGAGATTGTCTCGCCCATGATTTCCACCGCCCACTTTGCGATCCTGCCCGAGGCCTCTCGGCACTGGATGATCTCCCCCAGGGGGAAGGATGACACCACAGTTACCTGATGAGACTCGAAGTAATGTCGCAACTTTCGCCTCGTCAGGATCACTGCGTACAGTAGCTTCTGAACTTGTGGGTAGCGGATCTTGGTTTCGGACAGCACCTCGCTGACGAAGTAAACTGGCCTTTGAACGGGCAATGCATGCCCCTCTTCTTGCCTTTCGACCATGATCGCGGCGCTAACCACCTGAGTGGTCGCGGCGACGTAGACCAAGAGGGCTTCTCCATCAGCTGGGGGTACCAAGATAGGCGCCTTGGTGAGGAGCGCCTTCAGGCTCCCGAGAGCTTCCTCGGCCTCAGGGGTCCAAGTGAAGCACTCGGCCTTCCTTAAGAGGCGGTACAGAGGCAGGCCTCTTTCACCGAGGCGTGAGATGAAACGGCTCAAGGCCGCGAGACATCCCATGACCCTCTGTACACCTTTTAAGTCCTTGATGGGCCCCATGCTGGTGATGGCTGCGATCTTCTCCGGGTTGGCTTCGATGCCCCGCTCGGAGACGATGAACCCCAGGAGCATGCCTCGGGGCACCCCGAAGACACACTTCTCGGGATTGAGCTTGACGTCCTTTGCCTTGAGACACCGGAATGTCACTTCAAGGTTGGAGAGGAGGTCGGAGGCTTTCCTTGTCTTGACTACGATGTCATCGATGTAAGCCTCGACCGTACGACCGATGTGTTCGCCGAACACATGGTTCATGCACCGCTGGTACGTCGCACCCGCGTTCCTCAAACCGAATGGCATGGTGACATAGCAGTACATGCCGAAGGGCGTGATGAAAGAAGTTGCGAGCTGGTCGGACTCTTTCATCTTGATTTGATGATACCCTGAGTAGGCATCGAGGAAAGACAGGGTTTCGCACCCAGCAGTGGAATCCACGATTTGATCGATGCGAGGTAGAGGGTAGGGAACCTTCGGACATGCTTTGTTGAGACCAGTGTAGTCTACACACATCCGCCATTTCCCCCCTTTCTTTCTCACAAGCACAGGGTTGGCAAGCCATTCGGGATGGAATACCTCTTTGATGAACCCTGCTGCCATTAGCTTGTGGATCTCCTCGCCTATCACTCTGCGCTTCTCCTCGTCGAATCGGCGCAGAGGCTGCCTGACCGATCGGGCTCCGGCCCGAATATCCAGCGAGTGCTCGGCGACATCCCTCGGCATGCCGGGCATGTCCGAGGGACTCCACGCAAAGACATCGGCGTTTGCACGGAGAAAGTCGACGAGAACTGCTTCCTATTTGGGGTCGAGCCCGGAACCGATCCGGATCTGCTTGGAGGTGTCGCCACTGGGGTCGAGAGGGACGGCCTTAACCGTCTCCGCTGGCTCGAAGTTGCCGGCGTGTCGCTTCACGTCTGGCACCTCTCTGGAGAGGTTCTCCAGGTCGGCGATGAGGGCCTCGGACTCGGCGAGGGCCTCGACGTACTCCACGCACTCCACGTCGCATTCGAACGCGTGTTTGTACGTGGGGCCGACGGTGATGACCCCGTTGGGGCCCGGCATCTTGAGCTTCAGGTAGGTGTAGTTGGGGACGGCCATGAACTTCGCGTAGCATGGCCTCCCCAATACCGCGTGGTAGGTTCCTCGGAACCCGACCACCTCGAACGTCAAAATCTCCCTTCGGAAGTTGGAGGGCGTTCCGAAGCAGACAGGAAGGTCGAGCCGTCCGAGGGGCTGGACGCGCTTCCCAGGAATGATCCCGTGGAAGGGCGCAGCGCCTGCTCGGACGGAGGACAGATCGACGCGCAGGAGCCTGAGGGTCTCGGCGTAGATGATGTTGAGGCAGCTGCCCCCATCCATCAGGACCTTGGTGAGCCTGACGTCGCCGATGATGGGGTCGACGACGAGCGGGTACTTCCCCGGGCTCGGCACGTGGGCGGGGTGGTCAGCTTGGTCCAAGGTGATGGGCTTGTCGGACCAGTCTAGGTAGACTGGCGCCGCCACCTTCATCGAGCAGACCTCCCGACGCTCTTGCTTGCGATGCCGAGCCGAGGCATTCGCCGCATGCCCTCCGTAGATCATGAAGCAGTCGCGGACCTCGGGGAACTCTCCTGCTCGGTGATCTTCCTTTTTGTCGTCGTCGCGGGCCCTGCCACCCTCTGCGGGTGGCCCGGCCTTGTGGAAGTGGCGCCGAAGCATGACGCACTCCTCGAGGGTGTGCTTGACGGGCCCCTGATGGTAGGGGCACGGCTCCTTGAGCATCTTGTCGAAGAGGTTAGCACCTCCGGGGGGCTTCCGAGGGTTCTTGTACTTGGCTGCGGCGACAAGGTCCGCGTCGGCGGCGTCGTGTTTCGCTTGCGACTTCTTCTTGCCTTTCTTCTTGGCGCCGCACGGAGTAGACGCCTCGGGAGCCTCTTCCGAGGGGCGGCCCTGGGGCTGCTTGTCCTTTCGGAAGATGGCCTCGACCGCCTCCTGGCCAGAGGCGAACTTGGTGGCGATGTCCATCAGCTCGCTCGCCCTGGTGGGGGTCTTGCGACCCAACTTGCTCACCAGGTCATGGCAGGTGGTGCCGGCAAGGAACGCGCCGATGACATCTGAGTCAGTGATGTTGGGCAGCTCGGTGCGCTGCTTCGAGAATCGCTGGATGTAGTCCCGAAGAGACTCTCCCGGCTGTTGCCGGCAGCTTCGGAGGTCCCAGGAATTCCCGGGGCGCACGTACGTGCCCTGGAAATTGCCGGCGAAGGCTTGGACCAAATCATCCCAGTTGGAGATCTGCCCCGGAGGCAGGTGCTCCAACCAGGCGCGAGCAGTGTCGGAGAGGAACAGGGGGAGGTTGCGGATGATGAGGTTGTCGTCGTCCGTTCCACCCAGTTGGCAGGCCAGGCGGTAGTCTGCGAGCCACAATTCCGACCTCGTTTCCCCCGAGTACTTTGTGATGGTAGTCGGGGGTCGGAACCGGGCCGGAAACGGCGCCCGCCGGATGGCCCGGCTGAAGGCCTGCGGACCGGGTGGTTCGAGCGAGGGACTCCGATCCTCCCCGCTGTCGTAGCGTCCCCCACGCCTGGGGTGGTAGCCTCGGCGCACCCTTTCGTCGAGGCAGGCCCGACGGTCGTGACGATGGTGCTCGTTGCCGAGGTGGCCCGGGGCCGCAGGCGTGGTGTTGCGCGTGCGCCCGGTGTAGACCGAGGCTTCCCGCATGAATCAGGAAGTCGCGGCATGAGGTTCCGAGGGGTACCTCTGCCTTCGGGAGGCAGAGCTCTCGGCCCGCCGAGCCGCTGCGCCTTCCAGGAGATTCTTGAGCTCTCCCTGGATTCGCCGACCCTCGGTGGTTGATGGTTCTGGCATCGCGCGGAGGAGCATCGCTGCGGCTGCCAGGTTCTGACCGACCCCGCTAGATGCGGGTGGCGGCCTGTCCCTGACATCGTTGGCGACGCGGTGCTGGAAACCCTAGGGCAGGTGACGTATTTCTCCGGCCGGGGGTTGGCCCGCCCATACCTGCCCGACGTCCCGGCGGATCGACTCGAGCGCTCCTACTCCCTCGTCGAGCCTGGCCTGCGCCCCGCGGACTTGCTCGAGCTGTGGGTCGTGACCCCCCGCCGGAACGGGGACCACAGCTAGCTCCCGCGGGATGTCGGCGCGAGGCACCGGCCTAGGGAGATCACCGTCCTTCAGCATGCCGAGATGGTTGCCTTCGGAGGGATCCCCTAGCTCGACGTGGAAACATTCGCGGCTTGGGCCACAGTCCTTGTCGTCAAGGCTGCGGCTGCCGTCGGAACAGTCGGAGAGGCAGTAGTCACATGCGGTCATAAAGTCCCGCATGGCACTGGGGTTGCCAAATCCAGAGAAATCCCAACAGACGCTGGGATCGTCATCTTCCTCGGACCCAGAGGGCCCGTAGGTCGAGACGTTCGTCAATCGGTCCCAAGGCGACCGCATACGAAACCCCGGAGGGGTTGCACTCGCCTCAACGTGAGCGCCCGCCAAAGCGAGTTCGCTAGGCGGGTTGAGGCCGAGTCGAAATGACGTAGGATGGGAATCAGTCGGTACCTTTTGGTCGACGAGGAGCGACATAGTCACGTCGGGGACTGATTGCGCCGTCGTCTTGGGTACGAGGGCGACGTCCTGCAGGCCCTCCGCGAGCGTGCTGGCGTCGTCAACTTGCTCGGGATTGGCGTGTCGCGGGGGGACGGCGCTCGCCTTCGTCTCGAACGCGAGGTCGACGCCCGATGCGCCCTCCGTTGGGGCGCTGGGGACGTCGATTCGCTCGACAGCCAACGGAGCGCGGCCTCCCGCTCGGCCTTGGTTGCCCCGCCTCCTCCTCCGATGGCGGGGGAGAGGACGGGGCGAGCTCGAATGTTGTTCTTCCACCACGCGGGGAAGACGTCGTCGATTCCGCCACCGGCGGGCGGGCTGTCGGCCGCCATTGTCGTCGTCGCGCGGCGGTGGAAGGAGTATCATGTCGTAGCTGCCGTCGAGAGACATGAACTCGAGACTCCCGAAACGGAGCACCGTCCTGGGTTGGAGAGGTCGTTGGAGGCTGCCCATCTGGAGCTTGACGGGAAACTGCTCGTCAACACGCAGCAGGCCCCTACTTGGCGCGCCAACTGTCGGCGTTTCGAGACCGGGGGGTCCCTAAGCCGACGAGTGAGTGTGCCGCGTGCCCCAGCCCAGATGGGTCGAGCGCGTGGGTGAGCGCGAAGGGGGGAAGCGAGGTGGCCGGAGACGGGCGTGAGAGAGGTGGAAATCCCGCGGCCTTTGTGTTCGTCCCGCGCCCAGGTCGGGTGCGCTTGCAGTAGGGGGTTACAAGCATCCACGCGGGTGAGGGAAGCGAGCGGCCCCAAGAGAGCGCCTGCCCCGTCCTCGTCCCCGCGCGGCCAACCTTCTCTAAGAAGGCCCTGGTCCTTCCTTTTATAGGCGTAAGGAGAGGATCCAGGTGTACAATGGGGGTGTAGCAGAGTGCTACGTGTCTAGCGGGGGAGAGCTAGCGCCCTAAGTACATGCCAATGTGGCAGCCGGAGAGATCTTGGCACCCAGCTGGTGTGGTGTCGTGGCTGTCGGAGGAGCAACGGAGCCTGGTGGAGGGACAGCTGTCGGAGCGGTTGGGTCCTTGCTGACGTCCCCCTGCTTCCGTAAGGGAGCTGAGAGCCGCCGTCGTCACGGGGCCAGCGGGGCGCCATCATTGCCTATCTGGCGGAGCTAGCCAGATGGGACACCGGTCTTGTTCTCTGCGGCCCGAGTCGGCTCGGGGTAGGGTGATGATGGCGCTTCCTGTTGACGTGGCGGGCTTGTGCCCTAGGTTGGGCGACGTGGAGGCTCCTCCGAAGCCGAGGTCGAGTCTGTCTTTCATGGCTGAGGCCGAGCCCGAGCTCCTGGGTCGGGCGAGGTGGAGGTCGTTCGGCAGAGGCCAGGGCGGAGTCTGATCCCTGGGGTCGGGCGAAGCGGAGTTCGTCGTCTTCCGGGGCCTAGCCCGAGTCCGAGCCCTGGGTCGGGCGGAACGGTGTTCGCCGTCTTCCGGGGCCTTAGCCCGAGTCCGAGCCCTGGGTCGGGCGGAACGGAGTTCGCCGTCTTCCGGGGCCTTAGCCCGAGTCCGAGCCCTGGGTCGGGCGGAGCGGAGTTCGCCGTCTTCCGGGGCCTAGCCCGAGTCCGAGCCCTGGGTCGGGCGGAGCGGAGTTCGCCGTCTTCCGGGGCCTTAGCCCGAGTCTGAGCCCTGGTGTAATATCCAATTTGTAAACAATTTGGAGAGAGAAGATCTCATTATGTGTTTTGCCCCATACTCACTGTAACCTGGTAATAACCATATATAAAGAGAACAAATAATTAATAACACCTAAAATAAACCTTTGCATCATATTGGATCTTTGTTTGTGCATTTAAAACCCTAATACTATGAATAAAAATAAAATAATAACGAGAAGAGGATTTGAGGAAAAAGGAGAAGAAAAGAAATGATATGGAAGTGTAAATAAAATATGAATAAATATATAATTATATATCTAAAGTTGATACTCTAATATCCCAATATGATTTGAAGATAATTTGGCACAATATGTGAATTTAAATCTGAATTGTAAATGGAAATTGGGAATAGAGAAAGGAAAAGAAAAAAAAATAAAAACAAAAGGAAAACTATGCACTTGGGCCGCCACGCCTGATTTCGGCCCAGGGCTGGCACACTCACCCCACGCACCCTAGGCAAAGTAACGCCGACATGTGGGTCCCTGCGCCAGCCTCTCCTCAATTCTGTGCACGTCGGATCAATCACTGCTTTGTGGGCCCTGCCGGTCAGGTTTGACCCCCACCTTACGCACGCCCGTCAGCCGTGATCCGCGTCTTGCGCTCGCCATGGGCGGAGTTCTGTTCACCTGTGCGCGAGTATTGCGTGGTCTGGGGATTTAAAAACCAAGCCGGGTCTTCTCCCTCAGTGCCATCCAACGAGAGACTGCGCGGTGCCGCCATTGGCGCAGGGAGTGGGGATCTTGCATGCCGCCATTTCCAAGGTGAGAGCAAAGAGAGAAAATGGTTAGCCGCCGCCGGGGAATGAGTCAGAGGGCACCGCCAACCGTGGGGATCCTCGCCGGTTGCTCTCCTCGCCCATCACCATGGTGTGCTCTTCATCGGACCGCAAGAACAGAAGGTCGCCACCGATGAAACTGGGACTTATGGCGGCGCGTTGACCTGTAAGTTGCTAACCCTATTGTTACACGTCGCCTAAGCCTTCGTATGTGTAGGATAGCACCAGGATTGGGTAACTGGGGCGGGTTCTTGAAGCTCGCAGTAATGGCGCCGCCGTGGGCGTGCCTGTTTCTGTCGTGCGCTCAGCGTAGGGAAGAAGATGAACTCGTGGCCACAGATTTCGCGATGGATGGTGTGGATTATAGGAAAAGGTGAAGGGAGTCGGACCGTAGGATGGTAATCAAATGGCATAGATCTAATTTCGCATACCCCTTGCTCGATCTAATCCTGACCACAGATCGTGATCCAACGGCTCACGATGCCCCGTACCCCTTCGGCCTTCAACTTTTGCTAAAGAGACCCTGTGATTAAAAGAAATCAACCCGCACTCCAAGCGCCAGTGATCTGTGCCTTGGGAAAATTTTGGTTTTGCCCCTGCGTTTTCCATTAATTGAGGCCCAGTCCAGGCCCTTATAAAACCAAAGAAAATGATTATTAAATGGATTTTTAATAGGAAAATAATTACTAGAACTTTATAAATTCATAGAAAATTCATACTAACTCCAAATTAATCCATTCCAGTTCCTAAAATTTTGTAATTTTATTCTTTATCACTTAGAATCTCTGTTATGTCATAAAAACAGTAATAAATTTATTTATCACTTAATCCTATTTAAAGCACATAAAACCTTTGAAAATGCATAACTTGAAATCTATCACTCAGAAAATTATGATTCCAGTTCCTAGGTTTTTATTTTAATATGTAGAATATCTCTGTGTATTTTGTTTACATGCTTGGTGTAATGTTAATTTTCCCTATATCCTGTGCTTGTTTGTATTGTGGCGAGTAGAAGAGCCCGTTGCTGAGGATCCTGGTGAGCAGCAGGTTGAAGTTGCTGAGCAGGAGCTCATTGAAGGCAAGTTGTGCCCTTGACCACTTTTTACCCAATAATGATCTTTAATATCACTTATCCATGCATAGGTTAATTTTGATGGGACCCAATAGGTTACCCTAGATTGTTTATCTCATTACCTTGTTTACCCCTGAATCACTTGGGTAGTTTGCTATTGCATTACATGGTTTTGGGATAATCATTTATTATATCTATGTTCCGATTATTCTTGTTATTCTGTTTATGTTCATGTTGAGATCATTAATGTTAATTGGAACATAGAGCTTAACTTGAGAACCACGTGCCACCACAAGGGAGGAATGGGACCCCTTGGCTAACTAATTAGGAAAGCTAGTGGAAGACTACCTTACCCGAAAGGGGCAAGGGCAGTAAGGGAGAGGTCAGTGTAGGGAGGTCCCTGGTTGATTTTGCTGCGATGGCGGTCAGCCAGGAACCCTGCACTGGATCTTCCTATAAACTGTAGCGGGTTTTCGGAAGCTAGTGGAACTTTGTAAAGGCCTCGTAGTGTTGCCCTGCCGCGCTTCCTAGGTAGAGGTGTATGGGACTCGCGACCCCTTGGCAGATGGGTAACATGACTTGTGGGTAAAGGGTACAACCTCTGCAGAGTGTAAAACTGGTATACTAGCCGAGCTCACGGTCATGAGCGGCTCAGGACTCTCTGATGTTTAAATTATGGAACTTAAATTCAATTTTGTCATTCGCATTGCATGGGTTTGTTATTAATTTTGTTCTATTACTTTACTTAAGGTTTGGTATTTACTTACACTTAGTAATTGCTAATAAAATTTTGACCAACTACTTAAAAGCAATGCTCAGATTTAACCCCTGTCATTGATTAAGCCTTACACATCACATAAACTCACACCTTTGTGAGTTTATGTCCACTGGTTCCCCACAACTTGTTGAGCTATGATCATGTGTGAGCTCACCCTTGCTGTCTCACACCCCTCCCACAGGAGAAGATCAGGAGGTTCAAGTGGAGTCAAGTATCGAGGAGTTTGATCTGATCTAGGTGGCGTTTCCCAGTCGACATTGGCGCCGACGATCCTTAGTTCGTTTTACATTTATCTTTATTTTGTAATAAGTCTTCCGCTATGTAATAAATACTCTGATGTTTTATGACATTTATCTCTATACACTCTGTTATTATATATGTTGTCTTCTTGGCGCATGTATGAGATGCACCCGGCTTTGTTCTTTGAAACCGGGTGCTACACCTGGGTCGGGCGGAGCGGAGTTCGCCGTCTTCCGGGGCCTTAGCCTTGGGTCGGGTGGAGCGGAGTTCGCCGTCTTCCGGGGCCTAGCCCGAGTCTGAGCCCTGGGTCGGGCGGAGCTTCCTATGGCGCCTTTGGCAAGGCCTAACTACCTGTCAGTCTCACTCTGTCAAGTGGCACTGCAGTCGGAGTGGCGCAGGCGGCGCTGTCCTTCTGTCAGACCGGTCAGTGGAGCGGCGAAGTGACGGCGGTCACTTCGGCTCTGCCGGGGGGCGTGCGTCAGGATAAAGGTGTCAGGCTACCTTTGCGTTAAATGCTCCTGCGACTCGGTCGGTCGGCGCGGCGATTTAGTTAGGGTTGCTTCTTAGCAAAGGCAAGGCCTCGGGCGAGCCGGAGATGTGTCCGCCGTTAAAAAGGGGGGCCTCGGGCGAGACGGAAACCCCTCGAGGTCGGCTGCCCTTGCCCGAGGCTAGGCTCGGGCGAGGCGTGATCGAGTCGCTCATATGGACTGATTCCTGACTTAATCGCACCCATCAGGCCTCTGCAGCTTTATGCTGATGGGGGTTACCAGCTGAGAATTAGGCGTCTTGAGGGTACCCCTAATTATGGTCCCCGACAGGTCCCCATTAGGTAATGCCTCCACATCTTCAATGCATGAACCACTGCTGCTAGCTCAAGGTCATGAGTGGGATAGTTCTGCTCATGAGGCCTAAGTGCTCTTGAGGCATAAGCGATGACTCGGTTGTCTTGCATCAAGACACATCCTAGCCCGGTGCCAGAGGCATCGCAATATACATCGAAAGGCTTGCTGTTGTCAGGCTGTGCCAACACTGGTGCTATGGTCAGATGCTGCCTTAATGCATGGAAGGCATCTTCGCACTTCTGACTCCAGACAAATTTGACTTCTTTCTTCAGCAACTCAGTAATAGGCTTCGCAATTCGAGAGAAGTCCGGAATAAATCTTCGGTAATAACCAGCTAATCCTAGAAAACTCCGAATCTGACGAACAGTTGTTGGTGGTCTCCAGTTCATCACCTCTTGCACTTTATCAGGATCAACAGCTATTCCTGCCTGAGAGATAGTGTGACCCAAGAATTTGATTTCCTTTAGCCAAAAATCACACTTGGATAACTTGGCATAAAGGTGGTGCTCTCGCAGACGTTGAAGCACTACATGCAAATGCCCGGCATGTTCTTCTTTGTTCTTTGAGTACACCAGAATATCATCGATGAAAACCACCACGAACTTGTCCAATTCCGGCATGAAAACAAAATTCATCAGATACATGAAATATGCTGGTGCATTTGTCAGCCCGAATGACATCACCAAAAATTCATATAGCCCATATCTGGTTGAGAATGTCGTCTTCGGAATATCACTTGCTCGTATCTGGATCTGATGGTAGCCAGAGCGAAGGTCTATCTTGGAAAATACCTTGGCCCCGACCAACTGGTCAAAGAGAACATCAATACGAGGCAAAGGATACTTGTTCTTGATAGTTACCGCATTAAGAGGGCGGTAATCTATACACAGCCTCAAGCTTTCATCTTTCTTCTTCACAAATAGTGCTGGACATCCCCAAGGCGAAGTGCTTGGGCGAATAAAGCCCTTATCCAGCAACTCTTGCAATTGCTTCTTCAACTCTGCCAACTCAGCGGGTGGCATCCGGTAGGGCCTTTTGGAAATTGGGGCCGTTCCTGGTTGCAACTCGATGGCGAATTCAATATCCCGGTCCGGTGGCATTCCGGGCAGCTCATCAGGGAAGACATCTGCATACTCACAGACCACTGGGATTTTCTTCAAAGGTAACTCCGTCATAGAGAAAGCACATGACTGAGTAGAACCTTGACTGGGCAGAATTAAAGTGAAGTTCCCACAGAATGGAGAATTAACTTCCACGATACGACTGGCTATATCAAGCACAACTTGGTGCAAGGTCATCCAATTAGCCCCTAGAATAATGTCCACATTTTCCAATCCCAACACAAGAAGAGTGGTTTTGACAATGTGGCTTCCCAGTTGAATAGGCACACTTTGGTTCAATTGATTAGTTGCAATTTTACCCCCAGGTGTGACTATCTTGAATGACCCTTTAGAGTGAGAGAATGGCAGTTTGCATCTAGCACTGAACTTTTGGCTAATGAAACTATGAGATGCACCAGAATCAATCAGAATTAAAGCAGGTTGATTATAAACTGAAAAGATACCAGTCATGATAGGAGCTCCTTCAGGTATTTCCTCTAGAGTGGTGAAGTTGAGCTTCCCTTGCCTGACTTGCACCTTCTGCTTTCTTCCCTTGTCTTGATTTGGTGCTGGCATCTGCCTCTGCTGGTTCCTGGGACAATTCTTGGCATAGTGGCCCACATTGCCACAAGTGAAACACTTGTTCCCATTGCCCTGGCGGAACTGCTGCTGCTGAGGCTGGTTGTTCCTTGGGGGCGGGAGCTGGGTAGCGGTTGGGTGCCGGCTGCTGCTGCTGCTGAGGTGGCCTGATCACCCATCTGCCTGCCTGCTGCTGAAAACCCCTGCTCTGATTATGAGAAACAATCCGGAACCTCTGAGCCTGAGCGGGTGGTGCTGCCACTGGTGCCTTTCTCTTCTTCTCTGTCCGGTGAGCAACAATGCAATCCTCCTGGGAGATGGCCATGTTGACCAACTCATTGAAGCTATTGGCCCGGACAGTGTTGAGTCGTTCCCGCAGCTTGGTATTGAGACCCCTGCGGAAGCGATCCCTCTTCTTCTCATCAGAATCAGCATGGTACCCTGCATACTGGCATAAGTCGTTGAAGGCTTGCGCATACTGCAGTACCATGCGGGTTCCTTGATTAAGGGCCAGAAATTCATTCAACTTTCGATCAAGAATGCCAGCTGGGATGTGGTGTCCTCTGAAGGCAGTCTTGAATTCCTCCTAAGATACCTCACGATCAGCGGGGAGCATAGCACGGAAGTGATCCCACCAAGTCCGAGCAGATTCGCGAAGCTGCTGCGCGGCGAAGCGGGTCTTGGTAGTATTAGGGCAGTCTCCCGTGAGGAGGGGAAACTTGGACTCGACGACGTGAAGCCATACGTCGGCGTCCAACGGATCCTCTACCTTGGTGAACAGGGGCGGCTGCGTGCTCAGAAACTCCTGGTAAGTGGCCATTACCGGAGGTCGCTGAGGCTGGCCTCCACCATGCTGCTGCGGGTGGGGCTGGCGCTGCAAGAGCTGTCGCAGAATCTCATTCTGCTGGGCCATCAGCTCCTGCACTGTGGGAGCTGGAGGAGGTGGCGGGGGAACCTGCTCGTTATGCCCGCGACGCTGCCTAGCTGCCATCTGAAAACAGAGATTGCCGCCATTGTTATCCCAACTCACAGTTTCGAACAACAAGATATCATCTCATATGGAAGGAAAAATGCCATAATCATAATATTAGGTTCGAAATGAAGATAACATGGTGACAAACATCCCAAAGATTCAAAAGTTCACAGGGTTACATCAATCAGGGAAAGTACCCATAAGCCTAGTCCAAAATGTGATATTACTAAGCTCGCATAGGTTTCTATCCGCCTAAAAGTGTCGAAGCGACTGCTTAACCCTTAGCGGTGGAAGCGACACTGGATGCGGGTGAAGGGGGCATCGCGGAGGTAGTCCCATTGGCGCTAGGGGCTGGTCCTAGCTCCTCGGGATCCTCTTCTCCCTCGCTTCCTACTTCATTGGCCTCCATCTCCAAGTGGTGCATGTCCAGGTGGTCATTCGCTTCTTCGAGTTCTCTCTGCACATCGTGGAGCTGGTTCTCCAAGACATCAATAGTGTTGTCTCGGATCTCCACCTGCTGCTCCAAGGTGGTGATGCGCTGGCTCAGCCTTTCCACCTGCGGATCCTTCTCTACCAACTCAGTGGATAGGTCGACCACAAAATCTTCTCGACTGTCGAGAGTGAGCTTGGCGGTCTGAGCGATGTTAGCAAGGTGTGCCATAGCATCGCTCTGAAGGGCCTGAAGGCGGTACAGCGCAGTCATGCACTGGACAGTGACCCTCCCAACCAAGTCAGGATACATTGCCCACACATCCTTCACATGGCTCACGCGGTTACACCACATGGGATCATCCTTCCTCTCAGCAGGGAAGAGTCCCAAGGGGTGCATCACCATCTCCAGGGGATGATAGCCACAGAAAGTTGTCAGGGCCTTCATGGCTGCTACCTCGACGGTGTCGTCCGTCCTGAGTCCAATTGTCTCAGAATCAAGAGAACGCCAACCCGGCTGAAGGGGATGAGCCTCCAAAGTCAGCCAGACCCGACAACGAGGTACCCGATGCTCCTCATACAACTGCACCGTGTACAAAGGGGGCGTATGGTAGCCGGTGGAGTTAAGCACTTCCCACAAGATGGAAGGAAAACCATCGCGAGAAAGGAAGTCAGAACTAAAACGAGAGTCTCCTCCACTGGCGGGGGTGGGTGAATTCATCTGCGGAGGGGAATCAAAGGTAAAGATTATGGTGGAAGGAAAAAGAAAAAGAGAGCCCAGATGGTTTTAAAGAAAGTGGGTTAGCTCAAATTTTAATTCCTCTTTGATGTTTTATAATGCATGCATGCTGGGAAAAAGAAAACGTTGCCTCTCGAAAGAAAATAGGGTGCTTTTCAGGGCATCCTTGAAAATATAAGTATTGGCCCACGGGGCCTAAGTAATTAGCCACCTATTTTCCCTCTATGCCTAAGGCCTTTCGTCCTAGGTCTAGCGGTCTAGTCCTGACGATCCATAACAGTTTCTAGGCAAGTTTTAGATTTTGAAAAATTGGTATTCATGGTTTATTGTCCTTCTCTGTGGTGGAATTTGCTCTGATACCAGCTATGGCGGAACCACCCGAATTATTCCAGCTTAAGTGCCTAAGTCACGCCTCAGGGGCCGTAACACACTTAAATCGGAATAACCCGTCAGTCCCTCAGATCTGGTCTGATGGAGCCACTTAACCAGGATCAAATTCCACAATCTCACTCGAAGGCGAGTCACAGAAGAAATACAATAAAACAGGAAACCTCAAATTAAGTACGGGGTTGTTACATAAATCGGAGTTTTTGAGTAGCAATAAAGTTCACAAAATGAAGTGCAACGGATGATCGATGTCATCGGTATCGAGGAATTGGGCAAGGCCTAGCCCACTACTCCTCGTGCTCCTCTCCTGCCGGAGCAACATCCCACTCGACCGTCCAACCCGGTGGCAGGGTGGTAGGCCAAGTCACACCATCAATCATTTCCTGAATAGTACCTGCAAAAATTTTGCCACAAGCAAGGCTGAGTATACTAATACTCAGCTAGACTTACCCGGTGTAGGAATCTGCTCCTCTACCTCTATACTATGCAGCTGTTTGGCTGAGGGGTTTGGTTTGCCAAAAGCACTAGCTGTTTCTAAAAGCAAAGTTTTAGCTTTCCAGTTTCTATCATCATTAACTTAGCTAGATTGCTCCTTCTAAGCATACATGGTAACAATCAATTTATTCAATCAACAAGTTATCTTATGTAACCACATTTCACTTCTTACTCGATGCAGTACAAGGAATCAAGCAGTCTCATTAGCTGCGAGAAGCAGACGATTCGAATCGAGTTTTAACCTTGCAAGGTAAACCTAAACACACGGCATGTCAGGGTACTCCGACCCTGCACATGACAACCGTCCCCATCGATTCCCCGTTCACGTCCAGGCCTCACCGCCTTGGCATACAATGCTCCACTGACCCCGGCTGCCGCCGTGCAGTGACCACACTTGTACCCACCATAGCTAGCATGGGAGACCCAGTCTCAGGTCGCATGAGGGATAAAGTCCGCGCCCGGCTTCACTCATGTACTAGGTTTACCGGTTACCATATTTCCCGGCATGTGCTTAGTACGTTTAAAAGCTTGACTCAGGTATCCATACATTAATCCTTAATTCTTTTTCCCGTCTCATGGACAAGACATCCTCCCTGGATCAAAGTCCATAGACCAACATAAACCCCGTTATCAAGATGAATACAATCAATTCCTGACCTCGCGCGAGTGCTAGAAAAATCACTCGACTTCTACCGAGATCCTGATTAGCAAGCAGCTACTCGACCTAGCATACTAGTATTCATCTCAAAAAGGAATCCTAAGTTCATGCAACTAGAGGTTTCAAGCAACTCCTACACTTAAGTGCACATCACAAACCTACAAACATTAAGTGTAGTAAAGTAGCATATATATAAACGGTTATGCATAAAACCGGGGCTTGCCTTCAATTGCTGGGGCTGCAGGGAGATCCTCAATAGCAGCCTCTGAAGCCTGCTCCTGGTCCTCCTCTTGGACAGGTCCTTGCTCGGGGATGAGCACGTACTCTCTGTCGGCAAGATTACAATCTAATGAATGCATTTCGTAAGATATATGCATGATATGATATGTGCTTCTAGAAATTACAACTTTAAAGGTGTATTATCTTCTTGAGTTAAACAAGGTTACTTTACTTATGTAAGACCCTTGGCTGGTATACTTGGTAAATTGGTTTAAACTTAGCTAAGGTAAGTAGTGGATTCAATTTTTTTTGGGTTTCCACTGGATTCCTTTTAAGTCTTAGGGAGAATTGATAAGTTCTCAAGTTAGCCTTATTGGGGTGAGGTTTATTTCTTCTTCCCTTTTCTTTTATTCTTTTTAATGTTTTGGAGTGGGTTTGAACTACAAGTTGCTTTTATAAAATTCTAAAAATTATGCAAAAATTACAGTGGCTTGGTACTGGTGTATGTTTCTCTGTCTCAAAATTTGGGGATCGGAAAGTGAATAGTTTTCTCTGGACAAAATTATCAAATCCTAGGGCAGAAGGGGTGCTTTGAACTACAACTATTACTTAACAGTGGGTAATTCTCTAAAACTTATTTTTGCTGGCTTTTAGGTGTTATAACATGACTTGATACAATTTTCTAGCCATTAATACCTTTTAGTTATTTTACTATGGTTTTCTCAAGTTTCTAGCCAAATAGGTGCTTTCTACTACCACTATATTTGAAAAATATCAAACAACAGAGTTCTTATTTTTCTTAGTTTTTGTTTTGTGCAAGAGCAATCATTCTGAAGTTTGGCATCTATTTGCTTAAGGGAAGGGGTGGTATGTATTATTTGAATCAAATGGCCTTTCTTTTAAATTATTAGCAATAGGTATGAGTTTGCTTCTTTTTCATGGGTTTGCATTTTTCTCTGGTAGTTTATCTCATCATGGACTTAGCTAATTTTTGGTTGCCCATTATCACATTATTAGGGGTTGTTAAAGAATTATTGGGAAATGCCTTATTATCACTTTGTATTTATTTTCCTTACTTAAAAAGTTGGGCTGAGGTGCTCTTTATTTTTGTAGTGGGGCTCTGGTAGTTGTAAGTCCACTGGATTTTTACTACTCATTTTGGTTATAGTTTTGCTATTCTAATAATTGATTTTCAGTCCATATAAGGCTAAATAAAACATTTTAATTTAAAACTGGTCCAAATTAATGGTCTCTGTATTTTTCCTAGGTTCTCTGTTACATAAGTAAACTAGGAAAAATAATCTTAATCACTGTTCATCAATTTCTAATGCCTTTCTGATTTTCTCTAAGTTTTGGACAAATTAGCTTTAAATGAATAACTACATCATAATTTCTAATGCTGGGGTTCCTACCTTTTTTAAACAGTGTCTAAATGAGGTTTAAACATCTACAAATTTTCTTAAGTTCAGCACAGAAGAAAAACTAATTTTCCTTAATTAAACAAGGTTTGGTGGGTTTCTGTTTTTAATTTTAAACTCTAAAATTTAGAACAGAAAGCATAGGGTTTATTATTTTTAAATGATGGTTCATAATATTCAGGAGCTAGCAAAATTGGTTTGACAACTTTTTATGAAGAATTCAGCAAGTTATGGATTTTCTAAGTTCTCTGGTCATTTTAAAAAGGTTAACAGAAATGGTTTAATGGAAATCCACTTTGCACTGGGGTCCCTGGCGGGTTTTAATTTTTCCTCGTGAATCAGTCCTTAAGCTACTATTCACATGAGTCGCTGACGTTACAGAAAACCCCTCGGGTTCTACGGATCCTAACACGAGGTCCTTCTTCTACCTCAAACAGTAACCGCGGCGGAAGAAAGGGCGGAGGGGCTTACCGGCGGCGAGATTGCTCCGGTGAAGTGGTCGAGGACGTAGGGGAGGTCTCGGGGATCACAACGAGGTGCGGGTCGCCGTCGGAGATGGCCGGAGTCGGTCGGTCCACGCGGGCAGGCGGGGATGCTCGTCGGCGGCGAGGAGTCCGGCCTGGTCACGGCGAGATAGAGCAATTGGATGGGTCAGAGAGGTTCACGGGATGCCAGAGAAGATATGGGTGCAAGGAATCGGTCGGAGACTCACTGGATAGCTTGGTCCACGCGCGGCGGCGGAAGACCGAAGTCCGGTGAGGTCGATCTCGGGCCTCCGGTGAAGTCCGACCGGGTCCGAGGGCTTAGCAAGCTTCACGGGCTACTGGCGGAGCTAGCCGAAGCACTGGCTTGCCCAGAGGATGGCTGGGGTGGGCTAGCCACGATGGCCGAGGCTCTGGCGGCAATGGCGGGCGGAATTGAGCTCGTCGGAGCTAAGGGAAAGTGGCTGGCCGTTGAGGGTGAGTGCGGGGCGAAGTGAGGTGCGCCTGGGGAGGCTTTATAGGCGCGGGCGAGAACGGCCGAGGGCGAGGGCGCGCGGTGGACTTGACCGGACGCCGGGGCGAGCGCGCGCGCGGGTTGGGCGAGCTCTGGCGTGCCGACCAGGGTCGAACATGTGTGCCCGTGCGTTCTGCCCAAGTTCTGGCGTGTGTGGTCGCTCATCCGAGCCTGCTCTCGCCTTGGTCAGTGCACAAAACCTCTTCTCCTCCCTACAAGCTACCATTCTTGTGTGGGGGTCAAAGGATTTTGCCTACTGGTTGCAGAGATATGGAGCCAGGAAATCCGGTCTGTCTCCCTGCTCAAACCCGAGGCAAATCCAAGGTTTTGTCGTGTCTAGGGCTCGCGTCCCAATGCCATCTTCTGGCACACGACAGAGGGGTTAGTTAGACACAATTTTGTCAATGGGGCCATTAGGATTCGAGTTGGGGATCAAGGTGAACATCCCTGATCTTTGGCTCAAGGTCTGAATTTCAGAATTCTGAAATTCAGAATTCCCATTAAGTCCCCACATGAGAAGCTTGATTTGGGGTTTTTCTTGAGTTATTTTGGCTAAGCTTTCTCAACCTTTCTTGTTGCTCATTAAATATACCTCAATTTTTATAATTGGCTCAAGTCAAAATTTTAAACTTTTCATCCCCTTTTTCTTACTTTCTTGAATTTAGCTCATGGGGCTCACTTAGGGTTTTCATTAGGGTTGTACATTCTTATCTTTTTAAAAGACTCAATTGTTTGGATCATGATACTTTTAAGTATATACTTGGTGAATCTTTTAGTACTTAAGTTATTTGATGTTCATGCTTACTTTGGTTCACATACAATGATGGTTCTTGGTTTGGCATTTGAGAGAAACCCTAGGTGACACTGGGGTGTCATACCTGAGTTGGGGGGTGCACCATTGTTGAGGAAGAAGGTTGATCTTGCACTTGGTGTTCCTGTGGTCGCACATCTCCAATTGCCATGGTACGAATTGCGTCCGTTGGAACATCGTCTTCACCTATATCATCAAGATCAACTTGCTCTCTTGGAGAGCCATTAGTTTCATCAAATACAACGTCGCTAGAGACTTCAACCAAACCCGATGATTTGTTGAAGACTCTATACGCCTTCGTATTTGATTCATAACCTAACAAAAACCCTTCTACAGCTTTGGGAGCAAATTTTGAATTGTCGCTTGGACTTGAGTTGGAGGGGCCCATGGTGATTCTTCCTCCACAACTTGGTCTTCTTGTGCTCCCCCTTGATCATGCGCCTCTTCTTGAGGAACCTGTTCATCATCTTGACTTGGGGGATGCACCATCATTGAGGAAGATGGTTGATCTTGCTCTTGGTGTTCCTGTGGTCGCACATCTCCAATCGCCATGGTGCGAATTGCGTCCATTGGAACATCATCTTCATCTACATCATCAAAATCAACTTGCTCTCTTGGAGAGCCATTAGTTTCATCAAATACAACGTCGCTAGAGACTTCAACCAAACCCGATGATTTGTTGAAGACTCTATACGCCTTTGTATTTGAGTCATAACCTAGCAAAAACCCTTCTACAGCTTTGGGAGCAAATTTAGAATTTCTACCTTTCTTTACTAGAATGTAACATTTACTCCCAAATACACGAAAGTATGACACGTTGGGTTTGTTATCGGTTAGAAGTTCATACGAGGTCTTCTTGAGGAGGCAATGAAGGTAGACCCGGTTTATGGCATGGGAAGCTGTGTTCACAGCTTCCGACCAAAACCGCTCGGGCGTCTTGAATTCTCCAAGCATCGTCCTCGCCATGTCTATAAGCGTCCTGTTCTTCCTCTCTACCACACCGTTTTGCTGTGGTGTGTAGGAAGCGGAGAACTCGTGCTTGATTCCTTCCTCCTCAAGGTACTCCTCCACTTGTAAGTTCTTAAACTCGGACCTGTTGTCGCTTCTTTTCTTTTTCACCTTGAGCTCAAATTCGTTTTGAGCTCTCCTTAGAAAGCGCTTTAGGGTCCCTTGGGTTTCTGATTTATCCTGCAAAAAGAATACCCAAGTGAAGTGGAAAAAACCATCAACAATAACAAGACCATACTTACTTCCCTCGATGCTGAGGTAGGCGACGGGTCCGAAGAGGTCCATATGAAGTAGCTCCAGAGGTCTTGATGTGGTCATCACATTCTTGCAATGATGAGTGCTTCCCACCTATTTACCTGCTTGACAAGCTGCACAAGGTCTATCTTTTTCAAAAAATACATTGGTTAGACCTAATACATGTTCTCCCTTTAGAAGTTTATGAAGGTTCTTCATCCCAACATGTGCTAGACAGCGATGCCACAGCCAGCCCATGCTAGTCTTAGCAATTAAGCATGCATCTAGATCGGCCTCCTCTTTTGAAAAATCAACTAAGCAGAGTTTGCCATCTAGTACACCCTTAAAAGCTAATGAACCATCACTCCTTCTAAAGACAGACACATCTACATTGGTAAATAGACAATTGTATCCCATATTACATAGTTGACTAATAGATAATAAATTGTACCCGAGCGATTCAACTAAAAACACATTAGATATGGAATGCTCGGATGAAATGGCTATCTTTCCTAGTCCTTTAACCTTGCCTTGGTTCCCATCTTCAAAGATGATCGAATCTTGGGAATCTTTGTTCTTGACGTAGGAGGTGAACATCTTCTTCTCCCCCGTCATGTACTTTTGTGCATCCGCTGTCGATAATCCAACTTGAGCCCCCGGATGCATAAACCTGCAAGGCAAATTAGGCTTGGGTTTTAGGTACCCAACTCTTGTTGGGTCCTACAAGGTTAGTTACAATAGTCTTTGGGACCCAAATGCAAGTCTTGTCTCCCTTTCATTTGGACCCCATCTTTCTAGCAACCACTTTTTCATTTTTACACGAAAGTACAAAAGTAGTGTTGCAAGCATGAAAGACAGTGGTAGGTTTATTACACACTTTCCTAGGAGCATGAGACACAAAATTTCTCCTAGGCCTACCATTAAAATTAGAACTTGAAGCAATCATGGCATGTGAGTCAAAAGCATTATAACTCCTATTATAATGAGAATTTCTAGAAAATATTCTATCATTGTACATGAAAGCATGATTCTTTTGACTACCACTAGCCATAGGGGCCTTCCCTTTCTCCTTGTTGGAAATGGGATCCCTTTGACTTGTTAAGTTCTTGGCTTCCTTTCGAAAGCCAAGTCCATCCTTAATTTAGGGATGTCTACCAATGGTGTAGGCATCCCTAGCAAATTTTGACTTATTAAATTCATTTTTGCAAGTCTTAAGTTGGGCATTAAGACTTGCCACTTCACTATTTAATTTTGTAATAGAAGTAAGGTGCTCAACACATGCATCAACATTAAAATCCTTACAACCTATTACAAATGACAACATGCTCTACACAAGAACTAGATTTATTAACTACTTCTAGCTTAGCATTCAAATCATCATTAATACTCTTTAAGCTAGACACAGTTTCATGACAAGCAGATAATTCAGAAGATAGTATTTCATTCCTTTTAACCACTAAAGCAAGAGACTTTTGCACACTTACAAATTTATCATGCTCTTCATATAAAATATCTTCTTGCTTTTCTAAAAGTCTATTTTTTCATTTAAAGCATCAATCAATTCATTGATTTTATCTACTTTAGTTCTATCTAAACCTTTGAACAAGCTTGAGTAATCTACTTCATCATCACTAGAGTCATCATCACTTGAAGTAGTATACTTAGGGGTATCTCAAGCACTTACCTTTTTCTCCTTTGCCATGAGGCAAGTATGGCGCTTGTTGGGGAAGAGAGATGACATGTTGAAGGCCAAGGCGGCGAGTCCTTCATCGTTGGAGTCGGAAGAAGAGCAATCCGAATCCCATTCTTTGCCAAGGTGCGCCTCGCCCTTCGCCTTCTTGTAGGCCTTCTTCTTCTCCCTCTTCCTGCTCTTTTCTTGTTCCTGGTCATTAGCGTTATCGGGACAATTTGCTATAAAATGACCAGTCTTACCGCATTTAAAGCAGGAGCGCTTTTCCTTTGCTTTGCTTTTGTTGGAATGCTCCTTGCGTCCTTTTAGCGCGGTCTTGAAGCGCTTGATGATGAGGGCCATCTCATCCTCGTTTAGCCCGGCAGCCTCAACTTGTGCCACCTTGCTAGGTAGCACCTCCCTTCTGCTGCTTGTTGCCTTGAGTGCAACGGGCTGAGGCTCATAGATAGGCATTGGGTCATTCAATGCATCATCAACATATCTTGCTTCCTTGACCATCATTCGCCCGCTCACAAACTTTCCGAGTATCTCCTCGGGTGTCATCTTTATGTACCTAGGATTTTCACGGATGAGGTTCACAAGATGAGGGTCAATAACAGTGAAAGACCTGAGCATAAGTCGAACGACGTCGTGGTCCATCCATCTTGTGCTTCCATAGCTCCTGATCTTGTTGACCAGGGTCTTGAGCCTGTTGTACGTTTGTGTTGGCTCCTCTCCCCTGATCATGGCAAACCTTCCTAGCTCGCCTTCCACCAACTCCATTTTGGTGATCATGGTGGCGTCGTTCCCCTCATGCGATATTTTGAGGGTGTCCCATATTTGCTTGGCGTTGTCTAAGCCGCTCACCTTGTAATATTCATCCCTGCACAACGATGCTAACAAAACAGTGGTAGCTTGTGCATTCTTATGAATTTGTTCGTTAATGAATACAGGGTTATCCATACTATCAAATTGCATTCCATTCTCAACTATCTCCCAAATACTAGGATGGAGAGAGAAAAGGTGACTACGCATTTTGTGACTCCAAAAAGCGTAGTCCTCTCCATCAAAGTGTGGAGGTTTACCAAGAGGAATAGAAAGCAAATTGGCATTAGAATTATACGGAATACGAGAATAATCAAATGAAAATTTTGAGTTAACCGGTTTCTTTTTCTCGTCATAGTCGTTGACTCTTGGGGAAGAAGACTTGTCGCTGTCGTAGTAGACAATCTTCTTGATGCGCCTCTTCTTCTTCCTGTCCATCTTCTTATGACTCGAGCCAGAGTCAGTGGGCTTGCCGTCCCTTCGCTCGTTGAAGATGGACTCCTTCTCCTTATCGTTGACCACCATCCCCTTTCCCTTAGGATCCATCTCTTCGGGCGATTAGTCCCTTTCATGAAGAGAACGGCTCTGATACCAATTGAGAGCACCTAGACGGGGGGTGGATAGGTGATCCTGTAAAAATCAAATACTAATAGCCACAAAACTTGGTTAAGTGTTAGAATGATAAAACCAAGTGGCTATAGAGCGAGCTCTAGTGAATCACAACAATCACACAAAAAAGCAATCACAAGAGACACGCGAGTTATCTCGTGGTTCGGCCAAGTAATACTTGCCTACTTCCACGTTGTGGCGTCCCAATGGACGAGGGTTGCACTCAACCCCTTTCAAGTGGTCCAATGATCAACTTGAATACCACGGTGTTCTTCTTTCTTATACTTTCTCCCGTTTGCGAGGAATCTCCACAACTTGGAGCCTCTCGCCCTTACAATTGATGATCACAAAGAAGCACAGAAGTAAGGGAGGGGAGAGCAACGCACACAAGACTCAAAACGAGAGTACAATCACGCACACAAGTCACAACTTGAGCTCTAAGTTCAACACACAGAGTTCTCAACTCAAGAGGAGCTCAAATTGCTAGCACAGAGAATCAAATGCGTGGGAGTGGAGTCTGGATGCTTAGGAATGATCAAAGAATGCTTGGGTTACTCCTCCATGCGCCTAGGGGTCCCTTTTTATAGCCCCACGGCAGCTAGGAGCCATTGGAGGCAATCTTGGAAGGCTAATCTTGCCTTCTGTCGGGAGGCGCACCGGACAGTCACTGTAGCTGTCCGGTGCGCGATCTCCTTCCTTTTCTGGCGCATCCGACCGTTGCAGATTCGCAGCAGTTGGCGCACCGGACACTGTTCGGTGCACACCAGACAGTCCGGTGCCCCCTACCAACCGTTGGCGCGCCCACGCGTCGCGCGAAGATTGCGCAGTCGACCGTTGGCTCACCGGACAGTCCGGTGACCCACCGGGCAGTCCGGTGAATTATAGCCGTACGCCGTTGAACTTTTCCCGAGAGCGACGACTTCGCCGCAGTCGACTCACCGGACAGTCCGGTGCACCACCGGATAGTCCGGTGAATTATAGTCGTACACCGCCGTCGAGTCCCGAGAGTGGCCTGTTCACCGAAGGCTAGTTTGGCGCACCAGACCTTGTCCGGTGCACCACCGGACACTGTCCGGTGCACCCAGACCGAGCAGGAGTTGGCTGTACACAACCAACTCTTTTCCCATTGCTTTTTCCCTGTTTCTAGCACTTAGACACAATACATTAGTACCCAAATCAATGTACTAAGTCTAGAAACGTACCTTGTTACTTGATTTGCATTTCTTCAATCTTTGGTACACATTAGCACTTAGAGAAATTGTGTTGGGCACTCAATCACCAAAACACTTTAGAAATGGCCCAAGGGCACATTTCCTTTTAGCGGTATGTGCCTAGGATGGAGGCTCTGTGGAGTTGGGATATTCGTGGATCCAATATTCACTTGAACCATGTCTTCGACTTAAACCATTTGCCATATGGCAGTTACCCTGGAGACGCTGCTGCCGCTATTGATCACCGCGGAAAAGAGCCAGTGGTTGTAGCTGAGGAAGGCCCTTCACAGGAGGCGGTGCCGGCCGTTAAGAAGAGAAAACTAGGTACTACAGCTGAAGGGTTGGGGGTCTCCGATCATTTCGTTGTGGAGTTAATGGGGACTTGTGCGGCCCTCGGGGGAAGGATGTCTTTGCCCGAGCTCTGGGAGTCTTCGGCGCGAATGCTGGAGGTTACCGGGGGTCGATGGCCAAGGAACGTTCCGATCCCTGGGCGCCCGGCGAGGACATATGTACGTCTCGTTTGGCCCGTGAGATGAAGATTTTTCCTTACGGACGGAATATTGTTGTTGTTGTATCGGTAGTGATGGACAAGGATCATCAAGATGCGGCGCAGAAGCATCGAGCGTTCACTAGGGTTGGGGACCCTAGTCGCGAGGTGAAGAGGGCGCGGGGGGCGCGAAGTCCACCGCCCCCGCCGGCAGCAGACCATCGCCGGCCGCGAAGCCGGCCATCCCCGGGCCTAGCAAGTCTTCGTCGGGTGCGAGGGCTGTCGCTTCTAGGTCGAGCAAGCCGCCCTCGGCTGAGCCCATGAAGGAGCGAAGGCCACCGTCTCCAGTGCGCACCGACGAGGTGGCGGCAGGTGGTATCGACCTCGACATGGACATCTGCGTGGATGATTACCGCGTAGGTGGTGTCATGATGTTCGATGCGCACACGGGTCGAGGACTCGTTGGTGAGTTTTTTTACATGGCGACTGTAGGGTCAGATGTTGGGCAACTGGCTGTTGTCCCGGCTACGGCTACGGCGGCTGCCAAGGCGAAGGGTACTTCGCAGGACCCATGGTCCAAATTTTGTGCCAGTGGCGAGATTTCGTCGGCCGCTGCCGCTAAAGACGTGGTGGGCTCTGTTTCCCAGCAGCTGAAGCATGCGACGCAGCAGCTGAAGCATGTAAGTCATCTTGGAATTTGTTAGTTTGTTGTGTTTATGCGGTTGCGAATCTGATGGGTTTTTCATGGTAGGCGGCCGCCTTCGCCGACCATGTTGCGTCGAGCGCTCTGACTTTGGAGTTCGCTGCCGAGAGGCAACGGCTCGAGGGCAGGATTGAGTGCCTCCGGGCGCAGCATACGGAAGCTGTTCGGGACAAGTCAGCTGCGGAAAACAAGAGCCACAGGCTGACGGAGAAGTTGGCGGCTACGGAGGCCGAGAAGGAGGATCTCAGGCGCCAGTTGGTGGCGAAGAGGAAGGACGCGAATAGAGCCTATGCTGAGGCACAGGCTGCACAAGCCGAGGCCAAACTTGCCCATGCGGAGGCTAGTCTCGCCCGCCAACGCGTCGAGGAGATGGAAGCGAGCCTCAGCGGCCTACGCGACCGCGTGGACAAGGCGGAGGCCTCTACTCGCGTAGAGGTCGACCGACGCATGGGCAGCTCGTGGAGGCGTATCGGGAGCTTGGTGCATGGACCGCTCCCTTTGAAGTGTCCGAGAAAGAGGTGGGCCTCCGCTTCCTCGGGTGGCTGCAGGAGGAGCTGGAGGTGCTACTAATGATTGTGATGGGCCTCATGTCCTTCGCCTCCCTCATCACCTACGAGGGGGTCGTGAATGCCCTGTCCCACGAGGGATGCGTGCACTTCGAGGTCTTCGACCGATCGGACGAAGACTTTGAGCGCAGAATCTTCTAGGTTGAGGACCCAATGCTGAAGTGGTCGGCCGGGGCGCTTTACGATAGGATGTGGGGCCCTCACGACCGTGAGACTGTCTGGGAGAGGTCCGACCAGGCGATGGAGCAGGTAAGAGTATATGTGGGTGTGTGTATATTTGTGTGATTGTTTAATGAATGTTTTTTCTGTAGATGGCGCATGATGAAGAGGTCAAGGACCTCGGGGATCTAGATAGCACACTGCCTGAGGCATCGGGGGTGGAGCTAGCGCCGCCATCTGATGCTGGCGAGGGCCCCCTGGTGACCCCTGCGCCGACTGGTGCCGACGAGGACCCCGTGCCGGCTGCTGCGCTGACTGGTGGGGACACTCTGATGGTGGTGGGCGAACCAGCAGCCGAAGACCCTGCAGTGTCGGCCAGCCCTTCGCAGGTGGCGGGATAGGATTTAGGGCTATCGGGTGTAATTTTTGTTTTTGTGACAATACTGACAATACTAATTTTCGACGTATGGGCCTACGCACGCAACCGCTGCTGACAATACTAATTTTGTGGCGGCCGCAACCGTAGTGCCTGCCAATGATAATTCGTCTAGCTCTGGATCTGAGTGTTTTGAGTCTGATGGTGAGTCTGGGGGTTCATTTTCCTGGACCGAGGAGTCCTCGGATGAAGGCTTGGATTATTTTGCTGCATTAGATGTGGCTGCGGCGGAGTCCCCGCCGCAGGTGGAGGTTGGCGAGGTGGTTGATATGTCTAATGCAAGGACTGGGTGTCGGAGGCGAAGGGTGGTTTCGAAGCGTGCCGTAGCGTGGGCGAGGTTTCACGAAGCGGTAGACGCCGTCGTATGGGGTTGGAGCGGGATCATCTTCGAGTAGACCGGTTTGGTAAACGAGAACTATTGTCCTCACCGGTTGGGACGAGCATTGGTGAGGGGGATCTGCAGAATCTTTTTGAGGGTGAGGAGTTGAGAATAATTTTGTTCAATTATAGGGAGTTGGGCATCATCTCGAAGGTTGAACCGATGTAATATGTGGTGCCCTCGCTGAGTGTGTGAAAATACAACTTGTATGTAACTGCAACTTGTGTTGTAATGTGGCGTGTTGGCCGTTTTCACGCGCTTGTGCTGATCTGGCTGCACGCTTAGGCGACTTTTGCGCGGAGTGTCTTTTTGGTAAAAGATTTCGATGGCGTGCGTATTGTGCTTGTCCGGCTGCACCCTTAGGTGTCTTTTGCACAAAGTGTCTTTTTCGGTAAAATACTTCGATTAATGCACTTGTTGTGCTGTTCCGGCTGCACCCTTAGGTGTCTTTTGCACGGAGTGTCTTTTTCGATAAAAGACTTCGATTAATGCACTTGTTGTGCTATTTCGGCTGCATCCTTAGGCGACTTTTGCTCAGAGTGTCTTTTTGGTAAAAGACTTCGATTAATGCACTTGTTGTGCTATTCCGGCTGCACCCTTAGGCGACTTTTGCTCGGATTGTCGCACACGAGGGTAGTCTATGCTACTTGTCGCGGTGACTTCGGAGTGGTCGAATATCGAAGACCATCGAAACGGTCTTTTTCGACACGTTGCGTCTGAGTTTTGTTTTTGCTGGGGCTTTTGCTGGTATATTACATGGCTCTGTCTCATTAAAAACCTCACCCCCCAGGAGGAAAAGAGTGTGGGCCAGAATAACATTATTTGCTGGATTACAAGAGCGCATGGGCCCTGATGATTAAACAAAAAAATTGCGGAGGTTGTCAATGTTCCAGGAGTGCTCTAAGTCTTCGCCAGAAGGCGTTACTAGCCTGTACACGCTGGGGGATGCCTTCGACTTGACGATGAATGGACCTTCCCATTTCGGCTCCAGCTTGCCCCGTGATTCTGTTCGGGTGGTCCGGACGAGTATGAGGTCTCCTTTGTCGAACTCTCTTGGGACGACCACGTGGTCGTGCCAGGCCTTAGTTTGAACCTGATATTTGTTGAGGGCCTGTAGGGCGAGGACACGGTCTTCGTCGATGAGATCTTTGGACGTTGGTTCGTCGACATCGGGGACTGCTGATGTGCTTGTCCGGGGCGACCCATGCTTTATCTCCTGTGGTGTCATGGCCTCGGATCCGTACAATAGACGAAAAGGTGTGAATCCGGTTGCCCGGCATTCTGTCGTGTTTAGGGCCTAGACCACTTCAGGTAGTTGGTCGGCCCATTTGCCCTTCTTGTCGTCGAGGAGTCGTTTCTTGATGGCAGTGAAGATCTTGCCGTTAATGCGCTCGACGATGCCGTTGGATTGCGGGTGGTATACCGAGGCAAAGACAGGCTTGGTGCCGATGGAGAAACAGAAATCCTTGAAGTCCTGGCTATCAATCTGTTTGTCGTTGTCGACTGTGAGTTCGGATGGGACTCCGAATCGGCAGACAATGTTTTGCCAGAAGAACTTCTGGGCAGTCTTCGACATTATTGTGGATACTGCTCTAGCCTTGATCCACTTGGTGAAGTACTCGATGGCAACGAAGGTGAATTTGAGGTTCCCTTGGGTCGTAGGCAGTGGTCCAACAATATCCAGCCCCCAACGTTGAAGTGGCCTTGTGTGGGCGATCAGCTTGGTGAACTGCGAGGGGTTGCTCGAGCGGGGAGAAAACTTCTGGCATGCTTCACAAGACCTTGTGACTTGATTCGTAGCACAGATTATCGCGGGCTAGTAAAATCCTTGACGAATCACCTTGGCAGCGAGGGCCCTGGGTCCTGAGTGGCAGTCGCAAGTTCTGCTGTGGACTTCGCGAAGGATTTGAATGCCTTCGGTTTTGGTCACGCACTTTAGCGTGGGCTGACTGATCCCCTTTTTGTACAGCTGGCCCCTGACTAGTGCGAAGTCCTGGCTTCGGTGCTTGAGGCGTTTGGCCTCATTGATGTCACTTGGGTGGTAATGTCCTTGCAGATACAAAGTTATAGGGGCCCGCCAGTCTTCAGTCATGATGAGGTTGACGATGCGATGGCCTTTAGCGTCATTAGTTATTTGTAAGCCCTCTAGGTTGCGGACAGTTGGTGTTCCGATGACGTGGTAGAACACGTCGGAGGGCAAGGTATCGCCTTTGGCCGCTGCCTTAGCCAACGTGTCGGCCTCTTCGTTCCTGGCATGGTCCACATGCTGTAGGGTGAAGCCCTTGAACTGTTTCTCGAGACTGCGAATAGCCATGAGATACTGCATGAGCGCGGGGTCTTTCGCTGAATATTCTTTTTCGACTTGGCCGACAACTACCTTGGAATCTGTCTTGACTATGCATGTGGTGATGCCGAGTGCTCGCAGTTTGTGAAGGCCCAGGATGATAGCTTCATATTCTGCTATATTGTTGGTGCATCTGTCAAAGTCCAAGGCGAAGCTAAGGCGTATCGTGTATCTGTACTTGACACCTGTGGGTGACGTGATAATTGCTGCTGCGCCTGCCCCCGCATGGCATCATGCGCCGTCGCAGTTGATAGTCCACATCTTCTCTGGAGACCCTTCTTGCTGCCATGCTGGCCTTGTCCAGTCAACGATGAAGTCTGCCAGGACCTACGACTTGATTGCTGTCCTGGGTTCGAAGGTGATGTGGTACCCGGAGAGTTTGGCTGCCCATTTGGCGATTTGGACGAACGCCTCCGGGTTTCTGAACAGTTCTCCTAGGCCCCTGTCTGAGGTGACTCGCACCTTGAATGCCTTGAAGTAGTGGCGCAGCTTGCGCGATGCCATGACAACTGCGTATGAGATTTTTTCTAGTTCGGTCATGTTGCACTTGGAGGTCGTGAGGACTTCGGAGACGTAGTTGACTGGGCACTGCCGGGTCGTGCCCTCTCTATCTTGCTCTTGGACTAGCACTGCGCTGGCTGCACATGGCGAAGCTGCAATGTAGAGCAGCAGAGGCAGCGAGGGATCAGGACTGGTAAGAATTGCCAAATCTGACAGGTGTTGCTTGAGTGACTCAAAGGCTGTCGCCTGCTCTGGTCCCCATGCAAAGTCTTTTGCGCTGCGTGGTGTCTTGAGAAAGGGTAGACTCTGCTCCGCGGACTTCGAAATGAATCTGTTCAAGGCGGCCAATCTACCTGTCAGTCGCTGGACGTCCCTGGTTGACTACGGGGGTGTCACGTTGATGATTGCTTGAATCTTGGTTGGGTTGGCCTCGATCCCGCGGTGCGACACCAGGTAGCCAAGTATCTTCCCCTGGCAAACTCCAAAAACGCACTTCTCGGGGTTGAGGCGAAGTCGTGCGTCCCACATGTTAGCGAACGTCTCCACGAGGTCAGCCAGGTGATCTTCTTTATTTTTGCTCGCGACAACAATGTCGTCCACGTACATGAAAATGTTGCAGCCCACTTGGCTTTCTAGCACCGTCTTGGTGAGGCGAGAGAAGGTTGACCCGGCGTTCTTGAGTCCCTCTGGCATCCTGATGAAGCAGTACATGCCGAAGGGTGTGATAAAGCTGGTGCTGGCCTTATCTTCCTCTTTCATGTATATCTGGTGGTAGCCGGAGAAGCGGTCGAGAAGGGACATGACTTCGCAATCGGCTGCGCTATCGACTATTTTGTCGATCCGTGGCAGCGGGAAATTGTCCTTGGGGCAGGATTTATTGAGGCTAGTGAAGTCGATGCACATGCGCCATTTGCCGCTTTTCTTTTGTACCATGACTACGTTGGCAAGCCAAGTAGGGTAAGCGATTGGTTCGATGAAGTTAGCTTCCAGCAGGCGGTGCACTTCGGCTTTGGCGGCTTATGTCTTTTCGTCGGACATTTTGCACAGTCGCTGTTTTTTGGGCGCACCAAAGGATCGATGCCCAGACTGTGCTTAATGACGGTGCGGCTGACTCTGACCAGATCGAGGGCGAACCAAGCGAAGACGTCCTTATTTCGGTAGAGACAGGAGATGAGTTTCTCCTCGTCTCGCGAGGTTAGGTCTTCGCTTATGATGACCGTTTGCTTGGGTGTTGCCGGATCGAGTGGAACTGTCTTCGTTCCGTCGTTGCTCTGTAGTTGCGCCTTTGTTTTTTCGACGGCGACTGGGCGGGTCACTTCAGAGGCTTCATGTTGTGTTGTAAGGCAGTGTACGTTCCGTTGGCTTGGAACGAAGTCTCTCTCAATGTTGTGCGCAGTTTGCTGGTTACCATAGACTGTGATCACGCCTTGCGGTCCCGGAATTTTCATGCAAAGGTACAGTCCGTGGATGGCCGCTTCAAATTTATTGATGGAGCCCCGACCCATTATGGCGTTGTAGGGATAAACCATATCGACGATGTCGAAGGTGACCTGCTCACTCTGCGCATTGGGTGCTACGCCGAATGACAGGGGTAATTCTATCTTGCCCACTAGGAAAATGCCCTTGCCGCCGAAGCCATATAGGGGGTTGTCCAAAGGCTTGAGTAAGTTGTGGCTGATACCCATGCGATCGAAGGCGTGCAAGAAGATGATGTCCGCTTGGCTGCCATTATCAACTAGGACTTTATGCAAGTCCCAGCCTGCCACGCTACAGTTGATTACCATGGCGTCGACGAGGGGTGCGCAGCGCAGATCAACATCTCTGGCATCGAAGGTTAGTGGCACATGTGACCACCTCGTTTGTACCACTAGGCCGGTGAGGGCGACATGGTTGACACTCCGGTAATGATCCCTCTTTTGCCGCTTCATCTCGAAGTCGACACTGGGCCACCCGGTGATCATGTGGATGACTCCGCGATACTGCTGATCGGCGAAGTCTTCCTGCTTTGGTGCTGGGGGGTGATTTTGGTGGTGTGGGTTCAGGTGATGCGGAGGCGGAGGCGGGGGTGGAAGAACTTGTACTTCCTGATGGTGCTGATATGCGTGGTTGGGTGGGTGCTGGATGTGGTCGTTGTTGTATGGTTGTTGATGGTGGTGGTGATATGTGTGCCCGACAACTCTCCGGTTGTCGGCTAGTTGTGCCCGAGACATCATGTCCTTGGTGGCCTTTGTTTCCGGGCAGTCTCTTGTTGGGTGTGCGCAGTCTTCGCCGTGAAACAAACAGTAAAATCTGCGCGGTTGTTGCGCCCGTCCTCGGCCCCGGCCTCGCGTGCCATTACCGCGGCCCTGGGGGGGATAGTCCTGACGGCGAACGGCTTCGCCGACCGGGTGCTGGTTGGCTATGTTGTGCACCTGCTGCTGGTTGCGGCTGTCCCGTTCGGAGTCTGACTGCGAAGGCCTGGTCCAGGTTCGACAGGACTGCGGAGGGTCCTTGGGCTTTCTCTGGGACTCGACCTTTCGCTGATGTAGCTCTTCGGATCTGGCATACTTCTCAAATAGCTGATATAGCTCTTGGAGATTTTTGGGTGGGTCCCTGATGCAGTGACTGTATAGGACGCCAGCCCAAAGGCCATTGATGGCGTAATGTATCGCGATGTGGTCGTCGACCGATAGCAGTTGTGACTTGAGAGTCAGGAACTTGCGGTAGTACTCCCGTAGGGTTTCCTTCTCTTGCTGCTTGCAGAGTGATAGTTCGACCAAGGTGTCGGTATCGGGTCGGTACCCTTGGAAATTGAGCAGAAACTTGTCCCGGAGTCCTTTCCAGGAGTCGATGGACAACAACAGCAACCTAGTGTACCAGGTCAAGGCCGGACCCTCGAGGGCGATGATAAAAGATTTGGCCATTGTGGCGTCATCCCCTCCGGCCGATGCGACGGTGACTTGGTAGCTCATAATGTATTGTGCTGGGTCGGTGCTGCCGTTGTACTTGGGGTAGGTCCCTGCCCTGAAGTTGACGGGCCATGGTGACACTTGGAGTTGCGGAGCCAGGGGCTTCGTTTATCAAGGTAGTTGATGCCTTGGAAGGCTGTGGTGTGTGGGATGAAGGGTCCGCGCTGGGGTGCAAGTAAGTCTCCAGCTGGGACACGCTGTTGGAGGGGCGGCCTGCTCTGCAGATCATGCTGGCCTTTGCTCTGCATGAGCGCGATCTCTTGCTCAAGCTCCCAAGCTCTTTGGTCCTCGTCTTGTATCATCTGGCGCACCATGGCTTGCACGGTGACACGTTGGTGCTTGGCCTCGAGGATGTCCTTCTGTTTTTGGAGGTTACGGTTCTTGATGCACTGGGCCCATAGCTGTAACTGTTCTTCGGCTGAGATGTCGATGACTTCGCTGTCCTCTGCTGTGTCTTTGCCCTCTGGTAGAGCGAAGCCTGGGGATGGCGCTTGTGGTAGTCCCCCAAAGCTGCAGGTGCGCACGGTGCCTTTGGGAGTGGGGTGTTCTAGGTGTTGTCTCTTGCTGAGAGCTTCGTCTTTGGTGACTTCTTGGGGGGTGTTGTCTGCGAGGGCCTTGCCTTTTTTCTCAGCCAGGAGCGCCGCCTTCGCTGGTTCGTCGATGGATGGGGCCGCCTTCGAACTAGCTCGCTTGGGTGCCATCGCGGGTGATTTGTTCGTAGCACGAACGGTGGGCACCAAATGTTGGTACTCGCCTTCCTCTACGAGTAGATCCATTGGGTGTGAGGAAAGGAAGCGTGCAAGGTTCAACGGGGAGTGGTAATAGCTTTGTTAATCTGCCCTCTCCAGGGTACTATATGGGGGTATTTATAGGCACCCGAGTGCCTACCGTCCTCGAGCAAGGACGTTTATGCCCTCGGGCGCCCAGAGCATCCTCAGAATATTCCCCCCCAAAGGGAGGTTACAAACCGTCATTACAGAAAAGGCTATTACAGATGAGGCATGTAACATGTTCATCCTTGCGGGGCCCGTTACAGTGGGTCAAATCCCTCTTGGGCTTCTGGGCACGATGAGGACGTGAGTCCAGCAGTCGTCGAGTGGAGTCTTGGCTTCGTCTTGCAATGGAGAGGAGCGAAGCCGTAGAGTCCAGTCACGAAGTCCTCATCGAACTGGCGTCCTTGGCATCGTTGGTGAAGCGGGGCGATGAAGGCATGGAGCGAAGGGTAGTGTCTTTGCCTTCGCCCCAACACAGCAAAATGGGATGGATAATGCTGATTGGAGGAAACCGTTAATCGAATGTCTGCAAAACCCCAGCAATACCAAAGATAGAAATGTTTGGAGGCAAGTCTTGAAGTATACTCTAATGGGGGATGAGTTGTATCGGCGGACGATAGATGGTTTGCTATTGAAATGTTTGGATGAGGAAGAATCAAAAATAGCTATGGGAGGTGCATGAGGGTATGTGTGGTACACATCAGTCGGCCCACAAAATGAGGTGGATGTTAAAACGTGCAGGATTTTATTGGCCGACTATGATGGAAGATTGTTTTAGGTACTTCAAAGAGTGTGAGGCATGTCAAAGGTTTCGAGATATTTAGTTGGCACTAGCTAGCATGTTGCATCCTATTATAAAGTTGTGGCCTTTTAGAGGGTGGGGTTTATATTTTATTGGTGAAATTCATCCATCTTCATCTAGAGGGCATCGATTTGTGCTAGTGGCTACTGATTATTTTACTAAATGGACTTAAGCTGTGCCTTTAAAAATAATGACGCATAAAGAATTGATTAATTTTGTATTAGAGCATATTGTGTACAGATTTGGCATTCCGCATACATTAACAACAGATCCAGGAGCTGCTTTTATGTCTCACCAATTTAAAGAATTTGCCAAGTCTTTGCTGATTAAGTTGTTGAATTCATCGCCACATTATGCACAAGCTAATGGGCACGCCGAATCTAGCAACAAAGTGTTGATCAGACTGATGAAGAAGAAGATTGCAGAAAAACCGAAGAGATGGCATGAAATACTGTCCGAGGCATTGTGGGCTCATAGAGTTTCTCGACACGGAGCAACCAAGGTGACACCATTTGAATTGGTGTACGGACAAGAAGCAGTGCTCCCTATTGAAGTGAATCTACAAGCTTGTAGGGTGGCTCAACAAGATGGGTTATCGGCTGTAGTATATGGTGAGTTGATGATAGATAGAATTGACGGAAGTAGTGAAAGCCGATTAACAGCCCTAAGGGAGATAGAGAAAGAGAAGTTGAGAGTGGCGAGAACTTATAATAAAAAGGTGAGGGAGAAATCATTTCAGATTGGGGAACTGGTGTGGAAAACGATTTTGCCCATAGGGTCCAGGGACAATAAGTTCGGCAAATGATCACCGAATTGGGAAGGCCCTTTCAAGGTGGTAGGAATTGTGCAGGGGAATGCATATTTTGTTGAAGATTTACAGGGGAAAAGGTTACCTAAAGCCCTCAACGACAAGTATCTGAAGAAATACTACCCTAGTGTATGGCAGGGGGTGTGCTAAGATATGAGGTTAATGACGGAGTTAAAAGATTCTCAAACTAAGGCCGAGGTACAACATAAGAACGATTGTACCGGCTAAGGGAAAAAATTATACAAACGCACAGTAGCATCTGGGACATCAAATGGGTTGGGAATGTACCTGGGCAAGTGCTCTGTGGATGGGGACCAGTTGATTGCTGACTTCAGGGAATGCAAATCTAGCCATTAGGGAGTCCGGGTCGGCGAGGTCGTGCCGGCCGAAGGGACGGAGTAGATGCCCATGGAAGGTTGCTCGGATCGAGGATGGCAGCATCGCCTGGGACCACTTACACATCTCGTCAGCCATCGTCGAATAATGGCGCGGTATATGGGTTGTCGTCGCTCTGCATTGTCACCAGACGATGGAGCGTGGCGTTGCCACCATCACATTGGAGAGACACGGTCGGGGTCACCTTAGCTGCGACTGAAAGAGACGGCGGCGCCTCTGAGCTATTTGTGCGGTGTGCCGGAGGTGGCTGTGGTGGAGGTTGTGTTGCTCGCAAGGGCGTTGTAGTAATGGCACGACTATTTCCCTAACCCTAGCAGTGAGTGTGGGGGAGGATTGGTCGAAACGTCGAGCTCGGGCACAGGTTGAAGCAGAGGCAACAGAAGGCCTGTTGACCGGGCTGTGTGGGCTGTTTTACGAATCGAACAACGTTCGTAAGCGGATTGGTTTCATTGTTTGCTTGCTAGGATGGCTGATGGACGAGTGTCACAAAGGCCGTTTAAAAAATAGTAAAAAAGGGGAAAAGAAAGTATGTGTGAACATTATATAAGCCAATTCATTGTAGAATCGATGATTCAAAAGTGTTTTTCGGCATACTACGTTTACTCAAAAAATACGGGGGCATGTGTTGAAGATGAATTTTGGTGATCTGTTGATGCAGGACTGACGAAGGGCAGATAAAGCCATCTACAGAAGAAAACGAGGAAATCATTAGCAAAAGCATATATGTATAGGAGGATCACGACGAGATCAACGGCTTCACAAAACGATATGAATGCTGGGTCGTCACACAAAAACATGAGAATGGAAATATGTTAAGGTATCTCCTATTATTCAGTTTAACTTAGTTCCTATTATTCAGTTTAAGTTAGTTCCTATTGTTTAGGCTAAAATAGCTCCTATTATTCAGGCTAAAATAGCCCCTATTGTTTAGATTGAACGTGTACTCAGAGAAGAGCAGTATAAGCACTTCGAGTGTTGCAATAACAGAGGCAGAAAAAAGTAGAAAACCCTTCATTATCCTCTACTGCACTTGTTACTATTCTTTCTCTGTTTTTCTTTGGTGTTTTGTCGAGAAAAACATCCGAATCATCTCTGCGAATGTGAGATCCATCCAATATAATTATTGCTGCTATTTGCCTAAAAGATCTATTCACAGCAACAACAACATTCAAGGTCTAATCTCGGTGGTCTCATGGTTATGTCACTAAGGATAAGGCTTTCGTATATCATATTAAATGTGATACGATGTTGCATTTAGATAGGCACTCTGTTGCCACAACTTAGGCAATAAGCATGCTAAAAACAATACTTGATACGTGACATCAGCTCTATAGCCACGCATGGGTATGCTAGTGTACCAATAAGTATTATCAAGTATAGATTGCTACATCGGTCACTAACTACACCATAGTTGATGCATGGACTTTGGTGTCCATCTATATGACGAGACATAGCTTCCCTTATGAAAAACACGTCAGCCACTATGGCAAGACAACCTCGATATTGTGGCATGATCAAAGGCATGTTATTCATATGACCTCATGACCAAAATAAGATTGGGGTTGTTGGGCAACAGCTGAACGAGACCCATAGTCTAACCGATATGTAATTCTCTGTCCTTCCTTGTCTATAAAAGGGGTGAGTAGAGCAACATGAAAGTGGTTTGACTTGGAGCTAGATTTCATATTTCAAGATTGTCAAATTTCTAAAGGTCAAGCATAAAGATGAACTAAGGATCATTAGGCTAGAACACTCACCATAACCAAATGGAAAGGGAGAACTAGGAGGTCATGACACTTAGTTGGTATTTGAGTTTGTAATCTTATTCACTACACACACTGCGGCTTGAGCCTCTCTAAGCTACCTTGTGTTGGTAACCAGTTACTTCCAAGTTCAACGTACAACCAGCCTACCCCCCCCCCCCCCCCCCGCTCGATCAGTTACACTTTTCAGCTTTTGGGTACCTTTCATACTCTAATGTCATAACACGATGATATTTTGCACCCTAGGTAGGGCAGCTCTATTTTCTTCTTAGATTTGGCATGTTTTGCTATGTAGTGCAATCATGACATCACTAGCATGCTTGACAGTTGAAGTAGTCACCTCCAACACCTGCTATAACAACTTAGGATGTGAGCCACGACATAGATAATATTGGAGTCTCATGCAGTCTTGCCCATCACTGCCTTTGGTGGGAGGACACGCTAGTAAGGACACACAGTGTTGTTCCCACTGGCCTTGCTTTGGTTTGTGTCTCTTCTAGAGCGCATGACGCCCTGGAGCTGTCACACCATATGCCTCTATGACCACTCGGTGTGTGTCACTCCCTAAACCTTGTGTCAGGATCATGGAGAGGCAACATAAAGCCCTCTTTGTTTGAGTTACATCTTTTGGATTTTTTATGAAAAGTTGTTGCAGGGCCTTTTGATTCTGAGAAGCCAATGAGAACTTTTCAATGATGTTATTAGCTTCTTAAACTCAAAAAGCTACAGGAAGTCTTTAAAATCATGTTTTTTACCTTTACATATAACTCAGTTTTTATGAGCTTCTAGTTTTTGAAAGCTAAATAGAAAAAACTAGTTGTTTCAGTTTTTAGCTTTTTCCGACTGATGTTGTCCAAAAGAAAAACCAAACTGGACCTAAAACACACACGCTCACGCACAGACTCATGTTGTCCAAAAGCAAAACCAAACTGGGCCTAACACTAGTGCTGAGAATTGGGCCAGGCCAGCCTGACCCAATCCCAATGTGCTTCGTGCCAAACGAGTTCGAGCCAGTAAAGCCCAAAAAAACTTTTAGGTCATGTCGTGCCAGCCCGAAGTACAAAAACAGTGGCCCAGTCTGGCCCTAAACCACGTCGTGCTTTTGTTGGGCCTGCTGACCCAAGTCTGACCCGTATATTTGGCCACATAAAATCAAAATATTAAAACCATATAAAATCTATAGATTAAAGATATTAAACAATCCGAACATCATTTTACCACATAAACTCTAAATATCACAACAATATAAATTGGTATCTTACTAAATTAAAGAAATTAAACAAATTGAGCTTAATTAGACCGTGTCGGTCTAAGCCCGGCCCATCTATGTGGGTCATGCCGGAGCCTGATGGGCCAAAATTTGAGGCCCAGCTTCAAGCCGTGTTAGCGTGAGGCCCAGCTTCAAGCCGTGTTAGCCTGGCCCATATTATTTCGTGCCGGACCATGCTTTGAGATTCTGTTTTCGAATCATGCTTGTGCTGGTCTAAAAAGCCCGACGCATATTCTCAGCACTACCTAAAACGCACACGCTGACACACAGACGTGCACACACCAGTTCGTTACCTGTGACGGAACCTCCCAAGTCATTAGGCCCACCTACAGTTGTCCTTGTCCAACAGACATCAGACAACCCTGTAAATGTTCCTGAATCACTTGACAAGTTCGGTATCTTTTTTTACCTTTCCAGGAACGTTTCACCCGTCTTGCAGACATTACAGAACATCAGAGATATCGAAAAGCGGAAGTGATTACATAAACTTACATTTATTTTAAAAGTAAGATCAAGTTGCTTATTACAGACCAGAGTTATAAACGAGTGCTGAGTAGTATTATTACATAACCAAGGGAGGCAAAACTCCTCCCGAAAAGTTTTTACATAAAAGTTTCTTATGGAGGATCATGTCCTCCCGCATCTTCACTCTTGTTTTTCCTCATGTGGAACCACCTTGGTACAGAAGCAACAGAAATCTGCTGCTTCCTCACCTAAAAACAACGAGGGAATAAACCCTGAGTATGGAATTACTCAGCAAGTCTTACCCGACTAAAGAAAAGACTCTCAAGGGTATGCTGGTTATAAGGGAGTCAAGGTAAGGTATCTCAAGATCAAAGACTCTGTTGTTGCATAAATGCTTACTAAAAGTGGATCCTTAAAAATCCAGTTTTATTGTCAAGTTAGGTAAACTTACCTACATCTAGAGTTCTTTCTAACCTAGTTCAAACACTTATCCTGAACTAGCCAAGTTCTTAATTCTTCCTTCATCTTCACTGGATTGCTACGTGTAAGTCAGTGACCAAGTCTTCATAACCGCGAAGGTACGGCGATCCGAATCGATTATACTCAGCTGAGGATCTCCAATCACACGACATATGTAGCACTTAACCCTTGCATATGTCAACCCGCCATCGGGGTTCTTAAGACCAGATCAGGTTCACGCAAACCGAGAGCACAGATACACCACCGTCCAGCCTCTTGCCACGGAGGGTACACGCTACTCTCGCCACCGCTCCACGCCCATTCCATGTTATCTTATTCTGGCCTTAGTCTGCCCGAGGCAAGGCTTACCCATGACGAGGCATGTGACCAGTTAAAGGGTCCTCGGTCATCAGGCCTACATCGAGACGGTCCTTAATCGACTCAGACGGAGACACTACACCGAGACTCTCTTTCTCGTGCAAGTCACCCGCCCGGTCTCAGCTTAATCATTTAACCCCAAATACTTGGTACCTGACAGAGGTACATCTTTTCCGATGTTGGACCCATCATGGCCATGATGGATCCACCATCAAGTTGTATTTTCAAAAACCTCCCTCCCACTTTGCCAATCATCTTTTGTAAAACAAAACCTTTTGTTTTTGCTAAAGCAATACTAAGCATAGTAAAACTTTTTGTAAAAATAGGGTTTCAAGGAATGTAATCAAAGATCAAGGAAGGCAATGCAGGAATTGTTTAAGCATTCAACTCCTATCACCTAATGCATCAATCAAGTGAGAAAGATTTTAAAAACATCAAGGAAGGTGGCAAATGCACCGGGGCTTGCCTTCGTTAGTAGGTGAGTCAGGCTCAGGCTCGCAGATGTCAAAGTAGAGACAAGACCCTGCCTGAGAGTCCGAAGGTGGTGGTGCCTTCTCTTCAGTTACTTCAATTTCTTCTTCGTTTTCTAACATAACCACATATATGTATATAAGAATGAATGCCATGTAATGCTCATGAGAGTGCAAAGATAATAAGAACTTATTATCTAAGGTCTTGAATACAATTTTCCTTCATGGAACTTCGGGAACATAGGGTTTCCGGAGTCAGTAAGGAGTTCATAGAGCAGGGGTGGGGGGTTTTGGGTTCTAGTTATCAAACAAGGTCCAAATCAACCCAAACTCTACCCAAGGCTTCTAAATAATGTGTAGGGCTCATATAAAAAGCTTGGACAATTATGGAAATACCATTTATTTTCTAAAAATCCAGAACTACTACCTTAAACTACTTTAAATGCCTTAAAATTCCTTATTTAACCTAAAAAATCATGAAACTATTTTTATTAAATACTATGGAAAATAAGAAGTCTAGGAAAATTGGTTTGACAATTTTAGGATTTTTCTACAATTTTCTATAATTGTTGGAGTTCTGCTGGAAAAAGAAAAAGATAAAGAATGAATAGTTCCTGGGCCGATTTCAGCCCAGGCAGCCCAACACCAGAGGGAAAACGCGTGCGCACGCGTCCGCGCCCTGGTGACTTTGCATAAAGACCCTCGGTGTTCCGGCTAACTAGGAACGAGTTCAGTTACTATTTATATCAGTCACTGACAACTTGCACCGAGGTCCCTGAGGTTCTATTTCTCTACCCCGACTGGTCCATGACGGCGCTCATCACAGAGAGCTCAACTCCGACGAGCTAGACCGGCCGGAGGGGGCCAAGACCGGCGCCCAGCTTCGGACTAAACCAAATTCCAGACCCAGAGAGTATTTCCCCAACTTAATTGCACAGTTGGTGAGCTATCAAGCTCAGTCCACGTGAACCGAGGGAGTGGCGGATAGATGAGTGCGTTCCCGGTGATCCCTGGCGGTCCAGTTCGATTAAAGAGGTCGAGAGGCATCACCAGCAGGCAAAGATACTAGAACAGGAACAGGGAGGGTATGAGCAGACCTGTGGAGGGCTGGCCACGGCGAGCTTGGTTCAACGGTGGCGGAAGCTTGATTTGGGGAAACAAGAAATTCGGGCACACTGGTGATCGATTGCTAGCAATTCTTGGTGGCTGGGTAGTGGATGACCTTGCGGAACTGGTGGAGGGCTCAATTTATAGGAAGAGCGAGCGGTGACCGAGAATTTGGGTGCTGACGCGCGGCGGTCGGAGGTGAAGAAGAACGCTGGTGCGGTGAATACGTGTTTAGGGTCGTGGCAGTAATTCCGGTGGTCGACCGGAAGCTAGAGGGAGTCACGGCGATGCGGTGGCGAGGTTGGGACATGCGGCGCAAGGCCGGAGAACGGTGGTTCACCGGCGGGATTATCGGCTCAAGCCGCAGGGTAGAGGGAAAGCACGGGGGGTCACCGGAGTGGAGTCCAGCTCACCGGTGGCGAAGATTCCCTCTCCCCGTGATGTTATCCGGTTACCAGCGAGTGCGAATCTCAACGGCGGCGATGATCCTGGCACGAGGTCATCGGTGGCGAGGGGAGCGGTTGATCTGATCTGTCCAGACACTGTACCATGGTGATGCTTATTCAGTGTGTCTGACAGCCAAGATTTAGGGCCAGATTCCTCCCAATTTTCTATGGAAACATCCCCAAGTCTCTACATCAAAGTTGTAGTGCTACATTCCAGCTACAAATTTGTTATGGAAATCATGCTCAAACTTGCACTGGATCATGTTTAAATCTGAGCCCTAACTCCATGCCATTCCATTGTTAATCTGAATTTCAGATTTCAAGCAGTCTGACAGTCCAACTTCAGGCTCATTTATTTCAAAATTCTTCATGGTACCAAGGCATAAGTTCTATAGCAAAGTTATTCTTCTTCCATAGATCTATAATGTTGATGTGGTTACCTAGGGCAAAAACCCTATAGTTTAAAAGCTACAAGGCTCAAAAGTTGAGCAAAATCTCTGCAATTCAGACTTAAGCCATTTGGGACATAAGAAGTGATTTTTGCAAATAGACCCAAAACTTAGGGTTTAGCTTGCAAATTCACATATGAGTGACCCAAATGACTCAAGATACTTATTTAACTTGGTTTTTGCACTTTAGTCCAAAAGTGGACTAATTTTGCACATAGGTCCCTAGGGTTTGGTTTTAGGGTTTTCCAGGGGTCCAATTAGGGTTTTTGGTACTTCAGGGGTATAAATGTAATTCACCTTTATTCTTGGGATCATTTCATGACTTTCCCCTAAAGCTTTTAGGTTTTCTCAATTTGGGTTATGTTTTACCCCTTTAATCCCCTTTTAAGGTTAGATGCCCTCTCCAGGGTTCTATTTGCAAAATACAACTTGTTTGAAATTTTTACCTAGTAAATGCACTCTAGGTGTGTCAAACATATGAAATGCCAATGTTTATGATGCCATGCTCAAGTTTTAGTTGCAGTAACACCACAGGTGTTACATCCTTCCCCCATAAAAGAATCTCGTCCCGAGATTAAAAGTCCTAGGGTGAGTAATGGAAAAGGAAATGTGTCACATTTTTATTTCCTTATTTTTGGTACAAGGCAGGGGGTGGTGTGGGGTTCACTCTTTATTACAACAACTATACATACTTTACAAATTACATGAGGCTAAAAATCCTGGGAAATTCTTATCTAAAAAGTCTTGGGTTTCCCATGTAGCCTCATCTTCAGAATGTTGGTTCCACTGTATCTTATAGAACTTGAGACTTTTTCTCCGGGTAACCCTGTCCTTTTGATCCAGGACTCGAATGGGATGTTCGGAATATGTCAGGTCTGGTTCAAGGACAACATCTGTCACTTCAACGGTTCGATCTGGTACCCGAAGACATTTCTTCAATTGTGACACATGGAACACATTGTGTATAGCAGACAAGGTTACGGGTAGTTGAAGTCGATACGCTACTGGCCCATATCTTTCAAGTATAGGGAATGGACCAATGTACCTGGGTGCAAGCTTCCCTTTTATCCCGAAACGCGATACACCCTTCATTGGTGAAACCTTCAGGTAGACATAGTCCCCTTCAAGAAAATACAAGGGCATTCGCCGTTTGTCTGCATAACTCTTTTGACGAACTTGGGCTTTCTTCATATTACGAATTATTTTCTGAACCTTTTCTTCGGTCTCTTTTACCATATCAGGCCTGAAGAAGTACCTTTCACCAGGTTCAGACCAATTTAGCGGAGTGCGACAACGTCGTCCATATAAAGCTTCGAAGGGTGCCATCTTGATACTTTCTTGATAGCTATTATTATATGAAAACTCCGCTAAAGGCAAACATTCATCCCATTTTTGTGAGAAGTCCAGAACACATGCCCGCAGCATATCTTCGAGTATTTGATTGACCCTCTCAGTCTGTCCACTGGTTTGAGGATGATAGGCCGAACTGTGGAGCAATTTAGTACCTAGGGATTTATGAAGTTCTTCCCAAAATTTGGATACGAATTGTGGTCCACGATCCGACACTATAGTCTTTGGAACCCCGTGCAAACTGAGAATGCGAGCAATGTACAATTCCGCATAGGTAAGAACCGGGTAAGATGTCTTGACTGGGAGAAAGTGAGAAATCTTTGTAAGTCGATCAACAATAACTCAGATAGAGTCATACCCTTTTGCAGTCCTGGGCAATCCCACAATGAAGTCCATACTTATGTCTTCCCATTTCGATGTTGGTATTGGTAGAGACTGTAATGGACCAGCAGCTTTTAAGTGTATGGCCTTGACACGTCTGCAGGTGTCACACCTAGCTACATAGCGCGCAATCTCGATCTTCATTTTCGTCCACCAATAATGTTGTTTCAAGTCATGGTACATCTTAGTGCTTCTGGGATGAATAGAATAGCGACTAAGATGAGCTTCATCTAGAATTTGCTGGCGGATCTCTTCATTCTTTGGCACCACTATGCGGTTATTAAACCATACAATGCCTTGATCATCTTCTTTAAAACATTTGGCTTTTCCATCCCTTATCTTCTCACGAATGTGTTTCATACCCTCATTATCCTTTTGAGCATCAATTATCCTGTGCAAGAGGACTGACTCAAGCTTTAGCTGACTCAGGGTTCCTTGTTGGACCATTCCCAGGTTTAGCTTCTCCATCTCCTGACATAAGGTATTGTCAGAGGTCTTCACCGTAAGACAGTGGCAGGAAACCTTATGGCTCAGTACATCTGCCACAACATTGGCTTTGCCTGGGTGATAATGAATTTCCAGTTCATAGTCCTTAATAAGCTCAAGCCATCGCCTTTGTCTCATATTCAATTCTAACTAGATGAAGATATACTTCAAGCTTTTATGATCTGTATAAATGTGACAGATATTACCCAGCAGATAGTGACGCCAAATTTTTAGGGCATGAACCACAGCAGCTAGCTCCAGATCATGAGTTGGGTAATGCTCCTCATGTCGGCGCAACTGCCTTGAAGCATATGCAATTACTCGGTCTTCTTGCATTAATACACAGCTGAGCCCACTGCCTGATGCATCACAATATACATCAAAGGGTTTGGTGATATCCGGTTGAGCCAATACCGGAGCAGTGGTTAATAATGTCTTCAATTGTTCAAAAGCTTCATTACACTTGGAAGACCAATTGAATTTAATATCATTCTTCAATAAACTTGTGATTGGCTTCACAAGCTTAGAAAAATCTGGTATGAATCTGCGGTAATATCCAGCCAGTCCAAGGAAACTTCGGACTTGATGAACAGTGGTCAGGGGTTTCCACTCCAAAATGTCCTTGACTTTGCTGGGATCTATCGCAATCCCTCTGGCAGATAGAACATGTCCCAGAAACTGAATTTCCTCCAGCCAAAACGCGCATTTGCTGAACTTGGCATATAACTGATGTTCCCTCAAGCGCGTTAACACAATCCGTAAATGTTGAGCATGCTCCTCTTCATTCTTTGAATATATTAGAATATCGTCAATGAAGACCACCACAAACTTGTCTAGCTCAGGCATGAATACTGAGTTCATCAAATATGTGAAGTGGGCCGGAGCATTTGTTAACCCGAAAGACATTACCAGGTATTCAAACAACCCATACCGCGTAGTGAATGCGGTCTTTGGTATATCCTCGGGCCAAATACGGATCTGGTGATAGCCCGATCTGAGATCAATTTTGGAGAATACCCTTGCCCCGGTCAGTTGATCAAATAAAATGTCAATCCTCGAAAGAGGGTACTTGTTCTTGATAGTGACCTCATTCAGGGGTCGATAATCCACACACATCCGTAAAGTTTGATCCTTCTTCTTGACGAATATGGCTGGACAACCCCATGGTGACGAGCTCGGCCGGATGAATCCTTTCTCAAGCAGATCTTGTAATTGAATCTTCAATTCTGCCAACTCATTCGGAGGCATACGGTACGATCTTCGAGAAATGGGAGTCGTACCGGGCTTCAACTTAATTACAAACTCTACATCCCTTTCGGGTGGCAATCCCGGCAAATCCTCGGGAAAGACATCAGGAAACTCGCATACTACCAGAATATCCTTGATTTCCGGTACCATGACTTCATAAACTCTGTCAGTAGTTTTGTTTGGAATGGGGATGGGCAAGAGAATTTCTTCTTGATTATGACTCAACCTGATGGTTCTTTGATCAGTGTTGAGTGTTGCTTTATGCTTGGCCAACCAATTCATACCCAAAATGACATCTATGTCTTGGCCTTTCAGAACGATCATATTGGTAGGAAAGTCCCGTCTGGCCAATGATACGGGCACTTGATAGGCCACTTCTCTAGTAAAGATTTGTCCCCCAGGTGAGTGAATTTTAAACCCCTCTTTTGACTCATGGCATGAAATGCAATGTTGCTCCACAAATTTCTTGCTAATAAACGTATGTGAAGCACCAGAATCAAAGAGAATGACTGCAGGATGATTGGCCACGAGGAACATACCCATCATTACCGGCTCTTCGTCCGGTGTAGTGGCCACTTGTGTATAATATACGCGTCCCGTCTTCTTGATATTTTTGCCCTTAGTATTTCCCTTGACTTGAGATGAACTCCCAGATCCTTGCAGATTATTTGACTGGTTCTGCTTTGGATAAGGGCAATCCTTGATGAAATGTCCAGATTTGCCACAATTGAAACATCCAGTCGACGAGCTGGGCAAAGCAGGGAATCGAGTGCCTGGGGCACCCGGCTGACTTGGGGCAGTGGGGGCATTATTGGGACGAATAATTATTGGCTGCTTAAAAGGGAAGGAGGGTACACGAGAACGATTCTGGTTAGAAGGCTGGAGAATAAACCGTTGCCTTTTCACTGGGCTCTGACTAGGCCTGTCTCCTCCAAATCCCTTAGATTTTCCAACACCTGCATACTTTGCTTCTACCACCAATGCTGTACTGACAACTCTTCCATAAGTAAGATCTATGCAGGTTGCCATTTTTCTTTGCAGTCGATCATTTAAACCTCTCATAAAACAATTCTTCTTTTTCAGATCAGTGTTCACTTGATCGATTGCATAATGCGACAGATGATTAAATTTATTGAGATACTGATTAACAGTATCCCCTCCTTGTTTTAGCTTCATAAATTCTTCTTGCTTCATGTGAAGAACACCTTCGGTTATATAATGCTCGCGGAAGGCCACTTTGAATTCTTCCCAGGTTATTTGATGATTGGCCGGTTGAACGACCACGAAATTTCCCCACCAGGTGATGGCAGGACCGCGTAATTGCTGGGCTGCAAATAAAGGCTTCTGGGTCTCCGAACAACGCAGAAGTCCTAATTTTTGCTCAATAACCCGAAGCCATTCATCGGCTTCTAACGGGTCTTCAGCTTTAACAAACAGGGGTGGACGTGTGTTTGAGAAGTCCAAGTAAGAAGTTTCACGGGGGCCCTGTTGATAACCCTGCCCACCTTGCTACTGGAATTGTTGACCCGCCATCTCTCTCAGAAAACGGGTATTATCAGCGGTCGCATTCACTAAGGCGGCGATCGCCTCAGCCAGTGTGGGAGGAACAGGAGGTGGATTTGGGGTAGATTCCTGCCCACTGGAGGTTCCAGCTGCATCCTGGGATCGGGTCTTGGACGGCATCTGTGGTAACAAACATTTGAAAGCAAATATAATATGCCAAAGACGAAACCATCCAAATTACATTACCAAAAAGAGTAATGTACAGACTCAATTTTACAACAGGATACATTACCCAGTATACAATAGCACCACCTTTTATATTATAGTACACCCTACAATACACTACTTCTATTATTACAACCCTATTCTTGCTTTTGGTTGCTCCTAGCAGCCTCGTCGTCGGGTGTGGGAGACCATTCATCGACCAGCCTCATAGAAGGAGGGGGCTTAAAAAGGTCTAGCTCACCACCAAGTGCTTCTCCCGCAACGTGCGAGGGTCCGGCTTCCAACCCGACAGGATCCATAGGGACACTAGGATGTAGTTGCAAATACAGTACATGGACTTCCTCATGTAGTGTATTGCAATATGCCTGCAGATTGTCAATGGCAGTGCTAAGTTCGTCGACTCGAGCTCGAGCCTTTGTTGCCTTAGCCCAAGCCACTGAACGGGACTGTACCGCCCAGTCGAGCGCTAAATCACGATCAGCAAGCTGATCCTGCAGATGGTGGATGTAACTTCTCAACTCGTTTATCCTGTCGCCATCCGCGACCCACATACTGGTCCTGCGTTGCAGTTCCATTTGAAGCTGATTCACGCGGGCTTCGAGATCCCTAATTGGATCGTTGCTTCCGCTACTACTATCCTCATCCCGTGGGGCAAGTTGGTGACGAGGTACTCCAATTGGGCCTGTTGACTTACGTGCGGTCTTCCTCGTGCGCGGTGGCATTTCTCTAGGGGAAAATTTTATTAGTATAATTCTTAGCATGATGCATGTGTAATTACAGAATCAACCTTAGTTGATTCATACCTTCTATACATTGCACTCCTCCTATCTGGTCTTTCATATAGATTCTTCAGATATGGGGGATAAGAATAGAAGAAATCTTTCTAAGTGAGTTTTTAGAAAATCCTTTTGAAAATGCCTCATAATACCTGCAAAGAAGGGCTACGCTCCGATACCAGCTGTGACGGAACCTCCCAAGTTATTAGGCCCACCTACAGTTGTCCTTGTCCAACAGACATCAGACAACCCTGTAGATGTTCCTGAATCACTTGACAAGTTCGGTATCTTTTTTTACCTTTCCAGGAACGTTTCACCCGTCTTGCAGACATTACAGAACATCAGAGATATCGAAAAGCGGAAGTGATTACATAAACTTACATTTATTTTAAAAGTAAGATCAAGTTGCTTATTACAGACCAGAGTTATAAACGAGTGCTGAGTAGTATTATTACATAACCAAGGGAGGCAAAACTCCTCCCGAAAAGTTTTTACATAAAAGTTTCTTATGGAGGATCATGTCCTCCCGCATCTTCACTCTTGTTTTTCCTCATGTGGAACCACCTTGGTACAGAAGCAACAGAAATCTGCTGCTTCCTCACCTAAAAACAACGAGGGAATAAACCCTGAGTATGGAATTACTCAGCAAGTCTTACCCGACTAAAGAAAAGACTCTCAAGGGTATGCTGGTTATAAGGGAGTCAAGGTAAGGTATCTCAAGATCAAAGACTCTGTTGTTGCATAAATGCTTACTAAAAGTGGATCCTTAAAAATCCAGTTTTATTGTCAAGTTAGGTAAACTTACCTACATCTAGAGTTCTTTCTAACCTAGTTCAAACACTTATCCTGAACTAGCCAAGTTCTTAATTCTTCCTTCATCTTCACTGGATTGCTACGTGTAAGTCAGTGACCAAGTCTTCATAACCGCGAAGGTACGGCGATCCGAATCGATTATACTCAGCTGAGGATCTCCAATCACACGACATATGTAGCACTTAACCCTTGCATATGTCAACCCGCCACCGGGGTTCTTAAGACCAGATTAGGTTCACGCAAACCGAGAGCACAGATACACCACCGTCTAGCCTCTTGCCACGGAGGGTACACGCTACTCTCGCCACCGCTCCACGCCCATTCCGTGTTATCTTATTCTGGCATTAGTCTGTCCGAGGCAAGGCTTACCCATGACGAGGCATGTGACCAGTTAAAGGGTCCTCGGTCATCAAGCCTACATCGAGACGGTCCTTAATCGACTCAGACGGAGACACTACACCGAGACTCTCTTTCTCGTGCAAGTCACCCGCCCGGTCTCAGCTTAATCATTTAACCCCAAAAACTTGGTACCTGACAGAGGTACATCTTTTCCGATGTTGGACCCATCATGGCCATGATGGATCCACCATCAAGTTGTATTTTCAAAAGCCTCCCTCCCACTTTGCCAATCATCTTTTGTAAAACAAAACCTTTTGTTTTTGCTAAAGCAATACTAAGCATAGTAAAACTTTTTGTAAAAATAGGGTTTCAAGGAATGTAATCAAAGATCAAGGAAGGCAATGCAGGAATTGTTTAAGCATTCAACTCCTATCACCTAATGCATCAATCAAGTGAGAAAGATTTTAAAAACATCAAGGAAGGTGGCAAATGCACCGGGGCTTGCCTTCGTTAGTAGGTGAGTCAGGCTCAGGCTCGCAGATGTCAAAGTAGAGACAAGACCCTGCCTGAGAGTCCGAAGGTGGTGGTGCCTTCTCTTCAGTTACTTCAATTTCTTCTTTGTTTTCTAACATAACCACATATATGTATATAAGAATGAATGCCATGTAATGCTCATGAGAGTGCAAAGATAATAAGAACTTATTATCTAAGGTCTTGAATACAATTTTCCTTCACGGAACTTCAGAAACTTAGGGTTTCCGGAGTCAGTAAAGGAGTTCATAGAGCAGGGGTGCGGGGTTTTGGGTTCTAGTTATCAAACAAGGTCCAAATCAACCCAAACTCTACCCAAGGCTTCTAAATAATGTGTAGGGCTCATATAAAAAGTTTGGACAATTATGGAATTACCATTTATTTTCTAAAAATCCAGAACTACTACCTTAAACTACTTTAAATGCCTTAAAATTCCTTATTTAACCTAAAAATCGTGAAACTATTTTTATTAAATACTATGGAAAATAAGAAGTCTAGGAAAATTGGTTTGACAATTTTAAGATTTTTCTACAATTTTCTATAATTGTTGGAGTTCTGCTGGAAAAAGAAAAAGAAAAAGAATGAATAGTTCCTGGGCCGATTTCAGCCCAGGCAGCCCAACACCAGAGGGAAAACGCGTGCGCGCGCGTCCGCGCCCTGGTGACTTTGCATAAAGACCCTCGGTGTTCCGGCTAACTAGGAACGAGTTCAGTTACTATTTATATCAGTCACTAACAACTTGCACCGAAGTCCCTGAGGTTCTATTTCTCTACCCCGACTGGTCCACGACGGCGCTCAGCACGGAGAGCTCAACTCCGACGAGCTAGACCGGCCGAAGGGGGCCAAGACCGGCGCCCAGCTTCGGACTAAACCAAATTCCAGACCCAGAGAGTATTTCCCCCAACTTAATTGCACAGTTGGTGAGCTATCAAGCTCAGTCCACGTGAACCGAGGGAGTGGCGGACAGATGAGTGCGTTCCCGGTGATCCCTGGCGGTCCAGTTCGATTAAAGAGGTCGAGAGGCATCACCAGCAGGCAAAGATGCTAGAACAGGAACAGGGAGGGTATGAGCAGACCTGTGGAGGGCTGGCCACGGCGAGCTTGGTTCAACGGTGGCGGAAGCTTGATTTGGGGAAACAAGAAATTTGGGCACACTGGTGATCGATTGCTAGCAATCCTTGGTGGCTGGGTAGTGGATGACCTTACGGAACTGGTGGAGGGCTCAATTTATAGGAAGAGCGAGCGGTGACAGAGAATTTGGGTGCTGACGCGCGGCGGTCGGAGGTGAAGAAGAATGCTGGTGCGGTGAATACGTGTTTAGGGTCGTGGCAGTAATTCCGGTGGTCGACGGGAAGTTAGAGGGAGTCACGGCGATGTGGTGGCGAGGTTGGGACACGCGGCGCAAGGCCGGAGAACGGCGGTTCACCGGCGGGCTTATCGGCTCAAGCCGCAGGGTAGAGGGAAAGCACGGGGGGGGGGTCACCGGAGTGGAGTCCAGCTCACAGGCGGCGAAGATTCCCTCTCCCCGTGATGTTATCCGGTTACCAACGAATGCGAATCTCAACGGCGGCGATGATCCTGGCGCGAGGTCGTCGGCGGCGAGGGGAGCGGTTGATCTGATCTGTCCAGACACTGTACCATGGCGATGCTTATTCAGTGTGTCTGACAGCCAAGATTTAGGGCCAGATTCCTCCCAATTTTCTATGGAAACATCCCCAAGTTTTGTAATACTCAAATTTATATACAAAGGAATATAGTGGGTTTCCACATTTTGTGTGTCTCATATGCATCATAAAAAGAGCACCTATGTAATTGAGAGTGACTAAATAAAACAATTATTCTAAAATAAAGAAAAAGTGCATTTGTTGGAGTTTTTATGTTTGTGCATTAAATAAAAATAACAATAATATAAAATGACTAGGAATTGGATTAAGCCCACATTGAAAACTAGGGTTTAAAAGGAAGAAGAGAAATGTTATGAAAATAAAAATAATATAAATATATTCCAAAAATTTGTATTTTATATTCCAGAATATGATTTGATAACAAATGTGCACAAGGTTTGAAAACTAAATTCAAATTCAAATTTAAACCTAGAAGAAAGAAAACAGAAAAATAAAAAGAAAAAGAATAAAAGCTTACCTGGGCCTCGGACTCCCAATCTGGCCCAGTTGCCAGTTCACATCGCGCGGCCCAATCAACATTTCCCCAGCGCCAGCCCAACCTGCCCGTCCTCGCTCGCGCCGACATGCAGGCCCCGCATGTCAGCCACTCCTACCTCGCACGCGCTGGCGCTCTCTGTCACTACGGTCTGGGCCCACCCGTCAGCCAAACTCCGCGCGCGTAGCTCCTCTGTTGCGCTGACAGCTTGGCCCCAGTGGTCGGTCACTCTGGAATCGGTAACAGCTCGCGCGAGATCCATGGCGGGGAGCGCGCACCGATCGGGCGAATCTCGGACGACCGGTGCACTTGGCCAGCTGCGGACTCGGCATCGCGGGTCTACAAGTACCCTTCCCTCTCCCTCCTCTATCTCTATCCCCAATTCCTTGCCACCAAGAACGCCTCCGCTGCGCCGCCGAGAGAGACCCGACGCAGGCGAATCCAGGCTTGCCGACGACCGAGCTCGAATTGTGGAACCCAGGGGCTCCCTTCGGCTGTGTTGAAGGCGACCGCAACCGAATTGCTGAGGATTGGCCACCGGCGGCACCGAAATTCGTCGACGTCGACTCAGCTTCGCCGCGGATTCGCCTTCGCCGTGGCCGGACGCTCTTCGCGCTGAGACTATCGGTAAGACCTACTCCAGCGTATTCGCCATCCCCTAGGCATCGTGTAGCAGTCTTTAATCGAGTTTTAGGGCACTGGAGCACTCGATTGGAACTTCACCGGCGAGGTTCGCCGTGAATGGTGGGCGGCGCCGCCGTCGATAGCGGTGGATTGGGGGAAGTCACGACCGACCGTCGATCCGGTCAGTGACGGCCCGGATTAGATCTTCGCGTACCGGTTGGGTTAGGTTAGCGCGGGCCGTCCGATCTGGATCCCGTGACCCTGGTTCAATCTCATTTCCTTAAACCGCGACCGTAGGATCTAGATCCAAGGCTCCACATTGTGTACCGATTCAGAGGAAATCAGATCTAATCTATGCCGCACGTTGTCGATCGGGCGGCCGAGACTCGCCCGTACCCCTTCGCGGGTCAATTTTTCTAAAGAGACCCTCACCTCTTTGGAAATCAACCCGCAGTCCATTGGCCACTGTTCACTGAGTCTAGAATTTTATTCGCGCAGACCCCTGCACTTCTCAGTATTTGAGGCTCAGTCCAGTGATCGTTTAAATTGAATAAATAAAATAGAAAATAGATTTTTAATATGAAAATAATTGCTAGAACTTTGATAATTCATAGAAAATTCATATGAGCTCCAAATTAGTCCATTCCAGTTCCTAAATTTTTGTAATAATATTGTCTACGCATTAGTGCCTCTGTTTTAGCATGAAAGGCTCATTTAAATTTATCTAATACTTAATCTTGTATTAAATACATAAAAGCTACAGAAATTCATAACTTGAAATATATAACTCCAAATTTAGTGATTCCAGTTCCTATGGTTTCATTTTGATATGTAGATTTTTACTGCATACTTTATTTACATGTTTGGTGTGATGTTGATTTTGGCTATACTATGTATGTATTGTGTTGATGCGAGTAGACGAGCAAGCCACTGTGGAAACTGAGGTTCAACAAGTAGAGATAGCTGAGCAGGAGCTCATTACAGGCAAGTTGTGCCCTTGATCACTTACTTTTCCTAGCCATGTTCTTATTAATTTTAATGATCTGCATAGGTTAATTTTGATGGGAGCCTTTATGTTACCCCAGTTTTGATTACCTCTATACCTTGTTCACCCCTGAAATATTTTTGGGTAGTACTTGCTATTGCTTTATGTGGATTGGGTATGGAGATACACTATTCATGATTATTCTGTTATTATCTTGTTATTATTGCTGTTCATGTTAAGATCATTAAATTAATGGGAACATGGAGCGACCACCCAGGAAAACAGTGCTACCACAAGGGTTTAATGGGACGCCCTTGGCTGACTAATTAGGAAAGCTAGTGGAAGACTACCTTACCCGAAAGGGGCAAGGGCAGTAGGGGAGTGGTCAGTGTAGGGAGGTCCCTGGTTGATTTTGCTGCGATGGCGGTTAGCCAGGAACCCTGCATTGGAACTTCCTATAAACTGTAGCGGGTTTTCGGAAGCTAGTGGAACTTTGTAAAGGCCTCGTAGTGGATCCCTAGCCATTCACCTCGGTAGTGTCTAAGGGCCTTGCAAACCCTGGCGACATGGGATACACGGCTTGTGGGTAAAGATGTGCAACCTCTGCAGAGTGTAAAACTAGTATACTAGCCGTGCTCACGGTCATGAGCGGCTCGGACCCTCACATGGTTAATTATGGAACTTAAATTCAATTTGACATCTGCATCGCATTGGGATTATTTTACTATTACTGTTCTTTATTATTATTAAGGTTTGGTATTTACTTACACTTAGTAATTGCTAATAAAATTTTGACCAACTTATAAAAGCAATGCTCAGCCTTAGCCTTTATTTCATTGGTCAGCCTTACACTACATGAACTCCCACCTTTGGTGAGTTCATGCCACATTATTCCCCACGACTTGTTGAGCTATGAACGTATGTGAGCTCACTCTTGCTGTCTCACACCCCCCCCCCCACAGGAGAAGAACAGGTGGTCGAAGAGGAGCTGCCTAACACTAAAGAGTTCGATCTGATCTAGGTGGCGTTCCCCAGTCGACATTGGCGCCGACGATCCTTAGTTCGCTTTATCTTTATTATTTTATTTTGTAATAAGACTTCCGCTATGTAATAATTACTCTGATGTTTTATGACATTTATCTCTATACACTCTATTATTATATATGTTGTCTTCTTGGCGCATGTATGAGATGCACCTGGCTTTGTTCCTTAAAGCCGGATGTTACAGAAGTGGTATCAGAGGAAATGTTGACTGTAGGACGAGACCTAGATAGAAATGGACAACCCTTACCTACTTATCTTATTCTGATTCATTCCACACTTACCTTACTCTGATTCTTTCTACACTTATCTTAATCCTGTCTCACCTTCTACTGTTCTACTCTGATCATTCTTATCTTTTCTACTCTTAGACAAGATGGATTTCACACCTTGGAATCTTTAAGAGATAGGAAGCCTAAGACAAAATTAAAACTATTTTCTCTATTAAAAATATTGGTTGATTGTTCTGATGATCAATGCCTGATTTGCTTCTTTGATTGATTGAATTATTATAGATGGACATCTTAGCATGTACCAACATAAGGTATTGAATTAGCTATAGTAGGTGAACTATTAATCTGCTTAGCTAATAAATCCCCCAAAGTAACATGATTGTAATTACTGCCTTGTCTACTGCTCTTTCTTACCATATGTATCTAACTCAGATGGTCAATACCAGGAGGGGTGGTGGAATTGATTTGCCTCCTAACCGACACACTCGAAGAATTTATAGACAACCTCAGCCACAGCCTGCAGAGATGAATCCTCCTAATCCTCCACCAGGCGGAGTTGACCCACTGGTTGCTGCTCAGATGGCGATAATGCAGCAAATGGCAGACACTATGGCTGATATGCGTGCCCAGATGCAGCAAGAACGCCAAGAGATGCGTCAGGAAAGAGAAGACATACGCCAGGAGTTGCGCCAGGAGCGAGATGAGATACGCCAAGAAAGGAGGGCGCAACAACAACAGCTTCAACAACAGCAGCAACAGCAACAAGTACCACTACCTCCACCACCACCACCAGTTCCACCTCGTGATAAGCACCGGGAGTTTATGAGTCATAAGCCACCGACCTTCGCCAGTTCGCCAGATCCACTTGATGTAGATGATTGGCTGAAAGCAATTGAGAAGATGCTCAACATTGCACAATGCACTGACCGGGAGAAGGTTTTATATGCTTCTGGACGTCTGACGGGTCCTGCTGCTGACTGGTGGGATTCTTATACTGCTGCCCATGATGCTGCTGATACTATTACCTGGGCAGAGTTCAGTACGCAGTTTAGGAACTACCATATTCCAGCTGGGATGATAAAGATCAAGAAGAAGGAGTTTCTGACATTGAAGCAAGGCAACATGTCGGTCAGCGAGTACCGCGACAAGTTTATTCAGTTATCCAAATATGCCCCTGAAGAAGTTGCTGAAGACGAGAGGAAGCAGGAGCATTTCATTGAAGGACTTAATGGACCACTGCAGTATGCTCTAGTGGCACACACATTTCCATCATTTCAGAGACTGTTGGATAAGGCCCTGGCTATTGAACACAAGCGTGTTCAGTTGGGAGATTTGAAGAGAAAGGCAATATCTCAAGGACAAGGAAGCAGCAGTGTTCGTCCTCGCTACAGTTCACCACAGGGTACACCGACTCGACCAGGAGGACCGCGCCCAGTTCAGCAATCACCACTGAGGACACCTACTCGACAGGCCACTCCCACGGGCACCCCGACGAAGTTTGCAGGACAGAGTCCGGGCACTCAATGTTTCAAGTGTGGGAAGATTGGTCATTATGCAAATGTCTGCCCACAGAGGATTGCTACTACTCCAGTTCAGAACAAGCAACAGACCCCTGGCAAGGGATATTCTATAGCCAGGGTGAATCAAGTCAGCGTTGATGATACTCCTGATGGTGGGGACCTCGTAATTGGTATGTTTTATGTTAATACAATTCCTGCAACAATATTATTTGATTCTGGTGCTACACATTCATTCATGTCTGCTAGATATGCCAACACAAATGAAATACCACTGCTAAATATGAGAAAACCCCTAATAGTAATTACACCTAAAGGGCCTATTGAGGCGAATCAAATGACACGTAGATTGACATTAACCATTATGGGTAGAGAATTTGGAGCTACTGCTATAATATTAGAGTCAAGCAGTATAGATCTGATCCTTGGTATGTCATGGCTAAGAAAGGCAAAGGTCGTTATAGCATGTGGTAGAGGTACCATAGAACTCACTACCACTAAAGGAGAAAGGTTTCAAGTTAATATTGCAGTAACCTCCTCATCCATGCGTGCAATGTTCTTTATGCCTGAGGAGTTTGTTGGTGACAGCATCCGGGTGGTTAGAGATTTTCCGGATGTCTTTCCAGAGGAGTTACCAGGGATGCCACCTGATAGAGAAGTTGAGTTTGTTATTGACCTCTTACCTGGAACCGCCCCTATTTCTAAACGGCCATATAGAATGTCCGTAGAAGAGTTGAAGGAACTTAAGAAGCAGTTGACGGAGTTACAAGAGGCTGGTTACATTCGTCCAAGTTCCTCACCTTGGGGAGCACCGGTGTTATTTGTGCAGAAGAAGGATGGATCGCAACGGATGTGTGTGGATTATAGATCTCTTAATGATGTTACGGTGAAGAACAAGTACTCGTTGCCCCGTATTGAGGATTTATTTGATCAGATGCGAGGTGCTAGAGTATTCTCGAAGATTGATCTCCGATCCGGTTACCATCAGATGAGGATTAGACCATCGGATATTCCCAAGACGGCTTTCTCGACTCGATATGGATTATATGAGTTTACTGTTATGTCATTTGGATTAACCAATGCACCGGCTTATTTCATGAATTTGATGAACAAAGTGTTTATGGATTATTTGGACAGATTCGTCGTGGTGTTTATCGACGATATTCTTATCTATTCTAAGAATGAAAGCGATCATGAACAACATCTAAGGTTGGTGCTACAGAAGTTACGAGATAATCAACTCTATGCTAAGTTCAGCAAGTGCGAGTTTTGGATTGACAAGGTGCCATTCCTTGGTCATATTATTTCTAATGGAGGAATAGCTGTGGATCCTGCTAAAGTGAAGGAGATAATGGAGTGGAGAGTGCCCACTACAGTTACTGAGATTCGAAGTTTCTTGGGACTCGCAGGATATTATCGGAGATTTATTGAGGGATTCTCTAAGATTGCCAAGCCTATGACATCGCTTTTGGAGAAAGGAAAAGAATTTAAGTGGGATGAGAAATGTCAAGAGAGCTTTGATCAATTGAAGGAGAGATTGATGTCACCTCCAGTATTGATTATGCCGGATCTGCAGAAGGGATTTGACATTTACTGTGATGCATGCGGCCAAGGACTTGGATGTGTGCTCATGCAAGAAGGACATGTGATTGCCTATGCATCTCGTCAGTTGAGGAAACATGAATTGAACTACCCCACTCATGATTTGGAATTGGCTGCCGTTGTGCATGCACTTAAGATTTGGAGACACTACATTATGGGAACTAAGTGCCAAGTATATACGGATCATAAGAGTTTGAAGTATATATTCACTCAGAAGGATCTCAACCTGAGGCAACACCGTTGGTTGGAGCTCATTAAGAATTATGACTTGGAAATTCACTATCACCCAGGCAAGGCAAATTTGGTTGCAGACGCCTTGAGTCGGAAGGAGCATGTTCACTCCGCTTTCGTTGTCCAGCTACCTGATGAATTAGCAAGAGACTTTGAGAGGCTCAACCTGGGAATTGTTACACATACGGAAGGAGTGACTATTGAATTGGAACCTACCTTGGAGCAAGAAATTCGTAAAGGTCAGGTTGGTGATGCCAAAATCCAGGAGATCAAGGATCTGATAACAGAGGGTAGAGGCCCGGAATTCACAGAGGATGAGCAAGGCACGATATGGTTCAAGAATCGGATCTGTGTTCCCGATATTGATAGTCTTCGGGAAACCATATTGAAGGAGGCACATGATTCAGTTTATTCCATCCACCCTGGAAGCACTAAGATGTATCAAGATTTGAAGCGAAAGTATTGGTGGTATGGACTGAAAAGAGATGTGGCTGCTCATGTGGCTAAGTGTGATGTATGTCAAAGAGTTAAGGCTGAACATCAAAGACCCGCTGGATTATTGCACCCATTGAAGATACCTGAGTGGAAATGGAAAGAAATTGGTATGGATTTTATTGTTGGATTACCCCGCACGTCTGCTGGATATGATTCTATATGGGTGATTGTGGACAGGCTAACCAAGGTAGCCCACTTTATTCCAGTGAAGACCACTTATTCAGGAGCTAAGTTGGCAGAGTTGTACATGGCACGGATTGTATGCCTGCATGGTGTGCCAAAGAAAATTGTGTCAGACCGGGGATCACAGTTTACTTCTCGGTATTGGAAGAAGTTGCACGAGTCATTGGATACAAGATTGAATTTTAGTTCGGCCTACCATCCCCAGACTGATGGGCAGACTGAGAGGACTAACCAAGTACTGGAAGATATGTTAAGAGCTTGTGCCCTTAAGCATGGTGGAAGTTGGGATAAGAGTTTACCGTATGCGGAGTTCTCTTATAATAATAGCTATCAGGCCAGTTTGAAGATGTCACCGTTTGAGGCTTTGTATGGCAGAAAGTGCAGGACTCCCTTGTATTGGAATCAAACTGGTGAAAGGCAGTTGTTTGGGCCTGAGATTATACAAGAAGCGGAGGAACAAGTCCAACAGATCAGGGAGAATTTGAGAACTGCACAGTCCAGGCAGAAAAGTTATGCTGACACCCGGAGAAGACTACTTGAGTTTAAGGAGGGTGATTATGTCTATTTGAAGGTGTCACCACTCCGGGGTATGAGGAGATTCAACGTCAAAGGAAAGTTGTCCCCTCGCTTTATTGGACCCTTCTTAATCTTAAAGCGAGTTGGAGAAGTTGCATATCAATTGGAGTTACCGGATCATCTTGCGGATGTTCATAATGTATTTCATGTATCTCAGCTGAAGAAATGTCTCAGGGTACCTGAGGAACAATTACCAATGGAAGACCTTAGTGTTCAAGAGGATTTGACTTATGCTGAGTACCCCATCAAGATTTTGGATACTTTGACTCGAGTTACAAGGAATAAGGTTATAAAGATGTGCAAAGTTCAATGGAGTCACCACGGTGAAGATGAAGCCACTTGGGAAAGAGAAGAAGAGCTTCGTATAGATTTTCCCCACCTTTTCCCTAGATCTTCTTAAATCTCGAGGACGAGATTATTTTTAAGGGGGGTAGGATTTGTAATACTCAAATTTGTATACAAAGGAATATAGTGGGTTTCCACATTTTGTGTGTCTCATATGCATCATAAAAAGAGCACCTATGTAATTGAGAGTGACTAAATAAAACAATTATTCTAAAATAAAGAAAAAGTGCATTTGTTGGAGTTTTTATGTTTGTGCATTAAATAAAAATAACAATAATATAAAATGACTAGGAATTGGATTAAGCCCACATTGAAAACTAGGGTTTAAAAGGAAGAAGAGAAATGTTATGAAAATAAAAATAATATAAATATATTCCAAAAATTTGTATTTTATATTCCAGAATATGATTTGATAACAAATGTGCACAAGGTTTGAAAACTAAATTCAAATTCAAATTTAAACCTAGAAGAAAGAAAATAGAAAAATAAAAAGAAAAAGAATAAAAGCTTACCTGGGCCTCGGACTCCCAATCTGGCCCAGTTGCCAATTCACATCGCGCGGCCCAGTCAACATTTCCCCAGCGCCAGCCCAACCTGCCCGTCCTCGCTCGCGCCGACATGCAGGCCCCGCATGTCAGCCACTCCTACCTCGCACGCGCTGGCGCTCTCTGTCACTGCGGTCTGGGCCCACCCGTCAGCCAAACTCCGCGCGCGTAGCTCCTCTGTTGCGCTGACAGCTTGGCCCCAGTGGTCGGTCACTCTGGAATCGGTAACAGCTCGCGCGAGATCCATGGCGGGGAGCGCGCACCGATCGGGCGAATCTCGGACGACCGGTGCACTTGGCCAGCTGCGGACTCGGCATCGCGGGTCTACAAGTACCCTTCCCTCTCCCTCCTCTATCTCTATCCCCAATTCCTTGCCACCAAGAACGCCTCCGCTGCGCCGCCGAGAGAGACCCGACGCAGGCGAATCCAGGCTTGCCGACGACCGAGCTCGAATTGTGGAACCCAGGGGCTCCCTTCGGCTGTGTTGAAGGCGACCGCAACCGAATTGCTGAGGATTGGCCACCGGCGGCACCGGAATTCGTCGACGTCGACTCAGCTCCGCCGCGGATCCGCCTTCGCCGTGGCCGGACGCTCTTCGCGCTGAGACTGTCGGTAAGACCTACTCCAGCGTATTCGCCATCCCCTAGGCATCGTGTAGCAGTCTTTAATCGAGTTTTAGGGCACTGGAGCACTCGATTGGAACTTCACCGGCGAGGTTCGCCGTGAATGGTGGGCAGCGCCGCCGTCGATAGCGGTGGATTGGGGGAAGTCACGACCGACCGTCGATCCGGTCAGTGACGGCCCGGATTAGATCTTCGCGTACCGGTTGGGTTAGGTTAGCGCGGGCCGTCCGATCTGGATCCCGTGACCCTGGTTCAATCTCATTTCATTAAACCGCGACCGTAGGATCTAGATCCAAGGCTCCACATTGTGTACCGGTTCAGAGGAAATCAGATCTAATCTATGCCGCACGTTGTCGATCGGGCGGCCGAGACTCGCCCGTACCCCTTCGCGGGTCAATTTTTCTAAAGAGACCCTCACCTCTTTGGAAATCAACCCGCAGTCCATTGGCCCCTGTTCACTGAGTCTAGAATTTTATTCGCGCAGACCCCTGCACTTCTCAGTATTTGAGGCCCAGTCCAGCGATCGTTTAAATTGAATAAATAAAATAGAAAATAGATTTTTAATATGAAAATAATTGCTAGAACTTTGATAATTCATAGAAAATTCATATGAGCTCCAAATTGGTCCATTCCAGTTCCTAAATTTTTGTAATAATATTGTCTACGCATTAGTGCCTCTGTTTTAGCATGAAAGGCTCATTTAAATTTATCTAATACTTAATCTTGTATTAAATACATAAAAGCTACAGAAATTCATAACTTGAAATATATAACTCCAAATTTAGTGATTCCAGTTCCTATGGTTTCATTTTGATATGTAGATTTTTACTGCATACTTTATTTACATGTTTGGTGTGATGTTGATTTTGGCTATACTATGTATGTATTGTGTTGATGCGAGTAGACGAGCAAGCCACTGTGGAAACTGAGGTTCAACAAGTAGAGATAGCTGAGCAGGAGCTCATTACAGGCAAGTTGTGCCCTTGATCACTTACTTTTCCTAGCCATGTTCTTATTAATTTTAATGATCTGCATAGGTTAATTTTGATGGGAGCCTTTATGTTACCCCAGTTTTGATTACCTCTATACCTTGTTCACCCCTGAAATATTTTTGGGTAGTACTTGCTATTGCTTTATGTGGATTGGGTATGGAGATACACTATTCGTGATTATTCTGTTATTATCTTGTTATTATTGCTGTTCATGTTAAGATCATTAAATTAATGGGAACATGGAGCGACCACCCGGGAAAACAGTGCTACCACAAGGGTTTAATGGGACGCCCTTGGCTGACTAATTAGGAAAGCTAGTGGAAGACTACCTTACCCGAAAGGGGCAAGGGCAGTAGGGGAGTGGTCAGTGTAGGGAGGTCCCTGGTTGATTTTGCTGCGATGGCGGTCAGCCAGGAACCCTGCATTGGAACTTCCTATAAACTGTAGCGGGTTTTCGGAAGCTAGTGGAACTTTGTAAAGGCCTCGTAGTGGATCCCTAGCCATTCACCTCGATAGTGTCTAAGGGCCTTGCAAACCCTGGCGACATGGGATACACGGCTTGTGGGTAAAGATGCGCAACCTCTGCAGAGTGTAAAACTAGTATACTAGCACTCCTCACGGTCATGAGCGGCTCGGACCCTCACATGGTTAATTATGGAACTTAAATTCAATTTGACATCTGCATCGCATTGGGATTATTTTACTATTACTATTCTTTATTATTATTAAGGTTTGGTATTTACTTACACTTAGTAATTGCTAATAAAATTTTGACCAACTTATAAAAGCAATGCTCAGCCTTAGCCTTTATTTCATTGATCAGCCTTACACTACATGAACTCCCACCTTTGGTGAGTTCATGCCACATTATTCCCCACGACTTGTTGAGCTATGAACGTATGTGAGCTCACTCTTGCTGTCTCACACCCCCCCCCACAGGAGAAGAACAGGTGGTCGAAGAGGAGCTGCCTAACACTGAAGAGTTCGATCTGATCTAGGTGGCGTTCCCCAGTCGACATTGGCGCCGACGATCCTTAGTTCGCTTTATCTTTATTATTTTATTTTGTAATAAGACTTCCGCTATGTAATAATTACTCTGATGTTTTATGACATTTATCTCTATACACTCTGTTATTATATATGTTGTCTTCTTGGCGCATGTATGAGATGCACCTGGCTTTGTTCCTTAAAGCCGGGTGTTACAAGTTTCTACATCAAAGTTGTAGTGCTACATTCTAGCTACAAATTTGTTATGGAAATCACGCTCAAACTTGCACCGGATCATGTTTAAATCCGAGACCTAACTCCATGCCATTCCACTGTTAATCTGAATTTCAGATTTCAAGCAGTCTGACAGTCCAACTTCAGGCTCATTTATTTCAAAATTCTTTATGGTACCAAGGCATAAGTTCTATAGCAAAGTTATTCTTCTTCCATAGATCTATAATGTTGATGTGGTTACCTAGGGCAAAAACCCTATAGTTTAAAAGCTACAAGGCTCAAAAGTTGAGCAAAATCTCTGCAATTCAGACTTAAGCCATTTGGGACATAAGAAGTGATTTTTGCAAATAGACCCAAAACTTAGGGTTTAGCTTGCAAATTCACATATGAGTGACCCAAAGGACTCCTTATTTAACTTGGTTTTTGCACTTTAGTCCAAAAGTGGACTAATTTTGCATATAGGTCCCTAGGGTTTGGTTTTAGGGTTTTCGAGGGGTCCAATTAGGGTTTTTGGTACTTCAGGGGTATAAATGTAATTCACCTTTATTCTTGGGATCATTTCATGACTTTTCCCCTAAAGCTTTTAGGTTTTCTCAATTTGGGTTATGTTTTACCTCTTTAATCCCCCTTTAAGGTTAGATGCCCTCTCCAGGGTTCTATTTGCAAAATACAACTTGTTTAAAATTTTTACCTAGTAAATGCACTCTAGGTGTGTCAAACATATGCAATACCAATGTTTATGATGCCATGCTCAAGTTTTAGTTGCAGTAACACTAGAGGTGTTACATTACCGACTACTACTAATTCTACAGTATTTTGACTCTATATATTGCAGCTGTATAGTATTTTGACTCTATATATTACAGCTGCAGAAGACCGAACAGCCTGTGAACGGCTAAGCTATACACAACGGCCTCATTATGTTACTGGGAATACTGAAAACAGTCGTGATTACTGTATCAGATGTTCATAAGAAAAACTCGCATCGTCTAAGCCTCGATCAAAGCACGTACACCATGCCGACCTCCAGCAGCGACGCCGGCGGCACGCGCAGCGCGACGTCCGGGCCGCGGCAGTTGCGCCGCAGGAAGTTGTACCCGACGTCCACCGCCAACCGCTTGAGCACCGACGACCCGGGCTTGCACTGCACGTGCGAGTGCCCCAGGATGAACGCAGTGCCGGACTCCCGGGCCGCCGCCAGCGCCGCCAGCTCATCCGCCACCTGCTTGTTCTCCGCGGCCTCCGGGCTCACCACGTGGCTGTCGATGAAGAACCGCACCTGCTTCGGCCCCGCAGCCGAGCTGATCTCCGCGTCCCTGCCCCTGGGGCTCAGGCTGTCGGCGGCCGTGGCGCGCACCTCCACGGTGGACGCTGCCGAATGCTGCACGCTGTCCTGGAGGTCGTAGCTGGCGCGGCGCCGCAGCGGGTTGCTCGCGATCACGGTCAGCCGCCGCTCCTGCTCCCCGGGATCCAGCTCCAGCTCCCGCTCGCTGACCTCGCTGCAGCGGTACGAGGCGTCCAGCGTTATGAACGTGGCCAGGGTCTCCACGAGCTCCGTCTCGAACGAGTCCACGTCCTGGTGAACGTCGCGGTAGCCGTAGCGCACGATGCACCGGTACGAGCGGTGGCTCGGCGGGCCGACACGCCCGATGAGGTACCGCTCCGCCGGGAACACGTACGGCACCGGCACCGACTTGACGCACACGAACACCAGCACCTGGTGGAACGCCGGGAGGTTGGTCACGAACCGGGAGAAGTTGGCCGGGACGCCCGACGTCAGGTCCGTGTACACGAGGCCGATGCCGGGGACGCGGACCATGCCCAGCCTGTCCCCGAGGGCGAGGAGCCACTCCAGGGTCACCTTGTTGTGCAGGTCGAACTCGTACTTCTTGATGGTCGTGTAGTGCCAGATGAGCATGACGGCCATCAGGATGAGCGCCAGGAGGATGGGGAGCCACGCGCCTTCCAGGAACTTGATCAGGGACGCGGAGAAGTAAAGCGCCTCGATGGATCCAAAGAACAGGAGGAAAGCCAACGCCAGCAGCGGTGGCCTGTGCCAGCAGAGAACGATGACCAAGGATGTCAGGAACGTGGTCACCAGCATCACTGTGATCACAGCCAAACCTGCGGACAGCATGCAACTCGATCGTCAGCAAGGATAATCTGACGCTGAGTAACATAGCAAAATTAATCAAGAAGCCAATATAATCGGACACTGTGTAATAGCCAACTAGTTTATCTTACCAGATGCATTTCCCATGTGTTTTGTATCTCTAAACCCAACGGTCACAGCAATGCAGAGGATCATAAGCAACCAATTGATCTCGGGGATGTATATTTGGCCATGAATTTTCTCAGATGTGTGTACAACTTTCACTCGAGGGAAGCAGCTCAGGGACAGGCTCTGGTTGATGATTGAGAATGTTCCGCTGATGATTGCTTGGCTTCCGACCACCGAAGCCAAAATTGCCAATATAAGCACTGGCCATCTGATCTTATCTGAGATTTGCATCAAAGAAAACTTCACATGAATTCGACCGGTATTGAATTTCTAAGAGATAAGAAATCATTAGAAAACTATCAGCCATCAGTTGCATAAATCAATAGAATTGACCTTTGGACCCTTCTGTCCTGTCTTATAAGTAGAAATTATATAAACCTTCAAAGAGAAAACTATTCAAGATCGTACAAACGTGAAATAGAGTTCAGGATGTACAGTAGATTTAGCCACAACATTTTCTAACTTCTTTTCATGCAACAAGAGAGGAGCAGGCCCCTACTTAACCTTTTCCTACTTATTAATCAAGCTGTTATGATTGACATAAAATTTGTGACCAAGATATTTTTTGTGTGTTGAACTAGCAAAACTCAAATTATACATGGAAATGTCATGAAAATACAAGAGCCAATGACAAGGCGTACCTGGAACTGCGATGTAAAATCCAACTTGTGAGCTAGAGTAAAAGTCATGATGTTTTGATAAGTAAGCAGCTTGACCCATGTATGCCAAAATCAGTGCGGGGTAAACTAGACAAGTGAAAGCAAGCTGCACCAGAAGTGTAGACCTAGGTGATCTGCACAATAATTTGACATAGAAATATTATATGAACTCTCATGCAGGTCAAGAAGTTACCTGGATTGCACTGTATGAGAAATGTCCAAGATCTGCAAACATTGCTTCTGATCCTGCGCCATCAGCAAGCTAGGCATTAGTTTAATTATTGATACAAACCAGAGAATCCATTCAAACAGAATGAAACATATAATAAGGAGTCCACAAAGATATCATTTCATAGTTCACCTGTCATGCAGAGCAAGATTCCACCAAGTGACATCCATCCATATTTTCTAGTCTTTTTTAAGAACTTGAACATGTAAGACGGATTTAGAGCTTGGTAGATCTGAGGATTCCAGTGGATGATATTATAAAGGCCAAGAGCACTCATGCAGAACAGCCAGGCTAGAACTATCGGGGCGAATAGAAACCCAACCCGGTGCGTACCATAGTGCTGGAGGGCAAATAGGAATGCTAATATGACACAGGTTATTGGAATGACAGCATCTGCACGTAGAAGAAATAAATCAGTATATGCCAAACAGGGAGGTTCAAACTGGGAACAGGTGAAATACTGTAGCAAGATAACTTATTATAAAATTCGCCATTTTGATTTTTCACCCTCTAGTAAAAGATGCTATTGGAATTTTAACTTTGCATTAGTGACAAAACTAGTGATTCCGATTATTTCTTTCACTGCCGTATAGATGTTGTCGAAATAATTAACATAAGGGCAGACCCAGTGTCAAAGACTCCCACATGAGCGGGGTTTGGGAAAGGTATAAACCGAGGCTAGCCTTCTTCCGTAAATGTGGAGGCTGCTTTAAACCAACGACGTGGTGACTCAGTGAGACAGTTCTCACAATTGCAGCAGGCTTGTCAAAATAATTAACATAAGAATGTACCTACCATTTTTTTCTCAACCGAATTCATGAACACAGACACAGCATTGCCAAAAGACAACTTTCATAGCAGAACCAAGATAAGTTGGGAAAAATCATGTCAACAAAACAAGACAGCGAATGCAATCCTTTGTGCCACCCAGTACTCGCAGCTGGAATAGGAATCTAAACCTAGAAGGTCCTGGAGGTACTTCACGACTGATTGTCTATGGACAATGGAAGCCCAGTTGCTACCAGATAAGAATATTCACTAGCAATGTGGGGAAGGATGTCCCTCCAAATGTGAAAAACCTCTAGCAAGCATAGCAAAGAGGAAATGAACTGAAAGTTCTCTGGGATAATAACTCACATTCACGGTGATCCTTGGACAGCGAGAACTCGAGGCCTGAAACTGCCGAGAACACTGTGACACGTTTTCAGAAAGAACCACAGTAAGGAACCCGTCACCAGCACTTCAATAATCTGAAGAAGAAAAGGAATCCAATCCAAGTAGTAGGGCAAAGGAAAGGGAAGCTGATCTGAGGATACCGGATATAGCTGGCGTGAGAACACCGTCCCCGATAACCATGCATGTCCCGATCATAACCATGACCAGCAGAGCGACGCGCAGCTTCCTGTGCCGCTCAAGCCACACCTTGATGCGGGACTTGTCGGTGATTTCAGGAGGGCATTCCAGCTTGTAGGTGGAAAGCTCCTCATCGGCGATCTGCCGGTTCGGGAGGAGGCTCACATTGGCGTGCCTGCAAATCAGAGAGTAGAGGGCAAACGTTCCTCCTGCAGAATCGCAAAAACCATATAAAACTTAACTTAATAAGCCTGCACAGCAGCAGGTGAGGGCTACTCTGCTAGCTTTTTTTTTTGACGCGCGTACCCTCGCCATTGTCGTCAGCTCGCAGGACAACGGAGACGTACTTGACGAGAGGGATGAGGGTGAGCGTCCAGAAGACGAAGGAGAGCACGCCGAAGATCTCCTCGTTCGTCTCCGAGTGCTGGATGTCCTCGGCGAAGGTGCTCTTGTACACGTACAGCGGAGAGATGCTGAGGTCGCCGTAGACCACCCCCAGGCTCTGGTACGCCAGCAGCAAGGTGGTCTTCCACGAGTCTCTCTGCAAGAAGAAGAACCCCAGACGGCCTAGTGATCCAGCAAGCATTGCTGCTCCATCCACCTCAGGAAAATTTTGGGGTAGCAAAAACACACACACATACCTTTGGGGACCTCAGGCCCCTTCCGAACTCGAGATCCATCGCTCGGCGAGAGCCAGCCTACCTGCTAGCCTTCACTGCTTCACACATAACACTGGCCTTTCTTTCCGCACAATTCAACGAACACACCAGCTTCGAACCACGGCCTTTGTTCCAAGTCCCCGAGCAGCGAAGAATCTACTGGGAGGGAGGGAGGGAGGGAAGAAAGGGGGAGAAATACCTCAGAAACCGAGAGAGAAAAAAAAACGACGGGAGAAATCGAGGTTCGTATGAGTTCAGCTTGCTCAACAGGCTGCTCAAGGGGGATGGGATAGAGTAGAGGGACCAGCCGACCAGACGAGGCAAAAGCGACAGGCCATGGTTAAAGCCGGTGGCGCCCTCCCCTGCGTTACCGAATACCGATAGGGAGAGGCAAGGAAAGGACGGCCACGTGTTCTTGGAGCTGTGGACTGGACTACTCATTGCTACTGCTGCTGCTACTACCAGCACAGCATGGCTCTACACAGGAGAGAGATCCGATCCGAGTCGCGGTCGCAAGGAAAGGGAAGCACAAACACAACAGAGCCAACAAAAAACCAAGTGGAAAAGGGAGATGAAGAGCCGGCCAAGAACCAAAATGAAAAGAAAAACACACACATCTCCCTCGGTCACATCGAAATTGACATCTCGTTTATATCCACGGAAGGTGATGTGCAGATTCAAGCAAGGTGTGGTGTCGATGCAATCAGAGGGGGAAAAAAGCATGCAAATACGTTTGGGGGGGGGGGAGCAGAGTCGAGGAGGAGCACGCCACGTGAAACTACGGACAAATGCATGTGATCCCACTTTTGAGGACACGCGCGTGCCACCACCGCAGCCATGTAAAAGCTAGGCGGCGTTTCATCCCCCTGACTTGACGGTCCTGGAGAGCTGAACTCTTGTAGCACACCCCCATGACCATGAGACGAGAGTGACCTGCTTGCTCCTGGCTGAGAACGACGGCCGCCGCAGTTACCGCTAGTAGCGCGCGAATGCCATCCATGTTGTACTACTACACAATAGCCGGTCCGAAGCTCTAGTTCCCGAATTGCTGCTGTCTGTTTCGTGCCAAGCAATGCGATCCCCGTGAGAGCATCTGCTTGCTATGGCGAGGAAGGATTGGATGGTCCAGGACCCAGGAACCCGCCTCACGCCGCAAGGAACGGACGACGACGGCACGACGCTAGCCAACCAAATCCCCCACGAGGCCGCAAACACGAGAATAACAAGAGAGCATCTGCCCATTATTTATACTACCTTCTTGTAGCTCTGTATATCCTATCTAGAGTAAGCAAATAAATAACGAGGGAGTCTTTTTTTCGCCAACAGGTTGAAGAAAAGGCAGACCACGAAATCCCAGGCCCTTTTTTTTGCTGAAGATAACGGGAAAAGTACCAGACAGCGTAGAAAAACGTCACCTTGCGAGAGCGAGGCTCCTCTCCTCTGCTCCGGACTGGACTGTGGCACAGAGACCACAACTAGCGTTTTTTTTATATATATAAGTGTTTAAATGGAGCAAAGCAAGAAATTGAGCGGTGGCTCTGGTGGTCATCTGGCGAGGACGACGGGGGAGGGGGGAAAAGTCTCGCAGAGTCTCTCCTGTACTCTCTGCTCTACTCCCCAACCACCGAAGCTGCAGCTGCAGCTGCAGTACTACTAGCGTGCTGCTGAACGGAGCGAGTTTGGCAGTGACATTAATCCTCCATCAATGAACGCCAGGAAACCGGACGAATAGATCGACTTCGCCGCATTTATTTATATACTACTGTCGGCAGAAAAGAATGCCTCCCTCCCGTCGTAACCCCAACCCATACACACACACAAAAAAAATAAACAATTTAAAACGCGTCGAGGAATTTAGCTACGGAGGACTGGAGTAGTAGTAGCTCGTAAAGCTCGCACCTTTTTTAGGGGGTGTTTGGTTGCCCCTGCTAAAGTTTAGCCCGGGTCACATCAAGCGTTTGACTTTCAAATAGGAGTATAAAATATAGACCCAACCAACTGAACTAGATTCGTCTCGTCTTTTAATCTTCGGCTGACAAATTAGTTTTATAATCCGACTACATTTAATACCCGGAACGGAGGTTCAAACATTCGATGTGATAGGGGCTAAAGTTTAGTTTGGGGTAACCAAACACCCCCTTAGCAGCATCAACGCGTACCAAACGAGCAGCTCCCCAAGAACACGCGGATTGCCGCGCCTGCCAAGTCTCCTCGCGGACGTCGCGATGCAGGGTGCCGCGGCAAGGAGGAGGGAGCCAGGGAGGGGGACTCGGCTCGCCCCGGACGAAGACGAGAAGCCGGGCGTACGTCCACTCCAGCCGCGCTACGCTCCATCACTCACAAGTCACAGCTGCTACTGGGTTGGTGGTATCCATTGATGATCGGACAAGACTGCTGCGAACGCCACCAACATTGTAGCATGCCCGTCAGTCTATCTCCAACAGTTGGCCGCCCATACAATACAACAATGGCGACCAATAATTCTAGAGAACGGGCCCGGCCGCCCGGGGTGAGCAGAGCAGATTCCAAGGGCGGTGCGGTGTCCAGAAGCACGCACGCGCGGCTTAAGTTAACGACTAGGTCGGCTTGTTAACGTAGAACTCACCTTTGGCTCGCGAGCCACATAAAAAACTGGATATGCACGCATACATACAGTCTTAATCTTGTCTATACCGAAATCAAGACAGTCCAAGATAGCTCTTTTTACCAATTACCATCCTTGAATTAGTTGTTGTAGATAGTATACTTTCCTGGTCTGCATCCGACCATCCGTAGTTGTTGCGGCTGCAATTTATAAAGATAAAATACCGTAGAAACCGCAGTCGAATTAAAGCCACAACAGTAAGCAACAAAGAGAAATTAAATAAAGAAAAGAATACAGAACAATAAAACAAAGTACCTATAATTAATCTAGCCACTTCTTATATATTTTTAGATAATGGATACCGGTCTAGCTTCTCCTCACTTGGAGGATTAGCCAACTCACATAAAGTATTTACAAGAAGCAGTCAAAACGACTAGCCCACATTGATGGACAAACCTCCTAAAACACATCATGAAGACCATGGTTTGTAAACCAGAACAAGCACACAACCATAGTCAGACCTATAAAGCAATTCGATTTGTAAACCTCCATTCATGGTCCGTACAAATATGAAGAGCCGTGCACTCCATCCGACGGCAAGATTTCTTTATTTAGATACCCTCTTCTTGCTTATGAAGATCAACCCACGTCCTAAACCAATGCGTCTGTCACACCCGGATGTAAGGCATAAAGCCGGGTGCGTCTCATATGTGCGCCAAAGAAGAACATCACATATAATGACAAAGTGTATAGATAAATGTCACAAGTATCATTATTACATAGTGAAAGTCTTACAAAAATAGATGTCGGGGACCATAATTAGGGGTACCCTCAAGACTCCTAAATCTCAGCTGGTAACCCCCATCAGCACAAAGCTGCAAAGGCCTGATGGGTGCGACTAAGTCAAGGATCGGTCCATTCGAGGGACGCGATCACGCCTCGCCCGAGCCCAGCCTCGGGCAAGGGCAGCCGACCCCGGAGGATTTACGTCTCGCCCGAGGACCCCTCCAGCAACGGACACACCTTCGGCTCGCCCGAGGCCCAGTCTTCGCCAAGAAGCAACCTTGGCCAAATCGCCACGCCAACCGACCAAATCGCAGGGGCATTTAATGCAAAGGTGGCCTGACACCTTTATCCTGACGCACGCCCTCCAGTCGACAGAGCCGAAGTGACCGTAGTCACTTCGCCGCTCCACTGACCGGTCTGACAAGAGGACAGCGCCGCCTGCGCCGCTCCGACTGCTGTGCCACTCGACAGAGTGAGGCTGATAGCAGCCAAGTCCGGCCTCAGGCGCCATAGGAAACTCCGCTTCGCCCGACCCCAGGGCTCGGACTCGGGCTCAGCCCCGGAAGAGGACGAACTCCGCTTCGCCCGTCCCCAGGGCTCGGACTCGGGCTCAGCCCCGGAAGACGACGAACTCCGCTTCGCCCGACCCCAGGGCTCGGACTCGGGCTCAGCCCCGGAAGACGACGAACTCCGCTTCGCCCGACCCCAGGGCTCGGACTCGGGCTCAGCCCCGGAAGACGACGAACTCTGCTTCGCCCGACCCCAGGGCTCGGACTCGGGCTCAGCCCCGGAAGACAACCAACTCCGCTTCGCCCGACCCCAGGGCTCGGACTCAGCTCTGGCCTCAGCCGACGGTCTCCGCCTCGCTCGACCCAGGGGCTCGGACTCAACCTCGGCCTCGGAAGACAGACTCGACCTTGACCTCGGAGGAGCCTCCACATCGCCCAACCCAGGGCACGGACCGACCACGTCAACAGGAGGCGCCATCATTACCCTACCCTAAGCTAACTCAGACTACGGGGAACAAGACCAGCGTCCCATCTGGCTCGCTCCGCCAGACAAGTAATGATGGCGCCCCGCACGCTCTATGACGACGGCAACTCTCAGCCCCCTTACGGAAGCAAGAGAACGTCAGCAAGGACTCGACAGCCCCGACAGCTGTCCTTCCGCCAGGCTCCAGCGCTCCTCCGACGGCCACGACACCACACGAACCGGGTGCCAAAACCTCTCCGGCTGCCACGATTGCATGTACTTAGGGTGCTAGCTCTCCTCCGCTAGACACGTTAGCATACTGCTACACCCCCCATTGTACACCTGGATCCTTTCCTTGCGCCTATAAAAGGAAGGACCAGGGCCCTCTTACAGAGGGTTGGCCGCGCGGGGAAGGACGGGACGACGCTCGCGTGAGGCCGCTCGCTCCCTCCCGCGTGGACGCTTGTAACCCCCTACTGCAAGCGCACTCGACCTGGGCGCGGGACAAACACGAAGGCCGCAAGATTCCACCTCTCACGCCCGTCTCCCTCCGGCTGCTTCCCCCCTTCGCGCTCCGTCTCGCGCCGACCCATCTGGGCTGGGGCACGCGGCGATAATTTACTCGTCGGTCCAGGGACCCACCGGGTTCGAAACGCCGACAGTTGGCGCGCCAGGTAGGGGCCTGCTGCGTGTTGACGAACAGCTTCCCGTCAAGCTCCAGATGGGCAGTCTCCAGCAACCTTTCCAGCCCGGGACGGTGCTCCGTTTCTGGAGTCTTGAGTTCATGTCCCTCGACGGCAGCTACGACATGATACTCCTTCCCCCGCCGTGCGACAGCGACAATGGCGGCCGACAGCCCGCTCGCCGGCGGCGGAATCGACGACGTCTTCCCCGCGTGGTGGAAGAAAAACATTCGAGCTCACCCCGTCCCCTCCCCCGCCGACGGAGGAGGAGGTGGGGCAACCAAGGCCAAGCAGGAGGCGGCACCTCGTCGGCTGTCGAGCGAGTCGACGGCGTCGACGCCCCAATGGGGGGCACGTCGGGCATCAACCTCGCGTCTGAGACGAAGATGAGCGCCGTCTCCCCGCAACACGCCAACCCCAAGCAAACGGACGACGCCAGCACGCTCGCGAAGGACTTGCTGGGCGTCACCCTCGTACCTGAGACGACGGTGCAGTCAGTCCCCCACGTGACTTCGTCACCGCCCGTCGACCAAGAGGTACCAACCGATTCCCATCTCACGCCTTTTGGATTCAGCCTCGACCCGCCAAGCGACTTCGCTTTGGTGGACGCTCTCGTAGAGGCGAGTCCAAACCCTCTGGGGTATCGTATGCGGTCACCCTGGGACCGGCTGACAGACGTCTCGACCTACGGGCCCTCGGGGTCCGAGGAAGATGACGCGCCCGACTTCTGTTGGGATTTCTCCGGACTTGGTAACCCCAGTGCCATGCGGGACTTCATGACCGCATGCGACTACTGCCTTTCTGACTGTTCTGACGGTAGCCGCAGCCTCGGCGACGAGGACTGCGGCCCAAGTCATGAATGTTTCCACGTTGATCTAGGGGGTCCCAATGAAGGCAACCATCTTGGTATGCCGGAGAACGGTGATCTCCCTAGGCCTGTGCCTCGCGTTGACATCCTACGGGAGCTAGCTGTGGTCCCCGTCCCGGCGGGGGGTCATGACCCACAGCTCGAGCAAATCCGCGAGATGCAGGCCAGGCTCGACGAGGGGGCAGGAACACTTGAGCCGATCTGCCGGGACATCGGGCAGGAATGGGCGGGCCAGCCTCCGGCCGGAGAAGTGCGTCACCTACCCTAGGGTATCCAGCACCGCATCGCCGACGATGTCAGGGTAAGGCCGCCACCAGCTTCCAGTGGAGTCGGCCAGAACCTGGCTGCAGCGGCAATGCTTCTCCGCACGATGTCGGAGCCATCAACCATCGAGGGGCAGCGAATTCAGGGAGAGCTCAAGAATCTCCTGGAGGACGCCGCGGTCCGACGGGCCGAAAGCTCCGCCTCCCGAAGGGAGGGGTACCCCTCGGAACATCGCGTCGCGACTTCCCGATTCATGCGGGAAGCCTCGGTCCACACCGGGCGCACGCGCAACACAGCGCCTGCGGCCCCAGGTCGCCTCGGCAACGAGCACCACCACCGCAACCGTCGGGCCCACCTCGACGAGAGGGTGCGCCGAGGCTACCACCCCAGGCGTGGGGGACGCTACAACAGCGGGGAGGATCGGAGTCCCTCGCCCGAACCACCCGGTCCGCAGGCTTTCAGCCGCGCCATACGACGGGCGCCGTTCCCGACCCGGTTCCGAACCCCGACTACTATCACAAAGTACTCGGGGGAGACGAGACCAGAACTGTGGCTCGTGGACTACCGGCTGGCCTGTCAACTGGGTGGAACGGACGATGACAACCTCATCATCCGCAACCTCCCCATGTTCCTCTCCGACACCGCTCGTGCCTGGTTGGAGCACCTGCCTCCGGGGCAGATCTCCAACTGGGACGACCTGGTCCAAGCCTTCGCCGGCAACTTCCAGGGCACGTACGTGCGCCCTAGGAACTCTTGGGATCTCCGAAGCTGCCGACAGCAGCCGGGAGAGTCTCTTCGGGACTACATCCGACGATTCTCGAAGCAGCGCACCGAGCTGCCCAACATCACCGATTCAGATGTCATCGGCGCGTTCCTCGCCGGCACCACCTGCCGCGACCTGGTGAGCAAGCTGGGTCGCAAGACCCCCACCAAGGCGAGCGAGCTGATGGACATCGCCACCAAGTTCGCCTCTGGCCAGGAGGCGGTTGAGGCCATCTTCCGGAAGGACAAGCATCCCCGGAGCCGCCCACCGGAAGATGTCCCCGAGGCGTCAACTCAGCGCGGCACCAAGAAGAAAGGCAAGAAGTCACAAGCGAAGCGCGACGCCGCCGAAGCGGACCTTGTCGCCGCCGCCGAGTACAAGAACCCTCGGAAACCTCCCGGAGGTGCCAACCTCTTCGACAAGATGCTCAAGGAGTCGTGCTCCTATCATCAGGGGCCCGTCAAGCACACCCTTGAGGAGTGCGCCATGCTCCGGCGCCACTTTCACAAGGCTGGGCCACCCGCGGAGGGCGGCAGGGCTCGCGACGACGGCAAGAAGGAAGATCACCAGGCAGGAGAGTTCCCCGAGGTCCGCGGCTGCTTCATGATCTACGGTGGGCAAGTGGCGAATGCCTTGGCTCGGCACCGCAAGCAAGAGCGTCGGGAGGTCTGTTTGGTAAAGGTGGTGGCGCAAGTCTACCTAGACTGGTCCGACAAGCCCATCACCTTCGATCGAGACGACCACCCCGATCGCGTGCCGAGCCCGGGGAAATACGCGCTCGTTGTCGACCCCGTCATCGGCGACGTCAGGCTCACCAAGGTCCTCATGGACGGGGGCAGCAGCCTAAACATCATCTACGCCGAGACCCTCGGGCTCCTGCGGGTCGATCTGTCCTCGGTCCGGGCAGGCACTGCGCCTTTCCACGGGATAATCCCCGGGAAACGCGTCCAGCCCCTCGGACAACTCGATCTTCCCGTCTGCTTTGGGACGCCCTCCAACTTCCGAAGGGAGACCCTCACGTTCGAGGTGGTCGGGTTCCGAGGAACCTACCATGCAGTGCTGGGGAGGCCATGCTACTCAAAGTTTATGGCCGTCCCCAACTACACCTACCTCAAGCTCAAGATGCCGGACCCCAACGGGGTCATCACCGTCGGCCCTACGTACCGACACGCGTTCGAATGCGACGTGGAGTGCGTGGAGTACGCCGAGGCCCTCGCCGAATCCGAGGCCCTCATCACTGACCTGGAGAGCCTCTCTAAGGAGGCGCCAGACGTGAAGCGCCACACCGGCAACTTCGAGCCAGCGGAGACGGTTAAATCTGTCCCCCTCGACCCTAGCAGCGACGCCTCCAAGCAGATCCGGGTCGGCTCCGAGCTCGATCCCAAATAGGAAGCAGTACTCGTCGACTTTCTCCGTGCGAACGCCAACGTTTTCGCGTGGAGTCCCTCGGACATGCCCGGCATACCGAGGGATGTCGCCGAGCACTCGCTGGATATTCGAGCTGGAGCCCGACCCGTGAAGCAGCCTCTGCGCCGATTCGACGAAGAAAAGCGCAGAGCCATAGGCAAGGAGATCCACAAGCTAATGGCGGCAGGGTTCATCAAAGAGGTATTCCATCCCGAATGGCTTGCCAACCCCGTGCTTGTGAGAAAGAAAGGAGGGAAATGGCGGATGTGTGTAGACTACACTGGTCTAAACAAAGCATGTCCGAAAGTTCCCTACCCTCTGCCTCGCATCGATCAAATCGTGGATTCCACTGCTGGGTGCGAAACCCTGTCTTTCCTCGTTGCCCACTCGGGGTATCACCAAATCAGGATGAAAGAGTCCGGCCAGCTCGTGACTTCTTTCATCACACCCTTCGGCATGTACTGCTATGTTACCATGCCGTTCGGCTTGAGGAATGCGGGTGCAACGTACCAACGGTGCATGAACTACGTGGTCGGCGAACACATTGGCCAGACGGTCGAGGCCTACGTCGATGACATCGTAGTCAAGACGAGGAAAGCCTCCGACCTCCTTTTCGACCTTGAAGTGACATTCCGATGTCTCAAGGCGAAAGGCGTGAAGCTCAATCCCGAAAAGTGTGTCTTTGGGGTTCCCCGAGGCATGCTCTTGGGGTTCATCGTCTCCGAGCGGGGCATCGAGGCCAACCCGGAGAAGATCGCAGCCATCACCAGCATGGGGCCCATCAAGGACTTGAAAGGCATACAGAGAGTCATGGGATGCCTTGCGGCTCTGAGCCGCTTCATCTCGCGCCTCAGCGAAAGAGGCCTGCCTCTATACCGCCTCTTAAGGAAGGCCGAGTGCTTCACTTGGACCCCTAAGGCCGAGGAAGCCCTCGGGAACCTGAAGGCGCTCCTTACAAACGCGCCCATCTTGGTGCCCCCCGCTGCCAGAGAAGCCCTCTTGATCTACGTCGTCGCGACCACTCAAGTGGTTAGCGCCGTGATTGTGGTTGAGAGACGAGAAGAGGGGCATGCATTGCCCGTCCAGAGGCCAGTCTACTTCATCAGCGAGGTACTGTCCGAGACCAAGATCCGCTACCCACAAATTCAGAAGCTGCTATACGCGGTGATCCTGACGCGGCGGAAGTTGCGACACTACTTCGAGTCTCATCCGGTAACTGTGGTGTCATCCTTCCCCCTGGGGGAGATCATCCAGTGCTGAGAGGCCTCGGGTAGAATTGCAAAGTGGGCGGTGGAAATCATGGGCGAAACGATCTCGTTCGCCCCTCGGAAGGCCATCAAGTCCCAGGTCTTGGCGGACTTCGTGGCTGAATGGGTCGACACCCAGCTCCCAACAGCTCCGACCCAACCGGAACTCTGGACCATGTTCTTCGACGGGTCGCTGATGAAGACAGGTGCAGGCGCAGGCCTGCTCTTCATCTAGCCCCTCGGGAAGCACCTACGCTACGTGCTACGCCTCCACTTCTCGGCGTCCAACAATGTGGCCGAGTATGAGGCTCTGGTCAACGGTTTGCGCATCGCTATCGAGCTAGGGGTCCGACGCCTCGACGCTCGTGGTGACTCACAGCTCGTCATCGACCAAGTCATGAAGAACTCCCACCGTCGCGACCCGAAGATGGAAGCATACTGCGATGAGGTTCGGCGCCTGGAAGACAAGTTCTACGGGCTCGAGCTCAACCACATCGCCCGACGCTACAACGATACTGCGGACGAGCTGGCTAAAATAGCCTCGGGGCAAACAACGGTTCCCTCGGACGTCTTCTCCCGAGACCTGCATCAACCCTCCGTCAAGACCAACGACACGCCCGAGTCCGAGGCACCCTCGGCTCAGTCCGAGGTACCCTCGGCTCCATCTAAGGTACCCTCGGCACAGTCCGAGGCACCCTCGGCTCGGCCCGAGGCACCCTCGGCTCAACCCGAGGCACCCTCAGCTCGGCCCGAGGTACCCTCGGCCCCCGAGGGTGAGGCACTGCGCGTCGAGGAGGAGCGGAGCGGGGTCACGCCTAATCAAAACTAGCAGACCCCGTACCTGCAATATCTCCATCGAGGAGAGCTACCCCTCGACCGAGCCGAAGCTCGGTGGTTGGCGCGACGCGCCAAGTCATTCGTCTTGCTGGGAGATGGGAAGGAGCTCTACCACCGCAGCCCCTCGGGCATCCTCCAGCGATGCATTTCCATCGCCGAAGGTCAGGAGCTCCTACAAGAGATACACTCGGGGGCTTGTGGCCATCATGCAGCACCTCGAGCCCTTGTTGGAAATGCCTTCCGACAAGGTTTCTACTGGCCGACGGAGGTGGCCGACGCCACTAGAATTGTCCGCACTTGCGAAGGGTGTCAGTTCTACGCAAGGCAGACCCACCTGCCCGCTCAGGCCCTGCAGACGATACCCATCACCTGGCCTTTTGCTGTGTGGGGTCTGGACCTCGTCGGCACCTTGCAGAAGGCACCCGGGGGCTACACACACCTGTTGGTCGCCATCGACAAATTCTCCAAGCGGATCGAGGTCCGACCCCTAAACAGCATCAGGTCCGAACAGGCGGTGGCGTTCTTCACCAACATCATCCATCGCTTTGGGGTCCCGAACTCCATCATCACCGACAACGGCACCCAGTTCACCGGCAGAAAGTTCCTGGACTTCTGCGAGGATCACCACATCCGGGTGGACTGGGCCGCCGTGGCTCACCCCATGACGAATGGGCAAGTATAGCGTGCCAACGGCATGATTCTACAAGGACTCAAGCCTTGGATCTACAACGACCTCAACAAGTTCGGCAAGCGATGGATGAAGGAACTCCCCTCGGTGGTCTGGAGTCTGAGGACAACGCCGAGCCGAGCCACGGGCTTCACGCCGTTCTTTCTAGTCTATGGGGCCGAGGCCATCTTGCCCACAGACTTAGAATATGGTTCCCCGAGGACGAGGGCCTACGCCGACCAAAGCAATCAAGCTAATCGAGAAGACTCACTGGACCAGCTGGAAGAGGCTCGGGACATGGCCTTACTACACTCGGCACGGTACCAGCAGTCCCTGTGACGCTACCACGCCCGAGGGGTTCGGTCCCGAGACCTCCAGGTGGGCGACCTGGTGCTTCGGCTGCGACAAGACGCCCGAGGGCGGCACAAGCTCACGCCTCCCTGGGAAGGGCCGTTCGTCATCGCCAAAGTTCTGAAGCCCGGAACGTACAAGCTGGCCAACAGTCAAGGCGAGGTCTACAACAACGCTTGGAACATCCAACAGCTACGTCGCTTCTACCCTTAAGATGCTTTCAAGTTGTTCGTATGCCTCGTTCCCACGCAAAGTTTAGTCATCAAGGAAGGGTCAGCCTTGCCTCGGCAAAGCCCGACCCTCCCTCGGGGGCTAAAAGGGGGGAACCCCCTCTGCGCCAAAATTTTCCTCGGAAAAAGATCTTTTTCGCCAGAATGTCTTTCGTGCTTTTCGACTACTTCGAAAGTGGATCCTGAAAACGACGGAGTACACATAAGCAGCCAAGGCTGGCTGAGCCGAGGGACTCCTACGCCTCCGGGATACGGATACCTCACTCATCACCTTCTGCGATAAGTAACTCGCGTTTGGATAAGTGATTCCGCGGACCGAACAAGTCTTCACGCTCGAAAGCTCCTCTGCCGGAACGATTTTTCGGGCCTTCTCGGCTATGTCGGTGACAGAACCCTATGGACGAGTAAGAGTGCGCTGTTGGGGCGAAGGTGAAGATGCCACCCTTTGCTCGATGCCTTCGCCGTAATCGTCGGACCAGCGGAGACAAGACAACAGACAGGCTCACCCTTCATCCCACACGTCATCGGACGAAGACCTGTGACGAGGTAGTCCCATCACTGCGACCTCGTCCAGCACGGAGGCCCACGTGTGATCCGGCCCATTGTAACAGGCCCTGCGTGGCCGCTGCGCTTTACGGGCCTAATTTGTAAAGGCATCCCTGTAATTACGGTCTGTAACCCCACTTTATGGGAATATTCTGGGGATAACCTAGATGCCTGAGGGCACATGCGTCCTTAACACAGGGCGCTGGGCACTCAGGTACCTATAAATACCCCCGCACAGTGCCCTTAAGAGGCTAGATTAACAGAGTTTTTGCCATCTCGTGCGAGAACCCTGTTTACGTCGACTCTCGCCCCCTTGCACCTAGTAGCAAGTTCCAACATTTGGCGGCCACCATTCGTGCTACGAAAAAACCACCCGCGATGGCACCCAAGAAAGCTAACTCGAAGGCTGACGAGGCTGCGAAGGCAGCACTGCTTGTCACAAAAAAGGGCAAGGCCCTTGCCCTCACCCACTCCACCCACCAAGAGGCTACTGAAGACGATGTTCTCTGCACCTGCGAAGATGACACTCTCCGCACCTGCGGCCCTGAAGGACAATCGCAGCCTCCCCCAGGCTTCGCCCCACCGGAGGGTGTGGACCTCACCGAGGACGGTGAAGTCCTCGACGTCTCAGTGGAAGAACAGCTACAGCTGCGCGCCCTGCGCCTCAAGAACCGCAATCTCCAGAGGCAAAAAGAGATACTGGAGGCCAAGCGCCAGCGCGTGTCCGCACTAGCCAAGGTGCGGCAAATGATACGCGACGAAGAGCAGAAGGCCCAGGACCTCGAGCGGGAGATCGCGCTGATGCAGCGCGAAGGCCACCTCGGCCTGCAGCACGGGCCACCCCTGCAACAGCGCGCACAACTGGAAGACATGCGCGAAGGCCACCTTGGCCTGCAGCATGGGCCACCCCTGCAACAGCGTGCACAACTGGAAGACCCGCGCTTCCCCCAGCGCGACCACACCTTCCCACACGTCGCGCCATTCCAAGGGGTCAACTACCTCGACGAGCGAAGTCCCCTGGCGCCACATCTGCAAGTGATGCCTTGGCCCGCCAACTTCTGGGCAGGGACCTATCCCAAGTACAACGGCAGCACTGACCCAGCACAATACATAATGAGTTATCAGGTCGCCGTTGCATCTTCCGGAGGGGACGACGCCATGATGGCCAAGTCTTTCATCATCGCCCTCGAAGGCCCAGCTCTCACCTGGTTCACCTGGTTGCCTCCGCTGTCCATTGATTCCTGGAGAAGCCTCCAGGACAAATTCCTGCTCAACTTCCAAGGGTATCGCCCAGACACCGACGCCTTGGCCGAACTCTCACTCTGCAAGTAGCTGGAAAAGGAGACTCTGCGGGAGTATTACCGCAAATTTCTAACACTCAAGTCACAGCTGCCCTCAGTCGATGACCAGATCGCCATCCACTACGCCATCAGTGGCCTTCGCGTCGGCGTCCTCTATAGCCACTGCATCAGAGATCCGCCCAAGAACCTCCAGGAATTATATCAGCTATTTGAAAAATACGCCAAATCCGAAGAGCTCCACCAGCGCAAGGTTGAGTCTCAGAGAAAGCCCAAAGATGCTCCACAGTCCAGCCGCACGTGGACGAGGACTCCGCAGCAAGACTCCGGTCGAGACGGCCGTAATCAACAACAAGTGCACAACATCGCCAACCAGCACCCCGCTGCTGACGCCCCTCGCCGCCAGGAATATCCCCCCAGGGCCGTGGAAATGGAACTCGCGGTAGGGGTCGGGGGCGTGCGCAGCCGCCGCGCTGATTCTACTGTCTCTTCCATGGCAAAGACTGCGCCCACCAAACCAGAGACTGCCTAGAGACGAAGGCCACCAAAGACAGGATGGCACGGGCGCAGCCAGTCGACAACCCTAGAGTTGTCGTGCACACTTACCAGCAACCCCCTCCACCATATATCCACGCCCCCGCCCCGCATCCACCGCACCACGCTTACCAACACCATCAGGAAGTACAAATCGTACCTCCCCCACCCCCACCTCCACACCAGCAACATCAAAACATCCCCCACCCCCACGCCCCAAAGCAAGAAGACTTCGCCGATCAGCCGTATCACGGAGTCATTCACATGATCACTGGGGGGTCTAGCACCGACTTCGACACAAAGCGGCAGAAGCGGGACCACTACCGCAGCATCAACCACGTCGCCATCACTGGCCCAGTCGTGCAGACAAAGTGGTCCCACGTACCGCTAACCTTCGATGCACGAGACGTCGACCTGCGCAGCGCCCCCCACATCGACGCCATGGTTACCAACTGCAGCGTGGCAGGCTGGGACCTGCACAAAGTCCTAGTCGACAATGGCAGTCAGACGGACATCATTTTCCTCCACGCCTTCGACCGCATGGGCATAAGCCATAGCCTGCTCAAGCCTTCGGACAACCCGTTGTATGGCTTCGGCGGCAAGGGCACTTTTCCTATCGGCAAAATAGAGCTGCCTCTCTCCTTCGGTGTAGCACCCAATGCCCGAAGTGAGCAAGTGACCTTTGATATTGTGGATATGGTATATCCGTACAACGCCATCGTGGGCCGGGGCTCCATCAATAAGTTTGAGGCAGCCATTCACGGACTGTACCTATGCATGAAGATACCAGGTCCGTTAGGCGCCATTGCGGTCTACGGCAATCAATAGACTGCGCGCAACATAGAGCGGGACTTCGTCCTCGGACAAAGAAATGTGCACTGCCTCACAGCCCAGCGCAAGGTCCCAGCGTCCGTCAACCCAACCGACAAAGAGCACGACAAGGCACAGCTGCAGAGCAACGACGGGACCAAGACTGTTCCCCTCGACTAGGCCACGCCCAAGCAGACAGTCACTATCAGCGAAGACCTCACTTCGCACGAAGAGGGGAAACTCCTCTGCTGCCTGTCCAAGAACAAAGATGTCTTCGCCTGGTCAGCTCTCGACCTGGTCGGGGTCAGCCGATCCATAATTGAGCACAGCTTGGGAATCGACCCTTCGGTGAGACCGAAAAAACAGCGGCTTCGCAAAATGTCCGACGAGAAGACAGAGGCCGCCAAGGCAGAGGTACACCGCCTCCTGGAAGCCAAATTCATCGAGCCGGTGGCTTACCCCACGTGGCTCTCCAACGTTGTGATGGTGCAGAAAAAGAGCGGCAAGTGGCGAATGTGCATCGACTTCACCAGTCTCAACAAGGCCTGCGCAAAGGACAACTTCCCGTTGCCGCGGATCAACAAAATAGTCGATAGCGCGGCCGGATGCGAAGTCATGTCACTCCTCGACTGCTTCTCCGGTTACCACCAGATATACATGAAGGAGGAAGACAAGGCTAGCACCAGCTTTATAACACCCTTCGGCACATATTGCTTCATCAGAATGCCGGAGGGACTCAAGAACGCCGGGTCCACCTTATCCAGGCTTACCAAAACAGTGCTCGAAGGGCAAGTTGGCAGAAATATATTCACATATGTGGACGACATCGTCGTCGCCAGCAAGAGCAAGGAGGACCATCTCGCTGACCTCGCCGAGACATTCGCGAACATGCGAGACGCACGACTCCGCCTAAACCCGGAAAAGTGCGTCTTCGGCGTTCGCCAAGGCAAAATATTGGGCTACCTGGTATCACACCGCGGCATCGAGGCCAACCTAACCAAAATTCAGGCCATCATCAACATGACGCCTCCGTAGTCTGCCAGAGACGTCCAGCGCCTGACGGGCAGATTGGCCACCCTCAACAGATTCATCTCCAGATCCGCTGAGCGAAGTCTTCCTTTCCTCAAAACTCTCCGTGGCACAAAAGACTTCGCTTGGGGACCAGAGCAGGCAGCGGTCTTCGCCTCATTAAAACAGTACCTGTCGGAGTTGGCAGTCCTTACAAGCCCCGACTCCTCGCTACCCCTGTTGCTCTATGTTGCGGCTTCGCCGCATGCGGTCAGCGCGGCACTGGTGCAGGAGCAGACAGTTGAGGGCGTGATCAGGCAGTGCCCCGTTTATTACATCTCCGAAGTGCTGACACCGTCCAAATGTAACATGACAGAACTGGAGAAGATTGCCTACGCAGTTGTTATGTCTTCGCGCAAATTGCGCAATTATTTTGAAGCATTCAAGGTCCGAGTCACCTCAGACAGGGGACTCGGTGAATTGTTCAGAAACCCGGAGGCATCGGTGAGGATTGCCAAGTGAGCGGCCGAACTCTCCGGCTACCACATCAATTTCGAGCCCAGAACAGCCATCAAGTCACAAGTCCTGGCAGACTTCGTCGTCGACTGGACTGGGCCAATAACACAGCCAGACCCATCCGCAGAGAAGGTTTGGACGATCCACTGCGACGGTGCATGGTGCCATGCGGGGGCAGGCGCCATTGCAGTCATCACCTCACCCGCCGGGGTCAAGCACAGATATACAGCACGCCTCAGCTTCGCTCTGGAATCTAACAGATGCACAAATAACATAGCAGAATACGAAGCAGTCATCCTCGGCCTCCGCAAGCTGAGGGCCCTTAGGGTCACCACCTGCATCATCAGAACAGACTCTAAGGTAGTTGTCGGCCAAGTCGAGAAAGACTATGCAGGAAAGGACCCCACACTTATGCAATACCTCGCGGCCATCCGAAGTCTCGAGAGACAATTCAAGGGATTCACCTTGCAGCATGTGGATCGGGCCAAGAATGAAGAGGTCGACGCACTGGCCAAGGCTGCCGCCAGAGGCGAGTCCCTGCCCTCCGACGTGTTCTACCATGTCATCGGCACGCCAGCCGTCCGGAGCCCCGAAGGGCTCCAAATAACCAATGACAGCGAGGGCCACCGCATAGTCAACCTTATTATGACCGAAGACTGGCGGGCACCAATAACCCTGTTCCTACAAGGGTACTACCACCCAACTGACATCAACGAGGCCAAGCGCCTCAAACATCGAAGCCGGGACTTCGCACTGATTGAGGGCCAACTCTACAAGAAAGGGGTCAGTCAGCCAATGCTTAAATGTGTCACTGAGACCGAAGGCGTCCAAATCCTGCGCGAAGTCCACAGTGGTACTTGCGGCTCTCACGCAGGGCCAAGGGCCCTAGCCGCAAAGGTGATCCGCTAAGGTTTCTACTGGCCCGCAATGATCTGTGCTGCAAATCGGGTTGCAAGGTCCTGCAAAGCCTGCCAGAAGTTTTCTCCTCGATCAGGCAGCCCCTCGCAATTCACAAAACTGATCGCCCACACATGGCCTCTCCAGCGCTGGGGCCTGGACATCGTCGGGCCCCTGCCCACGGCTCAGGGGAACCTTAAGTTCGCCTTCGTCGCTGTCGAATACTTTACCAAATGGATCGAGGCAAGGGCCGTTTCCACAATAACATCAAAGACTGCACAGAAATTCTTTTGGCAAAACATTGTTTGCCGCTTCGGAGTACCGTCCGAACTAACAGTCGACAACGGCAAGCAGTTTGACAGCCAAGACTTCAAGGATTTTTGCTTCTCCATTGGCACCAAGCTTGCCTTCGCCTCAGTATATCACCCGTAGTCCAACGGAGTTGTGGAACACGCCAATGGAAAAATTTTCACAGCTGTCAAAAAGATGCTCCTCGACGAAAAAAGGGCAAGTGGGCCGATTTGCTACCTGAGGCGGTCTGGGCGCTAAACACGACTGAGTGCAGGGCGACCGGGTTCACCCCTTTCCGCCTTCTATATGGATCGGAGGCCATGACCCCACAAGAAATAAAACATGGGTCCCCGCGAACAGTTCCGTCAGCCGTCCCCGACGTGGACAAGCCCACTTCGAAAGATCTCATCGATGGAGACCGAGTCTTCGCTCTACAGGCTCTGAATAAATACCAAGCCCAGACAAAAGCATGGCGCGACCACGCAGTCATCCCGAGAGAATTCAGTGAAGGGGACCTCGTACTCGTCCGAACAGGTCGGACAGAGTCCAGGGGCAAGCTGGAGCCCAAGTGGGAGGGCCCTTTCATTGTCAAGACGAGGGCCTCCCCCAGCGCATACAGGCTCACAACGGCAAATGGCGAAGACCTGGAGCACTCCTGGAACATCGACAATCTCCGCAAATTTTTTGTTTGACTCATCAGGGCCGATTCGCCCTTGTAATTCGTAGAAACAATTTTATTCTGGCCCGCACTCTTTTCCTCCTGGGGGGGTGAGGTTTTTAACGAGGCAGAGTCATGTAATATACAAGCGAAAAATCCCCCGCAAAAACCTGCGTCGAAAAAAGACCGCGCCGGCGGTCTTCGACATTCGACCAATACAAAGTCACCGCGAGGCTCAGCGATAGCCACCCTCGCGTGCGACAACTCCGCGCAAAAGTCACCTAAGGGTGCAGCCAGACTAGCACAACAAGTGCGAAAAATCGTAGTCTTCCGCGAAGACTATCCGTGCAAAAGTCGCCTAAGGGTGCAGCCGGACTAGCACAACAAGTGCGAAAAATCGTAGTCTTCCGCGAAGACTATCCGCGCAAAAGTCGCCTAAGGGTGCAGCCGGACTAGCACAACAAGTGCGAAAAATCATAGTCTTCCACGAAGACTATCCGTGCAAAAGTCGCCTAAGGGTGCAGCCGGACTAGCACAATAAGTGCGAAAAATCGTAGTCTTCCGCGAAGACTATCCGTGCAAAAGTCGCCTAAGGGTGCAGCCGGACTAGCACAACAAGTGCGAAAAATCGTAGTCTTCCGCGAAGACTATCTGCGCAAAAGTCGCCTAAGGGTGCCGCCGGACTAGCACAACAAGTGCGTAAAATCGAAGTCTTCCGCGAAGACTATCCGCACAAAAGTCGCCTAAGGGTGCAGCCGGACTAGCACAACAATTGCGGCAAATCGATGTCTTCCGCGAAAACTATCCGCACAACAGTCGCCTAAGGGTGCAGTCGGGCGAAGCTTAACAAGCGTACACCAATCTGCCCACGCAAAGACTGGCTACATGCGTACCCGACTAACACAACAAATACACCAGACAACGTACGTAGCGCTTTCGTGAGCATAGCCGAATGTGCGAAGGCATACAACCTCACCATACAAGCCATTACATATGTACAAGCGAGGGCATCACACCTTACATCGGCTCAACCTTCGGAATAATTCCCATCTCCCTATAGTTAAACAGCATTATCCTCAGCTCCTCACCCGCAAAAAGACTTCGCAGCTCCCCCTCACCTGAACTCACAGTGGCCGGCAAGGACAACAGTTCTTGCCCGCCAGCCCTGCTCACACGAAGCCGACCACTGTCCGCCTCACTCACTCTACGCTTCGCAACCGCTCTTCGCCGCCTGCGCCCAGCACTCGGACCAGGCACAGCTTCAGCATCCGCGGCATGCGGCGAAGCCTCCGCCGCTGCCACATCCAAGGCCGCAAAGTAGTCCAAGTCCTCATCCGACGACTCTTCGGTCCACTCAACAGAGCTCCCAGAGTCACCAAAATCGGAAAACTTAGATGCAGTCTCATCCGATTTATTCCCATCATCCACGGTCGAAGCCGCCACAAAATTAGCAGTAGTGGTTGCGTGCGCAGGCCCAAAATCTTGAACCTGCGCAGCAACCAAGGTTCAACAACAATATCCAAAATTTCCTAACTACCCACACCCACTAGGCCACCTGCGAAGACCCAGCCGTCGCGGGATCCTCCGCTGCCGGCTCCGCCGCCATCTGCACAGGATCGTCGGCCCTCGGCGCGGCATTTGGCGACGGGCCTCCGCCGGCCACAGTGGCTGCGGGGGCGTCGGGAACGCCTTCGACGGTTTTCGGGGGCGGCTCCGGGGCGGTCTCGGGCGCAGCCACCACCGGGTTCGACTCCGATTCAGGCTGCGCGCTGTTCAAAGCCCCGAAGTCCTCCACCCTCTCGCCACGCGCCGCCTAAGACAGAGCACACAGATTCAGCACACCCACATATAACCCACACGCAACAAACACTAAACAAAAGCCAAACATTACCTGACCCCTCGCCGTCTCGGCCCGCTCCCTGACCACCTCCCGACCGTGGGGACCCCACATCCGGTCGTAGAGGGCTCCGGCGGATTCCTTCACTATAGGGTCCTCAACCTTGTAGATATCACGCTCGAAATCCTCATCAGCTTGGTCGAAGATCTCAAAATGCCGGCACCCTTCGCGAGAGAGCGCGTTCATCGCCCCCTCGCAGGTGACCAGGGAGGCATAAGACATAAACCCCTCCACGATGGTGGGGAGCGCCTGCAACTCCTCCTGTATCCACTCGAGGCAGCGAAGTCCGGGCTCTCGGTCCGGCACTTCGAAGTCCACGGTCCGCGCGCCCAGCTCATGGTATGAATCCATAAGCTGTTTGCGTGTCCGCTCAGCCTCCGAGCGCGTCGAGGCCTCGACCCTCTCCACGCGGCTCTGCAGAGCGCTGAGCCGCTCCTCCAACTGCTCGGCGCGCTGCCTGGCAAGACTGCCCTCCGCCCGCGCCAAATTGGCCTCCGCCTGCGCAGCCTGCGCCTTGGCGAGGGCCTCATTAGCCTCCTTCCTCTCCTCCGCCAGTTGGCACCGGAGGCCAGTCTTCTCACCCTCCAGCGCAACCACCTTATCCGCCAGCTTGCGGCACTTACTATCGGCGACCGACTTTTCCCGGACGGCGTCAGCATGTTGCGTCCGAAGTCTCTCGACTTCGGCAGACACAACTGCCGTCAGGACGCCCGACGCCGCGCGGTCTGCGAAGTCAGCCGCCTACAAGACACACATAAGACCACAGCCCCGGCGAAGCCGGTAAAAAAACCGAAGTCTAGCTCAATGTACCTGACTTAGTGCCTCCTTCATCTCCTTCAGCCGGTGGGACACAGCACCCGCCTCGTCCCTGACGGCAGTGAGTGCCGGTATCTCGCCGCCGGCACTAAGAGCACTGCCCTTCGCCCTTGGCACCACAGCAGCCGCCGCGGTCGCCACGGCAGGCGGAACAACAACAAGTTGGCCTTCGTCCGACCCTGCGACGTATCAACAAATTAAAAAAAAAGAAAAAAGAAAAAAAATCGAGCCAACGACTTACCAACAAGATAATCGTCCACACTAATGTCGGTGGCGAAGTCGGCAACGCGCTTGCCCGGCGGCGGCAACCCTCGAGCCGCCTTCGCGGCCTCCGACACCCTGCTGGACGCAGGGGCAGCCTTCGCAGACTTGGAACCACCGGCGGCAGCCGCCTTCGCAGCCTCCGGCGCCCTGCTGGATGCAGGGACGACCGACTTCGCCGCCAACGGCGGCTGGCCTCCGCCAGGGGCAGTAGCCTTCGCAGCCCCCCGCTGCCTCTTCGGCCTAGCCTCATGAAGCCTGACGACCGCCTGGCGCTTCTATGCAGCTCCCTGGCGATCCTTGTCCATCACTGCCGACACAACAGCAACAATATTCCGCCCGTAAGGAAACACTTTCCAATCACGAACCATGCGAGATGTAAAAAAGTCTTCGCCGGCCGTGCGAGGGATAGGAACATTCTTAGGCCACCAACCCCCGGTAACCCTCAGCATCCGCGCCGAAGACTCCTGGAGCTTGGGCGAAGACATCCTTCCCCCCGGGGCCGCGCATGTCCTCATCAATTCTCTAGCAAAACCATCGGAAACCCCAAGTCCTCCCATAGCAGTACCTAGTTTCCTCTTCTTAGAGGACGGGGCGGCTGCCGGTGCGGGGTCGTCTCCAGTCTCTACTACCGGTTTCTTCCCGCGACGATCCACATCGTCTTGGCCGGGATAACCGCCATATGGCAGACGATTCAACTCAAAACCCTGTTCAAGCGGTCATTCGACCCGCGAATATCCCAGCTACGCTGGCCCTCTGTCTTCGGCACGTACCGACAACCGATCCGCACCGCCCCATCCTCCGCCTCACTCACAAAGGCGGCCGGATCGCGGCTATGCAGATCCAGCGCGAAGGCGGGACTTCGCACCAGCTTCCCACCATGGGAAGGCATCTGGCGAGGGCATACTTCGCCCAACGCCCAGCCATGCGCCAAAGGCCACACCCCGTACGCCACAAACTCCTCAACCAAATCGCGCCCGCTGCTCAGGCCGGCGGCGCACCGAAGGGCCCCTTCGTCCGCATCCTCTTCCGCCACTTCAAACGCCGGGTAAGCTGAGTAAAAATGCGAGCACATCTTGGACACGGGGAGCCCCGGATGGTCTTCAACTGTGCCCTTTGCGACGTAGAACCAAAACTCATGCCAATTGCCCCACTTATTGCGGGCGCAAGGAACCAACTCAACTACCTCCATCGTGGTCTTGCCGGTCTTCGGCGTAAATGTACAGGACCCAAACTGGGCAACTTCATCTCCAATCATCCTCTTCTGCCAGTGCAGGCAATAGTACTTCACGAAGACTTCGACTGATGGCTGTCCGCCATACGAAGTCGTCGCCCAGACATACTTCGACAGAGCCACCACGGCATTCGGAGTTAGCTAATGGATCTGAACGTTAAATCTGCGCAAGACTTCTCCCACAAATTAGTGCGCAGGCAGGCGAAGACCAGCGGCAAAGAACGCCTCGAACACAACCAACTCGCCCTCCGGCTCGGGGACCTCCTCCGTCCCCGGGACACGAGCGACTCCACCGCCAAAGTAACCAAGCTGCTGCATATCTTGCACGCGGACCGAGGACATCCGCGACACACCGAAATCCACCGTTTCGCCGGCGCGCAACTCCTCCGCCGCCACTGTACTCAGCGTCTCCTCAGACGACGCGTCGGCCGGCGGCGTAGCGGCAGCAGAAGAAGAAGAGGTCGGCATCGCTACGTACCGTCGGCGGCGACGGGCGGTCTGCTTCACTCGGGCCAGATCTCCGGCGAACAAGAGCAAGGAGGGCAGACGAGCAGCAAGATGGTGGAAAAGGCGGCTAGGGTTTTCACGGAGCGCGGAAAGATAAAGTTTAAAATGCGCCGCCCCCCGCCCCCTTTTATACACAGGGCGCGGCGCTTTGGGAAACCCACAGTCCAACAGTACGGTGTCAATCAACAGTCATGTCAAAAACCCCCGCGGAACCACTTCGAGCGAGGGCAGCGTCTCCGCCATCTAGCGACGTCTTCGGCACCAGATGACTTAGTCGAACTGGTCCCTCGTAGGGCAAATGTTGGGGCGAAGGCGAAGACGCCACCCTTCGCTCGATGCCTTCGCCGTAATCGTCGGACCAGCGGAGACAAGACAATAGGCAGACTCACCCTTCGTCCCACACGTCATCGGACGAAGACCTGTGACGAGGTCGTCCCATCACTGCGACCTCGTCCAGCACGGAGGCCCACGTGTGATCCGGCCCATTGTAACAGGCCCTGCGTGGCCGCTGTGTGTTACGGGCCTAATTTGTAAAGGCATCCCTGTAATTACTGTAACACCCCTGGTGTTACTATAACTAAAACTTGAGCATGGCATCATGAGTATGGGCATTGCATATGTTTGACACACCTAGAGTGCATTCACTAGGCAAAAATTTTAAACAAGTTGTATTGTTTTACTGTTTTACAAATAGGACCCTGGTTTAAGGACTTAACCCTAAATAGTGGTTAAAGAGGTAAAACTTAACCTAAGTTGAGAAAAACTTTAGGGCTTGTGAGAAAAGTTATAAAATATCCCCAAACACTAAGTTGAATCACATTTATACCCCTGGGATATCAAAGATCTTAAATAGAACCCTGGAAAACCCATGGTCCAAACCCTAGGGACCTATGTGCAAAATTGATGCACAGGTGGACTAAAGTGTAAAAACTAGTATGTTTTAAACCATAAAGTCATTTGGTCCACATTTGAGGAGATTTACAAGCAAAACCCTTGGTTTTGGACTTATTTGCAAAATGGACTCTATTGAGTTCTAAACTAAGTCTGAAATTCAAAGTTTTGGCCCAACTTTGGGGCTTTGTAACTTTCAAAGCATAGGGTTTTTGCCCTAGGTCACCACATCAAAATTGTAGCCCAATTATAGGAGAACAACTTTGCTAAAGGGTGCAAGCATAGCTGTTATGAGAAATTTGCAGAAAAACCCAGTCCAAAACTGGCTGTCAGACTGTTGAAGCTGAATTTCAGAATTGCAGTGTTATGGGGTGAACTTTGAGCTCAAATCCAAGTATGATCCAGTGCTCAAATGTGTTCAAGTCCTATAGTTGGATTGTAGCTGGTTTGTAGCTCTAAAACTTTACTACAGAGAGTTGGCATAGCTTTCACACAAAAATTTGAGAAAAATGGACTCTAAGTTGGTCTGTCAGTCGCTCTGATGGGTCTTCACCATGGTACAGTACCCGAACTGATAAGATCGCCAGCGAACCACCGCCGGTGGCTTTCCGCCACGATTCACGTCGCCGGCGTCGCGATTCGCGCTCGGGAGTGTGGATAACTTCGCGGCATCAAAAAAATCTTCACCGCCCATGGCCTGGACACTGCTCCGGCTAGCCGTAATCCACCCCCCTGGCTCACCGCCCGCAGTAAAGGGCTCACCGTCGACCGCCGCCTCTCGATCGGGTGCCATGTGTCCAAGCCCTTCCATAGCGTTGCCATGACTCCTCTAAACCATCCCATCATCGACGGAGAACTTGCCACGCCATTGCCACGGTTTCACCGCGGCACCTTCGTTCTTATCTCCGGCCGCCGCGTGCCATAAGCTTAAATTCGCGGCCACTGCTTGAGGGTTCTATAAATTGACCTCGCGCATAGTTCCGCCTGGTAGTTAGGTACCTCTACGTCCAGTATTGCTTCCAGTAGTTCACCGACGAGCTCCAATTCCACGTTTCCCCCAAATCGATCTCCGCCGCCGTGAAAACTAGCCTCCCCGTGGCCAGCTCGTTCTGGTACGTCGCCAATCGATTCGAGTATCGTTTTCGTGCCTATGCATGCTCGTGTTGCTCTCGGTGGCGTCCGTCTGCTCGGTCCGGCCGTGGTTGTACGGGAACGCGAGCTCGACGCCCCAGTTTCCGCCCTGTGCGTGGGCAGGACAATTTCTTGGAGCACCGTTCAAAATTGAGCGCCGTTCTTAGGTCGCCTTAGGTCCGTAGAGACTCCCCGACCGTTAGCTTGAGCATTCCTCGCCGGCCATGTCCAGTACGGGTCACGCCGGGAAGAATCCATGGCGCGGCGTGGTCAGGGGCTATCGCGGGAAAGAAACAGAAATCCGAGGACCTTTCTGCAATTCGTCAGTGACTCGAAACAATAGTGAAAGGACCGATCTCTGTTTAGCCAGAAACGCGAGGCCTTTTCTGCAAAACTGCCTGAGCGCGGACGCGCGCGCGCGGGCGCGGGCGCGGTTCTCCCTGGGCCTGGGCTTGTTGGGCTAGATTCGGCCCAGAGCTGTTTAATGTTTTTCTTTTTCTTTTTCAGTGAAGCTTGGGAAATTTGTAGGAAACTGTAGAAAAATCCTAAAATTGTGAGACCTATTTTCCTAGGCTTGTTATTTTCCATAGTATTTAAGAAAAATAGTTTTATGATTTTTAGTTGGAATAGGGAATTTTAGGATATTTAAAATAGCCTAAACTATTGATTCTGGATTTTTAGAAAATAAATAATAAGTCCAAAATTTCCCAAACTTTTTATGTGAGCTTTTCACATTATTTAGAAGCCATGGGTAGAGTTTGGTTTGATTTGAACCTTGTTTGATCACTAAACCCAAAACCACCCCCCCTGCTCCATGAACTCCTTTACTGACTCCGGAAACCCTAAGTTCCCGGACCTCTGTGAAGGAAAGTTGTATTCAAGACATAACTAATAAGTTTATGTTACCTTTGCATCCTCATGAGCATTCCATGACATCCATTCTTATACATGTATATGATTATATTAGAGCAAGAAGAAGAAGAAGAAGTTGTTGAAGAAGGGATACCACCCACCTCTGATCCTCAGGCAGACAACTGCTTCTATTTTGACATCTGTGGATCCGAGCCAGACACCTCTGATAACAAAGGCAAGCCCCGGTGCATTTACCACCTTCCTTGTGTTTTTAAATACTTTTCGCACACTTAAGTCTAGTGAAATGTGCATTAGGTTTATAGGAGTTACCTGAAACCATTTGATGCATTGCTTTCCTTGATATCCATACCTGTTTAGATACTTCTGTGAAGTATCAAAAGTATGATTTACAAAAATGCTTAGCCTTGCTTAGATCTTGTGGATAGAGGTTGTCCTCAATTTAACCATGGAGAGGATGGCTTCTACCCACAAGAATATTTTCATTTGGAGCAATAGTGGGATCTTACTGCAAAGTTCCCTGAGATGCTCTTTCCTCCTAAGGAACAGACACAATCCTAAGGATGGAAATACTCAAATTGAGACTTGGGGGTAGGAACAGGTGATGTTCTACCCAGGTTGGTTAAGGATTAACGCGTATGTAGGCGTGCTGACCGAGGACCCTTTAACTGGTCACATGCCTCGTCATGGGTAAGCCTTGTCTCGGGTAGACTAAGGCCGGAATAAGATAACACGAAATGGGAGTGGAGCGGTGGCGAGAGTAGCGTGTACCCTCCGTGGCAAGAGGCTGGACGGTGGTGTATCTGTGCTCTCGGTTTGCGTGAACCTGATCCGGTCTTAAGAACCCCGGTGGCGGGTTGACATATGCAAGGGTTAAGTGCTACATATGTCGTGTGATTGGAGATCCTCAGCTGAGTATAATCGATTCGGATCGCCGTACCTTCGCGGTTATGAAGACTTGGTCACTTTTCTACAACCTAGAGTCAAGATGATGGATAAAAATGATGTTGTCTTGATGTGATGCGAAATTAGACTAGATGCAAATGGAGTCTATTAATACTTAATATGGCGTTAAAAGATTGAAAGTAAGGACTCACTTTAGTAAGCAACTTCTGCGAAAATATAAGTTGACTTTTGCTAAAGCCTTACCTTGACTCCCCTATATCCAGCATACCCTTGAGAGTCTTTTCCTTAGTCGGGTAAGACTTGCTGAGTAATTCCATACTCAGGGTTTATCCCTTTGTTGTTTTTAGGTGGGGAAGTAGCAGACTTCTGCTGCTTCTGTGCTAAGGTGGTTCCCAATGAAGAGAAACAGGACTGAAGTGCGGGAGGACTCGGTCCTCCACTTAAGATCTTTTGTTTTTAGTCCTTCAGGAGAAGTTCGTGTCTCCCCGGTTTGTATAATTATTACTTTTATGCACTCGCTTTTAGAACTGGTCTGTAATATATTAACTTGAGCTTACTTTTGGAAATAAATGTAAGTTTATGTAATTCGCTTCCGCATATCTTTATCTCCGATGATCTGTAATGTCTGCAAGACGGGTGAAACGTTCCTGGTAAGGTAAGGAAAGATACCGAGCTTGTCAAGTAACTTAGGAACATCTACAGGGTGTCTGATGTCTGTTAGACAAGGACAACTGTAGGTGGGCCTGATTACTTGGGAGGTTCCGTCACAGCTGGTATCGGAGCGTAGCCCTTCTTTGCAGATATTTCGGGACATCTTCAAAAAGATTTTCAAAAGTCTTACCTCAGGATTCTTTTCTCTTCTTACCTAAGTATTCTGAAGAGTTTATATTAAAGACCAGATAGGAAGAGTGCAATGTATAGAAGGTTGAATCAACCAAGGTTGATTCTGTACTTACTCATGCATCATGCTAAGAATTATACTAATAAATTTCCCCTTTAGAAAATGCCGCCGCGCACAAGAAAGACCGCGCGTAAGTCGACTGGACCTCTTGGAGTGCCTCGACATCAGCTTGCTCCACGAGATGTAGATAGTAGTAGCGGGAGCAATGATCCTATAGGGGATCTAGAAGCAGAAGTAAGCAGGCTCCAATTGGAACTCCGTCGCAGGACAGCTATATGGATTGGAGATGGTGATCGTATAAATGAGTTACGAGCAGACATTCGCCATCTACAAGACCAGCTGGCCGATCGGGATTTGGCACTCGATTGGGCTGTTCAATCTCGTTCATTGGCATGGGCCAAGGAGGCAAGGGCTCAGGCCCGAGTTAGAGAACTCAGCTCAGCTGTGGACGACCTGCAGGTGTACTGCAATACACTCCATGAAGAAGTCCATGTGCTCTACTCGCAACTACACCCTAATGAGCCTACACCATCTGCTGAGGCGGAAGCCGGACCCTCTCACGCCGCGGGACGCGCGTTGGGTGGGGAATTAGACCTGTATGAACCCCCTCCTTCTTTGAGGTTGGTGGACGTCTGGACTCCCACACCTGATGAAGAAGCCGCCAAATGCGATGGAAAACAGGACTAGTGGTGTAATAAGAGTAGAGTAGTGTATTGTAGAGTGTACTGTTATTTTAGAGTAGTGTATTGTAGGGTGTACGGTTGTATAATAGGTTAAGCTTTTGTAAAATGGGTAATGTATCCTGTTGTGTAATGTCGAGTCTGTACCATTACTCTTTACAGTAATGTAAAACGGAAGGTTTCTTTGGCACACTATGTTTATTCAAATGTTTTTGCCTCAGATGCCGACCCGGACTCGTGGACAGGATGCAGCTGGAACATCCGGGGGTCGGGATGCTACCCCGAATCCACCTCCCGTTCCACCCACGCTTGCCGAGGCAATCGCTGCCTTGGTAAATGCTACAGCCGACAATACCCGCTTCCTAAGGGAGATGGCGGGTCAGCAACAGCTTCAGCAACAAGCAGGAAGAGGATTTCAACAGGGTCCCCGTGAGACCACTTATCTGGATTTCTCTGAGACTCGTCCGCCTCTCTTCGTCAAAGCAGAAGATCCGCTTGAAGCTGACGAATGGATAAGGGTTATTGAACAGAAATTTGGCCTTCTTCGCTGCTCAGAAACCCAGAAGCCGTTGTTTGCGGCTCAGCAACTTTGAGGCCCTGCCAGCACTTGGTGGGGGAATTTTGTGGCCATCCAACCGGATAATTATCAAATTACATGGAATGAGTTCAAAGCAGCATTCCGCGAGCATTATATTCCTGAGGGAGTGCTGCACATGAAGCAAGAAGAGTTCATGAAATTGAAACAAGGGGGAGATACTGTGAACCAGTACCTCAACAAGTTCAATCACCTGTCCCAGTACGCAATTGATCAGGTGAATACAGATTTGAAAAAGAAGAATTGTTTTATGAGAGGTCTGAACGACCGGATGCAGCGGAAGATGGCTGCATGTATTGATCTTACTTATGGAAAGGCTGTCAGCACAGCCTTATCTGTGGAGGCCAAATATGCAAATTCTGGGAAAAGTAAGGGATTTAGTGGTGATCGGCCTAATCAGGGCCCGGTAAAGAGGCAACGGTTTATTCTCCGGCCCTCTAACCAGAACCGTTCAAGTGCACCATCTTTCCCTTTCAAGCAGCCCATAATTATTCGTCCCAACAAAGCTCCCACTGTCCAAAGTCAGCCGGGTGCCCCAGGCACTCGATTCCCTGCACTGCCAAGTTCTTCAACTGGATGTTTTAACTGTGGCAAATCTGGGCACTTTATTAAAGATTGTCCCTATCCTCGACAGAATCAGGCCAGTAATCAGCAAGGATCGGGAAATTCAGCTCCAGGCAAGGGAAGTACTTCGGGCAAGAATACCAAAAAGACGGGGCGAGTATATTATACGCAAGTGGCTACCACACCGGAAGGAGAGCCGGTGATGATGGGTACGTTCCCTGTGGCCAGCCACCCTGCAATCATTCTTTTTGATTCTGGTGCTTCACATACCTTCATTAGCAAGACATTTGTGGAGCAACATCACATTACATGTCATGAATCAAAAGAGGGTTTTAAAATTCATTCACCTGGGGGATACATTTTTACTAAAGAAGTGGCCTATGGAGTGCCAGTAACTATGGCCGGACGGAACTTTCCTGCTAACATGATTGTTCTAAGAGGCCAAGATATAGATGTAATTTTGGGGATGAATTGGTTAACTCAACACAAGGCAGTACTCAACACTGAACTCAGAACCGTCAGGTTGAGTTATAATCAAGAAGAAATTCTCTTATCTCTCCCCAAGACCAATCCAGCCAAAGCTTCTGGTAGAATCTTTGGAGCCATTGTACCGGAGATCAAGAACATTCCGGTAGTGTGTGAGTTTCCAGATGTGTTTCCGGAAGATTTGCCTGGACTGCCCCCTGAAAGAGATGTTGAATTCGTAATTGAGCTAAAACCCGGTACGGCTCCCATTTCCCGAAGATCGTACCGTATGCCCCCTAATGAGTTAGCAGAATTGAAGATTCAATTGCAAGATCTGCTGAATAAAGGATTTATCCGGCCAAGCTCGTCCCCTTGGGGTTGTCCCGCCATCTTTGTGAAGAAGAAGGATCAAACCTTGCGAATGTGTGTGGACTATCGGCCCCTAAATGAGGTCACCATTAAGAATAAGTACCCTCTTCCAAGGATCGACATCTTATTTGATCAACTGACTGGGGCGAGGGTATTTTCCAAAATTGATCTCAGGTCGGGCTATCATCAAATCCGTATTCGGCCCGAGGATATACCGAAGACCGCATTCACTACGCGGTATGGATTGTTTGAGTATCTAGTAATGTCTTTCGGGCTCACCAATGCTCCTGCCCACTTCACCTATTTGATGAACTCGGTGTTTATGCCTGAGTTAGACAAGTTCGTGGTGGTCTTCATCGATGATATTTTGATATATTCTAAAAATGAAGAGGAGCATGCTCAGCACTTACGGATTGTATTGACGCGCCTGAGGGAACATCAGCTTTATGCCAAGTTCAGTAAGTGCGCGTTCTGGCTGGAGGAAATTCAATTTCTGGGGCACGTGTTATCAGCCAAGGGAATTGCGGTAGACCCTAGCAAGGTCAAGGATATTCTGGAATGGAAACCTCCAACAACTGTTCACCAAGTCCGGAGTTTTCTTGGACTCGCAGGATATTATCGCAGATTTATACCTGATTTTTCTAAGCTTGTGAAGCCAATCACAAGTTTATTGAAGAATGATACTAAATTCAATTGGTCTTCTAAGTGTAACGAAGCCTTTGAGCAACTGAAAACACTATTGACCACTGCTCCGGTATTGGCTCAACCGGACATCACTAAGCCTTTTGATGTCTATTGTGATGCGTCAGGCAGTGGACTCGGCTGTGTGCTAATGCAAGAAGGCCGAGTAATTGCGTATGCTTCAAGGCAGTTACGCCGTCACGAAGAGCATTATCCAACACATGATTTAGAGCTAGCTGCTGTGGTTCATGCCCTGAAAATATGGCGTCACTATCTACTGGGAAATATCTGCCACATATATACAGATCATAAGAGTTTGAAGTATATATTTACCCAGTCAGAGTTAAACATGAGGCAAAGACGATGGCTTGAGCTCATAAAAGATTATGAACTGGAAATCCATTATCACCCAGGCAAGGCCAATGTGGTGGCAGATGCATTGAGTCGTAAGACTACCTGCCACTGTCTTATGGTAAAGACCTCCGAAAACACTTTGTGTCAAGAAATGGAAAAGTTAAACCTGGGGATAATCCAGCAAGGGACTTTGAATCAACTGAAGCTTGAGTCAACCATTTTGCAAAGGGTAATTGATGCTCAAAATGATAATCTAGGCATGAAGCACATCCGAGAGAAGATCAGGGCTGGAACAGCCCAATGTTTCAAGGAAGATGATCAAGGTGTGTTATGGTTTAATAACCGCATAGTAGTGCCGAAGAATGAAGAACTCCGCGAGCAAATCTTAGATGAAGCGCATCTTAGTCGCTATTCCATTCATCCGGGAAGCACTAAGATGTATCATGATCTGAAGCAACATTACTGGTGGACGAAAATGAAGATTGAGATTGCACGCTATGTGGCTAAGTGTGACACTTGCAGACGTGTCAAAGCCATACACATGAAAACTGCTGGTCCATTGCAATCTTTGCCAACCCCAACATGGAAATGGGAAGACATCAGCATGGACTTTATTGTGGGATTGCCCAGGACGGCCAAAGGGTATGATTCTATTTGGGTTATCGTTGACCGACTCACGAAGGTTGCCCACTTCTTACCTGTCAAGGTCACATATACAGTAGCTACCTATGCAGCATTATACATTGCCCGTATTCTCAGTCTATATGGTATTCCGAAGACTATAGTGTCGGATCGTGGACCTCCATTCGTATCCAAATTTTGGGAAGAACTTCATAAGTCCCTGGGTACTAAGTTACTCCACAGTTCGACCTATCATCCTCAAACCGGTGGACAGACTGAGAGAGTAAACCAAATACTTGAAGATATGTTACGGGCATGTGTCCTGGATTTCTCGCAAAAATGGGATGAATGTTTGCCCCTAGCGGAATTTTCATATAATAACAGTTACCAGGAAAGCATCAAGATGGCACCTTTTGAAGCTTTATATGGGCGACGGTGTCGAACTCCGCTAAATTGGTCTGAACCTGGAGAAAGGTACTTCTTTAGGCCTGATATGGTGAAAGAGGTCGAAGAAAAGGTGCAGAAAATTATTCATAATATGAAGGAAGCTCAGACTCGACAAAAGAGTTATGCAGACCGACGACGACAACCCTTATGTTTTCTGGTAGGCGATTATGTCTACTTGAAAGTTTCACCAATGAAGGGTGTATCGCGTTTTGGGGTCAAAGGAAAACTTGCACCCAGGTACATTGGTCCATTCCTGGTACTTGAGCAATGTGGACCAGTGGCATACCGACTTCAGCTCCCTGAAACACTGTCTGCTGTGCATAATGTGTTCCACGTGTCACAATTAAAGAAGTGTCTTCGGGTTCCTGATCGAACCATTGAAGTGACTGATGTTGTCCTGGAACCAGATTTGACATACTCGGAACATCCCATTCGAGTTCTGGATCAAAAGGACAGGGTTACCCGGAGAAAGACTCTCAAGTTTTATAAGATACTGTGGAACCAGCATTCGGAAGATGAGGCTACATGGGAAACCCAAGATTTCTTAGATAAGAATTTCCCAGGCTTTCTAGCCTCTTGTAAATTGTAAAGTTTGTATAGCTGTGTAATAAAGGAATGAACCCCCACACCACCCCTGCCTTGTACCAGAAATCAGGAAATAAAAACATGACACATTTCCTTTTCCATTACTCACCCTAGGACTTTAAATCTCGGGACGAGATTCTTTTATGGGGGGAAGGATGTAACACCCCTGGTGTTACTATAACTAAAACTTGAGCATGGCATCATGAGTATGGGCATTGCATATGTTTGACACACCTAGAGTGCATTCACTAGGCAAAAATTTTAAACAAGTTGTATTGTTTTACTGTTTTACAAATAGGACCCTGGTTTAAGGACTTAACCCTAAATAGTGGTTAAAGAGGTAAAACTTAACCTAAGTTGAGAAAAACTTTAGGGCTTGTGAGAAAAGTTATAAAATATCCCCAAACACTAAGTTGAATCACATTTATACCCCTGGGATATCAAAGATCTTAAATAGAACCCTGGAAAACCCATGGTCCAAACCCTAGGGACCTATGTGCAAAATTGATGCACAGGTGGACTAAAGTGTAAAAACTAGTATGTTTTAAACCATAAAGTCATTTGGTCCACATTTGAGGAGATTTACAAGCAAAACCCTTGGTTTTGGACTTATTTGCAAAATGGACTCTATTGAGTTCTAAACTAAGTCTGAAATTCAAAGTTTTGGCCCAACTTTGGGGCTTTGTAACTTTCAAAGCATAGGGTTTTTGCCCTAGGTCACCACATCAAAATTGTAGCCCAATTATAGGAGAACAACTTTGCTAAAGGCTGCAAGCATAGCTGTTATGAGAAATTTGCAGAAAAACCCAGTCCAAAACTGGCTGTCAGACTGTTGAAGCTGAATTTCAGAATTGCAGTGTTATGGGGTGAACTTTGAGCTCAAATCCAAGTATGATCCAGTGCTCAAATGTGTTCAAGTCCTATAGTTGGATTGTAGCTGGTTTGTAGCTCTAAAACTTTACTACAGAGAGTTGGCATAGCTTTCACACAAAAATTTGAGAAAAATGGACTCTAAGTTGGTCTGTCAGTCGCTCTGATGGGTCTTCACCATGGTACAGTACCCGAACTGATAAGATCGCCAGCGAACCACCGCCGGTGGCTTTCCGCCGCGATTCACGTCGCCGGCGTCGCGATTCGCGCTCGGGAGTGTGGATAACTTCGCGGCATCAAAAAAATCTTCACCGCCCATGGCCTGGACACTGCTCCGGCTAGCCGTAATCCACCCCCCTGGCTCACCGCCCGCAGTAAAGGGCTCACCGTCGACTGCCGCCTCTCGACCGGGTGCCATGTGTCCAAGCCCTTCCATAGCGTCGCCATGACTCCTCTAAACCATCCCATCATCGACGGAGAACTTGCCACGCCATTGCCACGGTTTCACCGCGGCACCTTCGTTCTTATCTCTGGCCGCCGCGTGCCATAAGCTTAAATTCGCGGCCACTGCTTGAGGGTTCTATAAATTGACCTCGCGCATAGTTCCGCCTGGTAGTTAGGTACCTCTACGTCCAGTATTGCTTCCAGTAGTTCACCGACGAGCTCCAATTCCACGTTTCCCCCAAATCGATCTCCGCCGCCGTGAAAACTAGCCTCCCCGTGGCCAGCTCGTTCTGGTACGTCGCCAATCGATTCGAGTATCGTTTTCGTGCCTATGCATGCTCGTGTTGCTCTCGGTGGCGTCCGTCTGCTCGGTCCGGCCGTGGTTGTATGGGAACGCGAGCTCGACGCCCCAGTTTCCGCCCTGTGCGTGGGCAGGACAATTTCTTGGAGCACCGTTCAAAATTGAGCGCCGTTCTTAGGTCGCCTTAGGTCCGTAGAGACTCCCCGACCGTTAGCTTGAGCATTCCTCGCCGGCCATGTCCAGTACGGGTCACGCCGGGAAGAATCCATGGCGCGGCGTGGTCAGGGGCTATCGCGGGAAAGAAACAGAAATCCGAGGACCTTTCTGCAATTCGTCAGTGACTCGAAACAATAGTGAAAGGACCGATCTCTGTTTAGCCAGAAACGCGAGGCCTTTTCTGCAAAACTGCCTGAGCGCGGACGCGCGCGCGCGGGCGCGGGCGCGGTTCTCCCTGGGCCTGGGCTTGTTGGGCTAGATTCGGCCCAGAGCTGTTTAATGTTTTTCTTTTTCTTTTTCAGTGAAGCTTGGGAAATTTGTAGGAAACTGTAGAAAAATCCTAAAATTGTGAGACCAATTTTCCTAGGCTTGTTATTTTCCATAGTATTTAAGAAAAATAGTTTTATGATTTTTAGTTGGAATAGGGAATTTTAGGATATTTAAAATAGCCTAAACTATTGATTCTGGATTTTTAGAAAATAAATAATAAGTCCAAAATTTCCCAAACTTTTTATGTGAGCTTTTCACATTATTTAGAAGCCATGGGTAGAGTTTGGTTTGATTTGAACCTTGTTTGATCACTAAACCCAAAACCACCCCCCCTGCTCCATGAACTCCTTTACTGACTCCGGAAACCCTAAGTTCCCGGACCTCTGTGAAGGAAAGTTGTATTCAAGACATAACTAATAAGTTTATGTTACCTTTGCATCCTCATGAGCATTCCATGACATCCATTTTTATACATGTATATGATTATATTAGAGCAAGAAGAAGAAGAAGAAGTTGTTGAAGAAGGGATACCACCCACCTCTGATCCTCAGGCAGACAACTGCTTCTATTTTGACATCTGTGGATCCGAGCCAGACACCTCTGATAACAAAGGCAAGCCCCGGTGCATTTACCACCTTCCTTGTGTTTTTAAATACTTTTCGCACACTTAAGTCTAGTGAAATGTGCATTAGGTTTATAGGAGTTACCTGAAACCATTTGATGCATTGCTTTCCTTGATATCCATACCTGTTTAGATACTTCTGTGAAGTATCAAAAGTATGATTTACAAAAATGCTTAGCCTTGCTTAGATCTTGTGGATAGAGGTTGTCCTCAATTTAACCATGGAGAGGATGGCTTCTACCCACAAGAATATTTTCATTTGGAGCAATAGTGGGATCTTACTGCAAAGTTCCCTGAGATGCTCTTTCCTCCTAAGGAACAGACACAATCCTAAGGATGGAAATACTCAAATTGAGACTTGGGGGTAGGAACAGGTGATGTTCTACCCAGGTTGGTTAAGGATTAACGCGTATGTAGGCGTGCTGACCGAGGACCCTTTAACTGGTCACATGCCTCGTCATGGGTAAGCCTTGTCTCGGGTAGACTAAGGCCGGAATAAGATAACACGAAATGGGAGTGGAGCGGTGGCGAGAGTAGCGTGTACCCTCCGTGGCAAGAGGCTGGACGGTGGTGTATCTGTGCTCTCGGTTTGCGTGAACCTGATCCGGTCTTAAGAACCCCGGTGGCGGGTTGACATATGCAAGGGTTAAGTGCTACATATGTCGTGTGATTGGAGATCCTCAGCTGAGTATAATCGATTCGGATCGCCGTACCTTCGCGGTTATGAAGACTTGGTCACTTTTCTACAACCTAGAGTCAAGATGATGGATAAAAATGATGTTGTCTTGATGTGATGCGAAATTAGACTAGATGCAAATGGAGTCTATTAATACTTAATATGGTGTTAAAAGATTGAAAGTAAGGACTCACTTTAGTAAGCAACTTCTGCGAAAATATAAGTTGACTTTTGCTAAAGCCTTACCTTGACTCCCCTATATCCAGCATACCCTTGAGAGTCTTTTCCTTAGTCGGGTAAGACTTGCTGAGTAATTCCATACTCAGGGTTTATCCCTTTGTTGTTTTTAGGTGGGGAAGTAGCAGACTTCTGCTGCTTCTGTGCTAAGGTGGTTCCCAATGAAGAGAAACAGGACTGAAGTGCGGGAGGACTCGGTCCTCCACTTAAGATCTTTTGTTTTTAGTCCTTCGGGAGAAGTTCGTGTCTCCCCGGTTTGTATAATTATTACTTTTATGCACTCGCTTTTAGAACTGGTCTGTAATATATTAACTTGAGCTTACTTTTGGAAATAAATGTAAGTTTATGTAATTCGCTTCCGCATATCTTTATCTCCGATGATCTGTAATGTCTGCAAGACGGGTGAAACGTTCCTGGTAAGGTAAGGAAAGATACCGAGCTTGTCAAGTAACTTAGGAACATCTACAGGGTGTCTGATGTCTGTTAGACAAGGACAACTGTAGGTGGGCCTGATTACTTGGGAGGTTCCGTCACAATTACGGTCTATAACCCCGCTTTATGGGAATATTCCGGGGATAACCTAGATGCCTGAGGGCACATGCGTCCTTAACACAGGGCGCTGGGCAATCAGGTACCTATAAATACCCCCGCACAGTGCCCTTAAGAGGCTAGATTAACAGAGTTTTTGCCATCTCGTGCGAGAACCCTGTTTACGTCGACTCTCACCCCCGTTGGATCCCCTTGCACCTGGTAGCAAGTTCCAACATGCGCGTAAGCGGCAAGGCCGACCGAGCCAAGGGATTCCTACACCTCTGGGATACTGATACCTCACTCATCACCTTCCGTGAAAAGCAACTCTCGCTTGCACAAACAATTCTGTTACCGACAAATAAGTCCAGATACTCGAAACAAGAGGAAAAGAAACGCAGCTTTACAACACGACGATGGTATGTTTGGGCCTCGGCGACCGCAGAAAACATACACACGCTACAAGATAATCCGATCCTGCAGGCTCGGATCTTGACAGTTGAAGGGAGCAGCAGCACCCTCAGTGTCAACTACACCTTTGGCGAGATCGGACCTAGCCTCGGACGGCGACGCGGTCGGAGGATCTCCACTCTGAAGGACGACATCAGCGCCACGCCCAGGCCATCGCCACCAAGGTCTTCTCCAGGAATCCGGCTCGAGCAGACGGCTCGGCCGGCCACCCCGAGGCCTCGGGGTGGCTGTCCCCCGAAGACATGAGCCCGGCCCATGGTCTTGGCAACTCAATCCCGGCGTCGCTCCCACCAGTGGACGACCCGGCCAGGCTCCGGCCGACCAAGTCTTCTTTTCGAAGCCAACTCTGCCTCTGATCGAGCTGACACCGCTACCTCCGGCTTCGGCTCATCGAAGAGCGGCCGAGGGGTTCCTTTAACTAAGCAAGAGAAGCCTCGGACAGCAAGGCCGACCGAGCCGAGGGACTCCTACGCCTCCGGGATACGGATACCTCACTCGTCACCTTCGCACGAGGCGACTCACACTTGGTGAAGCGGTTCAGATAACCAACAGGCGAGTCTTAGTGCTCGAAAATGAGGAAAAAACACGGCTCCGCGCCAAAAATACATACATGTTCAGGCCCCGACAGCCACAATGAACAAAAGACCGGCATTCAAGGTGCCATTACAAACGGAACCCCGGTTCCACCTCCGCAGGTACGAACAACCCCACACGATTGGGGGGCCTGCGGAGCAACAGAAGACCGACGAACGGCTCGCCGTCGCCCGCTCCAGCAGCGGCGACGACGACGACGACTTCTGCTCCGGGGGGCCGAACAGCAGCAGCGATGACCTCAGGGCGGATGCTGCTGCCATGAGGCCCTTGCCCATGCCCTCACTCGAGAGGCAAGGACGAGCAGAAGGCCGTAGAGTTGGAGGTCAGTCCGTGGGCGGCACCGGCTATCTCGTCGGCGGCGGAACCTCTTCCAGCTGCTGTGGCGGAAGGCGGCGCCAGGAGCGGCTCCGAAGCCACTCGGGTCAGAGAGCCAGGCACGCGGCAGCTGCCAGTGCCACGAACGGCGAACACCCTTCCCCCCGATCACTGAGGGAAGGAGCGGGCCACTGCCCGCGCAGGGACCGACACCAACTCGGCACACTCCCCTCCCCAGCACTGATGATGAAAATCCTTGAAGCTAAGGGAGGGGCAGAGGCCGCAGCTCGGCTTGCTTTTCCCCGCCATCGAACTGGAGGTCACCGTCTTGGGTGACCGCCGACGAGGGGGTGCAGCCGGGCTGCATGATGAAAATCCTTGAAGCCGAACGATGGCTGAAAGGTACCAACTTCCACGAAGTTGCGTTCCTCCAGCGACAAGGCGGAAGGATTGCGGGTGTCCCCCATCCGGGGGCTCGGAAGGTGGAAAGACACGGTGCATAAGGGAGCGCGAAGACATGGTCGCCTTTCAAGGGGGTCACCCTCCTTTTAAAGGCGACTCTCCCTACTTGCGTCCCCAGCCGTCGTGGGCTGAGTCTTCTCCAACACGCTCCATGGTCCTCCCCCTACGGCGTGGGGGCTGGGTCCCACGCGTCATGCAAACTGGCCCAGGGCAGAAGAAGCCAAACCGCCGCGCGCGGTGCATGCAACCGCCCAGCGGTTAACAAGCATTCCTCCACTTTCGCCTAGACCAACGGGTGAAAGGGCGGACAGCCGTGCAGGTGACATGCAACCGCGCCAAGTGGGCGCGCCCCTCTGACTTCCAACGCACCCAGCATGGAGGCCTGGGCCCACGCGTCATGCAACCGGCGCGCCGGTTGCTACGTGCGAGCAACTGCACCGCCACTCGCACCACTACCACGCCTCCTCGACTGCGGAACTAGTACTGTGACTCGAGGCAACCCTGCGTACGACCCAGCAGTGCCAGCCAAGCACGACGGTCAATACAACCAAAAATGGGCCGGCAGTAATGGCGGTGGCAGGCGGGCAGGAGCAGCGGTCACGTCGTCAGCCAAGCTCATGTCACCTCGTGGGACAGCAAGAGAACCCTCTCTCACGGCGTGAAGACGGCGCACCCATGTTCCGTTCCTCGAACGGCTCGCACACGCGCAACGGCCGCCTCGCGAACCACTCGCCCCGTCGCATTAACTCCGCGGCGGGACAGGCGGCGCCTCAGGCAGGAGAAGCAAGCGACGCTTCGCCTTCACTATAATGACCGCGTCAAAAAAGGTACGCCACGTCATTCGATTTCGTATCCTTTTCCTTTTCCTCTTTCTCTCTCTTACAACAGGGACCGGGAAAGGGGGATACCCCGAAAAGGATCCTTCTCCGTGAAGGAAACAGGCCCCGAGCCTCCCTACTGATCAGAGGTTCAAAGGCTGGCCCCTCGGAGGGGTTTAACAGCCGCCTCAGAGCGCTTGGGTTTCGCGCCCACTACTGGTCAGAGGTTCGAAGGTCGGCCCATCGGAAGGGTTAAACGGCCGCCTCAGGCCACTCGGGCTCCGCGCCCACTACTAATCAAGGGTTCGTAGGCTGGCCCTCGAAGGGTTCACAGCCGCCTCAGACACAGAGCGAGGGATGACCCTAGGTACGTTCGATACATAACCAAGGCTCGGGCTACGCTCCCGAGGTACCCTAGGACATTTCCGAGACCAGCGGGAACGATCTTGTAACGGAATCCCATCAGAGGGAGGCATCGAGCCCTCGGACCCCGTCGAAAGGGGACCGGGTCCGGCAGATCACCCGCAGGTACTTTTGGAGCGCGCCTCCGGGCCTCTAGCCGACCCCTAACAAATGGGGCACGGGCGTCCACTCGGATTACCCGTCAGCAGCTCACCGGAAACACCATGTTCGGTGCCCTCCGAGGGCAGCATGGCGCTTTCCCCCCTCCTCCTTGCGGAAAGGCGACACAGGGGCGTATGTAAAAAAGTCGAGTCTGTCCTTGACCGTCCTCTCGCCCTGTGCAGAGGCTCGGGGGCTGCTCTCACAAACCCGGCTCCGGCCAAACCGTTGACAGTGTCAACATACCAGCCCGAGAACTTGGGACCCGACCGTGCACCGGGCTACGGCTAGCTCGCATGAGGGAACAACCAGACCAGCCAAAGTGTTGCGAAATGCATTAAGACCTCGAAGGAGTCAAACCACTCCTCCGAGGCCTCGGGGGCTACACCCGGCGGGTGCGCTCGTGCGCACCCACCGGAACAAAACGCAACCGAGAAAGGCTGGTCCCCTTGCAAAAAAGTGCGACAAAAGCCTCCAAGCGAGTATTAACACTCCCTTCGAGGCTCGGGGGCTACTGTCGAGGACCATAATTAGGGGTACCCTCAACTAAATATCAGCTGGTAACCCCCATCAGCACAAAGCTGCAAAGGCCTGATGGGTGCGACTAAGTCAAGGATCGGTCCATTCGAGGGACGCGATCACGCCTCACCCGAGCCCAGCCTCGGGCAAGGGCAGCCGACCCCGGAGGATTTACGTCTCGCCCGAGGACCCCCTCCAGCAACGGACACACCTTCGGCTTGCCCGAGGCCCAGTCTTCGCCAAGAAGCAACCTTGGCCAAATCGCCACGCCAACCGACCAAATCGCAGGGGCATTTAATGCAAAGGTGGCCTGACACCTTTATCCTGACGCACGCCCTCCAGTCGACAGAGCCGAAGTGACCGTAGTCACCTCGCCGCTCCACTGACCGGTCTGACAAGAGGACAGCGCCGCCTGCGCCGCTTCGACTGCTGTGCCACTCGATAGAGTGAGGCTGACAGCAGCCAAGTCCGGCCTCAGGCGCCATAGGAAACTCCGCTTCGCCTGACCCCAGGGCTCGGACTCGGGCTCAGCCCCGGAAGACGACGAACTCCGCTTCGCCTGACCCCAGGGCTCGGACTCGGGCTCAGCCCCGGAAGACGACGAACTCCACTTCGCCCGACCCCAGGGCTCGGACTCGGGCTCAGCCCCGGAAGACGACGAACTCCGCTTCGCCCGACCCCAGGGCTCGGACTCGGGCTTAGCCCCAGAAGACGACGAACTCCGCTTCGCCCGACCCCAGGGCTCAGACTCGGGCTCAGCCCCGGAAGACGACGAACTCCGCTTTGCCCGACCCCAGGGCTCGGACTCAGCTCTGGCCTTAGCCGACGGTCTCCGCCTCGCCCGACCTAGGGGCTCGGACTCGACCTCGGCCTCGGAAGATAGACTCGACCTCGACCTCGGAGGAGCCTCCACATCGCCCAACCCAGGGCACGGACCGACCACGTCAACAGGAGGCGCCATCATTACCCTACCCCAAGCTGACTCAGGCTACGGGGAACAAGACCGGCGTCCCATCTGGCTCGCTCCGCCAGACAAGTAATGATGGCGCCCCGCACGCTCTATGACGACGGCGGCTCTCAGCCCCCTTACGGAAGCAAGAGGACGTCAGCAAGGACTCGACAGCCCCGACAGCTGTCCTTCCGCCAGGCTCCAGCGCTCCTCCGACGGCCACGACACCACACGAACCGGGTGCCAAAACCTCTCCGGCTGCCACGATGGCATGTACTTAGGGCGCTAGCTCTCCTCCGCTAGACACGTTAGCATACTGCTACACCCCCCATTGTACACCTGGATCCTTTCCTTGCGCCTATAAAAGGAAGGACCAGGGCCCTCTTACAGAGGGTTGGCCGCGCGGGGAAGGACGGGACGGCGCTCGCGTGAGGCCGCTCGCTCCCTCCCGCGTGGACGCTTGTAACCCCCTACTGCAAGCGCACCCGACCTGGGCGCGGGACAAACACGAAGGCCGCGAGATTCCACCTCTCACGCCCGTCTCCCTCTGGCTGCTTCCCCCCTTCACGCTCCGTCTCGCGCCGACCCATCTGGGCTGGGGCACGCGGCGATAATTTACTCGTCGCTCCAGGGACCCCCGGGTTCGAAACGCCAACAATAGATGATAACAATAAAACGAATTAAATAATTATTTATTGGCGCCATCAAGCTGACTGGGAGACGCCACCTAGATAAGCTCATATTCCTCGTTGTAGGGCTCCTCTTGGACCACCTGCTCTTCACCTGTGAGGGGTTATATATCGCAAGAGTGAGTTCACAAAAGATCATAGCTCAACAAGTTATGGGGAATAATGTGCATGAACTCACCAAATGTGGGAGTTCATGTGAAGTGTAAGGCTGATCAACAAATAAGGGTTAAAGCTGAGTATTGCTTTTAATAAGTTGGTTAAGTTTTATTAGTAGTTACTAAATGTAAGTATATATCAAACTAGAGTAATAATGTATTAAAATTAATAATAAACCACAATGCGATACAAATGACGAATTGAATTTAATTCCATAAATTAATCATGCGAGAGTCCTGAGCTGCTAATGACCGCGAGCACGACTAGTATACCAGTTTTACATTCTGCAGAGGTTGTACCCTTTATCCACAAGTCATGTTACCCATCTGCCAAGGGGTCATGAATCCCATACACCTCTACCAAGGAAGCGAGGCAGGGTAACACTATGAGATCTTTACAAAGTTCCATTAGCTTCAGAAAACCCGCTACAGTTTATATGGAGCGCAATGCAGGAATCCCCCATCTGGCCGTCATCGCAGCAAAATCAACCCAAGAACCTCCCTACACGAAAACTCCCCTACTGCCCTTGTCCCTTTCGGGTAAGGTAGTCCTCTACTAACTTTCCTAATTAGTCAGCCAAGGGCATCCCATTCCACCCTTGTGGTGGCACGTGTTTCTCAAGTTAAGCTCCATGTTCCAATTAACATAATAGTCTTATCATGAACAGAATAGAAGAATAATAATAAAGAATGACCATGTGTATAGTTATCTCGTATCCCGAAACCATATATAGCAATAGCAAAGACTACCCAATCGTCTCCCGAATCCATATATAGCAATAGCAAAGACTACCCAAAAGTTCAGGAGTAAACAAAAGTGTACAGATGACCAACTAGGGTGACCTATTGGGTCCCATCATAATTAAGCATATGCATGCCAAAATGATTATAAAGAACATTATTGGGTAAATAGAAGTGGTCAAGGGTACAACTTGCCTTCAACGAGCTCCTGCTCGGCAGTCTCCACCTGCTGAACACCTGGGTCCTTAGTGGCTTGTTCGTCTACTCGCAACAATACAAACAAACATGGTATAGGAGAAATTAACATCACACCAAATAGAAGATCAGAATGCATGATATTATTCTATGCATCGTACCGAGATCGTAGGAACAAGAATCACTAAATTCGGAGTTACGGTTATTGAGTTACGATTTTCTGAAGTAATTAAGTGATTGATATAGATTAAACCAAATGAATAAAGTTAACCTAGGTTTCATGACTAAACAGAGTTACCAGGTGATACACAATATTAATACAAAATTATTACAACTGGAATGGATTAAAAAAGAATAAAAATAAATTTTCTATGAATTAATTAAGTTATGGAATTATTTTGGTACAAGAAATTGTTTTCTTTCTTAATTTATCTAATTTAATTGCTTCCTGGACTGCGCACGCCATTTCTGAGAAGCACATGGGCGAAACCATAAATTTCAGGACCCCTCGGTAATTATTCTAATGTTACAAAGGATCGTGGGTTGTTTTCCTAAAATTTCAAGGTCTCTTTTGTAAAACGCCTGCGCTGAAGGGGTATCAGCCACTCAGGGCCGCCTGATCCTAATCCAACGGATCAAATTAGTTCTGGATCCGCACACGATGGTGGTGCATGTATTTGAGATCTACGATTCAAGCGGCATCCACGCCGTGGTCCAATCATGACTGCACCGCCTAAATCCGACGGTCCAAATAAAAACTCTGAGGTAGCTATTCACCCGGTCGATCTGGGTCGTTGCTGCAAAGATCAATGCCACGGAGCTTATCCCCTTCCCCACACCGTCGCCTCGGGCAACGCACACATGAAATGTGGCGACGCTCTCACCGGCGTAGCATCGCAGCGCGGTTCCGTGCCCTAATTCTACCGTCATCTATGGCCACGCAACGCGAAGTTCACACCGAACTCGGTGGTGGCCTCTAATCACTGAAAGGAACAACACGGCGGTCTGGCCACGGTGCCAGTTGGTTTCTTGACGGCCCCCAAGCCGAGGAACGATTGCCAGAACCCGGATTTCCCCGAAACTCATACGCCATGAGACGGTGCACAAAGGGAAAGTGGTTAGTCAAGGAAATAGAGGTTTCTGGCCGATTAGCGTAGTGATTCCGATTCCAACAGTCGCGGCACGAGTTGGTGTCCGGCGAGCAATTGACGCCCGCGCACGAATCGAAATTTTCACCACTGAAGACTCACACACAATCGGGGCACTCGCGCTTCCGTCGGATTATCAGCCCGCTAACACGAGATTCCGCCACCGCGGGTTGGTTCTCTCCCTCCTGCCGACGGACAGTACTCGGCAGAGCTGTTTTGGTTTAGGCCTATGGTTGGGGAAGAAAGAAGTGTGCAGGCGATGGGCTTGTATAGTCCATGGAGCCTGACTCCGCACGAGGCAGGCAACACGGAGCCGGAATCTCCAGATGGAGCACCAACGCGCCACGCTCGGGGAATTGGTTGTAACCGATCTGCTAGAAGGAGGGTCTGACTTGTGGGCCACGAGCGACAGTGACTCACTCAATGGCCGTATGACCATACGGGTCTACTGGCAGGGGTATTGAGAGCACCTAGAGGGGGTGAAAGTTAATTATGAAAGTTAGAACGGCTAAGTAGCTTGAAACGAGCTCTTGTGAACACAGATAATCAAAGAGAAAGCACACAAGATACACGCGATTTTTATCCCATGGTTCAGCCAAGTAACACTTGCCTACTTTCACGTTGTGGCGTTCTAATGGACGAGGGTTACACTCAACCCCTTTCAAGTGATCTGACAACTTGAATACCACAATTTTTCCTTTCTTAGTCTTTCTCCCATTTGCGAGGGATCTCCACAACTTGAAGCCTCTCGCCCTTACAATGATGATCACAAAAGAAGCACAGAAGTAAGGGAGGGGAGAGAAACACACACAAGACTCAAATCCACAGCACAATCACGCACACAAGTCACAACTCGAGCTCAAAACACAACGCACGGAGTTTACAACTCAAATGGAGCTCAAGTCACTATCTGAAAGGGAAATAGGCTTACACCTTTTCCTAATTGATTTTGGTGGTTGAATTGCCCAACACAAATAATCGGACTAACTAGTTTGCTCTAGATTATAAGTTCTACAGGTATCAAAGGTTCACAACAAACCAATAAAAAGACCAAGAATGGGTTCAAACAAAGAGAGCAAAAGTCAACCGAAGTGTGCCCTGGTCTGGCGCACCGGACTGTCCGGTGTGCCACCGGACAGTGTCCGGTGCACCAGGGAACCCGACTCCAAACTGCTCACCTTTGGGAATTCTGGAAGCCGCTCCGCTATAATTCACCGGACTGTCCGGTGTAGCACCGGACTGTCCGGTGTACCAGCGGAGTAACGGCTACTGCAGCGCCAACGGTCGCCTGCAACAGCATTAAATGCGCTACAGTGCGCGCAGAAGTCAGGCACGCGCCAGAAGGCGCACCGGACAATCTACAGGACCTGTCCGGTGCACCACCGGACTGTCCGGTGGCCCAGAAGACAGAAGCTCCAACGGTCGAACCCTAACGGTCAGGTGACGTGGCTGGCGCACCGGACTGTCCGGTGCGCCATTCGACAGCAGCCTTCACCAAACGGCTAGTTTGGTGGTTGGGGCTATAAATACCCCAACCACCCACCATTCATTGCATCCAAGTTTTCAGACTTCCTACACCTTACAAGAGCTATAACATTCAATACAAGACACACCAAAGAGATCAAATCCTCTCCCAAGTCCAAAGATCATTCCAATCAAATAGTGACTAGTGAGAGAGTGACTTGTGTTCATTTGAGCTCTTGCGCTTTGATTGCTTTTCTTCTTCATTCTTTCTTGTGATCAACTCAATTGTAATCGAGGCAAGAGACACCAATTGTGTGGTGGTCCTTGCGGGGACTTAGTGTCCCGTTTGATTGAGAAGAGAAGCTCACTCGGTCTAAGTGACCGTTTGAGAGAGGGAAAGGGTTGAAAGAGACCCGGTCTTTGCGACCACCTCAACGGGGAGTAGATTTGCAAGAACCGAACCTCGGTAAAACAAATCATCGTGTCTCACTCTTTATTTGCTCGCGATTTGTTTCTCGCCCTCTCTCTCGGCCTCATTTATATTTCTAACGCTAACCCCGGCTTGTAGTTGTGCTTAAGTTTGTAAATTTCAGATTCGCCCTATTCACCCCCCTCTAGGCGACTTTCAATTGGTATCGGAGCCTGGTGCTTCATTAGAGCCTAACCGCTCGAAGTGATGTCGGGAGCATCCACCATGAGGGAGATAGGGACCGGCGACAAGTCCGCAAGCTCGGTAAGAACACACTCAAGGGAGTCCGCCCGCAAGCACAAGGAGGAATCCTCTTCCTCCATCAAGTCCCAACGGAAGGGTGACAAGAAGAAGAAGATAAAGAAAGTGGTCTACTACGAGACCGACTCTTCGTCACCCTCCACCTCCGGCTCAGAATCAGCATCCACCACTTCTAAGCGCCATGAGCGCAAGAAGTATAGTAAGATGCCCCTTCGCTACCCTCGCATTTCAAAACACACTCCATTACTTTCTGTTCCATTAGGCAAACCACCTATGCTTGAAGGTGAAGATTATTCTATGTGGAGTGATAAAATGAGGCATCATCTAACCTCACTTCACAAAAGCATATGGGATATTGTTGAGTATGGAGCACAGGTACCAAAGAAGGGAGACAAGGATTACGACTCGGAGGAGGTCAAACAAATCCAACACTTCAACTCCCAAGCCACTACTATACTCCTCGCCTCTCTAAGTCGAGAGGAGTATAATAAGGTGCAAGGGTTGAAGAGCGCAAAGGAAATTTGGGACGTGCTCAAGACCGCGCACGAAGGAGACGAGGTGACCAAAATCACCAAGCGGGAGACGATCGAGGGGGAGCTCGGTCGCTTCATGCTTCACCAAGGGGAGGAGCCACAAGCGATGTACAACCGGCTCAAGACCTTGGTGAACCAAGTGCGCAACCTCGGGAGCACCAAATGGGATGACCATGAAATGGTCAAGGTTATTCTTAGATCACTCGTTTTCCTTAACCCTACTCAAGTTCAATTAATTCGTGGTGATCCTAGATACACACTAATGTCTCCCGAGGAAGTAATAGGAAAATTTGTGAGCTTTGAGTTGATGATCAAAGGCTCCAAGAAAATCATCGAGCAAGGCGCCTCCTCCACACCCGATGTGCAACCCGTTGCATTCAAGGCAACAGAGGAGAATAAAGAAGACTCTACAACAAGTAGGGTCCCCATCGACGCCTCCAAGCTCGACAACGAGGAAATGACGCTCATCATCAAGAGCTTTCGCCAAATCCTCAAGCAAAGGAGGGGGAAGGACTACTGAAAGTCGCCTAGAGGGGGGGTGAATAGGGCGAAACTGAAATTTACAAAGTTAATCACAACTACAAGCCGGGTTAGCGTTAGAAATATAATCGAGTCCGAAAGAGAGGGCACAAAACAAATCGCAAGCGAATAAAGAGTGTGACACGCGGATTTGTTTTACCGAGGTTCGGTTCTTGCAAACCTACTCCCCGTTGAGGTGGTCACAAAGACCGGGTCTCTTTCAACCCTTTCCCTCTCTCAAACGGTCCCTCGGACCGAGTGAGCTTCTTCTTCTCAAACAAATGGAACACGAAGTTCCCACAAGGACCACCACACGATTGGTGTCTCTTGCCTCAATTACAAGTGAGTTTGATCTCAAGAAAGATTGAGAAAGAAAGAAGCAATCCAAGCGCAAGAGCTCAAAAGAACACAACAAATCTCTCTCACTAATCACTAAAGCCTTGTGTGGAATTGGGAGAGGATTTGATCACTTGGATGTGTCTTGTATTGAATGCTTAGCTCTTGTAAGTAGTTGGAAGGTGGAAAACTTGGATGACTTGAATGTGGGGTGGTTGGGGGTATTTATAACCCCAACCACCAAACTAGCCGTTTGGTGAAGGCTGCTGTCGACGGGCGCACCGGACAGTCTGGTGCGCCACCGGACACTGTTCGGTGCGCCAGCCACGTCACCAGGCCGTTGGGTTCCGACCGTTGGAGTTCTGTCTTGTGGGCTCGCCTGGCTGTCCGGTGGCGCACCGGACAAGTCCTGTAGACTGTCTGGTGTGCCACCCGCGCGTGCTCTGCTCCTCTGTGCGCGCTGGCGCGCATTTAATGCGTTGCAGTTGACCGTTGCGCGCGAAGTAGCCGTTGCTCCGCTGGCTCACCGGACAGTCCGGTGTGCACCGGACATGTCTGGTGAATTTTAGCAGAGCGGAAATCCGAAGCTGGCGAGTTCAGAGTCGCTTTCCCCTGGGGCACCGGACACTGTCCGGTGGTGCACCGGACAGTCCGATGAATTATAGTGAAGCGCCTCTGAGAATTCCCGAAGGTGTGAAGTTCATCTTGAAGTCCCCTGGTGCACCAGACACTGTCCGGTGCGCCAGACCAGGGCACACTTCGGTTATCCCTTGCTTTTTTTGTTGAACCCTTTTTCTTTGTCTTTTATTGGCTTTTTGTGAACCTTTGGCACCTGTATAACTTATAGACTAGAGCAAACTAGTTAGTCCAATTATTTGTGTTAGGCAATTCAACCACCAAAATCAATTAGGAAATAGGTGTAAGCCTAATTCCCTTTCAATCTCCCCCTTTTTGGTGATTGATGCCAACACAAACCAAAGCAAATATAGGAGTTCATAATTGAACTAGTTTGCATAATGTAAGTGCAAAGGTTACTTAGAATTGAGCCAATATAACTACTCATAAGATATGCATGGATTGTTTATTTACTTTTAACATTTTGGACCATGCTTGCACCACATGTTTTGTTTTTTGCAAATTCTTTTGTAAATCCTTTTTCAAAGTCCTTTTGCAAATAGTCAAAGATAAATAAATAAGATTTTGCGAAGCATTTTCAAGATTTGAAATTTTCTCCCCCTGTTTCAAATGCTTTTCTTTGACTAAATAAAACTCCCCCTCAATGAAATCCTCCTCTTAGTGTTCAAGAGGGTTTTAAGATATCAATTTTGAAAATACTACTTTCTCCCCCTTTTGAACATAATGAGATACCAATTTGAAAATCACTTTTAAAATAAGGGTGGTGGTGCGGTCCTTTTGCTTTGGGCTCATGCTCTCTCCCCCTTTGGCATAAATCGCCAAAAACGGAATCATTAGAGCCCTTTGTAACTACTTTCTCCCCTTTGGCAAATAAAAACATATGGGTGAAGACTATACCAAAGACGGAGAATTGCTCGGAGCGACGGCGAAGGATGAGTTACGGAGTGGAAGCCTTTGTCTTTGCCGAAGACTCCAATTCCCTTTCAATACACCTATGACTTGATTTGAAATTCACTTGAAAACATATTAGTCATAGCACATGAAAGAGACATGATCAAGGTATACTTATGAGCTATGTGTGCAAGATATCAAAAGAAATTCCTAGAATCAAGAATATTTAGCTCATGCCTAAGTTTGTTAAAAGTTTGTTCATCAAGTGGCTTGGTAAAGATATTGGCTAATTGATCTTTAGTGTTAATGTATGCAATCTCGATATCTCCCTTTTGTTGGTGATCCCTTAGAAAATGATACCGAATGGCTATGTGTTTAGTGCGGCTATGTTCAACGGGATTATCCGCCATGCAGATTGCACTCTCATTATCACAAAGAAGAGGAACTTTGGTTAGTTTGTAACCGTAGTCCCTAAGGGTTTGCCTCATCCAAAGTAGTTGCGCGCAACAATGACCTGCGGCAATATACTCGGCTTCGGCGGTAGAAAGAGCTATGAAATTTTGCTTCTTTGAAGCCCAAGACACCAAGGATCTTCCCAAGAACTGGCAAGTCCCCGATGTGCTCTTTCTATTAATTTTACACCCCGCCCAATCGACATCGGAATAACCAATTAAATCAAATGTGGATCCCTTAGGATACCAAAGCCCAAACTTAGGAGTATAAGCCAAATATCTCAAGATTCGTTTTACGGTCGTAAGGTGAGCTTCCTTAGGGTCGGCTTGGAATCTTGCACACATGCATACGGAAAGCATAATGTCCGGTCGAGATGCACATAAATAGAGTAGTGAACCTATCATCGACCGATATACCTTTTGATCTATGGATTTACCTTCCGTGTCGAGGTCGAGATGCCCATTGGTTCCCATGGGTGTCTTGATGGGCTTGGCATCCTTCATCCCAAACTTGCTTAGAATGCCTTGCGTATACTTCATTTGGCTAATGAAGGTGCCCTCTTGGAGTTGCTTCACTTGAAATCCTAAGAAATACTTCAACTCCCCCATCATAGACATCTCGAATTTCTGTGTCATGATCCTACTAAACTCTTCACATGTAGATTCGTTAGTAGACCCAAATATAATATCATCAACATAAATTTGGCATACAAACAAATCATTTTCAAGTGTTTTGGTAAAGAGTGTAGGATCGGCTTTTCCGACTTTGAAGCCATTAGCAATAAGGAAATCTCTTAGGCATTCATACCATGCTCTTGGGGCTTGCTTGAGCCCATAAAGCGCCTTAGAGAGCCTATAGACATGATTAGGATACTCACTATCTTCAAAGCCGGGAGGTTGCTCAACATAGACCTCTTCCTTGATTGGTCCATTGAGGAAGGCACTTTTCACGTCCATTTGGTAAAGCTTAAAGCCATGGTAAGTAGCATAGGCCAATAATATGCGAATTGACTCAAGCCTAGCTACGGGTGCATAGGTTTCACCGAAATCCAAACCTTCGACTTGGGAGTATCCCTTGGCCACAAGTCGAGCTTTGTTCCTTGTCACCACACCATGCTCGTCTTGCTTGTTGCGGAACACCCACTTGGTTCCTACAACATTTTGGTTAGGACGTGGAACCAAATGCCATACCTCATTCCTAGTGAAGTTGTTGAGCTCCTCTTGCATCGCCACCATCCAATCTGAATCTTGTAGTGCTTCCTCTACCCTGTGTGGCTCAATAGAGGAAACAAAAGAGTAATGCTCACAAAAATGTGCAACACGAGATCTAGTGGTTACCCCCTTATGAATGTCGCCGAGAATGGTGTCGACGGGGTGATCTCGTTGGATTGCTTGGTGGACTCTTGGGTGTGGCGGTCTTGGTTCTTCATCCTCCTTGTCTTGATCATTTGCATCTCCCCCTTGATCATTGTCGTCATCTTGAGGTGGCTCATCTCTTTGATCTTCTCCTTCATCAACTTGAGCCTCATCCTCATTTTGAGTTGGTGGAGATGCTTGCGTGGAGGAGGATGGTTGATCTTGTGCATTTGGAGGCTCTTCGGATTCCTTAGGACACACATCCCCAATGGACATGTTCCTTAGCGCGATGCACGGAGCCTCTTCATCACCTATCTCATCAAGATCAACTTGCTCTATTTGAGAGCCGTTAGTCTCATCAAACACAACATCACAAGAAACTTCAACTAGTCCCGAGGACTTGTTAAAGACTCTATATGCCCTTGTGTTTGAGCCATATCCTAGTAAAAAGCCTTCTACAGACTTAGGAGCAAATTTAGATTTTCTACCTCTTTTAACAAGAATAAAGCATTTGCTACCAAAGACTCTAAAATATGAAATATTGGGCTTTTTACCGGTTAGGAGTTCGTATGATGTCTTCTTGAGGATTCGGTGTAGATATAACCGGTTGATGGCGTAGCAGGTGGTGTTCACCGCTTCGGCCCAAAACTGATCCGAAGTCTTGTACTCATCAAGCATGGTCCTTGCCATGTCCAATAGAGTTCTATTTTTCCTCTCCATTACACCATTTTGTTGTGGGGTGTAGGGAGAAGAGAACTCATGCTTGATGCCCTCCTCCTCAAGGAAGCCTTCGATTTGTGAGTTTTTGAACTCCGTCCCGTTGTCGCTTCTAATTTTCTTGATCCTTAAGCCGAACTCGTTTTGAGCCCGTCTCAAGAATCCCTTTAAGGTTTCTTGGGTATGAGATTTTTCCTGCAAAAAGAATACCCAAGTGAAGCGAGAATAATCATCCACAATAACTAGACAGTACTTACTCCCGCCGATGCTTATGTAAGCGATCGGGGCGAATAAATCCATGTGTAGGAGCTCCAGTGGCCTGTCAGTCGTCATGATGTTCTTGTGTGGATGATGAACACCAACTTGCTTCCCTGCTTGGCATGCGCTACAAATCCTGTCTTTCTCAAAATGAACATTTGTTAATCCTAAAATGTGCTCTCCCTTTAGAAGCTTATGAAGATTCTTCATCCCAACATGGGCTAGTCGGCGGTGCCAGAGCCAACCCATGTTAGTCTTAGCAATTAAGCAAGTGTCGAGTTCAGCTCTATCAAAATCTACCAAGTATAGCTGACCCTCTAACACTCCCTTAAATGCTATTGAATCATCACTTCTTCTAAAGACAGTGACACCTACATCAGTAAAAATACAGTTGTAGCCCATTTGACATAATTGAGATACGGAAAGCAAATTGTAATCTAAAGAGTCTACAAGAAAAACATTAGAAATGGAATGGTCAGGTGATATAGCAATTTTACCCAATCCTTCGACCAAACCTTGGTTTCCATCCCCGAATGTGATAGCTCGTTGAGGATCTTGGTTTTTCTCGTAGGAGGAGAACATTTTCTTCTCCCCAGTCATATGGTTTGTGCACCCGCCATCGATGATCCAACTTGAGCCTCCGGATGCATAAACCTACAAAACAAGTTTAGTTCTTGACTTTAGGTACCCAAATGGTTTTGGGTCCTTTGGCATTATACACAAGAACTTTGGGTACCCAAACACAAGTCTTTGATCCCTTGTGTTTGCCCCCAACATATTTGGCAACTACCTTGCCGGATTTGTTAGTTAACACATAAGAAGCATCAAAAGTTTTGAATGAAATGCTATGGTCATTTGATGCATTAGGAGTTTTCTTCTTAGGCAACTTAGCACGGGTTGGTTGCCTAGAGCTAGATGTCTCACCCTTATACATAAAAGCATGGTTAGGGCCAGAGTGAGACTTCCTAGAATGAATTCTCCTAATTTTGCTCTCGGGATAGCCGACAGGGTATAAAATGTAACCCTCATTATCCTGAGGCATGAGAGCCTTGCCCTTAACAAAGTTGGACAATTTCTTAGGAGGGGCATTAAGTTTGACATTGCCTCCCTTTTGGAAGCCAATGCCATCCTTGATGCCAGGGCGTCTCCCACTATAAAGCATACTACGAGCAAATTTAAATTTTTCATTTTCAAGTTCATGCTCGGCAATTTTAGCATCTAATATTGCTATATGATCATTTTGTTGTTTAATTAAAGCCATATGATCATGAATAGCATCAATGTCAACATCTCTACATCTAGTGCAAATAGAAGTGTGCTCAACGGTAGAGGTAGAGGGTTTGCAAGATTTTAATTCTACAGCCTTAGCATGAAATATATCATTTTCACTTCTAAGGTTAGAAATAGTAACATTGCAAACATCAAAGTCTTTAGCCTTAGCAAGCAATTTTTCATTTTCATTTCTAAGGCTAGCAAGAGTAACATTTAAATCTTCAATCTTAGCAAGTAAATCAACATCATCATCTTTAAGATTGGGATTTGAAACGTTACAAGCATTTGAATCAACCTTAGCAATTAAAATAGCATTTTCATTTCTAAGGTTGTTGATAACATCATGGCATGTGCTTAGCTCACTAGTTAATTTTTCACATTTTTCTACTTCTAGAGCGTAAGCATTTTTAACCTTAACATGCTTCTTATTTTCTTTAATAAGGAAGTCCTCTTGAGAATCCAAGAGGTCATCCTTCTCATGAATAGCACTAATTAATTCATTTAATTTTTCTTTTTATTGCATGTTTAGGTTGGCAAAAAGAATGCGTAAGTTATCCTCCTCATTGCTAGCATCATCCTCATCACTAGAGGTTTCATATTTAGTGGAGGATCTTGATTTTACCTTTTTCTTTTTGCCGTCCTTTGCCATGAGGCATTTGTGGCCGACGTTGGGGAAGAGAAGTCCCTTGGTGACGGCGATGTTGGCGGCGTCCTCGACGGAGGAGGAATCGGTGGAGCTCTCGTCGGAGTCCCACTCCCGGCAAACATGGGCATTGCCGCCCTTCTTCTTGTAGTATCTCTTCTCCTTTCTTCTCCCCTTCTTGTCGTCGCCCCTGTCACTGTCACTAGAAATAGGACATTTGGCGATAAAGTGACCGAGCTTACCACACTTGTAGCAAACCTTCTTGGAGCGGGGCTTGTAATCCTTCCCCCTCCTTTGCTTGAGGATTTGATGGAAGCTCTTGATGATGAGCGCCATCTCCTCGTTGTCGAGCTTGGAGGCGTCGATGGGTGTTCGACTTGGAGTAGACTCCTCCTTCTTTTCTTCCGTCGCCTTGAATGCGACCGCTTGTGCTTCGGGCGTGGAGGGGCCGTCGAGCTCGTTGATCTTCTTTGAGTCTTTGATCATCAATTCAAAGCTCACAAAATTCCCGATTACTTCCTCGGGAGTCATTAGTGTATATCTAGGATTGCCACGAATTAATTGAACTTGAGTAGGGTTAAGGAAAACAAGTGATCTTAGAATAACCTTAACCATTTCGTGGTCATCCCATTTTTTGCTCCCGAGGTTGCGCACTTGGTTCACCAAGGTTTTAAGCCGGTTGTACATGTCTTGTGGCTCCTCCCCTTGGCGTAGTCGGAAGCGACCGAGCTCCCCCTCGATCGTCTCCCGCTTGGTGATCTTGGTCACCTCGTCTCCTTCGTGCGCGGTCTTTAGCGTGTCCCAAATCTCTTTAGCACTTTTCAATCCTTGCACCTTTTTATACTCCTCTCGACTTAGAGAGGCGAGGAGTATAGTTGTGGCTTGGGAGTTGAAGTGTTGGATTTGGGCCACTTCGTCCTCATCATAATCTTTATCCCCTACGGATGGTACTTGTACACCAAACTCAACAACATCCCATATACTTTTGTGGAGTGAGGTTAGATGAAATCGCATCAAATCGCTCCACCTAGCATAATCTTCACCATCAAATGTTGGTGGTTTGCCTAATGGGACGGAAAGTAAAGGCGTATGTTTAGGAATGCGAGGATAGCGTAGGGGGATCTTACTAAACTTCTTGCGCTCATGGTGCTTAGAAGTAATGGACGGCGCGTCGGAGCCGGATGTGGAAGGTGATGAAGTATCGGTCTCGTAGTAGACCACCTTCCTCATCTTCTTTTTCTTGTCGCCACTCCGATGCGACTTGTGGGAAGAGGATTTCTTCTCCTTCCCCTTCCCTTTGTTGCGGGACTCTTCGGATGAAGCCTTCCCGTGGCTTGTAGTGGGCTTGTCGCCGGTCTCCATCTCCTTCTTGGTGTGATCTCCCGACATCACTTCGAACGGTTAGGCTCTAATGAAGCACTGGGCTTTGATACCAATTGAAAGTCGCCTAGAGGGGGGTGAATAGGGCGAAACTGAAATTTACAAAGTTAATCACAACTACAAGTCGGGTTAGCGTTAGAAATATAATCGAGTCCGAAAGAGAGGGCGTAAAACAAATCACAAGCGAATAAAGAGTGTGACACGCGGATTTGTTTTACCGAGGTTCGGTTCTTGCAAACCTACTCCCTGTTGAGGTGGTCACAAAGACCGGGTCTCTTTCAACCCTTTCCCTCTCTCAAACGGTCCCTCGGACCGAGTGAGCTTCTTCTTCTCAAACAAATGGAACACGAAGTTCCCACAAGGACCACCACACGATTGGTGTCTCTTGCCTCAATTACAAGTGAGTTTGATCTCAAGAAAGATTGAGAAAGAAAGAAGCAATCCAAGCGCAAGAGCTCAAAAGAACACAACAAATCTCTCTCACTAATCTCTACAGCCTTGTGTGGAATTGGGAGAGGATTTGATCACTTGGGTGTGTCTTGTATTGAATGCTTAACTCTTGTAAGTAGTTGGAAGGTGGAAAACTTGGATGACTTGAATGTGGGGTGGTTGGGGGTATTTATAACCCCAACCACCAAACTAGCCGTTTGGTGAAGGCTGCTGTCGACGGGCGCACCGGACAGTCTGGTGCGCCACCGGACACTGTCCGGTGCGCCAGCCACGTCACCAGGCCGTTGGGTTCCGACCGTTGGAGTTCTGTCTTGTGGGCCCGCCTGGCTGTCCGGGGGCGCACCGGACAAGTCCTATAGACTGTCCGGTGTGCCACCCGCGCGTGCTCTGCTCCTCTGCGCGTGCTGGCACGCATTTAATGCGTTGCAGTCGACCGTTGCGCGCGAAGTAGCCGTTGCTCCGCTAGCTCACCGGACAGTCCGGTGTGCACCGGACATGTCCGGTGAATTTTAGCGGAGCGGAAATCCGAAGCTGGCGAGTTCAGAGTCGCTTTCCCCTGGGGCACCGGACACTGTCCGGTGGTACACCGGACAGTCCGGTGAATTATAGCGAAGCGCCTCTGAGAATTCCCGAAGGTGTGAAGTTCAGCTTGAAGTCCCCTGGTGCATCGGACACTGTCCGGTGCGCCAGATTAGGGCACACTTCGGTTATCCCTTGCTCTTTTTGTTGAACCCTTTTTCTTTGTCTTTTATTGGCTTTTTGTGAACCTTTGGCACCTGTAGAACTTATAGACTAGAGCAAACTAGTTAGTCCAATTATTTGTGTTGGGCAATTCAACAACCAAAATCAATTAGGAAATAGATGTAAGCCTAATTCCCTTTCAACTACAAGCCCCGCTCCAAGAAAGTTTGCTACAAGTGTGGTAAGCCCGGTCATTTTATTGCAAAATATCTATTATCAAGTGATAGTGACAGGGGCGACGACAAGAAGGGAAAGAGGAGAGAAAAGAAGAGGTACTACAAGAAGAAAGGCGGCGATGCTCATATGTGCCGCGAGTGGAACTCCGACGAGAGCTCCACCGACTCCTCCTCCGACGAGGATACCGCCAACATCGTCGTCACCAAAGGACTTCTCTTCCCCAACGTCGGCCACAAATGCCTCATGGAAAAGGACGGCAAAAGGAAGAAGGTAAAATCAAGATCCTCCACTAAATACGCATCCTTTAGTGATGAAGATAATACTAGTGATGAGGAGGATAACTTGCTTACTCTCTTTGCCAATCTTAACATGCAACAAAAGGAGAAATTAAATGAGTTAATTAGTGCTATTCATTAGAAGGATGAACTCTTGGATACCCAAGAGGACTTCCTAATTAAAGAAAACAAGAAGCATGTTAAGGTTAAAATGCTTATGCTCTAGAAGTAGAAAAATGTGAAAAATTATCTAGTGAGCTAAGCACTTGCCATGATATTATTTCCAACCTTAGGAATGAAAATGCCAAATTAATTGCTAAGGTTGAGAAATCAAATGTTTGTGATGATTCAATTGACAATCTTAGAAATGATAATGCTAGTTCAATTGCTAAGATTGAAAAATTAAATGCCTCTCTTGCTTGCCTTAGAAATGAGAATGAAAAATTAATTGCTAAGGCTAAGGAATTAAATGTTTGCAATGTTTCCATTTCTAATCTTAGAGATGAGAATGCTATATTACATGCTAAGATTGTTGAATTAAATTCTTGCAAACCCTCTACATCTACCATTGAGCATGTTACTATTTGCGCTAGATGTAGAGACATTAATGTTGATGCTATTCATGATCACCTAGCTTTAATTAAGAAACAAAATGATCACATAGCTCAACTTAGTGCTAAGATTGATGAGCATGACTTAGAAAATGAAAAATTTAAATTTGCTAGAAGCATGCTCTATAGTGGGAGACGCCCTGGCATTAAGGATGGCATTGGCTTCCAACAGGGAGGCAATGTCAAACTCAATGCCCCTCCTAAAAGATTATCTAACTTTGTTAAGGGCAAGGCTCCCATGGCTCAGGATAACTAGGGCTACATTTTGTACCCTGCCGGTTATCCCAAGCACAAAATTAGGAGAATTCATTCTAGGAAGTCTCACTCTGGCTCTCATCATGCTTTTATGTATAAGAGTGAGGCATTTAGCTCTAGGCAATCAACCCGTGCTAAATTGCCTAAGAAGAAAATTCCTATTGCATCAAATGAACCTAGTATTTCATTCAAGACTTTTGATGCATCTTATGTTTTGACTAACAAATCTGGCAAAGTAGTTGCCAAGTATGTTGGGGGCAAACACAAGGGGTCAAAGACTTGTGTTTGGGTACCCAAAGTTCTTGTATCTAATGTCAAAGGACCCAAAACCGTTTGGGTACCTAAAATCAAGAACTAAATTTGTTTTGTAGGTTTATGCATCCGGGGGCTCAAGTTGGATCATCGATAGCGGGTGCACAAACCACATGACAGGGGAGAAGAAGATGTTCTCCTATGAGAAAAACCAAGATCCCCAAAGAGCGATCACATTCGGGGATGGAAATCAAGGTTTGGTCAAAGGATTGGGTAAAATTGCTATATCTTCGGACCATTCTATTTCCAATGTTTTTCTTGTAAATTCTTTAGATTACAATTTGCTTTCTGTTTCTCAATTATGCAAAATGGGCTACAACTGTCTTTTTACGGATATATGTGTTACTGTCTTTAGAAGAAGTGATGATTCAGTAGCATTTAAGGGAGTGTTAGAGGGTCAGCTATACTTAGTAGATTTTGATAGAGCTGAACTCGACACTTGCTTAATTGCTAAGACTAACATGGGTTGGCTCTGGCACCGTCGACTAGCCCATGTTGGGATGAAGAATCTTCATAAGCTTCTAAAGGGAGAGCACATTTTGGGACTAACCAATGTTCATTTTGAGAAAGACAGAGTTTGTAGCGCATGTCAAGCAGGGAAGCAAGTTGGTGTTCATCATCCACATAAGAACATCATGACGACCGACAGGCCGCTTGAGTTACTCCACATGGACCTATTCGGCCCGATAGCTTACATAAGCATCAGCGGGAGTAAGTATTGTCTTGTCATTGTGGATGATTATTCTCGCTTCACTTGGGTGTTCTTTTTGCAGGAAAAATCACATACCCAAGAGACTTTGAAAGGATTCTTGAGACGGGCTCAAAATGAGTTCGGCCTGAGGATCAAGAAGATAATAAGCGACAACGGGACGGAGTTCAAGAACTCTCAAATCGAAGGCTTCCTTGAGGAGGAGGGCATCAAGCATAAGATCTCTTCTCCCTACACTCCACAACAAAATGGTGTAGTGGAGAGGAAGAATAGAACTCTATTGGACATGGCAAGGACCATGCTTGATGAGTACAAGACTTCAGATCGGTTTTGGGCAGAAGCGGTCAATACCGCGTGCTACGCCATCAACCGGTTATATCTACACCGAATCCTCAAGAAGACATCGTATGAACTCCTAACCGGTAAAAAGCCCAATGTTTCATATTTTAGAGTCTTTGGTAGCAAATGCTTTATTCTTGTTAAAACAGGTAGAAAATCTAAATTTTCTCCCAAGGCTGTAGAAGGTTTTTTTACTAGGATATGATTCAAACACAAGGGCATATAGAGTCTTCAACAAGTCCACTGGACTAGTTGAAGTTTCTTGTGACATTGTGTTTGATGAAACTAACGGCTCTCAAGTAGAGCAAGTTGATCTTGATGAGCTAGATGATGAAGAGGCCCCGTGCGTCACACTAAGGAACATGTTCATTGGGGATGTGTGTCCTAAGGAATCCAAAGAGCCTCCACAAACACAAGATCAACCTTCTTCCTCAATGCAAGCATCCCCACCAACCCAAGATGAGGATCAAGCTCAAGATAATGAGGGAGAAGATCAAGAAGATGAGCCACCTCAAGAGGAGGGAAATGATCAAGGGGGAGATGCCCATGATCAAGACAAGGAAGATGAACAAGAGCCAAGACCGCCACACCCAAGAGTCCACCAAGCAATACAATGAGATCACCCTGTGAACTCCATCCTCGGTGATATTCATAAGGGGGTAACTACTCGATCTCGTGTTGCTCATTTTTGTGAACATTACTCTTTTGTTTCCTCTATTGAGCCACACAGGGTAGAGGAAGCACTTCAAGATTCGGATTGGGTGCTGGCGATGCAAGAGGAGCTCAACAACTTCACAAGGAATGAGGTATGGCATTTAGTTCCACGTCCTAACCAAAATGTTGTAGGAACCAAGTGGGTCTTCCGCAACAAGCAAGATGAGCATGGTGTGGTGACAAGGAACAAAGCCCGACTTTGTGGCCAAGGGGTATTCACAAGTCGAAGGTTTGGATTTCAGTGAAACCTATGCACCCGTAGCTAGGCTTGAGTCAATTCGTATTTTACTTGCCTATGCTACTTACCATTGCTTTAAGCTTTACCAAATGGACGTGAAAAGTGCCTTCCTCAATGGACCAATCAAGGAAGAGGTCTATGTTGAGCAACCTCCCGGCTTTGAAGATAGTGAGTACCCTAACCACGTGTATAAACTCTCTAAGGCGCTTTATGGGCTCAAGCAAGCCCCAAGAGCATGGTATGAATGCCTAAGAGATTTTCTTATCACTAATGGCTTCGAAGTCGGAAAAGCCGATCCTACTCTATTTACTAAAACTCTTGCAAATGATTTGTTCGTATGCCAAATTTATGTTGATGATATTATATTTGGGTCTACTAACGAATCTACATGTGAGGAATTTAGTAGGATCATGACAAAAAAATTCGAGATGTCTATGATGGGGGAGCTGAAGTATTTATTAGGATTTCAAGTGAAGCAACTCCAAGAGGGCACCTTCATTAGCCAAACGAAGTACATTCAAGATATTCTCACCAAGTTTGGGATGAAGGATGCCAAGCCCATCAAGACACCCATGGGACCTAATGGGCATCTCGACTCGACACGGGAGGTAAATCTGTAGATCAAAAGGTATATCGGTCGATGATAGGTTCTTTACTCTACTTATGTGCATCTCGACCGGACATTATGCTTTCCATATGCATGTGTGCAAGATTCCAAGCCGATCCTAAGGAGGTTCACCTTAGGGCCGTAAAACGAATATTGAGATATTTAGTTTATACTCCTAAGTTTGGCCTTTGGTACCCCAGGGGATCCACATTTGATTTGACTGGTTATTCCGATGCTGATTGGGAAGGGTGTAAAATTAATAGAAAGAGCACATCAGTGAGAGCACCTAGAGGGGGGGGTGAATAGGTGATCCTGTAAAAACTTAAAACTTAAAGCCACAAAACTTGATTAAGAGTTAGCACAATGAAATCAAGTGGATAAAGGAGAGCTCTTGTGAAACACAATAGACACAGTGAGAACAAGCACAAGAGACACGAGGATTTATCCCGTGGTTCGGCCAAGTATAACACTTGCCTATTCAACGTTGTGGCGTCCCAATGGACGGGAGTTGCACTCAACTCCTCTCAAGTGATCCAATGATCAACTTGAATACCACGGTGTTCTTCTTTCTTTCACTATATCCCGTTTGCAAGGAATCTCCACAACTTGGAGCCTCTCGCCCTTACAAATGATGATCACAAAGAAGCACGGATGTAAGGGAGGGAAAGCAACACACACAAGTTTCAAAAGCAACAGCTCAAACACGCACACTAGTCACAACTTGAGCTCTAAGTTCACACACGGAGTTCTCAACTCAAGAGGAGCTCAAATTGCTATCACAAAGAATCAAACACGCTAGAATGAAGACTTGGTGCTTAGAGATGATCAAAGAATGCTTAGTATCCTCCTCCATGCGCCTAGGGGTCCCTTTTATAGCCCCAAGGCAACTAGGAGCCGTTGAGAGCAATCCAGGAAGGCAATTCTTGCCTTCTGTCGGGTGGCGCACCGGACAGTCCGGTGCACCACCGGACACTGTCCGGTGCTGATTGCTTTCCTATTCTGGCGCAGCCGACCGTTTAAGATTTGGAGCCGTTGGTGCACTGGACACTGTCCGTTGCACACCGGACAGTCCGGTGCCCCATCAGACTGTTGGCTCGGCCATGCGTCACGCGCGGATTGCGCGGCCGACCGTTGGTGCAGTCGACCGTTGGCTCACCGGACAGTTCGGTGCACCACTAGACAGTCCGGTGAATTATAGCCGTACGCCGCCGATGAATTCCCGAGAGCAGCCTTTTCACCAGAGCCAGCCTGGCGCACCGGACACTGTCCGGTGCACCACCGGACACTCTGGTGCACCCAGACTGAGCAGGAGTTGGCTGTACACAGCCAACTCTTTTTCTTTTTGTCTTTTCTCTGATTCTAGCACTTAGACAAATATGTTAGCACACAAAAACCAATGTACTAAGTCTAGAATCATACCTTTGTGTTGATTTGCACTTCTTCCACCATTTGGCATAGTTTCACACTTAAACCATTTGTGTTGGCACTTGATCACCAAAATACTTAGAAATGGCCCAAGGGCACAATTCCCTTTCAATCTCCCCCTTTTTGGTGATTTATGCCAACACAACAAAAAGCAACTAAAATAAGTGCAACATCGATGCGAATGAGTACACAAATTTGTTTTGATTCAAATTTGGCATATTTGGATCATTCTTTGCCACCACTTGGTTTGTTTTTGCAAATCAAACTCAATTTCCTATCTCTAAGTCAAATTCACTTGTTGAGGCATAGAGAGAGGTATTCCAAGAGAAATTGATCAAAGATTCAAAAACTCCCCTTTTTCCCATAATCAAACATTCTCCCCATAAGAGACCAACTTTTGACAAAAAGAGACACTTAGAGTATTTTGTCAAAACAAAAGTTCTAACTCTACTATTTTCAAAATTCTCAAGTGGTAGCTGATCCATTTGCTTTAGCCTTCATTTCTCCCCCTTTAGCATCAAGCACCAAAACGGGATCATTGTTGGCACTTAAAACCCCATTGCCTCACCAAAATCTTCAAGTAAGAGTAAAAAGGCAAAAAGAGTATGAAGATGAACTTGGAGTAAGTTACCCTCTCATCGGAGTGCAGTGGAAGTCTTTCATGGTTCAAGTCCACCTTTCACTTTCAATCTACTTTTGAGACTGAACAAGTAAACTCAAACACAAGGTTAGTCTCAAAGTGTCAAGTTCTAGCATGCCTCCCCCTAAATAAGAGCATCACTTGCAAAGGTCTGGGGATCATGTGTACAACTTGAGCACCACAAATCAATAATATGCATAAAGAACATGATCAAAGGCATAAACACATGTATGCTATAGATCAATCCAAGTTCCGCGAATCTAAGACATTTAGCTCACTACGCAGCTTGCAAAAGGTCTTCTCATCTAAAGGCTTGGTAAAGATATCGGCTAGCTGGTTCTCGGTGCTAACATAAAACACTTCGATATCTCCCTTTTGCTGGTGGTCTCTCAAAAAGTGATGCCGGATGTCTATGTGCTTAGTGCGGCTGTGTTCAGCAGGATTATCCGCCATGCGGATAGCACTCTCATTATCACATAGGAGTGGGACTTAGCTCAGATTGTAGCCAAAGTCCCTGAGGGTTTGCCTCATCCAAAATAGTTGCGCGCAACACTGTCCTGTGGCAACATACTCGGCCTCAGCGGTGGATAGGGCAACGGAAGTTTGTTTCTTAGAACTCCAAGACACCAGGGACCTTCCTAAGAATTGGCATGTCCCTGATGTGCTCTTCCTATCAACCTTGCATCCAGCATAATCGGAGTCTGAGTATCCAATCAAGTCAAAGGTTGACCCCTTTGGATACCAGATCCCGAAGCAAGGCGTAGCAACTAAATATCTAAGAATTCGCTTAACGGCCACAAGGTGGCACTCCATTGGATCAGATTGAAATCTAGCACACATGCATACGCTCAGCATAATATCCGGTCTACTAGCACATAAATAAAGCAAAGAACCTATCATAGACTGGTATGCCTTTTGATCAATGGCCTTACCTCCTTTGTTGAGGTCAACATGTCTGTCGGTTCCCATTGGAGTCTTTGTGGGCTTGGCGTCCTTCATCCCAAACCGCTTGATCAAATCTTGCATGTACTTCGTTTGGGAGATGAAGGTGCCGTCCTTGAGTTGCTTCACTTGGAACCCAAGGAAGTAGTTCAACTCACCCATCATCGACATCTCAAATTTTTGAGTCATCACCCTGCTAAACTCTTCACAAGACTTTTGGTTAGTAGAACCAAATATTATGTCATCGACATAAATTTGGCACACAAACAAGTCACCATCACAAGTCTTATTGAATAAAGTTGGATCGGCTTTCTCAACCTTGAAAGCATTAGCAATTAGAAAGTCTCTAAGGCATTCATACCATGCTCTTGGGGCTTGCTTAAGTCCATAGAGCGCCTTAGAGAGCTTACACACGTGGTCGGGGTACCGTTCATCCTCAAAGCTAGGTGGTTGCTCTACGTACACCTCCTCCTTGATTGGCCCGTTGAGGAAAGCGCTCTTCACATCTATTTGGAACAACCTGAAGGAATGGTGAGCGGCATAGGCTAACAAAATGCGAATAGACTCTAGCCTAGCCACAGGAGCAAAAGTCTCCTCAAAGTCCAAACCTGCGACTTGGGCATAACCTTTTGCCACAAGTCTAGCCTTGTTCCTTGTCACCACCCCATGCTCGTCTTGTTTGTTGCGAAACACCCACTTGGTTCCCACAACGTTTTGCTTGGGACGAGGCACCAGTGTCCAAACTTCATTTCGCTTGAAGTTGTTGAGCTCTTCCTGCATGGCCAACACCCAGTCCGGATCTAGCAAGGCCTCTTCTACCCTGAAAGGCTCAATAGAAGAGACAAAGGAGTAGTGCTCACAAAAATTAACTAATCTAGAGCGAGTAGTTACTCCCTTGCTTATATCACCCAAAATCTGGTCGACAGGATGATTCCTTTGAATCATCGCTCAGACTTGAGTTGGAGGGGCTTGAGGTGCTTCTCCCTCCATAACATGATCACCTTGTGCTCCCCCTTGATCGCACGCCTCTTGATGAACCTGTTCATCAGTTTGAGTTGGGGGATGCACCATTGTTGAGGAAGAAGGTTGATCTTGCTCCTTTTGTTCCTGTGGTCGCACATCTCCAATCGCCATGGTGCGTATGGCGGCCGTTGGAACATCTTCTTCATCTACATCATCAAGATCAACTTGCTCTCTTGGAGAGCCATTAGTCTCATTAAATACAACATCGCTAGAGACTTCAACCAAACCCGATGATTTGTTGAAGACTCTATACGCCTTTGTATTTGAGTCATAACCTAACAAAAACCCTTCTACAGCTTTGGGAGCAAATTTAGAATTCCTACCTTTCTTCACTAGAATGTAGCATTTACTCCCAAATACACGAAGATATGAAACGTTGGGTTTGTTACCGGTTAGGAGTTCGTACGACGTTTTCTTGAGGAGGCGATGAAGGTAGACCCGGTTTATGGCGTGGCAAGCCATGTTCACCGCTTCCGACCAAAACCGCTCAGGCGTCTTGAACTCTCCAAGCATCAACCTCGCCATGTCTATGAGCGTCCTGTTCTTCCTCTCTACCACACTGTTTTGTTGTGGTGTGTAGGGAGCGGAGAACTCGTGCTTGATTCCTTCCTCCTCAAGGTACTCCTCTACTTGAAGGTTCTTGAACTCGGACCCATTGTCGCTCCTTATCTTCTTCACCTTGAGCTCAAATTCATTTTGAGCTCTCCTTAGGAAGCGCTTGAGGGTCCCTTGGGTTTCAGATTTATCCTGCAAAAAGAATACCCAAGTGAAGCGGGAAAAGTCATCAACAATAACAAGACCATACTTACTTCCCCAGATGCTGAGGTAGGCGACGGGTCCGAAGAGGTCCATATGCAGCAGCTCCAGGGGTCTTGATGTGGTCATCACGTTCTTGCTATGATGAGCATTTCTCACTTGTTTACCTGCTTGACAAGCTGCACAAGGTCTATCTTTTTCGAAAGTCACATTTGTTAGACCTAACACATGTTCTCCCTTTAGAAGTTTGTGAAGGTTCTTCATCCCCACATGTGCTAGACGGCGATGCCACAGCCAGCCCATGCTAGTCTTAGCAATTAAGCATGCATCTAGATCGGCCTCCTCTTTTGCAAAATCAACTAAATAGAGTTTGTCGTCTAGTACACCCTTAAAAGCTAATGAACCATCACTCCTTCTAAAGACAGACACATCTACATTTGTGAAAAAGCAATTATAACCCATATTACAAAGTTGACTAACGGACAACAAGTTATACCCGAGCGACTCAACTAAAAACACATTAGAAATGGAGTGCTCGGATGAAATAGCAATCTTTCCTAGTCCTTTAACCTTGCCTTGATTCCCATCACCGAATATGATTGAATCTTGGGAATCTTTGTTCTTGATGTAGGAGGTGAACATCTTCTTCTCCCCCGTCATGTGGTTTGTGCATCCGTTCTCGATAATCCAGCTTGAGCCCCCGGATGCATAAACCTGCAAGGCAATTTAGGCTTGGGTTTTAGGTACCCAACTCTTGTTGGGTCCTACAAGGTTAGTAACAATAGCCTTAGGGACCCAAATGCAAGTTTTATCTCCTTTGCATTTTGCCCCTACTTTCTTAGAAATTACTTTCTTATTCTTCCTATAAATTGTAAAAGAAGCATTGCAAGCATGGTAAATTGTAGAAGGTTCATTACTTGCTTTCCTAGGTACATGAACAACATTTCTCCTAGGCATATCTCTACCATACACAGAGGAAGAACTTGAAGCAAACATGGCATTTGAATCATAAGCATTACAACTCCTATCATGATGAACCTTTCTAGAAAATTTCCTATCATAAATAAATGCATGACTCTTTTGAGCACTATTAGCCATAGGGGCCTTCCCTTTCTCCTTTGTGAAAGTGGGAGCCCTTTGGCTTGTTAAGTTCTTGGCTTCCCTTTTAAAGCCAAGCCCATCCTTAATTGAGGGGTGTCTACCAATAGTGTAGGCATCCCTTGCAAATTTTAGTTTGTCAAATTCATTCTTGCTAGTCTTAAGTTGGGCATTAAGACTAGCCACTTCATCATTTAATTTGGAAATGGAAATTAAGTGTTCACTACAAGCATCAACATTAAAATCCTTACACCTATTGCAAATCACAACATGTTCTACACAAGAGCTTGATTTATTAGCTATTTCTAACTTAGTATTTAAATCATCATTAATACTCTTTAAGGTAGAAATAGATTCATGGCATGTAGATAATTCACATGACAGCATTTCATTTCTTTTAACCTCTAAAGCAAGAGAATTTTGCGCACTAACAAATTTATCATGCTCTTCATATAAAAGATCCTCTTGCTTCTCTAACAATCTATTCTTCTCATTCAAAGCATCAATTAATTCATTGATCTTATCAATTTTAGTTCTATCTAAACCTTTGAATAAGCTTGCGTAGTCTACTTCATCATCACTAGACTCATCATCACTTGAAGAAGCATACGTAATAGTACTTCGAGTATTTACCTTCTTCTCTTTTGCCATGAGGCATGTGTGATGCTCGTTGTGGAAGAGAGATGATTTGTTGAAGGCTGTGGCGGCGAGTCCTTCGTCGTCGGAGTCGGACGAAGAACAATCCGAGTCCCATTCTTTTCCAAGGTGTGCCTCGCCCTTAGCCTTCTTGTAAACCTTCTTGTTCTCTCTCTTCCCATTCTTTCCTTGTTCCTGGTCACTATCATTGTCAGGACAATTAGCAATAAAGTGACCAATCTTACCACACTTGAAGCAGGAGCGCTTTCCCTTCGTCTTGCCCTTGTTGGGATGCTCCTTGCGACCTTTGAGCGCCGTCTTGAAGCGCTTGATGATGAGGGCCATTTCATTCTCATTTAGCCCGGTCGCCTCCACTGCGCCACCTTGCTAGGTAGCGTCTCCCTGCTACTTGTTGCTTTGAGAGCAACGGTTTGAGGCTCGTGGATCGGCATTGGGCCATTCAACGCCTCATCAACATATCTTGCCTCCTTGATCATCATTCACCCGCTTACGAACTTTCCGAGTATTTCCTCGGGCGTCATCTTGATGTACCTAGGATTCTCACGAATAGAGTTTACAAGATGAGGATCAAGGACAGTGAAGGACCTTAGCATAAGTCGGACGACGTCATGGTCCGTCCATCTCGTGCTCCCATAGCTCCTTATCTTGTTGACCAGGGTCTTGAGCCTATTGTACGTTTGAGTTGGATCCTCTCCCCTGATCATCGCGAACCTTCCTAGTTCGCCTTCCACCAACTCCATCTTGGTGAGCATGGTGGCGTCGTTCCCCTCATGCGAGATCTTGAGGGTGTCCCAAATCTACTTGGCGTTGTCCAAGCCGCTCACCTTATTGTACTCTTCCCTGCACAAGGATGCTAAAAGAATAGTAGTAGCTTGTGCATTTTTATGGATTTGTTCATTGGTAAACATGGAGTTATCCAAACTATCAAATCGCATTCCATTTTCTACTATCTCCCATATACTTGGATGAAGAGAGAACAAGTGGCTACGCATTTTGTGACTCCAAAATCCGTAGTCCTCTCCATCAAAGTGTGGAGGTTTACCAAGTGGAATGGAAAGCAAATGAGCATTGGAATTATGCGGAATACGAGAATAATTGAAAGAAAAGTTCGAGTTAACCGTTTTCTTTTTTTCCTCGTATTCGTCGTCCTTTTGAGAAGAGGAAGATTCATCGCTGTCGTAGTAGACAATCTTCTTGATGCGCCTCTTCTTCTTTCCATCCTTCTTCTTTTGACTCGAGCTGGAGCCATTGGCTTTGTCGTCCCTTGGCTCGTTGAAGATGGACTCCTTCTCATTGTCGTTGACCACCATCCCCTTTCCCTTAGGATCCATCTCTTCGGGCGATTAGTCCCTTTCTTGAAGAGAACGGCTCTGATACCAATTGAGAGCACCTAGAGGGGGGTGAATAGGTGATCCTGTAAAAACTTAAAACTTAAAGCCACAAAACTTGATTAAGAGTTAGCACAATGAAATCAAGTGGCTAAACGAGAGCTCTTGTGAAACACAATAGACACAGTGAGAACAAGCACAAGAGACACGAGGATTTATCCCGTGGTTCAGCCAAGTATAACACTTGCCTATTCCACGTTGTGGCGCCCCAATGGACAAGAGTTGCACTCAACTCCTCTTAAGTGATCAAATGATCAACTTGAATACCACAGTGTTCTTCTTTCTTTCACTATATCCCGTTTGCGAGGAATCTCCACAACTTGGAGCCTCTCGCCCTTACAAATGATGATCACAAAGAAGCACAGATGTAAGGGAGGGAAAAACAACACACACAAGTCTCAAAAGCAACAGCTCAAACACGCACACTAGTCACAACTTGAGCTCTAAGTTCACACACGGAGTTCTCAACTCAAGAGGAGCTCAAATTGCTATCACAAAGAATCAAACGCGCTAGAATGAAGACTTGGTGCTTAGAGATGATCAAAGAATGCTTAGTATCCTCCTCCATGCGCCTAGGGGTCCCTTTTATAGCCCCAAGGCAACTAGGAGCCGTTGAGAGCAATCCAGGAAGTCAATTCTTGCCTTCTGTCGGGTGGCGCACCGGACAGTCCGGTGCACCACCGAACATTGTCCGGTGCTGATTGCTTTCCTATTCTGGCGCAGCCGACCATTGAAGATTTGGAGTCGTTGGCGCATCGAACACTGTCCGTGCACATCGGACAGTCCGGTGCCCCCATCAGACCGTTGGCTCGGCCACGCGTCACGCGCTGATTGCGCGGTCGACCATTGGCGCAGTCGACCGTTCGCTCACCGGAGAGTCCGGTGCACCACCGGACAGTCCGGTGAATTATAGCCGTACGCCGCCGATGAATTCCCGAGAGCAATCTTTTCACCAGAGCCAGCCTGGCGCACCGGACACTGTCCAGTGCACCACCGGACACTGTCCAGTGCACCCAGACTGAGCAGCAGTTGGCTGTACACAGCCAACTCTTTTTTCCTTTTGTCTTTTCTCTGATTCTAGCACTTAGACAAATATGTTAGCACACAAAAACCAATGTACTAAGTCTAGAATCATACATTTGTGTTGATTTGCACTTCTTCCACCATTTGGCATAGTTTCACACTTAAACCATTTGTGTTGGCACTTGATCACCAAAATACTTAGAAATGGCCCAAGCGCACATTTCCCTTTCAATCAGGGACTTGCCAGTTCTTGGGAAGATCTCTGGTGTCTTGGGCTTCAAAGAAGCAAAATTCTATGGCTCTTTCTACCGTCGAAGCCGAGTATATTGCCGCAGGCCATTGTTGCACGCAATTGCTTTGGATGAGGCAAACCCTTAGGGACTATGGTTACAAATTAACCAAAGTTCCTCTTCTATGTGATAATGAGAGTGCAATCCGCATGGCGGATAATCCCGTTGAACATAGCCGCACTAAACACATAGCCATTCGGTATCATTTCTTAAGGGATCACCAACAAAAGGGGGATATCGAGATTGCATATATTAACACCAAAGAACAATTAGTCGATATCTTTACCAAGCCACTAGATGAACAAACATTTACCAAAGTTAGGCATGAGCTAAATATTCTTGATTCTAGGAATTTTGATTGATGTTTTGCACACATAGCTCATTTATACCTTTGATCATATCTCTTTCACGTGCTATGACTAATATGTTTTCAAGTGAATATTATGCTAAGTCATAGATTGAAAATGGAAATGGAGTCTTCGGCGAAGACAAGGCTTCCACTCCACTCCATCGAATTACTCATCCTTCGCCGTTGCTCCACACTGCTCTCCAACTTTGGTATAATCTTCACTCATATGTTATTTACCATAGGGAGAGAAAGTTTATAAAAGGGCTTATGGGTGTGTTTGGTTTGACTTTTGGCTTTGGCTTTTGCCCCCCTAAAAGCCAAAAGCTAACCAAAGGGCTAGATCCAGAAAGCAGCTTTTTCTAAAAGCCGACTTTCTCGTAGTGCAAATCTGAAAGCACCCCTGGACCTGCTTTTAGTGGCTTTTCGGATGGAACTATGAAAACATATATCGAAGAATTTTTAACGACTTTTAGTGGTTTCCACCACACGGTTTTTAGCTTTTTAACAGCTCACAACCTACAGCAGCTTTTTCCACAGCTCACAGCCCACAGCAACTTTTTTCACAGCCACAGCCCAACCAAACAGACCCTAAGTTCTACAGGTACCAAAGGTTCACAACAAACCAATAAAAAGACCAAGAATGGGTTCAAACAAAGAGAGCAAAAGTCAACCGAAGTGTGCCCTGGTCTGGCGCACCAGACTGTCCGGTGCACCACCGGACAGTGTCCGGTGCACCAGGGAACCCGACTCCAAACTGGTCACCTTCGGGAATTCTGGAAGCCGCTCCGCTATAATTCACCGGGCTGTCCGGTGTACCAGCGGAGTAACGACTACTGCAGTGCCAATGATCGCCTGCAACAGCATTAAATGCGCTACAGTGCGCGCAGAAGTCAGGCACGCGCCAGAAGGCGCACCGGACAGTCTACAGGACCTGTCTGGTGCACCACCGGACTGTCTGGTGGCCCAGAAGACAGAAGCTCCAATGGTCGAACCCTAACGGTTGGGTGACGTGGCTGGCACACCGGACAGTGTCCGGTGGCGCACCGGACTGTCCGGTGCGCCATTCGACAGCAGCCTTCACCAAACGGCTAGTTTGGTGGTTGGGGCTATAAATACCCCAACCACCTACCATTCATTGCATCCAAGTTTTCAGACTTCCTACACCTTACAAGAGCTATAGCATTCAATACAAGACACACCAAAGAGATCAAATCCTCTCCCAAGTCCAAAGATCATTCCAATCAAATAGTGACTAGTGAGAGAGTGACTTGTGTTCATTTGAGCTCTTGCGCTTTGATTGCTTTTCTTCTTCATTCTTTCTTGTGATCAACTCAATTGTAATCGAGGCAAGAGACACCAATTGTGTGGTGGTCCTTGCGGGAACTTAGTGTCCTGTTTGATTGAGAAGAGAAGCTCACTCGGTCTAAGTGACCGTTTGAGAGAGGGAAAGGGTTGAAAGAGACCCGGTCTTTGTGACCACCTCAACGGGGAGTAGGTTTGCAAGAACCGAACCTCGGTAAAATAAATCATCGTGTCTCACTCTTTATTTGCTCGCGATTTGTTTCTCGCCCTCTCTCTCGGATTCATTTATATTTCTAACGCTAACCCCGGCTTGTAGTTGTGCTTAAGTTTGTAAATTACAGATTCGCCCTATTCACCCCCCCCTCTAGGCGACTTTCACTATCTCAAAGAATTGAATGCGTGAAGTTGGAGTCTTGGAGTCTTAGAATGTTTCTTGTAAGGTCGGGTTGCTCCTCCATGCACCTAGGGGTCCCTTTTATAGCCCCAAGGCAGCTAGAAGCCATTGAAAATCAACAAGGAAGGCTATCCTTGCCTTCTATCGAGTGGCGCACCGGACATTCCGGTGCGCCACCGGACAGTCACTGTAGACGGTCCGGTGCATATCTCCTTCCTTTTCTGGCGCAGATGACCGTTGCATCTCCGGGGCAGTTGGCACACCGGACACAGTCCGGTGCACACCGGACAGTCCGGTGCCCCCTGCCGACCGTTGGCGTGGGCCACGCGTCGCCCGCGGATTGCGCGGCCGACCGTTGCGCTGGCGACCGTTGGCTCAACGGACAGTCCGGTGCACCACTGGACAGTCCGATGAATTATAGCCATACGCCGCCAAACTTTCCCGTGGGTGGCCTGTTCACCGGAGGCTGGCTTGGGGCACCACCGGACACTGTCCGGTGCACCACCGGACAGTCCGGTGTGCCAGACCGAGCTGGACTTAGGCTGCACCAAGCTAAGTCATTTGCAATTCTTTTCTTCTTTTCTTCTCACTATTTCTAGCACTTAAAAACTATGTACTAAGTCTAGAAACATACCTTCTCTTTGATTTGCACTTCTCTCTTCATTTAGCACATAAGAACTTATTTAAATGTGTTGGGCACTTAATCACCAAAACATAATAGAAATTGCCCAAGGGCACATTTCCCTTATAGGTATTCCAGTGCGCGCCATGTGAGTATGCTATGCGGGGTTGGGCTGTCAGCGCCAGACGTCGATGGACCGATTGTGCTGGGTCTGGTGGGCCGATTCAGTTTGGGCCCAAACCAGTGTTTCCCTTTTTTCATCTTTTCTTTTCTATTTCAAATTTTCAAATACTCAACTAAATTCAAATTCATGTTTTGAACTCCAGCCTTCCAAACCTAATTCCCATATGAATAATATTACCATCGTTTTCCATGATATTATTATTATTACTACTTTCCACTCTCTCTCGCTCCTATATTTTCCACACCTCAAATTTTAAAGTTATGTTTGTTTCACTTATTTGTTTGAGTTTTAATGCACAAATAAAATATCCAACATGATGCATAGCTTAATTGCTTCATTAGTTATTTATTTCCTTTAAATATGATTCTTAATATTTCCCATGCTTAGAAGGCAATACATATAAGAAGATTTATCTCACACTTTTATTACCACCATTTGGGTATTACATTGTCGCTCTAACGAGAACCTGTAATTGAGTTAACATGGGGGTTTTTATCAAAAACTAAATCGTTCCTACTAATCTTGATAGCCCAGCATATAACATCAACACCTGAAATAACCAAATATTTAGTTTTCGAAGGCAACCCAAAAAGGCAATTCCCAAAAGCGTGCCTAACTGACCTCGACGGATTTAAACCCAAACTCCAAAAAGCTAATCTCCACATGAAATGAGCATAAAGAACAATCAATAAACAAGTATTGAATTGATTCATCTAAGTGACACAAGGCACACTTTTTGTTTCCAAGCCAGTCACGCCCAAGAAGATTATCTTTTGTTAAAACTACCCCTCTAATTAAATACCACATAAAAATCTTTATCTTCAATGGCACCTTCAAAGACCATAGTGTTTTATTATAAAACACATGATTATTGTTAAGGAGTGCTCTATACATTGAAATGACAGAGAATTGACCTGTCACAGATAAATCCCAATTGAACTTATTGTTCTCCCTACATAACTTAACCTGAGTTACCCTGAGAACCAAAAGATGCCATAACCTCAAATCTTGACCCGCCAACGCTCTCTGAAAGGAAACATTAGGAGAACCGTTTTAAAAACCGACGCTACTGTTGTGACGGAACCTCCCAAGTAATTAGACCCACCTACAGTTGTCCTTGTCCAACAGACATCAGACAACCCTGTAGATGTTCCTGAATCACTCGACAAGTTCGGTATCTTCTTTCTTATCTTTCTAGGAACGTTTCACCCGTCTTGCAGACATTACAGAACATCGGAGATATAGAAATGCGGAAGCGATTGCATAAACTTACATTTATTTAGAAAGCAAGATCAAGTTATTTATTACAGACCAGAGTTATCCTAGGAGTGTAGAGTAATATTATTACACATACCAAGGGAGGCAAAAACTCCTCCCGATAGTTTTAAACAAAAGTTCTAAATGGAGGATCCTTTGCTCCCGCAGTTCAATCCTTGCGCTCTTCCTTGGGTACCACCTTAGAGCAAAAGCAACAAAAATTTGTCGCTTTCTCACCTAAAAACCACGGGGGAATAAACCCTGAGTATGGAATTACTCAGCAAGTCTTACCCGACTAAAGAAAAGACTCTCAAGGGTATGCTGGTTAAGGGAGTCAAGGTAAGGCTTTTCAATAATCAAAGACTCTGTTTTGCAGAAATGCTTACTAAAGTGGATCCTTAAAAATCCAGTTTTATTTGTCAAGTTAAGTAAAATTACCCGCAACTAGAGTTCTTTCTACCCTAGTTCAATCACTTGTCCTACACTAGCTAGTTTCTTAACAAAACCTTTCATCTTTACTGGAGTGCTACGTGTAAGTCAGTGACCAAGTCTTCATAACCGCGAAGGTACGGCGATCCGAATCGATTATACTCAGCTGAGGATCTCCAATCACACGACATATGTAGCACTTAACCCTTGCATATGTCAACCCGCCACCGGGGTTCTTAAGACCAGATTAGGTTCACGCAAACCGAGAGCACAGATACACCACCGTCTAGCCTCTTGCTACGGAGGGTACACGCTACTCCCGCCACCGCTCCACGCCCATTTCGTGTTATCTTATTCTGGCCTTAGTCTGCCCGAGGCAAGGCTTACCCATGACGAGGCATGTGACCAGTTAAAGGGTCCTCGGTCATCAAGCCTACATCGAGACGGTCCTTAATCGACTCAGACGGAGACACTACACCGAGACTCCTTTCTCGTGCAAGTCACCCGCCCAGTCTCAGCTTAATCATTTCAACCCAAAAACTTGGTACCTGACAGAGGTACATCTTTTCCGATGTTGAACCCATCACGACCATGATGGATCCACCATCAAGTTTTATTTTTGAAAACACCCTCCCACTTTGCCAATCATCTTTTGTAAAACAAATCCTTTTGTTTTTCTAAAGCAATACTAAGCATAGAAAAACCTTTTTGTAAAAACAGGGTTTCAAAGAAGGTAATCAAGTTCAAGGAAGGTAATGCAGGAATTGTTTAAGCATTCCACTCCTATCACCTAATGCAGCAATCAAGTGAGAAAGATTTTAAAAACATCAAGGAAGGTGGCAAATGCACCGGGGCTTGCCTTCGTTAATAGGTGAGTCAGGCTCGGACCCGCAGATGTCAAAGTAGAAACAATTTCCGGCCTGAGATTCCGAAGGTGGTGGTGTCTTCTCTTCAGTTACTTCGATCTCTTCTTTGTTTTCTAAATATAACCATATAGGTATATATAAGAATGAATGCCATGTAATGCTCATGAGAGTGCAAAGATAATAAGGATTTATTATCTAAGTCTTGAATACAACTTTCCTTCACGGAACTCCGAGAACTTAGGGTTTCCGGAGTCAGTAAAGGAGTTCAAAGGGCGGGGGGTTTTGGGTTCTAAGTATCAAACAAGGTCCAAATCAACTCAAACTCTACCCAAGGCTTCTAAATAATGTGTAGAGCTTATATAAAAAGTTTGAGCAATTTTGGGATTGCCATTTATTTTCTAAAAATCCGGAACTAATGTTTTAAGCTACTTTAAATACTCCAAAATTCCTTATTTTATCTAAAAATTAGTCAACTATTTTTATTAAATTCTATGGAAAATAAGAAGCCTAGGAAAATTAGTTTGACAATTTTATGAATTTTCTATAACTTTCTACATATTTCTAAAGCTGGACAGAAAAAGAAAAGGAGAAAGTGTGAACAGTGCTGGGCTGAAATCAAACCAGGCGGCCCAGGCCCACGCGGAATCGCGCGCGCGCCCGCGCCCGTGATGGAGACTTTGTGCAGAGGTCCTCGGGGTTTTCACTAACTAGGATCCGGTCTCTTTACTGTTACCCAGGGTCACTGACAACTTACGAAAAGGTCCTTCCACTTTCTTTTCTTCCCCACGAGTATCCCTGGCCACGGCGTGCATGCGGATCACCCCTGGCATAACCCGTACTGGTCATGGTTGGTATTGGCTGCTACGGCTAGCAATCGGAAAGGCATTACCAACTAACAGAGACCTCGAAACACGCATCAATTTGACACGAACGCACTGAGAACGGCCTGTCCACGTGCACGGCGGAAACCGTGACCACGGGCACGCGTTCCCGCTCAATCGGGGCCGGATTGAGTAATCGGACACCACAGTGAGCATCACAAGCGAACGGAGTTGCAGAAACAACATTCGATTTGGGCAGAGCCTTACCAGGGTGATCTGGCCACGGAACGCGGAGTTTTGTGCTTGCCGGAGCCAGAAAAGGGGGAAACCGGGGTCGCGGCGGTTCGGGGCGAAATTGGGAGATGGGATCGGGGCTATAGGACCGTAAGAGGCTGTGCTTTCACCGTGCGCAATCAATTTGGGCGAAGGTGGAGAGGGCAGTGCGAATTTGACTTCGATTTGGTTCACTGGTGTGCGTGATGACCGAGCCTTGCCGTGATCCAGGGGGCTATTTATAGCCGCGGAGGTCCGGCGATCACCTCGCGGCCCGAATACCATCACAAACGCATGCCAAGCACGTAGAGAAGTGATACAGTGAGAAAGAATCACGGTGCAGAGGACACCGCGGCAGAAAGGGCTGACGCGATGGCCGCCGGTGAATCACTCCGGCCGAGCTCGGGAGATGGCTCCACGTATGAGTCACCCATTCCCCGGCGTTATCCATCCTATACCGTGCACGAATCCGGACGGTGATCAACGACGGCGAGCTGAGCTGGCGTTCTGATCCATCCGAACACTGTACCATGGCACATCTTCGTCAGTCGCCTGAATAGACCCCCTTCCATCGACTAGCTCTCATGATTCTTGTGAATAACCGGGCGAAATTCCTTAATAAGGTTTGTTCTTGATTCAACAGTCTTCAATCCTTACACAGGACATTTGGGTCAAAACGAGAGGATTCGAAGATATGGCGCATCAAACTTGACCTCACCTCACTGGAACCTTGTTTTAACCTTAGGTTCAATTTCAGTTTTCTGAAACTGTTCTGACAGAGCAACTTGGAACAGGTTTTTCTCTAATTTTTGTGTCACAACTCAAAAGGATATCTGCATCAAAGTTGTTCTCCTAAGATTGGTCTACAACTTTGATGTGGTGACATAGGACAAAGACCCTATACTTTGAAAGTTACAAAGCCCCAAAGTTGAGCCCACCAATCTGAAATTCAGACTTAGAGTGAAATCTCAATTGGGGTCCTTTTTGCAAATGAATCCAAAACTTAGGGTTTGGCTTGTAAATCTTCCCAAATGTGAACCATGTGACTTTATATGCTTTAACATAGTAGTTTTTACACTTTAGTCCAAATGTGCACTGTTTTTGCACATAGGCCCCTAGGGTTTGGACTTAGGGTTTTCCAGGGTTCAAATGGGGGTTTTTGGTGTCTTAGGGGTATAAATGTGATTCAAGTTCATTCTTGGGATTATTTTATGACTATTCCCCTAAAGCTTTTAGGTTTTCTCAATTTGGGTTAGGTTTTACCCCCTTTAATCCCTATTTAGGGTTAAGTTCCATATCCAGGGTTCTATTTGCAAAATGCTATAACAATACAACTTGTTTGAAATTTTTACCTAGTGAATGCACTCTAGGTGTGTCAAACATATGCAATGCCAATGCTTATGATGTTATGCTCAAGTTTTAGTAACAGTAACACCAGGGGGTGTTACATCCTTCCCCCCCATAAAAGAATCTCGTCTCGAGATTAAAAGTCCTAGGGTAAGTAATGGTAAAGGAAATGTGTCACATTCTTATTTCCTTATTTCTGGTACAAGGCAGGAGTGATTTGGGAATTTACTCCTTTATTACAGCAGCTACACATGCTTTACAAATTACAAGAGGCTAAAAAGTCTGGGAAATTCTTATCTAAAAAGTCTTGAGTTTCCCATGTAGCCTCATCTTCAGAATGTTGGTTCCACTGTATCTTGTAGAACTTGAGAGTTTTTCTCCGGGTAATCCTGTCCTTCTGATCCAAGACTCGAATGGGATGCTCGGAATATGTTAAGTCTGGTTCAAGGACAACATCTGTCACTTCAATGGTTCGATCGGGAACCCGAAGACACTTCTTCAATTGTGACACGTGGAACACATTATGCACAGCAGACAAGGTTTCGGGTAACTGAAGTCGGTATGCCACTGGCCCATATCTTTCAAGAATAAGAAAAGGACCAATATATCGTGGTGCAAGCTTTCCTTTAACCCCGAAACGCGATACGCCCTTCATTGGTGAAACCTTTAAGTAGACATAGTCCCCCTCAAGGAAATATAAGGGCATTCGCCGTTTGTCTGCATAACTCTTTTGACGAGCTTGAGCTTTCTTTAAATTATGAATTATCCTTTGAACTCTTTCTTCGGTTTCTTTCACCATATCAGGCCTGAAGAAGTACCTTTCACCAGGTTCAGACCAATTTAGCGGAGTACGACATCGTCGTCCATATAAAGCTTCAAACGGTGCCATCTTGATGCTTTCCTGGTAGCTATTATTATATGAGAACTCCGCTAACGGCAAACATTCATCCCATTTTTGTGAGAAGTCCAATACACATGCCCGCAACATATCTTCAAGTATTTGGTTCACTCTCTCAGTCTGTCCACTGGTTTGAGGATGGTAGGCCGAACTATGGAGCAATTTGGTACCTAGGGATTTATGAAGTTCCTCCCAGAATTTGGATACGAATTGAGGTCCACGATCCGACACTATAGTCTTCGGAACACCGTGCAAACTAAGAATGCGAGCAATGTATAATTCCACATAGGTAAGTACCGGGTAATATGTCTTGACCGGCAGAAAGTGAGCAATTTTCGTGAGCCGATCAACAATAACCCAGATAGAGTCATACCCCTTTGCGGTTCTGGGCAATCCCACAATAAAGTCCATACTAATATCTTCCCATTTCCATGTTGGGATCGGCAAAGATTGTAATGGACCAACACTCTTCATGTGTATGGCCTTGACACGTATGCAAGTGTCACACTTAGCCACATAGCGTGCAATTTCAATCTTCATTTTCATCCACCAATAATGTTGTTTCAGATCTTGGTACATCTTAGTGCTTCCCGGATGAATAGAATAGCGACTAAGATGTGCTTCATCTAAAATTTGCTGGCGGAGCTCTTCATTCTTTGGCACCACTATGCGGTTGTTGAACCATATCACACCTTGATCATCTTCTTTGAAACATTTGGCTGTTCCAGCCCTTATCTTCTCACGTATGTGCTTCATACCCTCATCATCTTTTTGTGCGTCAATTATTCTTTGTAAGATGACTGACTCCAGCTTCAAATGATTTGAAGTCCCATGTTGAATCATTCCCAGGTTTAATTTCTCCATCTCCTGGCATAATGTAATGTCAGAAGTCCTCACTGTTAGACAATGGCAGGAAGCCTTGCGACTGAGCGCATCTACCACTACATTTGCTTTTCCTGGGCGATAATGGATTTCTAATTCATAATCCTTGATCAGCTCGAGCCATCGCCTTTGTCTCATATTCAATTCTGACTGGGTGAAGATATATTTCAAGCTTTTATGGTCTGTATAAATATGACAGACATTACCCAGCAGATAATGACGCCAGATCTTTAGGGCATGAACCACCGCAGCTAACTCCAGATCATGAGTAGGATAATGTTCCTCATGCCGGCGCAACTGCCTTGAAGCATATGCAATTACTCGGCCTTCTTGCATTAGCACACAGCTGAGGCCACTGCCTGATGCGTCACAATACACATCAAAGGGCTTATTAATATCCGGTTGAGCCAATACCGGAGCAGTGGTTAATAATATCTTCAATTGTTCAAAAGCTTCATCACACCTTGAAGACCAATTGAATTTAATATCATTCTTCAATAAACTTGTGATTGGCTTCACAAGCTTAGAAAAATCTGGTATGAATCGGCAGTAATATCCAGCCAGTCCAAGGAAACTTCGGACTTGATGAACAGTGGTCGGGGGTTTCCACTCCAAAATGTCCTTGACTTTGCTGGGATCTACCGCAATCCCCCTGGCAGATAGTACATGTCCCAGAAACAGAATTTCCTCCAGCCATAACGCGCATTTGCTGAACTTGGCATATAACTGATGTTCTCTCAAGCGCGTTAACACGACCCGTAAGTGTTGGGCATGCTCCTCTTCATTCTTGGAATATATCAAAATATCATCAATGAAGACCACCACAAACTTGTCCAACTCGGGCATGAATACCGAGTTCATCAAATACGTGAAGTGGGCAGGAGCATTTGTCAATCCGAAAGACATTACCAGGTATTCAAATAATCCATACCGCGTAGTGAATGCGGTCTTTGGTATATCCTCGGGCCAAATACGGATCTGGTGATAGCCCGATCTGAGATCAATCTTGGAGAAGACCCTCACTCTAGTCAGTTGATCAAATAGAATGTCAATCCTCGGAAGAGGGTACTTGTTTTTGATAGTGACCTCATTTAGGGGTCGATAATCCACACACATCCGTAAAGTTTGATCCTTCTTCTTGACGAATATGGCTGGACAACCCCATGGCGATGAGCTTGGCCGGATAAATCCTTTCTCAAGTAGATCTTGTAATTGAATCTTCAGTTCTGCCAACTCATTTGGAGGCATTCGGTACGATCTTCTAGATACGGGAGCCGTACCAGGCTTCAACTCAATTACAAACTCTACCTCCCGTTCAGGTGGCAATCCAGGCAAATCCTCTGGAAAGACATCGGGAAACTCGCGTACTACCGGAATATCCTTGATCTCCGGTATAATGGCTTCATAAGCTCTGCCAGTAGCTTTAATTGGAATGGGGATAGGCAAAAGAATTTCTTCTTGGTTATAACTCAACCTGATAATTCTCTGATCAGTGTTGAGGGTTGCTTTGTGTCTGGCTAACCAATTCATGCCCAAAATGACATCTATGTCTTGGCCTTTCAGAACAATCATATTAGTAGGAAAGTCCCGTCCGGCCAATGTTACGGGCACTAGATAGGCCACTTCTCTAGTAAATATTTGTCCCCCTAGTGAGTGAATTTTAAACCCTTCTTTTGATTCATGGCATGAGATGTAATATTGCTCCACAAATTTCTTGCTGATGAATGTATGTGAAGCACCAGAATCAAAGAGAATAACTGCGGGATGATTGGCCACAAGGAACGTGCCCATCATTACCGGCTCACCGTCCGGTGTAGTGGCCACTTGCGTATAATATATGCGTCTCATCTTCTTTGTATTTTTGCCCATAGTATTTCCCTTGGCTTGAGATGAATTCCCAGATCCTTGCTGATTATTTGACTGGTTCTGCTTTGGATAAGGGCAATCCTTGATAAAATGCCCAGACTTCCCACAATTGAAGCATCCCGTTGATGAACTGGGAAGGGCAGGGAATCGAGTGCCTGGGGCACTCGACTGACTTGATGCAGTAGGGGCATTATTGGGACGAATAAATACTAGCTGCTTAAAAGGGACGGAGGGTGGACGAGAGAAAGAGCGATTCTGGTTGGAAGGCCGGATGACAAACCGTTGCCTCTTCACCGGGCCCTGACTAGGCCTGTCACCTCCAAAACCCTTGGATTTTCCGACGCCTGCATACTTTGCTTCCACCGCCAATGTTGTACTGACAGCTTTCCCATAAGTAAGATCTATGCAGGTTGCCATCTTTCTTTGCAGTCGATCATTTAAACCTCTCATAAAGCAATTCTTCTTCTTCAGATCGGTGTTCACTTGATCGATTGCATATTGCGACAAATGATTGAACTTATTGAGATACTGATTAACAGTATCCCCTCCTTGCTTCAGCTTCATAAATTCTTCTTGCTTCATATGAAGGACACCTTCTGGTATATAGTGTTCGCGGAAGGCCACCTTGAATTCTTCCCATGTTATCTGATGATTGGCCGGTTGAACGGCCACAAAATTTCCCCACCAAGTGCTGGCAGGGCCGCGCAGTTGTTGGGCTGCGAATAAGGGCTTCTGGGTTTCCGAACATCGCAGAAGTCCGAACTTTTGCTCGATAACACGAAGCCATTCGTCTGCCTCTAACGGGTCTTCGGCTTTGACAAACAGCGGTGGTCGTGTCTCTGAGAAGTCCAAGTAAGAGGTTTCACGGGGACCCTGTTGATAACCCCGCCCGCCTTGCTGTTGAAACTGTTGACCCGCCATCTCTCTCAGAAAATGGGTATTATCTGCGGTTGCATTTGCCAAGGTGGCAATCGCCTCGGCCAGTGTGGGAGGGACAGGAGGTGGATTTGGGGTAGACTCCCTCCCACTGGAAGTTCCAGCTGCATCCTGTGATCGGGTCTTGGACGGCATCTATGGCAACAACATTTGGAAACAATATGATATGCCAAAGAAAAACCATCCATTTTACATTACCAAAAAGAGTAATGTTACAGACTTGGATTTTTACAACAGGATACATTACCTATTATACAATAGCACTACCTATTATACAATAGTACAACCTATTATACAATACACTACTTCTACTTCTACTACACCACTATTCCTGCTTCCGGTTGCTTTTGGCAGCCTCGTCGTCGGGTGTGAGAGACCATTCATCGACCAGCCTCATAGAAGGAGGGGGCTGAAAAAGGTCCAACTCACCACCAAGCGCTTTTCCCGCAACATGCGAGGGTCCGGCTTCCGACTCGACAGGATTCGTAGGCTCACTGGGATGTAGTTGCGAATATAATACATGAACTTCTTCATGTAAGGTATTGCAATATGTTTGCAGGTCATCAACAGCCAAGTTGAGCTCTGCTACTCGAGCTTGAGCTTTTTGCTCCTTGTCCCATGCAAGCGAACGAGATTGAACAATCCAGTCGAGTGCCAAATCCTGGTCCGCGAGCTGATCTCGCAGATGGCGGACATCTCTTCTCAACTCATTTATTCGGTCGCCATCTACGACCCATATAGCCGTCCTGCGGCGGAGTTCCGCTTGGAGCCGACTCACTTCAGCTTCGAGATCCCCTATAGGATCGTTGCTTCCACTACTACTATTATCATGTCTTGGGGCCAGCTGGTGAGACGGCACACCAATCGGTCTAGTATGTTTGCGCGTTGTTCTCCTTGTGCGCGGCGGCATTTTTCTAAGGGGGGAAATTTGATTAGTATAGTTCTTAGCATGATGCATGTATAATTACAGAATCAACCTTAGTTGATTCACACCTTCTATATGTTGCACTCTTACTACCTGGTCTTTAAGATATACTCTTCATAATACTTAGGTAAGAAGGGAAGAGAGTTTCTAGATAAGATTTTTTTAGAAAATCCTTTTGAAGATGCCTCATAATATCTGCAAAGAAGGGCTTCGCTCCGATACCAGCTGTGACGGAACCTCCCAAGTAATTAGGCCCACCTACAGTTGTCCAACAGACATCAGACAACCCTGTAGATGTTCCTGAATCACTCGACAAGTTCGGTATCTTCTTTCTTACCTTTCCAGGAACGTTTCACCCGTCTTGCAGACATTACAGAACATCAGAGATATAGAAATGCGGAAGCAATTACATAAACTTACATTTATTTAGAAAGCAAGATCAAGTTATTTATTACAGACCAGAGTTATCCTAGGAGTGCAGAGTAATATTATTACACATACCAAGGGAGGCAAAAACTCCTCCCGATAGTTTTAAACAAAAGTTCTAAATGGAGGATCCTTTCCTCCCGCAGTTCAAAATCCTTGCGCTCTTCCTTGGGTACCACCTTAGAGAAAAAGCAACAAAAATTTGTCGCTTCCTCACCTAAAAACAACGGGGGAATAAACCCTGAGTATAGAATTACTCAACAAGTCTTACCCGACTAAATAAAAGACTTTCAAGGGTATGTTGGTTAAGGGAGTCAAAGTAAGGCTTTTCAATAATCAAAGACTCTGTTTTGCAGAAATGCTTACTAAAGTGGATCCTTAAAAATCCAGTTTTATTTGTCAAGTTAAGTAAAATTACCTGCAACTAGAGTTCTTTCTACCCTAGTTCAATCACTTGTCCTACACTAGCCAGTTTCTTAACAAAACATTTCATCTTCACTGGAGTGCTACGTGTAAGTCAGTGACCAAGTCTTCATAACCGCGAAGGTACGGCGATCCGAATCGATTATACTCAGCTGAGGATCTCCAATCACAAGACATATGTAGCACTTAACCCTTGCATATGTCAACCCGCCACCGGGGTTCTTAAGACCAGATCAGGTTCACGCAAACCGAGAGCACATATACACCACCGTCCAGCCTCTTGCTACGGAGGGTACAGGCTACTCCCGCCACCGCTCCACGCCCATTTCGTGTTATCTTATTCTAGCCTTAGTCTACCCGAGGCAAGGCTTACCCATGACGAGGCATGTGACCAGTTAAAGGGTCCTCGGTCATCAAGCCTACATCGAGACGGTCCTTAATCGACTCAGACGGAGACACTACACCGAGACTCCTTTCTCGTGCAAGTCACCCGCACGGTCTCAGCTTAATCATTTCAACCCAAAACTTGGTACCTGGCAGAGGTACATCTTTTCCAATGTTGAACCCATCACGGCCGTGATGGATCCACCATCAAGTTTTATTTTTGAAAACACCCTCCCACTTTGCCAATCATCTTTTGTAAAACAAATCCTTTTGTTTTTCTAAAGCAATACTAAGCATAGAAAAATCTTTTTGTAAAAACAGGGTTTCAAGGAAGGTAATCAAGTTCAAGGAAGGTTATGCAGGAATTGTTTAAGCATTCAACTCCTATCACCTAATGCAGCAATCAAGTGAGAAAGATTTTAAAAACATCAAGGAAGGTGGCAAATGCACCGGGGCTTGCCTTCGTTAATAAGTGAGTCAGGCTCAGACCCGCAGATGTAAAAGTAGAAACAATTTCCGGTCTGAGATTCCGAAGGTGGTGGTGTCTTCTCTTCAGTTACTTCGATCTCTTCTTCGTTTTCTAAATATAACCATATAGGTATATATAAGAATGAATGCCATGTAATTCTCATGAGAGTGCAAAGATAATAAGGATTTATTATCTAAGTCTTGAATACAACTTTCCTTCACGGAACTCCGAGAACTTAGGGTTTCCGGAGTCAGTAAAGGAGTTCAAAGGGCAGGGGGGTTTTGGGTTCTAAGTATCAAACAAGGTCCAAATCAACCCAAACTCTACCCAAGGCTTCTAAATAATGTGTAGAGCTTATATAAAAAGTTTGAGCAATTTTGGGATTACCATTTATTTTCTAAAAATCCAGAACTGATGTTTTAAGCTACTTTAAATACTCCAAAATTCCTTATTTTATCTAAAAATCAGTCAACTATTTTAATTAAATTCTATGGAAAATAAGAAGCCTAGGAAAATTAGTTTGACAATTTTATGAATTTTCTATAATTTCCTACATATTTCTAAAGCTGGATAGAAAAAGAAAAGGAGAAAGTCTGAACAGTGCTGGGCTGAAATCAAACCAGGCGGCCCAGGCCCACGCGGAATCGCGTGCGCGCCCGCGCCCGCGATGGAGACTTTGCGCAGAGGTCCTCGGGATTTTCACTAACTGGGATCCGGTCTCTTTACTGTTACCCAGGGTCACTGACAACTTACGGAAAGGTCCTTCCACTTTCTTTTCTTCCCCACGAGTATCCCTGGCCACGGCGTGCATGCGGATCATCCCTGGCATAACCCGTACTGGTCATGGCTGGTATTGGCTGCTACGGCTAGCGATCGGAAAGGCATTACCAACTAACAGAGACCTCGGAACACGCATCAATTTGACACGAACGCACTGAGAACGGCCTGTCCACGTGCACGGCGGAAACCGTGACCACGGGCACGCGTTCCCGCTCAATCGGGGCCGGATTGAGTAATCGGACACCACGGTGAGCATCACAAGCGAACGGAGTTGCAGAAACAACATTCGATTTGGGTAGAGCCTTACCAGGGTGATCTGGCCACGGAACGCGGAGTTTTGTGCTTGCCGGAGCCAGAAAAGGGGGAAACTGGGGTCGCACCGGTTCGGGGCGAAATTGGGAGATGGGATCAGGGCTATAGGACCGTATGAGGCTGTGCTTTCACCGTGCGCAATCAATTTGGGCGAAGGTGGAGAGGGCAGTGCGAATTTGACTTCGGTTTGGTTCACTGGTGTGCGTGATGACCGAGCCTTGCCGTGATCCAAGGGGCTATTTATAGTCGCGGAGGTCCGGCGATCACCTCACGGCCCGAATACCATCACAAACGCATGCCAAGCACGTAGAGAAGTGATACAATGAGAAAGAATCACGGTGCAGAGGACACCGCGGCAGAAAGGGCTGACGCGATGGCCGCCGGTGAATCACTCCGGCCGAGCTCGGGAGATGGCGCCACGTATGAGTCACCCATTCCCCGGCGTTATCTATCCTATACCGTGCACGAATCCGGACGGCGATCAACGATGGCGAGCTGAGCTGGCGTTCTGATCCATCCGAACACTGTACCATGGCACATCTTCGTCAGTCGCCTGAACAGACCCCCTTCCATCGACTAGCTCTCATGATTCTTGTGAATAACCGGGCAAAATTCCTTAATAAGGTTTGTTCTTGATTCAACAGTCTTCAATCCTTACACAGGACATTTGGGTCAAAACCGAGGGGATTCGAAGTTATGGCGCATCAAACTTGACCTCACCTCACTGGAACCTTGTTTTAACCTTAGGTTCAGTTTCAGTTTTCTGAAACTATTCTGACAGAGCAACTTGGAACAGGTTTTTCTCTAATTTTTGTGTCACAACTCAAAAGGATATCTGCATCAAAGTTGTTCTCCTAAGATTGGTCTACAACTTTGATGTGGTGACATAGGACAAAGACCCTATACTTTGAAAGTTACAAAGCCCCAAAGTTGAGCCCGCCAATCTGAAATTCAGACTTAGAGTGAAATCTCAATTGGGGTCCTTTTTGCAAATGAATCCAAAACTTAGGGTTTGGCTTGTAAATCTTCCCAAATGTGAACCATGTGACTTTATATGCTTTAACATAGTAGTTTTTACACTTTAGTCCAAATGTGCATTGTTTTTGCACATAGGCCCCTAGGGTTTGGACTTAGGGTTTTCCAGGGTTCAAATGGGGGTTTTTGGTGTCTTAGGGGTATAAATGTGATTCAAGTTCATTCTTGGGATTATTTTATGACTATTCCCCTAAAGCTTTTAGGTTTTCTCAATTTGGGTTAGGTTTTACCCCCTTTAATCCCTATTTAGGGTTAAGTTCCCTATCCAGGGTTCTATTTGCAAAATGCTATAACAATACAACTTGTTTGAAATTTTTACCTAGTGAATGCACTCTAGGTGCGTCAAACATATGCAATGCCAATGCTTATGATGTTATGCTCAAGTTTTAGTAATAGTAACACCAGGGGTGTTACAACTGTAGCACTCTTTTTGCGCACTATATTATATAACAATGGAAACTGGGTCATTGGAGGTTGATTCCCCAACTAGCGGTCCTCCCAAAACCTAATCTGAGTTCAGTTTTTCAAGATAAAGGAACCTAAATTTAGGAAGGTGTCCTTGACTTTCATCCAGCCAACCTAAAAAAGTGATCACCTGGTTTCGAGGTTACTTTTGTGAGCGTACATCTACTTAGGTATTTTTTCCTAAGCATAGATTGCCACAAACTGTCTTCGTTTTACAATTTAAAAAGCCATTTACTTAGTAGGCACTTGTTTTGGACGTCTATATTCTGAATACCCAAACCTCATACACCTTAGGCTCACAAAGAATATCCCATTTAGCAAGTCTATATTTGTGATCATTACATTGCCAAAAGAAAGGGGACCTAAAGTAGTCTATTTTTTCTAGGACTCCCCTTGGGACCTCGAAAAAAGACAACATGAACATTATCAAACCAGTTCAAACATAATTTATCAGAACTAGACGACCACCAACCGACATAAGTTTCCCTTTCCATCTACTTAATTTATTTGATTACTTAATTTTCTGAAATGCATTGGGATTCCAAGATACTTAAAAGGGTATACACCTTTTTTGCCACCAAAAATCCATCTAAAACTACCACACAATAACAATTACCTAATTTTGATAATGTAGCCACCTCTCAAATCTCAACTATGAGTCTTACCTAGTCACTGTCAAGCAGCAACAGGATCGCCTGGTTGGGGTTGCTGGGTCGAGCTTGGGCCTGACCGTGTTGGTTGCTGGGCGACGGGCGATGGTGAGGCCCGCGATTCCGCAAGGGTCTTCGAGCGACCGACGATAGGCCGACGTCGAGGGTCTTCGGGGCGCGTGGACGTGCCACGTGCGAACGGGGGCGGCTAGGGTTGCTAGAGGCCTAGAGCGATGGTTGGTGCTACTAGAGTTTAGAGTCTTCGAGGCTGAGATAGTCATTGGAGCTAGAGCTTGACTAGTGGAGCACCATGCGCTAGCCGCTGACTAGGGTTGGTGTGACGATGGCCACGCCACGGCCCAAGGCCCTTAGCGATGCGCAACCGCCGATGCCGATGCGGGAGAGGGCCGCTAGACCGGGACTCCGGACCGGGATAGGTTGACAGAGAAAGGAAAAGAGACTACATCGTATAATTGGATATTAGGACTGAGTCCGCAGAGCTACGTTATTGGGTCTATTTGGGCTGAGGAAGTGGCAGATCGTTGAGCTTGCGAGTTGGCTCGAACTCAGCTCGAGTTGGCTCGATAAGGAAGCAAGCTGGAACACTTGCTCAGCTCACGAAAAAAATCTAATGAAAATATTCTAACTGTTGAGAACTATGTTACCACGGATCACCAGATCTGCTCCCTTCCCTGCCGTCAGCAGTAGAGGCACGAGAAGTTGTGGAAGACCCGTCTCCCTTCCCATAAGCACGACAGAGGAAACACACGAGACACAGGATATAGGGTCGGGCCTCTGGTCTCTTTCTGATCTCTGTATTATGAGGGGGTGTACAGGTTCCTTATATAGAGATGTGAGACCCCTCAGGGTCAAAGCAGGTATTTGTCCACATAACCCTAACTAGGGTTACTTAACACTCCCCCTTGGACGAATACCGCGACCAACACATGCCTCTTTAAAACTCCCAAAAACCAAGTGGGAAAATGTGGAGAAAGAGTACATGGTGACGCAAATTGCATTTGCACTTTGTTGCCTCATTAAAAACCTTATGTGAGAAACTTCAGAAAAACTCACTAAGGAAAAAGAGTACAACAAATGTCATCAGGACAAATTTCGATCTTCTGGATCAGGATTCCATCGAATCTTCTACAAGGGCTAAATTAGAAATATGCTCCCCCTGATCCTTACAAAATCGTATCAATATGGCACAACATCTTCATCTGGAAGTATACGCACATAGAGATTTAGCAAACGGATTGCATACTGTTGCAAGGATTATATCAGGAACTTCACCTCTACTCACTTCTAGGATATACGAGGTAAGTACATGTATCAACATAAACAAGCCACTATGACTGATGGTGTTTGATCAACTGGATCTTTATATTTGATAGAAACTTCCATAAGGTTCACATATTGATCATCAAGCTGACGCCTTCAGGGCATAGAATATGACATTTATTGTCTCACAATTATGATCAATATAAGCATTCGCTCCCCTTGACGATGACATCTGTCAAAGTCGTTATCCCTCATAACTCAAGCATATTCTTCAAGATATATGTCTCATTGTTCATCTGGAATAACGAGAATGGATGAGGTTGGGGTGCTATCATTTTCTATCTTACACCACAATTTATACATAGTTGTGCAAAACAAGTAACATGTCCTTCTATAGGACTTAGGGGATAATATAGTTGCAATAATACTTATTCTAAATATGACACATCGCTCTAGGTGTTCATCCATTGCAACATCTATGATGGTGTAACAAAAGTCCATCAAAGCTCGTAATCCATCAGGGATTTTCATCGATCAGATATATCGTTATAGTCTGTCATTCTGGCACAATGGGGATATTATGCCAGTAACACCTAAACCTTATAGGTTTCTGCCATCAGGGCTTTAGAGGATACCGTAATTCTACATCTAGTAGAAAAATATCATGAGTAAAGATCGTGGAATGCACATGTGCTTATTCGGTGAACTTCAAGTCCTTTGGTACCTCGTCTTATTCTTTTTCGGGTCTGTATGGGTCTTTATCCCTTTATAGGGATTATCAAACTTTGGGGTTTAACACAGACTTTATTTCTTCTGAAAAAGTTCCATCAAGAAACTACAATCTCATCTAGGAGATATTCTCTCTACATAGGAGAGTGTTCATTCGTTAGGAATGTATTATTCGGTACGAGATTTATATGTTGCATATTTATAATTCAAAGATATAAGTCCTCCTTGGATCTCATGATGGATCTTCAGAATCCTATTAACTGCATATTTTAATACATGCCATTTGCCAGATATATTACATAGCGGAACATTGTTTATTCAACACATATGTGGGATGGATCTCTCATAAGACCACTTAAACCATCACATTCACCACACATTATTTCAATAGTGCCCATAAATGTCCGAACTTCAAGCTCGCAACTTTCATTTTGCGATTATTGGTTCAGTCTCGATTGTATTTATCAATGACCCGATAAGAGAGCTTCAAGCACTCGTGCCTAGGACTTTGTTTTGGATCCGTTTGCAATCTAGAGAGGTAAGATAGTTGTCGACACATTTGTCTCCCATATTTAATAATGATCTTCGTCATTTCCCAAAAAACGAAAAATTCATTGTTCCGTATTCCTAGCACAATAATATTGCGCGCATTGCTAGGAATTTCATCATCAAGATGATCCTCTTCGTGAGGCAAATCACCAGCAAGGCGAGTTCATCGGAGGAGAGCTATTTACAGACCACGTGAATCTGCAATTAGAACATGTGCTTTGACTAAGGCCAATGGATTATATTTGCAGGCGTCCCCGAGAATAGATCAAATGCCAATAAGTCAAATGTGGATATGATATTAATCCCGGGTATATCCACATCTACATCAGGTAGAAGCATTCAGACCAATATGGTTACTCCTCAACGATTTCTGGCAAACTCCATATACACAGGAGTACACACCGAACGACAGGTTCAGTTTGGATTTTGTGCGTTTAATAGAATATTGAGGCATTACACAATATGGGCATTCCTCCCCCTAATACCGAGATGTTCTAAAAGCATACAGATAAAATCCCCAACCACAATCATCTAGTTTGTGGCCAATGTATGCTATTGTGGTGATTTATTTGGGAAATCTTACGCACATTACAGATAGGGGTTTTATGCAGTGAGCTTTGGACTTAGATTGATGTAGTGGCATGAATACTACATATTTGTCCTTCAACGTGAAGGATTAGTCTCAACTTCCAGTAAGACACGCAACAACAAGTCGCTTTGTGGTTACAATTCTGCAAACTTACTGTTATTATCACCAAATATACAGTCAATCATCAGGATTTAGACTGATACGCGCAACAATATGTTAGCCATAAAAACAAAATACTTTAGGGCTCATGCATACCATTTGTCGTTTGGAGCAAGTAGTTGACTTCAGATCAACAAGGACAATGACCATCAGGTCTAGCGCTCACAAGAACATTCATTGGTTGCATTGTGCTTTCAAGCACATAGGAGAATTTGCATATATATTGTGACGGAACCTCCCAAGTAATCAGGTCCACCTACAGTTGTCCTTGTCTATCAGACACCCTGTAGATGTTCCTAAGTCACTTGACAAGCTCGGTATCTTTTCCGACCTTACCAGGAACGTTTCACCCGTCTTGCAGACATTACAGACCATCGGAGATAAAGATATGCGGAAGCGAATTACATAAACTTAAATTTATTACAAAAGCAAGCTCGAGTTATTTATTTACAGACCAGTCTAAAAGTGAGTGCATATAAGTAATAATTATACAAACCAAGGGAGACACAAACTTCTCCCGAGAAGCTAAAAAAACAAAGATCCTAGATGGAGGACCGAGTCCTCCCGCACTTCAGTCTTGTTTTTCTTCGTTGGGAACCACCTTGGCACAGAAGCAGCAAAAGTCTGCTACTTCCCCACCTAAAAACAACAAAGGGATAAACCCTGAGTATGGAATTACTCAGCAAGTCTTACCCGACTAAGGAAAAGACTCTCAAGGGTATGCTGGATAATTAGGAATCAAGGAGAGGCTTTACCAAAGATCAACTTATACTTTTGCGGAAGTAGCTTACTAAAGTGAGTCCTTACTTTCAATATTTTAACGCCATATTAGGTATTAATAGACTCTATTTGCATCTAGTCTAATTTCACATCACATCAAGACAACATCATTTTTATCCATAGTGTTCACGTCCTGACTTTAGGTTGCAGGGAAGTGACCAAGTCTTCATAACCGCGAAGGTACGGCGATCCGAATCGATTATACTCAGCTGAGGATCTCCAATCACACGACATATGTAGCACTTAACCCTTGCATATGTCAACCCGCCACCGGGGTTCTTAAGACCGGATCAGGTTCACGCAAACCGAGAGCACAGATACACCACCGTCCAGCCTCTTGCCACGGAGGGTACACGCTACTCTCGCCACCGCTCCACTCCCATTTCGTGTTATCTTATTCCGGCCTTAGTCTGCCCGAGGCAAGGCTTACCCATGACGAGGCATGTGACCAGTTAAAGGGTCCTCGGTCAGCACGCCTACATACGCGTTAATCCTTAACCAACCTGGGTAGAACATCACCTGTTCCTACCCCAAGTCTCAATTTACATATTTCCATCCTTAGGATTGTGTCTGTTCCTTAGGATGAAAGAGCATCACAGGGAACTTTGCAGTAAGGTCCCATCATTGCTCCAAATGAAAATATTCTTGCAGGTAGAAGCCATCCTCTCCCAGGTTAAATTGAGGACAACCTCTATCCACAAGATCTAAGCAAGGCTAAGCATTTTTGTAAATCATACTTTTGATACTTCACAGAAGTATCTATAAAGGTATGGATATCAAGGAAAGCAATGCATCAAAGGGTTTCAAGTAACTCCTATGAACCTAATGCACATTTCACTAGACTTAAGTGTGCGAAAAGTATTTAAAAACACAAGGAAAAGGGTTGCATGCACCGGGGCTTGCCTTTGTTATCAGGTGTGTCCTGCTCGGATCCACAAATATCGAAATACAAGCAGTTGTCTGATTGAGGATCAGAGGTTGGTGGTATCCCTTCTTCAGAGACTTCTTCTTCTTCTTCGTGCTCTAACATAACCATATACATGCATAAGAATGGATGTCATGGGATGCTCATGAGGATGCAAAGATAATATAAACTTATTATCTAAGTTTTGAGTACAACTTTCCTTCACGGTACTCCGAGAACCTAGGGTTTCCGGAGTCAGTAAAGGAGTTCATGGAGCAGGGGGGGTGGTTTTGGGTTTAGTGATCAAACAAGGTCCAAATCAAACCAAACTCTACCCATGGCTTCTAAATAATGTGAAAAGCTCACATAAAAAGTTTGGGAAATTTTGGACTTATTATTTATTTTCTAAAAATCCAGAACCAATGGTTTAGGCTATTTTAAATACCCTAAAATTCCCTATTTGATCTAAAAATCATGAGTTTATTTTTATTAAATACTAGGGAAAATAAGGAACCTAGGAAAATTGGTCTCATATTTTTAGGATTTTTCTATAATTTTCTACAGATTTCTAAAGCTCTGCTGAAAAAGAAAAAGGAAAAATAGAAACAGTACTGGGCCGATTTCAAACTAGGAGGCCCAAGCCCGAGTGGATTCGTGCGCGCGCCCGCGCCCGCGAGGGAGGTTTTGCGCAGAGGTCCACGAGGTTTTAGCTAAACCAGAACAGGGTCGTTTACTATTGCGCAGAGTCACTGACACTTACAAAAAGGTCCCTGCGTTTCTATCAATTTGCAACCGGAAGTCCCCGACGGCGCTCGCGCACCGCCGCGCTCCGGCGAGCATCTACGCCGGCCGATTGGGGCTAAGGCAGGTGCTAAGCTTCGGCCGAGACCAAATCCGAGTCCCCATGAATGTTTCCCCCAACTTAATTGCACTATTGGTGAACTATGGAGCTCCGGCCACGGTGGCCGTGAGAATTGCGGCAATATGATCGTGTTCCCGGCGATTCATGGCGGTCTAACTCGATTCAATGGTTCGGTAAGCATCACGAGGAAGCAAGGACGTTGAAACAAGGAAACCGAGGATGAGATCGGACCTGAACCGGGCTGACCACGGCGAGCTTGATTCACGGCGGCGGAAAATGGATTTGGGGGAAATCCAAAATTTGCGAGTTCTAGCGAAGGGCGGCTAGCGATTAGTGGTGGCTGGATGCGTGAGGATGTGGTGAAGCTCACGGCGGGGTCAATTTATAGAGCCCCGAGGCGGTGGCGCTTAATTTAAGCGGCTAGCGGAGGTGACCGGAGATAAGGAAGAAGACGTCGCGGTGAATTCGTGGCTAATGGCGTGGCAAGCTCCCCGTCGACGATGGGATGGCCTAGAGGAGTCACGACGGCACGGTGGAAAAGCTTGGACACGCGGCGCACGGCCGGGAGACGGCGGTCACCGGCGTTCCTATCGAATTCCGCCGCGGTGACGCATGTACGGTGGCCGGACTTGTTTATGGCTGGAGTTATCTACGGCGAGGATATTTACGCGACTCCGAGCGCTATCCAGTTACCCGAGAGTGCGAATCTCAATGGCGACGACGACCCCGACGCAAGGTCATCGGCGGCGAAGACCCTGCGCTGGCGGTCTGATCCCCAGATTCACTGTACCATGGCACTGCTTCATCAGGCTTCTGACCGAGCAATTTTAGAGTCATTTTTCTCCAGATTTCTCATAAGAACTTCATCAACTCTCAGTAGCAAAGTTGTAGAGTTATAAACCAGCTACAATTCAACTATAGAGATCAAACTTATTTGAGCACTGGATCCTTCTTGGATTTGAGCTGGAAGTTGATGTCAGTCGTCTGCTATTCTGAATTTCAGATCAAACAGCCTGACAGCCAGTTTTTGATTGGGTTTTTCTCTAAATTTCTCATAACAACTAAGCTCACACTCTTTAGCAAAGTTGTTCTCCTATAATTGGTCTACAAGTTTGATGTGGTGACCTAGGGCAAAAACCCTATATTCTGAAAGATACAAGGCTCCAAAGTTGAGCCAATATCACTGAAATCCAGACTTAACCCCAAAAAGGTTAAGTGGGGCACTTTTGCACTTAAGTCCAAATTTCAAGTTTTGGATTGCAAATTCTCATATAAGTGACCCAAATGACTTAAGATACTTATTTGTCTAGGTTTTTGCACTTTAGTCCAAAAGTGGACTAATTTTGCACATAGGTCCCTCGGGTTTGGTTTAGGGCTTTCCAGGGTTCCAATTAGGGTTTCTGGTATCCCAGGGGCATAAGTGTGATTCAACTTTATTCTTGGAGTCATTTTATGACTTTTACCCTAAAGCTTTTAGGTTTTCTTAGCTTGAGTTAGGTTTTACCCCGTTTAACCACTATTTAGGGTTAAGTCCTTTAACCAGGGTCTTATTTGTAAAACATTAAAACAATACAACTTGTTTGAAATTTTTGCCTAGTGAATGCACTCTAGGTGTGTCAAACATATGCAATGCCAATGCTTATGATGTCATGCTCAAGTTTTAGTTATAGTAACACCAGGGTGTTACATCCTTCCCCCCATAAAAGAATCTCGTCCCGAGATTTAAAGTCCTAGGGTGAGTAATGGAAAAGGAAATGTGTCATGTTTTTATTTCCTTATTTCTGGTACAAGGCAGGGGTGGTGGGGGGGTCATTCCTTTACTACACAGCTATACAGACTTTACAACTTACAAGAGGCTAGAAAGCCTGGGAAATTCTTATCTAAGAAGTCTTGGGTTTCCCATGTAGCCTCATCTTCCGAATGCTGGTTCCACTGTATCTTATAAAACTTGAGAGTCTTTCTCCGGGTAACCCTGTCCTTTTGATCCAGAACTCGAATGGGATGTTCCGAGTATGTTAAATCTGGTTCCAGGACAACATCAGTCACTTCAACGGTTCGATCGGGAACCCGAAGACACTTCTTCAATTGTGACACGTGGAACACATTATGCACAGCAGACAATGTTTCGGGTAGTTGGAGTCGGTACGCCACTGGTCCACATTGTTCAAGCACCAAGAATGGACCAATGTATCTGGGTGCAAGTTTTCCTTTAACCCCAAAACGCGATACACCCTTCATTGGTGAAACTTTCAAGTAGACATAGTCGTCTACCAGAAAACATAAGGGTTGTCGTCGTCGGTCTGCATAACTCTTTTGTCGAGTCTAAGCTTTCTTCATATTATGAATAATTTTCTGAACCTTTTCTTCGACCTCTTTCACCATATCAGGCCTAAAGAAGTATCTTTCTCCAGGTTCAGACCAATTTAGCGGAGTTCGACACCGTCGCCCATATAAAGCTTCAAAAGGTGCCATCTTGATACTTTCCTGATAACTGTTATTGTATGAAAACTCTGCTAGGGGCAAACATTCATCCCATTTTTGCGAGAAGTCTAGAACACATGCCCGCAGCATATCTTCAAGTATTTGGTTCACTCTCTCAGTTTGTCCACTGGTTTGAGGATGATAGGCCGAACTGTGGAGCAATTTGGTACCCAAGGATTTATGAAGTTCTTCCCAAAACTTGGATACGAATTGAGGTCCACGATCCGACACTATGGTTTTTGGAATACCATGCAAACTGACAATACGGCTGATATATAATGCTGCATAAGTGGCTACCGTAAATTTGGCCCTGACGGGTAAGAAGTGGGCAATTTTTGTGAGTCGATCAACGATAACCCAAATAGAATCATACCCTTTGGCCGTCCTGGGCAGTCCCACAATAAAGTCCATGCTGATGTCTTCCCATTTCCATGTTGGGATTGGCAAAGATTGCAATGGACCAGCAGTTTTCATGTGTATGGCTTTGACACGTCTGCAAGTGTCACACTTAGCCACATAGCGTGCAATTTCAATCTTCATCTTCGTCCACCAGTAGTGTTGTTTTAGATCATGATACATCTTAGTGCTTCCCTGATGAATAGAATAGCGACTAAGATGCACTTCATCTAAAATTTGCTGGCGGAGTTCTTCATTCTTTGGCACTACTATGCGGTTGTTAAACCATAACACACCTTGATCGTCTTTCTTGAAATATTTGGCTGTTCCAGCCCTTATCTTCTCTCGTATGTGCTTCATACCCAGATTATCCTTTTGAGCATCAATTATCTTCTGCAGAATGATTGACTCAAGCCTTAACTGATTTAGAGTCCCATGCTGAATTATCCCCAGGTTTAACTTCTCCATTTCTTGACATAAAGTGTTTTCGGAGGCCTTCGCCATAAGACAGTGGCAGGAAGTCTTACGACTCAATGCATCTGCCACCACATTGGCTTTGCCTGGGTGATAATGGATCTCCAGTTCATAGTCTTTAATGAGCTCAAGCCATCGTCTTTGCCTCATATTTAACTCTGACTGGGTAAATATATACTTCAAACTTTTATGATCTGTATATATGTGACAAATATTTCCCAGCAGATAGTGACGCCATATTTTCAGGGCATGAACCACAGCAGCTAGCTCTAGATCATGTGTTGGATAATGCTCTTCATGTCGGCGTAACTGCCTTGAAGCATACGCGATTACTCGGCCCTCTTGCATCAGCACACAGCCGAGTCCACTGCCTGACGCATCACAATATACATCAAAAGGCTTAGTGATGTCCGGTTGAGCCAATACCGGAGCAGTGGTTAATAATGTCTTCAATTTCTCAAAGGCTTCATTACACTTAGAAGACCAATTGAACTTAATATCATTTTTCAATAAACTTGTGATTGGCTTCACAAGCTTAGAAAAATCAGGTATGAATCTGCGATAATATCCCGCTAGTTCAAGAAAACTCCGGACTTGGTGAACAGTTGTTGGGGGTTTCCACTCCAGAATATCCTTGACCTTGCTAGGATCTACCGCAATTCCTTTAGCTGATAACACGTGCCCCAAAAATTGAATTTCCTCCAGCCAGAACGCGCATTTGCTGAACTTGGCATACAGCTGATGTTCCCTCAGGTGCGTCAATACAATCCGTAGGTGCTGAGCATGCTCCTCTTCATTTTTAGAGTATATCAAAATATCGTCGATGAAGACCACCACGAACTTGTCCAACTCGGGCATGAACACCGAGTTCATCAAATAGGTGAAGTGGGCAGGAGCATTGGTGAGCCCGAAAGACATTACCAAGTATTCAAACAATCCATACCGCGTCGTAAATGCGGTCTTCGGTATATCCTCGGGCCGAATACGGATTTGATGATAGCCCGACCTGAGATCAATTTTGGAAAATACCCTCGCCCCAGTCAGTTGATCAAATAAGATGTCGATCCTTGGAAGAGGGTACTTATTCTTGATGGTGACCTCATTCAGGGGCCGATAGTCCACGCACATGCGCAAGGTTTGATCCTTCTTCTTGACAAAAATGGCGGGACAACCCCATGGGGACGAGCTTGGCCGGATAAATCCCTTATTCAGTAGATCTTGTAATTGAAGCTTCAATTCCGCCAACTCATTAGGGGGCATACGGTACGATCTTCGAGAGATGGGAGTCGTACCGGGCTTTAGCTCAATTACGAATTCTACATCTCTTTCAGGGGGCAGTCCAGGCAAATCTTCCGGAAATACATCTGGAAACTCACATACTACCGGAATGTTCTTGATTTCCGGTACAATGGCTTCAAATATCCTACCAGAAGCTTTGGCTGGATTGGTTTTGGGGAGAGACAAAAGAATTTCCTCTTGATTATAGCTCAACCTGACGGTTCTGAGTTCAGTGTTGAGAATTGCCTTGTGTTGGGTTAACCAATTCATACCCAAAATTACATCTATATCCTGGCCTTTCAGAACAATCATGTTAGCAGGAAAGTTCTGTCCGGCCATGGTTACTGGCACTTCATAGGCCACTTCTCTAGTAAAAATATGTCCCCCAGGTGAATGAATTTTAAATCCCTCTTTTGATTCATGACATGCAATGTGATGTTGCTCCACAAATGTCTTGCTAATGAAGGTATGCGAAGCACCAGAATCAAAAAGAATAATTGCAGGGTGACTGGCCACAGGAAACATACCCATCATCACCGGCTCTCCCTCCGGTGTAGTAGCCACTTGAGTGTAATATACTCGCCCCGTCTTCTTGGTATTCTTGCCCGAAGTACTTCCCTTGCTTGGAGCTGCATTCCCTGATCCTTGCTGATTATTAGCCTGATTTTGCCTAGGATAGGGGCAATCTTTAATAAAATGCCCAGATTTGCCACAGTTAAAACATCCAGTTGAAGAACTTGGCAGAGCAGGGAATCGAGTGCCTGGGGCACCCGGCTGACTTTGGACAGTAGGGGCTTTGTTGGGACGAATAATTATGGGCTGCTTGAAAGGGAATGCTGGTGGACGAGAAAAAGTTTGGTTTTGGCTAGAAGGCCGGATGATGAACCGTTGCCTCTTCGCCGGGCCCTGACTAGGCCTATCACCACTGAATCCCTTATTTTTCCCAGAATTTGAGTATTTTGCCTCCACAGATAAGGCTGTACTGACAGCCTTTCCATATGTGAGATCAATACATGCAGCCATTTTTCGCTGCATCCGGTCATTTAGACCTCTCATAAAACAGTTCTTCTTCTTCAAATCAGTATTCACCTGATCAATTGCATATTGTGACAGGTGATTGAACTTGTTGAGATACTGATTAACAGTATCTCCCCCTTGTTTCAGTCTCATGAACTCTTCTTGCTTCATGTGCAGCACTCCCTCAGGAATGTAATGCTCGCGGAAGGCTACTTTAAATTCATTCCATGTAATTTGATGGTTGTCAAGTTGGATAGCCACAAAGTTTCCCCACCAAGTACTGGTAGGGCCTCGGAGTTGCTGTGCCGCGAACAATGGCTTCTGTGTTTCCGAACAACGAAGAAGGCCAAACTTCTGTTCGATGACTCGTATCCACTCGTCGGCTTCGAGCGGATCTTCTGCTTTGGTGAATAGAGGTGGACGAGTCTCGGAGAAGTCCAGATAAGTAGTCTCACGGGGACCTTGTTGAAAACCTCTTCCTGCTTGTTGCTGGAACTGCTGCTGACCCGCCATTTCCCTAAGGAAGCGGGTATTGTCGGCTGTAGCATTCACCAAGGCAGCAATTGCCTCGGCTAGCGTGGGTGGAACTGGAGGTGGATTCGGGGTAACATCCGACCCCCAGATATTCCGGCTGCGTCCTGTCCGCGAGTCCTGGTCGGCATCTGAGGCAAAAACATTTGAATAAACATAATGTGCCAAAGAAAACCTTCCATTTTACATTACTATAAAGAGTAATGATACAGACTCGATATTACATAACAGGATACATTACCCATTTTACAAAAGTTTAACCTATTATATAACAGTACACCCTACAATACACTACTCTCCTATTATTACACCATTAGTCCTGCTTTCCGTTACTTTTGGCGGCCTCATCGTCAGGTGTGGGAGTCCAGACGTCAACCAACCTCAAAGAAGGAGGGGGTTCAAGAAGGTCTAACTCCCCACCCAGCGCGCGTCCCGCAACGTGAGAGGGTCCGGCTCCTGACTCAGCAGAGTGTACAGGCTCACTAGGGTGTAATTGTGAGTATAACACATGGACTTCCTCATGCAAAGTATTGCAGTAGACCTGCAGGTTGTCAACAGCTGAGCTAAGTTCTTTAATTCGGGCCTGAGCCCTCGCTTCCTTAGCACATGCCAACATACGAGACTGTACTGCCCAGTCAAGTGCTAAGTCCCGATCAGCCAGCTGATCCTGCAGGTGACGGATATCCCTTCTTAGTTCATTAATTCTATCTCCGTCTGCAATCCAAGCATTGGTCCTGTGTTGCAGCGTTGCTTGAAGTCGATGCACTTCGGCTTCCAAGTCTCCTATAGGATCATTACTTCCGCTGCTACTGCTTTCGTGTCGAGGGGCTAGTTGATGCCGGGGTACTCCAATCGGTCCCGTTGACTTACGTGCCGTTAGCCTTGTGCGTGGCGGCATCTTTCTAAGGGGGAAAATTTATTAGCATAATTCTTAGCATGATGCATGAATAAGTACAGAATCAACCTTAGTTGATTCAATCCTTCTATACATTGCACTCTTCCTATCTGGTCTTTAAGATAAACTCTTCAGAATACTTAGGTAAGAAGAGAAAAGAATCTTTAGGTAAGACCTTTGAAAATCTTTTTGAAGATGCCTTATAATATCTGCAAAGAAGGGCTACGCTCCGATACCAGCTGTGACGGAACCTCCCAAGTAATCAGGTCCACCTACAGTTGTCCTTGTCTATCAGACACCCTGTAGATGTTCCTAAGTCACTTGACAAGCTCGGTATCTTTTCCGACCTTACCAGGAACGTTTCACCCGTCTTGCAGACATTACAAACCATCGGAGATAAAGATATGCGGAAGAGAATTACATAAACTTAAATTTATTACAAAAGCAAGCTCGAGTTATTTATTTACAGACCAGTCTAAAAGTGAGTGCATATAAGTAATAATTATACAAACCAAGGGAGACACAAACTTCTCCCGAGAAGCTAAAAAAAACAAAGATCCTAGATGGAGGACCGAGTCCTCCCGCACTTCAGTCTTGTTTTTCTTCGTTGGGAACCACCTTGGCACAGAAGCAGCAAAAGTCTGCTACTTCCCCACCTAAAAACAACAAAGGGATAAACCCTGAGTATGGAATTACTCAGCAAGTCTTACCCGACTAAGGAAAAGACTCTCAAGGGTATGCTGGATAATTAGGAATCAAGGAGAGGCTTTACCAAAGATCAACTTATACTTTTGCGGAAGTAGCTTACTAAAGTGAGTCCTTACTTTCAATATTTTAACGCCATATTAGGTATTAATAGACTCTATTTGCATCTAGTCTAATTTCACATCACATCAAGACAACATCATTTTTATCCATAGTGTTCACGTCCTGACTTTAGGTTGCAGGGAAGTGACCAAGTCTTCATAACCGCGAAGGTACGGCGATCCGAATCGATTATACTCAGCTGAGGATCTCCAATCACACGACATATGTAGCACTTAACCCTTGCATATGTCAACCCGCCACCGGGGTTCTTAAGACCGGATCAGGTTCACGCAAACCGAGAGCACAGATACACCACCGTCCAGCCTCTTGCCACGGAGGGTACACGCTACTCTCGCCACCGCTCCACTCCCATTTCGTGTTATCTTATTCCGGCCTTAGTCTGCCCGAGGCAAGGCTTACCCATGACGAGGCATGTGACCAGTTAAAGGGTCCTCGGTCAGCACGCCTACATACGCGTTAATCCTTAACCAACCTGGGTAGAACATCACCTGTTCCTACCCCAAGTCTCAATTTACATATTTCCATCCTTAGGATTGTGTCTGTTCCTTAGGATGAAAGAGCATCACAGGGAACTTTGCAGTAAGGTCCCATCATTGCTCCAAATGAAAATATTCTTGCAGGTAGAAGCCATCCTCTCCCGGGTTAAATTGAGGACAACCTCTATCCACAAGATCTAAGCAAGGCTAAGCATTTTTGTAAATCATACTTTTGATACTTCACAGAAGTATCTATAAAGGTATGGATATCAAGGAAAGCAATGCATCAAAGGGTTTCAAGTAACTCCTATGAACCTAATGCACATTTCACTAGACTTAAGTGTGCGAAAAGTATTTAAAAACACAAGGAAAAGGGTTGCATGCACCGGGGCTTGCCTTTGTTATCAGGTGTGTCCTGCTCGGATCCACAAATATCGAAATACAAGCAGTTGTCTGATTGAGGATCAGAGGTTGGTGGTATCCCTTCTTCAGAGACTTCTTCTTCTTCTTCGTGCTCTAACATAACCATATACATGCATAAGAATGGATGTCATGGGATGCTCATGAGGATGCAAAGATAATATAAACTTATTATCTAAGTTTTGAGTACAACTTTCCTTCACGGTACTCCGAGAACCTAGGGTTTCCGGAGTCAGTAAAGGAGTTCATGGAGCAGGGGGGGTGGTTTTGGGTTTAGTGATCAAACAAGGTCCAAATCAAACCAAACTCTACCCATGGCTTCTAAATAATGTGAAAAGCTCACATAAAAAGTTTGGGAAATTTTGGACTTATTATTTATTTTCTAAAAATCCAGAACCAATGGTTTAGGCTATTTTAAATACCCTAAAATTCCCTATTTGATCTAAAAATCATGAGTTTATTTTTATTAAATACTAGGGAAAATAAGGAACCTAGGAAAATTGGTCTCATATTTTTAGGATTTTTCTATAATTTTCTACAGATTTCTAAAGCTCTGCTGAAAAAGAAAAAGGAAAAATAGAAACAGTACTGGGCCGATTTCAAACTAGGAGGCCCAAGCCCGAGTGGATTCGTGCGCGCGCCCGCGCCCGCGAGGGAGGTTTTGCGCAGAGGTCCACGAGGTTTTAGCTAAACCAGAACAGGGTCGTTTACTATTGCGCAGAGTCACTGACACTTACAAAAAGGTCCCTGCGTTTCTATCAATTTGCAACCGGAAGTCCCCGACGGCGCTCGCGCACCGCCGCGCTCCGGCGAGCATCTACGCCGGCCGATTGGGGCTAAGGCAGGTGCTAAGCTTCGGCCGAGACCAAATCCGAGTCCCCATGAATGTTTCCCCCAACTTAATTGCACTATTGGTGAACTATGGAGCTCCGGCCACGGTGGCCGTGAGAATTGCGGCAATATGATCGTGTTCCCGGCGATTCATGGCGGTCTAACTCGATTCAATGGTTCGGTAAGCATCACGAGGAAGCAAGGACGTTGAAACAAGGAAACCGAGGATGAGATCGGTCCTGAAACGGGCTGACCACGGCGAGCTTGATTCAAGGCGGCGGAAAATGGATTTGGGGGAAATCCAAAATTTGCGAGTTCTAGCGAAGGGTGGCTAGCGATTAGTGGTGGCTGGATGCGTGAGGATGTGGTGAAGCTCACGGCGGGGTCAATTTATAGAGCCCCGAGGCGGTGGCGCTTAATTTAAGCGGCTAGCGGAGGTGACCGGAGATAAGGAAGAAGACGTCGCGGTGAATTCGTGGCTAATGGCGTGGCAAGCTCCCCGTCGACGATGGGATGGCCTAGAGGAGTCACGACGGCACGGTGGAAAAGCTTGGACACGCGACGCACGGCCGGGAGACGGCGGTCACCGGCGTTCCTATCGAATTCCGCCGCGGTGACGCATGTACGGTGGCCGGACTTGTTTATGGCCGGAGTTATCTACGGCGAGGATATTTACGCGACTCCGAGCGCTATCCAGTTACCCGGGAGTGCGAATCTCAACGGCGGCGACGACCCCGACGCAAGGTCATCGGCGGCGAAGACCCTGCGCTGGCGGTCTGATCCCCAGATTCACTGTACCATGGCACTGCTTCATCAGGCTTCTGACCGAGCAATTTTAGAGTCATTTTTCTCCAGATTTCTCATAAGAACTTCATCAACTCTCAGTAGCAAAGTTGTAGAGTTATAAACCAGCTACAATTCAACTATAGAGATCAAACTTATTTGAGCACTGGATCATGCTTGGATTTGAGCTGGAAGTTGATGTCAGTCGTCTGCTATTCTGAATTTCAGATCAAACAGCCTGACAGCCAGTTTTTGATTGGGTTTTTCTCTAAATTTCTCATAACAACTAAGCTCACACTCTTTAGCAAAGTTGTTCTCCTATAATTGGTCTACAAGTTTGATGTGGTGACCTAGGGCAAAAACCCTATATTCTGAAAGATACAAGGCTCCAAAGTTGAGCCAATATCACTGAAATCCAGACTTAACCCCAAAAAGGTTAAGTGGGGCACTTTTGCACTTAAGTCCAAATTTCAAGTTTTGGATTGCAAATTCTCATATAAGTGACCCAAATGACTTAAGATACTTATTTGTCTAGGTTTTTGCACTTTAGTCCAAAAGTGGACTAATTTTGCACATAGGTCCCTCGGGTTTGGTTTAGGGCTTTCCAGGGTTCCAATTAGGGTTTCTGGTATCCCAGGGGTATAAGTGTGATTCAACTTTATTCTTGGAGTCATTTTATGACTTTTACCCTAAAGCTTTTAGGTTTTCTTAGCTTGAGTTAGGTTTTACCCCGTTTAACCACTATTTAGGGTTAAGTCCTTTAACCAGGGTCTTATTTGTAAAACATTAAAACAATACAACTTGTTTGAAATTTTTGCCTAGTGAATGCACTCTAGGTGTGTCAAACATATGCAATGCCAATGCTTATGATGTCATGCTCAAGTTTTAGTTATAGTAACACCAGGGTGTTACATATATAATGGTGGTAAAGTGCATGGCATCAGGCCAATGTTGCCAAGCAGATATTTTTATATGCAGAGATGTATAGTCTAGCTCGTTTTTATCATTGCACATGGGTTACCGAATTACTCATAGCATTCTGAAATTGGGTATTGATTTATGCAACATTTTTAGGTATTATAATTTTGAAAGAGAACTTATAACAATAATTAATTATTTGTGGTGTTGCCAGCAGGGCAAACATTTCTCCTCATATTATATACCAAATTGTTCTATATAGCATTATTTCGATCTCTTCATTTTTCAACAAAAAGAGAAGCTTTGGAATAGAATAGACAAGACCAAGAATTCCTTTTATCTGGGAAAATTAATCTGATTCTTAAGCTTTCGATAAAGCAAATGGAGATAACTCCTTGGCAAGAGCGAAAGAAATACCAATATCCGCCTGGGACTAGTCTTCAACAACAAATAGTAGTGCTCTCATAAGAATAAATCATCAGGAGTAGAGAGGATACAACAGGTCTCCACAAGATCTTCATATTTATATCACAAATTATCATCACTAGTAGTCTAGTGGTCAAGACATATGGCTCTTCTGGCTCCGAGGACAAAGGACATATTAATATCTAATTTAGCTTCAAGCTCTGCGGTGATGTGGGATTTCATGTCTATTTTTCTACTCCTTACTTCTGGTATATCTGAGATAGATTGTGGTAAGCATACCAAAAGATAGGATACAATGTAGTTCTGCTACATAACTTTTAGTTATATGTCCATTAAGGACTGACCTTTATCATTTGGCTTACAGTGTTGTCGGGGACCATAATTAGGGGTACCCTCAAGACGCCTAATTCTCAGCTGGTAACCCCCATCAGCATAAAGCTGCAGAGGCCTGATGGGTTTGATTAAGTCAGGGATCAGTCCATACGAGTGACTCGATCACGCCACGCCCGAGCCTAGCCTCGGGCGAGGGCAGCCGACCCTAAGATGACTCCGTCTCGCCTGAGGCCTCCTATTTCACGGCAGACGCATCACCGGCTCGCCCGAGGCCCCGCCTTCGATAAGAAGTAACCCTGACTAAATCACTGCGCCAACCGACCAAGTCACCGGGGCGTTTAACGCAAAAGGTAAGACCGACGGGCGACCAGACTTCGCCAGAGGTGCCATAGGAGGTTCCGCCCGACCCAGGGCTCGGACTCGGGCTAAGGCCCCGGAAGACGGCGAACTCCGCTCCGCCCGACCCAGGGCTCGGACTCGGGCTAAGGCCCCGGAAGACGGCGAACTCCGCTCCGCCCGACCCAGGGCTCGGACTCGGGCTAAGGCCCCAGAAGACGGCGAACTCCGCTCCGCCCGACCCAGGGCTCGGACTCGGGCTAAGGCCCCGGAAGACGGCGAACTCCGCTCCGCCCGACCCAGGGCTCGGACTCGGGCTAAGGCCCCGGAAGACGGCGAACTCCGCTCCGCCCGACCCAGGGCTCGGACTCGGGCTAAGGCCCCGGAAGACGGCGAACTCCGCTCCGCCCGACCCAGGGCTCGGACTCGGGCTAAGGCCCCGGAAGACGGCGAACTCCGCCTCGCCCGACCCAGGGCTCGGACTCCGCCTCGGCCTCTGCCGAACGACCTCCGCCTCGCCCGACCCAGGGGTTCGGGCTCGGCCTCTGTCATGCAGGACGGACTCGACCTCGACTTCGGAGGAGCCTCCACGACGCCCGACCTAGGACACAAGACCGCCACATCAACAGGAAGCGTCGTCATCACCCTGCCCTGAGCCGACTTGGGTCGCAGAGAACAAGACCGGCGTCCCATCTGGCCAGCTACGCCAGATAGGCAATAATGGCGCCCCGCTAGACCATGACGACGGCGGCTCTCAGCTCCCTTACGAAAGCAGGGAGACGTCAGCAAGAGCACAGCTGTTCCAACAGCTGTCCCTCCATCAAGCTCCACTGCTTCTCCAACAGCCACGACGCCACACCAACAGGGTGCCAAGATCTCTCCGGCTGCCACCTCGGCATGTACTTAGGGCGCTAGCTCTCCCTCGCTAGACACGTAGCACCTTGCTACACCCCCATTTTGTACACCTGGATCCTCTCCTTACGACTATAAAAGGAAGGACCAGGGCCTTCTTAGGGAAGGTTGGCCTCGCGGGGACGAAGGGCAGGGGCAGGCGCTCTCTCGGGGCCGCCCGCTCCCCTCACCTCGCGCGGACGCTTGTAACCCCCTACTGCAAGCGCACCCGACCTGAGCGCGGGACGAACACGAAGGCCGCGGGAATTCTCCGACTCCCTCACGACCCGGCTCCGGCCGCCTCGCTCTCTCTCCCCCCTTCGCGCTCGCCCACGCGCTCGACCCATCTGGGCTGGGGCACGCGGCACACTCACTCGTCGGCTCGGGGACCCCCCGGTCTCGGAACGCCGACAGTTGGCGCGCCAGGTAGGGGCCTGCTGCGTGTTGACGAGCAGTTTCCCGTCAAGCTCCAGATGGGTAGTCTCCAACGACCCCTTCAACCCAGGACGGTGCTCCGTTTCGGGAGTCTCGAGTTCATGTCCTTCGACGGCAACTACGACATGATACTCCTTCCACCGCCGCGCGACAGCGACAATGGTGGCGGACAGCCCACCCGCCGGCGGCGGAATCGACGACGCCTTTCCCGCGTGGGGGAAGGACAACTTTCGAGCTCGCCCCATCCTCTCCCTCGCCATCGGAGGAGGAGGAGGCGGGGCAACCAGGGCCGAGCGGGAGGCCGCGCTCCGACGGCTGTCGAGCAAATCGACATCCCCGGCGCCCCAACGGAGGACACGCCAAGCGTCGCCCTCGCGTTCGAGGCAAAGGCGAGCAGCATCCCCCCGCAACACGTCGACCCCGAGCAGGTGGACGACGCCAGCACGCTCACGGAGGGCCTGCAGGACGTCGCCCTCGCACCCAGGACGACGGCGCGATCAGCCCCCGACGTGACTTCATCGCTCCTCGTCGGCAAAAAGGTACCGATTGCTACCCATCTTTCGTCATTTCGACTCGACCTCAGCCCGCCTGGCGACCTCGCTTTGGCGGGCGCTCACGTTGAGGCGAGTGCAACCTCTCTGGGGTTTCGTGTGCGGTCGCCTTGGGACCGATTGACGGGTGTCTCGACCTACGGACCCTCTGGGTCCGAGGAAGATGACGACCCCAGCATCTGCTGGGATTTCTCCGGATCTGGCAACCCTAGTGCCATGCGGGACTTCATGACCGCATGTGACTACTGCCTCTCCGACTGTTCCGACGGCAGCCGCAGCCTTGACGACAAGGACCGCGGCCCGAGCCGCGAATGTTTCCACATCGAGCTAGGGGATCCCTCCGGAGGCGGCTGTCTCGGCATGCCGGAGGACGGTGATCCCCCTAGGCCAGCGCCTCGCGCCGACATCCCGCGGGAGCTAGCTGTGGTCCCCGTTCCGGCGGGGGGTCACGACCCATAGCTCGAGCAAGTCCGCGGGGCGCAGGCCGGGCTCGATGAGGGAGCGGGAGCGCTCGAGGCAATCCGCCAGAACATCGGGCAGGTATGGGCGAGCCAGCCCCCGGCCGGGGGAATACGTCACCTGCCCCAAGGTCTCCAGCACCGCATCACCAACGATGCCAGGGACAGACCGCCACCCGCATCCGGCGGAACCGGTCAGGACCTGGCCGCCGCAGCGATGCTCCTCCGCGCGATGCCGGAGTCATCAACCACCGAGGGTCGGCGAATCTAGGGAGAACTCAAGCATCTCCTGGAAGGCGCTGCGGCCCGGCGGGCCGAAAGCTCTGCCTCCCGAAGGCAGGGGTACCCCTCGGAACCTCGTGCCGCGACTTCCCGACTCACGCGGGAAGCCTCGGTCTACACCGGGCGCACGCGCAACACCGCACCTGCGGCCCCGGGCCGCCTCGGCGACGAACACCCTCATCGCGACCGTCGGGCACGCCTCGACGAAAGGGTGCGCCGAGGCTATCACCCCAGGCGTGGGGGACGCTACGACAGCGGGGAGGATCGGAGTCCCTCGCCCGAACCACCCGGTCCGCAGGTCTTTAGCCGAGCCATTCGGCGGGCGCCGTTTCCGCCCCGATTCCGACCCCCGACTACTATCACAAAGTACTCGGGGGAAACGAGACCGGAATTGTGGCTTGCGGACTACCGCCTGGCCTGTCAACTGGGTGGGACGGACGATGACAACCTCATCATCCGCAACCTCCCCCTGTTCCTCTCCGACACCGCTCGTGCCTGGTTGGAGCACCTGCCTCCGGGGCAGATTTCCAACTGGGAAGATCTGGTCCAGGCTTTCGCCGGCAACTTCCAGGGCACGTACGTGCGCCCCGGGAATTCCTGGGACCTCCGAAGCTGTCGGCAACTACCGGGAGAGTCTCTCCGGGACTACATCCGGCGGTTCTCGAAGCAGCGCACCGAGCTGCCCAACGTCACCGACTCCGATGTCATCGGCGCGTTCCTCGCCGGCACCACCTGCCGTGACCTGGTGAGCAAGTTGGGTCGCAAGACCCCCACCAGGGCGAGCGAGCTGATGGACATTGCCACCAAGTTCTCCTCCGGCCAGGAGGCGGTAGAGGCCATCTTCCGAAAGGACAAGCAGCCCCAGGGCCGCCCGTCGGAAGATGCTCCCGAGGCGTCTACTCCGCGCGGCGCCAAGAAGAAAGGCAGGAGGAAGTCGCAAGCGAAACGCGACGTTCCCGATGCAGACCTTGTCGCCGCCGCCGAGCACAAGAACCCTCGGAAGCCCCCCGGAGGCGCCAACCTCTTCGACAAGGCACTCAAGGAGACGTGCCCCTACCATCAGGGGCCCGTCAAGCACACCCTCGAGGAGTGCGTCATGCTTCGGCGCCACTTCCACAGGGCCGGGCCACCCGCAGAGGGTGGCAAGGCCCGCGACGACGACAAAAAGGAGGATCGCCAAGCAGGAGAGTTCCCAGAGGTCCGAGACTGCTTCATGATCTACGGAGGGCATGCGGCGAATCCCTCGGCTCGGCATCGTAAGCAAGAGCGTCGGGAGGTCTGCTCGGTGAAGGTGGCGGCGCCAGTCTACCTAGACTGGTCCGACAAGCCCATCACCTTCGACCAGGACGACCACCCCGACCACGTGCCGAGCCCGGGGAAGTACCCGCTCGTCGTCGACCCCGTCATCGGCGATGTCAGGCTCACCAAGGTCTTGATGGATGGGGGCAGCTGCCTCAACATCATCTACGCTGAGACCCTCAGGCTCCTGCGCGTCGATCTGTCATCCGTCCGAGCAGGCGCTGCGCCCTTCCACGGGATCATCCCCGGGAAGCGCGTCCAGCCCCTCGGACAGCTCGACCTCCCTGTCTGCTTCGGAACACCCTCCAACTTCCGAAGGGAGACTTGGACGTTCGAGGTGGTCGGGTTCCGAGGAACCTACCACGCAGTGTTGGGAAGGCCATGCTACGCGAAGTTCATGGCCATCCCCAACTACACCTACCTGAAGCTCAAGATGCCGGGCCCCAACGGGGTCATCACCGTCGGCCCCACGTACGAACACGCATTCGAATGCGATGTGGAGTGCGTGGAGTACGCCGAGGCCCTCGCCGAGTCCGAGGCCCTCATTGCCGACCTGGAAAGCCTCTCCCGAGAGGTGCCGGACGTGAAGCGGCACGCCGGCATCTCCGAGCTAGCGGAGACGGTCAAGGCCGTCCCTCTCGACCCCAGTGGCGACGCCTCCAAGCATGTCCGGATCAGTTCTGGGCTCGGTCCCAAATAAGAAGCAGTACTCGTCGACTTTCCTCGCGCAAACGTCGACGTTTTTGCGTGGGGTCCCTCGGGCATGCCCGGCATACCGAGGGATGTCACCGAGCACTCGCCGGATATCTGGGCAGGAGCCTGACTCGCCAAACAGCCTCTGCGCGAACGACGCCCGGGGGCTGCGCCCTTTCCCCACTCACACATAAGAATCAGTCATCAAGGAAGGGTCGGCCTCGCCCCGGCAGAGCCCGACCCTCCCTCGGGGGCTAAAAAGGGGGAACCCCTCTCGTCGAGTTTGGACGTACCGTTCCGCGTCAAAGAAACTCTTTTTTTCGGTCAAGAAGGGTTTTTTTTGCGTTCTCCCGGATGCGTCAGAAGCAGGGTCCCGAGGAGCGAACTTGGGTACGAGTAAATGGCGAGACCGACTGAGCTGGGGAACACCCATGCCTCCGGGCTAGGGACACCTCACTCGTCGCCTGCCACGAAAAAGGACCCAGCTCGGGAAATCACCCTGTTGTCGGCACTACGGACCAGGCGCGAAAATCGAAACGAAAAGGAGCATGACTTCACGGAAGAGAAGTAAAATGTCCAGGCCTCGGTGGCCGCGGCAAATCACACATCCAACAGAAATTGTCCCAACAAAAATCAGGCGTCGCCTCGGGCAGGCGCCGCGCCCTCAACTCCACCCCCGCCGGCGGTAAGGTCTGCCTCCGCTTCCGGCGGCGGCGCAGGAGGAAGAATCTCCGCTTCGAAGACGGTCGCCAGCGCCGCGCTCGGACCCGCAGCGACCGCGTCGAGCCGCTGAACTTCCGCCAGGGCCGCCTCGTCTTCGTCAGGAAGGCAGTACCCCTCACTGACCCGCTCCAAGTCCACGACGTAGTGGGAAGCGAGCACGGCGAAGGCCCGCCTGACGCCGTGGTGTAGCGCCCCGCGGACTTTACCGCGCGCGAAATCACCTAGGGCTTGAAGGCGGCTTTGGGGAGAGCTTCCTGAAGGGACGTCGCCGGGACCGAGTTTTCGATAGACCTCCGAGACGGCCTCGGACATGGCCGCGAGATCGACCTCCCTCTGCTCAGCAGCTCCAGCGAGCGCCTCGGCGAGCGCTTTGGCAGACTCGTCAAGAGCAGACTCGAGCTCTGCGAACAACCGAAAGAAAGACTTCAAACTCAAGCGAAAGAAACGGGCAAGAACGAGAACCGAGGACGGACGGGGCGCACCTCCGGCTCGGACGCATTGCTCCGAGGCCGCGACCTGGGCCGCGGCCAGATCAGCCGTGAGGGTCTTGGCCCGGTTTTCAGCCTCGGCGGCCCGGCCCCGAGTTTGGTCCCGCTCCTCGGCAAACTGGGCGAGCTCCGACCGCTGTTGTAGCACCTCCGTGCGCGCTGCCGCCGCCTCGGCCCTCAGGTCAGCGCAGAGCAACTGGAGGTCCGCTATCTTAGCGTCCTGCTGAGAAAGGCACGCGGTAGCCCCGGCGAGCGAAGTCCTCAGGGACCGCAGCGAGCCCCAGACGTCGGCCTCGCGGCGGATGAACGACGACTTGGCAGCGCTCCGGTCCGTCAGATCCTGGAAGGGAAAGCAAGACATCACGACGAACGCCTCGCTCGCAGAAGCGAGAAGGTATGCCTGAAACCATTACCTGAAGGATTTTGGGGACATCCCCGCAGAGAACCTCCAGCGACGATCGGAGCAACCCCACTGTCGCCTCCGCACGCTCGCGGAGCTCGTCCCAGGACTGGTCCTCCTCTTCGTCGTCAAGAACGAAGATAGGGCCCGAAGCCTCGCGGGTCCGGAATCGGAGCAACTGGCCCCGGGCCTCGGGGCTCCGCCGCACAGCGACAAGGCTGCCGCCCGCCCGGGAGCACGGCGCGTCCGCGCCCTCCTCTTCCGAGGCCCCGGGCGCCGACGCCGCGGCCGTCTCGACGCCGGCGGCAACCGCACGCTCTCCGACTGGGACGGTGCCAACTGCGGTAGCGGCAGACGCCGGCATGACCGACATGGCAGGCAAGCTCGGGACCACGCCGGTGCCGGCCGCCTCCCCGATCACGATGGCCACCTCGGCAGAGGAGCCCGCCTCGGGGACCTGCTCCCCCGGAACATGCGACGCCTGAGCCCCGTGCGGCGGAGCACCCTGCGAAAGGGTTGGCTGAGCGACAGGGCCCGAGGTGGCGCCAGCTGCCTGGACCAACGCCGTCTTGAGGGCCTTCCGAGGCGCCAGGTCGGTAGGGCCATGGCTCCGTTTGCTGGAAAAAACAAGAAAGGGAAATTCACGGCCCAGACGTATGAATGAAGCGCCGGGACGGAGACATTCCAAGATACCTACCCGCTCCGGACCATGATCCACGGTGCCTGGGGGGAGGTCTCTTGGCTCCCGCTTCCTGGAACCACCGCAGAGGTCCGCCTCGCCAACAGCCCCGGCGCCGCCCTCGCCTCGGACGCCCCTGAGGCCCGGGGGGCGGACTGCCCAGGCGCCGCCATGGCAACCTGAGGACCGCTCCCCCGTGCCGCCGGCGCGGGCGACGGTTCCCGAGGAACGGACCCCTCGGCCCGGCCCCCTGGAGTCGCGTCGGCTCCTCTAGCCAGAGGGTCAAGAACCCTCTCGGGTTGCCCCCGCCCCTCAGGTCGGGGATCCGGCGCCTCGGCTCCAGGGACCGACGACGTAGACCCGCTCGGGGGCTGACTCGACGACTCCCGGCCACATCCCAAGCCGGGGCTGAGGCCGAGACGAGCGGCCATGTCGTCCTCCTCCTCTTCGTCGTCGTCGTCGTCGTCATCATCGGACGTCTCCGGCGACAGCTCCCTGGGAAGTCCTTCCCTCTCCTGCTGACGACGGCGTTTCTCCAGGGCGTCCCGAGCCCGCCTCCGCCTGCGGGCCCGGGCCTTCTCCGCATCCTTTTTCTTCTTCTCCTCCTCCGCGGCGACCCGCCGCGCCGCCCGACCCACCGCGTCCTCCGGGACCGGCGGCAGGGAGGGTTTGTGCCGCCCCACCTCCTAAAAAGGGGGGAGAAAGAAACCCGATAGTGAGAATCAGAAGCAACCCGGTATGTGAAGAAGGAAGGGACGAACACTCACCAGAGCGACGCACCCCTGGTCGGGACGCATTCGAGGCTGGGAGAAGGCGTGGGGGTCCGGCTTCCCCATCGCGGCCGACACCCGCTGGTGGAGGGCATCGTGGGGAAGAGGATCAGGGGACATCCGTGACCCCTCCCAGTCGGCCTCCTGGGTCATCTCCCAAAGCGACAACCGCCGCTCCGCCAGGGGAAGCACCCTCCGGCGGTGGATGGCGGCAACCACTCCCGCGGCGGTGAGCCCTTCCTCCCGCAACGCCTTCAGGGCCTGGAGAAGAGGTTCGAGTTTCTTCTGCCTCTCGTGTGGAGTCCCGTGGCACCAGGCGTCGGGGGCGGCGGTGACAACCCGCTGAGAGAACGGCGGGAGCGACCCTCCGTCATTCCGGAGGTAGAACCACCGGCGCTGCCAACCCTTGTTTGAGGATGAAAGGACGGCAGGGATATACTGCAACGACCGCGACTGCCTCAGCAAGAGGGTGCAGCCGCCGGCCCGCACCGCCGCACGGACCTTCCTCTCCCCCGTCGACGAAGCAAAAAGCTCGGCAAAGAAGAGGTGAGTCCACAAATCCCAATGGGGGGCGATCCCCAGATACCCCTCGCACACCGCTACAAAGATAGCGGCTTGCGCGATGGAGTTGGGAGTGAGGTTGTGCAGTTCCACCCCGTAGTGGAACAGGATGGCCCGCATGAAGCGGCTCGACGGCACACCAAATCCCCGCTCATGGAAGGAGATGAAGCTCACGACATACCCCGGCGGAGGGGATGGAGCGACTCCGCCCGCGGGAGGAATCCATTTCGGCCGCTCCTTATCGGTGAGGGGGCGGAGCAAACCCTCGCCGACGAGGTCCTCCAGATCACCCGCCGTCACCGTGGAGAAGGGCCACGGGTCGCGCGGCGGGAGGATGGTCACCCGGTCAGCCATCGCCAAGGCAGAAGGAGTGGCGGCGTGAAGGACAGGGGAGGGCGGTTTCCTTTTCCTGGCTAGATCTCTCAGGCTGCAAAAAACCTGAGAAGGAGGCGAGAAGCGGAGTCGAGAACCGTCACCGGACCCTCTCCGGGGCACATAAAGGCCAAGGTCAAGACGGTTCCAACGTACCGCCCGAACCGGATGCGGGGTTCAAAAAACGCGAAGCGAAACAGCCGTTCCTCGAACGGCTCGCGCACGCAACGGCAGCCTCGCCGACCGCTTACCCCGGCGCATTAACTCCGCGGCGGAACAGGTGACGTTCCTGGCAGGGGCAGCTGGCGACGCTTCGCCTCCGCCAAAACGACCACGCCGAAAAAGGTACGCCACGACGTTCAATTTCGAATCCTTTTTCCCTTTTCCTTCTTTCTCTATCTCTTGCAACAGGGACCGAGAAGGGGGATAACCCCAAAGGGATCCTTCCCCGTGAAGGAACTAGGCTCCGAGCCTCCCTACTGATCAGGGGTTCGAAGGCTGGCCCCCCGAAGGGTTCAACAGCCGCCTCAGATCGCGTGGGCCCGACACCCACTACTGGTCAGGGGTTCGAAGGTCGGCCCCCGAAAGGTCCCACGACCGCCTCAGGCTACTCGGGCTCCGTGCCCCCTACTGATCAGGGGTTCGAAGGCTGGCCTGTCGAAGGGTTCACAGTCGCCTCAGACGCCGAGCGAGGGATGACCAGGGGTACGTTCGATACATAACCAAGGCTTGGGCTGCGCTCCCGAGGTACCCTAGGACATTTCCGAGACCAGCGGGAACAACTCTGTAACGGAATCCCATCGGAGGGATGCAACGAGCCCTCGGACCCCGTCGCTAGGGGACCGGGTCCGGCAGATCACCCGCAGGTACTTTTGGGCGTGCCTCCGGGCCCCTAGCCGACCCCCAACGAACGGGGCACGGACGTCCACTCGGATTACCCGATTGCAGCTCACCGGAGACACCATGTTCGGTGCCCATCGAGGGTAACATGGCGCACTCCCCCCCTCCTCCTTGCGGAAAGGCGACGTAGGGGCGTATATAAAAAAGCCGAGTCTGTCCCTGATCGTCCTCTCGCTCCGTGCGGAGGCTCGGGGGCTGCTCTCGCAAACCCGGCTCCGGCCAAACCGTTGACAGCGTCAACATACCAGCCCGAGAACTTGGGCCCCGACAGTGCACCTGGGCTACGCCCTGCTCGCATGAGGGAACCGCCAGACCAGCCGAAGCATTACGCAAGGCATTAAGACCTCGAAGGAGTGAAACCACTCCTCCGAGGCCTCGGGGGCTACACCTGGCGGGTGCGCTCGCGCGCACCCACCGGAACAAAGTACCACCGAGAAAGGCTGGTCCCCTTGCAAAAAAGTGCGACGCAAGCCTCCAAGCGAGTGTTAACACTCTCTTCGAGGCTCGGGGGCTACTGTCGGGGACCATAATTAGGGGTACCCTCAAGACGCCTAATTCTCAGCTGGTAACCCCCATCAGCATAAAGCTGCAGAGGCCTGATGGGTTTGATTAAGTCAGGGATCAGTCCATACGAGTGACTCGATCACGCCACGCCCGAGCCTAGCCTCGGGCGAGGGCAGCCGACCCTAAGATGACTCTGTCTCGCCTGAGGCCTCCTCTTTCACGGCAGACGCATCACCGGCTCGCCCGAGGCCCCGCCTTCGATAAGAAGTAACCCTGACTAAATCACCGCGCCAACCGACCAAGTCACCGGGGCGTTTAACGCAAAAGGTAAGACCGACGGGCGACCAGACTTCGCCAGAGGTGCCATAGGAGGTTCCGCCCGACCCAGGGCTCGGACTCGGGCTAAGGCCCCGGAAGACGGCGAACTCCGCTCCGCCCGACCCAGGGCTCGGACTCGGGCTAAGGCCCCGGAAGACGGCGAACTCCGCCTCGCCCGACCCAGGGCTCGGACTCCGCCTCGGCCTCTGCCGAACGACCTCCGCCTCGCCCGACCCAGGGGTTCGGGCTCGGCCTCTGTCATGCAGGACGGACTCGACCTCGACTTCGGAGGAGCCTCCACGACGCCCGACCTAGGACACAAGACCGCCACGTCAACAGGAAGCGTCGTCATCACCCTGCCCTGAGCCGACTTGGGTCACAGAGAACAAGACCGGCGTCCCATCTGGCCAGCTACGCCAGATAGGCAATAATGGCGCCCCGCTAGACCATGACGACGGCGGCTCTCAGCTCCCTTACGAAAGCAGGGAGACGTCAGCAAGAGCACAGCTGTTCCAACAGCTGTCCCTCCGTCAAGCTCCACTGCTTCTCCAACAGCCACGACGCCACACCAACAGGGTGCCAAGATCTCTCCGGCTGCCACCTCGGCATGTACTTAGGGCGCTAGCTCTCCCTCGCTAGACACGTAGCACCTTGCTACACCCCCATTTTGTACACCTGGATCCTCTCCTTACGACTATAAAAGGAAGGACCAGGGCCTTCTTAGGGAAGGTTGGCCTCGCGGGGACGAAGGGCAGGGGCAGGCGCTCTCTCGGGGCCGCCCGCTCCCCTCACCTCGCGCGGACGCTTGTAACCCCCTACTGCAAGCGCACCCGACCTGGGCGCGGGACGAACACGAAGGCCGCGGGAATTCTCCGACTCCCTCACGACCCGGCTCCGGCCGCCTCGCTCTCTCTCCCCCCTTCGCGCTCGCCCACGCGCTCGACCCATCTGGGCTGGGGCACGCGGCACACTCACTCGTCGGCTCGGGGACCCCCCGGTCTCGGAACGCCGACAAGTGTATACCATACTCGACAAAGCACTATCCCGAGTCATTCAGCGACTATGAGTATTTATAATTCTGGGATATGTATGCAACACAAGCATATATGTCTAAATAGGAGGAGCAAAGTGGTTCGACGAGAACACACAATGATTTTTCACGCCAACATAGTGAAATTTTCTTAGAGTAACCATTCGATGTACTCGTAACTTCGTGTTGCTAAGGTACTAGCCATTTATCTCAAAGTTCGCTTCATGTCGTTCAGCGACAAATAGCAATGTGCCAACATTTGGTTGAGCAATGTATGACTGAGATTCTAGCCTTTATTCATCTGATAAGGTCTTAGTGCTTACTAAAAAATTCCCAATTTATGATGTCTTCTATGCCAAAAAGGCTTTCATGCATTAATATTGAATTTCTTCAGGTTACTTCGGGTAAAACTTTATGCATGAGGAGAGAGCAAAGATTTAACTTATCTATGTTTCATTTTATTTCAATTTAATTTTCCAGATTTGATATAGTTGTTATGGCCACTTAGCGATATATATAAATATATGATGCCACACAACACAATCAAACAAAATTGCTTATTGTCGGCGTTTCGAACCCGGGGGGTCCCTGGACCGACGAGTAAATTGTCGTCGCATGCCCCAGCCCAGATGGGTCGGCGCGAGACGGAGCGCGAAGGGGGGAAGAAGCCGGAGGGAGACGGGCGTGAGAGGTGAAATCCCGCGGCCTTCGTGTTTGTCCCGCGCCCAGGTCGGGTGCGCTTGCAGTAGGGGGTTACAAGCGTCCACGCGGGAGGGAGCGAGCGGCCTCACGCGAGCACCGTCCCGTCCTTCCCCGCGCGGCCAACCCTCTGTAAGAGGGCCCTGGACCTTCCTTTTATAGGCGTAAGGAAAGGATCCATGTGTACAATGGGGGTGTAGCAGTGTGCTAACGTGTCTAGCGGAGGAGAGCTAGCGCCCTAAGTACATGCCATCGTGGCAGCCGGAGAGGTTTTGGCACCCGGTTCGTGTGGTGTCGTGGCCGTCGGAGGAGCGCTGGAGCCTGGCGAAAGGACAGCTGTCGGGGCTGTCGGGTCCTTGCTGACGTCCTCTTGCTTCCGTAAGGGGGCTGAGAGCCGCCGTCGTCATAGAGCGTGCGGGGCGCCATCATTACTTGTTTGGCGGAGCGATCCAGATGGGACGCCGGTCTTGTTCCCCGTAGCCTGAGTCAGCTTGGGGTAGGGTAATGATGGCGCCTCCTGTGACGTGGTCGATCTGAGCCCTAGGTTGGGCGAGGTGGAGGCTCCTCCGAGGTCGAGGTCGAGTCTGTCTTCCGAGGCCGAGGTCGAGTCCGAGCCCCTGGGTCGGGCAAGGCAGAGACCGTCGGCTGAGGCCAGGGCTGAGTCCGAGCCCTAGGGTCGGGCGAAGCGGAGTTCATCGTCTTCCGGGGCTGAGCCCGAGTCCGAGCTCTGGGGTCGGGCGAAGCGGAGTTCGTCGTCTTCCGGGGCTGAGCCCGAGTCCGAGCCCTGGGGTCGGGCGAAGCGGAGTTCGTCGTCTTCCGGGGCTGAGCCCGAGTCCGAGCCCTAGGGTCGGGAGAAGCGGAGTTCGTCGTCTTCCGGGGCTAAGCCCGAGTCCGAGCCCTGGGGTCGGGCGAAGCGGAGTTCTTCGTCTTCCGGGGCTGAGCCCGAGTCCGAGCCCTAGGGTCCGGCAAAGCGGAGTTCATCGTCTTCTGGGGCTGAGCCCGAGTCCGAGCCCTAGGGTCAGGCGAAGCGGAGTTCGTCGTCTTCCGGGGCTGAGCCCGAGTCTGAGCCCTGGGGTCGTGCGAAGCGGAGTTTCCTATGGCGCCTGGGGCCGGGCTTGGCTGCTGTCAGCCTCACTCTGTCGTGTGGCACAGTAGTCGGAGCGGCACAGGCGGCGCTGTCCTCTTGTCAGGCTGGTCAGTGGAGCGGCGAAGTGACTACGGTCACTTCGGCTCTGTCAACTGGAGGACGCGCGTCAGGATAAAGGTGTCAGGCCACCTTTGCATTAAATGCCCCTGCGATTTGGTCGGTTGGCGTGGCGATTTGGCCAAGGTTGCTTCTTGGTGAAGACTGGGCCTCGGGCGAGCCGAAGGTGCGTTCGTTGCCGTAGGGGGTCCTCGGGCGAGACGTAAACCCTCCGGGGTCGGCTGCCCTTGCCCGAGGCTGGGCTCGGGCGAGGCGCGATCGCGTCCCTTGAATGGACCGATCCTTGACTTAATCGCACCCATCAGGCCTTTGCAGCTTTGTGCTGATGGGGGTTACCAGCTGAGATTTAGGAGCCTTGAGGGTACCCCTAATTATGGTCCCCGACAGTAGCCCCCGAGCCTCGAAGGGAGTGTTAATACTCGCTTGGAGGCTTTTGTCACACTTTTTTGCAAGGGGACCAGCCTTTCTTGGTTGCGTTTTGTTCCGGTGGGTGCGCGCGAGCGCACCCGCCGGGTGTAGCCCCCGAGGCCTCGGAGGAGTGGTTTGACTCCTTTGAGGTCTTAGTGCATTTTGCAACACTTCGGCTGGTCTGGTTGTTCCCTCTTGCGAGTTGGCCGTAGCTCGGGTGCACGGTCGGGTCCCAAGTTCTCGGGCTAGTATGTTGACACTATCAACGGTTTGGCCGGAGCCGGGTTTGCGAGAGCAGCCCCCGAGCCTCCGCACAGGGCGAGAGGATGGTCAAGGACAGACTCGACTTTTTTACATACGCCCCTGAGTCGCCTTTCCGCAAGGAGGAGGGGGGAAAGCGCCATGTTGCCCTTGGAGGGCGCCGAACATGGTGTCTCCAGTGAGCTGCTGACGGGTAATCCGAGTGGACGCCCATGCCCCATTTGTTAGGGGTCGGCTAGAGGCCCGGAGGCGCGCTCCAAAAGTACCTGCGGGTGATCTGCCGGACCCGGTCCCCTTTCGACGGGGTCCGAGGGCTCGATGGCTCCCTCTGATGGGATTCCGTTACAAGATCGTTCCCGCTGGTCTCGGAAATGTCCTAGGGTACCTCGGGAGCGTAGCCCGAGCCTTGGTTATGTATCGAACGTACCCAGTGTCATCCCTCGCTCTGTGTCTGAGGCGGCTGTGAACCCTTCGAGGGCCAGCCTACGAACCCCTGATCAGTAGTGGGCGCGGAGCCCGAGTGGCCTGAGGCGGCCGTTGAACCCTTCCGAGGGGCCGGCCTTCGAACCTCTGACCAGTAGTGGGCGCGGAGCCCAAGCGCTCTGAGGCGGCTGTTGAACCCCTCCGAGGGGCCAGCCTTTGAACCTCTGATCAGTAGGGAGGCTCGGGGACTGTTTCCTTCACGGAGAAGGATCCCTTTTAGGGGTATCCCCCTTTCCCGGTGCCTGTTGTAAGAGAGAGAAAGAGGAAAAAGGAAAGAATACGAAATCGAGATGACATGGCACACCTTTTTGACGCGGTCATTATGGCGAAGGTGAAGCGTCACTCGCTTCTCCTGCCAAAGGTGCCGCCTGTCCCGCCGTGGAGTTAATGCGACGGGGCGAGTGGTTCGCGGGGCAGCCGTTGCACGTGCGCGAGCCGTTCGAGGAACGGAACCCGGGCGCGCCGTCTTCACGCCGTGGGAGAGGGTTCCCTTGTTGTCCCTGGATGGGACGTAAGCTTGGCTGACGACGTGACCGCTGCTTCCGCCCGCCTGCCACCGCTATTACTGCCGGCCCATTTTTGGCAGTATTGACCGTCGCGCCTGGCTGGCACTGTTGGGTCATACGCAGGGTTGCCTCGAGTCGCGGTACTGGTTCCGCAGTCGAGGAGGCGCGGTAGTGGTGCGAGTGGCGGTGCAGTTGCTCACACGTAGCAACCGGCGCGCCGGTTGCATGACGTGTGGGCCTGGGCCTCCATGCTGGGTGCGTTAGAAGTCGGAGGGGTGCACCCACTTGACGCGGTTGCATGCCGCCTGCATGGCTGTCCGCCCTTTCACCCGCTGGTCTGGGCGATAGTGGAGGAATGCTCGTAACCGCTGGGCAGTTGCATGCACCGCGCGTGGCGGTTTGGCTTCTTCTGCTCTGGCCAGCTTGCATGATGCGTGGGACCCTGCCCCAGCGTCGTAGGGGGAGGACCTTGGAGCATGTTGGAGAAGACTCAGCCCGCGACTGCTGGGGACGCAAGTAGGGAGAGTCGCCTTTAAAAGGAGGGTGACCCCCTTGAAAGGCGACCATGTCTTCGTGCTCCCTTATGCATCGTGTCTTTCCACCTTCCGAGCCCCCAGATGGGGAACACCCGCAATCCTTCCGCCTTGTCGTTGGAGGAACGCAACTTCGTGGAAGTTGGTACCTTTCAGCCATCGTTCGGCTTCAAGGATTTTCATCACGCGGCCCAGCCGCATCCCCTCGCCGGTGGTAACCCAAGACGGTGACCACCAGCCCCTGGATGGGGAGAAGCAAGTCGGGTTGCGGCCCCCGCCCCTCCCTCAGCTTCAAGGATGTTTATCATCCTTGCTGGGGCAGAGAGCGAGGCGAGCCGGGGCTCTACCTCCTGCACGGGTCGGCTGGCCACCTCCTCTTCCAGCTTCTAGTGGTGGAAACCATCCTCTAGCTCTGCGGAGGAGGTGTCCTCCAGCCATGCCGGGGAAGGCGAACTGTTGCTGCCTAGCTAGGATGCAACATTCCGTCCTCTTCCTCGCTTTCGTGGCGAGGATGGGAGCGAGGACCTATCGGTGCGCTTTGGAACGGCCCGCGTTTGCCGGTGCGGCGTTGGTGGAGAGGCGGACGCCGCCATCGGTGCTGACGTGGTGGCAGCCGGGGGAAGCTTCCCCACCGTCGAGGCCGTCAGCGCCGCCTACGGGCCGGCCTCCGGCTCTTTGGCTTTGATGTCTGGTTCGTGTCCCTTGAGCGGGGACGCGAACGAGAGCCTTCCGGTGGCCGCGTCCGTCCTGGGACCATAGCTGCTGCTGCAGAGGTCGCTGGTGAGTCGCCCGGAACTTGTCGCCCCGCAGGCTCCCCGGTGTAGAGGTTGTTCATACCCGCGGGGACGGAACCGGAGTTCCGTTTGTGATGGCACCTTGAATGTCGGTCTTTTGTTCATTGTGGCTGTCGGGGCCTGAACATGTATGTATTTTCGGCACGGAGCCGTGTTTTTTCCTCATTTTGAGCACTAAGACTCGCCTGTCGGCTATCTGAACCGCTTCACCAAGTGTGAGTTGCCTCGTGCAAAGGTGACGAGTGAGGTATCCGTATCCCGGAGGCGTAGGAGTCCCTCGGCTCGGTCGGCCTTGCTGTCCGAGGCTTCTCTTGCTTAGTTAAAGGAAACCCTCGGCCGCTCTCTGATGAGCCGAAGCCGGAGGTAGCGGTGTCAGCACGGACAGAGGCTGAGTTGGCTCGAAAAGAAGACTTGGTCGGCCAGAGCCTGGCCGGGTCGTCCACTGGCAGGACCGACGCCGGAGTTGAGTTGCCGAGGCCACGGGCCAGGCTGATGTCTTCGGGGGACAGCTGGCCGAGGCCTCGGGGTGGCCGGCCGAGCCGTCTGCTCGAGCCGGATTCCTGGAGAAGACCCTAGCGGCGATGGCCCGGGCGTGGTGCTGATGTCGTCCTTTAGAGTGGAGATCCTCCGACCGCGTCGCCGTCCGAGGCTAGGTCGGACCTCGCCGAAGGCGTAGTTGACGTCGAGGGTGCTGCTTCTCCCTTCAACTGCCAAGATCTGAGCCTGCAGGATCAGATTATCTTGTAGTGTGTGTATGTTTTCTGCGGCCGCCGAGGCCCAAACATACCATCGTCGTGTTGTAAAGCTGCGTTTCCTTTCCCCTTGTTTCGAGTATCTGGACTTATTTGTCGGCAACAGAATTGTTTGTGCGAGCGAGAGTTACTTTTCACGGAAGGTGATGAGTGAGGTATCCGTATCCCGGAGGCGTAGGAATCCCTCGGCTCGGTCGGCCTTGCCGCTTACGCGCACTCTTACTCGTCCATAGGGTTCTGTCACCGACGCAGTCGAGAAGGCCCGAAAAATCGTTTTGGCAGAGGAGCTTTCGAGCGTGAAGACTCGTTCGGTCCGCGGAATCACCTATCCGAGCGCGAGTTACTTATCGCAGAAGGTGATGAGTGAGGTATCCGTATCCTGGAGGCGTAGGAGTCCCTCGGCTCGGTCAGCCTTGGCTGCTTATGTGTACTCCGTCGTTTTTAGGATCCACTTTCGAAGTAGTCGAAAAGCACGAAAGACATTCTGGCAGAAAAGATCTTTTTCCGAGGAAAATTTTAACGCAGAGGGGGTTCCCCCCTTTTAGCCCCCGAGGGAGGGTCGGGCTTTGCCGAGGCAAGGGTGACCCTTCCTTGATGACTAAACTTTGCGTGGGAACGAGGCATACGAACAACTTGAAAGCATCTTAAGGGTAGAAGCGACGTAGCTGTTGGATGTTCCAAGCGTTGCTGTAGACCTCGCCTTGACTGTTGGCCAGCTTGTACGTTCCGGGCTTCAGAACCTTGGCGACGACGAACGGCCCTTCCCAGGGAGGCATGAGCTTGTGCCGCCCTTGGGCGTCTTGTCGCAGCCGAAGCACCAGGTCGCCCACCTGGAGGTCTCGGGACCGAACCCCTCGGGCGTGGTAGCGTCGCAGGGACTGCTGGTACCGCGCCGAGTGTAGTAAGGCCATGTCCCGAGCCTCTTCTAGCTGGTCTAGTGAGTCTTCTCGATTAGCTTGATTGCTTTGGTCGGCGTAGGCCCTCGTCCTCGGGGAACCGTATTCTAAGTCTGTGGGCAAGATGGCCTCGGCCCCATAGACTAGAAAGAACGGTGTGAAGCCCGTGGCCCGGCTCGGCGTCGTCCTCAGACTCCAGACCACCGAGGGGAGTTCCTTCATCCACCGCTTGCCGAACTTGTTGAGGTCGTTGTAGATCCGAGGCTTGAGTCCTTGAAGAATCATGTCGTTGGCACGCTCTACTTGCCCATTCGTCATGGGGTGAGCCACGGCGGCCCAGTCTACCCGGATGTGGTGACCCTCGCAGAAGTCCAGGAACTTTCTGCCGGTGAACTGGGTGCCGTTGTCGGTGATGATGGAGTTTGGGACCCCAAAGCGATGGATGATGTTGGTGAAGAACGCCACCGCCTGTTTGGACCTAGTGCTGTTTAGGGGTCGGACCTCGATCCACTTGGAAAATTTGTCGATGGCGACCAACAGGTGCGTGTAGCCCCCGGGTGCCTTCTGCAAGGGGCCGACTAGGTCCAGACCCCACACAGCAAACAGCTAGGTGATGGGTATGGTCTGCAGGGCCTGAGCAGGCAGGTGGGTCTGCCTTGCGTAGAACTGACACCCTTCGCAGGTGCGGACAATTCTAGTGGCGTCGGCCACCGCCGTCGGCCAGTAGAAACCTTGTCGGAAGGCGTTTCCAACAAGGGCTCGAGGTGCTGCGTGATGGCCACAAGCCCCCGAGTGTATCTCTTGTAGGAGCTCCTGGCCTTCGGCGATGGAAATGCATCGCTGGGGGATGCCCGAGGGGCTGCGGTGGTAGAGCTCCTTCCCATCTCTCAGCAAGACGAACGACTTGGCACACCGCGCCAACCGCCGAGCCTCGGCCTGGCCGAGGGGTAGCTCTCCTCGGTGGAGATATTGCAGGTACGGGGTCTGCCAGTTTCGATTAGGCGTGACCCCGCTCCTCTCCTCCTCGATGCGCAGTGCCTCACCCTCGGAGGTCGAGGGTACCTCAGGCCGAGCCGAGGGTGCCTCGGGCCGAGCTGAGGGTGCCTTGGACTGAGCCGAGGGTGCCTCGGGCTGGGCCGAGGCCTTCTCGGGCTCGGGCGTGTCGTCGGTCATGACGGAGGGTTGATGCAAGTCTCGGGAGAAGACGTCCGGGGGAACCGTTGTTCGCCCCGAGGCTATTTTAGCCAGCTCGTCTGCAGTCTCGTTGTAGCGCCGGGCGACGTGGTTGAGCTCGAGCCCGTAGAACTTGTCTTCCAGGCGCCGAACCTCATCGCAGTAAGCTTCCATCTTCGGGTCACGGCAATGGGAGTTCTTCATGACTTGGTCGATGACGAGCTACGAGTCACCGCGAGAGTCGAGGTGTCGGACCCCCAGCTCGATGGCGATGCGCAACCCGTTGACCAGAGCCTCATACTCAGCCACATTGTTGGACGCCGGGAAGTGGAGGCGTAGCACGTAGCGTAGGTGCTTCCCGAGGGGCGAGATAAAGAGCAGGCCTACGCCTGCTCCTGTCTTCATCAGCGACCCATCGAAGAACATGGTCCAGAGTTCCGGTTGGATCGGAGTTGTTGGGAGCTGGGTGTCAATCCATTCAGCCACAAAGTCCACCAAGACCTGGGACTTGATGGCCTTCCGAGGGGCGAACGAGATCGTCTCGCCCATGATTTCCACCGCCCACTTTGCAATTCTACCCGAGGCCTCTCGGCACTGGATGATCTCCCCCAGGGGGAAGGATGACACCATAGTTACCGGATGAGACTCGAAGTAGTGTCACAACTTCCGCCGCGTTAGGATCACCGCGTACAGCAGCTTCTGAATTTGTGGGTAGCGGATCTTGGTCTCGGACAGTACCTCACTGATGAAGTAGACTGCCCTTTGGACGGGCAATGCATGCCCCTCTTCTCATCTCTCAACTACGATTGCGGCGCTAACCACCTAAGTGGCCGCGGCGACGTAGATTAAGAGGGCTTCTCCGGCAGCGGGGGGCACCAAGATGGGCGCGTTTGTGAGGAGCGCCTTCAGGTTCCCGAGGGCTTCCTCGGCCTCAGGGGTCCAAGTGAAGCACTCAGCCTTCCTTAAGAGGCGGTACAGAGGCAGGCCTCTTTCGCCGAGGCGCGAGATGAAACGGCTCAGGGCCGCAAGACATCCCGTGACTCTGTACGCCTTTCAAGTCCTTGATGGGCCCCATGCTGGTGATGGCCGTGATCTTCTCCGGGTTGGCCTCGATGCCCCGCTCGGAGACGATGAACCCCAAGAGCATGCCTCGGGGAACCCCGAAGACACACTTTTTAGGATTGAGCTTCATGCCTTTCGCCTTGAGACATCGGAATGTCACTTCAAGGTCGGAAAGGAGGTCGGAGGCTTTCCTCGTCTTGACTACGATGTCATCGACGTAGGCCTCGACCGTCCGGCCAATGTGTTCGCCGAACACATGGTTCATGCACCGTTGGTACGTTGCACCCGCATTCCTCAAACCGAACGGCATGGTAACATAGCAGTACATGCCGAAGGGTGTGATGAAAGAGGTCGCGAGCTGGTCGGACTCTTTCATCCTGATCTGGTGATACCCCGAGTAGGCATCGAGGAAAGACAGGGTTTCGCACCCAGCAGTGGAATCCATGATTTGATCGATGCGAGGCAGAGGGTAGGGAACTTTCGGACATGCTTTGTTTAGACCAGTGTAGTCTACACACATCCGCCATTTCCCTCCTTTCTTTCTCACAAGCACAGGGTTGGCAAGCCATTCGGGATGGAATACCTCTTTGATGAACCCTGCCGCCATTAGCTTGTGGATCTCCTCGCCTATGGCTCTGCGCTTTTCTTCGTCGAATCGGCGCAAAGGCTGCTTCACGGGTCAGGCTCCAGCTCGGATATCCAGCGAGTGCTCGGCGACATCCCTCGGTATGCCGGGCATGTACGAGGGACTCCACGCGAAAACGTCGGCGTTCGCGCGGAGAAAGTCGACGAGCACTGCTTCCTATTTGGGATCGAGCTCGGAGCCGATCCAGATTTGCTTGGAGGCGTCGTTGCTGGGGTCGAGAGGGACAGATTTAACCATCTCCGCTGGCTCGAAGTTGCCGGCGTGGCGCTTCACGTCTGGCGCCTCCTTAGAGAGGCTCTCCAGGTCGACGATGAGGGCCTCGGATTCGGCGAGGGCCTCGGCGTACTCCACGCACTCCACGTCGCAATCGTACGCGTGTCGGTACGTGGGGCCGACGGTGATGACCCCGTTGGGGCCCAGCATCTTGAGCTTGAGGTAGGTGTAGTTGGGGACGGCCATGAACTTAGCGTAGCACGGCCTCCCCAGTACTGCGTGGTAGGTTCCTCGGAACCCGACCACCTCGAACGTGAGGGTCTCCCTTCGGAAGTTGGAGGGCGTCCCAAAGCAGACGGGTAGATCGAGTTGTCCGAGGGGCTGGACGCGTTTCCTGGGGATTATCCCGTGGAAAGGCGCAGCGCCTGCCCGGACCGAGGACTGATCGACCCGCAGGAGCCCGAGGGTCTCGGCGTAGATGATGTTGAGGCTGCTGCCTCCGTCCATGAGGACCTTGGTGAGCCTGACGTCGCCGATGATGGGGTCGACAACGAGCGGGTATTTCCCCGGGCTCGGCACGCGGTCGGGGTGGTCGTCTTGGTCGAAGGTGATGGGCTTGTCGGACCAGTCTAGGTAGACTGGCGCCACCACCTTTACCGAACAGACCTTCCAACGCTCTTGCTTGCGGTGCCGAGCCGAGGCGTTCGCCACTTGCCCACCGTAGATCATGAAGCAGTCGCGGACCTCGGGGAACTCTCCTGCCTGGTGATCTTCCTTCTTATCGTCGTCGCGAGCCCTGCCACCCTCCGCGGGTGGCCCGACCTTGTGAAAGTGGCGCCGAAGCATGGCGCACTCCTCAAGGGTGTGCTTGACGGGCCCCTGATGATAGGGGCACGGCTCCTTGAGCATCTTGTCGAAGAGGTTGGCACCTCCGGGAGGTTTCCGAGGGTTCTTGTACTCGGCGGCGGCGACAAGGTCCGCGTCGGCGGCGTCGCGTTTCGCTTGCGACTTCTTCTTGCCTTTCTTCTTGGCGCCACGCTGAGTTGACGCCTCGGGGACATCTTCCGGTGGGCGGCTCTGGGGCTGCTTGTCCTTCCGGAAGATGGCCTCAACCGCCTCCTGGCCAGAGGCGAACTTGGTGGCGATGTCCATCAGCTCACTCACCCTGGTAGGGGTCTTGCGACCCAGCTTGCTCACCAGGTCACGGCAAGTGGTGCCGGCGAGGAACGCGTCGATGACATCCGAATCGGTGATGTTGGGCAGCTCGGTGCGCTGCTTCAAGAATCGTCGGATGTAGTCCCGGAGAGACTCTCCCGGCTGCTGTCGGCAGCTTCAAAGATCCCAGGAGTTTCCAGGGCGCACATACGTGCCCTGGAAATTGCCGGCGATGGCTTGGACCAGGTCATCCTAGTTGGAGATCTGCCCCGGAGGCAGGTGTTCCAGCCAGGCGCGAGCGGTGTCGGAAAGGAACAGGGGGAGGTTGCGGATGATGAGGTTGTCATCGTCCGTTCCACCCAGTTGGTAGGCCAGCCGGTAGTTCGCGAGCCACAGTTCCAGTCTCGTCTCCCCCGAGTACTTTGTGATAGTAGTCGGGGTTCGGAACCGAGTCGGGAACGGCGCCCGTCGTATGGCGCGGCTGAAAGCCTGCGGACCGGGCGGTTCGGGCGAGGGACTCTGATCCTCCCCGCTGTCGTAGCGTCCCCCACGCCTGGGTTGGTAGCCTCGGCGCACCCTCTCGTCGAGGTGGGCCCGACGGTTGCGGTGATGGTGCTCGTTGCCGAGGCGACCCGGGGCCGCAGGCGCTGTGTTGCGCGTGCGCCCGGTGTGGACCGAGGCTTCCGGTATGAATCGGGAAGTCGCAACGCGATGTTCTGAGGGGTACCCCTGCCTTCAGGAGGCGGAGCTTTTGGCCCGTCGGACCACGGCATCCTCCAGGAGATTCCTGAGCTCTCCCTGAATTCGCCGCCCCTCGGTGGTTGATGGCTCCGGCATCGCGCGGAGAAGTATTGCCGCTGCAGCCAGGTTCTGGCCGACTCCACTGGAAGTCGGTGGCGGCCTTACCCTGACATCGTCGGCGATGCGGTGCTGGATACCCTGGGGTAGATGACGCACTTCTCTGGCCGGAGGTTGGCCCGCCCATTCCTGCCCGATGTCCCGGCGGATCGGCTCAAGTGTTCCTGCCCCCTCGTCGAGCCTGGCCTGCATCTCACGAATTTGCTCGAACTGTGGGTCATGACCCCCCGCCGGGACGGGGACCACAAATAGTTCCCGAAGGATGTCAACGCGAGGCACAGGCCTAGGGAGATCACCATTCTCCGGCATACCAAGATGGTTGCCTTCGTTGGGACCCCTAGATTGACGTGGAAACATTCATGACTTGGGCCGCAGTCCTCGTCGCCGAGGCTGTGGCTACCGTCGGAACAGTCGAAAAGGCAGTAGTCGCACGCAGTCATAAAGTCCCGCATGGCACTAGGGTTACCAAGTCCGGAGAAATCCCAACAGAAGTCGGGCTCGTCATCTTCCTTGGACCCCGAGGGCCCGTAGGTCGAGACGGCTGTCAGCCGGTCCCAGGGTGACCGCATACGATACCCCAGAGGGTTTGGACTCGCCTCTACGAGAGCGTCCACCAAAGCGAAGTCGCTTGGTGGGTCGAGGCTGAATCCAAAAGGCGTGAGATGGGAATCGGTTGGTACCTCTTGGTCGACGGGCGGTGACGAGGTCACGTCAGGGGCTGACTACACCGTCGTCTCAGGTACGAGGGTGACGCCCAGCAAGTCCTTCGCGAGTGTGCTGGCGTCGTCCGTTTGCTTGGGATTGGCGTGTTGCGGGGAGACGGCGCTCGTCTTCGTCTTAGACGCGAGGTCGATGCCCGATGTGCCCCCCGTTGGGGCGCCGGCGTCGTTGACTCGCTCGACATCCGACGAGGTGTCGCCTCCTGCTTGGCCTTGGTTGCCCCGCCTCCTCCGCCATCGGTGGGGGAGGGGACGGGGCGAGCTCGAATGTTGTTCTTCCACCACGCGGGGAAGACGTCGTCGATTCCACCGCCGGCGGGCGTGCAGTCGGTCGCCATTGTCGCTGTCGCGCGGCGGGGGAAGGAGTATCATGTCGTAGCTGCCGTCGAGGGACATGAACTCAAGACTCCTGAAACGGAGTACCGTCCCGGGCTGGAAAGGTTGCTGAAGACTGCCCATCTGGAGCCTGACGGGAAGCTGTTCATCAACACGCAGCAGGCCCCTACCTGGCGCGCCAACTGTCGGCGTTTTGAACCCGTGGGGTCCCTGGACCGACGAGTAAATTGTCGTCGCGTGCCCCAGCCCAGATGGGTCGGCGCGAGACGGAGCGCGAAGGGGGGAAGAAGCCGGAGGGAGACGGGCGTGAGAGGTGAAATCCCGTGGCCTTCGTGTTTGTCCCGCGCCTAGGTCGGGTGCGCTTGCAGTAGGGGGTTACAAGCGTCCATGCGGGAGGGAGCGAGCGGCCTCACGCGAGCGCCGTCCCGTCCTTCCCCGCGCGGCCAACCCTCTGTAAGAGGGCCCTGGACCTTCCTTTTATAGGCGTAAGGAAAGGATCCAGGTGTACAATGGGGGGTGTAGCAGTGTGCTAACGTGTCTAGCGGAGGAGAGCTAGCGCCCTAAGTACATGCCATCGTGGCAGCTGGAGAGGTTTTGGCACCCGGTTCGTGTGGTGTCGTGGCCGTCGGAGGAGCGCTGGAGCCTGGCGGAAGGACAGCTTTTGGGGCTGTCGGGTCCTTACTAACGTCCTCTTGCTTCCGTAAGGGGGCTGAGAGCCGCCGTCGTCATAGAGCGTGCGGGGCGCCATCATTACTTGTTTGGCGGAGCGAGCCAGATGGGACGCCGGTCTTGTTCCCCGTAGCCTGAGTCAGCTTGGGGTAGGGTAATGATGGCGCCTCCTGTGACGTGGTCGATCCGAGCCCTAGGTTGGGCGAGGTGGAGGCTCCTCCGAGGTCGAGGTCGAGTCTGTCTTCCGAGCCCTGGGGTTCGTCGTCTTCCGGGGCTGAGCCCGAGTCCGAGACCTGGGGTCGGGCGAAGCGGAGTTCGTCGTCTTCCGGGGCTGAGCCTGAGTCCGAGCCCTGGGGTCGGGCGAAGCAGAGTTCGTCGTCTTCCGGGGCTGAGCCCGAGTCCGAGCCCTAGGGTCGGGCGAAGCGGAGTTCGTCGTCTTTCGGGGCTGAGCCCGAGTCCGAGCCCTGGGGTCGGGCGAAGCGGAGTTCGTCGTCTTCCGGGGCTGAGCCCGAGTCCGAGCCCTGGGGCCGGGCGAAGCGGAGTTCGTCGTCTTTCCGGGCTGAGCCCGAGTCCGAGCCCTGGGGTCGGGCGAAGCAGAGTTCGTTGTCTTCTGGGGCTGAGCCCGAGTCCGAGCCCTGGGGTCGGGCGAAGCGGAGTTCGTCGTCTTCCGGGGCTGAGCCCGAGTCCGAGCCCTGGGGTCGGGCGAAGCGGAGTTCGTCGTCTTCCGGGGCTGAGCCCGAGTCCGAGCCCTGGGGTCGGGCGAAGCGGAGTTTCCTATGGCCCCTGGGGCCGGGCTTGGCTGCTGTCAGCCTCACTCTGTCGTGTGGCACAGCAGTCGGAGCGGCGCAGGCGGCGCTGTCCTCTTGTCAGGCTGGTCAGTGGAGCGGCGAAGTGACTACGGTCACTTCGGCTCTGTCGACTGGAGGACGCGCGTCAGGATAAAGGTGTCAGGCCACCTTTGCATTAAATGCCCCTGCGATTTGGTCGGTTGGCGTGGCGATTTGGCCAAGGTTGCTTCTTGGTGAAGACTAGGCCTCGGGCGAGCCGAAGGTGCGTTCGTTGCCGTAGGGGGTCCTCGGGCGAGACGTAAACCCTCCGGGGTCGGCTGCCCTTGCCCGAGGCTGGGCTCGGGCGAGGCGCGATCGCGTCCCTTGAATGGACCGATCCTTGACTTAATCGCACCCATCAGGCCTTTGCAGCTTTGTGCTGATGGGGGTTACCGGCTGAGATTTAGGAGCCTTGAGGGTACCCCTAATTATGGTCCCCGACACTTATGAAGGTTGCACATAATGTGACTTCAGGTCCTTGAACAACCCACCACAATCCACGCGAGTACAAGCTCTAGCGTATCTGGCATCAACGCGTGTGCGGCCATCAGGGCTACGACAGTATAGCAAGCCTTTGTAATAACCGCAACAGGCGTAATTGTGGTTTGGTAGTTAGGGTATACAATAAGTACACGCAACAGGCACAACAGGCGCAACAAGCGCAATTGTGACTCAATATAGTTGCGACACACATGCAATGCCTTCAGGGCCCACGAAAAATGTGTGACTCGGCGATGACGGTACGACTCAACGGGAACGATCCGATTAAGCGAGAGCGCGACATAGCAATCACATGACGCAGCCAAGTTCGAACGACACAAATATTACTTCGTGTTGCCAGAGCGCAGTCAATATTAAGCTAAAGCCATAACTCAGCCGATAATAATGTAGTCTGATCGACGTGTCTGAGTACCCACTATATCATTTAATCGCTCGACGTGAGATCAGAAGTTCTAAAGCAAAACAAAAAATTAGAGCGATTTAAATATGCACAGTATAGCTTTCACATATGTTTTAATAATTTCCTGCTAATTATTTACTACAGGAAATAATATTAATGCAGAAAAAATAAACGCCGGAATTAATGTATGAACATAACACATTAGGTGTAAAAACACATTTTCTCATATTTAATTATTCATTTGTCTACTATTGATTTGCGATATAAAATAATTAATTAACACAAACAATTTTTTTCTCCCTTTTGATTCTCGTTTTGCACCAGCTCCCTTGCACACCTCGCGCACGAGTGACGGCTGGGAGCGCTGTTTTTTACGGGAGAAAGGCGATGGATCAGTCAATCCGGGTCTGGCTCCACGCCCGGTGTAGGCGGCATGCAAAACGGTGAACACTGCGTAACCGCCCAGCCTCCCCTAGGGCATTGCGGCATGCACGAATGACGACCTCCAAATACCCAAGATCCCCTTGTGTAGGCGATGGAAGCAGGCCCATAGCCCGTCCTTGAAGCCAGCGAGACCACGACGATGGAGAAGGAGCGCAGGTAGACGAGCACCAGCAGGTTGCAGCCATGTTCCCGTGGCCACGAGCCACTCTGCTCTGCGCAGAACATGTACCTTGCGCAGGCACGCCTCCCCCTCGTCGTGGTCGAGATCCGCCGCCATGCTGCTGCAGGAGTCGTGGGCGAGCGTCGTACATTGGCCTCTCCATCTGTTGGCGTGCATGCCCCGCGAACACCACTACGCGGGCGAGCATCCGAACTATCGTGCGGGCGCGCGGGTGAGTAGCAGGGAGGGTCTGCGGGAGCAGGGCTCGCGCCTAGTTTCTTCAGGAAGTCCTTTTTCTTCTTCGTGAAGAAGAGATTGGCAAGTAAATCATAGATCCAATCTAAAAATTACATACCGTTAGATTGGATAGAGGAATCGAAGTCTATCACGTAGGACAGTTCGGCTAGGCCGAAGGACCTGCCGGCGTGGTGGAGAGTCGGTGCCGATCGGATTCGTAGCAACATCAAGGTAGAGCATGCTGATAACGTGTTGAGAACTACGTTACCATGGATCACCAGATCCGCTCCCTTCCCTCCCGTCAGCAGTAGAGGCGCGAGAAGTTGTGGAAGACCCGTCTCCCTTCCCATAAGCACCAGAGAGGAAACACACGAGACACAGGATATAGGGTCGGGTCTCTGGTCTCTTTCTGATCTCTGTATTATGAGAGAGTGTACAGGTTACTTTCTAAATATAGGTTAGGGTCACTTTTTTTTACATAACTAGTGTGGGTGCTATAACGATGTGATCCGAGCCAAGCTAAATAGATCACGAGCCGAACGAGCGTATTTCGTTCAGCCCTAACTGTAGACGGGCGGACGTGCGAAGGGGGATGGGCCGCTGACCGTTGGGGCCCACGCCCCCGGGCGTCGTACGTGGGGGTTGCTTTCTAGGGGCATCTTTTTCGTACATAACATATACATTCTGGGTTTGATTTTTTCAAAAGTTAATGCGAATTTTTAGTTATATGGGCCCATTTGAGATGGAAATAAAATGATACATGCATGCAGTATTTAAGGAAATAAAACGATACATGCGGTCTACGAATTATGTTTTTTCCTGTACGGAACTACTGCATTTTTTTACCTTCTCTTAGAGCGATGGGGCCTTCAAAGAAATCGGTACGCTGCTGATTCTGCCCCCCCCCCCTGCTTAGAAGACTATCGTACATATTGCCTATCAACTTCTCACATTATGGCTCTTAAAAGTTAAAACTGTAGTGCTCACAGATTATTGGGCGCCATTGTATCAAACTTTCGTTTATATAAATGACGGGGGTGCAGGGTGCAAGCGCCGGATACAAAGTGGGGTAACTCAACGATGGTCGAGGCCTCGAGGGGTACAATTTTACAGGTACAAGTAACTCCCAAAATACTGTTCCTAGACTCAATCAGTGGTACAGGCTAACTGTCTGTAAACAAAAAAAAATTAACATCCATAGCGCAACTCCCAAAATACTGTTCCTACTTCCTAGACTCAAAACATTCATGGCGCAGCTCTCGAGTTCAACTCATTCTAAAATCTAGTTCTATAAAGTTCTGGAGCCCTCCTAATTAAATAGACCCATAGCTACTAATCTAGTCGTGAAAGGCAAGATCCGAATCTATTATATTGGCTTTGTGTTTAGTACGTACGTGTGTGCGTGAGACAAGAATCCAATCCTGTATATGCTATCGGACATAGAAGTAACACGAAATATTAACAACCAGCTTTATTTAGACTCTTGCTATGGGACATGCATGCACATAAGATGCATGAATGTCGTGGACTGTGGTCCGTGGCGGCATCCAACTGGGCCGTCCGGTCACCGGATAGATCGAGCCTACGCCGGCCTGCTATAATCTGCAAAGCCCGAGAGAGCCTGCGGCTCAGAAACCGCAGAAGTCGTCGGCCCTGGGCTGGCCCGGCTGGCCGATCTGCGCGCAGCCCTCGGTGCAGGCGGCCGAGCGCGGAGGGTCATGCACCGGTTCTTCATGCAGTCGCAGAAGCACCCCGGCCGTTCTGCTTCCGCCCCGCTCTTCTCCGCCGCCAGGAGGGCCGCGGCAACCGCCACGGCCAGGCACAGCATAGCCGCCGCCGCTCTTCTCGACGCGGCCATCGTCTCGGCCTACGAGTTTGTTCCCTTCCGTCTAGCACACAAGTGATCTTGGCGATCTGCGTGCATGTGTAAGGGCAAGGGCAATTGAGCCTATTCAAGGGTATTGAGAACTACGTTACCACGAATCACCAGATCCGCTCTCTTCCCTCCCATCAGCAGTAGAGGCGCAAAAAGATGTAGAGAACCCGTCTCCCTTCCCATAAGCACGACAGAGGAAACACACGAGACACTGGATATAGGGTTGGGCCTCTGGCCTCTTTCTGATCTCTTCTATATTCCATATGAGGGGTACAAGTTCTATATATAGAGACGCGATAGCCCTCAGGGCTATATTCGGTATTTGCCCACATAACCCTTTATTAGGGTTTCTCAACACTCCCCCTTGGGCGAATACCTCGACCAACACATGCCTCGTTAAAACTCCAAAAAACCCAGTAGGAAAAATATGGAGAAAGAGTGCATGGTGATACAAATTGCATTTGCATTTTGTTGCCTCGTTAAAAACATCATGTGAGAAACTTCAAGAAAACTCACCAAGGGAAAAAGAGTACAACAGCTGTCATCGGGACAGATTTCGATCCTCTGGGATCTAGATTCTACCGAATCTTCTACAAAGGCTAACTTTAGAAATGTGCTCCCCCTGATCCTTGCAAAACTGTATCAATATGGCAAAATATTTTCTTCTGGAAGTATATGCACATATAGATTTAGCAAACAGATTGCATATCCTTGCAAAGATTATTTCAGGAACTTCACCTCAACTCACTTCTAGGATACACGAGGTAAGTGCACGTATCAACATAAATAAGCCACTTCGACTAGTGGTGTTCGATCGACTAGATCTACGTATTTGATAGAAACTTCCATAAAGGTTCACATATTGATCATCAAGCTGACGCCTTCAGGGCATAGAATATGACATTTATTGTCACACGATTGTGATCAATATAAGCATTCGCTCCCCCTAACGATGACATATGTCAAAGTCGTTATCCCTCATAACTCAAGCATATTCTTCAAGATATATATCTCATTGTTCATCTGGAATAACGAGAATGTACGAGGTTGGGTGCTATCATTTTCTATCTTACACCACAATTTATACATAGTTGTGCAAAGCAAGTAACATGTCCTTATATAGGACTTAGGGGATAATATAGTTGCAATAGTACATATTCTAAATATGACACATCGTTACAGGCGTTCATCCATTGCAACATCTATGATGGTGTAACAAAAGTCCATCAAAGATCGTAATCCATCAGGGATTTTTCATCGATCAGATACATCGTTATAGTCTGTCATTCTGGCATAATGGGGATATTTTTGCCAGTAACACCTAAACCTTATAGGTTTCTGCCATCGGGGCTTTAGAGGATACCGTAATTCCACATCAAGTGGAAAATACCATGAGTAAAACTTGTGGAATGCACATGTGCTTATTCGGTGAACTTCAAGTCCTTTGGTACCTCATCTTATTCCTTTTCGGGTCTGTATGGGTCTTTATCCCTTTATAGGGATTATCAAACTTTGGTGTTCAACACAGACTTTATTTCTTCTGGAAAGGTTCCATCAAGGAACTATAGTCTCATCTAGGAGATATTCTCTCTACATAGAAGAGTGTTAATTCGTCAGGAATGTATTATTCGGTATGAGATTTATATGTTGCATATTTATAATTCAAAGATATGGATCCTCCTAGGATCTCATGACGGATCTTCAGAATCCTATTAACTGCATAATTTAATTCATGCCATTTGCCAGATATATTACATAGCGGAACAGTGTTTATTCAACACATACGTGGGATGGGTCTCTCACAAGACCACTTGAACCATCGCATTCACCACACATTATTTCAATAGTGCCCATAAATATCCGAACTTCAAGCTCGTGACTTTCATTTTGCGATTATTGGTTCAGCCTCGATTGCATTTATCAATGACCCGATAAGAGAGCTTAAAGCACTCATGCCTAGGACTTTGTTTTGGATCCATTTGCAATCTAGAGGGGCAAGATAGGTGTCGACATATTTGTCTCCCACATTTAATAATGATCTTCGTCATTTCCCAAAACGAAAGATTCATTGTTCTGTATTCCCAGCATAATGATATTGCGCACATTGCTAGGAATTTCATCATCAAGATGAACCTCTTCGTGAGGCAAATCACCATCAGGGTGAATTAATCGGAGGAGAGTTATCACAGACCACGTGAATCTGCAATCAGAAACATATGCTTTGACTAAGGCTGATGGATCATATTCGCAGGCGTCCCCGAGAATAGATCAAATGCCAATAAGTCAAATGTGGATATGATATTAATCCCGGGTATATCCACATCTACATCAGGTAGAAGCATTCAAACCAATATGGTTACTCCTCAATGATTTATGGCAAACTCCATATACACAGGAGTACACACCGAACGACATATTCAGTTTGACTTTTGTGCGTTTAATAAAATATTGAGGCATTACACTATATGGGCATTCCTCCCCCTAATGCCGAGATGTTCTAAAAGCATACATATAAAATCCCCAACCACAATCATCCAGTTGTGGCCAATGTATGCTATTGTGGTGATTTATTTGGGAAATCTTACGCACATTATAGATTGGGGTTTTATGCAGTGAGCTTTGGACTTAGATTAATGTAGTGGCATGAATACTACATATTGTTCCTTCAACATGAAGGGTTAGTCTCAACATCCAGCGAGACATGCAACAACAAGTTGCTTCGTGTTTACAATTCTGCAAACTTATTGTTATTATTACCAAATGCACAGTCAATCATTAAGATTTAGACTAACATGCACAACACTATTTTGTCCATAAGGGTACTTCAGGGGCTCATGAATACCATTCGTCGTTTGGAGCCATTAGTTGACTTCAGATCAACAAGTAAAATGACCATCAGGGTCTAACGCTCATAAAGACATTCACTAGTTACATTGTGTGTTTAAGCACATAGGAAAATATGTGTGTAGATAATGGTAGTAAAGTGCATGGCATCAGGCCAATGCTGCCAAGCAAATATTTTTATATGCGTATATGTATAGTCCAGCTCATTTTTATCACTGCCCATGGTTTACCCAATTACTCATACTGTTCTGAAATTGGGTATCAATTTGTGCAACATTTTTAGGTATTATAATTTTGAGAGAGAATTTATAACAATAGTTAATAATTTGTGATGTTGCCAGCAGGGCAAACATTTCTCCTCATATTATATACCAATTTGTTCTATAAAGCATTATTTCGATCTCTTCGTTGTTCGGCAAAAAGAGAAGCTTTGGAATAGAACAGACAAGGCCAAGAATTCATTTTTATCTGGGAAAAATCACCATATAACTAGCTTTTCATGAAACAAATGATGATAACTGCTTGACAAGAACGAAACAAGACTGGTATCCGCCTAGGATCCGTCTTCAACAACAGATATTACTGCTCTCATACGAAGAAATCATCAGGAGTAGAGAGGATACAATAGGACTCTACAAGATCTTCATATTTCTATCACAAATTATCATCACTAGTAGTCTAGTGGTCAAGACATATGACTCTTCTGGCTCCGAGGACCAAAGACATATTAACGTCTAATTGAGCTTCAAGCTTTGTGGTGATGTGGGATTTTAAGGCTATTTTTCTACTCTTCTTACTTCTGGTAGATCAGATATAGATTATGGTAAGCATGTCAAGGGGTGAAATCCAATGTAGTTCTGCTACATAAACCCCAATTTTATTTCCATTTAGTATTGACCTTTACCATTTGGCTTACTGTATATCATACCAGTCAAAGGACTATCCCAAGTCAATTCAACGACTATAAGTATTTACAATTCTAAGAGATGTATGCAACACAAGCATAGAGGTCCTAGATAGGACGAGTAAAATGGTTCGATGGGAACACACAATGGTTTTTCACACAAACATTGTGAAAAAATTCTCAGAATTACCTTTCGATGTACTCGCAACTTCGTGTTGCTAAGGTACTAGCCATTTATCTCAAAGTTCGCTTCATGCCGTTCAGTGACAAATAGCAATGTGTCAACAACTGGTTGAGCAATATATGACTGAAATTTCTAGCCTTTATTCATTTGGCAAGGTCATATTGCTTACTAATAGAATCTCAATTTGTGATGTCTTCTGTGCCAAAAAGGCTTTCATGCATTAATATTCAATTTCTTCAGGTTACTTCGGGTAAAACTTTATGCGTGAGGAGAGAGTAGAGATTTAACTTATATGTGTTTCATTGTATTTCAATTTAATTTCCCAGATTTGATATAGTTGTTGTCGGCGTTTCGAGACCGGGGGGGTCCCTAAGCCGACGAGTGAGTGTGCCGCGTGCCCCAGCCCAGATGGGTCGAGCGCGTGGGCGAGCGCGAAGGGGGGAAAAGCGAGGTGGCCGGAGACGAGTCGTGAGAGAGGTGGGAATCCCGCGGCCTTCGTGTTCGACCCGCGCCCAGGTCGGGTGCGCTTGCAGTAGGGGGTTACAAGCGTCCACGCGGGTGAGGGAAGCGAGCGGCCCCAAGAGAGCGCCTGCCCCGTCCTCGTCCCCGCGCAGCCAACCTTCTCTAAGAAGGCACTGGTCCTTCCTTTTATAGGCGTAAGGAGAGGATCCAGGTGTACAATGGGGGTGTAGCAAGGTGCTACGTGTCTAGCGGGGGTGAGCTAGCGCCCTAAGTACATGCCAATGTGGTAGCCGGAGAGATCTTGGCACCCAGCTGGTGTGGTGTCGTGGCCGTCGGAGGAGCAACGGAGCCTGGCGGAGGGACAGCTGTCGGAGCGGTTGGGCCCTTGCTGACGTCCCCCTGCTTCCGTAAGGGAGCTGAGAGCCACCGTCGTCATGGGTCTGGCGGGGCGCCATCATTGCCTATCTGGCAGAGCTAGCCAGATGGGACGCCGGTCTTGTTCCCTGCGGCCCGAGTCGGCTCGGGGTAGGGTGATGATGGCACTTCCTGTTGACGTGGCGGACTTGTGTCCTAGGTCGGGCGACGTGGAGGCTCCTCCGAAGCCGAGGTCGAGTCTGTCCTGCATGGCCGAGGCCGAGCCCGAGCTCCTGGGTCGGGCGAGGCGGAGGTCGTTCGGCAGAGGCCAGGGCGGAGTCCGACCCCTGGGGTCGGGCGAAGCGGAGTTCGCCGTCTTCCGGGGCCTTAGCCCGAGTCCGAGCCCTGGGTCGGGCGGAGCGGAGTTCGCCGTCTTCCGGGGCCTTAGCCCGAGTCCGAGCCCTGGGTCGGGCGGAGCGGAGTTCGCCGTCTTCCGGGGCCTTAGCCCGAGTCCGAGCCCTGGGTCGGGCGGAGCGGAGTTTGCCGTCTTCCGGGGCCTTAGCCCGAGTCCGAGCCCTGGGTCGGGTGGAGCGGAGTTCGCCGTCTTCCGGGGCCTTAGCCCAAGTCCGAGCCCTGGGTCGGGCGGAGCTTCCTATGGCGCCTTTGGCAAGGCCTGACTGCCTGTCAGTCTTACTCTGTCAAGTGGCACTGCAGTCGGAATGGCGCAGGCGGCGCTGTCCTTCTGTCAGACCGGTCAGTGGAGCGGCGAAGTGACGGCGGTCACTTCGGCTCTGCCGGGGGGCGCGCGTCAGGATAAAGGTGTCAGGCTACCTTTGCGTTAAATGCCCCTGCGACTCGGTCGGTCGGCGTGGCGATTTAGTCAGGGTTGCTTCTTAGCGAAGGCAAGGCCTCGGGCGAGCCGGAGATGTGTCTGCCGTTAAAAGGGGGCCTCGGGCGAGACGGAAACATCTCGGGGTCGGCTGCCCTTGCCCGAGGCTAGGCTCGGGCGAGGCGTGATCGAGTCGCTCGCATGGACTGATCCCTGACTTAATCGCACCCATCAGGCCTCTGCAGCTTTATGCTGATGGGGGTTACCAGCTGAGAATTAGGCGTCTTGAGGGTACCCCTAATTATGGTCCCCGACAGTAGCCCCCGAGCCTCGAAGGGAGTGTTAGCACTCGCTTGGAGGCTTTCGTCGCACTTTTTTGCAAGGGGACCAGCCTTTCTCGGTTGCATTTTGTTCCGGTGGGTGCGCGCGAGCGCACCCGCCGGGTGTAGCCCCCGAGGCCTCGGAGGAGTGGTTTCACTCCTTCGAGGTCTTAATGCCTTGCGTAATGCTTCGGCTGGTCTGGTGGTTCCCTCATGCGAACTGGCCATAGCCCGGGTGCACGGTCGGGGCCCAAGTTCTCGGGCTGGTATGTTGACGCTGTCAACGGTTTGGCCGGAGCCGGGTTTGCGAGAGCAGCCCCCGAGCCTCCGCACAGGGCGAGAGGGCGATCAGGGACAGACTCGGCTTTTTTACATACGCCCCTACGTCGCCTTTCCGCAAGGAGGAGGGGGGGAGCGCCATGTTACCCTCGATGGGCACCGAACATGGTGTCTCCGGTGAGCTGCAAGCGGGTAATCCGAGTGGACGTCCGTGCCCCGTTCGTTGGGGGTCGGCTAGGGGCCCAGAGGCACGCCCAAAAGTACCTGCGGGTGATCTGCCGGACCCGGTCCCCTGGCGACGGGGTCCGAGGGCTCGATGCCTCCCTCCGATGGGATTCCGTTACAAAATCGCTCCCGCTGGTCTCGGAAATGTCCTAGGGTACCTCGGGAGCGCAGCCCGAGCCTTGGTTATGTATCGAACGTACCCCTGGTCATCCCTCGCTCGGTGTCTGAGGCGATTGTGAACCCTTCGGGGGCCAGCCTTCGAACCCCTAATCAGTAATGGGCGCGGAGCCCGAGTAGCCTGAGGCGGCCGTGGAACCCTTCGGGGGGCCGGCCTTCGAACCTCTGACCAGTAGTGGGTGTAGGGCCCACGCGATCTGAGGCGGCTGTTGAACCCTCCGGGGGGCCAGCCTTCGAACCCCTGATCAGTAAGGAGGCTCGGAGCCTAGTTCCTTCACGGGGAAGGATCCCTTTCGGGGTATCCCCCTTTCCCGGTCCCTGTCGCAAGAGATAGAGAAAGAGGAAAAAAGGAAAAGGGATACGAAACCGAATGACGCGGTGTACCTTTTTTGGCGCGGTTGTTTCGGCGAAGGCGAAGCGTCGCCCGCTGCTCCTGCCAGAAGCGCCGCCTGTCCAGCCGCGGAGTTGATGCGACGGGGTGAGTAGTTGGCGGGGTTGCCGTTGCGCGTGCGCGAGCCGTTCGAGGAACGGACCACGGGCGCGTTGTCTTCACGCCGTGAGAGGGGGTTCTCTTGCTGCCCCCGGATGGGACATGAGCTTGGCTGACGACGTGTCCGCTGCTCCCGCGCGCCTGCCACCATCATTACTGCCGGCTCACCTTTGGCCGCGTTGGCCGCCGTGCCAGGCCAGCGCCACTGGGTCGCGCGCTGGGTCGCCTCGAGTCGCGGTATTGGTTCCGCAATCGAGGAAGCGCGGTGGTGGCACAGGCGGTACAGTCGCTTGCATGCAGCATCCGGCGCGCCGGTCGCGCGACGCGTGGGCCTGGGCCTCCGTGCTGGCGTGTCGGGAGTCGGAGAGGCGCGTCCACTTGGCGCGATTGCATGCCGCCTGCATGGCTGACCGCCCTTTTCGCCCGTTGGTCTGGGCAAAAGTGGAGGGTCACTTGTAACCGTTGGGCGGTTGCGTGCACCACGCGCGGCGGTTTGGCTTCTTCTGCTCGGAGCCGGTCTGCATGACATGCGGGACCCAGCCCCCGCGCCGCAGGGGAGGGCTTTGGAGCGTGTTGGAGAAGACTCAGCCCGTGACGGTTGGGGGCGCAAGCAGGGAGAGTCGCCTTTAAAAGGAGGGCGACCCCTTCCGTAAGGCGACCATGTCTTCTTCCTCCCTGATGCACCGTGTCTTTCCACCTTCCAAGCCCCCGGATGGGGGAAACCGCCGTCTTTTCGCCTCATCGTTGGAGGAACGCAACTCCATGGGAGTTGGTACCTTTCAGCCATCGTTCGGCTTCAAGGATTTTCATCATGCAGCCCGGTTGCTCCCCTCCGCTGGTGGTCACCCGAGACGGCGACCACCAGCTCCTGGGTGGGGAGGAGTAAGCCGGGCTGCGATCTTGGTCCCACCCTCAGCTTCAAGGATGTTCATCATCCTCGCTGGGGTGGGTGCCGGGCTGAGCCGGCGCTCTACCTCCCGCACGGGTTCGTGGGTCATCCTCTCCCGCAGCATTCGAGGGAGAGGGCGCTCACTGGCCCTGCGGGCGGCCCGGACTTCGACAACGCGGGGTGGATCGACGGCAGGCGTCGTCACCTCCAGCGTGTCGGGTTCGTCGGCTTGGCTCCCGGTGGCCCCTTCTGCAGGGGGCGGCTGCCGCGCCGTGTATACAGGAGGACCACCCTAGATGCCGCGCGCTGCTAGGGCGGCGTTCGTGTTCTGGGGTGGTCCTGCCTTTGCACCGGGATGGCGCCTTCACACGGAGGCCGGTGCCCCACTCATCTGGGAGGACTTGAGTGGGGATCTGCCAGAGGGCTGATGGCTCCTGCCGTCGGTGCCGAGGCGGAGGCGGCTCGAGAAGCCCCCGTCACCGACGGGATCACCGCCACCATCCCCGCTTCGGGCCTCCGGCTCTTTGTACTTGTCCTCGCCCCTCGAGCGTCGGTGTGGGCGAGGGCAAGACTGCAGCAGTGCCTACCCTGAGGCCTGCACTGCTGCAGTTCGGCCATCCGGAGTGAGGGCCGTTGTCGTCGTAGTCAGAGCGGGCGGCGGCGAGCCGCCGGTCAGTCTTCTGTAGCCCCGCAGGCCCGCCCCTATCGAGTGGGGTTGTTCGTACCTGCGGAGGGGAACCGGAGTTCCGTTTGTAATGGCACTTCGAATGCCAGTGTTTTTGTTCATTACGGCTTTCGGGGCCTGAACATATATGTAACTTCGGCACGGAGCCGTGTTTTTTCCTCATTTCCGAGCACTAAGACTCGTCTGTTGACTATCTGAACCGCTTCACCAAGCATGAGTCGCCCCATGTCAAGGTGACGAGTGAGGTATCCGTATCCCGGAGGCGTAGGAGTCCCTCGGCTTGGTCGGCCCTACTGTCCGAGGTTCCTCTAGCTTAGTTAAAGAGACCCCTCGGCCGCTCTTCGACGAGCCGAGGCCAGGGGTAGCGATATCAGTATGAACAGAGGCAGAGTTGGTTCGAAAATGAAACCTGGTTGGCCGGAGCCTAGCCGGGTTGTCCGTTGGCAGGATCGACGTCGGAGTTGATCAGCCGAGGCTTCGGACCGGGCTGGCGCCCTCGGAAGATGGTTGGCCGAGGCCCCAGGGGTGACCGGCTGAGCCGCCTGCTCGGGCCGGATTCCCGGAGAAGTCCCTGGCAGCGATTGCCCGGGCGTGGTGATGACGTCGTCCTTTGGAGCGGAGACCCTCGGACCACGTCGCCGTCCGAGGCTAGGTCGGGCCTCGCCGAAGGTGCCGTCGATGCCGAGGGTGTTGCTGCCCCCTTCTAGCGTCAAGACCCGAGCCTGCAGGATCAGATTGTCTTGTAGCGTGTGCCTTGTGCGGCCGTCGAGGCCAGAACACACACCCTCGCTGCGTTGTAAAGCTGCGTCTCTTTTCCTCTTGTTTCGAGTATCTGGACTTTTTGTTGGTAATAGGGATGTTTGTGCGAGCGAGAGTTGCTTCTCGCGGAAGGTGATGAGTGAGGTATCCGTATCCCGGAGGCGTAGGAGTCCCTCGGCTCGGTCTGCCTTGCCGCTTACGCGTACTTTCACCCATCCATGAGGCCCTGTCACCAACTCGGTCGAGAAGGCTCGAAGGATCGCTTCGGCAGAAGGGCTTCCGAACGTAAAGACTTGTTCGATCCGCGGAGTCACTTTATCCGAACGCGAGTTACTTATCGCAGAAGGTGATGAGTGAGGTATCCGTATCCCGGAGGCGTAGGAGTCCCTCGGCTCGGTCAGCCTTGGCTGCTTACGTGTACTCCGTCGTTTCCAGGACCCACTTTTCGAAGTAGTCAAAAAGCACGAAAGATATTCTGGTAGAAGAGATTTTTTTTCGAGGAAAATTTTGACGCAGAGGGGGTTTCCCCCCTTTTAGCCCCCGAGGGAGGGTCGGGCTTTGCCGAGGCGAGGCCGACCCTTCCTTGTTGACTAAACTTTGCGTGGGTGCGAGGTATATGAACAACTTGGAAACATCTTAAGGGTAGAAGCGACGTAGCTGTTGGATGTTCCAAGCTTTGCCGTAGACCTCGCCTTGACTGTTGGCCAGCTTGTACGTTCCGGGCTTCAGAACTTTGGCGATGACGAATGGCCCCTCCCAGGGGGGCGTGAGCTTGTGCCTCCCTCGGGCGTCTTGCCGCAGTCGAAGCACCAGGTCGCCCACCTGGAGGTCTCGGGGTCGGACCCCTCGGGCGTGGTAGCGTCACAGGGACTGCTGATACCGCGCCGAGTGTAGTAAGGCCCTGTCCCGAGCCTCTTCCAGCTGGTCCAGCGAGTCTTCTCGGCTAGCTTGGTTGCTTTCATCGTCGTAGGCCCTCATCCTCGGGGAGCCGTATTCCAGGTCAGTGGGCAAGACGGCCTCGGCCCCGTAGACCAGGAAGAACGGCGTGAAACCCGTGGCTCGGCTCGGCGTTGTCCTCAGGCTCCAGAGCACCGGGGGGAGTTCCTTCATCCATTGCTTGCCGAACTTGTTGAGGTCGTTGTAAATCCGAGGCTTGAGCCCTTGTAGAATCATGCCGTTGGCACGCTCTACTTGCCCATTCGACATGGGATGAGCTACGGCCGCCCAGTCCACCCCGGATGTGGTGATCCTCGCAAAAATCCAAGAATTTTCTGCCGGTGAACTGGGTGCCGTTGTCGGTGATGATGGAGTTTGGGACCCCAAAGCGATGGATGATGTTGGTGAAGAACGCCACCGCCTGCTCGGACCTGATGCTGTTCAGGGGTCGGACCTCGATCCACTTGGAGAATTTGTCGACGGCGACCAGCAGGTGCGTGTAGCCCCCGGGCGCCTTCTGCAGAGGGCCGACGAGGTCCAGACCCCACACAGCGAAGGGCCAGGTGATGGGTATCGTCTGCAGAGCCTGAGCTGGCAGGTGGGTCTGCTCCGCATAGAATTGACACCCTTCGCAGTTGCGGACGATTCTAGTGGCATCAGCCACCGCCGTCGGCCAGTAGAAGCCTTGCCGGAAAGCGTTCCCGACGAGGGCTCGGGGCGCTGCATGATGGCTGCAAGCCCCCGAGTGTATCTCTTGCAGGAGTTCCTGACCTTCGGCGATGGAGATGCATCGCTGGAGGATGCCTGAGGGGCTGCGGTGGTAAAGCTCCTTCTCATCGCCCAGCAGGACGAACGACTTGGCGCATCGCGCTACCCGTCGAGCCTCGGCTTGGTCGAGGGGTAGCTCTCCTTGGCGGAGATAGTGCAGGTACGGGGTCTACCAAACTCGATCAGGCGTCACCTCGCTCCGCTCCTCCTCGATGCGCAGCGCCTCGCCCTCGGGGGCCGAGGGTACCTCGGGCTGAACCGAGGACGCCTCGGGATGGGCCGAGGGTACCTCGGACTCGGGCGTGTCGTCGATCTTGACGGAGGGTTGGTGCAGATCCCGGGAGAAGACGTCCGGGGGAACCGTCGTTCGCCCCGAGGCTATCTTTGCCAGCTCGTCCGCAGTCTCGTTGTAGCGCCGGGCGATGTGGTTAAGCTCGAGCCCGTAGAACTTGTCTTCCAGGCGCCGAACCTCATCGCAGTAGGCCTCCATCCTCGGGTCGCGGCAGTGGGAGTTCTTCATGACTTGGTCGATGACGAGCTGCGAGTCGCCGCGAGCGTCGAGGCGTCGGACCCCTAGCTCGATGGCGATTCGCAATCCGTTGATCAGAGCTTCGTACTCAGCCACATTGTTGGACGCCGGGAAATGGAGATGCAGCACGTAGCGTAGGTGTTTCCCGAGGGGCGAGACGAAGAGCAGGCCCGCGCTGGCTCCCGTCTTCATCAGCGACCCGTCGAAAAACATGGTCTAGAGCTCTGGTTGGATCGGAGCCGTCGGCAGCTGGGTGTCGACCCATTCGGCTACGAAGTCCGCCAGTACCTGGGACTTGATGGCCTTTCGGGGGGCGAACGAGATTGTCTCACCCATGATTTCCACCGCCCACTTTGCGATCCTGCCCGAGGCCTCTCGGCACCGGATGATCTCCCCCAGGGGGAAGGATGACACCACAGTTACCGGATGAGACTCGAAGTAATGTCGCAACTTTCGCCTCGTCAGGATTACTGCATACAGTAGCTTCTGAACTTGTGGGTAGCGGACCTTGGTTTCGGACAGCACCTCGCTGACGAAGTAAACTGGCCTCTGAACGGGCAATGCATGCCCCTCTTCTTGCCTTTCGACCACAATCGCGGCGCTAACCACCTGAGTGGTCGCGGCGACATAGACCAAGAGGGCTTCTCCATCAGCTGGGGGTACCAAGATAGGCGCCTTGGTGAGGAGCGCCTTCAGGATCCCAAGAGCTTCCTCGGCCTCAGGGGTCCAAGTGAAGCACTCGGCCTTCCTTAAGAGGCGGTACAGAGGCAGACCTCTTTCGCCGAGGCGTGAGATGAAACGGCTCAAGGCCGCGAGACATCCCATGACCCTCTGTACACCTTTTAAGTCCTTGATGGGCCCCATGCTGGTGATGGCTGCGATCTTCTCCGGGTTGGCTTCGATGCCCCGCTCGGAGACGACGAACCCCAGGAGCATGCCTCGGGGCACCCCGAAGACACACTTGTCGGGATTGAGCTTGACGTCCTTTGCCTTGAGACACCGGAATGTCACTTCAAGGTCGGAGAGGAGGTCGGAGGCTTTCCTTGTCTTGACTACAATGTCATCGACGTAGGCCTCGACCGTGCGACCGATGTGTTCGCCGAACACATGGTTCATGCACCGCTGGTACGTCGCACCCGCGTTCCTCAAACCGAACGGCATGGTGACATAGCAGTACATGCCGAAGGGCGTGATGAAAGAAGTCGCGAGCTGGTCGGACTCTTTCATCTTGATTTGATGATACCCTGAGTAGGCATCAAGGAAAGACAGGGTTTCGCACCCAGCAGTGGAATCCACGATTTGATCGATGCGAGGTAGAGGGTAGGGAACCTTCGGACATGCTTTGTTGAGACCAGTGTAGTCTACACACATCCGCCATTTCCCTCCTTTCTTTCTCACAAGCACAGGGTTGGCAAGCCATTCAGGATGGAATACCTCTTTGATGAACCCTGCTGCCATTAGCTTGTGGATCTCCTCGCCTATCACTCTGCGCTTCTCCTCGTCGAATCGGCGCAGAGGCTGCCTGACCGGTCGGGCTCCGGCCCGAATATCCAGCGAGTGCTCGGCGACATCCCTCGGTATGCCGGGCATGTTCGAGGGACTCCACGCAAAGACGTCGGCGTTTGCGCGGAGAAAGTCGACGAGCACTGCTTCCTATTTGGGGTCGAGCCCGGAACCGATCCGGATCTGCTTAGAGGTGTCGCCACTGGGGTCGAGAGGGACGGCCTTAACCGTCTCTGCTGGCTCGAAATTGCCGGCGTGTCGCTTCACGTCTGGCACCTCTCTGGAGAGGTTTTCCAGGTCAGCGATGAGGGCCTCGGACTCGGCGAGGGCCTCGGCGTACTCCACGCACTCCACGTCGCATTCGAACGCGTGTTTGTACGTGGGGCCGACGGTGATGACCCCGTTGGGGCCCGGCATCTTGAGCTTCAGGTAGGTGTAGTTGGGGACGGCCATGAACTTCGCGTAGCATGGCCTCCCCAATACCGCGTGGTAGGTCCCTCGGAACCCGACCACCTCGAACGTCAGAATCTCCCTTCGGAAGTTGGAGGGCGTTCCGAAGCAGACAGGAAGGTCGAGCCGTCCGAGGGGCTGGACGCGCTTCCCAGGAATGATCCCGTGGAAGGGCGCAGCACCTGCTCGGACGGAGGACAGATCGACGCGCAGGAGCCCGAGGGTCTCGGCGTAGATGATGTTGAGGCAGCTGCCCCCATCCATCAGGACCTTGGTGAGCCTGACGTCGCCGTTGATGGGATCGACGACGAGCGGGTATTTCCCCGGGCTCGGCACGTGGTCGGGGTGGTCAGCTTGGTCGAAGGTGATGGGCTTGTCGGACCAGTCTAGGTAGACTGGCGCCGCCACCTTCACCGAGCAGACCTCCCGACGCTCTCGCTTGCGATGCCGAGCCGAGGCATTCGCCGCATGCCCTCCGTAGATCATGAAGCAGTCGCGGACCTCGGGGAACTCTCCTGCTTGGTGATCTTCCTTTTTGTCGTCGTCGCGGGCCCTGCCACCTTCTGCGGGTGGCCCGGCCCTGTGGAAGTGGCGCCGAAGCATGACGCACTCCTCGAGGGTGTGCTTGACGGGCCCCTGATGGTAAGGGCACGTCTCCTTGAGCATCTTGTCGAAGAGGTTAGCACCTCCGGGGGGCTTCCGAGGGTTCTTGTACTTGGCGGCGGCGACAAGGTCTGCGTCGGCGGCGTCGCGTTTCGCTTGCGACTTCTTCTTGCCTTTCTTCTTGGCGCCGCGCGGAGTAGACGCCTCGGGAGCATCTTCCGACGGGCGGCCCTGGGGCTGCTTGTCCTTTCGGAAGATGGCGTCGACCGCCTCCTGGCCAGAGGCGAACTTGGTGGCGATGTCCATCAGCTCGCTCGCCCTGGTGGGGGTCTTGCGACCCAACTTGCTCACCAGGTCACGGCAGGTGGTGCCGGCAAGGAACGCGCCGATGACATCGGAGTCGGTGATGTTGGGCAGCTCAGTGTGCTGCTTCGAGAATCGCCGGATGTAGTCCCGAAGAGACTCTCCCGGCTGTTGCCTGCAGCTTCGGTGGTCCCAGGAATTCCCGGGGCGCACGTACGTGCCCTGGAAATTGCCGGCGAAGGCCTGGACCAACTCCTCCCAGTTGGAGATCTGCCCCGGAGGCAGGTGCTCCAACCAGGCGCGAGCAGTGTCGGAGAGGAACAGGGGGAGGTTGCGGATGATGAGGTTGTCGTCGTCCGTTCCACCCAGTTGGCAGGCCAGGCGGTAGTCTGCGAGCCACAATTCCGGTCTCGTCTCCCCCGAGTACTTTGTGATAGTAGTCGGGGGTCGGAAACGGGCCGGAAACGGCGCCCGCCGGATGGCCCGGCTGAAGGCCTGCGGACCGGGTGGTTCGGGCGAGGGACTCCGATCCTCCCCACCGTCGTAGCGTCCCCCACGCCTGGGGTGGTAGCCTCGGCGCACCCTTTCGTCGAGGCGGGCCCGACGGTCGCGACGATGGTGCTCGTTGCCGAGGTGGCCCGGGGCCGCAGGCGCGGTGTTGCGCGTGCGCCCGGTGTAGACCGAGGCTTCCCGCATGAATCGGAAAGTCGCGGCATGAGGTTCTGAGGGGTACCCCTGCCTTCGGGAGGCAGAGCTCTCGGCCCGCCGGGCCGCAGCGCCTTCCAGGAGATTCTTGAGCTCTCCCTGGATTCGTCGACCCTCGGTGGTTGATGGTTCTGGCATCGCGCGAAGGAGCATCGCTGCGGCTGCCAGGTTCTGACCGACCCCACTGGATGCGGGTGGCGGCCTGTCCTTGACATCGTTGGCGACGCGGTGCTGGAAACCCTGGGGCAGGTGACATATTTCTCCGGCCGGGGGTTGGCCCGCCCATACCTGCCCGACGCCCCGGCGGATCAACTCGAGCGCTCCTGCTCCCTCGTCGAGCCTGGCCTACGCCCCGCGGACTTGCTCGAGCTGTGGGTCGTGACCCCCCGCCGGAACGGGGACCACAGCTAGCTCCCGCAGGATGTCGGCGCGAGGCACCGGCCTAGGGAGATCGCCGCCCTCCGGCATGCCGAGATGGTTGCCTTCGGAGGGATCCCCTAGCTCGACGTGGAAACATTCGCGGCTCGGGCCGCAGTCCTTGTCGTCAAGGCTGCGGCTGCCGTCGGAACAGTCGGAGAGGCAGTAGTCACATGCGGTCATAAAGTCCCGCATGGCACTGGGGTTGCCAAATCCAGAGAAATCCCAGCAGATGCTGGGATCGTCATCTTCCTCGGACCCAGAGGGCCCGTAGGTCGAGACGTCCGTCAATCGGTCCCAAGGCGACCGCACACGAAACCCCAGAGGGGTTGCACTCGCCTCAACGTGAGCGCCCGCCAAAGCGAGGTCGCTAGGCGGGTTGAGGCCGAGTCGAAATGACGTAGGATGGGAGTCAGTCGGTACCTTTTGGTCGACGAGGAGCGACATAGTCACGTCGGGGACTGATTGCGCCGTCGTCTTGGGTACGAGGGCGACGTCCTGTAGGCCCTCCGCGAGCGTGCTGGCGTCGTCCACTTGCTCGGGGTTGGCGTGTCGCGGCGGGACGGCGCTCGCCTTCGTCTCAAACGCGAGGTTGACGCCTGACGCGCCCTCCGTTGGGGCGCTGGGGACGTCGGTTCGCTCGACAGCCGACGGAGCGCGGCCTCCCGCTCGGCCCTGGTTGCCCCGCCTCCTCCTCCGATGGCGGGGGAGAGGACGGGGCGAGCTCGAATGTTGTTCTTCCACCACGCGGGGAAGACGTCGTCGATTCCGCCGCCGGTGGGCGGGCTGTCGGCCGCCATTGTCGTCGTCGCACGGTGGTGGAAGGAGTATCATGTCGTAGCTGCCGTCGAGAGACATTGTAACACCCTGAATTTGGGGGTATAAAATTTCTTTGCTCATATTCACAAATTCAGGTGTTACTTCCCTTTTCTCATTCTTCCCCAATCTTCTCTTTCTCATTTCTATAGGAGAAAAGTGGTTATTTTAATTGTAATTATAGTCTATTAGCTCAAACTCCAAGGGAGTATACATTGTTGCATCATGTTGAACCCTAGATTTCACTTTTGTTTGGTGCATAATTCTTAGAAAGTCTAATTTGAATTTGTGGCTTATTTGAATTTGAATCAAATAGAGAAAATAAAAAGAAAAGGGAAAAACAATTCCAGATTAAAAAGAAAAAGGAAAAAGGCCCAAACCCCCGCCCCCCTCGGCCTTTCGGCCCAATTAGCCCATCCCGCGCGCGCGCCCTCCCGCCCCTCCTCTCTCTCTGCGCCGCGGGTCCGGCCTGTCAACGCGGCCGCCGTCTCCGCGCCCGCCTCCCTCTCTCTCTGCGCCGCGGGCCCGGCTTGTCAGCCCCGCGTTCCCCGCGCGCGCGCCCGCTTCCCCCCCGCTCTCTCTGCCCTGGCGGGCCCGCCCGTCAGCGCAACCGCCCCCGCGCCCGCTTTCTTCTCTCTCTCTGCTTGCGGGCCCGGGCTGTCAGCCCCGTCGTCTTCGCGTAACCGCCGCCCCGGTCCGCGCGTGCCGCGGACTCCGCGCCCACGTCACGCGTGGGGCTCGCCACCACCTCGCCCTTGGCCACTTGAGCCCCGAACCTCGCTCGCCATCTCCCCCTCCCTCATTTGCGCACCCGCAGACCCCTCCCTCACCTTCCCCTCGCTGCGCGCACGCCCAAGCGCCATCGCCGCGAACCGCCGCCGTCCCGAGCTCGTTTCCCGGCCGCCGTTGGAGCTCCGTCGTGTCCATTGCCACGGTGAGCTTCGCCCCGGCGTCCGCAACCCGGGACACGCCCCAATTTCCCCTCTCCCTCCCCGAATTCCTCCGCCCGCGTTCACCCGCCGTTCGCTGCGCAGCCGCCGAGGTCCGCCACCGTCGACTCGGGCTGTCGCCGTGTCTCCGTCGCCACCGAGGAGTCCCCGGAGTTCGCCTTGAGGTAAGGAACCTCCCATGCCCTCTCCCTTCCCCTCTACTGCACTCTGTCGCGCTTAATTCCTCGTCGGAGTTGCTTAACGCCGCCGCCGAGCCACTTCGCCGTGGACCGCCCTCCTCCGGTGCCCCTGCCCCGACCTAGTCCCCACCAAAAGGTTCCCCGCGCCCTCCCCAACCTCCCCGGCCATTCAGATCGCCCCAAGGACCCGCAGGGCCCCCGCGCCCCTCGTCTCCGGCGAGCTCCTCCGCCGCGGGGACGGGCGCCGCCACCTCAGCTGGCTGGGGAAGGAGACAGAAGCCAGCCGCCCCATCTCCGCCGTCCATCTTAGATCGGACGGTCCTGTTTCAAATAGCCCGAACCCAACCTCAGCCGTTCGCCTGAGATCCGACGGCCCGGAGCCGTTTCCCCCGCGCCCCGCCTCCCTGCTGCTGGGCCCCGCCTGTCAGCCCACCTGCGCCCCGCGCTGCTCGCCCGACCCCGCCTGTCAGCCCGCCTGCGCCCCGCGCTGCTCGCCCGACCCCGCCTGTCAGCCCGCCTGCGCCCCGCGCTGCTCGCCCGACCCCGCCTGTCAGCCCGCCTGCGCCCCGCGCTGCCCGCCCGGTCCCGCCTGTCAGCCGTCCGCCCCGCGCTGCCCGCCCGGCCCCGCCTGTCAGCCGCTCAGGCCGCCTCGCGCTCGCGCGCCCGCCCGCGATCTAATCTCGGGCGTTGATTTGAGATCCAACGGCCGTAGAGGCCCGATACCCCTTCGCCCGCGCATTTTCTTAAAGAGACCCCCGGTTTTCCGGAATTTGAACCCGTCGTCCCTGGTTTCTCGCAGTTAGGTCCTCGGACCTTTTATTTAATTCAAAATAGGTCCTTAGGGTATATTTTTTAACCCCTAAACTTGTAAAATTCATAACTTTGCCATATGAACTCCAAATTAGGTGCTTCAAATTGCAAAATGTTCATAATATTATTATCTATCTGTTTATGCAATGTTTCCCTGCTGTTTCCATGTCCCAATTAATGGTTAATCATTAGGATAGGATTAAGGTTATTGGAACCCTATTTGAGATAATTAGAAGTTGGTAGACTTTAATAAAAGTTGGAGCACTTAAGTTTATGGACTTAAACACCTAAGTTTAGGAACTTAAAACCAGATAATGATTTAATCCCACCACTGACTTAAACCTGAGTAGTGGATAATGAATCCTTTTGTATAGTCCTCTACCCCAGACCTAGAGAACACCAGAGTGCCTATCCCTTTTCTATTATGAACTTGTGATCTCTCTGCTGCATATGTTTGGTATATTGTTTTTGTTTGTTATTTCCCAAGTGCATAGTGTGAATGATTACTTTACGTAGACAACGAGCAGTCTGTGTTTCCCGAGGAAGTTGCAGAGGAAGTTTCTGATCAGCAGTTTGGTGAAGGCAAGTGTCCTCTGACCCATTATGTCCTATTCATTTATAACTTACTACCCCGCATTACTTACTTGAAACCTAAGGATTGACTAGCTTTACACTTTACTTTATCCTTGATGACCTTATGGGCTATTATGGTGAGCATTCTGCTATTGCCTTAACTTAATCAATGAACATGATGTGACTATTTATGATACTGTTACCCTGATGATGTTGATGATCTTGTGATACTCTAGGGGGCTCAGGCTGTTTCCAGAGTACCTCTCCGTAAGGACCTGTTCGTTGAGAGACCACCCGGGATAACAGTGCAACCATGAGGGTGAAATGGGGTGCCCTTAGCTAATTAATTAGAGGAACTAGAGGTGTAGTTGCTTCGCCGTCGTGCCGTCAATGGGGTCCAGGCACAGTGCTTGCTCTGCCGAGGCTGAGTGCCGAGGTTCTTTCGTTTTGCTTTTTGTTAGTCACTCTCCTGCGGGGAGGGGTACTGTGTTTATCAAACTGGAGAAACCTAACGGGCAGCTATGATCTCTAGGGAATCTTTGTAAAAGCTACGTAGTGATACCCTGCCGGACCACCTAGGTAGTGGTCAATGGGGATTAGCTCTCCCCGGGTAGAAAGGGAATCATGACTCATGGGTAAAGTGTGCGGCCTCTGCAGAGGGTAGTGAAACTGATATATCAGCCGTGCTCACGGTTAAGAGCAGCCTTGGGATCCTCTTTGATTAGAGATACAGATGGTTCGAGACACAGGGATTATGTTATGGTTTTGGTTCGAATATGATGATGTTGTTCCTCGATGAGGAAATGGTTTATGGGTTGGTTAATGATAAAATCTGGCTTCTACTAATGATAAATACCTGACCAACTAAAAGCAACTGCTTGAGCCTAACCCCACATAAAGCTAGTCCACTTCAGCCAAACGGGACATTTGCTGAGTACGTTGATGTGTACTCATCCTTGCTTTACCACAAAACACCAGGTTGTCCGCATTGTAACCACTGCTCAGGAGAAGGCGAAGCCGTGGAAGGAGACTTCCAGGAGTTCCAAGACTACGACGAATTCTAGGTGTGGGTTGGCGGCAACCCCCAGTCAGCTGCCTGTGAAGGCCTTATCTTTACTGCGTTTCGCTAGCACTTTGATTTACCTGTTAAGTTGATGACTATGTGGATGTCTATGACTCTGTGATGTAATAAGTTAATACTCTTTTAAGTTATTATTCGAGCATTGTGCATTGATGTTCATTTATGTAATCGCTGTGTACGTGAGTTCTGATCCTGGCACGTACATAGTTCGCACTTGGTTTGCCTTCCAAAACCGGGTGTGACATAAGTGGTATCAAAGCCGTGCGGACTGTAGGACCGCTGACCTAGAGTAGCACTGGTCGTACTAAGGACTATTGACCTTCCCTCCCACCTTGACCTCTGATGTTACTTCAAAAGTCGGTCACCTCGACCAACCCTATGTTTTACTACATATATATATATACTATATTACACCTTGTTAAAATTTTTATCTTATTCTGTCTATGGTTTATTCACTTGTCATATTAGTTCTGCTCTTACTCTTATGCTTACGGTGTCTTTTGTAGATGGCTCGTCTTAGACACACTGCACGTAAGTCGGTGATTCCTTTCCTGCCGTCTCGACTTGCGGAGCGTCCTCTGCACCGCACCGTATCCGGTCAGTCGAGTCACCTGGAGAGACTGCACCACCGCCTACGTGAGGAGCAGGAACGCTGGCGCCAGCACAGAGAGCAGCAGGACTCTTCCTCCCCACCCCAGCAAGAGGTGGAGTCCGTGAGGCCCCGTTCCTCTGTTGCCCAGCTGGAGGCGCCCCCTGCACCACCGCGGGACGCCCCGGCTGCTGGAGGAGGTCTTGGAGGAGACCCCGACGACGACGACTCAGACCACAGCACGGAGTCTTCTGAGCCGCAGGAGGCGGAAGGATGGGTCGCCCGACCCATCACCCGTGACGCCGCTCGCGGTTGTCACTTCCACGACGCACTCGACACCTTGCTGCGCCAGGCTTTTGACCGGCACACCTGGTCGATCGAGTATCGTTGTGTAGTCTACCAGCACAGTCGCGGGAGGTACCCGGACCGCTGGGAGGCTACCTGTCTAGTTCGCCGTCCGGAGGATGACCTCCGGGGTGCGGAGGCCGTTTCGGAGCACTATTCCATCTCCGAGAGGGACACTGCAGAGGCGGCTATGCAGGATGCAGCATGACGTGCACTCTCCCAGTACTGTTCTTTGTTCGGTGGGGTGGCCGACGGTCTTAACCTTCGGTACTACCCCCGCCGCCCTATTGGCAGCACAGAGTGTGGTTGTCTCACCTGTTGGTGAGGCTAACCCTAGGTTGAGCAGCACAGTCAACCTAGTCGCAGTGCTTAACACTGAGCTGGATCACTCTCTGGACGAGCTGAGCAGGGCTCGAACGGAGATTGCGGAGTTGCGTGCTGAGCTGGCAGAGCGCCATCACCAGGAGGGTGGTTCTCCCGCTCCTGTTGGGACTCAGCACCCATACCGCTCGCCGCCACGTGGTCACCACACTTATGGTTCCCCTGCCTGTAAGACCAGGATAGATCTGGATCCTTAGATCGTTAGTGTCGAAGTTTGTAATAATTCTTAAGTCAGATGTCTCAGTCTTAAAATAGTTAGTTTAGTTTGCTTATCAGTTGCTTCCAATTAGCTTAGTTTGCTTATCAGTTGCTTGCATGCTTGTTATGATGAACTTGTGCTGGATTTGAATCTTTGTAATGACTATTGCCAACCTGTGGGTTTCCCCTGCAGTTTGGCCTAGCTATAATGTTAATAAAGTCAGTTATTTAGTTGGGAAGCCATATACTTCTACTTCCCTTCTTATCTGAGAAGCTGTGTTGAATCATAATGAGGATCAGTGAAGCTCTTTGTTCACTCAGTGTCATGAAGAATTCTGAATTCCCTTTTCTTATGCTGGAGGGTTGTAAGATCAATGCTGATGTATGAATGTCTTCCACAGATGTCGGACAACAGGCGCCGATGCAACAGGCGTGCTCAGCAAGAGCAGCATGACTAGCAGGAAGAACAACAGAGGCAGCCTCCCCCGCCACCCCCGATGACAGTGGAGCAGATGTTCTTGATGCAGACCCAGGCAGTGCAGGCCATTGGGCAGACTCTGGCAGCCATGCAGCAGGCTCAACAGCAACCCCAACCCCAGTTGCAAGTGCAGATGCCCCAGATGCCACGGGATAAGCGTGGTGAGTTCATGAGAGGGCACCCCCCTACCTTCGCCCATTCTGCCGACCCCATGGATGCAGAAGACTGGCTGCGCGTAGTGGAAAGAGAACTGCGCACCGCCCAATGTAACGACAGGGAGAAGGTTCTGTATGGTCCCCGTCAGCTAAGGGGAGCAGCCCAGTCCTGGTGGGAGTCCTACCTTGCCACACATGCTGACCCCGAAGCCATCACCTGGGAAGAATTCAGCGAGAGTTTCCGCAGGTACCATGTGCCGGAGGGACTGATGATCGTGAAGAAGGAGGAGTTTCTGGCTCTGAAGCAGGGGCCCATGTCTGTTAGTGAGTACAGAGACAAGTTTCTGCAGCTATCTCGTTATGCACCTGAGGATGTCAACACTGATGCTAAAAGGCAGTACAGGTTCATGAGGGGTTTGGTGGATCCCCTGCATTACCAGCTGATGAATCACACCTTCCCCACCTTCCAACACCTGATCGATAGGGCAGTTATGACTGAGAAGAAGCGTAAGGATATGGAAGATCGGAAGCGCAAGATGAGTGGACCCCAGACCGGAGGCATCAGCCATCCACGTTTTTCAGGCAGTTCATCTCAGCAAGGCAGGCCCAGTCACCCACAGGGATATCAGAATCAGAACCAGCGTCCGCATCAGCAGCAGTTTCAGAGGCAGTATCAGCAGCAGCAGCAGTATCGTCAGCACAGCCAGCAAGGAGGTAATCAGTATCAGAAGCAGAACAACCAGGCACCTCGCCTTCCTGCCCTAGCAGCAAACCAGAGCAACCAAGCAGCCCCAGCACAAGGAGGAGGCAGAGGATGTTTCCACTGTGGAGAACAAGGCCACTGGGCGATGCAATGCCCGAAGAAGGCGGCGCAGCAGCAGACCAACCCCAACGCTCCAACAAGGCAAGGTGTACTGCAGCCGACGGCAGGCAATCGTAACCAAGCGTACAACCGTGGAAAGGTGAACCACTTGGAGGCCGAAGCGATCCAGGATGCACCAGATGTGGCAGTAGGTATGTTCTCAGTCGAATCTCATCCCACGAAAGTGCTATTTGATACTGGTGCAACTCATTCATTTGTCACTGCAACCTGGGTAGAATTGCATAACATCTCAGTAGAGGCAATGATGCCGCCTATGAGGATTAATTCAGTTGGTGGCAAGGTGCAAATAGATAAAATATGCTCAAATATAAGGGTGGAAATAAGGGGGATAGGGTTCCCCAGTGACTTAATAGTAATAGACACCCCTGGGATAGATGTCATTCTAGGGATGAATTGGTTAATGAAGTATGAAGCGAATGTTAGCTGTGACAAGAGGACCGTAACATTGAAGTCCCCGTCAGGAGAAGAGGTAGTGGCCGAGCTAAGGATGCCTAAATCAGCGGAGGGTGTCTGTCACCAGATTTCAGTTGATAGTAAAGAGCCCAACCCGCTCGAGGCTATCAAGGTTGTGTCAGACTTTCCGGACGTATTTCCCGAGGAGCTAACGGGCATGCCACCCGAGAGAAAAGTTGAATTTGCCATAGAGCTTATCCCTGGTACCGCCCCCATTTCCAAAAGAGCCTATCGAGTGTCTGGACCAGAATTGGTGGAACTCAAGAAGCAGATAGATGAGATGTTAGAGAAGGGTTACATTAGGCCAAGTACCTCGCCTTGGGCCGCTCCAGTGTTGTTTGTAGAGAAGAAAGATGGTACCAAAAGGATGTGCATAGATTACAGAGCCTTGAATGAAGTCACTGTCAAGAACAAGTACCCCCTGCCAAGGATAGAAGATTTGTTCGACCAGCTCAGAGGTGCCAGCGTATTCTCGAAGATAGATCTGAGATCAGGCTACCATCAACTCAGAATCCGACCCTCGGACATACCGAAGACGGCATTCATCACCAAGTACGGGTTATATGAATTCACAGTTATGTCCTTCGGTTTGACAAATGCGCCAGCCTTCTTTATGTATCTGATGAACAGTGTGTTCATGGATTATCTGGACAAGTTTGTGGTAGTGTTTATCGATGATATTCTCATATACTCTCAAAGTGAGGAAGATCATGTAGAGCATTTGAAGATGGTATTGCAAAGACTTCGAGAGCATCAGCTGTATGCCAAGCTGAGTAAATGCGAGTTCTGGATTCATGAAGTCTTATTTCTGGGTCACATCATAAACCAAGATGGGTTGGCAGTGGATCCAAAGAAAGTGGCAGATATCCTGAACTGGAAGGCACCAAAGGATGTTTGTGGGATCAAGAGCTTCATTGGAATGGCTGGGTATTACAGGCGTTTCATCGAAGGCTTCTCAAAGATTGCTAGACCAATGACAGCGTTACTAGCGAAGAAAGTTGAGTTCAAGTGGACCCAAAAGTGTCAGGAAGCATTTGAAGAACTGAAAAATAGGTTGACTACAGCTCCGGTGTTAGTCCTGCCTGATGTTCACAAGCCATTCTCAGTGTATTGTGATGCTTCTTACACCGGATTGGGATGTGTGCTAATGCAAGAAGGAAGAGTTGTAGCATATTCATCTCGACAGCTGAAGATCCATGAGAAAAATTATCCCACACATGACCTGGAGTTGGCAGCAGTGGTTCATGCTTTGAAGACCTGGAGACATTACCTGTATGGGCAGAAGTGCGACATCTACACAGATCATAAAAGTCTGAAGTACATATTCACCCAGTCAGAGTTAAACATGAGACAGCGAAGATGGTTGGAATTGATCAAGGACTATGAGTTGGAGATACATTACCATCCAGGCAAAGCCAATGTGGTTGCAGATGCTCTGAGCAGGAAGAGTCAAGTCAATATGATGGCTACGTACCCAATGCCATATGAGTTAGCTAAGGAGTTCGACAGACTGAGTCTCGGTTTCCTGAACAGTACGCAAGGAGTAACAGTGGAATTAGAGCCCACCCTAGAGCGGGAGATCAAAGAAGGGCAGAAGGATGATGAAAACATCAACAAGATCCGGCAGCTAATCTTAGAAGGAAGAGGCAAAGACTTTCGAGAGGATGAAGAGGGGATAATATGGTTCAAGGACCGATTGTGTGTCCCCGACCTCAAACCTCTTCGGGAGCTGATCCTCAAGGAAGCTCATGAGACAGCCTACTCCATACACCCGGGAAGTGAAAAGATGTACCAGGATTTAAAGAGGAGGTTTTGGTGGTATGGCATGAAAAGAGAAATCGCAGAATATGTCGCCATCTGTGATAGCTGTCAAAGAACCAAAGCAGAGCATCAAAGGCCCGCCGGATTGTTGCAGCCATTGCGGATTCCTCAGTGGAAGTGGGATGAGATCGGGATGGATTTTATAGTTGGCCTACCTCGTACCCGGGCCGGTTATGATTCCATCTGGGTGGTTGTGGACCGATTAACAAAGGTGGCCCATTTCATACCTGTGAAGACCACATACACCGGAGCAACGTTGGCTGAGTTATACATGTCACGGATAGTTTGCCTTCATGGTGTGCCGAAGAAGATAGTGTCAGATCGAGGAACGCAGTTCACCTCTCATTTTTGGCAGCAGCTACAAGAAGCTTTGGGCACCCATTTGAACTTCAGCTCGGCTTATCACCCGCAGACAGACGGTCAGACTGAAAGAACTAACCAGGTCCTAGAAGATATGCTGAGAGCCTGTGCGTTGCAAGACAAGTCAGGATGGGACAAAAGGTTACCTTATGCAGAATTCTCCTACAACAATAGCTACCAGGCCAGCTTGAAGATGTCACCGTTTCAGGCACTCTATGGGCGGAGTTGTAGGACTCCGCTGCATTGGGACCAGCCTGGAGAGAGACAGGTGTTTGGCCCCGACATTTTGCTTGAAGCCGAAGAGAATATCAAAATGGTTCGGGAGAATCTGAAGATAGCCCAGTCAAGACAGCGAAGCTATGCGGACCGAAGGAGAAGAGAACTGAGTTTCGAAGTAGGGGATTTCGTCTATCTGAAAGTGTCACCTATCAGGGGAGTCAGAAGGTTCGGAGTTAAAGGCAAGTTAGCACCCCGGTACATTGGACCATATCAGATTCAAGCAAAGCGTGGAGAAGTGGCCTACCAACTCAACCTACCAGAAAGTTTGTCGGCAGTGCACAATGTGTTCCACGTGTCACAATTGAAGAAGTGTCTGCGAGTACCAGAAGAGAGTTGCCAGTGGAGGGTTTGGAAGTCCAGGAGGATCTGACATACATAGAGAAGCCAACGCAGATTCTGGAGTTTGCAGACAGAGTCACCCGGAGGAATACCATCAGAATGTGCAAAGTCAGATGGGGTCACCACTCCGAGGAAGAAGCAACCTGGGAACGAGAAGATGATCTGAAGGCCAAATACCCTGAACTCTTTGCTGACCAACCCTGAATCTCGGGGCGAGATTCTTTTAAGGGGGATAGGTTTGTAACACCCTGAATTTGGGGGTATAAAATTTCTTTGCTCATATTCACAAATTCAGGTGTTACTTCCCTTTTCTCATTCTTCCCCAATCTTCTCTTTCTCATTTCTATAGGAGAAAAGTGGTTATTTTAATTGTAATTATAGTCTATTAGCTCAAACTCCAAGGGAGTATTCATTTTTGCATCATGTTGAACCCTAGATTTCACTTTTGTTTGGTGCATAATTCTTAGAAAGTCTAATTTGAATTTGTGGCTTATTTGAATTTGAATCAAATAGAGAAAATAAAAAGAAAAGGGAAAAACAATTCGAGATTAAAAAGAAAAAGGAAAAAGGCCCAAACCCCCGCCCCCCTCGGCCTTTCGGCCCAATTGGCCCATCCCGCGCGCGCGCCCTCCCGCCCCTCCTCTCTCTCTGCGCCGCGGGTCCGGCCTGTCAGCGCGGCCGCCGTCTCCGCGCCCGCCTCCCTCTCTCTCTGCGCCGCGGGCCCGACTTGTCAGCCCCGCGTTCCCCGCGCGCGCGCCCGCTTCCCCCCCCCCCCCGCTCTCTCTACCCTGGCGGGCCCGCCCGTCAGCGCAACCGCCCCCGCGCCCGCTTTCTTCTCTCTCTCTGCTTGCGGGCCCGGGCTGTCAGCCCCGTCGTCTTCGCGTAACCGCCGCCCCGGTCCGCGCGTGCCGCGGACTCCGCACCCACGTCGCGCGTGGGGCTCGCCACCACCTCGCCCTTGGCCACTTGAGCCCCGAACCTCGCTCGCCATCTCCCCCTCCCTCATTTGCGCACCCGCAGACCCCTCCCTCACCTTCCCCTCGCTGCGCGCACGCCCAAGCGCCATCGCCGCGAACCGCCGCCGTCCCGAGCTCGTTTCCCGGCCGCCGTTGGAGCTCCGCCGTGTCCATTGCCACGGTGAGCTTCGCCCCGGCGTCCGCAACCTGGGACACGCCCCAATTTCCCCTCTCCCTCCCCGAATTCCTCCGCACGCGTTCACCCGCCGTTCGCTGCGCAACCGCCGAGGTCCGCCACCGTCGACTCGGGCTGTCGCCGTGTCTCCGTCGCCACCGAGGAGTCCCCGGAGTTCGCCTTGAGGTAAGGAACCTCCCATGCCCTCTCCCTTCCCCTCTACTGCACTCTGTCGCGCTTAATTCCTCGTCGGAGTTGCTTAACGCCGCCGCCGAGCCACTTCGCCGTGGACCGCCCTCCTCCGGTGCCCCTGCCCCGACCTAGTCCCCACCAAAAGGTTCCCCGCGCCCTCCCCAACCTCCCCGGCCATTCAGATCGCCCCAAGGACTCGCAGGGCCCCCGCGCCCCTCGTCTCCGGCGAGCTCCTCCGCCGCGGGGACGGGCGCCGCCACCTCAGCTGGCTGGGGAAGGAGACAGAAGCCAGCCGCCCCATCTCCGCCGTCCATCTTAGATCGGACGGTCCTGTTTCAAATAGCCCGAACCCAACCTCAGCCGTTCGCCTGAGATCCGACGGCCCGGAGCCGTTTCCCCCGCGCCCCGCCTCCCTGCTGCTGGGCCCCGCCTGTCAGCCCGCCTGCGCCCCGCGCTGCTCGCCCGACCCCGCCTGTCAGCCCGCCTGCGCCCCGCGCTGCTCGCCCGACCCCGCCTGCGCCCCGCGCTGCTCGCCCGACCCCGCCTGTCAGCCCGCCTGCGCCCCGCGCTGCTCGCCCGACCCCGCCTGTCAGCCCGCCTGCGCCCCGCGCTGCCCGCCCGGTCCCGCCTGTCAGTCGTCCGCCCCTCGCTGCCCGCCCGGCCCCGCCTGTCAGCCGCTCAGGCCGCCGCGCGCTCGCGCGCCCGCCCGCGATCTAATCTCGGGCGTTGATTTGAGATCCAACAGCCGTAGAGGCCCGATACCCCTTCGCCCGCGCATTTTCTTAAAGAGACCCCCGGTTTTCTGGAATTTGAACCCGTCGTCCCTGGTTTCTCGCAGTTAGGTCCTCGGACCTTTTATTTAATTCAAAATAGGTCCTTAGGGTATATTTTTTAACCCCTAAACTTGTAAAATTCATAACTTTGCCATATGAACTCCAAATTAGGTGCTTCAAATTGCAAAATGTTCATAATATTATTATCTATCTGTTTATGCAATGTTTCCCTGCTGTTTCCATGTCCCAATTAATGGTTAATCATTAGGATAGGATTAAGGTTATTGGAACCCTATTTGAGATAATTAGAAGTTGGTAGACTTTAATAAAAGTTGGAGCACTTAAGTTTATGGACTTAAACACCTAAGTTTAGGAACTTAAAACCAGATAATGATTTAATCCCACCACTGACTTAAACCTGAGTAGTGGATAATGAATCCTTTTGTATAGTCCTCTACCCCAGACCTAGAGAACACCAGAGTGCCTATCCCTTTTCTATTATGAACTTGTGATCTCTCTGCTGCATATGTTTGGTATATTGTTTTTGTTTGTTATTTCCCAAGTGCATAGTGTGAATGATTACTTTACGTAGACAACGAGCAGTCTGTGTTTCCCGAGGAAGTTGCAGAGGAAGTTTCTGATCAGCAGTTTGGTGAAGGCAAGTGTCCTCTGACCCATTATGTCCTATTCATTTATAACTTACTACCCCGCATTACTTACTTGAAACCTAAGGATTGACTAGCTTTACACTTTACTTTATCCTTGATGACCTTATGGGCTATTATGGTGAGCATTCTGCTATTGCCTTAACTTAATCAATGAACATGATGTGACTATTTATGATACTGTTACCCTGATGATGTTGATGATCTTGTGATACTCTAGGGGGCTCAGGCTGTTTCCTGAGTACCTCTCCGTAAGGACATGTTCGTTGAGAGACCACCCGGGATAACAGCGCAACCATGAGGGTGAAATGGGGTGCCCTTAGCTAATTAATTAGAGGAACTAGAGGTGTAGTTGCTTCGTCGTCGTGCCGTCAATGGGGTCCAGGCACAGTGCTTGCTCTGCCGAGGCTGAGTGTCGAGGTTCTTTCGTTTTGCTTTTTGTTAGTCACTCTCCTGCGGGGAGGGGTACTGTGTTTATCAAACTGGAGAAACCTAACGGGCAGCTATGATCTCTAGGGAATCTTTGTAAAAGCTACGTAGTGATACCCTGCCGGACCACCTAGGTAGTGGTTAATGGGGATTAGCTCTCCCCGGGTAGAAAGGGAATCACGACTCATGGGTAAAGTGTGCGGCCTCTGCAGAGGGTAGTGAAACTGATATATCAGTCGTGCTCACGGTTAAGAGCAGCCTTGGGATCCTCTTTGATTAGAGATACAGATGGTTCGAGACACAGGGATTATGTTATGGTTTTGGTTCGAATATGATGATGTTGTTCCTCGATGAGGAAATGGTTTATGGGTTGGTTAATGATAAAATCTGGCTTCTACTAATGATAAATACTTGACCAACTAAAAGCAACTGCTTGAGCCTAACCCCACATAAAGCTAGTCCACTTCAGCCAAACGGGACATTTGCTGAGTACGTTGATGTGTACTCATCCTTGCTTTACCACAAAACACCAGGTTGTCCGCATTGTAACCACTGCTCAGGAGAAGGCGAAGCCGTGGAAGGAGACTTCCAGGAGTTCCAAGACTACGACGAATTCTAGGTGTGGGTTGGCGGCAACCCCCAGTCAGCTGCCTGTGAAGGCCTTATCTTTACTGCGTTTCGCTAGCACTTTGATTTACCTGTTAAGTTGATGACTATGTGGATGTCTATGACTCTGTGATGTAATAAGTTAATACTCTTTTAAGTTATTATTCGAGCATTGTGCATTGATGTTCATTTATGTAATCGCTGTGTACGTGAGTTCTGATCCTGGCACGTACATAGTTCGCACTTGGTTTGCCTTCCAAAACCGGGTGTGACAGACATGAACTCGAGACTCCCGAAACGGAGCACCGTCCCGGATTGGAGAGGTCGTTGGAGACTGCCCATCTGGAGCTTGACGGGAAGCTGCTCGTCAACATGCAGCAGGCCCCCTACCTGGCGCGCCAACTATCGGCGTTTCGAGACCGGGGGGTCCCTAAGCAGACGAGGGAGTGTGCCGCGTGCCCCAGCCCAGATGGGTCGAGCGCGTGGGCGAGCGCGAAGGGGGGAAAAGCGAGGTGGCCGGAGACGAGTCGTGAGAGAGGTGGGAATCCCGCGGCCTTCGTGTTCGACCCGCGCCTAGGTCGGGTGCGCTTGCAGTAGGGGGTTACAAGCGTCCACGTGGGTGAGGGAAGCGAGCGGCCCCAAGAGAGCGCCTGCCCCGTCCTCGTCCCCGCGCGGCCAACCTTATCTAAGAAGGCCCTGGTCCTTCCTTTTATAGGCGTAAGGAGAGGATCCAGGTGTACAATGGGGGTGTAGCAAGGTGCTACGTGTCTAGCGGGGGTGAGCTAGCGCCCTAAGTACATGCCAATGTGGCAGCCGGAGAGATCTTGGCACCCAGCTGGTGTGGTGTCGTGGCCGTCGGAGGAGCAACAGAGCCTGGCGGAGGGACAGCTGTCGGAGCGGTTGGGCCCTTGCTGACGTCCCCCTGCTTCCGTAAGGGAGCTGAGAGCCGCCGTCGTCATGGGTCTGGCGGGGCGCCATCATTGCCTATCTGGCAGAGCTAGCCAGATGGGTCGCCGGTCTTGTTCCCTGCAGCCCGAGTCGGCTCGGGGTAGGGTGATGATGGCGCTTCCTGTTGACGTGGCGGACTTGTGTCCTAGGTCGGGCGACGTGGAGGCTCCTCCGAAGCCGAGGTCGAGTCTGTCCTGCATGGCCGAGGCCGAGCCCGAGCTCCTGGGTCGGGCGAGGCGGAGGTCGTTCAGCAGAGGCCAGGGCGGAGTCCGACCCCTGGGGTCGGGCGAAGCGGAGTTCGTCGTCTTCTGGGGCCTAGCCCGAGTCCGAGCCCTGGGTCGGGCGGAGCGGAGTTCGCCGTCTTCCGGGGCCTTAGCCCGAGTCCGAGCCCTGGGTCGGGCGGAGCGGAGTTCGCCATCTTCTGGGGCCTTAGCCCGAGTCCGAGCCCTGGGTCGGGCGGAGCGGAGTTCGCCGTCTTCCGGGGCCTTAGCCCGAGTCCGAGCCCTGGGTCGGGCGGAGCTTCCTATGGCGCCTTTGGCAAGGCCTGACTGCCTGTCAGTCTTACTCTGTCAAGTGGCACTGTAGTCGGAATGGCGCAGGCGGCGCTGTCCTTCTGTCAGACCGGTCAGTGGAGCGGCGAAGTGACGGCGGTCACTTCGGCTCTGCCGGGGGGCGCGCGTCAGGATAAAGGTGTCAGGCTACCTTTGCGTTAAATGCCCCTGTGACTCGGTCGGTCGGCGCGGCGATTTAGTCAGGGTTGCTTCTTAGCGAAGGCAAGGCCTCGGGCGAGCCGGAGATGTGTCTGCCGTTAAAAGAGGGCCTCGGGCGAGACGGAAACATCTCGGGGTCGGCTGCCCTTGCCCGAGGCTAGGCTCGGGCGAGGCGTGATCGAGTCGCTCGCATGGACTGATCCCTGACTTAATCGCACCCATCAGGCCTCTGCAGCTTTATGCTGATGGGGGTTACCAGCTGAGAATTAGGCGTCTTGAGGGTACCCCTAATTATGGTCCCCGACAGTTGTTATGGCCACTTGGCGATATATAAATATATGATGCCACACAACACAATCAAATAAAATATAGAGTTAAACAACATTGTTTATGAAGGTTGCGCTATGTTGTGACTTCAGGGGTTCAAATAATCCACCACATTCCACGCGAGTACAAGCTCCAGCGTATCTAGCGTCAACATGTGTGTGGCCAACAAGGCTACGACAACGAATAAGCCTCCGTAACAAGCGCAACAGGCACAATTGTGGCTCGATAGTCGAGGTACATGATAAGTCCACGCAACGTGCACGACAGGTGCAATTGTGGCTCACTGATCATGGCAGACGAACCGTGCCTGCAGGGCATGCGAAAAATATGTGACTTGGTGATGGCACCGACTCAACGGGAGTGGTCCGACTAAGTGAGAGTACAACATAGTAATCACATGACGCAACCAAGTTCGTACGATACAAATAATGCGTCATGTTGCCAGGGCGCAGCCAATATTTAGCCAATGTCATAATTTAGCCGATTAATAATATAGTCTGATCAGCATGACCGGGTACCCTCTATACAATTTAATCATTTGGCATGAGTCTAAGACTTAATGCAACACAAATATTTAGAGCGATTTGAGTATGTACATACAGTACAAAATAACCTTCACATGCATTCTAATATTTCTGCTATATATTTACCACGAAGAATAGAGCAGAAAGATAATACTGAAATTAATAGATGAGCATAAGCTTATCATGTGCAAGAAGTCATTTTTCATATATAAGGATGCATTTTTCTATTGATTATTTGTGCCAAAGAATAAATAATTGAAATAAAGAAACATGTTTAATTATTTATTTTTCAACCGACCACTTGCATGCAATGCTAAACGACTTTATTTTCTTAGCCGCATCCGCATGCATGCATGCAGTAGAGTGCGGCACGCCTGCTGGGCATTACATCTCTTTTGACCATCGTTTGGCCCCACATGACATATTGCTGGCCAAAAGGATAAGCACAAGCTGATGGTACGAACGTTGAGCGCCACCTATAATGCCGGTTAATCACCGTCTGTTACGGTTTGGACACGTTCAACGCGGCTAGCATCCAGGGTACTCGATGGCTCGATCCCCCGCGGTGGACGAGGTCGTACCCGTGCTGCTCGGAGCAGCCGGTCATGGCCACGCCATCCGGCTCCACAGCAGCGCCGATGGCAGCAGGCCACCTGTCAAATAAGGCAACCACGCTACTGGCTTAGGTGTGCGGGCGAGCTCTGTCTCCACTATCATGCCAACAGAGCCGTGACTGCCGGCCCGCTGCTCTCAGTCTCTCACGCATTTGCAACACCTATGGCAGCGACAGGCGGTCGTTGGTGCAGCCTACTCGGCCTGGCGCGTGCGAGCGCTTCTGGCGCGAGCAACCACCTGCGGTGCGGATGTAGCAGCAGAGAAGTAGCTCATAGAGAGGCTAGCGGCTGGATTCCCTTCCGACGAATCAAGAACAGTAAACATACCGTTCAATTGCGTAGAGGGAGAATCGAAACCTGTCGCGTAGGACAGTTCGGCTAGGCCGGAGACCTGCCGGATTGACGTAGAGTTGATGCAGATCTGATCCCGCAGCAACGTCGAAGTAGAGCGTGCTGATAACGTATTGAGAACTACGTTACCACGAATCACCAGATCCGCTCCCTTCCCTCCCATCAGCAGTAGAGGCGCAAGAAGATGTAGAGAACCCGTCTCCCTTCCCATAAGCACGACAGAGGAAACACACGAGACACTGGATATAGGGTTGGGCATCTGGCCTCTTTCTGATCTCTTCTATATTCCATATGAGGGATACAAGTTCTATATATAGAGACGCGATAGCCCTCAGGGCTATATTCGGTATTTGCCCACATAACCCTTTATTAGGGTTTCTCAACAAAGGGCACGGGAATGGTCGGACAGGAGTGAGAGTAGGCGTATCTTTCTTTCTTTCTCGGTATGGTAATTTTTGCGCTGTTTTTAAATCCAAACCATGCACACATGACAATCTCGTGGCATTTTACGCCTGTGTTGGGGAACAAAAAAAACTCTTCAGCTTGTTCGCTGCGGCTTTAATCCAGCTGCGGCTGCGGCTTCTACAGTATTTTTCTCTCTATGGATTGCAGCTGCAGCAGTCCAAACGGCTTTAATCCAGCCGCAGCGAACAAGCCCCTTGTTTTTTTTTGTAGCGAAAGAGAAGAAAGGACCCTAAGGGCCGGCCCTGGAAAGGACTCACGTGTTGCACAAGACCCATCGCAAATCATAAATGTCCCCGGCAGCTCTCACATATGATCGCGGATACGCAAAATGCGTAGTAACAAATACGTGTTTCGTCCAGCAGCTCACGCACGTGGTCTCGCAAAATACACACGGCCTCCACCAACGTCGCGCATATTCTTCACGAGCTGCAACCTATTGCGCATACACGTAGCCTCAATAATGGCCGTGTACCTCACGATGTTGGGCGGATGCGTGACCGTATACGTGAGCAGCTGAAAACAGCTAGTACTAATATATGCAACGCACACTACGGCCGATTTAGTATTCTTTTTTCATACTTTGGTATAGACCAGTCACCTAAAGATTAGAGCCTAGCCCAGTGACAGATCTAGAATTTTACTAAATTTTTAAATTTAAATATTAAGTTAAAAACATAAGTAATAAGTCTTAAGTTTACAATGTAAGTTTAAAATATTTATAAATTATAATATAAATAGATGAAAAGGCCACGTATACGTAGAGATGTACACATACCATACCGCTCACTTAGACTATCTCTAGCAACTTAATCATCCTCATTCATATATTTAAACTTTATTCTATGAACAGTTTATAATGTAGAACATTGTAAAATAATATTTTTAGGTAAATATTGGATAGACAGCTGCTGACCTGACGGACTTATGGTGGCCGCGGATTCAGTCCTGGATGCAGGCAGGATTCTGTGTCTGCTCTGTTCGTAGGTTGTTAGGATTTCTTATTGTCTGTCCTTGTCGTACCCAGATGTAGCCATGTTGCATGGACGTGTCACATGCTCACAATGAATTCCCGTCTCGCTGTAATCCAGCCACCTCGTAGCCGTTTCCGGCTTCAATCCGTTCAAATTTCTGGGGTCCTTGGCAGCGCGGGCTCTCAAACTGAGAGAGTGTTGTTCAGGAATGAAGCAAACTAGAAAAAATAGTGCCCTATCGGGCGCTGTATCACCTCTCTCTCTCTCTCTCTCTCTCTCTATATATATATATATATATATATATATATATATATATATATATATATATATATATATATATATATATATATATATATATGAACACTTGAAAGTATACAATATATACTGAGTACTCAACTTATACTGAGAAGGAGTGAGTAATACAATGGTCGACAGATACATGAGCTCACAATCTCAGTCATGGAGCTTCTAGATGCAACCTGATGACAACACTCAACTATTGTTTGTTTATTCACATGTCATCCAGTGTAGTGAGGTTCTAGGTACCATCAGTATGCCCATAATTGTAGGTCACAGAAGCCAATGGCGTCATAATCATCTGATTTCATCACACGGCTTGACCACGGTGGAATCCAGCTAGCATCCAGACCAGCACCTCTGTGTTACCGACAAAGGAACAGATCAAGGAACCAAAAGATTAATATCGGTAATGCAAAACCAGCCATATAATCTAAGATTTTTAGTGATCATGCTAGCTACAGATTTGACTTGTTGTTGTTTGAGCATGTTGTTCAAGTTCATTCGCGACGTTAGCAGTACTAATGTAGTAACATTGGCCCTTAGGCTCATAACTAACGTTTCATACAGACGCGGTGAACCTAAGGAAAAGGCAAATCTCAAGATCAGCTACCAGTTGATCTTATATAATGTTGATTCCTCATCTTATATTAGCACTAATGAATCGAAAAGGTCTTTGGCTAAGGTGCAGGGTGCACTTTTCCATGAAACACTTTCCAACACAGTTGAAATGCAAGAAATGTATACTTGGGTGCAAAGTTGTGAAACACCTAGAACACATCTATCTTATTCATGTAACATTATATTATACCAATCAAGGAAAGCATCATGTAGACATAGCAACGTATTAAACAGAACAACAATATTAACTTTCCAAGGTAGAGGCACATAACAACTCTTTGGAGCTCTCCACCTGATAAATTAACAACCTTTTGGTCCATGAGTTGTTCAATCTGCAGTGGCTTCATCACATCAAGACACAAACTGCAGGTGCATATAGGAATTCCGAATTTCCGATGCATCAAAATGCCTCATGGTATTCTGGAATTTTGGGCTAATCTTTTGAGGCTTGCAAGGCACATTGAATTCAGGAATTTCAATATCAGTTCCCTCCACTGTGTCTGGCTTCAACAACCCATCCTCACCATTATTTTTTGCATCTCCATTTGCAAAGAGCTTCTTTGCAATTTTTTCGGTAGATGATGCATGAGCCCTAAAGATAAAACATTTTATCATATAGATATACACAGACAAATGGTATGAATCTGAAATAATAGTAGGAATCAGCCATATGCGATGCTCACCTTTTTTTAGTGCTACTCACTTGTGTCTTGACTATTGAGTAATTTGAGACAACCAGTGAAGTAGTAACAGGTCCAACCTCATCTATAGGGTTGTCCTCCTGTTGTAACTCTTCCAGTGAGCTTGCACGTTTAGTAGGAGTAATGACATGTCCAGTGGTTTCCTGCAGTGTTGTCAAATTTAGCTTGTTACCGTTTCTTGTGGAGACATGCATAAATATGTACGTGCAAGTTTTTTTGGAGCCAAAAATAACACCGGAATGAAGACTGATTGTTGTAAATAAGGCAGTGATGTATTTCAGCAACTATCTATCAACGTCAATTCAATAAGCTATTGTTAAAGTAAGTCATGGCATCAACCACTAATATGGCTACATCCTACTACAAGTGTAGCACATACTAAGAGCAGGGTTAGTGGTAGCATCAGCCTGCATCACAGTTTCTTTAGAGACAACAAGTATTCATCACAAAGCAAAATGATAAACGACCCATCACAAAAATTAGGTGGGAAGAGGGAGAGAGAGATTGGCAAGTTTCTCTAGAGACAAAATATTGAATTGACATGTGCTAGTAAATAACCCTTCCTACTCGACACCTAGAAAATGGCCAACAGCAATTTTGAAATAAATGAAATAGAATGAAACCTGGTTGCTGAGATGAGTATACAAGTGATGAGTTTGGTGTCCAACTGACCATCTTGGCTATCAGGTATAAACAAGTCTATAAAGAGTGTATATTTGTGGAATGAAAACAGGCTGTAACACCCCTGGTATTTATAATCCACTCGACAACGAGTATGGACTTAAGCACGAAATATCAGTGCATAAAACAAATGCTAAATTCTAATTATTTTCACTATCGCGATTTTTATATCGCATCTGTTCCGTCTGTCGCGAGTGCGACGACGTTTTTATTTTTATCTATCCGGGCTCCTCCTAAATTTTCATGATGTTCGGAATATCGTTGTTCCGAAGGTCGATGTGTTCGGTGATTATTTAAAATTCATCGCTCGTATAAATACGAATTCGGAGGTCCGACTCACTCGGATGATTTTATCCCGGACAGATTAATTTGAGCTCGACGACTCAACTATTCGGGACAACATAATTAGGATCGCGCATCGTTTGAAAAAAATCGTGCGCGAGGATATGATCCAATTTATCCTTCAGCATGCTGTTTTGGCAACGAAATCACGTATACATTGCGGATCTGGTTTCCACTAATTTCGGTCGAATCATGCAGAGCAAATTATCAGTGCCGAAGTCAGTTTATTTCGGTCTATTGTCTCACCCGGATCCAAATCTTCGGATGTAAACAATTATTAAATAATTCGGTTTCCACTCGTCCACCATTAAATCGCGTACGAGGATCTGTAATTGAGCCTCGATTCACTCGTAAATCATCCGTGGCCGTGGAACCAGATGTTCAGACCGCAGATAAATTTATCAGATTTCGAATCGAATCAAACGTGTCACAAATACTGTCGACCCCTTTTATATCACTAAAAATCTTGATCCAAAATATCTTCGATTAGTGTGAGGTCACGAGTCACCTGAAGAGCAAGTTGGTACCTGAAATCTCAAGTCCCAGGCAAGTTGTGTCCTTGATCACTTCTTTTTACCCACTCATGTTCTAATTAATCATAAGGTTAATTTTGATGGGACCCAATAGGTTACCCTAGTTTTTCTATCTTTATACCTTGTTTAACACTGAACTTTTTGGGTAGTACTTGCTAGTGCTTTATGTGGTTTTGGGTATGAAGATACAATATTCATGATCACACTTTTATTATCAGTTTATTATTACTGTTCATGATAAGATCATTATGTTAATTGGAACATGGAGCGACCACCCGGGAAAACAGTGCTACCACAAGGGTTTAATGGGACGCCCTTGGCTGATTAATTAGGAAAGCTAGTGGAAGACTATCTTACCCGAAAGGGGCAAGGGCAGTAGGGGAGTGGTCAGTGTAGGGAGGTCCTTGGGATGATTTTGCTACGATGGCGGTCATGCGAGGGGTCCCTGCATTGGAGCTTCCTATAAACTATAGCGGGTTTTCTGAAGCTAGTGGAACTTTGTAAAGGCCTTATAGTGTTACCCTGCCTCGCCTCCTCGGTAGAGGTGTATGGGAAGTCGTGATCCCTTGGCAGATGGGTAACATGACTTGTGGGTAAAGATGCCCAACCTCTACAGAGTGTAAAACTAGTATATCAGCCGTGCTCACGGTCATGAGCAGCTCGGACCCTCACATGATTAATTTATGGAACTAAATTCAATTTGTCATATGCATTGCATCGCAGGTGATGTTGTTACTTTTGTTCTACTACTTAATTGGGTTGGTATTTACTTATACTTAGTAATTGCTAATAAAATTTTGACCAACTTTAAAAGCAATGCTCAGCTCTAACCATCCTCTTTGGTAAGCCTTACACTTCACGTGAGCTCCCACATTTGGCGAGTTCATGCACATTATTCCCCACAACTTGTTGAGCTATGAACGTATGTGAGCTCACTCTTGCTGTCTCACACCTCCCCACAGGTCAAGAACAGGTACCGCTGGATGAGGCGCATGGAGGATGCTTTGATGTGTCCGTGAGAGGTCTAGGGCGTCGTCTCCCAGTCAACTTTGGGTTGCTGGACCGTTGTCTCCTTATAATGTAATTATTTATTTTGTATAGAACTCCTGTTATATAGTAAAGATGTGACATTCGATCCTGTGCCATGATTCATCATATGTGTGAGACTTGGTCCTAGCACACCTGGTGATTATGTTCATGCCCGGGTCTTGGTACCCCGAAACCCGGGTGTGACAGAAGTGGTATCAGAGGAATGTTGACTGTAGTTCGAAACCTAGATAGAATTGGACAACCAATACTAACTTACCTTACTCTGATTCTTTCTAAACTTTTCTTAATCTTTCCTCATCTATTTCCGCTTACTCTGATTATTCTTACCTTTTCCTTCTAAAGACAAATGTGGATTTCACACTTTGAAATCATGTACCTAAAGTGACCTTTAGGAATAGGAGACCTAATCTTAGGAACAAAAGCAAAACTATTTTTGTAGATATTGGTATGCTTGAATGTTTGTTCTTATGATACTTGTCTTATTTGATTCTTTTGAGTGTGATGAGTTGTGGAGTAACGTCCACAATTGCATCTGTATATACATATAGTAAAAAAATGTTGATAAAATAAACTAGATCAACTAAGAATATTCCCCACTATAATATATCAAATAGATCCATTTTATCTTAAAAAATTCTCTCTTAGTTTAATAGATCCCTCTCATCTTAAAAGATTCTATCTTATCCTTATGAATTCATCTTGCCCTAATTCGCATATTTATCCCACTCTAGTATAACAACCATGATCTAGTCGAAAATAAATTAAGTAGATCTTAACTAGTCTAATCTAGTTATATCCAACCTGATCTAGATTCTATCTAATCTAATGTGATCTAATCTAATGTGGTCTACTTAAACAGATTAGTGATACTCGTAGAAGAGATTAGACCCTACTAGCCAAGTGTTAACTTAACTCAGTACATTAGACCAACTCAATCACATGCATGAGATCTGACCCAACCCATAGAATCTTGATAGATTGCATAATCTGTCTACCCTCTGTTGGGGCGAAGGCGTAGACGCTACCCTCCGCTCGATGCCTTCGCCAGTCTCGCTGCACCAACGGGGACGACGACTGACGGACTGCACCCTTCGTCCGACGCAACTGAAAGACGAAGACCCATGGCGAGGCCGCTCTGTCCCGCGGGGTCGCCCAACGTGAGAGGCCACGTACAATCCGGCCCGTCATAACGGGCCCCGCGCGGTTGTTGCGCATTACGGGCCTAAATTGTAAAGGTTTTTCTATTATTACAGTCTATAACCCTGCTTTAATGGGAATATTCCGGGGAGAACCTAGGCTCCTGAGGGCACATGCGTCCTTAATCCTTGACGCTGGGCACTCAGGCACCTATAAATACCCCCGCACAGTGCCCTTGAGGGGCTAGGTTAACAGAGCTATTGCCATCTCAAGTTGTAGCCCCGTTTACACCGCTTTCACTCCCCCTTTGGATCAACTTGCGGAGGAGAGCAAGTTCCAACATTTGGCGCCCACCGTTCGTGCTACGAAAACACCACCCACGATGGCACCCAAGAGAACCTCATCGAAGGCTGACGAAGCCGCCAAGGCGGCACTGCTGGCCGAGAAAAAGGGCAAGGCCCTTGTCGACAACACTCTCCAAGAACCCTGCGAAGACAATGCAAACAACAAGAAGCAGCGCAATGAACAACCCACCACCGAAGGCAGCCTCCGCACCTGCAGCTCCGGGGGACCATAGCAGCCTCCCCAGGCTTCGCTCCACCAGAGGGCGTGGACGCCACCGAGGACGGTGAAGTCATCGGCGTTTCGGCCGAAGAGCAGCTACAGCTGCGCGCCCTGCGCATCAAGAACCGCAACCTCCAAAAGCAAAAAGAGATCCTCGAGGCCAAGCGCCAACGTGTGTCTGCACAAGCCAAGGTGCGACAGATGATATGCGACGAAGAGCAGAAGGCACAGGAGCTTGAACAAGAGATCGCGCTTATGCAGCGCGAAGGCCAACTCGGCCTGTAGCACGGCCCACCCCTCCAGCAGCGCGCACAAATCGAAGACCTATTCATCCCTCAGCGCGGACACACCATCCCTCACGCCACGACTTTCCAATGCGTCAACTACCTTGACGAGCGAAGTCCCCTAGCACCTCACCTGCAAGTGACACCGTGGCCCGCCAACTTCAGGGCAGGGACCTATCCCAAGTACAACGGCAGCACTGACCCAGCACAGTACATCATGAGCTATCAAGTCGCCGTTGCATCATCCGGAGGGGACGACGCCACGATGGCCAAGTCATTCATCATTGCCCTCGAAGGCCCAGCCCTCACCTGGTACACCAGGTTGCCCCCATTGTCCATCGACTCCTGGAGAAGTCTCCGAGACAAATTCTTGCTCAACTTCCAAGGGTACCGCCCAGACACCGACGCCTTGGCTGAACTCTCACTCTGCAAGCAGCTGGAACGAGAGACTCTGCGGGAGTATTACCGCAAGTTCCTGACCCTCAAGTCACAACTGCCTTCGGTCGATGACCAGATTGCCATCCACTACGCCATCAGTGGCCTTCGGGCCGGCGTCCTCTATAGCCACTGCATCAGGGACCCGCCCAGGAACCTCCAGGAGCTGTATCAGCTGTTTGAGAAATATGCTAGATCCGAAGAGCTCCACCAGCGCAAAGTCGAGTTTCAGAAGAAGCCCAAAGACCCTCCGCAGTCTAGCCGCACTTGGACAAGGCCCTCGCAGAAAGACTCCGGCCGGGATGGCCGCAATCAGCAGCAGGTGCACAACATCGCCAACCAGCCCCCCGCTGGTGAGGCCCCTCGCCACCAGGAGTATCCCCCCAGGGCCGAGGAAATGGAACTCGCGGTCGTGGACGGGGGCGTGCGCAGCAGCCACGAAGATTTTACTGCCTATTCCACGGCGAAGACTGCGCGCATCCCACAAGGGACTGCCCAGAGATGAAGGCCACCAGAGACAGAATGGCACGGGCACAACTAGCCGACAACCCAAGAATTCGCACACGCATATCAGCAACCCCCTCAGCCATACAACCACGGCCTCGCTCTGCCCCCACCGCACCACGCATACCAACACCACCAGGAGGTACAAATCGTACCTCCCCCACCCCCACCCCCACACCATCAACAGCACAACATTCACCACCCCATCCACCCCCAAGCCCCAAAGCAAGAGGACTTCGTCGATCAACCGTATCGCGGAGTCATTCATATGATTACTGGGGGGTCCAGCGTCGACTTCGACACAAAGCGGCAAAAGAGGGACCATTATCGCAGCATCAACCACGTCGCCGTCACCGGCCCGGTCGTGCAGACAAAGTGGTCTCACATGCCATTGACCTTCGACGCCCGAGACATCGATCTGCGCAGCACCCCCCACATCGATGCCATGGTCATCAACTGCAGCGTGGCAGGCTGGGACTTGCACAAAGTCTTGGTCGACAATGGCAGCCAGGCGGACATCATTTTTCTCCATGCCTTTGATCGCATGGGCATAAGCCACAGCCTGCTCAAGCCCTCGGACAACCCCCTGTACGGCTTCGGCGGCAAGGGCACCTTTCCCGTCGGCAAAATAGAATTGCCCCTCTCCTTCGGTGTAGCACCCAATGCCCGAAGTGAGCAAGTCACATTCGACATCGTCGACATGGTGTACCCATACAACGCCATAATGGGCCGGGGCTCCATCAACAAGTTTGAGGCAGCTATCCATGGACTTTACCTGTGCATGAAGATCCCAGGTCCGCAAGGCGCCATCACAGTTTACGACAACCAGCAGGTTGCGCGTAACATAGAAAGAGACTTCGTCCCCGGGCAAAGAAACGTACACTACCTCACGGCCCAACGCGAAGTCCCCGGGTCTGCCAATCCAACCACCAAAGGGCATGAAAAAGCACAGCTGTAGAGCAACGACGGGATCAAGACTGTCCCCCTCGACCAGGCAACGCCCCAGCAGATGGTTACCATCAGCGAAGACCTCACTTCGCACGACGAGGAGAGGATCCTCTGCTATCTGTCCAAGAATAAAGACGTCTTCGCCTGATCCACCCTCGACCTGGTCAGAGTCAGTCGCTCCATCATCGAGCACGGCTTAGGAATCGACCCTTCGGTGAGGCCGAAGAAACAACGGCTGCGCAAGATGTCTGACGAGAAGACAAAAGCCGCCAAGGCCGAGGTGCATCGCCTTCTCGAAGCCAAATTCATCGAGCCAATCGCCTACCCCACATGGCTCGCCAATGTAGTGATGGTGCAGAAGAAGAGCGGCAAATGGTAGATGTGCATAGACTTCACCAGTCTTAACATGGCCTGCTCCAAGGACAATTTCCCGCTGCCTCGAATCGACAAAATCATCGATAGCACGGCCGGGTGTGAAGTCATGTCACTCCTTGACTGCTTCTCCGGCTACCACCAAATATATATGAAGGAGGAGGACAAGGCAAGCACCAGCTTCATAACACCCTTCGGCACGTATTGTTTCATCAGAATGCCGGAGGGACTTAAGAATGCCGGGTCCACTTTCTCTCGACTCACCAAAACGGTGCTCGAGAGCCAGGTCGGCAGAAATATATTCACATATGTGGACGACATCGTCGTTGCCAGCAGAAGCAAGGAAGACCACCTGGCCGACCTCGCCGAAACGTTCGCGAACATGCGGACCGCACAACTTCGCCTCAACCCTGAAAAGTGCGTCTTCGGAGTCCGCCAGGGGAAAATCTTGGGCTACCTGGTATCACACGCGGAATTGAGACCAATCCAACCAAAATCCAAGCTATCATCAATATGACGCCCCTGCAGTCAGCCAGAGAAGTGCAACGACTGACAGGCAGGTTGGCCGCCCTCAACAGATTCATCTCCAAGTCCGCGGAGCGGAGCCTCCCTTTCCTCAAAACACTCCGCGACGCAAAAGACTTCACATGGGGGCCAGAGCAGGCGGCGGCCTTCGCTTCACTCAAACAGTACTTGTCGGAATTGGCGATTCTTACAAGCCCCGACCCTTCGCTACCCCTATTGCTCTATGTCGCGACTTCGCCACATGCGGTCAGCGCAGCACTGGTTCAAGAGCAGACCAGAGAGGGCACGACCAGGCAATGTCCAGTTTATTACGTTTCTGAAGTACTCACAACATCCAAAAGTAATATGACAGAACTGGAAAAGATCGCCTATGCAGTCGTGATGGCCTCGCACAAATTGCGCCATTATTTCGAGGCATTCAAGGTCCGGGTCACCTCAGATAGAGGACTTGGCGAATTGTTCAGAAACCCGGAGGCATCAGTACGGATTGCCAAGTGGGCAGCCAAACTCTCCGGCTACCACATCACATTTGAACCCAGGACAGCCATCAAATCACAAGTCCTGGCAGACTTCGTCGTCGATTGGACTAGGCTAATGACACAGCCGGACCCGACCACAGAAAAAGTGTGGACAATCCATTGCGACGGCGCATGGTGCCATGCAGGGGCAGGCGCCGCCGCAGTCATTACTTCGCCCACCGGGATCAAGCACAGATACACAGCGCGCCTCAGCTTTGCTTTGGAGTCTGATAGGTGCACCAACAACATAGCAGAATACGAGGCTGTCATCCTCGGCCTTCGCAAGCTAAGGGCACTCGGTGTCACCACCTGCATCATCAGAATAGACTCCAAGGTAGTCGCCGGCCAGGTCGAGAAAGACTATGCAGCGAAGGACCCCGCACTCATGCAGTACCTCGCGGCCATCCGCAGCCTCAAAAGACAATTCAAGGGTTTCACGTTGCAGCACGTGGACCGAGCCAAGAATGAGGAGGCCGATGCATTGGCCAAGGCAGCCGCCAGGGGCGAGGCCCTTCCCTCCGACGTGTTCTACCACGTCATCGGCACGCTAGCTGTCCGCAGCCCAAAGGGGCTGCAAATAACCAATGACAGCGAGGGCCACCGCATAGTCAACCTCATCATGACCGAAGACTGGCGGGCACCAATAACCCTGTTCCTGCAGGGGTACTACCATCCAACCGACATCAACGAGGCCAAGCGCCTCAAACACCGAAGTCGGGACTTCGCGTTGATCGAAGGCCAACTTTACAAGAAGGGGGTCAGCCAACCGATGCTTAAGTGCGTCACCGAGACTGAAGGCGTCCAAATTCTGCGTGAGGTCCACAGTGGGACTTGCGGCTCTCACGCAGGGCCTAGGGCCCTAGCGGCAAAGGTGATTCGTCAAGGTTTTTACTGGCCCGCCATGAGTTGCGCCGCAAATCGGGTCACAAGGTCCTGCGAAGCCTGTCAGAAATTTTCTCCACGCTCGGGACGCCCTTCGCAATTCACGAAGCTAATCACCCACACGTGGCCTCTTCAGCGCTGGGGCCTGGACATTGTCGGGCCCCTGCCCACGACACAGGGGAACCTCAAGTTCACCTTCGTCGTCGTTGAGTATTTCACCAAATGGATTGAGGCGAGGGCAGTATCTGCTATAACATCGAAGACAGCCTAGAAATTCTTCTGGCAAAATATTGTTTGCCGCTTCGGAGTCCCGTCTGAACTCACAGTCAATAACGGCAAGCAATTCGACTGCCAAGACTTCAAGGATTTCTGCTTCTCCATCGGCACCGAGCTTGCCTTCGCCTCAGTGTACCACCCCCAATCCAACGGAGTCGTGGAACGCGCCAACGAAAAAAATTTCACAGCCGTCAAGAAAATGCTCCTCGACGACAAAAAAGGCAAGTGGCCCGACCTGTTACCCGAAGTGGTCTGGGCGCTGAACACAACTGAGTGCAGGGTGACTGGGTTCACCCCTTTCCGCCTTCTAGACGGATCGGAGGCTATGACTCCGCAAGAAATAAAACACGGGTCACCTCGGACAGTTGCGTCGACCGTCCCCGACGTAGACGAGCCTACTTCGAAGGACCTCATCGACGGAGACCGTGTCTTCGCCCTACAGGCTCTAAACAAATACCAAGCTCAGACAAAAGCATGGTGCGACCACACAGTCATCCCGAGGGAGTTCAACGAAGGAGACCTCATACTCGTCCGGACAGCTCGAACAGAGTCCCAGGGCAAGTTGGAGCTGAAATGGGAGGGCCCTTTCATCGTCAAGACGAAGGCGTCCCCCAGCGCGTACAGGCTCACAACGCCATCCGGCGAAGACTTAGAACATTCTTGGAACATTGATAATCTTCGCAAATTTTTTGTTTAACTCCTCAGGGCCACTTCGCCCTTGTAATCCGCAGAACAGTTTTTAAGCCGGCCCGCACTCTTTTTCTCCCGGGGGGTGAGGTTTTTAACGAGGCGGAGCCATGTAATATACACGCGAAAAAACCCCCGCAAAAACTACGTCGAAAAAGACCGCATCAACGGTCTTCGACATTCGACCGACACCAAAGTCACCGCGAGGGGCAGCGATGGCTACCCTCGCGTGCGACAGTCCGCGCAAAAGTCACCTAAGGGTGCAGCCGGACTAGCACAACAAGTGCGTAAATTCGAAGTCTTCTCAAGAAGATTATCCGTGCAAAAGTCGCCTAAGGGTGCAGCCAGACCAGCACAACAAGTGCGTAAATTCGAGGTCTTCTCAAAAAGACTATCCGTGCAAAAGTCGCCTAAGGGTGCAGCCGGACTAGCGCAACAAGTGTGTAAATCGAAGTCTTCTCCAAAAGACAATCTGCGCAAAAGTCGCCTAAGGGTGCAGCCGGACTAGCACAGCAAGTGCGCAAATTCCAAGTCTTCTCCACAAGACTACCCGTGCAAAAGTCGCCTAAGGGTGCGGTCGGACTAGCATAACGAGTGTAAAAGTCGAAGGCGCATTACATCAGTCCGAAAGTTTACAGGCGAAGCCGGACCTACACAATAATGTACCAGACCGGGTGCGCAACACCTTACGAACACACCCAAATGCGCGAAGGCAGTCAACCTTATCATACAAACTACAGTTACACGCGTACAGCGAGGGCATCACACCTTACATAGGCTCAACCTTCGGAATGATCCCCATCTCCCTATAGTTAAATAGCATTATCCTCAACTCCTCACCCTCAAAAAGCCTTCGCAACTCCCCCTCACCCATACTCGCCCCAACTGGCGAGGACAACAATTCCTGCCTACCAGCCCTGCCCACACGAAGCCGACCACCATCAAACCCGCTCACCCTACGCTTCGCCACCGCCCTTCGCCGCCTACGCCCAACACTCGGACCAGGCAAAATTTCAGCATCCGTAACACGTGGAGAAGCCTCTGCCTCAGCCACATCCAAGGCCACAAAATTATCTAAGTCGTCATCCGAAGACTCTTCCGTCCACAAAACCGAACTCCCAGAGTCGTCAAACGCAGAAAACTTAGACGTAGACCCATCCGATTCATTTTCGGCGACCACGGTCGAAGCTGCCACAAAATTAGCAGTATCGGTTGTGTGCGCAGGCCCAAAATCCTGAACCTGCGCAGCAACCAAGGTTCAGTAACACAGACAAAATTCCCTAACTACCCCATACACACTAAGCCACCTGCGAAGACCCAGCAGCCGCGATGGGATCCTCAGCCGCTGGCTCCGTCGCCGCCTTCGGGGGATCCTCCGCCATCGGTACGGTGGCTACCGGCGAGCCTCCACCAGACACAGTAGACGCAGGGGCAGTGTGGGAACCTTCACCGGTCCCCAGGAGCGGCGCTGGGTAGACCTCAGCCTCAGCCATCACCGGGTCGGCCTCTGCTTCGGGCCGCGCGCTGTTCAGACGCCCGAAGTCCTCCACCTCCTCAACACGCGCCATCTGTAGCGCAGCACACCGATTCAGTACACCAGCGTACACCCACATTCCACAACACAAAACAAAACACAAACTTTACCTGATCCCTCGCCCGGTCAGCCTGTTCCCTAACCGCCTCCCGGCCATGGGGACCCCACATCCGGTCGAAGAGGGCCCCCTCGGCGTCCTTCACCACAGGGTCTTCGACCTTAAAAATCTTGCACCCAAAATCTTCATCGGATCGGTCGAAGACCTCATAGTAACTACACCCCTCGCGAGACAGCGCATTCATAGCCCCCTCGCAGGTGACGAGGGAGGCATACGACATGAAGCCCGCCACAATGGTCGGGAGCACTTGTAACTCCTCTTGCAGCCATTCGAGGAACCGAAGGCCCGCCTCTGGTCGGGCACCTCGAATTCAGCAGTCCGCGCACCCAGCTCGCGGTACGAGTCCACGAGCTGTTTGAGCGTCCGCTCAACCTCCACGCGAGTAGAAGCCTCGGCCCTCTCCACGCGGGCCTGCAGAGCGTTGAACCGCGCCTCCCATTCCTCGGCGCGCTGGCTGGCGAGACTCTCCTCCGCCCTCGCCAATTTGGCCTCCGCCTGAGCCGTCTGCGCCTTGGTGATGGCCTGATTGGCCTCCTTCCTTTCCTCCACCAGCTGGCACCGGAGGTCAGTCCTTTCGCTCTCCAGGGTGGCCACCTTTTCCGCCAGCCTGCGGTTTTTGCTCTCCGCAGCTGATTTTTCCCGGACGACGTCCGCGTGCTGCGCCCGAAGTCTCTCGACTTCGGCATCCACGCCCGCCGTAAGGGCGCCCGACGCCACGTGGTCAGCGAAGTCGGTCGCCTAACAGACGCGCATCAGTCCATAATCACCATGAAAGCGGCCCACAACGAAGCCTACCTCAACTTACTTGATTCAGCTGCAGTGACGCTTCCCGCAGCTAGCGGGACACAGTGCCTGCCTCATCTTTGATGGCAGTGGCCACCGACACCTCGCCGCTAGCGCTGAAAGCGCCACCCTTCACCCCAAAAACCGCGGCAGACGCCGTGGCTGCCACCGCAGGCGAGACGGCAACAAGTTGCCTTTCGCCCGACCCTGCAGCGTATCATCGGTTAAAAAAAACTTATCGACGAGATAGTCGTCCACGCAAATGTCTGTGCCGAAGTCGGAAAGACGCTTCCCCGGCGAAGGTAGCTCTCGGACCTCCGCAGCTCCCTCCGGGGCGGACTTGGTCCCGCCAGCGCCGGTCGCCTTCGCGCTCTCCGGCAACTTGCCAGATCTAGGCGTGGCCGACTTCGCAGGCAGCGAAGGCTGGCTACCGCCGGGGATGGTAGCCTTCGCACCCCCCCCCCCCGTGCCCTCTTCGGCCTAGCCTCAAGGAGCCGGACGACCGCCCGGCGCTTCTGCGCAGCTTCCTGCCGATCCTTGTTCATCACTGCCGACACAACAGCAGCAATATTCCATCCGTATGGGAAAATCTTCAATCCACGAGCTATACGAGACGTAGACATGTCTTCGCCCTCTGCCCAGGGGATCGGAAGATTCTTTGGCCACCGACCCTCGGTAACCTCCAGCATTCGCGCCGAAGACTCCCGGAGCTCGTGCGAAGACATCCTCCCCCCGGGGGCCGCGCATGTCTCCATCAACTCCACAACAAAATTATCAGACACCCTCTTTTTTTCCACCATGGTACCTAATTTTCTCTTCTTAGTGACCGGGGCGGCCTCCTGCGATGGCCCTTCCTCGGTACCGCCCATTGGTTTCTTTCCGCGGCGGTCGGCGGCGTCTTCCCCGGGGTAACCGCCATAAGGCAAGCGGTTCAACTCGAAGACCCGATTCAGCCTGTCATTGGCCCCGCGGATATCCCAGCTCCGCAGACCCTCGGTCTTCGGCACGTATCGCCCCACGATCCTCGCCGCGCCGTCCTCCGCTTCACGCACGAATGCGGCGGGATCTCGGCCATGTAGATCCAATGCGAAGGCAGGACTCCGCACCAACATCCCGCCACGGGAGGGCATCTGGTGAGGGCATACTTCACCCAGCGCCCAGCCATGCGCCAAGGGCCATAACCCATACCCGACAAATTCCTCAACGAGGTCGCGCCCACTACTCATGCGAGCCACGCACCGAAGGGCCCCCTCGTCTTCATCCTCCTCCGCTACCTCAAACTGCGGATACGCCGCGTAATAATGCGAACACATAACGGCCACAGGAAGCTGAAAGGGAAATGTGCCCTTGGGCCATTTCTAAGTATTTTGGTGATTGAGTGCCAACACAAGTGCTTTTGTGTTAATCTATGCAAAGTGGTGGACAAAGTGCAAATCAAGTCAAAAGGTATATTTCTAGACTTAGTACATTGTTTTATGGACTAATATATTGTGTCTAAGTGCTGGAAACAGGAGAAATCGAATTGAAAAAGAGATGGCTTTGTTCAGCCAAAGTCTGCTCAGTCTGGGTGCACCGGACAGTCCGGTGGTGCACCGGACAGTGTCCGGTGCGCCAGGCTGGCTCTAGCGAACTTGCTGCTCTCGGGACTTTGACGGCGGTGTACGATATAAATCACCGGACTATCCGGTGGTGCACCGGACTGTCCGGTGAGCCATTCACAGGCGAAGTCGTCGGTCTCGGGAAGCCATCAACGGCGTACGGCTATAATTCACCGGACTGTCCGGTGAGGCACCGGACTGTCCGGTGAGTCAACGGTCAGACGGGGCAACGGTCGGTCGAGGATTCCGCGCGTGACGCGTGGCTGAGCCAACGGTCACAAGGGGGCACCGGACAGTGTCCGGTGCGCCAACGGCTCTCGATCTGCAACGGTCGGCTTCGCCAAATAAGGAAAGAAATCCGCACCGGACAGTGTCCGGTGGTGCACTGGACTGTCCGGTGCGCCAGTCGACAGAAGGCAAGAATTGCCTTCCTACAATGCTCTCAACGGCTCCTAGCTGCCTTGGGGCTATAAAAGGGACCCCTTGGCGCATGGAGAAGACATCCAAGCATTCTTTGAGCATAGTTGATCACTCACACTTCGTTCTTGCGCACTTGTTCGACATTCTTAGTGATTTGAGCTCCGTTCTAGTGAGAACCTCGTGATAGTCTTTTGAGCTCAAGTCTGGGTCTTGTGTGTGCGTATTTGCTATGATCTTTGTGTCTTGTGTGATTTGCTCATCCCTCCTTACTTTGTGCTTCTTTGTGAACATCAAAGTGTAAGGGCGAGAGGCTCCAAGTTGTGGAGATTCCTCGCGATCGGGATATAGTAAAGCAAAGCAAAACACCATGGTATTCAAGTGGGTCTTTGGACCGCTTGAGAGGGGTTGATTGCAACCCTCGTCCGTTGGGACGCCACAACGTGGAGTAGGCAAGCGTTGGTCTTGGCCGAACCACGGGATAAACCACGGTGCCATCTCTGTGTTGATCTCTTGTGGTTATTGTGTTTTGTTAAGACTCATCTCTAGCCACTTGGCATTATTGTGCTAACACTTAAACAAGTTTTTGTGGCTTTAAGTTTAAGTTTTTACAGGATCACCTATTCACCCCCCCCCATCTAGGTGCTCTCAATTGGTATCGGAGCCGTTCTCTTCACGAAGGGACTAATCGCCCGAAGAGATGGATCCTAAGGGAAAGGGGATCGTGATCAATGATAAGGAGAAGGAGTCCTTCGTCAACGAGCCGAAAGATGACAAGCCTGCCGACTCGGGCTCGGGCTACAAACGAAAAGATGGGAAGAAGAAGAAGACGAGGCGCATCAAGGAGATCGTCTACTACGACGACAGCGACGAGTCCTCTTCTTCCCAAAAGGACGACTACGACTACGAGAAACGGAAAATGGTCAACACGAACTTTTCTTTCGATTACTCTCGTATTCCGCAAAGTACAAATACTCATTTGCTCTCCATTCCACTTGGCAAACCTCCTCACTTTGATGGAGAGGACTACGGATTTTGGAGTCACAAAATGCGTAGTCACTTGTTCTCTCTCCATCCGAGCATATGGGAGATAGTAGAGAGTGGAATGAAATTTGATAGTACTGATAGTCCCATGTTCATTAATGAGCAAATCCACAAAAATGCACAAGCGACTACTGTTCTTCTAGCTTCATTGTGCAGGGACGAATACCATAAGGTGAGTGGCTTGGACAATGCCAAGCAGATCTGGGACACCCTCAAGATCTCTCGTGAGGGGAACAACGTCACCATGCTCACCAAAATGGAGTTGGTGGAAGGCGAACTTGGGAGATTCGCAATGATAAGGGGCGAGGAGCCAACCCAAACGTACAACCGGCTCAAGACCCTTGTCAACAAAATAAGGAGCTACAGAAGCACGCGATGGACAGACCACGACGTTGTCCGCCTAATGCTAAGGTCCTTTACTGTCCTTGATCCACATCTTGTGAACAATATTCGTGAGAATCCTAGGTACACGAAGATGACGCCCGAGGAGATCCTTGGAAAGTTTGTAAGCGGGCGGATGATGATCAAGGAGGCAAGATACGTCGATGATGCTTTAAATGGCCCAATCCAAGAGCCTCAAACTATTGCTCTCAAGGCAACGAGGAGCAAGGAGGCGCTACCTAGCAAGGTGGCGCAAGTAGAGGCGGCCGGGCTTAATGCTGAAGAGATGGCCCTCATCATTAAGCGCTTCAAGACGGCGCTAAAGGGACGCAAGGAGCATCCCAAAAAGACCAAGACGAAGGGGAAGCACTCATGCTTCAAATGTGGTAAGATTGGTCATTTTATCGCTAACTGTCCCAATAATGATAGTGACCAGGAACAAGGGAACAAAAGGGAAAAGAAGAAGAATTACAAGAAGGCCAAGGGCGAGGCACATCTTGGAAAGGAGTGGGATTCGGATTGCTCCTCTTCTGACTCCGACAATGAAGGACTCGCCGCCACCACCTTCAACAAGTCATCCCTCTTCCCCAACGAGCATCACACATGCCTTATGGCGAAGGAGAAGAAGGTATGTACTCGGGATACCACTTATGCTTCTTCAAGTGATGATGAGTCTAGTGATGACGATAAAATCAATGAATTGATTGATGCTTTAAATGATAAGAATAGGTTATTAGAAAAGCAAGAGGATCTTTTGTACGAAGAACATGATAAGTTTGTAGAGGCTCAAAAATCCCTTGCTTTAGAAATTAAAAGGAATGAAATGCTTTCTGGTGAATTGTCTACATGCCATGACTCTATTTCTAACTTAAAGAGAATAAATGATGACTTTAATGCTAAGTTAGAAATAGCTAGTAAATCAACATCTCATGTAGAAAATGTTGTAATGTGCAATAGGTGTAAAAATTTTAATACTGATGCTTGTAGCGAACACCTAGCTTCAATTTCTAAATTAAATGATGAAGTGGCTAGTCTTAATGCCCAACTTGAGACTAGCAAAAGTGAATTTGATAAGTTAAAATTTGCAAGGGATGCCTACACGATTGGTAGACACCCTTCAATTAAGGATGGACTTGGCTTCAAGAGGGAAGCCAAGAACTTAACAAGCCATAAGGCTCCCATCTCCGCCAAGGAGAAAGGGAAGGCCCCTATGGCTAGTAGTGCTAAAAAGAACCATGCTTTCATGTATCATGATAGGAGACATTCTAGGAATGCCTATAGAAGTTATGGTGCTTTTGATTCTCATGCCATGTTTGCTTCTAGTTCTTCCTATATGCATGGTAGAGATATGTCTAGGAGAAATGTTGTTCATCATATGCCTAAGAGAAATGTTGTTAATGTTCCTAGGAAAGTTAATGAACCTTCGACAATATATCATGCTTGCAATGCTTCATTTGCCATTTGTAGAAAGGATAAGAAGGTAATTGCTAGGAAATTAGGGGCAAGATGCAAGGGAGATAAAACTTGCATTTGGGTCCCTAAGACCATTGTGACTAACCTTGTAGGACCCAACAAGAGTTGGGTACCTAAGACCCAAGCCTAAATTTGCCTTGCAGGTTTATGCATCCGGGGGTTCAAGCTGGATTATCGACAGCGGATGCACAAACCACATGACGGGAGAGAAGAAGATGTTCACCTCCTACGTCAAGAACAAGGATTCCCAAGATTCAATCATATTCGGTGATGAGAACCAAGGCAAGACCTTGTGCAGCTTGTCAAGCAGGCAAACAGGTGGGAAGCTCTCATCACACCAAAAATGTGATGACCACATCAAGACCTTTGGAGATGCTTCATATGGACCTCTTCGGACCCGTCGCCTATCTAAGAATAGGAGGAAGTAAGTATGGTCTTGTTATAGTTGATGATTTTTCCTGCTTCACTTGGGTATTCTTTTTGCAGGATAAATCTGAAACCCAAGGGACCCTCAAGCGCTTTCTAAGGCGAGCTCAAAACGAATTTGAGCTCAAGGTGAAGAAGATTAGGAGCGACAACGGGTCTGAGTTCAAGAACCTTCAAGTGGAGGAGTACCTTGAGGAGGAAGGGATCAAGCACGAGTTCTCCGCTCACTACACACCACAGCAAAATGGTGTGGTAGAGAGGAAGAACAGGATGCTCATCGATATGGCGAGGACGATGCTTGGAGAGTTCAAGACCCCTGAGCGCTTTTGGTCGGAAGCCATGAACACGGCTTGCCACGCCATCAACCGGGTCTACCTTCACCGCCTCCTCAAGAAGACTTCGTATGAGCTACTAACCGGTAACAAACTCAATGTTTCGTATTTTCGAGTTTTTGGAAGTAAATGCTACATTCTAGTGAAGAAGGGTAGGAAATCTAAATTTGCTCCCAAAGTTGTAGAAGGGTTTTTGTTAGGTTATGACTCAAATACAAAGGCGTATAGGGTCTTCAACAAATCGTCGGGTTTGGTTGAAGTCTCTAGCGACGTTGTATTTGACGAGACTAATGGCTCCCCAAGAGAGCAAGTTGTTGATCTTGATGATGTAGATGAAGAAGACATTCCAACGGCCGCGATTCGCACCATGGCGATTGGAGATGTGCGACCACAGGAACAAACGGAGCAAGATCAACCTTCTTCCTCAACAATGGTGCATCCCCAACTCAAGACGATGAACAGGTTCATCAAAAGGAGGCGTGTGATCAAGGGGGAGGACAAGATGATCATATGATGGAGGAAGAAGCACAACCGGCACCTCCAACCCAAGTTCGAGCGACGATTCAAAGGAATCATCCCGTCGACCAAATATTGGGTGATATTAGCAAGGGAGTAACTACTCGTTCTAGATTAGTTAATTTTTGTGAGCATTACTCCTTTGTCTCTTCTATTGAGCCTTTCAGGGTAGAAGAGGCCTTGCTAGATCCGGACTGGGTGTTGGCCATACAGGAAGAGCTCAACAACTTCAAGCGTAATGAAGTTTGGACACTGGTGCCTCGTCCCAAGCAAAACGTTGTGGGAACCAAGTGGGTGTTCCGCAACAAACAGGACGAGCACGGGGTGGTGACGAGGAACAAGGCTCGACTTGTGGCAAAAGGTTATGCCCAAGTCGCAGGTTTGGACTTTGAGGCGACTTTTGCTCCTGTGGCTAGGCTAGAGTCCATTCGTATTTTGCTAGCATATGCCGCTCACCATTCTTTCAGGTTGTTCCAAATGGATGTGAAGAGCGCCTTCCTCAACGGGCCAGTCAAGGAGGAGGTGTACGTGGAGCAACCCCTTGGCTTCGAGCATGAACGGTACCTCGACCACGTGTGTAAGCTCTCTAAGGCGCTCTATGGACTTAAGCAAGCCCCAAGAGCATAGTATGAATGCCTTAGAGACTTTTTAATTGCTAATGCTTTCAAGGTTGGGAAAGCCGATCCAACTCTTTTCACTAAGACTTGCGATGGTGATCTTTTTGTGTGCCAAATTTATGTCGATGACATAATATTTGGTTCTACTAACCAAAAGTCTTGTGAAGAGTTTAGCAGGGTAATGACTCAAAAGTTTGAGATGTCGATGATGGGCGAGTTGAACTACTTCCTTGGGTTCCAAGTGAAGCAACTCAAGGTCGGCACCTTCATCTCCCAAACGAAGTACACGCAAGACTTGCTAAAGCGGTTTGGGATGAAGGACGCCAACCCGCCAAGACTCCAATGGGAATCGATGGACACACCGACCTCAACAAAGGAGGTAAGTCCGTTGATCAAAAGGCATACCGGTCAATGATAGGGTCTTTACTTTATTTATGTGCTAGTAGACCGGATATTATGCTTAGCGTATGCATGTGTGCTAGATTTCAATCCGATCCAAGGGAGTGTCACTTAGTGGCCGTGTAGCGAATTCTTAGATATTTAGTCGCTACGCCTTGCTTCGGGATCTGGTATCCAAAGGGGTCTAACTTTGACTTGATTGGATATTTAGACTCCGACTATGCTGGATGTAAGGTCGATAGGAAGAGTACATCGGGGACGTGCCAATTCTTAGGAAGGTCCCTGTTGTCATGGAATTCTAAGAAACAAACTTCCGTTGTCCTATCCACCGCTGAGGCCGAGTATGTTGCCGCAGGACAGTGTTGCGCGCAACTACTTTGGATGAGGCAAACCCTCCGGGACTTTGGCTACAATCTGAGCAAAGTCCCACTCCTATGTGACAATGAGAGTGCTATCCGCATAGCGGACAATCCTGTTGAGCACAGCCGCACAAAGCACATTGACATCCGGCATCACTTTTTGAGAGACCACCAGCAAAAGGGAGATATCGAAGTGTTCTATATTAGCACCAAGAACCAGTTAGCCGGTATCTTTACCAAGCCTTTAGATGAGAAGACCTTTTGCAGGCTGCGTAGTGAGCTAAATGTCTTAGATTCGCGAAACTTGGATTGATTTATAGCATACATGTGTTTATGCCTTTGATCATGTTCCTTAGGCATTTTGTTGTTTACTTCTGGTGCTCAAGTTGTACAAGTACTCCCCGGACCTCACAAGTCCATTTGCAAGTGATGCACATATTTAGGGGGAGATGTGCTACAACTTGACCCTTTGAGACTAACCATGTGTTTGAGTTTTCTTAATTTAGTCTCAAAGGAGGTTTAAAAGGGAAAAGGTGGACTTGGACCATGAAAGACTTCCACTGCACTCCGATGAGAGGGTAACTTATTCCAAGTTCATCTCATGTACTCTTATTGCCTTTGTATTCTTATTTGAAGACTTTGGTGAGGCAATCGTGTTCTAGGGCCAAGATTGATCCCGTTTTGGTGCTTGATGCCAAAGGGGGAGAAAATAAGGCCAAAGCAATAAATGGATCAGCTACCACTTGAGAATTTTGAAAATAATAGAATAGAGCTTTTGTTTTGTCAAAATACTCTTATTGGCTCTTTTTGTCAAAAGTTGGTCTCTTGTGGGGAGAATGGTTGATTATGGGCAATAGGGGGAGTTTTTGATACTGTGATCAATTTCTATTAGAACAACTCTCTTTATGTCTCTACAAGTGTGTTTGACTTAGAGATAGGAAATTGAGGTTGATTTGCAAAAACAATCCAAGTGGTGGCAAAGTATGATCCATATATACCAAATTTGAATCAAAACCTTTTTGAGTTCTCATTTGCATTGATATTGCACTTCTTTTAGTTGCTCTTTGTTGTGTTGGCATAAATCACGAAAAAGGGGGAGATTGAAAGGGAAATGTGCCCTTGGGCCATTTCTAAGTATTTTGGTGATTGAGTGCCAACACAAGTGCTTTTGTGTTAATCTATGCAAAGTGGTGGACAAAGTGCAAATCAAGTCAAAAGGTATGTTTCTAGACTTAGTACATTGTTTTATGGACTAATATATTGTGTCTAAGTGCTGGAAACAGGAGAAATCGAATTGGAAAAGAGATGGCTTTGTTCAGCCAAAGTCTGCTCAATCTGGGTGCACCGGACTGTCCGGTGGTGCACCGGACTGTCCGGTGCGCCAGACTGGCTCTAGCGAACTTGCTGCTCTCGGGACTTTGACAGCGGTGTGCGGTATAAATCACCGGACTGTCCGGTGGTGCACCGGACTGTCCGGTGAGCCGTTCACAGGCGAAGTCTTCGGTCTCGGGAAGCCATCAACGGCGTACGGCTATAATTCACCGGACTGTCCGGTGAGGCACCGGACTGTCCGGTGAGTCAACGGTCAGCCGGGGCAACGGTCGGCCGAGGATTCCGCGCGTGACGCGTGGCCGAGCCAACGGTCACAAGGGGGCACCGGACTGTCCGGTGTGCACTGGACAGTGTCCGGTGCGCCAACGGCTCTCGATCTGCAACGGTCGGCTTCGCCAAATAAGGAAAGAAATCCGCACCGGACAGTGTCGGGTGGTGCACCGGACTGTCCGGTGCGCCAGTCGACAGAAGGCAAGAATTGCCTTCCTACAATGCTCTCAACGGCTCCTAGCTGCCTTGGGGCTATAAAAGGGACCCCTTGGCACATGGAGAAGACATCCAAGCATTCTTTGAGCATAGTTGATCACTCAGACTTCGTTCTTGCGCACTTGTTCGACATTCTTAGTGATTTGAGCTCTGTTCTAGTGAGAACCTCGTGATAGTCTTTTGAGCTCAAGTCTGGGTCTTGTGTGTGCGTATTTGCTGTGATCTTTGTGTCTTGTGTGAGTTGCTCATCCCTCCCTTACTCCGTGCTTCTTTGTGAACATCAAAGTGTAAGGGCGAGAGGCTCCAAGTTGTGGAGATTCCTCGCGATCGGGATATAGTAAAGCAACGCAAAACACCGTGGTATTCAAGTGGGTCTTTGGACCGCTTGAGAGGGGTTGATTGCAACCCTCGTCCATTGGGACGCCACAACGTGGAGTAGGCAAGCGTTGGTCTTGGCCGAACCACGGGATAAACCACTGTGCCATCTCTGTGTTGATCTCTTGTGGTTATTGTGTTTTGTTAAGACTCCTCTCTAGCCACTTGGCATTATTGTGCTAACACTTAAACAAGTTTTTGTGGCTTTAAGTTTAAGTTTTTACAGGATCACCTATTCACCCCCCCTCTAGGTGCTCTCAGAAGCCCTGGTTGGCCTTCGACTGTGCCTTCGGCAACGTAGAACCAAAATTCCCACCAGTTGCCCCACTTATTGCGGGCGCAGGGAACCAACTCCACGACTTCCATCGAAGTCTTGCCGGTCTTTGGCGTAAATGTGCAAGATCCAAATTGAGCAATCTTATTTCCAATTTTCCTTTTCTGCCAATGCAGACAATAGTGCTTCGCGAAGACTTCGACCGATGGCTGCCCGCCGTACGAAGTCGTCGCCCAGACATACTTTGCCAGGGCCACCACGGCATTCGGTGTCAACTGGTGGACCTGGACTTCGAATCTGCGCAGAACTTCTCCCACAAATCGATGCGCGGGCAGACGAAGGCCAGCGGCGAAAAAAGCCTCGAAGACGACTAGCTCGCCTTCTGGCTCGGGGACCTCCTCTGCCCCCGGCACACGCGCCACTTCGCCGCCAAAATACCCAAGCTGTTGCATGTCATGCACGCGAACCGAGGACATCCGCGACGCGCCGAATTCCACTGTGTCGCCGGGACGCAACTCCTCCGTCGCCACATTGCTCAGCATCTCCTCGGATGATTCGCCGACCGGCGGCGTATCAGCAGCAGAAGAGGAAGAGGATGGCATGGCTACGTACCGTCGGCGGCGGCGGGCAGTCTGCTTCACACGGGCCAGATCTCCGGCGAGCAGGAGCAAGGAGGGCAGACGAGCAAGCCAGCGGTTTGAAAAGGAGGCTAGGGTTTTCGCGGCGCGCGGAGAGATAAAGTTCAAAAGGCGCCGCCCCCCGCCCCCTTTTATACACAGGGCGCGGCGCTTCGGGGAACCCGCAATCCAACAGTGTGGCGTCAATCAACGGTCATGTCAAAAACCCCCGAGGAACCACTTCGAGCGAGGGCAGCGTCTCCACCATCTACCGACGTCTTCGGCACCAGATGACTTGGTCGAACTGGTCCCTCGGAGGGCAAATGTTGGGGCGAAGGCGTAGACACTACCCTCCGCTCGATGCCTTCGCCAATCTCGCTGCACCAACGGGGACGACGACTGACGGACTGCACCCTTCGTCCGACGCAACTGAAGGACGAAGACCCATGGCGAGGCCGCTCCGTCCCGCGGGGTCACCCAACGTGAGAGCCCACATACAATCTGGCCCGTCATAACGGGCCCCGCGCGGTTGTTGCGCATTACGGGCTTAAATTGTAAAGGTTTTTCTATTATTACAGTCTGTAATCCTGCACGCTGTTTTGGCAACGAAATCGCGTATACATTGCGGATCTGGTTTCGACTAATTTCGGTCGAATCATGCAGAGCAAATTATCAGTGTCGAAGTCAGTTTATTTCGGTCTATTGTCTCACCCGGATCCAAATCTTCGGATGTAAACAATTATTAAATAATTCGGGTTTCGACTCGTCCACCATTAAATCGCGTACGAGGATCTGTAATTGAGCCTCGATTCACTCGTAAATCATCCGTGGCCGTGGAACCAGATGTTCAGACCGCAGGTAAATTTATCAGATTTCGAATCGAATCAAACGTGTCACAAATACTGTCGACCCCTTTTATATCACTAAAAATCTTGATCCAAAATATCTTCGATTTCCATTAAAAAAAGAGAAAATAAAATAAAATAAAAAAATCTACGGATCCTATCTCTACCGCCGCCCTCCCTTGATTTTTTTCTCTACCACGCCATCGCTCTCTCTGTCGTTCCTTATCTACGCGCGCTAGGCCTTCACGGCTCCTCTCACGCGCACTCGCCCAGCCGTCTTCCTGGGCAACCGCGTCTCCTTCTTCCTCCCCTTGTGTCCCTATTCAGTTCTGCGCGTGTGAAGCCTAAAATCGATAACAGGGGAAAAATAATAAAATAAAGAAGAAAAACAAAAATATACTTATGATAGTATTTCTAGATTTTTGTTTGGTCACCTTTGAAAATTATTAGGACCTTTTCTTTTGGTAATCAATTAAGATGGTTAAATAGTCAAGTGACCTATAATTAAATAAATAAAAGTGCATCCCATGCTCATGTTATTTTTGAGATGCATTTTATTTTAATAAAGAAAATCATAACTTAATTTGGCCTCAACTCATAAATGAAAATATAAAATAGAAAATAGGAAAGGGAATCCTAATCAAGCCATTTATAATTAAATAATAGGTATAAGAATAAATAATAATGGAAAATAGGATTCACCTTTACATTAGAATTACATATTGAAAGTTGAGATCTGAAAATTTGTCGGGGACCATAATTAGGGGTACCCTCAAGACGCCTAATTCTCAGCTGGTAACCCCCATCAGCATAAAGCTGCAGAGGCCTGATGGGTTTGATTAAGTCAGGGATCAGTCCATACGAGCGACTTGATCACGCCACGCCCGAGCCTAGCCTCGGGCAAGGGCAGCCGACCCTGAGGTGTTTCCGTCTCGCCCGAGGCCCCCTTTTTTACGGCAGACGCATCTCCGGCTCGCCCGAGGCCTTGCCTTCGTTAAGAAGCAACCCTGACTAAATCACCGCGCCGACCGACCAAGTCACTGGGGCATTTAACGCAAAGAGTGAGACCGACGGGCGGCCAGGCTTTGCCAAAGGCGCCATAGGAAGCTCCGCCCGACCCAGGGCTCGGACTCGGGCTAAGGCCCCGGAAGACGGCGAACTCCGCTCCGCCCGACCCAGGGCTCGGACTCGGGCTAAGGCCCCGGAAGACGGCGAACTCCGCTCCGCCCGACCCAGGGCTCGGACTCGGGCTAAGGCCCCGGAAGACGGCGAACTCCGCTCCGCCCGACCCAGGGCTCGGACTCGGGCTAAGGCCCCGGAAGACGGCGAACTCCGCTCCGCCCGACCCAGGGCTTGGACTCGGGCTAAGGCCCCGGAAGACGGCGAACTCCGTTCCGCCCGACCCAGGGCTCAGACTCAGGCTAAGGCCCCGGAAGACGGCGAACTCCGCTCTGCCCGACCCAGGGTTCGGACTCGGGCTAAGGCCCCGGAAGACGACGAACTCCGCTTCGCCCGACCCAGGGCTCGGACTCCGCCCTGGCCTCTGCCGAACGACCTCCGCCTCGCCCGACCCGGGAGCTCGGGCTCGGCCTCGGCCATGGAAGACAGACTCGACCTCGGCCTCGGAGGAGCCTCCACGTCGCCCGACCTAGGGCACAAGTCCGCCACGTCAACAGGAAGCGCCATCATCACCCTGCCCCGAGCCGACTTGGGTCGCAGAGAACAAGACCGACGTCCCATCTGGCTAGCTCCGCCAGATAGGCAATGATGGCGCCCCGCTAGACCCATGACGATGGCGGCTCCCGGCTCCCTTACGGAAGCAGGGAGACGTCAGCAAGAGCCCAGCTGTTCCAACAGCTGTCCCTCCACCAGGCTCCGTTACTCCTCCGACAGCCACGACACCACACCAGCTAGGTGCCAAGTTCTCTCCGGCTGCCACATTGGCATGTACCCAGGGCGCTAGCTCTCCCCCGCTAGACACGTAGCACTCTGCTGCATCCCCATTGTACACCTGGATCCTCTCCTTGCGCCTATAAAAGGAAGGACCAAGGCCTTCTTAGAGAAGGTTGGCCTCGCGGGAACGAGGGCAGGGGCAGGCGCTCTCTTGGGGCCGCTCGCTCCCCTCACCCGCGCGGACGCTTGTAACCCCCTACTGCAAGCGCACCCGACCTGGGCGCGGGACGAACACGAAGGCCGCGGGATCTCCGCCTCCCTCACGACTCCGGCTCCGGCCACCTCGCTCTCCCCCCTTCGCGCTCACCCACGCGCTCGACCCATCTGGGCTGGGGCACGCGGCACACTCACTCGTCGGCTCGGGGACCCCCCGGTCTCGAAACGCCGACAGTTGGCGCGCCAGGTAGGGGCCTGCTGCGTGTTGACGAGCAGTTTCCCGTCAAGCTCCAGATGGGCAGTCTCCAACGACCTCTTCAACCCGGGACGGTGCTCCGTTTCGGCAACCTCGAGTTCATGTCTTTTGACGGCAGCTACGACATGATACTCCTTCCACCGCCGCGCGACAGCGACAATGGTGGCGGACAGCCCGCCCGCCGGCGGCGGAATCGACGACGTCTTTCCCGCGTGGGGGAAGGACAACTTTCGAGCTCGCCCCATCCTCTCCCTCGCCATCGGAGGAGGAGGCGGGGCAACCAGGGCCGAGCGGGAGGCCGCGCTCAGTCGGCTGTCGAGCAAATCGACATCCCCAGCGCCCCAACGGAGGACGCGTCGGGCGTCACCCTCGCGTTTGAAGCGAAGGCGAGCGCCGTCCCCCCGCGACACGCCAACCCCGAGCAAGTGGACGACGCCAGCGCGCTCACGGAGGGCCTGCAGGACGTCGCACTCGTACCCAGGACGACGGCGCGATCAGCCCCCGATGTGACTTCGTCGCTCCTCGTCGACCAAAAGGGAGAGCTCAAGCATCTCCTGGAAGGCGCTGCGGCCCGGCGGGCCGAGAGCTCTGCCTCCCGAAGGCAGGGGTACCCCTCGGAACCTCGTGCCGTGACTTCCCGACTCATGCGGGAAGCCTCGGTCTACACCGGGCGCACGCGCAACACCGCGCCTGCGGCCCCGGGCCACCTCGGCGACGAGCACCCTCATCGCGACCGTCGGGCCCGCCTCGACGAAAGGGTGCGCCGAGGTTATCACCCCAGGCGTGGGGGACGCTACGACAGCGGGGAGGATCGGAGTCCCTCGCCCGAACCACCCGGTCCGCTGTTCTTCAGCCGGGCCATTCGGCGGGCGCCGTTTCCGACCCGATTCCGACCCCCGACTACTATCACAAAGTACTCGGGGGAAACGAGACCGGAATTGTGGCTCGCGGACTACCGCCTGGCCTGTCAACTGGGTGGAACGGACGACGACAACCTCATCATCCGCAACCTCCCCCTGTTCCTCTCCGACACTGCTCGCGCTTGGTTGGAGCACCTGCCTCCGGGGCAGATTTCCAACTGGGAGGATTTGGTCCAAGCTTTCGCCGGCAACTTCCAGGGCACGTACGTGCGCCCCGGGAATTCCTGGGACCTCCGAAGCTGCCGGCAACAGCCGGGAGAGTCTCTTCGGGACTACATCCGGCGATTCTCGAAGCAGCGCACCGAGCTGCCCAACATCACCGACTCCGATGTCATCGGTGCGTTCCTTGCCGGCACCACCTGCCGTGACCTGGTGAGCAAGTTGGGTCGCAAGACCCCCACCTGGGCGAGCGAGCTGAAGGACATCGCCACCAAGTTCGCCTCCGGTCAGGAGGCAGTCGAGGCCATCTTCCGAAAGGACAAGCAGCCCCAGGGCCGCCCGTCGGAAGATGCTCCCGAGGCGTCTACTCCGCTCGGTGCCAAGAAGAAAGGCAGGAGGAAGTCACAAGCGAAACGCGACGCCGCCAGCACGGACCTTGTCGCCGCCGCCGAATACAAGAACCCTCGGAAGCCCCCCGGAGGCGCCAACCTCTTCGACAAGATGCTCAAGGAGACGTGCCCTTACCATCAGGGGCCCGTCAAGCACACCCTCGAGGAGTGCGTCATGCTTTGGCGCCACTTCCACCTGGCCGGGCCACCCGCAGAGGGTGGCAGGGCCCGCGACGACGACAAAAAGGAAGATCACCAAGCAGGAGAGTTCCCCGAGGTCCGCGACTGCTTCATGATCTACGGAGGGCATGCGGCGAATGCCTCGGCTCGGCATCATAAGCAAGAGCGTCGGGAGGTCTGCTCGGTGAAGGTGGCGGCGCCAGTCTACCTAGACTGGTCCGACAAGCCCATCACCTTCGACCAAGATGACCACCCCGACCACGTGCCGAGCCCGGGGAAGTACCCGCTCGTCGTCGACCCCGTCATCGGCAACGTCAGGCTCACCAAGGTCCTGATGGATGGGGGCAGCTGCCTCAATATCATCTACGCCGAGACCCTCAGGCTCCTGCGCGTCGATCTGTCATCCGTCCGAGCAGGCGCTGCGCCCTTCCACGGGATCATTCCTGGGAAGCGCGTCCAGCCCCTCGGACAGCTCGACCTTCCTGTCTGCTTCGGAACGCCCTCCAACTTCCGAAGGGAGACTTTGACGTTCGAGGTGGTCGGGTTCCGAGGAACCTACCACGCAGTATTGGGAAGGCCATGCTACGCGAAGTTCATGTCCATCCCCAACTACACCTACCTGAAGCTCAAGATGCCGGGCCCCAACGGGGTCATCACCGTCGGCCCCACGTACAAACACGCGTTCGAATGCGATGTGGAGTGCGTGGAGTACGCCGAGGCCCTCGCCGAGTCCGAGGCCCTCATCGCCGACCTGGAAAGCCTCTCCCGAGAGGTGCCGGACGTGAAGCGACACGCCGGCAACTTCGAGCCAGCGGAGACGGTTAAGGCCGTCCCTCTCGATCCCAGTGACGACACCTCCAAGCAGGTCCGGATCAGTTCCGGGCTCGACCCCAAATAGGAAGCAGTGCTCGCCGACTTTCCCCGCACAAACGACGACATTTTTGCGTGGGGTCCCTCGGACATGCCCGGCATACCGAGGGATGTCACCGAGCACTCGCCGGATATTCGGGCAGGAGCCCGACTCGTCAAACGGCCTCTGCACGGATGACGCCCGGGGGCTGCGCCCTTCCCCCACTCACACACGAGAATCAGTCATCAAGGAAGGGTCGGCCTCGCCCCGGCGGAGCCCGACCCTCCCTCGGGGGCTAAAAGGGGAAACCCCTCCGCGTCGAGATCGGATGCACTTTTTCGCGTCAAAAAAGTTTTTCGATCAAGAAGGGGCTTTTGCGTTCTCCCGGATGTGTCAGAAGCAGGGTCTCGAGGAGCGAACGTGGGTACAGATAAGCGGCGACACCGACTGAGCCGAGGAACACCTACGCCTCCGGGCTAGGGACGCCTCACTCATCGCTTGCCGCGAAAAAGGACCCAACTCGGGAAATCACCCTATTGTTGACAAGTCAGGCCAGGTGCGAAAATTAAAAGAAAAGAGAGTACGACTTCGTGCAAGAAAAGTAAAGTGTCCAGGCCTCGGCGGCCGCGGTAAGGCGCACATCCAACAGAAACTGCCCCAACAAAAATCAGGCGCCGCCCTGGGAGGGCGCCGCGCCCTCAGTTCCGCCCTCGCCGTCGGTAAGGTCCACCTCCGCCTCCAGCGCCGGCGCAGGAGGAAGGATCTCCGCCTCAAAGGTGGTCGCCAGCGCCGCGCTCGGACCCGCGGCGACCGCGTCGAGCCGCTGAACTTCTGCCAGGGCGGCTTCGTCTTCGTCAGGAAGACAATACCCCTCACTGACCCGCTCCAGGTCCACCACGTAATGGGAAGCGAGCACGGCGAAGGCCCGCCTGACGCCGTGGTGTAGCGCCCCGCGGACTTTACCGCGCGCGTAATCACCTAAGGCTTGAAGACGGCTTTGAGGGGAGCTTCCTGAAGGGACGTCGCCAGGGCCAAGGATCCAATAAACATCTGAGACGGCCTCGAACATGGCCGCGAGGTCGGCCTCCCTCTGTTCGGCAGCCCCAGCAAGCGCCTCGGCAAGCGCTTTGGCAGACTCGTCAAGGGCAGACTCGAGCTCTGCGAACAACCAGAAGAAAGACCTCAAGCACAAGCAGAAGAAACGGACAAGAACGAGAACCGAGGACGGTCGAGGCATACCTCCGGCTCGGACGCGCTGCTCCGAGGCCGCGACTTGGGCTGCGGCTAGATCGGCCGCGAGGGTCTTAGCCCGGCTTTCGGCCTCGGCAGCCTGGCCCCGAGATTGGTCCCGCTCCTTGGCAACCTGGACGAACTCTGACCGCTGTCGTAGCACCTCCGCGCGCGCCGCCGCCGCCTCGGCCCTCAGATCAGCGCAGAGCAACTGAAGGTCCGCTATCTTAGCGTCCTGCTGAGAAAGGCGCGCGGTAGCCCCGACGAGCGAAGTCCTCAGGGATCGCAGCGAGCCCCAGACGTCGGCCTCGCGGCGGATGAACGACGACTTGGCGGCGCTCCGGTCCGTCAGATCCTGGAAAGGAAAACAAGGCGTCATGACGAACGCCTCGCTCACAGAAGGGAGAAGGTATGCCTGAAACCGTTACCTGGAGGATTTTGGGGACGTCCCCGCAGAGAACCTCCAGCGACGATCGGAGCGACCCCACTGTTGCTTCCGCACGCTTGCGGAGCTCGTCCCAGGACTGGTCCTCCTGTTCGTCGTCAAGAACGAAGATAGGGTCCGAGGCCTCGCGGGTCCAGAATCGGAGCAACTGGCCTCGGGCCTCGGGGCTCCACCGCACGGCGACGAGGCTGCCGCCCGCCTGGATGAACTGCGCGTCCACGCCCACCTCTTCCGAGGCCCTGGGCACCGACGCTGTGGCCATCTCGACGCTGGCAGGGACCAGATGCTCTCCGACTGGGACGGTGGCAACTGCGGTGGCGGCAGGCGCCGGCACGGCCGGCACGGCAGACGGGCTCGGGACCGCGTCGGCGCCGGCCGCCTCCCCGATCACGATGGCCGCCTCGGCGGGAGAGCCCGCCTCGGGGACCTGCTCCCCCGAGACATGCGACGCCCGAGCCCCATGCGACGAAACGCCCTGCGAAAGGGTCGGCTGAGCGGCAGGGCCTGGGGTAGCGCCAGCCGCCCGCGCCGACGCTGTCTTAAGGGCTTTCCGGGGCGCCAGGTCGGTATGGCCATGGCTCCGCTTGCTAGAAAAAAGAAGAAAGAGAAAGTCACGGCCGGGACATATGAATGAAGCGCCGGGACGAAGACATTCCAAGATACTCACCCGCTCCGGGCCATGATCCACTGTGCCTGGGGGGAGGACTCTTGGCTCCCGCTCCCTGGAACTGCCGCCGAGGTCCGCTTCGCCGACGGCCTCGGCACCACCCTCGCTTTGGGCGCCCCCGACGCCGAGGAGGCGGACTGCCCGGGCGCCGCCATGGCGACCTGAGGACCGCTCCCCCGCGCTGCCGGCACGGGTGGCGGCTCTCGAAGGACGGGTACCTCGGCCCGGTTCCCTGAAGTCGCGTCAGCTCCTCCAGCCGAGGGGTCAAGTACCCTCTCGGGTTGCCCCCGCCCCTCGGGTCGGGGATCCGGCATCCCGGCTCCGGGAACCAACGGCATCGGCCCGCTCGGGGGCTGACTCGACGGCCCCTGGCCACACCCCAAGCTGGGGCTAAGGCCGAGCCGGGCGGCCATGTCGTCCTCCTCCTCTTCACTATCGTCGTCATCGTCGTCGGATGTCTCTGGCGACAGCTCCCTTGGGAGTCCTTCCCTCTCCTGCTGGCGACGGCGTTTCTCCAAGGCGTCCCGAGCCCGCCTCCGCTTGCGGGCCCGGGCCTTCTCCGCATCCTTCCGCTTCTTCTCCTCCTCCGCGGCGACCCGCCGTGCTGCCCGACCCGCCGCGTCCTCCGGGACCCGCGGCAGGGAGGGTTTGTGCCACCCCACCTCCTAAAAGGGGGGGGGAAGAAACCCAATCGTGAGAACCAGGAGCAACCCGATATGTGAAGAAGGAAGGAGCAAACACTCACCAGAGTGACGCACCCCTGGTCGGGGCGCATCCGAGGCTGGGAGAAGGCGTGGGGGTCCGGCTTCCCCATCGCGGCCGACACCCGCCATTGGAGGGCGTCGAGGGGAAGAGAATCAGGGGACATTCGCGACCCCTCCCAGTCGGCCTCCAGGGTCATCTCCCAAAGCGGCAGCCGCCGCTCCGCCAAGGGGAGCACTCTCCGCCGGTGGATGGCGGCAACCACTCCCGCGGCGGTAAGTCCTCCCTCCCGCAACGCCTTCAGGGCCTAGAGAAGAGGTTCGAGGTTCTTCTGCCTCTCGTGCGGAGTCCCGTGGCGCCAGGCGTCGGTGGCGGCGGTGACGACCCGCTGAGAAAACGGCGGGAGCAACTCTTCGTCATTCCGGAGGTAGAACCACCGGCGCTGCCACCCCTTGTTCGAGGATGCGAGGACGGCAGGGATATACTGCGATGACCGCGACTGCCTCAACAAAAGGGTGCAGCCGCCGGCCCGCACCGCTGCGCGGACCTTCCTCTCCCCCGTCGGCAAGGCAAAAAGCTCGGCGAAGAAGAGATGGGTCCACAAATCCCAATGGGGGGTGATCCCCAAATACCCTTCGCACACCGCTGCGAAGATAGCGGCCTGCGAGATGGAGTTGGGGGTGAGGTTGTGCAACTCCACCCCATAATGAAACAGGATGGCCCGCATGAAGCGGCTCGCCGGCACACCAAATCCCCGCTCATGGAAGGAGACGAAGCTCACGACGTACCCCGGCGGTGGGGATGGAGTGACTCCGCCCGTGGGTGGAATCCATTCCGGCCGCTGCTCATCGGTGAGAGGGCGGAGCAAACCCTCGCCGACGAGGTCCTCCAGATCACTCGCCGTCACCGTGGAGAAGGGCCATGGGTCGCGCGGTGAGATGATGGTCACCCGGTCAGCCATCGCCGAGCGGAAAGGGTGGCGGCGCGAAGGACAGGGAGGGCGGTTTTCTTTTCCCTGGCTAGATCTCTCAGGCTGCAAAAAACCTAAGAGGCAGACAAGAAGCGGAGTCGAGAACCGTCACCGGACCCTCTCCGGGGTATATAAAGACCAAAGCGAAGACGGTTCCAACTTTCCGCCCGGACCGGACGCGGGGTTCAAAAAACGCGAAGCAAAACAGCTGTTCCTCGAACGGCTCGCGCACGCGCAACGGCAGCCTCGCCGACTACTCGCCCCGGCGCATTAACTCCGCGGCTGGACAGGCGACGCTTCTGGCAGGAGCAGCTGGCGACGCTTCGCCTTCGCCAAAACGACCACACCAAAAAAGGTACGCCACGTCGTTCAAATTCGTATCCTTTTTTTCCCTTTTTCCTCTTTCTCTATCTCTTGCAACAGGGACCGGGAAAGGGGATACCCCCAAAGGGATCCTTCCCCATGAAGGAACTAGGCTCCGAGCCTCCTTACTGATCAGGGGTTCGAAGGCTGGCCCCCCGAAGGGTTCAACAACCGCCTCAGATCGCGTGGGCCCGACACCCACTACTAGTCAGGGGTTCGAAGGTCGGCCTCCCGAAAGGTTCCACGACCGCCTCAGGCTACTCGGGCTCCGCGCCCATTACTGATCAGGGGTTCGAAGGCTGGCCCCCCGAAGGGTTCACAGTCGCCTCAGACACCGAGCGAGGGATGACCAGAGGTACGTTCGATACATAACCAAGGCTCGGGCTGCGCTCCCGAGGTACCCTAGGACATTTCCGAGACCAGCGGGAACGATCCTGTAACGGAATCCCATCGGAGGGAGGCAACGAGCCCTCGGACCCCGTCGCCAGGGGACCGGGTCCGGCAGATCACCCGCAGGTACTTTTGGGCGTGCCTCCGGGCCCCTAGCCGACCCCCAACGAACGGGGCACGGACGTCCACTCGGATTACCCGCTTGCAGCTCACCGGAGACACCATGTTCGGTGCCCATCGAGGGTAACATGGCGCTCTCCCCCCCCCCCTCCTCCTTGCGGAAAGGCGACGTAGGGGCGTATGTAAAAAAGCCGAGTCTGTCCCTGATCGCCCTCTCGCCCTGTGCGGAGGCTCGGGGGCTGCTCTCGCAAACCCGGCTCCGACCAAACCGTTGACAGCGTCAACATACCAGCCCGAGAACTTGGGCCCCGACAGTGCACCCGGGCTACTGCCTGTTCGCATGAGGGAACCGCCAGACCAGCCGAAGCATTACGCAAGGCATTAAGACCTCGAAGGAGTGAAACCACTCCTCCGAGGCCTCGGGGGGCTACACCCGGCGGGTGCGCTCGCGCGCACCCACCGAAACAAAGTGCAACCGAGAAAGGCTGGTCCCCTTGCAAAAAAGTGCGACGAAAGCCTCCAAGCGAGTGCTAACACTCCCTTCGAGGCTCGGGGGCTACTGTCGGGGACCATAATTAGGGGTACCCTCAAGACGCCTAATTCTCAGCTGGTAACCCCCATCAGCATAAAGCTGCAGAGGCCTGATGGGTTTGATTAAGTCAGGGATCAGTCCATACGAGCGACTCGATCACGCCACGCCCGAGCCTAGCCTCGGGCAAGGGCAGCCGACCCTGAGGTGTTTCCGTCTCGCCCGAGGCCCCCTTTTTTACGGCAGACGCATCTCCGGCTCGCCCGAGGCCTTGCCTTCGTTAAGAAGCAACCCTGACTAAATCACCGCGCCGACCGACCAAGTCACTGGGGCATTTAACGCAAAGAGTGAGACCGACGGGCGGCCAGGCTTTGCCAAAGGCGCCATAGGAAGCTCCGCCCGACCCAGGGCTCGGACTCGGGCTAAGGCCCCGGAAGACGGCGAACTCCGCTCCGCCCGACCCAGGGCTCGGACTCGGGCTAAGGCCCCGGAAGACGGCGAACTCCGCTCCACCCGACCCAGGGCTCGGACTCGGGCTAAGGCCCCGGAAGACGGCGAACTCCGCTCCGCCCGACCCAGGGCTCGAACTCGGGCTAAGGCCCCGGAAGACGGTGAACTCCGCTCCGCCCGACCCAGGGCTCGGACTCGGGCTAAGGCCCCGGAAGATGGCGAACTCCGCTCCGCCCGACCCAGGGCTCGGACTCGGGCTAAGGCCCCGGAAGACGGCGAACTCCGCTCCGCCCGACCCAGGGCTCGGACTCGGGCTAAGGCCCCGGAAGACGACGAACTCCGCTTCGCCCGACCCAGGGCCCGGACTCCGCCCTGGCCTCTGCCGAACGACCTCCGCCTCGCCCGACCCGGGAGCTCGGGCTCAGCCTCGGCCATGGAAGACAGACTCGACCTCGGCCTCGGAGGAGCCTCCACGTCGCCCGACCTAGGGCACAAGTCCGCCACGTCAACAGGAAGCGCCATCATCACCCTGCCCCGAGCCGACTTGGGTCGCAGAGAACAAGACCGACGTCCCATCTGGCTAGCTCCGCCAGATAGGCAATGATGGCGCCCCGCTAGACCCATGACGATGGCGGCTCCCGGCTCCCTTACGGAAGCAGGGAGACGTCAGCAAGAGCCCAGCTGTTCCAACAGCTGTCCCTCCACCAGGCTCCGTTACTCCTCCGACAGCCACGACACCACACCAGCTGGGTGCCAAGTTCTCTCCGGCTGCCACATTGGCATGTACCTAGGGCGCTAGCTCTCCCCCGCTAGACACGTAGCACTCTGCTGCATCCCCATTGTACACCTGGATCCTCTCCTTGCGCCTATAAAAGGAAGGACCAGGGCCTTCTTAGAGAAGGTTGGCCTCGCGGGAACGAGGGCAGGGGCAGGCGCTCTCTTGGGGCCGCTCGCTCCCCTCACCCGCGCGGACGCTTGTAACCCCCTACTGCAAGCGCACTGTAACACCCCTGGTGTTACTATAACTAAAACTTGAGCATGGCATCATGAGCATGGGCATTGCATATGTTTGACACACCTAGAGTGCATTCACTAGGCAAAAATTTCAAACAAGTTGTATTGTTTTAATGTTTTACAAATAGGACCCTGGTTAAAGGACTTAACCCTAAATAGTGGTTAAAGGGGTAAAGCTTAACCCAAGTTGAGAAAAACCTTAGGGCTTTTGAGAAAAGTCATAAAATATCCCCAAACACTAAGTTGAATCACATTTATACCCCTGGGATACCAGAAACCCTAATTGGAACCCTAGAGAGCCCTAAACCAAACCCTAGGGGCTTAAGTGCAAAATTTGTCCACTTTTGGGCTAAAGTGCAAAAACCAAGTCAAATAAGTATTTTAAGTTATTTGGGTCACTTATATGAGAATTTGCAATCCAAAACTTGAGATTTGGACTTAAGTGCAAAAGTGCCCCACTTAACCTTTTTGGGGTTAAGTCTGGATTTTGGTGACATTGGCTCAACTTTGGGGCTTTGTAACTTACAAAGTATAGGGTTTTTACCCTAGGTCACCACATCAAAGTTGAAGACCCATTATAGGAGAACAACTTTGCTTAAGGTTGTGAGCTTAGTTGTTAAGAAGAATTTAGAGAAAACCAAACCTAAAGTTGGGCTGTCAGGCTGTTATGTCTGAATTTTCAGACTAGCAGTGAACTGACCTCGACTTCAAGCTAGATTTTGAGCATGATCCAGTGCTCAACTCAGCTTAATCTCTATAATCGAATTGTAGCTGGTTTGTAGCTTTAAAACTTTGCTACAGAGAGTGGAGTGAGTTACTAGAGAAATTTTAGATAGATTTGATCCTAAACTGTGACTGTCAGGTGCACTGATGAACATATCCCATGGTACAGTGACCGGTAAAACTGAAGAAGATCGGGTTCGTGCTCATCGCCGATAGCCGTCGTCGTCGATCGTCGTTCGTCACGATTCGTGCTCAGTAGTCTTTAGATAAGCACGGCCGGTGTGAGTCCTCGCCGTCGGTGAGCTGGAGGCCACCCGGTCGGCCGCGGTACATCTCCCCCTCACTCGTCGGACGTTCGGGATAAAAGCTCGCCGCCGTTGGACGATTTCCACCGTGCGCCGCGTGTCCAAGCCTTTACACCGCGTCGCCATGACTCCTCTAGACCATCCCATCGTCGATGGGGAGCTTGCCACGGCAGTAGACACGTTTTCACCGTATCCGGTGCTTCTTCCTCCTCTCCGACCGCCGCGCGTCCTCCTCAAATTCACCGGCCACCGCCCCCGGCGCCTATAAATTGAGGGCGGGGATAGTTGCGCCATATAGTCGTGAAGCTGTAGCACCCGCTCCCACACTCGATCGTCTACCAGCTCGCCTGAATTGCTCGTTGCCCCCAAATTGATTTTCCGCCGCCGTGAATCAAGCTCACCGTCGCCAGCCCCACTCCGGTCAGTTCCCGCCCTTTTCTTCCTCGTTTGAGCATTCTCATGCCTCTGTGATGCTCCCCGACCCATTTAATTGAACTAGACCGACGCCCATCGCCGGGAACACGGCTGTCTCGCCGTGATGCTTACGGCCACCGTGGCCGGAGCTCCCTAGTCCACCGATAGTGCAATTTAGTTGGGGAAAACGTTCATAGGGACTCGGATTTGGTCTCAGCCGAAGATTAGCACCGGTCTTAGCATCAATCAGCTGGCGTAGCTGCTCGCCGGAGCACGGCCACGCTTGAACGCCGTCGAGGACGTGAAACACAGAATAGGCAGAAACCCGAGGGCATTTGTGCAAACTGTCAGTGACTTAACACAATAGTGAATGGACCTATTTCTGTTTAGCCGTTAAGCCGAGGGCCTCTGCGCAAACTCGCCTCGCGGGCGCGGGCGCGCGCGCGATTTCGCGCGGACCTGGGCCGCTGGGCTGAATTCGGCCCAGTACTGTTCCTATTTTTTCCTCTTTTCTTTTTCAGCAGAACTTTGAAAAACTGTAGAAAATGGTAGGAAAATCCTAAAAATATGAGACCAATTTTCCTAGGCTTGTTATTTTCCATAGTATTTAATAAAAATAGTTTTATGATTTTTAGTTTGAACAGTGAATTTTAGGGTATTTAAAATAGCCTAAACTATTGATTCTGGATTTTTAGAAAATAAATAATAAGTCCAAAATTTCCCAAACTTTTTATGTGAGCTTTTCACATTATTTAGAAGCCATGGGTAGAGTTTGGGTTGATTTGAACCTTGTTTGATCACTAAACCCAAAACCACCCCCCCTGCTCCATGAACTCCTTTACTGACTCCGGAAACCCTAGGTTCTCGGAGTACCGTGAAGGAAAGTTGTACTCAAGACATAAATGATAAGTTTATGCTATCTTTGCATCCTCATAAGCATTCCATGACATCCATTCTTATGCATGTATATGGTTATATTAGAGCACGAAGAAGAAGAAGAAGTTTCTGAAGAGGGGATACCACCAACCTCTGATCCTCAAGCAGATAACTGCTTTTATTTCGATATTTGTGGATCCGAGCAGGACACACCTGACAACAAAGGCAAGCCCCGGTGCATTTGCCACCTCCCTTGATGTTTTTAAAACCTTTCTCACTTGCTTGATGCATTAGGTAATAGGGGTTGATTGATTAAACAATTCCTGCATTACCTTCCTTGACTTTGATTACCTTCCTTGATCACCTGTTTTACAAAGGATTTTTTATGCTTAGTCTTGCTTTAGAAAAACAAAATGTTTTGTTTTTACAAAATGTGATGTGGCAAAAGTGGTTGGGGATGTTTTCGAAAACAAAACTTGATGGTGGATCCATCATGGCCATGATGGGTCCAACATCGGAAAAGATGTACCTCTGTCAGGTACCAAGTTTTTGGGTTGGAAAGATTAAGCTGAGACCGGGCGGGTGACTTGCACGAGAAAGAGAGTCTCGGTGTAGTGTCTCCGTCTGAGTCGATTAAGGACCGTCTCGATGTAGGCTTGATGATCGAGGACCCTTTAACTGGTCACATGCCTCGTCATGGGTAAGCCTTGCCTCGGGCAGACTAAGGCCGGAATAAGATAACACGAAATGGGAGTGGAGCGGTGGCGAGAGTAGCGTGTACCCTCCGTGGCAAGAGGCTGGACGGTGGTGTATTTGTGCTCTCGGTTTGCGTGAACCTGATCCGGTCTTAAGAACCCCGGTGGCGGGTTGACATATGCAAGGGTTAAGTGCTACATATGTCGTGTGATTGGAGATCCTCAGCTGAGTATAATCGATTCGGATCGCCGTACCTTCGCGGTTATGAAGACTTGGTCACTGACCTACACGTAGCATTCCACTAAAGATGATGGGTTTTTGTTAAGAAATTGGCTAGTGCAGGACCAGTGATTGAACTAGGGTAGAAAAAAACTCTAGTGCAGGTAATTTTACCTAACTTGACAAATAAAATTGGATTTTTTAAGGATCCACTTTAGTAAGCATTTCTGCAAAACAGAGTCTTTGATTATTGAGAAGCCTTACCTTGACTCCCATATAACCAGCATACCCTTGAGAGTCTTTTCTTTAGTCGGGTAAGACTTGCTGAGTAATTCCATACTCAGGGTTTATCCCTTTGTTGTTTTTAGGTGGGGAAGTAGCAGACTTTTGCTGCTTCTGTGCTAAGGTGGTTCCCAAAGAAGAAAAACAAGATTGAAGTGCGGGAGGACTCGGTCCTCCACCTAGGATCTTTTGTTTATAGTCTTTCGGGAGAAGTTTGTGTCTCCCTGGTTTGTATAATTATTACCTCTATGCACTCGCTTTTAGACTGGTCTGTAATAACATAACTCGAGCTTGCTTTTGGAAATAAATGTAAGTTTATGTAATTCGCTTCCGCATATCTTCATCTCCGATGATCTGTAATGTCTGCAAGACGGGCGAAACGTTCCTGGTGAGGTAAGAAAGGATACCGAGCTTGTCAAGTAACTTAGGAACATCTACAGGGTGTCTGATGTCTGTTAGACAAGGACAACTGTAGGTGGGCCTGATTACTTGGGAGGTTCCGTCACAGCTGGTATCGGAGCGTAGCCCTTCTTTGCAGATATTAAGGCATCTTCAAAAAGATTTTCAAAAGTCTTACCTAAAGATTCTTCTCTCTTCTTACCTAAGTATTCTGAAGAGTTTATCTTAAAGACCAGATAGGAAGAGTGCAACGTATAGAAGGTTGAATCGACCAAGGTTGATTCTGTACTCACTCATGCATCATGCTAAGAATTATACTAATAACATTTTCCCCCTTAGAAAGATGCCGCCACGCACAAGGCTAACGGCACGAAAGTCAACGGGACCAATTGGAGTACCCCGGCATCAACTGGCCCCTCGACAAGAAAGCAGTAGCAGCGGGAGTAATGACCCCATAGGAGACTTGGAAGCCAAAGTAAGTCGACTTCAAGCAACGCTGCGACACAGGACCAATACTTGGATCGCAGACGGCGATAGAATTAATGAATTAAGAAGGGACATCCGTCACCTGCAGGATCAGCTGGCTGATCGGGACTTAGCACTTGACTGGGCAGTACAGTCACATATGTTGGCATGTGCTAAGGAAGCAAGGGCTCAGGCCCGAATTAAAGAACTTAGCACAGCTGTCGACAACCTGCAGGTCTACTGCAATACGTTGCATGAGGAAGTCCATGTGCTATACTCGCAACTACACCCTAGTGAGCCTGCACACTCTGCTGAGGCGGAAGCCGGACCCTCTCACGTTGCGGGACGTGCGTTGGGTGGGGAGTTAGATCTTTTTGAACCCCCTCCTTCTTTGAGGTTGGTGGACGTCTGGACTCCCACACCTGACAATGAAGCCGCCAAAAGCAACGGAAAGCAGGACTAATGGTGTAATAAAAGTAGAGTAGTGTATTGTAGGGTGTACTGTTGTATAATAGGTTAAACTTTTGTAAAATGGGTAATGTATCCTGTTGTGTAATATCGAGTCTGTATCATTACTCTTTATAGTAATGTAAAATGGAAGGTTTTCTTTGGCACATTATGTTTATTCAAATGTTTTTGCCTCAGATGCCGACCCGGACTCGCGGACAGGATGCAGCCGGAACATCCGGGGGTCGGGATGTTACACCGAATCCACCTCCAGTTCCACCCACACTAGCCGAGGCAATTGCTGCCTTGGTGAATGCTACAGCCGACAATACCCGCTTCCTTCGGGAAATGGCGGGTCAGCAACAGTTCCAGCAACAAGCAGGAAGAGGTTTTCCACAAGGTCCCCGTGAGACTACTTATCTGGATTTCTCCGAGACTCGTCCGCCTCTCTTCATCAAAGCAGAAGATCCGCTCGAAGCCGACGAGTGGATACGAGTCATTGAACAGAAATTTAGCCTTCTTCGTTGTTCGGAAACCTAGAAGCCATTGTTTGCGGCGCAGCAACTCCGAGGCCCTGCCAGTACTTGGTGGGGAAACTTTGTGGCCATCCAACCAGACAACCATCAAATTACATGGAACGAGTTTAAAGCAGCATTCCGTGAGCATTACATTCCTGAGGGAGTGCTGCACATGAAACAAGAAGAGTTTATGAAACTAAAACAAGGGGGAGATACTGTTAATCAGTATCTCAACAAATTCAATCACCTGTCACAATACGCAATTGATCAGGTGAATACAGATTTGAAGAAAAGGAATTGTTTTATGAGAGGTCTGAATGACCGAATGCAGCGAAAAATGGCTGCATGTATTGATCTTACCTATGGGAAGGCTGTCAGCACAGCCTTATCTGTGGAGGCCAAATATGCAAATTCTGGGAAAAGTAAGGGATTCAGTGGTGATAGGCCTAGTCAGGGCCCGGTAAAGAGGCAACGGTTTATTCTCCGGCCCTCTAACCAGAACCATTCAAGTGCACCATCCTTCCCTTTCAAGCAGCCCATAATTATTCGTCCCAACAAAGCCCCTACTGTCCAAAGTCAGCCGGGTGCCCCAGGCACTCGATTCCCTGCTCTGCCAAGTTCTTCAACTGGATGTTTTAACTGTGGCAAATCTGGGCATTTTATTAAAGATTGCCCCTATCCTCGGCAAAATCAGGCTAATAATCAGCAAGGATCGGGGAATACAGCTCCAGGCAAGGGAAGTACTTCGGGCAAGAATACCAAGAAAACGGGGCGAGTATATTATACGCAAGTGGCTACCACACCGGAGGGAGAGCCGGTGATGATGGGTACGTTCCCTGTGGCCAGTCACCCTGCAATTATTCTTTTTGATTCTGGTGCTTCGCATACCTTCATTAGCAAGACATTTGTGGAGCAACATCACATTGCATGTCATGAATCAAAAGAGGGATTTAAAATTCATTCACCTGGGGGACACATTTTTACTAGAGAAGTGGCCTATGAAGTGCCAGTAACCATGGCCGGACGGAACTTTCCTGCTAACATGATTGTTCTGAAAGGCCAGGATATAGATGTAATTTTGGGTATGAATTGGTTAACTCAACACAAGGCAATTCTCAACACTGAACTCAGAACCGTCAGGTTGAGTTATAATCAAGAAGAAATTCTCTTGTCTCTCCCCAAAACCAATCCAGCCAAAGCTTCTGGTAGAATATTTGAAGCCATTGTACCGGAGATCAAAAACATTCCGTTAGTATGTGAGTTTCCAGATGTATTTTCGGAAGATTTGCCTGGACTACCCCCTGAAAGAGAAGTAGAATTCGTAATTGAGCTAAAGCCCGGTATGGCTCCCATCTCCCGAAGATCGTACCGTATGCCCCCTAATGAGCTGGCGGAATTGAAGATTCAATTACAAGATCTACTGAATAAGGGATTTATCCGGCCAAGCTCGTCCCCGTGGGGTTGTCCCGCCATTTTTGTTAAGAAGAAGGATCAAACCTTGCGCATGTGCGTGGACTATCGGCCCCTAAATGAGGTCACCATTAAGAATAAGTACCCTCTTCCAAGGATCGACATCTTATTTGATCAACTGACTGGGGCGAGGGTATTTTCCAAAATCGATCTCAGGTCGGGCTATCATTAAATCCGTATTCGGCCCGAGGATATACCGAAGACCGCATTTACTACGCGGTATGGATTGTTTGAGTACTTGGTAATGTCTTTCGGGCTCACCAATGCTCCTGCCCACTTCACCTATTTGATGAACTCGGTGTTCATGCCCGAGTTAGACAAGTTCGTGGTGGTCTTCATCGACGATATTTTGATATACTCTAAAAATGAAGAGGAGCATGCTCAGCACTTACGGATTGTATTGACGCGCCTGAGGGAACATCAGCTGTATGCCAAGTTCAGCAAGTGCGCGTTCTGGCTGGAGGAAATTCAATTTTTGGGGCACGTGTTATCAGCTAAAGGAATTGCGGTAGATCCTAGCAAGGTCAAGGATATTCTGGAATGGAAACCCCCAACAACTGTTCACCAAGTCCGGAGTTTTCTTGGACTAGCTGGATATTATCGCAGATTCATACCTGATTTTTCTAAGCTTGTGAAGCCAATCACAAGTTTATTAAAGAATGACGTTAAGTTCAATTGGTCTTCTAAGTGTAACGAAGCCTTTGAGCAACTGAAGACACTGTTGACCACTGCTCCGGTATTGGCTCAACCGGACATCACTAAGCCTTTTGATGTATATTGTGATGCGTCAGGCAGTGGACTCGGCTGTGTGCTGATGCAAGAGGGCCGAGTAATTGCGTATGCTTCAAGGCAGTTACGCCGACATGAAGAGCATTATCCAACACATGATCTCGAGCTAGCTGCTGTGGTTCATGCCCTGAAAATATGGCGTCACTATCTGCTGGGAAATATCTGTCACATATATACAGATCATAAGAGTTTGAAGTATATATTTACCCAGTCAGAGTTAAATATGAGGCAAAGACGATGGCTTGAGCTCATTAAAGACTATGAACTGGAGATCCATTATCACCCAGGCAAGGCCAATGTGGTGGCAGATGCATTGAGTCGTAAGACTTCCTGCCACTGTCTTATGGCAAAAACCTCCGAGAATACTTTGTGTCAAGAAATGGAAAAGTTAAACCTGGGGATAATCCAGCAAGGGACTCTGAACCAGCTAAAGCTTGAGTCGACCATTTTGCAAAGGATAATCGATGCTCAAAAGGACAATCTGGGCATGAAGCACATACGAGAGAAGATGAGGGCTGGAACAGCCAAATGTTTCAAGGAAGATGATCAAGGTGTGTTATGGTTTAACAACCGCATAGTAGTGCCGAAGAATGAAGAACTCCGCCAGCAAATCTTAGATGAAGCACATCTTAGTCGCTATTCTATTCATCCGGGAAGCACTAAGATGTATCATGATCTAAAACAACGCTACTGGTGGACGAAGATGAAAATTGAAATTGCACGCTATGTGGCTAAGTGTGACACTTGCAGACGTGTCAAAGCCATACACATGAAAACTGCGGGTCCATTGCAATCTTTGCCAACCCCAACATGGAAATGGGAAGACATAAGCATGGACTTCATTGTGGGATTGCCCAGGACCGCAAAAGGGTATGACTCTATCTGGGTGATTGTTGATCGACTTACAAAGGTTGCTCATTTTCTGCCGGTCAAGACATATTACCCGGTACTTACCTATGCGGAGCTATACATTGCCCGTATTCTTAGTCTGCATGGTGTTCCAAAGACCATAGTGTCGGATCGTGGACCTCAATTTGTAGCCAAGTTTTGGGAAGCACTTCACAAATCTTTGGGTACTAAGTTACTCCACAGTTCGGCCTATCATCCTCAAACCAGTGGGCAGACTGAGAGAGTGAACCAAATACTGGAAGATATGCTGCGGGCATGTGTCCTGGATTTCTCACCAAAATGGGATGAATGTTTACCTTTGGCGGAGTTTTCATATAATAACAGTTATCAAGAAAGTATTAAGATGGCACCTTTTGAAGCTTTATACGGACGTCAGTGTCGAACTCCGCTAAATTGGTCTGAACCTGGTGAAAGGTATTTCTTTAGGCCTGATATGGTAAAAGAAACCGAAGAAAAGGTTCAGAAAATAGTTCATAATATGAAGAAAGCACAAGCTCGTCAGAAGAGTTATGCAGACAAACGGCGAATGCCCTTATACTTCTTAGAAGGAGAATATGTTTATCTAAAAGTTTCACCAATGAAGGGCGTATCGCGTTTTGGGGTTAAAGGAAAACTTGCACCCAGGTACATTGGTCCATTTCCTATTCTCCAAAGATATGGGCCAGTGGCGTATCAACTTCAACTTCCCGAAACATTGTCTGCTGTACATAATGTGTTCCATGTATCGCAATTGAAGAAGTGTCTACGGGTTCCCGATCGAACCATTGAAGTGACAGATGTTGTCCTGGAACCAGACTTAACATACTCGGAACATCCTATTCGAGTTCTGGACCAAAAGGACAGGGTTACCCGGAGAAAGACTCTCAAGTTTTATAAGATACAATGGAACCAGCATTCGGAAGATGAGGCTACATGGGAAACCCAAGACTTCTTAGATAAGAATTTCCCAGGCTTTCTAGCCTCTTGTAAGTTGTAAAGATCGCATAGCTATGTAATAAAGGAATGAACCCCCACACCACCCCTGCCTTGTACCAGAAATAAGGAAATACAAATGTGAAGCATTTCCTTTTCCATTACTCACCCTAGGACTTTAAATCTCGGGACGAGATTCTTTTATGGGGGGAAGAATGTAACACCCCTGGTGTTACTATAACTAAAACTTGAGCATGGCATCATGAGCATGGGCATTGCATATGTTTGACACACCTAGAGTGCATTCACTAGGCAAAAATTTCAAACAAGTTGTATTGTTTTAATGTTTTACAAATAGGACCCTGGTTAAAGGACTTAACCCTAAATAGTGGTTAAAGGGGTAAAGCTTAACCCAAGTTGAGAAAAACCTTAGGGCTTTTGAGAAAAGTCATAAAATATCCCCAAACACTAAGTTGAATCACATTTATACCCCTGGGATACCAGAAACCCTAATTGGAACCCTGGAGAGCCCTAAACCAAACCCTAGGGGCTTAAGTGCAAAATTTGTCCACTTTTGGGCTAAAGTGCAAAAACCAAGTCAAATAAGTATTTTAAGTTATTTGGGTCACTTATATGAGAATTTGCAATCCAAAACTTGAGATTTGGACTTAAGTGCAAAAGTGCCCCACTTAACCTTTTTGGGGTTAAGTCTGGATTTTGGTGACATTGGCTCAACTTTGGGGCTTTGTAACTTACAAAGTATAGGGTTTTTACCCTAGGTCACCACATCAAAGTTGAAGACCCATTATAGGAGAACAACTTTGCTTAAGGTTGTGAGCTTAGTTGTTAAGAAGAATTTAGAGAAAACCAAACCTAAAGTTGGGCTGTCAGGCTGTTATGTCTGAATTTTCAGACTAGCAGTGAACTGACCTCGACTTCAAGCTAGATTTTGAGCATGATCCAGTGCTCAACTCATCTTAATCTCTATAATCGAATTGTAGCTGGTTTGTAGCTTTAAAACTTTGCTACAGAGAGTGGAGTGAGTTACTAGAGAAATTTTAGAGAGATTTGATCCTAAACTGTGACTGTCAGGTGCATTGATGAACATATCCCATGGTACAGTGACCGGTAAAACTGAAGAAGATCGGGTTCGTGCTCATCGCCGATAGTCGTCGCCGTCGATCGTCGTTCGTCACGATTCGTGCTCAGTAGTCTTTAGATAAGCACGGCCGGTGTGAGTCCTCGCCGTCGGTGAGCTGGAGGCCACCCGGTCGGCCGCGGTACATCTCCCCCTCACTCGTCGGACGTTCGGGATAAAAGCTCGCCGCCGTTGGACGATTTCCACCGTGCACCGCGTGTCCAAGCCTTTACACCGCGTCGCCATGACTCCTCTAGACCATCCCATCGTCGACGGGGAGCTTGCCACGGCAGTAGACACGTTTTCACCGTATCCGGTGCTTCTTCCTCCTCTCCGACCGCCGCGCGTCCTCCTCAAATTCACCGGCCACCGCCCCCGGCGCCTATAAATTGAGGGCGGGGATAGTTGCGCCATATAGTCGTGAAGCTGTAGCACCCGCTCCCACACTCGATCGTCCACCAGCTCGCCTGAATTGCTCGTTGCCCCCAAATTGATTTTCCGCCGCCGTGAATCAAGCTCACCGTCGCCAGCCCCACTCCGGTCAGTTCCTGCCCTTTTCTTCCTCGTTTGAGCATTCTCATGCCTCTGTGATGCTCCCCGACCCATTTAATTGAACTAGACCGACGCCCATCGCCGGGAACACGGCTGTCTCGCCGTGATGCTTACGGCCACCGTGGCCGGAGCTCCCTAGTCCACCGATAGTGCAATTTAGTTGGGGAAAACGTTCATAGGGACTCGGATTTGGTCTCAGCCGAAGATTAGCACCGGTCCTAGCATCAATCAGCCGGCGTAGCTGCTCGCCGGAGCACGGCCACGCTTGAACGCCGTCGAGGACGTGAAACACAGAATAGGCAGAAACCCGAGGGCATTTGTGCAAACTGTCAGTGACTTAACACAATAGTGAATGGACCTATTTCTGTTTAGCCGTTAAGCCGAGGGCCTCTGCGCAAACTCGCCTCGCGGGCGCGGGCGCGCGCGCGATTTCGCGCGGACCTGGGCCGCTGGGCTGAATTCGGCCCAGTACTGTTCCTATTTTTTCCTCTTTTCTTTTTCAGCAGAACTTTGAAAAACTGTAGAAAATGGTAGGAAAATCCTAAAAATATGAGACCAATTTTCCTAGGCTTGTTATTTTCCATAGTATTTAATAAAAATAGTTTTATGATTTTTAGTTTGAACAGTGAATTTTAGGGTATTTAAAATAGCCTAAACTATTGATTCTGGATTTTTAGAAAATAAATAATAAGTCCAAAATTTCCCAAACTTTTTATGTGAGCTTTTCACATTATTTAGAAGCCATGGGTAGAGTTTGGGTTGATTTGAACCTTGTTTGATCACTAAACCCAAAACCACCCCCCCCCTGCTCCATGAACTCCTTTACTGACTCCGGAAACCCTAGGTTCTCGGAGTACCGTGAAGGAAAGTTGTACTCAAGACATAAATGATAAGTTTATGCTATCTTTGCATCCTCATAAGCATTCCATGACATCCATTCTTATGCATGTATATGGTTATATTAGAGCACGAAGAAGAAGAAGAAGTTTCTGAAGAGGGGATACCACCAACCTCTGATCCTCAAGCAGATAACTGCTTTTATTTCGATATTTGTGGATCCGAGCAGGACACACCTGACAACAAAGGCAAGCCCCGGTGCATTTGCCACCTCCCTTGATGTTTTTAAAACCTTTCTCACTTGCTTGATGCATTAGGTAATAGGGGTTGATTGATTAAACAATTCCTGCATTACCTTCCTTGACTTTGATTACCTTCCTTGATCACCTGTTTTACAAAGGATTTTTGATGCTTAGTCTTGCTTTAGAAAAACAAAATGTTTTGTTTTTACAAAATGTGATGTGGCAAAAGTGGTTGGGGATGTTTTCGAAAACAAAACTTGATGGTGGATCCATCATGGCCATGATGGGTCCAACATCGGAAAAGATGTACCTCTGTCAGGTACCAAGTTTTTGGGTTGGAAAGATTAAGCTGAGACCGGGCGGGTGACTTGCACGAGAAAGAGAGTCTCGGTGTAGTGTCTCCGTCTGAGTCGATTAAGGACCGTCTCGATGTAGGCTTGATGATCGAGGACCCTTTAACTGGTCACATGCCTCGTCATGGGTAAGCCTTGCCTCGGGCAGACTAAGGCCGGAATAAGATAACACGAAATGGGAGTGGAGCGGTGGCGAGAGTAGCGTGTACCCTCCGTGGCAAGAGGCTGGACGGTGGTGTATTTGTGCTCTCGGTTTGCGTGAACCTGATCCGGTCTTAAGAACCCCGGTGGCGGGTTGACATATGCAAGGGTTAAGTGCTACATATGTCGTGTGATTGGAGATCCTCAGCTGAGTATAATCGATTCGGATCGCCGTACCTTCGCGGTTATGAAGACTTGGTCACTGACCTACACGTAGCATTCCACTAAAGATGATGGGTTTTTGTTAAGAAATTGGCTAGTGCAGGACCAGTGATTGAACTAGGGTAGAAAAAAACTCTAGTGCAGGTAATTTTACCTAACTTGACAAATAAAATTGGATTTTTTAAGGATCCACTTTAGTAAGCATTTCTGCAAAACAGAGTCTTTGATTATTGAGAAGCCTTACCTTGACTCCCATATAACCAGCATACCCTTGAGAGTCTTTTCTTTAGTCGGGTAAGACTTGCTGAGTAATTCCATACTCAGGGTTTATCCCTTTGTTGTTTTTAGGTGGGGAAGTAGCAGACTTTTGCTGCTTCTGTGCTAAGGTGGTTCCCAAAGAAGAAAAACAAGATTGAAGTGCGGGAGGACTCGGTCCTCCACCTAGGATCTTTTGTTTATAGTCTTTCGGGAGAAGTTTGTGTCTCCCTGGTTTGTATAATTATTACTTCTATGCACTCGCTTTTAGACTGGTCTGTAATAACATAACTCGAGCTTGCTTTTGGAAATAAATGTAAGTTTATGTAATTCGCTTCCGCATATCTTCATCTCCGATGATCTGTAATGTCTGCAAGACGGGCGAAACGTTCCTGGTGAGGTAAGAAAGGATACCGAGCTTGTCAAGTAACTTAGGAACATCTACAGGGTGTCTCATGTCTGTTAGACAAGGACAACTGTAGGTGGGCCTGATTACTTGGGAGGTTCCGTCACACGCACCCGACCTAGGCGCGGGACGAACACGAAGGCCGCGGGATCTCCGCCTCCCTCACGACTCCGGCTCCGGCCACCTCGCTCTCCCCCCTTCGCGCTCGCCCACGCGCTCGACCCATCTGGGCTGGGCACGCGGCACACTCACTCGTCGGCTCGGGGACCCCCCGGTCTCGAAACGCCGACAAAATTTAAACAGGGATTTGAATTTGAATTTGATATCTGAAATTGTAATAGAAAAGAAAAAGAAAAGGGGGGAATCACCGTATTGGGCCGTGCGACTGGAATTCGGCTCAACTAATGCGCCCCTCAGCCCACTTCCGCTCCATGCGCGCGCTACACCCATTGGTCGGTGGGGCCCACCCTTCAGTCACCCAACTCGCGCGGATCTCCCTGGTTCTATCGCGAGAAGCGGAGTCCACATCGGCATCCACTCGCGCCGTTGTTCCACTGCCGGTGGGCCACCTTGGCAGGGTCGTCTTCCCCAACCGAATGCGCCTAGCTCGGACTTCTAACGCTGACCTGTCGTCCGTGATCTAAGGATCCTCGCCGCAAGGTTCGTCGTTCGGTTTCCACCGCACGGACTTCGTCGTGGTGCATATAAGCCGAAGTTCTGTACCCCTCCTTCCCCCTCCATCAGACCCGAGCACCTCCATCGAGCAGAGCAGTGAGGGAGAGAGAGTAAGAACACCCTGTGCAGATCTTCCTCAGGCGCATGAAGTAGGGAGGAATGGCCTCGGTTCATTGCTCACCAGCGGAGACTTCGCCGTAGAGCCATGGTGCGGCTGCGAATCAGGCAGGGTGGAGATCACAGGGGCTGCTCGGGCGCCTGGTCGGCGGACACCGCCGCGGGCTAGGGAGCGACCACTGCACAGTTTTCCTCGTGACGAAGAAGATGGAGAACCATTGGATCCGCGATGATGGACTGAGGTAAGTGGATTTGTATCAGCCGTTGATCCTGCTGCGGACGTGCGAGATTAGGTCTGATCATATCTCTTCGCGCGACCCAATCTGGACCATGGATTCGTGATCGGGCGGCCCAGATTAGCGCAGCCATGCCCCTTTGCCTATGTGTGATCGGGACCGTTGATCTCGGGATCCAAGGGCTCTGGTCAAATGCTGGTTTATAAAGAGATAGATCTAATCCCGACCGTTGGAATCGATCTGACGGTCCAAATTAGAGCGTACCCCTTCACGGAGTAACATTTGCTAAAGAGCCCCCGTAAAACCCTATAAACAACCCGCAGTCCACACTGTGGGAAGCCTGAATCTGGGAAATATTTCGAGTTAGTCCCTGCGTTTCTCTGTTTTTGACGCCCAGTCCAGAGAACAATGAAAATAGAAAATTAATTATAAAAAATGATTTTAAATACAAAAACAATTCTACAAAGTTGTATAATTCATAGAAAATTCATATTAAGTCCAAATTGACCCATTCCAGTTTCTATAATTTTGTAATAATATTGTCTATCACCTAGTGCCACTGTTTAGCCATGAAACTTGAATCAAAATTGTTCATTTGAATTAATCTATTCTAGGTGCTAAATAACTTCAGAAATTCGTAACTCAATGACTGTAACTCTGTTTTGATCCATTCTAGTTGCATTAGTCTCACAATAATATTTATTATCATCCGGTAACTTTGTTTTGTCATGAAATATAGGTTAAAATGTTGCACTTAGTCTATTCTATACTTAACCACGTGGATCTTCGAAAAACCATAACTTCATAACCGTAACCCCGAATTTAGTGTTTGTTGTTCCCACAATCTCGTAGTAACGCGTAGATTATTATTACGCAGTTTATTCTTATGTTTGGTGTAATGTTAATTTTGCCTATACACTGTTTGTTTGTATTGCTACGATTAGTGTGAGGTCACGAGTCACCTGAAGAGCAAGTTGGTACCTGGAATCTCAAGTCCCAGGCAAGTTGTGCCCTTGATCACTTCTTTTTACCCACTCATGTTCTAATTAATCATAAGGATCTGCATAGGTTAATTTTCATGGGACCCAATAGGTTACCCTAGTTTGTCTATCTTTATACCTTGTTTAACACTGAACTTTTTGGGTAGTACTTGCTAGTGCTTTATGTGGTTTTGGGTATGAAGATACAATATTCATGATCACACTTTTATTATCAGTTTATTATTATTGTTCATGATAAGATCATTATGTTAATTGGAACATGGAGCGACCACTCGGGAAAACAGTGCTACCACAAGGGTTTAATGGGACGCCCTTGGCTGATTAATTAGGAAAGCTAGTGGAAGACTACCTTACCCAAAAGGGGCAAGGGCAGTAGGGGAGTGGTCAGTGTAGGGAGGTCCTTGGGATGATTTTGCTACGATGGCGGTCATGCGAGGGGTCCCTGCATTGGAGCTTCCTATAAACTGTAGCGGGTTTTCTGAAGCTAGTGGAACTTTGTAAAGGCCTCGTAGTGTTACCCTGCCTCGCCTCCTCGGTAGAGGTGTATGGGAAGTCGCGATCCCTTGGTAGATGGGTAACATGACTTGTGGGTAAAGATGCGCAACCTCTGCAGAGTGTAAAACTGGTATATCAGCCGTGCTCATGGTCATGAGCAGCTCGGACCCTCACATGATTAATTTATGAAACTAAATTCAATTTGTCATATGCATTGCATCGCAGGTGATGTTGTTACTTTTGTTCTACTACTTAATTGGGTTGGTATTTACTTATACTTAATAATTGCTAATAAAATTTTGACCAACTTTAAAAGCAATGCTCAGCTCTAACCATCCTCTTTGGTAAGCCTTACACTTCACGTGAGCTCCCACCTTTGGCGAGTTCATGCTCATTATTCCCCACAACTTGTTGAGCTATGAACGTATGTGAGCTCACTCTTGTTGTCTCACACCTCCCCACAGGTCAAGAACAGGTACCGCTGGATGAGGCGCATGGAGGATGCTTTGATGTGTTCGTGAGAGGTCTAGGCCGTCGTCTCCCAGTCAACTTTGGGTTGCTGGACCGTTGTCTCCTTATAATGTAATTATTTATTTTGTATAGAACTCCTGTTATATAGTAAAGATGTGACATTCGATCCTGTGTCATGATTCATCATATGTGTGAGACTTGGTCCCAGCACACCTGGTGATTATGTTCATGCCCGGGTCTTGGTACCCCGAAACCCGGGTGTGACAGCGCGCCGAGCTTGCCTGCTTCCCTAGCGGTGGCGCTCAGCCGGATCTCCTCCACCGCGCCCCTGCTGCTCGTTCGTGCTTGCCATGTGGTCTCGTGCTCCTGCACGCAGCTCGCCCAGCCTTTCTTCTTCTTCCCCCAGCCGCTTCTCTCCTCCCCACGCGCGCTGCCGTACTCTGCTCGGTGCTCCCATGGACACGCGCGCAGCTGAGCTCCCTGGCTCGCTCGTCTGCCCTTGCTCCTCCCTGATTTCTCCCCGCGCGCAGCCTCCCTCTGCTGCTTGCCCATCCCTTTGCCATGGTCACGTGCCGCTCCTTGGTCGACCTCGCTCTGGCAGTCAGGCTCCAGTGTTGTTCCTTGGCTATTGTCGCCTATCTCCCTCGCCGTGCTCCTTCTACTGGTTTCCCATGGTCGTCGCGCGCCCAGCTCTGCCATGACCGCGCCCTCCATTTCTCTTCCAGCCCTCTACTCGCTAGTACCTGCTCCCACATACGGCTCCTCGCCATGGCTGTTTGCCGTCGCCCCGCAGTTCCGTGTGCCCTCGTCCCAACTCATTGTCGTCGACCTTGCCTAGTCTTAGCCATCGTCGATCTTGTCTCTACCATCGACTTCGCTTTACATCTGTGCTCCCATTGTCGCGGAGACCCTGCCAGCCCTGCACGCCATCCACACTTTGTTGTGTTCGCGTCGGTGAGACTCTCAGTTCTTGCTCTATTTAGTTTCGCATCCGATGCCGACTTTACTAGTTGTGAATTTATGTGTGTATGCGTGATTTGCGAGGAGAGGAATCCTGAAAAATTGGGTGAAGAAACCTGCGTGGTATTTGCCAAGCGCTCGATAAATTGCCTGGATCGGAAAATCACTACCGATCTCGCAGATTCGAGTCAGCTGTTGAAACGGTAAGCTGATGAATTATTCAGAATAGTTTGATCGTTGAATAAATTAATGTGCTAGTGCGATGCTCATTAAGGCGCTCGATAAATTGCGCGAGTCACGGAACTCTCGTCGACTTTGCGGTTCTTGCGATTATCGAGCCAAATTCAGTTATGGTGAGTTATTTCACCATTCCAGTTAATTAGTTTAACCGGTGGATCGAGTAGAATATTAGTAGGCCTGTGTGATGATGAAATACTTTAATCACTTATAAAGATGTGTATATATTTACGATAAATAAATGTTTGATAAATTATTGACATGTAAAATATGTGAGGAGTGAAATAAAATTAAAATAATTCTTTATGAGCGATGTAGTATAATTTATAAAACGAGGGATAAGTTTAGAATTTAAGTAATTAACTAATAAGTTGTGATTAGACTAATTGTATTTCATATATATAGTTTGTTGTTCATAATGTTTGCGTTAGGTTCGAGAAGCGTAATTATTACGCTTAGTCGTACGTCGATAACTACTGTTTCTGTATAAAATAGTACAATGCTTCATCGCTCAGTGCTTAATTCTTGTCAGTATAGCACTAGTTAGATTTGTGTTATTCCTATTTTTATGCATTCATGTGCATAATGCATTTCATTTAGGTACGATAATTAATCACGTGATGCGAAGGACCAAAGCGGAGTCGACCCCAAGATGCTGTTAAGCGTGGGCTTCTTCGCAAGGCGATGCTGATGAAGAAACCGAAAGATGGATAATCTGAACAAGTGCCAAGCCAAAGGATACTCGCCAACTCGTCACCTAACAAACACTAACCCAGTGTTATTCAGGCAAGCCCCGGTGCATGCAACCCCTTCTTTGTGTTTTAAAATTATTTCTACACACTTTAAGTCTAGTGAATGTGCATTAGGTTTATAGGAGTTGCTTGGAAACCCTTTGATGCATTGCCTTCCTTGATATCCATACTTTTATAGATACTTCTGGTGAAGTATCAAAATATGATTTACAAAAATGCTTAGCCCTGCTCAGATCTTGTGGATAGAGGTTGTCTTTTGCATTAAGGCCTAGCTCAGGGGTTATCCTGAGGAAAGATGGCTTCTACCTGCAAGAATATTTTCATTGAGAGCGTGGTGGGATCTTACTGCAAAGTTCCCTTTGATGCTCTTTTCATCCTAAGGAATACAAACCATCCTAAGGGTGGAAGTACTTAAATCGGGACTTGGGCTAGGAACAGGTGATGTTCTACCCAAGTTGATTAAGGATTGGATGCGTATGTAGGCTTGATGATCAAGGACTATCTTAACTGGCCACATGCCCTGTATATGAGACAGGGTAACCTTTGTCTCGGGCAGACTAATACCAGAATAAGTTAACACGCAATGGGAGTGGAGAGATGGCGAGAGTAGCATGTACCCTCCGTGGCAAGAGGCTGGACGGTGGTGTATCTGTGCTCTCGGTTGGCATGAACCTGATCTGGTCTTAAGAACCCCGGTGGCGAGTTGACATATGCAAGAGTTAAGTGCTACATATGTCGTGTGGTTAGAGATCCTCAGCTGAGTAAATCGATTCGGATCACCGTTATATCCCCGGACAGTGGAGACTTGGTCACTGACCTACAACCTAAGTCAGGATGTGAACCTCATGAATAAAAATGATGTTGTATTGATGAGATGGTGAAATTAGACTAGATGCAAACAAGGTCTATTAATACTTAATCTAGCATTAAAATGTTGAAAGTAAGGACTCACTTTAGTAAGCTATTTCTGCAAAAGTATTTAAGTTGATTCTCGCTAAAAGCCTCTCCTTGATTCCTAAATCCAGCATACCCTTGAGAGTCTTTTCTTTAGTCGGGTAAGTCTTGCTGAGTAATTCAATACTCAGGGTTTTATTCCCTGTTGTTTTTCAGGTTATAGTTTTGTGCTGCTGATGCTGGTGTTAAGTGCTGGTGGGCTCGGCCTTCTTATAAGTCTAAGTAACTCTTATATACTTCTTATTGAGGAAGGTCACTTGAGCTAGCATATATTTTAAACTTATATTTTTGTAATCACTCCGATGAATATAATGAAAAAATTTTGTAACCTGTAAAATTTGGTAATAAGATTTTCGCTGCAAAAATGTTGATATGTATGATTTGTGTTTACTTAATCCTGCGGTTCTGGTTGTAAGTGGTTTATCCGATGTCCTTGGGGCAATCGGACGGATCCTGTTAAGTTATCTGGTGCAAATGCATGGTCGTCTGAGGTCTTTAGGACAAGGACAGGTGCATGTGGGCCCGATAACTTGGGAGGTTCTACCACAGGCTGCCTGAATTAAGTAGCATAAAACAAATAAAGAGCTGCTCAAACAAAATATGCAAAATCCTAGGAATCTGTAAAAGTATTTTAAAAATACTTTCGCTAAAAATAGCGCATATCTAATTTGATCCCGAAAAGGTCAATGGAACCAAAAATTAGTCAAAGCTAACTCTAATCCATTTAAATCTAAAATGGATGGCTTACAGATAAGTCTATATTTCGTAGCTAACTAACCAACTAACTTCCATCTAACCTGAACTAATTCTTTAACCTCTATCTAATTTCGATCTTATCTGCTCTTTCTTGTTGCAACAAATCGTTGTGTAATTGAATGGTGACACCAAGATTTCAGACCACTAAGCTGTACAAACTAACAATATCATAAGACCTGCCTATCTAAGAAGGGTATCCACTACCATTTCATAATCCAAATAAGAAAAATACCATCACATGCTCACTTGAATTCATGCTCATGCAGGTAGAGCAACACAAAAGCAATACAACAAGATGCATATAAGAATCAAATCGATGTAATGAAATGCTTCAGAAGACCGAGGAATGGTGAAGCGGGGAGGCACCTGTTTATACAGTTCTGACGAGAGAACCCAACAAAAACACATCGATGGGAACCATGAAGAAAAGCTTGCCACATCGCACCAATGGGCAATGGCCTCCGGCAAAATCAAAGCAGGCTAGGACAAAGTGACGTGACTAGGTATACTTGTAGTAGATCTAAAAAACACAACACTAGCAAGGGGTTGGGGTTCCTTGCAGGCAATCACGAGATGATTAGGGCAAACCAAAGTAATTACTCCTAGATGATGATAATAAGGCAGGATTAATGAAAATTAATCACGGCCATTAGCACAAGAACCTAGAACTGTCAGCCTATCTCCGAGTCCTAAGACAAGAAGCACATGGAGAGGCAGGGGGCGGATAAAGCCAACAACTTATCCGAGGAAAACCATCACAACAATATTTGTTGCAAAAATTAATCGAAGGGGAACAACAAATGTCGGATCTCCTAACGGTCTGGTACCAACTTGGGGTATGGAAAGATAATATGAAACCTTAAACCCGAAGAGAGCAAGAACCTATGTGTCCAAGCATGGTGTGCATGTCGCCGAGCTGCATCCAGCCGGAGAAGGCGGCAAGGGACAACTCCTCACCCCTTTGGTCAGGCTCGACGGGCTGTAGCTGCAGGTGGTCGCCACTGCCGGCTACACAGGCCTCGTCTCGACAGTCAGCAGGTGCCTCTGGCGACGGCATGACGCTGCAACGTCGCGCTCGAGGACGAGGATGGAGGGGAAGGTGCATGGGCGGCGGGAGCAGGGAGGGAGGGAGGGAGGGAGCAGGGAGGGAGTGCAAGTTGGGCTTCCCTTTTCTGTGGAGGTTGCGGCCACGAAAAGAATAGGAAAATAGTACAGATGAGGCGCAATGCGGGGGAGCAGAGGCGGGGCCCGTGTCATGGCCTTCGCATCGCCCATGCCTCTGCGGCTCTGCTTGTCCCCGGTGTACGAGTGGATGCACACAACACGAGCCAGCCGTGCAAGCGTCGTAGTACGCGTGAAGCGCGGAGGTGAGTCGAAAGGGGTTCAGGTTTTAAGGAACCTGATTTGATGGCTGTTTCAGTTGTTGCCCACTAAAATGAGCCTTCCAGTGTGCAGTGCAGATTTCCCTCAGAAATGTTTGTGCTATGCCTAGGAAATTAACTTCTTAATTAGGTAACCACTTGTTTAAATCAATTTTACGTTAAATCCTAGCTACTACGGTCAGCCAGTCGCCAGTGGGTTGTCGCCCATGCGGTGCCCTGACCCTGATAAAGCGCGATTCATGCATGGGTCAGTGGGTCACACTGGTCCGGCACCGATCTATCTGTCTGTCTGTAGGGCCCATCGCCATCACCGTTGCAAAACCAGCAACGCAGCCCACGACCACGAGCCCAAACGTGACGTGAGGATCTGCTGCTCCTCAATCAGAACACTAATAATTCGATCGGAAACCTACTCGACTACTAGCGTAGTACCACTGTACTACCACACCAGCATGCTACTTGCCGATACCTTGTACGCGTCGTCTGGCTTCGTTTCAGTAACCAGTATAGACACGGCGACGCACGTGTGGCTGCTGGGCGGTCGCACTCGCACGTGGGGCGTGCGCAAGAGCGGCAAGACGCAAGAGAACAAAAATGGGTCTACTGCAGTGAATCTCTGTACCTGTATACTGCACTACTAGCAAGCAGTTTGTCGTCGTTCTCGCTCGGCTGACCGAGGCGAGGCGACCCCAGCCGCCCGACCGCTAGACGGTGAGACGCGACAGCGGCATGAACGGCGAGAGAAAGTCAGGGCCCCACGCGCGGCGGCCGCCACCCGATCCGGCCGAGCACGAGCAGGCAAATCTTTCGAGCACTGCTGCGCCTGCGCGGGTGGATCTGCTGCCCCCCGCGCTGCGTTGACACGACCGCCGCTGATCGAGCGCTGATGGAGGCGCGGTGCGGCTCCCGCTGCGGCCGCCGCGTGCAGCGTTTCACCTGAATTCCGGGGATTGGATCGCGTCGGCGCATACGGCCTGCCGACGTGACGAGTTAGGCACGTGTGCGGCGGGGGGCGCGCGCCACGAGCCGACGACTCGATGGACAGGCGTCTTGCACAGTTCACTCTTGTCGTTGTCGCGCACCGCACCTTCTTGCGAGCGTGCTCCTCTTCGGACTTCTGTCATACTAGGCGGCGCCCATTCGGGCGCCCTATCCAGCACAGGAAAAAAATAATAAGCAATTGTATTTTATGTTATTTTTAAATTAAATAGTGTATGATCGAATCACCAACAAAACACCAAACTAAACACGGATAGACTAAACATAATCCACATTAAAGTTGCAGCACCAAATTTAAGCGTGTACCATAGTATGACGATTAGGCAAGTTACAGCGGAAATTGTTATAGAATAGCATGACATGATCGAAGTCTATTATCAGGCGACCTAGTTGGGGATAGACAACTAAGCATGTGATATATACAAGGCACTAGGAGGCATACTTTGGTCGACACAGTCCACACAACCATGCTCATAAGCGTTACACAAGCACAAGTGCAGCCTAATTCTGTCTACAAAAGCTAACCAAACATTCCATCTACAAAAGCGACCAAGATGTCCATCCACAGAAGCTAAGCCATCATCTGTCACGTGTTCAAACCGCGGGTTTGTCGAGGCTACAAACAAAAACAAGAATGTGAGTATAAAGTTCCATAAATATTTCATGTGTCATGTCTTCCAAGCTAATGTTAGATCCAAGCACGATATCAAACACAGACATATAGTCTCGAGGGAAAACAAAGAAAGTCTAATTCACACATTGTCTAGTGGAATTATAATTTTGCAAAACTGTAATTGTGATTAGATCCAACTAAATATGTTTGTATGCCTATTTCATGCCACTGAATTTTGGGACAAGTGGCCATATTGTTTGTGTGTTCTTCATTTGGTTTCAAGGCATAACCAGTTTAAATGTATTGTACTCTCAGGACTGGTTTCAAACTTATTAGAAATGGTACTAAGTGCAGGCTAAAAATAGGAGGCTTCGAAGTATATGGTCTAAATAGGACCAACCCAGCAGTGCACGAACCCAAAGTGGACCTCTGCAGTCAGTTTTAATAGAAGTGTAAATAGCAAGGTTAGACAAACTTACCAGCATAGGATCCATTTTGTGAAACCGATCATGATATCGTTGTCAACAGGCTTGTACATCCTATTAGCTTTCTTGATCTGAATGTAGGAGACATTGTAGACATTGCCCTCCTTTATCAGAGGTTTGAAAAGGTCAGTGAGTGGAGGGTATATTTGAGCATGAGCACTACCAGCCTGCACAAAATAAAAGAAACACGATCATCATATTGGCACCACAAAAGTCCTAGAATCTGAAATTACTGCATATTTCTTCCATTATGGTTCCTTTCTGATATACTACACAGGTTTCTCCCATCGTTTAAAAGTCTACTTGCACTACTCCGGTATGTACCGCAGCTAGCAGAAAGAGAGAGCCCACAACAATTATCAATTACTATGCAATACTAATGAGATGTTGTTTTTGACAAGGGAGAAAGATAACATTCGTGGCAAACAAGAGTAGCATGAAGCTCAACCATGCATACCCCATATTAAAATTTCTTTGATCTGGTATGCAGCATGCTTCATGTAGTAAGCAGGTCGCGTACCTCCTCGTCGATGAGGACCATATGAGCATGGAAAAGCTTATACTCATCCTCGGGATCATAAAATTTTCACAGACGGGAGACACGTACACACAACCAATCACTGCAATTTCCAATCATAAGGTTACTTATTAGAACCTCCGCCATCTGCAAAGGAAAGCAAAAGGAGGGACAAGAACATTAGTCCAGTGAGTATGTGTCGAGTAAGAGATGATGTAAACATGTTAAATGTCACAATGATCTTAGTACAAAAGAGGTACCATGGATGAGCGACACGTGCATAGAAAATTGCCAAAACCAAAACGAATGGAAGGGAGCAGCAGTATGTTACAAAAATATTCTACAATATGCACATTTGTAACTGGAATAGACAAGATGTGCTATGATGCTGCTGCTAGCGCAACATCTAGCACCTCGTGATTTTTCAGTACAGTTTTTTTCATAAAATATGAGTATCTAGTTAAACTTAGATAATGTGGGATAATAGACATGTTACCCAATGCTAGAATCTAAGGCTTTCCAAACGCAGCCATATTCTCAATCTTGGAAGCGACGATAATATTTTGCCAGGCAGATAGGCAGATGTGCAGGGATGGTCTAATCTTGTATTACTGAAAATAGAAATGGTGACATATATTGAATATTTCACACATGCATTTCTAGGCGCATCATGGTCATCACCACCATGACCACGAAGGTGATTACTGTTGCTCAATATGTGAAGAAGGCTCACCTGAAACAAATTAAATTACTGAATTTAACATTTAATCTGAAGAAGAATGTTGGTAGTCTATGATCATCCTTAATGTTGTCCTCTACCTTCATAAAGGTCAGGTATCAAAAAATCATGAGGCAGACAAATTCAAATTGATCTCAATACTTTATATGGTTTCTACAATGCCCTAATTCTTGGTAGGTTGCATAAGTATAGCAGGATACGATAATTCGTTCTTAATTCACATTTTTAACTTGCAAACATGCTGGCGGGCTTACTACCGATACAATTATGTTCATGTGCATAGACAATGTTGCATAATAATGATGTGTGGTCCTCTAATATTTTTATCCACACATTTCAATGCCTAATCCTTGGTGCTCTGCAAGAAGCTCATTCAATCTAAAGGTGCACTATTAACAAACTGATGGAAACTATGTGTACTGTTGACAATACCATTATGTATAAATATAAATGGAAGTGTTACAGGAGTAAAAAGAGATTCAGGAGGTTGGAATCGTTTAGTGTCTACTTTAATAACTCTTCTATCTGGAAGCTGATCACAAAAACTAAGCTTACAGTGAGAAAAGGAACATGGAAGAAATGCAAGCAGGACGACATACTTACAGTGTAATTTTTCATAAGGATTATGGTCTCAACTCCTAGCTTGTATTCCCGTTTGTAATCATAGTTGTACATAATTTAACTGTCATGACTACATACCCGGCACGATAGAAAACAATAATAAGAAAAATAAAGCAACTTACCCTATATAGCATAGCTTCTCTTTTATTTCTCTAACAGTCACAAAGTCAGCAGATTTATTCATGGTATGGCTATAGTTTTTTAAAGCAAATAATGTAAAAAACGTCAAAAGGCATGCTGAAAACAGAAAAGAGCATGAGATGCAGAGGATGCAAACATTGTATAAAACCAAATAATACACGATGCTCTAGCTCAGGTCAGGCCTCTGGCAGACCCGATGAACTCCATCATCCTCCACAGGATCTCCTCAAGCTTGGCTACCATTCTCGCAGTAAGATTTACACCTTGCATGAGCTCTTGAAAGTATACATTGAATAAAACAACTAAAGTCAGATGAACTTCTGGTACTATGGGATCACGAAAAAAATCATCTTCTAGAAATAGCATATAGATAAAAGGATCACGGATGGTAGGAATCTCACAAACAATGAAGAATATTATGAAATGTGTAATAAGATTTTAGATGAAGGCTCTAGATGAAGAGTATTTAACAAGTCATAATTCGTCAGCTAACGTAAAGTTGGATTTTATTATAAAGTTGACATCTTTCTTGCATAGTAAAAGCATGAGGCAGCCAAATTCAAATTGATCTCAATACTTCCAAGACATAGAAATTGGAACATGTGTCAACTCTCCTCTAACATATGGTACATCAAAAACAAACTCAAAGAACAACTGCACACATATTTAACATCTATTGGTACAAAAGTTCAATTACTTTTTACGAACCCTATTTGTGGCAGAAGCACTCAGATTGATGCATCCAGCAGGAAGACAAGTGAAAAAGAGCATTCTTAGATCGTGGTAGAGCATCAACAAGACATATGATTAGCCTTGCTCACAAAGACCTGGCACCTGACATAATGTTGTAGTGGTCCTAGTCTCACCAAGAGAGCACGCATAGCGAACGGGAGAAGGAAACCCAATCCCTATCTCAACTCTCAAAGGCTTGAGAAGAGTCCATCAATGAATATGCCATCCAACAGAAGGTCTAATGGATAGAAAATCACCATTACAAAATGACAGACTGCATAGGAACGGTCAAAATCATGGCCTACAGTAAACTCTCCACATCCAAAGAAAATAAGAGCTAATAGTAAAGCTAGAAGATGTGGTCGACCTAATAAAGAAGATTAGGCTTATCCACATAGATGGATTTAGACATATGGATGTCTATTTTTTATGTAATCATTGGCCAAAAACATAACAATAGATGGAGCAAGACACATATAAATAACAAGTGATAAAATAATAGAGCATGTCGTATTAACAAGGGATATACCTGGGTTCACAATAGATAGCAGTGCTTTAACAATTCGATTAGCAGTAGCTTCGGCTAGTGCTGGTGTATTTCAGAGCCTCCTAAAAACTGAATTTTCTCTCAAAATAGTCACTTCCACTCAATGCACAATATGAGTAATTTCTCCTCCCAACAGATGATTTCCCCTTCCTTTTTTTCACCTCAGCAAGCCACCTAAGGGCCCGTTCCCTTTCTTCTCCTTCATAGCCCAATCAACCACCGAAGCAATACCTGTGTATTGTGCAGTACCTGTGTGCTGGCGACCTCCTCAAGGGCTAGATGAGCTGCGGCAACTGGAGAGCCTCGCCAAGCACCCCTGTGTCCAAATCCTCCTCACCAACGAGATCCGCAACTTCGCTCGCGTCCACGTCCTCCGACAACAGAACCTACTCACGCACGACTGCAGCACCGCACCGTGCTACATGCTTCTTCTCCCTCCGGCAAGTGCAGGCTCCTCCTCCGCGTGCACGACTGCGACGCCGCGTCACGCTCCCAGCTGGTCTTCTTCTCCATCGGCGGTCTTCTTCCGTCGAGGCCGAAGGCACTCCTCTGCCTCCTCACCACTACACCGTCGCCGCTGGTCCTGGCTCCGGTACCATGTAAAGTTTTCTAGAAGAGTACAGAGTACACTACTCTACACACACACCTCACTGGTATAATATGTATATATGTACATGTTTAGCTTGTTCGGCTGCCCATGCGGGAGCACTGTTGCAGCTGCAAAATACTGTTGCAGCTGCAATCCCTAGAGACAAAATACTGTAGAAGCCGCAGCCGCAGTCGGATTAAAGCCGCAGCGAACAAGCCAGTTAATGGGCCAGGCACTAGGCACACGGCCCAACAAATTCAAAGACATTTAGTTTTTTAATCAGCCATTGACTGCTGACACTTTTCCCTTCCTAACTAACGATTGGTACTTATTTGCATCGGCTTTACCAACAGAACTGCTCTTGTTAAGTTGAACTGTAATGGACTGCTTGTATTTTTTTGGCAGTTCAGCCAAGCTGATTGTGAGCTACAGCCAATGGCTTGTTGAGTTAAACTGTAGTGTTATATTCACCGCTTGTTATGTCAAACTGTAAGTTATGTTCAATGCTAAAAAAATCGACTGAGACACAACAAGAAGGCAATATCTGGAATTGATCTCCACGGCCTGCCTTTGGGTTAAAACACACCTCTATAAAAGATCTCGTACGACAAATGTCTTTACAATGTGTGTTTAGTTTTACTATGAAGGATTGGGAAAGATTACTTTTTTAAAGGGAGCCGAACATGATTGATTCTCACCTTTGAATGTGGAAATGAAAGACCTGTAGACTGGTACCAAAAACTAACACGGGCACATAGTCCCTATTCATATATAGAAAAAGAAATGTGAGATTACAGAGAACAATAAACAATCTTATGTTATAACTGAACATCGACGCAATTTTTCTTAACTAAAAGAACCCAAGCCTCTATTGCCTTTCTCCAAACCAATTGGTGAAAGTTGCAGCTCAATAATTAAATGTAATCCACCAGACAGCTAGGGCATCAGAGAAACATACTTGAAACCAAAAGGAAATCTAAGAAAAAGTAACCTAGGGCGTTCTTGGGGGCAGTACGAGGAGGAAGGCGACGGGGTGGGGAGCGGTCCACCTGCATGCGGCCATGAAGGGGAGCTGGGAGGAGGGCAGCGCTAGCGGCTGCATCTCGAAGAAGAATAGGGTGGCGATGGCGTGTGGAGGAAGAAGGTGTGGCGGCGCCACCGACTGCAGCATGGCCCAGCGTGCGACAGTGCCCGTGGGAGACGACGGCGTGCGGTTCTTATTGGCGAAAGGCGTCGCCGCGGGAGGGAGAGAGCGCGGTGGGTGTCGGCGCGGCGAGGAAGAGGATGAGGTGGCGGTGCTGGTACAAAGAGGATGAGCGGGTGTGCTCGCATCGTCGAAGGGAGGGGATCGGAGGCGGAGCCGACCACGGAGGCGGAGCCGACCACGGAGGAGGAGGCCTGCGCAGCCGTGGCGAACGCGTCGACCGAGTTGGGAAAGGAAGACCGGACGCAACGCTGCAATTTGGTTGATTTGATGTATATTTTCGGGTCCGTGGTGTGCGGCCACGCGTTGGCTCGCGCGTGGCCGAGAGCGCGTGAAACGCGGGGAGAGACTGAAATCCGAGCGCCTTTTAACTAAAGATAATGTGTCATAGATTTTTATTTCTTACTACCAAGTTTCTCAATGACGAGGGAACTATTTTATCTATTGTGTATGGCGACAAACGGAGGTGGCAATGGATATACTCTCGAATTCTATTTTTAACGCGCACACGTGATCCCCCCCAAAAAAGTCTTTAACTAATAATTTAGATGATAATTTTAAAATATAATATCCACATTTGATAGGTTATGGTTACAGTTAAATGTACTATGTAATTATTAAAGGCTATGTACAAATAATATAGACTAAAGTGCACAGTTAATCATCTAACTTATCATGTCGCGACAGGAGTAATTCGCCGATTTTTAACAAACTTACCCACGCAAAACCCACAATATCCATATTCTCAAAAAAAACTTAGAAAAAACGTACCAAACCGACCTCATTACGATTCTCGTACTCATACGCAAAAAATTGTGTCGTTTTGGTCACCAAACTTGTCAAACTGTGTCACGTCCATGCGGGGGGTGACGCCAGGGTGGCAATGCCTCCTCCCTGCAATACTCGCATAAATCCGTAGGAGCCACTAATTTTCTTAACTAATCTCTACTACTACTTATGTACCTAACGTAGGCGTCCACACTGAAAATTGGTGCACGGTTCTGCCTTTGTGCCTTTCTCCACGCACTGGGCTTGCATCTATGGCCGCGAATCTCGCCGGTCTACCAAATCCGCCGCGAATCTCGTCCACAAAGCTTCCATCCATGGCTGCCGCGACCAATCCATGGCAGCCGCGCCACGGTCCCCCAGTCGCGCTGGCTTCCATCCATGGCTGCCCGCGCGCCCGGCTCCCCTTTCCTTGCACGACTCCAGATGGATATTCTGCGCGGCAATCTCAACGCTCGCCCTCCCCCGCGGGGCAATCTCGGCGTCCCACGCGGCAATCTCGGCCCCGCCATCCTCGCCCCCCAATTGCTCGGTCAGGCATAGATGGAAGGCCTTGGCGCATCCGCCCCCTCGCATCCCCCACGCATGCGCCTGCTTCCATCCTCGCAAGGAAAGGGGAGATAGCCGTCTCGGCCCTCCTCGTAGACACCGCTGTGTCGGGTTCATGCTAGCCACCTCCCTCGCTCGCGAGGCCGCCGCGACTGCCACCGCTCGTGAGGTCGCCCATCTTCCTGGCGCTGCGGTCGCTGGAGCTGGAGGTGCTGGGCCTCACCACTACCTTCAGCAACGTTCACACCACCCTCGCCACGCGCAACGCGCTCCACCTGGTGTCGCCGCCTACCTTCCTTCCTCTCTCTCTCCCCACCCTGTTGGCCTGTTCCACCCACTCCAACCACGGCTCACATTTGCTTCTGATGTGTGTGCTTGAGCTGGAGGCTGTTGGCAGGACTGACATCCCCATGGCAGAGGGATCCCATCTAACGATCAAGGTAGCTATCAACGTCTCTTTGTTTATGCTACCACGCTGAATCAATGTTCAATTGTCAACGTTGCAGCGCCCTCATCAAACATAGAGAAAAAAATCAAAGAATCGCAGTGATCTAGCAAAGCCACAAACAGTTGAGATTGAGGGAACGCCATCGAGAGGATCATACTTCCTGCGTGTTCATCAGCAGCTTTCACAAGGTTGTTTTGTTCGTTCATTTACTCTGTCATCTGAATTGTTGTTTCTTTTTTATTTCCCCTCGAGCACAGAAAGCCACCAAGCTGAGGATCGCAAGCTTCGTCCACGGTTCAGACGGCCTGGGAAACCAGGACTTCCCTCCACCAGCTACCAAGCCTGTAGATCAGTCTGCTGCTGCCTTTCTGGTTGAGCAGGCAAATCTGTACCCTGGTCAAGTTACCGTTGTCGCCCTTGGCCCACTTACCAACCTTGCTCTGGTCTGCTCTCCTCCCATCTCCATTGTGGTTTCGTTAACCAGTACAGTTCTGGCTTCTTTTAGTTGATCTTTTTTTGGCGATCTCTGGTTACCTAGGCAATCGAGCTTGACCCTGCGTTTCCGGAGAAGATAGGCACCCAGTCGGTATCAACTATATGTTTATAAGGATTTTAAAGATCTTCGTGCTTGAACAAATCAGTTTTGGTTTCACTGATCCGATGAGTGTACATATATGTCTAGGTATCCTTCGACCGCAACTCTTCTATCATCGTCCTCGTGCAGTCGGGCACCTCGACTAGCATAGGATCTTTTGATGTAATGACATACTAGCTTAGCACTCATGTTCTTGGTCAGGTGAGGTACAAACGGTGGTTGTCGTGGACCAGATTTGGTAAGCCAACTCATATGCTACAGTTGTTTGCAACAATTTATCTCATGTTTGTCATTGTAGGAGATCTCTTGAAAGAAAGAAGATCCACTTCCTGCTTCTTTGGTATGTTGGGTGTTATTTCTCAGTTTTGGACATAATCCTTTACAAGAAGTTTGCATTTGCTGGTAGTTTACGGTTCCATGAGTTTCATATGTACACAACGACACACATAAAGGTGGGTAACTTGTGAACACATTGTTCTTGAGGTTCCATAATTTTTTAGTGAATGGTACCACAAACATGATAGCTATTGCTTGCAGCACCTTTTGTCTCCAATAAAATGTACTGAAAATAGTTAAATAATAGAATCTAGGAACAACTTGGAGTTTTAAGTTTGAACTTATAAGTTATGATGCTTCAAGTTTGGATCAGATCAAACCATGTTACTTTTCCCATCTTATAACCCAGGGTTTACGTGGTCACCGAATTAACCTGCTGTCTACGTTGCTTGCTCATAAGGGGTTATGGTAGGATTGATTTATCTAAATAGAATGTGTGATTGCTTGTCAGAAAAAACAAATTAGCACTACTGTATATGTGTTTTGACAAAAGCAACTTTGTTTTGTTTGTCACTACAATTTGACATGTGAATTTTTTTCTTGGTTGGTGTGTCGCGGCGGTTACAATTTGCTTAGGGATCCCTGTTACAACAAAGGACTTACGTTCACAGAGAGGGAGCGTGAGACGCACTACCTCTGTGGCCTTCTGCCACTAGCTATTGTATCCTAGGAACTTCAAGTTCAACGATCCTCGATACCTTGGTCAATTAAAAAGACCAAGGTAGCTATTTTCTTCACTTGATAGGATCATCATGTTGAGCGAGGAGTTTCATGTCTCTGCATCTTTGTATGAGAGGTGCTTTACATATTTAATGTGTGAATTTCATGTCTATGCAGGACCTGCCCCCTGATCAACTTCAAAAAGGTTTCTTTTTCTTCCCTTAATTAAGAGGAACGGTCAAATGAATTTTTTTAATGGATATTCTGATGTTAAACTTTTTGACTATTCATATTCCAGCGCTTAGGAAGATGTTTTCAGCTGAAAAGAAGAAAAGTAAATTCCGGAAGGCATGGGATGGAACTAAAGTCATTAATAATGTTGCTTCATGGGGCGCCACTGCTGTTGGGTAAGTTTTATAATCACACTAACCTTGGACAGTAATATTTTCTGAAAGAATTATCTTCCCACAAAATAATCACCAAGTTGAATAGGGGTCTGCTAGCTTGGCCCCCTAATCTCTATATAGCGCTATGCTAACTATTTGAGTAATCCGTCATGCAGGGTCTACAATAATCGAGCATTACTTACGGTCGCAACTATAACGTTTCAGACTTCCTACCGTGTGATATCCAAGTTCCTTTGAATATTGTGTCAACTACTAGGGCATGTTAGAATTGCTTGTGTGTGTGCTTTTCCATTGTTCAGGCAACATAAAGCTTGAGACCATTTGTTTAGTCTATGCTGATGAGTTCGACTGCTAATTAGCAGCGCCTCCCAGTCAAAACCAGCATGTGTATTGTATAACTGTAAATATTGCCTTGATTTGAACAAACTTGTTTTTTGCTAGACCTTTATTTCACGAACTTCATATGATAGACCCTATTGTAGAGTATTTCTTTCTCTTCTCATTTCCCATTAGGTCCCGTTTGTTTCCTTTCATTTTGAGGAATTAGAATCTTACTAATGGAATAGGCTATTTTTTTATAATGTGACATTCCACCACTTTCAAAAGTTATCATATAAGCCTATTGAAAAGGAATTAGGCTTTCACCTATTTTTTAATTGATTTTGGTGGTTGAATTGCCCAACACAAATAATTGGACTAACTAGTTTGCTCTAGTTTATAAGTTCTACAGGTGCCAAAGGTTCACAGTAAGCCAATAAAAAGACCAAGAAAAAGGGTTCAAACAAAAGAGCAAAGGGACAACCGAAGGCACCCTGGTCTGGCGCACCGGACTGTCCGGTGTGCCACCGGACAGTGTCCGGTGCACCAGGGGACTCCAAGTTGAACTCTTCACCTTCGGGAAATCTCAGAGGCGCTTCGCTATAATTCACCGGACTGTCCGTGCACCACGTACAGTGTCCGGTGCTCTAGAGGAGAGCGACTCTGAACTCGCCAGCTTCGGGAATCCGCTCCGCTAAAATTCACTGGACTGTCCGGTGAGTCACCGGACAGTGTCCGGTGCACACCGGACTGTCCGGTGTGACGGTGGAGCAACGGCTAGTTCGCGCGCAACGGTCGACTGCAACGCATTAAATACGCGCCTACGCGCGCAGAGGAGCAGAGCACGCGCGGGTGGCACACCGGACAGCCTACAGGGCCTGTCTGGTGCACCACCGGACAGCCAGGCGGGCCCACAAGACAGAGCTCCAATGGTCGGAACCCTTCGGCCAGGTCACGTGGCTAGCGCACCGGACAGTGTCCGGTGGCGTGCGACAGAAGCCTCCACCAACGGTCAAGTTTGGTGGTTGGGGCTATAAATACCCCAACCACCCCCACATTCAAGGCATCCAAGTTTTCCACCTTCCAACTACTTATAAGAGCTCTAGCATTCAATTCTAGACACGCCAAAGAGATCAAATCCTCTCCCAATTCCACTCAAAGCTTTAGTGATTAGAGAGAGTGATTGTTGTGTTCATTTGAGCTCTTGCGCTTGGATTGCTTCTTTTTCTCATTCTTTATTGCGATCATCTCAATTGTAATCGAGGCAAGAGACACCAATTGTGTGGTGGTCCTTGCGGGGAAGTTTGGTTCCCGGTTGATTGAGAAGAGAAGCTCACTCGGTCCGAGGGACCATTTGAGAGAGGGAAAGGGTTGAAAGAGACCCGGTCTTTGTGACCACCTCAACGGGGAGTAGGTTTGAGAGAACCGAACCTCGGTAAAACAAATCCTTGTGTCTCACTTATTTATTCGCTTGCAATTTGTTTTTACGCCCTCTCTCGGACTCGCATTATATTTCTAACGCTAACCCGGCTTGTAGTTGTGATTAACTTTGTAAATTTCAGTTTCGCCCTATTCACCCCCCTCTAGGCGACTTTCAATTGGTATCAGAGCCCGGTGCTTCATTAGAGCCTAACCGCTCGAAGTGATGTCGGGAGATCACGCCAAGAGGGAAATGGAGACCAGCGACAAGCCCACTACAAGCCACGGGAAGGCTTCATCGGAAGAGTCCTGCAACAAAGGGAAGGAGAAGGAGAAGAAACCCTCTTCCCACAAGTCGCATCGGAGTGGTGACAAAAAGAAGAAGATGAGGAAGGTGGTCTACTACGAGACCGACACTTCATCACCATCGACCTCCGGCTCCGACGCGCCGTCCATTACTTCTAAGCGCCATGAGCGCAAGAAGTATAGTAAGATTCCCCTACGCTACCCACGTATTTCAAAGCGTACTCCTTTACTCTCCGTTCCATTAGGCAAACCACCGATTTTTGACGGTGAAGATTATAACATGTGGAGTGATAAAATGAGGCGTCATCTAACCTCACTCCACACAAGCATTTGGAATATTGTTGAGTTTGGTGTACAGGTACCATCCGTAGGGGATGAAGACTACGACTCGGATGAAGTGGCCCAAATCCACCACTTTAACTCCCAAGCCACCACTATACTCCTCGCCTCTCTAAGTCGAGAGGAGTATAATAAGGTGCAAGGGTTAAAGAGTGTGAAGGAAATTTGGGACGTACTCAAGACCGCGCACGAAGGAGACGAGGTGACAAAGATCACCAAGCGGGAGACGATCGAGGGGGAGCTCGGTCGCTTCATGCTTCACCAAGGGGAGGATCCACAAGCTATGTACAACCGCTTGAAGACCTTGGTGAACCAAGTGCGCAACCTCGGGAGCGAAAAATGGGATGACCATGAGATGGTCAAGGTTATTCTTAGATCCCTCGTTTTTCTTAACCCTACGCAAGTTCAATTAATTCGAGGTGATCCTAGATACAAGCTAATGTCTCCCGAGGAGGTTATAGGAAAATTTGTGAGATTTGAGCTAATGATTAAAGGCTCAAAGAAAATCATCGAGCAAGGCACCTCCTCAATGCCCGAAGCACAACCGGTGGCATTCAAGGCGACGGAGGAGAAGAAGGAGGAGTCTACATCAAGTAGACAACCAATCGACGCCTCCAAGCTCGACAATGAGGAAATGACGCTTATCATCAAAAGCTTCTGCCAAATCCTCAAGCAAAGGAGGGGGAAAGATTACAAGCCCCGCTCCAAGAAAGTGTGCTACAAATGTGGTAAGCCCGGTCACTTCATTGCTAAATGTCCATTATCTAGTGATAGTGACAGGGGCGACGACAAGAAGGGGACAAGAAAGGAGAAGAAGAGGCACTACAAGAAGAAGGGAGGCGATGCCCATGTGTGCCGCGAGTGGGACTCCGAGGAGAGCTCCTCCGACTCCTCCTCCGACGAGGACGCCGCCAACATCGCCATCACCAAGGGATTTCTCTTCCCCAACGTCGGCCATAAGTGCCTCATGGCAAAGGACGGCAAAAAGAAGAAGGTTAAATCTAAATCCTCCACTAAATATGAGTCCTCTAGTGATGATAATGCTAGTGATGAGGAGGATAATCTGCGTACTCTTTTTGCTAACCTCAACATGCAACAAAAAGAAAAACTAAATGAACTAATTAGTGCCATCCATGAGAAGGATGAACTCTTGGACTCCCAAGAGGACTTCCTAATCAAGGAAAACAAGAAGCATGTTAAGGTTAAAAATGCTTATGCTCTGGAAGTTGAAAAATGTGAAAAATTAACTAGTGAGCTAAGCACATGCCATAATTCGATTGCCAACCTTAAAAATGAAAATGCTAGATTAATTGCTAAGGTTGATTCTAATGTTTGTGATGATTCAATTTCCAATCTTAGAGATGATAATGCCAATTTGCTTGCTAAGATTGAAAAATTGAATGATTCTCTTGCTAGCCTTAGAAATAAAAATGAAAAATTAATTGCTAAGGCTAAAGATTTTGATGTTTGCAATATTACTATTTCTAACCTTAGAAGTGAAAATGATATATTACATGCTAAGGTTGTAGAATTAAAATCTTGCAAACCCTCTACATCTACCATTGAGCATGTTTCTATTTGCACTAGATGTAGAGATGTTGATATTGATGCTATTCATGATCATATGGCTTTAATCAAACAACAAAATGATCATATAGCAAAATTAGATGCTAAAATTGCCGAGCATGACTTAGAAAATGAAAAGTTTAAATTTGCTAGAAGCATGCTCTATAGTGGGAGACGCCCTGGCATCAAGGATGGCATTGGCTTCCAAAAGGGGGACAATGTCAAACTTAATGCTCCTCCTAAGAAATTATCCAACTTTGTTAAGGGCAAGGCTCCTATGCCTCAGGATAACGAGGGTTACATTTTATACCTTGCCGGTTATCCTGAGAGTAAAATTAGGAGAATTCACTCTAGGAAGTCTCACTCTGGCCCTAATCATGCTTTTATGTATAAGGGTAAGACATCTAGCTCTAGGCAACCAACCCGTGCTAAGTTGCCTAAGAAGAAAACTCCTAGTGCATCAAATGATCATGACATTTCATTTAAAACTTTTGATGCATCTTATGTTTTAACTAACAAATCCGGCAAGGTAGTTGCCAAGTTTGTTGGGGGCAAACACAAGGGCTCCAAGACTTGTGTTTGGGTACCCAAAGTTCTTGTTTCTAATGCTAAAGGACCCAAGACCGTTTGGGTACCTAAAGTCAAGAACTAAAATTGTTTTGTAGGTTTATGCATCCGGGGGCTCAAGTTGGATAATCGACAGCGGATGCACAAATCACATGACAGGGGAGAAGAAGATGTTCTCCTCCTATGAGAAAAATCAAGATCCCCAATGAGCTATTACATTCGGGGATGGAAATCAAGGTTTGGTCAAAGGTCTGGGTAAAATTGCTATTTCACCTGACCATTCCATTTCCAATGTTTTTCTTGTTGATTCATTAGATTACAATTTGCTTTCCGTATCTCAATTATGTCAAATGGGCTACAACTGTCTTTTTACTGATGTAGGTGTCACTGTCTTTAGAAGAAGTGATGATTCAATAGCATTTAAGGGAGTGTTAGAGGGTCAGCTATACTTGGTAGATTTTAATAGAGCTGAACTCGACACTTGCTTAATAGTTAAGACTAACATGGGTTGGCTCTGGCACCGCCGACTAGCCCATGTTGGGATGAAGAATCTTCATAAACTTCTAAAGGGAGAGCACATTTTAGGATTAACAAATGTTCATTTTGAGAAAGACAGGATCTGTAGCGCATGCCAAGCAGGGAAGCAAGTTGGCCCTCATCATCCACACAAGAACATCATGATGACTGACAGGCCACTGGAGCTCCTACACATGGACCTATTCGGCCCGATAGCTTACATAAGCATCGGCGGGAGTAAGTACTGTCTAGTTATTGTGGATGATTATTCTTGCTTCACTTGGGTGTTCTTTTTGCAGGAAAAATCTCAAACCCAAGAGACCTTAAAGGGATTCTTGAGACGAGCTCAAAATGAGTTCGGCTTAAGGATCAAGAAAATAAGAAGCGACAACGGAACGGAGTTCAAGAACTCTCAAATTGAAGGCTTCCTTGAGGAGGAGGGCATCAAGCATGAGTTCTCCTCTCCCTACACGCCACAACAAAATGGTGTAGTGGAGAGAAAGAATAGAACTCTATTAGACATGGCAAGAACCATGCTTAATGAGTACAAGACGCCGGATCGGTTTTGGGCCGAGGCGGTCAACACCGCTTGCTACGCCATCAACCGGTTGTATCTACACCGAATCCTCAAGAAGACATCATACGAACTCCTAACCAGTAAAAAGCCCAACATTTCTTATTTTAGAGTCTTTGGTAGCAAATGCTTTATTCTTATTAAAAGAGGTAGAAAATCTAAATTTGCTCCTAAGACAGTAGAAGGCTTTTTACTAGGATATGATTCAAACACAAGGGCATATAGAGTCTTTAACAAGTCCTCAGGACTAGTTGAAGTTTCTTGTGACGTTGTGTTTGATGAAACTAACGGCTCTCAAGTAGAGCAAGTTGATCTTGATGAGATAGGTGATGAAGAGGCTCCGTGCATCGCGCTAAGGAACATGTCCATTGGGGATGTGTGTCCTAAGGAATCTGAAGAGCCACCACATGCACAAGATCAACCATCCTCCTCCACGCAAGCATCTCCACCAACTCAAAATGTGGATGAGGCCCAAGTTGATGAAGGAGAAAATCAAAATGATGAGCCACCTCAAAATGACGGCAATGATCAAGGGGGAGATGCAAATGATCAAGACAAGGAGGATGAAGAACCAAGGCCGCCACACCCAAGAGTCCACCAAGCAATCCAACGAGATCACCCCGTCGACACCATCCTCGGCAACATTCATAAGGGGGTAACCACTAGATCTCGTGTTGCACATTTTTGTGAACATTACTCTTTTGTTTCCTCTATTGAGCCACACAGGGTAGAGGAAGCACTCCAAGATTCGGATTGGGTGATGGCGATGCAAGAGGAGCTCAACAACTTCGCGAGGAATGAGGTATGGCATTTAGTTCCACGTCCTAATCAAAATGTTGTAGGAACCAAATGGGTCTTCCGCGACAAGCAAGATGAGCATGGTGTGGTGACAAGGAACAAAGCTCGACTTGTGGCCAAGGGATACTCCCAAGTCGAAGGTTTGGATTTTAGTGAAACCTATGCACCCGTAGCTAGGATTGAGTCAATTCGTATATTATTAGCCTATGCTACTTACCATGGCTTCAAGCTTTACCAAATGGACGTGAAGAGTGCCTTCCTCAATGGACCAATCAAGGAAGAGGTCTATGTTGAGCAACCTCCCGGCTTTGAAGACAGTGAGTATCCTAACCATGTCTATAGGCTCTCTAAGGCGTTTTATGGGCTCAAGCAAGCCCCAAGAGCATGGTATGAATGCCTAAGAGATTTCCTTATTGCTAATGGCTTCAAAGTCGGCAAGGCCGATCCTACTCTATTCACTAAAACTCTTGACAATGATTTGTTTGTATGCCAAATTTATGTTGATGATATTATATTTGGGTCTACTAACGAATCTACATGTGAAGAATTTAGTAGGACCATGACACAGAAATTCGAGATGTCAATGATGGGGGAGTTGAAGTATTTCTTAGGATTTCAAGTGAAGCAACTCTAAGAGGGCACCTTCATTAGCCAAACGAAGTATACTCAAGACATTCTAAACAAGTTTGGAATGAAGGATGCCAAGCCCATCAAGACTCCCATGGGAACCAATGGGCATCTCGACCTCAACACGGAAGATAAATCCGTCGATCAAAAGGTATACCGGTCGATGATAGGTTCATTGCTCTATTTATGTGCATCTCGACCGGACATTATGCTTTCCGTATGCATGTGTGCAAGATTCCAAGCCGACCCTAAGGAATCTCACCTTACGGCCGTAAAACGAATCTTGAGATATTTGGCTTATACTCCTAAGTTTGGGCTTTGGTACCCTCGGGGATCCACATTTTATTTAATTGGTTATTCCGATGCAGATTGGGCAGGGTGCAAAATCAATAGAAAGAGCACATCGGGGACTTACCGGTTCTTGGGAAGGTCCTTGGTGTCTTGGGCTTCAAAGAAGCAAAATTCTGTGGCTCTTTCAACCGCTGAAGCCGAGTATATTGCCGCAGGCTATTGTTGCACGCAATTGCTTTGGATGAGGCAAACCCTTAGGGACTATGGTTACAAATTAACCAAAGTTCCTCTTCTATGTGATAATGAGAGTGCAATCCGCATGGCGGATAATCCCGTTGAGCATAGCCGCACTAAACACATAGTCATTCGGTATCATTTTCTTAGGGATCACCAACAAAAGGGGGATATCAAGATTGTATACATTAATACTAAAGATCAATTAGCCGATATCTTTACCAAGCCACTAGATGAACAAACTTTTACCAAACTTAGGCATGAGCTAAATATTCTTGATTCTAGAAATTTCTTTTGATGTCTTGTACACATAGCTCATAAATATACCTTTGATCATGTCTCTTTTATATATGCTATGACTAATGTGTTTTCAAGTGAATTTCAAACCAAGTCATAGGTGTATTGAAAGGGAATTGGAGTCTTCGGCGAAGACAAAGGCTTCCACTCCACTCCATCACTCTTCCTTTGCCGTCGCTCCAAGCATCTCTCCGTCTTTTGGTATAATCTTCACTCATATTATTTGCCAAAGGGAGAGAAAGTAGTTCATGAAAGGGCTTATATTTCACTCTAAGTATCCGTTTTTGGCGATTCATGCCAAAGGGGGAGAAAGTATTAGCCCAAAGCAAAAGGACCGCACCACCACCTAATTTTAAAACTTATGATTTTCAAATTGGTATCTCATTGTGTTCTAAAGGGGTAGAAAGTAGCACCTTCAAAAATTGGTATCTTAAAACCCTCTTGAACACTAAGAGGAGAATTTTATTGAAGGGGAGTTTTGTTTAGTCAAAGGAAAAAGCATTTGAAACAGGGGGAGAAAATTTCAAATCTTGAAAATGCTTCTCAAAATTTTACTCATTTACCTTTGACTATTTGCAAAAGAACTTTGAAAAGAATTTACAAAAGTATTTACAAAAACAAAACATGTGGTGCAAGCGTGGTCCAAAATGTTGAGAATATAAAGAAACAATCCATGCGTATCTTATGAGAATTTATGTTGGCTCAATTCTAAGTAGCCTTTGCACTTACATTTTGCAAACTAGTTCAATTATGCACTTCTCTACTTGCTTTGGTTTGTGTTGGCATCAATCACCAAAAAGGGGGAGATTGAAAGGCAATTAGGCTTTCACCTATTTCCTAATTGATTTTGGTGGTTGAATTGCCCAACACAAATAATTGGACTAACTAGTTTGCTCTAGTTTATAAGTTCTACAGGTACCAAAGGTTCACAGTAAGCCAATAAAAAGACCAAGAAAAAGGGTTCAAACAAAAGAGCAAAGGGACAACCGAAGGCACCCTGGTCTGGCGCACCGGACTGTCCGGTGTGCCACCGGACAGTGTCCGGTGCACCAGAGGACTCCAAGCTGAACTCTTCACCTTCGGGAAATCTCAGAGGCGCTTCGCTATAATTCACCGGACTGTCCGTGCACCACCGGACAGTGTCCGGTGCTCCAGAGGAGAGCGACTCTGAACTCACCAGCTTCGGGAATCCGCTCCGCTAAAATTCACCGGACTGTCCGGTGCACACCGGACTGTCCGGTGTGACGGCGGAGCAACGACTAGTTCGCACGCAACGGTCGACTGCAACGCATTAAATGCGTGCCTGCGCGCGCAGAGGAGCAGAGCATGCGCGGGTGGCACACCGGACAGCCTACAGGGCCTGTCCGTTGCACCACCGGACAGCCAGGCGGGCCCACAAGACAGAGCTCCAACGGTCGGAACCCTTCGGCCAGGTGACGTGGCTGGCGCACCGGACTGTCCGGTGCGTCATGCGACAGAAGCCTCCACCAACGGTCAAGTTTGGTGGTTGGGGCTATAAATACCCCAACCACCCCCACATTCAAGGCATCCAAGTTTTCCACCTTCCAACTACTTACAAGAGCTCTAGCATTCAATTCTAGACACACCAAAGAGATCAAATCATCTCCCAATTCCACTCAAAGCTTTAGTGATTAGAGAGAGTGATTGTTGTGTTCATTTGAGCTCTTGCGCTTGGATTGCTTCTTTTTCTCATTCTTTCTTGCGATCATCTCAATTGTAATCGAGGCAAGAGACACTAATTGTGTGTTGGTCCTTACGGGGAAGTTTGGTTCCCGGTTGATTGAGAAGAGAAGCTCACTCGGTCCGAGGGACCGTTTGAGAGAGGGAAAGGGTTGAAAGAGACCCGGTCTTTGTGACCACCTCAATGGGGAGTAGGTTTGAGAGAACCGAACCTCGGTAAAACAAATCCTTGTGTCTCACTTCTTTATTCGCTTGCGATTTGTTTTTACGCCCTCTCTCGGACTCGCATTATATTTCTAACGCTAACCCGGCTTGTAGTTGTGATTAACTTTGTAAATTTCAGTTTCGCCCTATTCACCCCCCCTCTAGGCGACTTTCACCTATCTCAAATTCATGGGGTGAGAGATAGAAATTGATTCTATAGATTTACATGTTATTTTTGTGATGTACAACTTATAGCATACTCTTCTACTTTCTTCGCTATAATATAAATGTAGTATATAACTATCTCCCTCATATGATTTAGGATAATATACAAATATATTACATATATAAATATATAGACTTAATTAGTTTTGTCTAAATTATAATTATTAAAATGGAATTTAATTCCAACGAAACAAACGGGTCTTATTGTTATCACTTCTCTTTCAGAATTTTCTTTTTTATTTTATTTTATTTTATGTAGAAGTGTAGAACCATATAGTCTCTTTAGCTAATTTAATGTGGTTTTGTTATCTAGAAATCTGGACTAATATATTTATCCCATCTTTAAAAGTGGTATTTTGAATTATTAGATCGACATGTTAACAACTGGGTGGGGGTATTTTATCTACTATCTTTACTACTATAATGCACTGCTTTTAATAGTTCCAGTCGTGGTTTTTGTGCGTCGCGCCTCCACTCGCTCGCTTGTTCTCCACGCTTCGCTATCCAGGAGTGTCCGCCCGCTCTCTGACATCCACAAACACTATCCTTTGAGTATTACATATCTTTTTGAACTGATTTAGTTGTACATTACCATTTTATTTAATATTTTGTATGCCGTCGCAACGTACGGTCACCTACCTAGCCACCATATAAATCATACAAGATACCTTATGGCAGCCCCTCCCTCAATCTGGTTTGTCCCCTCCTAAGATCAAATCCTGGCTTGGGCCCCTGCATGCGTCCATGCTGCTACTCTCAAATTGCGTCGTTCGGGTCTCAGCGTTCTTGCAAAGAGGTTTGGGCACACATCTCTGTAGTGCTGTGGCTGGCATGCCAGAGGGTGATGTACGATGTCACCTCCATCGATTCTTTCACATCTCAGTCATGATCGTGGACCGTGGCTGGCTGTCTGGTTGGTCCATGCTTTCACTACCGCTAGTCCGTAGAATTCTCTGAGGTGATCATTTTTGTTGTTTTTTTTGAGACGACGAAACACCGCGTTCGCCTCCAAAGATCTGCGCTAATCCCTACGCTGTACTTTCAGATGTAATTCAACAAAAGACTGTAAAGGGCGTTTTACTCTTTCGCGTCAAAGGTGATACTATACCACTCTAACTTTTTTCGAATGATAGGCCCTATATAAATTAAAAGACTGTAATGTATAGGTGTGAGCGCTGCTGCCTGGCATGTAATGCACAGACAGAGGAGGCATGTGTTGGGGCGTGCGTGGTATGATTGCTTCGGATCAACATGGACCTGGTGTGGTGGCCGCTAACGACCGAATCTCTTGGCGTCTTTTTGATCGGTATCCAGATCGTCGGTGCAGGGCGACGTTGCTTCAGTTCGGAGGCGTCCATGCTTCTGTCGATCGCGTGGGTAGCTTAGCTACGGCCCACTGCTGCGCCATCAAGAGTCCCGAGCTTTCAGTTTCAGGTCCATTTCCACAAAATCCATGCCTAAATTCTTCAGAGATTGAGCGCATTTTCTTTGCTTAGTGACCGGGGGGCTCCAAACCGACCGTGAGCGCATTCTCTCTACTGACTGCATCCATCACGCCAAAGATCCACCGGCACGATTGGCGTGATCGACCGGCCGTGGCAGGGGGCGGGGGCAGCTGCGTACGCGCGCACGGCCGGATGCGTGCCCCCGCGATGGCCGATGCCGCCGCGCCGCGCTGTTCCTGCGTCAGCAGCTGCTTGCTGAGGCCGCCGCGCGTGCCGTGCGCCGACCGGCCATCTTCGCGGCGCTGCGGCGGCTCAACCGCTCAAGTATCGGGCCTGCATGCACGAGCGCCCGCCACACACAGGAGCGGCAGGCCTGGCCCACTGCGGGAGACCAAACTTTCGGTGGGGCGCATCAGCAGCTCGCGTACAGATTGTGAAATCATGCGCGCGTGTGTGTGTCCTGGTCCTGGACCGCGTAGTTTTGACCTTCTTGTCCACCACCGCGTACCAGAATCGACACACGCTGCGACAGTGCGTCCTGGCCTCTCTGCTGTACACTTTACACTATCATTTCTTTTTTTTTCTTTTGTATTCTACGAGTAATAACAACAAGAATGTTTGGAAACATTTCCGATCTCCCCATTATATATAACTTTGATCACGCGAGTGCTGCTCCCAATTCCCAAGGCCTGCACCATCTAGCAGGCCGTCAAGCCATCCCAGGCGATCAGCGACTGCGCTGCGCTGCAGTTCCACACTTCCACTTCCACTTCCACAGGCGCGCAGCCGGCCGCTCACGTAACGCCAACTCCCCTGTCTCCGCGCGGCTGCAGCGGACGCCGGCCTCTCTGTCCCCGTGTCCTGCTGCCTATCTTCGCTCCACTCCACGTCCACGGTGACACCATGCCGGCGCCCAAGTGGTTCCAGAAGCTCCGGGGGAGGAGGAGCAAGGGCAAGCAGCAAGGCCCGTGCGGCAGAGGCCTCGCCGCCGCCGCCGTGGACGCGCCGGCGCAGGGCCAGCGCCCGTCGTCGCTGCCAGCGCCCTGCGCCGTGTCCCCCAACCGGGCGTCCTACTACTTCGCCAGCGCGGACCGCGCGCGCCAGGACAGGGACCTCCTGCTGGACGTCCGCGTCGACGTGGTACACCGCCGCGCGGGCGACCGGCGGCTCGGCGGCCTCGACGCGCCGCCCGGGACGCCCGAGCTCCAGCTGCGGCCCATCCTCACGAGGCCCTCCGTCGACGACGCCTCCGCCAGCGGTGGCGTCAGCAGCGCCAGCGCCACCACGTCGGCCGCCACCACGCCGTCCACCAGGGCGCGCAGGTTCCACGTGAAGCCGCCTCTGGCCCGGCGCCGGCGCCGGCGCCGGTGCGACCACGACAGCGTCGCGATCAAGAAGGGGAAGGCGGCCGCGGAGGAGGAGGAGGTGTCGCCGCCGCCGTCCCTGGGCGCGCCCACGCGGCGGCGGCGGCGTTGGCTGTACGAGAGCCTGGTGGTGGTGAAGACGTCGTCGGACCCGGAGCGGGAGCTGGCGGAGAGCATGTCCGAGATGGTGGTGGCCAACGGCATCCGCTCGTCTGAGGACCTGGAGGAGCTCCTCGCGTGCTACCTCGCGCTCAACGCCGCCGAGCACCACCGCGCCGTCGTCGCCGCGTTCCGCCGCGTCTGGCTCCTCCTCGACAAGCACAGGCTGCTGCTCATCTAGGCACATCGTGCAGCCGCGCACCTCACCAGCTGACGGCGCAGCTACCGTAGCGTAAACAGTGCTATCGTGTGAGCTGTGACGACGAACATGCACGCCATGCCATGCCTGCCTGCATGCATCTTGCCGTGTTTATAATCAACACCTATTTTAGTTGGTTGGTTCATCTTGATTGCACATTCGTGCCGCCATCGCGTTACGACGGAGCTCTCATCTCTCTTGATTGGGTTGGATCACGCAAAGCTGACAGCATTTCTTGCTCGCTGTACGTGTGTCGGCACGCAACGCAAGGTCGAAGAATGGAAGCACGCGCACAGTGCAGAGGAAGCGATGCGCGCGCTCCACAGGCCACACACAGCCCCCACTTTGGTTCCCAAAAACGAAAAGCGAGCGGAATCGTGTGCCTTTACAGCTCGATGCAGCAGAGGATCAATGCGAACCGAGCTGTTGATCACCGATCCTTCCTGTGGAATTTCGCTCTCACCATCGGCCAGCCCTAGCCCTCTAGTGGGGTCTCACTCCCGGACTTTTTTCAATTTAATATTTCTTTTCCTAGGAAAACCACATTTACACTTTTGGTAGTTAAAACCTCGTTTTATAAGATCGGTGTCATAGTTTATGGTGTCGAGATTCAACGTCTCGCCACTATAGTCTATATCATCGATGTTGTATTTTCAGCGTTGACCTTGGCGTCACGAAACTTTGCATTGAGGTCGGTCTCTGTACATGATCGTGACTTCTTCCTCATCTCACGCCTTATATATCCGATGAGGTTAGGGTTATAAGAGGCTAAACCGAATACTATTGTTACATCTGCCTGCACGGAACCGACCCCAACTCACACGACAGCCTGTAATCCTCCACTAGATTTATCTTATCCCTACATGTATGGGTTGGTTGCAATACTTCAGCACTTTAGGTCCACGCTCTTGAATTTCCATGTCCTCCTCCGCCCATGTCCGTCTGAATAGCTCAGCGAGTTACTCTACCCGACCCACGAAAAGTCTTTTGGTGGCCCACAGGCCGAATCCTAGTCACAGAGACCCAAGGGATATCTGTCTCCTGCACCTCTAGATGTGTGCATCCAAAGCACTTAGACTTGTGAGGTTCGAGAATGATTTTGTACAACTTAACCTTTGATAAACACATGAATATGATATAAAAGCACGAAATAAATAACATTAACAAGGTATAATCAAAATGTGCAATACTCAATCCATGTTCCGGGTGTTTATGATGTTTAGCTCACTTCTCAACTTACAAGATCTTCTCTCGTCAAGAGGCTTCGTGAAGAGATCAGCTAATTGGTTTTGGGTGCTCACATGGCTTAATTTTGATATCTTTCCTCTATGAGTGTTCCCTCAGAAAGTGGTTCCAGATGTCTATATGCTCTGTGCGGCTGTAATCAAGAGTAATTTCCGCTATTCGGATGACGCTCTCATTATCATGCAGGAGTAAAACTTTCTGCTCAGATCGTAGTTAAAGACCCTGAGTGTTTGGAGGTGGTTGTGTGGAATATGTTGATTGGTGTTCCCTCTGATACTAGATTGTGTGTGGACGTGAAAGATGTGGTTGTGGTGTCCGATGCTCAATCTGCATCAAACGATGTTACCGTTTCTCGGTCCGCTCGATATGAATGTCGCGTTGGTAATGTTGCTGTGGTTAAAAATAAGATTTTAAACACCATAGATACAAACGTGGTTTTTTATTATTTGAAAAAAAAAAGATGTCCAGACACGAGGCTAGCGAGGTGAATTTGGGAACGGACCACCAACTACCCAACTAGCATCAGTAGCGTTCATACCCCGCAATTACAGTACTACCTATCATCTCCGGTCGTCTCGTCTGCCATGATGCCATCATTGTTTCACAGCGGGGCCGTCCCTTTCTCGCTGATTTTCCTTCTTTTTTTTTTCAAACGAGGCTGTGATGCCTGTCCCAGGCCTCGCAGTGGTGGTATTTTAGGTTGGACAATCCAAGACCGTCTGTCGAGTGTGGCATTTTTGGAATAGGGCTGTGTGGTGTGGGCGAGAAAGTCTTATTCACCTTTTACCCAGCTACATACTGTGACTGTGAGTATGGAACGACAGCACAGCAGTGTCCACTGCTCCAAGCTGATAGAGAGGTGATAGCCATCCTGCGCATCTGGTGTCGTCCATCTTCTGCCACTCGCATCCGTCTGCAGAGCGAGCACGCCCAAGTTCCAACACCGACCAAAACCAACCCTCTCTGCTCTCTGCTCTGCGCGTTGAATACCAAGCTGCCAGTTTGCTCAGGGCCAGGGCGGATCGGAGTAGAAGAAAGCCTTTTCGGCGTCCGTGGCCTGGCTGCCACTGCCAGTGCCAGGTGAGGAAAGAGGAAAGCTGCAAAAGCTGAGGTGGGATCCCTACCACAGCAGAGCAGGGGGCCATGCCAGTGCCAGTTTGCCACCGTCCCTCCCGAGTGCAGTGCACAGCGCCGTGGGGCAACGCAACGGTGAGGGAAGAGATAGATGGCCGCCCTCTCAACTTTCAGGGAAGCAGGACATGGACATGTATTACAAAAAGTTTTGACGAAAGCTGCACCGGCCTAGACTAGAGCGAGCGAGCTATAAAAGAAGCTTTATTAATTAGATTGGGTAGAAAGTTCAGGCCAAAAGTCTGATTTTGCTCTAATACAAAATTGAAAGCACCTCACACCTTGGTTTTACCTGTGGTGAAGGTGAACAACTCTAACAAAAATTGCCCATTTGTCACTAGTTGTAAAAATATAGGTTCATATTGTTCTCCCCTGTTTTCGACCTCTTCTCGTTTGTGACTTCTTCTCGTCCGTGAGATCGTGATCCATTTCTCGTCATGTGTGCTCTCTCCAATAGGCAGTGGCACTCCTTGCGCATTGACTGTGCCTCCTCTAGCCTCCTCGGGATATGGCCATCCCCTCGAGCATGACCCTAGCTTTGGCCATCTCGCAGGGACCTTGACCGCCACATAGGTGAACGCTCACGTTCCACCGTCTCGAGCCGCCATGTGACCGAGTGCGACCTCAACCGGAGATCCTTGAAGGAAGAAGACAAGGCTGATGAGTGAGGTCCGATTGTCACTGAGAGAAACTTTTTCAAAAGCTCTTGAGCCAAATAACTTTTAGCTTTCACACAACTCATTCTCCACAACTGTTTTTTCACAGCCCACATAACAACTTTTCCCCCCAAAAGCTACAGTTCAACCAAACATAACCATAGTACATAAAAAAAGTTGAAGACATTAGATTTGGCGACCAATTTAGGGGGAGCAACTTTAGCAAAGGTCAGATAAGAGAAGCGATTGTATTGACACGATCAAGTAGAGGAAGGTTGAGATTATAGATGGCCAATAAGCACGAGCCCGCGAGCCCGGCATGAAGCCCGCTGTTTGGGCCCGACCCGAGCCCGGCACGACCCGGTTCTATGTGGACCCGAGGCGGCCCGGCATGAATAACCGGGCCGGGCTCGAACAGAAAACTAAGCACGGCGAGCTAGTCCAGCACGACTCATTTACCTCTAAACCCGTTAAACCCACTTTTTTGCACTAAACCATGCTTACCGGCACGCTTAGCTCATTTTTCGGTCCACTTTTTCTGTGATTACCGGGCCAGGCCGACCCGTTTAAGCCCGCTGCGGGCCAAGCTCGGACAAGGAAACAAGCCCACGAGCTTAGATGGTCCAGCCCAGTTTTCTAACCGTGCCTGGCGGGCCAGGCCCAAAACGGGCCGGGCTTCATCGGACCCGAGCCAGACGGCCCGTTTGGCCATCTCTAGTTGAGATGGTGGTTTTTTTAGGAGTTATAGTCAGAGTTAACATCAGGTCACGAAGTTTCATATCCAAGTGCAAAGGGCAAAGCAGCCGCTTTGTTTAGGTGAGGCTAAAAGTGGTACCGACCCAAAACAGAGGGATCAGTGATGCAGGAGGCTGAGAAAAACTGAAATATTTGTCATGGGCTCGTAGGCGTAGCAGGTTGAAACATAGCTATGCAGGGGCAGGGTACAATGGTTCATCGACGCCACTTCGTCAGAGTTGCTAGATTGGTGTAACGGCGGGCTGCGGGCGGCGGGCCTGCAGCTCTGCCGTCTGCCTTTCGGCAGTTGCTGCCTGTAGGAACGTCCGAACGATCAGAATTCAGAGCTTGCCAGACTGGTGAAACGGTTCACTGCAGGCTGCAGCTCTGCCTTTCGCCTCCCGGCCCCAGCACAGAGCTCTTTGTCGGATGGAGCTTTTCATCATAATTATTTTGGACAGAGCGGTGATGTTCATGATGTCAGGTGAGACGTACGAGCAGAACAGGCATTTCATGACAGCTGATGACGTGTGCTTTTCCGATTTTTCATCATCTATCTATATATACTGCAATGAAGCAAAGGCAAGAAGACCTGAAAGAGAGAGACTGATAAGGTAAACGTAAGTACTCCGTTTTTCTTTTCTATCTGATCTTTCTCCTTGCTAAGTTATACTAGTGAACATTCTGTATAAACCTTGTTCGGTGTAACTCTAGTAACAACTACGGGAAAAAGAGAGAGATTGATAAGGGGCCGACGACATTTTACACGGTAGGCTGTACTATGCCACTGCAATCCTCATTTCTATGCGGCGCCCAAGAAAACTCTGCACAAAGCTCAACTGGTCAGCTCCTTTTGCTAACTCTATGATCAGTTGTATCCGTCTGTAAGACCTACACGTAAGTTCTCACCGGATCCCAGCTCTAAGAGGTGGAAATTCGTCCTCGTCTCCCACTTTGCAAAGTCCTGGTGGTCTGAAACAATAGAAAAGTCAACTATCGGGATGCTTCATATAAGGACAGAATTGTAGCCATTGTATGTAGCGTAAAAGTGCATGGAATTCACTATCACATAACAGCAAATCTGGATGCTAGACACACGTATCGGTCTTCTGTGACAGTCCCTAATCCCCATATACTACACCAATCATACTTATCTCATTGAATTTTATGCCTAAACAAGGGCAGGTCTTCGGTTGCAGGTTTGAAGCAGCCTCTCCATGGGAGAAGGTTTACCACGATTATTATTCTTTCCTCAGAGGCTCAGACCCATCAGCCTCCAGCACTGGGTATATCCTTTTACTTAATTCTACTATTTAATTTAATTTTATGCTACTTGCAAGAATGCATAGTGTACACTGTATAATTCAATGCTATGAACTTTACACTTGGAAATTACCTGTTTTCAGTTGCGGCGGCCCTGGACCTCTGTAACACAAATGGAGAGGCATCTGTAAACACCTTACTTGTAGCTTCTGTGTTAGTAGCTCCATTTGACTTCAATGAGGATAAAGGCAGTGCAAAAGGTCCCAAAGATCCAAACTCTATAGTCTCCAGTGGTCGATCATTTGCAGCAGGGAAGTATGATTGATGAGCACTAGATGATGGGGACCTCTCTTGGCTATTGATGTCATGACAAGAAAGCAATAACTCTGGCAAGATTGGCCTTACGGGACTTCCGTTGTCAACGGATTTATTTAAATTAGCCGCCTCCTTTTCTAAACCATTATGAGTGCTTGCTGCGTGGCTGCGTGGCACTGCACCTCTTACGAAAGATAGGTAATCCTTATGATTATTACACTTCTGGTTTCCAGCTGATATCTTCTTTGTGCAATCCCAGACATGTCTGTTTTCTAGCTTCAATGGGCCACAAATTGGTCTCTGCTTTGTTGGCCGGTCAAGTATCTCATACTCTTTCCAAGTGCCACAGCTGTGCTTTCTGGGCATGTTCTTACTTAGGCTAGCTCTATCACACTCTGTAGTATTTTGAATGTTAAACGGTTGATATTTAGGAATCTGATGTGTTGCTCTGGGAGCTCGTGTAGACTCCACATGAAATCGGTTTTGCAAAAAGTTCTTATTCAAGCAAACATCCTGGTTGTTATTTGGTAATTGTCTTGCTTCATTGTCATGACGGACTTCCTTTTGATTATGACAACTGAGTTTTTCAACAATTTTCCTGTCTGATTCAACATATTCATGTATCTTCAAAGCTTGATCGATTGTTATTTCTTTGGTTCTACTGTCTATTGCGGCCTGCTCCTTGTGAGACACAAATCTTGCTCCTGGAGCTGACTTCTGGTTGCTTTTATATTTCACTGATTGATTTGGCAGTATTTTCCCATTCTTTCTTGAAGATGCCAATCGCTCCCAGCGAGTATAACAGCTCTGCATACCAACAAAAAGAAACAAAGCTGTAAGTTGTGATCTTAATATATCAACAGGCACGTTTTGGTTGAATTGTGCCAATAATGTTTCACGAACTAACTGGTTCAACTGAAGTTAGCATAGGCAGCGGATCAATTAACAAAACGTTGTGGTAAGAATGAAAATGGTCAAACTGGACTAAACACTTTTTTTTCTTGAAACTAACTAGTTCACTAACCCAAAAGTCATTATTAAGTTTGTGAAAAAAAAGGAGAAGAGTACCAAGTTGCTGGTAAAAAGACACAAAGATTGGGAAAAACATTTCAATACCTTTCTTGTAAAGTATGTGTCTTTTCCACTTCCATGCATCATAGCGCTATCCCCAGAGCCATGAAACCATGAAACAGAAGAAACCTCAGAATCAGCACAAGAAGAACACGGTGAGACTCCATTTGGTGGAATATCGGTTCCAGAGGGCACTGAGACACTCCGTTGAGAAGCCATATCCCATGGGCTTCCATTCTGTGAATGCTGAGAGACACATTCTGTGCTCTGACTACAAGAAACGGGAGATGGATCCCTTCCATTGCTTCGAGCAGGTGAAAGCAACTGCAACCTTGGCGTATCTCTGCCCAACAAGATACTGCAAGCAGAAATGTGAAAGGGATCCTTGTGAAACTTATCAGCAGAAGATGCTCCCTGAACTGACTGCAAAAACCCATCAAACAAGTATTCGAGGTGGTACTGAACTTGACGCAAACATCTAAATTGTGAATCCAGATCCCCTGAAAGATCTGGCAAGCTTGATGGTGAGGGAGAAAAATGTTGTTTCTCCACATAGGCAGCACTCCATTTTTTCTGTTTGGTGGCAAGTTCTGAAGCAGTGACAGCAGCAGAGGTGCTCAATAGTGATGGGTTGCTCACAAAAACTTGTGACTGTATTGTTGTCTTATCATCTATGCAGAAGGCTTTAGCAGTGTAGTGAGATACCTGCTCCATTCCATGGTTCAAGTAACATTTTTCACTGTCACCCTGACTGTTATCATGGCAAAACGATGAATGTAGTTTGGGTGCATTATGGACAAAATGGGATGCTCTTGTACTTAAACCAGTACTTAATGCAGTGTTACGGACTCCTGGAAAATAATTACTCAAATGTGTATGTCCATTCATTCCAACGTATAAGTTTTTATCACCCAAGCTCTTTGAAAGATGACAGGTTATGTTCTCATCTTCACCATCAGAAATCTTCATACTTGATATATCTTCCAAAATAGTCTCAGCAGTACCAAAGGAAGAATGAAAAGCATAATTGCTGTCAATATCTGGTCTTACCCCTAGTCCATTCCTTCCCAAAGTGTTTTTGAAAAACTCATAAATTTCATCAGGAATAACTTCTGATGGTAACGTGACAATATGACCAAGCTTTCGAGCACCATATAAGAAAGCTGTTCGAATGCGATTAAAGCTAGCTGCACAAAATCACCTTATTAAATTAAGCAGATGAGGCCAGGCAAACACAATGCTAGCTAGCTACACATATGGGTTTATGCAATTATGAGTACAAGCAGCAGCAAGACTTAATAAATTGGGATGCAATTATGAGTACAAGCAGCAGAAGCTACACATATGGGTTTATGCAATTATGAGTACAAGCAGCAGCAAGATATTGTATAGGAAAACTTAGAAAAGAGTTATATGTAATCTTGGTTAGATCAAATTCAAACCTCTGTTGACACTTCTGCCAAGATTGTTGTACTCCTTCAGTGGATCAACTATGTTTAGATGTTTAGGACGAAACCTCGGATAGCATGAATCGGAATTTTTTGGAGGTACAGTTGCTTTATCCATGGAGCTCTTGAGGAATTCTTTGTCAAACAATAAGTCACTGGTATGTGTAACTGTAGCTTCAACTGCAAGCAGGATAAAATTTTGAGATAACTTAGAGAATATGCCTCAATACATTAATCTGCCAATGAAAATATGAAAGGTAGCCCACCAATTAAGTTTGGCAAAGATGACAAAGCAACAGGGCCATTTAAACTTATGCAATAGTTGTCCCAGTCAAACTTGCTAAAATATTCCAGAAACCTATAAAGAACCTATTAATAAAAACACAGGGAAACGGCAAGACATGAGCTTTTCTATTATATAATGAGAAAATATATCTGAAATAAGTAAATCTTTTAAGACATACCTCCACAGGGCTGTGGAGAGATTTGTGGAATAGATTGAATACATAAAGGATAAGTACTTCCAGTGCATAGGTTGATATAAGTCCATGATGAGCTCCTAGTAGGCGGCTTTCATAATAGCACCATGCCTTGATCAATATGATGCTCCTTTTAAATAGATGGTTTTTTTCAACTTTCCGATCAACCTGACGAAGGAATCATCATTTACTTGCTATGACTTGGTATGATAATAAAATGAAAGTACACCTAGACAGCACAAGAAACCAATGTTGAACAACCCACACATTCAATGAGCTAAGTGCTTATTTAACCAGAAGGGCTTTTTAGTGAAGAAGAGTGTGTGCTTGAAATATGATTTCCACAAAATAAAATGTGTTAATCACCAGCTCAAGGAAGCAGAGTGCGCAGATCCCACCAGTTTGGTTGAATGAGATATCAACTATAATATTTCCAATAGTGCATTTAATGAGCCTGACCTGGATGGACATGAATTTCAGATAATTAGATGGGTGTGAAAAACAATAAGAATAACATGTCAAAGAGAAAGATGAGAGACAGATAGCTTTCAGTTTAACTATCATGCGAGCAAAATGAAAATGCCAAGTAAGAACTCAGATTACAATATCATAGATTGCCTAAACAACCATCCAAAACGAATCACTAGGAAGGTATAGGATGTGTATATAGGAGAATGAACCTCGGCATCAATTCGTTCCAAGTCCTTCACTACAAATTCAGCATCACTATTCTGCTCCTCAGACTCAAGAATGCAGAAAACATCATTAACCAAAGTACTATCATAAGATGTATTTCCAAGGACAGTTAGATCAATATCCCCATCAGGAAGGTAAGTCTTTAGTGGAACTGATCCAAATGCAAAAACCTGACCAATATAGCAAACAAGTGCTAGTTATTACATATAAAACCAATATGCCAAAAGGTTCAACAGATGGTTCTACATGAGATAGGAAGGCATTATACTGATCAAAATAGTCTGTCAAAAGTCAAAATCATCAATGTGCATTACAACAGATAAAGCCTAAGCTAAACTTCTATACTAACAAATGCCTGGAAAACTTCTTGCCGGATGCTTTTCAGAAAAGAAAGTGTAAGGTATAACTTGCATCTCCAAGAGGAGAGTCTGGAAGTGATATTGCGCAGGTTTTCAACAAGGCAGCCTCACGAAGAAAGACCAAATATTAATATACTGACGATACTTCAGTTAACAGCCATTGTTAAAGAAATGGTAGAATTCCACAAGGCATTTTGAAATGTTCTTTATTTGACTCTAGGTGGCACACGTTTGCTGTAGCAGGAAAAAATGCACCATCATACATATGTCTCCCATAAGGCCATAACAAATCACGTGATTGTAATTAAGCAAAGGCAATCATATCCATCACCCAAAAAAATTGCAAGGAACAAGCCCGCAATTATTGACAAATGCTAGAAGAAATATCATCACATAGCTCCAACTCTAGGACTAATGGTTGTATGTTATAGGCTTATAGCAGCCAGATGCTCTAACTAAATCCAGCTAATAAAGAGACATCTCGTACACATTAAAAGTGATCGGCAGAATAGCAACAAATAATGGACCAGTTTTTAAGATCTACCACAGCCCATAGGCGGGTGTGGAGGGAGGAACATCCACGTATATAAATAAGCCCGTCTGCAAACCTCAAAGTACGACTCATCAAACAGCGGACGCGCTGAACTTTCATCAGCATAACAACAATGAAACTGTTCCAACAATGCGCTCTAGGGACATCTCAGCAGATTTAAAAACAGGACGTTGCCAGGCAGCCGTCGGTGCAAGGCAAAAGTCTCTATCCTGCTCTGACAAATCCTCTAAAAGTCAACATGCCAGGAAGATTCCACTACAGCATTCCTTACTTGCCAAACTATGCAGTAATTCCACGTGGACGAGTCAACATGAATGGTTGGATGGATATGCACAGCTCGAAGCGGACACTGCTGCCAGCTAGTAAAGCAGGCAATCACGGGCAGAACACAGCCATCAACAACAAAAAATGTTTTTATACTTTTTTCCCTGTAAGCAACAAAAATATGTCTCTATTCCACCAGACCTTCACCAGAAAGAAACTACTCTACTGATTCCTGCACCCACAGAAAAAAAAGGTTTTATATGCTTCACTAAACTTTCTAATCAACAGCAGTAGCACAGAAACGCCTCTTGAGTTTGCTCAAGAAAAGAACGCAAGATAGAACGTGCCCCGTGTCCGTAAGCTATAAAAAGTTAAAGAGGAAACAAAAAAATCCAAAGATCGGGCACAGTTCACAGACAGTCCCACAGAAAAGCTCACCAGCAATTCCTATGTTCATTGGTCCATGCGAAACCAAACAATTTTGCACAGCAGAACAGATAGTGTAATGGAGAACAATTATCATAAAAATTGATCCATCCGAGAACAGAGTCTAATGGAGAACAATTATCATAAAATTTTGATCTATGCGATAACAGATATAGTCCAGACACAAAACAGAAGCGATCCCCCCAATCTGGCAACGTAAAGGCTAGCACAACTTTTAAAAAAAACGAGACAGAACAATTACGACGCGCCGCGAGCAAATGGTTTACGAGTTAATCCAGATCCGTACAAACCAAACGAATAATCAAGCGCCAAATCCCTTGGAAAGCGATGGAACAAGACTAAACAAACCATGAAGCCAAAACCAAAGTGAAGAAGACAAAACTGCTCCTGATTGGAGGTAAACAACCGGACGAGAATCCCCATACATGTCAGGGGGGCAGCAGAGGAATACGGAAACCTTACTTATCTACGGAACGAAACATGACTAGTCGATTACCCCACTCAAGCCCAACTGCACAAGCAAGGGCAACCGAAAGAGAACGCGGAACCGCCCCGCGCGCGCGGACGGGAGCGACCCGGCGCTGCACTGCAGCGCACTGCGACGAACGCACCTCGCATCCGAGCGCTGAGCCGACGAGCCTCCGCGCGTAGTCGACGACCTCCGCGCGGCGGCGCTCGGAGGCCTCCGTGGGCCTAACGCGCCGCACCACCTCGCCCGCCGCGGCCCCCGCCACCGCCAAGCCCCGCGAGGGAAACGCCGCGGGCGCCGCGTCCGCCGGCGCCAGCTTGCCCCTCCCTCCGGCCGCCATCCCCGGTGAGCGCCTGCGCCGCTACCTCGCAGCGGCCATGCGGAACTGGGGAAACGAAACGGAACGGGAGTGAGGGGTGGACTGTTTCTCGGCTCTCGTCTCGTCTACGGCGTGCTGGGGGTTTTGCCGAGCCGTTACGAGGAGTGAGGTGAGGGGAGTGGGGAGCGCGAGTGCGTGCGAGGGCGGCGCTTTGATTTTCCCCAGGCGGGTGTGGGATGGGTAGGTACGCAGGCAGGCGAGAGTGGTCGCTGCCCCGCGTCGGACGCGCGCGGCCGGGGGAGGAGAAGAAACAGGAAACCCGCGGGCGTGTGATGAACAAAACAAACGCGTCGCCAGCGCCCCACGGCGACGAGGCGGAGGCGGTGGTGGTGGGGCAGGGTTCGTCCCTGGGCCTGACGGCCGTCCCTATCTGGATCTCGGATTTTATAAGTGTGTTGTGTGTGTGTGAGTATGTGAGAGGAGCTCGCGCACACGCGTTGGGATGGTGCCGCCTTGGCGAGGTGTGGCGCCGGTGATTTGGATCGGTAGGATTTTTTATTTTTCTTTAAGAGCTAGTTTGAAAACCTATTTTTTTAAAAGAATTTTTATTTTTTCAAAAAAAATAGTTTATTTTTATGAGAAAATATAAATCATTTGAGAAAATAAGGTTTTCAAACTATCTCTAAGAATTAGGAAAGTCCTCCTTGTTATATACCTATACCAATATATAACTCATCACTCTAAACTAGAGATCGATTCAGATCTTTATCCGGATGTTAAATTTTTAGTCTTTTTTCTTCGATTGTGAATGAATAATATATAGATTTTGCTATGTAAATTTATAGTCTTATTTTTAGCATTGAGCCTGTTAATATTTATAAAAAGTGAACCTCAAATTTATTTTTAAATAATTAATATAAAATTCAAATACGGATACATATAATGTTTTTTCACGTTTTAAGTTGTAGAGAGAAAATAATGCATATAAAAAGTTATACATAATTTTATTCTTGTACTTCGTGATATTATTAATAACATAACTAAAAATTAGCTTCAAATTACATGTTTATCTATAGTCGGATACTTTAAATTTTACAAAACTCACCAAACCAAATCACCATCTATGCTCAAAACCTTTACTAAATCCACCAGACAAATTGTACCTAGATTTAACGCAACATCAAAACACTGGATAACATCTCCCTTACTCAAATCCAATGGAAAATATTACTTGGATCACCCATCATCCTTTCCCTCTGTGACCCCGCCTCTCCCACCCCTCTCACTCATGTCGCCGCCGCCGCTATCAACTCCTCCTCTCGTGTCGTTGCTGTCGTCGTCGACTCCTCTCATCTCCAGAATCATAGCGTTAGTGGCTATATGCCACTAGTCTTTCCAATTATTTAAGATCTAGCTTTATATTACGCTTAATGAGGCAAGTAAAAAGAGTCAACTAAAATCGAAAGACATTTTAAATTAAATTATTTTTATTTACTAAAGCACTTAAATCAAATCATATATATATATCACTATATAATCCAACCGTTTAAACTTTACAAAATCTATCCAACCAAATTACCTCAACACACGTAATCTTCACTAAATCTGTCGGGTACCGTAATTAGGGGTACCCCCAACACTTCTAATCACGGCTGGTAAACACCCTCAGACCAACTGACGGGCGCGGTTCAAGTCAAGGCTTCGTCTACCCAAGGGACGCGACCTCGCCCGAGCCCAGCCTCAGGCAGGAGCAGTAGTCCCGAATGAATTCACGCCTCGCCCAAGGACCTCCTCAGGCAGAAGGCACACCCTCGGCTCTCCCGAAGCCCGGCTCGGGCAGGCTTCGTTGTGAAGCAGCCTTGGCCAAACCGCCTCACCAACCGACCACATCGCAGGCGCATTCAATGCGAGGATCGTCTGACACCGTATCCTGACACACGCGCCTCAATCGGCAGGGCCGAAGTGACCGCAATCACTTGCCCCCCCTTTTTACTGTCCGATCTGACGGGAAAACAGCCCCGCTCCGACCACTGTGCCAACCACCCAGGCGAAGCTGACAACAAGTCACGATCAACCACCGAGTTCGGCCTCGGGCGCAACAGGAAGCTCCGCCTCGCCCGACCTCAGGCTCCGGCCTCGGTAGGAGGTCTCCGCCTCGCCCGACCTCAGGCTCCGGCTTTGGAAGGAAGTCTCCGCCTCGCCCGACCTCCGGACTCGGCCTCGACCTCGGTCTTGGGAGGAATCGCGTCCTCGCCCGACCCCGGCCCCGGCCTCAAGAGAAGTCTCCGCCTCGCTCGACCTTGGGCTCGCACCGACCGTGCCAACAGGGGATACATCATTACCCTATCCCTAGCCAGCTCAGGCTATAAGGAACAAGACCGGCGTCCCATCTGGCTTACCCCGACGACGGGTAATGATGGTGCCCCGCGTGCAACCATGACGCCGGTGGCTCTCAGCCCCTTACGGCAGCAAGGAGACGTCAGCAGGATCCTTGCGCACTGCCAGCTGTGCTCCTACAGGGCTCAGGCGCTTCTCCGACGGCCACGCTATCACGTATACAGGGCTCAAGCTCTCCCCCGACAGCCACGTTGGCATGTAGGGCTCAGGCATTTCTCTGCCAGACACGTTAGCGCATTGCTACACCCCCCATTGTACATCTGGACCCTCTCCTTGCATCTATAAAAGGGAGGTCTAGGGCCTTCTCGCGAAAAAGAAGGGCTCTCGCGCAGAGGGGACGGCGGGCTGATGGACCGGCTCTCTTCTTCCCTCTCGCGACGCTTGTAACCCCTACTACGAGCACCCTGATGCAGGATAATACAAGGCTTGTCCCACCTCTTGTGTTCCATCCCGCGCCAACCCATCTGGGCAGGGGCACGCAGTGACAATTTCACTCGTCGGTCCAGGGACCCCCTGGGTCCGAAACACCGACAGTTGGCGCGCCAGGTAGGGGCCTGCTGCATGTTAACGAACGCCTTCCCGTTGAGTTCCAGATGGGGAGTCTTCAGCAACCTCTTCAGCTTGCCCGGTCTTCGACTTGCCCGGCGGCGCGACGACAACGACGGTCTTCGACTTGCCCGGCGACGGCGAGCTCGGCGACAGCATCTCCCCGCGGCAGAAGAGGAGCACTCCGGTCGTCCCTGCCACCCTCCTCGTCGGAGGAGACGGAGACGAGCCAACCATAGCCACGCAGGAGGCGGCACCTTGTCGGCTGTCGCACCAGAAAGTGAGTCGACGACGCCGGCACTCCCCTGGGGGACATGTCAGGCATTGTCCTCGCTGTAGGAAACAGGTGACGCCTAAGAGGGGGGGTGAATTAGGACTTCTAAAACTTTTACTAAACTAGGCCACAATTAAATCCCTAGAGCAAAACCTATGCAAATAATCAAAACTAGAATGTGCAAACTAGGTTTTGTCTAAGTGTTGCTATCTCTACCGCAAAAGGCTAAGTTTCAATCTATACTAAATAAGTATGACTACAAGATTGAAACTTAAATGCTTAATATAAATGCGGAATGTAAAGAGCTAAGTAGAGAAGCAAACCCTCGTGGATGACGCCAGTATTTTTACCGAGGTATCCGGAACCACGCAAGGTCCCGACTAATCCTCGTTGGTGCCCCTACGCAAAGGGAAGCCCACGCGAGGGCCAAGCACCATGGTCGAGTAACTCCGTAGAGAGTCGCGGGCCTTCTCCACGCGCAAGTGGTGCTCCGCTTCCGGCTCCTCTCGGACGCTCCCCGCCGTCTCCACTATCGAGCTTCCGGCCGAAACGCCGCGGGCCTCGTTCCCTCCGGTACACGGTGGCGGCCGTGACACAAACGCGGTTGTCACGGTCTCGCAAGACTCTCGCCCCACTCGGTACAATTACAACGACTCACGCAAGAGCCGAGGGGTTGTGTGGTTTTACAAAACTCACTCAACTAACTAGGATTCACCTAGAGCAAGCGCTAAAGCGGTCTAACTAACCTAAGCACTTCGCAAAGCACCTACGCTAATCACCGAGTGATTCTATTAAGCACTTGGGTGTTTGAGCTCTTAGAAATGTGCACTATATGCCTTGGTATGTTGCTTGGGCTCTCACACTTGAGAATGGCCGGTTGGGGTGGTATTTATAGCCTCCAAGCCCCCAACTAGCCGTTGGACAGAAAGCAGCAGCTTTCTGTCGACGGGTGCACCGGACAGTCCGGTGCACACCGGACAGTGCACAGTAGATGTCCGGTGCACGGTGCGTCAGCCGACCGTTGGCGTCTGTAGCAGTCGACCGTTGGATCCGACCGTTGGATTCGACCGTTGCCGTCTGCCCGTTGGCACACCGGACAGTCCGGTGCTACAGCCAGAGAGCGCCTGTCTGCGGCCTCTCTGCGCAGACTGTCCGGTGCCTCACCGGACAGTCCGGTGCACACCGGACACCAATGTCCGATGCGCCACCAGGCGCTGGCTGACAGCCCTTATCTTGGATTTCTTCGCTGATTTCTTCGGGCTTCTTTGTTCTTGAGTATTGGACTCCTATGCATCTTTTTATGTCTTCTTTTGAGGTGTTGCATCCTCATTGCCTTGGTCCAATTCTCTTCGCATCCTGTGAACTACAAACACAAACACTAGAAAACTTATTAGTTCACTGATTGTGTTGTTCATCAAACACCAAAACTCAATTAGCCAAAAGGCTCGGGGTCCATTTTCCTTACAATCTCCCCCTTTTTGGTGATTGATGACAACACAACCAAAGCAAGCAAATAATACAAGTATTTGAGTGAAAATATGCAATCTACTTGCTAAGATGCATGATTGTCCCCACAATGTGATATTATGGACTTAAGCCTCCCCCTAACTCCATAATTCACTTACTTCCTATTTTTGGACCAAATAACCAAAACCACTTGTAGAACTTATTTGAAGATATGAAATTTTAAATTGGTGGTGTTTGGTGTTTGATATAGTTTTCATTGCTTTGGTCCCTAAACTTCTCCCCCTTTGGCATCAACCACCGAAAAGGAAGACATTAAAAGCATGTAGGAAATAAATAAAAGCTTGCCCTCATTAAGAATTGTATCAAATGATATCACTAGAAGGATATTAAATTAAAATATGTGAATGATACCACTTGAAGGAGTCCTCAAAAGATTACTCCCCCTAAATGAGTGTTCTCTTTAGAAAGAAGTTTTTCCCCCTTTTTAGAGATGAAGAAATACTCCCCCCGACAGAGATCCTCTACTTAGGAAAAAGCATGTGAAAATTAGAGGAGCAAGACATGATTTGAAAAGACTGACTTCCCTTATGCATAGGTAACAGAATATGAGTTAACTACTTATGCATTTTTGCAACATGGAAGCATATGATATGAAATATAGTCTAATCAAATATTGGAGAAGACATGTAAATAATACTGAATGTAGTCTCAAAAGATACCAATTGAAAGTCAATGGTGAGCTTGAGAGACATGAGAGTTCTTGGAGATTTTGCAGTGGAAGATTGTTGTCTTTCTCCGGGGACTTCATTTTCCTTACAATGAGACTATCACATGAAGTAGACTTGAAAAGGTGTTAGTCTCAAAGTGTTAGATTATAGAGTAACCTCCCCCTAAAGGTGTGCATACAAGTTTTGAATACTTGTAGGAGACATGCACTTTGATTTGATATCAAGAGGGGCAAATTATCCATAATCCTAACTTTGGCACATATAAGTTAAATGATACAACTTGTAGAAATCAAAATTTTCAATTGATGCATCATTTACTATGGAGTGATCTAAAAGCTATGTGCCGTGCTTAAATAAACATTTTAAGCCATGTAGGTTTGCTTAAGTATATGAATTGAAAGCAAGCAATCCTACCATGTGATTTACCTAGTATGCATGATTTTAAACAAAAGTACATAACAATTGTAATACTAGGCAAGAAAGGTAAACTAGATAGAAGGTAAATAGATACGCATATCTAAAAATGAAGAATACAATAAAACTAGTTACCTAAGTCATGGGTGGGAAATTTGGGTCCAAAATTTTCACTAACCCACTTGGCAATAAACTTGATCCAATATGATGTATCCCATGATATACATCCCAATTTAGCCAAGTCTCCAAATTTCCCGAAGACCTTCGGTCCATTCACTTCCCTTTCGGGATCCAAACCTTCTTGGTGCTTTTCATGGTTGAAATTATCTCCTTTGGCACCCAGATGCGTTTGGCCCCCTTTCCTTTGTTGGCTTGTTTGTTGGCCTTGATTGCTATCACCTTTCCGTTCTTTTTCTTCTTGATCAAATATGGTGTAGCATCCTTTTTGTTCACCTTTTTGATGTAGGTGTTGGAGATTTTGCTTGATGGCTTTTGCTTGAGCTTTTGCCTTTGTTTATCCCCGGTCATCGCCTTGCATTGGAAAGACTTGTGGCCTTCCTTGTGGCATAGCCTACAAATCACAGTTTCTCCCTCTACAGGCTTGTTCACTCCCGTAGTGGTGTTATCCTGTGGAGGTCGGACTTGTTTGGCTTTGCCTTTCTTGTCATACAAAGCCTTGCCAAGGCGAGCCACTTCTTGCTTTAATTGTTCATTTTCCTTTGCAACCTCATCCGAACATGTCTCTACAACAATATTCTCAACAACGACTTGGTTGCAGGGGTTAGAATCATCAATTAAATCAAAGCAGGAAGTAGAAGCATCTTTCTTAATTATTTTAGGTATTTCAACTAAAGATGCTGCTGGGGTGCTACCAATGTTTTCTAGCTTAGTAGTTAGCTCATTATTGTGTATGCTAAGAATTTCCATTTTCTCTAGCAAATTTTCAATAGCTTCTTGGGAGCTAGCTAACTTAGCCTTAAGTTTTTCATTCTTTTTAATAAGGTTATCATCGGTAGCAGTGGATGGAGCACTAGATTCTAATAGCTCAATTTTAGTTGATAGCTCACTATTTAAGTTTGCAAAAGTTTCAAATTTTTCTAGCAAACCTTTGTAATCATTTTGAGAGCTAACCAACTTATTTTTCAAAGTTTTAAGTTGAGCCTTTTGCTTAGTGCAAACATCCTAGAAAAAATTAACGGCTTCCGCAAGCTCTTCTAGAGAGGCCTTTCCCTCGCCTTCATCATCACTACTACTTTCATCACTAGAGGATGGAATGCTTTTGTTACCTCTTGCCATAAGGCACTTGTGTGATGACCGTGATGATCGTGACGAGGACCGGTGGCTGCGCGTCCTTGGAGGTTCATCTTCACTTGAAGAATCATCCCAAGTTCTAACACTTGTGAGCGCCTTGCCTTTGCTCCTCTCCTTTTTGGGTTTGGCCATATTTGGACAGTTGTCCCTGAAGTGGCCCTTCTCCCCACATGCGAAGCATCCTCTCTTTCTTTGCTTTTTCCTGTCAATGTTAAAGAGAAGATCCTCGACCTGCAGGGGCACACCCATTAGATTAATCTTGCGGATCATCCCCATTACCTTTCTGACGCGTCGGATTGTCTCTTCGTCCTCGGAGGATGATGTGCATGGTCGATTATCTTCATCATCATCACTTTCTTCTTCTTCCTCTTCTTCACTTGAGGAACTTGGAGTGGGAGCCTTCTTTTTGCCCTTCCTTTCATCACATGCAAAAGCATATGGTCTTGAGGAAGTTGGCTCCTCTCCCCGACTCATTTTTCGCGACATCTCAAAGGCCGCGATTTTCCCAATCACGATGGTCGGGGTCATGTTGCTCAAGTCCTCCATGTTGTGAAGGATGGTGATGATGCTCCCATATCTTTGTTGTGGTAGCAGGGAGATAATCTTCCTCACAATGTCCGCATCACCTAGCTTATTAATGCCAATAGAATTGAGCTCATTGATTATTAGATTCAAACGAGAATACATGTCTCTAACAAGCTCATCATCTTTCATGGCAAAAGAATTATACTCATTTAAGACTAGGCAATGTTTTTGCTCACGGATATTGGATGTGCCGTCATGGAGCTCATGCAATTTTAGCCAAATCTCATTAGCAGTTTTCAAGGTAAATACTTGATTAAAAATATCCATGCTAAGAGATTCATACAAGCAATTTTTGGCTCTAGCATTTAAATGAATTTCTTTTTCTTCACTCGTGGTGGGTTTCTCGGGATTCTTGAGGGGTTTCATCCCGTCACGAGTGACTCTCCAAACACCTAGATCAACGGCCTCTAGGTAACAAGCCATTCTAGCACTATAATATGGGAAGTTAGTGCCGTCGAAGTGTGGTGGCCTATGGGTATCCATCCCTTCCTCTAAAAAGCGTCGGCTCTTTTAGTGGTAAAGCTAAAGCGTTTCAAATGAGCCAAACCGGGCTCTGATACCACTTGTAGGAAACAGGTGACGCCTAAGAGGGGGGGGGTGAATTAGGACTTCTAAAACTTTTACTAAACTAGGCCACAATTAAATCCCTAGAGCAAAACCTATGCAAATAATCAAAACTAGAATGTGCAAACTAGGTTTTGTCTAAGTGTTGCTATCTCTACCGCAAAAGGCTAAGTTTCAATCTATACTAAATAAGTATGACTACAAGATTGAAACTTAAATGCTTAATATAAATGCGGAATGTAAAGAGCTAAGTAGAGAAGCAAACCCTCGTGGATGACGCCAGTATTTTTACCGAGGTATCCGGAACCACGCAAGGTCCCGACTAATCCTCGTTGGTGCCCCTACGCAAAGGGAAGCCCACGCGAGGGCCAAGCACCACGGTCGAGTAACTCCGTAGAGAGTCGCGGGCCTTCTCCACGCGCAAGTGGTGCTCCGCTTCCGGCTCCTCTCGGACGCTCCCCGCCGTCTCCACTATCGAGCTTCCGGCCGAAACGCCGCGGGCCTCGTTCCCTCCGGTACACGGTGGCGGCCGTGACACAAACGCGGTTGTCACGGTCTCGCAAGACTCTCGCCCCACTCGGTACAATTACAACGACTCACGCAAGAGCCGAGGGGTTGTGTGGTTTTACAAAACTCACTCAACTAACTAGGATTCACCTAGAGCAAGCGCTAAAGCGGTCTAACTAACCTAAGCACTTCGCAAAGCACCTACGCTAATCACCGAGTGATTCTATTAAGCACTTGGGTGTTTGAGCTCTTAGAAATGTGCACTATATGCCTTGGTATGTTGCTTGGGCTCTCACACTTGAGAATGGCCGGTTGGGGTGGTATTTATAGCCTCCAAGCCCCCAACTAGCCGTTGGACAGAAAGCAGCAGCTTTCTGTCGACGGGTGCACCGGACAGTCCGGTGCACACCGGACAGTGCACAGTAGATGTCCGGTGCACGGTGCGTCAGCCGACCGTTGGCGCCTGTAGCAGTCGACCGTTGGATCCGACCGTTGGATTCGACCGTTGCCGTCTGCCCGTTGGCACACCGGACAGTCCGGTGCTACAGCCAGAGAGCGCCTGTCTGCGGCCTCTCTGCGCAGACTGTCCGGTGCCTCACCGGACAGTCCGGTGCACACCGGACACCAATGTCCGGTGCGCCACCAGGCGCTGGCTGACAGCCCTTATCTTGGATTTCTTCGCTGATTTCTTCGGGCTTCTTTGTTCTTGAGTATTGGACTCCTATGCATCTTTTTATGTCTTCTTTTGAGGTGTTGCATCCTCATTGCCTTGGTCCAATTCTCTTCGCATCCTGTGAACTACAAACACAAACACTAGAAAACTTATTAGTTCACTGAATGTGTTGTTCATCAAACACCAAAACTCAATTAGCCAAAAGGCTCGGGGTCCATTTTCCTTACACTCGCACCTGGGACGACGACGGGTGTCACTTCCCCGCAACATGTCAACCCCAAGCGAACTGATGACGCCAGCACCCTCGCAAAGGATCTGTTGGGCGTTACCCTCGTACCTGAGATGACGGTGTGCTCCGCCCCCGACGCAACTTCACCACCGTCCATCGACCAAGAGGTACCGTCTGTTTTCCATCCCGTACCCTTTCGATTCAGCTTCGATCCACCTAGCGACCCCGCTACGGTGAGCGCTTTCGTAAAGGCGTATCCAAACCTTCCGGGGTACCATATGTGGTCAACCTGGGACCGACTGACAGCCGTCTCGACCTTTGGACCGGCGGGTTCCGAGGAAGAGGACGGCCCCGACTCCGGTTGGGATTTCTCCGGCCTCGGTGATCCCGGTGCCATGCGGGACTTCATGTCCACATGTGACCACTGCCTCTCCGGTTGTTCTGACGATGGCCACGGCCTTGACAACGAGGGTTACGGCCCAAGTCGCGAATGTTTCCACGTCGATCAGGGAGATCACAACGAAGGCAACCACCTCGGTATGCTGGAGGTTAACGATCCCCCTGGGCCCGCATCTTGCGTTGACATCCCGCGGGAGCTAGCTGTGGTCCCAGTCCCTGCGGGGGGTCGGGACACATAGCTCGAGCAAATCCGTGAGATGCAGGCCCGGGTCGACGGGGAAGCAGGCTGGCTTGTGCAGCTCCGACAGAACATCGAACAGGAGTGGGCAGGCTGAACACTCGCGGGAGGAGCCTGTCATCGGGCCCAAGACGTCTAGCGCCGCATCGTCGACAATGCCAGGGCAGCGCTGCCCCCGGCCGTCAGCGGGTCCAGCCAGGACCTAGATGCAGCGGCGATGCTACTTCGAGCCATGCTGGAGCCATCCACCACCGAGGGACGGCGTATCCAGGACGAACTCAAGGATCTCCTGGAAGGCGCCGCGTTTCGACGAGCCAAGAGCTCCGCCTCCCGGAGGCGAGCTGACCCCTCGGAGCATCACGCGACGTCCTCCTGACGCATGCGGGAAGCCTCGCTCCACCCCGAGCGCACGCGGGACGAGGCGCCTGTCGCCCGGGATCTCCTCGGCAACGAGCACCACCATTTCGACCGTCGAGCCCGCCTCAAGGAAAAGGTGCGCCGAGGCTATCATCCTAGACGTGGGGGACGCTGCGACAGCGAGGAGGATCGCAGCCCCTCGCTCGAACCACCCGGTCCGCGAGTCTTCAGCCGGGCCATACGACGAGCGCCGTTCCCCACCCGTTTCTGAGCCCCGACTACCTTCACCAAGTACTCGGGGGAGACAAGGCCGGAGCTGTGGCTCACGGACTACCGACTGGCATGCCAGTTGGGAGGGGCGGACGACAACCTCATCATCCGTAATCTACCCCTTTTCCTCTCTGACGCCGCCCGAGCCTGGCTGGAGCATCTGCCTCCTACGCAGATCTTCGACTAGGACGATCTGGTCAAGGCTTTCACGGGAAACTTCCAAGGCACGTACGTGCGCCCTGGTAACTCGTGGGATCTCTGAAGCTGTCGTCAGCAGCTAGGGGAGTCCCTCCGAGAGTACATCCGGCGGTTTTCGAAGCAGCGCACCGAGCTACCCAACGTTACCGACTCATTGTCATCAGGGCTTTCCTTGCCGGCACCACTTGCCGAGACCTGGTGAGCAAACTGGGGCGCAAGACTCCCACCAGTGCGAGCAAACTGATGGACGTCGCCACCAAGTTCACCTCGGGTCAAGAGGCGGTCGAGGCCATCTTCCGAAAAGACAAGCAGCCTTAGGGGGAGCCGAAGAAAGACGCCCCCGAGGCATCCGCCCAGCGGGGCACGAAGAAGAAGGCCAAGAACAAGTCGCAAGCGAAGCGCGACGCCGCTGACGAGAATCTCGTCGTTGCGGCCGAGCACAGGAACCCTCGGAAACCTCTTGGAGGGCCGGCGCGTTTGACAAGATGCTCAAAGAGCCATGCCCCTATCACCAGGGTCCCGTCAAGCACACCCTCAAAGAATGTGTCATGCTCCGGCGCTACTTCCACAAGGCCGGGCCCCCGGCGGAAGATGGCAAGGGCCATGACAACAACAAGAAGGAGGGCGACGAGGAAGAAGAGTTCCCGGAGGTCCACAACTGTTTCATGATCTAAGGCGGGCAGGCGGCGAACGCCTCGGCTCGGTACCACAAGCAGGAGCGTCGGGAGGTCTGCTTGGTGAAGGTGGCAGCGCTAGTCTACCTAGACTGGTCCGACAAGCCTATCACCTTCGACCGAGGCGACCACCCCGACTTCGTGCCAAGCCCAGGAAGGTACCCGCTCGTCGTCGATCCAATCATCGGCAATGTTAGGCTCTCCTAAGTCCTCATGGACAGAGGCAGCAGCCTTAACATCATCTACCCGAGACCCTGAAACTCTTGGGGGTTGATAGGTCCGAGGTCTGGGCCGGTGCGGCACCCTTCCACGGGATCGCACCCGGAAAGCAAATCCTGCCCCTCGGACGGATCGACTTACCCATCTCCTTCGGGACTCCATCCAACTTCCGAAAGGAAGCTCTCACCTTCGAGGTCGTCGGGTTCCGAGGAACCTATCATGCGGTGTTGGGAAGGTCATGCTACGCCAAGTTCATGGCCGTCCCCAACCACACCTACCTCAAGCTCAAGATGCTAGGCCTAAACGGGATCATCACCGTCGGATCCACGTACCGCCACGCGTACGAATGCGACGTGGAGTGTGTGGAGTACGCTGAGGCCCTCGCCGAGTCCGAGGCCCTCATCGCCGACCTGGAACGCCTCTCCAAGGAGGTGCCCGACGCGAAGCGGCACGCCGGCAACTTCGAACCAGTCGAGGCGGTCAAGTCCGTCTCTCTCGACCCCAGCAACGACGCCGGCAAGAAAGTCCGGGTTGGCTCCGAGCTCGACCCCAAATAGGAAGCAGTGCTCGTCGACTTTCTCCACGCGAACGCCGAAGTTTTTGCATGGAGTCCCTTGAACATGCCAGGCATACCAAGAAATGTCGCCGAGCACTCACTGGACATCAGAGCTGGAGCCCGACCCGTGAAGCAAACCCTGCGCCGTTTTGACGAAGAAAAGCGCAGGGTCATAGGCGAGGAGATCCACAAGCTACTCGCGGCAGGGTTCATCAAAGAGGTATTCCATCCCGAATGGTTAGCTAACCCTGTTCTTGTAAGGAAGAAGGATGGGAAATGGAGGATGTGCGTAGACTACACCAGTTTAAACAAAGCATGTCCGAAGGTTCCCTACCCTCTACCTCGCATCGATCAAATTGTGGACTCCACTGCTGGGTGCGAAACCCTGTCATTCCTCGATGCCTACTCAGGCTATCACCAAATCAAGATGAAAGAGTCCGACCAGCTCGCGACTTCTTTTATCACACCTTTTGGCATGTACTGTTACACTATAATGCCATTTGGTTTGAGGAATGCAGGTGCCACCTACCAGAGGTGCATGAACCACATGTTCGGAGAACACATCGGTAGAACGGTCGAGGCTTACGTCGATGACATCGTTGTCAAGACGAAGAAAGCCTCTGACCTCCTCTCTGACCTTGAAACGACATTCAAGTGTCTGAGAGCAAAAGGCGTGAAACTCAATCCCGAGAAGTGTGTCTTCGGAGTCCCCTGAGGCATGCTCCTGGGATTCATCGTCTCCGAGCGGGGTATCGAGGCCAATCCGGAGAAAATCGCGACCATCACCAACATGGGACCGATCAAAGATTTGAAAGGAGTACAGAGGGTCATGGGATGCTATCGGCGTTTCGACCCCGGGGGGTCCTTGGACCGACGAGTAAATTGTCGCTGCGTGTCCCAGCCCAGATGGGTCGGCGCGAGACGGGACACAAAGGGGGGAGAACAGCGAGGGGAAACCGCGGCCTTCGTGTTGTCCTGCGCCCAGGGCGGCTGGATGCGCTTGCAGTAGGGGGTTACAAGCGTTCGCGTGGGAGAGAGAGAGAGAGAGCCTCATGCGCCGGCCCGTTCTCCCGCGCGGCCAACCTCTTCGTACGAGAGCCCTGGACCTTCCTTTTATAGACGTAAGGAGAGGGCCCAGGTGTACAATGGGGGGTGTAGCAATGTGCTAACGTGTCTAGCAGAGAGGAGCTAGAGCCCTAAGTACATGCCGTCGTGGCAGTCGGAGAGGTTTTGGCACCCTGTTCATGTGATGTCGTGGTCGTCGGAGGAGCGCTGGAGCCCTGCAGAAGTACAGCTGTCGGGGCTGTCGGGTCTTTGTTGACGTCTCCTTGCTGACGTGAGGGGTTGGGAGCTACCGTCGTCATGGAGCGTGTGGGGTGTCATCATTACTTGTATTACTGGGGCGAGCCTGATGGGACGCTGGTCTTGTTTCCCATAGCCTGAGCTAGCTAGGGGTAGGGTAATGATGGCCCCCCTGGCGACGTGGCCGGTCCGGACCCGAGTTTGGGCGAGGTGGCGATTCCTCTGAGGTCGAGGCTGAGTCCGAGCCCTGGGGTCGGGCGAGGCGAAGTTCGTCGTCTTCCGGAGCCGAAGCCGAGTCCGAGCCCTAGGGTTGGGCGAGGCGGAGTTCATCGTCTTCTGGAGCCGAAGCTGAGTCCGAGCCCTGGGGTCGGGCGAGGCAGAGTTCGTCGTCTTCCGGAGCCGAAGCCGAGTCCGAGCCCTGGGGTCGGGCGAGGCGGAGTTCGTCGTCTTCCGGAGCCGAAGCCGAGTCCGAGCCCTGGGGTCGGGCGAGGTGAAGTCCATCTTCCGAGGCCGAGACAGGGGCCGAGCCCTGGGGTCGGGCGAGGCGGAGCTTCCTATGTCGCCCAAGGCTGGACTTAGCCGCTGTCGACCTCACCCTAGCGAGTGGCACGGCAGTCGGAGCAGGGCAGGCGACGCTGTATTCCTGTCAGGTCGGTCAGTGGAGCGGCAAAGTGACTGCGGTCACTTCAGCCTTGTCGACTGGAGCGCGCGTCAGGATAAGATGTCAGGCGATCCTTGCATTAAATGCTCCTGCGATACGGTCGGTTGGCGTGGCGATCTGGCCAAGGTTGCTCCTCTGCGAAGACTGGGCCTCGGGCGAGCCGAAGGTGTGTCTGTTGCTTGAGGGGGCCCTCGGGCGAGACATGAATCCTCCGGGGTCGGCTGCCTTTGCCCGAGGCTGGGCTCGGGCGAGGCGAGATCGTGTCCCTTGAGTGGACTGAGCCTTGACCTTAATCGCGCCCATCAGGCCTTTGCAGCTTTGTGCTGATGGGGGTTACCAGCTGAGATTAGGAGTCTTGGGGGTACCCCTAATTATGGTCCCTGACAGTAGCCCCCGAGCCTCGAAGGGAGTGTTGGCACTCGCTTGGAGGCTTTTGTCGCACTTTTTTGCAAGGGGACCGGCCTTTCTTGGTTGCATTTTGTTCCGGTGGGTGCGCGCGAGCGCACCCGCTGGGTGTAGCCCACGAGGCCTCGGAGGAGTGTTTTGACTCCTTCGAGGTCTTAGTGCCTTTCGTGATGGCTCAGCCGGTTTGGTTGTTCCCTCATGCGAACTGACCGTAGCCCGGGTGCATAGTCGAGTCCCAAGTTCTCGGGCTGGTATGTTGACGCTGTCAATGGTTTGGCCGGAGCCGGGTTTGCGAGAGCAGCCCCCGAGCCTCCGCACATAGCGAGAGGACGGTCAAGGACAGACTCGGCTTTTTTCATACGCCCCTGCGTCGCCTTTCTGCAAGGAGGAGGGGGGAAAGCTCCATGTTGCCCTTGGAGGGCGCCGAACATGGTGTCTCTAGTGAGTTGCTAGCGGGTAATCCGAGTGGACGCCCGTGCCCCATTCGTTAGGGGTCGGCTAGTGGCCCAGAGGCGCGCTCCAAAAGTACATGCGGGTGATTCGCCGGACCCGGTCCCCTTTTGACGGGGTCCAAGGGCTCGATGCCTCCCTCTGGTGGGATTCCGTTACAAAATCGCTCCCGCTGGTCTCGGAAATGTCCTAGGGTACCTCGGGAGCGTAGCCCGAGCCTTGGTTATGTATCGGACATACCCAGGGTCATCCCTCGCTCTGCGTGCTCTAAGGCAGCTGTCGAACCCTTCGGGGGCCAGCCTACGAACCCTTGATCAGTAGTGGGCGCGGAGCCTGAGTGGCCTGAGGCGGCTGTTGAACCCTTCCGAGGGGCCAGCCTTCGAACCTCTGACCAGTAGTGGGCGCGGAGCCCGAGTGCTCTGAGGCGGCTGTTGAACCCCTCCGAGGGGCCAGCCTTCGAACCTCTGATCAGTAGGGGGCTTGGAGCCCGCTTCCTTCGTGGAGAAGGATCCCTTTCGGAGTATCCCCTTTCCCGGTCCCTGTAGCAAGAGAGAGAAAGGGGAAGAGGAAAAGGATACGAAATTGAACGACGTGGCACACCTTTTTTGACACAGTCATTATGGTGGAGGTGAAGCGTCGCTCGCTTTGCCTGCCAAAGGTGCCGCCTGCCCTGCCGCAGAGTTAACGCGACGGGACGAGTGGTTGGTGGGGTAGCCGTTGTGTGTGTGCGAGCTATTTGAGGAACGGAACACGGGCGCGTCGTCTTCACGCCGTGGGAGAGGGCTCTCTCGTTGTCCCAGGAGGGGACATGAGCCTGCAGACGACTTGACCGCTGCTTCTGCCCACCTGCTGCCGCTATTACTGCCGGCCCATTTCTGGCCATATCGACCGTCACGCCTTCTCCCGCGGCTGATTGACCCGTGACCGATGTGCTCGGTTGGCACTGTTGGGTCATGCGCGGGGTTGCCTCGAACGCGGCACCGGTTCCGCAGTCGAGGAGGCGCGGGACTGGCGCGAGTGGCGGTGCAGTTTCTCGCACGTAGTAACCGACGCGCCGGTTACATGACGTGTGGGCCTAGGCCTCCATGCTGGACGCGGCGAAGTCGGAGGGGTGCGCCCTCTTGGTGCGGTTGCATGCCGCCTGCATGGCGGTCCGCTTTTTCACCCGCTGGTCCGGGCGATAGTGGAGGAATGCTTGTAACCGCTGGGCTGTTGTGTGCTCCGCGCGCGGCGGTTTGGCTCCTTCTGTCCTAGGGCAGCTTTGCATGACGCGTGGGACCTAGCCCCCGTGTCGTGGGGGGAGCACCTTGGAGCGTGTTGGAGAAGACTCAGTCCGCGACGGCTAAGGGCGCAAGTGGGGAGAGTCGCCTTTAAAAGGAGGGTTGAAAGCTCTCTTGTGAGTTTTGGTGTTTGGATGACAACTCAATTAAAGGACTAACAAGTGTACTAAGTGTTGAACAGGTGCTTAAGGTAAAGCCTACAGGGTTCAACACAAGTGAACAAATGTGATGGTCCAAGAACTGGATTATGGATACATAATGGACATCACAAGTAAGTTGGACATTGCAAAAGTGATACTCGGGTGCGTAGCTCGGAGACAACTGATCAAGCCAAGGACGGAGGCAAGAAAAGCTTCGAGGTACCAAGTGCACGGGAGAAGGTCAAGGAGGCTGAGGAACCCAAAGCCAAGGGTGAAGAAGAAGGCTTGCAAAGTCAAGGGTGATCGAGTTGAGAACAGCTATGGCACATCAAGGATCACTACATAAGGACGTGACTTACAACCAATGAGGTAACAGCTACAGTTATGTGGTGTAAGTCATAAGGCTCAAGACCAAGCTCTAAGAAGGAGATCAAGGTCACTAGAAGGAGAACAAGTGTCAAAACCAGAACTGGAAGCAGCCCAAAAGAGCTAAGTTCACCTTGATCTTTAGTTTGGGTTGTTCCTATGTTTGGAGATGTTCTATGTGATCTTTGCAGGATGTTGGAGCCAAGAAATGTCAATCTAGATCAAGCCAAGCAGACTTGATGATTTATGAGTCCAACATCGAAACTCATGCATGTGAAATGCTATAGATGTAATAATTAAGAGAAGGTATGTTTCTAGACTTAGTACATTGGTTTTAGTGTACTAATATAATTGTCTAAGTGTTAGAAACAGAAAGAAGAAGAAAAGGAAAGAGGTGCAAAAGGCTTGGCTGTGTACAGCCAAGACTCTGCTCAGTCTGGGTGCACCGGACTATCCGGTGGCTCACCGGACAGTGTCCGATGCGCCAGGCTGGCTCGAGCGAAGTGGCCGCTCTCGGGAATTCACCGGCGACGTACGGCTATAATTCACCGGACTGTCCGGTGAGCCAACGGTCGGCCGGGCCAACGGTCGGCCGCACGATCTGCGCGGGACACGTGGCCAAGCCAATGGCTAGATGGAGGCACCGGACTATCCGGTGTGCACCGGACATGTCCGATGCGCCAACGGCTCCAAGACTGCCAACGTCGGTGTCGGTGTTCCGAGACCGGGGGGTCCCTGGCCGATGAGTGAATGTCGCCGCGTGCCCCAGCCCAGATGGGTTGAGCGCGACGGCGAGCGCGAAGGGGGGAGAGCGAGGCGGCCGGAGACCGGCGTGAGAGAGGTGGGAATCCCGCGGCCTTCGTGTTCGTCCCGCGCCCAGGTCGGGTGCACTTGCAGTAGGGGGTTACAAGCGTCCACGCGGGAGAGGGAGCGAGCGGCTCCAGGCTAGCGCCTGTTCTCGTCCTCGTCCCCGCGCGGCCAACCTTCTCTAAGAGGGCCCTGGTCCTCCCTTTTATAGACGTAAGGAGAGGATCCAGGTGTACAATGGGGGGTGTAGCAGGGTGCTACGTGTCTAACGGAGGTGAGCTAGCGCCCTAGGTACATGCCGTTGTGGCAGCCGGAGAGATCTTGGCACCCAGCTGGTGTGATGTCGTGGCCGTCGAAGGAGCGATGGAGCTTGGCGGAGGGACAGCTATTGGAGCGGTTGAGCCCTTGCTGACGTCCTCTTGCTTCCGTAAGGGGGCGGAGAGCCGCCGTCGTCACAGAGCATGCGGGGCGCTATCATTGCCTATCTAGCGGCGCGAGCCAGATGGGACGCCGGTCTTGTTCCCTGCGGCCCGAGTCAGCTCGGGGTAGGGTGATGATGGCGCCTCCTGTCGACGTGGCTGGTCTACGCCCTAGGTTGGGCGATGTGGAAGCTCCTCCGAAGCCGAGGTTGAGTCCGAGCCCCCGGGTTGGGCGAGGCGGAGATCGTCGTCTTCTGGGGCCGAGCCCAAGTCCGAGCCCTGGGTCGGGTGAGGCGGAGATCGTCGTCTTCTGGGACTTAGCCCGAGTCCGAGCCCTGGGTCGGGCGAGGCGGAGATCGTCGTCTTCTGGGACTTAGCCTGAGTCCGTGCCCTGAGTCGGGCGGAGCGGAGATCGTCGTCTTCTGGGACTTAGCCCGAGTCCGAGCCCTGGGTCGGGCGGAGCGGAGTTCGCCGTCTTCCGGGACTTAGCCCGAGTCCGAGCCCTGGGTCGGGCAGAGTTCGCCGTCTTCCGGGACTTAGCCCGAGTCCGAGCCCTGGGTCGGGCGGAGCGGAGTTCGCCGTCTTCCGGGACTTAGCCCGAGTCCGAGCCCTGGGTCGGGTGGAGTTCGCCGTCTTCCGGGACTTAGCCCGAGTCCGAGCCCTGGGTCGGGCGGAGTTCGCCGTCTTCCGGGACTTAGCCCGAGTCCGAGCCCTGGGTCGGGCGAAGCGGAGCTTCCTATGGTGCCTCCGGCAGGGCCTGACCGCCTGTCAGTCTTACTCTGTCCAGTGGCACTGTAGTCGGTGTGGCGTAGGCGGCGCTGTCCTTTCGTCAGGCCAGTCAGTGGAGCGGCGAAGTGATGGTGGTCACTTCGGCTCTACCGGCGGGGGGTGCGTGCCAGGATAAGGGTGTCAGGCCACCTTTGCATTAAATGCTCCTGCGACTTGGTCGGTCGGTGCAGCGATTTGGTCAGGGTTGCTTCTTAGCGAAGGCAGGGCCTCGGGCGAGCCGGGAATATGTTCGCCGCAAAAAGGGGGGCCTCGGGCGAGACGGAAATCCTCCGGGGTCGGCTGCCCTTGTCCGAGGCTAGGCTCGGGTGAGGCGTGATCGTGTCCCTCAAATGGACTGATCCCTGACTTAATCGCACCCATCAGGCCTTTGTAGCTTCATGCTGATGGGGGTTACCAGCTGAGAATTAGGAGCCTTGAGGGTACCCCTAATTATGGTCCCCGACAGTAGCCCCCGAGCCTCGAAGGGAGTGTTTGCACTCGCTTGGAGGCTTTCGTCGCACCTTTTTGCAAGGGGACCAGCCTTTCTCGGTTGCGTTTTGTTCCGGTGGGTGTGCGCGAGCGCACCCACCGGGTGTAGCCCCCGAGGCCTCGGAGGAGTGGTTTCACTCCTTCGAGGTCTTACTGCCTCACGTAGTGCTTCGGCTGGTCTGGTCGTTCCCTCATGCGAACTGCCGTAGCCCAGGTGTACGGTCGGGTCCCAAGTTCTCGGGCTGGTATGTTGACGCTGTCAACGGTTTGGCCGGAGCCGGGTTTGCGAGAGCAGCCCCCGAGCCTATGCACAGAGCGAGAGGGCGGTCAGGGGTAGACTCGGCTTTTTTACATACGCCCCTGCGTCGCCTTTCCGCAAGGAGGAGGGGGAAAGCGCCATGTTGCCCTCGATGGGCGTCGAACATGGTGTCTCCGACGAGCTGCAAGCGGGTAATCCGAGTGGACATTCGTGCCCCGTTCGTTAGGGGTCGGCTAGGGGCCCAGAGGCACGCCCAAAAGTACCTGCGGGTGATCTGCCAGACCCGGTCCCCTGGCGACGGGGTCCGAGGGCTCGATGCCTCCCTCTGGTGGGATTCTGTTACAAGATCGTTCCCGCTGGTCTCGGAAATGTCCTAGGGTACCTCAGGAGCGCAGCCCGAGCCTTGGTTATGTATCGAACGTACCCATGGTCATCCCTCGCTCGGCGTCTGAGGCGGCTGTGAACCCTTCGGGGGCCAGCCTTCGAACCCCTGATCAGTATTGGGCGCGGAGCCCGAGTAGCCTGAGGCGGTCGTTGAACCCTTTCGTGGGGCCGGCCTTCGAACCCCTGACCAGTAGTGGGTGTAGGGCCCACGCGATCTGAAGCGGCTGTTGAACCCTTCCGGGGGGCCAGCCTTCGAACCTCTGATCAGTAGGGGGGCTCGGAGCCTGGTTCCTTCTCGGGGAAGGATCCTTTTCGGGGTATCCCCCTTTCCCGGTCCCTGTTGCAAGAGAGAGAAAGAGGAAAAACGGAAAAGGATACGAAATCGAACGACGCGGCGTACCTTTTTGGACGCGTTCATTTTGGCGAAGGGGAAGCGTCGCCTGCTTCTCCTGCCAGAGGCGCCGCGTGTCCCGTCGCGGAGTTAATGTGACGGGGCGAGTGGTTGGAGAGGCGACTGTTGCGCGCGCGCGAGCCGCTCGAGGAACGGATCACAGGCGCGTCGTCTTCACGCCGTGGGAGAGGGTTCTCTCGCTGTCCCCAGACGGGACGTAAGCTTGGCTGACGACGCGACCGCTGCGCCTGCTTGCCTGCCACCGCCATTACTGCTGGCCCACTTCTGGCCGTGTTGACCATCGCGCCAGGCTGGCGCTGCTGGGTCGCGCGCCGGGTCGCCTCGAGTCGCTGTATTGGTTCCGCAGTCGAGGAGGTGCGGTGGTGGCGCGGGTGGCGATGCAGTTACTCACACGTAGCAAACGGCGCACCGGTTGCACGACGCGTGGGCCTGGGCCTCTATGCCGGGCGTGTTGGGAGTCGGAGGAGTGCGCCCACTCGGCGCGGTTGCATGCCGCCTGCATGGCTGCCCACCCTTTCGCCCGTTGGTCTGGGCAAAAGTGGAGGGTCGCTTGTAACCGCTGGGCGGTTGTGTGCACCGCGCGCGGCGGTTTGGCTTCTTCTGCCCTGAGTTGGCTTGCATGACGTGTGGGACCCAGCCCCCGCGCCGTAGGGGAGGACCTTGGAGTGTGTTGGAGAAGACTCAGCCCGTGACGGCTGGGGGCGCGAGTAGGGAGGACCGTCCTTAAAAGGAGGGTGACCCCTTTGGAGGGCGACCATGTCTTCACGCTCCCTTATGCATCGTGTCTTTCCACCTTCCAGGCCCCCGGATGGGGGAGATCCGTCGTCTTTCCGCCTCGTCGTTGGGGGAACGCAACTCCGCGGGAGTTGGTACCTTTCAGCCATCGTTCGGCTTCAAGGATTTTCATCACACAGCCCGGTTGCACCCCTCCGCTGGTGGTCACCCAAGACGGTGACCTCCAGCTCCTGGATGGGGAGAGGCAAGCCGGGCTGTGATCTCGATCCCGCCCTCGGCGTCGAGGGTGTTCGTCATCCTCGCTGGGGCGGGGAGCGAGGCGAGCCGGGGCTCTACCTCCTGCGCGGGTCGGCGGGCCACCTCTTCTTCCAGCTTCTGGTGGTGGCAATCGCCCTCCAGCCCTGCGGCGGAGACGTCCTCCAGCCATGCCGGGGGAGGCGAACTGTTGCTACCCAGCTAGGATGCAACGTTCCGTCCTCTTCCTCGCTTGCGTGGCGAGGACAGGAGTGAGGACCTGCCGATGCGCCTTGGGGCGACCCGCGTTTGCTGGTGATTCGCCCAGAGCTTGTCGCTCCACGGGCTTCCCTGTCGTGGGGGTTGTCCATACCCGCGGGGACGGAACCGGAGTTCCGTTTGTAATGGCACCTTGAGTGCCGGTGTTTTTGTTCATTGTGGCTGTCGGGGCCTGAACATGTATGTAGTTTCGGCACAGAGCCGTGTATTTTCCTCCTTTCCGAGCACTGAAACTCGCCTGTTGGTTGTCTGAACCGCTTCACCAAGCGTGAGTCGCCCTGTGTACAAGTGACGAGTGAGGTATCCATATCCCGGAGGCGTAGGAGTCCCTCGGCTCGGTCGGCCTTGTTGTCCGAGGCTTCTCTAACTTAGTTGAAGGAACCCCTCGGCCGCTCTTCGATGAGCCGAGGCCGGGGGTAGCGGCGTCAACATGGGCAGAGGCAGAGTTGTCTTGAAAAGGAAACCTGGTTGGCCGGAGCCTGGCCGGGTCGTCCGTCGGCGGGACCGACGCCGGAATTGACCAGCCGAGGCCTCGGGTCGGGCTGACGTCCTCGGAGGGCAGCCGGCCGAGGCCCCGGGGTGACCGACCGAGCCGCCTGCTCGGGCCGGATTGACGTCCTTGGAAGGTAACTGGCCGAGGCCCCGGGGCGACTGGCCGAGCCGCCTGCTCAGGCCGGATTCCCGGAGAAGACCCTAGCGGCGATGGCCCGGGCGTGGTGATGACGTCGTCCTCCAGAGTGGAGATCCTCGGACCGCGTCGCCGTTCGAGGCTAGGTCGGCCCTCGCCGATGGTGTCGTCGATGCCAAGGGTGCTGCTGCTCCCTTCAGCCGTCAAGATCCGAGCCTGCAGGATCGGATTGTCTTGTAGCGTGTGTTTCCTGCGGCCGCCGAGGCCTGAACACACCCTCGTCGTGTTGTAAAGCTGCGTCTCTTTTCCTTTTATTTCGAGTATCTGGACTTTTTTGTTGGTAACAGAAATGTTTGTGCGAGCAAGAGTTGCTTCTCGCGGAAGGTGACGAGTGAGGTATCCGTATCCCGGAGGCGTAGGAGTCCCTCGGCTCGGTCGGCCTTGCCGCTTACGCGCACTCTTACCCGTCCATGGGGCTCTGTCACCGACGCAGTCGAGAAGGCTCGGAGGATCGCTTCGGCAGAAGAGCTTTCGGGCGTGAAGACTTGTTTGGTCCGTAGAATCACTTATCCGAACGTGAGTTACTTATCGCAGAAGGTGATGAGTGAGGTATCAGTATCCCGGAGGCGTAGGAGTCCCTCGGCTCGGTCAGCCTTAGCTGCTTACATGTACTCCATCGTTTTCAGGATCCACTTTCGAAGTAGCCAAAAAGCGCGAAAGACATTCTGGCAGAAAAGATCTTTTTTCGAGGAATATTTGGACGCAGAGGGGGTTCCCCCCTTTTAGCCCCGAGGGAGGGTCGGGCTTTGCCGAGGCGAGGCCGACCCTTCCTTGATGACTAAACTTTGCGTGGGTGCGAGGCATATGATCAACTTGAAAACATCTTAAGGGTAGAAGCGACGTAGCTGTTGGATGTTCCAGGCGTTGTCGTAGACCTCGCCTTGGCTGTTTGCCAGCTTGTATGTTCCGGGCTTCAGAACCTTGGCGATGACGAATGGCCCCTCCCAGGGAGGCGCGAGCTTGTGCCGCCCTTGGGCGTCTTGTCGCAGCCGAAGCACCAGGTCGCCCACCTGGAGGTCTCGGGACCGGACCCCTCGGGCGTGGTAGCGTCAGGGACTGCTGGTACCGCGCCGAGTGTAGCAAGGCCTGGTCCCGAGCCTCCTCCAGCTGGTCCAGCGAGTTTTCTCAGCTGACTTGGTTGCTTTGGTCGGTGTAGGCCCTCGTCCTCGGGGAGCCGTATTCTAAGTCTGTGGTTAAGATGGCTTCGGCCCCATAGACTAGAAAGAACGGCGTGAAGCCCGTGGCTTGGCTCGGCGTTGTCCTCAGACTCCAGACCACCGAGGGGAGTTCCTTCATCCATCGCTTGCCGAACTTGTTGAGGTCGTTGTAGATCCGAGGCTTGAGCCCTTGTAGAATCATGCCGTTGGCACGCTCCACCTGCCCATTCGTCATGGGATGAGCCACGGCGGCCCAGTCCACCCGGATGTGGTGATCCTCGCAGAAGTCCAGGAACTTTCTGCCGGTGAACTGGGTGCAGTTGTCGGTGATGATGGAGTTCGGGACCCCGAAGCGATGGATGATGTTGGTGAAGAACGCCACCACCTGCTCGGACCTGATGCTGTTCAGGGGTCGGACCTCGATCCACTTGGAGAATTTGTCGATGGCGACCAGCAGGTGCGTGTAGCCCCCGGGTGCCTTCTGCAAGGGGCCGACGAGGTCCAGACCCCACACCGCAAAAGGCCGGGTGATGGGTATCGTCTGCAGAGCCTGAGCGGGCAGATGGGTCTGCCTCGCGTAGAATTGGCACCCTTCGCAGGTGCGGACGATTCGGGTAGCGTCAGCCACCGCCGTCGGCCAGTAGAAGCCTTGCCGGAAAGCGTTCCCGACGAGGGCTCGAGGCGCTGCGTGATGGCCGCAAGCCCCCGAGTGTATCTCTCGCAGGAGTTCCTGACCTTCGGCGATGGAGATGCATCGCTGGAGGATGCCTGAGGGGCTGCGGTGGTAGAGCTCCTTCTCATCTCCCAGCAAGACGAATGACTTGGCGCGCCGCGCCACCCGCCGAGCCTCGGCTCGGTCGAGGGGCAGCTCTCCTCGGTGGAGATATTGCAGGTACGGGGTCCGCCAGTTTTGATTAGGCGCGACCCCGCTTTGCTCCTCCTCGACGCGCAGTGCCTCACCCTCGGGGGCCAAGGGTACCTCGGACTGAACCGAGGGCGCCTCGGGTCGAGCTGAGGGTGCCTCGGACTGAGCCGAGGGCGCCTCGGGTTGAGCCGTGGGCGCCTCGGACTGGGCCGAGGGTACCTCGGGCTCGGACGTGTCGTCGATCTTGACGGAAGGTTGATGCAGGTCTCGGGAGAAGATGTCCGGGGGAACCGCCGTTCGCCCCGAGGCAATTTTAGCCAGCTCGTCTGCAGTCTCGTTGTAGCACCGAGCGATGTAGTTGAGCTCGAGCCCGTAGAACTTGTCTTCCAGGCGCCGAACCTCATCGCAGTAGGCCTCCATCTTCGGGTCGCGGCAATGGGAGTTCTTCATGACTTGGTCGATGACGAGCCGCGAGTCACCACGAGCATCGAGGCGTCGGACCCCTAGCTCGATGGCGATCCGCAACCCGTTGACCAGGGCCTCATATTCGGCCACATTGTTGGACGCCGGAAAGTGGAGGCGTAGCACGTAGCGTAGATGCTTTCCGAGGGGTGAGATGAAGAGTAGGCCTGCGCCGGCTCCTGTCTTCATCAGCGACCCGTCGAAGAACATGGTCCAGAGCTCCGGTTGGATCGGAGCCGTCGGTAGCTGGGTGTCGACCCATTCAGCCACGAAGTCCGCTAAGACCTGGGACTTAATGGCTTTCCGAGGAGCGAACGAGATTGTCTCGCCCATGATCTCCACCGCCCACTTTGCGATCCTACCCGAGGCCTCTCGGCACTGGATGATCTCCCCCAGGGGGAAGGATGACACCACAGTTACCGGATGAGACTCGAAGTAGTGTCGCAGCTTCCATCGCGTTAGGATCACCGCGTACAGCAGCTTCTAGACTTGTGGGTAGCGGATCTTGGTTTCGGACAGTACCTCACTGACGAAGTAGACTGGCCTCTGAACGGGCAGTGCATGCCCCTCTTCTTGCCTCTCGACCACAATCGCGGCGCTAACCACCTGGGTGGTCGCGGCGACGTAGACCAGGAGGGCTTCTCCGGCAGCTGGGGGCACCAAGATAGGCGCCTTTGTGAGGAGCGCCTTCAGGTTCCCGAGGGCTTCCTCGGCCTCAGGGGTCCAAGTGAAGCACTTGGCCTTCCTTAAGAGGCGGTACAGAGGTAGACCTCTTTCGCCGAGGCGTGAGATGAAATGGCTCAGAGCCGCGAGGCATCCCATGACCCTCTGTACGCCTTTCAAGTCCTTGATGGGCCCCATGCTAGTAATGGCTGCGATTTTTTCCGGGTTGGCTTCGATGCCTCGCTCGGAGACGATGAACCCCAAGAGCATGCCTCGGAGCACCCCGAAGACACACTTTTCGGGATTGAGCTTGACACCTTTCGCCTTGAGACATCGGAATGTCGTTTCAAGGTCAGAAAGGAGGTCGGAGGCTTTCCTCGTCTTGACTACGATGTCATCGACGTAGGCCTTGACCGTGCGGCCAATGTGTTCGCCGAACACATGGTTCATGCACCGCTGGTACGTCGCGCCCGCATTCCTCAAACCGAACGGCATGGTGACATAGCAGTACATGCCGAAGGGTGTGATGAAAGAAGTCGCGAGCTGGTCGGACTCTTTCATCTTGATTTGATGATACCCCGAGTAGGCATCGAGGAAAGACAGGGTTTCGCACCCAGCAGTGGAATCCACGATCTGGTCGATGCGAGGCAGAGGGTAGGGAACCTTCGGACATGCTTTGTTGAGACCAGTGTAGTCTACACACATCCGCCATTTCCCCCCTTTCTTTCTCACAAGCACAGGGTTGGCAAGCCATTCGGGATGGAATACCTCTTTGATGAACCCCTGCCGCCATTAGCTTGTGAATCTCCTCGCCTATAGCTCTGCGCTTCTCCTCGTCGAATCGGCGCAGCGGCTGCTTGACGGGTCGTGCTCCGGCTCGGATGTCCAGCGAGTGCTCGGCGACATCCCTCGGTACACCGGGCATGTCCGAGGGACTCCACGCGAAGACGTCGGCGTTCGCGCGGAGAAAGTCGACGAGCACTGCTTCCTATTTGGGATCGAACCCGGAGCCGATCCGGATTTGCTTGGAGGTGTCGCCGCTGGGGTTGAGGGGGACAGACTTAACCGTCTCCGCTGGCTCGAAGTTGCCGGCGTGACGCTTCACGTCTGGCACCTCCTTAGAGAGGCTCTCCAGGTCGACGACGAGGGCCTCGGACTCGGCGAGGGCCTCGGCGTACTCCACGCACTCCACGTCGCATTCGAACGCGTGTTTGTATGTAGGGCCGACGGTGATGACCCCGTTGGGGCCCGACATCTTGAGCTTCAGGTAGGTGTAGTTGGGGACGGCCATGAACTTCGCGTAGCATGGCCTCCCCAGTACCGCGTGGTAGGTTCCTCGGAACCCGACCACCTCAAACGTCAGGGTCTCCCTTCGGAAGTTGGAGGGTGTTCCGAAGCAGACGGGAAGGTCGAGCTGTCCGAGGGGTTGGACGCGCTTCTCGGGGATGATCCCATGGAAGGGCGCAGCGCCTGCCCAGACAGAGGACAGATCAACACGCAGGAGCCCAAGGGTCTCGGCGTAGATGATGTTAAGGCTGCTGCCTCCGTCCATGAGGACCTTGGTGAGCCTGACGTTGCCAATGACGGGGTCGATGACGAGCGGGTATTTCCCCGGGCTCGACACATGGTCGGGGTGATCGTCTCGGTCGAAGGTGATGGGCTTGTCGGACCAGTCTAGATAGACTGGCGCCGCCACCTTAACCGAGCAGACCTCCCGGCGCTCTTGCTTGCGGTGCCGAGCCGAGGCGTTCGTCGCTTGCCCACCATAGATCATGAAGCAGTCGTGGACCTCGGGGAACTCTCCTGCCTGGTGATCTTCCTTCTTGTCGTCGTCGCGGGCCTTGCCACCCTCCGCGGGTGGCCCGGCCCTGTGGAAGTGGCGCCGAAGCATGACGCACTCCTCCAGGGTGTGCTTAACCAGTCCCTGGTGATAGGGGCACGGCTCCTTGAGCATCTTGTCGAAGAGGTTGGCACCTCCGGGGGGGCTTCCGAGGGTTCTTGTACTCGGCGGCGGCGACAAGGTCCGCGTCGGCGGCGTCGTGTTTCGCTTGCGACTTCTTCTTGCCCTTCTTCTTGGCGCCGCGCTGAGTTGACGCCTCGGGAGTACCTTCCGATGGGCGGCCCTGGGGCTGCTTGTCCTTTCGGAAGATAGCCTCGACCGCCTCCTGGCCGGAGGCGAACTTGGTGGCGATGTCCATCAGCTCGCTCGCCCTGGTTGGGGTCTTGCGGCCCAGCTTGCTCACCAGGTCGCGGCAGGTGGTGCCAGCGAGGAACGCGCCGATGACATCCGAGTCGGTGATGTTGGGCAGCTCGGTGCGCTGCTTCGAGAATCACCGGATGTAGTCTCGGAGAGACTCTCCCGGCTGCTGTCGGCAGCTTCGGAGGTCCCAGGAATTCCCGGGGCGCACATACGTGCCCTGGAAATTGCCGGCGAAAGCTTGGACTAGGTCGTCCCAGATGGAGATCTGCCCCAGAGGCAGGTGCTCCAACCAGGCGCGAGCGGAGTCGGATAGGAACAGGGGAGGTTGCGGATGATGAGGTTGTCATTGTTCGTTCCACCTAGCTGGCAGGCCAGACGGTAGTCCGCGAGCCACAGTTCCGGTCATGTCTCCCCTGAATACTTCGTGATAGTAGCCGGGGGTCGGAACCGGGTCGGGAACGGCGCCCGTCGGATGGCTCGGCTGAAGGCTTGCGGAACGAGTGGTTCGGGCGAGGGACTCTGATCCTCCCCGCTGTCGTAGCGTCCCCCACGCCTGGGGTGGTAGCCTCGGCGCACCCTCTCGTCGAGGTGGGCCCGTCGGTCGCGGTGGTGGTGCTCGTTGCCGAGGCGACCCGGGGCCGCAGGCGCGGTGTTGCGCGTGCGCCCGGTGTAGACCGAGGCTTCCCGCATGAATCGGGACGTCGCAGCATGAGGTTCCGAGGGGTACCCCTGCCTTCGGGAGGCAGAGCTCTCGGCCCGTCGGACCGCGGTGCCTTCCAGGAGATTCTTGAGTTCTCCCTGGATTCGCCGCCCCTCGGTGGTTGATGGCTCTGGCATCGCGCGAAGAAGCATTGCTGCTGCCGCCAGGTTCTGGCCGACCCCACTGGATGCGGGTGGTGGCCTGAGCCTGACGTCGTCGGCGATGCGGTGCTGGAAGCCCTGGGGTAGATGACATATTTCTCCGGCCGGAGGTTGGCCCGCCCATGCCTGCCCGACGTCCCGACGGATCGGCTCCAGCGCTCCTGCTCCCTCGTCGAGCCTGGCCTGCACCCCGCGGATTTGCTCGAGCTGTGGGTCATGACCCCCCGCCTGAACGAGGACCACAGCTAGCTCCCGTGGGATGTCAACGCGAGGCACCGGCCTAGGGAGGTCACCGTCCTCCGGCATGCCGAGATGGCTGCCTTCGGGGGGACCCCCTAGATCGACGTGGAAGCATTCGCGACTTGGGCCGCGATCCTCGTCGCCGAGGCTTCGGCCACCGTCGGAACAGTCGGAAAGGCAGTAGTCGCATGCGGTCATGATGTCCCGCATGGCACTGGGGTTACCAAGTCCAGAGAAATCCCAACAGATGCTGGGTTCGTCGTCTTCCTCGGACCCAGAGGGCCCATAGGTCGAGACGTCCGTCAGCCGGTCCCAAGGTGACCGCACACGAAACTCCAGAGGGTCTGGATTTGCCTCTACAAGAGCGCCCGCCAAAGCGAAGTCGCTAGACGGGTTGAGGCTGAACCCAAAAGACGCGGGATGGGAATCGATCGGTACCTTTTGGTCGACGGGTGGCGATAAGGTCGCGTCGGGGACTGACTGCGCCGTCGTCTCAGGTACGAGGGTGACATCCAGCAAGCTTTTCGCGAGCGTGCTGGCGTCGTCCGCTTGCTCGGGGTTGGTGTGTTGTGGGGAGACGGCGCTCGCCTTTGTCTCAAACGCGAGGTCGACGCCTGGTGCGCCCCCCGTTGGGGTGCCGGGACCGTCGACTCGCTCGACAGCCGACGAGGCGCTGCCTCCTGCTTGGCCTTGGTTGCCCCGGCCTCCTCCTCCGTCGACGGGGGAGAGGACGGGGTGAGCTTGAAGGTTGTTCTTCCACCATGCGGGGAAGACGTCGCCGATTCCGCCGTCGGCAGGCGGGTTGTCGGCCGCCACTGTTGTTGTCGCACGGCGGTGGAAGGAGTATCATGTCGTAGCTGCCGTCGAGGGACATGAACTCAAGACTCCCGAAATGGAGCACCGTCCCGGGTTGGAGAGGTTGCTGGAGACTGCCCATCTAGAGCTTGACGGGAAGCTATTCGTCAACTCGCAGCAGGCCCCTACCTGGCGCGCCAACTGTCGGCGTTCCGAGACCGGGGGTCCCTGGGCCGACGAGTGAATGTCGCCGCGTGCCCCAGCCCAGATGGGTCGAGCGCGAGGGCGAGCGCGAAGGGGGGAGAGCGAGGCGGCCGGAGACCGGCGTGAGAGAGGTGGGAATCCCGTGGCCTTCGTGTTCATCCCGCGCCCAGGTCGGGTGCGCTTGTAGTAGGGGGTTACAAGCGTCCACGCGGGAGAGGGAGCGAGCGGCTCCAGGCGAGCGCCTGTTCTCGTCCTCGTCCCCGCGCGGCCAACCTTCTCTAAGAGGGCCCTGGTCCTCCCTTTTATAGATGTAAGGAGAGGATCCAGGTGTACAATGGGGGGTGTAGCAGGGTGCTACGTGTCTAGCGGAGGTGAGCTAGCGCCCTAGGTACATGCCGTTGTGGCAGCCAGAGAGATCTTGGCACCCAGCTAGTGTGATGTCGTGGCCGTCGAAGGAGCGATGGAGCTTGGCGGAGGGACAGCTGTTGGAGCGGTTGAGCCCTTGCTGACGTCCTCTTGCTTCCGTAAGGGGGCGGAGAGCCGCCGTCGTCACAGAGCATGCGGGGCACCATCATTGCCTATCTGGCGGCGCGAGCCAGATGGGACACCGGTCTTGTTCCCTGCGGCCCGAGTCAGCTCGGGGTAGGGTGATGATGACGCCTCCTGTCGACGTGGCTGGTCTACGCCCTAGGTTGGGCGATGTGGAAGCTCCTCCGAAGCCGAGGTTGAGTCCGAGCCCCCGGGTCGGGCGAGGCGGAGATCGTCGTCTTCTGGGGCCGAGCCCAAGTCCGAGCCCTGGGTCGGGCGAGGCGGAGATCGTCGTCTTCTGGGACTTAGCCCGAGTCCGAGCCCTGGGTCGGGTGAGGCGGAGATCGTCGTCTTCTGGGACTTAGCCCGAGTCCGTGCCCTGGGTCGGGCGGAGCGGAGATCGTTGTCTTCTGGGACTTAGCCCGAGTCCGAGCCCTGGGTCGGGCGGAGCGGAGTTCGCCGTCTTCTGGGACTTAGCCCGAGTCTGAGCCCTGGGTCGGGCGGAGTTCGCCGTCTTCCGGGACTTAGCCCGAGTCCGAGCCCTAGGTCGGGCGGAGTTCGCCGTCTTCCGGGACTTAGCCCGAGTCCGAGCCCTGGGTCGGGCGGAGTTCGCCGTCTTCCGGGACTTAGCCCGAGTCCGAGCCCTGGGTCGGGCGGAGTTCGCCGTCTTCCGGGACTTAGCCCGAGTCCGAGCCCTGGGTCGGGCGAAGCGGAGCTTCCTATGGTGCCTCCGGCAGGGCCTGACCGCCTGTCAGTCTTACTCTGTCCAGTGGCACTGTAGTCGGTGTGGCATAGGCGGCGCTGTCCTTTCGTCAGGCCAGTCAGTGGAGCGGCAAAGTGACGGCGGTCACTTCGGCTCTGCCGGCGGGGGGTGCGTGCCAGGATAAGGGTGTTAGGCCACCTTTGCATTAAATGCTCCTGCGACTTGGTCGGTCGGTGCGGCGATTTGGTCAGGGTTGCTTCTTAGCGAAGGCAGGGCCTCGGGCGAGCCGGGAATATGTTCGCCGCAAAAAGGGGGGCCTCGGGCGAGACGGAAATCCTCCGGGGTCGGCTGCCCTTGTCCGAGGCTAGGCTCGGGTGAGGCGTGATCGTGTCCCTCAAATGGACTGATCCCTGACTTAATCGCACCCATCAGGCCTTTGCAGCTTCATGCTGATGGGGGTTACCAGCTGAGAATTAGGAGCCTTGAGGGTACCCCTAATTATGGTCCCCGACAGTCGGCTTCGCCATAGAAGGAAAGAAATCGGGCACCGGACAGTGTCCGGTGTGCACCGGACTGTCCGGTGCGCCACCCGGCAGAAGGCAAGATTTGCCTTCCTGGATTGCTTCCAACGGCTCCCTGGCTCCTTGTTCCTATATAAGGGACCCCTAGGCGCCTCAAGCAATACAAGCGCAGCCAACAAGTGTAGACTCCACTGGAATCAATTCTCACTCTCCCTCTTGTGTGTAACTCTATAGTTTGTGTAGAAGGCACAGCTATAAGCCTTAGAGAGAGGAGTAGTGCTGCTAAGAGCTAGAGCAAGGTCTTGAGCGTATCGTTACTCTGCCGGGGTGCTGCCAAGAAGTCTGTAAGCAGCCGCGGTTCTGTTGTAACTCCACTCAATAGTGAAAGGCTCTATCTTTCATACTGACAGATCTGAGCAAACGGAGGAAGGAGTTGAAATAGACTCCAAGCCCAGGTGTGGCTAACTCCAACGAGGACTAGGCAAGCATTTCAGGCTTGGCCGAACCTCGGGATAAACCCTTGCGTCTGTGTGCTCTGTTCTATCCTGACTCTCTGCCTTACTCGTCTTTATATCTGCACTTCAATACTTATCTGTGGTATAAGCTTGATTTGAAGTGCAGGACATTTTGAGACAGGATCTTCCATTCCGCTGCAACCTACTCGAAGAGTCTTCTCACTCCACTGCGTACTAAGTCTTCGAGTAGAGTAAGAATTTATGTTTTAAAGTAATAAGTTTTATTCGCCTATTCACCCCCCCTCTAGGCGACATCCAGGTCCTGTTCCCGGGTCAAAGGGAACTTTCAATTGGTATCAGAGCTAGGCCTCTCCAGTGTGGGCTTAGCCGTCCGGAGATAACGATGTCGTCACAAGAGGTAACTGTAGAAATTCTTTTAGGCGATGGCTCTAATTACAAATCTTGGTCTGTCTCTATTTATAATGCTTTCATGAGTGTTGATTCTGATTTGAGACAGATCTTTAGTAGAAGTATTTTTCCATCTGATATTAGTAAAAATCCCTCTAATGATGAACTAAGATGTTTATCTCTCAATCACCGTGCTTGCAACATCTTAGTTGATTCTCTTTCTAGAGGTGCTTATTTTGCCATCATGAGTAGTGATAATGATTTATTTGTTGATGCTCATGATTTATGGAATAGAATTAAAGTAAAATATTGTGTGGCAAATTGTACTCCCTATATTGCTTGTGATGCTAACCTTTCAATTGAAGAAGATCAAGAACGATGGGCACCCAACGATGAATCCACCTCGTCGACAGGTTTGGTCTCCACTAATAATAAGTGTTTTATTGCTAATAATGATGGTGGAGACAAAAGCCATGATGAGGAGGAATATGAGGATGATAGCGAGGATGAATGTTCATCACCTCAAGGTACATTTTCCTATTTGGCTTCCACTGACATTAATGACAGGGAAAATGAGACTGATGATGTGGAAGAAGAGGAGATTCGCCGTTTCTACATCCATCTCAACAAAGAGGACAAGGCACTCTTGGTTAAGCTGTTGAGAAGGAACAAGGAACAAGGCGAGACGCTTCTCAGGCTAGAGGAGTCCCTCATCAAAACCAACAACAGCCTGGAGAAGAAGACCAAAGAACATGAGAAGCTAAAGCGCTCTCATGATGATTTGGTCCAAAGGTATGAATATGTTTTAATTGAGCAAAGAAATAGTCATGATACATTATCTGATATTGCTCAACTTAAAACGGAAAATTCTATGCTTAAGAGTCAAGTAGAAACAATGGACCTAGAAAAACGTGCTCTAGGTAAAAAGTATGATATGTTGTCATATTCTCATAATAAATTAGTTGATGACCATATCATGCTTAATGTTGCTCATGAGGTTATAATTGCAAACTTAAATTCATGTGAACCTCATTCTCGCACGTGTGCGCATTTGAATTGTATATCATCATGTGCTAACCCCTGTTGCTCAAAAGAAAGCCAATCATTGATTGAGCAACAAGTTTTAGGGTTACAAAAGAAATTCTATGGGAATAAGAAGCAACGACAACTGAGGAGAAGACACTTTGCTCAACTCTCTCAAGATATCCACGGGCGCGTGGTGAAGAAGCTTGAGAAAGGAAAAACTGCAGCAAGTGTCAAGCTCAATAAGAAAAATGTTCCTAAAGATGAAGAAATCAACATGAGCTTGGAAAAAGGTAAAGATTCAATTAATCATGTTGTTTGCACTGACCCTCTCTCCATGTCATTCAAGTACACAAAGGGAAAAGGAAAAAGGAGGTGTTTCAAGTGCAAGAAGTTAGGCCACCTCATCGCGTCTTGTCCGTACAAAGACAAAAATGAAGGGACAAGGAGTTGTTTTGGATGCAACAATAAGGACCACACGATCACTTCATGTCCGGTCATGAAGAATCAAGGATGTGCATCCTCCAAAGTGACCCTCATCAAGGAAAATGACACACAGCAAGCGTCATGTCAGGTTGAGCGACGCTTCTGCTACAAGTGTGGTGAGCAGGGTCATCTATCCAAGGTATGTTATAAAGGTAAGATTCCTAAGCAAGTGAATTTGTGTCAATCTTATTCGCGTAGGAGACCCAAATCATACACTTGTGCTAGATCTATAACGAGATCACCTAGGACTAGCACAAAGGCAATTTGGGTACCAAAGGCACATTTAGATGATCATTATGGACCCGTCCCGAGATGGGTACCAAACTGTGCTAACTAGACCATGCAGGTGCCTTGAGATGGACTGGAGACCATGGGAGAGCTTAAGACGGTTATCTAAAACTCTATACTTAAGCTATTAATTGTTTTGGTGTTTATTGACCCAAGGTTGAATTATTGTGAAACACTAATCCCATGTTCATCTCAAGTGAAATAAGGTGTATAGGTCCTGAATCATTATTGGTGAATCAAGTAAAGGACTTTGATGAAAATCCACAACTTGCTCTCCAAAGGATGGTACCCATGTATTTTAAGTACATAATTGCAATTTAGTATTGCTCTTAAGTTGGCTTGTTGTGCTACCTGTCTTTGGAGTAGTTATGCTTTATGATTGCCTCTGTTAAATGAATCATAATGATGTTTGCTTAATCATGACTGGTGCTATATCTTTTGAATCATTCATGGGTAGCTCTTTCATTTGTTATATCCACAACGATTAACTCTCTTGGTGTATATGGATAAACCTCTTTTTGTAAGTCATGCTATGTGCAATTATGACATTTTGTTTAGTCCATGTTCACATGATTACCCTAGTTTGGTACTGTGTGAATTTCAAATCCATGTCGTGCCCTTTTGAGCTATGAGGTGCATGAGCAAAAGGAGCCCTGAATTGGTGATAACAAGTGCTCTCATAAAGGCAAAGGTATGGAAAATAGAACTGTGCAATTTTATTGAATATCTTGAAGTTCCATTGATAGTGATCATAGCTGTGTTCTTGCATTTCATTGGTAGCATCGTGGCTTAGGAGACTTATGCCTTAAAATGATGTTTCTTTTGTGCACCTAAGAAACCTTCTTAATTATGGCATGCTTAGACATTACGCTTTATACACATGATTGTGTTGATCTTCAATTGGTATATGCAATGATAGTTGAGTATGAAGCATGTCCAAGTTGCGGAAATGTTAGACTTCCTGTGAGTATTCAAATGGCTTAGGTGCTCCTAAGGCATGCATTGTTGTATTTAGTTAACCTTTCATTTAGCCCTCAATTTGTATTAAGTGGCTCTCAATTTGGTATTTAATTGATATCTCTTTGGGATGAAAGTGATGGAGTATGCCGTGACCAAGGTATGTTGTGATCCCCTCTAGTTCTAAGGAAGCTAGAATGTGCAAAGTGCAAGTCATTCAAATACTTGATGCACAACTTGAGGGGGAGCACACATAACTTGTGTCTTTTGAGACTAACTGTTTCTTGAGCAATCTTGTATAGTCTCTAGGTGGAGAAGAGAAGATAAGCAAGAAATGGAGCAATCAGGACTTGGGTACCTCTGTAAGTCAAGAAATTGGTATCTCAAGTCGTGAGTAAGTGCATATTTTTAGATTGCTCATGCTCTATAATATCTGGTGATAATAGATGCTTATTCTTAAATATCATGGAGCTATGGTAATAAATGAACTTTTGCAATTGGTATCTTTCAATTAGTAGCCGTGATAGTCTACTTCAATTGACATCTTTTGATAATCATTAGAATGGAAGTTTCTTCTTGTGCCAAATACTATAACTTGTTCTAAGTTTGGTGTCTTAGCAACAAGAAAAAGTAAGGATAAAGAATCAGGCACAAGTGTGAAGAAGCTCTTGAGAGATTAGATACTTTCAAGATGGGAAGTACACTACAACATGGTAAAGGTACAAAGGGAGTATTAATCTTTTTGAATATATGTATCTTACCTAAATGTTGATAGTGCATATGTTCAATAAGTAAGGGGGAGTTTTTGATAGTCGTTTTTCCTCTTTAACACCCTGCTGTCCCTTGACATCATCCTATGTTCTTGCTTGAGTATGGTTTTTGGTGTTTGATGTCAAAGGGGGAGAATTTGTGTATTAAAGCTTATCTCAACCTGAGAGGAAAGCTTATCCTAAGGGGTGATGTGTTAGTTTGAGCTTTGTCAAGTGTGATATTCATATGCTTCTTGCAATATTATATGTGTTGCATCATATGGACTAGTGATTCCGCTGCGATGAATTATTTGGCTTCTATAGTGTAATATATAGTCATGTGGTTAATGGTGCTTTAAGATTGCTTTAAATGAGTGTCTTAGTTTAAATTGGTATTAGTTTGAATTGGTATCTTAATGATGAATAGTTGTAGGTTGATATTCCTGTGATATATCCACTAAATTGAATGATGTTTAACTCTGATTACATGCATTTGTGTGGTATAGCATCATGGTTTGATTCTTGACACAATGCATACTAAAAAGTGCTAAGGTGTAGAAATGTTTCGATTTGCCTAAGTATGTGCAAATTGGCGTCTGAGGCCAAAATTATGTTTTTGAAGTAAGCACTTATTTAGGGGGAGCATTCTATAATCTTAGAATTCAAATTTGTGCTTCAAATCTTATTCTTATGTAAGCTTTAATTGTGTTGCCATCAATCACCAAAAAGGGGGAGATTGAAAGCTCTCTTGTGAGTTTTGGTGTTTGGATGACAACTCAATTAAAGGACTAACAAGTGTACTAAGTGTTGAACAGGTGCTTAAGGTAAAGCCTACAGGGTTCAACACAAGTGAACAAATGTGATGGTCCAAGAACTGGATTATGGATACATAATGGACATCACAAGTAATTTGGACATTGCAAAAGTGATACTCGGGTGCGTAGCTCGGAGACAACTGATCAAGCCAAGGACGGAGGCAAGAAAAGCTTCGAGGTACCAAGTGCACAGGAGAAGGTCAAGGAGGCTGAGGAACCCAAAGCCAAGGGTGAAGAAGAAGGCTTGCAAAGTCAAGGGTGATCGAGTTGAGAACAGCTACGGCACATCAAGGATCACTACATAAGGACGTGACTTACAACCAATGAGGTAACAGCTACAGTTATGTGGTGTAAGTCATAAGGCTCAAGACCAAGCTCTAAGAAGGAGATCAAGGTCACTAGAAGGAGAACAAGTGTCAAAACCAGAACTGGAAGCAGCCCAAAAGAGCTAAGTTCACCTTGATCTTTAGTTTGGGTTGTTCCTATGTTTGGAGATGTTCTATGAGATCTTTGCAGGATGTTGGAGCCAAGAAATGTCAATCTAGATCAAGCCAAGCAGACTTGATGATTTATGAGTCCAACATCGAAACTCATGCATGTGAAATGCTATAGATGTAATAATTAAGAGAAGGTATGTTTCTAGACTTAGTACATTGGTTTTAGTGTACTAATAGACTTGTCTAAGTGTTAGAAACAGAAAGAAGAAGAAAATAAAAGAGGTGCAAAAGGCTTGGCTGTGTACAGCCAAGACTCTGCTCAGTCTGGGTGCACCGGACTGTCCGGTGGCTCACCGGACAGTGTCCGGTGCGCCAGGCTGGCTCGAGCGAAGTGGCCGCTCTCGGGAATTCACCGTCGACGTACGGCTATAATTCACCGGACTGTCCGGTGTGCACCGGACTGTCTGGTGAGCCAACGGTCGACCGGGCCAACGGTCGGCCGCGCGATCTGCGCGGGACACGTGGCCGAGCCAACGGCTAGATGGAGGCACCGGACATGTCCGGTGCGCCAACGGCTCCAAGACTGCCAACGTCGGCTTCGCCATAGAAGGAAAGAAATCGGGCACCGGACAGTGTCCGGTGTGCACCGGACTATCCGGTGCGCCACCCGACAGAAGGCAAGATTTGCCTTCCTGGATTGCTTCCAACGTCTCCCTGGCTCCTTGTGCCTATATAAGGGACCCCTAGGCGCCTCAAGCAATACAAGCGCAGCCAACAAGTGTAGACTCCACTGGAATCAATTCTCACTCTCCCTCTTGTGTGTAACTCTATAGTTTGTGTAGAAGGCACAGCTATAAGCCTTAGAGAGAGGAGTAGTGCTGCTAAGAGCTAGAGCAAGGTCTTGAGCGTATCGTTACTCTGCCGGGGTGCTGCCAAGAAGTCTGTAAGCAGCCGCGGTTCTGTTGTAACTCCACTCAATAGTGAAAGGCTCTATCTGTCATACTGACAGATTTGAGCAAACGGAGGAAGGAGTTGAAATAGACTCCAAGCCCAGGTGTGGCTAACTCCAACGAGGACTAGGCAAGCATTTCAGGCTTGGCCGAACCTCGGGATAAACCCTTGCGTCTGTGTGCTCTGTTCTATCCTGACTCTCTGCCTTACTCGTCTTTATATCTGCACTTCAATACTTATCTGTGGTATAAGCTTGATTTGAAGTGCAGGACATTTTGAGACAGGATCTTCCATTCTGCTGCAACCTACTCGAAGAGTCTTCTCACTCCACTGCGTACTAAGTCTTCGAGTAGAGTAAGAATTTAAGTTTTAAAGTAATAAGTTTTATTCGCCTATTCACCCCCCCTCTAGGCGACATCCAGGTCCTATTCCCGGGTCAAAGGGAACTTTCAAGGGTGACCCCTTGGATGGCAACCATGTCTTCGCACTCCATGTATCGCATCCTTCCACCTTCCGAGCCCCCGGATGGGGAGCGCTCGCGTCGCTTTCGTGTTGCTGTTGTTGGAGGAACGCAACTTCACGGAAGTTGGTACCTTTCAGCCATCGCTCGGCTTCAAGGATTTTCGTCGTGCAGCCCGGCTGCATTCCCCCACCAATGGGCAGTTTGGTGGAGGGAAGCGAGTCGGGCTGCGGCCTCCGCCCCGCCCTCAGCTTCAAGGATTTTCGTCATCCGGGCTGAGGCGGAGGGCGAGCTGAGCTAGAGCTCTACCTCTCTCACGGGTTCGTGGGTCATCCTCTCCTTCAGCATTCAGGGGAGAGGGTGCTCACTGGCCTTAGCGGAAGGGGCGGACTCCGACAACGCGGGGCTGGCCGCGAGCGTCGTCAGCTTCAGCGCGTTGGGCTCGCTGGCTCAGTTGGCGCTGGCTCAGCTCCCGGTGCCCCCTCCCGCCGTACGAGCGGTCGCTGCGCCGCGCGCACCGGAGGGCCGCCCAAGACGTCGCGCGCTGCTAGGGCAGCGTTCGTGTTCTTGGGCGGTCCTGCCTTTGCTCCGGTACGACGCCTCTTGCGCGGAGGTTGGTGCTTCGCCTGTCCGGGAGGATCCGAGTGGGGATCCGCCGGTGGGCAGATGGCTGCCGTCGTCGACGTTGAGGTGGTGGCGGCTGAAGAAGTCCTCGTTGCCGACGAGATCGCCGCCACCATCCGCGCTCCGGGCCTCCGGCTCTTTGGCTTTGATGAGCCGAAGCCGGAGCCAGCTCTTCGATGAGCCGGAGCCGGAGGCAGCGGTGCCAGCACGGACAGAGGCAGAGTTGGCTCGAAAAAGGGAGCTTCGTCGGCCGGGGCTTGGCCGGGACCAACACCGGAGTCGAGTTGCCGAGGCCATGAGCCAGGCTGGTGTCCTCGGGGGACGGCTAGCTGAAGCTTCGGGGCGGCCGGCCGAGCCGTCTGCTCGGGCCGGGTTCCTATAGGAGACCCTGGCGGTGATGGCCCATGCGTGGTGCTGACATCGTCCTTCGGAGCGGAGATCCTCCGACCGTGTTGCCATCCGAGGCTCGGTCGGACTTCACCGATGGTGGAGTTGACGCCGAGGGTGCTGCTGCTCCCCCTCCATCGACGTCTGAGCCTGCAGGGTCGGTTCGCCTATAGTATGCATATGTTTTTTGTGGCCGCCGAGGCCCAAACATACTGTCGTCGTGTTGTAAAGCTGCGTTTCTTTTCCCCTTGTTTCGAGTATCAAGACTTATTTGTCGGTAACAGAATTGTTTGTCCGAGCGAGAGTTACTTCTCACGGAAGGTGATGAGTGAGGTATCCGTATCCCAGGGGCGTAGGAGTCCCTCGGCTCGGTCGGCCTTGCCGCTTATGCGTACTCTTACTCGTCCATAGGACTCTTCTGCCGACATGGTCGAGATGGCACGAATAATCGTTTCGGCAGAAGAGTCTTCGAGCGTTAAGACTTGTTCGGTCAGCGGAACCGTTTATCCGAGCGCGAGTTACTTATCGCAGAAGGTGATGAGTGAGGTATTCGTATCCCGGAGGCGTAGGAGTCCCTCGGCTCGGTCAGCCTTGCCTGCTTACGTGTACTCTGTCGTTTTCAGGATCCCACCATCGAAGTAGTCGAAAACATGAAAAATGTTCTTGTCGAAAGACTTTTTTCGGGGAAAATTTTGACGCGGAGGGGGTTCGCCCCTTCTAGCCCCCGAGGGAGGGTTGGGCTTTGCCGAGGCAAGGCCGACCCTTCCTTGATGGTTAGACTTCATATGTAAACGAGGTATATGAATGGCTTGAAAGCATCTTAAGGGTAGAAGCGACATAGCTGTCGGATGTTCCAAGCGTTGCTGTAGACCTCGCCTTGACTGTTGGCCAGCTTGTATGTCCCGGGCTTCAAAACCTTGGCGATGATGAATGGCCCTTCCCAGGGAGGCGTGAGCTTGTGCCGCCCTCGGGCGTCTTGTCGTAGTCGAAGCACCAAGTCGCCCACCTGGAGGTCTCGAGACCGAACCCCTCGGGCGTGGTAGCGTCGCAGGGACTGCTGATACCGCGCCGAGTGTAGTAAGGCCACGTCCCGAGCCTCTTCCAGCTAGTCCAGTGAGTCTTCTCGGTTGGTCTGGTTGCGTCGTCGTCGTAGGCCCTCGTCCTTGGGGAACCGTATTCTAAGTCTGTGGGCAAGATGGCCTCGGCCCCGTAGACTAGAAAGAACGGCGTGAAACCCGTGGCTCGACTTGGCATCGTCCTCAGGCTCCAGACCACCAAGGGGAGTTCCTTCATCCATTGCCTGCCGAACTTGTGGAGGTCGTTGTAGATCCTCGGCTTGAGTCCTTGTAGAATCATGTCGTTGGCACGCTCTACCTGCCCATTCGTCATGGGGTGAGCCATGGCGGCCCAGTCCACCCGGATGTGGTGATCCTCGCAGAAGTCCAGGAACTTTCTGCCGGTGAACTGGGTGCCGTTGTCAGTGATGATGGAGTTCGGGACCCCAAAGCGATGGATGATGTTGGTGAAGGACGCCACCACCTGTTCGGACCTGATGCTGTTTAGGGGTCGGACCTCGATCCACTTGGAGAATTTGTCGATGGCGACCAGCAGGTGCGTGTAGCCCCCGGGTGCCTTCTGCAAGGGACCGATGAGGTCCAGACCCCACACAGCAAACGGCCAGGTGATGGGTATTGTTTGCAGAGCCTGAGCGGGTAGGTGCATCTGCCTTGCGTAGAATTGACACCCTTGGCAGGTGCGGACAATTCTAGTGGCGTCGGCCACCGCGGTCGACCAGTAGAAACCTTGTCGGAAAGCGTTTCCAACAAGGGCTCGAGGCGCTGCGTGGTGACCGCAAGCCCCCGATTGTATTTCTTGTAAGAGCTCCTGGCCTTCAGCGATGAATATGCACCGCTGGAGGATGCCAGAGGGGCTGCGGTGGTAGAGCTCCTTCCCGTCACCCAGCAAGATGAATGACTTGGCGTGCCGCGCCAGTCGCTGAGCTTCGGCTCGGTCGAGGGGCAACTCTCCTTGGTGGAGATATTGCAGGTACGGTGTTGGGGACTTGTTCTCAAATGCTAAGAGTTAAGAACAAGGCAACATAAAAAATGTTAAGTGTTAAAGTCCTTCGTCCTTCGGAGCATTATGTCCCTTCGGGAAATAATGAATTTCGGACGAAGGTCACAAGAGACATACCTTCGTAAACATAACAAGTAATGACGGAGGATTCATATAGAGCATGAAATATAATATAAGCACCATCATAGAATCATTTCTATTTTATTAACATGGAAAAATAGAAATGATTTTAAATTACAAATGTACCTTCGGTCCTGAGAGAAGGTAAAAAGTACAAGCGTGACGCAAAAGCAAATGCCAAGTCAGCGTGAACAGTACGGGAGTACTGTTCATCTATTTATAGACGCGGGACGCAGCCCACGTAAAATTACATCCATGTCCACTACATTTGTTAATGACTTATGGAAATCTGTCAAGGCCCACGTAGTCTTTTCATCTTTAAGTCGGTTCCCCTTTCTGCTATCGCGACGAAGCTTCCCTGTGCACAGCTTCGGCTGTGCATCATCCTTCGTGGAGCTTGGTAATCAGCTCGTCCTTCGTCTGGTCCAGGCTTCGTCCTGACCGTACTTCATGTTCATAATTCTGAATCCGAAGGTACCTGTTCACATAATCCACTTGGAAAACATTGTCAAATCATGTTTTTGAGGACCTTCGGAGGACGAAGGCCCCCAACAGTAGCCCCTCGCAATATTAATTTGTTAATGATAAATTCAAATTGCGATATGGACGAAGGCCTTGAGCCGAAGGTCCGAAAAAACACCTTCCCTTTGCTAGAATAGCAACATTCACTGACAAGTGGGGTCTTTCAATTTTCAACGCCCTGGGCGTATAAATAAGATCATACCGCAAACTTATTTGGTACACGCTCTTGCCATCTGCTTCGGCCCACTACATTTTTAGCTCTTGTGCACTAAGATTTGCTGATCTTTTTGTTTTTAAAGCTTCGGCCTTGAAAACAGTTTTTTAGCGCTTCCGAAGATGTCTGAAGGTAAGAAGATCGCTGCCGAGACGAAGCTGAGCCTCGACGAAGAGAAGAACTTGGGGTTCCTTATAGCGATGGCGGAAACCAACACAGAGAAAATCACCAAGGAAATTCTTGAAGGTTTGTCCGAAGATACTGATGACAGCGACAGTTTTGATGTAGAAAGTGGTGGGGAAGAATCCGAAGATCGACCATGGCGACCAAGTCACACGGTTTTCGGGAAAACTACTATTAAGCAGAGCCATATTGATAATATGAGGGGGCGGTATTTTCGAGATATATCTATTGTGAGGGCTGATGCTGGAGAAAAGACTTCTCCCACCCCCGAAGAAGATGAAGTCGTAATTTTCCGAAGCTTTCTCAAGGCTGGGCTTCGATTCCCGCTAAGCAACTTTGTTGTTGAGGTACTGAAAACATTTCAAGTCTACCTTCATCAACTTACTCCCGAAGCTATCATAAGAATGGGGATGTTTGCCTGGGCTGCAAGAAGCCAAGGTTTAGAACCAAATGCTAAAAGTTTTTGCAACATTCATGAGTTGTTATATGAGACGAAGCCCTGGGGAAAAGAACAATATCACAACAATTTTGGGTGTTACAGCTTCGGTGCCCGCTCCGGGTCAAGCCGCCCTGTGCCAACTTTTCGGAAGAGGTGGCCCGGAACCTGGATGACTGAATGGTTCTATGTAAAAAATGACTTAACAGCGCAAGAAAATGTCAAGAGTATCATTATGCGCCCCATCTGGCAACGCTTCGGACTTCGAAGGCCGAAGGTCGAAATGGATGAAGCGGCCGAGGAATGCCAAAGGGCCTTCGGCGTGATCTGCTCTTTCATTGGGACAAGGGACTTGGTCCAAGAGCACATTGCCTTCAGGGTGTGGCCACTTGCAGGAAAGTGGGAAATGCCGAAGGAGACCATCAAAGATTCCGACGAAGGCGGACTGGTCAGACTGAAATACACATTCAAATATGCAGATAGATTTGTTGAACCTGATGATGACTGGTTGAAAAGCATTGAAACATTAAGTGACGAACTGCTTGGGGCATATTCGAAGGCCGAAAATACTGCGTTATCAGCAGCCTTCGGAGGCCGAAAGAAGAAAAGGCTCAACCGGGTATTTGACGCAGTCGGGTTTGTCTACCCCGACTATCATTATCCGGTACTGGGTCGCAAAAGAAAAATTCCTTCTCCTGCGACAGAAGCTACCACAAGTGCCACTAGTGAGCCAGCACCGCAAAGGAAAAAGATGAAGGTGCTCACCCACCGAGCGCGCTTTATTGAGCCGGCCACAGTGCCAAAATTTATTGGTGAAGTCTCTTTGGCCTCTGAAGCTACAGAACCAGCTCCAGTGCCGAAGATAGAAGAGAAAACTGAAGCACCTTCAGCCGAAAAAGCAGAAAAACCGAAGATTGAAGAGCGAAAAATATCGGAAATCTTAAGTCCTTCAGCAACTGTTGAAACAACAAAAAATCAAAAGGGGCTGTCGGTGACCCCGAGAAGAAAAAGAATGGTGAACGTGTTAGATGTTTTGGAGACAATTAAGTCTTCAAGCACAACTCCAAAAGGGACTATTGAAGTTGCTGAAGTGTCTACCGAAGCTGAAGCTGCTGAAGCTCCGAAACAACAACCTGAAGCTGAAGCTGGGCCTTCAGAGCCCACCAAGGAACAATCTTTGGAGACCGAGAAAATATCAGAACCAGCTTTGGTTAAAGAAATTGACACTGCCGCCCCCGAAGCTCCTTCCAGCGCACGCGATTACATCGTGCGACATGCTTCGGGGAAGAAATTATCCGAAGAGGAAACTTACGAAGCTAGCTACTATGCCAGAGAGCTAAAATATCCGAAGGGGGCAGTAGTGTTTAACGGGACTAATGAAGATGACTTCCTGTACTGCCTCCCTGATAATAAAGAACTATCTGTCTGCCGGGAGATGGCCAGAAGTATGGGTTTCCCGAAGCTCGAAGCTGGATTATGTGCTATGACGAAGGAAGATCTCGCGGACAGTCTTGCGTATAATAGCTTGAAGGTATAGGAATTAGACGTTTGAAAAAATTTTACAATACGTAATTCATTCCTTTATTCTTATATGGATTCTTTTTTGTATAGGGTTTGATCCTGAGCAACGCACTAAGAGCACAAAAGAGTGCCGAAGATGAAAGCTATGAAATGGCGTTCAACAACCTTCGATCAGAAGTTATTAAACTGAGAAACGAAGCTCTAGAGAAGGATAAAATTCTGCTTACACTGGTAGATAAGGTAAAGAAGGACGAAGCTGCTTCAAAAACCCAGGTGGAAGCCCAAAAACGTGAAATTAAAGATCTTCAGAAACAACTAGCTAGGGCTAAAGAGGAACGTGTGCTTGAGGAAACAAAACGAGAACTTAGTGATCATTTGGTCAATAATTTAGAGTTAAGTGTTAAAGAGCTTCGTGCATCTCAGAGGAAATGCTATGTTAAATCTGTAGAATGCGTCAAAAAGATAAAATCCAGCTTCGCCAGCGTTGGCGCCTTTTCTAGTGAAGAGAATTTTCCAAGAGGCAATCCCGAAGGTCCACTGGACTGGATCAGTCACGAAGCAGAAGCTTTCGAGGAAATCCTGAGCAGCCGCGGTGACATCTGCGCTTTTTCAGGCGCCAGAGGAATTGCTGCTGTTCTGGAGAAAAAAGGTTGTGAACATATAAAATCCTTAGCTCAGTCCGAAGCTGCCCTGTCCTCTGAAGACATCAAAGATCCCTCGACCGAAGCAAGCATTGTTGGCGGTAAATTCTTCACTGATATCTGGGACAATGGCGGCCGAGAAATGGCGCAAGAAATAATTCAAAGAAGTGAAAAAGGCATCCATGATGCTAGGAAAGTGGCAGAAGCTGCCGAAAGAAGTACAGAGCCCGAAAGGCAATTAGGTATTAATTAGTCGTTCTTATTGTGTTGTAATTTTTATTTCAAACTTTGCTCGCGATTTGTAATAGTAATGAAGAAATGTTCTCTTCCCTCAGAACCTGCTGGATCGACTGCCGACCCCCACACAAAAGGAGATGACGAGATTAAACGAATGGCCGAAGCTATCATGGATAAAGTTGTTGATCAACTTCTAAATGAGGCCGTCGAAGCAGTATTAAGAGAAGACTAAATGTTATTAGAAAAAACATTGGAAGTGTGATCTTTGTAATATTTTGTACATTTGAATGTAATATACAAGTCCCTTTTCATTATTCAATTCTTTACGATGCATGAAATTCTACATACATACCATTTTTGAGCCTTCGGCGAAAAAACACCTTCCCTTCTTTTCATGCTTCGTGAAGAAAACATTCTCCATTAAAACTGTTCTGATAAATCACATCCATGCTTCGTGTAAACATTCTCCGAAGCTATACAATTTTGATATTACTCTGATGAAGCTCATCCATGCTTCGTAAAAACATTTTCCAAAGCTATTTTCCGAAGATTATCATTGTATTCCCTCGTGACTTTACACAATTTGCTCTTTCTCAAAGCATCCTTTCGAAGGTTGATACTGTGTCCCCTTCTTTTGCCATATGCAACATGATGTATGATGCTTATGCTATGCAAAATGATGTGATGATGTTATGTTATGCAAATGACATTTGTTCCGAAGATACACACAAAATATGTTTATAAGCTCTGCATTCCCTTAGGAACGTCTTTGGAGCTTCTTCGCCTTTTACTTAGACGGTATAAGCTCTGCATTCCCTTAGGAACGTCTTTGGAGCTTCTTCGCCTTTTACTTAGGCGGAATCAGCGTTGACTTTTCGCTGTATGCTCTGCATTCCCTTAGGAACGTCTTTGGAGCAAAAAACTTACACTGCGCTCCCTTTGGAACGGCTTTTTTGTAACTTCAGCAACTTACTCTGCGTTCCTTAGAACGACTTTTTGTTGCTTCGAAGGATTTTTAATAATTCGAAGGCCCTCCTTATTACCGCAAATTTTTAAGCTTCAGCAACTTAAGCCTGTGGAGAAGATAGGTTTTCCTCATAATCAACCACGAAATTACTATATGAAAACTGAAATGTTCTTTATTACACAGAAAATAGAACTTAAACGGAAAAGACCGCTATCAAAGTAGGATATATGTCAATAAATGTGCTTCGACTCTGGCACAGTACTATTGACTGTGCGAGCTTCAGATTGCTCTCTGAGATCCCTTTGGTGCGGAACATATTGGCTCCCTTCTGGCTGTTGGCCTTGTTGCAGCGGAGGTGGGGGCGGGGGCTGTTGCCATGAAGCTTGAGGTTGACTCGCCGAAGCTACGGAAACTGCAGGGTGGTTGCCCACATATTCCGGGATGTAAGGCTGATGGTACGAAGCAGTATGCATGACCTGCTTCGGCTGTCCCTGTTGCGCTGCAGCTTCTGCTAGCTCCTTTTGTTTCTGGATGGTGACATGGCACATCCTGGTGGTATGGCCCTTGTTCTCACCGCAGAATAAGCAAAATGTCCTCCTTGGTTGATCTCCAAATCTCCCGCCGAAGCCCCTGGCGCCTCTGCCTCTTGGAGCTGGTGGCCGAAAGAAAGTTTGCTGTTGCCCCGAAGCCTGTGAGGAGCACTGCGGCCTGTTCTGCTGACTCCCCTTGTCATCATTTTGAGTGGAGTTGTGGATGGACCTGACATGCCTCGGATAGAATCTTCCCCCGAAGCCCCTGGTCATCTCAGAAAATCTGAAGGCCTCCTCCCTTCTTTGGCGAAAGTCATTATCAGCACGAATGTACTCGTCCATCTTTTGGAGCAGCTTCTCCAGAGTCTGAGGAGGCTTCCTAGCAAAGTATTGGGCTGCAGGTCCAGGACGAAGCCCCTTGATCATGGCTTCGATGACAATTTCATTGGGCACCGTTGGTGCCTGCGCCCTCAAACGCAAGAACCTTCTGACATACGCCTGAAGGTATTCTTCATGTTCCTGAGTGCACTGGAACAAGGCTTGGGCAGTGACCGGCTTCGTCTGAAATCCTTGAAAGCTGGTTAACAACATATCCTTCAGCTTCTGCCACGAGGTGATAGTTCCTGGTCGAAGGGAGGAATACCAGGTCTGAGCAACACTCCTGACGGCCATAACGAAAGACTTCGCCATGACTGCAGCATTGCCCCCATACGAAGACACTGTTGCTTCGTAGCTCATCAAGAACTGCTTCGGGTCTGAGTGGCCGTCGAACATGGGAAGCTGGGGTGGCTTATAGGACGGAGGCCAAGGTGTAGCCTGCAGCTCAGCGGACAAAGGAGAAGCATCATCGAAAACAAAATTTCCCTGATGGAAATTGTCATACCAGTCATCTTCGTTGACGAAGCCCTCCTGATGAAGGTCTTTCTGCTGAGGCCTTCTGTTTTGCTCATCGTGAGTAAGATGGCGAACTTCCTCAGAGGCTTCGTCTATCTGCCTTTGCAACTCAGCTAGCCGGGCCATCTTCTCCTTCTTCCTCTGCACCTGTTGATGTAGCATCTCCATATCCCTGATTTCTTGGTCTAGCTCTTCCTCCTGAAGCGTCGGGCTGACGGCCTTTCTCTTCTGGCTTCGGGCCTCCCGAAGAGAGACGGTCTCCTGGTTGTGGTCCAGCGGTTGCAGTGCTGCAGCCCCAGCCGCTGAAGCTTTCTTCGGTGCCATAGCGAAGGTCTACAGCTTCCGAAGGTGTTCAAAAAAAACTCGAAGTGGAAGTGAGTTCACCGGAGGTGGGCGCCAATGTTGGGGACTTGTTCTCAAATGCTAAGAGTTAAGAACAAGGCAACATAAAAAATGTTAAGTGTTAAAGTCCTTCGTCCTTCGGAGCATTATGTCCCTTCGGGAAATAATGAATTTCGGACGAAGGTCACAAGAGACATACCTTCGTAAACATAACAAGTAATGACGGAGGATTCATATAGAGCATGAAATATAATATAAGCACCATCATAGAATCATTTCTATTTTATTAACATGGAAAAATAGAAATGATTTTAAATTACAAATGTACCTTCGGTCCTGAGAGAAGGTAAAAAGTACAAGCGTGACGCAAAAGCAAATGCCAAGTCAGCGTGAACAGTACGGGAGTACTGTTCATCTATTTATAGACGCGGGACGCAGCCCACGTAAAATTACATCCATGTCCACTACATTTGTTAATGACTTATGGAAATCTGTCAAGGCCCACGTAGTCTTTTCATCTTTAAGTCGGTTCCCCTTTCTGCTATCGCGACGAAGCTTCCCTGTGCACAGCTTCGGCTGTGCATCATCCTTCGTGGAGCTTGGTAATCAGCTCGTCCTTCGTCTGGTCCAGGCTTCGTCCTGACCGTACTTCATGTTCATAATTCTGAATCCGAAGGTACCTGTTCACATAATCCACTTGGAAAACATTGTCAAATCATGTTTTTGAGGACCTTCGGAGGACGAAGGCCCCCAACATACGGGGTCTGCCAGTCTCGATCAGGCAGGACCTCATTCCGCTCTCCCTCGACGCGCAGTACCTCGCCCTCGGGGGCCAAGGGTGCCTCGGGCTAAGCCGAGGGTGCCTCGGGCTGAGCCGAGGGTGCCTTGGGCTCTGCCGAGGGTGCCTCGGGCTCGGTCGTGTCGCTGGTCTTGATCGAGGGTTGATGTAGGTCTCGGGAGAAGATGTCTGGGGGACCGTTGTCCGCCCCGAAGCTATCTTTGCCAGCTCGTCCGCAGTCTCGTTGTACCGCCGGGCGACGTGGTTGACTTCGAGCCCGTAGAACTTGTCCTCCAAGCGCCGAACCTTGTCGCAGTAGGCTTCCATCTTCGGGTCGCGGCAATGGGAGTTCTTCATGACTTGGTCGATGACAAGCTGCGAGTCGCCACGAGCGTCGAGGCGTCGGACCCCTAGCTCGATGGCGATGCGCAACCCATTAGCCAGAGCCTCATACTCGGCCACATTGTTGGATGCTGGGAAATGGAGGTGCAGCACGTAGCGGAGGTGCTTCCCGAGGGGTGAGATGAAGAGCAGGCCCGCGCCCGCCCCTGTCTTCATTAGCGACCCGTCAAAAAACATGGTCCAGAGTTCCGGTTGGATCGGAGCTGCCGGGAGCTAGGTGTCGACCCATTCAGCCACAAAGTCCACCAAGACTTGGGACTTGATGGCCTTCCGAGGGGCGAACGAGATCGTCTCACCCATGATTTCCACCGCCCACTTCGCAATCCTACCCGAGGCCTCTCGGCACTGGATGATCTCCCCCAGGGGGAAGGATGACACCACAGTCACCGGATGAGACTCAAAGTAGTGTCGCAACTTCCGCCGCGTCAGAATCACCGCGTACAGCAGCTTCTGCATTTGTGGGTAGCGGATCTTGGTCTCGTACAGTACCTCACTGATGAAGTAGACCGGCCTCTGGACGGGCAATGCACGCCCTTCTTCTCGTCTCTCGACCACGATCGCGGCGCTGACTACCTGAGTGGTAGCGGCGACGTAGATCAAGAGGGCTTCTCCGGCAGCGGGGGGGGCACCAGGATGGGTGTGTTTGTAAGGAGCACCTTCAGGTTCCCGAGGGCTTCCTCGGCCTCGGGGGTCCAAGTGAAGCACTCGGTCTTTCTTAAGAGGCGGTACAGAGGTAGGCCTCTTTCGCCGAGGCGCGAGATGAAGCGGCTCAGAGCCGCAAGGCATCCCATGACCCTCTGTACGCCTTTCAAGTCTTTGATGGGCCTCATGTTGGTGATGGCCGTGATTCTCTCTGGGTTGGCCTCGATGCCCCGCTCGGAGACGATGAACCCCAAGAGCATGCCTCGGGGGACTCCGAAGATGCACTTCTCGGGATTGAGTTTTACGCCTTTCGCCTTGAGACACCGGAATGTCGTTTCAAGGTCGGAGAGGAGGTCAGAGGCTCTCCTCGTCTTGACTACGATGTCATCGACGTAAGCCTCGACCGTTCGACCAATGTGTTCTCCGAACACGTGGTTCATGCACCTTTGGTACGTCGCACCCGCATTCCTCAAACCAAATGGCATAGTAACGTAGCAGTACATGCCAAAGGGTGTGATGAAAGAAGTCGCGAGCTGGTCGGACTCTTTCATCCTGATTTGGTGATACCCTGAGTAGGCATCGAGGAACGACAGGGTTTCGCACCCAGCAGTGGAATCCACGATTTGATCCAGACGAGGCAAAGGGTAGGGAACCTTCGGACATGCTTTGTTCAGACCAGTGTAGTCTACACACATCTGCCATTTCCCTTCTTTCTTTCTCACAAGCACAGGGTTGGCAAGCCATTCGGGATGGAATACCTCTTTGATGAACCCAGCGGCCATCAGCTTGTGGATCTCCTCACCTATGGCTCTGCGCTTTTCTTCGTTGAATCGGCGCAGAGGCTGCTTCACGAGTCGGGCTCCAGCTCGGATATCCAGTGAGTGCTCGGTGACTTCCCTCGGTATGCCAGGCATGTCCGAGGGACTCCACGCAAAAACCTCGGCGTTCGCGCGGAGAAAGTCGACGAGCACTGCTTCCTATTTGGGGTCGAGCTCGGAGCCGATCCGGATCTGCTTGGAGGTGTCGTTGCTAGGGTCGAGAGGGACGGATTTAACCGCCTCTACTGGTTCGAAGTTGCTGGCGTGGCGCTTCACATCTGGAACCTCCTTGGGGAGGCTTTTCATGTCGGCGATGAGGGCCTCGGATTCGGCGAGGGCCTCGGCGTACTCCACGCACTCCACGTCGCATTCGTACGCATGTCGGTACGTGAGCCGACGGTGATGACCCCGTTGGGGCCTGGCATTTTGAGCTTGAGGTAGGTGTAGTTGGGGACGGCCATGAACTTGGCGTAACATTGTCTCCCCAGCACTGCGTGGTAGGTTCCTCGGAACCCGACCACCTCGAACGTGAGGGTTTCCCTTCAGAAGTTGGAGGGAGTCCCGAAGCAGACGGGCAGATCGAGTTGTCCGAGGGGTTGGACGCGTTTCCCGGGGATGATCCCGTGAAAAGGCGTCGCGCCTGCCCGGATCGAGGACAAATCGATCTGCAGGAGCCCGAGGGTCTCGGCGTAGATGATGTTGAGGCTGCTGCCTCCGTCCATGAGGACCTTGGTGAGTCTGACATTGCCGATGACGGGGTCGACAACGAGCGGATATTTCCCTGGGCTCGGCACGCGGTCGGGGTGGTCGCCCTGGTCGAAGGTGATGGGCTTGTCGGACTAGTCTAGGTAGACTGGGGCCGCCACCTTTACCGAGCAGACCTTCCGACGCTCTTGCTTGCGGTGCCGAGCCGAGGCGTTCGCCACTTGCCCACCGTAGATAATGAAGCAGTCGTGGACCTTGGGAAACTCCTCTACCTTGTGGTCCTCCTTCTTGTCGTTGTTGTGGGCCCTGCCACCTTCCGCGGGTGGCCCGGCCTTGTGAAAGTGGCGCCGAAGCATGATGCACTCCTCAAGGGTGTGCTTGACGGGCCCCTGATGATAGGGGCACGACTCCTTGAGCATCTTATCGAACAAGTTGGCGCCTCCAGGAGGTTTCCGAGGGTTCTTGTACTCAGTGGCGGCGACAAGGTCCGCGTCGGTGGCATCACGTTTCGCTTGCGACTTCTTCTTGTTCTTCTTCTTGGTGTCGCGCCGAGCGGACGGCTCAGGGACGTCTTCCGGCTGGCAGCCCTGGGGCTGCTTGTCCTTTCGGAAGATGGCCTCAACCGCCTCCTAGCCAGAGGCGAACTTGGTGGCGATGTCCATCAGCTCGCTCGCCCTGGTGGGGGTCTTGCGACCCAGCTTGCTCACCAGGTCGCGGCAGGTGGTGCCGGCGAGGAACGCGCCGATGACATCGAAATCGGTGATGTTGGGCAGCTCGGTGCGCTGCTTCGAGAATCGTCGTATGTAGTCCCGGAGAGACTCTCTCGGCTGCTGGCGGCAGCTTTGGAGATCCCAGGAGTTCCCAGGGCGCACGTACGTGCCCTGGAAGTTGCAGGCGAAGGCCTGAACTAGGTCGTCCCAGTTGGAGATCTGCCCCAGAGGCAGATGCTCCAGCCAGGCTCGAGCGGTGTCGGAGAGGAACAGGGGGAGATTGCGGATGATGAGGTTGTCATCGTCCATTCCACCCAGCTGGCAGGCCAGTCGGTAGTCCGCGAGCCACAGTTCCGGCCTCGTCTCCCCCGAGTACTTTGTGATGGTAGTCGGGGTTCGGAACCGGGTCGGGAACGGCGCCCGTCGTATGGCCCGGCTGAAAGCCTGCGGACCGGGTGGTTCGGGCGAGGGGCTCCGATCCTCCCTGCTGTCGTAGCGTCCCCCACGCCTGGGGTGGTAGCCTCGGCGCACCCTCTCATCGAGGTGGGCTCGACGATCGCGGTGGTGGTGCTCGTTGCCGAGGCGACCCGGTGCCGCAGGCGCCGTGTTGCGCGTGCGCCCGGTGTGGACCGAGGCTTCTCGCACGAATCGGGAAGTCACGGTGCGATGCTCCGAGGGGTACCCTTGCCTTCAGGAGGCAGAGCTTTCGGCCCGTCGGACCGTGGCATCTTCCAGGAGATCCTTGAGCTCTCCCTAGATACGCCGCCCTTCGGTGGTTGATGGTTCCGGCATCACGCGGAGTAGTATTGCTGCTGCAACCAGGTTCTGGCCGACCCCACTGGAAGTCGGTGGCGGCCTTGCCCTGACGTCATCGGCAATGCGGTGCTGGATGCCCTGGGGTAGATGACGCGCTTCTCCGGCCAGAGCTCGGCCTGCCCACTCCTGTCCGAGGTTCAGCCGAGGCTGCGCAAGTGTTCCTGCCTCCTCGTCGAGTCTGGCCTGCATCTCGCGGATTTGCTCGAGCTGTGCGTCCTGACCCCCCGCAGGGACTGGGACCACAGCTAGCTCCCGAAGGATGTCAACGTGAGGCGCAGGCCTAGGGGGATCGCCGTTCTCCGGCATACCAAGATGGTTACCTTCGCCGAGACCCCCTAGATCGACGTGGAAACATTCGCGACTTGGGCCACAGTCCTCGTCGCCGATGAAAGGGAAATGTGCCCTTGGGCCATTTCTAAGTATTTTGGTGATTGAGTGCCAACACAAGTGCTTTTGTGTTAATCTGTGCAAAGAGGTGGACAAAGTGCAAATCAAGTCAAAAGGTATGTTTCTAGACTTAGTACATTGTTTTATGGACTAATGTATTGTGTCTAAGTGCTGGAAACAGGAGAAAACAAGTTGGAGAAGAGATGGCTTTGTTCAGCCAAAGTCTGCTCAGTCTGGGTGCACCGGACTGTCCGGTGGTGCACCGGACAGTGTCCGGTGCGCCAGGCTGGCTCTGGCGAACTTGCTGCTCTCGGGAGTTCGACAGCGGTGTACGGCTATAAATCACCGGACTGTCCGGTGAGCCGTTCACAGGCGAAGTCGTCGCTCTCGGGAGATGATCAACGGTGTACGGCTATAATTCACCGGACTGTTCGGTGTGCACCGGACTGTCCGGTGAGCCAACGGTCGGCCGAGGATTCCACGCGTGACGCGTGGCCGAGCCAATGGTCACATTGGGGCACCGGACTGTCCGGTGTGCACCGGACAATGTCCGGTGCGCCAACGGCTCTCAATCAGCAACGGTCGGCTTCGCCAAATAAGGAAACAAATCCGCACCGGACAGTGTCCGGTGGTACATCGGACTGTCCGGTGCGCTAGGCGACAGAAGGCAAGATCTGCCTTCCTGGAATGCTCTCAACGGCTCCTAGCTGCCTTGGGGCTATAAAAGGGACCCCTAGGCGCATGGAGGAGAACAACAAGCATACTCAAAGCATTCCTAAGCACCAAGACTTCGATTCCACGCATTTGTTCCTTCGTGATAGCATCTAGAGCTCTAGTTGAGTTGTGAACTCGTCGGGTTGTGTTGCGAGCTCTTGTTGCGACTTGTGTGCGTGTTGACATTCTGATTTTGTGTCTTGTGTGCGTTGCTCATCCCTCCCTTACTCCGTGCTTCTTTGTGAACTTTAAAGTGTAAGGGCGAGAGGCTCCAAGTTGTGGAGATTCCTCGCGAACGGGATAAAGAAAAGCAAAGCAAAACACCGTGGTATTCAAGTGGGTCTTTGGACCGCTTAAGAGGGGTTGATTGCAACCCTCGTCCGTTGGGACGCCACAACGTGGGCAAGCGTTGGTCTTGGCCGAACCACGGGATAAGCCACTGTGCCATCTCTGTGTTGATATCTTTGTGGTTATTGTGTTTTGTTGAGACTCCTCTCTAGCCACTTGGCTTTATAGCGCTAACTCCTAACCAAGCTTTGTGGCATTAAGTTTCAAGTTTTACAGGATCACCTATTCACCCCCCTCTAGGTGCTCTCAATTGGTATCGTAGTCGTTCTCTTCACGAAGGGACTAATCGCCCGAAGAGATGGATCCTATGGGGAAGGGAATTGTGATCAACGATAAGGAGAAGGAGTCCTTCGTCAACGAGCCAAAGGATGACAAGCCTACTGACTCGGGCTCGGGCCACAAACGTAAAGATGGGAAGAAGAAGAAGACAAGGCGCATCAAGGAGATCGTCTACTATGACGACAGCGACGAGTCCACTTCTTCCCAAAAGGACAACGACGACAACGACTACGACAAAAGAAAGACGGTTAATTCGAACTTTTCTTTCGATTACTCTCATATTCCGCAGAGTTCAAATGCACATTTGCTTTCCATCCCTCTTGGCAAACCTCCACACTTTGATGGGGAGGACTACGGATTTTGGAGTCACAAAATGCGTAGTCACTTGTTCTCTCTCCATCCAAGCTTTTGGGAGATTGTTGAGAATGGAATGAAATTTGATAGCTCGGATAGTCCTATATTTATTAATGAACAGATTCATAAAAATGCACAAGCTACTACTGTGTTGTTAGCCTTTTTGTGCAGGGACAAGTACCATAAGGTGAGCGGCTTGGACAATGCCAATCAGATCTGGGACACCCTCAAGATCTCTCATGAGGGGAACGACGTCACCTTGCTCACCAAGATGGAGTTGGTGGAGGGTGAGCTTGGAAGATTCGCGATGATAAGGGGCGAGGAGCCAACCCAAACATACAACCGGCTCAAGACCCTCATCAATAAAATAAGGAGCTACGGAAGCACGCGATGGACGGACCACGACGTCGTTCGTCTAATGCTAAGGTCCTTTACTTTACTTGATCCACATCTAGTGAACAATATTCGTGAAAATCCTAGGTACACCAAGATGTCGCCCGAAGAAGTTCTTGGAAAGTTCGTAAGCGGGCGAATGATGATCAAGGAGGCGAGATACGTGGACGACGCGTTGAATGGTCCAATCAATGAGCCTCAACCTGTTGCTCTCAAGGCAACGAGGAGCAAGGAGGCGCTACCTAGCAAGGTGGCGCAAGTTGAGGCGGCAGGGCTCAATGATGAAGAGATGGCCCTCATCATCAAGCGCTTCAAGACGGCGCTAAAGGGTCGCAAGGGGCAGCCAAGCAAGACCAAAACAAAGGGGAAGTGCTCATGCTTCAAATGTGGTAAGATTGGTTATTTTATCGCTAACTGTCCCGATAATGATAGTGACCAGGAACAAGGGAACAAGAGGGAGAAGAAGAAGGCATACAAGAAGGCTAAGGGCGAGGCACACCTTGGCAAGGAGTGGGACTCGGATTGTTCGTCATCCGACTCCGACAATGAAGGACTCGTCGCCACCGCTTTCAACAAGTCATCCCTCTTCCCCAACGAGCATCACACATGCCTCATGGCAAAGGAGAAGAAGGTATGTACTCGAAACAATGCCACTTATGATTCTTCTAGTGATGATGAGTCTAGTGATGAAGAAATAGATTACTCTAGTTTGTTCAAGGGATTGGATAGAACTAAAATAGATAAGATTAATGAATTGATTGATGCCTTGAATGAAAAGGATAGACTTTTAGAGAAACAAGAGGACCTTTTATATGAAGAGCATGATAAATTTGTTAGTGCACAAAATTCACTTGCTCTAGAAGTTAAAAGGAATGAAATGCTTTCTTGTGAACTATCTACTTGTCATGAAACCATTTCTACTTTAAAAAGTGTTAATGATAATTTAAATGCTAAATTAGAAGTAGCAAGTAAATCTAACTCTTGTGTAGAACATGTTATGATCTGCAATAGGTGCAAAGATTTTAATGTTGATGCTTGTAGTGAACACCTAGTTTGCATTTCTAAATTAAATGATGAAGTGGCTAGTCTTATGCCCAACTTAAGACTAGCAAGAATGAATTTGACAAGCTAAAATTTGCAAGGGATGCCTACACGATTGGTAGACACCCCTCAATTAAGGATGGACTTGGCTTTAAGAGGGAAGCCAAGGACTTAACAAGCCATAAGGCTCCCATCTCCGCCAAGGAGAAAGGGAAGGCCCCTATGGCTAGTAGTGCTAAAAATAACCATGCTTTCATGTATCATGATAGGAGACATTCTAGGAATGCCTATAAAAGTTATGATGTTTTTGATTCTCATGCCATGTTTGCTTCTAGTTCTTCCTATATGCATGGTAGAGATATGTCTAGGAGAAATGTTGTTCATCATATGCCTAGGAGAAATGTTGTTAATGTTCCTAGGAAAAATAATGAACCTTCGACAATATATCATGCTTGCAATGCTTCCTTTGCTATTTGTAGAAAGGGTAAGAAGGTAATTCTTAGGAAGTTAGGGGCCAAATGTAAGGGAGACAAAACTTGCATTTGGGTTCCTAAGACCATTGTGACTAACCTTGTAGGACCCAACAAGAGTTGGGTACCTAAGACCCAAGCCTAAATTTGCCTTGCAGGATTATGCATCCGGGGGCTCAAGCTGGATTATCGACAGCGGATGCACAAACCAAATGACGGGAGCGAAGAGGATGTTCTCTTCCTACGTCAAGAACAAGGATCCCCAAGATTCAATAATATTCGGTGATGGAAACCAAGGCAAGGTGAAAGGGTTAGGTAAAATTGCTATTTCGTCCGAGCACTCTATTTCTAATGTGTTTTTAGTTGAGTCACTCGGATATAATTTATTATCTGTAAGTCAACTTTGTAATATGGGATATAATTGTCTATTCACAAATGTAGATGTGTCTGTCTTTAGAAGGTGTGATGGTTCACTAGCTTTTAAGGGTGTACTAGACGGCAAACTTTATTTGGTTGATTTTGCAAAAGAAGAGGCCAGTCTAGATGCATGCTTAATCGCTAAGACTTGCATGGGCTGGTTGTGGCATCGCCACTTAGCACATGTGGGGATGAAGAACCTTCACAAGCTTTTAAAGGGAGAACACGTGATAGGTCTAACTAATGTGCATTTCGAAAAAGATAGACCTTGTGCAGCTTGTCAAGCAGGCAAACAGGTGGGAAGCTCTCATCACACCAAAAATGTGATGACCACATCAAGACCTTTGGAGATGCTTCACATGGACCTCTTCGGACCCGTCGCCTATCTAAGTATAGGAGGAAGTAAGTATGGTCTTGTTATAGTTGATGATTTTTCCCGCTTCACTTGGGTATTCTTTTTGTAGGATAAATCTGAAACCCAAGGGACCCTCAAGCGCTTCCTAAGGAGAGCTAAAAATGAGTTTGAGCTCAAGGTGAAGAAGATAAGGAGCGACAACGGGTCTGAGTTCAAGAACCTTCAAGTGGAGGAGTTCCTTGAGGAGGAGGGGATCAAGCACGAGTTCTCCGCTCCCTACACACCACAGCAAAATGGTGTGGTAGAGAGGAAGAACAGGACGCTCATCGACATGGCGAGGACGATGCTTGGAGAGTTCAAGACCCCCGAGCGCTTTTAGTCGGAAGCCGTGAACACGGCTTGCCACGCCATCAACAGGGTCTACCTTCACCGCCTCCTCAAGAAGACTTCGTATGAGCTACTAACCGGTAACAAACCCAATGTTTCGTATTTTCGAGTTTTTGGGAGTAAATGCTACATTCTAGTGAAGAAGGGTAGGAATTCTAAATTTGCTCCCAAAGCTGTAGAAGGGTTTTTGTTAGGTTATGACTCAAATACAAAGGCGTATAGAGTCTTCAACAAATCATCAGGTTTGGTTGAAGTCTCTAGCGACGTTGTACTTGATGGGACTAATGGCTCTCCAAGAGAGCAAGTTGTTGATCTTGATGATGTAGATGAAGGAGACGTTCTGACGGACGCAATACACACCATGGCGATTGGCGATGTGCGACCACTGGAACTCGAGGAGCAAGATCAACCTTCTTCCTCAACGATGGTGATTCCCCCAACCCAAGATGATGAACAGGTACCTCAAGTGGAGGCGCGTGATCAAGGGGGAGCACAGGATGTCCAAGTTGAAGAGGAAGAAGCAACTCAGGCACCTCCAACCCAAGTTCGAGCGACGATTCAAAGGAATCATCCCGTCGACCAAATTTTGGGTGATATTAGCAAGGGAGTAACTACTCGTTCTAGATTGGTGAATTTTTGTGAGCATTACTCTTTTGTCTCTTCTATTGAGCCTTTCAGGGTAGAAGAGGCCTTGCTAGATCCGGACTGGGTGTTGGCCATGCAGGAAGAGCTCAATAATTTCAATAGGAATGAAGTTTGGACACTGGTGCCTCGTCCCAAGCAAAACGTTGTGGGAACCAAGTGGGTGTTCCGCAACAAACAGGACGAGCACGGGGTGGTGACGAGGAACAAGGCTCGACTTATGGCAAAAGGTTATGCCCAAGTCGCAGGTTTGGACTTTGAGGAGACTTTCGCTCCTGTGGCTAGGCTAGAATCAATTCGTATTTTGCTAGCATATGCCGCTCACCATTCTTTCAGGTTGTTCCAAATGGATGTGAAGAGCGCTTTCCTCAACGAGCCGATCAAGGATGAGGTGTACGTGGAGCAACCCCCTGGCTTCGAGGATGAACGGTACCCCGACCACGTGTGTAAGATCTCTAAGGCGCTCTATGGACTTAAGCAAGCCCCAAGAGCATGGTATGAATGCCTTAGAGACTTTTTAATTGCTAATGCTTTCAAGGTTGGGAAAGCCGATCCAACTCTTTTTACTAAGACTTGCGATGGTGATCTTTTTGTGTGCCAAATTTATGTCGATGACATAATATTTGGTTCTACTAACCAAAAGTCTTGTGAAGAGTTTAGCAGGGTGATGACGCAGAAATTCGAGATGTCGATGATGGGCGAGTTGAACTACTTCCTTGGGTTCCAAGTGAAGCAACTCAAGGATGGCACCTTCATCTCCCAAACGAAGTACATGCAAGACTTGCTAAAGCGGTTTGGGATGAAGGACGCCAAGCCCGCAAAGACGCCGATGGGAACTGACAGACACACCGACCTCAACAAAGGAGGTAAGTCCATTGATCAAAAAGCATACCGGTCCATGATAGGTTCTTAGCTTTATTTATGTGCTAGTAGACCGGATATTATGCTTAGCGTATGCATGTGTGCTAGATTTCAATCTGATCCAAGGGAGTGTCACTTAGTGGCCGTGAAGCGAATTCTTAGATATTTAGTCGCTACGCCTTGCTTCGGGATCTGGTCCAAAGGGGTCTAACTTTGACTTGATTGGATATTCAGATTTCGACTATGCTGGTTGTAAGGTCGATAGGAAGAGTACATCAGGGACGTGCCAATTCTTAGGAAGGTCCCTGGTGTCATGGAACTCTAAGAAACAAACTTCTGTTGCCCTATCCACCGCTGAGGCCGAGTATGTTGCCGCAGGACAGTGTTGCGCGCAACTACTTTGGATGAGGCAAACCCTCCGGGACTTTGGCTACAATCTGAGCAAAGTCCCACTCCTATGTGATAATGAGAGTGCTATCCGAATAGCGGAAAATCCTGTTGAGCACAGCCGCACAAAGCACATTGACATCCAGCATCACTTTTTGAGAGACCACCAGCAAAAGGGAGATATCGAAGTGTTTTATGTTAGCACCGAGAACCAGCTAGCCGATATCTTTACCAAGCCTCTAGATGAGAAGACCTTTTGCAGGCTGCGTAGTGAGCTAAATGTCTTAGATTCGCGGAACTTGGATTGATTTATAGCATATATGTGTTTATGCCTTTGATCATGTTCCTTATGCATTTTGTTGTTTACTTTTGGTGCTCAAGTTGTACAAGTACTCCTTGGACCTCACAAGTCCATTTGCAAGTGATGCACACATTTAGGGGGAGATGTGCTACAACTTGACCCTTTGAGACTAACCATGTGTTTGAGTGTTCTTAATTTAGTCTCAAAGGTGGTTTGAAAGGGAAAAGGTGGTCTTGGACCATGAAAGACTTCCACTGCACTCCGATGAGAGGGTAACTTATTCCAAGTTCATCTCATGTACTCTTATTGCCTTTGTATTCTTATTTGAAGATTTTGGTGAGGCAATGGGGTTTTAGGGCCAAGATTGATCCCATTTTGGTGCTTGATGCCAAAGGGGGAGAAAATAAGGCCAAAGCAATAAATGGATCAACTACCACTTGAGAATTTTGAAAATAATAGAATGGAGCGTTTGTTTTGTCAAAATACTCTTATTGGCTCTTTTTGTCAAAAGTTGGTCTCTTATGGGGAGAATGGTTGATTATGGGAAAAAGGGGGAGTTTTTGAAATCCTTGATCAATTTCTCTTGAAATACCTCTCTTTATGTCTCTACAAGTGAATTTGACTTAGAGATAGGAATTTGAGTTTGATTTGCAAAAACAAACCAAGTGGTGGCAAAGTATGATCCATATATGCCAAATTTGAATCAAAACTACTTTGAGTTTTCATTTGCATTGATATTGCACTTGGTCTAGTTGCTTTATGTTGTGTTGGCATAAATCACCAAAAAGGGGAGATTGAAAGGGAAATGTGCCCTTGGGCCATTTCTAAGTATTTTGGTGATTGAGTGCCAACACAAGTGCTTTTGTGTTAATCTATGCAAAGTGGTGGACAAAGTGCAAATCAAGTCAAAAGGTATGTTTTGAGACTTAGTACATTGTTTTATGGACTAATGTATTGTGTCTAAGTGCTGGAAACAGGAGAAAACAAGTTGGAGAAGAGATGGCTTTGTTCAGCCAAAGTCTGCTCAGTCTGGGTGCACCGGACTGTCCGGTGGTGCACCAGACAGTGTCCGGTGCGCCAGGCTGGCTCTGGCGAACTTGCTGCTCTCAGGAGTTCGACGGTGGTGTACGGCTATAAATCACCGGGCTGTCCGGTGGTGCACCGGACTGCCCGGTGAGTCGTTCACAGGCGAAGTCGTCGCTCTCGGGAGATGATCAACGACGTACGGCTATAATTCACCGGACTGTCCGGTGTGCACCGGACTGTCCGGTGAGCCAACGGTCAGCCGGGCCAACGGTCGGCCGAGGATTCCGCGCATGACGCGTGGCCGAGCCAACGGTCACATTGGGGCACCGGACTGTCCGGTGCGCACCGGACAGTGTCCGGTGCGCCAACGGCTCTCAATCAGCAACGGTCGGCTTCGCCAAATAAGGAAACAAATCCGCACCAGACAGTGTCCGGTGGTGCACCGGACTGTCCGGTGCGCCAGGCGACAGAAGGCAAGATCTGCCTTCCTGGAATGCTCTCAACGGCTCCTAGCTGCCTTGGGGCTATAAAAGGGACCCCTAGGCGCATGGAGGAGAACAACAAGCATACTCAAAGCATTCCTAAGCACCAAGACTTCGATTCCACGCATTTGTTCCTTCGTGATAGCATCTAGAGCTCTAGTTGAGTTGTGAACTCGTCGGGTTGTGTTGCGAGCTCTTGTTGCGACTTGTGTGCGTGTTCACATTCTGATTTTGTGTCTTGTGTGCGTTGCTCATCCCTCCCTTACTTTGTGCTTCTTTGTGAACTTCAAAGTGTAAGGGCGAGAGGCTCCAAGTTGTGGAGATTCCTCGCGAACGGGATAAAGAAAAGCAAAGCAAAACACCGTGGTATTCAAGTGGGTCTTTGGACCGCTTGAGAGGGGTTGATTGCAACCCTCGTCCGTTGGGACGCCACAACGTGGAGTAGGCAAGCGTTGGTCTTGGCTGAACCATGGGATAAGCCACTGTGCCATCTCTGTGTTGATATCTTTGTGGTTATTGTGTTTTGTTGAGACTCCTCTCTAGCCACTTGGCTTTATTGTGCTAACTCCTAACCAAGCTTTGTGGCATTAAGTTTCAAATTTTACAGGATCACCTATTCACCCCCCCCTCTAGGTGCTCTCAGCCGAGGCTATGGCTACCATTGGAACAATCGGAGAGGTAGTAGTCGCATGCGGTCATGAAGTCCTGCATGGCACTGGGGTTACCGAGCCCGGAGAAATCCCAACAGAAGTCGGGCTCGTTATCTTCCTCGGAACCCGAGGGTCCGTAGGTCGAGACGGCCGTCCGTCTGTCCCAGGGCGACCGCATATGGTACCCCGGAGGGTTGGTACATGCCTCTATGGAGGCTTCCAACGGAGTGAGGTCGCTTGGTGGGTCGAAGTTGAATCCAAAAGGCACGAGATGGGAATCGGTCGATACTCTCGGTCGACGGACGGTGACAAAGTCGCGTTAGGGGCGGACTGCACCGCTGTCTCAGGTACGAGGGCGACATTCAGCAAGTCCTCCGCGTGCGTAGTGGCGTCGTTCGTCTGCTTGGGGTTGGCGTGTTGCGGGGAAATAGCGCTCGTCTTCGTCTCAAACGCACGGTCGACGCCCGACGTGTCCCCCGCTGGGGCGCCGGCGTCGTCGACTTGCTCGACAGCCGACGAGGTGCCGCCTCCTGCTTGGCCATGGTTGCCCCGCCTCCTCCTCCGTCAGTGGGGGAGATGACGGGACAAACCCGGATGTTGTTCTTCCGCCATGTGGCGAAGACGTCGTTGATTCCGCCGCCGGCGGGCGGGCTGACGGCCGCCATTGTCGCTGTCGCGCCGCGGAGGAAGGAGTATCATGTCGTAGCTGCCGTCGAGGGACATGAACTCAAGACTCCCGAAACGGAGCGTCGTCCCGAGTTGGAAAGGTTGCTGGAGACTACCCATCTGGAGCTTGACGGGAAGCTGTTCGTCAACACGCAGCAGGCCCCTACTTGGCGCGCCAACTGTCGGCGTTTCGACCCCGGGGGGTCCCTGGACCGACGAGTAAATTGTCGCTGCGTGTCCCAGCCCAGATGGGTCGGCGCGAGACGGGACACAAAGGGGGGAGAACAGCGAGGGGAAACCGCGGCCTTCGTGTTGTCCTGCGCCTAAGGCGGCTGGATGCGCTTGTAGTAGGGGGTTACAAGCGTTCGCGTGGGAGAGAGAGAGAGAGAGAGAGAGAGAGAGAGAGAGAGAGAGAGAGCGAGAGCCTTATGCGCCGTCCCGTTCTCCCGCGCGGCCAACCTCTTCGTACGAGAGCCCTGGACCTTCATTTTATAGACATAAGGAGAGGGCCCAGGTGTACAATGGGGGTGTAGCAATGTGCTAACGTGTCTAGCAGAGAGGAGCTAGAGCCCTAATTACATGTCGTCGTGGCAGTCGGAGAGGTTTTGGCACCCTGTTCATGTGATGTCGTGGTCATCGGAGGAGCGCTGGAGCCCTGCGGAAGTACAGCTGTCGGGGCTGTCGGGTCTTTGTTGACGTCTCCTTGCTGACGTGAGGGGTTGGGAGCTGCCGTCGTCATGGAGCGTGCGGGGTGTCATCATTACTTGTATTACTGGGGCGAGCCGGATGGGACGCCGGTCTTGTTTCCCGTAGCCTGAGCTAGCTAGGGGTAGGGTAATGATGGCCCCCCTGGCGACGTGGCCGGTCCGGACCCGAGTTTGGGCGAGGTGGCGATTCCTCCGAGGTCGAGGCTGAGTCCGAGCCCTGGGGTCGGGCGAGGCGGAGTTCGTCGTCTTCCGGAGCCGAAGCCGAGTCCGAGCCCTGGGGTCAGACGAGGCGGAGTTCGTCGTCTTCCGGAGCCGAAGCCGAGTCCGAGCCCTGGGGTCGGGCGAGGCGGAGTTTGTCGTCTTCCGGAGCCGAAGCTGAGTCCGAGCCCTAGGGTCGGGCAAGGCGAAGTCCATCTTCCGAGGCCGAGACAGGGGCCGAGCCCTAGGGTCGGGCGAGGCGGAGCTTCCTATGTCGCCCGAGGCTGGACTTAGCCGCTGTCGACCTCACTCTAGCGAGTGGCACGGCAGTCAGAGCAGGGCAGGCGGCGCTGTATTCCTGTTAGGTCGATCAGTGGAGCGACGAAGTGACTGTGGTCACTTCGGCCTTGTCGACTAGAGCGCGCGTCAGGATAAGATGTCAGGCGATCCTTGCATTAAATGCTCCTGCGATACGGTCGGTTGGCGTGGCGATCTGGCCAAGGTTTCTCCTCTGCGAACACTGGGCCTCGGGCGAGCCGAAGGTGTGTCCGTTGCTTGAGGGGGCCCTCGGGTGAGACGTGAATCCTCCGGGGTCGGCTGCCTTTGCCCGAGGCTGGGCTCGGGCGAGGCGAGATCGTGTCCCTTGAGTGGACTGAGCCTTGACCTTAATCGTGCCCATCAGGCCTTTACAGCTTTGTGCTGATGGGGGTTACCAGCTGAGATTAGGAGTCTTGGGGGTACCCCTAATTATGGTCCCCGACAGATGCCTTACGGCTCTGAGCCGCTTCATCTCACGCCTTGGCGAGAAAGGCTTGCCTCTGTACCGCCTCTTAAGGAAGGCTGAGCGCTTCACTTGGACCCCCGAGGCCGAGGAAGCCCTCGGAAACCTTAAGGCGCTCCTTACAAATGCACCCATACTGGTGCCCCCCGCTACAGGAGAAGCCCTCTTGATCTACGTAGCCGCGACCACTCAGGTGGTCAACGCCGCGATCGTAGTCGAGAGACGAGAAGAAGGGCATGCACTGCTCGTCCAGAGACCAGTCTACTTCATCAGCGAAGTGCTTTCCGAGACCAAAGTCCGCTACCCGCAGATCCAGAAGCTGCTCTACGCAGTGATTCTGACACGGCGAAAGTTGTGACACTACTTCGAGTCTCATCCAGTGACTGTGGTGTCATCCTTCCCCCTGGGAGAGATCATCCAGTGCCGTGAGGCCTCGGGTAGGATAGCAAAGTGGGTGGTGGAGCTCATGGGCGAAACGCTATCATTCGCCCCTCGGAAGGCCATAAAATCCCAGGTCTTGGCAGACTTCCTGGCTGAGTGGACTGACACCCAGTTACCAACAACTCCAATCCAACTCGAGCTTTGGACCATGTACTTCGATGGGTCACTCATGAAAACAGGAGCAGGCGCTGGCTTGCTCTTCGTTTCACCCCTCGGAAAGCATCTTCGCTACGTCATACGCCTCCATTTTCCGGCATCAAACAACGTGGCCGAGTATGAGGCTCTGGTTAACGGGCTACGCATCACCATCGATTTAGGGGTCCGGCGCCTCGACGCTCGTGGCGACTCGCAGCTTGTCATCGACCAAGTCATGAAATACTCCCACTACCACGACCGGAGGATGGAAGCCTACTGCGACGAAGTCCGGCGCCTGGAAGACAAGTTCTACGGCTGGAGCTCAACCACATCACCCGACGGTACAACGAGATTGCGGATGAGCTGGCGAAGATAGCCTCGGGGCGGACGACGGTTCCCCCGGACGTCTTCTCCAGAGACCTACATCAACCATCTGTCAAGATCGACGACACGCCCGAGCCCGAGGAAGCCTCAGCCCAGCCCGAGGTACCCTCGACCGAGCCCGAGGTACCCTCGGCCATCAAGGAGGAGGCCTTGCCCGTCGAGGGGGAATAGAATGGGGTCACACCAGATCCGAACTGGCAGACCCCGTACCTCGAATATCTCCTCCGAGGAGAGCTTCCCCTCGACAAGGCCAAAACTCGGCGACTGGCTCAGCGCGCCAAGTCGTTCGTCTTGCTGGGTGATGAAAAGGAGCTCTATCACCGCAGCCCCTCGGGTATCCTCCAACGATGCATATCCATCGCCCAAGGACAAGAGCTGTTGCAAGAAATACACTCGGGGGGCTTGCGGCCACCATGCAGCACCTCGAGCCCTCGTGGGGAATGCCTTCCGACAAGGTTTCTACTGGCCAACCACGATGGCCGACACCACTAGGATTGTACGCTCCTGCCGGGGGTGTCAATTCTACGCAAAGCAGACACGCCTACCCGCTCAGGCCCTGCAGACGATACCCATCACCTGGTCGTTTGCTGTGTGGGGTCTGGACCTCGTCGGTCCCTTGCAGAAGGCACCCCAGGGCTTCTCGCACCTACTGGTCGCCATCGACAAATTGTCCAAGTGGAACGAGGTCCGACCCTTGACCAGCATCAGGTCCGAGCAGGCGGTGGCGTTCTTCACTAACATCATCCATCGATTCGGGGTCCCAAACTCCATCATCACTGACAATGGCACACAGTTCACCGGAAAAAAGTTCCTGGACTTCTGCGACGACCACCACATCCGTGTGGACTGGGCCGCCGTAGCTCACCCCATGACGAATGGGCAGGTGGAGCGTGCCAAAGATATGATTTTGCAGGGACTCAAACCGAGGATCTACAACAACCTCAACAAGTTCGGCAAGCGGTGGATGAAAGAGCTACCCTCGGTAGTCTGGAGTCTGAGGACGACGCCGAGCCGAGCCATGGGTTTCTCGCCGTTTTTTCTAGTCTATGGGGCCGAGGCCGTCCTCCCCATGGACTTAGAATACGGCTCCCTGAGGACCAGGGCGTACGACGACCAAAGCAACCAGACCAGCCGAGAGGACTCGCTGGACCAGCTCGAAGAGGCTCGGGACGTTCCCTTACTACATTCGGCACGGTACCAGCAGTCGCTGCGACGCTACCACGCCCGAAGCGTTCGGCCCCGAGGCTTGCAAGTGAGAGACTTGGTGCTTCATCTGCGACAGGACGCCCGAGGGCGCCACAAGCTCACTCCTCCCTGGGAAGGGCCATTCATCATTGCCAAGATCTTGAAGCCCGGAACATACAAGCTGGCCAACGACCAAGGCGAGGTCTACAGCAACGCTTGGAACATCCAACAGCTACGTCTCTTCTACCCTTAAGATGTTTTAAGACGTTCATGTACCTCGTTTTCTTTACATACACAGAGTCTAACCGTCAAGGAAGGGTCGGCCATGCCTCAGCAAAGCCCGACCCTCCCTCGGGGGCTAGAAGGGGGAACCCCCTCTACGTCAAAACTTTCCTCGAAAAAAATTTTCTACCAAAACGACCTTCGTGCTTTCGACTTCTGTATCGATAGCGGATCCTGAAAACGACGGGAGTACACGTAAGCGACAAGGCCGACCGAGCCGAGAAACTCCTACGCCTCCAGGATACGGATACCTCACTCATCACCTTCCGTGAGAAGTAACTCACGCTCGGATAAGCGATCCTGCTACCGAACAAGTCCAAACACTCGGGTAGAAAACGACTTTCGTGCCTTCTCGACCGTATCGATAACGGAATCCTACAACCAAATGAGAGTGCACGTAAGCGGCAAGGCCGACCGACCCGAGGAACTCATACGCCTCCGGGATACGGATACCTCACTCATCACCTTCCGCGAAAAGTAACTCTCGCTTGGATAAACGATTCTGCTACTGACAGACAAGTCGTGACGCTCGAAACGAGAGGAAAGAAAACGCAGCTTTTTAACACGACGATAAAGTGTTTAGGCCTCGGCGGCCACGAAAAACATGTGCATTCTACAGACAAACTGTTCCTGCAGGTTCAGGCATCGACAGGGGGAGCAGCAGCACCCTCGGCGTTGTTTCCACCCTCGGCGGAACCTAGCCCGGCCTCGGACGGCGACCCGGGCGAAAGGACCTCCACCCAAGGGAGGACGCCAGCACCGCGCCCGCAGATGTCTTGGCCAAGCTCCAGCCGCTGCTGCCACATATTCCTCGGCCTGGGAAGCAGCCAACTCTCGGGCCGATGAAGTCTCTTTTAGAGCCGACTCCGCCTCTGTCCGCGCCAACACCGCTGCCTCCAGCTCCGGCTCATCGCAGAGCAGCCGAGGGTTCTAAAAAACTAAGCAAGAGAGGCCTAGAGCGGCAAGGCCGACCGAGCCGAGGGACTCCTACGCCTCCGGGATACGGATACCTCACTTTGTCACCTTCCGTGAAAGGCAACTCACGCTCGGTTAAGTGGTTCGGCTAGCCAACAGGCAAGTCCCAGTGCTCGAAATGAGGAAGAAATGCAGCTCCATACTCGAATACCCAAATGTTTAGGCCTCGACAGCCACAAAGAACAAACACATATACTTGGGGTAACTATGCTACACAGACTTAGACGTCGGTAGAACCCTCGGCGGTTCTCCCGACCTACAACAAATGTCTAAGTCCTTGAAGTGGTTACATTTTGCTCAGGCAAAAACACAGTATATCCCCTTACAAATGGGACTCCGGTTCCATTCCCGCGGGTATGAACAACCTCCACACCAGGGGGCCCGCGGGATAACGAACTCCAAGCGGCCCGCCGGTGACCTCTGTAGCAGCAGAGACAACGACCTTTGTCTCGGGCGGCTAGACAGCAGTAGCGATGGCCTCAGGGCAAATGCTACTGCTGAAGGGCCTTCGTTCATGTCCCTCATGGAGGACGAGAACCGGCCATTAAAGCCAAAGAGCCGGAGGCCTGGAGCCGCGCCGACGGTCTCATCGGCAGAGACAACCGCTGGTGCAAGAGGAAGCCTCACCTATGGCGACCACCACCTCAGCACCGTCGACAGCGGCCACCTGCCTTCCAACACCGCGCCGGCGAACAGCGGCCGCCCCAAAGCGCACCGGTAGGTCCTCACTCCCATCCTCGTCGAGGCTGTCCCAGAACACGAGTACCGCCCTCACGCCGTATGACGTGTTGAGCAACCTCCCGGTGCAGCCGACGGTGCGAGGAGGACCTGGGCGTGGCTGGCCCGCGCGCGGCACGACTGCCGCCCAGGAGGAGGACGGAAAGCTGCACCCCCGCCAGGGAGCAGTAGTTCACCTTCCCCCGCATGGCTGGAGGATGCCTCCGCAGGGCTGGAGGATGCCTTTCTCCCCCAAACGCTGGGGGAAGAAAAGGGTCACCGACCCACGCGGAGGCAACCCCCCACTCGATGCGCTCCTCCGCCTCAGCCCGGATGACAAAGATCCTTGAAGCTGAGGGCGGGGGCGGAGGCCGCAGCCCAGCTTGCTTCTCCCCACCAAACTGACCATTGGTGAGGGAATGCAGCCGGGCTGCACGACGAAAATCCTTGAAGACGAGCGATGGCTGAAGAGCGCCGATCTCCACGAGGCCGCGCTCCTCCAATGACAGCAAGAGCAAGGTGATGCCAGTACGCCCATCTGGGGGCTCGAAAGGTGGAAGGGCACAATGCATGAGGGGAGAACGAAGGCATGGCCACTGCCCGGGGGATCGATCCCCTTTTATAGGCAGACCTCCTCACTTGCACCCCCTAGCGTCACGGGCAAAGTCTCCACTGACGTGCTCCAGGGTTCTCCAGGGTTCTCCCCCTACGACACGGGGGCTGGGTCCCACACGTCATACGAGCTGATCCGAAGCGCGAAGAAGGCGAACCGCCACATGCGAGGCATGTAACCGTCCCGCGGTTACAAGCGCTCTCCCATCTTCGCAGAAACCGGTGGTCGAAAGGGTGGACTGCCACGCGACAGGCATCCAACCGCACCGCAACTGTGCGCCCTTTCGGCTTCGACCACAACTGGTGGACCAGCGCAAAGGAAGCGAGCCCGCATGTCATGTAACCGGCGCGCCAGTTACGACGTGCAAAGAGCCGCACCGCCACTTGCTCCGAATGTCGCGCCTCCTCGACTCCGGAACCAGTACCGCGACTCGAGGCAGCCCTACGCATGACCCAACAGTGCCAATTAAAGGCGACGGCCACGGGTCAGTCAGCCGCGGGGTAGGCACGACGGTTGGCATGGCCAAAAGTGGGTCGACAGTAATTGCAGCGGCAGACGAGCGGAAGCAGCGGTCAAATCGCCTGCAGGCTCGTGTCCCCTCCTGAAGCGACGGGAGAGCCCTCTCCCACGGCGTGAAGACGACGCACCCGTGTCCCGTTCCTCGAACGGCTCGCACGCGCAACGGGCGCCACATGAATCGCCCGTCCCGTCGCATTAACTCCCCGGCAGAGCAAGCGACACCTCTGGCAGGCGAGGCGGGCGTCGTTTCACCTCCGCCATGGTGACCGTGTCAAAAAAAGGTGCGCCACCTTATTTAAATTCATATCCTTCCCCTCCTCCTCCTCTCTCTCTCTTGCTATAGGGACCGGGAAAGGGGATGTTGTGGAAAGGGTCCTTCTCGGCGAAGGAAGCGGGCCCTGAGCCCTCCTACTGATCAGGGGTTCGAAGGCTAGCCCCTCGGAAGGGTTTCGACAGTCGCCCCAGAGCACTCGGGCTCCAAGCCCATTACTGATTAGGGGTTCGAAGGCTGGCCCCTCGGAAGGGTTTCGACAGCCGCCCCAGAGCATCTGGGCTCTGCGCCCATTACTGATCAGGGGTTCGAAGGCTGGCCCCTCGGAAGGGTTCGACAGCCACCCCAGAGCACGCAGAGTGAGGGATGACTCTGGGTACGTCCGATACATGGCCGAGGCTCAGGCTACACTCCCGAGGTACCCTAGGACATTTCCGAGACTGGCGGGAATGATTTGTAACGGAATCCCACCGGAGGGAGGCATCGAGCCCTCGGACCCTGTCGAAGGGGTCCGGGTCCGGCGAATCACCCACAGGTACTTTTGGAGCGTGCCTCTGGGCCACCAGCCGACCCCTAACGAACGGGGCACGGGCGTCCACTCGGATCACCCGTTAGCAGCTCACTGGAAACACCATGTTCAGCGCCCTCCGAGGGCAACGTGGCGCTTCCCCCCTCCTCCTTGCATAAAGGCGACGCAGGAGCGTATGATAAAAGTCGGGAAAGTCCTTGATCGTCCTCTTGCTCCATGTAGAGGCTCGGGGGCTGCTCTCGCACCCGGCTACGACCAAACTGTTGACAGCATCAACAAACCAGCTTGATAACTCGGAACCTGACCATGCACCCGGGCTACGGCCAGGCCGCATGAGGGAACGATCAGACCGGCCGAGTCACCACGAAAAGCATTAAGACCTCAGAGGAGTCAAACCACTCCTCCGAGGCCTCGGGGGCTACACCCGGCGGGTGCGCTCACGCGCACCCACCAGAACAAAGCAAAACCGAGAAAGGCCGATCCCCTCACCAAAAATGCGGCAAAAGCCTCCAAGCGAGTACCAACACTCCCTTCGAGGCTCGGGGGCTACTGTCTGGTACCGTAATTAGGGGTACCCCAACACTCCTAATCACGGCTGGTAAACACCCTCAGACCAACTGACGGGCGCGGTTCAAGTCAAGGCTTCGTCTACCCAAGGGACGCGACCTCGCCCGAGCCCAGCCTCGGGCAGGAGCAGTAGTTCCGGACGAATTCACGCCTCGCCCGAGGACCTCCTCAGATAGCGACACACCCTCGGCTCTCCCGAAGCTCAGCTCGGGCAGGCTTCGTTGTGAAGCAGCCTTGGCCAAACCGCCTCACCAACCGACCACATCGCAGGCGCATTCAATGTGAGGATCGTCTGACACTGTATCTTGACACACGCACCTCAATCGGCAGGGCCGAAGTGACCGCAGTCACTTCGCCCCCCCCTTTTTACTGTCCAATCTGACGGGAAAACAGCGCCGCTCACCCCGCTCCGACCACTATGCCAACCACCCAGGCGAAGCTGACAACAAGTCACGGTCAACCACCGAGTTCGGCCTCGGACGCAACAGGAAGCTCCGCCTCGCCCGACCTCAGGCTCTGGCCTCGGGAGGAGGTCTCCGCCTCGCCCGACCTCAGGCTCCGGCCTCGGAAGGAAGTCTCCGCCTCGCCCGACCTCCGGACTCGGCCTCGACCTCGGTCTCGGTCTCGGGAGGAATCGCGTCCTCGCCCGACCTCGGCCCCGCCCTCAAGAGAAGTCTCCGTCTCGCCCGACCTTGGGCTCGGACCGACCGCGCCAACAGGGGATACATCATTACCCTATCCCTAGCCAGCTCAGGCTACAAGGAATAAGACCGGTGTCCCATCTGGCTTACCCCGGCGACGGGTAATGATGGTGCCCCGCGTGCAACCATGACACCGGTGGCTCTCAGCCCCTTACGGCAGCAAGGAGACGTCAGCAGGATCCTTGCCGCACTGCCAGCTGTGCTCCTACAGGGCTCAGGCGCTTCTCCAACGGCCACGCTATCACGTATACAGGGCTCAAGCTCTCCCCCGACAGCCACGTTGGCATGTACACAGGGCTTAGGCGTTTCTCTGCTAGGCATGTTAGCGCATTGCTACACCCCCCATTGTACATCTGGACCCTCTCCTTGCATCTATAAAAGGGAGGTCCAGGGCCTTCTCGCGAAAAAGAAGGGCTCTCGCGCAGAGGGGACGGCGGGCTGACGGACCGACTCTCTTCTTCCCTCTCGCGACGCTTGTAACCCCTACTACGAGCACCCTGGTGCAGGATAATACAAGGCTTATCCCACCTCTTGTGTTCCATCCCGCGCCAACCCATCTGGGCAGGGGCACGCAGCGACAATTTCACTCGTCGGTCCAGGGACCCCCGGGTCCGAAACGCCGACAAAATCTACCAATCAAATTGCATCCCAATTTAACACACCATCGAAACCAACGGTTTATATCGCTAGATAATCCACTCTTCCTTACTCGTAATATTATTTGGATTATTCATCATCCCTCTCCCTCCCCCGTAAGGCCATAACCCCCACCCCAAGCCTCCCCCACTGCATCCCTCCCCCCCTCCCCCCTCCCACCCACTATTATCATTGCAATCAACGTCCCCTCATGTCATCGCTGCCATCGTGGACCTCTCCTCTCCTATCTTCAGAACCATAGCATTAGTACGGGTTATTTATTATTTTATTTTTAAAAACAAGTCTGACCAAAGTATTTCTAAAACAAGACATGAGCTTTTTGTTGAGGCCCAGAGACCTTGTTTGACATAGTTGCTGCTTGTTGGAAAAACAATTTATCTGAGTAACCGATGAAAAGCAGATTCTGTTTGTTGGATGTTTTAGTTTATTCTTAGAAATAAGTGAAGTAATAAGTTACTGTAGAAGTTACTGTTTAGTACAAATTATATTTAAATACGTGAAGAAGCTAAAAAAAATGCGCCAAACAGGCCTAGGTACTTAGGGGGTGTTTGGTTGCCCCTGCTAAAGTTTAGCCCGGGTCACATCAAGCGTTTGACTTTCAAATAGGAGTATGAAATATAGACCCAACCAACTGGACTAGATTCGTCTCGTCTTTTAATCTTCGACTGACAAATTAGTTTTATAATCCGACTACATTTAATACCCGGAACGGAGGTTCAAACATTCGATGTGATAGGGGCTAAAGTTTAGTTTGGGGTAACCAAACACCCCCTTAGTAGGTGGGATGGGATCATGGGAGTGGGACGGGGCCTGGTGATGCGCTGTCGGAATGTCGTCGTGGCAGGCTTGCGGTGCGGGGCCGGTCAGAGCCCGTGATCCCCGCGCTGCGGCTACGGCGAACAGCTGCGGACGACGGAGATGTGCTGGACTGCGTGCGGTAGGGGTGGGGCCGGCCGGGATGACGTGCCGCCACTCGAGGCCCGTGACACTTGGACTACGGTTCCGTTACAAGCGCACGTGGGATCGGATCAGATCGGTGCTGCACGGTTACAACTTACGATCAACCAAACAGCAACCCAGCTCGGCAACACCTAGTACTCCGTACTTGCAAAGCCCACTATCCCAGTCCCAGCTCTGACTGGGTGGCCTGGCCTGGCCAGGTTGGTCCTGTTCTGTGATCCTGTCCGACCCTTTGTCCAAACTTCAAAGTTACCCCTACCAAGGAGCAAGAGCAACGGCGCCGATATACACTGCGCGCGCGTGCTCTCCAGTGGCCCCCTAATGCAGTGCGAGTGCGACGTCGTCCACGCAGCCGGCATTGGGTCTTCTTCAACGGCGGTGGTAAGGTGCGGGATCCACTAACGTGCGGCCTGTGGAACATTTGCCGAGTGAGGGAGGGTGGCAACCGGACGAAGAAGCCCGCAGGCCGCGCGCGGTGGAAGTCCCGTGCCACGGCTGGCCATCGCCGACGAACAACGTGTCTGTGTCTTCGACTTGTCCGCACGTACATCATTTCTTCTCGTTTCGCTCAACACAGGCCGTCGCGGTGGCGGCTAGATCAGAGTCAGACACCCTGCGTTCCATTCCAGGCACGGCCGAGGACGCCGCCAGCCACTCGGGGCCGGGAGGTGGAGGTGGAGGGCCCCCACGCTGGCGCCGCCGGGCTGGAGAGGGAAGAGCGCGCGGCCACGGGATCGGAAGGTGGGGTCCAGCTAGGAAACAGTCAAGAAAGAAAGGCGCTGCCAGGTCCCGTCGAACAAACCGGCCAAAAGCGCGGCGTGGACCGTGCACCCTTGCCACTTGCAGACGATGCGTGCGCTGCCCTTCAGTGCTGCCGTCCCACGAAGCCGATGAGGCGAGACCGCGAGAGGCGTGGGCGCCTAGTGCATTCCGTTGGAGCACTAACTGCCGAACGGCCCGTCCTTACCACCTCATCCGTAGTCGGGAAAACCAACAAGTGAGACAAATTAAAGCAGCCGCAAAAAAACACTCGTGTCTCGCCGAAGGTGCCGGTTTTTTTTTCTCTTTTTTTTTCTCTCTCTGAGTGCAAATTTGTCCTTATGATCAAAACACTATTTTTAGTCAGATTTTTCGATAACTAACAGACCCACTAGTCGAGAGGTCACCTTACGAAACCTAACGTTCTTCCTTCGTCCTGAATATTATGACTTTTAAACTTTGTGCTGAGATATAGCAATGGCTGGATTTTATAAAGTTTATTTAAGACATGATTTAAGAATGAATACCTTAATTGAGTTTAATCTCTATTGATATATAAGTTACTTGAGGATTCCCTTAAGCTATCTCTCTCTCTCTCTCTCTCTTTGGGAATACACAATACTCCTATCTCAGGATACATTTCAATAGATAAGCGGTCCGGACTTCGACCCAGCAGAACTTGTGCCGACCCAACAGGTATTCTAATTTCCATGTACATCCTCCAGCACGGAGTCGACGACCCGGCCCAGCATCACCATTCACCTCCGCTCGGTGGCCGTGATTTGTGGACTAAAATAAAGAGACTAAAAACTAGTACCTATAAATCAAACACCGCCTTATACACGCAACAGATCTGTCATAAAACCAATGCTAATGACGACATCACGGACATCTTCTGGATTAGTTAACCATGCCCATATCCCGACCCCTCAGGATAAAGAAGCGATCGCGCAGCAACATCCAAGGTTGCGAAACCTGAAGGAGTCTCAAGCAACATCTTCCTAAACATTACAATGGGTGTGCATGACAGGAACCGTTGGACTGGTCACAGTACCTGCATTGTACAACAAATACCGGAGGCATACTGATAGGTACGCTGGGATGGTTGCAACTGCTCGGTATCGCCAAACCTTACTCATTCAGCATTATACCACAAGTACAATACACGGTTTCAAGATTTAAACGTTGTCTGATACACCCATTTTTATTACAGCAGGCAAACTGCCTATGGCGCTCACATCTCAACACTAGACAACGACTGCTGGGCAACTGCTAGCAAACTGCCTATGGACCATTCATTTCTCAAACTGTGATAGCAACTGCTGGGCAGTCTCGCGCCATATATTGTAAAGGTCATCCGAGAACAGAACAAAATGCACCTGCACAAATAATCCATACCAAGTGATCTATATACTTAACCAAGATAGTTGCCAAACACTTTATAAAAACGAGCATGATCGTTATTGTTTGTCCAGTTCTCCAGAACTAAAGGTCCGTATTAGTCCTAGTAATGCATATCCGGATTGTTTGTTTATTGGACAAATCGTTCCTATATTTTTTTCCTCTAACAATGGAGTTTTGAGGATGAACTCCAAAGAACTTCAGAAGTGTCCTACTTGACCGTGAAAATTTTAGGGGCGGAGTGGAACTACAGCTAACCTCTTTGATATCCTCTGAAAATTTCTGTGCGGTAGAAACAGCTATTTTTGATGCTTCCTTGGGAGGATAACTGTACAAGATCCAAGTCAAGTTACACTACAAATTAAACCCCGAAATGGGGAAAAAAGAGCTGAGTGCACCAAAGGTACGTGAGCAAAAACTAAAACTTGGAACATACCGATAAACACCACAAGATATAGCAGGGAATGCGATGTACTGAATGCCATTATCCTTAGCAAGCTTCAAGCTATTTCTGCAATTAGCCCATGCAGTTCAGGATAGTTTTTCACTGGTTCAGCAACCAGCACAGATATTTAAAAAAAAATTGAAGAGAGCTTACTCATAGGCCTTCTTTAATGACACCTCAGGATGCTTGTCCAAATCATATATAGGACCAACAGTGTGAATCACCCGAGAGGCAGGAAGCTCAAAAGCACTGCTCACATCGAATATTGGGCAAAGGGATGTGTAAAGGATACATAAATTTTAGGTTTGAACATTCCGACTTATGAAACAATCAAAGTGAATAGATAGGTACTAAGTACTAACGGAGTAATCCTAGCTTCTCCAGTAGGACAACGGACTCCTGGTTTGACCTTTGGAACTTTCCTGCATGCTTGCACTAGCTCTGGTCCAGCAGCTTGATGTATAGCTGAGATAGAGGTTTCAAGTTCATATGGGATGCTCCATAAACAATGGGTTGAATCATAACAATTCTCGAAAGTATTTATTACTCGTTACCTCCATCAACACCTCCGCCACCTAACATTCGCTCATTAGCAGCATTAACCTGCCAAAACAAACGCCAGTTAGATCCCTCAGTTTTTTATCACATACAGAGATTTTGAGCAATATTCGTTAACAAGGGACGAATTAGAGACATACAAATCAGCACCCTAATTTATAACAGAAGTAAGAGTTGATACATCGTAGAAATTTAGAATTGTTTGGGAGGAATATGATTACACATTAGAAGAGCTTGATATATCATAGGAATTGAAAGTTATCAACCATTCTGTACTCCTCTAAATAGCTGCCATCAGAGGTGGATTTACATTATACCATCGAGGTCTACGCACCCTGATGGTTTTTTAGCTAATCCTCTATATATTAATCTCTTGGCTAATCCTCTATATATTAATCTCTTGCTTAGTTCATAACTCAAATAGAACCCCGGTGTCTCGTTTTGCTCCTAACTTTGTAAAAAGGAGAACCTAGCATTGGCACCGTGCCCCTTTGCCTTTGTTCTCAGTAAACTTATTTTTAAGACATTACCCTGCTCCCCAACATAGATCATGCCCCTTACTATTAAGAACTCCTTCCATTCACTGCAATCCCCACAAAGAAAAATAAACAATTCACTCACACCTTAAATTCACCCCTGGCAAAGAACATATTGAAACAGGTGAGAGCAAACACAAACGATAGAGCGGGGAACCAGATTGGAGGCGTAGAAGAGCGTACGATGGCGTCGGTGGCGCAGTCGACGGACCAGAGGGTGATGTCGCCCTTGTGCAGCTTCAGTAAGCCGGCCCCTGGTGCGGCCGAGAGCCGGAACGCCTCGCCGCCGCCGAACCCCGAAGCCGCCATTGCAAAAGCCCTCGTAGCACAAATGCTACCCCGCCGCCGCTGCCGCCACCTAGGGGAGAGGAGGGGAAGTGGGAGCAGACACCGCGTCAGGAAAAATCTAGTGGCCGCACGCGACATTGGGTGGAACGCACAGCACGGGTCCGCGTTTTGCCCCTGGCATGTTTACCTGTTTGACTGTTTGGTTGGTGGTAATTGAAAGGAGCAAATGGAAAAGGGAAATTCGAAGGTAGGGTTTTGAAATCTTTTGTTTTGTGCGAGTGGGACCAGGGTGTTTGGTCTACCAACAAAAGTTAAGGAAGTATTTAGTTTCTAGAAATTTATTTTTAGTCTCTACATTTTATTCTATATTAGTCTCTATATTTCTAAATTACTAAATACGTAGACTAAAATTCAATTTAGAGACTAAAATAGAGGACTAAAAGTTGGTCCCTACAAACCAAACACCCTCCATATCACATATAATGTTTGAATATTAATTATGAGTATCAAATATAGTTTAATTATAAAACTATTTATATAGATGAAGACTAAACATTGAGACAAATTTATTCAGTCTAATTAATCCAAAACTAACAAATGTTTTGTTGTGTCATATGGGAAAATCATGGACTTAATAGGCTTGATAGGTCTGTCTTGTTGTTTAATCCTTATATGTGTAATTAGCTTTAAAATTATACTAAATTTAGGCCATGTTTGATCCTCGCAGCTAATTGTTTGCGAGTGGCAAATAATTAGCCGACAAATAATTAGCTAGAGTATGTTTGGAGTCTTAGCTAATAGATGTCTTTTCTCTTTACACAATCTATTAGCACATATTAGCAAGGTCATTTGGCTAACAGACAAATAGTTTGCTAGCCTTCTGGCTAACAATTAGTCAATTTATTAGCCAATCCATCTAGAGGTTGTAACACCACAAAATCGTAATTTGGGTATTTAGTAAAATTCTTCAAATGATTGGGACAAAAAATTTATTTTATATAAATATTCTTACATTCTGGTTACTTTCTCTAAATTGAATATGTTTTCTATCGAAAGATCAAATAAAAAGGATCACAAAAGAATTAACTAATTATTTAAAGCATCTCTTAATAAAAGTTATACACTAGAAAGTATTTCTATTAAAATAACTATTTGTGTGTATGAATTAAATATTTAGAAGCACTTGCTTAAATAGGAATAATAAATAAATAACTTGATAAATTATAATTGCATATCATACTGGAATTTTTGTATTGTGCATTTAACTCAAGTTTGAAAATTCAAAACCAGCTTTGGATAGAAATTGAAATCGAAAAAAAGAAAATCAAAACAAAAAATGAAAGGGAAAACCTTACCAGGGCTCAACTTACGCTTTTGGCCATGTGGGACCCGTCGGCCAGTCACCTATTAGGCACTTGCTTCCTCGTGTTGCTGACACCGCAGGCCCGCTTGTCAACACCCGCTGTCTCTACCTTGCACACATCCGCCCATCGATGGCTCATGAGCCGCCCGTTTAGGCTGCCCGCACTCGTGAACGCCAAACGGGACGCAACCCCTGGTTAGCGTACAGTTCGCGTGCAGTGGGTAGCGCTAAATGGAACGCAACGATAGCGTGCGGGCTTCGGGACGGTACTGCGAGCGTCGTACGGCGTGACGCTCTACACTCTCTCTCCTCCCACACCAACGGCGTGGTTGAATTAAATATATGATAGTTGATATAGAGTATGAATATAGAGTAATATGAGTGCGGAGGATTGTGGTATAGAGTAAAGAATTTTGCTGATCAGGACAGAATATTCTTTTTAGGGTAGAAATTTAGAGTAGTATGAGTGCGGATAGCCTTAGGCTGTCCCAGCCCCGCGCGTGTGAAAGGGAAATAGACTTAATTATTTTCTATAATCAATTTTAATGGTTGACGTCCAACACAAATCACGTAGACTAACTAGTTTGTCTAGATATTATTTATCTCAGGTGCATAAGGTTCAACATAAACCAAGACAGAAATTCAGCCGGGAAGACAATCAAAATTGGAGCAAAAGGACTTAGGACATGTTTGTTTCAGCTTATAGATTATATAATCTAAATTACAATCTAAATTATATAATTCAGATTATAATATAGATATATTATAATCTACATATAGCTGTTTGATAGTTTAGATTATAGAAATGTAGATTATTCACAAAGACAATAATACTCTTGTTTGTTTATTTGAGGTAAGAAAAGAAGGATGACATATATTGTAATTTCTATTTATATAACCATGGGTAGTGGGTCTTTTACCAAAATAATCTCAAATAAGCTACTCTTTGGGAGATTATGAGATTATCATAATCTGAGCTTTAGATTATATAATCTGAATACATAATCTAGTTGTTTGTTTACCTAATGAATAATTTGCGCTAGATTATATAATCTGGAGAGATTATAATCTGAAACAAACAGGGCCTTAGAGTGTGCTGCCAGTGGCGCACCGGACACTATCCGGTGCACCAGGCCAGCCAGCAATCAAACCAGCCACTCTCGGGAATTCCAGGGGCACCCTCCGCTATAATTCACCGGACTGAACGGTGTGTACCGGACTGTCCGGTGCGCCAGCGGAACAACGACTCTGAGAGCACCTAGAGGGGGTGAATAGGTGATCCTGTAAAAATCAAATACTAAATAGCCACAAAATTTAGTTATGAAAGAGTTAGTGTGACTAAGTAGCTTTGAGGTGAGTTCTTGTGAACAAAACAATCATAGAGAAAGCAACACAAGAGGCACGCGATTTTTATCCCGTGGTTCGGCCAAGTAACACTTGCCTACTTCCACGTTGTGGCGTCCCAATGGACGAGGGTTGCACTCAATCCCTTTCAAGTGATCCAATGATCAACTTGAATACCACGACTTTCTTCCTTATAGTCTTCTTCTCGTTTACGAGGAATCTCCATAAGTTGGAGCCTCTCGCCCTTACAAGATTGATCACAAAGAAGCACAGAGTAAGGTTGGGGAGAGCAACACACACAAGACTCAAAATCACAGCACAACCACGCACACAAGTGAGAAGGTGAGCACACAAACACAGCATGAGGAGTTTACAACTCAAATAGTGCTCAAATCTTAAGAACGATGATCTGATTGCGTGAAAGCAAAGTCTATAAGTCTTAGGATGCTTAGTGAATGCTTGGGTGACTCCTCCATGCGCCTAGGGACCCCTTTTATAGCCCTAAGACAGCTAGGAGCCGTTGCAGACAATCTTGGAAGGCAATTCCTGCCTTCTGTTGAGTGGTGCACAGAACAGTCCGGTGCGCCACTGGACAGCTACTGTAGTCTGTCCGGTGCACGATTTCCTTCCAAATCGGGCACAGGCGACCGTTGCAGCCCCGGGTCCATTGGTGAACCGGACACTGTCTGGTGCACACCGGACAGTCCGGTGCCTCTGCCGACCGTTGTAGCTGCCACGCGTCGCCTGCAGATTTCGTGGCCGACCGTTGGCGCTAGCGACCGTTGGCTTACCGGACAGTCCAGTGCACCACCGGACAGTCTGGTGAATTATAGCCACGTCGCCCCGTTGCTTTTCCCGAGAGTGACGAGTTCACCGCGGATGACTCACCGGACAGTCCGGTGCACCACCGGACAGTCCGATGAATTATAGCCGTACGCCGTCGTCGAATCCCGAGAGTGGCCTTTTCACTGTTGCCCAGCCTGACACACCGGACACTGTCCGGTGCACCACCGGACAGTCCGGTGTGCCAGGCCGAACTGGAGTTTGGCTGCACACAGCCAAGTCTTTTGCAATTCAATTCTCTTCTTCTCAGCACTGTTTCTAGCACTTAGATAAGCTCATTAGTATTAAAAAACAAATGTACTAAGTCTAGAAACATACCTCATGCCTTGATTTGCACTTTTCAACCTTTGTCACATTAGGACTTAAAGAATATGTGTTGGACACCTAATCACCAAAACACTTATAGAAATTGCCCAAGGGCATATTTCCCTTTTAGGCTCTCTGCGCGCCAACGGTCGTCTGCCACGATGAACAGTGGTGAACAGTGTCGCGGCAGAAGTCAGAGGTCACCGCCTCACCGGACTGTCCGATGTGGTACCAGACTGTCCGATGCAGCAAAAAGATAAAGCGCTCCAACAGTCAACTGCTCCGAATCCTAACGGACGCGCTGACGTGGCGCGCACCGGACAGTGAACAGTGACTGTCTGGTGCGTCCATTGCCAGCAGCCTTTGCCGACGGCTAGGAAGTGGTTGGGGCTATAAATACCCCCAACCACCTCATTCAAAGCCATCCAAGCGTTCTGAGTTTCTCATTCATTGCAAGAGCAAAGACCAACACTCCAAGACACAATCAAAGCAATCAATCCACTCAAAGTTCCCAAAATCAACACTAGTGCTTAAAGGCTTGTGAGAGGATCATTTGTGTTCTTTTGTTGCTCTTGTCGCTTGGATTGCCTTTCTTCCTTCCTCATTCTTTTTCTAAGTGCTTGTAAAGCTAAGCAAGAGACACTAAGAGTGTGATGGTCCTTGCGGGGTCTTAGTGATCCATTTGATTAAGGAGAAGGCTCACTCCATCTAAGTGACCGTTTGAGATAGAGGGAAAAGGTTGAAATAGACCCGGCCTTTGTGGCCTCCTCAACAAGGACTAGGTTCTTTGGAACCGAACCTCGGTAAAACAAATCACCGTGTCTACTCGCTTGATTTGTTTGCCCTCTTTCCTCTCTCTAACATTTCCTTGCTAGCATTGATTTGAGTTAGCTCCCATACGTCATCCGCATCCTTTGAGCAACTCTTGGCAAGAGAAATAATCTTTCGAACTTGAATTTAATTCTAACGCTAACTGCGGCCTTAGTGTGTGTTTAAGTTTATAAATTTCAGGTTTCGCCTATTCACCCCCCTATAGGCGACTTTCAGCGTGCATGGTACCGCATTGTCTTCCTGTCGCCAACATGTGGCCCTGCCTGATCAGCTCCCCCTTCCTCATCTGAATCAAGCCGCGCCATCTTAACATAATTTCGTTACCGAGACCCCGAGCAAATCTGGGTAGTAGCCAAGGAATCCCAAGCTTCAGCCTTATAAATATGGGCCCTCCTCATCCCATCATCGCCGTAAGCTTCCACCGAGAGAGAGAAATTGACAGGGTGATAGAAAAGGGTCGTCGTCATTGGCTTGCGCATACACCGGCGATGAGGTATCAACGACCAGCCCGAGATGCTCCCTGAGACACACGGAAGAGGTTTGCGCTGTCGTCGGGCAGACTCGGTGGCTAGAGCCTCCCAAATTGCTCATCAAACTTCATAGGGTGCCGCTAGACCGCCACATGTAGTGGTTGAGACATCTGGCTACACAATGCACGGTGATATCCTCTTCCCCGAGTTCGCCACAATCAGAACTTCATGTAGCGTCTTTCAGATAAGGAAATTTTGCACAGGGGCGGGGCAGGCGGCTCTAGTCAACTCGCCGTCGCAAGGAGGGCAGCACCACTGTCCTGACCACCGTAGGAGAGGAGAAGGCGCCATGGTCGCAGATCTAATCACTGACGGCTAAGATCAAATCTTTGTGTAACGCTTCGGCGTCCGGGTGTGAGCCGTTCATCGGTGATCGGATGGATCCGAGTTCATCTCAAGTATTCAAATTTTGAACCATTGAGGGAAAATCTGAGGGTTAGGGTTCCGCACCAATTTGTGTTAGGCACGATCTAATCTGAACGCTTGGATGATGATTCGATGGACCAGAATCACACATACCCCTTCGCCATGGGTACTTTGCTAAAGAGACCCTCAAAAATAGGAAAATTAACCCGCCATCCCTTAGCAATAGAGAATAATTGCATCGGGGCCCTAAGTATTTGCATATTAGCCCTTATTGAAAGTTCCCTTTGGCCCGGGAACAGGATCTGGATGTCGCCTAGAGGGGGGGTGAATAGGCGAATAAAACTTATCACTTTATAACTTAAATTCTTACTCTACTCGAAGACTAGAACGCAGTGGAGTGAAGACCCTTCGAGTAGGTTGCAGTGGAATAGAAGATTCTGTCTCAAAATGTCCTGCACTTCAAATAAAGCTTATACCACAAATAAGTGTTGAAGTGCAGATATAAAGCGAATAAGATAGAGAGTCAGAATACAATACGGAATAGAGCACACAGACGCAAGGATTTATCCCGAGGTTCGGCCAAGCCTGAAACACTTGCCTAGTCCTCGTTGGAGTTAGCCAAACCTGGGCTTGGAGTCTATTTCAACTCCTTCCTCCGTTTGCTCAGATCTGTCAGTCAGACAGATAGAGCCTTCCACTATGTTGAGTTTGTTACAACGAAACCGCGGCTGCTTACAATCTTCTTGGCAGCACTTCGGCAGAGTAACGATATGCTCAAGACCTTGCTCTAGCTCTTAGCAGCACTTCTCCACTCTCTAAAGGCTTATAGTTTTGCCTTCTACACAAACTAGAGAGATACACACAAGAGGGAGAGTGAGAATTGATTCGAGTGATGTCTACACTTGTTGGCTGCACTTCTATCTTGCTTGAGGCGCCTAGGGGTCCCTTTTATAGGCACAAGGGGCCTAGGAGCCGCTGGAAGCAATCCAGGAAGGCAAATCTTGCCTTCTGTCGGGTGGCGCACCAGACACTGTCCGGTGCCCGATTTCCTTCCAGAAATGGAGTAGTCGACCATTGCAGTCCTGGAGCCGTTGGCGCACCAGACACTGTCCGGTGCACGCCGGACAGTCCGGTGCCCCTATCTGACCGTTGGCTCGGCCACGCGTCACGCACGGATTGCGCGGCCGACCGTTGGCCCAGCCGACCGTTGGCTCACCGGACAGTCCGGTGCACCACCGGACAGTCCGGTGAATTATAGCCGTACGCCGCCGGCTTCTCCCGAGAGTGGCCTGTTCACCAGAGTTCAGCCTGTCGCACCGGACACTGTCCGGTGCACCACCGGACAGTCCGGTGTGCCAGACTGAGCTGAGTCTTGGCTGTACACAGCCAAGCATTTTGCATCTCTTTTCTTTTCTTCTTTTCTCTGTTTCTAACACTTAGACAAATATGTTAGTACACAAAAACCAATGTACTAAGTCTAGAAACATACCTTCTCTTGGATTTTCACCTTTCTATCATTTGACATGCTTAAGATTGATGTTGGACTCATAAATCATCAAGTCAGCTTAACTTGATCTACACTGACATTTCTGAGCTCCAACATCCTGTAAAGGTCACATAGAATATCTCCAAACATAGGAACAACCCAAACTAAAGGTCAGAGTGCACTTAGCTCTTTTGGGCTGCTTCCAGTTCTGTTTTTGACATTTGTTCTCGTTCTAGTGACCTTGATCTCCTTCTTAGAGATTGGTCTTGAGCCTTATGACTTACACCACATAACTATAGACATTTCCTCATTGGTTGTAAGTCACGTCCTTATGTAGTGATCCTTGATGTGTCGTAGTTGTTCTCAACTTGATCACCCTTGACTTTGCAAGCCTTCTTCTTCACCCTTGGCTTTGGGTTCCTCAGCCTCTTTGACCTTCTCCCGTGCACTTGGTACCTCGAAGCTTTTCTTGCCTCCATCCTTGGCTTGATCAGTTGTCTCCGAGCTATGCACCTGAGTCTCACTTTATGCAATGTCCATCTTACTTGTGATGTCCATTATGTATCCATAATCCAGTTCTTAGACCATCACATTTGTTCACTTGTGTTGAACCCTGTTAGCTTTACCTTAAGCACCTGTTCAACACTTAGTGCACTTGTTAGTCCTTTAATTGAGTTGTCATCCAAACACCAAAACTCACAAGAGAGCTTTCAATCTTCCCCTTTTTGGTGATTGATGACAACACAATTAAAGCTTACATAAGAATAAGATTTGAAGCACAAATTTTGAACTCTAAGTTTATAGAATGCTCCCCCTAAATATGTGCTTACATCAAAAACATAATTTTGGCCTCAGACGCCAATTTGCACATACTTAGGCAATTCGAAACATTTCTACACCTTAGCACTTTTTGGGATGCATTGTGTCAAGAATCAAACCATGATGCTATAACACACAAATGCACATAATCAGAGTTAAACACCATTCAATTTTGTGGATATATCACAGGAATATCAACCTACCACTATTCACCATTAAGATACCAATTTAAACTAAGATACCAATTTAAAGCAATCGTAAAGCACCATTAATCTATTGACCACATGCACCATTATCCACATGAATATCTATTATAGAATGAGCACCATAGATGCCAATTAATTCATAGCAACGAAAGCACTAGTCCATATGATGCAACACATATAATACTGCAAGAAGCATATGAATAACACACTAGCAAAGCTCAAACTAACACATCACCCCTTAGGATAAGCTTTCCTCTCAGGTTGAGATAAGCACCATTAATCTATTGACCACATGCACCATTATCCACATGAATATCTATTATAGAATGAGCAAGCTTTAATGCACAACTTCTCCCCCTTTGACATCAAACACCAAAAACCATACTCAAGCAAGAACATAGGATGATGTCAAGGGACAACAGGGTGTTGAGTAGGTAAACATACACTAACAATACTCCCCCTTACTCATTCAACAAATGCACCACAAGTATTTGGAGGAAAGTTAAGGTACATATACGCAAAAGATCACTACTTCCTTTGTACCTTTGCCCGGATGTGGTGTACTTCCTCTCTTGAAAGTATTAGTCTCTTGGGAGCTTCTCCACACTTGTGCCTGATCCTTTATCCTAACCTTTTCTTGTTGCTAAGACACCAAGCTTAGAGCAAGTTATAGTATTGTGGCACAAGATGAAGCTTCTATTCTAGTGATTACCAAAAGATGTCAATTGAAGCAAACTATCACGGCTACCATTTGAAAGATACCAATTGCAAGATCATTTATTATCATAGCTCCATGATACTTAAGGACAAGCATCTAGTATCACCAAATTTTATAGAGCATGAGCAATCTAAAAATATGCAATTACTCATGACTTAAGATACCAATTCCTTGACTTACAGAGGTACCCCAGTCCTGATTGCTCCATTTCTTGCTCATCTTCTCTTTTCCACCTTGAGACTACACAAGATCGCTCAAGATACAATTAGTCTCAAAAGACGCAAGTTATGTGTGCTCCCCCTACACTTGTGCATCAAGTATTTGAATAACTTGCACTTTGCACATTCTAGCTTTCTTAGAACTAGAGGGGATCACAACATATCTTGGTCACGGAATACTCTCAATTTCATCACGAATAGATAACAATTGAATACCAAATTAAGGGTTGATTTGATACAACAATGCATGCCTCAAGAGGTATAACATTTACACGCAACCTAGACATGCTTCATACTTGACTATCATTGCACCACTTATACCAATTGAAAAACGACACTATCATGTTTATAAAGTGCAATGTCTAAGCACATCATAATTAAGAAGGTTCTTTAGGTACACCAGAAGAAACAACATTTTAAAGTAAGGAGCACCTAGGCCAAGATACTACCAATTCAGAGGCAAGACCATAGTTGTGATCACAATCAATGGAACTTCAAGATATTCACTGAAATTGCATAGTTCCATTCTCCATACCTTTGCCTTTTCCTGAATTGCCATGAGAGCACCAGTTGTCACTAATTGAGGGCTCCTTTGTTCATGCACCTTATAGCTCAAAAGGGTGCATTAAAGACACAACATGGAGTTGGTATTCACACAATACCAGACCAGAGTAATCATGTGAACATAAACTAAACAAAAAGTCATATTTGCACATAGGTTAATCATTAAAACCATATATCATAACTCACAAAGGGATACAAACACAAAAAGAGTTAATCATGGTGGATATATCTAATGAAAAACTACCCATTAAATGATTCAAGAGACATAACTTTTAAAGCACACAATCATGATTAAGCAAGCATGGTTACGATCTTGGAAATCATTAATCATTGATTGAAAGGTACCCAACTCAGGTAATCAAAAAGCATAACTACTCCAAGGACAGGTAGCACAACAATCAGACTTAAGAGCAGTACTGATTATCAACAAAGTACTTAAGATACAGGGGTACCATCCTATGGAGAGCAGGTTGCAGAATCTCATCAAGGTCCTTCGCTTGATTCACCAATAATGATTAAGGACCTATTCACCTTACTTCACTTGAGATGAACATGGGATTAGTGTCTCATAATAATTCAACCTCGGGTCAATGAATAAACACCAAAACAATTAACAGCTTAAGCATAGAGTTTGAGATAACCGTCTTAAGCTCTCCCATGGTCTCCAGTCCATCTCAAGGAACCTGCATGGTCTAGTTAGCACAATTTGGTACCCATCTTGGGATGGGTCCATATCGATCATCCAAAAAAGCCTTTGGTACCCAAATAGCATTTGTGCTAGTCCTAGGTGATCTCATGATTGATCTAGCACATGGGTATGATTTGGGTTTTCTAAGCGAATACGATTGAGACAAATTTACTTGCTTAGGAACCTCACCTTTATTACATACCTTGGATAGATGACCCTGCTCACCACACTTGTAGCAGAAGCGTCGCTCACCCTGACATGACGCTTGCTGTTTGTCATTTTTCTTGGTGAGAGTCATCTTGGAGAATGCACATGCTTGGTTCATCATTAGCGGACAAGAAGTGATCGTGTGGCTCTTGTCATTGCATCCAAAACATCTCCTTATCCCTTCGTCCTTGTCTTTGTATGGACAAGATGCGATGAGGTGGCCTAATGCCTTGCACTTGAAGCATCTCCGTTTTCCTCTTCTCTTGTTACTTTGAGATGACATAGAGACATGGTCAGTGCAAACAACACGATTAATTAAATCTTTACCTTTTTCCAAGCTCATGTTGATTTCTTCATCTTTAGGAACATTCTTCTTATGGAGCTTAACACTTGCTGCAGTTTTTCCTTTCTCAAGCTTCTTCACCACGCGCCCGTGGATATCTTGAGAGAGTTGAGCAATGCGTCTTCTCCTTAGTTGTCTTTGCTTCTTGTTCCCACACAATTTCTTTTGTGACCCTACAACTTTTTGCTCATTTAAACATTCGCTTCCTTTTGAGTGATAGGGGTTAGCACATAGTGATAGATTATCCAAATGTGTACTTGTGCAAGAATGAAGTTCACATGAATTTAAGTTCGTAATTACGACCTCATGATCAACTTCAAGCATGATATGTCTATCCACGAGATTATCATGATAACAAGACAATAAGTCATATTTTCAGTTAGAGCAAGGTTATCATGACTTAACAATTCTACTTGACTCCTAAGCATAGAATTTTCAGTTTTAAGTTGAGCAGCATTAGATAATACATCATGATTATTTCTTTGCTCAATTAAAACAGATTCATACCGTTGGACCAAATCATCATAAGAGCACTTTAGCTCCTCATGTTCTTTGGTCATCTTCTCCAGGCTGTTGTTTGTTTTGATGAGAGTTTCCTCTAGCCTGAGAAGCGTCTCGCCTTGTTCCTTCTCAACAGCTTAATCAAGAGCGCTTTGTCTTCTTTGTTGAGACGGATGTAGAAACGACGAATCTCCTCTTCTTCCACATCATTGGTCTCATTTTCCCTGTCATTATTGTCAGTGGAAGCAAAACAGGAAAATGTACCTTGTGATGATGTAGTCTCTTCATCCTCATATTCCTCCTCATCATTGCTTTTGTCTCCACCATCATTGTTAGCAATAAGACATTTATTACTAGTGGAAGACAAACCTGTTGATGAGGTGGATTCATCGTTTGGTTGCCATCGTTCTTGTTCTTCTCCCTTGGACAAGTTAGTATTACCAGCAATAAAGGGAGCAGAGGAAGTGCATATGGACTTAAAAAATTTCAACTTAAGTTTAGTCCATAGATCATGAGCATCAACAAATAAGTCACTATCACTACTCATGATGGCAAAATAGGCACCTCTAGATAGAGAATCAACTAAGATGTTGCATGCATGGTGATTTAGAGTTAGACATCTTAGTTCTTCATTAGAAGGATTTTTACTAACATTAGAGGGAAAAATACTTCTACTAAAGACCTGTCTCAAATCAGGATCAACACTCATGAAAGCATTATAAATAGAGACAGACCAAGACTTGTAATTAGAACCATCGCCTAAAAGAAGTTCTACAGTTACCTCTTGTGACGACATCGTCATCTCCGGACGGCTAAGCCCACACTGGAGAGGCCTAGCTCTGATACCAATTGAAAGTTCCCTTTGGCCCGGGAACAGGATCTGGATGTCGCCTAGAGGGGGGGAGAATAGGCGAATAAAACTTATCACTTTATAACTTAAATTCTTACTCTACTCGAAGACTAGAACGCAGTGGAGTGAAGACCCTTCGAGTAGCTTGCAGCGGAATAGAAGATTCTGTCTCAAAATGTCCTGCACTTCAAATAAAGCTTATACCACAGATAAGTGTTGAAGTGCAGATATAAAGCGAATAAGATAGAGAGTCAGAATACAATACGGAACAGAGCACACAGACGCAAGGATTTATCCCGAGGTTCGACCAAGCCTGAAACGCTTGCCTAGTCCTCGTTGGAGTTAGCCACACCTGGGCTTGGAGTCTATTTCAACTCCTTCCTCCGTTTGCTCAGATCTGTCAGTCAGACAGATAGAGCCTTCCACTATGTTGAGTTTGTTACAACGAAACCGTGGCTGCTTACAATCTTCTTGGCAGCACTTCAGCGGAGTAACGATATGCTCAAGACCTTGCTCTAGCTCTTAGCAGCACTTCTCCACTCTCTAAAGGCTTATAGTTTTGCCTTCTACACAAACTAGAGAGATACACACAAGAGGGAGAGTGAGAATTGATTCGAGTGATGTCTACACTTGTTGGCCGCACTTCTATCTTGCTTGAGGCGCCTAGGGGTCCCTTTTATAGGCACAAGGGGCCTAGGAGCCGTTGGAAGCAATCCAGGAAGGCAAATCTTGCCTTCTGTCGGGTGGCGCACCGGACACTGTCCGGTGCCCGATTTCCTTCCAGAAATGGAGCAGTCGACCGTTGCAGTCCTGGAGCCGTTGGCGCACCGGACACAGTCCGGTGCACACCGGATAGTTCGGTGCCCCCATCTGACCGTTGGCTCGGCCACGCGTCACGCGCGGATTGCGCGGCCGACCGTTGGCCCAGCCGACCGTTGGCTCACCGGACAGTCCGGTGCACCACCGGACAGTCCGGTGAATTATAGCCGTACGCCACCGGCTTCTCCCGAGAGTGGCCTGTTCACCAGAGTTCAGCATGTCGCACCGGACACTGTCCGGTGCACCACCGGACAGTCCGGTGTGTGAAAGGGAAATGTGCCCTTGGGCCATTTCTAAGTATTTTGGTGTTTGAGTGCCAACACAAAGTGCTTAAATGTGAATTTATGTCCATGGATGAACAAAGTGCAAATCATGAAGTAAAGGTATGTTTCTAAGCCTTAGTACATTGGTTTTGTGTACTAATATACTTGTCTAAGTGTTAGAAACAGAAAGAAGAAAGGTGCAAAAGACTTGGCTGTGTACAGCCAAGACTCAGCTCGGTGTGGCACACTGGACTGTCCGGTGTGCACCGGACAGTGTCCGGTGCGCCAGGCTGACTCGGCGCGAAGTGGCCGCTCTCGGGAATTCGCCGACGGCGTACGGCTAAAATTCACCGGACTGTCCGGTGTGCACTGGACTGTCCGGTGAGCCAACGGTCGGCCGGGCCAACAGTCGGCCGCGCAATCTGCGCGGGACACGTGGCCGAGCCAACGGTCGGAAGGGGGCACCGGACTGTCCGGTGTGCACCGGACATGTCCGGTGCGCCAACGGCTCCCAGATCTGCAACGGTCGGCAACGGTCGGCAGCACTGTTTAAGGAAAGAAATCGGGCACCGGACAGTGTCCGGTGTACACCGGACTGTCAGGTGCACCCGACGACAGAAGGCAAGGATAGCCTTCCAGATTTGCTCTCAACGGCTCCTAGCTGCCTTGGGGCTATAAAAGGGACCCCTAGGCGCATGGAGGAGGCATCCAAGCAACCTTACAGCATTCTTGATCATCCACACTCATTCTTTGCGCATTCGTTTGTGATTCTAAGTGATTCAAGCTCCGTTCTAGTGAGAACTTTGAGATAGTCATTCGAGCTCAATTCTTGGCCGTGTGTGTGCGCATTTCGCTGTGGATTTGTGTGTGTTGCTTCCCTCCCTTACTCTGTGCTTCTTTGTGATCATATACTTGTAAGGGCAAGAGACTCCAATTTGTGGAGATTCCTTGCAAACGGGATATTGAAAGGCAAAGCAAAACACCGTGGTATTCAAGTTGGTCTTTGGACCGCTTGAGAGGGGTTGATTGCAACCCTCGTCTGTTGGGACGCCACAACGTGGAGTAGGCAAGCGTTGGTCTTGGCCGAACCACGGGATAAACCACTGTGTCATCTCTGTGTTTGATCTCTTATGGTATTGTGTTTTGTTGAGACTCCTCTCTAGCCACTTGGCGATTATTGTGCTAACGCTTAACAAGTTTTTGTGGCTATAAGTTTAAGTTTTCACAGGATCACCTATTCACCCCCCCCTCTAGGTGCTCTCAATTGGTATCGGAGCCAGGTTCTCTTCACAAAAGGGACTAACCGCCCGAAGAGATGGATCCTAAGGGGAAGGGAATTGTGATCAACGACAAAGAGAAGGAATCCTTCGTCAACGAGCCGAAGGACGACAAGCCTACCGACTCCGGCTCGGGCCATAGACGGAAGGAAGGGAAGAAGAAGAAGACGAGGCGCATCAAGGAGATCATCTACTACGACGATAGTGATGAATCTACTTCTTCCCAAAAGGACGACGACAACAACTACAGGAAGACGGTCAATTCGAACTTTTCATTTGATTATTCTCGTATTCCACATAGTTCGAATTCGCATTTGCTTTCCATTCCTCTTGGCAAACCTCCACACTTCGATGGGGAGGACTATGGATTTTGGAGTCACAAAATGCGTAGTCACTTATTCTCTCTCCATCCAAGCATTTGGGAGATTGTAGAGAATGGAATGAAGTTTGATAGCTCGGATAACTCTATGCTCATAAATGAACAAATCCATAGAAATGCACAAGCTACTACTGTTCTCTTAGCGTCCTTGTGCAGGGAAGAGTACAACAAGGTGAGCGGCTTGGACAATGCCAAGCAAATATGGGACACCCTCAAGATCTCTCACGAGGGGAATGACATCACCATGCTCACCAAAATGGAGTTGGTGGAGGGCGAGCTTGGACGATTCGCCATGATAAGGGGAGAAGAGCCAACCTAAACGTACAACCGGCTCAAGACCCTTATCAACAAAATAAGGAGCTACGGAAGCACGCGATGGACGGACCACGATGTCGTCCGCCTAATGCTAAGGTCCTTTACCGTTCTTGATCCTCATCTCGTGAACAATATTCGTGAGAATCCCAGGTACACGATGATGATGCCCGAGGAGGTACTTGGAAAATTTGTAAGCGGGCGGATGATGATCAAGGAGGCAAGATACGTCGATGACGCGTTGAACGGTCCACTCCACGAGCCTCAACCCATTGCTCTAAAGGCAACGAGGAGCAAGGAGTCGCTACCTAGCAAGGTGGCGCAAGTTGAGGCGGCCGGGCTCAATGATGAAGAGATGGCTCTCATCATCAAGAGATTCAAGATGGCGCTAAATGGTCGCAAGGGGCAGCCAAGCAAGACCAAGACAAAGGGGAAGCGCTCATGCTTCAAATGTGGTAAGGTTGGTCATTTTATTGCTAACTGTCCCGAAAATGATAGTGACCAGGAGCAAGGGAAAAATGGGAAGAGAGAGAACAAGAAGGTTTACAAGAAGGCCAAAGGCGAAGCACACCTTGGAAAGGAGTGGGATTCGGATTGCTCTTCGTCTGACTCCGACGACGAAGGACTCGCCGCCACTGCCTTCAACAAATCGGCTCTCTTCCCCAACGAGCATCACACTTGCCTCATGGCAAGGGAAAAGAAGGTAATCACTCGTAATGCTAATACTTATGATTCTTCTAGTGATGATGAATCTAGTGAGGATGAAATTGATTACTCTAGTTTATTCAAGGGATTGGATAGAACTAAGATAGCTAAGATTAATGAGTTGTTTGATGCCTTAAATGAAAAGGATAGAATCTTAGAGAAACAAGAAGACCTTTTATATGAAGAGCATGATAAGTTCGTTAGTACACAAAATTCACTTGCTCTAGAAGTTAAAAGAAATGGAATGCTTTCTTGTGAACTTTCTACTTGTAATGAAACCATTTCTTCTTTAAAAGGTGAAATTAATGTTTTAACTGCTAAACTAGAAGTAGCAAGTAACTCTTGTGTTGAAAATGTTACAATTTGCACTAGGTGTAAGGATTTTGATGTTAATGCTTGTAGTGAACACTTAGTTTCGATTTCAAAACTAAATGATGAAGTGGCTAGTCTTAATGCCCAACTTAAGACTAGCAAGAGTGAAGTTGATAAAATAAAATTTGCAAGGGATGCCTACACGATTGGTAGACACCCCTCAATTAAGGATGGTCTTGGCTTCAAGAGAGAGACCAAGAACTTAACAAGCCATAAGGCTCCCATTCCCGCCAAGGAGAAAGGGAAGGCCCCTATGGCTAGTAGCGCTAAAAAGAACCATGCTTTTATGTATAATGATAGGAGACATGCTAGAAATGCTTATAATGATTTTGATTCACATGTTTATGATTCTCATGCCATGTTTGCTTCTAGTTCTTCCTATAAGTATGATAGAGATATGTGTAGGAGAAATGTTGTGCATATGCCTAGGAGAAATTTTGCTCATGTTCCTAGAAAAGTTGTGAACAAACCTTCTACCATTTATTATGCTTGCAATGCTCCCTTTGCTATTTGTAGAAAGGGTAAGAAGGTAATTGCTAGGAAGTTAGGGGCAAGATGCAAGGGAGATAAAACTTGCATTTGGGTCCCTAAGGATATATGTGCTAACCTTGTAGGACCCAACATGAGTTGGGTACCTAAGACCCAAGCCTAAATTTGCCTTGCAGGTTTATGCATCCGGGGGTTCAAGCTGGATTATCGACAGCGGATGCACAAACCATATGACGGGGGAGAAGAAGATGTTCACCTCCTACGTCAAAAATAAGGATTCCCAAGATTCAATTATATTCGGTGATGGGAATCAAGGCAAGGTAAAAGGGTTAGGTAAAATTGCAATTTCTAATGAACACTCAATCTCCAATGTGTTTTTAGTTGAGTCTCTTGGTTACAATTTGCTATCTGTTAGTCAACTATGCAATATGGGATATAATTGTCTTTTTACAAATGTAGATGTGTCTGTCTTTAGAAGATGTGATGGTTCACTAGCTTTTAAGGGTGTACTAGACGGCAAGCTTTACTTAGTTGATTTTGCAAAAGAAGAGGCCGGTCTAGATGCATGCTTAATGGCTAAGACTTGCATGGGCTGGTTGTGGCATCGCCGCTTAGCACATGTGGGGATGAAGAACCTCCACAAGCTTCTAAAGGGAGAACACGTGATAGGATTGACTAACGTACAATTCGAAAAAGATAGACCTTGTGCAGCTTGTCAGGCAGGTAAACAGGTGGGAGGAGCACATCACAGCAAGAATGTGATGACCACATCAAGACCTCTGGAGCTGCTACATATGGACCTCTTCGGACCCGTCGCCTATCTAAGCATAGGAGGAAGTAAGTATGGTTTAGTTATTGTTGATGACTTTTCCCGCTTCACTTGGGTGTTCTTTTTGCAGGATAAATCTGAAACCCAAGGGACCCTCAAGCGCTTCCTCAGGAGAGCTCAAAATGAGTTTGAGCTCAAGGTGAAGAAGATAAGGAGCGACAACGGGTCCGAATTCAAGAACCTTCAAGTGGAGGAGTTTCTTGAGGAGGAAGGGATCAAGCACGAGTTCTCCGCTCCCTACACACCTCAGCAAAATGGTGTGGTAGAGAGGAAGAACAGGACGCTCATAGATATGGCAAGGACTATGCTTGGAGAATTCAAGACCCCCGAGTGCTTTTGGTCGGAAGCCGTGAACACGGCTTGCCACGCCATCAACAGGGTCTATCTTCACCGCCTCCTCAAGAAGACGTCGTATGAGCTACTAACCGGTAACAAACCCAATGTATCTTACTTTCGTGTTTTTGGGAGCAAGTGCTACATTCTAGTGAAGAAGGGTAGAAATTCTAAGTTTGCTCCCAAAGCTGTAGAAGGGTTTTTATTAGGTTATGATTCAAATACAAAGGCGTATAGGGTCTTCAACAAATCATCGGGTTTGGTTGAAGTCTCTAGCGACGTTGTATTTGATGAAACTAATGGCTCTCCAAGAGAGCAAGTTGTGGATTGTGATGATGTAGATGAAGAAGATGTTCCAACGGCCGCGATACGAACCATGGCGATTGGAGACGTTCGGCCACAGGAACAAGACGAACGAGATCAACCTTCTTCCTCAACAACGGTGCATCCCCCAACTCAAGACGATGAACAGGTTCATCAAAAGGAGGCGTGTGATCAAGGGGGAGCACAAGATGATCACGTGATGGAGGAAGAAGCGCAACCGGCACCTCCAACCCAAGTTCGAGCGGTGATTCAAAGGGATCATCCCGTCGACCAAATTTTGGGTGACATTAGCAAGGGAGTAACTACTCGATCTCGACTAGTTAATTTTTGTGAGCATTACTCCTTTGTCTCTTCTATTGAGCCTTTCAAGGTAGAGGAGGCCTTGCTAGATCCGGATTGGGTATTGGCCATGCAGGAGGAACTCAACAACTTCAAGCGCAACGAAGTTTGGACACTGGTGCCTCGTCCCAAGCAAAATGTTGTGGGAACCAAGTGGGTGTTCCGCAACAAACAGGACGAGCACGGGGTGGTGACGAGGAACAAGGCTCGACTTGTGGCAAAAGGTTATGCCCAAGTCGCAGGTTTGGACTTTGAGGAGACGTTTGCTCCTGTGGCTAGGCTAGAATCAATTCGTATCTTGCTAGCATATGCCGCTCACCATTCTTTCAGGTTGTACCAAATGGATGTGAAGAGCGCTTTCCTCAACGGGCCGATCAAAGAGGAGGTGTACGTGGAGCAGCCCCCTGGCTTCGAGGATGAACGGTACCCCGACCACGTGTGTAAGCTCTCTAAGGCGCTCTATGGACTTAAGCAAGCCCCAAGAGCATGGTATGAATGCCTTAGAGACTTTTTAATTGCTAATGCTTTCAAGGTTGGGAAAGCCGATCCAACTCTTTTTACTAAGACTTGCAATGGTGATCTTTTTGTGTGCCAAATCTATGTCGACGACATAATATTTGGTTCTACTAATCAAAAGTCTTGTGAAGAGTTTAGCAGGGTGATGACGCAGAAATTCGAGATGTCGATGATGGGCGAGTTGAACTACTTCCTTGGGTTCCAAGTGAAGCAACTCAAGGACGGCACCTTCATCTCCCAAACGAAGTACACGCAAGATTTGCTAAAGAGGTTTGGGATGAAGGACGCAAAGCCCGCAAAGACGCCGATGGGAACCGACGGACACACCGACCTCAACAAAGGAGGTAAGTCCGTTGATCAAAAAGCATACCGGTCCATGATAGGTTCTTTGCTTTATTTATGTGCTAGTAGACCGGATATTATGCTTAGCGTATGCATGTGTGCTAGATTTCAATCCGATCCGAAGGAGTGTCACTTAGTGGCTGTGAAGCGAATTCTTCGATATTTAGTCGCTACGCCTTGCTTCGGGATCTGGTATCCAAAGGGGTCTAACTTTGACTTGCTTGGGTACTCAGATTCCGACTATGCTGGATGTAAGGTCGATAGGAAGAGTACATCGGGGACGTGCCAATTCTTAGGAAGGTCCCTGGTGTCATGGAACTCTAAGAAACAAACCTCTGTTGCCCTATCCACCGCTGAGGCCGAGTACGTTGCCGCAGGACAGTGTTGTGCGCAACTACTTTGGATGAGGCAAACCCTCAGGGACTTTGGCTACAATCTGAGCAAAGTCCCACTCCTATGTGACAATGAGAGTGCTATCCGAATAGCGGAAAATCCTGTTGAGCACAGCCGCACAAAGCACATTGACATCCGACATCACTTTTTGAGAGACCACCAGCAAAAGGGAGATATCGAAGTGTTTCATGTTAGCACCGAGAACCAGCTAGCCGATATCTTTACCAAGCCTTTAGATGAGAAGACCTTTTGCAGGCTGCGTAGTGAGCTAAATGTCTTAGATTCGCGGAACTTGGATTGAATTGTAGCATACATGTGTTTATGCCTTTGATCATGTTCATTCTGCATTTTGTTGTTTATTGTGGTGCTCAAGTTGTACAAACACTCCCTGGACCTCACAAGTCCGTTGCAAAGTGATGCACAGTTTTAGGGGGAGATGTGTTACAACTTGACCCTTTGAGACTAACCATGTGCTTGAGTTTGCTTGTTTTAGTCTCAAAGGAGAATTGAAAGGGAAAAGGTGGACTTGGACCATGAAAGACTTCCACTACACTCCGATGAGAGGGTAACCTATTCCAAGTTCATCTAATGAACTCTTATTGCCATTTGCTCTTAATTGAAGATTTTGGTGAGGCAATGGGGTTATTGGGCCAAGATTGATCCCGTTTTGGTGCTTGATGCCAAAGGGGGAGAAAATAAAGGCCAAATCGATAAATGGATCAGCTACCACTTGAGAGATTTTGAAAATAGTAGAATAGAGTTTTTGGTTTGTCAAAACTCTTTTGTTGTCTCTCTTATCAAAAGTTGGCTTCTTGCGGGGAGAAGTAGTGATTATGGGAAAAAGGGAGAGTTTTTGAAATCTTTGATCAATCTCTTTTGGAATGACTCTCTTTATGCTTCAACATGTGTGTTTGACTTAGAGATAGAGATTTGAGTTTGATTTGCAAAAACAAACCAAGTGGTGGCAAAGGATGATCCATATATGCCAAAATTGAATCAAAATAAATTTGAGTTTTATTTGAAGTGAGTTTGCACTTGTTCTAGTTGCTTTATGTTGTGTTGGCATAAATCACCAAAAAGGGGGAGATTGAAAGGGAAATGTGCCCTTGGGCCATTTCTAAGTATTTTGGTGTTTGAGTGCCAACACAAAGTGCTTAAATGTGAATTTATGTCCATGGATGAACAAAGTGCAAATCATGAAGTAAAGGTATGTTTCTAAGCCTTAGTACATTGGTTTTGTGTACTAATATACTTGTCTAAGTGTTAGAAACAGAAAGAAGAAAGGTGCAAAAGACTTGGCTGTGTACAGCCAAGACTCAGCTCGGTCTGGCACACCGGACTGTCCGGTGTGCACCGGACAGTGTCCGGTGCGCCAGGCTGACTCGGCGCGAAGTGGCCGCTCTCGGGAATTCGCCGACGGCGTACGGCTAAAATTCACCGGACTGTCCGGTGTGCACCGGACTGTCCGGTGAGCCAACGGTCGACCGGGCCAACGGTCGGCCGCGCAATCTGCGCGGGACACGTGGCCGAGCCAACGGTCGGAAGGGGGCACCGGACTGTCCGGTGTGCACCGGACATGTTCGGTGCGCCAACGGCTCCCAGATCTGCAACGGTCGGCAACGGTCGGCAGCACTGTTTAAGGAAAGAAATCGGGCACCGGACAGTGTCCGGTGTACACCGGACTGTCCGGTGCACCCGACGACAGAAGGCAAGGATAGCCTTCCAGATTTGCTCTCAACGGCTCCTAGCTGCCTTGGGGCTATAAAAGGGACCCCTAGGCGCATGGAGGAGGCATCCAAGCAACCTTAGAGCATTCTTGATCATCCACACTCATTCTTTGCGCATTCGTTTGTGATTCTAAGTGATTCGAGCTCCGTTCTAGTGAGAACTTTGAGATAGTCATTCGAGCTCGATTCTTGGCCGTGTGTGTGCGCATTTCGCTGTGGATTTGTGTGTGTTGCTTCCCTCCCTTACTCTGTGCTTCTTTGTGATCATATACTTGTAAGGGCAAGAGACTCCAATTTGTGGAGATTCCTTGCAAACGGGATATTGAAAGGCAAAGCAAAACACCGTGGTATTCAAGTTGGTCTTTGGACCGCTTGAGAGGGGTTGATTGCAACCCTCGTCCGTTGGGACGCCACAACGTGGAGTAGGCAAGCGTTGGTCTTGGCCGAACCACGGGATAAACCACTGTGTCATCTCTGTGTTTGATCTCTTGTGGTATTGTGTTTTGTTGAGACTCCTCTCTAGCCACTTGGCGATTATTGTGCTAACGCTTAACAAGTTTTTGTGGCTATAAGTTTAAGTTTTCACAGGATCACCTATTCACCCCCCCTCTAGGTGCTCTCAGTGTGCCAGACTGAGCTGAGTCTTGGCTGTACACAGCCAAGCATTTTGCATCTCTTTACTTTTCTTCTTTTCTCTGTTTCTAACACTTAGACAAATATGTTAGTACACAAAAACCAATGTACTAAGTCTAGAAACATACCTTCTCTTGGATTTTCACCTTTCTATCATTTGACATGCTTAAGATTGATGTTGGACTCATAAATCATCAAGTGAGCTTAACTTGATCTACACTGACATTTCTGAGCTCCAACATCCTGTAAAGGTCACATAGAATATCTCCAAACATAGGAACAACCCAAACTAAAGGTCAGAGTGCACTTAGCTCTTTTGGGTTGCTTCCAGTTCTGTTTTTGACATTTGTTCTCGTTCTAGTGACCTTGATCTCCTTCTTAGAGATTGGTCTTGAGCCTTATGACTTACACCACATAACTATAGACATTTCCTCATTGGTTGTAAGTCACGTCCTTATGTAGTGATCCTTGATGTGCCGTAGCTGTTCTCAACTTGATCACCCTTGACTTTGCAAGCCTTCTTCTTCACCCTTGGCTTTGGGTTCCTCAGCCTCTTTGACCTTCTCCCGTGCACTTGGTACCTCGAAGCTTTTCTTGCCTCCGTCCTTGGCTTGATCAGTTGTCTCCGAGCTATGCACCTGAGTCTCACTTTATGCAATGTCCATCTTACTTGTGATGTCCATTATGTATCCATAATCTAGTTTTTGGACCATCACATTTGTTCACTTGTGTTGAACCCTGTTAGCTTTACCTTAAGCACCTGTTCAACACTTAGTGCACTTGTTAGTCCTTTAATTGAGTTGTCATCCAAACACCAAAACTCACAAGAGAGCTTTCACTTATCAATTATTTTGGGTATAAAATCAATAACAAAATATCCATAAAACTTAGATAATCCATAACTTGTACGTTTTAGCTCTGATTTAATCTGTTTAATTTGCGTTAGCTTCGTAATAAAATTACCTACATAGTAACAACCTTATTCATAGCATATCACATACTTCTATAACTAATTTGTTTAACCTCTAGTTATGAGATTAACTTTTCCAATGCAAGTTAAATATGATATTTTAATTTGATCCATCTATAATTTGACAAAAACATATCTAATCAAGGTATAACGTAGATTAAAGTTGAAATAGTTATTTCTTTAGAATATATATTTTCAGACATGATTTATATTATTTTAATGCTTAATCACATAGGATTTCAAAAAACCCTATCTTTTCAACCGTAACTCCGAATTTAGCGATTCTCGAACCTACAATCTCGTAGCGATGCGTAGGATTCTGTGTGGTTTGTTTTCATCTTTGGTGTAATGTTATTTATACCTATTTAATGTCCATTTGTATGTATTACTACGAGTGGAAGCGAGGTGACGAGGAATCTAGAGCCCAACTTTTAGGGCAGCATCTGGATAACAAGGTTATCGCAAGTATAAGGCAATTTGTTTCCTTGATCACATTATTTTACCTAATAGTGTTTATGATAATCTGTCACACCCGGATTTAAAGGATAAAGCCGGGTGCGTCTCATATGTGCACCAAGGAAGAACAACACATATAATAAAAGAGTGCATAGAGATAAATGTCATAAATATCATAAATGTACTTATTACATAGCGGAAGTCTTACAAAATAAATGATAAATATAAAACGAACTAATTATTATTTCCCTGGCGCCACAAAGCTGACTGGAAGACGCCATCTAGATCAAGTCGAACTCCTCATCATGCGGCCCCTCTTCGACCACCTGCTCTTCACCTGTGGGGGGGGTTATATATCGCAAGAGTGAGCTCACAAAAGATCATAGCTAAACAAGTCGTGGGGAATAATGTGCATGAACTCACCAAAGGTGGGAGTTCATATGAAGTATAAGGCTGATCAATAAATAAAGGTTAAAGCTGAGCATTGCTTTTATAAGTTGGTCAAAATTTTATTAGTAGTTACTAAGTGTAAGTGAATACCAAACCATAGTAATAGTAAATAAAAATAATAATAATCCCAATGCGATGAAATGACAAATTGAATTTAATTCCATAAGTTAATCATGTGAGTGTTTGAGCTGCTCATTGAAAGCATCTAGGCCCCTGGTTGGTTTTAGTGATTAATGACAACGTGATGTTATATGTGACTAGCGTGTGTTTTGCAGAGACAAATGGTAAGTTTGGTCACATTACAGGTAGAAGTACTACATCGGTGAAAACAATCCCGGAGATAAGAACTCGAAGCGACGGCTAAAACGACGAAACAAAAGGTGAAGGACTACGGAGTCTGAGTGTCAAGGAGATGTGGACACTCGTGATTTAGTTAGGTTTGTATTCTCTTTTAGCCGTACTATAAAGAGGGGTTGTCGATGAGTAGTTTGACCAAGAGAGTTCTAGTGTAGTGTTGGTGCACAATCACACTCACATACAGTGCTAGGTGTCACTCTAAAACTCACTCACAAGTTAGAACGAAAACCGATTTGAAAATCACCTGAAAAACAAGAAATAGGGTTTCTGGCCTTGGGGCACCGGACTGTCCGGTGCACCCTTTGCCAGGTGGGGCCAAGCTGGCCCTGGGGAAGGCTTCCCCGAGCAGAAAACCCGAGAGCGCCAGTTTGCGAAATGAAATTTAGTGGCGCACCGGACAGGGCACCGAACTGTCTGGTGTGCACCGGACAGTGCTTGTTCACTGTCCGGTGTGCCATCAGCCCAATGGCTATCTGTCAGAACTAGCCGTTGGAAACGACCGTTGGCGCACCGGTGGCACACCGGACTGTCCGGTGCGCCCATGCGCAGAAAAGTTCTGGTAACGGCTAGTTGGTGGGTGAGTGCTATTTATACCCCCTCCAACCACCATATTCAATGTCTTGCTGCACACATTAATTCCAGCACATTGCTAGAGCATTGCAAGCACCAAAAGCCTAGTGAGGAGATTAGAGAATCTTAATCCCGTATTTGTTCCTCATTAGCGCTAGCGAGAGCCACCTAGAGCACACACCACTTGCATTAGGCTTCTCTTGGTCAAGCGAAAGTCTACGGCTTGTTACTCTTGGTGATCGGCATCACCTAGACGGCTTGGTGGCGTTGGGAGCTCGGTGATCACCGTGAAGATCTTGTTGGTGACCCGACTCAAGTTTGTAAGCGGTCTCGAGGGATCCACCGCGCCGGAGTGGCAAAGGATCATCTCGTAGTGAGCACTTGGTTCTTGCGAGGACCAAGGGGGAGCGATACCCTTGCGCGGGTGCTCCAACGAGGACTAGTGGAGAGTGCCGACTCTTCGATACCTCGGGAAAAATTGGAGGAGTCTTCTAAACCTTGCTTTACATTCCGCACTTAATTCAAGCACTTTACATTGTGTATTTGTTTAGCAAGTAATTGAAGTATTGTCTTAGCATTGTTGTATTTCTAGTATTATTTTCTTAGTGCTAGTTGTTGGGGTGAAGTTGGCCTCTTGCTTAGCCTTTGCTTAGGTTTTAATTAGTGTTGATTTTTAGAAAAGCCCAATTCACCCCCTCTTGGGCATCGTGATCCTTTCAATTGGTATCAAAGCCTTGTTGCTCTTAGATTAGCTTAACCGCTAGAGTTACGATGTCCGGTGGGGATGGACCTCCTCCCGTTTTTGATGGTGACGATTTTCCATATTGGAAAATTCCTATGGAAGCATATTTAGAGGCTATAGACATTGGGGTCTACAAAGCCACCACACAAGGATTCCCCCAACCTAGAGATCCCACAAATCTTGTAGGTGATGAGTTTAATTATGAGAAATGGAATGCTAAGGCCAAAAACACCCTTTTTAGAGGCCTTTGCAAAGATGTGTTCAATAGAGTTAGAAATCATAAAAATGCTCATGATTTGTGGATGGACATTTGTGCTCTACATGAAGGAACTAGGAGTGAGCGTGAGGAGAGATATCACATTGCTATGAGAAAGTTGAATTCTTTTGAAATGCTTGCTAATGAAAATGCCAATGCTATGTACTCACGTCTCAATATTCTTGTAGAGGAAGTAAATGGATTGGGGCTTACTCAAATCTCACAACCGGATGTTGTGAGGAAGATTCTCAGTGTCCTCCCAATAGACAAATATGGACACATTGTCACTGTGCTACATCAAATGGATCTTTCAGTTACCACACCTACACAGATATTGGGAAAGATCAGTGCTCATGAGATGTACATGCACATCAATGACAAAGATGAGTCATCTTCCAAGAGAAAGGATTTGTCTGTCAAAGCAAATCAAGAAAGAAAAGGAAAATCCAAAGTACAAATTGAGGAAGAATCCTCAAGTGATGATGACCTTGATGCTAACATTGCCTTGATGGTGAGGAAGACCACCAAGATGTTAAAGAAGCTCAACAGAGAAGGCATCAAATTTGATTCAAGAAAGAAGAAATTCTTTTCTAGCAAAAGAAAGCCCATTTCTGAGATGGATTGCTACAACTGTGGAGAGCTTGGTCATATTGCTCATCAATGTACCAAGCCCAAGAAGAACAAGTTCAAGGGCAAGAAAGAAGATGACAGCGATGATGAGAAAAAGGAAAAGAAATTCTTCAAGAGAAAGGATGGGAAGCAAAAGAGGTTCCACAAAAAGAAAAATGGAAAGGCATATATTGTTGGTGACTGGCTCACTGACATTGAGTCATCAAGTGGATCTTCTTCAAGTGAAGAGGAGAATGATGAAAAGGTTGCCACCATCGCCGGAGACTTCTCTTCACCACCACCATCGCCATCATCGACTTCTCACCTATGCCTCATGGCTAGAGGTGAACGGAAGGTACAAAATGATATTGATATTACTGATGATAGTGATAGTGATAGTGATGAGGAATTTGCTTCACCTTCATATGATGAACTAGCTGACTTGCTTAAAGAATATACTCAAATCATTAGGAAGTCAAAAGCTAAATGTGATAGGTTGAAAAATGAAAATGAATCTTTAAATGCCAAATATGACATAGTTATGAAAGCTAGTGATGAACTGAAAGAAGAGAACAAAACTATGTCATCAACTATAAATGAGCTCACAACCTCCCTAAAAGATGCTAAGAATAAATGTGACAAGTTAAATGAAGCTAATAGGGAGTTGCAAGATAGATTAGTAAAAATCAAGGAAGATTATACTAAGATTAAATTTGATCATGATAATCTTCTTGTTGAGAATGAACTTTTATCTTGCAAAACACATGAGGCTATTAACCATGTTGTTAAGATTGATGTAGCAACCTCATGTGATGATTTGAGTCAAGGAGAGCAAACTAGTCTACATGATGAATTGACTGAAAAAGTTGAAGTCTTGACTTTAGACAACCAAAAATTGAAGAGATACCTGACTGATGCAACTACTAGAGGAAAGGTTGCCATTGAGAACAATGATTTCAACAAAGAGTTGGCAGTGGATAATGAAAGGCTTAAAAATGAGGTCAAGAAACTTAAGAGTGAAAATGAACTTCTTGCAACAAGTGTGCAAAAGTTCAACAAGGGCCAATACCTCCAAAATGAGTTGCTTATGAACACTGTCATGAAAAACAACAAGAGTGGTATTGGATACAATGCTTTTGTGCAAAAGAAAGCTACCATTCAATACAAGCCAAAGCAGACTCACAAGCCCATCAAATGCTTTGAATGTGGAAAAGAAGGTCACTTTGCCCACAACTGCAAAGCCAAACCACCAACTCCCTTGCCTAAGCACTCAAGACCATTTGCTTTCAATGCTCATTATGTTCTAAGAAAAGTAGCAAATGGAAAAGTCAAAGTTACATTCCTAGGTCCACCAAGCAAGAGTAGACCTAGACAAATTTGGGTTGCAAAGTCCTTGATTGAGAGAGTCACTGGTCCTATGCTATATAGGGCCCTCAAAACTCAAGCTTGATTTGTCTGTGGATGTAGGTGAACTACAAGACTGGTGGGAGCCATTGGGTTATTGACAGTGGATGCACACAACATATGACAGGCAACCCACGGATGTTCACCTCACTTGATGAGAATGTTGATGGACAAGACAAAATCACATTTGGAGACAATTCAAAAGGGAAAGTGCAAGGACTTGGCAAGGTGGCAATTTCGAATGATTTATCAATATCAAATGTTCTCTTGGTTGCACCTTTGAGCTTCAATTTATTATCAGTGGGTCAACTCTGTGATCTTGGACTTCAATGCTTATTCACTCCAACGGAGGTTATTGTATCAAAAATGGATGATGAATCAATGGTGTTCAAAGGATTTAGATACAACAATCTCTACTTAGCGGATTTCACTTTAGAAGATGCAGACTTAAGAACTTGCCTCTTCACCAAAGCTTCACTTGGATGGCTTTGGCATAGGAGGCTTGCACATGTTGGGATGAGCACACTCAAGAAGGTATTAAAGAAGGACATGGTTAGAGGATTAAAGGATGTGGTGTTTGAAAAGGACAAGCCTTGTAGTGCATGTCAAGCTGGGAAGCAAGTTGCTAATACACATCCTACTAAAGCTTTCATGTCAACATCAAGGCCACTGGAACTACTTCATATGGATTTATTTGGACCTACAAATTATGTAAGTGCTAGTGGCAACCTCTACTGTCTGGTGATTGTTGATGATTTCTCAAGATACACTTGGGTGTTCTTTCTTCATGACAAATCTGAAGTTGCATCTATATTCAAGAAGTTTGCCAAGAAAGCTCAAAATGAATTTGATTGCAAGATCAAAAAGATTAGAAGTGATAATGGCAAAGAATTTGACAACACCAACATTCATGAGTACTGTGATGAAATTGGGATCAAGCATGAAGTTTCTGCAACATATACACCTCAACAAAATGGAGTTGTTGAAAGGAAAAACAGGACCTTGATCACGCTTGCAAGAACAATGATTGATGAGTACAACACACCGGAGAGGTTTTGGGCCGAAGCTGTCAACACTGCATGTTATGCATCAAACAGGCTATTTCCTCACCGGCTACTTGCGAAGACTCCCTATGAACAGCTAAATGGGGAAAAGCCAGACGTCTCCTTCTTTCGGGTGTTTGGATGCAAATGCTACATCTACAAGAAACGCCATCACCTAGGGAAGTTTCAAAGACGTTGTGATATTGGTTTTCTTTTGGGTTATTCATTAAAGTCCAAAGCATATCGAGTATTCAATCATGCCACTGGCGTGGTAGAAGAAACATATGATGTGGAATTTGATGAGACTAATGGCTCCCAAGGAGCACTTGAAAATTTTGATGATGTAGGTGATGAGCCACTTAGGGAAGCAATGAAGAACATGCCAATTGGAGCTATCAAACCAAAAGAAGATGAAGAAGAGGTGCAAAACATTGACAGACCTTCTTCATCAAATGTACCACAAGATGATGAAAAAGATGAGAGGCATGCAAATGAAGATACATTTGTCTCTCATGAACAAGCAAGGGTACAAGCCGAAGATGTTGATGCTCCAGGATCTTCTTCCCAAGTGGTCAACAGGAGAAATTCATCACTACTACAAGCTCATCCTCAAAACCAAATCATTGGGAGTCCTTCACAAGAGGTTATTACTCGATCACATAGACATGCTTCTTTTATTGAACATCACTCCTTTGTTTCTTGTGTTGAGCCTATTGGTATAGATGAGGCGCTACAGGATCCGGACTGGGTGAACGCCATGCATGAAGAACTTAACAACTTCACCCGTAATCAAGTTTGGACCCTGGAGAAGCCCCCACAAGATGCAAGAATCATTGGAACAAAGTGGGTGTTCAGAAACAAACAAGATGATCAAGGTGTGATTGTAAGGAACAAGGCAAGGCTTGTTGCAAAGGGATTCTCTCAAGTTGAAGGCTTAGATTTTGAGAGACCTTTGCACCGGTTGCTCGACTGGAAGCCATCCCTATCCTACTTGCATATGCATCATGCTATGATATAAAACTTTATCAAATGGATGTAAAAAGTGCATTTTTAAATGGCTTCATAAATGAACTTGTATATGTTGAGCAACCACCTAGATTTGAAGACCCTAGATATCCTAACCATGCTTACAGGTTGTCCAAGGCGCTATATGGGCTAAAGCAAGCTCCAAGGGCTTGGTATGAGCGCCTTCGCGACTTCCTCATCGAAAAGGGCTTCAAGATCGGGACTGTCGACACAACTCTATTCACAAAGAAACATAACAGTGATATTTTCATTTGTCAAGTATATGTTGATGATATAATCTTTGGCTCGACAAATGACTATCATTGCAAGGAATTTGGTGAGTTGATGTCGAAGGAGTTCGAGATGTCAATGATTGGTGAGCTGACGTACTTCCTCGGCTTTCAAGTCAAGCAAATGAAAGATGGTAACTTTCTCTCTCAAGAGAAGTATACCAAAGACTTGTTGAAAAGGTTCAACATGGAGAAGTGCAAACCAATCAAGACACCTATGCCAACTAATGGACATCTCGACCTAGATGAGGAAGGTAACCCGGTTAATCAAACTCTCTACCGTTCTATGATTGGTAGTTTATTGTACCTTACCGCATCTAGGCCCGATATCATGTTTAGTGTCTGCATGTGTGCTAGATTTCAATCTAATCCTAAGAAAGCTCATCTTCGCGATGTTAAAAGAATTCTTAGGTATCTCAGGCACACCACAAGCGTTGGTCTGTGGTATCCCAAAGGAGCTACTTTTGATTTAATTGGCTATTCCAATTCAAATTATGCCGGTTGCAAAATTGATAGGAAAAGTACTTCTGGGGGATGCCATCTGCTTGGTAGATCACTAGTTTCATGGACATCCAAAAAGAAAAATAGTGTTGCCTTGTCAACCGCCGAAGCGGAATACATTGCCGCGGGTGCTTGTTGCACACTAATTTTATATATGAAACAAACTCTTCTAGACTATGGCGTAGTTCTAGAAAAGGTACCTTTGTTGTGTGACAATGAGAATGCTGTTAAAATTGCTAATAATCCTGTACAACACTCTCGCACCAAGCACATTGATATCCGTCATCACTTCCTTAGAGATCATGTTGCTAAAGGAGATATCATTTTAGAAGGAGTGAGGTCGGAAGATCAATTAGCGGATATTTTCACTAAGCCACTTGATAAAACCCGCTTTTGCATGTTGAGAAATGAACCAAATATTCTTGATCTCAGAAATTTTATGTAAGATGTCAAATGGTGTTGTCAAGCTTGCATTGCATATTTAAATTTCTTGTATTGCATCTAGGGCTTGTCTAACCTAGTTGAGATAACCGCCAACAAAGCGAGTGAAAAAGCTTAACTCGGATCAAACTTGACAAGTCTTAGTTTTAAGCTTTTAGTACTTAAATTCCTACTTTTATGTAATTGTTGGTTCTTGAGATATGCATGAGGTACTGCACTTAGGGGGAGTATTCAAAACTCAAATCTTTCATGAAAACCCCTAGTGCAATGCCAAAATGCAAATCTCACCATTTGCCTATTTTCTCTAAAAATTATCTAGCCTATGGCAAAATATTTTGAAAATTATGAGAAAGTAATTGAGGGTGCCAATACCTGTCTCAACAAGTGTTATTTTGTGTGATTTATAAGTTGGGATTTGGTTTGGTTGGAAATTAGATAGAAAAATTTAAAAATTTCAGATCTTCCGTCTGTCTGGGCTCACCGGACAGTCCGGTGTGCTTCGGACACTGCACTATGCAATGTCCGGTGCACCGGCAGCCGCGCGCTCAAAATCCTTTTTCCTGTGCGCTGTCCGGTGGTTCACCGGACAACTACTGTGCGCTGTCCGGTGTGCACCGGACAGGCACTGTAGACTGTCCGGTGCGCCCATATCACGTTTTTAAAAAATCACCTCCAGCCCGAAGCCGAGCCAGAGGCTTCTCTGTTCCACTCTGCTCCCTGTCTCTGGCGATTTCCACTCCCTCGCCGGCGACCACCCCTCTCCGGCGATCTCTTCACCGGTGGCGACCAAGTGCTTCTCCCCTTCCCTCTCTGGTGAGCATCCCCTTCTCTCTCTTCCCCCCTCTCTTTGAGTTCCTGCCACCAGAGAAGTTCCTCTCTTTCCACCCCTTGTGCCCATTTCAAAATCCTGTGAATTCCAGTGAATCCAAGTAGTGCAATGTATTCCTATGTGCCCATTGAGTATCCCTGCAGGTTTCTAGCTCCCTTTGGGAGGGTTTCACAACCTCAAATAGCCATTTCTCCAAAACCCTAGAACTCCGCACGTCACGTGCTCGGTGAAATGCCCAAACCAGCCAAAAATGCTCCAATTGAACCCAAATTTTTCAGGCACCTTCACAACACCTCCAGTAACAAATTCACCAAATTTCACGCCCATCCGATATACCAGGCTTCATTTTCACCAAATTCCCCGTTTCGAGCGATCGTTTCCGAGCCGAGTGCCCAAATTCCATTTTCTTTGCCTAAATTCAAACCAAGCACACACTTCACTCATATTTACCCATATAAACCTATTCATGAAGTATCGGCTCAATTCCAAATCATTTCATGCCTCCTTTTCAATTTCAAACCTCCTATGGCACTATTTCTCGTTCAAACGTCGTTATCGCGTCGTTTGACCTCTCGATCGCCAAGACTCTTGGTTTCTGTGCCATAATTCTGTGTGTATGTATTTATTCACATTTCATATACTTATGACTATGTGACTAATACGTGCTCACCTCTTCTGTCATTTCAGTGACCTTGCCTACCCGTGAGCCGTCTCCTGTTCTGCCTAGATTTTCACCTCTCGTGTGAGCGTTCCAAGTAGACATCTCTTCTTTTGATATTCTATCGGCTATTCTCGACTTGTGCTTAGATTCTCTCTCTCATTTGCAGTCGTCAGGTCAGGATGCCGCGCACGAAGAATGTGTCGGCGCCAGGGGGAGGTGATGATGAGGATCCTCGTCGCCCCTTCAGGCAGGTCAAGGGCAAGACCGTATACTTGGAGCAGCAGGAAGGCTGCAAGAAGCGACGTATGGACAGAGCAGCCCGAGCAGCGGCAGCAGCAGTAGCAGCAGCAGCCGCTGAGCAGGCCGAGCTAGGAGATCAGCCTCAGACTCCTTCAGATCAGATTGCGTACCGTGTTCGTCGCCTCGCCTCCCGGCCTCACTCCTCCACTCACACCACTGCTTCCACTCCACCACCCACTTTGCCTGCTCCTGTCACCCCTGTTGCGCCATCCACCACCTCCACTACACCAGCTTCCACTGCTCCTTCTCCCGCTCCTGTTTCTGCTCCACCTATCCCACCTGCTCGATTCCGGGAGTGCGATGAGACTGAGGTGCGACCTCTGGCTGCAGATCCCAGGTTGTTTGACCTTCAGCGTGCTACAGCGGCACAGGTACGCAGGTTCAGATACATACCCGTGGAGTCTTGGTTACCGGCTCAGAGGACCCTGCTGCAGTTGACCTCTTCAGCACCAGGATTCAGGAATCCTTCTTCGGGGCACATATGTCTGCACAGATTGCTCTGCGAGTGCACCGGCTTTTGGACCTTCCCGCTTTTCTGCTAGCCGCCGGTGCTGACTCTGAGGTGCACCTCTCATATCTGCCTGGCTTTCTGACTCTTTTGACTACCAGCAGCAGGTATGTTGAGGAATGGGTCCGAGTTTTCTACGCGACTGTATGGATCGACCCTGATCATCACTGGATGAGGTTTCGTTTTGAGCGAGAGGATGTCACTATTCATGCCAGCCAGATTCGCCAGCTATTTGGATTTCACGAGTCATCGACTCATCTTCACAGCTTATGCTATGGCACCTCTGACCCTCCTCGTCGCCCTCACGGTGGTGTCGCTCTGGGTACAGCTCACGTCGCGGCTCTATTCCGACCGCCTTTCTCAGATGGGTCGCGACGCTCTCCGGCAGATTTCACTACAACAGCAAAGTTCCTATTTCAGCTTATGAGACTGACACTTCTGCCGCGGATGGGATACATGGAGGCCACCACTCATATCCAGCTCTGGCTCCTTGGTGCCCTGGTCTCTCACTCAGAGTTTGACGTTGTGGATTTCCTTATTTGTGAGATCGAGGACACCGTTCTAGATGGTCTGCGTGCCCGTCGACAGCTGTCGTATGCTCACTACCTATGTCACATCTTTGCTCAGCTGATTCGGCCTCCACAGTTCCAGGGCACACTTGAGGCCTCACGCCTTGTCTTTGGGTCCTACCGTCCAGCGCCTGAGGCTCCTGTGCCAGCACCTGCTCCAGTATTTGACACTCAGGCCGAGGATACTGCACTTCATCAGTTCGAGACTTAGGACGCAGCAGTTGATGATGATGATGATGATGATTTTGGGATTCCGCCTCCGCCTCCTATGCCTCCACGCTCACATGATAATGAGGCTAGGAGTTCTTGTGCTACCCCTGCTGCCCCTCCTGCCATTGACCCTGCTTTTGCTTCGATTCTCCATACACTTACTCAGCAGTAGGCTCACTTGGCAGCCGAGCAGACCCGCCAGGCAGCAGCTCATCAGCAGTTGTCCGAGAGGATGCTCTCGATGTTTCAGACCATACAGGACAGGCAGGATTCTCTTTAGCAATAGCTTCTTCAGGATCGGGCTGAGAGCAGGGCATTCATGACTCTTATGCTACAACATTCTAGTATATCGATTCCCCCGGTTCAGTCAGTCCTGCCTCCTCCTCTTCAGGCTCCTGTTGTGCCAGCGCTTCAGCCAGGACCCCCTGTTGGTCTTTCTTTCTCTCCGCTCCGGCCGGTCACCCTGGCTTTCACGTCACCGGTTCTCAGCTCCGTCTGCCCTCAACCGTCAGTGCCACCAGCTTCTGCTGTTACCACTACTGCTGTGGCGGTGTCTGTGACCACTTCTTCGGCTTCGGCAGCTCCTGCAGCGCAGCTTCCGTCCGAGTCAGTACCAGCTCCAGCTTCTACAGCAGATCCTGGATCCGAGACTGACTCTGACCCCCAGCTGGCATTCGCCCTACTGCCTCGACCGCGACCGGATGCGCCTCCGCCGCCTCCTCCCACTTCTGATGTGTAGGTTTGGGTGCCCTTTTGGTGTTTGACGCCAAAGGGGGAGAGATATGAGTTGTGAGAGCTAGGGGGAGTTAGGGAGTTAGTAGAGAGTCATTTTGATGTAATATATGTGCTTGTTACTCTCTGTACTAGCTTCACTTTTGTATGGTGCTTTTGGCTCACAAACTCTATATATACTCTCGATGCTTATGTTGACTGTGTGTGTATTATGTTTTCACCTTATATGTTATCACCAGTCTTTTAAGTTCTTGTTCATCGATTTGATTTCACTTTTATATGAACAAGAAACTCACGTTGTGTATGCGCTCATTCTTATTATTATGGTACACATTCTTTCGTCAAAGATTACTGAGTATAACTAACCATCTTTTCTATTGACAGAAATTTCAAAACAAACTACTCTCACAAATCTTGTAGGGTTGTCATCAATCACCAAAAAGGGGGGAGATTGAAAGCATCTAGGCCCCTGGTTGGTTTTAGTGATTAATGACAACGTGATGTTATATGTGACTAACGTGTGTTTTGCAGAGACAAATGGTAAGTTAGGTCGCATTACAGGTAGAAGTACTACATCGGTGAAAACAATCCCGGAGATAAGAACTCGAAGCGACGGCTAAAACGACGAAACAAAAGGTGAAGGACTACGGAGTCCGAGTGTCAAGGAGATGTGGACACTCGTGATTTAGTTAGGTCTTTTATTCTCTTTTAGCCGTACTATAAAGAGGGGTTGTCGATGAGTAGTTTGACCAAGAGAGTTCTAGTGTAGTGTTGGTGCACAATCACACTCACATACAGTGCTAGGTGTCACTCTAGAACTCACTCACAAGTTAGAACGAAAACCGATTTGAAAATCAGCTGAAAAACAAGAAATAGGGTTTCTGGCCTTGGGGCACCGGACTGTCCGGTGCACCCTCTGCTAGGTGGGGCCAAGCTGGCCCTGGGGAAGGCTTCCCCGAGCAGAAAACCCGAGAGCGCCAGTTTGCGAAATGAATTTTAGTGGTGCACCGGACAGTGCACCGGACTGTCCGGTGTGCACCGGACAGTGCCTGTTCACTGTCCGGTGTGCCATCAGCCCAACGGCTATCTGTCAGAACTAGCCGTTGGAAACGACCGTTGGCGCACCGGTGGCGCACCGTTGGCGCACCGGTGGCGCACCGGACTATCCGGTGCGCCCATGCGCAGAAAAGTTCTGGTAACGGCTAGTTGGTGGGTGAGGGCTATTTATACCCCCTCCAACCACCATATTCAATGTCTTGCTGCACACATTAATTCCAGCACATTGCTAGAGCATTACAAGCACCAAAAGCCTAGTGAGGAGATTAGAGAATCTTAATCCCGCATTTGTTCCTCATTAGCGCTAGCGAGAGCCACCTAGAGCACACACCACTTGCATTAGGCTTCTCTTGGTCAAGCGAAAGTCTACGGCTTGTTACTCTTGGTGATCGGCATCACCTAGACGGCTTGGTGGCGTTGGGAGCTCGGTGATCACCGTGAAGATCTTGTTGGTGACCCGACTCAAGTTTGTAAGCGGTCTCGAGGGATCCACCGCGCCGGAGTGGTAAAGGATCATCTCGTAGTGAGCACTTGGTTCTTGCGAGGACCAAGGGGGAGCGATACCCTTGCGCGGGTGCTCCAACGAGGACTAGTGGAGAGTGTCGACTCTTCGATACCTCGGGAAAAATTGGAGGAGTCTTCTAAACCTTGCTTTACATTCCGCACTTAATTCAAGCACTTTACATTGTGTATTTGTTTAGCAAGTAATTGAAGTATTGTCTTAGCATTGTTGTATTTCTAGTATTATTTTCTTAGTGCTAGTTGTTGGGGTGAAGTTGGGCTCTTGCTTAGCCTTTGCTTAGGTTTTAATTAGCGTTGATTTTTAGAAAAGCCCAATTCACCCCCCTCTTGGGCATCGTGATCCTTTCACTCATGACCGTGAACACGACTAGTATGACAGTTTTACACTCTGCAAAGGTTGCACATCTTTACCCACAAGTCGTGTTACCCATTTGCCATGGGGTTGATCGGACCCCATACACCTCTACCAAGGAAGCGAGGCAGGGTTCCACTACGAGGCCTTTACAAAGTTTCACTAGCTTCAGAAAACTCGCTACAGTTTATAGGAAGCTCCATTGCAGGGATCCCTCGCCTGACCGCCATCACAACAAAATCAACCCAAGGACCTTCCTACACTGACCACTCCCCTACTGCCCTTGCCCCTATCGGGTAAGGTAGTCCTCCACTAGCTTTCCTAGTTAGTCAGCTAAGGACGTCCCATACCACCCTTGTGGTAGCACTATTTTCCCGGATGGTTCTCCATATTCCAATTAACATAATGATCTTATCATGAACAGTAAATAATAAACTAACAATAAAAGTGTGAACATGAGTAATGTATATCTCCATACCCAAAACCACATAAAGCAATAACATGTACTACCCAAAAAGTTCAGTAGAATCAAGGTATAAAGATAGTAAAACTAGGGTAACCTATTGGGTCCCATCAAAATTAACCTATGTAGATCATTATGGTTAATAAGAACATGACTGGGTAAAAAGAGGTGATCAAGGGCACAACTTGCCTTCAACAAGCTCCTGCTCAGCAGTCTTCACCTGTTGAATCTCTGGATCCTCTGTGGCTTGCTCGTCTACTCGTATCAATACAAACATACATAGTATAGCAAAAATTAACATCACACCAAACAATAGAACAAATACATGATAATATTCTACGCTGTGTAACGAGATCATATGAACTAGAATCACTAAATTCGGAGTCACGGATAATAAGTTAGGATTTTCCAAAGGTTTTATGTGTTTGGTACAAAAATAACCAAGTGATTAATTTTAATATAGGTTTCATGCTAAAAACAGAGTTATTAAATGATAAACAATATTAAAACAAAATTATTACGACTGGAATGGATTAAAAAAGGAGTTGAAATGAATTTTCTATGGATTAATCAAGTTCCTGGAATTAATTTTGTACTAAAAATCAATTTCTCTATCCAATTATTCGGTTTACTTATTACCTGGGACGGCGACCATAATTAATGGATAGGTTAGGGGTTAAAACACTAAAAACAGGACCTAGAAGTAATACTCCTAACGCTGAGGTGGACTGCGGGTTCATTTCGCAGGTCGCCAGGGACTCATGTGCTAATTTCCAGGGCCGAAGAGGTACGGGGTGATATCGACCGTTGGATCCAAATCTCGCGGCCAAGATTAGATTCCGCCGCGGATAAATCGGTGTGCAACCAGAACCGATGGATTAGGATTCAACGACGAGGATCCTAGATCTAATTCTATCCGTCAGATCGGCGATCAACGACCTCGATTTAATGTCGTGTAGGGATATCGAAAGGGAAATATGGTTAACCTTTTCCTACAATTAATTTTGGTGGTTGAATGTCCAACACAAACATATGGACTAACTAGTTTGCTCTAGAACTCATGTATTACAGGTGCATAAGGTTCAACGCAAACCAATAAAAGATTCAAGTTAGGGACTAAATTGAACCGGAGCAAAGAACTGAGTGTGCTGTGGTCTAACGCACCGGACTGTCCGGTGTGCCACCGGACAGTGTCCGGTACACCAGGACCGTACAGGGGCCAACTAGCCATTATCGGGAAAACGCAGGCGCGCCCCGCTATAATTCACCGGACTGTCCGGTTAGCCAGCGGGCAACGGCTCCCCAGCGCGCAACGGTCGACTCTGACAGCGGGAATAGTGCAGCACAGTGCGCAGCAGAAGTCAGAGCAGCGAGTCAGAGGGGCATCGAACTGTCTGGTGCACCACCAGACTGTCCGGTGCCACAAGCAGACAAAGGCGCCAACGATCAACTGCTCCAGAACCCTAATGGTTGGGTGACATGGCGGCGCATCGGACACTGAACAGTGAGTGTTCGGTGGCGCACCGGACTGTTCGGTGCGCCCATAGACAGCAGCCTCCCCAACGGCTACCTTGGTTGTTGGGGGCTATAAATACCCCAACCACCACAACTCCAAGCATCCAAGTTTTTTGCACATCTCATTAAATACAAGAGCTCTAGAATTCACTCCAAGACACAATTTAAAAGATAAAATCCTCTCCGAGTCCCAAATCCATCTCAAACACTTAGTGACTTGAGAGAGAGAGATTTTTGTGTTCATTTGAGTTCTTGTCGCATGGGTTGCCTTTCTTCTTTTCCCACTCTTATTCTCAAGTGCTTTGTAAGCGAGGCAAGAGACACCAAGTGTGTGGTGGTCGTTGCGGGGTCTTAGTGACCCGTGAGATTAAGGAAGAAGGCTCACTCGGTCTAAGTGACCGTTTGAGAGAGGGAAATGGTTGAAATAGACCCGACCTTTGTGGCCTCCTCAACGGGGACTAGGTTCTTTGGAACCGAACCTCGGTAAAACAAATCATCGTGTTCATTCGCTTGATTCTCATTTGATTTGTTTTCGCCCTCTCTCCCGGACTTGATTTTAGTTCTAACGCTAACCCTGGCTTGTAGTGTGTGTTTAAAGTTACAAATTTCAGATTATGCCTATTCACCCCCCTCTAGGCGACTTTCAGGTATCCCCTGCTTCTAATCAGAGCCATTAACCCAAGGATCAACAGTCCTTGCGACCCCGTCGCTACCCTCGTGCCAGCAGTCGCCAGACTTGGGCGGCGGCGTCCGTTTCTAACGGCGGCGAGTCTACCGAAGTTTGGCCACTAGGCGCTACAGGGGCCCATTCCCTACCCCGAATAGTGCTACGTGAAGGAAATAACATGGCAGACTATATGAGTAGCAACTCACCGGAGTTAGGCGCGGCAAGCACCGGTATTCCCGGCAATGGCGGATCCGCGGCGCAATCCAAGCTCCGATGAGCAATTCCCGCAGAGCCGTACCGTTCTAGGCGGGGGCGAGTCTCACACGGCCTTCAGTGATGGGTGGTAGACATCCTGCGCGCATTCACAGGGATCGGGACGTCGGCGAGATGGTGATGACCAGCGGACCAACCTCCGCCGCGCGCTGGCAAACGACGGCGGCGCAGCTTAGGGTTTGGGAAGGAGGCTAGGTCTCTAAATGTGGGCGTACGGGTGCGCACAAGGAGGAAGGAACGGCTGCCGCTATTTATCTAGGGAGTACCCGGTCGCCGGATCCGGTCTTCGCGCGCGCCAGCTGTGGGATGCCGTTTCAGCCAGGTTGGGGACGACACTGACGAAGCCGGACCACGCGTCGGTGAGAAGGTGAGGGCGAGAGTGAGGGAGAGACCGCCCGGTGGGTCCTCGGTGTTAGCAACATCAGCGAGACAGGCAACCAGGCCGAGCAGTGGTAAGGGTTGGTTGGGCCGAAAATGTAGATTCTAGCCCATATGGCACCTTTTCCTTTTCTTTTATCTTTCTAATTTCTTTTCAAATTACAATTTCAAGGGTTCAAACCAAATTTAAATCTCTGTTTTGAAATACCCGATAAAACAGGGCTACCACGAGGGTGGTATGTGACGCCCTTGGCTAACTAATTAGAAAAGCTAGTTGAGGACTACCTTACCCGAAAGAGGCAACCACGGTATGAGGAACTATCGGTATAGGGAGGTTTTCTGATCGATCATGCTGCGATGGCTTTTCGGATGAGTGATTCTATATCGCCCCCTTCTCAACAAAACCGGGTTTTCTGAAACTAGTAGAATTTTGTAAATGCCTCATAGTGGGACCCTGCCTTGTCTTCTTAGTAGAGATGAATGGGAAGTCGTGATCCCTTGGCAAATGGATAACACGACTTATGAGTAAAAATGTGCAACATCTGTAGAGTGTAAAACTGGTATATCAGCCATGCTCACGGTCAAGAGCGGCTTGGACCCTCACATGAGTAATTTATATAATTAAACTTAACATGTCATTTGCATTGCATTGTAAGATTTATTATTCATAGTTGTCAATTGTTTAAATGTGTTGATATATACTTATCTTAGTAATTGCTAATAAAATTTTGACTAACTTGTTAAAAATGCTCAACCTATATATGTTCAAACTAGACATGTTCAAACGTTGGATCGGATCGGGTTTGGGTCGCGTCAAGATTGGGTCGTCGGTTATTTATTATGGCCTGTACCTGACTCGTGCCTAGTGTTGGGTCGGGTCGGGCCAGGTCGGCTCATGCCTCACTGTTTGACGTGTTGGGTCGGTTTTTTGGCTTTGGGTTGGGTTTTTTTCGGGTTGGACCGGGTTTTGGATAAAAAATTACAGTCCGTACCCAACTTGTAAATTATTGCGGGTCAAAAATTATGGCATGTACCCTCCTGTTGCATTAATCGGGTCGGGACGGAGCGGGGTTTTTTCGGGTGGGTTGGGTCGGATTGATCAGGTCGGGTGGCCTCATGATTAGGTCTAGCTCAGCATTATCCACTTACCTTGGTAAGCTTTACACTTCACATGGACCCCACCGTAAGTGAGTTCATACATATTATTTTTCACACTTGCTGAACGATGAATGTATGTGAGCCCACTCTTACTATAATCACACCATGTCAAAAACAGGTACCGTTAAAGGAACATGAACGATGATACGATGAGTTCGAAGAGGTCTAGGTCATCGTCCACAGTCAACTATAACGGTGGAGACACCGCTGAAGGAACATAAAGGTATGTCGCTATATGGTGTATTTATTTAGCTATTTTGTACAAAACTTCTATTATATAATAAAGATGTGACATTGATTTATGTACCACGAGTGATCGTATGTGTGAAACTTAATCTTAACATACATTTGAGACGCACCCGGATTTGACCTTAAATCTAGGTATAACAGAGCCCAAGGTGCTAAAATTAGTCGGTAAACTGTTTATCACACGGATCCAAACAGGATCTTAATACTTCTAACTAACATCCAAACATCTCGAACTTACTACAGCTATGAAATAACAATGTCCTGCACCCACAATTACTGTCAAATGCAAAAGAGTCATGAGTGTAAAGCCCGACACGAACGCATCAAAGTTTGCTCTTACTTGCACGCCAATGTTGACACAACATCCGCTTGCGCTCTGATGGATGATTAAAATCCCTCAATGCGATAACATTTCATAAATCAGGGTGTACGCATAGCTTGCCAGCACAAAATGTACAGGGCCTCAACAAATTGCACGAGAATAAATGTGTGTGTTCCAATGAGAGGATCCATGAAGCAACATAGCTAAAACAACAACAAAGTACCACCAGAGAATTTCACTCCAAAACCCAAATGCCCTGGTAATACCAGTCACAAACAGAAAACGAGCCCAAAACAAACAGAATTGAAGGGTTCCTGGACCACTCTACAACATGATTGATCAGCCAGTGCGACATCGTATAATTTCAACTAATTGAATGAATTAAATAACAAATGGGCTTACAGAGCAGGGAGCAGCACAAGGATGTCAGGCTACTATGAACAATGGAACCTACTGAAACGGTGGGTTTTCACTTGTAGGCCTCGTTAGAAGGTGCTGCTGCTTTCACTTGCAGAGATCGAGCTGCTCTCTAACTTCACAACCAGTGGCCCCTTCCCAATGTCCAAACCCTGCAGCCGTCCGAGAGACTCTTGCTGCATTATGTCCGGGAGAGTGTTTCGCATCTGGTGGTTTGGCACGTTGGGATGGGGTGGGTGGAACGGCAGTGGCAGCTGGGTGCTACCAAGGTGTGGGGATGCATTTTGCTGGGAAAGCGGGAAGAAGGAAGAGTTGTATGGAACATGTTGGAATCTCATGTCATATGCCTCGCTGGAATTGGTCATCTCACCAGTAGCATGTTTAAGCCTCTCCAGCTCCTGCTTTAGTGCATCATTCAGAGCTGCAAGATAAATGAGCTTGTTTAGAATGTACATGTAGAATAAAGAAATTGTTTTTCTCTCAAATATGCAGAAGAGCTGTGTATCACTGTATTAAGAAGGGAAAATGGGGAGAGACCCCAGTACAACACACACCCCACACAACCACACTCGAGATCACCAATCGTCGTAACACAATTTCTAGTCATTAATTTGTTCTATTTAAGTAAAATGTAATCAGCGTTGTGTTCCATATAGATACAGTAAGTTGCTGTATCTCATGGCAAGATATATAAGCTATGGCAAATACAGAAAAACTACATGCATCCTACTACAATTAGTGAAGGGTTTCATGTCAAAAGACACTTGACTTCAAAATATTGTGGCACTGGAACATTTAGAATAACTTGTAATTTAAAAGCCAGGAGTTCTAGTTTTAGTTAGAGAAAGGAACTAGAACTAGGAAAAAATATAAGTTTTTTATTGTATAAGGCCAAAAACTATTGCACGAACTTTTTGTTACTTAATGTTCCAGGGTCTGAGAAAAAAACACTAATAGAACAAAGTAGACAAATAAATTATGTAATCTTCAATAAGCGGACAATGCTCACCATCACGGAGTTGAGCCTGTTGCTCCATGGCCTGTAACCTTATCTTAAGCTCTGCATTTTCTGTAGAAAGTCCGGTCGTGTCTCTCTGCAAGAGATTGTAAGGCAACATATAAAGGTCATCCAACTAATTAATACAACAGGATTGTGAACCAGTAAAGTCTACAATAGTTCAAAAAACCGAACACATAAAACATAACAATAACCAGAAGCCGATAGTCAAAGTTAACAATCAACATATATTAAACTGACATACAGATCACTGGCATTCAGTTCTTCAAATTGTTCATAATACAAAAATTGATGTTCAATGTGAAGGATGTTTAGGTTGGTCACACCATGCGCAACTGTCCTACTCCTAGTCCATAAAGATACACAAGTTCTCACAGACTACTCCCTATCTTCCAAATTATAAGATGTTTTGACATTTCTAGAGACATAGTTGTTACTTTGTATCTAGACATAACGTATATATAGATGCATGCAGAAACTATCAATCTAAAAAAGTCAAAACGTCTTATAATTTTGAACAGAGTATTAAGCTAGATGCAATTTGTAAAGAAACTATAGTTTGATAGACGCCTCGCTATTAGGAGATAGGTCCATGTTTATTATGATGACAGCAAAGGAAAACAATTATTTTGTTCCTAAAATATCACTTCCAGAAATAGCATGAACTTAGACTTGACCTGATAGCAATGAGACAACAGATCAATAGAAAGGCACCTGAAATAGTGTAAGTTGAGCTGACAGGGTGGTGGCTTCAGTCTGAAGAGTTTGGACCTTCCGCTCAAGGTCTGTCATATAACGAGCCTTTCTTTCTTTTGATCTAGCTGCTGATTGTCTGTTGGCTAGAATTCTGCATGAAAAAATTAACAACAAAAATTAATGTAAACCAAGATGATATTTGAAAAAACGATTCTAGTGACAATAGATCTTGACCCTACCCAGATGGACCATTAGCCACAACCTGACTAGTTTGTTTGTACATTGAAATAAAGGAACAATCGATCTAAACAGGTGGATCATACTACAACAACCAACACATATACATTTGTACAAAGATTTTAAGCAAAGAAGGGGCTTCGTTGAAGAAGGAAGATACCAGACGAATCCAATTCATGAGTAAGTTTTCTACATACCTGCCAATAAACAATTTATTAAAAAATGACAAAACACTGCGATGTAACATGTATTCCCTTCATTTCAACTTACAGTTCGCTTTGGGATTGTACTCGGTCTAATTTCTCTAACTTTGACCAAGTTTATAGAAAAAAAGCACTAACATATGTAACATCAAATTCCATGAGATATGTTTTGAAAGTGCATTTATTTAAACCTATAGGTGTTACCACATTTTTATAAAAACTTGGTCAAAGTTAGATGAGGTTGACTTAGAACAAAGTCAAAGTGAACCATAATTTGGAACGGAGGAGGTATCTGTTATTTCTAATTTTCTTTTACTACTACAAGGAAAACAGTAGGCACGGTGTCTAAGAACAGAAGAGATAAAAAACTGGTGATGATGGAGCATAATTTCGAAGCATTAGAATTGAACTATAAACAGTAGGTTTCATGTTGTCAGCTACTCAGTTTGGATAGCATTATTGTTACTAATGAGATCTCTGTCGTGCTAAAGATGATTAGATGAAAGCATCTGGTTTTGGTGATAGGATTATGTCAGTCACGTGACTATTAGAAATGTGAAATCCAATTCCTTCCAACATTATTCACATTTCTCTATTTTCAACCAATGACCGCCAGGAATCATTCATAGTTTCAATAGAGACGCAATAGGTAAAATGGTTAGAACTTGTTATTTTCACTGATTTGATTGGATAGTTTTCAGTGGTTGTTCCTTCCTACTGCATTACACTAACCATATAACCAGTTTTTTCCTAATTATTGGCAATGACCCACTAGTCCAATGTGCTTTATTTTCTTTTCATCTCGCCCAACAAAAAAGCATTCGTCTGACATCACTCTGAAGTGTCAGAACTAAGATATATAATCCTCAAAACCAGCCATCTAGTTCATACCTCAGCACTTCATCTGTAAACCAACAACCGGGAAATACAACTTCGCACATAAGAAAATGATGTGTCCTTTTTCGCTGATCTCCTTTTTCCAACCATGGTCAACGGGCTCAACCTCCCAACACCCAGCAAAAGCCAAGCGTCACCCTCAGGGAAATAAATGAGGTGTTTGGTACGAGAAATAACTCCGCCTATGTTGATTGGAAGACTTCCTTGAGTCGTTTCAACATAGCCGGTCCCAAGCCCGGTAAAGGAGGAGGGTTGTGTTAGGTCCGGCAAACCAACGTAAAAACCAGCCAAATCTTATGGAGATGAAACCACAAAGAAAATCGTTGGGGCGTAACCCTCTTAGCGACGCGCCATATCGGAACCCGGGTATGGTGTTAAATGAGCAAGGGCCGGGCCGTCACCCCTTAAGTGACGCGCCGTCTCTTGATCTGGAGCCGGTGATAAGTGAGCAAGGATCGGGTCGTCGCATCCTTAGTGGCGTGCTACATCGGCGCCCGGGTGTAGTGGAAAATGAGCAAGGGTCTTTGCATCTTCCTCGGCGGGTGCAAAGGGTAAGGAAGCTAGTCGAGCCAACTAGGGTCCGTGTAGGTAGTTGGAACGTAGGTTCCTTAACAGGTAAGTTACGAGAAATAGTTGACTTTGCGGTGAGGAGACGAGTAAATATTTTATGCGTTCAAGAGACCAAGTGGAAAGGACAGAAGGCGAAGGAAGTGGAAGGTACAGGCTTCAAGTTGTGGTACACGGGGACTGCAACAAACAAGAATGGAGTAGGCGTCTTGATCGACAAGAGCCTTAAAGATGGGGTAGTAGATGTTAAGAGGGTAGGAGATAGAATCATCCTAGTCAAGCTGGTCATTGGGGACTTGGTTCTCAATGTTATCAGCGCGTATGCTCCTCAAGTAGGCCTTAATGAGAACTCAAAGAGGGAGTTCTGGGAAGGCCTGGAGGACATGGTTAGTAGTGTGCCAGTTGGCGAGAAGCTCTTCATAGGAGGAGATCTCAATGGCCATGTGGGTACATCTAGCACCAGTTTCGAGGGTGTGCATGGAGGCTTCGGCTTTGGGACTAGGAATCAAGAAGGAGAGGAAATCCTGAACTTCGCCTTAGCCTATGACATGTTTATAGCAAACACCTTCTTTAGGAAGAGGACATCCCACCTGGTGACCTTCAGTAGTGGCCAACACACTAGCCAGATTGATTTCGTCCTCTTGAGAAAAGAGGACAGGCATGCCTGCTTAGATTGCAAGGTTATACCTGGAGAGTGTGTGGTATCCCAACATAAGCTTGTCGTTGCTGACTTCCGTTTTAAGATTCGTTTACAACGGAATAAGCATAACAAGGTCACTAGAACAAAGTGGTGGAAGCTTAAAGGGGATGTGGCCCAAACTTTCAAGGAGAGAATTATCGAGGAGGGCCCTTGGGCAGAAGAGGGAGACACAAATATCATGTGGAGGAAGATGGCGGTGTGCATCCGAAAGATAGCTTCAGAAGAGTTTGGGTTGAGTCAAGGAAACAGAAGGGAAGTTAAAGACACTTGGTGGTGGAACGAAGATGTCCAAAAGGCTATCAAGGAGAAGAAAGATTGCTACAAACGCTTACATCATGACAAGTGTGCGGAAAACATAGAGAAGTATAGGATAGCGAAGAAGTCTGCAAAGCGAGCGGTTAGTAGAGCCCGGGGTCAAGCCTTTGACAACCTTTATCAACGGTTGGACACAAAGCAGGGAGAAAAGGATATCTATAGGATGGCCAAGATTCGTGAAAGGAAGACAAGGGATGTCAACCAAGTCAAATGCATCAAGGATGAAGCAAACCAACTATTAGTGAAGAATGAAGAGATCAAGAACAGATGGAAGGAGTACTTCAACAAATTGTTCAATGGAGGGAATGAGAGTTCTACAATAGATTTGGACGAACCATTCGATGACAACAACAGGGGTTTTGTACGAAGGATACAAGAATATGAAGTTAAGGAGGCGCTAAAAAGGATGAAGGTAGGAAAGGCGATGGGCCCTGATGGTATCCCTATCGAGGTATGGAGATGCCTTGGAGACATAGCGATAGTATGGCTGACTAAGCTTTTCAACACCATCTTTCGGACAAACAGTATGCCCGACGAGTGGCGGCGGAGTACATTAGTACCAATCTTCAAGAACAAAGGAGATGTTCAAAGTTGTACTAATTACCGTGGAATTAAGCTCATGAGCCATACAATGAAGCTATGGGAGAGAGTCATTGAACACCGCCTGCGAAAGATGACGTGCGTGACCCAAAATCAGTTTGGTTTCATGCCCGGGAGATCAACTATGGAGGCCATTTTCCTACTAAGACAACTTATGGAGAGATTCAGAGAACAAAAGAAAGACCTGCATATGGTCTTTATAGACTTGGAGAAGGCTTATGACAAAGTACCTAGGAGTGTAATGTGGTGGGCCTTGGAAAAACACAAAGTAGCAACAAAGTACATTAATCTTATTAAAGATATGTACACTAATGTTGTGACAAGTGTCCGAACAAGTGATGGGGACACCGATGACTTTCCAATTAACATAGGACTACATCAAGGGTCGGCTTTGAGCCCTTATCTTTTCGCTTTGGTGATAGATGAGGTCACAAGGGACATACAAGGAGATATACCGTGGTGTATGCTTTTTGCCGATGATGTGGTACTTATTGAGGAGAGTAGGAGTGGTGTTTCGCAAAAGTTGGAATTGTGGAGGCAGACGTTGGAAGCAAAAGGTTTTAGGCTTAGTAGGTCTAAAACGGAGTATATGAAGTGTGATTTCAGTGCCATGGGGTATGAAGATGGCGATGTTAGTCTTGATGGGCAAGTGGTACCCAAAAAAGACACTTTTCGTTACTTAGGATCAATGCTTCAGAAGGATGGAGACATCGATGAGGATGTCAGTCATAGAATTAAAGCTGGATGGTTGAAGTGGCAGCAAGCGGCGGGTGTCTTATGCGACCCCCGGGTGCCACACAAACTAAAAGGCAAATTCTACAGGACAGCAATCCGGCCGGCTATGGGGCTGTTTGGTTCAGCTTTTTTCTGACCAGCTTTTCTGAAAATCTGGCTGTGGAGAGAATCTGGCTGTGAAAAGAATTTGAGTATCATTACGATTACGTGTGGAGGAAGATAAAGTTGTTCATAGGGCTCAGGATCTAGAAAGTGACAGATTCCTACTATTACAACGACTCAACCGATTATGTGTTTATGTTGATTTTAGATGGTTTTTGCCCTAACGAATTTTATAGAAGCTGGCTGAAAAGCTGAGCGTTTGGCAGTCCGCAGCAGCTTTTGGTGGCCAGAAGCTGGCAGAAGCCGAAACAAACAGGCACTATGTTGTATGGAGCAGAATGTTGGCCCACTAAAAGACGACATGTCCAACAACTATGCGTGGCAGAGATGCGTATGTTGCGCTGGATATGTGGCCACACAAGGAGAGACCGAGTCCGGAATGATGATATACGAGAGAGGGTAGGAGTGGCGCCAATTGAGGAGAAGCTTATGCAACATCGTTTGAGATGGTTTGGACATATCCAACGAAGATCTGAGGAGGCACCAGTGCATATCGGAATAATTAGGCGTCCCGAGAATGTGAAGAGAGGTAGAGGTCGGCCAACCTTGACGTGGACAGAGGCTGTGAAGAGGGACCTGAAGGAGTGGAATATTGATAAAGAGCTCGCCGTGGATAGGAAGGGGTGGAAGTGTGCAATTCACGTGCCAGAACCTTGATTTATAGTTTCGCTTTTCCTCTTTAATCGTTTGACCTTTTCTTGTGCCCATTTAGATCTTGCTGGTTCTTGTGGGTTTTATCTCTTTTATGTGTTTCCCCGTTTCGTCGTTTTTTCGGTTCTCCTTTACCTTTGTTTCCCTTTTTTTCTTTGGGGGTTGAGCTCTGAGGTTTTCATACGGGGTTTCATCTCTAGCCTACCCCAACGTGCTTGGGACAAAAAGGCTTTGTTGTTGTTGTTGTTGTATTTGGTACGAGAAATAAGGTAGTTCATCATCTTCTCACTTTTTTTTTTGTTTGGTTTATGGAATAGAATGAGTTGATCCATCACCACCTCATTTCTCATAGTTAGTTAGTACTAACATCAGAAATGGGGTTATCCCACCAAATTTAAGAAATTGGCTCATGATACACCACCTCATCTTAGATGGAATAATTCATCAAACCAAACACCCCAAACACTTCCATAATCCCACCAACAAAGCGCTAAAGCACCACCACCTTAGCTCCCAACCAACCAACAAACAAACAAAAACCAAAACCCCATATCCATACATAGTGCCCGCGGAGGAAAAAGTAAGAGGCAATGGGCCAGTTTGATTCAGCTTTTCTCTGACCAGCTTTTTCTGAAAATCTGGATGTGGGGAGAATCTGGCTGTGGGGAAAATCTAAGTATCATTACGATTACGTGTGGAGGAAGATAAAGTTGTTCATAGGGCCCAAGATCTAGAAAGTGACGGATTCCTACTATTACAACGACTCAACCGATTATGTGTTTATGTTGATTTTGGATGGTTTTTCCCCCAACAAATTTTATAGAAGCTGGCTGAAAAGCTGAGTGTTTGGTAGTCCGCAGCAGCTTTTGGTGGCCAGAAGCTGTCAGAAGCCGAAACAAACAGGGCCAATGAGCATCTTTCCTTTACGGTGTATTTGGTTTGTAGAGTCCCTTATGCTTCATAAGGTGATGCATCGTGAGTTTATTCCCTAAATTTTGGTGGAATCAACATATTTCTCTATATACTAATTATTAGTTTATGAGAAATGAAGTGGTAATGAATCAACACATTTTATTCCACGAACCAAATAAAAAAGTGAGAGTGAGAAGAAGATAGACCACCTCATTCCTCAAACCAAACACCTTAAAAGTGTGTTCACTCCATGGATTGGTGCATCATAAATCCATTCATCAAATTTGATGGAATGTTCTTATTTCTCATGTTAGTACTAACTAGCTCACTATAATGAATGAGGTGATGATCCATCCGTCAAACCAAACAACTTATTAATCTCCAGCCATTCCCATCAGAAAAAATGAGCAAATGATTGTCCTCGACGCCTTAGTCAATTCATCGCCACCTCCATAACTAAAGAAGTGGATGGATTGCCGCGATCGAGGAGGCGGTACCTCTTGGCGCGCTTGGGGTCGATGGCGGCGAGCTCGGCCAGTTGCTCGGGAGTCATGGACTTCTTGGCCTCCAAGACCTCCGCCAGCAACGCTGCGGCATCCTTCCCCGCGCCACCGCCGGCGCCGGGTGAGAAGAAGAAGCCCGAGCCATCGACGGAGCTGCTGTGGCGGTGCTTGGGACGCGGCGGAGACGAGTTCTCGGCGGCGCGGTCGGAGGGCCCGGAGGTGGAGATCTTCTCGATGTCCATGAAGGTGGAGAAGAGGTCGTCCTCCGAGCCGATCTCGTCGAAGGCGTCGCCATCGGGGCCGGCGCCGCCGCCGAGGCCGAGGTCGTCCGGCAGGCGGAAGGCAACCTCAGATCTGGCCCGGCGGTGGTGCGCCCCGCGCGCGGCGGCAGGCGCCGGCGCCGCCCGTGGCGGGAAGGCCCAGCCCGGCAGATCGGCAGGCTCCGGCTGCTGCATTGCGAGGCCGGCGCAGCCCCACCTCCCTCGGCTCTGCCGCTCACGGCTTTGTCCGCGCGAGGGCGCGCGCGGGTGTCGGAGGCGGAGGCTGGAGGAGGGGGTGGATAGGCAGGCACGCAGGCTGCTGCCGCCGTGTTTCGTGGTGCTTTCGGATTTGCTTTGGATTTAGGAGTGGAGTGGGATCTGACGATCCGGAGAGAGGGTATATGCTAGCGTAGCGTAGATATGCTACTCTACAGTCTTCCCACTCCGTAGCAAAGCACATCACATGCCCACAGCCACAGCCACATGCCCACAGGCCACAGCCACCACGGGGACGATCGCCTTCTTTCGGTGCGGCAGCGAATCGGGTCCGTGCCATTGTGCTGCTGCGCGCCGGTGCTGGGCTGGATGGATGGAAGTATGGAACCGTGCCGCATCAACACTGTGCAAAACCGTATTCTTCCTCTAAGACCACATGCATTCCGGATGCGTGCACAGCAGGAATACCAAACCAGGTGCCAGGAGGGCATGTGCTAACTTACGGTCCTTTTATTTGAGATTATAATCTACTTATATTATATAATCTAACTTACTTTTAAATTAATCTGAGTAGTTTATAATTATAAACAAATAATCCCTTATACTACGGTGTCATTTATTAAGGGCTTGTTTAAGAACTACAGACCCCTTGATTTCTCTTGCTCTCAAACACCCTAAGGCTATTTTCAGTAGTAACTAGGTGAATGCACGTGCGTTGCAACGGAAACATGTAATAACACGATAACTTATGTATAAATGTATGTTATAACGTTATAAGAAAATGTTTTGTAATCCATTTGTGATCTTAGTCATACATAAATTTTGTTATTTTAATCAATTAAAAGATTCATTACTTGAACGTATAAGGAACTGATAGAGATCGAATTTGTTTCAACGATTATGCTGAATTGAACCTTAATGCCATCATACCCAATTAAGATATAGTTAACATCAAGAGGATTCCAATCAACACAATGAACATCTTCACTGTGAGCTTTCTTAACCTGGAAATAAATAATAAATAACTTTTAACATTATAGTCCATACTGCATTTACAAACTCTGTTTAGAACAAGTAAAAAATTGAACAAAATACTTTCGACAAATAAATTAGTCAGGATCAATTTCCCAACACATTATATCAGTTAAGTTAATGAAAATAAACAGTCATTGAAGAAATAAAATTAGAAACATAATTATCATGCAACAAGTAAAGTATCTCAGGCCAATTTAACAAAATAAATAGCTCCATGTGATTGCAATGGTCTCATTAAAAACCAACAGCCCATCACCTCTTTGAGTGAAGTTATATTATTACAAAAGAAGCCGCATTGCATTCATGGACTCAATTTTGGCCAAAAACGTAGTTTATCCAATTAGATATAGAACAAGAGAACTGTCACCTTAACAGCTGGGGCAGTGCCAGTTCGAGCATCCCACAGAATAAGACAAGCATCATCACCCACATTACAAAACTCCTGCGCACTTCATCCCCAAATAAAAAACAATATAGGATATTAATATAAATAAAAATAAAAATAAGGCATAAAATGCATCAACCATCCGTATTGCAAGGTAAAGAGCATCATAAGGTCTGTGAGATCACGAGTGCACATAATGTTCATAACAAAGCACACGTTGCAGAGAACAATGCCTTGCGTTAACAATAGGTCAAACATTTGAACTGAATGTCCTTCATGAACAAACCTACTTTATGGCTAAAATTACAACATGTCAAGCACTGGAAACATAATCGATCCAGATCATCCATATGCAAAACCAAGCTGCACGCACTTCCATAGCCATGGGAGGGACATGGACCTCTGAACTTTGTGCTCACCTGGGTACATAGCTTCATTTATACCTGATCCGACTTTTAGGGTATCCTGTTAAAAACTCTACTGTTTTGAAGGGAACGAATTGATCTGAGGAGCTTCGATGCCACCATTGCCATTTTGAATGGCTCTAGATTTCAACTGCAACTCAGGAGAAACAAACAGAGCATTGACAGTATTTTCAGGAGGTAAACATCTCTTCGAGAAGTACATGGCTATGCTTTTATTCTTCTTGGATTTCACTAGAAAACAAGTAATATGGTTGGTAAAAAATTCCAATGGCAAATATGCATGGATCCTACTGAAACAAAAGCAAACTGATTAATACAAGTACCTGGTGATGAATCCAATCCCAGCTTGTCAAGCACCTCTTTCTTTACCTGCAGTACATAACATGTTAAATCCATCTTGCCCTTGGAGGTGAAATAAACAAAATCATGCTACTGACATAGAAACTATGAACAATCAGCCACAAGATTTTTCAATGTGAGAGCATGTTCACCTTCCAATGATTGTCAACAAAGTCAGATATCTCTCACTTTGCGATTCAGCTGAGTCTTAACATTTGGAAACTTGTGCTACAGTAATTCCACCACCTTATGGATACCATCTTGATATGATCTTATCACCTGGACCTACATTGGGGTTAAAGCAAAATAAAAACTACAGCTGCATTCTATCTTCAAACAATAGATATTGCTTGCTAAGATTCACTTAGTGCTTACAATTTCTGGCAAATCTGTTTTTGGTATAGCAGATGCAGCCCCAGGAGAACCATCTGTTGGGGCGAAGGCGAAGACGCCACCCTTCGCTCGATGCCTTCGCCAGACTCGCTGCAACAACGGAGACAAGACGACCGGCAGACTCTACCCTTCGTCCCACGCATCGGAAGACGAAGGCCTACGACGAAGTCGTCCCATCCCGTGCGGCTCATCCAACATGGAGGCCCACGTGTGATCCGGCCCATTATAGCAGGCCCTGCGTGGCCGCTACGCATTACGGGCCTAATTTGTAAAGGCTTCCCTGTAATTACAGTCTGTAACTCTGCTTTATGTGAATATTTCGGGGATAACCTGGGCGCCTGAGGGCACATGCATCCTTAACCCAAGACGCCGGACACTCAGGCACCTATAAATACCCCCGTACAGTGCCCTTGAGAGGCTGGATTTAATAGAGCTATTGCCATCTCGAGCTAAAACCTTGTTTACACTGTTTTTGCTCCCCCATTGGATCAACTTGCCCAGGAGAGCAAGTTCCAACATTTGGCGCCCACCGTTCGTGCTACGAAAACACCACCCGCGATGGCACCCAAGAGAACCACCTCGAAGGCTGACGAGGCTGCGAAGGCAGCACTGCTGGCCGAGAAAAAGGGCAAGGCCCTTGTCGACACCACCCACCAAGAGCCCTGCGAAGACGACGCAAACAGCAAGAGGCAGCGCAACGAACAACCCACTACTGAAGGCAGCCTTCGCACCTGCAGCAGCTCTGGAGGACAACCGCAACTTCCCCCAGGCTTCGCTCCACCAGAGGGCGCGGACGCCACCGAGGACGGCGAAGTCATCGGCGTTTCGGCTGAAGAGCAGCTACAGCTACGCGCCTTGCGCCTCAAGAACCGCAACCTCTAGAAGCAAAAAGAGATCCTCGAGGCCAAGCGCCAACGTGTGTCTGCACAAGCCAAGGTGCGACAGATGATACACGACGAAGAGCAGAAGGCTCAGGAGCTTGAACAAGAGATCACGCTCATGCAGAGCGAAGGCCAATTCGGCCTGCAACACGACCCACCCCTCCAACAGCGCGCACAAATCGAAGACCTGTCCATCCCTCAGCGCGGACATGCCATCCCTCACGCCACGACATTCCAAGGCGTCAACTACCTTGACGAGCGAAGTCCCCTGGCACCTCATCTGCAAGTGACACCATGACCCGCCAACTTCAGGGCCGGGACCTATCCCAAGTACAACGACAGCACCGACCCAGCACAGTACATCATGAGCTATCAAGTCACCGTTGCATCATCCGGAGGGGACGACGCCACGATGGCCAAGTCATTCATCATTGCCCTCGAAGGCCCAGCCCACACCTGGTACACCAGGTTGCCCCCATTGTCCATCGACTCCTGGAGAAGTCTCCGGGACAAATTCTTGCTCAACTTCCAAGGGTACCGCCCAGACACCGACGCCCTGGCTGAACTCTCACTCTGCAAGCAGCTGGAACGAGAGACTCTGCGGGAGTATTACCGCAAGTTTCTGACCCTCAAATCACAACTGCCTTCGGTCGATGACCAGATCGCCATCCACTACGCCATCAGTGGCCTTCGGGCCGGCGTCCTTTACAGCCACTACATCAGGGATCCGCCCAGGAACCTCCAGGAGCTGTATCAGTTGTTCGAAAAATACGCCAGATCCGAAGAGCTCCACCAGCGCAAAGTCGAGTCTTAGAGAAAACCCAAAGACCCTCCGCAGTCCAGCCGCACATGGACGAGGCCCTCACAGGCAGACTCCGGTCGGGATGGCTGCAATCAGCAGCAGGTACACAACATCGCCAACCAGCACCCCACTGGTGAGACCCCTCGCCGCCAGGAGTATCCCCCCCAGGGCCGTGGAAACGGAACTCGTGGTCGGGGTCGGGGGCGTGCGCAGCAGCCACACAGATTCTACTGCCTGTTCCACGGCGAAGACTGTGCGCATCCTACAAGAGACTGCCCAGAAACGAAGGCCACCAGAGACAGGATGGCACGGGCGCAACCAGCCGACAACCCTAGAGTTGTCGCGCACACATATCAGCAACCCCCTCAGCCATACAACCACGGCCCCGCTCCGCTTCCACCGCACCACGCATACCAACATCACCAGGAGGTACAAATCGTACCTCCCCCACCCCCACCTCCACACCATCAACAGCAAAACATCCACCACCCCCAAGCCCCAAAGCAAGAGGACTTCGCTGATCAGCCGTATCGCGGAGTTATTCATATGATCACTGGGGGGTCCAGCGCCGACTTCGACACAAAGCGACAGAAGAGGGACCATTACCGCAGCATCAACCACGTCGCCATCACCGGTCCGGTCGTGCAGACAAAGTGGTCCCATGTGCCATTGACCTTCGATGCCCGAGACGTCGATCTGCGCAGCGCCCCCCACATCGATGCCATGGTCATCAACTGCAACGTGGCAGGCTGGGACTTGCACAAAGTCTTAGTCGACAATGGCAGCCAGGCGGATATCATTTTCCTCCATGCTTTCGATCGCATGGGCATAAGCCACAGCCTGCTCAAGCCATCGGACAACCCCCTGTACGGCTTCGGCGGCAAGGGCACCTTTCCCGTCGGCAAAATAGAGTTACCTCTCTCCTTCGGTGTAGCACCCAATGCCCGAAGGGAGCAAGTCACGTTCGACATCGTCAACATGGTGTACCCGTACAACGCCATAATGGGCCGGGGCTCCATCAACAAGTTTGAGGCAGCTATCCACGGACTTTACCTGTGCATGAAGATCCTGGGTCCGCAAGGCACCATCACAGTCTACGGCAACCAGCAGGTTGCGCGTAACATAGAAAGAGACTTCGTCCCCAGACAAAGAAACGTACACTGCCTCACGGCCCAGCGCGAGGTCCCCGGGTCTTCTAGTCCAACCGCCAAAGAACATGAAAAAGCACAGCTGCAGAGCAACAACGGGACCAAGACTGTCCCCCTCGACCAGGCAACGCCCAAGTAGACGGTTACCATCAGCGAAGACCTCACTTCGCATGACGAGGAGAGACTCCTCTGCTGTCTGTCCAAGAATAAAGATGTCTTCGCCTGGTCCGCCCTCGACCTGGTCGGAGTCAGTCGCTCCATCATCGAGCGCAGCTTAGGAATCGACCCTTCGGTGAGGCCGAAGAAACAGCAGCTGCGTAAGATTTCTGACGAGAAGACGGAAGCCGCCAAGGCCGAGGTGCATCGCCTGCTCGAGGCCAAATTCATCGAGCCAATCGCCTACCCCACATGGCTCGCCAACGTAGTGATGGTGTAGAAGAAGAGCGGCAAATGGCGGATGTGCATCGATTTCACCAGTCTTAACAAGGCCTGCCCCAAGGACAACTTCCCGCTGCCTCAGATCGACAAAATCGTCGATAGTGCGGCCGGGTGTGAAGTCATGTCACTCCTTGATTGCTTCTTCGGCTACCACCAAATATATATGAAGGAGGAGGACAAGGCAAGCACCAGCTTCATAACACCCTTTGGCACGTACTGCTTCATCAGAATGCCGGAAGGACTTAAGAACGCCGGGTCCACTTTCTCCCGACTCACCAAAACGGTGCTCGAGAGTCAAGTCGGCAGAAATATATTCACATATGTGGACGACATCGTCGTCGCCAGCAGAAACAAGGAAGACCACCTGGCTGACCTCGCCGAAACGTTTGCGAACATGCGGGACGCACGCCTTCGCCTGAACCCCGAAAAGTGCGTCTTCGGCGTTCACCAGGGGAAAATCTTGGGCTACCTGGTGTCACACCGCGGAATTGAGGCCAATCCAACCAAGATCTAGGCTATCATCAACATGATGCCCCCGCAGTCAGCCAGAGAAGTACAACGACTGACAGGCAGGTTGGCCGCCCTCAACAGATTCATCTCCAAGTCCGCAGAGCGAAGTCTCCCTTTCCTCAAAACATTACGCGGCGCAAAAGACTTCGCATGGGGACCAGAGCAGGTGGCGGCCTTCGCTTCATTGAAGCAGTACCTGTTGGAATTGGCGATTCTTACAAGCCCCGACCCTTCGCTACCCCTGTTGTTCTATGTCGCGGCTTCGCCACATGCGGTCAACGCAGCACTGGTTCAAGAGCAGACCAGAGAGGGCACGATCAGGCAATGTCCAGTTTATTACGTCTCTGAAGTGCTCACAACATCGAAATGTAATATGACAGAACTGGAAAAGATCGCCTATGCAGTCATGATGGCCTCGCGCAAATTGCGCCATTATTTCGAGGCATTCAAGGTCCGGATCACCTCAGATAGAGGACTCGGTGAATTATTTACAAATCCGGAGGCAGCAGTACGGATTGCTAAGTGGGCAGCTGAACTCTCCAGCTACCACATCACATTTGAACCCAGGATAGCCATCAAGTCGTAAGTCCTGGCAGACTTCGTCGTCGACTGGACTGGGCCAATAACACAGCCGGACCCGTCCACAGAGAAAGTGTGGACAATTCATTGCGACGGCGCATGGTGCCATGCGGGGGCAGGCGCCGCTACGGTCATTACTTCACCCACCGGGGTCAAGCACAGATACGCAGCATGCCTCAGCTTCGCTTTAGAGTCTGACAGGTGCACCAACAACATAGCAGAATACGAGGCTGTCATCCTCGGCCTTCGCAAGCTAAGGGCACTCGGTGTCACCACCTGCATCATCAGAACAGACTCCAAGGTAGTCGCCGGCCAGGCCGAGAAAGACTATGCAGCGAAGGACCCCGCACTCATGCAGTACCTCGCGGCCATCCGCAGCCTCGAAAGACAATTCAAGGGTTTTACGTTGCAGCACGTGGACCGAGCCAAGAATGAGGAGGCCGATGCATTGGCCAAGGCAGCCGCCAAGGGTGAGGCCCTGCCCTCCGACGTATTCTACCACGTCATCGGCACGCCAGCCGTCCGCAGCCAAGAGGGGCTCCAAATAACCAATGACAGCGAGGGTCACCGCATAGTCAACCTCATCATGACCGAAGACTGGCGAGCACCAATAACCCTGTTCCTGTAGGGGTACTATCATCCAACCGACATCAACGAGGCCAAGTGCCTCAAACACCAAAGCCGGGACTTCGCACTGATCGAAGGCCAACTTTACAAGAAGGGGGTCAGTCAACCGATGCTTAAGTGTGTCACCGAGACCGAAGGCGTCCAAATTCTACGCGAAGTACACAGCGGGACTTGCGGCTCTCACGCAGGGCATAGGGCCCTAGCTGCAAAAGTGATTCGTCAAGGTTTCTATTGGCCCACCATGATTTGCGCCGCAAATCGGGTCACAAGGTCCTGCGAAGCCTGCCAGAAATTTTCTCCATGCTCGGGAAGCCCTTCGCAATTCACGAAGCTAATCGCCCACACGTGGCCTCTTCAGCGCTGGGGCCTGGACATTGTCGGGCCCCTGCCCACGGCTCAGGGGAACCTCAAGTTCACCTTCGTCGCCGTTGAGTATTTTACCAAATGGATTGAGGCGAGGGCTGTATCCACGATAACATCGAAGACTGCCCAGAAATTCTTCTGGCAAAATATTGTTTGCCGCTTCGGAGTCCCGTCCGAACTCATAGTCGACAATGGCAAGCAATTTGACAGCCAAGACTTCAAGGATTTCTGCTTCTCCATCGGCACCAAGCTTGCCTTCGCCTCAGTGTACCACCCGCAATCCAACGGAGTCGTGGAACGCGCCAACGGTAAAATTTTCACAGCCGTCAAGAAAATGCTCCTCGACAACAAAAAAGGCAAGTGGCCAGACCTGTTACCTGAAGTGGTCTAGACGCTGAACACGACTGAGTGCAGGGCGACTGGGTTCATCCCTTTTCGCCTTCTATACGGATCGGAGGCTATGACTCCGCAAGAAATAAAACATGGGTCACCGCGGACAGTCGCGTCGGCCGCCCCCGACGTAGACGAGCCTACTTCGAAGGACCTCATCGACGGAGACCGCGTCTTCGCCCTACAGGCTTTAAACAAATACCAAGCTCAAACAAAAGCATGGCGCGACCACACAGTCATCCCGAGGGAATTCAGCGAAGGAGACCTCATACTCGTCCGGACAGCTCGGACAGAGTCCCAGGGCAAGTTGGAGCCAAAATGGGAGGGCCCTTTCGTCGTCAAGACGAAGGCGTCCCCCAACGCGTACAGGCTCACAACGCCATCCGGTGAAGACTTAGAACATTCTTGGAACATTGATAATCTTCGCAAATTTTTTGTTTAACTCCTTAGGGCCACTTCGCCCTTGTAATCCGCAAAACAGTTTTATACCGGCCCACACTCTTTTCCTCCCGGGGGGTGAGGTTTTTAACGAGGCAGAGCCATGTAATATACACACGAAAAATCCCTCGCAAAAATTACGTCGAAAAAGACCGCGTCAACGGTCTTCGGCATTTGACCGAAACAAAAGTCACCACGAGGGGCAGCGCTGGCTACCTTCGCGTGCGACAGTCCGCGCAAAAGTCGCCTAAGGGTGCAGCCGGACTAGCACAACAAGTGCACAAAAAACGAAGTCTTCCTCAAAAGACTATCCGCGCAAAAGTCGCCTAAGGGTGCAGCCGGACTAGCACAACAAGTGCACAAAAAACGAAGTCTTCCTCAAAAGACTATCCGTGTAAAAGTCGCCTAAGGGTGCAGCCGGACTAGCACAACAAGTGCGCAAAATCGAAGTCTTCTCCAAAAGACTATCCGTGCAAAAGTCGCCTAAGGGTGCAGCCGGACTAGCACAACGAGTGCAAAAAATCAAAGACACATTACATCAGTGCAAAAGTCTACAGGCGCAGCCGGACCGACACAATAAACGTGCTAGACCAGGTGCGCAACGCCCTACGAACATAGCCAGATGCGCGAAGGCACACAGCCTCATCATACAAACTATAGTTACACGCGTACAGCGAGGGCATCATACCTTACATTGGTTCAACCTTCGGGATGATCCCCATCTCCCTATAGTTAAACAACATTATCCTCAGCTCCTCACCCTCAAAAAGACTACGCAACTCCCCCTCACCTATACTCGCCCCAACCGGCGAGGACAACAATTCCTGCCTGCCAGCCCTGCCCACACGAAGCCGACCACCATCCAATTCACTCACTCTACGCTTCGCCACCGCCCTTCGCCGCCTACGCCCAACACTCGGACCAGTCAAAACTTCAGCATCTGTAACACGCGGAGAAGCCTCCGCCTCAGCCACATCCAAGGCCGCAAAGTAATCCAAGCCCTCATCCGAAGACTCTTCCGTCCACACAACCGAACTCCCAGAGTCGTCAAACTCAGAAAACTTAGACGTAGACTCATCCGATTCATTTCCAGCGACCACGATCGAAGCCGCCACAAAATTAGCAGTAGCGGTTGCGTGCGCAGGCCCAAAATCCTGAACCTGCGCAGCAACTAAGGTTCAGTAACACAGACAAAATTCCCTAACTACCCCACACCCACTAAGCCACCTGCGAAGACCCAGCCGCCGCCACGGGATCTTCCGTTGTTGGCTCCGTCGCCGCCTTCGGGGGATCCCCCGCCATCGGCACAGTGGCTGGCGGCGAGCCTCCACCAGATACAGTAGACGCAGGGGCAGCGTGGGAACCTTCACCGGTTTCCGGGAGTGGCGCCGGGTCGATCTCCGCTTCGGGCAGCGCGCTGTTCAGATGCCCGAAGTCCTCCACGTCCTCAGCACGCGCCATCTACAACACAGCACACCGATTCAGCACACCCGCGTATACCCACATTCAACAACACAAAACAAAACACAAACGTTACCTGATCCCTCGCCCGGTCAGCCCGTTCCCTAACCGCCTCCCGACCGTGGGGGCCCCACATCCGGTAGAAGAGGGCCCCCGCGGCGTCCTTCACCACAGGGTCTTTGACCTTAAAAATCTCGTGCCCGAAGTCTTCATCGGATCGGTCGAAGCCCTCATAGTGACTGCACCCCTAGCGGGATAGCGCATTCATGGCCCCCTTGCAGGTGACGAGGGAGGCAAAGGACATGAAGCCCTCCATGATGGTCGGGAGCGCTAACAATTCCTCTTGCAGCCACTCGAGGAAGCGAAGGCCCGCCTCTCGGTCGGGCACCTCGAAGTTAGCAGTCCACGCACCTAGCTCGCGGTATGAGTCCACGAGCTGTTTGCGCGTCCGCTCAACTTCCACGCGAGTAGAGGCCTCGGCCCTCTCCATGCGGGCCTGTAGAGCGTTGAACCGCGCCTCCCATTCCTCGGCGCGCTGGCTGGCGAGACTCTCCTCCGCCCTCGCCAATTTGGCCTCCGCCTGCGCCGCCTGCGCCTTGGTGATGGCCTGGTTGGCCTCCCTCCTTTCCTCCACCAGCTGGCGCCGGAGGTCCGTCCTCTCGCCCTCCAGGGCAGCCACCTTCTCCGCCAGCCTGCGCCTTTTGCTCTCTGCAGCTGATTTTTCCCGGACGGCATCCGCGTGCTGCGCCCGAAGTCTCTCGACTTTGGCAGCCACGTCCGCCGTAAGGGCGCCCGACGCCACGCGGTCGGCGAAGTCGGCCGCCTAACAGACACGCATGAGACCACAATCACCATGAAAGCGGCACACAATGAAGCATACCTCAACTTACTTGATTCAGCTGCTGCGTCAGCTGCAGCGACGCCTCCCGCAGCCGGCAGGACACAGTGCCCGCCTCGTCCTTGACGACAGTGGCCGCCGAAACCTCGCCGCCAGCGCTGAAAGTGCCACCCTTCACCCAAAAACCGCGGTAGACGCCGTGGTTGCCACCGCAGGCGAGACGGCAACAAGTTGCCCTTCGCCCGACCCTGCAACGTCTCACCGGTCAAAAAAAACTTACCAACAAGATAGTCGTCCACGCTAATATTTGTGCCGAAGTCGGCAACGCGTTTCCCCGACGAAGGCTGCTCCCGGACCTTCACAGCTCCTTCCGGGGCGGACTTGGTTCCGCCAGCGCCGGCCGCCTTCGTGCTCTCCGGCAACTTGCCAGATCCAGGCGTGGCCGGCTTCGCAGCTAGCGAAGGCTGGCTACCGCCAGGGACGGTAGCCTTCGCACTTCCCCGCGCTCTCTTCGGCCTAGCCTCAGGGAGCCTGACGACCGCCCGGCGCTTGTGCGCAGCATCCTGGCGATCCTTGTTCATCACTGCCGACACAACAGCAGCAATATTCCATCCGTAAGGAAACACTCTCAAGTCATGAGCCATGCGAGATGTAAAAAAGTCTTCGCCAGCCGCGCGGAGGATAGGAACGTTCTTGGGCCATCGACCCCCGGTAACCTCTAGCATCCGCATCGAAGACTCCCGGAGCTCGGGCGAAGACATCCTTCCCCCGGGGGCCGCGCATGTCCCCATCAACTCCATAGCAAAACTATCGGAGACCCCTAGTTTTCCCACCGCAGTACCTAGCTTCCTCTTCTTAGTGGATGGGGCGGCCTCCGGCGCGGGGTCGTCTTCGATCACTGCCGCTGGTTTTTTCCCCCGGCGGTCGACAACGTCTACTCCAGGATAACTGCCATACGGCAAACCATTCAACTCAAAGACCCTATTCAGGCGGTCGTTGGATCCACGTATGTCCCAGCTCCACTGGGCCTCCATTCTCGGCACGTAGCGACCAACAATTCGCACCACCCCATCCTCCGCCTCACGCACAACCGCGGCAGGATCCCGCCCTCGCACATCCAAAGCAAAAAGCGGACTTCACGCTTTCCGCCCACCCAGGGAGGGCATCACGCGAGGGCATACTTCGCCCAGCATCCATCCATGCGCCGAGGGCCACACCCCATACCCTATGAATTCCTCAACCAGATCATGCCCGCTACTCCTACGGGCAGCGATCCGAAGGGCCCTTTCATTCTCATCATCCTCCGCCACTTCAAATGGCAGGTACGCCACATAATAATGAGAACACATGATGGCAGCAGGGAGCCTAGGGTGATCTTCGACTTCAACCTCTGAAACATGGAACCAGTAGTCCCACCAGTTGCCCCACTTATTTCGGGCACAGGGGACCAGCTCCACAACCTCCATCGAAGTCTTCCCGGACTTCGGCGTGAAAGTGCACGATCCGAACTGCGCAATCTTATGTCCAATCCTTCTCTTCTGCCAGTGCAGACAGTAGTGCTTGGCGAAGACTTCCACCGAAGGCTGATCGCCATACGACGTTGTTGCCTAGACATACTTCGCTAATGCCACCACGGCGTTCAGTGTCAGCTGATGAACCTGGACCTCGAACTTCTGCAGAACCTCCGACATGAAGCGATGCGCAGGCAGACGAAGGCCGGCAATGAAAAATGCCTCAAACACAACCAATTCACCCTCGGGCTCGGAAATCTCCTCTGCCCCCGGCACACGCCCGACCCCGCCGCCAAAATACCCCAATCGTTGCATATCTTGCACGCGGCCCGACGACATCCGCGAAACACCGAATTCCACCGTATCACCCGGTCGCAATTCTGCCACCGCCACACTGCCCGAGAGATCCTCAGAAGGCGTCTCGGCCGTCGGCGTGGTCGCAGCAGACAAGGAGGAAGACGGCATGGCTACGTACCGTCGACGGTGGCGCGCGGTCTGCTTCACGTGGGCCAGTTCTCCGGCGAACAGGAGCTAGGAGGGCAGACGAGCAAGCGAGCAGTTTGAACAAGGGAGGTTAGGGTTTTCGCGGCGCGCAGAAAGGTAAATTTCAATCCACGCCACCCACCCTCTTTTTATACACAGGGCGCGACGCTTCAGGAAACCCGCAATCCAACAGTGCGGTGTCAATCAACGGTCATGTCAAAAACCCCCGCGGAACCACTTCGAGCGAGGGCAGCGTCTCCACCATCTAGCGACGCCTTCGGCACCAGATGACTTAGTCGAACTGGTCCCTCGGGGGGCAAATGTTGGGGCGAAGGCGAAGACGCCACCCTTTGCTCGATGCCTTCGCCAGACTCGCTGCAACAACGGAGACAAGACGACCGGCAGACTCTACCCTTCGTCCCACGCATCGGAAGACGAAGGCCTATGGCGAAGTCGTCCCATCCCGCGCGGCTCGTCCAACATGGAGGCCCACGTGTGATCCGGCCCATTAATTATAGCAGGCCCTGCGTGGCCGCTACGCATTACGGGCCTAATTTGTAAAGGCTTCCCTGTAATTGCAGTCTGTAACCCTGCTTTATGGAATATTCCGGGGATAACCTGGGCGCCTGAGGGCACATGCGTCCTTAACCCAAGACGCCGTGCACTCAGGCACCTATAAATACCCCCGTACAGTGCCCTTGAGAGGCTGGATTTAATAGAGCTATTGCCATCTCGAGCTAAAACCTTGTTTACACTGTTTTTGCTCCCCCGTTGGATCAACTTGCCTAGGAGAGCAAGTTCCAACACCATCCTTCGGATTGGGCTGGCTAATTTCTTCAACAGTTGCAGATGAGCTGTCAGTTAGAGGCACATTAACAACTACGCCTCCTGGATAGATGTGCATTGAAAGAACTTGCAAACATAGTTGTTCGATCTTTGCTGTCCCCTTGAGGTCTTCGGCAGTTTGTAAGTCAACCTTTTCATGATTTAGGTTGGATATAATAAGAGGTTGGCTCTTCCGGAGAGCTTGCTCGGTCAAAATGTTCAGGACTATTTGTTGGCGCAGTAGAGACCTGAACTCTTTGTTGTTCGCATCAGGGATGATGTGTTGAGAGACTCAACTTACATATATTTCATTTTATCATAAATCTAGACTTTAGGTGTTGAACCACTCCTAGTTCATGTAACTATGCTAGCCTTGTCATATCCTCCACAGTGGATACTCTATATTCTTGGGGTAGGCACTTGACGCATTAGCAGTCACCTGCAGGAGAATTGTGGAATCAAATTAAACTGAACATACCGTGTTTCATATAGTCAGAGAAGAGAATGGTTCCCTATTTAAACAAGAAAAACAAATTAAATATACTGGTTCTAGAGTTTTTGGTTTGTTTAAACAAATAATTCGAAGGTTGTAACTTTTTAGCCATTGTTTCATAAATCACAAATTATGGAGTATATTTTAGGATGCACTAAACTTTACTACATAGAAAAAAATTAGAGAAGAATTTTTTTAAATATACATAAATGAGTACATATGATTGTGGTCTTCCTTCCATATCTACAACAATCTATGGGACATTTTTGCAGATGATTGGTTCTCTGAACACAGTGCCTACAGGAAGTGAGCACAAGAATGAAACTGTCAGTCCAGATGACCCAAGAAAAGTTAAATTTATAGGCTGCAGCAGCATCTTACCATTCAGAATGTTCCTAATTGTGCCATTCGGGCTCTTCCACATAGCCTCCAAGCCAAACTCCTTTACCCAAGCATTTTTCCTCTAGGACGCGATCGTCGAAGGTGAGCGAGTTCTCGCTGCTGGTGAAAGGGAAATGTGCCTTTGGACCATTTCTATAATGTTTTTGTGATTAAGTGCCCAACACATAATCTTTGATTTGTTATGTGCCAAACAAGCAAGAAGTGCAAATCATGTAACATGGTACGTTTCTAGACTTAGTATATTGTTTTGAGTACTAACATATATTGTCTAAGTGCTAGAAACAAGAAAAAAAGGATTGCAAAAGACTTGGTTGTGTGCAGGCAAAGTCCAGCTCGGCCTGGTGCACCGGACAGTGTCCGGTGCGCCAGGCTGGTTTCCGGTGAACATGCCGCTCTCGGGAAAAGTTTGGCGGCGTACGACTATAATTCACCAGACTGTCCGGTGGTGCACTGGACTGTCTGGTGAGCCAATGGTCGCCAGCGCAACGGTCGGCCGCGCAATCCGCGGGCGACGCGTGGCCCACACCAACAGTCGGCAGGGGGCACCGGACTGTCCAGTGTACACCGGACAGTGTCTGGTGCGCCAACTGGCCCAGAGGTGCAACGGTCGTCTGCGCCAGAAAAGGAAGGAGATCGACACCGGACCGTCTAGAGTGACTGTTCGGTGGCGCACCGGACTGTCCAGTGTGCCACTCGACAGAAGGCAAGGATGGCCTTCCTTGTTGGCCTTCAACGACTCCTAGCTGCCTTGGGGCTATAAAAGGGACCCCTAGGCGCATGGAGGAGCTACACAAGCTTACAAGAAACATTCTAAGACTCCAATACTCCAACTTCACGCATTCGATTCTTTGTGATAGTGACTTGAGCTCCATTTGAGTTGTGAACTCCGTGCGTTGTGTTTTGAGCTCGAGTTGTGACTTGTGTGCGTGATTGTGCTGTGGATTTAAGTCTTGTGTGTGTTTCTCTCCTCTCCCTTACTTCTGTGCTTCCTTTGTGATCATCATTGTAAGGGCGAGAGGCTCCAAGTTGTGGAGATTCCTCGCAAACCGGAGAAAGACTAAAAAAGGAAAAACCATGGTATTCAAGTTGATCATCGGATCACTTGAAAGTGCTTGAGTGCAACCCTCATCCATTGGGACGCCACAACGTGGAAGTAGGCAAGTGTTACTTGGCCGAACCACGGGATAAAATCGCATGTCTCTTGTGTGCTTTCTCTTTGATTGTCTGTGTTCATAAGAGGTCGTTTCAAGCTACATAGCCGTTCTAACTTTCATAACTAAGTTTTGTGGCTATTAGTGTTGAATTTTATAGGATCACCTATTCACCCCCCTCTAGGTGCTCTCAATTGGTATCGGAGCCGTTCTCTTCACTTAAGGGACTAACTGCCCGAAGAGATGGATCCTAAGGGAAAGGGGATGGTGGTCAACGATAAGGAGGAGTCCCTCTTCAACGAGCCAAGAGACGACAAGCCCACTGACTCTGGCTCGAGTCATAAGAAGAAGGACGGGAAGAAGAAGAGGCGCATCAAGAAGATCATCTACTACGACAGTGATGCCTCGTCTTCTTCACCACACGACGACGATGATGACTCCTCGTCAAAGAGGAAACCGGTGAATCAAAACTATTCATTTGATTATTCTCGTATTCCATTTAATTCTAATGCTCATTTGCTATCAATTTCACTTGGGAAACCTCCACACTTTGATGGAGAAGACTACTCTTTTTGGAGTCACAAAATGCATAGTCACTTTTTTCTCTCCATCCTAGTATTTGGGAGATCGTTGAAAACGGAATGCATTTTGATAGTACTGACAATCCCGTTTTCATAAATGAGCAAATTCATAAGAATGCACAAGCTACTACTGTTTTGCTAGCATCCTTGTGCAGGGATGAATACAACAAGGTGAGCGGCTTGGACAACGCCAAGCAAATATGGGACACCCTCAAGATATCGCATGAGGGAAATGACGCCACCATGATCACCAAAATGGAGTTGGTGGAAGGCGAACTGGGAAGATTTGCGATGATCAGGGGAGAGGAGCCAACACAAACCTACAATAGGCTCAAGACCCTCACCAACAAGATTAGAAGCTATGGAAGCACAAGATGGACGGACCACGACGTCGTCCGACTTACGCTAAGGTCATTCACGGTAATTGACCCCCATCTTGTCAATCTCATTCGTGAAAACCCCAGGTACACCAAGATGACGCCCGAGGAGATACTCAAAAAATTCATGAGCGGGTGTATGATGGTAAAGGAAGCACGATACGTGGATGATGCTCTTAATGGCCCTCTACCCATCTACGAGCCTCAACCCGTTGCTCTCAAAGCAACAAGCAGCAAGGAGGCGCTACCAAGCAAGGTGGCACAAGTTGAGGCTGCCGGGCTAAACGAAGATGAGATGGCCCTAATCATCAAGCACTTCAAGACTGCACTGAAAGGACGCTCCTGTTTCAAATGCGGTAAGACTGGTCATTTCATAGCACAATGCCCCGATAATGATGATGACCAGGAACAAGAAAAGCATGGGAAGAGGGAGAAGAAGAAGGTTTACAAGAAGGCGAAGGGCAAGGCGCACCTTGGCAAAGAATGGGACTCGGACTGCTCTTCATCCGACTCCGACGATGAAGGACTGGTAGCCTTGGCCTTCAACAAATCTTCACTCTTCCCCAACAAATGCCACACTTGCCTCATGGCCAAGGAAAAGAAGGTAAGTGTTCGAGATACCCCTAAGTACACTACTTCTAGCGATGATGATTCTTCCGATGATGAAGTAGATTACTCTAGCTTATTCAAAGGTTTAGATAGAGCTAAGGTAGAAAAGATCAATGAATTAATTGATACTCTAAATGAAAAGGATAGATTGTTAGAAAAACAAGAGGATATTTTATATGAGAAGCATGATAAATTTGTTAGCGTGCAAAAATCTCTTGCTTTAGAGATTAAAAGGAATGAAATGCTATCTTCTGAGTTATCTGCTTGCCATGAAACTGTATCTAGTTTAAAGAGTTTAAATGATGATTTAAATGCTAAGCTAGAGGAAGCTAATAAATCTAGTTCATGTGTAGAGCATGTTAGTATTTGTAATAAATGTAAGGACTTTGATGTTAATGCTTGTAATGAACATCTTATTGCTATTACAAAATTGAATGATGAAGTGGCAAGTCTTAATGCTCAACTTATGATTTGCAAAAATGATTTTGATAAATTAAAATTTGCTAGGGATGCCTACACAATTGGTAGACACCCCTCTATTAAAGATGGACTTGGTTTTCAAAAGGAAACCAAGAACTTAACAAGCCAAAAGGCTTCTGTTCTCAACAAAGAGAAAGGGAAGGCTCCTATGGCTAGTAGTTCTCAAAAGTGTCAAGCCTACATTTATGATAGAAAATATTGTAGGAATGCTCATAGGAGTTATGATCATAGTGCTTTTGATTCACATGCTATGTTTGCCTCCAGCTCTACTTTTGTGCATGGTAGAAGTAGGCCTAGAAGAAATCATGTTGTGCATCATGTGCCTAGGAGAGTGTGTAATGAACCTTCCACTATTTACCATGCTTGTAATACTTCATTTGCGCTTGTATGTAAGAATGAAAAAGTAGTTGCTAGAAAGTTGGGATCCAAATGCAAGGGAGACAAGACTTGTATTTGGGTTCCAAAGGCTATTATAACTAACCTTGTAGGACCCAACAAGAGTTGGGTACCTAAAACCCAAGCGTAAATTGTCTTGCAGGTTTATGCATCCGGGGGCTCAAGCTGGATTATCGACAGCGGATGCACAAACCACATGACGGGGGAGAAGAAGATGTTCACCTCCTACGTCAAGAACAAGGATTCCCAGGATACGGTCATCTTTGGAGATGGGAACCAAGGCAAGGTCAAAGGCTTGGGCAAGATAGCCATCACCAACGAGCACTCCATTTCAAACGTATTTCTAGTAGAGTCGCTTGGTTACAACCTCCTATCTATAAGTCAATTGTGCCACATGGGCTACAATTGTTTGTTTACAAATGTTGATGTTTCTGTCTTTAGACGGAGTGATGGTTCATTAGCGTTTAAGGGTGTATTAGACGGCAAACTCTACTTAGTTGATTTTTCGAAAGAGGAGGCTGATCTAGATGCATGCTTAATAGCTAAGACTAGCATGGGCTAGTTGTGGCATCGCTGTCTAGCACATGTTGAGATCAAGAACCTTCATAAACTTCTAAAGGGAGAACATGTGTTAGGACTAACCAATGTCTGTTTCAAAAAAGATAGACCTTGTGCAGCTTGTCAGGCAGGGAAATAGGTAGGAAGCACTCATCACAACAAGAATATGATGACAACATCAAGACCACTGGAGCTTCTTCACATGGACCTCTTTGGACCCATCGCCTACATTAGCATCGGGGGAAGTAAGTATGGTCTTGTAATTGTTGATGACTTTTCCCGCTTCACTTGGGTGTTCCTTTTGAAGGATAAATTAGAAACCCAAGGGACCCTCAAGTGCTTTCTAAAGAGGGCTCAAAACGAATTTGAGCTAAATGTAAAAAAGATAAGGAGTGACAACGGGTCCGAGTTCAAGAACCTGCAAGTGGAGGAGTATCTTGAGGAAGAAGGCGTCAAGCACGAGTTCTCCGCTCCCTACACACCACAGCAAAATGGTGTGGTAGAGAGGAAGAACATGACGCTTATCGACATGGCGAGGACGATGCTTGGAGAGTTCAAGACGCCCAAGCGGTTTTGGTCGGAAGCTGTGAATACAGCTTGCCATGCCATAAACCGACTCTACCTACATCGCCTTCTCAAGAAGACCTCGTATGAACTCCTTACCGGTAACAAACCCAACATTTCTTACTTTCGTGTATTTGGGAGCAAATGCTACATTTTGGTAAAGAAAGGTAGACATTCTAAATTTGCTCCTAAAGCTGTAGAAGGGTTTTTACTAGGGTATGACTCAAATACAAAGGCGTATAGGGTCTTAAACAAATCATTGGGTTTGGTTGAAGTCTCTAGCGACGTTGTATTTGATGAGACTAATGGCTCTCCATGAGAGCAAGTTGATCTTGACGACATAGATGAAGATGATGTTCCTACGACCGCAATGCGCACGATGGCGATAGGTGATGTGCGACCACAGGAACAACAAGAGCAAGATCAACCATCTTCCTCAACAATGGTGCATCCCCCAACTCAAGATGATGGACAGGTTCCTCAAGAAGAAGCGCATGATCAAGGGGGAGCACAAGAAGAACAAGTTATGGAGGAAGAAGCACCATTGGCCCCTCCAACTCAAGTTCGAGCGACAATCCAAAGAAATCACCCCGTCGATCAGATTTTGGGTGACATAAGCAAGGGAGTAACAACTCGCTCACGTTTAGCTAATTTTTGTGAGCATTACTCGTTTGTCTCTTCTATTGAGCCTTTCAGGGTAGAAGAGGCCTTGCAGGATCCGGTCTGGGTGTTGGCCATACAGGAAGAGCTCAACAACTTCAAGAGGAATGAAGTTTGGAGCCTGGTGCCACGTCCCAAGCAAAATGTTGTGGGAACCAAGTGGGTGTTCCGCAACAAGCAAGACGAGCAAGGAGTGGTGACAAGAAACAAGGCTCGACTTGTGGCAAAAGGTTATGCCCAAGTCGCAGGTTTGGATTTCGAGGAGACTTTTGCTCCCGTGGCTAGGCTAGAGACTATTCGAATATTATTAGCCTATGCCGCTCACCTCTCTTTCAGGTTGTTTCAAATGGATGTGAAGAGCGCTTTCCTCAATGGGCCAATCAAGGAGGAGGTGTTTGTGGAACAACCCCCTAGCTTTGAGGATGACAGGTACCCCGACCATGTGTTTAAGCTCTCTAAGGCGCTCTATGGACTTAAGCAAGCCCCAAGAGCATGGTATGAATGCCTTAGGGATTTCCTAATTGCTAATGCTTTCAAGGTTGGGAAAGCCGATCCCACTCTTTTCACTAAGACTTGTGATGGTGATCTTTTTGTATGCCAAATTTATGTCGATGACATAATATTTGGTTCTACTAATCAAAAGTCTTGTGAGGAGTTTAGCAGGGTGATGACTCAAAAGTTTGAGAAGTCGATGATGGGTGAGTTGAACTACTTCCTTGGGTTCCAAGTGAAGCAACTCACAAGGATGGCACCTTCCTCTCCCAAACGAAGTACACTCAAGATCTTCTCAAGAGGTTTGGGATGAAGGACGCCAAGCCCACGAAGACACCAATGGGAACCGACAGACATGTCGACCTCAACAAAGGAGGTAAGTCCGTTGATCAAAAGGCATACCGGTCTATGATAGGTTCCTTGCTTTATTTATGTGCTAGTAGACCGGACATTATGCTTAGTGTATGCATGTGTGCTAGATTTCAATCCGACCCCAAGGAATGTCACCTTGTGGCCGTTAAGCGAATTCTTAGGTATTTAGTTGCTATGCCTTGCTTCGGGATCTGGTATCCAAAGGGGTCTACCTTTGACTTGATTGGATATTCAGACTCCGATTATGCTGGATGCAAGGTTGATAGGAAGAGTACATCAGGGACGTGCCAATTCCTAGGAAGGTCCCTGGTGTCTTGGAGTTCAAAGAAACAAACCTCCGTTGCCCTATCCATCGCTGAGGCCGAGTATGTTGCCGCAGGACAGTGTTGCGCGCAACTACTTTGGATGCGGCAAACCCTCCGGGACTTTAGCTACAATCTGAGCAAAGTCCCACTTCTATGTGACAATGAGAGTGCAATCCGCATGGCGGATAATCCTGTTGAACACAGCCGCACTAAGCACATAGACATCCGACATCACTTTCTGAGAGACCACCAGCAAAAGGGAGATATCAAAGTGTACCATGTTAGCACCGAGAACCAGCTAACCGATATCTTTACCAAGCCATTAGATGAGAAAACCTTTTGCAGGTTGCGTAGTGAGCTAAATGTCTTGGATTCGCGTAACTTGGATTGATAGATAGCATACATGTGTTCTATGCCTTTGATCATGTTACTTCATGCATTTATGTAATTTGTCGCTTATTTATGGTGCTCAAGTTGTGCAAGGGATCCCCGGACCTCACAAGTCCATGTCTGAATGATGCACATATTCAGGGGGAGATGTGCTACAACTTGGCCCTTTGAGACTAACATTTGTGTTTGAGTATACTTGATGTAGTCTCAAAGGTGAATTGAAAGGGAAAGGTGAACTTGAACCATGCAAAGACTTCCACTGCACTCCGGTATTAGGCTACTCACCTCCAAGTTCATAGTTATGCTCTTATTGCCTTTTTGCTCTTAATTGACAATTTTGGTGAGGCAATGGGGTTAAAGGGCCAAAACTAATCCCATTTTGGTGCTTAATGCCAAAGGGGGAGAAATTAAGGCCAAAGTAAATGGATCAGCTACCACTTGTGAATTTTGAAAATAATTGAGTTAGAACTTTTGATTTATTCAAAATACTCTTATTCCAAAATTTGGTCTCTTGTGGGGGAGAATTTTGATTATTAGAAAAAGGCGGAGTTTTTGGCACTTTATCAATTTCACTCTTGCATTATCTCTCTTTGTGCCCAAACAAGTGTGTTTGACTTAGAGCTAGGAAAATGAATTTGATTTGCAAAAACAAACCAAGTGGTGGCAAAGAATGATCCAAATATACCAAATTAGAGTCAGAAACAATTTGGTCCTCATTTGCATTAAAATTGCACTTATTCTGGTTGCTTTTTGAGGTGTTGGCATAAATCACCAAAAAGGGGGGAGATTGAAAGGGAAATGTGCCTTTGGGCCATTCCTATAATGTTTTGGTGATTAAGTGCCCAACACATAATCTTTGATTTGTTATGTGCCAAACAAGCAAGAAGTGCAAATCATGTAACAAGGTACGTTTCTAGACTTAGTACATTGTTTTGAGTACTAACATATATTGTCTAAGTGCTAGAAACAGGAAAAGAAAGGAGTGCAAAAGACTTGGCTGTGTGCGGCCAAAGTCCAGCTCGGCCTGGCACTCCGGACTGTCTGGTGGTGCACCGGACAGTGTCCGGTGCGCCAGGCTGGTTTCCGGTGAACATGCCGCTCTCGGGAAAAGTTTGGTAGCGTACGGCTATAATTTACCGGACTATCCGGTGGTGCACCGGACTGTCCAGTGAGGCAACGGTCGCTAGCGCAACGGTCGGCCGCGCAATCCGCGGGCGACGCGTGGCCCGCACCAACAGTCGGTAGGGGGCACCGGACTGTCCGGTGTACACCGGACAGTGTCCGGTGCGCCAACTGGCCCGGAGGTGCAACGGTCATCTGTGCCAGAAAAGGAAGGAGATCGGCACCGGACCGTCTAGAGTGACTGTCTGGTGGCGCACCGGACTGTCCGGTGCACCACTTGACAGAAGGCAAGGATGGCCTTCCTTGTTGGCCTTCAACGGCTCCTAGCTGCCTTGGGGCTATAAAAGGGACCCCTAGGCGCATGGAGGAGCTACACAAGCTTACAAGAAACATTCTAAGACTCCAATACTCCAACTTCACGCATTCGATTCTTTGTGATAGTGACTTGAGCTCCATTTGAGTTGTGAACTCCGTGCGTTATGTTTTGAGCTCGAGTTGTGACTTGTGTGTGTGATTGTGCTGTGGATTTGAGTCTTGTGTGTGTTGCTCTCCCCTCCCTTACTTCTGTGTTTCCTTTGTGATCATCATTGTAAGGGCGAGAGGCTCCAAGTTGTGGAGATTCCTCGCAAACGGGGGAAAGGCTAAGAAAGGAAAAACCGTGATATTCAAGTTGATCATCGGATCACTTGAAAGGGGTTGAGTGGAACCCTCGTCCATTGGGACGCCATAACATGGAAGTAGGCAAGTGTTACTTGGCCGAACCACGGGATAAAATCGCGTGTCTCTTGTGTGCTTTCTCTTTGATTGTCTGTGTTCACAAGAGCTCGTTTCAAGTTACTTAGCCGTTCTAACTTTCATAACTAAGTTTTGTGGCTATTAGTGTTGAATTTTACAGGATCACCTATTCACCCCCCTCTAGGTGCTCTCAGCTGGGCACGTTGAGCATGAGCTGCAAGCAGCCCTTGACGGTGTGCGTGTTGTCCCTGCGGTCCAGGTACATGCCGAGAATGCAGCCAGTCTCTATCTACACGAACACCCGCCGCCTCCCCACTGGCATCCTGGTCAGCTAGATTGTGCAAGGAACACTACATAATACACAGTATCATCGTGTGAATTTACAAAGAATGAGTAATCGAGGATCTAAGAATTTGCAAAAAATTATAACCACCTCCCCACAAAATTCTGCTAGTCAACACTGAATATATGTATGTATAAAAGAAGTCTATCACATTCACATATTTGGAAATAAAGGGAAAAAGGAGATGTTCAGAGCTGAAATGTCTCTTCATAGCCCATGTCAGTGAGATCACACCTAGTTCCTCTAGCAGGTAAAAAAGCTTTGCTTGGTCAAAAAATAGAAAATGATACATCAGCTTTAGAAAAGTAGAAATGATGAAATAAATAGGAGTGCTTGGGCAGTCATTTGGAGAGTGAGAATACCAGATCTCCTTGAAGGGTGGCGAGGGAAGGGTAGAGATCCGAAAGAGACTTCTCTTCCCACAGTCTCTCTAAACCATTAGGTTGTTCTGGCTTTGTCTCGTATTTACGGTTGTAATTGGCTGACAAGCATGCATCCTTGCTTTTCCTGATATATATCTCGACTTCTTTGGGTTGCCGAGACAACTGGAGAGCAACAAACTAGAAAGATGTAGGGGCACAAAACCTTTGTTTATTCATCTGGTAAGCTAAATTTATCAAGGCCAACAACAAGATTATGGAACCAACCTGGCAGAGATGTCGAACAAATAGTGTTGGCAGGCAACTATGGTAGGGCTTTTCCAGTTTAGGCACACTTTGACCATCAAGTGGAAGCAGGACAAGATACAAGTTCAACTGCAAGAAAGAAAGAAAATATTTAGGAAACCAAATTGATGATTCATGGACTTTTGTACAAGATCAGGTACCTCAGTAACCTTTTTAACAAATGTATCCATCGGTATGTTAGTATTACGAACATTCTGAAGCATAACTTGGAAATCACAACATCAAATTAGAAACCGGTGCACTATGACAAAATGCACTAAAAATCAGGGACTCTCTAGATCCAACCCACTCCACCGGGCCACCCCAAAGAAGACATGAAACAAAAGGTGCAGTTGCAAACTTAGATATTTAGTTAGACTAAAACCTAAGAAGCCGCATGATTCAAATGAAGTCAAGTTGCTGACTCATATATTACTCTAGCAAACAGAACAAAATATGAACTTGAAAAAACTGTCTTCTAAAGAATTGTATTTTAGATAAAACTTTCCTCTTGAGATGATATTCTATATCAACAAGTTACCTTAGTGAAGAACATCCATGTCAGAGATAAAGCTCTAATACTTCAGTTAGCATACTAAACATTAGATCTATCTAGTTCCATGATCACTTGTTACTTCTCCCCCATCTAAGAACCTTCAGAAAAGGACTCTCAAGAAATATGTGAAACCATTGCTTTCCTGTCTAGAATTGGCTTTGCCTGCAGTAGTTAAGAATGAGAACAATCTTTAGTTCTTGTATAACATGATTGAAGATGGTTGCATGTGATCTAAAAATGATATCAATGACAAGTAAAAAACCATAGATAATTGAGATGTTAAAAGAATTCTGTTTTTATAAAGAAACCTAAACATTTTTTATCACAAGTAATGTTGCAAGTGACCTCGAGTCAGCTTTGGATTGCTGAATATTCCACAGATTCATCAACCAAAATTAGGATCTGCATTTAGCTTTCAAGCGTCAATAAAAAAAGGATACACGAATTTGCATTACAGATCATACATCGATGAGTTGAACAAACCAAGCTATTTTAAGTCTGAGATCGGTAAACTGAAAAGCATGCATGAACCAGCATTGCAAGAGAAGGCAGAAGAATTGTTTAGGTTCAAACAGCAGAAAGTAAGTCTAGTAATAACCAAATATATTTTACGAAGGTTCTGGGATTCGTTTTGGGGAAAAAATTGGACCCAACCCAATTAAACGAATTTCAGGAAATTTCAGTTGAATTTCAGACTCAATCGGTGATTCTTTGGAATTTCAAGCACAAAATTCATTTCGAACCTGACAAAAATGGATGAATTTCACCGAGGACTATTCGGTGAATCCATGCTAGCCATCGGTGTAGTGTGATGGCTTTTGGCCTTTTGCCTTGCGCCTAGAACAATAATAATGACTAATGGAATTAGCAGGGCAACATCCGATATATTATCTGATTGTCGTGGCTGGTGCTGAGGCAGTTGCCTCAAATCCCAATTAGGCTAGGAAGATTAGATTCTAGGTCAGAAATTGCAATGATTTTTTTTTAATTTACTCCTTCGGCTTACAGTTCTAAGAAAGCTATGTGTTTTTGTCTTTGTATAGTTAGTTTCCTCAAGATAGCTTGTAGACTTGAACTGAACAAACTTGCAATAGTACTCAGAGTATCTTCCTCCTGCACTGAGTAAGACAACACTCCCTTTGATGCTGTTGAGGAACACCCGCTTGGGAGGTCATGGTAACTATAACTGTAGCCCTAGGTGTCAATGGAACACCATCACCAAAATTCATTGCAAGTCCACTGAAGGTATTACTCTTGACGCTATCAGGTATGACATCCTACTCCACTTTAAATGATAGACAAATATATCAACAACCGTACACTAAATAAATTAGAAAAGTTTCAATCGAATCTACTTTTCTTGTCGCTTTCACAATCCAAGTCCTACGACAATCTAAAAAACAGTTTGCTATCTAAAAACACCCAATGCGGGTACCCGGACCACCAATAGCAGTGGGGAATGGACCGAGAATTGGAGCTCTCACCGGATTGGAGACTGACAAGCAGTCGGAGGCGATGCTCTTAAGCCGTCGCATCCACATACAAAAAAGCTAAGGCAAAATATTGGGCTCCCATCGAGCAACCAACAAAAAGAAAATTTTATTATAATTACGACTAACAGATGGTCATTGATCTAGGAGCATCGATCTTTTAAAAGTAAATGATGCAAAAATAATTCTAGCACCACATAGATCCGCTAAATTATAAGACAAATTATCCACTGGTAACTGTACCAAATCTGTTGAGATAGCTGATTAACTGTATACTCATTCAGTGATCCAAGGAAGATTCGACTAAACCACAACATTAATCCAGTAGAAAAAGAAAGTTGAAGCTTCTGTTCCGCTGAAACAGAAAACTCACCGGATCAGGCACCTCTACGGCAACCTCCACCAGCACCTTGGGCGATGCCGCTGGTTGCACCTACCTAGGCGCCACGACAAACTGATTCAAAAAATTGAACTGATTCATGTACTGAAAATCAATTGGTATTATCAGCACAAATCATCTCAATTATTTCTGAATAATTACAGTTGAAATGTTTTGGGGAGCAGTAGTAGATGAAATGGTCTTGCGAGGGCCTTCATCCCTTTGAACTTGGGTCCAACAGAGAACATCTGTAGAATAACAAGGAGGCAGAGATGAGAAGTTGTCGCATCGTTTAACGCACGCACCAAAAAAACTCACTATGAGACGGGTTCATTGGCGGCTGAATCCGACCAACCTAGGCGTCGATTCCGAAGAGGGTCCGCTGGTCCTCTCTTCCTGCATGCTGCTCCAACAATCGACCTGGATAGCGATGTCAGCGGCAGCGCGGTATCCTCGAGCCGGATGTGTGCCACGAGCGTGGGCGCAGGCGACGTCGTCGGTAGTGCGACACCGCGTAGCTTCTCGCCTAGAACAGGAACGTGCAGCCAGTGCGGCCCCGGCAGTGACGATCGCGACGAGGGGGGAGCCCATGGCATTGGCATTGTCGGCAGCGTGGTGCCGTGTGGCTTCTCCCCTAGAACGGGAACACGCATCCGGTGCGGCCCCCGACAGCGAGAAGCGCGACAAGGGGGGATCCCATGTCGTTGGCGACTAGGAGCATAGGGGGTTAGGGTTTGGTTGTGCGTTATTGTGGCGTGTGGGTCTTGATCCACGAACTGCAGCGGAGTGAGCAGTGCCGACACAAGGACCACCTCCTCGGACCCGGCCCAGCGGCGCAGGAGCACGTCACCTCCCTTTTTATGGAGGCGCGGCGTGGCAGTGTGGACAGGGATGACTCGCGGCGGAGGTGGGGAGACAGGCAACGCGAGGCCGAGGGGTGTCGAGGTGGGGGCGTGAGTTTGGGTGAAGAAGGAAGGAGTGTGGATGCTGCAGTTTGGGTGTGTAGCAGTGCAGGCGAGCCGGGATTTGGCGACAACGCGAGGCATGTGTGGGGACGGGTTCGGGAGACGGGGGCGCGATGGGGTGTGGACGCTGACACTGTCATCTTAATAGAGTAGTATAGATTTCGTAGCATTTTTCCAACCCTACCATATTATCAAAAGTGGTATAAAATTAAGAATGAAACTATATCTAAAATTTCATTTTACTATTTAAATGTTGCAATTCAATGACTAATAGAAATTAGTAAAATATGTGAAGATGCAACAAACCACTCTTTATAAAAGTTGCACACGCTTTCCAAGACCTTGTAAACGAGCTATCATGATTTCATCCCATAAAACTAATTTCATCCTATAAAATTCAATCATCTTAAATGTTATGTCATATCATCGAAAAAGTTGATGTAACACACTATTAAATATACATAAAACCACTATAAAATCACTATTGTGAATAGCCTAAGTCCTTGTTTCAACACCATGAGGCCATGTGACGCGCTTTCCAAATGGTGTCATTTAAGTACCTTGTTTTCATAGGGATGAAAACGGTTTCGAAATTTTTCGGAATTCCGGAAACCGATTTCGAAATTTTTCTATCGGATTCACCGGTAACGGTATTTTTCGAAAACGAATTCGATTTTCAGATTTTTCTTTCGGAATTGGCGTGGTGTTTTACCGACCGTTTCCTTCGGTTACCGGTTTTTGTCGGAAATTACTGGATTTGTGTCTCAAAATTTTCCGGAATTGTGTCTTAGATTTTTTCGGAATTTTCCAGCATGTGATTTTTTTGCATCGCCTGTATGTCTCTGGATAAGGATTACTTATTTTTGTATTTTATGGATGCTTTAAGATTTTTTGGGGATAGATGGTGTTGGAAGGCAGTTGAGATTAACGATTTGGTCTCTCAAATGAATCCACTATTTTGTATGCACATGTTATGTATTAGTAATATATAATGATAGAGAGTCGATATTCTGTCTTTTCCACACATTAGATTTTAGGGTTTTCCTGTGAGGCTGTGAAAAAACTCTTTATGTGAGGAAAAAATATTTCATGAGTAAGCATGACATGTCAGCTAAATCGAGTGGATATTGTGAATTGTGAATTTTGAGTCTGTGAACTTGTGATCTTTATGAACTTGTTATACTGTGAACTTGTTATATTGTGAACTTGTGATCTTTGTAAACTTTTTTATATTATAAATTTGTGATCCTTGTGAACTTGTTATATTGTGAACTTGTTATATCATGAATTGTGAACTTGTGGTCTTTGTGATCTTTTGTCAACTTTATTGTATTGTGAAGTTTGATATGTTTACCGATCGTATTTTATATTTCGACCGTTACCGGTGTATTTTCCGCACCGAACTTTCGTTTCCGATGTTTTTGAAATACCAATATCGTTTCTGTTTCTGGAGTTACCGTTTTCGATTTTGTTTCCGATAAAAAAAATGAAAACGGTAATGGTTTTAGTGTTTACCGACCGTTTTCATCCCTATGTTTTCGAACCTAAGCTTGATTAGGGAGATCATATGGGACGGAACGAAATGGACCCAGTTAACTCAGAGTCAAACCATAAACCATAGTAGTATATCTGGAGTGGTAATGGATTACTATTCAAATCTTTCTTCAGTTTAAGGTCTTTAATTACTTTTAGTTAAAATGAATATAAATAGAGCTTGATCTTCATATGACCCGATTTTTTAAGTTTTGATGTGTGAAATTTAGAGATTATTATCACCCGTAAGTAAATCCTGATACATGTTTGTTCGTTTTTATCTTAATTTTTGTAAATTAGAGAGGGTTGACTGGGTTTAAATCTATAACAAGTCAAAAAATAAACCTCTTAATATTCTCAACCTTCTCTGACATATAAGATGAGAATAACCGAATAAAGTTTAAGTAATATTGCTTTAGATACATGATGACTCTGTTTTCAGATATGGATAGGGACATGCCTAGTGTAATTCATGAGTATTCAAATGAATACCCAAAATTTTTATAAAAAAGTATATATAGTATATACTAATACATATGTATATGTAAAAATAAAAGGCAAAACAATATTCGTGCTAAAAATAAAGAAGGCCTGCACGGCAGGCAGACTGGCGGCCCAATTTCATCCGACGCGAACGATCCAGCAGCTCCCATGTTATCCCACTCGTCCACCTAATGCAACGAATTGCTTGTGTAGGCCACACTGCCACGCCACACCGCAGGTGTGCGCACTACCGTAGGCCACAAAAGAGAATTTTTTATGATTTTGATGCTCCCGCCGCATGGCTTCGCTGTTTTGGTACCCCGCATCGTGACATTGCCAGGTTGAGATTGTCATCTTCCAGACTTCCACCACTCTCCAAATTGGTACCATTGCTGGCGAAGCCTCCACTAACAGCGTAGACCGAAGGTAAAAGACATTGTTGTCCTCTTCTTCATTCCTCGACTCTCCCCCACGATGTCCGCGTGAACCACACCCACGAGCACGTCACATCCCTACAGCTCTCCTCCCTCGGCCTCGCCAAGACGATCTCCCTAGCCATCGGTAGCCTCACGTACCTCGAGCTTCTCAACCTCAATCGGAACCAGCTCTCTGAGAGCATATTGTCCAACATCGATCGGCTAGGGCGCCTTATGTACCTCGACCTCTACAACAACGGCGACATCGGCTGGAAGATACGGAACAACCTCCACTACGACAACAGTGCGTCGGGTGGAAAATATCAACCAACCACAACTGCACCAGCGCGCGCTAGCGATTGCTCCTACTAGAGCAAAAGCAAAGGATGTAAACGAGGGGGATGGCAACGCGTCTTCATCCATGGTTGCACGCCGACCGGTGAGGCTATCCCCTCCTTCATTTCTCAATGTTGGGCGAACGGTGAGGACAAAACTAGTGTGGGGTGCACAGTCACGAGCGAAGAGGATGAAGACATGGGTAAATTAGGTAGGTGATGCGTCACGATGCCCGATCTTCACGACGTAGGATCAATCTTCAGATAACTAGCTTCAAAGAAGCCAAGATAACTTGCTGCAAGCAGCGATAACTAGTGCAACCTGACAAATAAAACTCGAAGCCAACCACCGTCTTTAACCGGCAGCCTGAATCGAGGATTCGCCCAACCACACTCTTAAAGAACCAACCAACACAGCCTACAATCAATCGAGGAGACCTCAAAGGGAGTAGGAGCACCAATTGGGAGCGGATGAAGCCACCGCTTCTGCAATCCCACGAAGGAATTCACAAGAGCAAAGGGGTAGAGATCACTCTCAATATTTGTTAGCACACAGCTGAACAAAAGGGTTCTGTTTTAGATTATCATAAGCTGCCTTACATCATAGACATAGGAGGGTATTTATACTAGTAACAACCAGCGTTAGCGAGGTATAAACATGAAACAAAACTATTTTCACGTGCTAAAGTGAAGGAGCCTCTTCGGGAGATCTGCAGAGCTGATTTCCATGTGGCTGTTTGACTTCTGCGTAGCCTTCAGTATTTTGACAATAACTTCTTCTAGAGATCTTCAAATGACGTGGGACTGGTTGCATTGTAAAGCTAACTTGATAAGCTTTCTCACCATATATAGCATGCTTAATGAAACTTCGTAGAATGATGCAGTTTAATACGAAAACTTGGTCATCAAGCAAACTGTTGACCTTCTGACCAGTCAGCACTAAAGTAGGTCGGCTGCCTTTCTGGTCGATTTGATTAAGTCGGCTTTAGAAGCATTGGAAACTAAACTTCAAGAGCTTTCCAAAAAGTACTTATGGGCCTTCATAGCTTTTGGGAATCAAAAGATATGACTGTTTCTTCTGGACGGTTCTGTTGCGCTGGACTGGCTCGGACATAGCTCTTCTTGTTGACTCGTCCTTGATATGTTTTGTCCTTCCTCTTTGGTGAACCTAAGTAATATCAACATACACGACTTAGGTAGCATAAAGTTCTCATTAGTGTTTAATTGAAATTCATAAAGTAGCGCGTGCACCTCTTGATGTAGCTTCTTAGCTCGGCTACATGTAATTGGTCCATCAAATGCTTGGGTTGGTGATGATGTTGGTTGTACTTGAGTTGATGTAGTATGCCTTGGGGGTTGTAACGTATTGCTTAATGGCATGGTCATATCATCCTCCTCCCCTTGAAAAGGAGTCATCCTCGACTCTGAAGTGTCTTCACTTGTATATGGTAAGAGGTCAACAACATTGAACGTGTTGCTCACGCTATAGCTTGGTGGAAGATCTATCTTGTATGCATTATCATTGATCTTGGCAAGAACACGAAATGGACCATCCCCTCGTGGCATCAATTTGGATTTGCGCTGATCAGAAAAACGCTCCTTGCGCAAGTGAATCCAGACCAAGTCCCCCGGTTCAAATAACACTTTCTTCCTATGCTGGTTCATACTTGCAGCCTTACGCACTGCTTTGAGCTCAATTGCTTCCTTGGTATTCTCACGTATCTTTTTTATATATGCAGCACGCTTGGAAGCTTCCATATTGGTTCTTTCCTGCAATGGAAGAGGCAACAAATCTATGGGAGCAATAGGTTTGAACCCATATACGATTTCGAAGGGGCATAAATTAGTTGTAGAATGTACTGCCCTATTATAAGCAAACTCCACGTGTGGCAAACATTCCTCCTAATCCTTCAAGTTCTTCTTTACATTGTTCGCAGCAGCATTGACAATGTACGATTCACTACTTCAGTTTGGCCATCAGTTTGGGGGTGGCATGTGGTGGAGAACAAAAGTTTAGTCCCAAGCTTTGCCCACAATGTCTTCCAAAAATAGCTCACAAACTTCACATCACGGTCAGATACGATGGTCTTGGGCACTCCATGTAGTCTCACGATTTCTCTGAAAAACAAATTAGCAACATGTGAAGCATCGTCGCTCTTGTTGCATGGAATAAAATGAGCCATTTTTGAAAATCTATCAACCACAACAAAAATAGAATCTCTCTTTTTTTGAGTCTTCAGCAGCCCTAAAATAAAATCCATGCTTATGTCTTCCCAAGGAATTTTAGGAGCGGGTAAAGGAGTATATAAACCATGAGGGTTTAGTTTTGACTTAGCTTTGAGACAGGTGACACAACGCTCCACAAATCTGATGACGTCTCTCCTCATCTTGGGCCAATAGAAATTATCACTGAGCATGTCTAAGTCTTCTTTTGTCCAAAATGACCCGTTAGACCTCCTCCATGTGACTCCTGCAATAAAAGCAATCTAACCGAAGAATTTGGTACACAAAGTTTGTTAGCTCTAAACAAAAATCCATTATGTATATGATATTTTTCCCAACCTTTTCCATCTCTACAATGATTGTATGGTTCTGAAAATTCAGGATCATCATTATACATTTCTTTCAAATTTTCAAGCCCCAAAACTTTTACCTCGAGTTGATTCAACAACACATTCCTTCGAGACAAGGCATTAGCGACCACATTGTCCTTACCTTTCTTATATTTCACAATGTATGGAAATGTTTCAATAAACTCAACCCATTTGGCATGGCGACGGTTCAGTTTGGCTTGCCCTTTCAAATACTTCAAAGCTTCATGATCGGAATGAATAACAAACTCTTTTGGCCATAAGTAGTGCTGCCATGTTTTAAGCACTCGGACCAAAGCATACAATTCTTTGTCATACACAGAATAATTTAATTGAGCACCTCCCAATTTTTCACTAAAATATGCTATAGGTTTTCCTTGTTGCATTAAAACTCCTCCTATCCCAATCCCACTAGCATCACATTCTACTTCAAAAGTTTTAGTGAAATTAGGAAGAATAAGTACAGGTGCTTCAGTCAAACATTTCTTCAATTCTTGAAAAGCATCTTCTTGTGAGTTTCCCCATTTAAATTCAACACCTTTCTTTGTCAATTCATTTAAAGGGGAAGCGATAGTACTAAAATCTCGCACAAATCTTCTATAAAACCCAGCAAGACCATGAAAACTTCTTACTTGACTTACATTCGTTGGAGCTGGCCAATCCTTGATGGCTTTCACCTTGGATTCATCCACCTCTATTCCTTTTGCTGAAACAACAAAACCAAGAAACACAACATGGTCTGTGCAAAAACTGCACTTCTCAAGATTAGCAAATAATTTCTCCTTTCTTAGCTCATCTAAAACTTGTCGAATGTGTTTCACATGTTCATCAAAAGACTTGCTGTAAATTAGAATATCGTCGAAGTAGACAACAACAAATTTTCCAATGAAAGTTCTTAAAACATGGTTCATTAATCTCATAAAGGTACTGGGAGCATTAGTTAACCCAAAGGGCATCACTAACCATTCATACAACCCAAATTTTGTTTTAAATGCAGTTTTCCATTCATCTGCAGTTTTCATTCTTATTTGATGGTATCCACTTCTCAAATCAATTTTAGTAAAAATTGTGGAACCACTTAATTCATCAAGCATATCATCTAGACGTGGAATAGGATGGCGATAGCGAACGGTAATATTATTTATAGCTCTACAATCAACACACATCCTCCAAGATCCATCTTTCTTAGGTACTAAAATCACAGGAACATCACAAGGGCTTAAGCTTTCACGAACAAAACCTTTATCAAGAAGTTCTTGTACTTGCCTTTGTATTTCTTTAGTTTCTTCAGGATTGGTTCGATATGGTGGACGGTTAGGAAGTGCAGCCCCTGGAATAAGATCAATTTGATGCTCAATCCCTCGAATTGGAGGTAGTCCAGCCGGTGTTTCTTGTGGAAACACGTCTTCAAAGTCCTGCAAAAGATCAACCACAACACTAGGAAGAGATGTTATGCCGTTAGGAGAAATCAAAACATCTTTGTTCACAAGTACAAAGAGCACTTGATATGGGTTGTTCCTCACTTCTCTCAGCTCAGATTTTGTGGCTAGCATAACTAGATGTTCTCCCTCTTCGTTCTTTTTATCTCTTGAATTTGGCTTGTAGCCCTCGCTCACCGAATTGTGGATGGCACTCAATTTCTTTTGCTCTTCTCCTCCTCTACTTGCTGTACTAATTTCAGTTTTCTTTTTTAAGTGTTCAACCATGATTTGTTGAGGGGTCATAGGCTTGAGTACAAACTTTCTCCCTTTCAAATCTAGCGTGTATTGATTTGTTCTTCCACAATGCTGAGAATATCAGTCATATTGCCAAGGTCTTCCTAGCAGCATGTGACACACAGACATGGGTGCAACATCATACTCCACTGTGTCAACATACTCTCCAATCTTGAACGGAACTTTCACCTTATAACCAATCTTGATATCTCCTGATTTATTCAACCATTGTACATGATATGGATGAGGGTGTCGCTGCAACTTCAAACCAAGCTTGTCAACCATCTCACGACTTGCAAGATTATGGCAGCTCCCTCCATCAATGATCACCTTTACTACTTTGTCTTGTACTTTGGCTCGCGTTTGAAAAAGATTATGTCGCTGTCCAATTTCAGCTTCTTTCATTTGAACACTCAAGATTTGTGTAACCATAAGAGTAGTACCATGCTCAAATTCACATCTAGTGTGTTCCTCAGTTTTATCTTCTACATTTTCTGCTTCAGCTTCCTTTTCACTAGCTGATGTATATTCTCCATCATCATTCACAAGGATCACACGATTATTTGGACAATCCTTTATGACATGACCACAACCTCCACACTTGAAGCACTGAATACCACTACTCTTGGCTGTTGAACCCACTGATGTTGAAGTGGATGCTGCTGGTTTATAACTCGTGTTTGGAGCAGCACCGTTCTTTCCACTAGAATTGCCTTGAATATTGGATCGCAAGCCTCCAGTTAAACCTTTTGTTGCTGAGGATGCAGCAGTAAACCTTGAGATCGATTTGCTTCCTCCAGTCATGGTTCGTGCACCATATGACAAGGGCTTGCTGCTCTTAGCATCTTGTTGTAGCTGGCGTTCAGCTTTGGTGGCTTGATGTACCAAATCAATAAGACTTTGGTACGGCTGAAACTCAACAATACGCTGAATGTTGCGGTGTAACCCAGCCATGAAACGTGCAATGGTTTGCTCTTCGTCTTCATACACATTGGCTCTAATCATGACCTTCTCCATCTCCTTATAATACTCCTCAACAGAGAAACTTCCTTGCCTCAAGTTCTGCAATTTATCAAAAAAATCACGCCGATAATGCTTCGGCACAAAACGAATTCTCATTTCTCGCTTCATCTCTTGCCAAGTAATAATAGGGTCCTCTGCATCTTCTTCACGATCACGAAGAAGTTGCTCCCACCAAATCAGAGCATATCCTTCAAACTCAAGAGATGCCATTGCAAGTTTCTTCTCCTCTGAATAATTATGTAGGCGGAAGATTTTCTCCACCTTCAATTCCCATGTGAAATAATCTTCAGGATCAGATCTACCATCAAATTTTGGCATGGTAAACTTAAGTTTCCCAAATCTCTCTTCTTGGTTGACGCATCTATGGTGACGACGACCATAGCGATGTTGGGACTGACCATCATCATCCCCAAATTCAGATTCTTTATTGTCATTATTTCTTCGATTCCGGCCTCTTCCTCTACCATGTGCAGCACCTTGATTTCTCCTCCCATGTTCACTTGCTTTTCTAGAATAATTTCCTTCACCTTGTTCCCCATCTTCATCATGGTTTCTTGCATCGCCAGGGAATCGACGATGACCTCTGATTTCAGCCAGAAGTGTCTGAAGATCTTGTGCCAATAGATCTTTCTTGGCTTCTATGCTTTGTTTGAGCTCATTGAATTGTATCATGGTGACACAGTCTTCAATCTCAGCGTTGGGATCCATCTTCCTGCGAAATTAGTGGCGACAAGGCAACAAATATAGGTGGAATATGAATCTATATAGAATCTCACAACCTCACCACTCTTACCAACCAAAGCTCTTATGAGGTCCCTGCGGGTTGCAAGAAAATGTGTGGTGGTAACAAAAAAGTGATGGTTAAGCAAATACAAGACCAGAGTACCGATTACGATGGCTTATATGTGGAGCTTGGTGGGGAATAGTAAACAAGGAATGCAATCTAAATCCTAGTTGTTGTAAAGTTAAATAACAATCCAACTAGAAGTTCACTGCCTAGTGCTGACCACAAGATTCGAGTGATGGAAGTAGATCAAACACACGCGCAAAGAAATTTCAGATTTGATGCAAATCAAGGAGTATGATTGGAATGCAAGTGTTGCGATCAGACCCAACCAAAATTTTGCACCAAATGACAATAGCAAACTGGTTGAACAACTTGATGAACTCTCAGCACTTGTGCACATAAACAAACCGATCGTTTTTCTTTTCTTTCACAATATTGCTCAACACTTTTTTGGGTACTTTTCTTTCTTCTCTTTTTTTGATACTCTTTTTTATAGAACTAAACACAGAGATCTGATATGATATTGCACACTTTATAATAATTGACAAGAACTCAACCAGCAGCTATAACTTAAATAGGATCAAAGTTAACGCGAAGGAAATGATGAGGTTTTTTTCAGATTTTTCTTTTTGTGGATATTTTCAGATATATATAAGAGGCTCAAAGGGAACACAAAGGATAGAGTGACCAGCAACTAAACAAAGACTCTAAGGATTGAAACTTAACAAAACTCAATGGAACAATAGATTGGAACAAAGGGCTATGGCAAAAATATTTTATGGCTTTTTGGTGGATAGGAAGAACACAACATATATGTAGCCAAGGGTAAAGAATCCTACCGTGGCAACTGAGGCTTTGATACCAGATGATGCGTCACGATGCCCGATCTTCACGACGTAGGATCAATCTTTAGATAACTAGCTTCAAAGAAGCCAAGATAACTTGCTGCAAGCAGCGATAACTAGTGCAACCTGACAAATAAAACTCGAAGCCAACTACCGTCTTTAACCGGCAACCTGAATCGAGGATTCACCCAACCACACTCTCAAAGAACCAACCAACACAGCCTACAATCAATCGAGGAGACCTCGAAGGGAGTAGGAGCACCAATTGGGAGCGAATGAAGCCGCCGCTTCTGCAATCCCGCGAAGGAATTCACAAGAGCAAAGGGGTAGAGATCACTCTCAATATTTGTTAGCACACAACTGAATAAAGGGGTTTTGTTTTAGATTATCATAAGCTACCTTACATCATAGACATAGGGGGGTATTTATACTAGTAACAACCAGCCTTAGCGAGGTATAAACATGAAACAAAACTATTTTCACGTGCTAATGTGAAGGAGCCTCTTCGGGAGATCTGCAGAGCTGATTTCCGTGTGGCTGTTTGACTTCTACGTAGCCTTCAGTATTTTGACAATAACTTCTTCTAGGAATCTACAAATGACGTGGGACTGGTTGCATTGGAAAGCTAACTTGATAAGCTTTCTCACCATATATAGCATGCTTAATGAAACTTTGTAGAATGATGCAGTTTAATATGAAAACTTGGTCATCAAGCAGAGTGTTGACCTTCTGACCAGTCAGCACTAAAGTAGGTCAGCTGCCTTTTTGGTAGATTTGATTAAGTCGGCTTTAGAAGCATTGGAAACTAGACTTCAAGAGCTTTCCAAAAAGTACTTATGGGCCTTCATAGCTTTTGGGAATCAAAAGATATGACTGTTTCTTCTGGACGGTTCTGTTGCGCTGGACTGACTCGGACATAGCTCTTCTTGTTGACTCATCCTTGATATGTTTTGTCCTTCCTCTTTGGTGAACCTAAGTAATATCAACATACACAACTTAGGTAGCATAAAGTTCTCATTAGTGTTTAATTGAAATTCATAAAGTAGCGCGTGCACCTCTTGATGTAGCTTCTTAGCTCGACTACGTGTAATTGGTCCATCAAATGCTTGGGTTGGTGATGATGTTGGTTGTACTTGAGTTGATGTAGTATGCCTTGGGGGTTGTAACGTATTGCTTAATGGCATGGTCATATCAGTAGGCATGGCAAATTTCAAACCTATAGGCATTGTTACAAGAGGATTACATAAAAATAGTACTAATCTGGCGAGTGGTAGAAGACAGCAATCCTAATCTAGCGATGTCGCACTGCGGGATACCAAAATGATGAAGCTGTGCGGCGACCGGAGCATCAAAATCGCAAAAATCCGCAATAAGTCGACGGCCACCCGCCGTCGTGGCGCCTGAAAGGGAAATGTGCCCTTGGGCCATTTCTAAAGTGTTTTGGTGATTAAGTGTCCAACACATATTCTCTAAGTGTTAAATTGTACCAAAGATTGAAGAAGTGCACATCATATAACAAGGTACGTTTCTAGACTTAGTACATTGATTTGGGTACTAATGTATTGTGTCTAAGTGCTAGAAATAGGAAAAAAGCAATTGGAAAATAGTTGGCTATGTATAGCCAACTCCTGCTCGGTCTGGGTGCACCGAACTGTCCGGTGGTGCACCGGACAGGGTCTGGTGCGCTAGACCAGTCTTCGGTGAACAGGCCACTCTCGGGACTCGACGGCAGTGTACGACTATAAATCACCGGACTGTCTGGTGGTGCACCGAACTGTCCGGTGAGTCGTCCGCGGCGAAGTCATCGCTCTCGGGAAAAGTTCAACGGCGTACGGCTAAAATTCACCGGACTGTCCGGTGAACCAATGGTCGACTGCGCCAACGGTCGGCCGCGCAATCTTCTCGCGACGCGTGGGTGCGCCAACGGTCGGTAGGGGCACCGGACTGTCCGGTGTGCACCAGACGGTGTCTGGTGTGCCAACTGCCACGAATCTGCAATGGTCGGATGTGCTAGAAAAGGAAGGAGATCGCGCACCGGACAGGTACAGTGACTATCCGGTGGTGCATCGGACTGTCCGGTGCGCCACCCGACAGAAGGCAAGATTAGCCTTCCAAGATTGCCTCCAACGGCTCCTAGCTGCCTTGGGGCTATAAAAGGGACCCCTATGCGCATGGAGGAGACCCCCAAGCATACTCTAAGCATTCTAAGTCTTCCACACTCCGTCTCCGCGCACTTGATCGACTGTATTAGTGATTTGAGCTCCGTTCTAGTTGTGAACTCGTTGTGCTTCATTTTGAGCTCAAGTCTTGGCTTGTGTGCGTGTGTATTGATGCGGATTTGTGTGTGTTGCTTCCCACCCTTACTCTTGTGCTTTCACTGTGATCTTTGTTGTAAGGGCGAGAGACTCTAACTTGTGGAGATTCCTCGCAAACGGGAAAAGAGATAAGCAAAGAAAAGCCGTGGTATTCAAGTTGATCATTGGATCACTTGAAAGGGGTTGAGTGCAACCCTCGTCCATTGGGACGCCACAACATGGAGGTAGGCGAGTGTTATACTTGGCCGAACCACGGGATAAACACTGTGTCTCTTGTGATTGCTTTTCTGTGATTACTTGTGTGTTCGCAAGAGCTCGCTACTTAGCCGTACTAACACTTAACCAAGTTTTGTGGCTATTTAGTGTTGATTTTTACAAGATCACCTATTCACCCCCCTCTAGGTGCTCTCAATTGGTATCGGAGCCGTTCTCTTCATGAAAGGGACTAATCGCCCGAAGAGATGGATCCTAAGGGAAAGGGGATGGTGGTCAACGATATGGAGAAGGAGTCCATCTTCAATGAGCCAAGGGACGACAAGCCCACTGACTCTGGCTCGAGTCATAAGAAGAAGGACGGGAAGAAGAAGAAGAGGCGCACCAAGAAGATCGTCTACTACGACAGCGACGTGTCTTCTTCTTCCCCAAGAGACGACGATGACGAGAAAAAGAAACCGGTTAATTCAAATTTTTCATTTGATTATTCTCGTATTCCTTATAATTACAATGCTCATTTGCTTTCTATTCCTCTTGGTAAACCTCCACACTTTGATGCAGAAGACTACGCTTTTTGGAGTCACAAAATGCATAGTAACTTATTTTCTCTCCATCCTAGTATATGGGAGATAGTTGAAAATGGAATGCAATTTGATAGTACGAATAACCCTTTATTCATTAACGAACAAATTCATAAGAATGCACAAGCTACCACTGTTTTGTTAGCATCGTTGTGCAGGGATGAATACAACAAGATGAGCGGCTTGGACAACGCCAAGCAAATATGGGACACCCTCAAGATATCGCATGAGGGGAACGACGCCACCATGATCACCAAAATGGAGTTGGTGGAAGGCGAGCTAGGAAGGTTTTCCATGATCAGGGGAGAGGAGCCAACCCAAACATACAACATGCTCAAAACCTTGGTCAACAAGATCAGGAGCTATGGAAGCACGAGATGGACGGACCACGACGTCGTCCGACTTATGCTCAGGTCTTTCACTGTTATTGACCCTCATCTTGTGAACCTCATCCGTGAGAATCCCAGGTACACAAAGATGACGCTCGAGGAGATACTCAGAAAATTTGTGAGCGGGCGTATGATAGTCAAGGAACCAAGATATGTTGATGATGCATTGAACGACCCAATGCCCATCAATGAGCCCCAGCCCGTTGCACTCAAGGCAACAAGCAGCAGCAGGGAGGCGCTATCGGTGTTTTAGGTCCGACCGCACACCCGGGGTTGCCCCTCAAGGTGTTTTTAGGAGTAGGACGGTGTCGACGACTGTAGCAAAATGGTTCGTGCCATTTGCACGAGGGACAGTGGACAATGTTTACAGGTTCGGGCCGCTTAGAGATGCGTAACACCCTACGTCCTGATGAGTATGCTTGGTGAATGAGGTTACAAGAGAGCTCTCTGAATTGAGAATGCAGAGAGTTGAAGTGGATGGCTAAGTAATAGGGTCGATCGTTCTGAAGGGGTGCCCCCTGGGCCTTATATATTCGGCCGTGGGGCGATACATGTGAATATGATAACAACGCGCGCCTAAAAGATAGTGAACTGTTCGAGTCTATCTCCCTATAATTCCGCCGACCTATCCTCGCGTGGCTCCGTTGCATGGGGGCTCCAGCGCGGGAAAGTCGGATCTCTGTTGTGGTCGCTCGCTCGACGTTGTGGGTCGTCCGGGTTTGCACCAATCCGGCCTCGCGTCAACCTGCTTTGCTGATTGTTCCTCCCCAGGCCCACGAAAGAATGGCCTTATGATTTATTGGGCCCTTGGGCCTTTCGTGAGGTCTTTTACTCTTTTAGTGGACCCGGGGGATATCTGTCCCCCACAAGCCCCCGATCTTTGGGTTAATTTAGAGGTAATCAGCCCAAAGATCCCAGGTCCAACTTGCAGGTGATTTGAAGAGAACGACTTCTTACTGTCTCCTCCTGCTTTGATCTCTCGTAAACCGAAGCTTTGTTTCGTGCTCGTGCCTTAGAAGTCAGCATTTCGTTTTGTAGGACCCTGAACTTCATTGGGTGGGTGTAGCCCTCGAGCTTCGAGTAGATTTTAGAAAGTAATCTACTCGAAGGTCTTTACCAGAAATTATTTCCACTTTTACTCCTGCGTTTTGGTTGAGGGCCAGCCTTGTCTTTAATCTTGTCCCATGCCTTAAAAGTCGGCACTATCTTGGCTTGGAATGATGATCCATGGGATGCGCCGAAGGTGCACCCAATGGGTGTAGCCCCCGACCTTCAAGTGGATTTTTGAGGATAATCCATTCGAAGGTCTTCCTTTTGTGTCTTTTTGCTGATTATTATGTCATCCGCATTATGTCATCAATATTATGCTTCAGAGGTCAGCATGTATTTTGTCTTTTGCAGCCGAGTTCGCAATCCATCCATATCTTGCTAGGTAGTGTAATTTATTTGCTCTGCGACTGACTAGACATTTGATGGACGTTCTCTATCTAGTCTTCACATCGCTTCTGTCGGCCATATTTTGTACTTCGCTGGCTATATTTGGCTTTCTTCTGATCCTTACTGATATCTCATTTTTGTCTTGAGGTATTCATTGCATGCCCTACCCAGATGTGACCCCCCAATGGGTGTGGGCAAGGGACGGCTTGGTACGCTGAGTGTTTTAGTCGGCTGCTTCTGAGTAGTAATGTGATGCGACGGCGGGTGTAATCATATCCTCCGCGCTGTTGACTGGAGTCCCAATGGGTGTTGCGTTGCGTGAAATGACGTCAGCCGCCTGACGTGTCTTCAGACGAGTTAAAGTGCTTATTGAATGCTTTGCGACTGTTCAGTGACCACGGTTGGAGGTGAGCGGTTGCCTTCTTTTCCTATAAATAGTGCCTTTGCCTGCCTGGTTTTTTCACATCTCTCGCTGTTCTCCACTGCCTGCTTTCTTTCTTCTACCTGCATTTCCACCATGGGCAAAAAACGCAAGCGCGAGCCAACTCCTCCGTCTGAGGATTTTGGTGACTCGGAGTATTCAGAGGAGGAGTTCTCCTCTGAATCCGAGGGGTCTCCGGCTCCCATCCCCCTGCGTGAGTCGTCTGATCCCAGGGGCTCGCGGCGGAGGTCTGGACGTACATCCGGGCCGTCGAGCGCTTCGGGCTCGAGGGCTCGGATGAGTCAGAGTACTCCTCGGATGAGGAGGACTCGGACGATGGCGGCGAGGACGAGGACAGCAACGACGACGATGACGACGACGAAGGCGGTGGCGGCGGTGACGGTGACGGCAGCGGCAGGGACGGCAGCGGCGGCAGCAAGGACGACGACGGCAGCAGGGGCGGCAGCGGCGGCGGCAGCAACAGGGCCAGTGGCTAGATGCCACTGGTCCTTTAGATGTTAGTATAGTATAGTTAGAATAATGTAGTAGTATTTAGTAGTGTAGAGTAGTATAGTGTAGTGTAGTAGTAGTAGTAGTATAATGTAATGTAGTAGTAGTAGTAGTAGGGAAGTATCAACTCATAATGAGTTGATTTGTAAGTATGATATCTTCCCTTTAATGAAGAAATGATGTTGGCTTCTCTGTGATTATTGCTCGTTGATATTCATAACTCAAAGTTCTTGAATCATTCCTCTTCCCGCCTTTTTCGTGAAGTTGGTTCCTTTGGAATAGTAAGTGAATAACTCAGACATCATATCGATGCTTTTAGAAGTAGCTGCTGAGCGACTTGTAGATGATGTCAGAGTTAGAGATAACTGCCGAGCGACTGAACGCAATGTCAGAGTTTTAGAGTTAACCGCCAAGCGACTTGAAGACAGCGTCGGCGTTTTAGAGGTAACGCCGAGCGACTGAACACGACGTCGGAGTTTTAGAGATAACTGCCGAGTAGCTTGAAGGCGACGTCGGCGTTTTAGAGGTTACGCCGAGCGATTGAACACGATGTCGGAGTTTTAGAGTTAACTGCCGAGCAACTTGAAGGCGATGTCGGCGTTTTAGAGGTAACGCCGAGTGACTGAACACGATGTTGGAGTTTTAGAGATAACTGCCGAGTAACTTGAAGACGACGTCGGCGTTTTAGAGGTAACGCCGAGCGACTGAACACGATGTCAGCATTTTAGAGGTAATGCCGAGTGACTTGAGGGCGATGTCAGCATTTTAGAGGTAATGCCGAGTGACTTGAGGGCGATGTCAGCATTTTAGAGGTAATGCCGAGCGACTTAATGCTATGTCGGAGTTTTAGAGTTAACTGTCGAGCAATAGCGGGCTACGTGGGCCACTTTGAGGTTAATAGCCGAGTGATGATGTGGCACACCGGTGTTTTGGAAATAACTGCCGGGTGATGACGTGGCATGCTGGTGTTTTGGAAATAACCGCCGGGTGCTGACTGGGCGCTTTTTGAAACGGTATCTGGCTCGGGAATATCCCATAAGTGCTGCGCTTTTAGCCGCCTCTGCTTTCCGTGCCCTAGTTCTTGCTTTCTTGCTTCCGAATCCTCTCCGCAATTCGCCTCCTACTCTGCTCGCCGGTAGAATCAAGATGGCGCCCAAGAGGAAAGCCTCGAGTTCGTCTGCCGTGGTGATTCCTCCAATCGACCCCAACAGCCAGTTGCCTTTCGCAGGTAACCACATGTCCATCATCTCTGAGCCCGAACTTCTCCACCTCGTGTCCATCGGGGTTCTTCCTCCGAGGGAACTCTGCTCTTGGCGGATTTGCCATGGGGTTACTGTCCCAACTGAGGATACCCATGAGTCCGTGATTTATGCTCCTTTCCTTCTCCGCGGTCTTGGCCTTCCCATTTCTCCCTTTTTCCGCGACCTCCTTGATTTCTACCATCTTAACTTGACCCATCTGAATCCCAATTCTATCCTGCAAATCTCCATTTTCGTTCATTTATGTGAAGCCTTTTGTTGGGGGCCTTCGTCCTCCGAAGGTCCTCAAAAACATGATTTGACAATGTTTTCCAAGTGGATTATGTGAACAGGTATCTTCGGTCTCAGAATTATAAAGCACGGTCAGGACGAAGCCTGAACCAGACGAAGGGCGAGCTGATTACCAAGCTCTACGAAGGTGCACAGCCGAAGCTGTGTGCAAGGAAGCTTCGTCACGATAGCGGAAAGGGGAACCGACTTAAAGATGAAAAGACTACGTGGGCCTCGACAGATTTCCATAAGTCATTAACAAATGTAATGGACATGGATGTAATTTTACGTGGGCTGCGTCCCGCGTCTATAAATAGATGAACAGTACTCCCGTACTGCGGACGCTGACTTGACATTCGCTTTTGCGTCACGCTTGTACCTTCTACCTTCTCTCAGGACCGAAGGTATTTTTGTAATTTGAAATCATTTCTATTTTTCCATGTTAATAAAATAGAAATGATTTTATGATGATGTCTAAATTATATTTCATGTTTTATATGAATCCTTCGTCATTATTTGTTATATTTACGAAGGTATGTTTCTTAGGACCTTCGTTCGAAACTCATTATTCCCGAAGGGGCATAATGTCTCGAAGGACGAAGGGCTTTAGCACTTAACACTTTTTATGTTGCCTTGTTCTTAATTCTTAGCATTTGAGAACAAGTCCCCAACATTGGCGCCCACCTCCGGTGAACTCACTTCCACTTCGAGCTTTTTTGAACACCTTCGGAAGGTATAGACCTTCACTATGGCGCCGAAGAAAGCTTCAGCGATTGGGGCTTCAGCACTGCAACCGCTGGACCACAACCAGGAGACCGTCTCTCTTCGGGAGGCCCGAAGCCAGAAGAGAAAGGCCGTAAGCCCGACGCTTCAGGAGGAAGAGCTAGACCAAGAAATCAGGGATATGGAGATCCTACACCAACAAGTGCAAAGGAAGAAGGAGAAGATGGCCCGGCTAGCTGAGTTGCAACGGCAGATAGACGAAGCCTCTGAGGAAGTCCGCCACCTCACCCATGATGACCAAAACAGAAGGCCTCAGCAGAAAGACCTTCGTCAGGAGGGCTTCGTCAACGAAGATGACTGGTATGACAATTTCCATCAGGGAAATTTTGTTTTCGATGATGCTTCTCCTTTGTCCGCTGAGCTGCAGGCTACACCTTGGCCTCCATCCTATAAGCCACCTCAGCTTCCCATGTTCGACGGCCACTCAGACCCGAAGCAGTTCCTGATGAGCTACGAAGCAACAGTGTCTTCGTATGGGGGCAATGCTGCAGTCATGGCGAAGTCTTTCGTTATGGCCGTCAGGAGTGTTGCTCAGACCTGGTATTCCTCCCTTCGGCCAGGAACGATAACTTCATGGCAAAAGCTGAAGGATATGTTACTGACCAGCTTTCAAGGATTTCAGACGAAGCTGGTCACAGCTCAAGCCTTGTTCCAGTGCATTCAGGATCATGAAGAATACCTTCAGGCTTATGTCCGAAGGTTCTTACGTTTGAGGGCGCAGGCACCAACGGTGCCCAATGAAATTGTTATTGAAGCCATGATCAAGGGGCTTCGTCCTGGGCCTGCAGCTCAATACTTTGCTAGAAAGCCGCCTCAGACCCTGGAGAAGCTGCTCCAAAAGATGGATGAGTACATTCGTGCTGACAATGACTTTCGCCAAAGAAGGGAGGAGGCCTTCAGATTTTCTGAAATGACCAGGGGCTTCGGAGGAAGATACTACCCGTGGCATGTCCGGTCCATCCACAGCTCCACTCAGAATGATGATAAGGGGAGTCAGCAGAGCAGACCGCAGTGCTCCTCACAGGCTTCGGGGCAACAACAAGCTTTCTTCCGGCCACCAGCTCCGAGAGGCAGAGGCGCCAGGGGCTTCGGCGGAAGATTCGGAGATCAACCAAGGAAATTGTTTTGCTTGTTCTGTGGAGAAGGCAAGGGCCACACCACCAGGACGTGCCATATTACAATCCAGAAGCAAAAGGAGATAGCCGAAGCTACATCTCAACAAGTTCAGCCGAAGCAGGTCATGCATACTGCTTCGTATCATCCGCCTTACATCCCACAGTACATAGACAACCACCCTGCAGCTTCTGTAGCTTCGGCAAGTCAACCTCAAGCTTCCTGGCAACAGCCCCCGCCTCCACCTCCATTGCAACAGGGTCAACAGCCAGAAGGGAGTCAATATGCTCCACATCAAAGGGACTTCAGAGAACAATCCGAAGCTCGCACAGTCAACAGCACTGTGCCAGAGTCGAAGCACATTTATTGACACATATCCTACCTTTGATAGCAGTCTTTTCCATTCAGTTCTATTCTCTGTAGCAAAAAACATTGATCGTTTCCATGTAATAATTTCGCTGTTTCCCACGAGGAAAATCTATTTTCTCCACAGGATTAAGTTGATGAAGTTTTTGTGTTAACAAGGAGGACCTTCGAAATATTAAAAATCCTTCGGACTAACAGAAAGTCGTTCTAAGGAACGCAGAGTAAGTTCATGAAGTCACAAAAGCCGTTCCAAAGGGAGCGCAGTGTAAGTTTTCTGCTCAAAAGTCGTTCCTAAAGGAATGCAGAGCTTACAGCGAAAAGTCAACGCTGATACCGTCTAAGTAAAAGACGAAGAAGCTCCTAAGGGAGGCTTACAGCGAAAAGTCAACGCTGATACCGTCTAAGTAAAAGACGAAGAAGCTCCAAAGACGTTCCTAAGGGAATGCAGAGCTTACGAATAAATTTTGTGTGTATCTTCGGAACAAAGGTCATTTGCATAACATAACATCATCACATCATCTTGCATAGCATAAGCATCATACATCATATTGCATTTTGCAAGAGAAGGGTACACAGTATCGACCTTCGGAAGAATGCTTTGAGAAAGCAATATCGAAATTGTATAAATTCGGAATACAGCTTCGGAGAATATTTTTACGAAGCATGGACAAGCTTCGTCAGAGCAATATCGAAATTGTATAGCTTCGGAGAATGCTTTCACGAAGCATGGATGTGACTTATCAGAACAGTTTTAACGGAGAATATTTTCTTCACGAAGCATGAAAAGAAGGGAAGGTGTTTTTTCGCCGAAGGCTCAAAAATGGTATGTATGTAGAGTTTCATGCATCGTAAAGAATTGAATAATGAAAAGAAACTTGTATATTACATTCAAATGTACAAAATGTTACATAGATCACAATTTAAATATTTTTTCTAAATGGCATCTAGTCTTCTCTTAATACTGCTTCGGCGGCTTCATTTAGAAGCTGATCAACAATCTTGTCCATGATAGCTTCGGCCATTTGTTTAATTTCATCATCACCTTTTGTGTGCGGGTCGGCAGTCAATTCAGCAGCTTCTGAGGCAAAAGAATATTTCTTCATTACTATTACAAACCATGAGCAAAGTTTGAAACAAAAATTACAACACAATAAGAATGACTAATCAATACCTAATTGCCTTTCGGGCTCTGTACTTTTTTCGGCAGCTTCTGCCACTTTCCTAGCATCATGGATACCTTTTTCGCTCCTTTGGATGATTTCTTGCGCCATTCCTCGACCGCCGTCGTTCCAGATATCAGTAAAAAATTTGCCACCAACCACGCTTGCTTCGGCCGAGGGGTCCTTGATGTCTTCGGAAGATAAGGTAGCTTCGGACTGAGCTAAAAATTTTACATGCCCGCAACCTTTTTTCTCTAAGACAGAAGCAATTCCTCTGGCGCCCGAAAAAGCGCAGATATCGCCACGACTGCTTAGGATCTCCTCGAAGGCCTCTGCTTCGTGACTAATCCATTCCAGTGGACCTTCGGGATTGCCTCGAGAGAAATTCTCTTCGCTGGAAAAGGCGCCCACGCTGGCGAAGCTGGTTTTAATTTTATTCACGCATTCCATAGATTTAACATAACATTTCCTCTGAGATGCGCGAAGCTCTTTAACTCTTAACTCCAATTTGTTGACCATATGATCACTGAGTTCTCGTTTTGTTTCCTCAAGCACGCGCTCCTCTCTAGCCCTAGCCAGCTGTTTCTGCAGATCTTTAATTTCACGCTTTTGGGCTTCGGCCTGGGCTTTTGAAGCAGCTTCGTCCTTCTTTACTTTGTCTACCAGCGTAAGCAGAATTTTATCCTTTTCCAGAGCTTCGTTTCTCAGTTTGATAACTTCGGAGCGCAAATTGTTGAACGCAATCTCATAGCTTTCATCTTCGGCGCTTTTTTGAGCTCTTAATGCGTTGCTTAGAATTAAGCCCTGTACGAAAAAGAATCCACATAAGAATATAGGAATGAATTACGTATTAAAAAAGTTTTTTTTTCAAACGCTTAATTCCCAAACCTTTAGGCTATTGTATGCAAGACTGTCTGCGAGATCCTCTTTCGTCATGGCGCTTAATCCAGCTTCGAGCTTCGGAAAGCCTATACTCCTGGCCATCTCTCGGCAGACAGATAGTTCTTTATTATCAGGTAGGCAGTATAGGAAGTCATCTTCATTTGTCCCATTGAATATTACTGCCCCCTTCGGATATTTTAGCTCTTTCGCATAATGGTTGGCTTCATAAGTTTCCTCTGCAGATAGTTTCTTCCCCGAAGCGTTTCGTATAATGTAATCGCATATGCTGGCAGGAGCTTCGGGGATGGCAGTGTCAATTTCTTCAACTACAACTGGTTCTGATATTTTTATTGCTTCGGCTTCCAAAGGTTGCTCCTTGTAGGGCTCTGAAGGCCCAGCTTCAGCTTCAGCTTGTTGCATCGAAGCTTCAGTAGAAGCTTCAGCAACTTCAACACTCTTTTTTGGAGTTGTGCTTGAAGACTTGATTGTCTCCAAGACATCTAGTACGTTTACCATTCTTTTCCTTTTTTGGGTCACCGATGGCCCCTTTTGGTTTTTTATTGCTTCAACGTTTACCGAAGGACTTAAGATTTCAGACATTTTTGGCTCGTCAACCTTCGGTTTCTCTGATTTTTCCGCTGAAGGCGCTTCAATCTTTTCTTCCATCTTCGGCACTGAAGCTGGTTCGGTAGCTTCAGAGGCCAAAGAGACTTCACCAATGAATTCTGGCACTGTGGCCGGCTCAATAAAGCGTGTTCGGTGGGTGAGCACCTTCATCCTTTTTCTTTGAGGCGCTGGCTCACTAGGGGCACTCGTGGTAGCTTCTATCGCAGGAGAAGAATTTTTCCTTTTGCGACCCAATACCGGATAGTGATAGTCAGGGTACATAAACCCGACTGCGTCAAACACACGGTTGAGCCTTTTCTTTTTTCGGCCTCCGAAGGCTGCTGATAGCGCAGTATTTTCGGCCTTCGAGTATGCCCCAAGTAGTTCATCACTTAAAGTTTCAATGCTCTTCAGCCAGTCATCATCAGGTTCAACAAATTTATCTGCATATTTGAATGTGTATTTTAGTCTAACTAGTCCGCCTTCGTCGGACTCTTTAATAGTTTCCTTCGGCATTTCCCACTTTTCTGCAAGTGGCCATACCCTGAAGGCAATGTGCTCTTGGACCAAGTCCCTTGTCCCAATGAAAGAGCAGACTATGCCGAAGGCTCTTTGGCATTCCTCGGCTGCTTCGTCCATTTCAACCTTCGGCCTTCGAAGTCCGAAGCGTTGCCAGATGGGGTGCATAATAATACTTTTCACATTTTCTTGCGCTGTTAAGTCATTCTTCACATAGAACCACTCTGTCATCCAGGCTCCGGGCCATCTCTTCCGAAAGGTTGGCACAGGGCGGCTTGACCCGGAGCGGGCACCGAAGCTGTAACACCCAAAATTATTGTGATATTGTTCTTTTCCCCACGGCTTCGTCTCATATAACAGTTCATGAATATTGCAAAAACTTTTAGCATTTGGTTCTAAACCTTGACTTCTTGCAGCCCAGACAAATATCCCCATTCTTATGATAGCTTCGGGAGTAAGTTGATGAAGGTAGACTTGAAATGTTTTCAGTACCTCGACAACAAAGTTGCTCAGGGGGAATCGAAGCCCAGCCTTGAGAAAGCTTCGGAAAATCACAACTTCATCTTCTTCGGGGGTGGGAGAAGTTTTTTCTCCAGCGTCAGCCCTCACAATAGATGTATCTCGAAAATACCGCCCCCTCATATTATCAATATGGCTCTGCTTGATAGTGGTTTTCCCGAAAACCGTGTGACTTGGCCGCCATGGACGATCTTCGGCCTCTTCCCCGCCACTTTCTACATCATAGCTGTCGCTGTCACCAGTATCTTCGGACAAACCTTCGAGAATCTCCTTGGTGATTTTCTCTGTATTGGTCTCCGCCATCGCAATCAGGAACCCCAGATTCTTCTCTTCCTCGAGGCTCAGCTTCGTCTCCGCAGGGATCTTCTTGCCTTCAGACATCTTCGGAAATGCTAAAAAACTGTTTTCAGGGCCGAAGCTTCGAACTCAAAAAGGTCACCAATCTTAATGCACAAGAGCTAAAAATTTTTAGTGGGCCGAAGCAGATGGCAAGTGTGCGTACCAAATGAGTTTGCGGTGCGATCTTATTTATACGCTCAGGGCGTTGAGAATTGAAAGGCCCCGCTTGTCAGTGAATGTTGCTATTCTAGCAAAGGGAAGGTGTTTTTTTCGGACCTTCGGCTCAAGGCCTTCGTCCATATCGCAATCTGAATTTATTATTAACAAATTAATATTGCGAGGGGCTACTGTTGGGGGCCTTCGTCCTCCGAAGGTCCTCAAAAACATGATTTGACAATGTTTTCCAAGTGGATTATGTGAACAGGTATCTTCGGTCTCAGAATTATAAAGCACGGTCAGGACGAAGCCTGAACCAGACGAAGGGCGAGCTGATTACCAAGCTCTACGAAGGTGCACAGCCGAAGCTGTGTGCAAGGAAGCTTCGTCACGATAGCGGAAAGGGGAACCGACTTAAAGATGAAAAGACTACGTGGGCCTCGACAGATTTCCATAAGTCATTAACAAATGTAATGGACATGGATGTAATTTTACGTGGGCTGCGTCCCGCGTCTATAAATAGATGAACAGTACTCCCGTACTGCGGACGCTGACTTGACATTCGCTTTTGCGTCACGCTTGTACCTTCTACCTTCTCTCAGGACCGAAGGTATTTTTGTAATTTGAAATCATTTCTATTTTTCCATGTTAATAAAATAGAAATGATTTTATGATGATGTCTAAATTATATTTCATGTTTTATATGAATCCTTCGTCATTATTTGTTATATTTACGAAGGTATGTTTCTTAGGACCTTCGTCCGAAACTCATTATTCCCGAAGGGGCATAATGTCTCGAAGGACGAAGGGCTTTAGCACTTAACACTTTTTATGTTGCCTTGTTCTTAATTCTTAGCATTTGAGAACAAGTCCCCAACACCTTTCTTGGCGTGCTACCACATTTCGGGTTGTGGAAGTACTTGTATCACTGTCGCCCTGGGATGGCTGGGGGACAACATCAATTGGTTGGGGGTGCTAGCTTGGAGATGCGCCGGGGGGAGGAAGACTGAGTATCTCGAAATCCCTCTTAAAGACAGTATCAAGGGGTGGCGCTTGGAATGGTTCATAGTTGAGAATTATGGAAACTCTCTCCCCCCCGGTCGGGAAGACAACCGGATGTTCGCACCCCAAGCTGGACCGAGTCTCCCACGGATCAGGAGGTAGCTGAGGCAGGTGCTTTGCTGGCTGAAGTTGGATTGCTGAAAGAGAGGGGTCTGACTGTTGAAGCTGTGGTTGCTGATTTTGTTTTCAAGAATATTCAGCCGTTGAAAGATAGGGCATACCCGGCTTATCTGTATCGAGGCCTAGCCAACTCAACTCGGGTTACTAACAGAAGAATTCCCTCTACAGACTTGGTGAGCCGACTTGAGATGATCCTTAGAGGCAAAGTGTCAAATGTTGGTGCCCCAGTGGCATTCTCAGCCTGGAACCTCCCTCCTCCCAAAGCCTTCACTCTTTTTGTATCGAATCCTCCTGCCACTGATGGCAGTTTGGGCCTTAGAGTGCGGCCCTCTGCTGAAGAAGTTAGTGCCTTGGTCGCCTCACTCGGGGGGATTCCTGATGATGAATGGCAAGTCCATTTTGAGGTGCCCCTGAACCCTAGTGATGCGGAGATAAGTGCTATGCTTGATTTGCTGGCTGAGGACTCTTCTGACGCTGCTCTAGCTGGTGCATTGGTAGTGGCACCCCTCCCAGAGGCTGATATAACTTTAGATGCTCAGAAGCCTGCCAGTACTCGCCCGAGGCGCCCTTGCCGAGCCAATCAACCTGATCCTTCTGCTGATGAGCAGAAAAAGAAAAGGAGATGCCTCCGGCGAGTACCCAGTTTGGATTGGGACATTGGTACCTCGGTTCCTGATGCTGAAGAAGTGCCTGTGACTGAATTTACTGACGCTGATCCCAATGGGTGTACCCAATCTGTTGCTGATCCCAATGGGTGTGCTCCATCTGTTGCTGACCCCAATGGGGGTGTTGCCTGCGTTGCTAATGTGAACGACGAGGAGGAAGAAAATGAAGTTCCTTTAACTTGGAAAAACAGTCGGCAGTTCATTGCTAGCGGTGAAAGTAGTGGAGTTCCTTCTCCTGCTTTGTCTGCTCTCATTGGTCTGCAAGAACTGTCCCTGGCCAATTTTGATCAGACCCTTGAGGATATGGTTCCAGAGGATTTGTTATCGGAGCCAGCAGATGATGGTGTGACGGAGGTTTATGCTGATGTGCTTGATGTTGGGTTGAGGTCATCCCGTGCCTCGTCGACCTTAGAGCGCAATCTCGAGGGTCGGGAGACCGACTTGGATCGTCCTGGTCCCATGGAGGTAACCGAGGGCCCGTCAGCCTTAGAGGTGGCTACCGCAGAGAGCTTGGACCCCAGGGATGGTGTTGACACGTGCTCAGCCCCCGAGAATGTTGTCGGGGATGACTTGGTTCGAGTGGGAAGTGCAAGCCACTGCCCAGCCCCCGAGGGTGCTGCCGGGGATGATCCGGCTCAAGCGGGCAGTGCAAACTATGACCCAGCCCCCGAGGATGTCCGAGCGGGGTCTCCCTCTGGTACTTCCATGGACGTTCATGCGGGGTCGCCTCCACATTCCGGCTGTATGGTGGTAGCCCAAGCCTTGGACCAAGGAGTCGCTTTAGAGAGTAGCGTCCCCGCTGACCGAGTGTTGGGCTCTGTTGATGACACCAAGTTGATTCCTGCTGGTTCGTTGCAAGCTGCTTCGGGTGGTGGCCTTATGCCCGGTTATCAATTGATCTCTCCTGATTTGGGGATCCCTTCGTTCTTTTCCAACCTCCAGGTACTGTGATGTATTTTAGCTTGGCTTTTTACATTGCATGAACTGCTGTCATTACATTCATCTGCTCTCCTCATCAGGCTTTGGTGGATGGGATGGCTGGCCAGCTGAGGTTACAGGGTGCTTCTGTCCCAGAAGTAGCTTCGTCACTTGCATGTTGGAATCCAGTGTCACTTCAACATCGTGTCTCTGAATTGGAGGCGACCAACGCTGGTTAGTGCCTTTTTGCTTCTCTTTGTCTTCACTGTAGACTGCTTTACATTCTGACCCTTTTTGTTTGATTGTCTCCTGCTAGGTATGACTCGGCAGATTTCCACTCTTGAGGAAAAACATTCCCGAGATCAGGCTGAATTGGCCCAGCGATGCTCTGACTTTGAGGAAAAGTACTCTCAAAGTCAGATTGAACTGGGTCAGGTCTCCGCTGCCTTAGATGATGCCAATGCACTGAGTTCTTCTCTTCATGCTCAGCTCAATTCTGAAAAGGTGATTTATGAAACTGTGCTTTGCCTTGTTGTGCTCCTATTACTTGCTTGGTGTTTGAGGGAGTTGACTTTTGTTTGCTGGAAGAAAAACGTATCCTTGCTGCTTCTCGCGACAGTCTTGAAAGATTGTATCATGATTCTAGCAACTCACTGACTATCTTGGAGAGGAGTCATCGCTTCACCATGGAAGAGTTAGACCACCAACGCTGTAAGCTGCAGGAATCCATGGATGAAGTGACCCGGCTCAAGCAGTTGATATCAGCGAAGGATGCTACTATCAAAGAACTCCGAGCTTCCAAGAAATCCATTGCCCAAGAGTTAGAAACTGCTCGGCTGGCTGCCAAGGTTGCCGAAGAAACTTCTGTTACTCTCAGAGCCCAGCGTGATAGGGCCATGGACAAGGCCATTCGGGCGGGGCGAATCTTGATGAGGAGACCCGGCGTGGTTGTTCCCGAAGATATAAAGGCTGATGTGAATGCCGCCCCTGATTCCTCGAGTCGTCCTTCCTCATCGATTGCTCTTGAGAAAAATATCACGAAATAGAAAAACATTTTGCGTGCTTTGAACGCGTGGTTAGCATGGTCAGACATTTGTTAGAGGACGTCATTTCAGTACGTGGACGATATTGTTATTTTCATATTGTTTCAGAATTCATCAGTTCATAAATTTGTAGTAGTAAAATGATGTGCGATGGTTTTGAAATTTGTTTGCGGGATATAGAAGCCATCCTTATATGAGTAATTGTGATCTTGTCAAATCGCCTTAAGTCGCTGCTGACTTAAGTCGATTGCTTCTGCTAATAGGGCGTAGTGGTCACCCTGAATTGCGTAGGCGCGAGCATGTTGCACCGGCTTAAGTTGCTGCCGACTTAAGCTGATTGCTTCTTTGGCAGGGCATAGTGGTCACCCCGAGTTAAGTAAGCGTGAGCATGTTGCACCGCCTTAAGTCGTTACCGACTTAAGCCGATTGCTCCGTTAGCAGGGCATAGTGGTCACCCCGAGTTAAGTAAGCATGAGCATGTTGCACCGCCTTAAGTCGTTGCCGACTTAAGCCGATTGCTCCGTTAGCGGGGTATAGTGGTCACCCCGAGTTAAGTAAGCATGAGCATGTTGCACCGCCTTAAGTCGTTGCCGACTTAAGCCGATTGCTCCGTTAGCGGGGTATAGTGGTCACCCCGAGTTAAGTAAGCATGCAAGTCAACCGTGAACAAACTGAGTATCTTTGAAGCCTTTCTTTATTGATGACATATTTCCATTTTACAGAGTACATTGTCGTCCCGATAGCTTTTGAAATACAGCTAGGGATAAAACTTCCTGAGGTGTTCTATGTTCTAGGAGTTCCCGACTTCTGTGCCATCCATCTGAGTGAGACGATATGATCCTGGCCGAGTGACTTCTGCTACCATGAAGGGTCCTTCCCATAAGGGCGATAACTTGTGTCGTCCCTCCCCCGTTAGAATTCGGCGGAGGACGAGATCTCCTACTGAGAAGGATTGCTGTCGCACGGCCTTGTCATGATAGCGCCTTAGAGTCTGCTGGTACCGTGCTGATTGGATTACCGCATTCAGCCGTTCTTCCTCGAGTATATCAATGTCTTCTAGCCTAGTGGCTTCGACTTTTGCTATGTTTTCGAAGATCAACCTTGGCGCCCCGGATTTGAGATCAGCGGGTAACACTGCCTCCGACCCATAGACCATGAAGAAAGGAGTGTTTCCATGCAGAGCTCGGCTAGGTTGGGTTCTTAGGCTCCAGACGACATAGGGCAATTCCCTTATCCATTTTCCCGCGAACTTTTCATTCTTATCGAAGACCTTTTTCCTGAGTGCCTCCAGTATCATCCCGTTGGCTCGCTCAACTTGCCCGTTGGCTCTCGGGTGCGCTACCGAAGCATACTTGATCTGAATGCCTTTTTGCTCGCAGAAACCGAAGAATTCTGAACTTGTGAAATTGGATCCTAGGTCGGTTATGATGCTGTTTGGTATCCCGAATCTGAATATTATGTCTTGTATGAATTCCACGGCCTTAGCTGAGGTCAAAGAGGCAATGGGCTTAAACTCTATCCATTTAGTGAATTTATCGATTGCTACCAATACATGAGTGTATCCTCCTTGAGCTTTCTTGAAAGGTCCAATCATATCCAGTCCCTAGCATGCGAAAGGCCAAGTTACTGGTATGGTCTGCAGTTGCTGTGCTGATAGATGTTGTTGTTTTGACAAGTATTGGCAAGCTTCGCACCTCTGAACTAACTCGGCTGCATCACTCTTCGCTGTTGGCCAATAGAATCCTGACCTGAAGACCTTCCCGATTAGTGTTCTGGATGCTGCATGTACTCCACATTGCCCAGCATGGACCTCCTCCAGAAGTCGTTTCCCAGTAGATGGGAGAATGCACTTCATGAAGACGCCTGATGCACCCCTTCTGTATAATGCTTCTCCAATGAGTGTGTAGTGGGCTGACTGTATTGCGATGCGTTCTGCTGCATTTTTGTCATCTGGTTCCTCTTCATTCTTTATATATCTGATGATCAGCCTTCTCCAGTCATCGGGGTCTGACCCGGGTTGATCCACGATATTACATTCTTCTGCTTGATCTGTTGAGATGCTCGGTTGTGGTATTTCTTGCACGAAGACTCCAGGTGGGATCTGAGTTCGGCTGGATCCTAACTTGGACAATACATCAGCTGCCGTGTTTCGATCTCTCTCCACATGATGAAATTCTAGACCTTCAAACTTATCTTCTAGTTTCCGGACGGCAGTGCAGTATTTTCCCATTGAATCCTTTGAACAGTCCCATTCCTTGTTTATCTGACTTATGACCACCAGAGAATCTCCGTATACCATTAATCTCTTGATGCCCAATGATATGGCGATGTTTAGTCCATGGATCAGAGCTTCATACTCGGCTGCATTGTTAGAGGCTGGAAATAACAGTTGGAGGGCATATTTGAGGTGTTCGCCTCCAGGCGCGATGAAGAGAATTCCTGCGCCTGTCCCCTGCAGCTTCAGCGAGCCATCGAAATACATCCTCCATACTTCTGCAGTTTCCGGGTTCTCTGGTATTTGTTGTTCAGTCCATTCTGATACGAAGTCAACCAATGCTTGGGACTTAATGGCAGTACGAGGTCGAAATTCAATGTCATGAGATCCCAGTTCACAGGCCCACTTAGCTATTCGGCCAATGGCTTCCTTATTGTGAAGAATATCCCCTATCGGAAAACCGGTGACTACTATGACTTTGTAGTCATCAAAGTAGTGACGCAGCTTGCGGGCAGTTAGAAGTACTGCGTATAACAGCTTCTGCACTTGGGGATACTTTTTATTCGAGGGACCCAGGACTTCACTGATGAAATAAACGGGGTGTTGCACAGGGTAGGCATGTCCTTCTTTCGCTCGCTCGACTACCAACGCGGTGCTTACCACGTGAGTCGTGCAAGAGATATATAGCAACAGATCTTCAGCCGGTTGAGTCGACGTGGCTCGCCGTGGTGGTTTCAGTACTGGTGGAGTTGTCAAGAATTTTTTCAGTGCATCCAAGGCTTCCTGCGCTTCTGAAGTCCACTGAAACTTGTCCACCTTCTTGAGTAGCTTGTAAAACGGTAAACCTTTTTCTCCCAGCCTGGATATAAATCTGCTCAGAGCTGCCATGCATCCGGTAAGTCGTTGAACCTTCTTTTGTGATCGTGGAGCTTCCATTTTCATGATAGCTTCAATTTTTTCCGGATTAGCTTCAATTCCCCGGTGGCTTACAATAAATCCGAGTAGCTTCCCCGCTGGCACCCCAAAAACACATTTTTCGGGATTAAGCTTCCACCGATACCGTCGTATACTGTTGAAAACCAGCTGCAAGTCTTCGATGAAGTTTTTCGAGTTCTCCGTTTTGATTACCACATCGTCTACGTAGGCTTCCACACGCTTGCCCCAGTGATCGGCTAAGCATGTTTGGATGGCTCTCTGATAAGTCGCTCCAGCGTTCTTGAGGCCGAACGACATAGAGGTATAACAGAAAGCGCCAAACGGAGTGATGAACGCCGTTTTTTCCTCGTCTTCCTTTGCCATGCTGATCTGATGGTATCCGGAATAGCAATCCAGAAAAGATAGCACAGAACATCCAGCGGTGGAGTCTACCACCTGATCTACCCTTGGGAGCCCGAAGGGATCCTTCGGACAATGTTTGTTGAGATCAGTATAGTCGACGCACATGCGCCAATCCACTTTATTCTTTTTGAGTACAAGAACAGGGTTGGCTAACCACTCGGGATGTAACACTTCTCTAATGAACCCAGCTGCGACCAAGCGGGCCAGCTCAGCGCGAATGGCCTCTCTCTTGTCGGGCGTGAAACGATGTAGTTTTTGCCGGATCAGCCTTGCTTGTGGATAGACCTTCAGTTTGTGCTCGGCCAGTTCTCTCGGGACTCCCGGCATATCCGCAGGTTGCCATGCGAATACGTCTCGGTTGTCTTGCAGAAACTGGTCGAGCGCGCTTTCCTATTTATCATCCAGGCTAGAGCTGATGATAGCAGTTTTGCTTCATCAGCAAACCCCAGATTGATCCTTTTAGTTTCTTCAGTCGGCCGCATAGAGGTCGCGGCTTGAGCTTCCTTCGCCGGTGCTGTGTGGTCTTCCTCAGGCTTAGAGTTTGCCTGGGTCGAAGAAGTCGTCGACGGTTTGGCAGTGAGGGCCACCTGGATGGCCACTCGGAAACATTCTGCGGCGCCTTGGAGGTCAGCACGCACAGTTATGATTCCTTGCGGTCCCGGCATCTTCAATATCATGTACGTGTAATGCGGAATGGCCATGAATTTTGCCAGTCCCGGCCTCCCGATGATGGCGTTGTACCCGCAGTCGAAGTTCGCCACTTCGAACCTCAGGAACTCGGTTCTGTAGTTTTCCGGAGTCCCGAAGGTGACGGGCATGTAGATGTGGCCCAACGGGTATTCTCCCTCAGTTGGCACGATGCCAAAGAAGGGAGTGTCTGACTCGTGGAGTTCTTTGAGGTGAACTCCCAAGCCTCGGAGTGTCCGGGGGAAGGTGACGTTGATGCTGCTCCCCCCGTCCACTAACACCTTCTTCACCCTGCTCTCTCGGATCACCGGATCGACGAGGAGCGGGTATTTGACCGGATGGTCGAAGTTGAGCCATTGATCCGCCCGAGTGAAGGTGATCGGGTGCTCCGACCACCGGTATGGGGCGGGAGGGCCGGTGGTCGCCACCAGTATCTGGCAATCATTGAGCTTTTGCTGTCTTTTGTTCTCCTGCGATCCGTGTCCGCCGAAGATGACGTTGACCTCCCTGTCAACACGCGGGAAAGCTCCTCCTCCTCCCTCCTCCTGCTGCTAAGGTTGTCGTGGTTCTTCTGGTCCTCCCCACGGTGGAGGAGGAGGTAGAGGTTGGAAGGGTCGGCCGTGCCCAACGGAATGCTTGAAATCCCGACAGTTCCGAAGAGTGTGGCCCATGTCCTTGTGGTACGGGCACTGGGCGTCGAGGATGTCGTCCAGTGTGCGCTCGCCTCCGCGAGGTCCTCCCCGGGCGCGAGAGGCAGGTGGTCCGGCGGCGTGCACCTCTTTGCGCGGTCTCTTCTCCCAGCATTTGTCAGGTTGCTGGCTCGTGTCGCGTCGTGGCGCTGCCGGTGCGGGTTTCGCTCCTCCGATGAGGTCCTGGGCTCGCTCGTCGGCGGTGATGTAGAGGTCGGCTTCCCGGAACAGCTCCTCGGAGGTAGCTGGCGCCTTCTGTAGTATGGCTCGGATGAAGGCCGAGTCATTGGATCCTCTGTAGAAGTCCTCGATCACGGCCGCCTCCGTGACCTCAGGGATACGGTTTCTCATGGTCTAGAACCGTTTGAGGTACGACCGGAGAGTTTCATCCCCCCGGCGCTTGATGGATTTGAGGTCCCATGGTTGCGCCGGTTTATCGGAGAGGGACTGAAAATTGGCAGTGAAGCGCCGACTGAAGTCGCTCCAGTCGTTGATGCAGTGTCGAGGTAGGTGTCGCAGCCATTGCAGTGCGTCTTGCCCGAGGACAATGGGTAAGTACGCAGTCATCACGTCTTCTGATGCTCCGGCGGCTCGAGCGGCGGTAGTGTAGACGGCCAGCCAGCCTCCTGGGTCCTGCTTAGGTTCATATTTATCGACATTGGATACCTTGAAGTTAGGGGGCCATTGAATGGCCCTAAGGCGTGGAGTAAGGGCAGACACTCCACATGTGTCCTCCTGTCGTCGGGGATGATGTCTGTCCTGGGGAGGGGAGTAGTTGTTGTGGTTCCTCGACCGTCCCCGAGCAGTTCCGCCAGTCGAGGCCGTTGTTGATTCGGCTCTGGTAGCTTGACTCCGAGTGGGGATGCCATGATCCCTGTCGTATTCCTCCCGGCGGCGTATCTCGTTCTCATGCCGTCGTTCGCGCGAAGCGTTGATAGAACTCCGCGCGTCTCGGCGACTGTTGATGGCGTGTCGCAAGTCGTTCGGCGGGTGAGCGAGAGGTAGAAGATGGTTGGCTGCCTGGGTGAGCAGGCGTCGATAGCCCTCGGCGTCCGGAGTCCGAGGGAGTCCGTCAGCTATCCGAGCTAGCACTCCTCTGACTTCACTCGGCGTGTTCATGGCTCGGGCGAAGTCGGGGTTCAGGTTACGGCCGAATAGTGGATTTTCTCGGCGCTGCCTTGCGTCTTGCTCGGCTTGTTCCTGAGCTCGTCGACGATCACGTCGTCGGGAGTTCCTTCGTTCCCTGAAGACGCATTCTTCCGGAGTTTCTCCCATCTCCGAGACCTCGTCTCGCGAGACAGGCTGCTCCGGATCCCGTTCTCCGGCTTGGTGATGTCTACGGATGTTTCGGCGCCAATTTCTTCGTCGACGGGATTCTCGCTGAGGTGGTTCCTCCCCAGGTGCGGTCGGCTCGTCGTCAGAGACGGGAGGCGACTCCGCTCTTCCGATGAAGAGAACGTCGGGGTAGAACGGCGTGGCTATCGTGGCGATCTTCTTTCGGAGAGTTGAGGGTAATGCTTCCCCGGTATTTTCGGAATTCGTTGGAGGAGGCTTCCTTCCCGGCGGATCTGCAACGCGGTGTAGAATTCCCTTTTCGTCGGCTATGGATGAGATCGTTCCAAAGCAGAACATGGATCCAGGACGGAAGGTGATCCTGCTGTTGATGGTGACGGCCATTGAGCTAGCTTAGATCGTTGACACACCCCCTACCTGGCGCGCTAGCTATCGGTGTTTTAGGTCCGACCGCACACCCGGGGTTGCCCCTCAAGGTGTTTTTAGGAGTAGGACGGTGTCGACGACTGTAGCAAAATGGTTCGTGCCAGTTGCACGAGGGACAGTGGACAATGTTTACAGGTTCGGGCCGCTTAGAGATGCGTAACACCCTACGTCCTGATGAGTATGCTTGGTGAATGAGGTTACAAGAGAGCTCTCTGAATTGAGAATGCAGAGAGTTGAAGTGGATGGCTAAGTAATAGGGTCGATCGTTCTGAAGGGGTGCCCCCTGGGCCTTATATATTCGGCTGTGGGGCGATACATGTGAATATGATAACAACGCGCGCCTAAAAGATAGTGAACTGTTCGAGTCTATCTCCCTATAATTCCGCCGACCTATCCTCGCGTGGCTCCGTTGCATGGGGGCTCCAGCGCGGGAAAGTCGGATCTCTGTTGTGGTCGCTCGCTCGACGTTGTGGGTCGTTCGGGTTTGCACCAATCCGACCTCGCGTCAACCTGCTTTGCTGATTGTTCCTCCCCAGACCCACGAAAGAATGGCCTTACGATTTATTGGGCCCTTGGGCCTTTTGTGAGGTCTTTTACTCTTTTAGTGGACCCGGGGGATATCTGTCCCCCACAGGCGCTACCTAGCAAGGTGGCACAAGTTGAGGCTGCCGGGCTAAACGAAGATGAGATGGCCCTCATCATCAAGCGATTCAAGACCGCGCTAAAAGGACGCAAGGAGCATCCCAACAAGAGCAAAGCAAAGGGAAAGCGCTCCTGTTTTAAATGTGGTAAGACTGGTCATTTTATAGCAAATTGTCCCGATAATGCTAATGACCAGGAACAAGATAAGAGCGGGAAGAGGGAGAAGAAGAAGGCCTACAAGAAGGCGAAGGGCGAGGCGCACCTTGGCAAAGAATGGGATTCAGATTGCTCTTCTTCCGACTCCGACGACGAAGGACTCGCTGCCTCAGCCTTCAACAAATCGTCACTCTTCCCCAACGAGCGCCACACTTGCCTCATGGCAAAGGAGAAAAAGGTAAGCGCTCGAGAAACCCCCAAGTATACTACTTCAAGCGATGATGATTCTAGTGATGATGAAGTAGATTATACTGAACTATTTAAGGGTTTAGATAGAGCAAAAGTAGATAAAATTAATGAGTTAATTGATGCTTTGAATGAAAAAGATAGATTGTTAGAGAAGCAAGAAGATATTTTGTATGAAGAGCATGACAAGTTTGTTAGTGTGCAAAAATCTCTTGCTTTAGAGGTTAAAAGGAATGAAATGCTATCTTCTGAATTATCTGCTTGTCATGAAACCGTGTCTAGCTTAAAGATTGTTAATGATGATTTAAATGCTAAGCTAGAAGTAGCTAATAAAACTAGATCTTGTGTAGAACATGTTGCCATTTGTAATAGGTGTAAGGATTTTGATGTTGATGCTTGTGTTGAACACCTTACATCAATTACTAAATTAAATAATGAGGTGGCAAGTCTTAATGCTCAACTTAAGACTTGCAAGATAGATTTTGATAAGTTAAAATTTGCTAGGGATGCCTACACCGTTGGTAGACATCCCTCAATTAAGGATGGACTTGGCTTTCGAAAGGAAGCCAAGAACTTAACAAGCCAAAGGGCTCCCATTCCCAACAAGGAGAAAGGGAAGGCCCCTATGGCTAGTAGTAATCAAAAGAATCATACTTTCATGTATAATGATAGAAAATTTTCTAGAAATTCTCATTATGACAGGAGTTATAATGCTTTTGATTCACATGCTATGATTGCTTCAAGTTCTAATTCTAATGGTAGGCCTAGGAGAAATTTTGTGTCTCATGCTCCTAGGAAAATGTGTAATAAACCTACCACTGTCTTTCATGCTTGCAACACTACATATGTACTTTCATGTAAAAATGAAAAAGTGGTTGCTAGAAAGTTGGGGTCCAAATGCAAGGGAGACAAGACTTGTATTTGGGTCCCAAAGGCTATTGTAACTAACCTTGTAGGACCCAACAAGAGTTGGGTACCTAAAACCCAAGCCTAATTTGCCTTGCAGGTTTATGCATCAGGGGGCTCAAGCTGGATTATCGACAGCGGATGCACAAACCACATGTCAGGGGAGAAGAAGATGTTCACCTCCTACGTCAAGAACAAAGATTCCCAAGATTCGATCATCTTTGGAGATGGGAACCAAGGCAAGGTTAAAGGACTAGGAAAGATAGCCATTTCATCCGAGCATTCCATATCCAATGTGTTCTTAGTTGAATTGCTCGGGTATAATTTATTATCTGTCATTCAACTATGTAATATGGGTTATAATTGTCTATTTACCAATGTAGATGTGTCTGTCTTTAGAAGGAGTGATGGTTCATTAGCTTTTAAGGGTGTACTAGACGACAAACTCTACTTAGTTGATTTTTCGAAAGAGGAGGCTGATCTAGATGCATGCTTAATTGCTAAGACTAGCATGGGCTGGCTGTGGCATCACCGTCTAGCACATGTTGGGATGAAGAATCTTCATAAACTTCTAAAGGGAGAACATGTGTTAGGTCTAACCAATGTATTTTTCGAAAAAGATAGACCTTGTGCAGCTTGTTAAGCAGGTAAACAGGTGGGAAGCACTCATCACAGCAAGAATGTGATGACCACATCAAGACCTCTAGAGCTACTTCATATGGACCTCTTCGGACCCGTCGCCTACCTCAGCATCGGGGAAAGTAAGTATGGTCTTGTTGTTGTTGCTGATTTTTCCCGCTTCACTTAAGTATTCTTTTTGCAGGATAAATCAGAAACCCAAGGGACCCTAAAGCGCTTTCTAAAGAGAGCTCAAAACGAATTTGAGCTCAAGGTGAAAAAGATAAGAAGCGACAACGGGTCCGAGTTCAAGAACTTACAAGTGGAGGAGTACCTTGAGGAGGAAGGAATCAAGCACGAGTTCTCCGCTCCCTACACACCACAACAAAACGGTGTGGCAGAGAGGAAGAATAGGACGCTTATCGACATGGCGAGGATGATGCTTGGAGAATTCAAGACGCCCGAGCGGTTTTGGTCGGAAGCTGTGAACACAGCTTGCCACGCCATAAACCGGGTCTACCTTCATCGCCTCCTCAAGAAGACCTCGTATGAACTTCTAACCGGTAACAAACCCAACGTTTCATACTTTCGTGTATTTGGGAGTAAATGTTATATTCTAGTAAAGAAAGGTAGAAATTCCAAATTTGCTCCCAAAGCTGTAGAAGGGTTTTTGCTAGGTTATGACTCAAATACAAAGGCGTATAGAGTCTTCAATAAATCATCGGGTTTTGTTAAAGTCTCTAGCGACGTTGTATTTGATGAAACTAATGGCTCTCCAAGAGAACAAGTTGATCATGATGATGTAGATGAAGATGACGCTCCAACGGCCGCAATTCGCACCATGGCGATTGGAGATGTGCGACCACAGGAACAACAAGAGCAAGATCAACCCTCTTCCTCAACGACGGTGCACCCCCTAACTCAAGATGATGAACAGGTTCCTCAAGAGGAGGCGTGTGATCAAGGGGGAGCACAAGAAGACCCAGCAATGGAGGAAGAAGCACCACGGGCCCCTCCAACTCAAGTCCGAGCGACGATTCAAAGGAATCATCCCGTCGACCAGATTCTGGGTGATATAAGCAAGGGAGTAACTACTCGCTCAAGACTAGCTAACTTTTGTGAGCATTACTCGTTTGTCTCTTCTATTGAGCCTTTCAGGGTAGAAGAGGCCTTGCAAGATCTGGACTGGGTGTTGGCCATGCAGGAAGAGCTCAACAACTTCAAGAGGAATGAAGTTTGGAGCCTGGTGCCACGTCCCAAGCAAAACATTGTGGGAACCAAGTGGGTGTTCCGCAACAAGCAAGATGAGCACAGAGTGGTGACACGGAACAAGGCTCGACTTGTGGCAAAAGGTTAAGCCTAAGTCGCAGGTTTGGATGTCGAGGAGACTTTTGCTCCTGTGGCTAGGCTAGAGTCTATTCGTATTCTATTAGCCTATGCCGCTCACCAGTCTTTCAGGTTGTTCCAAATGGATGTGAAGAGCGCTTTCCTCAACGGGCCAATCAAGGAGGAGGTGTACGTGGAACAGCCCCCTGGCTTTGAGGATGAACGGTACCCCGACCATGTGTGTAAGCTCTCTAAGGCGCTCTATGGACTTAAGCAAGCCCCAAGAGCATGGTATGAATGCCTTAGAGATTTCCTAATTGCTAATGCTTTCAAGGTTGGGAAAGCCGATCCAACTCTTTTCACTAAGACTTGTGATGGTGACCTATTTGTGTGCCAAATTTATGTTGATGACATAATATTTGGTTCTACTAACCAAAAGTCTTGTGAGGAGTTTAGCAGGGTGATGACACAAAAATTTGAGATGTCAATGATGGGCGAGTTGAACTACTTCCTTGGGTTCCAAGTGAAGCCACTCAAGGACAGCACCTTCATCTCCCAAACGAAGTACACACAAGACCTTCTCAAGCGGTTTGGGATGAAGGACGCTAAGCCCGCGAAGACACCAATGGGAACCGACGGACATGTCGACCTCAACAAAGGAGGTAAGTACGTTGATCAAAAGGCATACCGGTCTATGATAGGTTCTTTGCTTTATTTATGTGCTAGTAGATCGAATATTATGCTTAGCGTTTTCATGTGTGCTAGATATCAATCCAACCCAAGGGAATGTCACCTTGTGGCCTAAAAGGGAAATAGGATCAAACCTTTTCCAATAAGAATTTTGGTGGTTGAATTGCCCAACACAAATTATTGGACTAACTAGTTTTCTCTATATTATGAGTTCTACAGGTGCCAAAGGTTCACAACAAACCAATACAAGTCAAAAGAAAGGGTTCAAACAAAGGGAGCAAAGTTAAGCCGAAGGCAGCCCTGGTCTGGCGCACCGGACTGTCCGGTGTGCCACCAGACAGTGTCCGATGCACCACCGGATAGTGTCCGGTGCACCAGGGAATCCAACTCCAAACTTGCCAGTCTCGGGAATTCTGGGAGCCGCTCTGCTATAATTCACCGGACTGTCCGGTGCACCATCGGACTGTCCGGTGTGCCAGCGGAGCAATGGCTACTTCGCGCCAACGGTCGTCTGCAGAACGCATTCAATGCGCTACAGTGCGCGCCAGAGTCAGAGCAGCGTCAGAAGGCGCACCGGACAGCGTACAGTGACTGTCCAGTGCAACACTGGACTGTCCGGTGACCTAGAAGACAGGAGCTCCAACGGTCGAACCCTAACGGTCGGGTGACGTGGCTGGCGCACCGAACAGTGTCCGGTGGCGCACCGGACTGTCCGGTGCGCCATGCGATAGACAGCCTCCTAACGGCCACTTTTGGTGGGTGGGGTTATAAATACCCCAACCACCCCACCATTCATTGAATCCAAGTTTTGAGACTTCCTACACCTTACAAGAGCTATAGCATTCAATACAAGACACACCAAAGAGATCAAATCCTCTCCCAAGTCCAAAGATCATTCCAAAACAAATTAGTGACTAGAGAGAGTGACTTGTGTTCATTTGAGCTCTTGCGCTTGGATTGCTTCTTTTCTTTCTCATTCTTTCTTGTGATCAACTCAATTGTAACCGAGGCAAGAGACACCAATTGTGTGGTGGTCCTTGCGGGGACTTTGTGTCCCGTTTGATTGAGAAGAGAAGCTCACTCGGTCTAAGTGACCGTTTGAGAGAGGGAAAGGGTTGAAAGAGACCCGGTCTTTGTGACCACCTCAACGGGGAGTAGGTTTGCAAGAACCGAACCTCGGTAAAACAAATCACCGTGTCACACTCTTCATTTGCTTGTGATTTGTTTTCACCCTCTCTCTCGGACTCGACTTTTATTCTAACGCTAACCCTGGCTTGTAGTTGTGCTTAAACTTTGTAAATTTCAGATTCGCCCTATTCACCCCCCCTCTAGGCGACTTTCAATTGGTATCAAAGCCCGGTGCTTCATTAGAGCCTAACCGCTCGAAGCGATGTCGAGAGATCACGCCAAGAAGGAGATGGTGACCGGTGACAAGCCCGCTACAAGCCACGGGAAGGCTCCATCGGGAGAGTCTCGCAACAAAGGGAAGGAGAAGGAATCCTCTTCTCACAAGTCACATCGGAGTGGCGAAAAGAAAAAGAAGATGAGGAAGGTGGTCTACTACGAGACCGATTCTTCATCGCCATCCACCTCTGGCTCCGACGCGTCGTTCGTAACTTCTAAGCGCTATGAGCGCAAGAAGTTTTGTAAGATTCCCCTACACTATCCTCGCATTTCTAAACATACTCCATTACTTTCTGTTCCATTAGGCAAACCACCGATTTTTGACGGTGAAGATTATAACATGTGGAGTGACAAAATGAGGCATCACCTAACCTCACTCCACACTAGCATTTGGAACGTTATTGAGTTTGGTGTATAGGTACCATCCGTAGGGGATGAGGACTACGATTCGAATGAAGTTGCCCAAATCCGGCACTTCAACTCCCAAGCCACCACTATACTCCTCGCCTCTCTAAGTCGAGAGGAATATAACAAGGTGCAAGGGTTGAAGAGCGCCAAAGAGATTTGGGATGTACTCAAAACGACGCACGAAGGAGATGAGGTGACCAAGATCACCAAAAGAGAGACGATCGAGGGGGAGCTCGGTCGATTCATGCTTCACCAAGGGGAGGAGCCACAAGCGATGTACAACCGGCTCAAGACCTTGGTGAACCAAGTGCGCAACCTCGGGAGCACCAAATGGGATGACCATGAGATGGTCAAGGTTATTCTAAGATCACTAGTTTTTCTTAATCCTACTCAAGTACAATTAATTCATGGTGATCCTAGATACAAAATAATGTCTCCCGAGGAAGTGATAGGTAAATTTGTGAGCTTTGAGCTAATGATCAAAGGCTCCAAAAAGATCATCGAGCAAGGCGCATCCTCCTCCGTACCCGAAGCACAACCCGTTGCATTCAAAGCAACGGAGGAGAAGAAAGAAGATTCTACTCCAAGTAGAATTCCCATCAACGCCTCCAAGCTCGACAATGAGGAGATGGCGCTCATCATCAAGAGCTTCCATCAAATCCTCAAACAAAGGAAGGGGAAAGAGTACAAGCCCCGTTCCAAGAAAGTATGCTACAAGTGTGGTAAGCCGGTCATTTTATGGCAAAATGTCCATTATCTAGTGACAGTGACAGGGGCGACGACAAGAAGGGAAAGAGGAGAGAAAAGAAGAGGTATTGTCGGCGTCTCGGACCCCAGGGGGGGGGTCCCTTGGACCGACCAGTGAAATGCTGCGTGCCCCTGCCCAGATGGGTTGGCGCAGGATGGAACACAAGAGGTGGGACAAGCCTTGTATTATCCTGCACCAGGGGTGCCGCTCGTAGTAGGCGTTACAAGCGCGTCGCGTGAGAGAGAGAGAGACGCAGAGTTCGTCCGCCGGTTCCCTCGCGCGAACCCCTCTCATGGTGGCCCTGGACCTATCTTTTATAGAGGCAAGGAGAGGATCCAGATGTACAACAGGGGGCGTAGCTATGCGCTAACGTGTCCGGCAGTGGAGTGCCTAAGCCCTGTGTACATGCCAACGTGGCCGTTGGCGGAGAGCTTGGGCCCTGTACATGTGATGGCGTGGCCGTCGGAGGAGCGCCTGAGTCCTGTAGGAGCACAACTGGTAGCACGGTGAGGATCCTGCTGACGTCTCCTTGCTATCATAAGGGGCTGAGAGCCACCGGCGTCATGGCGCACGCGGGGCACCATCATTACCCGTCGCCGGGGTAAGCCAGATGGGACACCGGTCTTGTTCCTTGTAGCCTAAGCAGGCTAGGAATAGGGAAATGATGTATCCCCTGTTAGCGCGGTCGGTCCGAGCCCAGGGTTGGTCGAGGCGGAGACTTCTCTTGAGGCCGAGGCCGGGGTCGGGCGAGGACGCGATTCCGCCCGAGACCGGGGTCGAGGCCGAGTCCGGGGGTCGGGCGAGGTGGAGACCTCCTCCCGAGGCCGGAGCCTGAGGTCGGGCGAGGCGGAGACCTCCTCCCGAGGCCAGAGCATGAGGTCGGGCGAGGCGGAGCTTCCTATTGCGCCCGGGCTAAACTCGGTGGTTGATCGTGACTTGTTGTCAGTCGTCGCTGGGGTGGCTGACACGGCAGTCGGAGCGGAGCGAGCGGCGCTATTTTCCTGTCATGTCAGACAGTAAAGAAGAGGGGTGAAGTGACTGCGGTCACTTCGGCCTGGCCGATTGAGGCGCGTGTGTCAGGATACGGCATCAGGCATCCCCTGCATTTAATGCGCCTGCGAAGCGGTCGGTTGGTGAGGCGGTCTGGCCAAGGTTGCTTCACAACGAAGCCTGCCCTAGCCCCCCCTCGGGAGAGCTGAGGGGGCGCCCGCTACCTAAGGAGGCCCTCGGGCGAGGCGTGAACTCGTCTGGGACTACTGTTCCAACCCGAGGCTAGGCTCGGGTGAGATCGCGTCCCTCAGGTAGATGAAGTCTTGGCTTGAACCGCACCCGTCAGTTGGTTTGAGGGTGTTTACCAGCCATAATTAGGAGCGTTGGGGGTACCCCTAATTATGGTACCCGAGAGTAGCCCTCGAGCCTCGAAGGGAGTGATGGTACTCGCTTGGAGGCTTTTGCCGCGTTTTCGGTGAGGGGACCGACCTTTCTCGGTTTTTGCCTTGTTCTGGTGGGTGCGCGCGAGCGCACCCGCTGGGTGTAGCCCCCGAGGCCTCGGAGGAGTGGTTTGACTCCTCTGAGGTCTGAATGCTTTTCGTGATGCTTCGGCCGTTCTAATCGTTCCCTCATGCGGCCCGATCGTAGCCTAGGTGCGTGGTCGGGTTCCAAGTTATCAAGCTGGTATGTTGACGCTGTCAACAGTTTTGGCCATAGCCGGGCGCGAGAGCAGCCCCCGAGCCTCTGCACGGAGCGAGAGGACGATCAAGGACTTTCCCGACTTCTATTATACGCCCTTGCGTCGCCTTTCCGCAAGGAGGAGGGGGGAAAGCGCCATGTTGCCCTCGGAGGGCGCCGAACATGGTGTTTCCAGTGAGCTGCTAACGGGTGATCCGAGTGGACGCCCATGCCCCGTTCGTTAGGGGTCGACTGGTGGCCCAGAGGCGCGCTCCAAAAGTACCTGCGGGTGATTTGCCAGACCCAGACCCCTTCGATAGGGCCCGAGGGAGGCATCGGGCTCGATGCCTCCCTCCGGTGGGATTCCGTTACAAATCGTTCCCGCCGGTCTCGGAAATGTCCTAGGGTACCTCGGGAGCGTAGCCCGAGCCTCGGCTATGTATCGAACATACCCAGAGTCATCCCTCACTCTGCATGCTCTGGGGCGACTGTCGAACCCTTCCGAGGGGCCAGCCCACGAACCCCTGATTAGTAGTGGGCACGGAGCCCGAGCGCTCTGGGGCGGCTGTCGAACCCTTCCGAGGGCCCAGCCTTCGAACCCCTGATCAGTAATGGGCTTGAAGTCCGAGTGCTCTGGGGCGACTGTCGAAACCCTTCCGAGGGGCCAGCCTTCGAACCCCAGATAAGTAGGAGGGCTCGGGGCCCGCTTCCTTCGCCGGGAAGGATCCTTTCCACAACATCCCCTTTCCCGGTCCCTGTAGCAAGAGAGAGAGAGAGAGGAGGAGGGGAAGGATATGAATTTAAATAAGGTGGCGCACCTTTTTTGACGCGGTCATTATGGCGAAGGCAAAGCGGCGCCCGCCTCGCCTGCCAGAGGTGTCGCCTGCTCCGTTCGGGAGTTATTGCGACGGGACGGGCGATTCGCGTGGCGCCCGCTGTGCGCGCGAGCTGTTTGAGGAACGGGGCACGAGCGCGTCGTCTTCACACCATGGGAGAGGGCTCTCGCGTCGCTTCAGGAGGGGACGCGAGCCTGCAGGTGACTTGACCGCTGCCTTCGCTCGTCTGCCGCTGTAGTTATTGCCGGCCCGCTTTTGACCATGCCAACCGTCGTGCCTACCCCGCGGCTGACTGACCCATGGCCGTCACCGTTAACTGGCACTGTTGGGTCATGCGCAGGGCTACCTCGAGTCGCGGTACTGGTTCCGCAGTCGAGGAGGCGCAGCATTGGCGCCAGTGGCGGTGTAACTTCTCGCACGTCGTAACCGGCGCGCCGGTTACATGACATGCATGAAAGGAAAATGTGCCCTTGGGCCATTTCTAAGTATTTTGGTGATTGAGTGCCAACACAAGTGTCTTTGTGTAAAATGGTGGACAAAGTGCAAATCATGTCAAAAGGTATGTTTCTAGACTTAGTACATTGTTTTATGGACTAATGTATTGTGTCTAAGTGCTGGAAACAGAAAAAATTGAATTGGAAATGAGATGGCTTTGTTCAGCCAAAGCCTGCTCAGTCTGGGTTCACCGGACTGTCCGGTGGTGCACCGGACAGTGTCCGGAGCGCTAGGCTGGCTCTGGCGAACAGGCTGCTCTCGGGACTTCGACGGCGGTGTACGGCTATAATTCACCGGTCTGTCCGGTGAGCCGTTCACAGGCGAACTCGTCGCTCTCAGGAGATGATTAACAGCGTACGGCTAAAATTCACCGGTCTGTCCGGTGGTGCACCGGACTGTCCGGTGAGTCAACAGTCAGCCAGGGCAACGGTCGGCCGAGGATTCCGCGCGTGACGCGTGGCCGAGCCAACGGTCACATTGGTGCACCGGACTGTCCGGTGTGCACCGGAGAGTGTCCGGTGCGCCAACGGCTCTCAGACTCCAACGATCGGCTTCGCCAAAGAAGGAAGGATATCTGCACCAGACAGTGTCCGGTGGTGCACCAGACTGTCCGGTGCGCCAGTCGACAGAAGGCAAGATCTGCCTTCCAGGGTTGCTCTCAATGGCTCCTAGCTGCCTTGGGGCTATAAAAGGGACCCCTAGGCGCATGGAGGAGAACACCAAGCATTCCTTGAGCACTCTTGATCACTCACACTCCATTCTTGCACACTTGTTCGACATTCTAGTGATTTAAGCTCCGTTCTAGTGTGCTAGTCTTTTGAGCTTAAGTCTGGGTCTTGTGTGTGTGTATTTGCTGTGATCTTAGTGTCTTGTGTGAGTTGCTAATCCCTCCCTTGCTTCGTGCTTCTTTGTGAACTTCAAGTGTAAGGGCGAGAGGCTCCAAGTTGTGGAGATTCCTCGCAAACGGGATTAAGAAAAGCAAGCAAAACACCGTGGTATTCAAGTGGGTCTTTGGACCACTTGAGAGGGGTTGATTGCAACCCTCGTCTGTTGGGACGCCACAACATGGAGTAGGCAAGCGTTGGTCTTGGCCGAACCACGGGATAACCACCGTGCCATCTCTGTGATTGATATCTTTGTGGTTATTGTGTTTTGTTGAGACTCCTCTCTAGCCACTTGGCGATTATTGTGCTAACACTTAACCAAGTTTTTGTGGCTTAAGTTTCAAGTTTTACAGGATCACCTATTCACCCCCCTCTAGGTGCTCTCAATTGGTATCAGAGCCGTTCTCTTCGCAAAGGGACTAATCGCCCGAAGAGATGGATCCTAAGGGGAAGGGAATCGTGATCAACGATAAGGAGAAGGAGTCCTTCGTCAACGAGCCTAAGGATGACAAGCCTACCGACTCGGGCTCGGGCCACAGATGCAAAGATGGAAAGAAGAAGACGAGACACATCAAGGAGATCGTCTACTACGACGACAGTGATGAGTCCACTTCTTCTCATAAGGACAACGACGACAATGACTACAACAAATGAAAGACGGTTAACTCAAACTTTTCTTTCGATTATTCGCGTATTCCTCAAAGTTCTAATTCACATTTGCTCTCCATTCCTCTCGGCAAGCCTCCACACTTTGATGGGGAGGACTACGGATTTTGGAGCCACAAAATGCGTAGTCACCTGTTCTCTCTCCATCCAAGCATATGGGAGATTGTTGAGAATGGAATGAAGTTTGATAGCTCGGATAGTCCTATTTTTATTAATGAACAGATTCATAGAAATGCACAAGCTACTACTGTGTTGTTAGCCTCCTTGTGCAGGGACGAGTACCATAAGGTGAGCGGCTTGGACAATGCCAAGCAAATCTGGGACACCCTCAAGATCTCTCATGAGGGGAATGGCGTCACCTTGCTCACCAAGATGGAGTTGGTAGAAGGCGAGCTCGGAAGATTTGCGATGATAAGGGGCGAGGAGCCAACCCAAACATACAATCGGCTCAAGACCCTTATCAACAAAATAAGGAGCTACGGAAGCACGCGATGGACGGACCATGATGTCGTCCGCCTAATGCTAAGGTCCTTTACCGTTCTTGATCCACATTTGGTGAATAATATCCGTGAGAATCCCAGGTACACCAAAATGTCGCCCGAAGAAGTCCTTGGAAAATTTGTAAGCGGGCGAATGATGATCAAGGAGGCGAGGTACGTGGACGACGCACTGAATGGTCCAATCAATGAGCCTCAACCCGTTGCTCTCAAGGCAACGAGAAGCAAGGAGGCGTTACCTAGCAAGGTGGCGCAAGTTGAGGCAGCAGGGCTCAATGATGAAGAGATGGCCCTCATCATCAAGCGCTTCAAGACGGCGCTTAAGGGTCGCAAGGGACAGCCAAGCAAGACCAAGACAAAGGGGAAGCGCTCATGCTTCAAATGTGGTAAGCTTGGTCATTTTATTGCTAACTGTCCCGATAATGATAGTGACCAGGAAAAGGGAAACAAGAGGGAGAAGAAGAAGAATTACAAGAAGGCCAAGGGCGAGGCACATATCGGAAAGGAGTGGGATTCGGATTGCTCCTCCTCTGACTCCGACAATGAAGGACTCGCCGCCACTGCCTTCAACAAGTCATCCCTCTTCCCCAACGAGCATCACACATGCCTCATGGCGAAGGAGAAGAAGGTATGTACTCGGGATACCACTTATGCTTCTTCAAGTGATGATGATTCTAGTGATGACGATGAGATAGACTATTCTAGTTTATTTAAAGGCTTGGATAGAATTAAAATTGGCAAAATTAATGAGTTAATTGATGCCTTGAATGACAAGAATAGGTTACTAGAAAAGCAAGAGGATTTGTTGTATGAAGAGCATGATAAATTTGTTAGTGCACAAAATTCACTTGCTTTAGAAGTTAAACGAAATGATATGCTTTCTTGTGAAATATCTACTTGCCATGAGACAATTTCTAGCTTAAAGAGCATAAATGATGATTTAAATGCTAAGCTAGAAAAATCTAGTAAATTAACATCTTGTGTAGAACATGTTGTGATTTGCACTAGGTGTAAAGATTTTAATGTTGATGCTTGTAGTGAACACCTAGATTGCATTTCTAAATTAAATGATGAAGTAGCTAGTCTTAATGCCCAACTTAAGACTAGCAAAAGTGAATTTGACAAATTAAAATTTGCAAGGGATGCCTACACGATTGGTAGACACCCCTCAATTAAGGATGGTCTTGGCTTCAAGAGAGAAGCCAAGAACTTAACAAGCCATAAGGCTCCCATCTCCGCCAAGGAGAAAGGGAAGGCCCCTATGGCTAGTAGTGTGCAAAAGAACCATGCTTTTATGTACTATGATAGGAGACAATCTAGAAATACTCATAGGAGGTGTAATGCATATGATGCTTTTGATTCTCATGCCATGTTTGCTTCTAGTTCTTCCTATGTGCATAATAGAAATGTTGGTAGGAGAAATGTTGTTCATAATATGCCTAGGAGAAATGTTGTTAATGATCCTAGGAAAGTTAATGAACCTTCTACAATATATCATGCTTGCAATGCTTCATTTACCATTTGTAGAAAGGGTAAGAAGGTAATTGCTAGGAAATTAGGGGCAAGATGCAAGGGAGATAAATCTTGCATTTGGGTCCCTAAGACAATTTTGACTAACCTTGTAGGACCCAACAAGAGTTGGGTACCTAAGACCCAAGCCTAAATTTGCCTTGCAGGTTTATGCATCCGGGGGTTCAAGCTGGATTATCGACAGCGGATGCACAAACCACATGACGGGGGAAAAGAGGATGTTCTCTTCCTACGTCAAGAACAAGGATCCCCAAGATTCAATAATATTCGGTGATGGGAACCAAGGCAAGGTAAAAGGGTTAGGTAAAATTGCTATTTCAGTTGAGCACTCTATTTCTAATGTGTTTTTAGTTGAGTCGCTTGGATATAATTTGTTATCTGTTAGTCAATTATGCAAAATGGGATATAATTGTCTATTTACAAATGTAGATGTGTCTGTCTTTAGAAGATGTGATGGTTCACTGGCTTTTAAGGGTGTACTAGACGGCAAACTTTATTTGGTTGATTTTGCAAAAGAAGAGGCCGGTCTAGATGCATGCTTAATTGCTAAGACTTGCATGGGCTGGCTGTGGCATCGCCGCTTAGCACATGTGGGGATGAAGAACCTCCACAAACTTCTAAAGGGAGAACACGTGATAGGTCTAACTAATGTACATTTCGAAAAAGATAGACCTTGTGCAGCTTGTCAAGCAGGGAAACAGGTGGGAGGCTCTCATCACACCAAAAATGTGATGACCACATCAAGACCCTTGGAGATGCGTCATATGGACCTCTTCGGACCCGTCGCCTATCTAAGTATAGGAGGAAGTAAGTATGGTCTTGTTATAGTTGATGATTTTTCCCGCTTCACTTGGGTATTCTTTTTGCAGGATAAATCTGAAACCCAAGGGACCCTCAAGCGCTTCCTCAGGAGAGCTCAAAATGAGTTTGAGCTCAAAGTGAAAAAGATAAGGAGCGACAACGGGTCCGAATTCAAGAATCTTCAAGTGGAGGAGTTCCTTGAGGAGGAGGGGATCAAGCACGAGTTCTCCGCTCCCTACACACCTCAGCAAAATGGTGTAGTAGAGAGGAAGAACAGGACGCTCATCGATATGGCGAGGACGATGCTTGGAGAGTTCAAGATCCCCGAGCGTTTTTGGTCGGAAGCCGTGAACACGGCTTGCCACGCCATCAACAGGGTCTATCTTCACCGCCTCCTCAAGAAGACTTCATATGAGCTGCTAACTTGTAACAAACCCAATGTGTCTTATTTTCGTGTATTTGGGAGCAAGTGTTATATTCTTGTGAAGAAAGGTAGAACTTCTAAATTTGCTCCCAAAGCTGTAAAAGGGTTTTTGTTAGGTTATGATTCAAATACAAAGGCGTATAGGGTCTTCAACAAATCATTGGGTTTGGTTGAAGTCTCTAGCGATGTTGTATTTGATGAGACTAATGGCTCTCCAAGAGAGCAAGTTGTTGATCTTGATGATGTAGATGAAGAAGACGTTCCAACGGCCGCAATGCGCACCATGGCGATTGGCGATGTGCGACCACAGGAATAATTGGAGCAAGATCAACCATCTTCCTCAACTATGGTGCATCCCCCAACCCAAGATGACGAACAGGTACCTCAAGTGGAGGCGCATGATCAAGGGGGAGCACAGGATGTTCAAGTTGAAGACGAAGAAGCACCTCAGGCACCTCCAACCCAAGTTCGAGCATCGATTCAAAGGAATCATCCCGTCGACCAAATATTGGGTGATATTAGCAAGAGAGTAACTACTCGTTCAAGATTAGTTAATTTTTGTGAGCACTACTCCTTTGTCTCTTCTATTGAGCCTTTCAGGGTAGAAGAGGCCTTGCTAGATCCGGACTGGGTGTTGGCCATGCAGGAGGAACTCAACAACTTCAAGCGCAATGAAGTTTGGACTCTGGTGCCTCGTCCCAAGCAAAATGTTGTGGGAACCAAATGGGCGTTCCGCAACAAACAGGACGAGCACGGGGTGGTGACGAGGAACAAGGCTCGACTTGTGGCAAAAGGTTATGCCCAAGTCGCAGGTTTGGACTTTGAGGAGACATTTGCTCCTGTGGCTAGGCTAGAATCAATTCGTATTTTGCTAGCATATGCCGCTCACCATTCTTTTAGGTTGTACCAAATGGATGTGAAGAGCGCTTTCCTCAACGGGCCGATCAAGGAGGAGGTGTACGTGGAGCAACCCCCTGGCTTTGAGGATGAACGGTACCCTAACCACGTGTGTAAGCTCTCTAAGGCGCTCTATGGACTTAAGCAAGCCCCAAGAGCATGGTATGAATGCCTTAGAGACTTTCTAATTGCTAATGCTTTCAAGGTTGGGAAAGCCGATCCAACTCTTTTTACTAAGACTTGCGATGGTGATCTTTTTGTGTGCCAAATTTATGTCGATGACATAATATTTGGTTCTACTAACCAAAAGTCTTGTGAAGAGTTTAGCAGGGTGATGACGCAAAAATTCGAGATGTCGATGATGGGCGAGTTGAACTACTTCCTTGGGTTCCAAGTGAAGCAACTCAAGGACGGCACCTTCATCTCCCAAACAAAGTACACGCAAGACTTGCTAAAGCGGTTTGGGATGAAGGACGCCAAGCCCGCAAAGACGCCGATGGGAACTGACGGACACACCGACCTCAACAAAGGAGGTAAGTCCGTTGATCAAAAAGCATACCGGTCCATGATAGGTTCTTTGCTTTATTTATGTGCTAGTAGACCGGATATTATGCTTTGCGTATGCATGTGTGCTAGATTTCAATCCGATCCATGGGAGTGTCACTTGGTAGCCGTGAAGCGAATTCTTAGATATTTAGTCGCTACGCCTTGCTTCGAAATCTGGTATCCAAAGGGGTCTAACTTTGACTTGATTGGATATTCAGATTCCGACTATGCTGGATGTAAGGTCGATAGGAAGAGTACATCGGGGATGTGCCAATTCTTAGGAAGGTCCCTGGTGTCGTGGAATTCTAAGAAACAAACTTCCGTTGCCCTATCCACCGCTGAGGCCGAGTACGTTGCCGCAGGACAGTGTTGTGCGCAACTACTTTGGATGAGGCAAACCCTCCGGGACTTTGGCTACAATATGAGCAAAGTCCCACTCCTATGTGACAATGAGAGTGCTATCCGAATAGCGGAAAATCCTGTTGAGCACAGCCGCACAAAGCACATTGACATCCGGCATCACTTTTTGAGAGACCACCAGCAAAAGGGAGATATCGAAGTGTTTCATGTTAGCACCGAGAACCAGCTAGCCGATATCTTCACTAAGCCTTTAGATGAAAAGACCTTTTGCAGGCTGTGTAGTGAGCTAAATGTCCTAGATTCGCGGAACTTGGATTGATTCATAGCATGCATGCCTTTGATCATGTTCCTTATGTATTTTGTTGCTTATGTATGGTGCTCAAGTTGTACAAACACTCCCTGGACCTCACAAGTCCTTTTTGCAAGTGATGCACATATTTAGGGGGAGCTGTGCTACAACTTGACCCTTTGAGACTAACCGTTTGCTTGAGTTTGCTTGATTTAGTCTCAAAGGAAGTTTGAAAGGGAAAAGGTGGACTTGGACCATGAAAGACTTCCACTGCACTCTGATGAGAGGGTAACTTATTCCAAGTTCATCTCAAGTCCTTCAATTGCCTTTATATTCTTATTTGAAGATTTTGGTGAGCCAATGGGGTTAAAGGGCCAAGATTGATCCCGTTTTGGTGCTTGATGCCAAAGGGGGAGAAAATAAAGGCCAAAGAAATAAATGGATCAGCTACCACTTGAGTAATTTTGAAAATGGTAAATTAGAGCTTTTGGTTTGTCAAAACTCTTTTATTGTCTCTTGTAATTTTGAAAATGGTAAATTAGAGCTTTTGGTTTGTCAAAACTCTTTTATTGTCTCTTTTGTCAAAAGTTGGCCTCTTGTGGGGAGAAGTGTTGATTATGGGAAAAAGGGGGAGTTTTTGAAATCCTTGATCAATTTCTTTTGGAATACCTCTCTTTATGTCTCTACAAGTGAATTTGACTTAGAGATAGGAAATTGAGTTTGATTTGCAAAAACAAACCAAGTGGTGGCAAAGAGTGATCCATATATGCCAATATTGATTCAAAACAACTTTTGGTTTTCATTTGCATTGATATTGCACTTGTTCTAGTTGCTTTATGTTGTGTTGGCATAAATCACCAAAAAGGGGGAGATTGAAAGGGAAATGTGCCCTTGGTCCATTTCTAAGTATTTTGGTGATTGAGTGCCAACACAAGTGTCTTTGTGTAAAATGGTGGACAAAGTGCAAATCATGTCAAAAGGTATGTTTCTAGACTTAGTACATTGTTTTATGGACTAATGTATTGTGTCTAAGTGCTGGAAACAGAAAAAATTGAATTGGAAATGAGATGGCTTTGTTCAGCCAAAGTCTGCTCAGTCTGGGTTCACCGGACTGTCCGGTGGTGCACCGGACAGTGTCCGGAGCGCCAGGCTGGCTCTAGCGAACAGGCTGCTCTTGGGACTTCGACGGCGGTGTACGACTATAATTCACCGGTCTGTCCGGTGGTGCACCGGACTGTCCGGTGAGCCGTTCACAGGCGAACTCGTCGCTCTCGGGAGATGATTAACGGTGTACGGCTAAAATTCACCGGTCTGTACGGTGGTGCACCGGACTGTCCGGTGAGTCAACAGTCAGCCGGGGCAACGGTCGGCCGAGGATTCCGTGCGTGACGCGTGGCCGAGCCAACGGTCACATTGGTGCACCGGACTGTCCGGTGTGCACCAGAGAGTGTCCGGTGCGCCAAGGACTCTCAGACTCCAACGATCGGCTTCGCCAAAGAAGGAAGGATATCTGCACCGGACAGTGTCCGGTGGTGCACCGGACTGTCCGGTGCGCCAGTCGACAGTAGGCAAGATCAGCCTTCCAGGATTGCTCTCAACGGCTCCTAGCTGCCTTGGGGCTATAAAAGGGACCCCTAGGCGCATGGAGGAGAACACCAAGCATTCCTTGAGCACTCTTGATCACTCACACTCCATTCTTGCGCACTTGTTCGACATTCTAGTGATTTAAGCTCCGTTCTAGTTTGCTAGTCTTTTGAGCTTAAGTCTGGGTCTTGTGTGTGTGTATTTGCTGTGATCTTAGTGTCTTGTGTGAGTTGCTAATCCCTCCCTTGCTCCGTGCTTCTTTGTGAACTTCAAGTGTAAGGGCGAGAGGCTCCAAGTTGTGGAGATTCCTCGCAAACGGGATTAAGAAAAGCAAGCAAAACACCGTGGTATTCAAGTGGGTCTTTGGACCACTTGAGAGGGGTTGATTGCAACCCTCGTCCGTTGGGACGCCACAACGTGGAGTAGGCAAGCGTTGGTCTTGGCCGAACCACGGGATAACCACTGTGCCATCTCTGTGATTGATATCTTTGTGGTTATTGTGTTTTGTTGAGACTCCTCTCTAGCCACTTGGCGATTATTGTGCTAACGCTTAACCAAGTTTTTATGGCTTAAGTTTCAAGTTTTACAGGATCACCTATTCACGCCCCCTCTAGGTGCTCTCAATGCGGGCCCGCTTCCTTTGCGCCGGTCCGCCGGATGTGGTCGAAGCCGAAGGGGCGCACAGTTGCGGTGCAGTTGGATGCCCGTCGCGTGGCAGTCCACCCTTTCGACCCCCGGTTTCTGTGAAGATGGGAGAGCGCTTGTAACCGCGGGACGGTTACGTGCCTCGCGTGCGGCGGTTCACCTTCTTCATGCTTCAGATCAGCTCGTATGATGTGTGGGTCCCAGCCCCCGTGTCGTGGGGGGGAACCCTGAAGTATGTCAGTGGAGATTTCGCCCGTGATGCTAAGGGGTGCAAGTGAGGAGGTCTGCCTATAAAAGGGGAATCGATTCCCTAGACAGTGGCCATGCCTTCGTCCTCCCCTCATGCATTGCACCCTTCCACCTTTTGAGCCCCCGGATGGGGTGCTCCAGCGTCGCCTTGCTCTTGCTGTCTTTGGAGGAGCGCGGCCTCGTGGAGATCGGCACCTTTCAGCCATCGCTCGGCTTTAAGGATTTTCGTTGTGCAGCCCGGCTGCATTCCCTCACCAATGGGCAGTTTGGTGGGGGGAAGCAAGCCGGGCTATGGCCTCTGCCCCGCCCTCAGCTTCAAGGATCTTCGTCATCCTTGCTGAGGCGGAGGGAGAGCTGAGCCGGGGTTCACCTCTGCGTAGGCAGCGGCCCGCTCCTTCCTTCAGTGATCTAGGGGGAAGGGCGTTCGCCGCCTGTGGCGCTGGTAGTCGTCGCGCGGCTGGCTCCCCGGCACGAGCGGCTCTGGTGCTGCCTCCTGTGCCGCCCCCACTGCTGGTCCTTGCTGCGCCGCTGACTGTTGGGGGTCGCATAACACGTCGCACGCCGCGAGGGCGGCGTTCGTGTTCTGAGACGGCCCCGTTCTCGTTCTCGTGGCGAGGACGGGAGTGAGGACCTGCGGGTGCGCTTTGGGGCGAACGACGCACGCCGGTGTGGCTCCGTCTCTTTGGCTTTAATGGCTGGTTTTCGTCTCTCGAGGGCGAGGGCCTCTTGGCTGCAGCGTTTGCCCTGAAGCCGTTGCTGTAGCTGTCTAGCCGCCCGATACGGAGGTTGTTGTCGCTGCTGCTGGAGCGGCTGCCAGCGGGCCACTCGGAGTTTGTTGTTCCGCAGGCCCTCTGGTATGGAGGTTGTTCATACCCGCAGGAATGGAACCAGAGTCCCGTTTGTAAGGAGATATACCGGGTTTTTGCCGAAGCAAAATGTAACCGCTTCAAGCGCTTAGACATTTGTCGTAGGTCGGGAGAACCGTCGAGGGTTCTGCCGACGTCTAAGTCTGTTTAGCATAGTTACCCCCAAGTATATGTGTTTGTTCTTTGTGGCTGTCGAGGCCTGAACATTTGGGTATTCGAGAATGAAGCTGTGTGTCTTCCTCATTCCGAGCGCTGGGACTTGCCTGTTGGCTAGCCGAACCACTTAACCAAGCGTCGGTTGCCTTTCGCGGAAGGTGACGAGTGAGGTGTCCGTATCCCGGAGGCGTAGTAGTCCCTTGGCTCGGTCGGCCTTGCCGCTCTAGGCTTCCCTTGCTCAGTTTTTGGAACCCTCGGCTGCTCTGCGATGAGCCGGAGCCGGAGGCAGCGGTGTTAGCGCGGACAGACGCGGAGTCGGCTCAGAAAGAGACTTCGTCGGCCCGGGAGATGGCGGCTTCCCAGGCCGAGGAAGATGTGGTAGCAGCCGCTAGAGCTTGGCCAAGACACCTGCTGGCGCGGTGCTGGCGTCCTCCCTTAGGTGGAGGTCCTTCTGCCCGGGTCGCCGTCCGAGGCCGAGCCATGTTCCACCGAGGGTGGAAACAACGCCGAGGGTGCTACTGCTCCCCCTACCGATGCCCGAACCTGCAGGAACAGTTTGTCTGTAGCATGCGCATGCTTTTTCGCGGCTGCTGAGGCCTAAACACTTTATCGTCGTGTTTAAAAAGCTGCGTCTTCTCTCCTCTTGTTTTGAGCATCACGACTTGTCTGTCAATAGCACAATCGTTTATCTAAGCGAGAGTTACTTTTCGCGGAAGGTGATGAGTGAGGTATCCGTATCCCAGAGGCATAGGAGTCCCTCGGCTCGGTCGGCCTTGCTGCTTACGTGCACTCTCATTTGGTCAAAGGATTCCATTATTGATACAGTCGAGAAGGCACGAAAGTCGTTTTCTACCCGAGTGTTAGGACTTGTTCGGTAGCAGGATCGCTTATCCGATCATGAGTTACTTCTCGCGGAAGGTGATGAGTGAGGTATCCGTATCCCGGAGGCGTAGGAGTTCCTCGGCTCGGTCGGCCTTGCCGCTTACGTGTACTCTCGTCGTTCTCAGGATCCCACTATCGATACGGAAGTCGAAAGCACAAAAGTTGTTTTGGTAGAAAATTTTTCTGAGGAAAATTTTGATGCAGAGGGGGTTCCCCCCTTCTAGCCCCCGAGGGAGGGTCGGGCTTTACCGAGGCAAGGCCGACCCTTCCTTGACGGTTAGACTTTGTGTATGTAAACGAGGTACATGAACGACTTAAAACATCTTAAGGGTAGAAGCGACGTAGCTGTTGGATGTTCCAAGCGTTGCTGTAGACCTCACCTTGGTCGTTGGCCAGCTTGTATGTTTTGGGCTTCAAGATCTTGGCGATGATGAAGGGCCCTTCCCAGGGAGGAGTGAGCTTGTGGCGCTCTCGGGCGTCCTGTCGCAGGCGAAGCACCAAGTCTCCCACTTGGAAGCCTCGGGACCAAACGCTTCGGGCGTCGTAGCACCGCAGCGACTACTGGTATCGTGCCGAATGTAGTAAGGCAACATCCCGAGCCTCGTCGAGTTGGTCCAGCGAGTCTTCTCGGCTGGTCCGGTTGCTTCGGTCGTCGTATGCCTTGGTCCTCGGGGACTCGTATTCTAAGTCTGTGGGGAGGACGGCCTCGGCCCCATAGACTAGAAAAAATGGCGTAAAACCCGTGGCGTGGCTCGGCGTCGTCCTCAGACTCCAGACTACCGAGGGTAGCTCTTTCATCCACCGCTTGCCGAACTTGTTGAGGTCGTTGTAGATCCTTGGTTTGAGCCCCTGCAAAATCATACCGTTGGCACGCTCCACCTGCCCATTTGTCATGGGGTGGGCTACGGCGGCCCAGTCCACACGGATGTGGTGGTCCTCGCAGAAGTCCAGGAACTTCCTGCCAGTGAATTGGGTGCCGTTGTCGGTGATGATGGATTTCGGGACCCCAAAGCGATGGATGATGTTGGTGAAGAACGCCACCGCCTGCTCGGACCTAATGCTGTTTAGGGGTCGGACCTCGATCCACTTGGAGAATTTGTCGATAGCGACCAGCAGGTGTGTGAAGCCCCCGGGTGCCTTCTGTAAGGGACCGACAAGGTCCAGACCCCACACAGCAAACGACCAAGTGATGGGTATCGTCTGCAAGGCCTGAGCGGGCAGATGTGTCTGCTTTGCGTAGAATTGACACCCCCGACAGGAGCGCACAATCCTAGTGGCGTCGGCCACCGCGGTTGGCCAGTAGAAACCTTGTCGGAAGGCATTCCCCACGAGGGCTCGAGGCGCTGCATGGTGGCTACAAGCCCCCGAGTGTATTTCTTGCAATAGTTCTTGTCCTTGGGCGATAGATATGCATCGTTGGAGGATGCCCGAGGGGCTGCGGTGATAGAGCTCTTTTTCATCACCTAGCAAGACGAATGACTTGGCGCGCCGATCCAGCCGCACGAGCTTTGGTCTTGTCGATGGGAAGCTCTCTGTCACACCCTGGCTTTAAAGGACAAAGCCGGGTGCATCTCATACATGCGCCAAGAAGACAACATATATAATAACAGAGTGTATAGAGATAAATGTCATAAAACATCAGAGTATTTATTACATAGTGGAAGACTTATTACAAAATAAAAGAATAAATATAAAACGAACTAAGGATCGTCGGCGCAAATGTCAACTGAGAAACGCCACCTAGATCAGATCATACTCCTCGCCTTGTGGCTCCTCCTGAACCACCTGTTCTTCTCCTGTGGGGGGGGTGTGAGACAGCAAGAGTGAGCTCACACATGTTCATCGCTCAACAAGTTGGGGGGAATAATGTGGCATGAACTCACCAAAGGTGGGAGTTCATGAAGTGTAAGGCTGATCAATGAAATAAAGGTTGAAGTTGAGCATTGCTTTTATAAGTTGGTCAAAATTTTATTAGCAGTTACTAAGTGTAAGTGAATACCAAACCATAGAAATAATAAGTAAAAGTAATAATAAAATAATCCCAAATGCAATGAAATGACATATTATGTTTAAGTTCCATAGTTTATTCATGTGAGTGTCCGAGCCGCTCATGACCGTGAGCACGGCTAGTATACCAGTTTTACACTCTACAGAGGTTGCGCATCTTTACCCACAAGTCGTGTTACCCATTTGCCACGGAGTTGATCAGACTCCATACACCTCTACCGAGGAAGCGAGGCAGGGTACCACTACGAGGCCTTTACAAAGTTTCACTAGCTTCAGACTACCCGCTACAGTTTATAGGAAGTTCCAGTGCAGGGTTCTTGCCTGACCGCCATCGCAGCAAAATCAACCCAAGGACCTCCCTACACTGACCACTCCCCTACTGCCCTTGCCCCTTTTGGGTAAGGTAGCCCTCCACTAGCTTTCCTAGTTAATCAGCCAAGGGCGTCCCATTAAACCCTTGTGGTAGCACTGTTTTCCCGGGTGGTTCTCCATGTTCCCATTAACATAATGATCTTAACATGAACAGTAAAGAATAAAACAGATAATAAGAAGTATAACAATGAGTGATGAATATCTCTATACCCAAATCCACGTAAAGCGATAGCATGAACTACCCAAAACTTTAGTAGTAAAACCAGGGGTGAAACAAGGTATAAAGATAGTCAAATCTAGGGTATCCTATTGGGTCCCAGCAAAATTATCCTATACAGATCATTATGATTAATAAGAACATGAATGGGTAAAATAAGTGATCAAGGGCACAACTTGCCTTCAACGAGCTCCTGCTCAGCTATCTCTACTTGTTGAACCTCAGATTCCACAGTGGCTTGCTCGTCTACTCGCATCAACACAATACATACATAGCATAGCATAAATTAACATCACATCAAACATGCAAATGGAATATACAGTAATAAACTAGACATTAAAATATGATCACCAGAACTGGAATCATTAAATTTGGAGTTATATATATTAAGTTATGAAATTCCAAAGATTTTATGCATTTAATATAGGGTTAAGTGAGAAATAAATTTTAATGTGTATTTCATGTAAAAACAGTGGTACTATTGGGTAGACAATAATATTATAAAAATTTAGGAACTGGAATGGATCAATTTGGAGTTCATATGCAATTTCTATGAATTAAACAAGTTTCTGTAATTAATTTAATGTTAAAAATCTATTTCTAAATTAAATTCTCTGATTTTCTAATCCTCTGGACCGGGCCTCAAATTCCAGAAAGCGCAGGGGTGTTGGCGCAAAAGATCCTAAGACACAGACTAGCCAGGGAAGGACTGAGGGTTGATTCCCGTTTTCCCCGAGGGTTCTTTAGCGAGATGGCCATCGCGAAGGGGTAAGCTCAGATCCTAGCCGTCCGATCTCTGCCTTGCGGCCCAGATTAAAACCCCCAACAGAGATACGATACGCAACCAGGGCGGTTGGATCAGCGATCCACGGCTCGCGTCAACCGAGCCCGCAGATCAATCCTACGTCGTCCGATCGAAGATCAACGGCCTCGATTTAATGTCGTGAAGGGGTATCTCCTGCTTCTAATCAGAGCCGTTAACCCCTGGATCAACGGTTCACGAGACCCCAACACTACTCCTCGCCAGCAGTCGCCGGACTTGGGCGGCGGGTTCCATTCCAACGGCGGCGAGTCCACCGGAGTTCGGCCATTTGGCGCTACGGGGTCCCATTCTCTATTCCGAATAGTGCTTCGTGAAGAAAATAACATGGCAGACTATATGAGAAGCAACTCACCAGAGTTAGGCGCTGCGAGCATCGATTTTCCCAGCAATGGCGGATTCAAGGCGGAGCTCAACTTCGACGAGGAATTAAGGTCGCCCCGAGGGTCCACACAGCGTGCTAGAGACGTGGCTGCCTTGCCCGAAACAAACCGAATCCCCACCGACAATCCGACGTGGTTAGAGAAAGGCATGGAGGAATCCTGGCTTGGCGGCTCTCCTCACCTGGCGATAATGGCGCTGACCCCGCGATGACGACGCTACGAGGCGGTTCTAGGCAAGGAGAAGGGGGAATGAGTCCACGGCTCCACGGATTTATATCCAGCTTGGTCGGTTGCGCCGAGCTGGCGAGATTCGCGCGATGGCAGCGGCGTTCGTTGCGGCAGTACGGTTATGGCAGGGGAATATCAACAGTGTTCCTATTCCTATGACAGACTGACCCCGGTTGACAGCGATGAGTGAGAGAATAGCGCAGGCTGTCCCACTTGTCGGCGCCAACGCCCGACGGTGCGCGCACGAAAGGCACCGGCTGAGGAGGGGGCCCACGAGGTCAGGAACTAGCGAGGTGGCTGCGGTCCCACCAGCCAGCACCTGATGCGCGTGCATGAGTCAAACCGGCCAAGTGGCCCACGCGGCAGCGACCGAAGGCGAGAAGGAATGCTGTGCAGGAGGCGGTTGGGCCGAAGGGAGGAAGGGAAAGCGGGCCATTGGAGCGCTTTGGGCCCAAATCGAGTTCTTTTCCTTTTTCTCTTTATTCTTTTCTTTTCCTATTTATTTTTCTTTTCATTTTAGATTCTAAATTTTGAATTCAACTTTGTGATGAATTTGTCCTCAGTTTTAAATGTGCCATTAAAGTACTGACTTTGAAGATACATCTTTATATATGTTTTATGTAAATTTTATACTCTTTCTCTTTCTTTTCCATTTCTTTTCTTTCCTTCTCTATTTCAAGCCAAATTGCTAATTGGGTGTCAATCCACATCTCCAATTATTATAATATTTTTATTCATCTTACTATTTTATTAAATGCACAAGCAATTGAACTCCAACATGATGCATCATTCTTTTATTTAGTATATTTATTGGTAGCCAAGGTTAATCCTATTATTTGAATTATGCAAAAATGAGATTAACAACACAAGTGGTCAAATGAACCCTTTTATATTTCTCATTTCTTGTACATTCTATTACTCTTCACTATTTGGGTATTACAAATCCTACCCCCCTTAGAAATAATCTCGTCCTCGAGATTTAAGAAGATCTAGGGAAAAGGTGGGGAAAATCTATACGAAGCTCTTCTTCTCTTTCCCAGGTTGCTTCATCCTCTCCATGGTGACTCCATTGTACTTTGCACATCTTTATCACCTTATTCCTTGTAACCCGAGTCAAAGTGTCCAGAATCTTGATTGGGTACTCAGCATAAGTCAGATCATCTTGAATGCTAAGGTCTTCCATTGGTAGTTGCTCCTCAGGTACCCTGAGGCACTTCTTTAGCTGGGACACATGGAATACATCATGTACATCTGATAGATGATCGGGTAACTTCAGTTGATATGCAACTTCTCCAACTCGCTTTAAGATCAAGAAAGGTCCAATGAAGCGAGGGGACAACTTTCCTTTAACTTTAAATCTCATCATACCTCGGATCGGTGACACCTTCAGATACACGTGATCACCCTCCTTAAACTCTAGTAGTCTTCTCCTATTATCAGCATAGCTCTTTTGCCTGGATTGTGCAATTCTCAAATTTTCTATTATCATTCGAACTTGTTCTTCTGCCTCTTGAATAAGTTCAGGCCCAAAGAACTGTCTTTCTCCAGTTTGATCCCAATACAGTGGAGTCCTGCATTTTCTACCATACAGAGCTTCAAATGGTGACATCTTCAAACTGGCCTGATAGCTATTATTATAAGAAAACTCAGCATAGGGTAAGCTCTTCTCCCAACTGCCACCATGCTTGAGAGCACAAGCTCTTAACATATCTTCCAGCACTTGATTAGTTCTCTCTGTCTGTCCATCAGTCTGGGGATGGTAGGCTGAACTAAAATTCAACTTTGTATCCAAACTCTCATGCAATTTCTTCCAAAACCGAGAAGTAAACTATGATCCTCGATCTGACACGATCTTCTTAGGCACTCCATGTAGACAAACTATCCGAGTCATATACAATTCTGCTAGCTTGGCTCCCGTGTAATTAGTCCTCACAGGTATGAAATGAGCCACTTTGTCAATCTGTCTACAATCACCCAAATAGAGTCATACCCAGCAGGGGTGCGGGGTAGTCCAACAATAAAATCCATACCAATTTCTTCCCATTTCCACTCAGGAATCTTAAGCGGGTGCAATAGTCCAGCGGGTCTTTGATGTTCGGCCTTGACTCTTTGACACACCTTTCATTTAGCCACATGTGCAGCAACATCTCGTTTCAGTCCATACCACCAATACTTTTGCTTCAAATCCTGATACATCTTAGTGCTACCAGGGTGGATAGAATAATCAGAATCATGAGCTTCTTTCAATATAGCCTCACGGAGGCTATCGATCTCTAGAACACATATCCGATCTTTGAACCATATAGTACCTTGCTCATCCTCCGTGAATTCCGGAACTCGACCATCCGTGATCAGATCCTTAATCTCTTGAATCTTAGCATCTCCAACCTGACCTTTACGAATCTCTTGCTCCAAGGTAGGTTCCAACTCAATGGTGACTCCTTCAGTATGAGTAACAATTCCCAAATTGAGTCTCTCAAAGTCTTTTGCTAATTCATCAGGTAGCTGGACAACGAAAACGGAGTGAACATGCTCCTTCCGACTCAAGGCATCTGCAACCAAATTCGCCTTGCCTGGGTGATAGTGAATCTCCAAATCATAATCTTTGATGAGCTCCAACCAACGACGTTGTCTGAGGTTGAGATCCTTCTGAGTGAATATATACTTCAAACTCTTATGATCCGTGTACACTTGGCACTTAGTTCCCATAATATAATGTCTCCAAATCTTAAGTGCGTGCACGACCGCTGTTAGTTCCAAATCATGAGTGGGGTAGTTCAATTCATGCTTATGCAACTGACGAGACGCGTAGGCAATCACATGTCCTTCTTGCATGAGCACACATCCCAATCCTTGGCCACATGCATCACAATAAACATCAAATCCTTTCTGTAGGTCAGGCATAACCAACACTGGAGGTGACATCAATCTCTCCTTCAATTGATCAAAGCTTTCTTGGCATCTCTCATCCCACTTGAATTCTCTTCCTTTCTCCAGAAGTGATGTCATAGGCTTGGCAATCTTAGAGAATCCCTCAATAAATCTCCGATAATATCCTGCGAGTCCCAAGAAACTCCGAATCTCCGTAACTATAGTGGGCACTCTCCACTCCATTATCTCCTTCACTTTAGCAGGATCCACTGCTATTCCTCCATTAGATATAATATGACCAAGGAATGGCACCTTGTCAATCCAAAACTTGCACTTGCTGAACTTAGCGTAGAGTTGATTATCTCGCAGCTTTTGTAGCACCAACCTTAGATGTTGTTCATGATCACTTTCATTCTTAGAATAGATAAGAATATCATCGATGAACACCACGACGAATCTGTCCAAATACTCCATAAACACCTTATTCATCAAATTCATGAAATAAGCTGGTGCATTGGTCAATCCAAATGACATGACAGTGAACTCATATAATCCATATCGGGTTGAGAAAGTCGTCTTAGGAATATCTGATGGTCTAATCCTCATCTGATGGTAACCGGATCGGAGATCAATCTTCGAGAATACCCTGGCTCCTCGCATCTAATCAAACAAATCCTCGATACGGGGTAACAGATACTTATTCTTCACAGTAACATCATTAAGTGATCTATAGTCCACACACATCCTCTGGGATCCATCCTTCTTCTGTACAAATAGAACCGGTGCTCCCCAAGGTGAGGAACTCGGACGAATGTAACCAGCCTCTTGTAACTCCGTCAACTGCTTCTTAAGTTCCTTCAACTCCTCTACGGACATCCTATATGGCCGTTTAGAAATAGGGGTGGTTCCAGGTAAGAGATCAATAACAAACTCAACTTCTCTATCAGGTGGCATCCCTGGTAACTCCTCTAGAAAGACATCTGGAAAATCTCTAACCACCCGGATGTTGTCACCAACAAACTCCTCAGGCATAAAGAACATTGCACGCATGGATGAGGAGGTTACTGCAATATTAACTTGAAATCTTTCTCCTTTAGTGGTAGTGAGTTCTACGGTACCTCTACCACATGCTATAACGGCCTTTGCCTTTCTTAGCCATGACATACCAAGGATCAGATCTATACTGCTTGACTCTAATATTATAGCAGTAACTCCAAATTCTCTACCCATAATGGTCAATGTCAATCTACGTGTCATTTGATTTGCCTCAATAGGCCCTTTGGGTGTAATTACTATCATGGGTTTTCTCATATTTAGCAGTGCTATTTCATTTGTGTTGGCATATCTAGCAGACATGAATGAATGTGTAGCACCAGAATCAAATAATATGGTTGCAGGAATTGCATTAACATAAAACATATCAAGTACGATGTCCCCACCATCCGGAGTAGCATCAACGCTGACTTGATTAACCTTGGCAATAGAATATCCCTTGCCAGATCCTGGAGTTTGCTGCCTGTTCTGAACTGGAGTAGTAGCAATCCTCTGTGGGCAGACATTTGCATAATGACCCGTCTTCCCACACTTGAAACACGTAGTGCCTGGACTCTGTCCTGCAAACTTCGTCGGGGTGCCAGTGGGAGTGGCCTGACGAGTAGGTGTCCATGGAGACCCCTGTGGAGCATACTGAGCTGGGCGTGGTCCTCCTGGTCGAGTAGGTGTACCCTGTGATGAAACATAGCGGGGACGAACACTGCTGCTACCCTGTCCCTGTGAGATAGCCTTCCTCTTCAAATCACCCAGTTGAACACGCTTGTGTTCAATAGCAAGAGCCTTATCAAGCAGCCTCTGAAATGATGGAAATGTGTGTGCCACAAGAGCATACTGCAGTGGCCCATTAAGTCCTTCAATAAAATGCTCCTGCTTCCTCTCATCTTCAGCAACTTCTTCCGGAGCATATCTCGACAGCTGAATAAATTTGTCTCTGTACTCGCTGACTGACATGTTACCTTGCTTCAATGACAGAAACTCCTTCTTCTTGATCTTTATCATACCAGCTGGAATATGGTAGTTCCTGAACTGCGTACTGAACTCTGCCCAAGTAATAGTGTCAGCAGCATCGTGGGCAGCAGTATATGAATCCCACCAGTCAGCAGCAGGACCTATCAGACGTCTAGAAGCATATAAAACCTTCTCCCGGTCCGTGCATTGTGCAATATTCAGCATCTTCTCAACGGATTTCAGCCAATCATCCGCGTCCAGTGGATCAGGTGAGCTTGCAAATGTAGGTGGCTTATGACTCATGAACTCTCTATGCTTGTCTCGGGGTGGAACTGGTGGTGGTGGTGGAGGCAGTGGTACTTGTTGCTGCTGTTGCTGCTGTTGTTGTTGTTGCATTTGTTGTTGTTGGGCCCTCCTTTCCTGGCGTATCTCCTCTCGCTCTTGGCGTAACTCCTGTCGTATATCTTCTCTTTCCTGACGCATCTCCTGGCGTTCTTGCTGCATCTGGGCACGCATACCAGCCATAGTATCCGCCATTTGCTGCATCACCGTCATCTGAGCAGCAACCAGTGGGTCAACTCCGCCTGGTGGAGGATTCATCTATGCAGGCTGTGGCTGAGGTTGTCTATATATCCTTCGAGTGTGTCGGTTAGGAGGCAAATCAATTCCACCACCCCTCTTGGTATTGACCATCTGAGTTAGATGCATATGGTAAGAGAGAGCAGTAAACAAGGCAGTAATTACGAATCATGTTACTTTGGGGGATTTATTAGCTAAGCAGTTTAATGTTTTACCTACCATAGCTAATTTATTACCTTATGCTGGCACATACTAAGATGTCCATATATAATACTTCAATCAATCAAAGAAGCAAATCAGACATTTTCCACCAGAACAATCAAACAACATTTTTTAAATATAGAAAATAGTTTTGATTTGGTCTTAGGCCTCCTATCTCTTAAAATGTCATAGGGGTAGGGATTCCAAGGTGTGAAATCCATCTTGTCTCAGAGTAGAAAAGGTAAGAATGATCAGAGTAGAACAGTGGAAGGTGAGACAGGATCAAGATAAGTATAGGAAGAACTAGAGTAAGGTAAGCATAGAATAAATCAGAATAAGGTAAGTAGGTAAGGGTTTTGTCCATTTCTATCTAGGTTTCGTCATACAGTCAACATTTCCTCTGATACCACTTCTGTCACACCCGGGCTTTAAAGGACAAAGCCGGGTGCATCTCATACATGCGCCAAGAAGACAACATATATAATAACAGAGTGTATAGAGATAAATGTCATAAAACATCAGAGTATTTATTACATAGCGGAAGACTTATTACAAAATAAAAGAATAAATATAAAACGAACTAAGGATCGTTGGCGCAAATGTCAACTGAGAAATGCCACCTAGATCAGATCATACTCCTCGCCTTGTGGCTCCTCCTGAACCACCTGTTCTTCTCCTGTGGGGGGGGGGTGAGACAGCAAGAGTGAGGTCACACATGTTCATCGCTCAACATGTTGGGGGAATAATGTGGCATGAACTCACCAAAGGTGGGAGTTCATGAAGTGTAAGGCCGATCAATGAAATAAAGGTTGAAGCTGAGCATTGCTTTTATAAGTTGGTCAAAATTTTATTAGCAGTTACTAAGTGTAAGTGAATACCAAATCATAGAAATAATAAGTAAAAGTAATAATAAAATAATCCCAAATGCAATAAAATGACAGATTAAGTTTAAGTTCCATAGTTTAATCATGTGAGTGTCCGAGCCGCTCATGACCGTGAGCACGGCTAGTATACCAACTTTACACTCTGCAGAGGTTGCACATCTTTACCCACAAGTCGTGTTACCCATTTGCCACGGAGTTGATCAGACTCCATACACCTCTACCAAGGAAGCGAGGCAGGGTACCACTACGAGGCCTTTACAAAGTTCCACTAGCTTCAGACTACCCGCTACAGTTTATAGGAAGCTCCAGTGCAGGGTTCTTGTCTGACCGCCATCGCAGTAAAATCAACCCAAGGACCTCCCTACACTGACCACTCCCCTACTGCCCTTGCCCCTTTCGGGTAAGGTAGCCCTCCACTAGCTTTCCTAGTTAATCAGCCAAGGGCGTCCCATTAAACCCTTGTGGTAGCACTGTTTTCCCGGGTGGTTCTCCATGTTCCCATTAACATAATGATCTTAACATGAACAGTAAAGAATAAAACAGATAATAAGAAGTATAACAATGAGTGATGAATATCTCTATACCCAAATCCACGTAAAGCGATAGCATGAACTACCCAAAACTTTAGTAGTAAAACCAGGGGTGAAACAAGGTATAAAGATAGTCAAATCTAGGGTATCCTATTGGGTCCCAGCAAAATTATCCTATGCAGATCATTATGATTAATAAGAACATGAATGGGTAAAAGAAGTGATCAAGGGCACAACTTGCCTTCAACGAGCTCCTGCTCAGCTATCTCTACTTGTTGAACCTCAGATTCCACAGTGGCTTGCTCGTCTACTCACATCAACACAATACATACATAGCATAGCATAAATTAACATCACATCAAACATGCAAATGGAATATACAATAATAAACTAGACATTAAAATATGATCACCAGAACTGGAATCATTAAATTTAGAGTTATATATATTAAGTTATGAAATTCCAAAGATTTTATGCATTTAATATAGGGTTAAGCGAGAAATAAATTTTAATGTGTATTTCATGTAAAAACAGTGGTACTATTGGGTAGACAATAATATTATAAAAATTTAGGAACTGGAATGGATCAATTTGGAGTTCATATGCAATTTCTATGAATTAAACAAGTTTCTGTAATTAATTTAATGTTAAAAATCTATTTCTAAATTAAATTCTCTGATTTTCTAATCCTCTGGACCGGGCCTCAAATACCAGAAAGCGCAGGGGTGTTGGCGCAAAAGATCCTAAGACACAGACTAGCCAGGGAAGGACTGCGGGTTGATTCCCGTTTTCCCCAAGGGTTCTTTAGCGAGATGGCCATCGCGAAGGGGTAAGCTCAGATCCTAGCCGTCCGATCTCTGCCTAGCGGCCCAGATTAAAACCCCCAACAGAGATACGATACGCAACCAGGGCGATTGGATCAGCGATCCACGACCCGCGTCAACCGAGCCCGCAGATCAATCCTACGTCGTCCGATCGAAGATCAACGGCCTCGATTTAATGTCGTGAAGGGGTATCTCCTGCTTCTAATCAGAGCCGTTAACCCCTGGATCAACGGTTCACGAGACCCCAACACTACTCCTCGCCAGCAGTCGCCGGACTTGGGCGGCGGGTTCCATTCCAACGGCGGCGAGTCCACCGGAGTTCGGCCATTTGGCGCTACGGGGTCCCATTCTCTATTCCGAATAGTGCTTCGTGAAGAAAATAACATGGCAGACTATATGAGAAGCAACTCACCAGAGTTAGGCGCTGCGAGCATCGATTTTCCCAGCAATGGCGGATTCAAGGCGGAGCTCAACTTCGACGAGGAATTAAGGTCGCCCCGAGGGTCCACACGGCGTGCTAGAGACGCGGCTGCCTTGCCCGAAACAAACCGAATCCCCACCGACAATCCGACGTGGTTAGAGAAAGGCATGGAGGAATCCTGGCTTGGCGGCTCTCCTCACCTGGCGATAATGGCGCTGACCCCGCGATGACGACGCTACGAGGCGGTTCTAGGCAAGGAGAAGGGGGAATGAGTCCATGGCTCCACGGATTTAGGGCCTGTTTGGTTCACTACCTCAGTTGCCACACTTTGCCTAACTTTTCTGCCTAAGGTTAGTTATTCAATTCGAACGACTAACCTTAGGCAAAGTGTGGCACATTTAGCCACAAACCAAACATGCCATTATATCCAGCTTGGCCGGTTGCGCCGAGCTGGCGAGATTCGCGCGATGGCGGCGGCGTTCGTTGCGGCAGTACGGTTATGGCAGGAGAAGATCAACAGTGTTCCTATTCCTATGTTAGACTGACCCCAGTTGACAGCGATGAGTGAGAGAATGGCGCAGGCTGGCCCACTTGTCGGCGCCAACGCCCGACGGTGCGCGCACGAAAGGCACCAGCTGAGGAGGGGGCCCACGAGGTCAGGAACTAGCGAGGTGGCTGCGGTCCCACCAGCCAGCACCTGATGCGCGTGCATGAGTCAAACCAGCCAAGTGGCCCACGCGGCAGCGACCGAAGGCGAGAAGGAATGCTGTGCAGGAGGCGGTTGGGCCGAAGGGAGGAAGGGAAAGCGGGCCATTGGAGCGCTTTGGGCCCAAATCGAGTTCTTTTCCTTTTTCTCTTTATTCTTTTCTTTTCCTGTTTATTTTTCTTTTCATTTTAGATTCTAAATTTTGAATTCAACTTTGTGATGAATTTGTCCTCAGTTTTAAATGTGCCATTAAAGTACTGACTTTGAAGATACATCTTTATATATGTTTTATGTAAATTTTATACTCTTTCTCTTTCTTTTCCATTTCTTTTCTTTCCTTCTCTATTTCAAGCCAAATTGCTAATTGGGTGTCAATCCACATCTCCAATTATTATAATATTTTTATTCATCTTACTATTTTATTAAATGCACAAGCAATTGAACTCCAACATGATGCATCATTCTTTTATTTAGTATATTTATTGGTAGCCAAGGTTAATCCTATTATTTGAATTATGCAAAAATGAGATTAACAACACAAGTGGTCAAATGAACCCTTTTATATTTCTCATTTCTTGTACATTCTATTACTCTTCACTATTTGGGTATTACACTCTCCTCGGAGGAGATATTCCAGGTACGGGGTCTGCCAGTTCGGATCTGGCGTGACCCCATTCTGTTCCCCTCTCGACGGGTAAGGCCTCTTCCTCGATGGCCGAGGGTGCCTCGGGTTTGGCCGAGGGTACCTCGGGCTGGGCCGAGGCTTCCTCAGGCTCGGGCGTGTCGTCGATCTTGATGGATGGTTGATGTAGGTCTCTGGAGAAGACGTCCGGGGGAACCGTCGTTCGCCCCGAGGCTATTTTCGCCAGCTCGTCCGCAGTCTCGTTGTACCATCAGGCGATGTGGTTGAGCTCCAGCCCATAGAACTTGTTTTCCAGGCGCCAGACTTTGTCGCAGTAAGCTTCCATCCTCCGGTCACGGTAGTGGGAGTTCTTCATGACTTGGTCGATGACAAACTGTGAGTCGCCTCGAGCGTCGAGGCGTCGGACCCCTAGCTCGATGGCGATGCGCAACCCGTTAACTAGTGCCTCGTACTCGGCCATGTTGTTTGATGCCGGAAAATGGAGGCGAATGACGTAGCGGAGATGCTTTCTGAGGGGTGAAACGAAGAGCGGACCAGTGCATGCTCCTGTTTTCATGAGTGACCCATAAAAGTACATGGTCCAGAGCTCGGGCTGGATTGGAGTTGTTGGTAACTGGGTGTCAGTCCACTCAGCCAGGAAGTCTGCCAAGACCTAGGATTTTATGGCCTTCCGAGGAGCGAATGATAGCGTTTCGCCCATAAGATCCACCACCCACTTTGCTATCCTACCCGAGGCCTCGCAGCACTGGATGATCTCCCCAGGGGGAAGGATGACACCATAGTCACCAGATGAGACTCGAAGTAGTGTCGCAACTTTTGCCGTGTCAGAATCACTGCGTAGAGCAGCTTCTGGATCTGTGGGTAGCGGGCTTTGGTCTTGGAAAGCACTTCGCTGATGAAGTAGACTGGCCTCTGGACGGGCAGTGCATGCCCTTCCTCTCGTCTCTCGACTACGATCGCGGCGCTGACCACCTAAGTAGTCGCGGCTATGTAGATCAAGAGGGCTTCTCCTGCAGCGGAGGGCACCAGGATGGGTGTGTTCGTAAGGAGCGCCTTAAGGTTTCCGAGGGCTTCCTCGGCCTCGGGGGTCCAAGTGAAGCACTCGGCCTTCCTTAAGAGGCGATACAGAGGCAAGCCTTTCTCGCCAAGGCGTGAGATGAAGCGGCTCAGAGCCGCGAGGCATCCTATGACCCTCTGTACTCCTTTCAAATCTTTGATCGGTCCCATGTTGGTGATGGCCGCGATTTTCTCCGGGTTGGCCTCGATGCCCCGCTCAGAGACGATGAATCCAAGGAGCATGCCTCGGGGGACTCTGAAGACACACTTCTCGGTATTGAGTTTCACGCCTTTCGCTCTCAGACACTTGAATGTCGTTTCAAGGTCAGAGAGGAGGTCGGAGGCTCTCTTCGTCTTGACAACGACGTCGTCGACGTAAGCCTCGACCGTTCTGTCGATGTGTTCTCCGAACACGCTGTTCATGCACCTCTGGTAAGTGGAGCCTGCATTCCTCAACCCAAATGGCATTGTAGTGTAATAGTACATGCCAAAAGGTGTGATGAAAGAAGTCGCGAGCTGGTCGGACTCTTTCATCTTGATTTGGTGATAGCCTGAGTAGGCATCGAGGAATGATAGGGTTTCGCACCCAGCAGTGGAGTCTACGATTTGATCGATGCGAGGTAGAGGGTAGGGAACTTTCGGACATGCTTTGTTTAGACCAGTGTAGTCTACACACATCCTCCATTTCCCATCCTTCTTCCTCACAAGAATAGGGTTAGCTAACCATTCGGGATGGAATACCTCTTTGATAAACCCTGCCGCGAGTAGCTTGTGGGTCTCCTCGCCTATGGCCCTGCGCTTTTCTTCATCAAAACGGCGCAGGGTTTGCTTCACGGGTCGGGCTCCAGCTCTGATGTCCAGTGAGTGCTCGGTGACATCCCTCGGTATGTCGGGCATGTCCGAGGGACTCCACGTAAAAACTTCGGTGTTTGCGCGGAGAAAGTCGACGAGCACTGCTTCATATTTGTAGTCGAGTTCGGAGCCGATCTGAACTTTCTTGCTGGCGTCGTTGCTGGGGTCGAGAGAGACGGACTTGACCGCCTCAACTGGTTCGAAGTTGCCGGCGTGCCGCTTTGCGTCGGGCGTCTCCTTGGAGAGGCGTTCCAGGTCGGCGATGAGGGCCTCGGACTCGGCGAGAGCCTCGGCGTACTCCACGCACTCCACATCGCATTCGTACGCGTGGCGGTACATGGATCCGATGGTGATGATGATCCCATTCGGGCAGCTTAAGGTAGGTGTAGTTGGGGACGGCCATGAACTTGGCGTAGCATGGTCTTCCCAACACCGCATGGTAGGTTCCTCAGAACCCGACGACCTCAAAGGTGAGAGCTTCCTTTCGGAAGTTAGAGGGAATTCCGAAGCAGACGAGTAAGTTGATCCGTCTGAGGGGTAGGATTCGCTTCCCGGGCGCGATCCCATGGAACGGTGCCGCACCGGCCCGGACTTCGGACCGATCAACCCCTAAGAGTTCCAGGGTCTCGGTGTAGATGATGTTAAGGCTGCTGCCTCTGTCCATGAGGACCTTGGAGAGCCTAACATTGTCGATGATCGGATCGACGATGAGTGGGTACCTTCCCGGGCTTGGCACGAAGTCGGGGTGGTCGCCTTGGTCGAAGGTGATAGGCTTGTCAGACCAGTCTAGGTAGACTGGCGCCGCCACCTTCACCAAGCAGACTTCCCGGCGCTCCTGCTTGCGGTGCCGAGCTGAGGCGTTCGCTGCCTGCCAGCCATAGATCATGAAGCAGTTATGGACATCCGGGAATCCCTCTTCCTTGCCACCCTCCTTCTTGTCGTTGTCATGGCTTTTGCCATCCTCCGTCGGGGGCCCGGTCTTATGGAAGTAGCACCGGAGCATGACACATTCTTCGAGGGTGTGCTTGACGGGCCCCTGGTGATAGGGGCATGGCTCTTTGAGCATCTTGTCGAACGCGCCGGCCCCTCCAGGAGGTTTCCGAGGGTTCCTGTGCTCGGCCGCAGCGACGAGATTCGTGTCTGCGGCGTCGCGCTTCGCTCGCGACTTGTTTTTAGCCTTCTTCTTCGTGCCCCGCTGGGCGGACGCCTCAGGGGCATCTGTCTTCAGCTCTCCATGAGGCTGCTTGTCCTTTCGAAAGATGGCTTCGACCGCCTCTCTACCCAAGGCAAACTTGGTGGCGACGTCCATCAGTTCGCTCGCACGGGTGGGAGTCTTGCGCCCCAGTTTGCTCACCAGGTCTCGACAAGTGGTGCCGGCAAGGAAAGCTCCGATGACATCCGAGTCGGTAATGTTGGGCAGCTCGATGCACTGCTTTGAAAACTGCCGGATGTACTCTCGAAGGGACTCCCCTGGCTACTGGCGGTAGCTTTGGAGGTCCCACGAGTTCCCAGGGCGCACGTACGTGCCTTAGAAGTTTTTCGCGAAAGCTTTGACCAGATCGTCCCAGTCGGAGATCTGCGCAGGAGGCAGATGCTCCAGCCAGACTCGGGCGGCGTCGGAGAGGAAAAGGGGTAGATTACGGATGATGAGGTTGTCATCATCCGCCCCTCCCAACTAGCATGCCAGTCGGTAGTCTGCGAGCCACAGCTCCGGCCTCGTCTCCCCCGAGTACTTGGTGATAGTAGTCGGGGCTCGGAAATGGGCAGGAAACGGCGCTCGTCGTATGGCCCGGCTGAAGACTCGCGGACCAGGTGGTTCGGGCGAAGGACTGCGATCCTCCTCACTGTTGCAGCGTCCCCCATGCCTGGGATGGTAGCCTCAGCGCACCTTCTTGTCGAGGCAGGCTCGATGGTCGAGATGGTGGTGCTCGTTGCTGAGGCGTTCCCGGGCGGCGGGCGCCTCGTCCCGCGTGCGCTCGGGATGGACCGAGGCTTCCTGAATGCGCCGGGAGGACACCGCGTGATGCTCAGAGGGGTCAGCTCGCCTGCGGGAGGCGGAGCTCTCGGCTCATCGAACCGCGACGCCTTCTAGGAGATTCTTGAGTTCGCCCTGGATACGCCGTCCCTCGATGGTGGATGGCTCCGGCATGGCTCGAAGCAACATCACCGCTGCAGCTAGGTCCTGGCCGGACCCGCTGACGGCCGGGGGCAGCGCTGCCCTGGCATTGTCGATGATGCGGCGCCGGATGACTTTGGCCCGGTGACAGGCTTCTCCGGCGAGTGTTCGGCCTGCCCACTCCTGTTCGATGTTCTGTCGAAGCTGTACAAGCTGGCCTGCTTCCCCGTCGACCCGGGCCTGCACCTCACGGATTTGCTCGAGCTGTATGTCCTGACCCCCCGCAGGGACTGGGACCACAGCTAGCTCCCGCGGGATGTCAACGCTAGATGCGGGCCCAGGGGGATCGTCAACCTCTAGCATACCAAGTTGGTTGCCTTCGTTGTGATCTCCTAGATCGACGTGGAAACATTCACGACTTGGGCCGTAACCCTCGTCGTCAAGGTCATGGCCATCGTCAGAACAACCGGAGAGGCAGTGGTCACATGCGGACATGAAGCCCCGCATGGCACCGGGGTCATTGAGGGCAGAGAAATCCCAACCGGAGTCGGGGTCGTCCTCTGTAACACCCCTGGTGTTACTATAACTAAAACTTGAGCATGGCATCATGAGCATGGGCATTGCATATGTTTGACACACCTAGAGTGCATTCACTAGGCAAAAATTTCAAACAAGTTGTATTGTTTTAATGTTTTACAAATAGGACCCTGGTTAAAGGACTTAACTCTAAATAGTGATTAAAGGGGTAAAACTTAACCCAAGTTGAGAAAAACTTTAGGGCTTGTGAGAAAAGTCATAAAATGACCCCAACAATAAAGTTGAATCACATTTATACCCCTGGAATACCAGAAACCCTAATTGGAACCCTGGGAAACCCTAAAACCAAACCCTAGGGACCTAAGTGCAAAATTAGTCCACTTTTGGGCTAAAGTGCAAAAACCAAGTCAAATAAGTGTTTTAAGTCAATTGGATCACAAATATGTGGATTTGAAGGCCAAACCCTAAGTTTTGGACTTAAATGCAAAATGGACCTCATTTGAGTTTTGTTCTAAGTCTGAAAAACTGTGAATGGGCTCAACTTTGGGGCTTTGTAACTTACAAAGTATATGGTTTTTACCCTAGGTCACCACATCAAAGTTGAAGAACCATTGTAGGAGAACAACTTTGCTTAAGGTTGTGAGCTTAGTTGTTAAGAAGAATTTAGAGAAATCCAAGCCTAAAGTTGGGCTGTCAGGCTGTTAGGTCTGAATTTTCAGACTAGCAGTGAACTGACATCAACTTCTAGCTCAGATTCAAGCATGATCCAGTGCTCAAATATGTTCAAGTCCTATAGTCGAATTGTAGATGGTATATTGCTCTACAATTTTGTTTAAGAAAGGCAATCGAGTTGCTGCACAAAATTGGAAGTTGTGGGCTCTGGAAATTGGGCTGTCAGGTGCTCTGATAAGGTTGTTCTGATGGTACAGTGCATCGGGATAACGATCAGCCTCGCCGGCGATAAGAATGCCGCCGTGGCTCGATTTGGTCGTCGGCGGTCCCGGTAAAGAGTCCCCGGCGACGTGTCAATAAGTTACTGAGGTGGCAAACTCTAGGTAAACGGCGGCAACCCGTGCCCTCACCGGAAACCGCCGTAGGCTTGCCAGCGCATCCTCAGCTCGCAATTCTCCTCCAAATCCGGTCGACGGTCCTCCGCCGCGTGGCTTAACTTTTCTACCGTGTCGCCGTGACCTTCTCTGAACCCTCCGTGGCTCACCGGAGTTACTGCCACGTCGTTGGCCACGAATTCACGAAACCAGTGCTTCTTCCTTCCCTCCGGCCGCCAGCACAACCTGCTCAAATTGATCGCCGCCGCCCATGAGCTCTATAAATTGAGTGTGCCCCTAGGTCCGTATGGTAGTCAAGTACCTCGACGTCCAGTATTGCTCCCAGTGGTTCACCGACGAGCTTCAATTTCACGTTTCCCCCAAATCCACCCAAAACACCGTCAAAACTAGCCCTCCCGTGGCCAGCCGATTCGGGTGAGTCGCCATTCAATTCAAGTGTTGTTTCCGAACCTCTCCATGATTGTGTTGCTCGCAGTGGCGTCCGTTTGCTCTGATCGACCATGGTTTGGTGGGAACGTGTGCTCCCGTGCTCGGTTTCCGCCGTGCACGTGGACCGGCCGTTCTCGGGGTGTTCGGGTTGCATTGGTGTGCGTTCCGTGGCCGTTGTAGGTCCGTAAAGCCTCTCCGATAGTTAGCTTGAACCATCCTCGCCGATCATGGCCAGTATGAATCACGGCAGGGATGAACGGGAGCGTGGCGTGGTCAGGGGCAATCGCGGGGAAGAAACAGAAGCTTGAGGGCGTTTCTGCAAATCGTCAGTGACTGCGTACAATAGTGAAAGGACCTATTTCTGTTTAGCCAGAAGCGCGAGGCCCTTTCTGCAAAATCGCCTGGGCGCGGGCGCGCGCGGCGCGCGCGCGGGCGCGAGCGCGCTGTTCTCCCTGGACCTGGGCTTGCTGGACCTGAATCGGCCCAGTACTGTTGCTATTTTTCATTTTTCTTTTTCAGCAGAACTTTGAAAAACTGTAGAAAATGGTAGGAAAATCCTAAAAATATGAGACCAATTTTCCTAGACTTGTTATTTTCCATAGAATTTAATAAAAATAGTTTCATGATTTTTAGATCAAATAGGGAATTTTAGGGTATTTAAAATAGCCTAAACCATTGATTCTGGATTTTTAGAAAATAAATAATAAGTCCAAAATTTCCCAAACTTTTTATGTGAGCTTTTCACATTATTTAGAAGCCATGGGTAGAATTTGGTTTGATTTGAACCTTGTTTGATCACTAAACCCAAAACCACCCCCCCTGCTCCATGAACTCCTTTACTGACTCCGGAAACCCTAGGTTCTCGGAGTACCGTGAAGGAAAGTTGTACTCAAGACCTAAATAATAAGTTTATGCTATCTCTGCATCCTCATGAGCATTCCATGACATCCATTCTTATGCATGTATATGGTTATATTAGAGCACGAAGAAGAAGAAGAAGTTTCTGAAGAGGGGATACCACCCACCTCTGATCCTCAAGCAGACAACTGCTTTTATTTCGATATCTGTGGATCTGAGCAGGACACACCTGATAACAAAGGCAAGCCCCGGTGCATTTGCCACCCTCCTTGTCGTTTTTAAAATCTTTCTCACTTGCTTGATGCATTAGGTGATAGGAGTTGATTGATAAAACAATTCCTGCATTACCTTCCTTGAATTTGATTACCTTCCTTGATCACCTGTTTTACAAAAGATTTTGATGCTTAGCATTGCTTTAGAAAAACAAAATGTTTTGTTTTTACAAAAGTTGATGTGGCAAAGGTGGGTGGGTTGTTTTCAAAAATAAAACTTGATGGTGAATCCATCACGGCCGTGATGGATTCAACATCGGAAAAGATGTACCTCTGTCAGGTACCAAGTTTTTGGGTTAAAAAGATTAAGCTGAGACCGGGCGGGTGACTTGCACGAGAAGAGAGTCTCGGTGTAGTGTCTCCGTCTGAGTCGATTAAGGACCGTCTCGATGTAGGCTTGATGATCGAGGACCCTTTAACTGGTCACATGCCTCGTCATGGGTAAGCCTTGCCTCGGGCAGACTAAGGCCGGAATAAGATAACACGAAATGGGCGTGGAGCGGTGGCGAGAGTAGCGTGTACCCTCTGTGGCAAGAGGCCGGACGGTGGTGTATCTGTGCTCTCGGTTTGCGTGAACCTGATCCGGTCTTAAGAACCCCGGTGGCGGGTTGACATATGCAAGGGTTAAGTGCTACATATGTCGTGTGATTGGAGATCCTCAGCTGAGTATAATCGATTCGGATCGCCGTACCTTCGCGGTTATGAAGACTTGGTCACTGACCTACACGTAGCATTCCACTAAAGATGATGGGTTTTTGTTTAAGAAATTGGCTAGTGCAGGACCAGTGATTGAACTAGGGTAGAAAGAACTCTAGTGCAGGTAATCTTACCTAACTTGACAAATAAAATTGGATTTTTAAGGATCCACTTTAGTAAGCTTTTCTGCAAAACAGAGTCTTTGATTATTGAGAAGCCTTACCTTGACTCCCATATAACCAGCATACCCTTGAGAGTCTTTTCCTTAGTCGGGTAAGACTTGCTGAGTAATTCCATACTCAGGGTTTATCCCTTTGTTGTTTTTAGGTGGGGAAGTAGTAGACTTTTGCTGCTTCTGTGCTAGGGTGGTTCCCAAAGAAGAAAACCAAGACTGAAGTGCGGGAGGACTCGGTCCTCCATCTAGGATCTTTTGTTTATGGTCTTTCGGGAGAAGTTTGTGTCTCCCTGGTTTGTATAATTATTACTTATATGCACTCGCTTTTAGACTGGTCTGTAATAATATAACTCAAGCTTACTTTTGAAATAAATGTAAGTTTATGTAATTCGCTTCCGCATATCTTCATCTCCGATGATCTGTAATGTCTGCAAGACGGGTGAAACGTTCCTGGTGAGGTAAGGAAAGATACCGAGCTTGCCGAGTAACTTAGGAACATCAACAGGGTGTCTGATGTCTGTTAGACAAGGACAACTGTAGGTGGGCCTGATTACTTGGGAGGTTCCGTCACAGCTGGTATCGGAGCGTAGCCCTTCTTTGCAGATATTAAGGCATCTTCAAAAAGATTTTCAAAAGTCTTACCTAAAGATTCTTTTCTCTTCTTACCTAAGTATTCTGAAGAGTTTATCTTAAAGACCAGATAGGAAGAGTGCAACGTATAGAAGGTTGAATCGACCAAGGTTGATTCTGTACTTACTCATGCATCATGCTAAGAATTATGCTAATAAATTTTTCCCCCTTAGAAAGAAATCCTCTTGTCTCTCCCCAAAACCAATCCAGCCAAAGCTTCTGGTAGAATATTTGAAGCCATTGTACCGGAGATCAAGAACATTCCGGTAGTATGTGAGTTTCCAGATGTATTTCCGGAAGATTTGCCTGGACTACCCCCTGAAAGAGATGTAGAATTCGTAATTGAGCTAAAGCCCGGTACGGCTCCCATCTCCCGAAGATCGTACCGTATGCCCTCTAATGAGTTGGCAGAATTGAAGATTCAATTACAAGATCTACTGAATAAGGGATTTATCCGGCCAAGCTCGTCCCCGTGGGGTTGTCCCGCCATTTTTGTCAAGAAGAAGGATCAAACCTTGCGCATGTGCGTGGACTATCGGCCCCTGAATGAGGTCACCATCAAGAATAAGTACCCTCTTCCAAGGATCGATATCTTATTTGATCAACTGACTGGGGCGAGGGTATTTTCCAAAATTGATCTCAGATCGGGCTATCATCAAATCCGTATTCGGCCCGAGGATATACCTAAGACCGCGTTTACTACGCGGTATGGATTGTTTGAATACTTGGTAATGTCTTTCGGGCTCACCAATGCTCCTGCCCACTTCACCTATTTGATGAACTCGGTGTTCATGCCCGAGTTAGACAAGTTCGTGGTGGTCTTCATCGACGATATTTTGATATACTCTAAAAATGAAGAGGAGCATGCTCAGCATCTACGGATAGTATTGACGCGCCTGAGGGAACATCAGCTATATGCCAAGTTCAGCAAGTGCGCGTTCTGGCTGGAGGAAATTCAATTTCTGGGGCACGTGTTATCAGCTAAAGGAATTGCGGTAGATCCTAGCAAGGTCAAGGATATTCTGGAGTGGAAACCCCCAACAACTGTTCACCAAGTCCGGAGTTTTCTTGGACTAGCGGGATATTATCGCAGATTCATACCTGATTTTTCTAAGCTTGTGAAGCCAATCACAAGTTTATTGAAAAATGATACTAAGTTTAATTGGTCTTCTAAGTGTAACGAAGCCTTTGAGCAACTGAAGACACTATTGACCACTGCTCCGGTATTGGCTCAACCGGATATCACTAAGCCTTTTGATGTATATTGTGATGCGTCAGGCAGTGGACTCGGCTGTGTGCTGATGCAAGAGGGCCGAGTAATTGCGTATGCTTCCAGGCAGTTACGCCGACATGAAGAGCACTATCCAACTCATGATCTCGAGCTAGCTGCTGTGGTTCATACCCTGAAAATATGGCGTCACTATCTGCTGGGAAATATCTATCACATATATACAGATCATAAAAGTTTGAAGTACATCTTTACCCAGTCAGAGTTAAATATGAGGCAAAGACGATGGCTTGAGCTCATTAAAGACTATGAACTGGAGATCCATTATCACCCAGGCAAAGCCAATGTGGTGGCAGATGCATTGAGTCGTAAGACTTCCTGCCACTGTCTTATGGTAAAGACCTCCGAAAACACTTTGTGTCAAGACATGGAGAAGTTAAACCTGGGGATAATCCAACAAGGAACTCTGAATCAGCTAAAGCTTGAGTCGACCATTTTGCACAGGATAATCGATGCTCAAAAGGACGATCTGGGCATGAAGCACATACGAGAGAAGATAAGGGCTGGAGTAGCCAAGTGTTTCAAGGAAGACGATCAAGGTGTGTTATGGTTTAACAACCACATAGTAGTGCCAAAGGATGAAGAACTCCGCCAGCAAATCTTAGATGAAGCGCATCTTAGTCGCTATTCCATTCATCCGGGAAGCACTAAGATGTATCATGATCTAAAACAACATTACTGGTGGACCAAGATGAAGATTGAAATTGCACGCTATGTGGCTAAGTGTGACACTTGCAGACGTGTCAAAGCCATACACATGAAAGCTGCTGGTCCATTGCAATCTTTGCCAATCCCAACATGGAAATGGGAAGACATCAGCATGGACTTCATTGTGGGATTGCCCAGGACCGCAAAAGGGTATGACTCTATCTGGGTGATTGTTGATCGACTTACAAAGGTTGCTCATTTTCTGCCGGTCAAGACATATTATCCGGTACTTACCTATGCGGAGTTATACATTGCCCGTATTCTCAGTTTGCATGGTGTTCCAAAGACCATAGTGTCGGATCATGGACCTCAGTTTGTATCCAAATTTTGGGAAGAACTTCATAAATCCCTGGGAACTAAGTTACTCCACAGTTCGGCCTATCATCCTCAAACCAGTGGACAAACTGAGAGAGTGAACCAAATACTTGAAGATATGTTGCGGGCATGTGTCCTGGATTTCTCGCAGAAATGGGATGAATGTTTACCTTTGGCGGAGTTTTCATATAATAACAGTTATCAAGAAAGTATCCAGATGGCACCTTTTGAAGCTTTATACGGACGTCGGTGTCGAACTCCGCTAAATTGGTCTGAACCTGGTGAAAGGTATTTCTTTAGGCCTGATATGGTAAAAGAAACCGAAGAAAAGGTTCAGAAAATAGTTCATAATATGAAGAAGGCACAGGCTCGTCAGAAGAGTTATGCAAATAAACGACGAATGCCCTTATACTTCTTAGAAGGAGACTACGTCTACTTAAAGGTTTCACCAATGAAGGGGGTATCGCGTTTCGGGATAAAGGGAAAACTTGCACCCAGGTACATTGGTCCGTTCCCTATTCTTCAAAGATATGGGCCAGTAGCGTATCAACTCCAACTCCCCGAAACATTGTCTGCTGTGCATAATGTGTTCCACGTGTCACAATTGAAGAAGTGTCTTCGGGTTCCCGATCGAACCGTTGAAGTGACTGATGTTGTCCTGGAACCAGATTTAACGTACTCGGAACATCCTATTCGAGTTCTGGATCAAAAGGACAGGGTTACCCGGAGAAAGACTCTCAAGTTTTATAAGATACAGTGGAACCAGCATTCGGAAGATGAGGCTACATGGGAAACCCAAGATTTCTTAAATAAGAATTTCCCAGGCTTTCTAGCCTCTTGTAAGTTGTAAAGTTTGTATAGCTGTGTAATAAAGGAATAAACCCCCACACCACCCCTGCCTTGTACCAGAAATAAGGAAATAAAAATGTGACACATTTCCTTTTCCATTACTCACCCTAGGACTTTAAATCTCGGGACGAGATTCTTTTATGGGGGGAAGGATGTAACACCCCTGGTGTTACTATAACTAAAACTTGAGCATGGCATCATGAGCATGGGCATTGCATATGTTTGACACACCTAGAGTGCATTCACTAGGCAAAAATTTCAAACAAGTTGTATTGTTTTAATGTTTTACAAATAGGACCCTGGTTAAAGGACTTAACTCTAAATAGTGATTAAAGGGGTAAAACTTAACCCAAGTTGAGAAAAACTTTAGGGCTTGTGAGAAAAGTCATAAAATGACCCCAACAATAAAGTTGAATCACATTTATACCCCTGGAATACCAGAAACCCTAATTGGAACCCTGCGAAACCCTAAAACCAAACCCTAGGGACCTAAGTGCAAAATTAGTCCACTTTTGGGCTAAAGTGCAAAAACCAAGTCAAATAAGTGTTTTAAGTCAATTGGATCACAAATATGTGGATTTGAAGGCCAAACCCTAAGTTTTGGACTTAAATGCAAAATGGACCTCATTTGAGTTTTTTTCTAAGTCTGAAAAACTGTGAATGGGCTCAACTTTGGGGCTTTGTAACTTACAAAGTATAGGGTTTTTACCCTAGGTCACCACATCAAAGTTGAAGAACCATTGTAGGAGAACAACTTTGCTTAAGGTTGTGAGCTTAGTTGTTAAGAAGAATTTAGAGAAATCCAAGCCTAAAGTTGGGCTGTCAGGCTGTTAGGTCTGAATTTTCAGACTAGCAGTGAACTGACATCAACTTCTAGCTCAGATTCAAGCATGATCCAGTGCTCAAATATGTTCAAGTCCTATAGTCGAATTGTAGATGGTATATTGCTCTACAATTTTGTTTAAGAAAGGCAATCGAGTTGCTGCACAAAATTGGAAGTTGTGGGCTCTGGAAATTGGGCTGTCAGGTGCTCTGATAAGGTTGTTCTGATGGTACAGTGCATCGGGATAACGATCAGCCTCGCCGGCGATAAGAATGCCGCCGTGGCTCGATTTGGTCGTCAGCGGTCCCGATAAAGAGTCCCCGGCGACGTGTCAATAAGTTACTGAGGTGGCAAACTCTAGGTAAACGGCGGCAACCCGTGCCCTCACCGGAAACCGCCGTAGGCTTGCCAGCGCATCCTCAGCTCGCAATTCTCCTCCAAATCCGGTCGACGGTCCTCCGCCGCGTGGCTTAACTTTTCTACCGTGTCGCCGTGACCTTCTCTGAACCCTCCGTGGCTCACCGGAGTTACTGCCACGTCGTTGGCCACGAATTCACGAAACCAGTGCTTCTTCCTTCCCTCCGGCCGCCAGCACAACCTGCTCAAATTGATCGCCGCCGCCCATGAGCTCTATAAATTGAGTGTGCCCCTAGGTCCGTATGGTAGTCAAGTACCTCGACGTCCAGTATTGCTCCCAGTGGTTCACCGACGAGCTTCAATTTCACGTTTCCCCCAAATCCACCCAAAACACCGTCAAAACTAGCCCTCCCGTGGCCAGCCGATTCGGGTGAGTCGCCATTCAATTCAAGTGTTGTTTCCGAACCTCTCCATGATTGTGTTGCTCGCAGTGGCGTCCGTTTGCTCTGATCGACCATGGTTTGGTGGGAACGTGTGCTCCCGTGCTCGGTTTCCGCCGTGCACGTGGACCGGCCGTTCTCGGGGTGTTCGGGTTGCATTGGTGTGCGTTCTGTGGCCGTTGTAGGTCCGTAAAGCCTCTCCGATAGTTAGCTTGAACCATCCTCGCCGATCATGGCCAGTACGAATCACGGCAGGGATGAACGGGAGCGTGGCGTGGTCAGGGGCAATCGCGGGGAAGAAACAGAAGCTTGAGGGCGTTTCTGCAAATCGTCAGTGACTGCGTACAATAGTGAAAGGACCTATTTCTGTTTAGCCAGAAGCGCGAGGCCCTTTCTGCAAAATCGCCTGGGCGCGGGCGCGCGCGCGCGGGCGCGAGCGCGCTGTTCTCCCTGGACCTGGGCTTGCTGGACCTGAATCGGCCCAGTACTGTTGCTATTTTTCATTTTTCTTTTTCAGCAGAACTTTGAAAAACTGTAGAAAATGGTAGGAAAATCCTAAAAATATGAGACCAATTTTCCTAGACTTGTTATTTTCCATAGAATTTAATAAAAATAGTTTCATGATTTTTAGATCAAATAGGGAATTTTAGGGTATTTAAAATAGCCTAAACCATTGATTCTGGATTTTTAGAAAATAAATAATAAGTCCAAAATTTCCCAAACTTTTTATGTGAGCTTTTCACATTATTTAGAAGCCATGGGTAGAATTTGGTTTGATTTGAACCTTGTTTGATCACTAAACCCAAAACCACCCCCCCTGCTCCATGAACTCCTTTACTGACTCCGGAAACCCTAGGTTCTCGGAGTACCGTGAAGGAAAGTTGTACTCAAGACCTAAATAATAAGTTTATGCTATCTCTGCATCCTCATGAGCATTCCATGACATCTATTCTTATGCATGTATATGGTTATGTTGGGGCCGTGCTTCTGTGCACCGAAGGTCTTGCACGAAGAAGCAGCTTCGGCTGAAGTCGTCTCCAGGAGATGGCCGAAGGTTCCTTTTTCATGGAGCTTCGGCGTTATAAACCGACATAGAGATAGAATGACCTTTTTATCCATAGGGGTCTGAGTCAATGCTGTAAACTTTTGTAAGGGGCATAATTGTAATTTGTCACAGGCTGCGACCTGTGCCTATAAATAGATGAACAGTACCTCTGTACTGTTCACGCGAACCTGCCATTTGCTTTCGCATCACACTTGTACCTTTGCTTTCCTCAAGACCGAAGGTACATTTGTAACTTGAAGTCATTTATATTCATTCATTTATGATGATAAAGATGGGAATAATTCCATGATCATATTTAAATATTTATTTCATGTTTCATGATTTATATGATATGAATGCTTCGTTCCTTGATATTATGTTTACGAAGGTACGTCCTTCGTAACCTTCGTCCGAAATTCTTTATATCCCGAAGGGATATAATGTTTTAAAGGACGAAGGACATTAACACCTAACATTTTCTATGTTGCCTTGTTCTTAATTCGAAGCATTTGAGAACAAGCCCCCAACATTGGCGCCCACCTCCGGTGAACTCACTTCCACTTTTCTGAGCTGATGGCTTCGTTTAACAATCAAGTTGGAGCTGCTTCGGCTTCGAAGCTGGTGCTCCCGATAACAGGCGGTTCTTGCTCAGAGCCGGCTAACAAGAAGCAGAAGAAGGAGGCCCAGAGAAGGGTGCAGCATGTTGGAGTGCAGGGACCCTTCATCAAGTCAAAATGGTCCCACATTCCAATTACTTTCTCTCAGGAAGACCTTCAGCTTAAGGATTATCCTCACAATGATGCCATGGTTATCTCTTGCGTGATCAAAGGATTTCTGGTCCACAATGTCCTAGTTGATACAGGCAGTGCAGCTGACATTATATTTGCTAAAGCCTTCAGACAAATGCAAGAGCCTGAAGACAAGATTCATGATGCTACGCACCCTCTTTGTGGCTTCGGAGGGCGGCAGATTGTAGCACTCGGGAAGATTACTATGTCGGTAACCTTCGGATTTGTTAACAACACAAGAACTGAGCAAATTGTGTTTGATATTGTTGACATGGAGTATCCTTACAATGCTATCATTGGCCGTGGTACTCTTAATGCCTTCGAAGCAATTCTTCACCCAGCTTATCTCTGCATGAAGATACCTTCGGACCAAGGGCCTATTGCTATTCATGGAAGCCAGGAAGCTGCTAGAAGGGCCGAAGGAAGCTGGACTGACTCCAAGGCAATCCATAACATAGATGGAGCTGAAGCTTGTGAACAGTACAAATTCAGGAGGGAAAAGGCAGCTTCAGCAGATCAGCCGAAGCCCATGTTATTGTGTGAAGACATAGCAGAGCAAAAGGTGTTGTTGGGCTCGCAATTATCTGAAGACCAGGAGAAAACCTTGATAAGGTTTTTATTCAACAACAAAGATGTTTTTGCATGGTCAGCTAATGATCTCTGTGGAGTAAATCGGGATGTTATTGAACATTCGCTCAATGTCGACCCATCCTTCAGACCCCGAAAGCAGAGGCTTCGGAAAATGTCTGATGACAAGGCCGAAGGGGCTCGCAATGAAGTAAAAAGACTCCTCAGTGCAGGAGTTATCAGAGAAGTGAAGTATCCAGAGTGGCTAGCTAACACTGTTATGGTGAAGAAGGCCAATGGCAAGTGGAGAATGTGTATTGATTTCACAGATCTCAACAAGGCTTGTCCGAAGGATGAATTCCCGTCGCCAAGGATAGACTCTTTAGTTGATGCAGCAGCTTCTTCAGAGCTCATGAGTCTCCTGGACTGTTACTCGGGCTATCATCAAATCTGGATGAAGAAGGAAGATGAGCCGAAGACTAGCTTCATAACCCCAACTGGTACATATTGCTACCTTCGGATGCCTGAGGGGCTCAAGAATGCTGGAGGGAGTTTCAGCAGAATGACTGCGAAGGTTCTCCAATCTCAGATAGGCAGAAATGTGTTGACTTATGTCGATGACATCATTGTAAAAAGCACGAAGCAAGAAAATCACATTGCTGATCTGCAGGAGACCTTCGCCAGCTTCAGACAAGCTGGTCTGAAGCTGAATCCAGAAAAATGTGTCTTCGGAGTGAAGAAGGGTAAATTCCTCGGATGCTTGGTTTCAACAAAGGGAATCGAAGCTAATCCAAATAAAATCGAAGCTATACTTCGAATGGAGCCACCAACCACAAGAAAGGGGGCCCAAAGATTGACAGGAAGGCTGGCATCTCTCAACAGATTTATATCCAGATCAGCAGAAAGAAACTTACCATTCTTCGAGGTGCTGAAGTCAGCTGAAGTCTTTCAATGGGGCCCAAGTCAACAAAAAGCCTTCGAAGAGCTGAAGCAATACTTAATAGATCTAACAACATTAACCCCACCAACGCCAGGGGCTCCCCTGTTGTTATATGTGGCAGCTTCGCATTCAGCAGTAAGTGCGGCACTTGTCCAGGAGAAGTTTGATGGACAGGTCAAGAAGCAGGTCCCAGTATATTTTGTATCTGAGGTCCTCAGTGTCTCAAAGAAAAATTATACAGAGCTGGAGAAGGTGTTGTATGCCGTTTTAATGGCATCCAGGAAGCTTCGGCATTATTTTCAGGCATACAATATTATTGTTCCTTCTTCGCAGCCATTGAAGGATATCATGAGAAATAGAGAAGCTACTGGCCGGATTGGAAAATGGGCTGCGGAGCTCAATGAATTTTACATTGATTATGTGCATAGATCTTCAATCCAGTCTCAAGCATTGGCAGATTTCATTGCCGACTGGACGCCAGGGGCTCAGGACGAAGAAGCAAATAAAGATGCCGAAGTATGGACATTGTTTTGTGATGGCTCTTGGGGAACCTTCGGAGCAGGTGCAGCTGCTGTGTTGGTCTCACCGTCCAAGGTTAAAACTTGCTATGCAGCAAGACTTGACTTCAGCTGCACAAATAATATAACTGAGTACGAAGCCCTGCTCCTGGGTCTTCGGAAACTAAAGGCAATGGGAATCAGAAGGGCGATTCTTAAAACTGATTCCCAGGTTGTTTCGGGTCATATTGACAAAAGTTGCAAGGCTAAAGACCCGAAGCTTGAAAAATACCTAGACACGGTCCGAAGGATCGAAGCTTCCTTCGAAGGATTTTCTGTTAAGAATATCCCTCGAGGACAAAATGAGCATGCTGATTTGTTAGCCAAGTCTGCAGCGCAAGGGCTGCCGCTACCTTCGGATGTGTTCTTCGAAACAATAAAGGCACCTTCAGTGGAGCTACTTGAAAGAGCAGTCCTTAACATTTCTCCTGTTTACAGTGAAGATTGGAGAACTGAAATAATATCTTACCTTCAGGGTAACTTCCTATCAGATGACGAAGCTTATAATAAAAGGATAGAGGCAAGAGCTCGTCCGTATGTCATGATAGAGGGGGAGTTGTACAAGCATGGAGTTTGTGCCCCGCTGCTCAAGTGCTTGTCTAGAACCGAAGGTATAGAGTTAATGAAAGAAATACATGCAGGCCTGTGTGGATCCCACATCGGATCTAGGCCGTTACTTGGAAAAGTTTTCCGCCAAGGGTTTTATTGGCCCAAGGCAGCTTCGGATGCAGCGGAGTTGGTTCAAAAGTGCGAAGGTTGTCAGAAATGTGCGAGAGATCAGAAGCAACCTTCGTCTTTGACACAGCTGATACAGCCCGTCTGGCCATTGCAAAGGTGGGGCCTTGACTTGTTGGGTCCATTACCACCGGCCCAAGGAAATCTAAGATATGTTATAGTAGCTGTGGAGTATTTTTCCAAGTGGATTGAGGCGAAGCCATTAGCCACAATAACTTCGGCCACTGTCCAAAAGTTTTTCTGGCAGAATATTGTCTGTCGCTTTGGGGTACCGAAGGCCATCACTGTAGATAACGGAACGCAGTTCGACTCCGAAGCTTTCAGAAATTTCTGTGATCAAATTGGAACGAAGATCCATTTTGCATCAGTCAGGCATCCGGAGTCGAATGGGCTTGTTGAAAGGGCCAATGGCATCATAATGACAGGAATAATGAAGCTAATCTTTAATCAACCAAGGGGAAAGTGGCCAGATCAGTTGACCAAAGTGGTGTGGAGCCACAATACAACAGCATCTCGGTCTACAGGCTTTACCCCATTCAAATTATTATTCGGTGACGAAGCAATAACTCCGGAAGAAGCTAAAGCTGGGTCAATAAGGGTAGTAGCTTCGGCAGAGTCAGGTCCCGAAGATGCTTGCCTTGTGGAAAAAGATGCTTTGGAAGGAATCAGACTTCAAGTCGTGGAAAACATCAATAAATACCAGGCTGAAACAGTTAGATGGCGAGATAGAAAGGTCCGGCTAAAAAATATTGAGCCGGGGCACTTGGTGCTTCGGAGAGTGGCCAATCCAGATACAGTCGGCAAGTTACAATTGAAATGGGAAGGGCCTTTCTTAGTAGCATCTTCGTCAAGGCTTGGTTCCTATAGATTGAAGGACATGGATGGCAACGAAATTCCAAGGTCTTGGAATGCAGATGAGCTTCGGAGATATTATGTATAACTTGATGTAACTTTTTATGTCTTTTCTTTTTTCTTTTTCATGGCACCCTTTTCCTTTCTAAAGGGGGAGAAAGGTTTTTAATGGGGCCATCATCTGTAATTTCCTTTTTAGTTTTATAAGAGCAAAATCCCCCAAAAAATGTAAATGTAAAAAGCTGAGAACGCACCATCGAGTGCCGAAACTGAAAAAAAAAGAAGAGAAGAAGCTCCAAAGACGTCCCTAAGGGGATGCAGAGCTCTGATTCCGCCGAAAGTAAAAGGCGAAGAAGCTCCAAAGACGTCCCTAAGGGGATGCAGAGCTTACAGCGAAAAGTCAACGCTGATACCGCCTAAGTAAAAGGCGAAGAAGCTCCAAAGACGTTCCTAAGGGAATGCAGAGCTTATACTGCCTAAGTAAAAGGCGAAGAAGCTCCAAAGTCGTTCCTAAGGGAATGCAGAGCTGATGTGTGGTTGGTTCCAAAGAAATAATGGCTGAGAGTGTGGCTTCGGATATATGTTTTGGACATTCATTCGCACATCACATCATGGCATTTGCATGCATAAGCATTCATTCATAGCATTTATGTACCAAAGTGGTTGCTTCGGCAAAAAGACGAAGTGAATCTTTATGATTCGTTATGAAAAAGAAAAGCTTCGGCAAAAAGGAGAAGTGGTCTTTTATGATTCATTATGCTTTGTTGAGTACAAAAAAGAAAAGCTTCGGTAAAAAGAAGAATCGGCCTCTTATGCTTTGTTATGTACAAAAAAGAAAAGCTTCGTTGCTCGGCAAAAAGAATTGGTCTCTTATGCTTCGTTGTGTACGAAAAGAAGGGAAGGTGTTTTTTCGCTTTCGGCTCAAAATACTGATTTCGTCCACATCAAAGCGCTTCAGTAGAAGGGTAAGAATATATTACAAGGTATGTACAAAGTTCCTTGAGAACAGTTTAATTGTATTTACAAAAGTTGTTACAAAAGTATCATGAATTTTTCCTATAGTATACTTCTACTGATCTTCATTAAGCTTCAGCTTCGGCGATAGCTTCGGTGACATATCTTAAGCATCATCTTCACCTTCGTCATCCTACATAAATCAAGGTACCGCAAGTAAAAATCAAGTGCAAAGGAGAAGGTAAGTACGAAGTATCATTTCTTACTGGTTCAAGATGACTTCGAGCTTCGTCTCCAGCCTTCTCCCGCCCGCCTTTTGTCCATATCATTTTTATAAATCTATTTGAGATACTTCGGGCGAGGTCAGGTATATCGTCCAGGATTGATGGAGACAAGGTGAAGTTGGGCCTGTTGACAATTTTTCCATGCTCGCAGCCGGCCTTCAGGAATGCTGCAGCGGTACCCCGAGAAGCTACCCAGGCACAGAAGTCACCGTGCCCGGCTATAACTTCGTCAAGTTCTTCGATCTCAGCTTCAATATGATCGAACGCTTGTGGTAAATTTTCCGCTGAAGGGTTAAACTTCCCGCTGCTAGCTCCAACAGAGTAAAATATCTTTTTTAGTCGTTCAATACAATTGTTGCTAAATTTCAAGCATTTGTCTTGAAGGCTTGTCAATGATTTCTTCAAGTCTGAGTTGGCCTGGACTTCGGCTTCAAGTTTCGAATTAAGTTCTAGCTTCTCCTGTTCAAATTGTTTTGATTCACTGATAAGCTTCGAATTCAACTCTGATACTTTAGCCTCAGTCTCTGCCAGCAAGCCTTCGGTCAATTGGAGCTCGAAGTCTTTCTTTTCAATAATAGCAGATTGTTCTTTTATCTTGCTTTCTAAGTTTTCAATTATAGCTTCGTGTTTTTTGTCCTCCAAATCTTGCTGCATCTTCAGAGCTTTGCTCAGCAGCATGCTCTGCACAGAAACAACTTACGTTAGTAACGTTTTCATTATTAACAGTAATAAAAACCAGAGAAAAGGTTGTTTACCTTGAAGTTGGAGTAAAATAAGCTGCCGACGATATGTTGTCGTCGGTAGCGGCTGATGTCTGTCTCTAGCTTCGGAAAACCGATACTCTTTGATAGAGTACCGATTACCTTAGCTCCAGTTTGGTCTCGAATGCAGCCTAATTTTTCATCGTCCACACCTCCAAATAGGAGAGCTCCTGGCTTGTAGCCGCAAGATTTGGCATAGTCCTTGAGCTCTTCTATTTCGTCCTTCGACAGTTTTTGCCCAACTAAATTTTGAAAAGAGTAGGCTTCGTCGCCCGAAGTGTCTTCAGCTATTTCTTTTCCTTTCTCAGGCACTGTGGCCATGGTTTTTTCAGTAGTAGCACCAGCTTCTTCCGCAACCATGTCTTCCAAAATCTTGTTGATGTCCTCAATGGTAGTTTCTAAGTTTGCATCTTCGGCTGTAGCGGCTTCGGTAGCCGCGACCTCCGAAGGTGCGACTTCGACGTTTGTGGTGCCTTCGACAGCTGGTGTTTTCTGAATTGACGCCCTAGGCGGCGTCTTGTCGATAACTTCAGTTACTGCAATAATTCTTTGCCGCTTGGGCTTGGTTATCTTCGTTTGATCCGGCTCGTCCACCTTTCGAAAAAGCTTCGTCAGTTGGAGCCCTAATGGACTTAGCTTCGTGGGCATGGGTTCAGTCATTACCTTTAAAATTTCCTCCACGTCGCTGGTAGAAGGTGGTGTGGGGGTCCCCTCTTCTTCGGATATTTTTCGCTTCGGAGTTGATATTTTCCTTTTCTTGGGAATTTTCTTCTCTTTTGCTGGTCTTTCTTCATCCTTGTTCAGAGTTTTGGCCACTCTTTTTCTTTTGTGGCCCTCGGCACCCTTGTTCAACTGCTCATAGTCAGGGTACTCGAAGCCCAGGGCATCAAGCACTCGGTTCAGCCTTCGCTTCGGTCGGGCGCTGAAGGCCGCTGTCATTAGTTGATCCTCTTTTTTGGAATAATTCCCCAGGATTTCATTGCACATCACCTCGACTGTGTCCAGCCACTCTTGGCAGGGCTTCTTAAAGAATTTCTTGAATTTAAAGTGATAGGGCAGCCGGACAAGATCCCCCTCCTTCTTCTCCCCCTTTAACTTTGGCATTTCCCATTCTTTCAGAGTAGGGAAGACTCTGAATGCCAAGAATTCTTGGACCAGATCCCTGGTACCGATATGCTCTGCAATAATTCCGAATTCATCCATTGCCTGCTGTGTTTCACCATCTGGCGTCATGTTGCAGCGGGGTCGGGTTTCTCCGAAGATCAGCTCGATTGGACTTTGCACAAGCTTCTCCTTGTTGTCATCAACTTTGACATAGAACCATTCCGATTTCCAGCCTGCCGGCCATTTGCTTCGGTAGCTAATTACAGGAAACTTTGCCGTTTTCCGGTAGGCAAAATTGTAGCAACCGAAGTTATCGTGTAGCCCATCTTTTCTGGCCTTGGTTTGATAATGCAACTCATGAACTCGACAGAAACTGTCGGCAAATGGCTCCACTGCTTGGCTTCGGAGGGCCCAAATATAAACGCTAAGTCTAACGATAGCGTTGGGAGTTAACTGGTGAAGGTAGATGCCAAACCTTTTCAGTATCTCTGCAATAATCTCGTGAAGAGGGAATCTAAGCCCAGCCTTTAAAAAGCTCTTGAAGATAACAATCTCGTCCTTCCCTGGCTTCGGGGTGGTTTCTTCTCCCCCGAAGCGAAGTAGCTTCTTCTGGTCTTCATTGAAATAACCTGCTTTCACCATCTTCGAAAGATCAGCCTTTGAAACAGTTGATTTCCCAAAATCCAGGTGACTGGGCTTGCTGGGCATGGCAATACGGTAGTCATCTTCGGGATCAGTCCCTTCAATGTTTTCTTCTTCTCCTTTGGCAGTTGTCGGGTTTGCTTCAGCAGCAGGCATTTCTTCCGCAGTCACCAGTCCGGAACGCTGCATCGCTTCGGAGATGGGCACAGTATTCGAACCTTCGGCTTCGTCTCCCTCGCGTGCGACTCTGGCAGTGGATCGCACTCTAGCCATTTGATCTTGAGTTTGGGGAAGTTGGACACTTTTTTCTTTTTTCTTTTCTCCCGAAGCTTTTCTTTCTGACGAAGCAGACGTCGAGATGGACCTTCGTTCGATTCTGAGAATCAAGCTTCGGCTATAGTTAAAAATTTTGGCAGCAAAACAGTGCAAATAGCAATGAATGCTGTGGTAACTTCACATCTACCCGTCTGTTTATATAGTGCTGCAGGTAAGAAGGCGAAGCGGCAAGATTCTTTACACCAAGCGCGCAGTCACTTGTACTCGCTATGCAGTGGACCGCAAAGATCAAACAGTAACTCTGCAAGGTGGGCCTGGCATGCGCTCGGAAGCCGGATCGTTTCTCCGCAACGAGCTCAGGGAAGGTGTTTTTTGGACCTTCGGCTTCCCGAAGCTGAAGAGGCTTTTTTCACGGGTCAAGCTCGTTACGAAAAACGATCTAGCACCGCGAAAGGGGCTACTGTTGGGGCCGTGCTTCGGTGCACCGAAGGTCTTGCACGAAGAAGCAGCTTCGGCTGAAGTCGTCTCCAGGAGATGGCCGAAGGTTCCTTTTTCATGGAGCTTCGGCGTTACAAACCGACATAGAGATAGAATGACCTTTTTATCCATAGGGGTCTGAGTCAATGCTGTAAACTTTTGTAAGGGGCATAATTGTAATTTGTCACAGGCTGCGACCTGTGCCTATAAATAGATGAACAGTACCTCTGTACTGTTCACGCGAACCTGCCATTTGCTTTCGCATCACACTTGTACCTTTGCTTTCCTCAAGACCGAAGGTACATTTGTAACTTGAAGTCATTTATATTCATTCATTTATGATGATAAAGATGGGAATAATTCCATGATCATATTTAAATATTTATTTCATGTTTCATGATTTATATGATATGAATGCTTCGTTCCTTGATATTATGTTTACGAAGGTACGTCCTTCGTAACCTTCGTCCGAAATTCTTTATATCCCGAAGGGATATAATGTTTTAAAGGACGAAGGACATTAACACCTAACATTTTCTATGTTGCCTTGTTCTTAATTCGAAGCATTTGAGAACAAGCCCCCAACAGGTTATATTAGAGCACGAAGAAGAAGAAGAAGTTTCTGAAGAGGGGATACCACCCACCTCTGATCCTCAAGCAGACAACTGCTTTTATTTCGATATCTGTGGATCTGAGCAGGACACACCTGATAACAAAGGCAAGCCCCGGTGCATTTGCCACCCTCCTTGTCGTTTTTAAAATCTTTCTCACTTGCTTGATGCATTAGGTGATAGGAGTTGATTGATAAAACAATTCCTGCATTACCTTCCTTGAATTTGATTACCTTCCTTGATCACCTGTTTTACAAAAGATTTTGATGCTTAGCATTGCTTTAGAAAAACAAAATGTTTTGTTTTTACAAAAGTTGATGTGGCAAAGGTGGGTGGGTTGTTTTCAAAAATAAAACTTGATGGTGAATCCATCACGGCCGTGATGGATTCAACATCGGAAAAGATGTACCTCTGTCAGGTACCAAGTTTTTGGGTTAAAAAGATTAAGCTGAGACCGGGCGGGTGACTTGCACGAGAAGAGAGTCTCGGTGTAGTGTCTCCGTCTGAGTCGATTAAGGACCGTCTCGATGTAGGCTTGATGATCGAGGACCCTTTAACTGGTCACATGCCTCGTCATGGGTAAGCCTTGCCTCGGGCAGACTAAGGCCGGAATAAGATAACACGAAATGGGCGTGGAGCGGTGGCGAGAGTAGCGTGTACCCTCCGTGGCAAGAGGCCGGACGGTGGTGTATCTGTGCTCTCGGTTTGCGTGAACCTGATCCGGTCTTAAGAACCCCGGTGGCGGGTTGACATATGCAAGGGTTAAGTGCTACATATGTCGTGTGATTGGAGATCCTCAGCTGAGTATAATCGATTCGGATCGCCGTACCTTCGCGGTTATGAAGACTTGGTCACTGACCTACACGTAGCATTCCACTAAAGATGATGGGTTTTTGTTTAAGAAATTGGCTAGTGCAGGACCAGTGATTGAACTAGGGTAGAAAGAACTCTAGTGCAGGTAATCTTACCTAACTTGACAAATAAAATTGGATTTTTAAGGATCCACTTTAGTAAGCTTTTCTGCAAAACAGAGTCTTTGATTATTGAGAAGCCTTACCTTGACTCCCATATAACCAGCATACCCTTGAGAGTCTTTTCCTTAGTCGGGTAAGACTTGCTAAGTAATTCCATACTCAGGGTTTATCCCTTTGTTGTTTTTAGGTGGGGAAGTAGCAGACTTTTGCTGCTTCTGTGCTAGGGTGGTTCCCAAAGAAGAAAACCAAGACTGAAGTGCGGGAGGACTCGGTCCTCCATCTAGGATCTTTTGTTTATGGTCTTTCGGGAGAAGTTTGTGTCTCCCTGGTTTGTATAATTATTACTTATATGCACTCGCTTTTAGACTGGTCTGTAATAATATAACTCAAGCTTACTTTTGAAATAAATGTAAGTTTATGTAATTCGCTTCCGCATATCTTCATCTCCGATGATCTGTAATGTCTGCAAGACGGGTGAAACGTTCCTGGTGAGGTAAGGAAAGATACCGAGCTTGCCGAGTAACTTAGGAACATCTACAGGGTGTCTGATGTCTGTTAGACAAGGACAACTGTAGGTGGGCCTGATTACTTGGGAGGTTCCATCACATCCTCTTCCTCAGAACCCGCCGGTCTGAAGGTTGAGACAGCTGTCAGTCGGTCCCAGGTCGACCACATGTGGTACCCCGGAAGGTTTGGATATGCCTTTGCGAAGGCGCTCACCATAGCGGGGTCGCTAGGTGGATCGAAGCTGAACCGAAAAGGTACGGGATGAAAAACGGACGGTGCCTCTTGGTCGATGGACGGTGGTGAAGTCGCGTCGGGGGTGGAGCTCACCGTCATCTCAGGTACGAGGGTAACGCCCAGCAGGTCCTTTGCGAGGGTGCGGCGTCATCAGTCCGCTTGGGGCTGACACGTCACGGGGAAGTGACACCCGCCGTCGTCTCAGGTGCGAGGACAATGCCCGACATGTCCCCCGGGGGAGTGCCGGCGTCGTCGACTCGCTCTGGTGCGACAGCCGACAAGGTGCCGCCTCCTGCGTGGCCATGGTTGCCTCGTCTCCGCCTCCTCCGACGAGGAGGGTGGCGGGGACGACCGGAGTGCTCCTCTTCTGCCGTGGGGAGATGCTGTCGTAGAGCTCGCCGCCGCCGGGCGAGTCGGAGACCGTTGTTGTCGTCACGCTGTGGGGGGAGGAGTACCATGTCGTAGCTGCCGTCGAGGGACATGAACTCGAGACTCCCGAAGCGGAGCACCGTCCCGGGCTGGAGAGGTTGCTGAAGACTCCCCATCTGGATCTCAACGGGAAGGTGTTCGTTAACACGCAGCAGGCCCCTACCTGGCGCGCCAACTGTCGGCGTCTCGGACCCGGGGGGGTCCCTTGGACTGACCAGTGAAATTGCTACGTGCCCCTGCCCAGATGGGTTGGCGCGGGATGGAACACAAGAGGTGGGACAAGCCTTGTATTATCCTGCACCAGGGGTGCCGCTTGTAGTAGGGGTTACAAGCGCGTCGCGTGAGAGAGAGAGAGAGAGACGTAGAGTTCGTCCGCCACTTCCCTCGCGCGAACCCCTCTCAGGGTGGCCCTGGACCTCCCTTTTATAGAGGCAAGGAGAGGATCCAGACGTACAACGGGGGGCGTAGCTATGCGCTAACGTGTCCGGCAGTGGAGTGCCTAAGCCCTGTGTACATGCCAACGTGGCCGTTGGGGGAGAGCTTGGGCCCTGTACATGTGATGGCGTGGCCGTCGAAGGAGCACCTGAGTCATGTAGGAGCACAGCTGGTAGCGCGGTGAGGATCCTGCTGATGTCTCCTTGCTGTCGTAAGGGGCTGAGAGCCACCGGCGTCATGGCGCACGCGGGGCACCATCATTACCCGTCGCCGGGGTAAGCCAGATGGGACGCCGGTCTTGTTCCTCGTAGCCTGAGCAGGCTAGGAATAGGGAAATGATGTATCCCCTGTTAGCGCGGTCGGTCCGAGCCCAAGGTCGGTCGAGGCGGAGACTTCTCTTGAGGCCGAGGCCGGGGTCGGGCGAGGACACGATTCCGCCCGAGACCGGGGTCGAGGCCGAGTCTGGGGGTCAGGCGAGGTGGAGACCTCCTCCCGAGGCTGGAGCCTGAGGTCGGGCGAGGCGGAGACCTCCTCCCGAGGCCGGAGCATGAGGTCGGGCGAGGCGGAGCTTCCTGTTGCGCCCGAGGCTGAACTCGGTGGTTGATCATGACTTGTTGTCAGTCGTCGCCGGGGTGGCTGACACGGCAGTCGGAGCGGAGCGAGCGGCGCTGTTTTCCTGTCATGTCAGACAGTAAAGAAGAGGGGCGAAGTGACTGCGGTCACTTCGGCCTGGCCGACTGAGGCACGTGTGTCAGGATACGGCGTCAGGCATCCCCTGCATTTAATGCGCCTGCGAAGCGATCGGTTGGTGAGGCGGTCTGGACAAGGTTGCTTCACAACGAAGCCTGCCCTAGCCCCCCTCGAGAGAGCCGAGGGGGCGCCCGCTGCCTGAGGAGGCCTTCGGGCGAGGCGTGAACTTGTCTGGGACTACTGTTCCAACCCGAGGCTGGGCTCCAGTGAGATCGCGTCCCTCGGGTAGACGAAGTCTTGGCTTGAACCGCACCCGTCAGTTGGTCTGAGGGTGTTTACCAGCCATGATTAGGAGCGTTGGGGGTACCCCTAATTATGGTATCCGACAGGTACTACAAGAAGAAGGGCGGCGATGCCCATGTTTGCCGGGAGTGGGACTCCGACGAGAGCTCCACCGACTCCTCCTCCGACGAGGACACCACCAACATCGCCGTCAACAAAGGGCTCCTCTTCCCCAACGTCGGCCACAAATGTCTTATGGCAAAGGACGGCAAGAAGAAGAAGGTTAAATCCAAATCCTCCACTAAATATGCTACACCTAGTGATGAGGCCAATTCTAGTGATGATGAGGATGATTTGTTTACTCTCTTTGCCAACTTAAACATGCAATAAAAGGAAAAATTAAATGAATTGATTAGCACTATTCATGATAAGGATGAACTCTTAGATAGCCAAGAGGACTTCCTAATTAAAGAAAACAAGAAGCATGTTAAGGTGAAAAATGCTTATGCTCTAGAAGTTGAAAAATGTGAAAAATTAACTAGTGAGCTAAGCACTTGCCATGATGTTATTTCCAACCTTAGAAATGAGAATGCCAATTTAATTGCTAAGGTTGGGAAGCTTGATGTTTGTGATGATTCAATTGTTAGTCTTAGAAATGATAATGCCAATTTAATTGCTAAGATTGACAAATTGAATGCTTCTCTTGCTAGCCTCAAGAATGAAAATGAAAAATTAATTGCTAAGGCTAGAGAATTAGATGTTTGCAATGCTTCTATTTCCAATCTTAGAGATGAGAATGATATTTTGCATGCTAAGATTGTTGAATTAAATACTTGCAAACCCTCTACATCTTCCGTTGAGCATGTTACTATTTGCACTAGATGTAGAGATATTAATGTTGATGCTATTTATGATCACCTAGCCTTAATTAAACAACAAAATGATCACATAGCTCAACTTAGTGCTAAAATTAATGAGCATGACTTAGAAAATGAGAAATTTAAATTTGCTAGAAGCATGCTCTATAGTGGGAGACGCCCTGGTATTAAGGACGGCATTGGCTTCCAACAGGGAGACAATGTCAAGCTTAATGCCCCACCTAAAAAATTGTCAAATTTTGTTAAGGGCAAGGCTCCCATGGTTCAGGATAACGAGGGTTACATTTTATACCCTGCCGGTTATCCCGAACACAAAATTAGGAGAATTCACTCTAGAAAGTCTCACTCTGGCCCTAATCATGCTTTTATGTATAAGAGTGAGGCATCTAGTTCTAGGCAATCAACCCATGCTAAATTGCCTAAGAAGAAAACTCCTAAGGCATCAAATGATTATAATGTTTCATTTAGAACTTTTGATGCTTCTTATGTGCTAACCAACAAATCAGGCAAGGTAGTTGCCAAGTATGTTGGGGGCAAACACAAGGGATCAAAAACTTGTGTTTGGGTACCCAAAGTTCCTGTATCTAATGTCAAAGGACCCAAAACCATTTGGGTACCTAAAATCAAGAACTAAATTTGTTTTGTAGGTTTATGCATCTGGAGGCTCAAGTTGGATCATTGACAGCGGGTGCACAAACCATATGACTAGGGAGAAAGGAATTGTCGGGGACCATAATTAGGGGTACCCTCAAGGCCCCTAAATCTCAGCTGGTAACCCCCATCAGCACAAAGCTGCAAAGGCCTGATGGGTGCGATTAAATCAAGGATCGGTCCATTCAAGGGACATGATCGTGCCTCACCCGAGCCTAGCCTCGGGCAAGGGAAGCCGACCCCGGAGAACCTACGTCTCGCCCGAGGACCCCCCTCCAGCAACGGGCACACTATCGGCTCGCCCGAGGCCCAGTCTTCACCAAGAAGCAACCTTGGCCACATCGCCACGCCGACCGACCAAATCACAGGGGCATTTAATGCAAAGGTGGCCTGACACCTTTATCCTGACGCATGCCCTCCAGTCGACAGGGCCGAAGTGACCGCAGTCACTTCGCCGCCTGACTGACCGGTCTGACAAGAGGACAGCGCCGCCTGCGCCGCTCCGACTGCTGAGCCACCCGATAGAGTGAGGCTAACAGCAGCCAAGGCCGGCCTCGGGCGTCATAGGAAACTCCGCCTCGCCCGACCCCAGGGCCCGGACTCGGGCTCAGCCCCGGAAGACGGCGAACTCCGCTCCGCCCGACCCAGGGCTCGGACTCAGGCTCAGCTCCGGAAGACGGCGAACTCCGCTCCGCCCGACCCAGGGCTCGAACTCGGGCTCAGCCCCGGAAGACGGCGAACTCTGCCTCGCCCGACCCCAGGGCTCGGACTCAGCCCTGGCCTCAGCCGACGGTCTCCGCCTCGCCCGACCCAGGGGCTCGGACTCGGCCACGGCCACGGAAGACAGACTCGACCTCGACCTCGGAGGAGCCTCCACATCGCCCAACCTAGGGTGCGGACCGACCACGTCGACAGGAGGCGCCATCATTACCCTACCCCGAGCTGACTCAGGCTACGGGGAACAAGACCGGCGTCCCATCTGGCTCACTCCGCCAGATAGGCAATGATGGCGCCCCACACGCTCTGTGACGACGGCGTCTCTCGGCCCCCTTACGGAAGCAAGAGGACGTCAGCAAGGACTCGACAGCCCCAACAGCTGTCCTCTCGCCAGGCTCCAGTACTCCTCCGACGGCCACGACACCACACGAACCGGGTGCCAAAACCTCTCCGGCTGCCACGACGGCGTGTACTTAGGGCGCTAGCTCTCCTTCGCTAGACACGTAGCGCTCTGCTACACCCCCCATTGTACACCTGGATCCTCTCCTTACGCCTATAAAAGGAAGGACCAGGGCCCTCTTACAGAGGGTTGGCCCGCACGGAGAAGGACAGGACGGCGCTCGCTCAAGGCCGCTCGCTCCCACTCCCGCGTGGACGCTTGTATCCCCCTACTGCAAGCGCACCCGACTCAGGCGCGGGGCTAACACGAAGGCCGCGGGATTCGCTCTCTCACACGCCTGCCTCCCTCCGGCTGCTTCCTTTCCCCCCTTCGCGTTCCGCCTTGCGTCGACCCATCTAGGCTGGGGCACGCGGCGACAATTCACTCGTCGGTCCAGGGACCCCCCGGGTTTTGAAACACCGACAGTTGGCGCGCCAGGTAGGGGCCTGCTGCGTGTTGACGAACAGCTTCTCGTCAAGCTCCAGATGGGCAGTCTCCAGCAACCTTTCCAGCCCGGGACGGTGCTCCGTTTCGGGAATCTTGAGTTCATGTCCCTCAACGGTAGCTACGACATGATACTCCTTCCCCCGCCGTGCGACAGCGACAATGGCGGTCGACAACCCGCTCGCCGGCGGGGAAATCGACGACGCCTTCCCCACGTGGTGGAAGGACGACATTCGGGCTTGTCCCATCCCCTCCCCCACCGACGGAGGAGGAGGCGGGGCAACCAAGGCCAAGCGGGAAGCGGCATCTCGTTGGCTGTCGAGCGAGTCGACGGCGCCGGCGCCCCAACGGAGGGCGTGTCGGGCATCGATCTCGCGTCTGAGACGAAGACGAGCGCCGCCTCCCCGCAACGCGCTGATCTCAAGCAAACGCACGACGCCAGCACGCTCGCGAAGGACTTGCTAGGCGTCACCCTTGTACCTGAGACGACGGTGCAGTCAGTCCCAGGCGCGACCTCGTCACCGACCGTCGACCGAAAGCGAGGACCGCGGCCCGAGTCGTGAATGTTTCCACGTCGATCTAGGGGGTCCCGGCGAAGGCAACCATCTTGGTATGCCGGAAAACGGTGATCCCCCTAGGCCCGTGCCTCGCGTTGACATCCTTCGGGAGCTAGCTGTGGTCCCCGTCCCAGCGGGGGGTCCTGACCCACAGCTCGAGCAAATCCGCGAGAGGCAGGCCAGGCTCGACGAGGGAGCAGGAACGCTTGTGCCGATCCGCCGGGACGTCGGGCAGGAATGGGTGATCCAACCCCCGGCCGGAGAAGCGCGTCATCTCCCCCAGGACATCCAGCACCGCATCGCCGATGACGTCAGGGTGAGGTCGCCGCCGGATTCCAGCGAAGTCGGCCTGAACCTGGCTGCAGCGGCAGTACTCCTCCGCGCGATGCCGGAGCCATCAACCACCGAGGGGCGACGTATCCAGGGAGAGCTCAAGAATCTCCTGGAGGACGCCGCGGTCCGACGGGCCGAAAGCTCTACCTCCCGAAGGCAGGGGTTCCCCTCGGAACATCACGCCGCGACTTCCCGATTCATGCGGGAAGCCTCGGTCCACTCCGGGCGCACGCGCAACACAGCGCCTGTGGCCCCGGGTCGCCTCGGCAAGAGCGCCATCATCACAGCCGACGGGCCCACCTCGACGACAGGGCACGCCGAGGCTACCACCCCAGGCGTGGGAGATGCTACGACAGCGGGTAGGATCGGAGTCCTTCGCCCGAACCACCCGGTCCGCAGGCTTTCAGCCGCGCCATACGACGGGCACTGTTACCGACCCGGTTCCGAACCCCGACTACTATCACAAAGTACTCGGGGGAGACGAGACCGGAACTGTGGCTCGCGGACTATCGGCTGGCCTGCCAACTAGGTGGAACGGACGATGACAACCTCATCATCCGCAACCTCCCCCTGTTCCTCTTCGACACCGCTCGAGCCCGGCTGGAGCATCTGCCCCCGGGGCAGATCTCCAACTGGGACGACCTGGTCCAAGCTTTCGCCGGCAATTTCCAGGGCACGTACGTGCGCCCTGGGAACTCCTGGGATCTCCGGAGCTGCCGCTAGCAGCCGGGAGAGTCTCTCTGGAACTACATCCGGCGATTCTCGAAGCAGCGCACAGAGCTACCCAACGTCACCGATTCAGATGTCATCGGCGCGTTCCTCGCCGGCACCACCTGCCGCGACCTGGTGAGCAAGCTGGGTCGCAAGACCCCCACCAGGGCGAGCGAGCTGATGGACATCGCCACCAAGTTCACCTCTGGCCAGAAGGCGGTTGAGGCCATTTTCCAGAAGGACAAGCAGCCCCAGGGCCGCCCACCGGAAGATGCTCCCGAGGCGTCAACTCAGCGCGGCGCCAAGAAGGGTAAGAAGAAGTCGCAAGCAAAACGCGACGCCGCCGACGCGGACCTTGTCGTCGCCGCCGAGTACAAGAACCCTCGGAAACCTCCCGGAGGTGCTAACCTCTTTGACAAGATGCTCAAGGAGTCGTGCCCCTATCATCAGGGGCCCGTCAAGCACACCCTTGAGGAGTGTGCCATGCTTCAACGACACTTCCACAAGGCCGGGCCACCCGCGGAGGGTGGCAAGGCCCCCGACGACGCGAAGGAGGAAGATCGCAAGGCAGGAGGGTTCCCCGAGGTCCGCGACTGCTTCATAATCTAAGGTGGGCAAGTGGCGAACGCCTCGGCTCGGCACCGCAAGCAAGAGCGTCGAGAAGTCTGCTCGGTAAAGGTGGCGGCGCCAGTCTACCTAGACTGGTCCGACGAGCCCATCACCTTTGACCGGGCCGACCATCCAGACTACGTGCCGAGCCCGGGGAGATACCCACTCGTTGTCGACCCCATCATCGGCAACGTCAGGCTCACCAAGGTCCTCATAGACGGAGGCAGCAGCCTCAACATCATCTACGCCGAGACCCTCAGGCTCCTACGGATCGATCTATCCTCGGTCCGGACGGGCGCTGCGCCTTTCCACGGGATCATCCCCGGGAAGCGCGTTCATCCCCTCATATAACTCGACCTACCCATCTGCTTCGGGACGCCCTCCAACTTTCGAAGGGAGACCCTCACGTTCGAGGTGGTCGGGTTCCGAGGAACCTACCATGCGGTACTGGGAAGGCCATGCTATGTGAAGTTCATGGCCGTCCCCAACTACACCTACCTCAAGCTCAAGATGTCGGGCCCCAACGGGGTCATCACCGTCGGGCCTACGTACTGACACGCATTCGAATGCGATGTGGAGTGCGTGGAGTACGCCGAGGCCCTCGCCGAATCCGAGGCCCTCATCGCTGACCTGGAGAGCCTCTCTAGGGAGGCGCCCGACGTGAAGCGCCACGCCGGCAACTTCGAACCAGCAAAGACGGTCAAGTCCGTCCCTCTCGACCCCGGCAACGATGCCTCCAAGCAGATCCAGATCGGTTCCGAGCTCGACCCCAAATAGGAAGCAGTGCTCGTCGACTTTCTCCGCGCGAACACCGACGTCTTCGCGTGGAGTCCCTCGGACATGCCCGGCATACCGAGGGAAGTCGCCGAGCACTCTCTGGATATTTGAGCTCGGGCCCGACCCGTGAAGCAACCTCTGCGCCGATTCGACGAAGAAAAGCGCAGAGCCATAGGCGAGGAGATCCACAAGCTACTGGCGGTAGGGTTCATCAAAGAGGTATTCCATCCCGAATGGCTTGCCAACCCTGTGCTAGTAAGAAAGAAAGGGGGGAAATGGTGGATGTGTGTAGACTACACAGGTCTAAACAAAGCATGCCCGAAGGTTCTCTACCCTCTGTCTCGCATCGATCAGATCATGGATTCCACTGCTGGGTGCGAAACCCTGTCTTTCCTCGATGCCTACTCAGGGTATCACCAGATCAAGATGAAAGAGTCCGACTAGCTCGCGACTTCATTCATCACACCCTTCGGCATGTACTGCTATGTTACAATGCCATTTGGTTTGAGGAATGCGGGGGCAACGTACCAGCGATGCATGAACCATGTGTTTGGCGAACACATCGGCCGAACGGTCGAGGCCTACGTCGATGATATCGTAGTCAAGACGAGGAAGGCCTCCGACCTCCTTTCTGACCTTGAAGCGACATTCCGATGTCTCAAGGCAAAAGGCGTGAAGCTTAATCCCGAAAAGTGTGTCTTTGGGGTCCCCCGAGGCATGCTCTTGGGGTTCATCGTCTCCGAGTGGGACATCGAAGCCAACCCGGAGAAGATTGCGGCCATCACCAGCATGGGGCCAATCAAGGACTTGAAAGGTGTACAGAGGGTCATGGGATGTCTCGCGGCTCTGAGCCGCTTCATCTCCCGCCTCGGCGAAAGAGGTCTGCCTCTGTACCGCCTCTTAAGGAAAGCTGAGTGCTTCACTTGGACCCCTGAGGCCGAGGAAGCCCTCGGGAACCTGAAGGCGCTTCTCACGAACGCGCCCATCTTGGTGCCCCCCGCTGCCGGAGAAGCCGTCTTGATCTACGTCGCCGCAACCACCCAGGTGGTTAGCGCCGCGATCGTGGTTGAGAGACGAGAAGAAGGGCATGCATTGCCCGTCCAGAGGCCAGTCTACTTCATCAGTGAGGTACTGTCCGAGACCAAGATCCGCTACCCACAAATCCAGAAGCTGCTGTACACGGTGATCCTGACACGGCGGAAGTTGCGACACTACTTCGAGTCTCATCCGGTGACTGTGGTGTCCTCCTTCCCCTTGGGAGAAATCATCCAGTCCCGAGAGGCCTCGGGTAGGATTGCGAAGTGGGCGGTGGAGATCATGGGCGAGGCGATCTCTTTCGCCCCTCGGAAGGCCATCAAGTCCCAGGTCTTGGTGGACTTCGTGGCTGAATGGGCCGACACCCAGCTCCCGACGGCTCCGATCCAACCGGAGCTCTGGACCATGTTTTTCGACGGGTCGCTGATGAAGACGGGGGCCGGCGCAAGCCTCCTCTTCGTCTCACCCCTCAGGAAGCACCTACGCTACGTGCTACGCCTCCACTTCCCGGCGTCCAACAATGTGGCAGAGTACGAGGCTCTGGTAAATGGGTTGCGAATCGCCATCGAGCTAGGGGTCCAACGCCTCGACGCTCGCGGTGACTCGCAGCTCGTCATTGACCAAGTCATGAAGAACTCCCACTGCCGCGACCCGAAGATGGAAGCCTACTGCGATGAGGTTCGGCATCTGGAAGACAAGTTCTACGGGCTCGAGCTCAACCACATCGCCCGACGCTACAACGAGACTGCGGACGAGCTGGCTAAAATAGCCTTGGGACGAACAACAGTTCCCCCGGGCGTATTCTCCTGAGACCTGCATCAACCCTCCATCAAGACCGAGGACACGCCCGAGCCCGAGGCACCTTCGGCTCCGCCTGAGGCACCCTCGGCTCAGTCCGAGGTACCCTCAGCCCAGTCCAAGGTACCCTCAGCACGGTCCGAGGTACCCTCGGCTCATCCCGAGGTACCCTCGGCCCCCAAGGGTGAAGCACTGCGCGTCGAAGGGGAACCAAGTGAGGTCATGCCTAATCAAAGCTGGCAGGCCTCGTACCTGCAATATCTCCACCGAGGGGAGCTGCCCCTCGACCAAGCCGAAGCTCGGCGGTTGGCGCGGCGCGCCAAGTCTTTCGTCTTGCTGGGAGACGGGAAGGAGCTCTACCACCGCAGCCCCTCAGGCATCCTCCAGCGATGCATTTCCATCGCCGAAGGCCAGCAGCTCTTGCAAGAGATACACTCGGGGGCTTGCGGCCATCACGCAGCACCTCGGACCCTCGTTGGAAACGCCTTCCGACAAGGATTCTACTGGCCGACGGCGGTGGCCGACGCTACTAGAATTGTCCGCACCTGCGAAGGGTGTCAGTTCTACGCGAGGCAGACCCACCTGCCCGCTCAGGCTCTGCAGACCATACCCATCACCTGGGCGTTTGCTGTGTGGGGTCTGGACCTCGTTGGCCCCTTGCAGAAGGCACCCGGGGGCTACACGCACCTGTTGGTCGCCATCGACAAATTCTCCAAGTGGATCGAGGTCCGACCCCTAAACAGCATCAGGTCCGAGCAGGCGGTGGCGTTCTTCACCAACATCATCCATCGCTTTTGGGTCCCGAACTCCATCATCACCGACAACGGTACCCAGTTCACTGGCAGAAAGTTCCTGGACTTCTGCGAGGATCACCACATCCGGGTGGACTGGGCTACCGTGGCTCACCCCATGACGAATGGGCAAGTGGAGCGGGCCAACGGCATGATCTTGCAAGGACTCAAGCCTCAGATCTACAACGACCTCAACAAGTTCGGCAAGCGGTGGATGAAGGAACTCCCCTCGGTGGTCTAGAGTCTGAGGACAACGCCGAGCCGAACCACGGGCTTCACACCGTTCTTTCTAGTCTATGGGGCCGAGGCCATCTTGCCCACAGACCTAGAATACGGTTCCCCGAGGGCGAGAGCCTACACCGACCAAAGCAACCAAGCCAACCGAGAAGACTCACTGGACCAGCTGGAGGAGGCTCGGGACATGGCCTTACTACACTCGGTGCGGTACCAGCAGTCCCTGCGACGCTACCACGCCCGAGGGGTTAGGTCCCGAGACCTCCAGGTGGGCGACCTGGTGCTTCGGATGCGACAAGACGCCTGAGGGCGGCACAAGATCACGCCTCCCTGGGAAGGGCCGTTCGTCATCGCCAAGGTCTTGAAGCCCGGAACGTACAAGCTGGCCAACAGCCAAGGCGAGGTCTACAGCAACGCTTGGAACATCCAACAGCTACGTCGCTTCTACCCTTAAGATGCTTTCAAGTTGCTCGTATACTTCGTTCACACACCAAGTCTGGTCGTCAAGGAAGGGTCAACCTTGCCTCGACAAAGCCCGACCCTCCCTCGGGGGCTAGAAGGGGGCAACCCCCTCTGCGTCAAAATTTTCCTCAAAAAAAGAAAAAAAATCTAATCTGCCAGAATGCTTTTCGTGCTCTTCGACTACTTCAAAAGTGGATCCTGAAAACGATAGAGTACACGTAAGCAGCCAAGGCTGACCGAGCCGAGGGACTCCTACGCCTCCGGGATACGGATACCTCACTCATCACCTTCTGCGATAAGTAACTCGCGCTCGGATAAGTGACTCCGCGGACCGAACAAGTCTTCATGCTCGAGAAGCTCCTCTGCCGAAATGATTTTTCGGGCCTTCTCAACTGCGTCGGTAACAGAACCCTATGGACGAGTAAGAGCGCACGTAAGCGGCAAGGCTGACCGAGCCGAGGGACTCCTACGCCTCCGGGATACGGATACCTCACTCATCACCTTCCGTGAAAAGCAACTCTCGCCCGCACAAACAATTCTGTTACCGACAAATAAGTCCGGACACTCGAAACAAGAGGAAAAGAGATGCAACTTTACAACACAACGATGGTGTGTTTAGGCCTTGGCGGCCGCGGAAAACATACACACACTACAAGACGACCTGATCCTGCAGGCTCGGACGTCGACAGCCGAAGGGGGCAGCAGCACCCTCGGCATCAACTACACCTTCGGCGGGGTCTGACCTAGCCTCGGACGGCGACGCAGTCGGAGGGCCCCCACTCTGAAGGACGACATCAGCACCACAACCGGGCCATCGCCGCTAGGGTCTTCTTCGAGAATCCGGCCCGAGCAGGCGGCTCGACCGGCCACCCCGAGGCCTCGGCCAGCTGTCCCCCAAAGACATCAACTCGGCTTGTGGCCTCGGCAGCTCAACTCCGGCGTCGGTTCCGCCAATGGATGACTCGGCCAGGCTCTGGCCAACCACACCTCCTTTTCGAAGCCAACTCTGCCTCCGTCCGTGCTGACACCGCTACCCCCGGCTTCGGCTCATCGAAGGGCGGCCGAGGGGTTCCTTTAGCTAAGTAAGAGAAGCCTCGGACAGCAAGGCCGACCGAGCCGAGGGACTCCTATGCCTCCGGGATACGGATACCTCACTCGTCTCCTTCGCACGAGGCGACTCACGCTTGGCGAGGCGGTTCAGATAATCGACAAGGCGAGTCTTAGTGCTCGAAATGAAGAAAAAACACGGCTCCGCGCCGAAATTACATACACATTCAGGCCTCGACAGCCACAATGAACAAAACACCGGCACTCAAGGTGCCATTACAAACGGAACTCCGGTTCCACCTCCGCAGGTACGAACAACCCCGCGCGACTGGGGGGCCTGCGGAGTAACAGAAGACCGACGAACGGCTCGCCGTCGCCCGCCCCAGCGGCGGCGACGATGAAGACTTCTGCTCCGGGGGGCCGAACAGCAGCAGCGATGACCTCAGGGCGGATGCTGCTGCTAGGAGGCCCTCGCCCGTGCCCAAACTCGTGAGGCAAGGACGGGCAGAAGGCCGTAGAGTTGAAGGTCGGTCCGCGGGTGGCACCGGCAAGCTCGTCGGCGGCGGAACCTCTTCCAGCTGCCGTGGCGGAAGGCGGCACCAGGAGCGGCTCCGAAGCCGCTCGGCTCAGAGAGCCGGGCACGCTGCAGCTGCCCATGCCGCGAACGGCGGACGCCCCTCCCCCCGTTCACTGAGGGAAGGAGCGGACCACCGCCCACGCAGGGGCCGACCCCAACTCGGCACACTCCCCTCCCCAGCACTAGTGATGAAAATCCTTGAGGCTGAGGGACGGGCAGAGGCCGCGGCCCGGCTCGCTTTCCCCCACCATCGAACTGGAGGTCACCATCTTGGGTGACCGCCGGCGGAGGGGTGCAGCCAGGCTGCATGATGAAAATCCTTGAAGCCGAACGATGGCTGAAAGGTACCAACTTCCACGAAGTTGCGTTCCTCCGACGACAAGACAGAAGGGTTCCGGGCGTCCCCCGCCCGGGGGCTCGGAAGGTGGAAAGACACGATGCATGTGAGGAGCGCGAAGACATGGTGGCCCTCCAAGGGGGTCGCCCCCCCCCCCCCCTTTTAAAGGCAGCTCTCCCTACCTGCACCCTCAACCGTTGCAGGTCGAGTCTTCTCCAACACGCTCCAAGGTTCTCCCCCCTACGGCGTGGCGGCTGGGGCCCACACGTCATGCAAGCCGGTCCAGGGGAGAAGAAGCCAAACCGCCGCGCGCGGTGCATGCAACCGCCCAGCGGTTACAAGCACTCCTCCGCTTTTGCCCAGACCAGCGGGCGAAAGGGCGGGCAGCCATGCAGGCGGCATGCAACCGCGCCAAGTGGGTGCACCTCTCCGACTTCCAACGAGCCCAGCATGGAGGTCCCGGCCCACGCGTCATGCAACCGGTGCGCCGGCTGCTACGTGTGAACAACTGCACCGCCACTCGCGCCACTACCGCGCCTCCTTGACTGCGGAGTCAATACCGTGACTCGAGGCAACCCTGCAGTGCCAGTCAAGCGCGACGGTCAAATGCGGTCAAAATTGGGCCGGCAGTAATGGCGGTGGCAGGCGGGCAGAAGCAGCGGTCACGTCGTCAGCCAAGCTCACATCCCATCCAGGGGCAGCGGGGGAGCCCTCTCTCTCACGGCGTGAAGACGACGCGCCCGTGATCCATTCCTCGAACGGCCCGCGCACGCCCAACGGCCGCCCCGCGAACCGCTCGCCCTGTCGCATTAACTCCGCGGCAGGACAGGCGGCGCCTCAGGCGGGAGAAGCAAGCGACGCTTCACCTTCGCCATAATAACCGCGTCAAAAAAGGTATGCCACATCATTCAACTTCGCATCCTTTTCCTTTTTCCTCTTCCTCTCTCTTACAACAGGGACCGAGAAAGGGGGATACCCCGAAAAGGACCCTTCTCCGTGAAGGAAATAGGCTCCGAGCCTCCCTACTGATCAGAGGTTCGAAGGCTGGCCCCTCGGAGGGGTTCAACAGCCGCCTCAGAGCACGTGGGCTCCACACCCACTACTGGTCAGAGGTTCGATGGACGGCCCCTCGAAGGGTTCAACGGTCGCCTCAGGCCACTCGGGCTCTGCGCCCACTACTGATCAGGGGTTCGTAGGCTGGCCCTCGAAGGGTTCATAGTCGCCTCAGACACAGAGCGAGGGATGACCATGGGTACGTTCGATACATAACCAAGGCTCGGGCTACGCTCCCGAGGTACCCTAGGACATTTCCGAGACCAGCGGGAACAATCTTGTAACAGAATCCCATCAGAGGGAGGCATCGAGCCCTCGGACCCCGTCGACAGGGGACCGGGTCCGGCAGATCACCCGCAGGTACTTTTGGGCGTGCCTCTGGGCCTCTAGCCGACCCCTATCAAATGGGGCACGGACGTCCGCTCGGATTACCCGCCAGCAGCTCACTGGAGACACCATGTTCGGCGCCACCTAAGGGCAACATGGCGCTTCCCCCCCTCCTCCTTGCGGAAAGGCGACGCAGGGGCGTATGTAAAAAAGTCGAGTCTGTCCCTGACCGTCCTCTCGCCCTGTGTGGAGGCTCGGGGGCTGCTCTCGCAAAACTGGCTCCAGCCAAACCGTTGGCAGCATCAACATACCAGCCCGAGAACTTGGGACCCGACCATGCACTCGGGCTACGGCCAGCTCGCATGAGGGAACAACTAGACCAGCCGAAGTGTTGCGAAGCGCACTAAGACCTCGAAGGAGCAAAACTACTCCTCCGAGGCCTCGGGGGCTACACACGGCAGGTGCGCTCGCGCGCACCCACCGGAACAGAATGCAACCAAAAAAGGCTAGTCCCCTTGCAAAAAAGTACGGCAAAAGCCTCCAAGCGAGTATTAGTACTCCCTTGGAGGCTCGGGGGCTACTGTCGGGGACCATAAATAGGGGTACCCTCAAGGCCCCTAAATCTCAGCTGGTAACCCCCATCAGCACAAAGCTGCAAAGGCCTGATGGGTGCGATTAAATCAAGGATCGGTCCATTCAAGGGACACGATCGTGCCTCACCCGAGCCTAGCCTCGGGCAAGGGAAGCCGACCCCGGAGAACCTACGTCTCGCCCGAGGACCCCCCTCCAGCAACGGGCACACTATCGGCTCGCCCGAGGCCCAGTCTTCACCAAGAAGCAACCTTGGCCACATCGCCACGCCGACCGACCAAATCACAGGGGCATTTAATGCAAAGGTGGTCTGACACCTTTATCCTGACGCACGCCCTCCAGTCGACAGGGCCAAAGTGACCGCAGTCACTTCGCCGCCCCACTGACCGGTCTGACAAGAGGACAGCGCCGCCTGCGCCGCTCCGACTGCTGAGCCACCCGACAGAGTGAGGCTGACAGCAGCCAAGGCCGGCCTCGGGCGTCATAGGAAACTCCGCCTCGCCCGACCCCAGGGCTCGGACTCGGGCTCAGCCCTGGAAGACGGCGAACTCTGCTCCGCCCGACCTAGGGCTCGGACTCGGGCTCAGCCCCGGAAGACGGTGAACTCCGCTCCGCCCGACCCAGGGCTCGGACTCGGGCTCAGCCTCGGAAGACGATGAACTCCGCTCCGCCCGACCCAGGGCTCGGACTCGAGCTCAGCCCAGGAAGACGACGAACTCCGCCTCGCCCGACCCCAGGGCTCGGACTCAGCCCTGGCCTCAGCCGACGGTCTCCGCCTCGCCCGACCCAAGGGCTCGGACTCGGCCACGGCCACGGAAGACAGACTCAACCTCGACCTCGAAGGAGCCTCCACATCGCCCAACCTAGGGCACGGACCGACCACGTCGACAGGAGGCGCCATCATTACCCTACCCCGAGCTAACTCAGGCTACGGGGAACAAGACCGGCGTCCCATCTGGCTCGCTCCGCCAGATAGGCAATGATGGCGCCCCGCACGCTCTGTGACGACGGCGGCTCTCGGCCCCCTTACGGAAGCAAGAGGACGTCAGCAAGGACTCGACAGCCCCAATAGCTGTCCTCTCGCCAGGCTCCAACACTCCTGCGACGGCCACGACACCACACGAACCGGGTGCCAAAACCTCTCCAGCTGCCACGACGGCGTGTACTTAGGGCACTAGCTCTCCTCCGCTAGACACGTAGCGCTCTGCTACACCCCCATTGTACACCTTGATCCTCTCCTTACGCCTATAAAAGGAAGGACCAGGGCCCTCTTACAGAGGGTTGGCCCGCGCGGAGAAGGACGGGACGGCGCTCGCTCAAGGCCGCTCGCTCCCACTCCCGCGTGGACGCTTGTATCCCCCTACTGCAAGCGCACCCGACTCAGGCGCGGGGCTAACACGAAGGCCGCGGGATTCGCTCTCTCACATGCCTGCCTCGCTCCGGCTGCTTCCTTTCCCCCCTTCGCGTTCCGCCTTGCGTCGACCCATCTGGGCTGGGGCATGCGGCGACAATTCACTCATCGGTCCAGGGACCCCCTGGGTTTCAAAACACTGACAGGAATGTTCTCCTCCTACGAGAAAAACCAAGATCCCTAATGAGCTATCACATTCGGGGATGGAAATCAAGGTTTGGTCAAAGGATTGGGTAAAATTGCTATATCACCGGACCATTCTATTTCAAATGTTTTTCTTGTAGATTCTTTAGATTACAACTTGCTTTCCGTATCTCAATTATGTAAAATGGGCTACAACTGTCTTTTTACGGATACAGGTGTTATTGTCTTTAGAAGAAGTGGTGATTCAGTAGCCTTTAAGGGAGTATTAGAGGGTCAGCTATACTTGGTTGATTTTAATAGAGCTGAACTCGATACTTGCTTAATCGCTAAGACTAACATGGGTTGGCTCTGGCATCGCCGACTAGCTCATGTTGGGATGAAGAATCTTCACAAGCTTCTAAAGGGAGAGCAAATTTTGGGACTAACAAATGTGCATTTTGAGAAAGACAGGATTTGTAGCGCATGCCAAGCAGGGAAGCAAGTTGGTGTTCATCATCCACATAAGAACATCCTGACGACTGACAGGCCACTCGAGCTCCTCCACATGGACCTATTCGGCCCGATCGCTTACATAAGCATCGGCGGGAGTAAGTACTGTCTAGTTATTGTGGACGACTATTCTCGCTTCACTTGGGTATTCTTTTTACAGGAAAAATCTCAAACCCAAGAGACCTTAAAGGGATTCTTGAGACGGGCTCAAAATGAGTTCGGCTTAAGGATCAAGAAAATTAGAAGCGATAATGGGACGGAGTTCAAGAACTCTCAAATCGAAGGCTTCCTTGAGGAGGAGGGCATCAAGCATGAGTTTTCTTCTCCCTACACGCCACAACAAAATGGTGTAGTGGAGAGGAAGAATAGAACTCTATTGGACATGGCAAGAACCATGCTTGATGAGTACAAGACTTCGGATCGGTTTTGGGCAGAGGCGGTCAACACCGCTTGCTACACCATCAACCGGTTGTATCTACACCGAATCCTCAAGAAGACATCATACGAACTCCTCACCGGTAAAAAGCCTAATATTTCATATTTTAGAGTCTTTGGTAGCAAATGTTTTATTCTTGTTAAAAGAGGTAGAAAATCAAAATTTGCTCCTAAGGCTGTAGAAGGCTTTTTACTAGGATATGATTCAAACACAAGGGCATATAGAGTCTTTAACAAGTCCACTGGACTAGTTGAAGTTTCTTGTGACATTGTGTTTGATGAGACTAACGGCTCCCAAGTGGAGTAAGTTGATCTTGATGAATTAGATGATGAAGAGGCTCCATGCGTCGCGCTAAGGAACATGTCCATTGGAGATGTGTGTCCTAAGGAATCCGAGGAGCCCATTCAAACACAAGATCAACCATCCTCCTCCATGCAAGCATCTCCACCAACTCGAGATGAGGATGAGGCTCAAGATGATGAAGAAGAAGATCAAGAAGATGAGCCACCTCAAGACGACGACAATGATCAAGGGGGATATGCAAATGATCAAGACAAGGAGGATGAGCAAAATCAAAGGCTGTCACACCTAAGAGTCCACCAAGCAATCCAACGAGATCACCCCGTGAACACCATCCTAGGAGACATTAATAAGGGGGTAACTACTCGATTTTGGGTTGCTCATTTTTGTGAACATTACTCGTTTGTTTCCTCTATTGAGCCACACAGGGTAGAGGAAGCACTTCAATATTCGGATTGGGTGATGGCAATGCAAGAGGAGCTCAACAATTTCAAAAGGAATGAGGTATGGCATTTAGTTCCACGTCCTAACCAAAATGTTGTAGGAACCAAGTGGGTCTTCCGTAACAAACAAGATGAGCATGGTGTGGTGACAAGGAACAAGGCACGACTTGTGGCCAAAGGGTACTCACAAGTCGAAGGTTTGGATTTCGGTGAAACCTATGCACCCATAGCTAGGCTTGAGTCAATTCGAATATTACTTGCCTATGCTACTCACCATGACTTTAAGCTTTACCAAATGGATGTGAAGAGTGCCTTTCTCAACGGACCTATCAAAGAAGAGGTCTATGTTGAGCAACCTCCCGGCTTTGAAGATAGTGAGTATCCTAACCATGTTTACAAACTCTCTAAGACGCTTTATGGGCTTAAGCAAGCCCCAAGAGCATGGTATGAATGCCTAAGAGATTTCCTTATCACTAATGGCTTCAAAGTCGAAAAGGCCGATCCTACTTTATTCACTAAAACCATTGAAAATGATTTGTTTGTATGCCAAATTTATGTTGATGATATTATATTTGGGTCTACTAACAAATCTATTTGTGAAGAATTTAGTAGGATCATGATTCAAAAATTCGAGATGTCTATGATGGGGGAGTTGAAGTATTTCTTAGGATTTCAAATGAAGCAACTCCAAGAGGGCACCTTCATTAGCCAAACGAAGTACATTCAAGACATTCTAACCAAGTTTGGAATGAAGGATGCCAAGCCCATCAAGACACCCATGGAAACCAATGGGCATCTTGACCTCGACACGGGAGGTAAATCCGTAGATCAAAAGGTATACCGGTCGATGATAGGTTCTTTATTCTATTTATGTGCTTCTCGACCGGACATTATGCTTTTCGTATGCATGTGTGCAAGGTTCCAAGCCGACCCTAAGGAAGTTCACCTTAGGGCCGTGAAGCGAATCTTGAGATATTTAGTTCAAACACCTAAGTTTGGTCTTTGGTACCCCAAGGGATCCTCGTTTGATTTATTAGGATATTCCGATGCTGATTGGGCAGGGTGTAAGATTAATAGGAAGAGCACATCAGGGACTTGTCAGTTTCTGGGAAGATCCCTGGTGTCTTGGGCTTCAAAGAAGCAAAACTCAGTAGCTCTTTCTACCGCCGAAGCTGAGTACATTGCCGCAGGCCATTATTGCGCGCAATTGCTTTAGATGAGGCAAACCCTTAGGGACTATGGCTACAAGTTTTGCAAAGTCCCTCTCCTATGTGGCAATGAGAGTGCAATCCACATGGCGGATAATCCCGTTGAACACAGCCGCACTAAGCACATAGCCATTCGGTATCACTTTCTGAGAGATCACCAACAAAAGGGGGATATCGAGATAGCCTATATAAACACCAAAGATCAATTGGCCGATATCTTTACCAAGCCTTTAGATGAGCAATCCTTTACCAAACTTAGGAATGAGCTAAATATTCTTGATTCTAGGAATTTTGATTGATTCCTTGAACACATAGCTCATTTATATACCTTTGATCATATCTCCTTTTATGTCTATGACTAATGTGTTTTCAAGTATCATCTTATACTTAGTCATAGGTATTGAAAGGGAAATGGAGTAGTCGGCAAAGAAGGCGCTTCCACTCAACTCCGATTGTATTTGCCGGTACTACGCATCGTTCTCCACTTTGGTATAATCTTCACTCGTATTTTTTGTGTTAGCCAAAGAGGGAGAAAGTTTGAACCAAGGGCTTATATTTCACTCACAAGTATCCGTTTTTGGCGATTCATGCCAAAGGGGGAGAAAGTATGAGCCCAAAGCAAAAGGACCGCACCACCACCAAATTTAAAAAAGAAGTTTTCAATTTCAATTTGATATCTTATTGTGTTCAAAAGGGGGAAAAAGTAGTATCTTCAAAAATTGCAAAACTCTCTTGAACACTAAGAGGAGAATTTTATTTAGGGGGAGTTTTGTTTTAGTCAAAGGAAAAGCATTTGAGACAGGGGGAGAAAATTTCAAATCTTGAAAAATGCTTTCTTCAATCTTATTCATATACCTTTTGACTAATTGCAAAAGGTTTTTGAAAAGAATTTTTACAAAGAATTTGCAAAACAAAACTCGTGGTGCAAATGTGGTCCAAAATTTTAATAAAGAAGAAAACAATCCATGCACATCTATTTGAGATAAGTATATTGGTTTCAATTCCAAGTAACCTTTGCACTTACATTATGCAAACTAGTTCAATTCTGCACTGTTATATTTGCTTTGGTTTGTGTTGGCATCAATCACCAAAAAGGGGGAGATTGAAAGGGAAATAGGATCAAACCTTTTCCAATAAGAATTTTGGTGGTTGAATTGCCCAACACAAATTATTGGACTAACTAGTTTGCTCTAGATTATGAGTTCTACAGGTGCCAAAGGTTCACAACAAACCAATACAAGTCAAAAGAAAGGGTTCAAACAAAGGGAGCAAAGTTAAACCGAAGGCAGCCCTGGTCTGGCCCACCGGACAGTGTCCGGTGCACCAGGGAATCCAACTCCAAACTTGCCAGTCTCGGGAATTCTGGGAGCCGCTCCGCTATAATTCACCGGACTGTCCGGTGCACCACCGGACTGTCCGGTGTGCCAGCGGAGCAATGGCTACTTCGCGCCAACGGTCGTCTGCAGAACGCATTCAATGCGCTACAGTGCGCGCTAGAGTCAGAGCAGTGTCAGAAGGCGCACCGGACAGCGTACAGTGACTGTCCAGTGCAACACTGGACTGTCCGGTGACCTAGAAGACAGGAGCTCCAACGGTCGAACCCTAACGGTCGGGTGACGTGGCTAGCGCACCGGACAGTGTCCGGTAGCGCACCGGACTGTCCGGTGCGCCATGCGATAGACAGCCTCCTAACGGCCACTTTTGGTGGGTGGGGTTATAAATACCCCAACCACCCCACCATTCATTGAATCCAAGTTTTGAGACTTCCTACACCTTACAAGAGCTATAGCATTCAATACAAGACACACCAAAGAGATCAAATCCTCTCCCAAGTCCAAAGATCATTCCAAAACAAATTAGTGACTAGAGAGAGTGATTTGTGTTCATTTGAGCTCTTGCGCTTGGATTGCTTCTTTTCTTTCTCGTTCTTTCTTGTGATCAACTCAATTGTAACCGAGGCAAGAGACACCAATTGTGTGGTGGTCCTTGCGGGGACTTTGTGTCCCGTTTGATTGAGAAGAGAAGCTCACTCGGTCTAAGTGACCGTTTGAGAGAGGGAAAGGGTTGAAAGAGACCCGGTCTTTGTGACCACCTCAACGGGGAGTAGGTTTGCAAGAACCGAACCTCTGTAAAACAAATCACCGTGTCACACTCTTCATTTGCTTGTGATTTGTTTTCACCCTCTCTCTCTCAGACTCGACTTTTATTCTAACGCTAACCCCGGCTTGTAGTTGTGCTTAAACTTTGTAAATTTCAGATTTGCCCTATTCACCCCCCTCTAGGCGACTTTCCGTTAAGCGGATTCTTACATATTTAGTTGCTACGCCTTGCTTCAGGATCTGGTATCCAAAGGGGTCTACCTTTGACTTGATTGGATATTCAGACTCCGATTATGCCGGGTGCAAGGTTGATAGGAAGAGTACATCAGGGACGTGCCAATTCCTAGGAAGGTCTCTGGTGTCTTGGAGTTCAAAGAAACAAACTTCCGTTGCCCTATCCACTGCTGAGGCCGAGTATGTTGCTGCAGGACAGTGTTGCGCGCAACTACTTTGGATGAGGCAAACCCTCCAAGACTTTGGCTACAATCTGAGCAAAGTCCCACTCCTATGTGACAATGAGAGTGCAATCCGCATGGCGGATAATCCTGTTGAACACAGCCGCACTAAGCACATAGACATCCGGCATCACTTCCTGAGAGACCACCAGCAAAAGGGGGATATCGAGGTGTACCATATTAACACCGAGAACCAGCTAGCCGATATCTTCACCAAGCCTTTAGATGAGAAAAGGTTTTGCAGGTTGCGTAGTGAACTAAATGTCTTAGATTCGCGTAACTTGGATTGATCTATAGCATACATGTGTTTTATGCCTTTGATCATGTTAATTTATGCATTTGAATCTATTTTTGTTCATTTGTGGTGCTCAAGTTGTACACATGATCCCCGTACCTCACAAGTCCATTTGCAAGTGATGCACTTATTTAGGGGGAGGCATGCTACAACTTGACCCTTTGAGACTAACCTTGTTTTAGTCTCAAAAGTGAATTGAAAGGGAAAGGTGAACTTGGACCATGCAAAGACTTCCACTGCACTCAGGTATTCACTCCAAGTTCATATCTCTGCTCTTGTTGCCTTTGTGCTCGTAATTGACAATTTTGGTGAGGCAATGGGGTTAAAGGACCAAGAATGATCCCGTTTTGGTGCTTAATGCCAAAGGGGGAGAATTTAAGGTCAAAGCAAATGGATCAGCTACCACTTGTGAAATTTCGAAAAGAGTAGAGTTAGAACTTTTGATTTGTCAAAATACTCTTATTGTCAAAATTTGGTCTCTTGTGGGGAGAATGTATGATTATGGAAAAAGGGGGAGTTTTTGGCTTTTGATCAATTTCACTCTTGGACTATCTCTCTTTATGCCTAAACAAGTGTGTTTGACTTAGAGATAGGAAATTGAATTTGATTTGCAAAAACAAACCAAGTGGTGGCAAAGTATGATCCAAATATGCCAAATTAGATTAAAAAACAATTTGGTTCTCTCTTGCATTGATATTGCACTTCTTTTGGTTGCTTTTGGATGTGTTGGCATAAATCACCAAAAAGGGGGAGATTGAAAGGGAAATGTGCCCTTGGGCCATTTCTAAAGTGTTTTGGTGATTAAGTGTCCAACACATATTCTCTAAGTGTTAAATTGTGCCAAAGATTGAAGAAGTGCAAATCATATAACAAGGTACGTTTCTAGACTTAATACATTGATTTGGGTACTAATGTATTGTGTCTAAGCGCTAGAAACAGGAAAAAAGCAATTGGAAACCTGCTCGGTCTGGGTGCACCGGACAGTGTCCGGTGCGCCAGACCAGTCTCCGGTGAACAGGCCACTCTCGGGACTTGACGGCGGCGTACGGCTATAAATCACCGGACTGTCTGGTGGTGCACTGGACTGTCTGGTGATTCGTCCACGGCGAAGACGTCGCTCTCGAGAAAAGTTCAACGGCGTACGACTAAAATTCACCGGACTGTCCGGTGATGAACCAGACTGTCCGGTGAACCAACGGTCGACTATGCCAACGGTTGGCCGCGCAATCTTCGTGCGACGCGTGGGCGCGCCAATGGTCGGCAGGGGCACCGGACTGTCCGGTGTGCCAACTGCCACGAATCTGCAACGGTAGGATGCGCCAGAAAAGGAAGGAGATCGCGCTCAGGACAGCTACAGTGACTGTCCGGTGCGCCACCCGACAGAAGGAAAGATTAGCCTTCCAAGATTGCCTCCAACGGTTCCTAGCTGCCTTGGGGCTATAAAAGGGACCCCTAGGCGCATGGAGGAGACCCCTAAGCATACTCTAAGCATTCTAAGTCTTCCACACTCCGTCTTCGCGCACTTGATCGACTGTATTAGTGATTTGAGCTCCGTTCTAGTTGTGAACTTGTTGTGCTTCATTTTGAGCTCAAGTCTTGGCTTGTGTGCGTGTGTATTGCTGCGGATTTGTGTGTGTTGTTTCCCACCGTTACTCTTGTGCTTTCACTATGATCTTTGTTGTAAGGGCGAGAGACTCCAACTTGTGGAGATTCCTCACAAACGGGAAAAAGAGATAAGCAAAGAAAAGTCGTGGTATTCAAGTTGATCATTGGATCACTTGAAAGGGGTTGAGTGCAACCCTCATCCATTGGGACGCCACAACGTGGAGGTAGGCGAGTGTTATACTTGGCCGAACCACGGGATAAACACTGTGTCTCTTGTGATTGCTTTTCTGTGATTACTTGTGTGTTCGCAAGAGCTCGCTACTTAGCCATACTAACACTTAACCAAGTTTTGTGGCTATTTAGTGTTGATTTTTATAGGATCACCTATTCACCCCCCTCTAGGTGCTCTCAGCGCCTCTTATTGCCCCCTCCTCTGGCGCCCCCTTGCCTCCCGACGCCCGAACAACACTTAGAGTGTGTTTGGTTGGAATGACGGAACGGGATGGGATAGGATGATCCCATAAATAAGGTTGTTTGTAGGGTCATGGATGGAACAGGACTATCCCAGTGTTGTCCTCAGTTGTCCCTCAAAATTGGAGGGACAAGAGAGGATGTCAGGGGACGTCCCTGTCCTACCTGTCCCTAGTTGTCCCGCAACCAAACGCATCCTTAGAGGTCGCTCATCAGTGTTGCTGACACGGCGCCCGTGGATTGGACTTAGGCTCTGATGATGCAACACCTTAAAAGAAGAACTAAAATACTCTTAGATGACTCACAAATACTCAACAAAAGTCCAAGACATAAGACCAAAAGAGTCCAAGAAAAGAAGATTCAAGATACAAAGAATGAGATGTCAGCTCGTGCGACATAGTGAGAAGGACTCCCGAATCATGCAATTAAGCGAGAAGCCTTGTTTTTATACTAAGAATCCCCAATCATGTAAGACCTATAGGATCCAACCATTAGTCAGAAGGATTCTACGACTGAAGTATTAAGTTGCATGCACCAACCAATTCAATACAAAAGGTTAAGCTTTTAGGTTGAACAGGTTGGAGCATGCAATTTAATATGGTATCAGGATCATAGGTCTCAAGTTCGAATCTTAGTTATCACAATTAAATAAAATAATTGTTGCTCGTTTCTATATTCCACGTTAGAGACCCAAAAAAGGCTCTGAAAGCATCTAGGCCCCTAGTTGGTTTTAGTGATTAATGACAACGTAATGTTATATGTGACTAACGTGTGTTTTGCAGAGACAAATGGTAAGTTAGGCCGCATTACAGGTAGAAGTACTACAGCGGTGAAAACAATCCTGGCAATGAGAACTCGAAGCGACGGCTAAAGCGAGGAAACACAAAGTGAAGGTCTACGTAGTCCGAGTGTCAAGGAGTTGCGGACACTCGTGATTTAGTTAGGTCTTTTATTTTGTTTTAGCCATACTATAAAGAGGGGTTGTCGATGAGTAGTTTGACCAAGAGAGTTCTAGTGTAGTGTTGGTGCATATTCACACTCACATATACTGCTAGGTGACACTCTAGAACATACTCACAAGTTAGAACGAAAACTGATTTGAAAAACAGTAGAAAATAGAAGTTAGGGTTTCTGGCCTACGGGCACCGGACTGTCCGGTGTGCACCCGACTGTTCGGTGCGCCCCCCTACCAGGTGGGCCAGATGGCCCGGGGAAGGGTTTACCCTCGCGCAGAAACCCGAGAGCGCAAGGTTCACGAAGTGAATTTTAGTGGCGCCACGGACAGCACACCGGACAATGCATCGGACCGTCCGGTGCGCACCGGACAGTGACTGTTCACTGTCTGGTGTGCCATCAGCCTAACGGCTAGCTATCAGAACTAGCCATTGGAGTCGACCGTTGGTGCACCGGTGGCGCACTGGACTGTCCGGTGCGCCCATGCGCAGAACAGTGCTGGTAATAGCTAGTTGGTGGGTGAGGGCTATTTATACCCCTCCACCCACCATATTCAATGTTTTGCTGCCCACATTTATTCCTGCACATTGGTAGAGCATTGCAAGCACCAAAAGCCTAGTGAGGTGATTAGAGAATCTTAATCCCGCATTTGGACCTCATTAGCGCTAGCGAGAGCCACCTAGAGCATACACCACTTGCATTAGGCTTCTCTTGGTCAAGCGAAAGTCTACGACTTGTTACTCTTGGTGATCGGCATCACCTAGATGGCTTAGTGGCGATGGGAGCTCGGTGATCACCGTGGAGACCTTGTTTGTGACCCGACTCAAGTTTGTAAGCGGTCGTGAGGGATCCACCGCGCCGGAGTGGCAAAGGATCATCTCGTAGTGAGCACTTGGTTCTTGCGAGGACCAAGGGGGAGCGATACCCTTGCGCGGGTGCTCCAACGAGAACTAGTGGAGAGTGCCGACTCTTTGATACCGCGAGAAAAATTGGAGTCTTCTAAACCTTGCTTTACATTCCGCACTTAATTCAAGCATTTTACTTTGTGTATTTGTTTAGCAAGTATTTGAAGTATTGTCTTAGCATTATTGTATTTCTAGTATTATTCTCTTAGTGTTAGTTGTTGGGGGTGAAGTTGGGCTCTTGCTTAAGTTTTAATTAGTGTTGATTTTTAGAAAATCCCAATTCACTCCCCCCTCTTGGGCATCGTGATCCTTTCAATTGGTATCAGAGCCTTGTTTCTCTTAGATTAGCTTAACCGCTAGAGTAACGATGTCCGGTGGGGATGGACCTCCTCCCGTTTTTGATGGTGACGATTTTCCATATGGGAAAATTCGTATGGAAGCATATTTAGAGGCTATAGACATTGGTGTCTACAAAGCCGCCACTCAAGGATTCCCCCAACCTAGAGATCCCACAAATCCTGTAGGTGAAGAGTTTAATTATGAGAAATGGAATGCTAAGGCCAAAAACACTCTTTTTAGAGGCCTTTGCAAGGATGTGTTTAATAGAGTTAGAAATCATAAAAATGCTCATGATTTATGGATGGACATATGTGCTCTACATGAAGGAACTAGGAGTGAGCGTGAGGAGAGATATCACATTGCTATGAGAAAGTTAAATTCTTTTGAAATGCTTGCTAATGAAAATGCCAATGCTATGTACTCACGTCTCAATATTCTTGTAGAGGAAGTAAATGGCTTGGGGCTTACACAAATTTCACAACCGAACGTTGTGAGGAAGATTCTCAGTGTCCTCCCAATTGACAAATATGGACACATTGTCACTGTGCTGCATCAGATGGATCTTTCAGTTACCACACCTACACAGATATTGGGAAAGATCAATGCTCATGAGATGTACATGCACATCAATGACAAGGATGAGTCATCTTCCAAGAGAAAGTATTTGGCTCTCAAAGCAAATCAAGAAAGAAAAGGAAAAGCTAAAGTACAAATTGAGGAAGAATCCTTAAGTGATGATGACCTTAATGCTAACATTGCCTTGATGGTGAGGAAGACCACCAAGATGTTAAAGAAGCTCAACAAAGAAGGCATCAAATTTGATTCAAGAAAGAAGAAATTCTTTTCCAGCAAAAGAAAGCCCATTTCTGAAATGGATTGCTACAACTATGGAGAGCTTGGTCATCTTGCTCATCAATGTAACAAGCCCAAGAAGAACAAGTTCAAGGGCAAGAAAGAAGATGACAGCGATGATGAGAAAAAGGAAAAGAGATTCTTAAAGAGGAAGGATGGGAAGCACAAGAGGTTCCACAAAAAGAAAAATGGAAAGACATATATTGTTGGTGACTGGCTCACTAACATTGAGTCATCAAGTGGATCTTCTTCAAGTGAAGAAGAAAATGATGAAAAAGTTGCAGCCATAGCTGGAGACTTCTCTTCGCTACCACCATCGCCATCATCGACTTCTCACCTATGCCTCATGACTAGAGGTGAACGGAAGGTACAGAATGATAATGATATTACTGATGATAGTGATAGTGATAGTGATGATGAATTTGCTTCACCTTCCTATGATGAACTAGCTGACTTGTTTAAAGAATACACTCAAATCATTAGGAAGTCAAAAGCTAAATGTGATAAGTTGAAAAATGAAAATGAATCTTTGAATGCCAAATATGACATAGTTATGAAAGCTATTGATGAAATGAAAGAAGAAAACAAAACTATGTCATCCACTGTAAATGAGCTTACATCCTCCCTAAAAGATGCTAATGATAAATGTGACAAGTTAAATGAAGCTAATAGGTAGTTGAAAGATAGACTAGTGAAAATCAAGGAAGACTATACTAAGATTAAATTTGATCATGATAATCTTCTTGTTGAAAATGAACTTTTATCTTGCAATACACATGAGGCTATTAACCCTGTTGTTAAGATTGATGTAGCAACCTCATGTGATGATCTGAGTCAAGGTGATCAAACTAATCTACATGATGAATTGACCAAAAAAGTTGAAGTCTTGACTCTAGACAATCAAAAATTGAAGAGATACTTGACTGATGCAACCACTAGAGGAAAGGTTGCCATTGAGAACAATGATTTCAACAATGAGTTGGTAGTGGATAATTAAAGGATTAAAAATGAGGTCAAGAAACTTAAGAGTGAAAATGAACATCTTGCAACAAGTGTGCAAAAGTTCAACAAGGGCCAATACCTACAAAATGAATTGCTCATAAACACTGTCATGAAAAATAACAAGAGTGGTATTGGATACAATTCTTTTGTGCAAAAGGAAGCTACCACTCAATACAAGCCAAAGCAGACTTATAAGCCTATCAAATGCTTTGAGTGTGGAAAAGAAGGTCACTTTGCCCACAACTGCAAAGCTAAACCACCAACTCCCTTGCCAAAGCACTCAAGACCATTTGCCTTTAATGCTCATTATGTTCTAAGGAAAGTAGCAAATGGAAAGGTCAAAGTTACATTCCTAGGTCCACCAAGCAAGAGTAGACCTAGACAAATTTGGGTTGCAAAGTCCTTGATTGAGAAAGTTACTGGTCCTATGCAATATAGGGCCCTCAAAACTCAAGCTTGATTTGTTTGTGGATGTAGGTGAACTACAAGACCGGTGGGTGCCATTGGGTTATTGACAGTGGATGCACACAACATATGACAGGCAACTCATGGATGTTCACCTCACTTGATGAGAATGTTGATGGACAGGACAAAATCACATTTGGGGATAATTCAAAAGGTAAAGTTCAAGGACTTGGCAAGGTGGCAATTTCAAATGATCTATCAATTTCAAATGTTCTCTTGGTTGCACCTTTGAGCTTCAACTTATTATCAGTGGATCAACTCTGTGATCTTGGACTTCGATGCTTATTAACTCCAACAGAGGTTATTGTATCAAAAATGGATGATGAATCAATGGTGTTTAAAGGATTTAGATACAACAATCTCTACTCAGTGGATTTTACCTCTGAAGATGCAGACTTAAGAACTTGCCTCTTTACCAAAGCATCACTTGGATGGCTATGGCATAGGAGGCTTGCACATGTTGGAATGAGCACACTCAAGGAAGGATTAAAGAAGGACATGGTTAGAGGATTAAAGGATGTTGTATTTGAAAAGGACAAGCCTTGTAGTGCATGTCAAGCTGGGAAACAAGTTGCTAACACACATCCTACAAAAGCTTTCATGTCAACATCAAGGCCACTGGAACTACTTCATATGGATTTATTTGGACCTACAAATTATGTAAGTGTTGGTGGCAACCTCTACTGTCTAGTGATAGTTGATGATTTCTCAAGATACACTTGGGTGTTCTTTCTCCATGATAAATCTAAAGTTGCATCTATATTCAAGAAGTTTGCCAAGAAAGCTCAAAATGAATTTGATTGCAAGATCAAGAAGATTAGAAGTGATAATGGTAAAGAATTTGACAACACCAACATTCGTGAATACTGTGATGAGATTGGGATCAAGCATGAAGTATCTGCATCATATACACCTCAACAAAATGGAGTTATTGAAAGGAAAAACAGGACCTTGATCACACTTGCAAGAACAATGATTGATGAGTATAACACACGAAGAGGTTTTGGGCCGAAGCTGTCAACACTGCATGTTACGCATCAAACAGGCTATTTCCTCACCGGCTACTTGCGAAGACTTCCTATGAACTGCTAAATGGGAAAAATCCAGACGTCTCCTTCTTTCGGGTGTTTGGATGCAAATGCTACATTTACAAGAAACACCATCACCTAGGGACGTTTCAAAGACGTTGTGATATTGGTTTTCTATTGGGTTATTCATCAAAGTCCAAGGCATATCGAGTATTCAATCATGCCACTAGCGTGGTAGAAGAAACATATGATGTGGAATTTGATGAGACTAATGGCTCCCAAGGAGCACTTGAAAATCTTGGTGATGTAAGTGATGAGCCACTTAGGGAAGCCATGAAGAACATGCCAATTGGAGCTATCAAACCAAAAGAAGATGAAGAAGAGGTGCAAAACATTGATAGGCCTTCTTCATCAAGTGTACCACAAGATGATGAAAAAGATGAGAGGCATGCAAATGAAGATACATTTGTCTCTCATGAACAAGCAAGGGTACAAGCCGAAGATGTTGATGCTCTAGGATCTTCTTCCCAAGTGGTTGACAGGAGAAACTCATCACTACTTCAAGCACACCCACAAGATCAAATCATTGGGAGTCCTTCACAAGGGGTTATTACTCGATCACATAAACATGCTTCTTTTATTGAACATCACTCCTTTGTTTCTTGTGTTGAGCCTACATGTATAGATGAGGCGCTACAGGATCTGGACTGGGTGAATGCCATGCATGAAGAATTAAACAACTTCACCCGTAATCAAGTTTGGACCCTGGAGAAGATCCCACAAGATGCAAGAATCATTGGAACAAAGTGGGTGTTCAGAAACAAAGAAGATGATCAAGGCGTGATTGTTAGGAACAAGGCAAGACTTGTTGCAAAGGGATTCTCTCAAGTTGAAGGCTTAGGTTTTGGAGAGACCTTTGCACCGGTTGCTCGACTAGAAGCTATCTGTATCCTACTCGTATATGCATCATGCTATGATATAAAGCTTTATCAAATGGATGTAAAAAGTGCATTTTTAAATGGCTTCATAAATGAACTTGTATATGTTGAGCAGCCACCTGGATTTGAAGACCCTAGATATCCTAACCATGCTTACAGGTTGTCCAAGGCGCTATATGGGTTAAAGCAAGCTCCAAGGGCTTGGTATGAGCGTCTTCGCGACTTCCTCATCAAAAAGGGCTTCAAGATCAGGACCATAGACACAACTCTATTCACAAAGAAACATAAAGGTGATATTTTCATTTGTCAAGTATATGTTGATGACATAATCTTTGGCTCGACAAATGACTATCATTGCAAGGAATTTGGTGAGTTGATGTCGAAGGAGTTTGAGATGTCAATGATTGGTGAGCTGACGTACTTCCTTGGCTTTCAAGTCAAGCAAATGAAAGATGGTAACTTCCTCTCACAAGAGAAGTACACCAAAGACTTGTTGAAAAGGTTCAACATGGAGAAGTGCAAACCAATCAAGACACCTATGCCAACAAATGGACATCTCGACCTAGATGAGGGAGGTAACCCGGTTGATCAAACTCTCTACTGTTCTATGATTGGTAGTTTATTGTATCTTACCGCATCTAGGCCTGATATCATGTTTAGTGTCTGCATGTGTGCAAGATTTCAATCAAATCCTAAGAAAGCTCATCTTCGTGCTGTTAAAAGAATTCTTAGGTATCTCAAGCACACTCAAGCGTTGGTTTGTGGTATCCTAAAGGAGCTACTTTTGACTTAATTGGCTATTCCGATTCGGATTATGCCGGTTGCAAAATTGATAGAAAAAGTACTTCTGGGGGTGCCATTTACTTGGGAGATCACTAGTATCATGGACATCCAAAACGCAAAATAGTGTTGCCTTGTCAACCGCCGAAGCGGAATACATTGCCGCGGGTGCTTGTTGCACACAAATTTTATATATGAAACAAACTCTTCTAGACTATGGCGTAGTTTTAGAAAAGGTACCTTTGTTGTGTGACAACAAGAGTGCTGTTAAAATTGCTAATAATCCTGTACAACTCTCGCACCAAGCACATTGATATCCGTCATCACTTCCTTAGAGATCATGTTGCTAAAGGAGACATCATTTTAGAAGGAGTGAGGTCGGAAGATCAATTAGCGGATATTTTCACTAAACCACTTGACAAAACCCGCTTTTGCATGTTGAGGAATGAATTAAATATACTTGATCTCAGAAATTTTATTTAAAATGTCAAATGGTGTTGTCAAGCTTGCATTTGCATATTTACATTTCTTGTATTGCATCTAGGGCTTGTCTAACCTAGTTGAGATAACCGGCAACAAAGCGAGTGAAAAAGCTTAACTCGGGATCAAACTTGATAAGTCTTAGTTTTAAACTTTTAGTACTTAAATTCTTACTTACTATGCAATTGTTGGTTCTTGAGATATGCATGAGGCACTACACTTAGGGGGAATATTCAAAACTCAAACCTTTCATGAAAACCCCTAGTGCAAAGCCAAAATGCAAATCTCACCATTTGCCTATTTTCTCTAAAAATTATCTAGCCTATGGCAAAATATTTTGAAAATTATGAGAAAATATATGAGGGTGCCAATACCTGTCCTAACAGGTATTCTTTTATGTAATTATAAGTTGGGATTTGGTTTGGTTGGAAACTAGATAGAAAATTTGAACAATTTCAAAATTCCCTCTGTCTGGGCTCACCGGACAGTCCGGTGTGCACCGGACACTGCACTGTGCACTGTCTGGTGCACTGGCCACGGGCGCGCAAGAACTCCTTTTCCTGTGCGCTGTCCGGTGTGCACCAGACAAGCACTATAGATGTCCGGTGCGCCCATAAAGCGTTTTTAAAAAACTCTTCCTCGCCCGAGCCAGTGCCCAGGCTTTCTCTTCAAGCCGTGCCCTCTGTCTTTGAGCCCTCTCTGGCGATCTCCTCACCGTCGGCGATCCTCCCGTGACTAGGCTTGTGGTTGGCGCCCTCTCCTCTGGTGAGCTCCTCCTCTGCCCTTCCTTCTCTCTCTCTCTCTGTTTCCAGGGCAGTTAAGCCATCCATTCCTCCCCTTGGATGTAAATTCAAATTCCTTCCAAATTCTGTGAATCCCAGTGCTTGAATGAGTCCCTAGTGCTACACTGAGCCCCTCTGCAGGTCTTGAGCTCCTTAGGGAGGGTTTCACAGCCTTAATTGACCATTTCTCCCAAACCCTAGAACACCGCACGCCACATGCTCGGCGAAATGCCCAAACCAGCCAAAATTGCTCCGATTGAACCCAAAATTTTCAAGCACCTTCACAATACCCCCAGTAACATATTCGCCAAATTTCACGCCAATCCGATATACCAGGCTTCAATTTCACACAATTCCCTGTTTCGAGCGATCAGTTCCGAGCCGAGTGCCCAAATTCCATTTTCTTCGCCTCAAATCAAACCAAGCGCACACTTCACTCATATTTAACCATCTAACCTATTCGTGAAGTATCGGCTCAATTCCACATCATTTCATGCCTCAATTTGAATTCCAAACCTCCTATGGCACTATTTCTCGTTCAAACGCCGTTTTCGCGTCGTTTGACCTCTCGATCGCCATAACTCTCGATTTCTGTGCCATACCACTCTGTGTATGTATTTATTCACATTTCATATACTTATGACTATGTGACTAATACGTGCTCACCTCTTCTATCATTTTAGTGACCTCGCCTGCCTGTGAGCTGTCTCTTGTCCTGCCTGGATTCTCTCCCTCTCGTGTGAGATTTCTAGGTAGTTATCCATTCTTTTGATATCCTATCGGCTGTTATCGACTTGTGCTTAGCTTCTCTCTCTCATTTGCAGTCATCAGGTCAAGATGCCGCGCACGAAGAATGTGTCGGCGCCAGGGGGAGGAGATGACGAGGATCCTTCTCGCCCCTTCAGGCAAGTCAAGGGCAAGACGGTCTACTTAGAGCAGCAGGAAGGCCGCAAGAAGCGGCGTTTGGATAGAGCAGCCCGAGCAGCTCTAGCAGCAGCAGCAGTCGCTGAGCAGGCAGAGAGAGGTGATCAACTGCGGATTTCTTCAGATTAGATTGCTTACCGAGTTCGTCGTCACGCCTCTCGGCCTCGCTCCTCCACACCTTCCACTCCCGTCACTGCTACCACTCCACCACCCACTTCGCCCGCTCCCATCACTCCTGCGCCATCCACCACCTCAGCCATACCTACCACCTCCGCTACTCCAGCTTCCACTGCTCCTTCTGCTCCCCTATCCACTCCACCTATCCCACCTGCCCGCTTACGGGAGTGAGATGAGATTGAGGTGCGACCACTACTGTGGATCCTAGGTTGTTTGATCTTCAGCGTGCTACAGCGGCACGGGTACGTCGATTCAGACACGTACCCGTGGAGTTTTGGTTACCTGCACAGAGATACCCTGCAGCGGCGAATCCATTCAGCACCAGGATACAAGAGTCTTTCTACAGAGCACAGTTGTCAGCTTAGATTGCTCTACGAGCGCACCAGCTATTGGATCTCCCTGCCTTCCTGCTAGCAGTCGGTGCATGCTCTGAGGTTCACCTCTCCTATTTGCCTGGACTTCTGACTCTTCTAACTATCTGCGGTAGATATGTTGAGGAATGGGTCCGAGTTTTCTATGCTTCTGTATGGATCGACCCTGATCACCAGTGGATGAGGTTCCACTTTGAGCGAGAGGATGTCACTATTCATGCCAGCCAGATTCGCTAGCTGTTTGGATTTCTTGAGTCATCGACTCATCTTCACAGCTTGTGCTATGGTACCTCTGATCCTCCTCATCGCCCTCACGGCGGAGTTGCTCTAGGTACAGCTCATGTCGCGGCTTTGTTCTGACTGCCCTTCTCAGATGGGTCGTGACGTTCTCCGGTAGATTTCACCACATCGGCCAAGTTTTTATATCAGCTTATGAGACGGACGCTTCTGCCGCGGATGGGTTACAGGGAGGCTGCCACTCATATCCAGCTCTGGCTACTTGGTGCCCTAGTCTCTCACTCAGAGTTTGATGTTGTGGACATTCTTATTTGTGAGATCGAGGACACCATGTTGGATAGACTTCATGCTCAGCGTCAGCTGCCATATGCTCACTATCTCTGCCATATCTTCGCACAGCCGATTCAGCCACCGCAGTTCCAGGGCACCCTTGAGGCCTCTTGCCTACACTTTGGCTCCTACCGTCCAGCCCCTAAGGACCCTGTGCCGGCACCTACTCTAGTGATTGACACTCAGGCCGAGGATACCGCTTTTCATCAGTTCGAGACTCAGGGTGCAGCAGTCCATGATGATGATGATGATGATGATGATGATGATGATGATGATGATGATGATGATGATGATGATGATGATGACAACGACGATGATGACTTTGGGGTTCTGCCTCCGCCTCTGCCTCCCCGCTCTCATGATCATGAGGCCAGGAGTTCCAGTGATGTTCCCACTGCTCCTCCTACGGTTGATCCTGCTCTGGCTACTATCCTTCAGACTCTTACGCAGCAGCAGGCTCTTATGGCGTCCGAGCAGGCTTGACTGGCAGCTGAGCAGGCTCGTTAGGCAGCGGTCCAGCAGCAGATGTCCAAGAGGATGCTCTCTCTTTCAGACTATTCAGGACAGGCAGGACACTCTGTAGCAGTAGCTTTTGGCAGATAGGGCTGAGCATCGGGCCTTCATGACTCATATTCTTCAGCATACCGGTGTTCAGATCCCTCCGGTTCAGTCTGCACCCCCTCCAGCTCTTCAAATGGCTGTTGTGCCAGCCATTCAGGCAGGACCCCCTCTACCTACCGTTGGTCCTTCTTCCTCTCCGCTCCGGCCGGTCACCCTAGTTTTCTCGTCGCCGGTCATCAGCTCCGTCAGCTCTCAGCCGCTAGTGCCACTAGCTCCTGCTGTTACCACTACTGTTGTGGCGGTGTCTGTGACCTCTTCATCCCCGGCAGCTCCTGCAGCACAGCCTCTGTCCGAGTCAGTACCAACTCCAGCTTCTATGGCAGATCCTAGATCCGAGACTGACTCTGACCCTCAGCTGGCATTTGCTCTTCTACCACGACCATGACCGGATGCGCTCCTGCCACCTCCTTCCTCTTCTGATCTGTAGGTTTGGGTTCCCTTTTGGTGTTTGACGCCAAAAGGGGAGAGATATGAGAGTTGTGAGAGCTAGGGGGAGTTAGGGAGTTAGTAGAGAGTCATTTTGATGTAATATATGTGCTTGTTACTCTCTGTACTAGCTCCAGTTTTGTATAATGATTTTGGCTCACAAACTCTATTATATACTCTCGATGCTTATGTTGACTGTGTGTGTATTATGTTTTCACCTTATATGTTATCACCAGTCTTCCCGTTCTTGTTCATCGATTTGATTTTACTTTTATATGATCAAGAAACTTACAATGTGTATGCGCTCATTCCTATTATTATGTTACACACTCTTTCTGTCAAAGATTACTGAGTACAACTAACCATCTTCTCTATTGACAGAAATTTCAAAACAAACTACTCTCACAAATCTTGTAGGGTTGTCATCAATCACCAAAAAGGGGGAGATTGAAAGCATCTAGGCCCCTGGTTGGTTTTAGTGATTAATGACAACGTAATGTTATATGTGACTAACGTGTGTTTTGCAGAGACAAATGGTAAGTTAGGTCGCATTACAGGTAGAAGTACTATAGCGGTGAAAACAATCCCGGCAATGAGAACTCGAAGCGACGGCTAAAGCGAGGAAACACAAAGTGAAGGTCTACGTAGTCCGAGTCTCAAGGAGTTGCGGACACTCGTGATTTAGTTAGGTCTTTTATTTTGTTTTAGCCATACTATAAAGAGAGGTTGCCGATGAGTAGTTTGGCCAAGAGAGTTCTAGTGTAGTGTTGGTGCATATTCACACTCACATATACTGCTAGGTGACACTCTAGAACATACTCACAAGTTAGAACGAAAACCGATTTGAAAAACAGCAGAAAATAGAAGTTAGGGTTTCTGGCCTTGGGGCACTAGACTGTCCGGTGCGCCCCCTGCCAGGTGGGGCCAGATGGTCTGGGGAAGGGTTTCCCCTCGCGCAGAAACCCGAGAGCGCAAGGTTCACGAAGTGAATTTTAGTGGCGCACCGGACAGCACACCAGACAATGCACCGGACCGTCCGGTGCGCACCGAACATTGACTGTTCACTGTCCGGTGTGCCATCAGCCCAATGGCTAGTTGTCAGAACTAGCCATTAGAGTCGACCGTTGGCGCACCGGTGGCGCACCGTTGGCGCACCGGACTGTCCGGTGCGCCCATGCGCAGAACAGTGCTGGTAACGGCTAGTTGGTGGGTGAGGGCTATTTATACCCCCTCCACCCACCATATTCAATGTCTTGCTGCCCACATTTATTCCTGCACATTGGTAGAGCATTGTATGCACCAAAAGCCTAGTGAGGTGATTAGAGAATCTTAATCCCGCATTTGGACCTCATTAGCGCTAGCGAGAGCCACCTAGAGCACACACCACTTGCATTAGGCTTCTCTTGGTCAAGCGAAAGTCTACGGCTTGTTACTCTTGGTGATCGGCATCACCTAGACGACTTGGTGGCGATGGGAGCTCGATGATCACCGTGGAGATCTTGTTGGTGACCCGACTCAAGTTTGTAAGCAGTCGTGAGGGATCCACCGCGCCGGAGCGGCAAAGGATCATCTCGTAGTGAGCACTTGGTTCTTGCGAGGACCAAGGGGGAGCGATACCCTTGCGCGGGTGCTCCAACGAGGACTAGTAGAGAGTGCCGACTCTTCGATACCGCGGGAAAAATTGGAGGAGTCTTCTAAACCTTGCTTTACATTCCACACTTAATTCAAGCATTTTACTTTGTGTATTTGTTTAGCAAGTATTTGAAGTATTGTCTTAACATTATTGTATTTATAGTATTATTCTCTTAGTGCTAGTTGTTGGGGTGAAGTTAGGCTCTTGCTTAAGTTTTAATTAGTGTTAATTTTTAGAAAAGCCCAATTCAACCCCCCCTCTTGGGCATCGTGATCCTTTCAGGCTCGACGTGAGAGAGAGTGTTAAAATATAATATAAGTGAATTATCTACCTCTACTATGGGCTATAGTTTATAATATCAATTTAATTTGTTTTTTTAATAAATCTAAATAATAAACAAAATGAGTTATTTAAATATTTTTTAATGGCCTACAACTTTAGCTTCACGATTTTCTAGAGCCCTAATAACTTAATCCACCAACTTCACTAAATTTTCTAAAGCTGAATCTATCCCAAGCATAATCCTAGTCTTAGATACCTAAAGGCTCTTTGCCTTGTGTGAGATTAGGTCTCACAACAAGAGCCATAAATTTTAGCTAGAGGTGAGGTCCAGAAAGATATAGGCATCGTTAACCAGATCTTTACCAAATTCTTCATTAGGATTAGGAAGGTACAGTCTTTTCTTAAAACGCAAAAACATTGGTATATATTATATGAACATACTTGCGTCCATGGTGTTAAGCACCATTTGTAGCATTGGACGTGGTCAGATGGTTCGGCGCTTAGGCTCGAACAGATTGACCCGTGGATGGTTCGCTCTTAGGTACGGACAGTCTGCTAAACCAAATCAGACAGATTAATTCCTATCTTCACGTGAGTTTATCCCTCTAAATTTGTAGAAGTTGTTAGAGGACACCTAGAAATGGGTCTAGACTGTGACACCCCAGGTGTCAGTTTCGTGTTATGTCGGAAGATTTATCCTAATCTCGGATGCTCAGTAAAAATTTCTATTTCTCGCTCGCGTACGTCTCTGATTATCCAGACTATTCGTACACATTTCACCGAACTCGGAGTATTCAGTCTCACAGAAGGCCGAATTTGGAGCCTGTTAAAAACTTTTATTTCTTGGCACGAATGCGAACTCGGAAATCATTCTCGAATTTTAAATCTCATCTGAAGCTCTCTAAATCAAACTCTCGACGACTATTATCTGATCTGAGCCCGAATCTAATTCCTGAACTTCGATCGATGTCCGACTATTTTAATCCGAGTCCGTACTCTCAGACGGAATACTCGATAGGTCATCCTCTCATCAAATTTATCCGACTCGGCCAAATGTCTCATGTCCGAACTGAATTTGAAACCCCGTATCAGTAGTAATTTTAAAATGTCACGGTTCGCCTTCTCTAACTAAAAATCCAAAGCCGATCAAAATTTGAGAGAAACTTTTATTTCTAAAATAATGCGCGAGAAAATTTCAAAAGCGGAATCTCCAATGGGTTGTCCTCAAATAAATTCTTATCCGATTCGTCTTAATATCTCGGTATTCAATCCGATTTTAAAAATCAGCATCGGCGATGATTTTAAATGACGCGATTTGTCTCTTTCAATCCTAAATCCGAAAGCCGGTCATATTTCGAGGTGATTTATTTTCGAATTATGTGTAGTGAATTATTTTCGAGCGAATTCAAAACAGACTCTCGGCCGAGTTAATCGCGCAACCTTCCGTTCGTCCGAACTCTTTTCGCTCTGTTTCTCAGTAGCGACGAATTCCGCAGGAACATTTTTATTCCGGAAAAGATTAGCGTGACCCAATTTAGAGTTTTGGGCCAAATCCAGTCCAGCCCATTTGGCCCATAAGAAACCCTACCCTAATTTCTCCTCTATAAATATGGGCTTCCCTCCCTTGCATTCTGAAAATTTTCATTCCCACCCCTAGCCGCCCAAACCAGCCCTCTTCTTTCCTCCTTCTCCTACACGGTTGAACACCAGGGCGTCAGCTCCTTCCTCACGAAGCAAGGGCCTCCCATGGCTACCTCCCTTGTGGCATCTTTCCCCTGCAGGTTCCTGGTCGGTGCCCTTGCCTCCTTGGCTCGACGCTCGGTGGCCAGACCCCATGGCGCACGTGCCCTCCTCCCTGGACCCCATTGCTAGGAGCTCAGCCAACAACCATGGAGTCCAAACTCCCTGTGCTCCCATTCCATGAAGTAGCACGCTGGGAGCAGGAGCTTTTCCTCCATGGCGCGATGTCCCTCTCCCCCATCCATGGCGAGTCCTCCCCTTCTCTCCATGGCAGGCGCCCAGGACAAGCTGCGAGCTCTCTGCTCCCATCTCTGTTCCCCAGCGCCCAGGCTAGCAGTGCGCCATCGACCTCGCGCAGCAGCCACGACGGCAGTTCGCGCAGCCACAGGGATTCCCTCCACGTCGCGCCCTCGGCGTGCTCGGCGTATCGCAGCAGCAGCGACGCCCTCCGCTGCGCCGCGCGCAACAGATCGGGCCACCCAACGTCAATCCGCACAGTCCCCGTCGTGATGCCGTCAGTCCGCGGTGAGCTCTTCGCTGCCCCGCGCTTCTCTTGCTCGATGAAATGACTAAATCAGTAAATCGACGTTGTTGTGTGCAGCTAGCTATCGGTGTCGCGCCTCGTGCTCTGCCTATGCGACGAAATGCTAGCCGGTGGACAGCACATGCGACTCACCGATCTGGCCAGGTTGCGTTTGTTTTATTTACGATTTAGTCGATGGCGTGAATATGTGCGTGAAAGTATAAGTGCATGAATGAAAGCGTGTAGAGAAGAAAAAGAAGTGGACAAGAACTCGAATGTTTTTATATGTCGATAGGAATATATGCGGATTATGTTTTAGGGAATACATCGATAGATGTTTATGTGAAGAGTGTATTGATTTTATGCATGTGATCGGTGATTGTGATAGTCGACGCAAATGAGGGTATGGTTAGTTCTGTTGGAGTCACTTGTGCGGTTGATGCCTTGTGCGTATTATAGGGACACGTAGGTGCGTGGGTGAGCCGATATGTTATTTTGTTGTTGGATTAGATATATATGTGGCTGCGATAGTCCATTTGTGCGTCATAGGGATTGGTCGCGGATGCATTACTCGTTTGTTAAAACACTTCGTCGTAAAGTAGTGTGTTAGCTGTGGTAAATTAATAAAGCGTAAAACACGCTTGGTGATTTTCGCAGTCGGCTAAGGTGTTCGTCTATGTTAAAGTATATTTGTGTATTCATCACGGTGTAGGTTAGAGTGGGTTGAAAATATAAATTATTTCACATATGATTAGTGTTTTAAAGGCGAATGTACGAATAGTCAGTTGGTGTTTCACTCGTCTAGTCGCTAAAGTATTGTCATAAATAATTGTGCAAAAATTGGTTATAAGAATGCAGTGGTCACGTGGTGTGGTTGGATGCGATAAGTAGACTAGAAGGGTGGGTTTGTCTGAGCACGATGTTGTCGAACGTGTGTATCGAAATGTGATGTAGTAGCGATTGCGTTGAATTAAACGGTAATGTCTCGGGTGCACGCCGCAATATGGTTGCATGCGAGACGGGGTAAAAGAAACTGTGCTCGACATAAATGTTGGGTCGTTGTAGGTAGAAATTGTCTTGGCTTAAATAGCAAGGTGGTGACATGCCAGAGTAGTCATCGCTTTTCTATATTTATAGGTCAAGTCATGGCGATGTGTATTATGCGTTCATTAAATTATGTTTCGCATATAGCGTATGATTGTGCTCACGATTTCAAATAGACACTTCAAACAAGTCAAGTAGGTTCGTAATGAAAGATGTGTGATGAAGTTAGTTGTTTTAGGATATTGTTGAAATGCTCCATTCATATGATAGACATGTGTGGATAATTTAAATCGAGTCGATGTGTGTGACGATGATATTCATGAATTAAGTAGATGTCCTAAATTGTGTAGTGAAGCTTAGGTTAAGTTGCAAGCGATGTGGAAATGTTTTGGTAAAGATGTATGTGAATTGTGAACGAGTCATTCGATGTATTAGACATGTCGTGTCGTGGTGGTATGAAAAATGGGTTAGGAATCGATTGGCTAAATACCAAGTTCGGTTAGAGTTATTTTGTTACTTGGGATTGTAGGGTGAAGTGATGGTGTGACTACGTAGCCGTCACGTCATCTATTGTGTGACTATGCTTAAGTGTGCCTTGCTATACGTTAGAATAAATCGAGTCCCTAGAACGCGGCAATTTTAGAAGTAAATAGAAGTTGAATTTTGATAATTGCTGTTTTGGGCTGCACGTACTGTTTTCGGTGTGCTGTATGTTTGATGAACTAAATTGTGTTTTCTGTGGATATGTGCTATAGAAAAGTTGTAGATAACATGATTATCTTGCCCGTACAAAAATTTGACAGCCATAAACCTGGTCATTTAGGAGTTGTGTTTTTTGCAAGCCCAGCATCTGAATCTATCGAATTTCAGAACAGATTTCAGAAATTGTAATGGTTGCTTAAGTTAATGTTGAAATCAGTTATTGGTGTTCACAATAAAGTTGTAGACAACTCTATTATCTTACTTGTGTTAAAATTTGACAGGCATAAGTCTGATCGTTTAGGAGTTATGCTTTTTACAAATTCAGTAACTGAATCTGTCCAAATTCTGTACAGATTTCAGAAACTGCATTGTTTGCTCAATTTAATGTTGCAATCTGTTCATGGTCCTTATAAGAAAGTTGTAGATGCTTTTCTTATCTTGCTTGTGTTAAAATGTCATAACTAAAGGCCTGACAGTTTAAGAGTTATGAATTTTACAACTTGGTTGTTGTGTTCTGTCCACCGTCAGAACAGATTTTGAAAACTGCGTTGTTTGATTCAGTTAAGCACAGAATCACTTCTTAGTGATTATAAAAGTTATGTAGTGCAATTGCCAAGCTTTCCAAAAAGTCTTGGATCACTATTTTTGGTGATCTGAAGATTAAGTTATGGATGTTTAAAGTCTGAAGACTGAATCTGTCCAATTCTGGACAGCAAAGCCTCCTAGTGTCTTTTGTCCTTAGTTAAACATTGAATCACCTTGAAATATTTATAAATGATATGTAGAAAATTTTATTACCTTTCCAGAAAGTCTAGGATCACCTTGTTTGGATGTCTGAATCTTCAGTTGTGAATTTTTGAAGTTGCAAGTCTGAATCTGTCCAAATCTGGACAGAGCTGTTGGATTAGCTGTTTTAACCTTGCTAGGTGTTGAATCTTGTTGAGATGATAATACCAAAGTTGTAGAGCACTTTCTAAGCTTTCCAGAAAGTCCTAGTTTGCTAGTTTTGAATTAATATTTGAAAAGTTATGATTAAAACAAGTAACGGCTGTATTGCTGTCCAAAATTCTGCAAGTGAGCAAATGAATGTTTAGTTCACCCTATTTGCTAAAAATGTTTGGTTGACACCTAAGTAATGTAGACTTGCCATGACTAAGCTTAATAATGCACGTGTGTCATGTTTTGTATGTTTCTTCTTTAGTTGATTGTGTTATAAATTTCCATAGACATTGATGCCTATGTCATCGGTTAAACTTGTGTTGGATGCTTTTGTGTGATAAATGGAAGAACTAACGAAAAGCCGTAGCAAATTAAATAAACGCATGTACTTATGAGGTCGTATTTGTGTTGCGTAAATATACAAAATGTTTGTCGTCTTTTTGTGGTGTTAATGTTGTGCGCTCGATGATATGTAGTTAGCTAACGCTAGTGTGTATGGTTGCTTGTGATGTCTCGCTACTTAGTGTTTAATTCGCTAGCGTGTACTTAAAGTATCTTGTGCTATTTCATTATATTCATACATATGCATCTTGCACCTCATATAGGACCGAGAGATGATGATCGAGCCAGTGATGTGGTGCCAACCACAAGATGCTGTTGGTGGACGACCTGAAGAATGGACTTAACCAGTAGATGCTCGCCAAGCGAGTACCTCCCCCAGCAAACACTACTTAAGTGTTAAATTAAAGGCAAGCCCCGGTTTTATGCATAACCTGTTATTTATGCTATTTTACTACACTTAATGATTGTAGGATTGTTTGTGCACTTAAGTGTAGGAGTTGTTTGAAACCCTAGTTGCATGATCTCAGGAACCCCATTGAGATGAATACTAGTATGCTAAGACGAGTAGCTGCTTTATTAAATAGGATCTCGGTAGAAGTCGAGTGATTTTTCTAGCACTCGCGCGAGGTCAGGAATTGGTTGTATCCACTTTGATAACAGAATGGTGATGGTCTGTGGACATGGGTCCATGGGGATGCGTGGTCTACGAGGTGAAATTGGAATAAGGATTAACGTGCGGATACCTGTGTCAAGCGTTTGAACGTACTAAACACATACCGAGAAATATGGTAAATCGGTAAGCCTAGTACCTGAGTGAACCTGCCCGCAGATTGCCCTCCTCACGCGACCTGAGCCGAGGTCTCCCATTCCGGTTATGGTGGGTACAAGTGCGGTCACTACACGACGGCCAGTCGGGGTCAGTGAGGCATTGTACGCCAAGGCGGTGAGCCCCTTTCTGTTGCCAGGGAATCGATGGGGACGGTTGATATGTGTGGGGACGGAGTGCCCCTGCATGTCGTGTGTTTAGGTTTACCTTGCAAGGATAAAAACTCGATTCGAATCGTCTGCTTCTCGCAGCTAATGAGACTGCTTGATCCATTGTACTGCATTGAGTAATAAGTGGAAATGAGGTGACTGGCAAAAGATGTTGTTTGATAAAATGCTTGATATCATGTATGATTAGCTAGGTACACATCTAGTCAAAAAGGATCATACTAAAACTTGAAAAGCTAAAACTTGATTTTAGACTCAGCTAGTGTTTTTGGCAAACCAAACCCCACAGCCAAACAGCTGCATGTCTAGAGGTAGAGGAGTAGACTCCTCACACCGGGTAAGTCTAGCTGAGTATTAGTATACTCAGCCTTGCTTGTGGCATAATTTTTGCAGGTACTCCTTAGGATGCTTTGTTGCTGGTGTGACTTGGCCTCCATCCCTGCCACCGGGATAGATGGTCGAGTGGGCTACTGCTTCCGCAGGAGAGGACCAGGGGGAGTAGCGTGGCCAGGCTTCGCCATGTTACTCGGTTCTTCTCCGTTAGTTATCTCCGCTGCATTAAAATTTATGGTTATTATTTCTGAAACTCCGATAAATGTAATCACTAATGATACTTATTAAATTTGTGGTATTATGTTTTATTGCATTTCTCTGTGCCTCACCCTCGAGTGAGCTAGTGGTATTCGATCCTGGATAAGTGGCTTTATCGGACTAGATCCGAGGGACTGACGGGTTATTCCTATTTAAGTGTGGTCCAGCCTCTAAGGCGGGACTTAGGCACTTAAGTCGGAATAATTCGGGCGGTTCCGCCACATAGACCTTCCTCCTTATATATTTGAAGAGATACGACCAATTAAAGCACCAACAATTAAACCAAAATTAATATATCTTCCGTTCATTTACCTTTTTTCCCTAGGAGTAGACAATAATATAGCCTTTTTCACCTCAATTTTCACCTCTCTTCGACTCTACGTTGTCTAGAGGTGTCTTGGGTGGTATGCTAATCTCAAGACAAAACCTAAGATCTCTTCTCCCTGATGGGTCCCTCACGAGGTCAAATTCAGGTGCGGTTGTCAAACGCCGCCGCCTCTACGCACAAGTGGACCGTCCGGTTCGGCGCAGAGAAGACCTAGCTCCTGCTGTTGGTCGCGGACTGTCCAACCCTAGACCACGGACCGTCCGCATTGTCGTAGAGAGCACCGTCATCGGTATACCTCGCAGTGATTAGCGTCCAGATCGACGCCAACACAGATTGCCATCATGACACTAGCTTACCTTCCAAATCCTCATATTTGTACTTTATATTCATATTTAAATATCTACCCTAAGAACGTGTTTCGGAACAAGTGATTGATGCTATTCAACAGGGAAATTATAAATAGCAAGGGGATTTTTGAATAAAAAGGAATTTTAGTCCATTCAATCCCCTCAAAATCACTTGGTGCCCTATAAGATTCTTTCTCCTATTTCTCCTCTCCAATCATTCCATCTATTCATCTCACCCTATACAGTATGACTCAAATATTTGATATTTTATATCAGTTTTTCTTATGTTTTAAAAAATTTACACAATGTTTGTAGCATTGTAATACACATTGCTATCAGGTTATAAAGCTTCAATTGGTTAATTTTGTAATTAAACGTAGTAATTAACATATGTACGCTAAATATCTAAAATTGCTATCAGAGCTCTCATAGAGGGAAAATTTTCCTGATAAATACCTAAAATTGTCTCCAACAATAACAGGTAAAGAAAAACTATGTACGCTAAATATATCGGATTTTCGTGTTTACTATGGCTCCAATAAAAAGAGCTAAAGCCTCCACTAAAACATAGCGTGCATTCCTCATCCACTTAATTTTGGCGCTCTGGCGACCGCTCCCTACACACTGTTCACTCTCGCACGCACACGTCCTCCTGTTACCTCCCGTTGTCTCGGAAGCTATTGAAGCCGTCCGTATGAACAACTGAAGGTAGAAGAAGAGGTGGGTTGGCACCGGCCGCAGGCGCAGATCCGAACTGGGTGGCGACAGGCATGTGTGGGAGCGGGAGACGGAGATGTCGCTATCAGCGTCGTTGTCCGCGACGTCTATAGATGGCCAAATGGCACTAACACGGTGGGCCGGCCCGTGCACGGCACTAAAAAGCACGGCCCAGGCACGACACGTTCCTTTTAGTGCCAGTGTCGGGCACGACCCGTACATAGTGTCGTGCCTAGGCCATCAATTGGGCCCGTAGTGTCGGCCCAGGCACGACACAGCTAACTGGGCTGGCACGGCCTCGGCACGGCCCATTTTGCCAGTGCGCTGCGCGCGTGGCCCAGGCGCGGAGCCGCGTCCACGTGTAAACCACCCCAGTGCCCCAGCGTCCGCGCAGCCGCAGCACTCAAACCCTAACTCGCTCACTGCCTCACTCGCTCTCTCTCAGCCACGGGCGATTCGACGGCGACCGGCGAACTCTCCTCTCCCTCGTTCCCTCCGCCTCCGCTAAGCGCTCCGGTCTGCGGTCTCCATCTCCGCCTCCGGTCTGCGGTCTCCGGCTCTCCGCCTCCGCTCGGATCTGAGAGCACCTAGAGGAGGGGGGTGAATAGGTGATCCTGTGAAACTTAAAAACTTATAGCCACAAAAACTTAATTAGGAGTTAGCACAGTAATGCCAAGTGGCTAGAGAAGAGTCTCAACAAAACACAATAACCACAAGAGATCAACACAGAGATGGCACAGTGGTTTATTCCATGGTTCAGCCAAGACCAACGCTTGCCTACTCCACGTTGTGGCGTCCCAACGGACGAGGGTTGCAATCAACCCCTCTCAAGCGGTCCAAGGACCCACTTGAATACCACAGTGTTTTGCTTTGCTTTTCTTTATCCCGCTTGCGAGGAATCTCCACAACTTGGAGTCTCTCGCCCTTACACTTGAAGTTCACAAAGAAGCACGGAGTAAGAGAGGGATGAGCAACGCACACAAGACACAAAATCAGAATGTCAACACGCACACAAGTCACAACAAGAGCTCGCAACACAACCCGACGAGTTCACGACTCAACTAGAGCTCTAGATGCTATCACGAAGAAACAAATGCGTGGAATCGAAGTCTTGGTGCTTAGGAATGCTTTGAGTATGCTTGGTGTTCTCCTCCATGCGCCTAGGGGTCCCTTTTATAGCCCCAAGGCAGCTAGGAGCCGTTGAGAGCATTCCAGGAAGGCAGATCTTGCCTTCTGTCGACTGGCGCACTGGACAGTCCGGTGCACCACCGGACACTGTCCGGTGCAGATATCCTTCCTTATTTGGCGAAGCCGACCGTTGGAGTCTGAGAGCCGTTGGCGCACCGGACACTGTCCGGTGCACACCGGACAGTCCGGTGCACCAATGTGACCGTTGGCTCGGCCACGCGTCACGCGCGGAATCCTCGGCTGACCGTTGGCTCACCGGATAGTCCGGTGCACCACCGGACAGTCCGGTGAATTTTAGCCGTACGCCGTTAATCATTTCCCGAGAGCGACGAGTTCGCCTGTGAACGGCTCACCGGACAGTCCGGTGCACCACCGGACAGTCCGGTGAATTATAGCCGTACATCGCCGTCGAAGTCCCGAGAGCAGCAAGTTCACCAGAGTCAGCCTGGCGCACCGGACACTGTCCGGTGCACCCAGACCGAGCTAACTTTGGCTGAACAGAGCCATCTCATTTCCAATTCAATTTTTTCTGTTTCCAGCACTTAGACACAATACATTAGTCCATAAAACAATGTACTAAGTCTATAAACATACCTTTTGACTTGATTTGCACTTTGTCCACCACTTTGCATAGATTAACACAAAAGCACTTGTGTTGGCACTCAATCACCAAAATACTTAGAAATGGCCCAAGGGCACATTTCCCTTTCAATCTCCCCCTTTTTGGTGATTTATGCCAACACAACATAAAGCAACTAGAACAAGTGCAATATCAATGCAAATGAGAACTCAAAATTGTTTTGGCATATATGGATCACTCTTTGCCACCACTTGGTTTTGTTTTTGCAAATCAACCTCAATTTCCTATCTCTAAGTCAAACATACTTGTAGAGTCATAAAGAGAGTTATTCCAAGAGAAATTGATTCAAGATTTCAAAAACTCCCCCTATTTCCCATAATCAACATTTCTCCCCACAAGAGGCCAATTTTTGACAAAAGAGACAACAAGAGAGTTTTTCAAAACCAAAAGCTCTATTCTACTCTTTTCAAAATTTCTCAAGTGGTAGCTGATCCATTTATTGCTTTGGCCTTTATTTTCTCCCCCTTTGGCATCAAGCACCAAAACGGGATCAATCTTGGCCCTTGAACCCCATTGCCTCACCAAAATCTTCAAATAAGAATACAAAGGCAATAAGAGTACATGAGATGAACTTGGAATAAGTTACCCTCTCATCGGAGTGCAGTGGAAGTCTTTCATGGTCCAAGTCCACCTTTTCCCTTTCAAACCTCCTTTGAGACTAAAACAAACAAACTCAAGCACACGGTTAGTCTCAAAGGGTCAAGTTGTAGCACATCTCCCCCTAAATATGTGCATCACTTGCAAAAGGACTTGTGAGGTCCGAGGAGTGTTTGTACAACTTGAGCACCACAAGTAAGCAACAAAATGCATAAGGAACATGATCAAGGCATAAACACATGTATGCTATAAATCAATCCAAGTTCCGCGAATCTAAGACATTTAGCTCACTACGCAGCCTGCAAAAGGTCTTCTCATCTAAAGTCTTGGTAAAGATATCGGCTAACTGGTTCTCGGTGCTAACATGAAACACTTCGATATCTCCCTTTTGCTGGTGGTCTCTCAAAAAGTGATGCCGGATGTCAATGTGCTTTGTGCGGCTGTGCTCAACAGGATTTTCCGCTATTCGGATAGGACTCTCATTATCACATAGGAGTGGGACTTTGCTTAGATTGTAGCCAAAGTCCCGGAGGGTTTGCCTCATCCAAAGTAGTTGCGCGCAACACTGTCCTACGGCAACATACTCGGCCTCAGCGGTGGATAGGGCAACGGAAGTTTGTTTCTTAGAATTCCATGACACCAAGGACATTCCTAAGAATTGGCACGTCCCCGATGTACCCTTCCTATGACCTTACATCCGGCATAGTCGGAGTCTGAATATCCAATCAAGTCAAAGTTAGACCCCTTTGGATACCAGATCCCGAAGCAAGGCGTAGCGACTAAATATCTAAGAATTCGCTTCACGGCCACTAAGTGACACTCCCTTGGATCGGATTGAAATCTATCACACATGCATACGCTAAGCATAATATCCGGTCTACTAGCACATAAATAAAGTAAAGACCCTATCATTGACTAGTATGCTTTTTGATCAACGGACTTACCTCCTTTGTTGAGGTCGGTGTGTCCGTCGGTTCCCATCGGAGTCTTTGCGGGCTTGGCGTCCTTCATCCCAAACCGCTTTAGCAAGTCTTGAGTGTACTTCATTTGGGAGATGAAAGTGCCGTCCTTGAGTTGCTTCACTTGGAACCCAAGGAAGTAGTTCAACTCGCCCATCATCGACATCTCGAATTTTTGCGTCATCACCCTGCTAAACTCTTCACAAGACTTTTGATTAGTAGAACCAAATATTATGTCATCAACATAAATTTGGCACACAAAAAGATCACCATCGCAAGTCTTAGTGAAAAGAGTTGGATCGGCTTTCCCAACCTTGAAAGCATTAGCAATTAAAAAGTCTCTAAGGCATTCATACCATGCTCTTGGGGCTTGCTTAAGTCCATAGAGCGCCTTAGAGAGCTTACACACGTGGTCGGGGTACCGTTCATCCTCGAAGCCAGGGGGTTGCTCCACGTACACCTCCTCCTTGATCGGCCCGTTGAGGAAAGCGCTCTTCACATCCATTTGGTACAACCTGAAAGAATGGTGAGCGGCATATGCTAGCAAAATACGAATTGATTCTAGCCTAGCCACAGGAGCGAAAGTCTCCTCAAAGTCCAAACCTGCGACTTGGGCATAACCTTTTGCCACAAGTCGAGCCTTATTCCTTGTCACCACCCCGTGCTCGTCCTGTTTGTTGCGGAAAACCCACTTGGTTCCCACAACATTTTGTTTGGGACGAGGCACCAGTGTCCAAACTTCATTACACTTGAAGTTGTTGAGCTCCTCCTGTATGGCCAACACCCAGTTCGGATCTAGCAAGGCCTCTTCTACCCTGAAAGGCTCAATAGAAGAGACAAAGGAGTAATGCTCACAAAAATTAACTAATCTAGAACGAGTAGTTACTCCCTTGCTAATATCACCCAATATTTGGTCGACGGGATGATCCCTTTGAATCGTCGCTCGAACTTGGGTTGGAGGTGCCTGAGGTGCTTCTTCCTCTTCAACTTGAACATCCTGTGCTCCCCCTTGATCACGCGCCTCCACTTGAGGTACCTGTTCGTCATCTTGGGTTGGGGGATGCACCATTGTTGAGGAAGAAGGTTGATCTTGCTCCTTTTGTTCCAGTGGCCTCACATCTCCAATCGCCATGGTGCGCATTGCGGCCGTTGGAACATCTTCTTCATCTATATCATCAACATCAACAACTTGCTCTCTTGGAGAGCCATTAGTCTCATCAAATACAACGTCGCTAGAGACTTCAACCAAACCCGATGATTTGTTGAAGACCCTATACGCCTTTGTATTTGAGTCATAACCTAATAAAAACCCCTCTACAGCTTTGGGAGCAAATTTAGAATTCCTACTCTTCTTCACTAGAATGTAGCATTTACTCCTAAAAACTCGAAAATACGAAACATTAGGTTTGTTACCGGTTAGTAGCTCATACGAAGTCTTCTTGAGGAGGCGGTGAAGGTAGACCCGGTTGATGGCGTGGCAAGCCGTGTTCACGGCTTCTGACCAAAAGCACTCAGGGGTCTTGAACTCTCCAAGCATTGTCCTCGCCATATCGATGAGCGTCCTGTTCTTCCTCTCTACCACACCATTTTGCTGTGGTGTGTAGGGAGCGGAGAACTCGTGCTTGATCCCCTCCTCCTCAAGGAACTCCTCCACTTGAAGGTTCTTGAACTCGGACCCGTTGTCGCTACTTACCTTCTTCACCTTGAGCTCAAACTCATTTTGAGCTCTCCTGAGGAAGCGCTTGAGGGTCCCTTGGGTTTCAGATTTATCCTGCAAAAGGAATACCCAAGTGAAGCGAGAAAAATCATCAACTATAACAAGACCATACTTACTTCCTCCTATACTTAGATAGGCGACGGGTCCGAAGAGGTCCATATGAAGCATCTCCAAGGGTCTTGATGTGGTCATCACATTTTTGGTGTGATGAGAGCCTCCCACCTGTTTGCCTACTTGACAAGCTGCACAAGGTCTATCTTTTTCGAAATGCACATTAGTTAGACCTATCACGTGTTCTCCCTTTAGAAGCGTGTGGAGGTTCTTCATCCCCACATGTGCTAAGCGGCGATGCCACAGCCAGCCCATGCAAGTCTTAGCAATTAGGCATGCATCTAGACCGGCCTCTTCTTTTGCAAAATCAACTAAATAAAGTTTATCGTCTAGTACACCCTTAAAAGCTAGTGAACCATCACACCTTCTAAAGACAGACACATCTACATTTGTGAATAGACAATTATATCCCATATTGCATAATTGACTAACAGATAACAAATTATATCCAAGAGACTCAACTAAAAACACATTAGATATAGAGTGCTCGGATGAAATAGCAATTTTACCTAACCCTTTTACCTTGCCTTGGTTCCCATCACCGAATATTATTGAATCTTGGGGATCCTTGTTCTTGACGTAGGAAGAGAACATCCTCTTTTCCCCCGTCATGTGGTTTGTGCATCCGCTGTCGATAATCCAGCTTGTACCCCCGGATGCATAAACCTGCAAGGCAAATTTAGGCTTGGGTCTTAGGTACCCAACTCTTGTTGGGTCCTACAAGGTTAGTCACAATGATCTTAGGGACCCAAATGCAAGTTTTGTCTCCCTTGCATCTTGCCCCTAACTTCCTAGCAATCACCTTCTTATTCTTTCTACAAATGGCAAATGAAGCATTGCAAGCATGATATATTGTAGAAGGTTCATTAACTTTCCTAGGAACATTAACAACATTTCTCCTAGGCATACGATGAATAACATTTCTCCTAGACATATCTCTACCATGCATATAGGAAGAACTAGACGCAAACATGGCATGGGAATCAAAAGCATCATAAGCATTACAACTCCTATAAGCATTTCTAGACTATCTCCTATCATGATATATAAAAGCATGGTTCTTTTTAGCACTGCTAGCCATAGGGGCCTTCCCTTTCTCCTTGGCGGAGATGGGAGCCTTATGGCTTGTCAAGTTCTTGGCTTCCCTCTTGAAGCCAAGTCCATCCTTAATTGAGGGGTGTCTACCAATCGTGTAGGCATCCCTTGCAAATTTTAACTTATCAAATTCACTTTTGCTAGTCTTAAGTTGGGCATTAAGACTAGCTACTTCATCATTTAATTTGGAAATGCAATCTAGGTGTTCACTACAAGCATCAACATTAAAATCTTTACACCTAGTGCAAATCACAACATGTTCTACACAAGAGTTAGATTTATTTGCTACTTCTAGTTTAGCATTTAAATCATTGTTAATTCTCTTTAAGCTAGAGATAGAGTCATGACATGTAGCCACTTCACTAGAAAGCATTTCATTTCTTTTAACTTCTAGAGCAAGTGAATTTTGTGCACTAACAAATTTATCATGCTCTTCATATAAAAGGTCCTCTTGTTTCTCTAAAAGTCTATCCTTTTCATTCAAGGCATCAATCAATTCATTAATCTTATCTATTTTAGTTCTATCCAATCCCTTGAACAAACTAGAGTAATCTATTTCTTCATCACTAGACTCATCATCACTAGAAGAATCATAAGTAGTACTGTCTCGAGTACATACCTTCTTCTCCTTCGCCATGAGGCATGTGTGACGCTCGTTGGGGAAGAGGGATGACTTGTTGAAGGCGGTGGTGGCAAGTCCTTCATTTTCGGAGTCGGATGACGAACAATCCGAGTCCCACTCCTTGCCAAGGTGTGCCTCGCCCTTGGCCTTCTTGTATGCCTTCTTCTTCTCCCTCTTGCTCCCTTGTTCCTGGTCACTATCATTATCGGGACAGTTAGCAATAAAATGACCAATCTTACCACATTTGAAGCATGAGCGCTTCCCCTTTGTCTTGGTCTTGCTTGGCTGTCCCTTGCGACCCTTTAGCGCCGTCTTGAAGCGCTTGATGATGAGGGCCATTTCTTCATCATTGAGCCCGACCGCCTCAACTTGCGCCACCTTGCTAGGTAGCGCCTCCTTGCTCCTCGTTGCCTTGAGAGCAATGGGTTGAGGCTCATGGATTGGACCGTTCAGCGCGTCGTCCACGTATCTCGCCTCCTTGATCATCATTCGCCTGCTTACAAACTTCCCAAGAACTTCTTCGGGCGATATCTTGGTGTACCTAGGATTTTCACGAATATTGTTCACCAGATGTGGATCAAGTACAGTAAAGGACCTTAGCATTAGGCAGACGACGTCGTGGTCCGTCCATCGCGTGCTTCCGTAGCTCCTAATTTTGTTGATAAGGGTCTTGAGCCGGTTGTATGTTTGGGTTGGCTCCTCGCCCCTTATCATCGTGAATCTTCCAAGCTCGCCCTCTACCAACTCCATCTTGGTGAGCAAGGTGACATCGTTCCCCTCATGAGAGATCTTGAGGGTGTCCCAGATCTGCTTGGCATTGTCCAAGCCGCTCACCTTATGGTACTCGTCCCTGCACAAAGAGGCTAACAACACAGTAGTAGCTTGTGCATTTTTATGAATCTGTTCATTAATAAATATAGGACTATTCGAGCTATCAAATTTTATTCCATTCTCAACAATCTCCCATATGCTTGGATGGAGAGAGAACAAATGACTACGCATTTTGTGACTCCAAAATCCGTAGTCCTCCCCATCAAAGTGTGGAGGTTTGCCAAGAGGGATGGAAAGCAAATGTGCATTTGAACTCTGCGGAATACGAGAGTAATCGAAAGAAAAGTTCGAATTAACCGTCTTTCGTTTCTCGTAGTCGTAGTCGTCCTTTTGGGAAGAAGTGGACTCATCGCTGTCGTCGTAGTAGACGATCTCCTTGATGCGTCTTGTCTTCTTCTTCTTCCCATCTTTGCGTTTGTGGCCCGAGCCCGAGTCGGTAGGCTTGTCATCCTTCGGCTCGTTGACGAAGGACTCCTTCTCCTTATCGTTGATCACGATTCCCTTCCCCTTAGGATCCATCTCTTCGGGCGATTAGTCCCTTTGTGAAGAGAACGACTCTGATACCAATTGAGAGCACCTAGAGGGGGGTGAATAGGTGATCCTGTGAAACTTAAAAACTTATAGCCACAAAAACTTAATTAGGAGTTAGCACAGTAATTCCAAGTGGCTAGAGAAGAGTCTCAACAAAACACAATAACCACAAGAGATCAACACAGAGATGGCATAGTGGTTTATTCCGTGGTTCGGCCAAGACCAACGCTTGCCTACTCCATGTTGTGGTGTCCAACGGACGAGGGTTGCAATCAACCCCTCTCAAGCGGTCCAAGGATCCACTTGAATACCACAGTGTTTTGCTTTGCTTTTCTTTATCCCGCTTGCGAGGAATCTCCACAACTTGGAGTCTCTCGCCCTTACACTTGAAGTTCACAAAGAAGCACGGAGTAAGAGAGGGATGAGCAACGCACACAAGACACAAAATTAGAATGTCAACACACACACAAGTCGCAACAAGAGCTCGCAACACAACCCGACGAGTTCATGACTCAACTAGAGCTCTAGATGCTATCACGAAGAAACAAATGCGTGGAATCGAAGTCTTGGTGCTTAGGAATGCTTTGAGTATGCTTGGTGTTCTCCTCCATGCGCCTAGGGGTCCCTTTTATAGCCCCAAGGCAGCTAGGAGCCGTTGAGAGCATTCCAGGAAGGCAGATCTTGCCTTCTGTCGACTGGCGCACCGGACAGTCCGGTGCACCACCGGACAGTGTCCGGTGCAGATATCCTTCCTTATTTGGCGAAGCCGACCGTTGGAGTCTGAGAGCCGTTGGCGCACCGGACACTGTCCGGTGCACACCGGACAGTTCGGTGCACCAATGTGACCGTTGGCTCGGCCACGCGTCACGCGCGGAATCCTCGGCCGACCGTTGCCCCGGCTGACCGTTGGCTCACCGGACAGTCCGGTGCACCACCGGACAGTCCGGTGAATTTTAGCCATACGCCGTTAATCATTTCCCGAGAGCGACGAGTTCGCCTGTGAACGGCTCACCGGACAGTCCGGTGCACCACCGGACAGTCCGGTGAATTATAGTCGTACACCGCCGTCGAAGTCCCGAGAGCAGCAAGTTCACCAGAGTCAGCCTGGCGCACCGGACACCGTCCGGTGCACCACCGGACAGTTCGGTGCACCCAGACCGAGCTGACTTTGGCTGAACAGAGCCATCTCATTTCCAATTCAATTTTTTCTGTTTCCAGCACTTAGACACAATACATTAGTCCATAAAACAATGTACTAAGTCTAGAAACATACCTTTTGACTTGATTTGCACTTTGTCCACCACTTTGGATAGATTAACACAAAAGCACTTGTGTTGGCACTCAATCACCAAAATACTTAGAAATGGCCCAAGGGCACATTTCCCTTTCAGGATCGATCGTCGCTCGTCGGAGATCCTCTCGGGCTCTCCCCCGCTCGGATCTGCGCATTTGTGAACCGGGTAACTCAGATCCATAACCCTAGCTCCTCTCTCCTGCCTTCTTCTCCCTCTCCAGTGTGATCTACGGAGATCCCGGTGCTCCGGCTTATTAGGGTTTTTACGCGCATTTGTGAACCGGTGTGATCTGCGCTTCTGCGGAGATCCCGGTGCTCCGTTCTCCCTCATCTCTCTCCTCTCTCCTGTCTTCTTCTCCCCCTCCGGCCTCCGGTGTGATCTACACTTCTACGGAGATCTCGGTGCTCCGGCTTACTCCGTTGAGGAACCGGGACTCCAGGTTCCGGTACGGCGGCACTGGCACTGGTACTCTCCTCTCTCCTAGCTTCGGTCTCCCTCTCCTCTCTCCTAGCTCCGGTCTCCCTCTCCTATATTCTTCTCCCCCTCCGGTACTGTCCGGCACAGGCACACAGATCTGGTCTCCCTCTCCCCCTCCGGCCTCCGGTGTGATCTACGTTTCTGCGGAGATTCATCCCGGTGCTCCGGCTTACTCTGTTGAGGAACCGGGACTCCTCTCTCCTATCTCCCTTTCCTCTCTCCTAGCTCTTGCCTCCCTCTCCTCTCTCCTAACTCCGGTATCCCTCTCCTCTCTCCTAGCTCCGGTCTCCCTCTCCTCTCTCCTAGCTCCGGTGCTCCGGATTCAAATCCGTGGAGGAACCAGTTGGCCGGACCGGTCGTCCTCTCCTCTCTCCTAGATTTCGGTGCTCTGGCTTACTCCGTTGAGGAACCGGGACTCCGAGTCCGAGGTGGGTCGATGGCCGTCTTCGACAATGAAACTGTTGAGATCGACTGCAACGAGGAGCGACTGTTGTGCGGGTTGGCCAGAGATGACGATGAGGATGACCTCCGGGAGGATGCTGCAACGCTCTTTGGCCATAGCAGTGAGCATCCCGTCCATGTCGGTGATGAACAACAAGTCGGTGGTCAGGATCAGGAAGGTGAAGGGGACGAACACAGTGCCAAGCGTTGTCGTCCTTCTACTTCTGCAGTGTGGTTAGATTTCGAGAAACTTTTCAAAATCGTGAACGGTAAGAAGGTAAGGTTTGCAGCTAAGTGCATACATTGCTCTAAGCAATATTCTGCTCTCTCTAGTGGTGGCACTGGCCACCTGACCCGACATAGAGATAGATGTCCCAGGAGGCGTGAAAAAACCCGCATGTCTCAGTCTCAGATATCTTTTAATCCTGATGGTAGTATGCGTAACTGGGAGTACTGTCCTATGGTTGCACGTAATGAATTGGTTCGATTGCTTGCTAGGCTATAAATTCCTATTAGTTTGGGTGAAAATGCTGCATTTGAACACTACATTAGAACTGCTCATAATCCTAAATTTGTGCATGTCTCTAGGCAAACCACCACCAGAGACATGGTTAAATACTTCACTGACAAAAAGGCTAAGCTTGTTGAGACTCTTTTTTCTTCTGATGTTAATTGTGTGTGTTTGACCTCTGACATTTGGTCTGGTAATGCCAAAGAGGACTACCTTAGTGTTGTTGCCCATTACATAAACCCTGATTGGCAACTAGAGAAAAGGGTGCTTGCTTTAGTGCTTATTGATGTGTCACACAATGGACAAAACATTGTTGATCGTGTTGCTGGTGTGCTGATTATGGCTTGACTAATAAGGTGTTTGCTTTTACCCTAGACAATGCATCATCTAATGCTGCTGCCATGAGGTTGCTTAGACCTATAATGTCACCATATCTTGGTATTGATAATGGGGCAGAATCTGAAATGTTCTTGCATCAGCGTTGTGCATGTCATATAATCAATTTGATAGTTAAAGAGGCCTTAGATTCTCTTAAGAATTTGATTGAAACATTTAGAACTGCAATATCTTTTTAAACTCCTCTAATCAGAGAATTGCTGCATATAAAAGTTATTGCATTGCTACTAATATTAGGCCTAGAAAATTCCAGTTGGACATGGAGGTTAGGTGGAACTCTACATATCTGACGCTTAAGCATTTGTTTCCTCATAGGATACCTTGCACTACTTTCATTCATGCAAACTATCCTAGGGCTGAAGGTGATCAATTTATTTTAACTGATGAACATTGGGTTATTGGAAATAAAGTACTTAAATTTCTTGAGCTATTTTATGGTTCTACAGTTGCATTGTCTGGTGTTTATTATCCTACATCTCCACTTATGCTTCATTTTCTTGTTAAGATTGCTATACATCTAAAGAACTATGCTAATGACACTCACATCAGAGGTGTCATTCAACCTATGGTAGATAAATATAATAAATATTGGAGGAACATCCATTTACTTTACTCTTTTGCATTCATCTTGGACCCTAGAGCTAAAATGAAAGGTTTTAGTAGAGTGCTTAGAAGATTAATGAACCTGACAAGTACAGATTATGTTGTTTATCAGGTTACCACTAGAGCTAAGCTTACTGATGTTTATAATAAATATGAAGAGAAATATGGATCTGTTAGATTGAACAGGGTTGTCCCTCCTAACTTGTCTGGTAAGAAACGGTCTGCTTGGGATGAAATTTATGATGATGCTTATGATGTGGGTACTTCTGTTGGTATGCATTCTTTTGCTTCTACTCTAAACATTGCTAGAGATACCTCTGCAACTGCTCTACTGCATGCTGCAAGCTCTTCAGCTTCTACTGCTTCTGAACTTATTTCTTACTTAGATTGTGACACTGTCAACCAGTTAACTGATGATTTCAACATCTTGCACTGGTGGCATCAGCACAAACTCACTTATCCAGTACTGTCAATTATGGCTAAAGATATTTTAACTGTTCCTATGTCTACCATCTCTTTAGAATCCACTTTTAGTTTAACTGGCAGGATCATCGACGAGCGGAGGAGGAGATTGAAGTCTGATGTGGTTGAGATGTTGACATGCATTAAAGATTGGGAGGATGCTGAAGCAAGGATGCAACACATGGTGGATGACAAAGAGCTTGAAGAAACATTTGAAAATCTTTATCTTGATTAGTCTCTTCTCTCTTACTCTCTTTGTGACCATTTCTGTAATAGGATTGTAATATTATACACCTGGACTGGACTTTGTTGTAAGGACAATAAACTTTTTAATGAGCTGGGTTGTACTCTTTTTTCCTGTCTAGGGTTTCTCACAAGGGTGAGTTTTACCTAGACAGGTTTTTAACGAGACAGCCATTGCACTACAGCTCATAATAAAATTGTTGTTTGATTAGTCTCTTACTCTCTTTGTGACCATTTTTATGTTGTTTGATGCTAGAAAGTCATAATAAAATTATCTTATATATGTTTGATTGTTGTTGCTGGTATTTTATGCATAGTGCCCGTGCTGGCACTAGCACTGGCGTGCCGTCGTGCCTGGTGGCACGGCACGGCACGGCTAGACACCGATAGTGCCATGCCTAGACCGAGGGCCCACGGTGGCACTAACAGGCACAGCACGGATCTTTTACCGTGCCTAACCGTGTTGTGCCCTGTCGTGCCGTGCCTGATCGTGCTAGTGTTCGTGCCGTGCCGTGCGGCCCGATTGGCCATGTATAGCGACGTCTTCAAGCAGCACGGCCTCGACGACCTCCAGCACGCGGAGCAACCACATTCCCTGGCGTTCATAGGCGTGACTACGTGAACAGATCTGGATGGAGCGACGACGATGGCCAAGTGCGGGAACGGCGAAGGCGGTTACCAGCGAGACGACGCTAGGCTGTTTTAGACCTGAGGAGCAGACTGCAGAGCAACTCTAAAAAAATGTTAAAAATATTTCCTTAAAAAATGATTATTAGAGATACTCTAAAAAATCTTAGGAGCGAATTATAAGTATGTACTCCAACAATTTCCTTAAATAAAGTCTAAAAACCTTAAAAAATTAAAAAATAATTCCTCCACCTAGCTCTGCATGAATGCACGCAGTAGAATAAAAAAATACGGGAGCGAGCATGCACACGGATTAGGGAGGTATAAATCACACGAAAATATAAGAGATAAGAACAAGCGGATGAGAAACGTGGATTTTTTGAAAAAGAATGAGGAAATTGTTGGAGCAAAGAAAATTATTTGTCTTCCCTAATATCTATTTTAGGTTGGGCTTGTGTTGGAACAGAGTTGCTTTGACAGATGTAAACGATACCCAAATCTATTAAAAACTAATTAAATTAACATTACCTAGATCGACTGCTTGTTGGTACCTTGAAAATAGTAGTATCGTATGGGACATAATGTAAAGAAATTAATTACTCCATAAATGAAAATGTATGGTACGAAGTATTTTAATTTTATGAAATACGTAATTCGAATTTTAAATAATCGAAATGGAATTAAACAAATTAGGTTACGAATTCCGGTAACGTTGAACGTATAGAAAACTCAATTTAATTAGAGAATGTTAGTAGAGATAAAGAAGATAGAATAGATCTTTTTTAGAAGATACTATAAATAAGGATTATTTCTTATTTTTTACGGGATGTTGAAGACAGCGTAACACATAGCTGCCGAGGGGTCTACTTCAGACAGATTTAGGGCTTGTTTGTCTAAATTTAGTCGTTCTAATTAAAAAATTAGTTTTAAATAGAAAAGTTATGTATAATATGGCAAGTTAATGTGCGAATCAAACGTATACTTACTACCTCATTTTCTATTTTATCTTTTATTTTAAACTTTTTTACGTATCTTTGTATTAGAGACCCAGCGGTCGTGTCATCAGAAAAGCGAACACGCGTCGCGTCGCGAGGCCAGGTGGGTTATGCACGGACCTGCTAGGCTGCTATGCTAGCCATGCTCCAGGCTCCAGCTCCACCCGTCCACCGACTTTTCTTCTCAACCAGGCTGCCTCCTCACCATGCACGACGACACGTGCGATGCCATCACACATCCACACTCACCTGTTGCCTCTATATCCACCGCCCCACCGCCGTAGCACCAGAAAGAAATGTACAGTCTACACAGCTGACCAGAGAGCTCGTGCAAGCGATCTAGCAAGTTTTAATCTTGGAAGAAGCCAGCTAGGCGCGTGAATGGATCGCCTCACTGTGATGTCGCCGCCGCTGCTCGTCCTCCTGATGCTCCTCTCGCTGTGCTCGGCGGCGGCGCCACGGCGAGGCGGGGGCTGGTGGGAGGAGGGTGAGGGGGAGTGGAGGCCGAGCGAGGAGGAAGAGAAGGGCAAAGGCAAAGGGAGGGGGCTGTTCCTGCTGCACCGGGTGGAGAAGGTGGTGGAGTCGGAGGGCGGGCAGGTGCGCGTGGTGCGCGGCCAGCCGTGGCCGCCGGCGTCCTTCGCAGCCTGCCGCGAGGGGCTCATGCACATCGGCTTCATCACCATGGAGCCCAAGACGCTGTTCGTGCCGCAGTACCTCGACTCCAGCATCACTCTCTTCGTGCAGAGGGGTACATGCTGTTACGTTATTATTTCTATCTACGCGCGTGGTGGAGGCTCGTGTCGTTCCCAATCGATATGAGATGCAATCGCGTGGTGTTGTGATGATGAGCAGGGGAAGCGAAGGTTGGGTATATTCACAAGGACGAGCTCGTGGAGAGGAAGCTCAAGATGGGCGACGTCCTCCACATCGACGCCGGCTCCACCTTCTACATGGTCAACCCCGGCAAAGGCCAGAGGCTGCAGATCATATGCAGCGTTGATGCCTCCGATAGCCTTGGCTTTGGACCTCCTTATCAGGTCTCGCCCCCGCCTCTTTTTTTTTTTTTTTTTTTTTGCACTCGTCGTTGTCTTCCTGTCCCTGTTGCTTGCAGGCAAGAGAACATGTAGTACATGCAATCCGCGATTCCCAGCACTGATGAACCATGATGCAAATCCAATGCAGGCCTTCTTCCTCGGCGGCGCAGGGGACCCGGCGTCGGTCATTGCCGGTTTTGGGCCGAAGACGCTTACCCGTGCCTTCAACGTGAGATACATATACTAATCTAATATGAACATTTTGCATGGATCGTCGTGCTCTAATTGACACAGGTAGGCGCGTAGCAGCTAGCAGTACCCATAACTTGCATGTCTTCTACTAGGCCACCTACGACGAGTTGGCGCGTATCCTGTTGCCACGAACCGGCGGCCCCATCGTGTACTACACCGCGGACGCGGAGCCAGAGAGCGGTGCCGCCGAAGAGGAGCGCGGGCAGGTCGACGGGCACGACGGTGTGCTGGACAGGGGATCGCGACGCGAGGGCGCCGGCGCGTGGGTGCCGGGTGACAGGGGAGACGGAGGCGACGAGTGCGGCGGCAGCGATGACGCGCGTGTGGCGACGTGGTGGTGGACGAAGCTGGTTAACAGGGTCGTCGGAGGGGCGGCTGGCGGCGGCGTCGCCGCGGAGGCGAACAGGAAGGGCAAGAAGAAGGGCGGCGCGCCGGAGCCGTACAACCTCTACGACAGCGAGCCCGGGTTCCGGAACGCGTACGGCTGGACCGTCTCCGTCGACAAGCACCAGTACGAGCCCCTCAAGCACCCCGACATCGGCGTCTACCTCGTGAACCTCACCGCGGTGCGCGCCCTGCCTGAATCGACCGCCCGCCTTCTTGTTGGATTACTTTCGCCGTTTCGCATCATGGCAGAGGAGGGGTCGCTGCTGGTAAGCCCGTCGCACGCGCAGCCAAGCTGATCATCGTTGTGTTCCTCCATCTGCATGGCAGGGGTCGATGCTGGCGCCGCACGTGAACCCTCGGGCGACGGAGTACGGCGTGGTGCTGGGCGGGGAAGGCACGGTCCAGGTGGTGTTCCCGAACGGGTCCCTGGCGATGAGCGAGGTGGTGCGCCCCGGCGACGTGTTCTGGATCCCGCGCTACTTCCCCTTCTGCCAGGTGGCGGCGCGGGGCGGGCCCTTCGAGTTCTTCGGCTTCACCACCTCTGCGCGCCGCAACCGGCCGCAGTTCCTGGTCGGCGCCTCCTCGGTGCTCCGTACCATGCTAGGGCCGGAGATCGCCGCCGCGTTCGGCGCTCGCGAGAAGGAGCTCAGTAAGCTGGTGCGTGCGCAACGGGAGGCCCTGATTATGCCGTCCTTCCCTGGGAAGGAGGAGGAGGAGCATGGGAAGAAAGGGAGGGAGAAAGAAGAGTCACTGCCGATGGTTGTCGAGCAGGCGGCGGCGGAGTGAGCTGCTTGATCTTTCAGTCTTGGCTTCCTCAGAAGCGCGCGCGCCACCGGAAAGTGTTTCTACTCTTGTTACTGCGCCTTGTCAGTGATCGTGTTGTTGGTTTTTTTTTTTTCCGTGGCGCCGTCTATAAATAAAAGTGCTTTGTGCGTTTACAGCTATGAAATCAGGATTATCATCCGTAACTCGTAAGCTGGACGCCAATGCTCCCGCCCGGATAATAGAAGCAGAGATGATTTATGTAGAAGCAGAAATGATTTACATAAATTTCGGTACATTTGCGGTGAGTGTCACGTAAATTCGCCAAAGTCCACGCACGACAACGCGAATACCTGAACCATCAGCTACGCTTGTTCCTCAGTGCCATCTGCAAGCGGTTCATACTGGCAGAATTTTCCGTCTACAGCATCGGAAACAGAATGCAAGCCGAATGGGCTCAAAAAGATGGTGATCCCGGCCGCGCCCAGACGAACGATCACTGCGGGACCGGGACGCCCAGCCGAATGGGCTCCTCCGGCGAGTGCGCCTCTCTGCCGAGGTGCTTCCACGAGACCACCACGCCGCGCTTCACCGCGGCGGCGTACACGGTCATGGCGTCTGCCCACCGCCCCTGCCGGCTCAGCTCTCCTAGGAGCGCTTCGAACGCGTTCCGTCCCGGCACGAAGTCCCTCACGATCATCACAAGTACAAGCACCTGCAGCGCGTCGCGGGCCCTGCCACGGTCACAGAGCGCGCGCACCACGTCCGTGTATGCGCGCTTCCGCAGCGCGTATCCCTTGCGCACCATGTCCTCCAGGAGCGCCACGGCCGCGTCCACCTCGCCGCCGCGCGCCAGCGCCTGCGCCATCAGGCAGTACGTGTAGGACACCGGCTCGTGGCCCGAAGCCACCACCTTGGCGAACACCTCCTCCGCGTCGCCGAGGGCCGAGGCGTCCGTCGCGCACCGCCGGCACAGGCCCCGAGCCAGCGTGTCCAGCGCGCGCCCGTCCACCTCGAACCCAGCGCGCTCCATCCGCTTGTACGTCTGCCACGCCGCTGAGGTCTCGCCGGCGCGGAGCAGCGCCGTCAGCACGATCCCGAAGCTGGTCTTGTCTGGCAGGCAGGCGGCGTCGTTGTTGCCGCACATCTCCATGAGCAGCGCGAACGCTTTGAGCGGGTTTCCCTCCTTGCAGTGGCCGTTCAGGATCGCGTTGTAGGTGAATGTCGTCGGCGAGAGGCCCATCCCGATCGCATCGTGGAAGATGGCCGTGGCCTCCTCCGTCCGCCCGACCTTACAGAACCCGTCGAGCACGATGGTGAAGGTGTAGATGTCAGGCGTCAGGGGCGAGTCCTTGAGCTTCTTGAGGAGTTCGAGCGCCTCCTCCAGCCGGCCGACGTAGCAGAGCCCGCCGACGAGGCTGTTGTAGGTGCGGATGGTAGGTTCGCACCCGAGGCCGCGCATGGCGTCCAACACCTCCATGGCCTTGGTGACGCGTCCGCGCTTGCAGAGGCACCCCACTACGGCTGAGAACGTGGCAACGCTGGGGCGGAACCCGCGCGCCACCATCTCGTCGAGCGCGAGCTTGGCCTCGTCGGGCGCGCCCTGTCGGCAGAGGCACTGCACGGCGGTGGCGAAGGAGTGTGCGTCGGGGGCGACGGGCATGGCGCGGAACAGCGCGACGGCCGTGGCGTGGTCCCCCGCGCGAGCCAGCGCCGAGAGGATGTCGTTGTAATCGGAGACGGTGAGCGCCGCGTCGTCGCGCTGCAGGAGGTCGAGCACCTTCACCCGCTCCTCCACGGGCAGCTCCATGATCCGCTTCGCGCAATCACGGGCGCAGAAACGCGACCTCTTGCTGCCGTCGCCGCCGCCCGGTCCGTCGGAGCGCGAGTCGAGGACTTGCGGCGGTGCTGTGTCCCCGTGGAGGGTGCCGTTGCCGTTGGACCGTAGAGCGCGGAGGAGGTCAGCGTCGTGGTCCCGCACCGGTGCTTTGCAGTGGCACGCGAAGGCGGAGGAAGCCGCCGCGGGTCGAGGGAGGGCGCTGACATGGTTGGAGGAGGACGGCAGGGCGGGGAGGCGCGAGGATGGGGGCAGCGCGCGAGAGGGTTCGGGGACGGTGACCTGGTGGGGCGGGGACAGTGGTAGCGAGGTGTGGTGGACGCAGAGGGAAGCCATGGTGGAAAGTGGAATGGAATGGGCGTGTGCGGGCGGCGAGCCGAGTGGATGGGGTTCGGAAAGCGAGAGAACTAGTGGCTCTCGATCGATGCGATGGCCGCGACGAAAAGCAATTATGCAAACCCCACGCAGGCATAGAGAAGCCTTCCCACTTTGCACGAGCACTTCGTCAACCTAGGAGACCCAGATTGTTCTTTCAATAATATTGGGCTCCGTCAAAAGGTGGGAATGTGGGCCGTAGGCTTTTATGATCTCTCGTGAGCAGGTCATGGGCTTGGGCCGTCATTGCCTATGCCACCTTACTAATAGGGCTTGGCCATTGGAGTCCCATGCTCTCACTTTTCTATGCACTATATACTCCTACGTTTATTGGTTACTAGTACAATGCTGTGCATTTCGATGGCATAGAGTCTCGTTTTCTCCGAGCGATGCACAGGCAAAGTATGCCACAAAAGATCAAGCGATAAGAATGTACTACAGTAATGATCATGGGTCGCTTTATGGTTCCCCCAAATAAATGGGTCGGTAAATGGTGATTTGGTTCATTCGATCACATCCAAAAGATTCCCAAAAAAATGACTCTAATGTTGGCTCCTTTTTGTCACCAAACACTATGATGAACCGTCTGGTAGTACTTGACACCTTTAGATGATGTATTGTCAAATAAAATGGTTATTCTGAAATATGGGGCAACACCTCTATGATGGTCACCATCTATTTGGGACCAAACAGCAACGAACCCTAGGGTCTTCTCGTGATGAGTAATACCTTGGGTTCGGTTCCGCGAGGTGAACAGTGGCGGTGGTCTGTGACGGGTCGTCAGGTCACCTGGCAGTGCTCGCTGCGGGGGCGTAGACGGTCCGCGGCTCTGGGCTGGACGGTCCGCAACCTGGCGGCAGAAGCGGCGCCTTCCCTGCGCGCAGTCCGGACGGTCCGAGCTCTGTGCCGGACGGCCCGCGATGGCGCAGGGTCGTCTTCTTCTCCTTATAGGACCTAGATCTCGTCCACTTGGGGAGAGACCTTAGTGTGCTCTAGGTCAGCAGGTCACTCGGGGCGTCTCCAGAAGACGTAGAGTCGCATAGGAATTAAGTGTAACACCCCGGGCTTTAAAGGAACAAAGTCGGGTGCATCTCATACATGCGCCAAATAAGACAACATATATAATAACAGAGTGTATAGAGATAAATGTCACAATAATCAGAGTACTTATTACATAGCGGAAGATTTACAAAAATAAAAGATAAACATAACATAAACTAAGGATCGTCCTTGGCGCAAGTCAACTGGGAGACGACGACCTAGACCTCTCACGAACACCGCACAACATCCACCATGCGCCATCCAGTGGTACCTGCTCTTGACCTGTGGGGGTGTGAGACAGCAAGGGTGAGCTCACACATGTTCATCGCTCAACAAGTTGTGGGAATAATGTGGCATGAACTCACAAAGGTGGGAGTTCATGAAGTGTAAGGCTGATCAACAATAGAGGTTAAAGCTGAGCATTGCTTTTATAAGTTGGTCAAAATTTTATTAGCAGTTACTAAGTGTAAGTGAATACCAAACCATAATAAAATAATAGAACAAAATTAATAACAAATCCCATGCAAATGCAAATGACAAATTGAATTTAAGTTCCATAGATTAATCATCGGAGAGTCCTGAGCCGCTCATGACCGTGAGCTCGGCTAGTATACCAGTTTTACACTCTGCAGAGGTTGTACCCTTTACCCACAAGTCGTGTTTCCCATGTCGCCAGGGTTAGCTAGACCCTTAGACACTACCAAGGTAAATGGCTAGGGATCCACTACAAGGCCTTTACAAAGTTCCACTAGCTTCCGAAAACCCGCTACAGTTTATGGGAAGAGCACTTGCAAGAATCCCCCGTCTGACCGCCATCGCAGCAAAATCAACCCGAGAACCTCCTTGCATGCAACTCCCCTACTGCCCTTGCCCCTTTCGGGTAAGGTAGTCTTCCACTAGCTTTCCTAATTAGTCAGCCAAGGGGTCCCATTCCTCCCTTGTGGTGGCACGTGTTTCTCAAGTTAAGCTCCATGTTCCAATTAACAATAATATAATGATCTTGACATGAACATAAGTAGAATAACAAAAACAATTGGAACATAGACATAATGTAGTATTAATCCCAAAACCATATAGAGCAATAGCAAAACTACCCAAATGATCCAGGGGTAAAACAAGGTAAACAGGATAAACAGACTAGGGTGACCTATTGGGTCCCATCAAAATTAAACCTATGCATGGTAAATGATTATAAAGAACATTATTAGGTAACAAAAGTGAATCAAGGGCACAACTTGCCTGGCACTTGAGATTCCAGTAACCAGCTTGCTCATCCAGTGACTCGTAACCTCGCTGCTAATCGTAGCATTACAAACAAACATGGTATAGACAAAATTAACATCACACCAAACATAAGAATACACTGCGTAAGAATAATCTACGCGTTGCTACGAGACTAATGGAACTTGAACAGATCAAATCGGAGTTAAAACGGAGGAGTTATGATTTTCTGAAGATTCTATGTGTTTTGTACAAGGTTAAATGGGATATAAATTTTAATGTGACTTTCATGTCAAAACAGTGGTACTAGGTGATAGACAATAATATTACAAAATTATAGGAATTGGAACGGATTAATTTGGTCTTAATATGAATTTTCTATGAATTACCCAAGTTTTATAATTATTTTATACTCAAAATCAATTTCTAAATCTATTTTTCCTGTTTTATTTAATTCCTGGACTACGCACACGATTCCGGAGTTGCTTAGGGTTCTATTCATAAATTCCAGGGCCTCAGCATAATGGTTTTATAAAGGACCAGGACTGCGGGTTTATTCCTATAAAACATAGGGGCTATTTTGTAAGATGGGCCGGTCGAAGGGGTACAGGTGAATGTGAACCACTCAGATTAGATCCAACGGTGAAGATTAGATATGGCGCGCTATGCACTAGAGCGCAACGAGGACCATTGGATTAGAGATCCATGGCACGGATTCGAAGTGGCGAAGGGGTATGGTTGCATTTAATCCAGACCAACCATCTAGATCCAACGGTGTAGGGTGCTTCTTCTACCCCGCAACGCACAACAGCGAGGAGAGCGCCCAGGGTGGTAGCGCACCCAGCCAGAACACACGCACAAGGCTCGGGTGTTTGATTCCTAACGAATTCCAGAGCAAAACGTCGCGATGGCCGCAGGAAAGCGCGAGCGAGGCCTCACCGAGATTTGGAGCACAGACACACCATCCGCGATGGAGCGAGACTCCACGGCGAGAAATCCCGGAGTCCCGAGAACCACCCCCGCCCACCTGTTGCCACGTTGCAGCGAGCGACGAGCCACATCCACTCGACGCAACCCCTGGCGTGGTTGCTCAGGACACGGTCGGGCTCCAAGAGCCACGGCAGCGCGGCCACGAGTGAGAGGAGCCGGCACGCGTGAGCCGCATCAGATGGGAGCGCGCCGAACCGCAAACTGGCAGAGACGGGGCATGGGTGTGGGCACAACGAGCAATGAGCAACGAGCCTTGATGGGGAAGGAGGCCGCATGGGGAAAACATGGAGAGCGAAGAGAGAACGCGTCGGGCGATCTCACATTCCTACATTCCACTGCCATGGCGACGGCAGAAAAATCCTCCCAACATAGCCCGGCATGGTTTAACAGATGGAGATGAATCCGAGGGGTGTAGCCTAGTAGCGGGGCCCACTTTTATATGGCCGAAGCCCGGGTCGCCAGCTAGTGAAGATCCCAGGTCTGATCACCACACCCGGCACCAGATCGCAACTGCCTCCGACGAGTTCGCAGCGTTCGGTTTGAAGCCGGTCTGCGTTTGCTGCTCGGAAGGAGAGACTGCTGACCAGCAGGTCTCGGGCGGAAGTGGCGCTGAGGGGAAGATAGGCTAGCTCGGGTGGGCTGGCTAGGGGTGGAAAACCGAGATTGGGCCGAAAATGGCGCAGTCAGCCCATATACTCCTTTTCCCATTCTTTTTGTTTTACTTTGAATTTTTCCTTACAAATTTTAAATATCTCGTTTGAATTCGAATTTTTACTTGAAGACTGTACTCGAGTGTGATGCACTAATAAAAGTTCCAAGTCTAATGGATAGATTTAGGTTCATATTTTATACTCTTCTACTTTTCTTTTCTTTCCTCATTCCTATTTTGCGAATCCTAACTCCAATTTAGGATTTCTAATCCTCAATTCATTATTGTATTTTTATTATTGTTATTGTTATTATTATTAAATACACAAACAAATGAAACTCCAATCTAATGCAAGGCCTTTTTTGTAAATAATTATTCTCTTTTAATTATGTTTAGTCACATGTCTCAAGAAGTAGGTGGCAAATCACATAAGGAGATCAACTCTTTTTATAAGTTTTATAATCTAGGTATTATAAATCCTACCCCCCTTAACAAGAATCTCGTCCTCGAGATTTAGGAAGGACTAGAGAAAAGATATGGAAAATATTATGCGAAGCTCTTCTTCTCTCTCCCAAGTAGCTTCGTCTTCTCCATGATGGCTCCATTGTACTTTGCACATCTTAATAACTTTATTTCTTGTAACTCGAGTCAAAGTGTCTAGAATCTTGATAGGATACCCCGTATAAGCCAAATTTCCCTGAACACTGAGTTCTTCCATTGGTAACTATTTCTCAGGGACACGGAGGCACTTCTTAAGTTGAGACAAATGGAAAACATTATGCACATCAGATAGATTATCAGGTAGCTCGAGTTGATAGGCCATCTCTCCAACTTGCCTAAAAAAATTCTGAATGGTCCAATATAGCGAGGGGACAATTTTCCCTTGACTTTGAATCTCCTCATTCCATGAAGTGGTGACACTTTGAGGTACACATGATCACCTTCCTCAAACTCCAGTGGATTTCTTCTATTATCAGCGTAGCTCTTTTGCCTGGTCTGAGCTACCCTCAAGTTCTCCCTGATTATACAGACTTGTTCTTCTGCCTCTTGAATAAGTTCATATCCAAAGAACTATCTTCCTCTAGTCTGATCCCAATATAGAGGAGTCCTGCATTTCCTGTCATACAGAGTCTCAAACAGTGACATCTTCAGACTAGCCTGGTAACTATTATCATATGAGAACTCAGCATAAGGTAGACCCTTGTCCCAACTACTACCATGCTGAAGGGCACAAGCTCTCAACATGTCTTCCAATACTTGATTAGTCCTTTCAGTCTGTCCATCAGTCTGAGGTAGGTCGAACTAAAATTCAACTTCGCATCTGTATTCTCATGAAAACTTTTCCAAAATCTAGGGGTAAACTGTGATCCTCTATCCCAAAACGATCTTCTTCGGTACACCGTGTAGAGACACAATCCGAGCCATATATAACTCTGCCATTTGAGATCCCTTATAAGTAGTCTTGACCAGAATGAAATGAGCCACTTTGGTCAGTCTGTCCACAATCACCCATATAGAATCATATCCTTTCGAGGTGCGAGGCAATCCAGTAAATAAATCCATACCAATCTCTTCCCACTCCCACTCGGGTATCTTTAAGGCTTAGTTTGGATACTCTGGGATTAGAGTGTTTTGGAGGGATTGGAGAGGGTGTAAATCCCCAATAGATCAAATACTCTCTCAATACATCTCAATCCACTCCAATCCACCTCATTACTAGAGTATCCAAACTAGGCCTAATGGGTATAATAGTCCAACTGGTCTTTGGTGTTCAGCCTTAACTCTTTGACACACATCGCACATAGCCACATGTGCAGCCACATCTTTCTTCAATCCATACCACCAATACTTCCGCTTCAAATCCTGATACATCTTGGTACTACCAGGGTGAATAGAATAATCCGAGTCATGGGCCTCCTTTAAAATAATCTCACGAAGGCTTTCAATATCAGGAACACATATTCGATTCTTGAACCATAGCGTGCCCTGCTCACCCTCCGTGAATTCTAGACCTCGTCCTTCAGTAATCAAATCCTTAATCTCTTGCATTTTAGCATCACCAATTTGTCCTTTGCGGATTTCTTGTTCCAAAGTAGATCCCACATCAATAATAACTCCTTCAGTGTGAGCAACTATCCCCAGGTTAAGTCTCCTGAAATCCTCAACAATCTCATCGGGTAGCTAGGCAACAACAACTGAATGAACATGCTCCTTTCGACTCAAGGCATCTGCAACCAAATTTGCCTTGCCCGGGTGATAGTGAATTTCCAAATCTTAATCCTTAATAAGCTCCAACCAACGACGTTGCCTAAGGTTGAGATCCATCTGAGTGAATATATACTTCAAACTCTTATGATCCGTGTATACTTGGCTCTTGGTTCTCATAATATACTGTCTCCAAATCTTAAGTGCATGCACAACAACTGCCAGTTCTAAGTCATGCGTGGGGTAGTTCAATTCATGTTTCCGCAACTGACGAGACTTGTAGGCAATCACGTGTCCTTCTCGCATAAGTACACATCCCAAGCCTTGGTCGCAGGCATCACAATAAATGTCAAATCCCTTTTGTAGATCTGACATAACCAACATTGGGGGTGACATCAATTTCAACTTCAGTTGGTTAAAACTATCTTGGTACTTCTCATCCCATTTGAACTCTCTTCCCTTCTCCAGAAGCGAGGTCATAGGCTTTGCGATCTTAGAAAATCCTTCAATAAATCTTCGATAGTATCCTGCAAGTCCCAAGAAATTCCGAATCTTCGTAACTATAGTGGGTATGCTCCACGCCACTATCTCCTTGACTTTAGTAGGATCCACTGATATCCCTCCATTAGAAATGATATGTCCAAGGAATGGCACCTCGTCAATCCAAAACTCGCATTTACTGTACTTGGCATAGAGTTGATTATCCCATAGCTTTTGTAGCACCAATCTCAGATGTTCCTCATGATCACTTTCACTCTTAGAATAGATAAGAATATCGTCGATGAACACCACGATGAATCTGTCCAAATACTCCATAAACACCTTATTCATCAAATCCATAAAATAAGCTGGTGCATTAGCTAATCCAAACGACATAACAGAGAACTCATATAATCCATATCGAGTCGAGAAAGCTATCTTGGGGATATCCGATGGCCTAATCTTCATTTGATGATAACCCGATCGGAGATCAATCTTCGAGAATGCCCTTGCACCTCTCATCTGATCAAATAAATCTTCAATGCAGGGTAATGGATACTTGTTCATCACAGTGACATCATTAAGGGTCCTATAATCCACGCACATCCCTTGCGATCCATCTTTCTTCTATACAAATAGAACTGGCGCTCCACATGGTGAAGAATGCGAACGAATGTACCCAGCATCTTGTAACTCTGTTAACTGCTTCTTAAGTTCTGTTAACTCTTCTACAGACATCCTGTATGACCGTTTGGGAGTAGTAGTCCTAGATAAGAGATCAATGACAAACTGAGCTTCCCTATCTGGTGGCATCCCTGGTAACTCCTCTGGAAAGACATCCGGAAAATCTCTAACCAACCGGATGTTGTCACCAACAAAGTTCTCATCTACTAAGAATGCCGCTAGTCTGATGGTGGTAGTTACTGCAACTTCAACTTCAAATCTTTGTCCTTTGGAACTGGTGAGTTCTACGGTTCCCTTAGCATAGTGTATATACTGCCTTTGCCTTTCTTAACCATGACATACCAAGGATCATGTCTATAGTTGTCGGGGACCGTAATTAGGGGTACCCCAAGGCTCCTAATCTCAGCTGGTAACCCCCATCAGCACAAAGCTGCAAAGGCCTGATGGGCGCAATTCCGGTCAAGGCTCCATCCACTCAAGGGACACGATCTCGCCTCACCCGAGCCCAGCCTCGGGCAGGAACGGTAGACCAAGGCAGATTCACGCCTCGCCCGAGGGCCCCCTCAAGCAACGGGCGCACCTTCGACTCGCCCGAGGCCCAGCTCGGGCAGGCTTCGCGGAGAAGCAACCTTGGCCAGATCGCCTCGCCAGCCGACTGGATCGCAGGAGCATTCAATGCAATGATCGCCTGACACCTTATCCTGACGCGCGCTCTCCAGTTGACAAGGCCGAAGTGACCGCAGTCACTTCGCCCCTCCACTGACTGACCTGATAGGAAAACAGCGCCGCCTGTGCTGCTCCGACTGCTGTGCCACCCGCCAGGGTGAGGCTGACAGCAGCCAAGTCCAGCCTCGGGCGCCATAGGAATCTCCGCCTCACCCGACCCCAGGGCTCGGACTCCACCTCGACTCCGGAAGACGGTCTCCGCCTCGCTCGACCCCAGGGCTCGGACTCAACCTCGACTCCGAAAGACGGTCTCCGCCTCGCCCGACCCTAGGGCTCGGACTCAACCTCGACCTCGGACGACGGTCTCCACCTCGCCCGACCCCAGGGCTCGGACTCCACCTCGACCTCGGACGACGGTCTCCGCCTCGCCCGACCCTAGGGCTCGGACTCAACCTCGACCTTGGACGACGGTCTCCGCCTCGCCCGAGCCTAGGGCTTGGACTCAACCTCGACCTCGGACGATGGTCTCCGCCTCGCCCGACCCCAGGGCTCAGACTCAACCTCGACCTCGGACGACAGTCTCCGCCTCGCCCGACCCCCGGGCTCGGACTCAGCCTCGACCGCGGAGGAGCCACCGCCTCGCCCGACCTTGGGCTCAGACCGACCACGTCGTAGGGGGGTACATCATTACCCTACCCCTAGCTAGCTCAGGCTACGGGGAACAAGACCGGCGTCCCATCTGGCTCGCCCCAGTAAAACAAGTAATGATGACACCCCGCGTGCTCCATGACGACGGCGGTTCTCAGCCCCCTACGTCAGCAAGGATTCGACAGCCCCGATAGCTGTGCTTCTACAGGGCTCAAGCGCTCCTCCGACGGCCATGATGCCACATGAATAGGGCTCCAACACCTCTCCGACAGCCACGTCGGCATGTACATAGGGCTCCGGCTCCCCTCTGCTAGACACGTTAGCACACTGCTACACCCCCCGTTGTACACCCGGACCCTCTCCTTACGTCTATAAAAGGAAGGTCCAGGGCCCTCATACAGAAAGGTGGCTGTGCGGGAGGACGGGCTGACGCGCAGTCTCACGCCCTCTCTCTCTCCCTCGCGAACGCTTGTAACCCCGTACTGCAAGCGCATCCGCCCTGGGCGCAGGACAACACGAGGCCGCGGTTTCCCTTACTGTTTTCCCCCCTTGTGTTCCGTCTCGCGCCGACCCATCTAGGCTAGGACACGCAGCGACAATTTACTTATCGGTCCAGGGACCCCCGGGGTCGAAACGCCGATAGTTGGCGCGCCAGGTAGGGGCATGCTGCGTGTTGACGAACAGCTTCCCGTCAAGCTCCAGATGGGGAGTCTCCAGCAACCTCTCCAACCCAAAATGAAGCTCCTTTTCGGGAGTCTCGAGTTCATGTCCCTCGACAGCAGCTACGACATGATACTCCTTCCTCCACCGCACGACAACGACAATGGCAGCCGTCAGCCCACCCACCGGCGGCGGAATCAACGACGTCTTCCCCTTGTGGCGGAAGAACAGCATCCAAGTCTGTCCCGTCACCTTCCTCGTCGACGGGGAAGGAGGCGGGGCAATCATGGCCAAGCAGGAGGCAGCACCTCGTCGGCTGTCGAGCGAGTCGACGACGCCGGCGCCCCAGCAGGGGACACGTCGGGCGTTTACCTCGCGTCTGAGACGAAGACGAGCGTCGTTTCCCCGCAACATGCCAACCCCAAGCAGACGGACGACGCCAGCACGCTCGCGAAGGACTTGCTGGGCGTTAGCCTCGTACCTTAGATAACGGTGCAGTCTGTCCTCGACGTGACTTCGTCACCATCCATCGATCAAGAGGTACCGTCCGTTTCCCATCCTGTGCCTTTTAGATTCAGCTTCGACCCACCAAGTGAGCCCGCTTCGGTGGACGCTTTCATAAAGGCATATCCGAACCTTCCAGGGTACCATATGTGGTCAACCTGGGACAGATTGACGGCCGTCTCGACCTACGGGCCCCCGGGTTCCGAGGAAGACGACGAGCCCGACTCTGGTTGGGATTTCTCCGGGCTCGATAACCCTAGTGCCATGCGGGACTTCATGACCGCATGCGACTACTGCCTCTCCGATTGCTCCGATGGTAGCCATAGCCTCGGCAACGAGGACTGTGGCCCAAGTCACGAATGTTTCCACGTCGATCTAGGGGGTCTCGATGAAGGCAACCACCTTGGTATGCCGGAGAATGGCGATCCCCCTAGGCCTGCGCCTCGCGTTGACATCCTTTGGGAGCTAGCTGTGGTCCCAGTCCCTGCGGGGGTCAGGACACACAGCTCGAGCAAATCCTTGAGATGCAGGCCAGGCTCGACGAGGGAGCAGGACAACTTGTGCAGCTCCGGCAGAACATCGGGCAGGAGCGGGCAGGCCGAGCACCAGCCGGAGAAGCGCGTCATCTGGCCCAGGACGTCCAGCGCCACATCACCGACAATGCCAGGGTAAGGCTGCCCCTGGCTTCCAGTGGGGTCGGCCAGAACCTGGCTGTAGCAGCAATACTACTTCGAGCGATGTCGGAACCATCCACCACCGAGGGACGGTGTATCCAGGGAGAACTCAAGAATCTCCTGGAGGATGCCACGGTCCGACGGGCCGAAAGCTCTGCCTCCCGAAGGCAGGGGTACCCCCCGGAGCATCGCGCCGCGACTTCCCGATTCATGCGGGAAGCCTCGGTCCACACCGGGCGCACGCGGGACACAGCGCCTGCGGCCCCGGGCCGCCTCGGCAACGAGCACCATCGCCGCGACCGTCGAGCCCACCTCGACGAGAAGATGCGCCGAGGCCACCACCCCAGGCGTGGAGGACGCTATGACAGCGAGGAGGATCGGAGCCCTTCGCCCGAGCCACCCGGTCCGCAAGCTTTCAGCCGGGCCATACGATGGGCACCGTTCCCGACCCGGTTCCAGGCCCCGACTACCATCACCAAGTACTCGGGGGAGACGAGGCTAGAACTGTGGCTCTCGGACTACCGGCTGGCCTGCCAGCTGGGTGGAACGGACGATGACAACCTCATCATCCGCAACCTCCCCCTGTTCCTCTCCGACGCCGCCTGAGCCTAGCTGGAGCATCTGCCTCCTGCGCAGATCTCCAACTGGGACGACCTGGTCAAAGTCTTCGCCGGCAACTTCCAGGGCACATACGTGCGCCCTGGGAACTCCTGGGATCTCTGAAGTTGCCGCCAGCAGTCAGGAGAATCCCTGCGGGATTACATCCGGCGATTCTCGAAGCAGCGCACCGAGCTGCCCAACATCACCGACTCAGATGTCATCGGCGCGTTCCTCGCCGGCACCGCTTGCCGCGACCTGGTGAGCAAGCTGGGTCACAAGACTCCCACCAGGGCGAGCGAGCTGATGGACATCGCCACCAAGTTCGCCTCTGGTCAGGAGGCGGTCAAAGCCATCTTTCGGAAGGACAAGCAGCCTCAGGGGCGCCGGCCGGACGACGTCCCCGAGGCGTCCACTCAGCGCGGCGCGAGGAAGAAGGGCAAGAAGAAGTCGCAAGCGAAACGCGATGCCGCCGACACTGACCTTGTCGTCGTCGCCGAGCACAAGAACCCTCGGAAGCCTCCTGGAGGCGCCAACTTGTTTGACAAGATGCTCAAGGAGTCGTGCCCCTATTATCAGGGTCCCGTCAAGCACACCCTTGAGGAGTGCGTCATGCTTCGGCGCTACTTCCACAAGGCCGGGCCACCTGCGGAAGGTGCTAGGGCCCCCGACAACGACAAGAAGGAAGCCCACAAGGCAGAGGAGTTCCCCGAGGTCCATGACTGCTTCATGATCAACGGTGGGCGGGTGGCGAACGCCTCGGCTCGGCACCGCAAGCAAGAGCGTCGGGAGGTCTGCTCGGTGAAGGTGGCGGCGCCAGTCTACCTAGATTAGTCCGACAAGCCCATCACCTTCGACCAAGGCGACCACCCTGACCGCGTGCCGAGCCCGAGGAAGTACCCGCTCATTGTTGATCCCGTCATCGGCAACGTCAGGCTTACCAAGGTCCTCATGGACGGAGGCAGCAGCCTCAACACCATCTACGCCGACACCCTCGGGCTCCTGCAGATCGATCTGTCCTCGATCCGGGCCGGTGTGGCGCCCTTTCACGGGATCATTCCTGGGAAGCATGTCGAGCCCCTTGGACAACTCAATCTGCCCATCTGCTTCGGGACTCCCTCCAACTTCTGAAAGGAAACCCTCACGTTCGAGGTGGTCGGGTTCCGAGGAACCTACCACGCAGTGCTGGGGAGACCATGCTACACCAAGTTCATGGCCGTCCCCAACTACACCTACCTCAAGCTCAAGATGTCGGGCCCCAACGGGGTCATCACCGTCGGCCCCACGTACCGACACACGTACGAATGCGACGTGGAGTGCGTGGAGTACGCCGAGGCCCTCGCCGAATCCGAGGCGCTCATCGCCGACCTGGAGAGCCTCCCCAAGGAGGTGCCAGATGCGAAGCGCCACGCCGGCAACTTCGAACCAGCAGAGGCGGTTAAGTCCGTTCCTCTCGACCCCAGCAACGACACCTCCAAGCAGATCCGGATCGGCTCCGAGCTCGACCCCAAATAGGAAGCAGTGCTCGTCGACTTTCTCCACGCAAGCGCCGAGGTTTTTGCGTGGAGTCTCTCGGACATGCCTGGCATATCGAGGGATGTCGCCGAGCACTCACTGGATATCTGAGCTAGAGCCCGACCCATGAAGCAGCCTCTGCGCCGATTCGATGAAGAAAAGCGCAGAGCCATAGGCGAGGGGATCCACAAGCTGATGGCTGCAGGGTTCATCAAAGAGGTATTCCATCCCGAATGGCTATCCAACCCTGTTCTTGTGAAAAAGAAAGGTGGGAAATGGCGGATGTGTGTAGACTACACTGGTCTAAACAAAGCATGTCCGAAGGTTCCCTACCCTCTGCCTCGCATCGATCAAATCGTGGATTCCACTGCTGGGTGCGAAACCCTGTCATTCCTTGATGCCTACTCAGGGTATCACCAAATCAGGATGAAAGAGTCCGACCAGCTCGCGACTTCTTTCATCACACCCTTTGGCATGTACTGCTATGTTACTATGCCATTCGGTTTAAGGAATACAGGCGCAACGTACCAAAGGTGCATGAACCACGTCTTCGGACAACACATTGGCCGAACGGTCGAGGCTTACGTCGATGACATTGTAGTCAAGACGAGGAAAGCCTCCGACCTCCTCTCTGACCTTGAAACGACATTCGAGTGTCTCAAGGCGAAAGGCGTAAAACTCAATCCCGAGAAGTGTGTCTTCAGAGTCCCTCGAGGCATGCTACTGGGGTTCATCGTCTCCGAGTGGGGCATCGAGGCCAACCCGGAGAAAATCGTGGCCATCACCAACATGGGGCCCATCAAGGACTTGAAAGGAGTACAGAGGGTCATGGGATGCCTTGTGGCTCTGAGCCGCTTCATCTCGTGCCTCGGCGAAAGAGGCCTACCCCTGTACCGCCTCTTAGGTAGCGTTTGGTTGAAGAGCCAAGTAGAACGGAGCCGTTCTGTCCCAGTTTTGTTGTTGTTTGGTTACAAAGTAACTAGAACGGAATGGCTCCAATTAGGGAATATTCTCTATAGATCCTAAACCATTTCGCTCCAAAAAATCAACCGGACGGAGCCGCTCCATTCCAATCCCGCTCGCACAGTCACGCTCCGTTCCGTTCACTCTGCAACCAAACAAAAAACAGAGCCGCTCCGTTCCAGATTACCAAACACAGAACAGAGCGGCTCCGTTCCTAGAATCAAGGATGGAACAGCTCATTCTACTTGACTCCTCAACCAAACACTACCTTAAGGAAGACCGAGCGCTTCACTTGGACCCACGAGACCGAGGAAGCCCTCGGGAACTTGAAGGCGCTCCTTACAAGCGCGCCCATCTTGGTGCCCCCCGCCGCCGGAGAAGCCCTCTTGGTCTACGTTGCCGCTACCACTCAGGTGGTCAGCGCCGCGATCGTGGTCGAGAGACGAGAAGAAGGGCACACATTGCCCGTCCAGAGGCCGGTCTACTTCATCAGTGAGGTACTGTCCGAGACCAAAATCCGCTACCCGCAAATTCAGAAGCTACTGTACGCAGTAATTCTGACACGGCGAAAGTTGCGACACTACTTCGAGTCTCATCCGGTGACTGTGGTGTCATCCTTCCCCCCTGGGGGAGATCATCCAGTGCCGAGAGGCCTCAGGTAGGATTGCAAAGTGGGCGGTGGAGATCCTGGGCGAGATGATCTCGTTCACCCCTCGGAAGGCCATCAAGTCCCAAGTCTTGGCAGACTTTGTGGCTGAATGGGTCGACAGCCAGCTTCCAGCAGCTCCGATCCAACCGGAACTCTGGACCATGTTTTTCGACGGGTCGCTGATGAAAACAGGAGCGGGCGCGGGCCTGCTCTTCATCTCACCCCTCGGGAAGCACCTCCGCTACGTGCTGCGCCTCCATTTCCCGGCGTCCAACAACGTGGCCGAGTATGAGGCTCTGGTTAACGGGCTGCGCATCGCCATCGAGCTAGGGGTTCGGCGCCTCGACGCTCGTGGCAACTCGCAGCTTGTCATCAACCAAGTCATGAAGAACTCCCACTGCCGCGACCCGAAGATGGAAGCCTACTGCGACGAGGTTCGGCGCCTGGAGGACAAGTTCTACGGACTCGAGCTCAACCATGTCACTCGATGATACAACGAGACTGCAGACGAGCTGGCTAAGATAGCCTCGGGGCGGACAGCGGTTCCTCCGGACGTCTTCTCCCGAGACCTACATCAACCCTCCGTCAAGACCGACGACACTCCCGAGCCCAAGAAGGCCTCGGCTCTGCCCGAGGCGCCCTCGGCTCAGCCTGAGGCGCCCTCAGCTCAGCCTGAGGCAGCCTCGGCCCCGCCCGAGGCACCCTCGGCCCCCGAGGGCGAGGCACTGCGCGTCGAGGAAGAGCGGAATGGGGTCACGCCTAATCGAAACTGGCAGACCCCATACCTGCAATATCTCCACTGAGGAGAGCTACCCCTCGACAGAGCCGAAGCTCGGCGACTGGCGCGGCGCGCCAAGTCGTTCGTCTTGCTGGGTGACGAAAAGGAGCTCTACCACCACAGCCCCTCAGGCATCCTCCAGCGGTGCATATCCATCGCCGAAGGTCAGGAGTTATTGCAAGAAATACACTCGGGGGCTTGCGGTCACCACACAGCACCTCGAGCCCTCGTGGGAAATGCCTTCTGACAGGGTTTCTACTGGCCAACTGCGGTGGCCGACGCCACTAGGATTGTACGCACCTGCCAAGGGTGTCAATTCTATGCAAGGCAGACGCACCTACCCGCTCAGGCCTTGCAAACAATACCCATCACCTGGTCGTTTGCTGTGTGGGGTCTGGACCTCGTCGGTCCCTTGCAGAGGGCACCCGGGGGCTTCACGCACCAGCTGGTCACCATCGACAAATTCTCCAAGTGGATCGAGGTCTGACCCCTAAACAGCATCAGGTCCGAACAGGCGGTGGCGTTCTTCACCAACATCATCCATCGCTTCGGGGTCCTGAACTCCATCATCACCGACAACAGCACCCAGTTCACTGGCAGAAAGTTCCTGGACTTCTGCGAGGACCACCACATCCGGGTGGACTGGGCCGCCGTAGCTCACCCCATGACGAATGGGCAGGTAGAGCGTGCCAACGGCATGATTCTACAGGGACTCAAGCTGAGGATCTACAACGACCTCAATAAGTTCGGTAGGCGGTGGATGAAGGAACTCCCCTCGGTGGTCTGGAGTCTGAGGACGACGCCAAGCCGAGCCACGGGCTTCACGCCGTTTTTTCTAGTCTATGGGGCCGAGGCTATCTTGCACACAGACTTAGAATACGACTCCCCTAGGACGAGGGCATACGACGCCGGAAGCAACCAGACAAGCCGAGAAGACTCTCTGGACCAACTGGAAGAGGCTCGGGACATGGCCTTACTACACTCGGCGCGGTATCAGCAGTCCCTGCGACGCTACCACGCCCGAGGGGTTCGGTCCCGAGACCTCCAGGTGGGCGACTTGGTACTTCGGCTACGACAAGACGCCCGAGGGCGCCATAAGCTCACGCCTCCCTGGGAAGGGCCATTCATCATTGCTATGATTCTGAAGCCCGGGACATACAAGCTGGCCAACAGTCAAGGCGAGGTCTACAGCAACGCTTGGAACATCCGACAGCTACGTCGCTTCTACCCTTAAGATGTTTTCAAGTCGTTCATATACCTCGTTCACTTACACAAATAAAGTCTAACCATCAAGGAAGGGTCAACCTTGCCTCAGCAAAGCCCGACCCTCCCTCGGGGGCTAGAAGGGGAGAACCCCCTCTGCGTCAAAATTTTCCTCGGAAAAAGTCTTTCTGCCAGAACATCTTTCGTGCTTTTCGACTACTTCGATAGTGGAATCCTGAAAACGACGGAGTACACGTAAGCGGCAAGGCCAACCAAGCCGAGGGACTCGTACGCCTCCGGGATACGGATACCTCACTCATCACCTTCTGCGATAAGTAACTCATGCTCGGATAAGCGATTCCGCTGACCGAACAAGTCTTAACGCTCAAAAACTTTTTCTGCCGAAACGATTTTTCGTGCCTTCTCGACTATATCGATAACAGAATCCTGCGGACGAGTAAGAGTACACGTAAGCGGCAAGGTCGACCGAGTTGAGGGACTCCTACGCCTCCGGGCTACGGATACCTCACTCATCACCTTCTGCGATAAGTAACTCTCGCTCGGATAAACGATTCTGTTACCGACGAACAAGTCCTGATACTCGAAACAAGGGGAAAAGAAACGCAGCTTTACAACACAACGACGGTATGTTCGGGCCTCGGCGGCCGCAAAAAACATACACACACTACAGACAAACTGTTCCTGCAGGTTCAGATGTCAGTAGGGGGAGCAGTAGCACCCTCGGCATCGACTCCACCTTCGGCGGAATCCGACCCGGCCTCGGATAGCAACATGGTCGGAGGATCTCCACCTCGAAGGAAGATGTCAGCACCGCGCCTGGGCCATCGCCGCTAGGGTCTCCTCCAGGAACCCGGCCCAAGCAGATGGCCGGACCGGCCGCTCCGTAGCCTCAGCCAGCTATCCCCCGAGAACACTAGCCCGGCTCATGGCCTCGGCAGCCCGGCTGCAGGGTTGGTCCCGCCAGTGGACGACCTGGCCAGGTCCCAGCCGCCACTGCTATGCCTCCTCGGCCTGGGAAGTCCCCTACTCCTGGGCCGACGAAGTTTCTTCTCCAGCCGACTCCGCCTTTGTCCATGCTGACACCGCCGCCTCCGGCTTCAGCTCATCGCAGAGCAACCGAGGGTTCCTTCACTAAACAAGAGAAGCCTTGAGTGGCAAGGCCGACCGAGCCGAGGGACTCTTACGCCTTCGGGATACGGATACCTCACTCGTCACCTTCCGCACAGGGCAACTCACACTTGGTTAAGCGGTCCAGCTAGCCGACAGGCAAGTCCTGGTGCTCGAAATGGGGAAGAAACACGGCTTTACGCCCAAATACACAGATGTTCAGGCCCCGACAGCCGCAATGAACATACGCCAGCACTCAAGGTGCCATTACAAACGGGACTCCAGTTCCGTTCCCACGGGTATGAACAACCTCCATACCAGGAGGCCCGCGGGACGACGAACTCCAAGCAGCTCACTGCCGCCCGCTCCTGCAGCAGCGACAACGACCTCCGTCCCGGGCGGCAAGACAGCTGCAGCAACGACTTCAGGGCAAACACTGCGGCGGAAAAGCTCTCGCCCACCAAGGACGAGAACCAGCCATTCAAGCTAGGGAGACGGAGGTCCAGGGGTGCAGGCGGAGTTGGCGATCTCATCGGCAGAGAAACCTTCTCCGGCTGCTGCCACCACAGCACCGACGGCGGCGTCCACCTGTCCGCCAACACCGCACCAGCGGGCGCTGGCCGCCCCAAAGCGCACCGGCAGGTCCTCACTCCCGCCCTCGCCGAGGCTGCCCCAGAACATGAGCACCGCCCTCGTGGCGTATGACGTGCTGGGCAACCCTCTGGCACGGCTATCGGCGCGAGGAAGACCTGGACGTGGCCGGCCGTACGCGGCGCGACCACCGCCCGGACAAAGGACGGAACGCTGCACCCTGTCCAGGAAGCAGCAGTTCGCCTTCCCCCGCATGGCTGAAGGAAGCCTCCGCGGGGCTGGAGGATGCCTTTCTCCCCCAAACGCTGGGGGAAGAAAAGGGTTACCGACCCACGCAGAGGCAACCCCCCACTCAGTGCGCTCCTCCGCCTCAGCCCGGATGACAAAAATCCTTGAAGCTGAGGGCGGGGCGGAGGCCACAACCCGACTTGCTTCTCCCCACCATCAAACTGGTGGTCACCGTCTTGGGTGACCATCGGTGAGGGGATGCAACCGGGCTGCATGACGAAAATCCTTGAAGCCGAGCGATGGCTGAAAGGTACCAACCTCCACGAGGTTGCGCTCCTTCCACAACGAGACGAAGACAACGCGGGCGCTCCCCATCTAGGGGCTCGGAAGACGGAAGGACGCGACGCATGAGGAAAGTGCATAGGCATGGCTACCACCCAGGAGGTCGATCCCTTTTTAAAGACGACTCTCCCCACTTGCGACCTCAGCCATCACGGACCGAGTCTTCACCAACACGCTCCAAGGTCCTCCCCCTATGACACGGGGGCTGGGTCCCACGCGTCATGTGAGCTGGCCTAGGACAGAAGAAGCCAAACCGCCGCGCGTGGAGCGTGTAACTGCCCAGCGGTTACAAGCGTTCCTCCGTCTTCGCCCAAACCAGCGGGTGAAAGGGCGGACCGCCATGCAGGCGGCATGCAACTACACCAAGGGGGCACACCCTTTCGACTTCGACGCATCCACTGGTGCGTCGGTTACTGCGTGCGAAAAACTGCACCACCACTTGCGCCAGTGCCGCGCATCCTCGACCGCGGAATCGGTGCCGCGACTCGAGGCAACCCTGCGCACGGCCCAGCAGTGCCAACCAGGCATGCCGGTCACGGGTCAGTCAGCCGCGGGAGAAGGCGCGATGGTCGATATGGCCAGAAGTGGGCCGGCAGTAATGGCGGCAGTCAAATCATCTGCAGGCTCATGTCCCCTCCTGGAACAGCGAGAGAGCCCTCTCCCACGGCGTGAAGACGACGCGCCCGTGTCCCGTTCCTCGAACGGCTCGCGCATGCACAACGACTGCCCCGCGAACCACTCGTCCCGTCGCATTAACTCTGTGGCAGGGCAGGCGACACCTTTGGCAGGAGAAGCGGGCGACGCTTCACCTCCGCCATAATGACCGCATCAAAAAAGGTACGCCACGTCATTCAATTTCGTATCCTTTTCTTCTTCCCCTTTCTCTCTCTTGTTACAGGGACCGGGAAAGGGGGATACTCCGAAAGGGATCCTTCTCCGTGAAGGAAGCGGGCCCCGAGCCCCCCTACTGATCAGAGGTTCGAAGGCTGCCCCCGGAAGGGTTCGACAGCCGCCTCAGAGCACTCGGGCTCCGTGCCCACTACTAGTCAGAGGTTCGAAGGCTGGCCCCTCGGAAGGGTTCGACAGCCGCCTCAGGCCACTCGGGCTTCATGCCCACTACTGATCAGGGGTTCGTAGGCTGGCCCCCCGACGGGTTCGACAGTCGCCCCAGAGCACGCAGAGTGAGGGATGACTCTGGGTACGTTCGATACATAACCAAAACTCGGGCTACGCTCCCGAGGTACCCTAGGACATTTCCGAGACCAGCAGGAGTGATTCTGTAACGGAATCCCATCAGAGGGAGGCATCGAGCGCTCGGACCCTATCGAACGGGACCGGGTCCAGCAAATCACCTGCAGGTACTTTTGGAGCGCGCCTCTGGGCCACTAGCCGACCCTTATCGAACGGGCCACGGGCGTCCACTCGGATCACCCATTAGCAACTCACTGGAGACACCATGTTCGGTGCCCTCCGAGGGCAACATGGCGCTTTCCCCCCCTCCTCCTTGCGGAAAGGCGACGAAGGGGCGTATGAAAAAAGCCGAGTCAGTCCTTGACCGTCCTCTCGCCCTGTGCAGAGGCTCGGGGCTGCTCTCGCAAACCCGGCTCCGGCCAAACCGTTGATAGCGTCAACATACCAGCCCGAGAACTCGGAACCTGACTATGCACCCGGGCAACGACCAGTTCGCATGATGGAACAACCAGACCGACCGAGGCATCACAAAAGGCATTAAGACCTCGAAGGAGTCAAACCACTCCTCCGAGGCCTCGGGGGCTACACCCGGCGGGTGCGCTCGCGCGCACCCACCGGAACAAAATGCAACCGAGAAAGGCTGGTCCCCTTGCAAAAAAGTGCGACAAAGCCTCCAAGCGAGTACCCACACTCCCTTTGAGGCTCGAGGGCTACTGTCGGAGACCGTAATTAGGGGTACCCCCAAGGCTCCTAATCTCAGCTGGTAACCCCCATCAGCACAAAGCTGCAAAGGCCTGATGGGCGCAATTCCGGTCAAGGCTCCGTCCACTCAAGGGACACGATCTCGCCTCACCCGAGCCCAGCCTCGGGCAGGAACGGTAGACCAAGGCAGATTCACGCCTCGCCCGAGAGCCCCCTCAAGCAACGGGCGCACCTTCGACTCGCCCGAGGCCCAGCTCGGGCAGGCTTCGCGGAGAAGCAACCTTGGCCAGATCGCCTCGCCAGCCGATTGGATCGCAGGAGCATTCAATGCAAGGATCGCCTGACACCTTATCCTGACGCGCGCTCTACAGTCGACAAGGCCGAAGTGACCGCATTCACTTCACCCCTCCACTGACTGACCTGACAGGAAAACAGCGCCGCCTGCGCTGCTCCGACTGCTGTGCCACCCGCCAGGGTGAGGCTGACAGCAGCCAAGTCCAGCCTTGGGTGCCATAGGAATCTCCACCTCACCCGACCCCAGGGCTCGGACTCCACCTCGACTCTGGAAGACGGTCTCCGCCTCGCCCGACCCTAGGGCTCAGACTCAACCTCGACTCCGGAAGACGGTGTTCGCCTCGCCCGATCCCAGGGCTCGGACTCAACCTCGACCTCGGACGACGGTCTCCGCCTCGCCCGACCCCAGGGCTCAGACTCCACCTCGACCTCAGACGACGGTTTCCGCCTCACCCGATCCCAGGGCTCGGACTCAACCTCAACCTCGAACGACGGTCTCCGCCTCGCCCGACCCCAGGGCTCGGACTCAACCTCGACCTCGGACGACGGTCTCCGCCTCGCCCGACCCCAGGGCTCGGACTCAACCTCGACCTCGGACGACGGTCTCCGACTCGCCCGACCTTGGGCTTGGACCGACCACGTCGCAGGGGGGTACATCATTACCCTACCCCTAGCTAGCTCAGGCTACGGGGAACAAGACCGGCGTCCCATCTGGCTCGCCCCGGTAAAACAAGTAATGATGACACCCCGCATGCTCCATGACGACGGCGGTTCTCAGCCCCCTACGGAAGCAAGGATATGTCAGCAAGGATCCGACAGCCCCGACAGCTGTGCTTCTACAGGGCTCAAGCGCTCCTCCGACGGCCACGATGCCACATGAACAGGGCTCCAACACCTCTCCGACAGCCACGTCGACATGTACATAAGGCTCTGGCTCCCCTCTGCTAGACACGTTAGCACACTGCTACACCCCCCGTTGTACACCTGGACCCTCTCCTTACGTCTATAAAAGGAAGGTCCAGGGCCCTCGTACAAAAAGATGGCCACGCGGGAGGACGGGCTGACGCACAGTCTCACGCCCTCTCTCTCTCTCCCTCACGAACGCTTGTAACCCCCTACTGCAAGCGCATTCGCCCTGGGCGCAGGACAACACGAGGCTGCGGTTCCCCTTACTGTTTTCCCCCCTTGTGTTCCGTCTCGCGCCGACCCATCTGGGCTGGGACACGCAGCGACAATTTACTCGTCGATCCAGGGACCCCCCGGGGTCAAAACACCGACAATAGTGCTCTCTTCTAACACTATAGGGGTAGTCCATCTAGGATAGAAATACAGGGTAAGAAAGGAAGAATTGTAGACAAGGCGAGTAATTATGAGAAATGTTACTACAGGGGATTTATTAGCTAAGTTGATTAGTGTGTTATCCACTAAAGCTAATACATTACCTTATGATGGTACATGCTAAGATGCCCAACTATAATGTTTCAATCAATCAAAGAAGCAAATCAAGCAGTTATCATCAGAACAATCAACCAACATTTTTTTGTAATAGAGAAAATAGTTTTAATTTTTTTGTCTTAGGTCTCCTATCTCTTAAAAAGTTCATAAATGTAGGATTCCAAGGTATGAAATCCATCTTGTCTTAGAACAGAAAAGATAAGAGCAATTAGAGTATGATAGCAAGAGGTGAGACAGGATCAAGATAAGTATAGAAAGAGTCAGAGTAAGGTAAGTATGGAATGAATCAGAATAAGGTAAGTAGGTAAGGATTTGTCCATTTCTAACTAGGTTTCGTCCTACAGTCAACATTTCCTCTGATACCACTTCTGTAACACCCCGGCCTTTAAAGGAACAAAGTCGGGTGCATCTCATACATGCGCCAAAGAAGACAACATATATAATAACAGAGTGTATAGAGATAAATGTCACAATAATCAGAGTACTTATTACATAGCGGAAGACTTACAAAAATAAAAGATAAACATAACACAAACTAAGGATCGTCCTTGGCGCAAGTCAACTGGGAGACGACGACCTAGACCTCTCACGAACACCGCGCAACATCCACCATGCGCCATCCAATGGAACCTGCTCTTGACCTGTGGGGGGGTGTGAGACAGCAAGGGTGAGCTCACACATGTTCATCGCTCAACAAGTTGTGGGAATAATATGGCATGAACTCACAAAGGTGGGAGTTCATGAAGTGTAAGGCTGATCAACAATAGAGGTTAAAGCTAAGCATTGCTTTTATAAGTTGGTCAAAATTTTATTAGCAGTTACTAAGTGTAAGTGAATACCAAACCATAATAAAATAATAGAACAAAATTAATAACAAATCCCATGCAAATGCAAATGACAAATTGAATTTAAGTTCCATAGATTAATCATCGGAGAGTCCTGAGCCGCTCATGACCGTGAGCTCGGCTAGTATACCAGTTTTACAATCTGCACAGGTTGTACCATTTACCCATAAGTCGTGTTTCCCATGTCGCCAGGGTTAGCTAGGCCCTTAGACACTACCAAGGTGAATTGCTAGGGATCCACTATGAGGCCTTTACAAAGTTCCACTAGCTTCCGAAAACCCGCTACAGTTTATGGGAAGAGCACTTGCAAGAATCCCCCGTCTGACTGCCATCGTAGCAAAATCAACTCAAGAACCTCCTTGCATGCAACTCCCCTACTGCCCTTGCCCCTTTTAGGTAAGGTAGTCTTCCACTAGCTTTCCTAGTTAGTCAGCCAAGGGGTCCCATTCCTCCCTTGTGGTGGCACGTGTTTCTCAAGTTAAGCTCCATGTTCCAATTAACAATTATATAATGATCTTGACATGAACATAAGTAGAATAACAAAAACAATTGGAACATGGACATAATGTAGTATTTGTCGGTGTTTCGACCCTGGGGGTTCCCTGGACCGACGAGTAAATTGTCGCCGCGTGTCCCAGCCCAGATGGGTCGGCGCGAGACGGAGCACGAAGGGGGGAGAGAAGGGAGGAAAAGGGGTAACCCATGGCCTCCATGTTGTCCTGCGCCCAGGTCGGGTGCACTTGCAGTAGGGGGTTACAAGCGTCCGCGCGGGGGGGGGGGGGGGGGGGAGCGAGGGACTCTACGCGTCGTCCTGTCCTCCCGCGCGGCCAACCTTTCTGTAAGAGAGCCCTGGACCTTCCTTTTATAGGCGTAAGGAGAGGGTCCAGGTGTACAATGGGGGGGTGTAGCAGTGTGCTATCGTGTCTAGCAGAGAGGAGCTAGTGCCCTAAGTACATGCCATCGTGGCAGCCAGAGAGGTTTTGGCACCCTGTTCACGTGATGTCGTGGCTGTCGGAGGAGCGTTGGAGCCTTGCGGAAGGACAACTGTCGGGGCTATCGAGTCCTTGCTGACGTCTCCTTGCTTCCGTAAGGGGCTGAGAGCCGCCGTCGTCATGGAGCAAGCGGGGCGCCATCATTATCTGTTTACCGAGGCGAGCCAGATGGGACGCCGGTCTTGTCCCCCGTAGCCTGAGCTAGCTAGGGGTAGGGTAATGATGGCCCCCCTGTGTCGTGGTTGGTCCGAGCCCTGGGTCGGGCGAGGTGGAGGCTCCTCCGAGGTCGGGGTCGAGTCGGTATTCCAAGGTCGAGGTCGAGCCTGAGCCCCGGGTCGGGCGAGGCGGAGACTATCGTCCGAGGCCAAGCCCGAGTCCGAGCCCTGGGATCGGGCGAGGCGGAGTTCGTCGTCTTCAGGGGCCGAGCCTGAGTCCGAGCCCTGGGGTCGGGCGAGGCGGAGTTCGTCATCTTTCGGGGCCGAGCCTGAGTCCGAGCCCTGGGGTCGGGCGAGTCGGAGTTCGTCGTCTTCAGGGGCCGAGCCCGAGTCCGAGCCCTGGGGTCGGGCGAGGCGGAGTTCGTCGTCTTCAGGGGTCGAGCCCGAGTCCGAGCCCTGGGGTCGGGCGAGGCAGAGTTTCCTATGGCGCCTGAAGCCGGACTTGGCTGCTGTCAGCCTCACTCTGTCGAGTGGCACAACAGTCGGACCGACGCAGGCGGCGCTGTCTTCTTGTCAGGCCGGTCAGTGGAGCGGCGAAGATACTGCGGTCATTTCGGCTCTGTCGACTGAAGGGCGCGCGTCAGGGTAAGGTGTCAGGCCATCCTTGCATTAAATGCTCCTGCGATACGGTCGGTCGGTGTGGCGATCTGGCCAAGGTTGCTTCTTGGCGAAGACTGGGCCTCGGGCGAGCCGAAGGTGTGTCCGTCGCTTGAGGGGGTCCTCGGGCGAGACGTGAATCCTCCGGGGTCGGCTGCCCTTGCCCGAGGCTAGGCTCGGGCGAGGCGAGGTCGTGTCCCTTGAGTGGACCGAGCCTTGACTTAATCGCACCCATCAGGGCTTTGCAGCTTTGTGCTGATGGGGGTTACCAGCTGAGATTAGGAGTCTTGGGGGTACCCCTAATTATGGTCCCCGACAGTAGCCCCCGAGCCTCGAAGGGAGTGTTGATACTCGCTTGGAGGCTTTTGTCGCACTTTTTTGCAAGGGGACCGACCTTCCTTGGTTGCGTTTTGTTCCGGTGGGTGCGCGCGAGCGCACCCGTCGGGTGTAGCCCCCGAGGCCTCGGAGGAGTAGTTTGACTCCTTCGAGGTCTTAGTACGTTTCGTAATGCTTCGGCCGGTCTGGTTGTTCCCTCATGCGAACTGGCCGTAGCCCGGGTGCACAGTCGAGTCCTAAGTTCTCGAGCTGGTATGTTGACGCTGTCAACGGTTTGGCCGGAGCTGGGTTTGTGAGAGAAGCCCCCGAGCCTCCGCACAGAGCGAGAGGACGGTCAGGGATAGACTCGGCTTTTTACATACGCCCCTGCGTCGCCTTTCCGCAAGGAGGAGGGGGGGAAAGCACCATGTTGCCCTCGGTGGGCGCCGAACATGGTGTCTCCAGTGAGTTGCTAACGGGTAATCCGAGTGGACGCCCGTGCCCCATTTGTTAGGGGTCGGCTAGTGGCCCGAAGGCGCGCTCCAAAAGTACCTGCAGGTGATTTGCCGGACCCGGTCCCCTTTCTGACGGGGTCCGAGGGCTCGATGCCTCCCTCTGGTGGGATTCCGTTACAAAATCGTTCCCGTTGGTCTCGGAAATGTCCTAGGGTACCTCAGGAGTGCAGCTCGAGCCTCGGTTATGTATCGAACGTACCCAGGGTCATCCCTCGCTCTGCGTCTGAGGCGGCTGTCGAACCCTTCGGGGGCCAGCCTACGAACCCCTGATTAGTAGTGGGCGCGGAGCCCGAGTGGCCTGAGGCGGCCGTTGAACCCTTTCGAGGGGCCGGCCTTCGAACCTCTGACCAGTAGTGGGCGCGGAGCCCGGGTGCTCTAAGGCAGCTGTTGAACCCTTCCGAGGGGCCAGCCTTTGAACCTCTGATCAGTAGGGGGGCTCGGGGCCCGCTTCCTTCGCGGAGAAGGATCCCTTTCGGAGTATCCCCTTTCCCGATCCCTGAGGCAAGAGAGAAAGAGGAAGTGAAAAGGATACGAAATCGAATGACGTGGCGCACCTTTTTTGACGCGGTCATTATGGCGGAGGTGAAGCGTCGCCTGCTTCGCCTGCCAAAGGTGCCGCCTGTCTTGCCGCAGAGTTAATGCGACGGGACGAGTGGTTCACGGGGCAGCCGTTGTGTCACTACTACAGATCATGCTATATGAGACGGTTAATTTTTAGTTATTAAGACGCTTATGAAGTGTCCAATTTTGATGGAGTCGCAAAAGATGTCCCACATTTAAGATGGTTATAAACCGTCTTAAAAGATATTATATAAGACAGTTTTTAATTTATAACCGTCTGAAAATGGTATTTGTTTAAGTCATTTTGTCCGATAAACCGTCTGAAAAAGGTATTTGTTTAAGTCATTTCGTCCGATAAACCGTCTTGAATTATGTTTTTTTAAGACACTACTTCTAAAGAATCGTACAAAATACAAACATTAAAAGTCATAAAGTATTTATCAAACCGTCTCGAATATCCTACAATAATAGACGATTACAATAGGAAAACCATCTTATTTAGGTGACTAATAATGGACGTTTTAGAAACTGTCTTATTTAGGAGACTGATATTAGACATTTTGGTAACTGTCTTATTAAGATTTCAATGAAATGACCTACACGACAGTACATTCTTCAATTTATAATCATTTTTTCAGATATCATGTTATAATAATTTGAAAGAGAAATATACATACACATATATTGAACAACATTATAATTAATATAATATAAATAAGTACCATTCAATATATCATAAATAAGCATTGTCAAACAACACATACATAAGTGTACTCTAAATCTAAACTAAAATACAACTGTTTGCACTAATGTTAAGCCTAACTTTATATGAATTAAAGTCTCCACACTTTTGCAACCACCAAATTTGAATTCTATTCTATGTTTTCCTGTACAACAAATATGAGAAAACTAGACATAGCAAAAAGCTCCAAGCAGCACGTGGATGGTCTCAAAGCTGCCCTTGTGCTTCTCCCTGTTCTTGATGACTCCTACACGCCCGGTGTTCCTCCCGCCAGTCACCATGACCACATCGCCAACGTCAAACTTGATGAAGTCCATGATCTTGTTGGTCTCTAGATCAATCTTGATGGTGTCGTTGGCCTTGATGAGCGGGTCAGGGTAGCGGATGGTGCGGCCGTCGTAGGTGTTCAGGTAGGGGATGCCTTTTTGGCCAAACTGAAGAGACCTCACCTTGTAGAGCTTGAACTGCACACAAACCAATAGAAAAACAGTGAGCATTTCACATGACATTTTCAATGTAGCACATGACATTTTCAATGCAAGCAGTGAGCAACATCTATTAATAGTCCTAACGATTGTAGAACATGACATTTTCAATGCAAGACTTTCATGCACACAGCATATATGGACAGTATAGCAAGGATAAGGTACACAGATCTACTAATGAAAAATAGCAACCTCACACAGCTACCAAGATCATCATGCTCAACTAGAACAATGAGAGATGATGTGTTAAATTGGCTGGCATTGCAAGCACGTTGTGCTGTTCCAAGGCTTGACACAGTTTATTAGGTGATATACTTGGATCCATGACCTCAAAGAATAACTTACAAAGAGTTGATATGTGCATATAAGACCCTAATTACAGTTAACAGTGGGAAAGTACGAGGATTAAATAAATGGTACAACAGGCTAACCATATTGGTCTCGACCGAAGCTGAGTCCATTGTAATCTGCTCGATTGTCTTCAGTCCCTCTAAGAAAATGAACCCAACAAGACATACAAGCTTCAATACCCAAACTCCACAAACAGAAGTAACGTTAAGTTGACAAGCAAGCCAATTTGCAATGGAGCCTAGAGCCTAGAGCCTAGATGCAATGGATCAAAAAGCAGTAAAACATTTAAAAATAAAAATAGTAATCCTCTCTCTGGTACTTAGTACTTACCATATTGATCCTTCAACATCTTCTTATGATAATCGTTAAGGTACACTGTTTGATCATAAATAGGATATTTAACCTGCATCAAAAGTATAGTAACATGAAACACCTTTGAGAATTTATTTAAGACTAATTTGACATAGGGAAGAAATGAGTCATTACAGAAGACACTGCTTGACATCTAGCTGCACATTCTTCCCGATGAACAACTAGATATTCATTAAGCTTTGGAAGATCCTGCCTACGGAATACATCCTAGACAGCAGCACCAGCCAGGGATCCTTCTGAATTATTAGTGTTTGGCTCCTCGATGTGTGAAATCGAGTGTTTGTGTGATTGCTCTTCAATATCCAGATTCAAATTTTCAACATGAGTATTTACATGAACACTAGTTCCATTAGCAATCCTTTCAGATACATCAGACTGTACCCTTACCCTCTTGGGACATTGGTAATGCACTTCAGTTGCATGCATTTACATGTGAACCTACAAGAGGAAACAGATAGCATTAGCCAACTGGTGTTTGTAACTTTTGTCATTAAAAATACTCAAGCTACTCAGCCGACCTTCATGAAAAACAAGCGCTCAAATCTAACCAGAACTTTGAAGTGAAAACTGAGTAAGACCAAACTTACCACATCGCACATGTTAATCATTAGTTTTGTCATTGAATCACCTTTACCAAGTTCTTGGTGACTTCCATGTGCAATTAGCAGTTTCATCCCTAATTCAGGTTGTAAGGCATCTTGTATTGTTTTCTCTTTCCTTTTCCAAAATTATCCTGAAGATAACACCAATGGGAACAAATATGACCCCGACGATGAAGAAAACAGAGACAACCTACAAAACATATGACAAAGCTCAAAACATTTGTGACCTTGTCCGATGTTACCTTCCTAAATCTCCAAAACCAGTAGCATCATAATCTTCACAACCCGTAAGCCTACCCAATTTGGAGTAAGAATCGGCTTGCAAGCTGGCAACTCCTGCTGTGTGAACTTGGAATCTGTACACAAGAATTTCTGAGTAAGAATAGGTTTGCAATCCGCAAATGCAAGTCACATCACAGTCTTAGCATTTGTCAAGCAGGAGATCACAATTTCTGACCTCATAATGTCATTGGAACCCAGTGTCCAAAGTCGAAACACATGTACTGTAAACAATACCACCATTCCACAACTAGTTTGACGCTTTTCATCTTTACTGAACTAGCTACACCACTAAGAAACTTATACTGTTGTGTATCAACTAGACTGACAGGTTTCCTTCTGTACTTAATATGACAGGATATCACTAACGAAATAATACCATCATATAACACCTGGATTGATGGTTTCTCTTCTGTATAATTCTTGATGCATCAACAGTAGTGCCTCTTGAGAAAACATACCTTATTCCCAATCACTGCTCCGTCTGGGATTTCTAGCTTGACGCCAGGTTTTGCAGTGATGGTCACTTTCCCCTAAAGTTACAGAGAAGAAGTGTCATTACTCCATGACTTAAGCACTGTAAGATATGTGTCTTAATAAAGGAGTCATAACAAACAACATGGGAAAAGAAGCTGCAAATTGTTCCCATTAAGTTTCTCTACATCTTTTTAGCATGATACATGCGGTCTTCGAATAAATACATGAAACTTGTCTGAACTTAGGAAGTTGTTCTGCAACTTAGGAATGTTATAGTTGTTCTGTAACTTAGAAGATGTACCTTCAGTACAATTCCAGAACCGAACCAAACATCATCGGAAACCTTCAAGCTGTCAAGCTCAACAATGCTAGGTATGGACTTGAAGCGACCAAGGAAGCTCCCAACCTGCCAATATGTGAAGAAACACGATCATCCTAACCGCGTTTGGTCCTCACAAGTTAATGTTTGAACCTCTTTTTTAATGAAAATATAAATGCTAGAATCTGACCTTCTTGAACTCAGGACCAAGTTCAACTAAGGTATATAGATCAGACTGCAAAGCAAAAATAGAAGTTTTCATTTAGACGCATACAGAGCACATCACATACTCAATTTTATTCAGCATCACATACTCCATGACCTTGGAATGTTGATACCAATGGCATGGTCAAAGAACTGGTCCAATAAAACTTTATTTGTTATATTTATATATATAGTCACATAAAAAATAACTCCAGTTCTATAGTAAATGTAACCATGCGTGCATACGTACCTTGCAGTTCTGTGCGGCCTGGTACATGGTCACCTGCACGAGGTACTACTGGTACTCGGGTGGCGCCTCCCTCTGGATCTTCAGGAACCTCTCCGACGACACCGTGAACATCTGAGAGACAGAGAGAGAGGTTAGATGCAAGACACAGGTCATCATCTATGGATCGATGATGCTGAGCAGATTAGTGTAGCGCTTACCAGGACTCTGATCTTCTTCCTGCAGAGGTAGAGCGCGATGGCCCTGCCGAGCTTGGAGGTGGCGCCGGTCAGGAACACCTTCCTCACGTTGCTGGGGATCTCTTTGAATCGACAGGGACGGGACTCGAACAGAACAGCGCATCCTAAGTACAATACGATACGACGGCGATGGAGAGGACAAGCCCAGGCACCTAGAGGAGGGAGGTAGCATAGGAGACATAGTTCCGGATGAGGCCCTGCGCAGTGATGCAAATCTCGTTCTCCTCGATGGTTGACTTGTTTCGCGGCCGCTCCACCCTTAGGTACCGGTCCATCTCGGGCGCAGGCCTCGCTGCTCGTCGTCCGGCGGGCTGCAGGGCTAGGTTGGATGGGATTCGAAGGATGGAGGTTGCGGCAGTAGAAGGGAGTTTGCGGCGGCAGTAGAAGGGAGACCCTAGGCGGAGCCAACAATACGGTTTGCCCTACCCCTGCTTTAGGAAAAATAGGAACGGGTGGTATGATGTGAGACTTACCTCTCGTTTAGATCCCGTTTCGTTTGAGCTGAATATACTGATTAAACGTCTAAAGCATAGTCTGGAGCCTGTCATGTCATGAATCATGAAATAACAATAAAACATAAACAAAAGCATAGCATGGGAGTTTGGGGTGCCGCGCTGGGGCACTAAAGACGACAGATCTTGCCTCTCAGCCTCGTCGATGGGCGTCGGATGCATGAGAAGGCATTAACGACCGCTATATTAATAAAACATATTGTATATATGTGCAATACAGATATAAAGAGGAATATCTGTGGCATTAACTACTGCTTATCAGGTTGCTTATACCGTACAAAGAGACGATATTATAATTATAAACATACTGTTAATGAGAAAATAAAAAATAATCATATTTCAAACGTATAATTTTATTTGAAGAAGTTTCTTATTTAAGCAAGATTTTTTACCTATATGATATATAGAAACCATACGAACATACAGTCAGCTAACTAGTTCATTTTAAATTCCAAAAAATGTTTAGTTCAATCTAATCAGAATTTACTATTGACTATGTTTTTTCACAATATGTCTTATCAGAAATATCGTACGAGACAGTTTTATGTTTACAAGTTTCTAGTATACTCACTAACATCTAAGACAATTTTGTATAGTCTAGATGACTCTAATAATATCTTTATTTGAGATGGTTTTATATATAGAAGTGTCTAATATACTAACCAAAATAAAAGACACTTCTTGTAAACTTAATGCCTCAAAAGGTATATTTATTTGAGACGGTTTTCAAAATCAAAATGTATTAAATCAATATAAGACATTTCCAACCATATATCTATCTCAAAAACCTTCTTCATTAAAGACGGATGTCCAACAAACCGTCTTACCTTACTCAGCACCATATGATAAAAGACGCTTCTATAAAATGCACTGATATTTGTCTTAAGATGTATGACTTAAATAAGCATATTTCTAGTAGTGTGTGTGCGCGTGCCGTTCGAGGAACGGAACGCGGACACGTCGTCTTCCGCCACGGGAGAAGGTCCTTTCGCTATCCCAGGAGGGGACGTGAGCTTGCTGACGACTTGACTGTCGCTTCCGCCCGCCTGCCACCGCCATTACTGCCGGCCCATTTCTGGCCGTATCGACCGTCGTGTCCTCTCCCGCGGCTGACTGACTTGTGACCGATGTGCTCGATTGGCACTGTCGGGTCATGCGCAGGGTCACCTCGAGTCGCGGCACTGGTTCTGCAGTCGAGAAGGCGCGGTACTGGTGCGGGTGGCGGTGCAGTTTCTTGCACGTAGTAACCGGCGCACCGGTTACATGACGTGTGGGCCTGGGCCTCCATGCTGGACGCGTCGAAGTCGAAAGGGTGCGCCCTCGGGTGCGGTTGCACGCCGCCTGCATGGCGGTCCGCCCTTTCACCCGCTGGCCTTTGCGAAAGTGGAGGAATGCTCGTAACCGCTGGGCCGTTGTGCGCTCTGCGCGCGGCGGTTTGGCTCCTTCTGTCCTGGGGTAGCTTGCATGACGCGTGGGACCCAGCCGCCGTGTCGTAGGGGGAGGACCTTGGAGCGTGCTGGAGAAGATTCAGCCCGCGACGGCTGAGGACGTAAGTGGGGAGAGTTGCCTTTAAAAGGAGGGTGACCCCCTTGAAAGGCAACCATGTCTTCGTGCTCCCCTCATGCATCGCGCCTTTCCACCTTCCGAGCCCCCAGATGGGGGCGCCCGCGGTTCTTCCGCCTTGTCGTCGTTGGGGGAACGCCACTTCACGGAAGTTGGTACCTTTCAGCCATCGCTCGGCTTCAAGGATTTTCATCAGGCAGCCCGGCTGCTTCCCCTCGCCGGTGATCACCCAAGATGGTGACCACCAGTTCGGTGGTGGGGAGAAGCGAGCCGGGCTGCGATCTTGGTTCCACCCTCAGCTTCAAGGATCTTCGTCATCCTGGCTGGGGCGGAGGCTGGGCTGAGCCGGAGCTCTACCTCCCGCGTGGGTTCGTGGGTCACCTTCTCCCTCAGCATTCAAGGGAGAGGGCGCTCACCAGCCTAGCGGGAGGGCCGGACTTCGACAACGCGGGGCTGGTCGGCGGCGAGCGTCGTTAGCTTCAGCGCGTTGGGCTCGCTGGCTCAGTTAGCCTAGCTTGGCTCCCGGTGCCCCCTCCCGCCGCGAGGGCGGCTGTCGCGCCGCGCGCACCAGGGGACCGCCCAAGACGTCGCGCGCTGCTAGGGCGGCGTTTGTGTTCTGGGGCTGTCCTGCCTTTGCCCCGGTACGGCGCCTCTGCGTGGAGGTCGGTGCTTCGCTCGTCCGGGAGGATCCGAGTGGGAATCTGCTGGTGGGCAGATGGCTTCCGTCGTCGGCGCTGAGGTGGCGGCGGCTAAAGAAGTCCTCGTCGCCGACGGGGTCACCGCCACCATCCGCGCTCCGGGCCTCCGGCTCTTTGGCTTTGATAGCTTGTCCTCGCCCCTCGAGTGGGGGCATGGGCGAGGAGCTCGTCGCAGCAGCGTCCGCCCTGAGGTCATCGCTGCTGCTGTTTGGCCACTTCAGAGCGGGTGTCGTTGTCGCTGCTACCGGAGCGGGCGCCAGCGAGCCACCAGGGGTTTTGTCGCCCAGCAGGCCCTCCAACATGGGGGGTTGTTCGTACCTGCGGGGGTGGAACTGGAGTTCCGTTTGTAATGGCACCTTGAGTGCCGATGTTTGTTCATTGTGGCTGTCGGGGCCTGAACATGTATGTATTTTTTGGCGTGAAGCCGTGTTTTTCCCTCATTCCGAGCACTAGGACTCGCCTGTCAGCTAACTGAACCGCTTCACCAAGTGTGAGTTGCCTCGTGCGAAGGTGACGAGTGAGGTATCCGTATCCCGGAGGCGTAGGAGTCCCTCGGCTCGGTCGGCCTTGCTGCCCGAGGCTTCTCTTGTTTAGTTAAAGGAAACCCTCGGCCGCTCTTCGATGAGCCGGAGCCGGAGGCAGCGGTATCAGCATGGATAGAGGCAGAGTTGGCGCGAAAAGAAGACTTCGTTGGCCGGAGCCTGACCGGGCCGTCCACTGGCGGGACCGGCGCCGGAGTCGAGTTGCCGAGGCCATGGGCTGGGCTGATGTCCTCGGGGGACAGCTGGTTGAGGCTTCGGAGCGACCGGCCGAGCCGTCTGCTCGAGCCGGACTCCTGGAGGAGACCCTGGCGGCGATGGCCCGGGTGTGGTGCTGACGTCGTCCTTCGGAGCGGAGATCCCCCGACTGTGTTTCCGTTCAAGGCTCGGTCGGATTTCGCCGAAGGTGGTGTTGACGCCGAGGGTGCTGCTGCTCCCCTTCCATCGAGGTCCAAACCTGCAGGATCGGTTTACCTTGTAGTGTGCGTATGTTTTCCGCGGCCGCCGAGGCCCAAACATACTGTCGTTGTGTGGTAAAGCTGCGTTTCTTTTTCCCTTTATTTCGAGTATCAAGACTTATTTGTCGGTAACAGAATTGTTTGTCCGAGCGAGAGTTACTTTTCACGGAAGGTGATGAGTGAGGCATCCGTATCCCGGAGGCGTAGGAGTCCCTCGGCTCGATCGGCCTTGCCGCTTACGTGTACTCTTACTCGTCTGTAGGATTCTGTTAACGATGTAGTCGAGAAGGCCCGAAAAATCGTTTCGGCAGAAAGGTCTCCGAGCATTAAGACTTGTTCGGTCAGCGGAATCGCTTATCCGAGCGTGAGTTACTTATCGCAGAAGGTGATGAGTGAGGTATCCGTATCCCGGAGGCGTAGGAGTCCCTCGGCTCGGTCAGCCTTGGCTGCTTACGTGTACTCCGTCGTTTTCAGGATCCCACTTTTGAAGTAGTCAAAAAGCACGAAAGACGTTCTGGCAGAAAGACTTTTTCCGAGGAAAATTTTGACGCAGAGGGGGTTCCCCCCTTCTAGCCCCTGAGGGAGGGTCGGGCTTTGCCGAGGCAAGGCTGACCCTTCCTTGATGGTTAGACTTTGTACGTGAACGAGGTGCACGAACAACTTGAAAACATCTTAAGGGTAGAAGCGACATAGCTATCGGATGTTCCAAGCGTTGCTATAGACCTCGCCTTGGCTGTTGGCCAGCTTGTATGTCCTGGGCTTCAGAACCTTGGCGATGACGAACGGCCCTTCCCAGGGAGGCGTGAGCTTGTGCCGCCCTCGGGCGTCTTGTCGCAGCCGAAGCACCAAGTCGCCCACTTGGAGGTCTCGGGACCGAACCCCTCGGGCGTGGTAGCGTCGCAGGGACGGCTGGTACCGCGCCGAGTGTCGTAAGGCCATGTCCCGAGCCTCTTCGAGCTGGTCCAGTGATTCTTCTCGGTCGGTCTGGTTTCTTCGGTCGTCGTACGCCCTCGTCCTCGGGGAACCGTATTCTAAGTCCGTGGGCAAGATGGCCTCGGCCCCATAGACTAGAAAGAACGGTGTGAAGCTCGTGGCTCGGCTCGGCGTTGTCCTCAGACTCCAGACCACCGAGGGGAGTTCCTTCATCCATCACCCGCCGAACTTGTGGAGGTCGTTGTAGATCCTCGGCTTGAGTCCTTGCAGAATCATACCGTTGGCACGCTCTACTTGCCCATTCGTCATGGAGTGAGCCACGGCGGCCCATTCTACCCGGATGTGGTGATCCTCGCAGAAGTCCAGGAACTTTCTGCCGGTGAACTGGGTGCCGTTGTCGGTGATGATGGAGTTCGGGACCCCAAAGCGATGGATGATGTTGGTGAAGAATGCCACCGCCTGTTCGGACCTGATGCTGTTCAGGGGTCGGACCTCGATCCACTTGGAGAATTTGTCGATGGCGACCAGCAGGTGCGTGTAGCCCCCGGGTGCCTTCTGCAAGGGACCGACGCGGTCCAGTCCCCACACAGCAAACGACCAGGTGATGGGCCTTGTCTGAAGGCGTTTCCAACAAGGGCTCGGGGCGCTGCATGATGACCGCAAGCCCCTGAGTGTATTTCTTGCAAGAGCTCCTGGCCTTCGGTGATGGATATGCATCGCTGGAGGATGCCGAAGGGGCTGTGGTGGTAGAGCTCCTTCCCGTCACCCAGTAAGACGAACGACTTGGCGCGCCGCGCCAGTCGCCGAGCCTCGGCTCGGTCGAGGGGCAGCTCTCCTTGGTGGAGATATTGTAGGTACGGGGTCTGCCAGTCTCGATTAGGCTGAACCCCATTCTGCTCTTCCTCGACGCGCAGTGCCTCACCCTCGGGGGCCGAGGGTGCCTCGGGCCGAGCCGAGGGCGCCTCGGGCTGTGCCGAGGGTGCCTCGGGCTGAGCCGAGGGTGCCTCGGGCTGGGTCGAGGCCTTCTCGGGCTCGGGCGTGTCGTCGATCTTGACTGAGGGTTGATGTAGGTCTCGAGAGAAGACGTCCGGGGGAACCGTTGTCCGCCCCGAGGCTATCTTAGCCAGCTCGTCCGCAGTCTCGTTGTATCGTCGGGCGATGTGGTTGAGCTCGAGCCCGTAGAACTTGTCCTCCAGGCGCCGAACCTCATCGCAGTAGGCTACCATCTTCGGGTCGCGGCAGTGGGAGTTCTTCATAACTTGGTCGATGACGAGCTGCGAGTTGCCGCGAGCGTCGAGGCGTCGGACCCCTAGCTCAATGGCGATGCGCAACCCATTGACCGAAGCTTCGTACTCAGCCACGTTGTTGGACGCCGGGAAATGGAGGCGCAGGACGTAGCGTAGGTGTTTCTCGAGGGGCGAGATGAAGAGCAGGCCCGTGCCTACCTCTGTTTTCATCAGCGACCCATCGAAAAACATGGTCTAGAGTTTCGGCTGGATCGGAGCCGCCGGGAGCTGGGTGTCGACCCATTCAGCCACAAAGTTCGCCAAGACTTGGGACTTGATGGCCTTCCGAGGGGCGAACGAGATTGTCTCGCCCATGATTTCCACCGCTCACTTTGCAATCCTACCCGAGGCCTCTCGGCACTGGATGATCTCCCCCAGGGGGAAGGATGACACCACAGTCACCGGATGAGACTCGAAGTAGTGTCGCAGCTTCCGCCACATCAGGATCACCGCGTACAGCAGCTTCCGAATTTGCGGGTAGCGGATCTTGGTCTCGGACAGTACCTCACTGATGAAGTAAACCGGCCTCTGGACGGGCAATGCATGCCCTTCTTCTTGTCTCTCAACCACGATCGCAGCGCTGACCACCTGAGTGGTAGCGGCGACGTAGATCAAGAGGGCTTCTCCGGCGGCGGGGGGCACCAAGATGGGCGCGTTCGTAAGGAGCGCCTTCAGGTTCTCGAGGGCTTCCTTGGCCTCGGAGGTCCAAGTGAAGCACTCGGTCTTTCTTAAGAGGCGGTACAGAGGTAGGCCTCTTTCGCCGAGGCACGAGATGAAACGGCTCAAAGCCGCAAGGCATCCCATGACCCTCTGTACGCCTTTCAAGTCCTTGATGGGCCCCATGTTGGTGATGGCCGCAATTTTCTCCGGTTTGGCCTCGATGCCCCGCTCGGAGACGATGAACCCGAGAGCATGCCTCGGGGGACTCCGAAGACACACTTTTCAGGATTGAGTTTTACGCCTTTCGCCTTGAGACACCGAAATGTCGTTTCAAGGTCGGAAAGGAGGTCGGAGGCTTTCCTCGTCTTGACTATGATGTCATCGACATAAGCCTCGACCGTTCGACCGATGTGTTCGCCGAACACGTGGTTCATGCACCTTTGGTACGTCGCACCCGCATTCCTCAAACCAAATGGCATAGTAACATAGCAGTACATGCCAAAAGGTGTGATGAAAGAAGTCGCGAGCTGGTCGGACTCTTTCATCCTGATTTGGTGATACCCTGAGTAGGCATCAAGGAAAGACAGGGTTTCGCATCTGGCAGTGGAATCCACGATTTGGTTGATGCGAGGCAGAGGATAGGGAACTTTTGGACATCCTTTGTTTAGACCAGTGTAGTCTACACACATCCGCCATTTCCCTCCTTTCTTTCTCACAAGCACGGGGTTGGCAAGCTATTCGGGATGGAATACCTCTTTGATGAACCCTGCGGCCATCAACTTGTGGATCTCCTCGCCTATGGCTCTGCGCTTTTCTTCGTCGAATCAGCGTAGAGGTTGCTTCACGGGTCGGGCTCTAGCTCGGATATCCAGCGAGTGCTCGGCGACATCCCTCGGTATGCCAGGCATGTCCGAGGGACTCCACGAGAAAACTTTGGTGTTTGCGCGGAGAAAGTCGACGAGCACTGCTTCCTATTTGGGGTCGAGCTCGGAGCCGATCCAGATCTGCTTGGAGGCGTCGTTGCTGGGGTTGAGAGGGACGGACTTAACCGTCTCCGCTGGCTCGAAGTTGCCGGCATGGCGCTTCACGTCTGGTGCCTCCTTGGAGAGGCTCTCTAGGTCGGCGATGAGGGCCTCAGATTCGGCGAGGGCCTCGGCGTACTCCATGCACTCCACATCGCATTCGTACGCGTGTCGGTACGTGGGTCCAACGGTGATGATCCCGTTGGGGCCCGACATCTTGAGCTTGAGGTAGGTGTAGTTGGGGATGGCCATGAACTTGGTGTAGCATGGCCTCCCCAGCACTGCGTGGTAGGTTCCTCGGCACCCGACCACCTCGAACGTGAGGGTTTCCCTTCTGAAGTTAGAAGGAGTCCCGATGCAGACGGGCAGATCGAGTCGTCCGAGGGGTTGGACGCGTTTCCCAGGGATGATCCCGCGAAAAGGCACCGCACCGGCCCGGACCGAGGACAGATCGATCTGCAGGAGCTCGAGGGTCTCGGCGTAGATGATGTTGAGGCTGCTGCCTCCGTCCATGAGGACCTTGGTGAGCCTGAAGTTGCCGATGACGGGGTCGAAAACGAGCGGATATTATCCGGGCTCGGCACGCGGTCGGGGTGATCGCCCTGGTCGAAGGTGATGGGCTTGTCGGACCAGTCTAGGTAGACTGGCGCCGCCTCCTTTACCGAGCAGACCTCCCGACGCTCTTGCTTGCGGTGCCGAGCCGAGGCGTTCGCCACTTGCCCACCATAGATCATGAAGCAGTCGCGGACCTCGGGGAACTCCTCTACCTTGTGATCCTCCTTCTTGTCGTCGTGGTGGGCCCTTCCACCTTCCGCAGGTGGTCCGGCCCTGTGAAAGTGGCGCCGAAGCATGGCGCACTCCTCAAGGGTTTGCTTGACGGGTCCCTGATGATAGGGGCACAGCTCCTTGAGCATCTTGTCGAAGAGATTGGCGCCTCTGGGAGGTTTCCGAGGGTTCTTGTACTCAGAGGCGGCGACAAGGTCCGCGTCGGTGGCGTCACGTTTCGCTTGCGACTTCTTCTTGCCTTTCTTCTTGGTGCCGCGCTGAGTGGACGCCTCGGGAGCATCTTCCGGCTGGCGGCCCTGGGGCTGCTTGTCCTTCCGGAAGATGGCCTCAACCGCCTCCTGGCCAAAGGCGAATTTGGTGGCGATGTCCATCAGCTCGCTCGCCCTGGTGGGGGTCTTACGACCCAGCTTGCTCACCAGGTCGCGGCAGGTGGTGCCAGCGAGGAACGCGCCAATGACATCCGAATCGGTGATGTTGGGCAGCTCGGTGCGCTGCTTGGAGAATCGCCGGATGTAGTCCCGGAGAGACTCTCCCGGCTGCTGGCAGTAGCTTCGGAGATCCCAGGAGTTCCTAGGGCGCACGTACGTGCCCTGGAAGTTACCGGCGAAGGCTTGGACCAGGTCGTCCCAGTTGGAGATCTGCCCCGGAGGCAGATGTTCTAGCCAGGCTCGAGCGGAGTCGGAGAGGAACAGGGGGAGGTTGCGGATGACGAGGTTGTCATCGTCGGTTCCACCCAGTTGGCAGGCCAGCCGGTAGTCCGTGAGCCACAGTTCCGGCCTTGTCTCCCCCGAGTACTTTGTGATGGTAGTCGGGGTTCGGAACCGGGTCGGGAACGGTGCCCGTTGTATGGCTCGGCTGAAAGCCTACGGACCGAGTGGTTCGGGCGAGGGACTCCGATCCTCCCCGCTATCGTAGCGTCCCCCACGCCTGGGGTGGTAGCCTCGGCGCACCCTCTCGTCGAGGTGGGCTCGATGGTTGCGGTGGTGGTGCTCGTTGCCGAGGCGACCCGGGGCCGCAGGCGCTGTGTTGCGCGTGCGCTCGGTGTGGACCGAGGCTTCCCGCACGAATCAGGAAGTCGCGGCGCGGTGCTCTGAGGGGTATCCCTGCCTTCGGGAGGCAGAGGTTTCGGCCCGTCGGACCGTGGCATCCTCCAGGAGATTCTTGAGCTCTCCCCGGATACGTCGCCCTTCGGTGGTTGATGGTTCCGGCATTGCGCGGAGAAGTATCGCTGCTGCAGCCAGGTTCTGGCCGACCCCACTGGAAGCCGGTGGTGGCCTTGCCCTGACGTCGTCGGCGATGTGAAGCTGGATGCCCTGGGGTAGATGACGCGCTTCTCCGGCTGGAGCTTGGTCTACCCATTCCTGCCCGATGTTCCGGCGGAGCAGCTCAAGTGTTCCCGCTCCCTCGTCGAGCCTGGCTTGCATCTCGCGGATTTGCTCGAGCTGTGCGTCCTGACCCCCCGCAGGGACTGGGACCACAGCTAGCTCCCAAAGGGGATCACCGTTTTCCGGTATACCAAGATGGTTGCCTTCGTCGGGACCCCCTAGATCGACGTGGAAACATTCACGACTTGGGCCACAGTCTTCGTCGCCGAAGCTGCGGCTACCGTTGGAACAATCGGAAAGGCAATAGTCGCATGCGGTCATGAAGTCCCGCATGGCACTGGGGTTACCGAGCCCGGAGAAATCCCAACCAAAGTCGGGCTTGTCATTTTCCTCGGAACCCGAGGGTCCGTAGGTCGAGACGGCCGTCAGCCGGTCCTAGGGTGACCGCGTATGATACCCCGGAGGGTTGGTGCATGCCTCTATGGAGGCTTCCACTGAAGCGGGGTCGCTTGGTGGGTCGAGACTGAATCCAAAAGGCACGAGACGGGAATCGGTCGGTACCTCTTGGTCGACAGGCGGTGACGAAGTCACGTCAGGGGCGGACTGCACTGTCGTCTCAGGTACGAGGGTGACGCCCAGCAAGTCCTTCGCGAGCGTGCTGGCGTCGTCCGTCCGCTTGGAGTTGGCGTGTTGCGGGGAAACGGCGCTCGTCTTCGTCTCAGATGCGAGGTCGACGCCCGACGTGTCCCCCGTTGGGGCGCCGGCGCCGTCGACTCGCTCGATAGCCGACGAGGTGCCGCCTCCTGCTTGGCCACGGTTGCCCCGCCTCCTCCTTCGTCGGCGGGGGAGGTGACGGGACAAACTCGGATGTTGTTCTTCCGCCTCGTGGGGAAGACGTCGTCGATTCCGCCGCCGACGGGCAAGTTGTCGGCCGCCATTGTCGCCGTCGCGTGGCGGAGGAAGGAGTATCATGTCGTAGCTGCTGTCAAGGGACATGAACTAAAGACTCCCAAAACGGAGCACTGTTCCGGGTTGGAGAGGTTGCTGGAGACTACCCATCTGGAGCTTGACGGGAAGCTGTTCGTCAACACGCAGCAGGCCCCTACCTGGCGCGCCAACTATCAGCGTTTCGACCCCGGGGGGTCCCTGGACCGACGAGTAAATTGTCGCCGCGTGTCCTAGCCCAGACGGGTCGGCGCGAGACGGAGCACGAAGGGCGGAGAGAAGGGAGGAAAAGGGGTAACCCGCGGCCTCCGTGTTGTCCTGCGCCCAGGTCGGGTGTGCTTGCAGTAGGGGGTTACAAGCGACCGCGCGGGGGAGAGCGAGGGACTCTACGCGTCGTCCCGTCCTCCCGCGCGGCCAACCTTTCTATAAGAGAGCCCTGGCCTTCCTTTTATAGGCGTAAGGAGAGGGTCCAGGTGTACAATGGGGGTGTAGCAGTGTGCTATCGTGTCTAGCAGAGAGGAGCTAGTGCCCTAAGTACATGCCGTCGTGGCAGCCAGAGAGGTTTTGGCACCCTGTTCACGTGATGTCGTGGCCGTCGGAGGAGCGTTGGAGCCTTGTGGAAGGACAGCTGTCAGGGCTATCGAGTCCTTACTGACGTCTCCTTGCTTCCGTAAGGGGCTGAGAGCCGTCGTCGTCATGGAGCAAGCGGGGCGCCATCATTATCTGTTTACCGAGGCGAGCCAGATGGGACGCCAGTCTTGTCCCCCGTAGCCTGAGCTAGCTAGGGGTAGGGTAATGATGGCCCCCCTGTGTCGTGGTCGGTCCGAGCATTGGGTCGGGCGAGGTGGAGGCTCCTCCGAGGTCGGGGTCGAGTCGGTCTTCCGAGGTCGAGGTCGAGCCCGAGCCCCGGGTCGGGCGAGGCGGAGACTGTCGTCCGAGGCCGAGCCCGAGTCCGAGCCCTGGGGTTGGGCGAGGCAGAGTTCGTCGTCTTCAGGGGCCGAGCCTGAGTCCGAGCCCTGGGGTCGGGCGAGGCGAAGTTCGTCGTCTTCCGGGGCCGAGCCCGAGCCCTGGGGTCGGGCGAGGCGGAGTTTGTCGTCTTTAGGGGCCGAGCCCGAGTCCGAGCCCTGGGGTCGAGCGAGGCGGAGTTCGTCGTCTTCAGGGGCCAAGCCCGAGTCCGAGCCCTAGGGTCGGGCGAGGCGGAGTTTCCTATGGCGCCTGAAGCCGGACTTGGCTGTTGTCAGCCTCACTCTGTCGAGTGGCACAGCAGTCGGAGCGACGCAGGCGGCGCTGTCTTCTTGTCAGGCCGGTCAGTGGAGCGGCGAAGTGACTGCGGTCATTTCGGCTCTGTCGACTGAAGGGCGAGCGTCAGGATAAGGTGTCAGGCCATCCTTGCATTAAATGCTCCTGCGATACGGTCGGTCGGTGTGGCGATCTGGCCAAGGTTGCTTCTTGGCGAAGACTGGGCCTCGGGCGAGCCGAAGGTGTGCCGTCGCTTGAGGGGGTCCTCGGGCGAGACGTGAATCCTCCGGGGTCGGCTGCCCTTGCCCGAGGCTGGGCTCGGGTGAGGCGAGGTCGTGTCCCTTGAGTGGACCGAGCCTTGACTTAATCGCACCCATCAGGCCTTTGCAGCTTTGTGGTAATGGGGGTTACCAGCTGAGATTAGGAGTCTTGGGGGTACCCCTAATTATGGTCCCCGACAGTATTAATCCTAAAACCATATAGAGCAATAGCAAATCTACCCAAATGATCTAGGGGTAAAACAAGGTAAACAGGATAAACAGACTAGGGTGACCTATTGGGTCCCATCAAAATTAAACCTATGCATGGTAATTGATTATAAAGAATATTATTGGGTAACAAAAGTGAATCAAGGGCACAACTTGCCTGGCACTTTAGATTCCAGTAACCAGCTTGCTCATCCAGTGACTCGTAACCTCGCTGTTAGTCGTAGCATTACAAACAAACATGGTATAGACAAAATTAACATCACACCAAACATAAGAATACACTGCGTAAGAATAATCTACGCGTTGCTACGAGACTAACGGAACTTGAACAGATCAAATCGGAGTTAAAACGGAGGAGTTATGATTTTCTGAAGATTCTATGTGTTTTGTACAAGATTAAATGGGATATAAATTTTAATGTGACTTTCATGTCAAAATAGTGGTACTAGGTGATAGACAATAATATTACAAAATTATAGGAATTGGAACGGATTAATTTGGGCATAATATGAATTTTCTATGAATTACCCAAGTTTTATAATTATTTTATACTCAAAATCAATTTCTAAATCTATTTTTCCTGTTTTATTTAATTCCTGGACTACGCACACAATTCCGGAGTTGCTTAGGGTTCTATTCATAAATTCCAGGGCCTCAGCGTAATGGTTTTATAAAGGACCAGGACTGCGGGTTTATTCCTATAAAACATAGGGGCTATTTTGTAAGATGGGCCGGTCGAAGGGGTACAGGTGAATGTGAACCGCTCAGATTAGATCCAACGGTGAAGATTGGATATGTCGCGCTATGCACCAGAGCGCAACGAGGACCATTGGATTAGAGATCCACGGCACAGATTCAAAGTGGCGAAGGGGTATGGTAGCATTTAATCCAGACCAACCATCTAGATCCAACGGTGTAGGGTGCTTCTTCTACCCCACAACGCACGGCAGCGAGGAGAGCGCCCAGGGTGGCGGCGCACCCAGCCAGAACACACGCACAAGGCTCGGGTGTTTGATTCCTAACGAATCCCAGAGCAAAACGTCGCGATGGCCGCAGGAAAGCGCGAGCGAGGCCTCACTGAGATTTGGAGCGTAGACACACCATCCGCGACGGAGCGAGACTCCACGGCGAGAAATCCCGGAGTCCCGAGAACCACGCCCGCCTGCCTATTGCCGCGTTGCAGCGAGCGACGAGCCACATCCACTCGACGCAACCCCTGGCGTGGTTGCTCAGGACACGGTCGGGCTCCAGGAGCCACGGCAGCGCGGCCACGAGTGAGAGGAGCCGGCACGCGTGAGCCGCATCAGATAGGAGCGCGCCGAACCGCAAACTGGCAGAGACGGGGCGTGGGTGTGGGCACAGCGAGCAACGAGCAACGAGCCTTGATGGGGAAGGAGGCCGCATGGGGAAAACATGGAGAGCGGAGAGAGAACGCGTCGGGCGATCTCACATTCCTACATTCCACTGTCATGGCGACGGCAGAAAAATCCACCCAACATAGCCCGGCGTGGTTTAACAGATGGAGATGAATCCGAGGGGTGTAGCCTAGTAGCAGGGCCCACTTTTATATGGCCGAAGCCTGGGTCGCCAGCTAGGGAAGATCCTAGGTCTGATCACCACACCCGGCACCAGATCGCAACTGCCTCCGACGAGTTCGCAGCGTTCAGTTTGAAGCCGGTCCGCGTTTGCTGCTGGGAAGGAGAGACTGCTGACCAGCGGGCCCCGGGCAGAAGTGGCGCTGAGGGGAAGATAGCTAGCTCGGGTGGGCTTGCTAGGGGTGGAAAACCGAGATTGGGCCGAAAATGGCGCAGTCAGCCCATATACTCCCTTTTCCCATTCTTTTTGTTTTACTTTGAATTTTTCTTTACAAATTTTAAATATCTCGTTTGAATTCGAATTTTTACTTGAAGACTGTACTCGAGTGTGATGCACTAATAAAAGTTCCAAGTCTAATGGGTAGATTTAGATTCATATTTTATACTCTTCTACTTTTCTTTTCTTTCCTCATTCCCATTTTGCGAATCCTAACTCCAATTTAGGATTTCTAATCCTCAATTCAGTATTGTATTTTTATTATTGTTATTGTTATTATTATTAAATACACAAACAAATGAAACTCCAATCTAATGCAAGGCCTTTTTATAAATAATTATTCTCTTTTAATTATGTTTAGTCACATGTCTCAAGAAGTAGGTGGCAAATCACATAAGGAGATCAACTCTTTTTATAAGTTTTATAATCTAGATATTACATTAAGATGCAGTCGAGATATAATATTTTGAATGAACAACTAGATCTTGCCCCTCGGCAGGGGTAAGATCCTAGGGCCGTCTTAGGGTCGATAGGCCACTCAAGACGGATCTAGATGAAGTAGAGTCGAATAGGGGTGGAGGTGGATATGCGGAAAGCTACAACTAAAACTACGCTACATCTACTACTAGGACAGGAAAAGTAAATAAAGTAATTGGTTTGATTGGAATGTGTTCAGGGGTTCTCAATCGGTCGTACCCCTTTATATTTATAGGGGAGGAGGTCTGGACCTATTCCTAGGAGATAGTCAACAACTCCCACGTGATTAGATGGATAACCACACACAAGATAAGGATAATCACCCAAGTTAATCTAATCGCGAGGCACGCGGACTGTCCGGGCCCAAGGGCCAGATCGTATGCCACTTTTGGTGCTCAACACCCGAAAATCAATTTTAAGGAGCATCTAAAAAATTAGTGTGAGTAGATTTTAACCATTTCTCCAACAGATCCCTTAAAGCGATAGATTATTTCTGGGGAGCCAAAAAACCCCTCATTTGTAGCCTCGTTTGTATATAAATGAGAGAGTTTTAAGGACACTGAAAAAAGTTGGAAGCACTTTAGGGGAACTGTTCGAGACACATTTTATATTTTTTCCAAAAAACTTGATTTAGGGGAAACTTCTGAGAAGCTCTTAGAGATGCACTTAGTCGAAGTTAGTCTCTTCATAATTGCAATATAATGCAAGACCAGCCCCACAAATCACATCGTGATGCCTTCCCTGAGATAAGGAAAGCATGTGAGAGCTTAAAATTGAACTAAGGGTCTGTTTGGTTGGACTGTGACTGTGAAAAAAACTGCTGTGGGCTGTGAGCTGTGAAAAAAGTTGTTGTGTGATGTGATCTGTAAAAAAACTAAAAATTGTTTGGTAGAATCCACTAAAAATCGTTAAAAATTGTTACATATATATTTTCACAATTCCATCCGAAAGCCACTAAAACTAGGTCCATAGATGCTTTTGATTTTACGCTGCGAGAAAGTCGGCTTTTAGAGAAAGCTACTTTCTAAATATAACCATTTGATTTGGCTTTTAGGGGCAAAAGCCAAATTTAAAAGCCAAACCAAACATATCCTAAATGTTGTCATGATCCAGTCAGATCATCAGTAAAACTTGGTATATGACAATTGTGCCGATGCTCATAACCAAACGAGGAACAATCTCCATCAACATCGGCACATCGTGAACCTAAAACTGACAACGGTAACATCATGTCAAACTAGAAGTCACGGCTCAGTAAATCAATTAATGAGTAGAAACCTGATCAAAGTCAATCACTCATAATCAAAGTCGCTTGTTTTATGAACCAGGTAGTTCTTATTTTTAAAAGCTTTTATAATTTTTATGAATTATGTATATTTTATTTGCTTGATTATATTAATAAAACATCATGTTTTACTAGGTGAGTGCCCGTGCGTTGCAACAGAAACATATAATAACATAATAACTTACATACAAAATATATTTTATATTATTATAAGAAAATGTTTCATAATCCATTTGTAATCCTGGTCATACATAATTTTTGTTATTTTAATTTAGTTGTTTCACTACTATATTGCATTTAGACTTCGATATATGCCACGATTTGCATGGTCTCATCATTGAAAAGCACGTGCCACACCTGTCGGTAGAAGCTCACTCGTACATTGTCAGCTATCAGATACACACCACCATACACGCTTGCTTAAACAAAAAAGGCAAGTGTATGTGTTTGCGAAGAGAATTAAAGGCAGGCCGGCACAAAAATTACCCCGACGATGGCGAGTGGTCATTGCTGTCGGTCCTCCTCTGTGTCACCTCTAGCGCCAAGATGACGCCACAGTCCTTGATATAGTAGTCGTCGAACGCACACGATATGGCGAGTACTGATGACTCTTGACTGAGCTGCCAAATGAAGTGCACCCGGGCTCATCAGCGAGGTAGTACACGTAGTCGTTGCACCACTGGATGTGCTACTCCTCCACATACATCTTGTTCGAGGACACTCACACAACGTCAGCAACGGTCGTCGTCCCAGCGCAAGAATTCATGGCCGGTCAGTAGCGACTTACGTGGCAGGTTGAGCTTCTGGTGGATGATGAGCTAGATGGCGTGACGTCGTCGTCGTCGGATGCGGTGCCCAGAACAACTCGAGAGTCGCCGGCGTTGGCGATGACCATAAGGTCCCCCTGTTTGAAGATGGACAACACGGTGCAGCCGCTCTGGACCGCGTCCAAGCGGCGGCTGCGCCAGAGCTTGCCGAACACAGCGGCGCATGCGGCCACGTATGTAACACCCCAGGTGTTTATATTCCGCTTGACAACGAGTACGGATTTAAGCACGTAATGTCAGTGGATAAAAGGGATGCTAAATTTTAATCATCTTTGCCTATCGCGAATTTAATATTGCCTCTATTTCGTTTGTCGCGAGTTCAACATCATTTGTATCTGTCGGCGTTCCGAGACCGGGGGGTCCCTGAGCCGACGAGTGAATGTCGCCGCGTGCCCTAGCCCAGATGGGTCGAGCGCGAGGCCGAGCACGAAGGGGGGAGAGCGAGGCGGCCGGAGACCGACGCGAGAGAGGTGGGAATCCCGCGGCCTTCGTGTTCGTCCCGCGCCCAGGTCGGGTGCGCTTGCAGTAGGGGGTTACAAGCGTCCACGCGGGAGAGGGAGCGAGCGGCTTCCAGCGGGCGTCTGTCTCGTCCTCGTCCCCGCGCGGCCAACCCTCTCTAAGAGGGCCCTGGTCCTTCCTTTTATAGGCGCAAGGAGAGGATCCAGGTGTACAATGGGGGGTGTAGCAGAGTGCTACGTGTCTAGCGGAGGAGAGCTAGCGCCCTAAGTACATGCCGTTGTGGCAGCCGGAGAGATTTTGGCACCCAGCTGGTGTGATGTCGTGGCCGTCAGAGGAGCGATGGAGCCTAGCGGAGGGACAGCTGTCGGAGCGGTTGAATCCTTGCTGACGTCCTCTTACTTCCGTAAGGGGGCTGAGAGCCGCCGTCGTCACAGAGTATGCAGGGCGCCATCATTGTCTATCTGGCGGAGCGAGCCAGATGGGACGCCGGTCTTGTTCCCTGCGGCCCGAGTCAGCTCGGGGTAGGGTGATGATGGCGCCTCCTGTTGACATGGCTGGTCTGCGCCCTAGGTTGGGCGATGTGGAAGCTCCTCCGAAGCCGAGGTCGAGTCTGTCTTCCGTGGCCGAGGTCGGGTCCGAGCCCCAGGTTCGGGCGAGGCGGAGATCGTCGGCTGGTGCTGGGGCGGAGTCCGAGCCCTGGGGTCGGGCGAAGCAGAGTTCGTCATCTTCTGGGGCCGAGCCCAAGTCCGAGCCCTGGGTCGGGCGAGGCGGAGATCGTCGTCTTCTGGGACTTAGCCCGAGTCCGAGCCTTGGGTCAGGCGGAGTTCGCCGTCTTCCGGGACTTAGCCCGAGTCCAAGCCCTGGGTCGGGCGAGGCGGAGATCGTCGTCTTCTGGGACTTAGCCCGAGTCCGAGCCCTGGGTCGGGCGGAGTTCGCCGTCTTCCGGGACTTAGCCCGAGTCCGAGCCCTGGGTCGGGCAGAGCGGAGTTCGCCGTCTTCCGGGACTTAGCCCGAGTCCGAGCCCTAGGGTCGGGCGAAGCGGAGCTTCCTATGGTGCCTTCGGCAGGGCCTGACTGCCTGTCAGTCTCACTCTGTCAAGTGGCACCGCAATCGGAGTGGCGCAGGCGGCGCTGTCCTTCTGTCAGTCCGGTCAGTGGAGCGGCGAAGTGACGGCGGTCACTTCGACTCTGCTGGCTGGGGGGCGCGCGTCAGGATAAAGGTGTCAGGCCACCTTTGCATTAAATGCTCCTGCGACTTGGTCGGTCGGTGCGGCGATTTGGTCAGGGTTGCTTCTTAGCGAAGACAGGGCCTCGGGCGAGCCGGGAACACATTCGCCGTTCGAGGGGGGCCTCGGGCGAGACGGAGATCCTCCGAGGTCGGCTGCCCTTATCCGAGGCTAGGCTCGGGCGAGGCGTGATCGAGTCCCTCGAATGGACTGATCCCTGACTTAATCGCACCCATCAGGCCTTTGCAGCTTTGTGCTGATGGGGGTTACCAGCTGAGAATTAGGAGCCTTGAGGGTACCCCTAATTATGGTCCCCGACAGTAGCCCCCGAGCCTCGAAGGGAGTGTTAGCACTCGCTTGGAGGCTTTCGTCGCACTTTTTTGCAAGGGGACCAGCCCTTCTCGGTTGCGTTTTGTTCCGGTGGGTGCGCGCGAGTGCACCCGCCGGGTGTAGCCCCCGAGGCCTCGGAGGAGTGGTTTCACTCCTTCGAGGTCTTAATGCCTCGCGTAATGCTTCGGCTGGTCTGGTCGTTCCCTCATGCGAGCTGGCCGAAGCCCAGGTGTACGGTCGGGTCCCAAGTTCTCGGGCTGGTATGTTGACTGTCAACGGTTCGGCCGGAGCCGGGTTTGCGAGAGCAGCCCCCGAGCCTCTGCACAGAGCGAGAGGGCGGTCAGGGACAGACTCGGCTTTTTTACATACACCCCTGCGTCGCCTTTCCGCAAGGAGGAGGGGGGGAAAGCGCCATGTTGCCCTCGATGGGCGCCGAACATGGTGTCTCCGATGAGCTGCAAGCGGGTAATCCGAGTGGATGTCCGTGCCCCATTCGTTAGGGGTCGGCTAGGGGCCCAGAGGCACACCCAAAAGTACCTGCGGGTGATCTGCCGGACCCGGTCCCCTGGCGACGGGGTCCGAGGGCTCGATGCCTCCCTCTGATGGGATTCCGTTACAAGATCGTTCCCGCTGGTCTCGGAAATGTCCTAGGGTACCTCGGGAGCGCAGCCCGAGCCTTGGTTATGTATCGAACGTACCTATGGTCATCCCTCGCTCGGCGTCTGAGGCGGCTGTGAACCCTTCGGGGGCCAGCCTTCGAACCTCTGATCAGTAATGGGCGTGGAGCCCGAGTAGCCTGAGGCGGCCGTGGAACCCTTTCGAGGGGCCAGCCTTCGAACCTCTGACCAGTAGTGGGTGTAGGGCCCACGCGATCCGAGGCGGCTGTCGAACCCTTTCGAGGGGCTAGCCTTCGAACCTCTGATCAGTAGGGGGCTCGGAGCCCGGTTCCTTCTCGGGGAAGGATCCTTTTCGGGGTATCCCCCTTTCCCGGTCCCTGTTGCAAGAGAGAGAAATAGGAAAAAAGGAAATGGATACGAAATCGAACGACGCGGCGTACCTTTTTTGACGCGGTCATTATGGTGAAGGCGAAGCGTCGCCCGCTTCTCCTGCCAGAGGCGCCGTCTGTCCCGCCGTGGAGTTAATGCGACGGGGCGAGTGGTTGGCGGGGCGGTCGTTGCACGTGCGCGAGCCGTTCGAGGAACGGATCACGGGCGCGTTGTCTTCACGCCGTGCGAGAGGGTTCTCTTGCTGCCCCCGAGGGAGGGTCGGGCTTTGCCGAGGCGAGGCCGACCCTTCCTTGACGACTAAACTTTTGCTGGGCGCGAGGTATATGAACAACTTGAAAACATCTTAAGGGTAGAAACGACGTAGCTGTTGGATGTTCCAAGCGTTGTCGTAGACCTCGCCTTGACTGTTGGCCAGCTTGTACGTTCTGGGCTTCAGAACTTTGGCGATGACGAACGGCCCCTCCCAGGGGGGCGTGAGCTTGTGCTGCCCTCGGGCGTCTTGTCGCAGCCGAAGCACCAGGTCTCCCACCTGGAGGTCTCGGGACCGGACCCCTCGGGCGTGGTAGCGTCGCAGGGACTGCTGGTACCGCGCCGAGTGTAGTAAGGCCTTGTCCCGAGCCTCCTCCAGCTGGTCCAGCGAGTCTTCTCGGCTAGCTTGGTTGCTTTGGTCGGTGTAGGCCCTCGCCCTCGGAGAGCCGTATTCCAGGTCTGTGGGCAAGACGGCCTCGGCCCCGTAGACTAGGAAGAACGGCGTGAAGCCCGTGGCTCGGCTTGGCGTTGTCCTCAGACTCCAGACCACCGAGGGGAGTTCCTTCATCCATCGCTTGCCGAACTTGTTGAGGTCGTTGTAGATCCGAGGCTTGAGCCCTTGTAGAATCATGCCGTTGGCACGCTCTACTTGCCCATTTGACATGGGGTGAGCCACGGCGGCCCAGTCCACCCGGATGTGATGATCCTCGCAGAAGTCCAGGAACTTTCTGCCGGTGAACTGGGTGCCGTTGTCGGTGATGATGGAGTTCGGGACCCCGAAGCGATGGATGATGTTGGTGAAGAACACCACCGCCTGCTCGGACCTGATGCTGTTTAGGGGTCGGACCTCGATCCACTTGGAGAATTTGTCGATGGCGACCAACAGGTGCGTGTAGCCCCCGGGTGCCTTCTGCAAGGGGCCGACGAGGTCCAGACCCCACACAGCAAAAGGCCAGGTGATGGGTATCGTCTGCAGAGCCTGAGCGGGCAGGTGGGTCTGCCTTGCGTAGAACTGACACCCTTCGCAGGTGCGGACAATTCTAGTGGCATCGGCCACCGCCGTCGGCCAGTAGAAGCCTTGCCGGAAAGCATTCCCGACAAGGGCTCGAGGCGCTGCGTGATGGCCGCAAGCCCCCGAGTGTATCTCTCGCAGGAGTTCCTGACCTTCGGCGATGGAGATGCATCGCTGGAGGATGCCGGAGGGGCTGCGGTGGTAGAGCTCCTTCTCATCACCCAGCAAGACGAACGACTTGGCGTGCCGCGCCACCCGCCGATGTAATACTCAAAAGTGTATAAAAGGATTATATGGTGTTATCCTTATTTTATGTGTCATTCGCATCATAAAAAGAGCACCTATGCAAAGGAGAGTGACTAAATAAAACAATTATTCTAAAATAAAGAAAAAAATGCATTTGTTGGAGTTTCTATGTTTGTGCATTAAATAAAATAATAATAGTAATAATAATAATAATAAGGATAAATTTGCCTCCAAAAATGAATTCAAATTAGAAGTAAATTTGAATTGGGAATTTAAGAGAGAAATACTATAAGAAGACAAGATAAAATTTATAAGTAAATAAACCCATCCCACACTAGTATGTTTATTTGGTACACTTAACATGACTACCAATTCACCCCCATATTTGAATTCAAATTGTGAATTCAAAGTTCACACAAGAATTTGAATTTAGTTTTGAAATGTGAAAATAAGAGAAAATAGGAAAAGAAATGAAAACAGAAATAAATAAAGAAAAAAAAAGAGGAAGAACTCCATTTCTGCGCATGGGCTGAATTCGGCTTCCCAACCGGCCCAACTAACCAACACGCGCGTGGCGGGGGGGGGGGGGGGGCAAACATCTCGCTGACAGATGGGCCCCAGCCGTCGGCTTCCCCTACCTGTGTGAGCCATACTCGCTCGTTTACTCTCTGGTGTGTGGGTCCTCTCTGTCGGATCTATCCTCTCCCCTCTGTCTCCTTTCAACAGAACGCGATCCGCGCGGAGCTTACGCGGGCGGACAACGGATTCCGTGACTTGATCGCTTCACCACCTTCGGCCGAGATCTTCGCTGGGCGACCTATAAAGCCGGGCGATCTTCTGCGTGCGATTCTTCCCCTGCGGGCGCCTCCTCACGACAGCCTCCCTCGACGGGACGGTAGCGCTGCTCTCCCCGTCCTCACTGGCCGAAATCGCCGTACTGCGCGGCCACTCTGGCGGCGTTTCCGACCTGTCCTGGTCCACGGAGTCGTTCTACCTCTGCTCCGCCTCCGACGACCGCACCATCCGCACTCCGGCTGACCCCGCCTTCGCGTCCTTCCGCTCCCGGCATGGATTTCAGCTGCGCCACCGTGGCTGCCATCATCGATTCGCGGCAAGACTGCGCCGGTGCCTGGATTGACTACTAGGGAGTCTTCCTCGGCATATGCGGTGGCGGATTGAGTTAGTTGGCGGGTGTGTGATTGACCAGTGGCTAGGAAATCCCTCGCCGTTGTCGCGCGGTGCCTCGGTGTTGCTACTCACCGTGGCCCGGCTTCACTGCAACACCATGCGCGGTAAGAAGACCTTCATCGAGTTCGCCATCACCCCCTCTAGGTTTAGCGCCGGTCAATTTTGGGTTTGGGGAGTTCGGGCGTCGGATTGCGTGTACGCCGGTGGCGCTCCGCCGTGTGAGCCCGGCGACGGCGACCCTGCTTGGTTGGTGGGAGGGACGATTCGCCTGTGCCGTTGGATCATGATCTGGTGGCCGGGATCAAATCCGGATACCGGGTTGGGTAGATGTAACATAGGCCGTTCGGTTCAGATCGAACGGGTGTGAATGGTTCGGGCTTCATAAAATCTGGGGCGCAGATTGATAATCCAACGGCTGTGGGCCTGTACCGGTTCGCGGGGCTCGGGTTATAATCTGGGTCGTTGATAACAGATCGGGTGGCTGAGATATGCCCGTACCCCTTTGCCGTGACTTTTTGTTAAAGAGCCCCTCGGGTTTCAGTGAATCAACCCGCCGTCCTGAGTCACTATTCCCTGTGTCTCGGGAATTTTGCGCAGAGACCCCTGCGCTTTGCAGTAATTGAGGCCCAGTCCAGAACTCGTTTAAATTGAATAAATAAAATAGAAAATAGATTTTTAATATGAAAATAATTGCTAGAACTTAGATAATTCATAGAAAATTCATTTTAACTCCAAATTGAACCATTCCAATTCCTAAAATTTTGTAATAATATTCTCTATCATTTAGAATCACTGTTTTGACATGAACTCTGTTAGGAAATTAATTTATCATCTAATCCTATTATAATCACCTTAAATCTTAGGAAAATTCATAATTTGAATTCTATAACTCAAAAATTAATAATTCTTTTTCCTGTGATCTTATTTTAATATGTATATTATTAATATGTATTTTGTCCTTATGTTTGGTGTAATGTTAATTTTGCCTATACCATGTTTGTTTGAATTGCTACGACTAGCAGTGAGGATACGTATCACCTGAAGATCATCCTGGTACCTGGATTCTCAAGGCCCAGGCAAGTTGTGCCCTTGATCACTTCTTTTACCCACTCATGTTCTAATTAATCATAATGATCTGCATAGGTTAATTTTGATGGGACCCAATAGGTTACCCTAGTTTGTCTATCTTTATACCTTGTTTACCACTGAACTTTTTGGGTAGTACTTGCTAGTGCTATATGTGGTTTTGGGTATGAAGATTACACTATTCATGATTATACTTTTGTTATCAGTTGTTATTTATTGTTCATGATGAGATCATTATGTTAATTGGAACATGGAGCGACCACCCGGGAAAACAGTGCTACCACAAGGGAGGAATGGGACCCCTTGGCTGATTAATTAGGAAAGCTAGTGGAAGACTACTTTACCCGAAAGGGGCAAGGGCAGTAGGGGAGTGGTCAGTGTAGGGAGGCCCTCGGGAGGATTTTGCTGCGATGGCGGTCCTGCAAGGGATTCCTGCATTGGAACTTCCTATAAACTGTAGCGGGTTTTCGGAAGCTAGTGGAACTTTGTAAAGGCCTCGTAGTGGATCCCTAGCCATTCACCTCGGAAGTGTCTAAGGGCCTTGCAAACCCTGGCGACATGGGATACACGACTTGTGGGTAAAGATGCGCAACCTCTGCAGAGTGTAAAACTAGTATACTAGCCGTGCTCACGGTCATGAGCAGCTCGGACCCTCACATGATTAAATTATGGAACTAAATTCAATTTGTCATATGCATTGCATTGCAGGTGAGGTGTTACTTTTGTTCTACTATTTAATTGGGTTGGTATTTACTTATACTTAGTAATTGCTAATCAAATTTTGACCAACTTAAAAGCAATGCTCAGCTCTAACCATCCTCTTTGGTAAGCCTTACACTTCACGTGAGCTCCCACCGTTGGCGAGTTCATGCACATTATTCCCCACAACTTGTTGAGCGATGAACGTATGTGAGCTCACTCTTGCTGTCTCACATACACCACAGGTCAAGAACAGGTACCACAGGATGAGGCGCTTGGAGGATGCTGTGGTAATTTCGTGAGTGGTCTAGGTCGTCGTCTCCCAGTCAACTTTTGGGTTGCTGGACCGTTGTCTCCTTATAATGTAATTATTTATTTTGTATAGAACTCCTGTTATATATAAAGTTGTGACATTCGATCCTGTGCCACTATACATCATATGTGTGAGACTTGGTCCCAGCATACCTGGTGTTTTTGTTAGCGCCCGGGTTTTGGACCCCTAAAATCCGGGTGTTACAGAAGTGGTATCAGAGGAATGTTGACTGTAGGACGAAACCTAGATAGAACTGGACAACCCTTACTTACCTCTGCTACTCTGATTCTTTCTAAACTTTTCTTAATCTTTCCTCATCTATTTCCGCTTTACTCTGATTATCTTTACCTTTTTCTTTCTAAAGACAAACGTGGATTTCACACTTTGAAATCCAGTGCCTAAAGTGACTTTAGGAATAGGAGACCTAATCCTAGGAACAAAAACAAAACTATTTTTATAAGTGTCTATGTATTTGAATGTTTGTTCTTATGATACTTGCCTGATTTGGATCTTTGATTGAGTGTAAAGAGTTGTGGAGTAATGTCCACAATTACATCTGCATATACACATAGGTATAAAAAAATATATTTATAAAATAACTAGACAGCCTAGATTATCCCCATTGGAACTTATCTAGCTTAAGAAATTTATCTTATCCTAAAAGATCTCATTCTAACCAATTCATCTTATCTTAAAAGGATTCTCCCTTATCTTAATAGATCCATCTCATCTTAAAAGATACTCATCTTATCTTAAAAAGACTTTATCTCATCCTAATAGATCTAACTGACCTCAAAAGATTTTATCTTATTTTTATGGATCCATCTTATCCTAATAGGCATACTTATCCATCCTAGTTTATCAACCATGATCTAATGCAAATTAATTAGACCTTATCTAGTTAAACTAGTCATACCAATCTAATCTAGATCCCATCTAATCTAATATGATCCAATCTAAAGCGAGTTAATTAATAGATTGGTTAGTACTAGTGAAATAGGTTAGACCTCACTCCTATAAAAATGATTTAAGCTAAATTGATGCCCTAGATTAACTTGACCATATACATATGCAACTACCTTACCCATCTGATAAGTCGCATAGCCCCTCAATTTTAACCTAGCAAGAGATTCTATCTTATCATAACATATCTAACTAATCTCAAAACATCCTAACATATCTTAATAATACATATTCTACCCTGTTGGACCTATCTAACCTAAACTAGTCTAATCTGGTCATATCCAATTTAATCTAGATCTTATCTTACCTGATGTGACCTGATCTAGTGTGGTCTAATGTTATCTAACTTAATGTGGTCCACTTAGACAGATTAATGACACTAGTAGAATAGATTAGACCCTCTCCACATATTTTAACTTAGTTCACCCTACACTAAATAAGGAATGAGAAACCAACCCAACCAATAGAGTCTTGATGGATTGCATGACCTGCCTATCCCCACCTAACATCAAACAAACTTTTGACCTACATCATGTAGTCTATCTCATCCATACCTATATTAACCATATTCCCCAGTCCAATAATATACACTAACTCCTAATCAATAAGACAAGACAAGGAAGGATGAGCACCAACTCAAGTCTTCAAGGATCAAGTGAGGTCACCAAGATGAGTCAAGATCCACAATCTTGGATGGAGTCTTTCCTTACCCTACACTTTCTTACCTAAACCCATCTATGCTTTAAAGACATCTTCTATCCTACATAATTATGTGGACATACATATATATACCTATGCTCTCCTAATAACTAACTAATAAAAAAAAAGGGAGAGACTCATGATTTTGAACTAATTAGAAACTAAAAGCTAGATTTTAAATCACTCTTCCTATATCCTCTTTCTTACAAATCTCGAGGACGAGATTATTTTTAAGGGGGGTAGGATTTGTAATACTCAAAAGTGTATAAAAGGATTATATGGTGTTATCCTTATTTTATGTGTCATTCGCATCATAAAAAGAGCACCTATGCAAAGGAGAGTGACTAAATAAAACAATTATTCTAAAATAAAGAAAAAAATGCATTTGTTGGAGTTTCTATGTTTGTGCATTAAATAAAATAATAATAGTAATAATAATAATAATAAGGATAAATTTGCCTCCAAAAATGAATTCAAATTAGAAGTAAATTTGAATTGGGAATTTAAGAGAGAAATACTATAAGAAGACAAGATAAAATTTATAAGTAAATAAACCCATCCCACACTAGTATGTTTATTTGGTACACTTAACATGACTACCAATTCACCCCCATATTTGAATTCAAATTGTGAATTCAAAGTTCACACAAGAATTTGAATTTAGTTTTGAAATGTGAAAATAAGAGAAAATAGGAAAAGAAATGAAAACAGAAATAAATAAAGAAAAAAAAAGAGGAAGAACTCCATTTCTGCGCATGGGCCGAATTCGGCTTCCCAACCGGCCCAACTAACCAACACGCGCGGCGGGGGGGGGGGGGAAACATCTCGCTGACAGATGGGCCCCAGCCGTCGGCTTCCCCTACCTGTGTGAGCCATACTCGCTCGCTTACTCTCTGGTGTGTGGGTCCTCTCTGTCGGATCTATCCTCTCCCCTCTGTCTCCTTTCAACAGAACGCGATCCGCGCGGAGCTTACGCGGGCGGACAACGGATTCCGTGACTTGATCGCTTCACCACCTCCGGCCGAGATCTTCGCTGGGCGACCTATAAAGCCGGGCGATCTTCTGCGTGCGATTCTTCCCCTGCGGGCGCCTCCTCACGACAGCCTCCCTCGACGGGACGGTAGCGCTGCTCTCCCCGTCCTCACTGGCCGAAATCGCCGTACTGCGCGGCCACTCTGGCGGCGTTTCCGACCTGTCCTGGTCCACGGAGTCGTTCTACCTCTGCTCCGCCTCCGACGACCGCACCATCCGCGCTCCGGCTGACCCCGCCTTCGCGTCCTTCCGCTCCCGGCATGGATTTCAGCTGCGCCACCGTGGCTGCCATCATCGATTCGCGGCAAGACTGCGTCGGTGCCTGGATTGACTACTAGGGAGTCTTCCTCGGCATATGCGGTGGCGGATTGAGTTAGTTGGCGGGTGTGTGATTGACCAGTGGCTAGGAAATCCCTCGCCGTTGTCGCGCGGTGCCTCGGTGTTGCTACTCACCGTGGCCCGGCTTCACTGCAACACCATGCGCGGTAAGAAGACCTTCATCGAGTTCGCCATCACCCCCTCTAGGTTTAGCGCCGGTCAATTTTGGGTTTGGGGAGTTCGGGCGTCGGATTGCGTGTACGCCGGCGGCGCTCCGCCGTGTGAGCCCGGCGACGGCGACCCTGCTTGGTTGGTGGGAGGGACGATTCGCCTGTGCCGTTGGATCATGATCTGGTGGCCGGGATCAAATCCGGATACCGGGTTGGGTAGATGTAACATAGGCCGTTCGGTTCAGATCGAACGGGTGTGAATGGTTCGGGCTTCATAAAATCTGGGGCGCAGATTGACAATCCAACGGCTGTGGGCCTGTACCGGTTCGCGGGGCTCGGGTTATAATCTGGGTCGTTGATAACAGATCGGGTGGCTGAGATATGCCCGTACCCCTTTGCCGTGACTTTTTGTTAAAGAGCCCCTCGGGTTTCAGTGAATCAACCCGCCGTCCTGAGTCACTATTCCCTGTGTCTCGGGAATTTTGCGCAGAGACCCCTGCGCTTTGCAGTAATTGAGGCCCAGTCCAGAACTCGTTTAAATTGAATAAATAAAATAGAAAATAGATTTTTAATATGAAAATAATTGCTAGAACTTAGATAATTCATAGAAAATTCATTTTAACTCCAAATTGAACCATTCCAATTCCTAAAATTTTGTAATAATATTCTCTATCATTTAGAATCACTGTTTTGACATGAACTCTGTTAGGAAATTAATTTATCATCTAATCCTATTATAATCACCTTAAATCTTAGGAAAATTCATAATTTGAATTCTATAACTCAAAAATTAATAATTCTTTTTCCTGTGATCTTATTTTAATATGTATATTATTAATGTGTATTTTGTCCTTATGTTTGGTGTAATGTTAATTTTGCCTATACCATGTTTGTTTGAATTGCTACGACTAGCAGTGAGGATACGTATCACCTGAAGATCATCCTGGTACCTGGATTCTCAAGGCCCAGGCAAGTTGTGCCCTTGATCACTTCTTTTACCCACTCATGTTCTAATTAATCATAATGATCTGCATAGGTTAATTTTGATGGGACCCAATAGGTTACCCTAGTTTGTCTATCTTTATACCTTGTTTACCACTGAACTTTTTGGGTAGTACTTGCTAGTGCTATATGTGGTTTTGGGTATGAAGATTACACTATTCATGATTATACTTTTGTTATCAGTTGTTATTTATTGTTCATGATGAGATCATTATGTTAATTGGAACATGGAGCGACCACCCGGGAAAACAGTGCTACCACAAGGGAGGAATGGGACCCCTTGGCTGATTAATTAGGAAAGCTAGTGGAAGACTACTTTACCCGAAAGGGGCAAGGGCAGTAGGGGAGTGGTCAGTGTAGGGAGGCCCTCGGGAGGATTTTGCTGCGATGGCGGTCCTGCAAGGGATTCCTGCATTGGAACTTCCTATAAACTGTAGCGGGTTTTCGGAAGCTAGTGGAACTTTGTAAAGGCCTCGTAGTGGATCCCTAGCCATTCACCTCGGAAGTGTCTAAGGGCCTTGCAAACCCTGGCGACATGGGATACATGACTTGTGGGTAAAGATGCGCAACCTCTGCAGAGTGTAAAACTAGTATACTAGCCGTGCTCACGGTCATGAGCAGCTCGGACCCTCACATGATTAAATTATGGAACTAAATTCAATTTGTCATATGCATTGCATTGCAGGTGAGGTGTTACTTTTGTTCTACTATTTAATTGGGTTGGTATTTACTTATACTTAGTAATTGCTAATCAAATTTTGACCAACTTAAAAGCAATGCTCAGCTCTAACCATCCTCTTTGGTAAGCCTTACACTTCACGTGAGCTCCCACCGTTGGCGAGTTCATGCACATTATTCCCCACAACTTGTTGAGCGATGAACGTATGTGAGCTCACTCTTGCTGTCTCACATACACCACAGGTCAAGAACAGGTACCACAGGATGAGGCGCTTGGAGGATGCTGTGGTGATTTCGTGAGAGATCTAGGCCGTCGTCTCCCAGTCAACTTTGGGTTGCTAGACCGTTGTCTCCTTAAAATGTAATTATTTATTTTGTATAGAACTCCTGTTATATATAAAGATGTGACATTCGATCCTGTGCCACTATACATCATATGTGTGAGACTTGGTCCCAGCACACCTGGTGTTTATGTTAGCGCCCGGGTTTTGGACCCCTAAAATCCGGGTGTTACAGCCGAGCCTCGGCTCGGTCGAGGGGTAGCTCTCCTCGGTGGAGATATTGCAGGTACGTGGTCTGCCAGTTTTGATCAGGCGTGACCCCGGTTTGCTCCCCCTCGACGCGCAGCGTCTCGCCCTCGGGGGCCGAGGGTACCTCGGGTTGAACCGAGGATACCTCGGGCCGAGCCGAGGGTGCCTTGGAATGATCCGAGGGTACCTCGGGCTGGGCCGAGGGTGCCTCGGGCTGGGCCGAGGGTGCCTCGGGCTCGGGCGTGTCATCGATCTTGACGGAGGGTTGATGCAGATCCCGGGAGAAGACGTCCGGGGGGACCGTCGTTCGCCCCGAGGCTATTTTAGCTAGCTCGTCCGCAGTCTCGTTGTAGCGCCGAGCGATGTGGTTGAGCTCGAGCCCGTAGAACTTGTCTTCCAGGCGCCGAACTTCATCGCAGTAGGCCTCCATCTTCGGGTCGCGGCAGTGGGAGTTCTTCATGACTTGGTCGATGACAAGCTGCGAGTCACCGCGAGCGTCGAGGCGTCGGACCCCTAGCTCGATGGCGATCCGCAACCCGTTGACCAGAGCTTCGTACTCAGCCACATTGTTGGATGCCGGGAAATGGAGGCGTAGCACATAGCGTAGGTGCTTCCCGAGGGGCGAGATGAAGAGTAGGCCTGTGCCGGCTCCTGTCTTCATCAGCGACCCGTCGAAGAACATGGTCCAGAGCTCCGGTTGGATCGGAGTCGTCGGTAGCTGGGTGTCGACCCATTCAGCTACGAAGTCCGCCAAGACCTAGGACTTGATGGCCTTCCGAGGAGCGAACGAGATTGTCTCGCCCATGATTTCCACCGCCCACTTCGCAATCCTACCCGAGGCCTCTCGGCACTGGATGATCTCCCCCAGGGGGAAGGATGACACCACAGTTACCGTATGAGACTCGAAGTAGTGTCGCAGCTTCCGCCGCGTTAGGATCACCGCGTACAGCAGCTTCTGAACTTGTTGGTAGCAGATCTTGGTTTCGGACAGTACCTCGCTGACGAAGTAGACTGGCCTCTGAACGGGCAATGCATGCCCCTCTTCTTGCCTCTCGACCACAATCGCGGCGCTAACCACCTGAGTGGTCGCGGCGACATAGACCAGGAGGGCTTCTCCGGCAGCTAGAGGCACCAAGATAGGCGCCTTTGTGAGGAGCGCCTTCAGGTTCCCGAGGGCTTCCTCGGCCTCAGGGGTCCAAGTGAAGCACTCGACCTTCCTTAAGAGGCGGTACAGAGGCAGACCTCTTTCGCCGAGGCGTGAGATGAAACGGCTCAAAGCCGCGAGGCATCCCTGAAAGGGAAATGTGCCCTTGGGCCATTTCTAAGTATTTTGGTGATTTAGTGTCCAACACAAGTGCCTAATTGCAAAATGGTGGACAAAGTACAAATCAAGGATAAAGGTATGTTTCTAAGCCTTAGTACATTTGTTTTGAGTACTAATATACTTGTCTAAGTGTTAGAAACAGAAAGTAGAAGAAAAGAAGAAGAGGAGAAAAGACTTGGCTGTGTGCTGCCAAGTCTCAGCTCGGCCTGGAGCACCGGACTGTCCGGTGTGCACCGGACAGTGTCCGGTGCGCCAGGCTGACTCGGCTCGAACTGGCTGCTCTCGGGAATTCGCCGACGGCGTACGGCTAAAATTCACCGGACTGTCCGGTGTGCACCGGACTGTCCGGTGAGCAAACGGTCGGCCAGGGCCAACGGTCGGCCGCGCAATCCGCGCGGGACACGTGGCCGAGCCAACGGTCGGAAGACGGCACTGGACTGTCCGGTGTGCACCGGACTGTCCGGTGCGCCAACGGCTCGCAGATCTCCAACGGGCTGCAACGGTCGGCAGCGCCAGAAAAGGAAACAAATCGGGCACCGGACACTGTCCGGTGTGCACCGGACTGTCCGGTGCCCCCGTCGACAGAAGGCCAGGATAGCCTTCCGGAATTGCTCTCAACGGCTCCTAGCTGCCTTGGGGCTATAAAAGGAGCCCCTAGGCGCATGGAGGAGTTACACAAGCAACCTTTGAGCATTCTTGATCATCCACACTAAGTCTCTGCGCATTCGTTTGTGTTTCTAAGTGATTCGAGCTCTGTTCTAAGTGAGAACTCTGAGATAGTCTTGTGAGCTCGATTCTTGGCCGTGTGTGCGCGCTTTTGCTATGGATTTGTGTGTGTTGCTTCCCTCCCTTACTCTGTGCTTCTTTGTGATCATACACTTGTAAGGGCAAGAGACTCCAATTTGTGGAGATTCCTTGCAAACGGGATAGTGAAAGGCAAACAAAACACCATGGTATTCAAGTGGGTCTTTGGACCGCTTGAGAGGGGTTGATTGCAACCCTCGTCCGTTGGGACGCCACAACGTGGAGTAGGCAAGCGTTGGTCTTGGCCGAACCACGGGATAAACCACTGTGTCACATCTGTGCTTGATCTTTTGTGGTATTGTGTTTTGTTGAGATTTCACCTTAGCCACTTGGCAATAATCGTGCTAACACTTAACAAGTTTTTGTGGCTTAAGTTTGAAGTTTTTACAGGATCACCTATTCACCCCCCCCTCTAGGTGCTCTCAATTGGTATCAGAGCCGTTCTATTCACAAAGGGACTAACCGCCCGAATAGATGGATCCTAAGGGGAAGGGTATAGTGATCAACGACAAAGAGAAGGAGACCTTCGTCAACGAGCCGAAGGACGACAAGCCTACCGACTCCGGCTCGGGCCATAGACGGAAGGAAGGGAGGAAGAAGAAGACAAGGCGCATCAAGGAGATCGTCTACTACGACAGCGATGAGTCTACTTCCTCCCAAAAGGACGACCACAGCGACTACGAGAGGAAGAAATCGGTTAATTCGAACTTTTCTTTTGACTACTCTCGTATTCCGCAAAGTTCACATTCACATTTGCTCTCCATTCCACTCGGCAAGCCCCCACACTTTGATGGAGAGGACTACGGATTTTGGAGCCACAAAATGCGTAGTCACCTATTCTCTCTCCATCCTAGTATTTGGGAGATTGTAGAGAGTGGAATGCATTTTGATAGTTCGGATAGTCCCATGTTCATTAATGAACAAATTCACAAGAATGCACAAGCTACTACTGTTCTTCTAGCTTCCTTGTGCAGGGATGAATATCATAAGGTGAGCGGCTTGGATAACGCCAAGCAAATCTGGGACACCCTCAAGATTTCTCATGAGGGGAACGACGTCACCTTACTCACCAAGATGGAGTTGGTGGAGGGCGAGCTTGGACGGTTCGCAATGATAAGGGGCGAGGAGCCGACGCAAACATACAACCGGCTCAAGACCCTTATCAACAAGATAAGGAGCTACGGAAGCACACGATGGACGGACCACGACGTCGTCCGCCTAATGCTCAGGTCATTTACCGTTCTTGATCCTCACTTGGTGAACAATATACGTGAAAATCCCAGGTACACCAAGATGTCGCCCGAAGAAGTTCTTGGGAAATTCGTTAGCGGGCGAATGATGATCAAGGAGGCGAGGTATGTGGACGACGCCTTGAATGGTCCGATCAACGAGCCGCAACCCCTTGCTCTCAAGGCAACACGAAGCAAGGAGGCGCTACCTAGCAAGGTGGCACAGATTGAGGCGGCTGGCCTTAATGATGAAGAGATGGCTCTCATCATCAAAAGATTCAAGACGGTGCTTAAAGGTCACAAGGGACAACCAAGCAAGACCAAAGCCAAGGGGAAGCGCTCATGCTTCAAATGCGGTAAGCTTGGTCATTTTATCGCTAACTGTCCCGATAATGAAAGTGACCAGGAAAAGGGGAACAAAAGAGAGAAGAAGAAGCAATACAAGAAGGCAAAGGGCGAGGCGCATCTAGGAAAGGAGTGGGACTCGGATTGCTCCTCCTCCGACTCCGACAACGAAGGACTCGCCGCCACCGCCTTCAACAAATCGGCTCTCTTCCCCAACGAGCGTCTCACTTGCCTTATGGCAAGGGAGAAGAAGGTGAGTACTCAAGACTCCACTTATGCTTCTTCTAGTGATAATGAATCTAGTGATGATAATGATATAGATTATTCATGCTTGTTCAAAGGCTTAGATAGATCTAAGATAGATAAAATCAATGAATTGATTGATGCTTTGAATGAAAAGGATAGGCTTTTAGAAAAGCAAGAGGATTTATTGTATGATGAACATGATAAATTTGTAGAGGCACAAAAATCATATGCTTTAGAAGTGAAAAGAAATGAAATACTTTCTAGTGAATTATCTTCCTGTCATGAAACTATTGCTACCTTAAGAAGTGTTAATAATGATTTAAGTGCTAAACTAGAAGTAGCTAGTAAATCAAATTCCTGTGTTGAACATGTTGAAATTTGTACTAGGTGTAAGGATTTTGATGTTAATGCTTGTAGTGAACACTTAGTGTCAATTTCAAAACTAAATGATGAAGTGGCTAGTCTTAATACCCAACTTAAGACTAGCAAGAGTGAAGTTGATAAAATTAAATTTGCAAGGGATGCCTATACAATTGGAAGACATCCCTCAATTAAGGATGGGCTTGGCTTCAAGAGGGAAGCCAAGAACTTAACAAGCCATAAGGCTCCCATCTTCGTCAAGGAGAAGGGGAAGGCCCCTATGGCTAGTAGTGCGAAAAAGAACCATGCCTTTATGTATAATGATAGGAGAAATGCTAGAAAGGCTTATAATGATTTTGATTCACATGTTTATGATTCTCATGCCATGTTTGCTTCTAGTTCTTCTTATAAGCATGATAGGGATATGTATAGGAGAAATGTTGTACATCCTAGGAGAAATATTGCTCATGTGCCTAGAAAGAATGTTATTCGTGCTCCTAGGAAAGTAGTGAATGAACCTTCTATAATTTATTGTGCTTTAAACACTTCCTTTGCTATTTGTAGAAAGGATAGGAAAATAGTTGCTAGGAAGTTAGGGGCAAAATGCAAGGGAGACAGGACTTGCATTTGGGTCCCTAAGGACATTTGTGCTAACCTTGCAGGACCCAACATGAGTTGGGTACCTAAGACCCAAGCCTAAATTTGCTTTGCAGGTTTATGCATCCGGGGGTTCAAGCTGGATTATAGACAGCGGATGCACAAACCATATGACGGGGGAGAAGAAGATGTTCACCTCCTACGTCAAGAGTAAAGATTCCCAAGATTCAATTATATTCGGTGATGGGAATCAAGGCAAGGTAAAAGGGTTAGGTAAAATTGCAATTTCTAATGAGCATTCTATCTCTAATGTATTTTTAGTGGAGAGTCTTGGATATAATTTGCTATCTGTTAGTCAATTATGTCATATGGGATATAACTGTCTATTTACTAATGTAGATGTGTCTGTCTTTAGAAGAAGTGATGGTTCACTAGCTTTTAAGGGTGTATTAGACGGCAAACTTTATTTAGTAGATTTTGCAAAAGAAGAGGTCGGTCTAGATGCATGCTTAATAGCTAAGACTAGCATGGGCTGGCTGTGGCATCGCCGCTTAGCACATGTGGGGATGAAGAACCTTCACAAGCTTCTAAAGGGAGAACATGTGATAGGTTTAACTAACGTTTATTTCGAAAAAGATAGACCTTGTGCAGCTTGTCAAGCAGGTAAACAGGTGGGAGGAGCACATCACAGCAAGAATGTGATGACCACGTCAAGACCCCTGGAGCTGCTACATATGGACCTCTTCGGACCCGTCGCCTATCTAAGCATAGGAGGAAGTAAGTATGGTCTAGTTATTGTGGATGACTTTTCCCGCTTCACTTGGGTGTTCTTTTTGCAGGATAAGTCTGAAACCCAAGGGACCCTAAAGCGCTTCCTCAGGAGAGCTCAAAATGAGTTTGAGCTCAAGGCGAAGAAGATAAGGAGCGACAACGGGTCCGAGTTCAAGAACCTTCAAGTGGAGGAGTTCCTTGAGGAGGAAGGGATCAAGCACGAGTTCTCCGCTCCCTACACACCACAGCAAAATGGTGTGGTAGAGAGGAAGAACAGGACGTTAATCGACATGGCGAGGACAATGCTTGGAGAATTCAAGACCCCCGAGTGCTTTTGGTCGGAAGCCGTGAACACGGCTTGCCACGCCATCAACCGGGTCTACCTACATCGCCTCCTCAAGAAGACATCGTATGAGCTGCTAACCGGTAACAAACCCAATGTATCGTACTTTCGTGTATTTGGGAGCAAATGCTACATTCTAGTGAAGAAGGGTAGAAATTCTAAGTTTGCTCCCAAAGCTGTAGAAGGGTTTTTATTAGGTTATGATTCAAATACAAAGGCGTATAGGGTCTTCAACAAATCATCGGGTTTAGTTGAAGTCTCTAGCGACGTTGTATTTGATGAGACTAATGGCTCTCCAAGAGAGCAAGTTGTTGATCTTGATGATGTAGATGAAGAAGATGTTCCGACGGCCGCTATACGAACCATGGCGATTGGTGATGTGCGACCACAGGAACAAGATGTGCAAGATCAACCTTCTTCCTCAACCTTGGTGCATCCCCCAACTCAAGATGACGAACAGGTTCATCAAAAGGAGGCGTGTGATCAAGGGGGAGCACAAGATGATCATGTGATGGAGGAAGAAGCGCAACCGGCACCTCCAACCCAAGTTCGAGCGATGATTCAAAGGGATCATCCCGTCGACCAAATTCTGGGTGACATTAGCAAGGGAGTAACTACTCGGTCTCGATTAGTTAATTTTTGTGAACATTACTCCTTTGTCTCCTCTATTGAGCCTTTCAGGGTAGAGGAGGCCTTGCTAGATCCGGATTGGGTGTTGGCCATGCAGGAGGAACTTAACAACTTCAAGCGCAATGAAGTTTGGACGCTGGTGCCTCGTCCCAAACAAAATGTTGTGGGAACCAAGTGGGTGTTCCGCAACAAACAAGACGAGCACGGAGTGGTGACAAGGAACAAGGCTCGACTTGTGGCAAAAGGTTATGCCCAAGTCGCAGGTTTGGACTTTGAGGAGACTTTTGCTCCTGTGGCTAGGCTAGAGTCTATTCGTATTTTGCTAGCATATGCCGCTCACCATTCTTTCAGGTTGTACCAAATGGATGTGAAGAGCGCTTTCCTCAACGGGCCAATAAAGGAGGAGGTGTACGTGGAGCAACCCCCTGGCTTCGAGGATGAGCGGTACCCCGACCACGTGTGTAAGCTCTCTAAGGCGCTCTATGGACTTAAACAAGCCCCAAGAGCATGGTATGAATGCCTTAGAGATTTCTTAATTGCTAATGATTTCAAGGTTGGGAAAGCCGATCCAACTCTTTTCACTAAGACTTGTGATGGTGATTTGTTTGTGTGCCAAATTTATGTCGATGACATAATATTTGGTTCTACTAATCAAAAGTCTTGTGAAGAGTTTAGCAGGGTGATGACGCAGAAATTCGAGATGTCGATGATGGGCGAGTTGAACTACTTCCTTGGGTTCCAAGTGAAGCAACTCAAGGACGGCACCTTCATCTCCCAAACGAAGTACACGCAAGATTTGCTAAAGCGGTTTGGGATGAAGGACGCCAAGCCCGCAAAGACTCCGATGGGAACCGACGGACACACCGACCTCAACAAAGGAGGTAAGTCCGTTGATCAAAAAGCATACCGGTCAATGATAGGGTCTTTACTTTATTTATGTGCTAGTAGACCGAATATTATGCTTAGCGTATGCATGTGTGCTAGATTTCAATCCGATCCTAAGGAGTGTCACTTGGTGGCGGTGAAGCGAATTCTTAGATATTTAGTCGCTACGCCTTGCTTCGGGATCTGGTATCCAAAGGGGTCTAACTTTGACTTGATTGGGTACTCAGATTCCGACTATGCTGGATGTAAGGTCGATAGGAAGAGTACATCGGGGACGTGCCAATTCTTAGGAAGGTCCCTGGTGTCATGGAACTCTAAGAAACAAACTTCCGTTGCCCTATCCACCGCTGAGGCCGAGTACGTTGCCGCAGGTCAGTGTTGCGCGCAACTACTTTGGATGAGGCAAACCCTCCGGGACTTTGGCTACAATCTGAGCAAAGTCCCACTCCTATGTGACAATGAGAGTGCTATCCGAATAGCGGAAAATCCTGTTGAGCACAGCCGCACAAAGCACATTGACATCCGGCATCACTTTTTGAGAGACCACCAGCAAAAGGGAGATATCGAAGTGTTTTATGTTAGCACCGAGAACCAGCTAGCCGATATCTTCACCAAGCCTTTAGATGAGAAGACCTTTTGCAGGCTGCGTAGTGAGCTAAATGTCTTAGATTCGCGGAACTTGGATTGAATTGTAGCATACATGTATTTATGCTGTTGATCATGTTCATTCTGCATTTTGTTGCTTATTATGGTGCTCAAGTTGTACAAACACTCCCTGGACCTCACAAGTCCGTTGCAAAGTGATGCACATGTTTAGGGGGAGATGTGTTACAACTTGACCCTTTGAGACTAACCATAAGCTTGAGTTTGCTTGTTTTAGTCTCAAAGGAGAATTGAAAGGGAAATGGTGGACTTGAACCGTGAAAGACTTCCACTGCACTCCGATGAGAGGGTAACCTATTCCAAGTCCATCTCATGAACTCTTATTGCCAATTGCTCTTAATTGAAGACTTTTGTGAGGCAATGGGGTTAAAGGGGCCAAGATTTATCCCGTTTTGGTGCTTGATGCCAAAGGGGGAGAAAATAAAGGGCCAAAGTGATAAATGGATCAGCTACCACTTGAAAGATTTTGAAAATAGTAGAATAGAGCTTTTGGAGATTTTGAAAATAGTAGAATAGAGCTTTTGGTTTGTCAAAACTCTTTTGTTGTCTCTCTTGTCAAAAGTTGGCTTCTTGTGGGGAGAAGTATTGATTATGGGAAAAAGGGGGAGTTTTTGATCAAACTCTTTTGGAATGACTCTCTTTATGCTTCAACATGTGTGTTTGACTTAGAGATAGAGATTTGAGTTTGATTTGCAAAAACAAACCAAGTGGTGGCAAAGGATGATCCATATATGCCAAAATTGATTCAAAATAAATTTGAGTTATTATTTGAAGTGTTTTTGTACTTGTTCAACTTGCTTTATGTTGTGTTGGCATAAATCACCAAAAAGGGGGAGATTGAAAGGGAAATGTGCCCTTGGGCCATTTCTAAGTATTTTGGTGATTTAGTGTCCAACACAAGTGCCTAATTGCAAAATGGTGGACAAAGTACAAATCAAGGATAAAGGTATGTTTCTAAGCCTTAGTACATTTGTTTTGAGTACTAATATACTTGTCTAAGTGTTAGAAACAGAAAGTAGAAGAAAAGAAGAAGAGGAGAAAAGACTTGGCTGTGTGCTGCCAAGTCTCAGCTCGGCCTGGAGCACCGGACTGTCCGGTGTGCACCGGACAGTGTCCGGTGCGCCAGGCTGACTCGGCTCGAACTGGCTGCTCTCGGGAATTCGCCGACGGCGTACGGCTAAAATTCACCGGACTGTCCGGTGTGCACCGGACTGTCCGGTGAGCCAACGGTCGGCCAGGGCCAACGGTCGGCCGCGCAATCCGCGCGGGACACGTGGCCGAGCCAACGGTCGGAAGACGGCACCGGACTGTCCGGTGTGCACCGGACTGTCCGGTGCGCCAACGGCTCGCAGATCTCCAACGGGCTGCAACGGTCGGCAGCGCCAGAAAAGGAAACAAATCGGGCACCGGACACTGTCCGGTGTGCACCGGACTGTCTGGTGCCCCTGTCGACAGAAGGCCAGGATAGCCTTCCGGAATTGCTCTCAACGGCTCCTAGCTGCCTTGGGGCTATAAAAGGAGCCCCTAGGCGCATGGAGGAGTTACACAAGCAACCTTTGAGCATTCTTGATCATCCACACTATGTCTCTGCGCATTCGTTTGTGTTTCTAAGTGATTCGAGCTCTGTTCTAAGTGAGAACTCTGAGATAGTCTTGTGAGCTCGATTCTTGGCCGTGTGTGCGCGCTTTTGCTGTGGATTTGTGTGTGTTGCTTCCCTCCCTTACTCTGTGCTTCTTTGTGATCATACACTTGTAAGGGCAAGAGACTCCAATTTGTGGAGATTCCTTGCAAACGGGATAGTGAAAGGCAAACAAAACACCGTGGTATTCAAGTGGGTCTTTGGACCGCTTGAGAGGGGTTGATTGCAACCCTCGTCCGTTGGGACGCCACAACGTGGAGTAGGCAAGCGTTGGTCTTGGCCGAACCACGGGATAAACCACCGTGTCACATCTGTGCTTGATCTTTTGTGGTATTGTGTTTTGTTGAGATTTCACCTTAGCCACTTGGCAATAATCGTGCTAACACTTAACAAGTTTTTGTGGCTTAAGTTTGAAGTTTTTACAGGATCACCTATTCACCCCCCCCCCCTCTAGGTGCTCTCAATCCCATGACCCTCTGTACGCCTTTCAAGTCCTTGATGGGCCCCATGCTAGTGATGGCTGCGATCTTCTCCGGGTTGGCTTCGATGCCCCGCTCGGAGACGATGAATCCCAAGAGCATGCCTCGGGGTACCCCGAAAACACACTTTTCGGGATTGAGCTTGACGCCTTTCGCCTTGAGACATCGGAATGTCTCTTCAAGGTCGGAAAGGAGGTCGGAGGCTTTCCTCGTCTTGACTACGATGTCATTGACGTAGGCCTCGACCGTGCGGCCAATGTGTTCACCAAACACATGGTTCATGCATCGCTGGTACGTCGCGCCCGCATTCCTCAAGCCGAACGGCATGGTGACATAGCAGTACATGCCGAAGGGTGTGATGAAAGAAGTCACGAGCTGATCGGACTCTTTCATCCTGATTTGGTGATACCCCAAGTAGGCATCGAGGAAAGACAGGGTTTCGCACCCAGCAGTGGAATCCACGATTTGGTCGATGCGAGGCAGAGGGTAGGGAACCTTCGGACATGCTTTGTTGAGACCAGTGTAGTCTACACACATCCGCTATTTCCCCCCTTTCTTTCTCACAAGCACAGGGTTGGCAAGCCATTCGGGATGGAATACCTCCTTGATGAACCCTGCCGCCATTAGCTTGTGGATCTCCTCGCCTATGGTTCTGCGCTTCTCCTCGTCGAATCGGCGCAGAGGCTGCTTGACGGGTCGGGCTCCAGCTCGGATGTCCAGCGAGTGCTCGGCGACATCCCTCGGTATGCCGGGCATGTCCGAGGGACTCCACGCGAAGACGTCGGCGTTCGCGCAGAGAAAGTCGACGAGCACTGCTTCCTATTTGGGACCAAGCTCGGAGCCGATCCGGACTTGCTTGGAGGCATCACTGCTGGGGTCGAGGGGGACGGACTTAACCGTCTCCGCTGGCTCAAAGTTGCCGGCGTGACGCTTCATGTCTGGCACCTCCTTCAAGAGACTCTCCAGGTCGGCGATGAGGGCCTCGGACTCGGCGAGGGCCTCGGCGTACTCCACGCACTCCACGTCGCATTCGAACGCGTGTTTGTACGTGGGGCCGACGGTGATGACCCCGTTGGGGCCCGGCATCTTGAGCTTCAGGTAAGTGTAGTTGGGGACGGCCATGAACTTCGCGTAGCATGGCCTCCCCAGTACCGCGTGTTAGGTTCCTCGGAACCCGACCACCTCGAACGTCAGGGTCTCCCTTCGGAAGTTGGAGGGTGTTCCGAAGCAGACGGGAAGGTTGAGCTGTCCGTGGGGCTGGACGCGCTTCCCGGGAATGATCCCATGGAAGGGCGCAGCGCCTGCCCGGACAGAGGACAAATCGACACGCAGGAGCCCGAGGGTCTCGGCGTAGATGATGTTGAGGCTGCTGCCTCCGTCCATGAGGACCTTGGTGAGCCTGACGTCGCTAATGATGGGGTCGACGACGAGCGGGTATTTCCCCGGGCTCTGCACATGGTCGAGGTGGTCGGCTTGGTCGAAGGTGATGGGCTTGTCGGACCAGTCTAGGTAGACTGGCGCCGCCACCTTCACCGAACAGACCTCCCGGCGCTCTTGCTTGCGGTGCCGAGCCGAGGCGTTTGCCACATGCCCACCATAGATCATGAAGCAGTCGCGGACCTCGGGGAACTCTCCTGCCTGGTGATCTTCCTTCTTGTCGTTGTCGCGGGCCTTGCCACCCTCAGCGGGTGGCCCGACCCTGTGGAAGTGGCGCCGAAGCATGACGCACTCCTCAAGGGTGTGCCTGACGAGCCCCTGGTGATAGGGGCACGGCTCCTTGAGCATCTTGTCGAAGAGGTTGGCACCTCCGGGGGGTTTCCGAGGGTTCTTGTACTCGGCGGCGGCGACAAGGTCTGCGTCGGCGGCGTCGCGTTTCGCTTGCGACTTCTTCTTGCCCTTCTTCTTGGCGCCGCGCTGAGTTGACGCCTCGGGAGTATCTTCCGATGGGCGGCCCTGGGGCTGCTTGTCCTTTCGGAAGATAGCCTCGACCGCCTCCTGGCCGGAGGCGAACTTGGTGGCGATGTCCATCAGCTCGCTCGCTGAAAGCTCTCTTGTGAGTTTTGGTGTTTGGATGACAACTCAATTAAAGGACTAACAAGTGTACTAAGTGTTGAACAGGTGCCTAAGGTAAAGCTAACAGGGTTCAACACAAGAGAACAAATGTGATGGTCCAAGAACTGGATTATGGATACATAATGGACATCACAAGTAAGATGGACATTGCATAAAGTGAGACTCGGGTGCGAAGCTCGGAGACAACTGATCAAGCCAAGGACGGAGGCAAGAGAAGCTTCGAGGTACCAAGTGCACGGGAGAAGGTCAAGGAGGCTGAGGAACCCAAAGCCAAGGGTGAAGAAGAAGGCTTGCAAAGTCAAGGGTGATCGAGTTGAGAAGAGCTATAGCACATCAAGGATCACTACATAAGGACGTGACTTACAACCAATGAGGTAACAGCTACAGTTATGTGGTGTAAGTCATAAGGCTCAAGACCAAGCTCTAAGAAAGAGATCAAGGTCACTAGAAGGAGAACAAGTGTCAAAACCAGAACTGGAAGCAGCCCAAAAGAGCTAAGTTCACCTTAATCCTTAGTTTGGGTTGTTCCTATGTTTGGAGATGTTCTATGTGACCTTTGCAGGATGTTGGAGCTAAGAAATGTCAATCTAGATCAAGTTAAGCCGACTTGATGATTTATGAGTCCGACATCAAAGCTCAAGCATGAGAAATACTATGGATGTAATAATTAAGAGAAGGTATGTTTCTAGCCTTAGTACATTGGTTTTGTGTACTAATATATTTGTCTAAGTGTTAGAAACAGAAAGAAGAAGAAGAGAGAAGAGGAGAAAATACTTGGCTGAGTGCAGCCAAGACTTAGCTCGGTCTGGAGCACCGGACTGTCCGGTGTGCACCGGACAGTGTCCGGTGCGCCAGACTGACTCGGAGCGAACTGGCCGCTCTCGGGAATTCGCCGACGGCGCACGGCTAAAATTCACCGGACTGTCCGGTGTGCACCGGACTGTCCGGTGAGCCAACGGTCGGCCGGGCCAACGGTCGGCTGCGGAATCTGCGCGCGACACGTGGCCGGGCCAACGGTCGGAAGGGGGCACCGGACTGTCCGGTGTGCACCGGACATGTCCGGTGCGCCAACGGCTCCCAGATCTGCAACGGTCGGCAGCGCCATTTTAGGAAAGAAATCGGGCACCGGACAGTGTCCGGTGTGCACCGGACTGTCCGGTGCACCACCCGACAGAAAGCTGATATTGCCTTCCAAATGAAGTCCAACGGCTCCTAGGCCCCTTGGGTCTATAAAAGGGACTCCTAGGCGCCTCCAAGAAGAAAAGAAGAGCAGCCAACAAGTGTAGACATCACTGGAATCAATTCTCGCTCTCCCTCTTGTGTGTAACTCTATGTTTTGTGTAGAAGGCACAACTATAAGCCTTTAGAGAGAGGATTAGTGCTGCTAAGAGCTAGTGCAAGATCTTGAGCATATCGTTACTCTGCCGGGGTGCTGCCAAGAAGTTTGTAAGCAGCCGCGGTTCTGTTGTAACCCCACTCAATAGTGAAAGGCTCTATCTGTCATACTGACAGATCTGAGCAAACGGAGGAAGGAGTTGAAATAGACTCCAAGCCCAGGTGTGGCTAACTCCAACGAGGACTAGGCAAGCATTTCAGGCTTGGCTGAACCTCGGGATAAATCCTTGCGTCTGTGTGCTCTGTTCTGTATTGTACTCTGACTCTCTGTCTTACTCGCTTATATATCTGCACTTCACTACTTACTTGTGGTACTAGTTTTCCTTGAAGTGCAGGATATTCGTAAGACAGGAACTTCAATTCCACTGCAACCTACTCGAAGGATTCTTCACTCCACTGCGATCCTGTCTTCGAGTAGAGTAAGATTTAAGTTTTAAAGTGATAATTTTTATTCGCCTATTCACCCCCCCCCCTCTAGGCGACATCTAGATCCTGTTCCCAGGCCAAAGGGAACTTTCAATTGGTATCAGAGCTAGGCCTCTCCAGTGTGGGCTTAGCCGTCCGGAGATGATGATGTCGTCACAAGAGGTAACTGTAGAGCTTCTTCTAGGCGATGGTTCTAATTACAAATCTTGGTCTGTCTCTATTTACAAAGCATTCATGAATGTTGATTCTGATTTGAGACAGATCTTTAGGAGAAGTATTTTTCCATCTGATATTAGTAAAAATCCCTCTAATGATGAACTAAGATGTTTTTCTCTCAATCACCGTGCTTGCAGCATCTTAGTTGATTCTCTTTCTAGAGGTGCTTATTTTGCCATCATGAGTAGTGGTAATGATTTAATTGTTAATGCTCATGATTTATGGAATAGAATTAAAGTAAAATATTGTGTGGCAAATTGTACTGCTTCTACTCCCTATATTGCTTGTGATACTAACCTTTCAAAGGGAGAAGAACAAGAACGATGGCATCCAAACGATGAATCCACCTCACCGACAGGTTTGTCTTCCACTAGTTATAAATGTCTTATTGCTAACAATGATAGTGGAGACGAAAGCGATGATGAGGAGGAATATGAGGATGATAGCGAGGATGAGTCTTCATCACCACTAGGTACATTTTCCTGTATTGCTTCCACTAATAATAATGACAGGGAAAATGATACCAATAATGTGGAAGAAGAGGAGATTCGCCGTTTCTACATCCATCTCAACAAAGAGGACAAAGCTCTTTTGGTTAAGTTGTTGAGAAGGAACAAGGAACAAGGCGAGACGCTTCTCAGGCTAGAGGAGACCCTCATCAAAACCAACAACAGCCTGGAGAAGATGACCAAAGAACATGAGGAGCTAAAGTGCTCTCATGACGATTTGGTCCAACGGTATGAATCTATTTTATTTGAGCAAAGAAATAATGATGATGTTTTATCCTGTGTTGCTCAACTTAAAATGGAAAACGCCATGCTTAAGAGTCAAGTAGAAATTCTAAATTTAGAAAAACTTGCTCTAGGTGAAGAGTATGATATGTTGTCATATTCTCATAATGAATTAGTTGATGACCATATCATGCTTAATGTTGCTCATGAGGTTGTAATTGCGAACTTAAAGTCATGTGAACCTCATTCTCGCACGTATGCGCATTTGAATTGTATATCACCATGTGCTAACCCCTGTTGCTCAAAAGAAAGCCAATCATTGATTGAGCAACAAGTTTTAGGGTCACAAAAGAAATTGTGTGGGAACAAGAAGCAAAGACAACTGAGGAGAAGACACATTGCTCAACTCTCTCAAGATATCCACGGGCGCGTGGTGAAGAAGCTTGAGAAAGGAAAAACTACAGCAAGTGTCAAGCTCAATAAGAAAAATGTTCCTAAAGATGAAGAAATCAACATGAGCTTGGAAAAAGGTAAAGATTCAATTAATCATGTTGTTTGCACTGACCTTCTCTCCATGTCATTCAAGTACAAAAAGGGAAAAGGAAAAAGGAAGTGTTTCAAGTGCAAGAAGTTAGGCCACCTCATCGCGTCTTGTCCTTACAAAGACAAGAATGAAGGGACAAGGAGTTGTTTTGGATGCAACAATAAGGACCATATTATTACTTCATGTCCGGTCATGAAGAATCAAGGATGTGCATCCTCCAAGATGACCCTCACCAAGGAAAATGGCAAACAGCAAGCGTCATGTCAGGTTGAGCGACGCTTCTGCTACAAGTGTGGTGAGCAGGGTCATATATCAAAGGTATGTTATAAAGGTAAGATTCCTAAAGAAGTGAATATGTGTCAATCTCATTCACTTAGGAGACCCAAATCATACACTTGTGCTAGATCTATAATGAGAACACCTAGAACTAGCACAAAAGCCATTTGGGTACCAAAGGCACATTTAGATGATCATTATGGACCCATCCCGAGATGGGTACCAAACTGTGCTAACTAGACCTTGCAGGTGCCTTGAGATGGACTGGAGACCATGGGAGAGCTTAAAACGGTTATCTAAAACTCTATGCTTAAGCTGTTAATTGTTTTGGTGTTTATTGACCCAAGGTTGAATTATTGTGAAACACTAATCCCATGTTCATCTCAAGTGAAACAAGGTGTATAGGTCCTGAATCATTATTGGTGAATCAAGTAAAGGACTTTGATGAGAATCTACAACTTGCTCTCCAAAGGATGGTACCCGTGTATTTTAAGTACATGATTTAGTATTGTTCTTAAGTTGGCTTGTTGTGCTACCTGTCTTTGGAGTAGTTATGCTTTATGATTGTCTGTGTTAAATGAATCATAATGATGTTTGCTTAATCATGACTGGTGCTATATAGGATATATCTTTTGAATCATTCATGGGTAGCTCTTTCATTTGTTATATCCACAACGATTAACTCTCTTGGTGTATATGGATAAACCTGTAACTTTTTGTAAGTCATGCTATGTGCAATTATGACATTTTGTTTAGTCCATGTTCACATGATTACCCTAGTTTGGTACTGTGTGAATTTCAAATCCATGTCGTGCCCTTTTGAGCTATGAGGTGCATGAGCAAAAGGAGCCCTGAATTGGTGATAACAAGTGCTCTCATAAAGGCAAAGGTATGGAACATGGAACTGTGCAATTTTATTGAATATCTTGAAGTTCCATTGATAGTGATCATAGTTGTGTTCTTGCATTTCAATTGGTAGTATCGTGGCTTAGGAGACTTATGCCTTTAAAAGGTTGTTTCTTTTGTGCACCTAAGAAACCTCCTTAATTATGACATGCTTAGATAATTCGCTTTATATACATGATTGTGTTGATCTTCAATTGGTATATGCAATGATAGTTAAATATGAAGCATGTCTAAGTAACGTGTAAATGTTATACTTCCTTGAGTATTGAATTGGCTTAGGTGCCACTGAGGCATGCATTGTTGAATATTAGTCAACCTTTCATTTAGCCTTCAATTGGTGTTAAGTGGTTGTTCAATTGATATTCAAGTTGGCATCATTGTGTGATGAAAATGATAGAGTATGTTGTGATCCCCTCTAGTTCTAAGGAAGCTAGAATGTGCAAAGTGCAAGTCATTCAAATACTTGATGCACAACTTGAGGGGGAGCACACATAACTTGTGTCTTTTGAGACTAACTGGTTCTTGAGCAATCTTGTACAGTCTCAAGGTTGAAAAGAGAAGATGAGCATGAAAGGGAGCAATCAGGACTTGGGTACCTCTGTAAGTCAAGTAATTGGTATCTTAAGTCATGAGTAATTGTATATCTTTAGATTGCTCATGCTCTATAATATCTGGTGATAATAGATGTTTTTTTTTTCTTAAATATCATGGAGCCATGATAATAAATGAACTTGCAATTGGTATCTTTCAATTGGTAGCTATGATAGTTTGCTTCATTTGACATCTCTTGATAATCATTAGAATAGAAGTTTCTTCTTGTGCCCAATACTATAACTTGTTCTAAGTTTGGTGTCTTAGCAACAAGGAAAAGTTAGGATAAAGAATCAGGCACAAGTGTGGAGAAGCTCCCGAGAGATTAACTACTTTCAAGATGGGAAGTACACTACAACATGGTAAAGGTACAAAGGGAGTAAATCTTTTTGCATATATGTATCTTACCTAAATGTTGATAGTGCATATGTTCAATAAGTAAGGGGGAGTTTTAGATAGTCGTTTTTCCCCTTGACACCCTGCTGTCCCTTGACATAATCCTATGTTCTTGCTCGAGTATGGTTTTTGGTGTTTGATGTCAAAGGGGGAGAATTTGTGCATTAAAGCTTATCTCAACCTGAGAGGAAAGCTTATCCTAAGGGGTGTGTTAGTTTAAGAAGGGGTGTGTTAGTTTAAGCTTTGCTAGTGTGTTATTCATATGCTTCCTGCAGTATTATATGTGTTGCATCATATGGACTAGTGCTTCCGTTGCTATGAATTATTTGGCCTCTTCCGTTGCTATAAATTATTTGGCCTCTATAGTGTAATAGATAGTCATGTGGTTAATGGTGCTTTAAGATTGTCATGGTGCTTTAAGATTGTCTTAAAATTTAGTGTCTTAGTTTGAATTGGTATTAGGTTGAATTGGTATCTTAAGGGTGAATAGTGGTAGGTTGATATTCCTGTGATATATCCACTAATTTGAATAGTGTTTAACTCTGATTATGTGCATTTGTGTGTTATAGCATCATGGTTTGATTCTAGATACAATGCATTCCAAAATTGCTAAGATATAGAAATGTTTCGAATTGCCTAAGTATGTGCAAATTGGCGTCTGAGGCCAAAATTATGTTTTTAAAGTAAGCACATATTTAGGGGGAGCATTCTATAAACTTAGAATTCAAAATTTGTGCTTCAAATCTTATTCTCATGTAAGCTTTAATTGTGTTGCCATCAATCACCAAAAAGGGGGAGATTGAAAGCTCTCTTGTGAGTTTTGGTGTTTGGATGACAACTCAATTAAAGGACTAACAAGTGTACTAAGTGTTGAACAGGTGCCTAAGGTAAAGCTAACAGGGTTCAACACAAGAGAACAAATGTGATGGTCCAAGAACTGGATTATGGATACATAATGGACATCACAAGTAAGATGGACATTGCATAAAGTGAGACTCGGGTGCGAAGCTCGGAGACAACTGATCAAGCCAAGGACGGAGGCAAGAGAAGCTTCGAGGTACCAAGTGCACGGGAGAAGGTCAAGGAGGCTGAGGAACCCAAAGCCAAGGGTGAAGAAGAAGGCTTGCAAAGTCAAGGGTGATCGAGTTGAGAAGAGCTATAGCACATCAAGGATCACTACATAAGGACGTGACTTACAACCAATGAGGTAACAGCTACAGTTATGTGGTGTAAGTCATAAGGCTCAAGACCAAGCTCTAAGAAAGAGATCAAGGTCACTAGAAGGAGAACAAGTGTCAAAACCAGAACTGGAAGCAGCCCAAAAGAGCTAAGTTCACCTTAATCCTTAGTTTGGGTTGTTCCTATGTTTGGAGATGTTCTATGTGACCTTTGCAGGATGTTGGAGCTAAGAAATGTCAATCTAGATCAAGTTAAGCCGACTTGATGATTTATGAGTCCGACATCAAAGCTCAAGCATGAGAAATACTATGGATGTAATAATTAAGAGAAGGTATGTTTCTAGCCTTAGTACATTGGTTTTGTGTACTAATATATTTGTCTAAGTGTTAGAAACAGAAAGAAGAAGAAGAGAGAAGAGGAGAAAATACTTGGCTGAGTGCAGCCAAGACTTAGCTCGGTCTGGAGCACCGGACTGTCCGGTGTGCACCGGACAGTGTCCGGTGCGCCAGACTGACTCGGAGCGAACTGGCCGCTCTCGGGAATTCGCCGACGGCGCACGGCTAAAATTCACCGGACTGTCCGGTGTGCACCGGACTGTCCGGTGAGCCAACGGTCGGCCGGGCCAACGGTCGGCTGCGGAATCTGCGCGCGACACGTGGCCGGGCCAACGGTCGGAAGGGGGCACCGGACTGTCCGGTGTGCACCGGACATGTCCGGTGCGCCAACGGCTCCCAGATCTGCAACGGTCGGCAGCGCCATTTTAGGAAAGAAATCGGGCACCGGACAGTGTCCGGTGTGCACCGGACTGTCCGGTGCACCACCCGACAGAAAGCTGATATTGCCTTCCAAATGAAGTCCAACGGCTCCTAGGCCCCTTGGGTCTATAAAAGGGACTCCTAGGCGCCTCCAAGAAGAAAAGAAGAGCAGCCAACAAGTGTAGACATCACTGGAATCAATTCTCGCTCTCCCTCTTGTGTGTAACTCTATGTTTTGTGTAGAAGGCACAACTATAAGCCTTTAGAGAGAGGATTAGTGCTGCTAAGAGCTAGTGCAAGATCTTGAGCATATCGTTACTCTGCCGGGGTGCTGCCAAGAAGTTTGTAAGCAGCCGCGGTTCTGTTGTAACCCCACTCAATAGTGAAAGGCTCTATCTGTCATACTGACAGATCTGAGCAAACGGAGGAAGGAGTTGAAATAGACTCCAAGCCCAGGTGTGGCTAACTCCAACGAGGACTAGGCAAGCATTTCAGGCTTGGCTGAACCTCGGGATAAATCCTTGCGTCTGTGTGCTCTGTTCTGTATTGTACTCTGACTCTCTGTCTTACTCGCTTATATATCTGCACTTCACTACTTACTTGTGGTACTAGTTTTCCTTGAAGTGCAGGATATTCGTAAGACAGGAACTTCAATTCCACTGCAACCTACTCGAAGGATTCTTCACTCCACTGCGATCCTGTCTTCGAGTAGAGTAAGATTTAAGTTTTAAAGTGATAATTTTTATTCGCCTATTCACCCCCCCCCTCTAGGCGACATCTAGATCCTGTTCCCAGGCCAAAGGGAACTTTCACTCGCCCTGGTGGGGGTCTTGCGACCCAGCTTGCTCACCAGGTCGCGGCAGGTGGTGCCAGCGAGGAACGCGCCGATGACATCCGAGTCGGTGATGTTGGGCAGCTCGGTGCGCTGCTTCGAGAATCGTCGGATGTAGTCCCGGAGAGACTCTCTCGACTGCTGTCGGCAGCTTCGGAGGTCCTAGGAATTCCCGGGGCGCACGTACGTGCCCTGGAAATTGCCGGCGAAAGCTTGGACTAGGTCGTTCCAGTTGGAGATCTGCCCCGGAGGCAGGTGCTCCAACCAGGCGCGAGCGGTGTCGGAGAGGAACAGGGGGAGGTTGCGGATGATGAGGTTGTCATCGTCCGTTCCACCCAGCTGGCAGGCCAGACGGTAGTCCACGAGCCACAGTTCCGGTCTCGTCTCCCCCGAGTACTTTGTGATAGTAGTCGGGGGTCGGAACCGGGTCGGGAACGGCGCCCGTCGGATGGCTCGGTTGAAGGCTTGCGGACCGGGTGGTTTGGGCGAGGGACTCCGATCCTCCCCGCTGTCGTAGCGTCCCCCACGCCTGGGGTGGTAGCCTCGGCGCACCCTCTCATCGAGGTGGGCCCGACGGTCGCGGTGATGGTGCTCGTTGCCGAGGCGACCCGGGTCCGCAGGCGCGGTGTTGCGTGTGCGCCCGGTGTAGACCGAGGCTTCCCGCATGAATCGGGAAGTCGCGGCATGAGGTTCCGAGGGGTACCCCTGCCTTCGGGAGGCGGAGCTCTCGGCCCGTCGGACCGCGGCGCCTTCTAGGAGATTCTTGAGCTCTCCCTGGATTCGCCGCCCCTCGGTGGTTGATGGCTCCGGCATCGCGCGAAGAAGCATTGCTGCTGCCGCCAGGTTCTGGCCGACCCCACTGGATGCGGGTGGTGGCCTGACCCTGACGTCGTCGGTGATGCGGTGCTGGAAGCCCTGGGGTAGATGACGTATTTCTCCGGCTGGAGGTTGGCCCGCCCATGCCTGCCCGACGTCCCGACGGATCGGCTCAAGCGCTCCTGCTCCCTCGTCGAGCCTAGCCTGCACCCCGCGGATTTGCTCGAGCTGTGGGTCATGGCCCCCCGCCTGAACGGGGACCACAGCTAGCTCCCGTGGGATGTCAACGCGAGGCACCGGCCTAGGGAGGTCACCGTCCTCCGGCATGCCGAGATGGTTGCCTTCGGAGGGACCTCCTAGATCGACGTGGAAGCATTCGCGACTTGGGCCGCAGTCCTCGTCGCCGAGGCTACGGCTACCGTCGGAACAGTCGGAAAGGCAGTAGTCGCATGCGGTCATGAAGTCCCGCATGGCACTGGGGTTGCCAAGTCCAGAGAAACCCCAACAGATGTTGGGCTCGTCGTCTTCCTCAGACCCAGAGGGCCCGTAGGTCGAGACGTCCGTCAGCCGGTCCCAAGGTGACCACATAAGAAACCCCAGAGGGTTTGGACTCGCCTCTACAAGAGCGCCCGCCAAAGTGGGGCCGCTAGGCGGGTCGAGGCTGAATCCGAAAGACGTGGGATGGGAATCGGTCAGTACCTTTTGGTCGACGGGCGGCGATGAGGTCACGTCGGGGACTGACTGCGCCGTCGTCTCAGGTATGAGGGTGACGTCCAGCAAGCTTTTTGCGAGCGTGCTGGCGTCGTCCGCTTGCTCGGGATTGGCGTGTCGCGGGGAGACGGCGCTCGCCTTCGCCTCAAACGCGACGTCGATGCCCGACACGCCCCCCGTTGGGGCGCTGGGGCCGTCGACTCGCTCGACAGCCGACGAGGCGCTGCCTCCTGCTTGGCCTTGGTTGCCCCGCCTCCTCCTCCATCGGTGGGGGAGAGGACAGGGTGAGCTCGAACGTTGTTCTTCCACCACGCGGGGAATACGTCGTCGATTCCGCCGCCGGCGGGCGGGCTGTCGGCCGCCATTGTCGTTGTCGCGCGGCGGTGGAAGGAGTATCATGTCGTAGCTGCCGCCGAAGGACATGAACTCAAGACTCCCGAAACGGAGCACCGTCCCGGGTTGGAGAGGTTGCTGGAGACTGCCCATCTGGAGCTTGACGGGAAGCTGTTCGTCAACACGCAACAGGCCCCTACCTGGCGCGCCAACTGTCGGCGTTCCGAGACCGGGGGGTCCCTGAGCCGACGAGTGAATGTCGCCGCGTGCCCCAGCCCAGATGGGTCGAGCGCGAGGCCGAGCGCGAAGGGGGGAGAGCGAGGCGGCCGGAGACCGGCGCGAGAGAGGTGGGAATCCCGCGGCCTTCGTGTTTGTCCCGCGCCCAGGTCGGGTGCGCTTGCAGTAGGGGGTTACAAGCGTCCACGCTGGAGAGGGAGCGAGCGGCTTCCAGCGGGCGCCTGTCTCGTCCTCGTCCCCGCGCGGCCAACCCTCTCTAAGAGGGCCCTGGTCCTTCCTTTTATAGGCGCAAGGAGAGGATCCAGGTGTACAATGGGGGGTGTAGCAGAGTGCTATGGGTCTAGCGGAGGAGAGCTAGCGCCCTAAGTACATGCCGTTGTGGCAGCGGAGAGATTTTGGCACCCAGCTGGTGTGATGTCGTGGCCGTCAGAGGAGCGCTGGAGCCTGGCGGAGGGACAGCTGTCGGAGCGGTTGAATCCTTGCTGACGTCCTCTTGCTTCCGTAAGGGGGCTGAGAGCCGCCGTCGTCACAGAGTATGCAGGGCGCCATCATTGCCTATCTGGTGGAGCGAGCCAGATGGGACGCTGGTCTTGTTCCCTGCGGCCCGAGTCAGCTCGGGGTAGGGTGATGATGGCGCCTCCTGTTGACATGGCTGGTCTGCGCCCTAGGTTGGGCGATGTGGAAGCTCCTCCGAAGCCGAGGTCGAGTCTGTCTTCCGTGGCCGAGGTCGGGTCCGAGCCCCAGGTTCTGGCGAGGCGGAGATCGTCGGCTGGTGCCGGGGCGGAGTCCGAGCCCTGGGGTCGGGCGAAGCGGAGTTCGTCGTCTTCTGGGGCCGAGCCCAAGTCCGAGCCCTGGGTCGGGCGAGGCGAAGATCGTCGTCTTCTGGGACTTAGCCCGAGTCCGAGCCCTGGGTCGGGCGGAGTTCGCCGTCTTCCGGGACTTAGCCCGAGTCCGAGCCCTGGGTCGGGCGAGGCGGAGATCGTCGTCTTCTGGGACTTAGCCCGAGTCCGAGCCCTGGGTCGGGCGGAGTTCGCCGTCTTCCGGGACTTAGCCCGAGTCCGAGCCCTGGGTCATGCGGAGCGGAGTTCGCCGTCTTCCGGGACTTAGCCCGAGTCCGAGCCCTAGGGTCGGGCGAAGCGGAGCTTCCTATGGTGCCTTCGGCAGGGCCTGACTACCTGTCAGTCTCACTCTGTCAAGTGGCACCGCAATCGGAGTGGCGCAGGCGGCGCTGTCCTTCTGTCAGTCCGGTCAGTGGAGCGGCGAAGTGACGGCGGTCACTTCGGCTCTGCCGGCTGGGGGGCGCGCGTCAGGATAAAGGTGTCAGGCCACCTTTGCATTAAATGCTCCTGCGACTTGGTCGGTCGGTGCGGTGATTTGGTCAGGGTTGCTTCTTAGCGAAGACAGGGCCTCGGGCGAGCCGGGAACACATTCGCCGTTGGAGGGGGGCCTCGGGCGAGACGGAGATCCTCCGGGGCCGGCTGCCCTTGTCCGAGGCTAGGCTCGGGCGAGGCGTGATCGAGTCCCTCGAATGGACTGATCCCTGACTTAATCGCACCCATCAGGCCTTTGCAGCTTTGTGCTGATGGGGGTTACCAGCTGAGAATTAGGAGCCTTGAGGGTACCCCTAATTATGGTCCCCGACAATATCTATCCGGGATCGTCCCAAATTTTCGTGATGTTCGGAACATCGTTGTTCCGAAAATCGGTGCGTCTGGTGACTATTTAAAATTCATCGATCGTGCAAAGACGCATTTGAAAAGTTAGTTCAGCCCTCCGAGTTTGTCCCACACAGATTAAATAGAACTCGACGACTAAAATATTCAGTGCAAAAATATCAAGCCAAAATCAGTTTGGTTCGGTCCCTACGTTTCTCGCCAACTCCAAAACTTCAGATATAAATAACGAAATCAAGAAATATAGTTGGTTTCACAAAAAGGAACGTGAGAAGAAAATATCTCTTAATCTTCCTCCCACCGTTGTTCACTCATTTCTATTTCCTCCTGACGGACTCCCTCTGTTCCTTGCCGAGCACATGATTTTTGTTGTCGCGGATATTTTCCTTTAGCCTCATCCACCGTTGATGTGCATTTCAGAAATATCCCACCGCCTAACCTGCCTTCTCCAAATCCCAGCCACCATTGTAGCTTCCGGCCAGTAATATTTTCCACCGCGTAGCAGGATTCCTTCGTTCCTATCTCACGCGCTCAGTTCCTGCAACCTTATCCCATCGTGTGCCCCTCTCCATCGCCCTGACGCGTGCCTTCCCTGCTCCATTCTTCCCCAGTCGCGCGCAACTTTCCCTCTATCGGCACTTCTCCTCCCTGGCACTCGCCCTTACCCCTGCTCGCCGGCAGCCCCCAACTCCCTTCCCGTGGACGCCAGCAGCAGGAGCTGCTTCTTCCCTGCGTTCACGTTGCTCTGCCAGGGAGTTATTCCCCTGTGCGTTCGCCGTGGATGCCGTCCTTGCGTCCGTGTGAACTGCCTTTACTGGCATAGCCTCTTGGCTTTGTGCACCTAGTGGTCGTTGATTTGAAGCTCTAAACAGATTCGGCCACGTCCAGCACTATCCGTGTCATTGTCGTTCACCTTTGCGCTGTGTGCGACAACATCGTTGTTTCCCTTCATGTGTTCATCCTCCATCTCTGCCTCGCCATGGCGTGTCGTCATCTTTAATTTCAGTAACTCTTCCGATACGCGTCTCATCGTGTTTTGCCTCCTCGTGGTCAGCCCCATCCGGGTCATGGGGGCGGAAGATCCCAACACGGCTTCATATGGCTGTTTTTTATGCTGTTTGCGGGGTAGAGAGTTGTTGTGATAGATGGTTTTCGCCCTCTTGTCGTGTTCGCAATCCTCGTTGATCATCGCTGGTTTGAGAAAAAAAATCACCGGAAGGTATGGAGAAGAAAGCGAAGCTCAGTTTGATGCTCGCTAGGTGTTCGATCGAAGACTTTATTCGGAGACTATCAGCGTTCTCGCAAGCTTTGAGTCGTACTTACTTTGGATGAGAAATCCCTGATATTTGAGAGAAGCGAGGCCCATGTGCACCGCTCATCAAGTGCTCGGTCGAAGACTTCAATCGAAGGTCGTCATCGTTCGTGTGATGATCGAGTCAAATTGCAATATGGTGAGTTGATTCACTATTTCTATTATTAGTTCGATGGTTGGATTAGCTAGATTTAATAGTCGTGATGATTCTCGTGTTTAGAACGTGTGCTGTGTGATGAGCTCCATATTCTTACTATTTTAGGTATACTGCTCTGTGGCATTGTTCCTAAATAAATTGGAAGTGAGTAGCGCTAGCGAGCCAATTTCAGTCGAAATACGAGAAACCCCATGATAAAGTCAATGATTTTATCTGGTAGTTATCGTATTCTATATTTAGTAATAGACTGAGTGTCATGGATGAATGTTGATTTCTACTAGAATAATTTAAATGAATAGCATCGACAAGTCTGTTTCAGTTAAAATATGAGAATTTCATGATAAAGGGTCTACAATAATGTTTTAAGTCATTAGGCCTTAAAATTATGGTCTTATAAAGATCTATAGTCCTTGATAATACTCTACTTACGAGACTATGGAATAGTAATTTTAAAGCTAATTGTAAAGCTACTAATTGTTATTCTAAGTCCGAGGTATACTAGATTAATTAACCTAAGTGTCGAGGACCATAATTAGGGGTACCCTCAAGGACCCTAAATCTCAGCTGGTAACCCCCATCAGCACAAAGCTGCAAAGGCCTGATGGGTGCGATTAAGCCAAGGATCGGTCCATTCAAGGGACATGATCGTGCCTCGCCCGAGCCTAGCCTCGGGCAAGGGAAGCCGACCCCAGAGAACCTACGTCTCGCCCGAGGACCCCCCTCCAGCAACGGGCACACTATCGACTCGCCCGAGGCCCAGTCTTCACCAAGAAGCAACCTTGGCCACATCGCCACGTCGACCGACCAAATCGCAGGGGCATTCAATGCAAAGGTGGCCTGACACCTTTATCCTGACGCACGCCCTGCAGTCGACAGAGCCGAAGTGACCGCAGTCACTTCGCCGCTCTACTGACCGGTCTGACAAGAGGACAGCGCCGCCTGCGCCGCTCCGACTGCTGAGCCACCCGACAGAGTGAGGCTGACAGCAGCCAAGGCCAGCCTCGGGCATCATAGGGAACTCCGCCTCGCCTGACCCCAGGGCTTGGACTCGGGCTCAGCCCCGGAAGACGGCGAACTCCGCTCCGCCTGACCCAGGGCTCGGACTCGGGCTTAGCCCCGGAAGACGGCGAACTCCGCTCCGCCCGACCCAGGGCTCGGACTCGGGCTCAGCCCCGGAAGACGGCGAACTCCGCTCCGCCCGACCCAGGGCTCGGGCTCGGGCTTAGCCCCGGAAGACGGCGAACTCCGCTTCGCCCGACCCTAGGGCTCGGACTCAGCTCTGGCCTCAGCCGACGGTCTCCGCCTCGCTCGACCCAGGGGCTCGGACTCGACCACGACCACGGGAGACAGACTCGACCTCGACCTCGGAGGAGCCTCCCATCCTAGGGCGCGGACCGACCACGTCGACAGGAGGCGCCATCATTACCCTACCCCGAGCTGACTCAGGCTACGGGGAACAAGACTGGCGTCCCATCTGGCTCGCTCCGCCAGATAGGAAATGATGGCGCCCCGCACGCTCTGTGACGACGGCGGCTCTCGGCCCCCTTACGGAAGCAAGAGGACGTCAGCAACGACTCGACAGCCCCGACAGCTGCCCTCTTGCCAGGCTCCAGCACTCCTCCGACGGCCACGACACCACACGAACCGGGTGCCAAAACCCCTCCGGCTGCCACGATAGCATGTACTTAGGGCACTAGCTCTCCTCCGCTAGACACATAGCACTCAGCTACACCCCCCATTGTACACCTGGATCCTCTCCTTACGCCTATAAAAGGAAGGACCAGGGCCCTCTTATAGAAGGTTGACCCGCGCGGAGAAGGACGGGACGGCGCTCGCTCAAGGCCGCTCGCTCCCACTCCCGCGTGGACGCTTGTATCCCCCTACTGCAAGCGCACCCGACTCAGGCGCGGGGCTAACACGAAGGCCGCGGGATCCACTCTCTCACGTCTGCCTCCCTCCGGCTGCTTCCTTTCCCCCCTTCGCGTTCCGCCTTGCGTCGACCCATCTAAGCTGGGGCACACGGTGACAATTCACTCGTCGGTCCAGGGACCCCCCGGGTTTTGAAACACCGATAGTTGGTGCGCCAGGTAGGGGCCTGCTGCGTGTTGACGAACAGCTTCCCGTCAAGCTCCAGATGGGCAGTCTCCAGCAACCTTTCCAGCCCGGGACGGTGCTCCGTTTCGGGAATCTTGAGTTCATGTCCCTCGACGGCAGCTACGACATGATACTCCTTCCCCCGCCGTGCGACAGCGACAATGGCGGTCGACAACCCGCTCGTCGGCGGGGAAATCGACGACGCCTTCCCCACGTGGTGGAAGGACGACATTCGGGCTTGTCCCGTCCCCTCCCCCGCCGACGGAGGAGGAGGCGGGGCAACCAAGGCCAAGCGGGAAGGGGCACCTCGTTGGCTGTCGAGCGAGTCGACGGCGCCGGCGCCCCAACGGAGGGCGCGCCGGGCATCGACCTCACGTCTGAGACGAAGGTGAGCGCCGCCTCCCCGCAACACGCCAATCTCAAGCAAATGCACGACGCCAGCACGCTCGCGAGGGACTTGCTGGGCGTCACCCTCGTACCTGAGACAACGGTGCAGTCAGTCCTGGACGCGACCTCGCCACCGACCGTCTACCGAAAGGTACCGACCGATTCCCATCTCGCGTCTTTTGGATTCGGCCTCGACCCACCAAGCGACTCCGCTTCGGTGAGCACTCTCTTAGAGGCGAGTCCAGACCCTCTGGGGTATCGTGTGCGGTCACCCTGAGACCGACTGACGGCCGACTCGACCTACGAGCCCTCGAGGTCCGAGGAAGATGGCGAGCCCGACCTCTGTTGGGATTTCTCCGGACTTGGTAACCCCAGTGTCGTGCGGGACTTCATGACCGCATGTGACTACTTTCTTTCCGACTGTTCCGATGGCAGCCGTGGCCTCGACAATGAGGACCGCAGCCCAAGTCGTGAATGTTTCCACGTCGATCTAGGGGGTCCCGGCGAAGGCAACCATCTTGGTATGCCGGAAAACGGTGATCCCCCTAGGCCTGCGCCTCACGTCGACATCCCTCGGGAGCTAGCTGTGGTCCCCGTCCCAGCGGGGGGTCCTGACCCACAGCTCGAGCATATCTGCGAGAGGCAGGCCAGGCTCGACGAGGGAGCAGGAACGCTTGTGCCGATCCGCCGAGACATCGGGCAGGAATGGGCGGTCCAACCCCCGGCCGGAGAAGCGCGTCATCTCCCCTAGGACATCCAGCACCGCATCGCCGACGACGTCAGGGTGAGGCCGCCGCCGGATTCCAGCGGAGTCGGCCGGAACCTGGCTGCAGCGGCAGTACTCCTCCGCGCGATGCCGGAGCCATCAACCACCGAAGGGTGACGTATCCAGGGAGAGCTCGAGAATCTCCTGGAGGACGCCGCGGTCCGACGGGCCGAAAGCTCTGCCTCCCGAAGGCAGGGGTTCCCCTTGGAACATCACGCCGCGACTTCCCGATTCATGCGGGAAGCCTCGGTCCACTCCGGGCGCACGCGCAACACAGCACCTGCGGCCCCGGGTCGCCTCGGCAACGAGCGCCATCATCACGGCTGTCGGGCCCACCTCGACGACAGGGCATGCCGAGGCTACCACCCCAGGCGTGGGGGACGCTACGACAGCGGGGAGGATCGGAGTCCTTCGCCCGAACCACCCGGTCCGCAGGCTTTCAGCCGCGCCATACGACGGGCACCGTTCCTGACCCAGTTCCGAACCCCGACTACTATCACAAAGTACTCGGGGGAGACGAGACCAGAACTATGGCTCGTGGACTATCGGCTGGCCTGCCAACTGGGTGGAACGGACGATGACAACCTCATCATCCGCAACCTCCCCCTGTTCCTCTCCGACACCGCTCGAGCCTGGCTAGAGCACCTGCCCCCGGGGCAGATCTCCAACTGGGACGACTTGGTCCAAGCCTTCGCCGGCAATTTCTAGGGCACGTACGTGCGCCCTGGAAACTCCTGGGATCTCCGAAGCTGCCACCAGCAGCCGGGAGAGTCTCTCCGGGATTACATCCGGCGATTCTCGAAGCAGCGCACGGAGCTGCCCAACGTCACCGATTCAGATGTCATCGGCGCGTTCCTCGCCGGCACCACCTGCCGCGACCTAGTGAGCAAGCTGGGTCGCAAGACCCCCACCAGGGCGAGCGAGCTGATGGACATTGCCACCAAGTTCGCCTCTGGCCAGGAGGCGGTTGAGGCCATTTTCTGGAAGGACAAGCAGCCCCAGGGCCGCCCACCGGAAGATGCTTCCGAGGCGTCAACTCAGCGCAGCGCCAAGAAGAAGGGCAAGAAGAAGTCGCAAGCGAAACGCGACGCCGCCGACGTGGACCTTGTCGCCACCGCCGAGCACAAGAACCCTCAGAAACCTCCCGGAGGTGCCAACCTCTTCGACAAGATGCTCAAGGAGCCGTGCCCCTATCATCAGGGGCCCGTCAAGCACACCCTTGAGGAGTGTGCCATGCTTCGACGACACTTCCACAAGGCCAGGCCACCCGCGGAGGGTGGCAAGGCCCTCGACAACGCAAAGGAGGAAGATCACAAGGCAGGAGGGTTCCCCGAGGTCCGCGACAGCTTCATGATCTATGGCGGGCAAGTGGTGAATGCCTCGGCTCGGCACCGCAAGCAAGAGCGTCGGGAGGTCTGCTCGGTAAAGGTGGCAGCGCCAGTCTACCTAGACTGGTCCGACAAGCCCATCACCTTCGACCAGGCCAACCATCCAGACTACGTGCCGAGCCCGGGGAGATACCCACTCGTTGTCGACCCCATCATCGGCGACGTCAGGCTCACCAAGGTCCTCATGGACGGAGGCAGCAGCCTCAACATCATCTACGCCGAGACCCTCGGGCTCCTGTGGATCGATCTATCCTCGGTCCGGACGGGCGCTGCGCCTTTCCACGGGATCGTCCCCGGGAAGCGCGTTCGACCCCTCGGACAACTCGACCTACCCGTCTGCTTCGGGATGCCCTCCAACTTTCGAAAGGAGACCCTCACGTTCGAGGTGGTCGAATTTCGAGGAACCTACCACACAGTGCTGGGGAGGCCATGCTACGCCAAGTTCATGGCCGTCCCCAACTACACCTACCTCAAGCTCAAGATGTCGGGCCCCAACGGGGTCATCACCGTCGGGCCCACGTACCGACACGCATACGAATGCGATGTGGAGTGCGTGGAGTACGCCGAGGCCCTCGTCGAATCCGAGGCCCTCATCGCTGACCTGGAGAGCCTCTCTAGGGAGGCACCCAACGTGAAGCGCCACGCCGGCAACTTCGAACCAGTGGAGACGGTCAAGTCCGTCCCTCTCGACCCCAGCAACGACGCCTCCAAGCAGATCCGGATCGGCTCCGAGCTCGACCCCAAATAAGAAGTAGTGCTCGTCGACTTTCTCTGCGCAAACGCCGACGTTTTCGCGTGGAGTCCCTCGGACATGCCCGGCATACCGAGGGAAGTCGCCGAGCACTCTCTGGATATTCGAGCTGGGGCCCGACCCGTGAAGCAGCCTCTGCGCCGATTCGACGAAGAAAAGCGCAGAGCCATAGGCGAGGAGATCCACAAGCTACTGGCGACAGGGTTCATCAAAAAGGTATTCCATCCCGAATGGCTTGCCAACCCTGTGCTTGTGAGAAAGAAAGGGGGGAAATGGCGGATGTGTGTAGACTACACTGGTCTAAACAAAGCATGTCCAAAGGTCCCCTACCCTCTGCCTCGCATCGATCAGATCGTGGATTCCACTGCTGGGTGCGAAACCCTGTCTTTCCTTGATGCCTACTCAGGGTATCACCAGATCAGGATGAAGGAGTTCGACCAGCTCGCGACTTCATTCATCACACCCTTCGGCATGTACTGCTATGTTACAATGCCGTTTGGTTTGAGGAATGCGGGGGCGACGTACCAGCGATGCATGAACCATGTGTTTGGCGAACACATCGGCCGAACGGTCGAGGCCTACGTCGATGACATCATAGTCAAGACGAGGAAAGCCTCCGACCTCCTTTCCGACCTTGAAGTGACATTCCGATGTCTTAAGGCGAAAGGCATGAAGCTTAATCCCAAAAAGTGTGTCTTCGGTGTCCCCCGAGGCATGCTCTTGGGGTTCATCGTCTCCGAGCGGGGCATCGAAGCCAACCCGGAGAAGATTGCAGCCATCACCAGCATGGGGCCAATCAAGGACTTGAAAGGCGTACAGAGGGTCATGGGATGTCTCGCGGCTCTAAGCTGCTTCATCTCCCGCCTCGGCGAAAGAGGTCTGCCTCTGTACCGCCTCTTAAGGAAAGCTGAGTGCTTCACTTGGACTCCCGAGGCCGAGGAAGCCCTCGGGAACCTTAAGGCGCTCCTCACGAACGCGCCCATCTTGGTGCCCCCCGCTGTCGGAGAAGCCCTCTTGATCTACGTCGCCGCAACCACCCAGGTGGTTAGCGCCGCGATCGTGGTTGAGAGACGAGAAGAAGGGCATGCATTGCCCGTCCAGAGGCTAGTCTACTTCATCAGTGAGGTACTGTCCCAGACCAAGATCTGCTACCCACAAATCCAGAAGCTGCCGTACGCGGTGATCCTGACATGGCGGAAGTTGCGACACTACTTCGAGTCTCATCCGGTGACTGTGGTGTCATCCTTCCCCCTGGGAGAGATCATCCAGTCCCGAGAGGCCTCGGGTAGGATTGCGAAGTGGGCGGTGGAGATCATGGGCGAGACGATCTCGTTCGCCCCCCGGAAGGCCATCAAGTCCCAGGTCCTGGCGGACTTCGTGGCTGAATGGGCCGACACCCAGCTCCCGACGGCTCCGATCCAACCAGAGCTCTAGACCATGTTTTTCGATGGGTCGCTGATGAAGACGGGGGCCGGCGCAGGCCTCCTCTTCGTCTCGCCCCTCAGGAAGCACCTACCCTACGTGCTACGCCTCCACTTCCCGGCGTCCAACAATGTGGTAGAGTACGAGGCTCTGGTAAACAGGTTGTGAATCGCCATCGAGCTAGGGGTCCGACGCCTCGACGCTCGCGGTGACTCGCGGCTCGTCATCGACCAAGTCATGAAGAACTCCCACTGCCGCGACCCGAAGATGGAAGCCTACTGCAATGAGGTTCGGCGCCTGGAAGACAAGTTCTACGGGCTCGAGCTCAGCCACATCGCCCGACGCTACAACGAGACTGCGGACGAGCTGGCTAAACTAGCCTCGGGACGAACAACAGTTCCCCCGGACGTATTCTCCCGAGACCTGCATCAACCCTCCGTCAAGACCGAGGACACGCCCAAGCCCGAGGCACCTTCGGCTCCGCCCGAGGCACCTTCGGCTCAGTCCGAGGTACCCTCGGCCCAGTCCGAGGTACCCTCGGCACGGTCCGCGGTACCCCCGGCTCAGCCCGAGGTACCCTCGGCCCCCAAGGGTGAGGCACTGCGTGTCGAGGAGGAGCCAAGCGAGGTCACGCCTAATCAAAGCTGGCAGACCCCGTACCTGCAATATCTCCACCGAGGGGAGCTGCCCCTCGACCAAGCCGAAGCTTGGCGGTTGGCGCGGCGTGCCAAGTCTTTCGTCTTGCTGGGGGATGGGAAGGAGCTCTACCACCTCAGCCCCTCAGGCATCCTCCAGCGATGCATTTCCATCGCCGAAGGCCAGCAGCTCTTGCAAGAAATACACTCGGGGGCTTGCGGCCATCACGCAGCACCTCGAACCCTCATTGGAAACGCCTTCCGACAAGGATTCTACTGGCCGACGGCGGTGGCCGACGCTACTAGAATCGTCCGCACCTCCGAAGGGTGTTAGTTCTACGCGAGACAGACCCACCTGCCCGCTCAGGCTCTATAGACCATACTCATCACCTGGTCGTTTGCTGTGTGGGGTCTGGACCTCGTTGGCCCCTTGCAGAAGGCACCTGGGGGCTACACGCACCTGTTGGTCACCATCGACAAATTCTCCAAGTGGATCGAGGTTCGACCCCTAAACAGCATCAGGTCCGAACAGGCGGTGGCGTTCTTCACCAACATCATCCATCGCTTTGGGGTCCCGAACTCCATCATCACCGACAACGGCACCCAGTTCACCGGCAGAAAGTTCCTAGACTTCTGCGAGGATCACCACATCCGGGTGGACTGGGCTGCCGTGGTACACCCCATGACGAATGGGCAAGTGGAGCGAGCCAACGACATGATCCTGCGAGGACTCAAGCCTCGGATCTACAACGACCTCAACAAGTTCGGCAAGCGGTGGATGAAGGAACTCCCCTCGGTGGTCTGGAGTCTGAGGACAACGTCGAGCCGAGCCACGGGCTTCACACCGTTCTTTCTAGTCTATGGGGCCGAGGCCATCTTGCCCACAGACCTAGAATACGGTTCCCCGAGGGCGAGGGCCTACACCGACCAAAGCAACCAAGCCAACCGAGAAGACTCACTGGACCAGCTGGAGGAGGCTCGGGACATGGCCTTACTACACTTGGCGCGGTACCAGCAGTCCCTGCGACGCTACCACGCCCGAGGGGTTAGGTCCCGAGACCTCCGGGTGGGCGACCTGGTGCTTCGGCTGCGACAAGACGCCCGAGGGCGGCACAAGCTCACGCCTCCCTGGGAAGGGCCGTTCGTCATCGCCAAGGTCTTGAAGCCCAGAACGTACAAGCTGGCCAACAGCCAAGGCAAGGTCTACAGCAACGCTTGGAACATCCAACAGCTACGTCACTTCTACCCTTAAGATGTTTTCAAGTTGCTCGTATACTTCGTTCACACACCAAGTCTGGTCGTCAAGGAAGGGTCAGCCTTGCCTCGGCAAAGCCCGACCATCCCTCGGGGGCTAGAAGGGGGCAACCCCCTCTGCGTCAAAATTTTCCTCGAAAAAAGAAAAAATCTTTTCTGCCAGAATGCCTTTCGTGCTCTTCGACTACTTCAAAAGTGGATCCTGAAAACGACGGAGTACACGTAAGCAGCCAAGGCTGACCGAGCCGAGGGACTCTTACGCCTCCGGGATACGGATACCTCACTCATCACCTTCTGCGATAAGTAACTCGCGCTCGGATAAGTGACTCCGTGGACCGAACAAGTCTTCATGCTCGAGAGCTCCTCTGCCGAAATGATTTTTCGGGCCTTCTCGACTGCGTCGGTAACAGAACCCTATGGACGAGTAAGAGTGCGTGTAAGCGGCAAGGCCGACTGAGCCGAGGGATTCCTACGCCTCCGGGATACGGATACCTCACTCATCGCCTTCCGTGAAAAGCAACTCTCGCCCGCACAAACAATCCTGTTACCGACAAACGAGCCCAGATACTCGAAACAAGAGGAAAAGAGACACAGCTTTACAACACGACGACGGCGTGTTTAGGCCTCGGCGGCCGCAGAAAACATACACACACTACAAGACAACCTGATCCTGCAGGCTCGGACGTCGACAACCAAAGGGGGCAGCAGCACCCTCGGCATCAACTACACCTTCGACGGGGTCTGACCTAGCCTCGGACGGCAACGCGGTCGGAGGGCCCCCACTCTGAAGGACGACATCAGCACCACACCCGGGCCATCGCCGCTAGGGTCTTCTTCGAGAATCCGGCCCGAGCAGGCGGCTCGGCCGGCCACCCCGAGGCCTCGGCCAGCTGACCCTCAAAGACATCAGCTCGGCTTGTGGCCTCGGCAGCTCAACTCCGACGTCGGTTCCGCCAGTGGACGACCCGGCCAGGCTTTGGCCAACTACACCTCCTCTTCAAAGCCAACTCTGCCTCCGTCTGTGCTGACACAGCTACCTCCGGCTTCGGCTCATCGAAGGGCGGCCGAGGGGTTTCTTTAACTAAGCAAGAGGGGCCTCGGACAGCAGGGCCGACCGAGCCGAGGGACTCCTACTCCTCCGGGATACGGATACCTCACTCGACACCTTTGCACGAGGCAACTCACGCTCAGTGAAGCGGTTTAGATAACCGACAAGGCGAGCCTCAGTGCTCGAAATGAAGAAAAAACACGGCTCCACGCCGAAAATACGTACACGTTTAGGCCTCGACAGCCGCATTGAACAAGACACCGGCACTCAAGGTGCCATTACAAACGGAACTCTGGTTCCGACCTCACAGCAGCAGCCATGATCCCAGTACGAGCGCGGCCACCGAAAGGCTTTCGTTCGCGTCCCTACTCAAGGGACGCGAAACAGACATCAAAGCCAAAGAGCCGGGGGCCGGCCCGTGGGCGGCGTCGACGGCCTCAATGGGGGGATCTTCCTCCGGCTGCCACCACAGCAGCACGGACGGCGGCGTCCGCCTCTCCACCAACGCCGACGGTCTGCAAGGCGCACCGGCAGGTCCTCACTCCCGTCCTCGCCGCAAAAGCGAGGAGAAGGACGGAATGTTGCATCCTAGCTGGACAGCAACAGTTCGCCTTCCCCGGCATGGCTGGAGGACGCCTCCTCCGCAAGGCTGGAGGATGGTTTCCACCACCAGAAGCTGGAAGAGGAGGAGGCCAGCCGGCCCGCGCAGGTGGTAGAGCTCCGGCTCAGCCCGGCCTCCGCCCCAGCAAGGATGATAAACATCCTTGAAGCTGAGGGCGGAACCAAGATCGCAGCCTGGCTTGCTCCTCCCCACCCAGAGGCTGGTGGTCATCGTCTTGGGTGACCACCGGCGAGGGGATGCAGCCGGGCTGCGTGATGAAAATCCTTGAAGCCGAACGATGGCTGAAAGGTACCAACTTCCCCGAAGTTGCTTTCCTCCGACGACAAGACGGAAGGATTCCGGGCGTCCCCCGCCCGGGGGCTCGGAAGGTGGAAAGACACGATGCATGTGGGGAGCGTGAAGACATGGTTGCCCTCCAAGGGGGTCGCCCCCCTTTTAAAGGCGACTCTCCCTACCTGCGCCCTCAACCGTTGCGGGTCAAGTCTTCTCCAACACGCTCCAAGATTCTCCCCCTACGGCACGGGGGCTGGGTCCCACACATCATGCAAGCCGGCCCAGAGCAGAAGAAGCCAAACCGCCGCGCATGGTGCATGCAACCGCCCGGCGGTTACAAGCAGTCCTCCACTTTTGCCCAGACCAGCGGGCGAAAGGGCGGATAGCCATGCAGGCGGCATGCAACCATGCCAAGTGGGCGCGCCCCTTCGAATCCAACGAGCCCAGCATGGAGGTCCAGGCCCACGCGTCATGCAACCGGCGCGCCGGTTGCTACGTGTGAGCAACTGCGCCGCCACTCACGCCACTACCGCGCCTCCTCGACTGCGGAGTCAATACCGCGACTCAAGGCAACCCTGCAGTACCAGCCAAGCACGATGGTCAAAGGCGGTCAAAATTGGGCCGGCAGTAATGGCAGTGACGGGCGGGCAGAAGCAGCGGTCACGTCGTCAGCCAAGCTTACGTCCCATCCAGGGGCAGCGAGGGAGCCCTCTCCCACGGGGTGAAGACGGCGCGCCCATAACCCGTTCCTCGAACGGCTCGCGCACGCGCAACGGCTGCCCCGTGAACCGCTCGCCCCGTCGCATTAACTCCGCGGCGGGACAGGTGGCGTCTCTGGTAGGGGAAGCAAGCGACGCTTCGCCTTCGCCATAATGACCGCGTCGAAAAAGGTACGCCACGTCATTCGATTTCGTGTCCTTTTCCTTTTCCTCTTTCTCTCTCTTACAACAGGGACCGGGAAAGGGGGATACCCCGAAAAGGACCCTTCTCCGTGAAGGAAACAGGCTCCGAGCCTCCCTACTGATCAGAGGTTCGAAGGCTGGCCCCTCGGAGGGGTTCAACAGCCGCCTCAGAGCACGTGGGCTCCACACCCACTACTGGTCAGAGGTTCGATGGCCGGCCCCTCGAAGGGTTCAACGGCCGCCTCAGGCCGCTCGGGCTCCACGCCCACTACTGATCAGGGGTTCGTAGGCTGGCCCTCGAAGGGTTCATAGTCGCCTCAGACACAGAGCGAGGGATGACCATGGGTACGTTCGATACAAAACCAAGGCTTAGGCTATGCTCCCGAGGTACCCTAGGACATTTCCGAGACCAGCGGGAGCGATCTTGTAACGGAATCCCATCAGAGGGAGGCATCGAGCCCTCGGACCCCGTCGGCAGGGGACCGGGTCCGGCAGATCACCCGCAGGTACTTTTGGGCGCGCCTCTGGGCCTCTAGCCGACCCCTATCAAATGGGGCACGGACGTCCGCTCGGATTACCCGCCAGCAGCTCACCGGAGACACCATGTTCGGCGCCACCTGAGGGCAACATGGCACTTTCCCCCCTCCTCCTTGCGGAAAGGCGACGCAGGGGCGTACGTAAAAAAGTCGAGTCTGTCCCTGACCGTCCTCTCGCCCTGTGCAGAGGCTCGGGGGCTGCTCTCGCAAACCCGGCTCCAGCCAAACCGTTGACAGCGTCAACATACCAGCCCGAGAACTTGGGACCCGACCGCGCACTCAGGCTACGGCCAGCTCGCATGAGGGAACAACTAGACCAGCCGAAGTGTTGCGAAGCGTCTTAAGACCTCGAAGGAGTAAAATTACTCCTCCGAGGCCTCGGGGGCTACACCCGGCGGGTGCGCTCGCGCGCACCCACCGGAACAGAATGCAACCAAAAAAGGCTGGTCCCCTTGCAAAAAAGTGCGGCAAAAGCCTCCAAGCGAGTATTAGTACTCCCTTGGAGGCTCGGGGGCTACTATCGGGGACCATAATTAGGGGTACCCTCAAGGACCCTAAATCTCAGCTGGTAACCCCCATCAGCACAAAGCTGCAAAGGCCTGATGGGTGCGATTAAGCCAAGGATCGGTCCATTTAAGGGACATGATCGTGCCTCGCTCGAGCCTAGCCTCGGGCAAGGGAAGCCGACCCTGGAGAACCTACGTCTCGCCCGAGGACCCCCCTCCAGCAACGGGCACACTATCGGCTCGCCCGAAGCCCAGTCTTCACCAAGAAGCAACCTTGGCCACATCGCCACGCCGACCGACCAAATCGCAGGGGCATTCAATGCAAAGGTGGCCTGACACCTTTATCCTGACGCTCGCCCTCCAGTCGACAGAGCCGAAGTGACCGCAGTCACTTCGCCGCTCTACTGACCGGTCTGACAAGAGGACAGCGCCGCCTGCGCCGCTCCGACTGCTGAGCCACCCGACAGAGTGAGGCTGACAGCAGCCAAGGCTGGCCTCGGGCGTCATAGGGAACTCCGCCTCGCCCGACCCCAGGGCTCGAACTCAGGCTCAGCCCCGGAAGACGGCGAACTCCGCTCCGCCCGACCCAGGGCTCGGACTCGGGCTCAGCCCCGGAAGACGGCGAACTCCGCCTCGCCCGACCCAGGGCTCGGACTCGACCACGGCCATGGGAGACAGACTCGACCTCGACCTCGAAGGAGCCTCCACATCGCCCATCCTAGGGCGCGGACCGACCACGTCGATAGGAGGCGCCATCATTACCCTACCCCGAGTTGACTCAGGCTACGGGGAACAAGACTGGCGTCCCATCTGGCTCGCTCCGCCAGATAGGCAATGATGGCGCCCCGCACGCTCTGTGACGACGGCGGCTCTCGGCCCCCTTACGGAAGCAAGAGGACGTCAGCAAGGACTCGACAGCCCCGACAGCTGCCCTCTCGCCAGGCTCCAGCACTCCTCCGACGGCCACGACACCACATGAACCGGGTGCCAAAACCCCTCCGGCTGCCACGATAGCATGTACTTAGGGCACTAGCTCTCCTCCGCTAGACACGTAGCACTCTGCTACACCCATTGTACACCTGGATCCTCTCCTTACGCCTATAAAAGGAAGGACCAGGGCCCTCTTACAGAAGGTTGGCCCGCGCGGAGAAGGACGGGACGGCGCTCGCTCAAGGCCGCTCGCTCCCACTCTCGCGTGGACGCTTGTATCCCCCTACTGCAAGCGCACCCGACTCAGGCGCGGGGCTAACACGAAGGCCGTGGGATCCACTCTCTCACGTCTGCCTCCCTCCGGCTGCTTCCTTTCCCCCCTTCGCGTTCCGCCTTGCGTCGACCCATCTGGGCTGGGGCACGCGGCGACAATTCACTCGTCGGTCCAGGGACCCCCCGGGTTTCGAAACACCGACACTAAGTATTGTTAGTCTTTGATATTATATGTTAGCTAAGAAAAATATAAAATTCATGCTTACTATGTTGTTCGTGATGTTTGAGTTTGATTTGGTTAAGCTAGGAAGGCACGACTATTGCACTTAGTAATATATCGATAATTAGAGTTTCCGTATGAAATAGTACAACGCCTCGCCGTTAGGTGTTTAAATCGCTGTCGTGTAGCCTTATTTAGGTTTGTGATATTCATGTTTATATGCATTCATGTGCATAATGCATTTCATTCAGGTACGTTAATTAATCGCGTGATGCGGAAGACAAGCCAAGTCGACCCCAAGCGCGGGCTACTCCGTATGATGATGCTGATGGACGAACCTGCTAGATCAAGAGTTAGGACAAGGATGATCATCAAGTGGACGTCGCCAAACAAACACTAACCTAGTGTTATTCAGGCAAGCCCCGGTGCATGCAACCCCTTCCTTGTGTTTTTAAATGATTTTTACACACTTTAAGTCTAGTGAATGTGCATTAGGTTTATAGGAGTTGCTTGGAAACCCTTTGATGCATTAGCTACCTTGAAATCCATTCCTTTTATAGATACTTCTAGTGAAGTATCAAATATGATTTACAAAAAATGCTTAGCCCTGCTTATAAGCAGATAGAGTTTGTCCTTTGCACTTATGCCTAGCTCAGGTTTATCCTGAGGAAGGATGGCTTCTACCTGCAAGAATATTTTCATTGGGAGCATGGTGGGATCTTACTGCAAAGCTCCCTATAATGCTCTTTTCATCCTTAGGAACACAAAACAATCCTAAGGGTGGAAGTACTTAACTCGAGACTTGGGCTAGGAACAGGTGATGCTCCACCCAGGTTAATTAAGGATTGGATGCGTATGTAGGCCTGTATGATCAAGGACTATCTTAACTGGCCACATGCCCTAGATATGGGACAAGGTAAGCTTGAACCTGACTATTCCATACGTGAAAAGACAATCGCGCACTGGGCGTGGGAGATGGTGGGAGTAGCATGTACCCTCTTGGTTGGAGACTGGATGGAGGAGTACTGTGCTCCCGGGTAGCGTGGACCGGTTCACGTTGTGGAGGATCTATGGGAACGGTTGACATATGCAAGGGAAGTGCTGCATATGTCGTGTGGTTACATATCCTCAGCTAAGTAAATCGATTCGGATCGCCGTTATATCCCCGAACAGTGGAGACTTGGTCACTGACCTGCAACCTAAGTCAAGATGTAAACATTATGAATAAAAATGACGTTGTATTGATGAGATGGTAAAATTAGACTAGATGCAACCAGAGTCTATTAATATTTAATCTGGCGTTAAAATATTGAAAGTACGGACTCACTTTAGTAAGCTATTTCTGTAAAAGTATCTAAGTTGATTCTTGCTAAAAGCCTTTTCCTTGATTCCTATTTAACCAGCATATCCTTGAGAGTCTTTTCTTTAGTCAGGTAAGTCTTGCTGAGTAATTGCGTACTCAGGGTTTTATTCCTTGTTGTTTTTCAGGTTATAGTTTTGTGTTGCAGATGATGGTGTTAAGTGCCGGTGGGCTTGGCCTTCTTATAAGTCTAAGTACCTCTCCTATACTTCTTATTGGGAATTGTCATTGAGCTAGCATATATATTTCACAACCACAGATAATTTATAACAGTTCAAAATTATTTCTTGAATCACTTTTGTAATCACTTCGATCATGTACAATGTAAATTTGTTGCAACTTGTAAAATTTGGTAATAAGATTTCTGCTGCAAAATTGTTGGTGTGTGATTTGTGTTTACTTAATCCTGCGGTCCTGGTTGTGAGTGGTTTATCCGGGATCCTTGGGACACTCGGACGGATCCTGTTAAGTTATCTGGTGCACCTGCATAGCAGTCTGAGGTCTTTGAGACAAGGATAGGTGCATGTGGGCCCGATAACTTTGGAGGTTCTGCCACAGCTGGTATTGGAGCAAGATTAAGTGTATACGGTCACATACACATTTTCAAAACAAAAGTTTTGGTTTCGAAAAACCTATTTTCAACTAAACACATTATCTGGCTTTGAAAAACAGCTTTGAAAAACTATAATGCTAGCGACATCCTCTGTTAAGCCCTAAATTAAGGACTATTAGGTGGCTTATTTAAAAACTACTAACCCACAACCAGGGGTATTGCATACATGTGTATTGTTATTTTTGAGGCCATTCAGTTTTGAATGGATCTACGCTCAAGATAAGGTGAGATGTGAGAGCATGACCGAACAAACGTCAGTCTAGGAAAGAGCATAAAAAGCGCTTGATTATATACATGTTCTACATATGTATATATGAAGGCTGCGATGTGGAGTATTTACTTTCTAGGGATTCGGTACCCCATGGATGTGTATGGGTATACAAACATGGGAATACTGAGAAGTGTAATGTACTTGCAACCACGCACCTACGCTCAGGTAATAAGGTGAGTTCATAATGAGTTGCCCTATGGTTAAAGTGTGGCAACGGCGCCTATGCGTGGCTCGACGCTTAATGATGAGCTGGCCTCCATATAGAGATATATGGAGTATAAACTGTGATAACTGTCATGTGTGGATCTTGCATCATGGGCAAATTGGGCTGTGATGGATTTTTCTGCAGGTACACTAACCTCGAAAACGTATGTGTAGCTGACGACTAGTAAAATACCGAGAGAGAACGTATGCCACCAATATAGAACGCTATTGCCATGTTAGATTGGCAAAAATTTGTGAGGACGCATATGACGAGCAAGCATCCTGATTGTTGCATCGTGTTTGTCACCTATATATCCAAAATTCTCCTCTCATCTATATTCTAGTAAACCGTGATAGTGGATAATATGGTGCAATGCTGTATTATAAACTTCGATGAAATAGCTGTCCTCCGTTCTTTAGGTAACCTATTTAGGTGTTATATATCTGTTTGCTCTGGTGCTTGATGTACTGATAGAAGGTTAGTAGTTCGTCTGCTCAAACCCAAAATTAGGCCATGTTCTTATTTAGTGAACCATGACCAAAGTTGATTTTTCTGTTATCACTCCATGACCAAACACATACAAATGAATGCTTAGATAATTTCTTTGCTGAACCTAAAGTGTACTCAGGCTTAAAACAAGAATCTCGAGTCATGTCTCCATCCTAAACCATATCCTTATTCAGTTAGTGCAAGCTGATGTCTCTATTCCAGTTTGCCTGTTCTTGAAGATTGCAATGTTGTTTTATCAACCTAACCTAGGAAAAGCATGTCCGACCATTTTCTTGAATTTGATGCCTTTGGTTTCCTCATGTCTATCGAAGGCATATCAACTTAATCCTTGGCCTTGTAATCTCTGTGATGGGCATAGAAATATGCTTGGGGCTGAAATAATAGTCTCCCATCGTACTCCTCCCTCAATTTATTTTTGGTTATGGCCATGCCTTCTTCATTTCATCGGGCCATGATCTATTTGGCTCTCTACTTGTAACCATTTTGACAGGTAGAGTCTCTTTGTATATTGTCACCCTTGCTCAATCTTTTGGTGTGGCATGAGATTTCTTATTGGTTACATCTGGTAATGGTGTTATGACTAAAGCCGATGGTGCCACGACGAAGCTGAGGGCCTCCAGTGGGCGATCAACACATGGTTGCGCTACTTGGCACGCGTTTAGGGATGGCAATGGGTCGGGTTCGGATCGGGTAGAGTAAATACCCGCCCGCGACCATACCCGCGGGGATTATCCATATCCGCCCATGACTATACCCACGGGTAAAATTTTGTACCCGTGCCCGTACCCATAGGGTATCGGGCGGATATCGGGTATCCATCGGGTATAGCAGCTTGGTGCATTCTCCCTAAATAAAGTCTAGTGCAATTCTGAGTGTCGCACATCGTCATGATCACAGGAGGCACATAATGTTGTTGCACAGTGCAGTCGTGTAGATGTAGCCCTGGACATGTGTTGCTAATGTTTTTTGTTAATAAACTTCCAACTCGTCAAAATCGGAGGTTAGCTAGCATAGTCGTCTGGTGTATTAACACTCCCTTAGCTCAAGTACTTGTACTAGATAGCACTGGTACTACGTATTGGCACTTTATCAAACATACTGGCACTAGTACTAGAACCAGATCAGAAGCATCAGCAGATAGGGAGGGATGGCAGTAGGATGAGCTGTCGAGGATGGACGGCTAGCTAGCATACTGGTAGGTTGAAAATCTAAAATCACTATTTTCGGATATCCGTCGGGTACCCGCGAGTAAGAAATCAAATCCGTACCCGGCCCGTAATAAAATCGGGTCGGGTACGGGTAAGACCCATGGGTCAAATTTCGTGCCCGAACCCGTACCCGACAGGTCGGATATCCGACGGATATCCGAACCCGCGGATAAAATTGCCATCCCTACACGCGTTGGTATCACCGTTAGTAGTCATAATCCATTATGAGATTATATCAATATGTTATCTATGCACAAACTGTTTTTCCACGTGAGATTCATTATTGGTGTTGTTCGATAATGGCGTCATGATTAATGACTTATGGTGCCGCAGCAAAATTGAGAGCCTCCGGTGAATGCGCACATAGGACTGTGCTTCTCGTCGGATGCTGGTATCAAGGTCTCTAGTCATGATCCATTATGGAACTACACTGATATGTTACTTTCCGTGGACCTTCCTTTGAAATGACTTCGGTGTTGTCTGTCGAAGTGATCAAGCAACATCTATCATCTCTGTTGGATCAAAAGGGCATACCCCTTTCATGTGTGGTCTCTTTTCCTTGGCTCTGATGGTGACTTCACACATACACGTTCCCTTTGCATCTTTGTTGTAAAGGTGAAGCCTTGGAGCTTTTTAGTGTTGGAAAACATCTGATTAGCTCTCAAAATGGAGATTGACTTTCCCTGCTGCTAAGATGCAGGAGTTTGTTCATTCGCTCTCTTATTTAATCTGTGTATTCCCGAACCAAGTCTGTTCATCTCGTATGAAGAAACGGATGAACAACCTGATCAAATGGATTTCTACCCAAATGCCTGACCTTTTGCTAGCAAATGTGAACTCTCGACCCTTGGCTTACCGATGGTACTGAGAGGACCTGCTCAATGTCAAAAGTAGTTCAACAAGTTGGTTTTACTAACTTGTAGCTACAGTGTGAACAAAGGTTGAGTTTAGAGATCGTTTTATCGAGTTGTCTAAATTCACTTTTGTACAACCCTTCTTAAGGAAATGTTTATGAGAATCGAGATTAAGTCGGCTAATAACCACCTAATTATCGCTCTAGTCATGCTTCGATCGCCTCACGTGTGCTTTTCCAGCATGTGTGATCAAGTCGAGCCATGCCTAGCACTTAATAAAATGGATTAGACATGAAGTCAACATTTACAGATCCCTTCACCAGTGATTTTTCAAGTCTCTATCATTTTCTTGGACTTGGATTTTCTGGCGAACACAAGTTAACTGTGATGTTGTTCGACATCCACACTCGTCTTGTGTGCTATGAAATTCCAAGGACCACTTGTTGGTAAACCTCCTTTTGTGTGTTTTACCCAAGAGGTTGCATCTGGTTCTGTTTGGGTAAAATCGTGTATCTACCGCTTGCCCAACAGACTCAGATAGTACAGTGTCATCTGAAAAAGCAAACTGCACACATGGAACCTTCTGTGTTCCTCAAGCAGCCATCATCTCTATTGGTGGACATTTCTAAATTAGCCTAAGGTGATATATGTTATGTCCACTAGAGAAACAACGTCCTGAGACACTCATCTTTGCTTGGAGCTATTTTATGGTTATCGCTGATATGGACATGGGTTACATGCTTCTCTACTTTCAAGAATCTTTCGCTCCAAATCTCAGGACGAGATTCTTTTAAGGGGGGAGGGCTGTAACACCCCAGGTGTTTATATTCTGCTCGACAACGAGTACGGATTTAAGCACGTAATGTCAGTGGATAAAAGGGATGCTAAATTTTAATCATCTTTGCCTATCACGAATTTAATATTGCCTCTATTTCGTTTGTCGCGAGTTTGACATCATTTGTATCTATCCGGGATCGTCCCAAATTTTCGTGATGTTCGGAACATCGTTGTTCCGAAAATCGGTGCGTCTGGTGACTATTTAAAAATTCATCGATCGTGCAAAGACACATTTGAAAAGTTAGTTCAGCCCTTCGAGTTTGTCCCACATAGATTAAATAGAACTCGACGACTAAAATATTCAGTGCAAAAATATCAAGCCAAAATTAGTTTGGTTCGGTCCCTACGTTTCTCGCCAACTCCAAAACTTCAGATATAAATAACGAAATCAAGAAATATAGTTGGTTTCACAAAAAGGAACGTGAGAAGAAAATATCTCTTAATCATCCTACCACCGTTGTTCACTCGTTTCTATTTCCTCCTGACGGACTCCCTCTGTTCCTTGCCGAGCACATGATTTTTGTTGTCGCGGATATTTTCCTTCAGCCTCATCTCCACTGTTGATGTGCATTTCAGAAATATCCCACCGCCTAACCTGCCTTCTGCATATCCCAGCCACCGTTGTAGCTTCCGGCCAGTGATATTTTCCACCGCGTAGCAGGATTCCTTCGTTCCTATCTCGCGCACTCAGTTCCTGCAACCTTATCCCATCGTGTGCCCCTCTCCATCGTCCTGACGCATGCCTTCCTTGCTCCAATCTTCCTCTGTCACGCGCAACTTTCCCTCTACCGGCACTTCTCCTCCCTGGCGCTCGCCCTTACCCCTGCTCACCGGCAGCCCCCAACTCCCTTCCCGTGGACGCCAGCAGCAGGAGCTGCTTCTTCCCTGCGCTCGCTCAAGACGACCGGGCTCGTCCATGGTGGCTTCTCCAAGTCGATGTTGTTCTCTAGCCGCCATGGAACACACTGCTCAGCCACTGGCCATGGTGCCCTTGCCATCTTCAGCTATGTGCGCGCCACCAGTTTTCATCCGAATGCGCCAGTTGTTGTGCTCGTCGGGATTGGCCTTCGCGCTGGCATCCGACTTCCCCTACCTCCTATGGACGCCCTGGATCTCCTTGGTCAAGCTCCCCCCTGCTGGATCCCCTCCCATGGTGCCCGTTCTTCCCTGGTGTTTTCCTGCGCGTGCCCGACCAGAGCTCTGCTGTCTCACGGCGCCCAGAATTTTCCTGCTCGGACCGTGCCCTCTCCAGCGCCGCGCCCGGGGTCGCGTGCTCCACCGTGCCGAGCTCGCCCCTGCGCGCAGCTCCCCATCTCCATGGTCGTCGCTGCCCCTGCTTTTCTCTCTCTCCTCCATGGCAGCGTCTTGCTGAGGTCCCTACTACAGCTTGCTCGCTGCGTGCTCCCTGCTCCCCTGCGCTCGTCCTGTGTCGAGGTCCCACCATCTGCGCCCTGCCGAGTTTCTCCTTCGTCGTAGTCCCTGGATCGCCCAGCTTCCTCTGCCCAGTTCGCGCCCCAGCTCCCTACGCTACGACACACGAGCTCCTTTGCAGCTCCATGCGTATTCGCCGTCTCAGCTCACCCTGCGTCCACGTTCTCTGCCAGGGAGTTATTCCCCTGTGCGTTTGTCGTGGATGTCGTCCTTGCGTCCGTGTGAACTCCCTTTACCGGCGCAGCCTCTTGGCTTTGTGCACCTGGTGGCCGTCGATTTGAAGCTCTGAACGGATTCGGCCACGTTCAGCACTATCCGTGTTGTTGTCGTTTGCCTTTGCGCTGTGTGTGACATCATCGTTGTTTCCCTTCATGTGTTTATCCTCCATCTCTGCCTCACCATGGCGTGTCGTCATCTTTAATCTCAGTAACTCTTCCGATACGCGTCTCGTCGTGTTTTGCCTCCTCGTGGTTAGCCCCATCCGGGTCATGAGGGCGGAAGATCTCAACACGGCTTCATATGGTTGTTTTGATGCTGTTTGCGGGGTAGAGAGTTGTTGTGATAGATGGTTTTCACCCTCTTGTCGTGTTCACAATCCTCGTCGATCATCGCTGGTTTGAGAAAAAAATCATCGGAAGGTAGGCAGAAGAAAGCGAAGCTCAGTTTGATGCTCGCCAGGTGTTCGATCGAAGACTTTATTCAGATACTATCAGCGTTCTCGTAAGCTTTGAGTCGTACTTACTTTGGATGAGAAATCCCTGATATTCGAGAGAAGCGAGGCCCGTGTGCACCGCTCATCAAGTGCTCGGTCGAAGACTTCAATCGAAGGTCGTCATTGTTTGTGTGATGATCGAGTCAAATTGCAATATGGTGAGTTGATTCGCTATTTCTATTATTAGTTTGATGGTTGGATTAGCTAGATTTAATAGTCGTGATGATTCTCGTGTTTAGCACGCGTGCTGTGTGATGAGCTCCATATTCTTACTATTTTAGGTATGCTGCTCTGTGGCGTCGTTCCTAAATAAATTGGAAGTGAGTAGCGCTAGCGAGCCAATTTCAGTCGAAATACGAGAAACCCCATGATAAAGTCAATGATTTTATCTGGTAGTTATCGTATTCTATATTTAGTAATAGACTGAGTGTCATGGATGAATGTTGATTTCTACTAGAATAATTTAAATGAATAGCATCGACAAGTCTGTTTCAGTTAAAATATGAGAATTTCATGATAAAGGGTCTACAATAATGTTTTAAGTCATTAGGCCTTAAAATTATGGTCTTATAAAGATCTATAGTCCTTGATAATACTCTACTTACGAGACTATGGAATAGTAATTTTAAAGCTAATTGTAAAGCTACTAGTTGTTATTCTAAGTCCAAGGTATACTAGATTAATTAACCTAAGTATTGTTAGTCTTTGATATTAGATGTTAGCTAAGAAAAATATAAAATTCATGCTTACTGTGTTGTTCGTGATGTTTGAGTTTGATTTGGTTAAGCTAGGAAGGCACGACTATTGCACTTAGTCATATATCGATAACTAGAGTTTCCGTATGAAATAGTACAACACCTCGCCGCTAGCTGTTTAAATCGCTGTTGTGTAGCCTTATTTAGGTTTGTGATATTCATGTTTATATGCATTCATGTGCATAATGCATTTCATTCAGGTACGTTAATTAATCGCGTGATGCGGAAGACAAGCCAAGTCGACCCCAAGCGCGAGCTACTCCGCATGATGATGCTGATTAACGAACCTGCTGGATCAACTGCTAGGACAAGGATGATCGTCAAGTGGACGTCGCCTAACAAACACTAAACTAGTGTTATTCAGGCAAGCCCCGGTGCATGCAACCCCTTCCTTGTGTTTTTAAATGATTTTTACACACTTTAAGTCTTGTGAATGTGCATTAGGTTTATAGAAGTTGCTTGGAAACCTTTTGATGCATTGGCTACCTTGAAATCTATTCCTTTTATAGATACTTCTAGTGAAGTATCAAAATATGATTTACAAAAATGCTTAGCCCTGCTTATAAGCCGATAGAGTTTGTCCTTTGCACTTATGCCTAGCTCAGGTTTATCCTGAGGAAGGATGGCTTCTACCTGCAAGAATATTTTCATTGAGAGCATGGTGGGATCTTACTGCAAAGCTCCCTATATTGCTCTTTTCATCCTTAGGAACACAAAACAATCCTAAGGGTGGAAGTACTTAACTCGAGACTTGGGCTAGGAACAGGTGATGCTCCACCCATATTAATTAAGGATTGGATGCGTATGTAGGCCTGTATGATCAAGGACTATCTTAACTGGCCACATGCCCTGGATATGGGACAGGGTAAGCTTGAACCCGGCTATTCCATACGTGAAAGACAACTGCGCACTGGGCGTGGGAGATGGTGGGAGTAGCGTGTACCCTCCTAGCTGGAGGCTGGATGGAGGAGTACTGTGCTCCCGGGTAGCGCGGACCGGTTCACGTTGTGGAGGATCTGTGGGAACGGTTGACATATGCAAGGGTTAAGTGCTACATATGTCGTGTGGTTAGAGATCCTCATTTGAGTAAATCAATTTGGATCGCTGTTATATCCCCGGACAGTGGAGACTTGGTCACTGACCTACAACCTAAGTCAGGATGTAAACATTATGAATAAAAATGATGTTGTATTGATGAGATGGTGAAATTAGACTAGATGCAACCAGAGTCTATTAATATTTAATCTGGCGTTAAAATATTGAAAGTAAGGACTCACTTTAGTAAGCTATTTCTGCAAAAGTATCTAAGTTGATTCTTGCTAAAAGCCTTTTCCTTGATTCCTATTTAACCAGCATATCCTTGAGAGTCTTTTCTTTAGTCGGGTAAGTCTTGCTGAGTAATTGCATACTCAGGGTTTTATTCCCTGTTGTTTTTCAGGTTATAGTTTTGTGTTGCAGATGATGGTGTTAAGTGCCGGTGGGCTCGGCCTTCTTATAAGTCTAAGTACCTCTCCTATACTTCTTATTGGGGATTGTCATTGAGCTAGCATATATGTTTCACAACTACAGATAATTTATAATAGTTCAAAATTATTTCTTGAATCACTTTTGTAATCACTCCAATCATGTACAATGTAAATTTGTTGCAACTTGTAAAATTTGGTAATAAGATTTACGCTGCAAAATTGTTGGTGTGTGATTTGTGTTTACTTAATCCTGTGGTCCCGGTTGTGAGTGGTTTATCCGAGGTCCTTGGGACACTCGGACGGATCCTGTTAAGTTATCTGGTGCACCTGCATAGTAGTATGAGGTCTTTGAGACAAGGACAGGTGCATGTGGGCCCGATAACTTGGGAGGTTCTGCCACAATGTAGGACTGCTTACAGAGGTTGAACTGGCAGTCGCCAAACTTCTTCTCGTCGTCGATGAGCGACGCCAACACGAGCGCCTCCTGTTAGTGGTGTTTGTTCGGGGTTTCCAAGTAAAAAACATGGATTCATATTTGGCGTTGGTTTATGAAAATGACTCACAAGTCAGATCCATGGAAAAAATATTACATAGAATAAACACATATAAAAAGGAATTTAAGTCGAAAACATTATTCAAACAAAAGAATTTGCATGCAAGACTCTTCTTTAAATACTACTCCCTCCATCCAAAAATATAATTCAGGAATCTCGTTGATAATTATCTACTACTACACATTGTGCAAAGATAGCAGGTGGGCTTTGAGAGAGATGTAGTAGATATTTGTGGGGGACCATAATTAGGGGTACCCTCAAGATCCCTAAATCTCAGCTGGTAACCCCCATCAGCACAAAGCTGCAAAGGCCTGATGGGTGCGATTAAGTCAAGGATCGGTCCATTCAAGGGACATGATCATGCCTCGCCCGAGCCAAGCCTCGGGCAAGGGAAGCCGACCCCGGAGAACCTACGTCTCGCCCGAGGACCCCCCCCCTCCAGCAACGGGCACACTATCGGCTCGCCCGAGGCCCAGTCTTCACCAAGAAGCAACCTTGGCCACATCGCCACGCCGACCGACCAAATCGCAGGGGCATTCAATGCAAAGGTGGCCTGACACCTTTATCCTGACGCACGCCCTCCGGTTGACAGAGCCGAAGTGACCGCAGTCACTTCGCCGCTCTACTGACCGGTCTGACAAGAGGACAGCGCCGCCTGCGCCGCTCCGACTGCTGAGCCACCCGACAGAGTGAGGCTGACAGCAGCCAAGGCCGGCCTCGAGCGTCATAGGGAACTCCGCCTCGCCCGACCCCAGGGCTCGGACTCGGGCTCAGCCCCGGAAGACGGTGAACTCCGCTCCGCCCGACCCAGGGCTCGGACTCGGGCTCAGCCCCGGAAGACGGCGAACTCCGCTCCGCCCGACCCAGGGCTCGGACTCGGGCTCAGCCCCGGAAGACGGCGAACTCCGCTCCGCCCGACCCAGAGCTCGGACTCGGGCTCAGCCCCGGAAGACGACGAACTCCGCCTCGCCCGACCCCAGGGCTCAGACATGGGCTCAGCTCCAGGAGACGACGGACTCCGCTTCGCCCGACCCCAGGGCTCGGACTCAGCTCTGGCCTTAGCCGACGGTCTCCGCCTCGCCCGACCCAGGGGCTCGGACTCGACCATGGCCACGGGAGACAGACTCGACCTCGACCTCGGAGGAGCCTCCACATCGCCCATCCTAGGGCGCGGACCGACCACGTCGACAGGTGGCGCCATCATTACCCAACCCCGAGCTGACTCAGGCTACGGGGAACAAGACCGGCGTCCCATCTGGCTCGCTCCGCCAGATAGGCAATGATGGCGCCCTGCACGCTCTGTGACGACGGCGGCTCTCGGCCCCCTTACGGAAGCAAGAGGACGTCAACAAGGACTCGACAGCCCCGACAGCTGCCCTCTCGCCAGGCTCCAGCACTCCTCCGACGGCCACGACACCACACGAACCGGGTGCCAAAACCCCTCCGGCTGCCACGATGGCATGTACCTAGGGTGCTAGCTCTCCTCATCTAGACACGTAGCACTCTGCTACACCCCCCATTGTATACCTGGATCCTCTCCTTACGCCTATAAAAGGAAGGACCAGGGCCCTCTTACAGAGGGTTGGCCCGTGCGGAGAAGGACGGGACGGCGCTCGCTCAAGGCCGCTCGCTCCCACTCCCGCGTGGACGCTTGTATCCCCCTACTGCAAGCGCACCCGACTCAGGCGCGGGGCTAACACGAAGGCCGCGGGATCCACTCTCTCACGTCTGCCTCCCTCCGGCTGCTTCCTTTCCCCCCTTCGCGTTCCGCCTTGCGTCGATCCATCTGGGCTGGGGCACGCGGCGACAATTCACTCGTCGGTCCAGGGACCCCCCGGGTTTCGAAACACCGACAATATTTTTACTGTAGCAAATATTAACATAAACACACATGTGGTGTAATGGTAGCTACGAGCACATTTGCTTGATGGGTCGTAGGTTCGAATCTCATTGGAGCCACATTTGTGTTTTTTAATTTAATTTTAGCTAGGCGTGGGATGCACGTGGGAATGAGAATGGCAGCTGGGAATGGGAATGGGCTTTGCGGGGAGGGAGGAATGGGCTTTGCGGGGAGGGGGAATGGGAATGACAGAACACGGAATGGCAGCCGGGAATGGGCTTTGAGGGGAGGGGGGAATGAGAAAGACAGTGCGGGGAGGAGAATGAGAATGACCCTTACTGCCTTAATAAGTAGTAGAGATTTCAATTAATAGTGTGTAAAATTAAAATTGACTCGTGCTGAGGTGACTATATGCTTAGTATATTAGAAAGTTATGGTAGATAAGAGTAGACAATAATTAATAGCAGAATTGATAATACCATCGATAATTGTTGTGGTCGTGGACATAGACGAGGAGGATTGGAATTAGTCTTAGGAGGTGTTTGATTTCTATGAACTAATTTTTATTCCCTCTATTTTATTTTATTATAGTCACTAAATTGTTAAATACGGAAAATTGATAATTTAGTGACTAAAATGAAATAAAATTGGAGGGACTAAAAATTAGTCTTTAGAAACCAATCACCCCCTTAGGGCAAGTTTAGATTCCAGGTGCTAAACTTCAGCAGTGCGCTAAATTTAGCCTTCTTAAATAGAGAGCTAAAATTTAACACATGGGTAATATTTTGATGCAAGTGCTAAAGTTTAGCACATGAAAATAGAAAGACATTCATGCCCCTAATGTGGGGTGGAAGAGAGTATGTGGAGTGAGAAGGGTAGGAGATGTATTTTCCTTACTCTGAAACACTTTGAGGAACTAAACTGCTAGTGATTGATAAGGTTTTGTTGGATCTTCAAGTCCTGAAGTTTAGTTAAACTGTAGTGCTAAACGTTGTTGTGTGATCCAAACGGACCCTCTCAGTCACGGTCGACCTGGCGTCAGGCTAGCCAAAGTTTGGCAGGTTACTTTTTAGAGACGCAAACGAGGCCTCTATTTGCGTTGAACTGATATATGGGCCTTCCCTTGCTCTTCGCAGTTAGTACAGTGGCTGGCCCATGCCCATATCCCATCGATCGTCTTCCTTCTCTGTTCCGTTCCCCGACGAACAGAACCGGGCGCTTGGAGACGAGGGCAGTGGTTTCATCCACCTGCCTGCGGACAGTGACCAACCAAGTTTAAAGCTTTGCTCTCTTTCTTCTTTTCATGCTTTCCTTGGTTCTCCCTGGAGCCCTACAAAAGGCTGCAGCTATTCTTCTACCACGCCGTTTGGTTTTTGGTCCCAGCTGACATCCAAGGGCGTGCCCGACACGGTGGTCTCCTCAGCCCTCAGACCACGCGTAGGCTTAGATGCCACTTGAAAATAACACGGTGTCACGGTAGCTTGTAGAGCGTCGGTGGTCCAAGAAGGGCCATGATTATGCAGCCGGTTGCTACTCTTGGTACATCCCTACTGCTCAATCACAATTCATTTTTAAACTAAGCCGTAATGCTCAATCACAATTTACACGTTTTCTCCTATATCTTTGGGTGTCCTGTTTTTTTTTTAATCGCTTGGAAGTTGTTTTTTTAAAGTTGTACCGGTTGTTTGAATGAGATTATTGTCTGAGATTTTGAGGAAGAAGGAATCGAGAGATAAAATATGGCAGCTTTCCAGTTTTTTTTATATATAAAAATCACAACGAACGAGCAGCAACCAGTGGGATAACAATCCGCACTTTGGATTCGCATGGAGCAATCATGCCCCGCGGGACGCCAAGATTCTCCTTTAAAGCGCTTTGTTTCGTTGGACCCGCCACTAGCAGATAGTAGATGGTCAAAAGGCTTGTCAATTGTCATGGGGGCCGGCGTGGCCACCCCCCACCTGGGGCCTCCCTCTTCTTCCCTCTGCCGCCGCTTCTCCCCCCCCGGTTGGTTTTTTTGCTTCAAAAAAAAGCTTGCGCTCGCTGCTGCCGGAGCGACACAAGGACAGATAGAAAAGAACAGGACCCTCCCTCCCGAGGCAAGGGTGCTCTTTTGTGAACTGTCCTCCACCAGTGAGTGGCCCAGTGCCACTAGCAAAGCAATGCACATGGCACCGTTTCATGTCAGACGAGGGGGTTCCGTCTTCAGGTCAGGGCGTCAGGCAGGCGTAGGTAGTAGCATCATGCATGCTGCTTCACTGGTTGCCATATACACAAAGGCAAGCGATGGGACAGGGTCACAGGGAGAGCCGGGAATGCTAATGCAACGCACGACATTGTTTTACCTGCTTCCAAGCAGCAAACGGGCAAAACCTCTCCTTCCAGGACGGCTTGCACGACAGGAAGTCGGCTCGGCTAGGCTCAGAGCTCACATGTAGTGCTAGCTTACGGGGGCTCTCGATTAGGCAGTCAAAGAGGCAAGTGGGAGGGAGCTGCTGCTGAGAGCATAATAATCCACGACAGCCAATTTGAAAAGGCGAACGCCATGTGGCTGGGCGATCGCCGGTGAAGAACGTACTCGCAGCTGTGTAGGATCTACACGGACAAACAGATGCCAACATTGTGCTCACTGCAGAACACAGCTCCAGATGCGGTCTCAACACATTCTCCATTATTTTATCATTTCTTCTTCCTGCGTTTTGGGGCACCTGAATACTTTGCTGTTTTATGTACATGCATGCCTGATTGCCTTCCCACCTTCTGAACCCGAAAGACAATGGCTGAGGAGTGAGGACAAGAAGGTTCCTATTGGGGGGAATCCCTGGGAAGAGATTCAGTGGCCAAGGGGTGGATTCAGTATTCAGAGCAAGTCATCTGGATAGACAAATATAAACACAACACTCTCTGACTGGCTGGTACTGGCACTTGCCATGGTGACTACCGCTCAGCAGTAATCGGTTTAGCGGTACACATTTCCAAGTTAATTAAATGGATGGTTAGATAGCAAGGATCCAAAATGTGGCAAGCTTTCATAACATGGTCTAGAAAAAAGGGCAAGTTGCACCACATTGCATAGCTAAAAAAAAAATTGAAATTACAGGCCACCAGGATTGATGTGAGAGGATCCACACCATACATCTTGGCCTTACTGGTGAGGATCTAAGTCAAACACATCAACACCCCGGGAGGCGACGAAACTACTGTAGGCGTTCCATAATAACTCCCTAACCATCAGAAGACTAGCTAGACACTTCGACAGATTCGCGACGGCACACTGGATAGAGTAGAACTCGCTTGCTTCACCTTTCATCGTCTGGTCAGTTACCAAGCAAAGAAGGATCTCAAAAGTGAAAACCAACAAACAGGCCGGGATCCAGTGTAGGTAGTAGAGGAGGTTAACCCAGTTCAGTCTCCGGGCTGTCCTGGGGGCATCTGATCAGCTCCAGTATGTTCACCACCTCACCCATGTCTGGCCTGTTAGACGGAACCTGGGAAGTGCAGACCAGACCCAGCTTCATGATCGGAACGGCCTCCTCCAGCGGAAACTTGCCGCAGAGCCTCTCGTCGACGCACTCTTCCACCTTGCCTTCGTCCAGAGCCGCCCTCACCACATCGCAGAGCACGACCACGTCGTCCTCCATGTACTCCACGGGCGTCCTCCCTGTCAGGATCTCGAGGATAAGGACGCCGAACCCGTACACGTCGCATTTCTCCGTGATCTTCACGGTCCTGCACGCAAACTCTGGAGCCATGTATCCAAGTGCGCTCTGCACCTTGCTACTTAAGACGTAGCGGTCCAGCATTGGAAGCAGCTTCGCTAGCCCATAATCTCCTACCTTTGCCTCGCCTGATCCGTCGAGCAGGATGTTGCTTGATTTCAGATTGTAGTGGATAATATCATGCCTGTGGAGATGAGCAAGGCTTCTCGCTATACCGAGGACTATGTCAAATCTCTCCTTCCATGGCAGGCAGTTTGTGGTGGATGACTCGTGCAATTGTTTGTGCAGGTTGCCCCCGGAGACAAACTCATAAATGAGAAGCTGAAGCGACGGCGTCCAGTAATATCCCTTTAGCGCAACTAGGTTGCGATGCCGTAGCTTACCCAGCATCTTCACTTCTCTCTCAAATTCAACTTGAGATTTAACCAAGCTTGACACAGTGAGCTTCTTGATGGCAACAGGTTGTCCATCTCGAAGAGTGGTCTTGTAGACAGTGCCAAAACCACCACGCCCAAGCTCGCAGTCCTTGTTCAGAAGAGCATGGGTGCTGGCACTGAACTCTGGATTTCCTCCTCCGAACATGACAAGCTTCCCTGCGTTCATGTCAGTTGTTGGCGACTGGCTGAGATATCCATCTGAGAGTTCCAGGACAGCACCAGAATGAGATCCAGGGGCACGCACTCGAAGGTTAAGAACAGTGATGGTAATGACACCAACAGCAATTAGAACAGCAGCACCAATTGCAACAAGTGCCGAGATGCTGAGTATGGTTTTCTTATGATGGCGACCACCATCAGGCACAAGCTCGGTTGGTGATATTGGATCGGAAGAAGTGTTTGGGTTCAGCACGATTGGTTTTGGTAGCACACCAGGACAAGATGAATTGAGCTTCGCGCCACAAAGGCCAGGATTATCCGACACACAAGATAGGGGGATGGTGTCAAAGAAGCTACCGGGAGGGAGATCCCCAGAGAGCTGGTTATGTGAAACATTGAATTGCAAGAGGTGGGGGAGATTAGAAAGCTGCTTTGGGAGAACACCAGTAAGCTTGTTCTGAGAAAGATCCACAATCTCGAGATTGGTAAGGTTAGATAGTGTTTCCGGAATGACTCCTGTTAAACTGTTATGAGAAAGATCCCTGCAAGAGATAGTAACCAAGTGAGCATATACCAGAGAATGCGGAGGTTTAGCATGTAAAGCTCCAAACATTTATCCATCCACTGGATTGGATCAGAAAGAAGTGCTTAAACTTACAGTGATGCGAGGGCAGAGCAATTGCCAATCTGAGCTGGGATGTTGCCAGTCAGGAAGTTCTTCCCCAGCCTCAACTCCTTCAATGACTCCCCTCCTTTTGAAGCTGGAATGCACCCATTTAGTCGGTTGGCAGTAAAATCAAGAACTTCCAGTGACTTCATCTCCAAAATGCTGGCCGGAATACTTCCATGCATTGAGTTCCATGACATGTTCAATGATTGCAAGTTCTGCAGCTTCGAGATTTCCAATGGTATAACTCCAGAGAAGGCATTGTTTGACAAGTCCACTCCTTGAAGCACTGAAGAAGCATTTGCAGGCATTTTTAGGTCCCCGCTCAATGTGTTCTGCGACACCGACACCCATTGCACACTGGAACTGAGAACCCAGGTAGGCAGTGCACCCGTAAGAGAATTCCAGCTGACATCAACATGCATTAGGCTCTTGCATCCACCAATTGATTCAGGTAAGGCTCCGGTGAACCCATTCCCTGACAACCTCAGCTCCCTCAGTGACATCAACCCACCAATAGACCCCGGGATCTCGCCAGACAACCTGTTCCCCGACAAATCCAGCATTTCCAGGCTTGTCATTTCTCCAAACCATGTCGGGACACTCCCAGTGAACTCATTTGAGCTCAAATCAAGGTATGTGCAGGTGGAGAGCCTCCTCAGGGACTCAGGTAAGTTGCCGGACAGCGAGTTGGACCCAAGATCCACTGACCTGAGCAGCGGGCAGTCCCCAATGTCGTCCGGGAGGCTACCAGTGAGACGGTTGCCTCGCAGGTTAAGCTCCCGAAGGTTAAACATCCTGCTGATACCGATCGGCAGGTCGCCGGTGACGGCATTACCCGAGATGTCCAGCGTGCGCAGCGCGTTGAGGGACCAAATGTCGCTGGGCAGCGCGCCGTCCAGGCGGTTGGAGGAGAGGTTGAGCGACGCGAGCGTGGCGCACGCGGCGACGTCCCGCGGGATGCCGCCGGAGAAGGCGTTGTTGGCGAGCGAGACGTCGCGGAGGGAGCGGCACCGGCCGAAGAGCCCCTCCGGGACGGCGCCAGCGAAGGCGTTGGCGCTGAGGTCCAGCGTCTGGAGCGCCGGGAGGCGGGCGAGGTCGGCGGGGACGTCGCCGGAGAGGTTGTTGCGGGCGAGGGAGAGCGACTGGAGCGCCTCGAGGCGGAGGAGGCCCCGGCCGAGCTTGCCGGAGAGGCCGAAGCCGGCGAGGGAGAGCGCGGAGACGCGGCCGGTGCGCGCGTCGCAGGTGACGCCGTCCCAGGCGCAGGGCCGCTCGTCGTCCTCGCTCCACGTCGCGAGGCGGCCGTCGGGGTCCGACACGTCGGCCTTGAACACGATCAGCCCCAGCACGTCGTCGCCCAGCCCCGCCCCCGCCACGCCGCCCCTGGCCTCCGCCGCCGCCGCGAGGGCGGCGAGGTGGGCGAGAACGAGCAGCGCGAGAGGCCGCATTGCTCGGCGAGACTTGGGCGAAGGACAAGGAGGCGGCGGCCGCGGCGGCGGCGCAAATAAATGCTCAGGGCCGATGCAGGAAGACGAACGAACCGGTGGGGTGAACGGAGGAGCCTCCGCGGGTTTGGGGCTTTGGGCTCACTTAAATCTGCGCGTGACGACCTCGAAGCTTCAAATGGTACTCTCTCTTCCTTCCTGCGGAGTACTGAAGACACAAATGTGAGTGGACTGAGCTCTAGATATGGGCTCCAGGAACAACCTTGTGGTAGCAGATGTGGGTGAGTACCTGCCGAGCCAGGATGCACCCGTCTACGTCGCTGCCGCCGCTGCCGACTCGCCGGAAAACTTCATCGAAGAATGCAGGCAAGGAGAGGGGAGGAGGGCCGGAGGGGCGAGAGTGGGAGCCGGGAGGGACCGAGGGAGGCAGGGAGCAACGGAGAGTGGGCTGAGGCTGGACCGCTGCGAGGGAGAAAGAGCGAGGAGTGGAAGGGGGGAAACAAAAAAATAAAGATGTTCCAGGGTAGGGCCAGAGCTGATCGGACGGTGACGAACAGGTTCACCGCACGACCGAGGGATGGGATGAGCCGCGAGGGATGGTTGGTGGCTCCGGCTTAAAAGGGCGGGGCGCAGACGGGATGGGCCGTGTGCATGGACCGGGGCCGAGGGAGTGCCCCGTGCCGTGCGTTGGGTTCCTCCTCGAAACTAACGTGGGGCCGCGTGGTTCGAGGCCGCAGAGCGCACGGGACCGGTCCGGGCCGGGCGAGTCCGCGAGTAGAAGTAGGACCGGGCGACCGGCGCGGCTAGACTCGTCGGTGCTTTTGAGGCGGGTGCGCCTGCGCGCCTATGCGCTGCGTCGGGTTTGCGAGTCTTCCTTCTTCCATGGCCGCGGATCAGCACAATGGAGGCGACTATTTTTTTCTATGAATATAGAACCGATTAATTTACGACGAAGCTAAAACTACCTAGAATTTTTAAAGTGTCTCTTATGACAGTCCATTTACTTGAAACACAAATGGGTTTGTAATAATAATATAATAATTGACGATTCAACATTCTTTTGGATGGGCAAAAAAACACAAAATACCAAAAACCATACCGAACCAAACGTCATACACCGAAATTTGCGGTTTATTTGGTTTTTGGTATTTGGTGCGCCAAACGCCATACACCAAAATTTACGGTTTATTCGGTTTTTGGTATTTGGTGCGGTCTGGATTTTAGCTCTATTTGGTGTTTGGTATGGTTTTCAATATTTAGACACCAAAAATACCAAAATACCGTAACGTGGCAAAAACTACCTCTTGAAGCCAACAAGCGGTTGTTATAACGTCTTAAACCCTAGACTCATATCATTATAATTTTTAAGAACTAGTATGTGTTAGCTGACTCTTATTCAACACTAAATTGTTTATGCAATTTTATTAAGTACTTATTGATGGTTTATCAGTATGTTCTTTATGCAATTTTATGTTTACAGTTTCAAACTGCTAGTTGTGTTTGGTGATTGTGGTAATACTAAACACCGAACCGAAAAAACGAACACCAAATTGTACGGTTTTTTTTCATTTGTGAAAAAAAGTTTGGTTTTCATTTTCCAAGCACCAAACTTTTTTGACACCAAATAAACCGCACCACCGAATAAACCAATAGAATGGAATGCATGTCCCTATTATTTCTAGGACGAGGCAGAACAAAATGGTTAACGTGAGCACAAGGAATGACTGGTGCAAGCCATGCTATTTGCACGCGCACTCCCAGATTTTACTATACTCCACATTAGTCACGGGAACTCGTCTCTTTTAAAAGTTGAAAGGACTGTGCACGGGTTTGCACGATGAACACGTACCGGCGTACACCGCTCAACTGGGGCGCGCCAGCCGTTCATACACCGGCGCTGCTGCACGCTACCGCCGTCGCTGGCCGAATGAAAAAGCCCGTCCAACTCCAACCGGGCGGCGCGCGGGAAGGGAATTGATGGCCGCTGCGCCGCCTGTCCCGGCGCGCTGCTGCCCCCGCAGGACAGGGGAGGTATCACATCAGGGGCGTTTTGATTGCTGCCATCAATACGCATTCATTGCGCCCCGCCGTGCATGCGTGGACAGGGCCCCGCCGTCGTCCTCGTCCCCTCCGCATCCACCGCGTCCGCAGCGGCAGCGAGGAGCAGTCTGTGACGGTGACGGCGACGAGCGGGTCGGACAAAGCAGGCAGGCAGGCAGGCAGGAAGCTGTTGCCTGGGAGGATGGGACCGCCTGGCCTGTGGTGTGGTACGTCCTGCCCTAGCCCTACGATGCGAGTACGAGAGAGCCTATGAATGGGGAGGCGGCCATGAACGGTCGAATCTCACTTTTCATCGACCGTCAGTCAGGTAGAGGTAGTGGCCATGACAATGTACTTGCCCGGAATCCATGTGGCCCAAGGGGCAAGGGTAGTGAATTTATGGTTGTCACTAGAGATGGCAATAGATACTTATGATCCAATACCCGATGGGTATTTACTTAATTAAGGTTTATATATGGGCTAAATATTACACCTGTGGATTTATTATTGGGCAAAAATTTTCACCCAATGGATAAACGGGTATTAGAACGTTCCACCTTCACCTATACCCGTTAACCCGTGGGTATACAATACCCAATATAAACTTAGCTCAAGCATGAACTTAGACTTTAGTCATCCATCTTTTTTACTATTTAACAACATTTTAGGTCATAATGTTATAGAAGGGTTAACGATAATTTAATGACCATATAATAGAAAATGTAATGTGCTATGTAGTATTGTCCTAGTGTTACTACTTTATCCAATTATCTTTGGTGTGTTGAATGGAATACTATAAATTTTGTAATGGTATTTAGATGGATATACTTGATATTTGTATAATATAATATTTTGATAGATGTTTAATTTTTGTGGGTACGAGTGACCCATACCCACATGAGGATAAATCTATACCCACTAGTGTATATGGGTGACCTGATAAGTTATTTTTTGTCGTGGATATAGATATGAGGTAGTAATACCCGGTAGGTATTTACCCATTGTCATCTCTAGTTGTCACACGTGAAGTTTTCTTCTTCAAACTCGAGCAGGATTGCACTTGGACGACGGACCTTCATGGCTCGTAAAATGATGGCCCCCTGATCTATCGAGAGCCATTATACACTACAGTATCTGCTTGATATCCGGTGGCTCATTGACTATAACTATATTGAATAAGAGACGACCATAATCCACGAGAATACAAATAGATCAAAGATCATTAGAGCAGCTCCCTCTCTAAGTTATAGATTTAGAAAATTGCTAAATAACTTTGGAAGTTAAAAAATGACGAGTTCTCCAATAGCTCTCTAAACGTAGGTTGTAGTTTAGTTTTGAATCTAAATATATAACTTGTGTTTGATCAGCATTTTCGTCTCAGAAATCTTATGTTCTGGATTAGGAACCTTATTGTTATTTGTTCAAGACTTTATTGCATAGCCACGATCAGCATATGCACACATAAATGAGCATAAAGTCTAGTTTCAATTGCAATTTATCTTCGGTTTCGGTTTCTCTCACGTCTCTATAATAAAATTTACATTTCACAATTCTTTTTGAATATTGGTCCACATCTTTTTTGTTACTAGCAAAAAAACGACGTCGACCTGACAGTATGACAAGGGTGACACTATGGCACTACTCGCAATGTATGGAGTGCTAGTGATAAGTTTAGTATTGAGGTTTGCCATGGTTTTTATATGGGTTATGGTGAGCTAAGACATATGTTGATGGAAAAGTAGATTGGTTCGACCATACGAGCCAGATACTTGATCTACCTTGTGGTAGGACATTGTCTTGATGTTAGGCTATAAGGATCCCAAAACTTTAAAATTTTATTGGTTGTTACCTAGGAAACAATTGTCTGATGGTTTATGGGTAATTGTTGGTGACCAGGATACAATTGTCATGTCTCAGATATCTGCTAAAGTTAAGGAACTTGTTGTTTACTTTGATCATGAGAACCAAACTGGAGGTGTGAACTAGGATGATGTGGTAGCCAACCATTACCTAAAGTAATTAGCCCTAGTAAGGCAATGGTTTTACCCAAAAAACTGGAGACATAACTTCTAGTGTTTTATACAAACTTGAAGAAGGGGAGGGTTGAGCAGGATGTTCCAACAGATGACCCAATTCATACATACATTTCTGATAGTGTGGTTCAACATTTTGTTGATAGTGGCAATGAAGTGAAAGAAGATGATCCAGATTTGTTTGCAGATGTTGGGACACCTGTTCAAGTAAGGAATGACAAAAGGCTAGAGGCATAAGTGAAAGGGAATTAGGCTTACACCTATATTCCTAAATTGATTTTGGTGGTTGAATTGCCCAACACAAATAATTGGACTAACTAGTTTGCTCTAGTTTATAAGTTCTACAGGTGCCAAAAGTTCACAATAAGCCAATAAAAAGACCAAGAAAAAGGGTTCAAACAAAAGAGCAAAGGGACAACCGAAGGCACCCTGGTAGGGCGCACCGGACTATCCGGTGTGCCACCGGACAGTGTCCGGTACACCACCGGACGGTGTCCGGTGTACCAGGGGACTCCAAGCTGAACTTCGTACCTTCGGGAATTCTCAGAGGCGCTTCGCTATAATTCACCGGACTGTCCGGTGCACCACCAGACAGTGTCCGGTGCCCCAAGATCAAGCGACTCTGAACTCGCCAGCTTCGGTAATTCGCTCCGCTATAATTCACCGGACATGTTCGGTGCACACCGGACTGTCCGGTGTAACGGCGGAGCAACGGCTACTTCAGCGCAACGGTCACCTGCTACAGCATTAAATGCGCACCAGCGCGCGTAGAGGAGCAGAGCACGCGCGGGTGGCACACCAGACAGCCTACAGGGCATGTCCGGTGCACCACCGGACAGCCAGGCGGGCCCACACGTCAGAGCTCCAATGGTCGAACCCTAACGGCCGGGTGACGTGGCTGGCGCACCGGACAGTGTCCGGTGGCGCACCGGACTGTCCGGTGCGCCCGTCGACAGCAGCCTTCACCAAACGGCTAGTTTGGTGGTTGGGGCTATAAATACCCCCAACCACCCCACATTCAAGTCATCCAAGTTTTCACACTTCTACACCTTACAAGAGCTCTAGTATTCAATTCTAGACACACCAAGTGATCAAATCCTCTCCCAATTCCACACAAGGCTTTAGTGATTAGTGAGAGAGATTTGTTGTGTTCTTTTGAGCTCTTGCGCTTGGATTGCTTCTTTCTTTCTCATTCCTTCTTGAAGATTCATTCACTTGTAACCAAAGCAAGAGACATCAATTGTGTGGTGGTCCTTGCGGGGACTTTGTGTCCCGTGTGATTGAGAAGAAGAAGCTCACTCGGTCCGAGGGACCGTTTGAGAGAGGGAAAGGGTTGAAAGAGACCCGGTGTTGGGGTCGTGCTTCGGTGCGCCGAAGGTCTCACACGAAGAAGCAGCTTCGGCTGAAGTCGTCTCCAAGAGATGGCCGAAGGCTCCTTTTCATGGAGCTTCGGCGTTTCAAACCGACATAGAAATAGAATGACCTTCTTATCCAAAAGTGGTCTGAGTCAATGTTGTAAACTTTTGTAAGGGGCATAATTGTAATTTGTCACAGGCTGCGACCTGTGCCTATAAATAGATGAACAGTACCTCTGTACTGTTCACGCGAACCTGTCATTTGCCTTCACATCACACCTAAGCTCTTGCCTTCCTCAAGACCGAAGGTATATCTGTCATTTATATTTATTCGTATTAATAAAAATAGAAATGATTCTATGTTAACAATTGAATGTCTATTTTATACCCCATGATTTATATGAATGCTTCATCCCTCGCTGTTATGTTTACGAAGGTATGTCCTTCGTAACCTTCGTCCGAAATTCTTTATATCCCAAAGGGATATAATGTGATGGAGGACGAAGGACCTTAATATTTAACATTTTCTGTGTTGCCTTGTTCTTAACTCCTAGCATTTGAGAACAAGCCCCCAACATTGGCGCCCACCTCCGGTGAACTCACTTCCACTTTTCTGAGCTGATGGCTTCGTTCAACAACCAAGCTGGAGCTGCTTCGGCTTCGAAGCTGGTGCTCCCGATAACAGGCGGTTCTTGCTCAGAACCGGCTAACAAGAAGCAGAAGAAGGAGGCTCAGAGAAGGGTGCAGCATGTTGGAGTGCAGGGACCCTTCATCAAGTCAAAATGGTCCCATATTCCAATCACCTTCTCTCAGGAAGACCTTCAGCTTAAGGATTATCCCCACAATGATGCCATGGTTATCTCTTGCGTGATCAAAGGATTTCTGGTCCACAATGTCCTAGTTGACACAGGCAGTGCAGCTGACATTATATTTGCTAAAGCCTTCAGACAAATGCAAGAGCCCGAAGACAAGATTCATGATGCTACGCACCCTCTTTGTGGCTTCGGAGGGCGGCAGATTGTGGCCCTTGGGAAGATTACCATGCCGGTAACCTTCGGATTTGTCAACAACACAAGGACTGAGCAAATTGTGTTTGACATTGTTGACATGGAGTATCCTTATAATGCTATCATTGGTCGTGGAACTCTTAATGCTTTCGAAGCAATTCTTCACCCAGCTTATCTCTGCATGAAGATACCTTCGGACCAAGGACCTATTGCTATTCATGGAAGCCAGGAAGCTGCTAGAAGGGCCGAAGGAAGCTGGACTGATTCCAAGGCAATCCATAATATAGATGGAGCTGAAGCTTGTGAACAGTACAAATTCAGGAGGGAGAAGGCAGCTTCAGCGGATCAGCCGAAGCCTATGTTATTGTGTGAAGATGTAGCAGAGCAGAAGGTGTTGTTGGGCTCGCAATTATCTGAAGACCAGGAGAAAACCTTGATAAGGTTTTTATTCAATAACAAAGATGTCTTTGCGTGGTCAGCTAATGATCTCTGCGGAGTAAATCGGGATGTTATTGAACATTCGCTTAATGTTGATCCATCCTTCAGACCCCGAAAGCAGAGGCTTCGGAAAATGTCTGATGATAAGGCCGAAGGGGCTCGCAATGAAGTGAAAAGACTCCTCAGTGCAGGAGTTATCAGAGAAGTGAAGTACCCAGAATGGCTAGCTAACACTGTTATGGTAAAGAAGGCCAATGGCAAGTGGAGAATGTGTATTGATTTCACAGATCTCAACAAGGCTTGTCCGAAGGATGAATTCCCGCTGCCAAGGATAGATTCTTTAGTTGATGCAGCAGCTTCTTCGGAGCTCATGAGTCTCCTGGACTGCTACTCAGGCTATCATCAAATCTGGATGAAGAAGGAAGATGAGCCGAAGACTAGCTTCATAACCCCAAGTGGTACATATTGCTATCTTCGGATGCCTGAGGGGCTCAAGAATGCTGGAGGGAGTTTCAGCAGAATGACTGCGAAGGTTCTCCAATCTCAGATAGGCAGAAATGTGTTGACCTATGTTGATGACATCATCGTAAAGAGCACGAAGCAAGAAAATCATATTGCTGATTTGCAGGAGACCTTCGCCAGCTTCAGACAAGCTGGGTTGAAGTTGAATCCAGAAAAATGTGTCTTCGGAGTGAAGAAGGGTAAATTTCTTGGATGTTTGGTCTCAACGAAGGGAATCGAAGCTAACCCAAATAAAATTGAAGCTATACTTCGAATGGAGCCACCAACCACAAGAAAGGGGGCCCAAAGATTGACAGGAAGGCTGGCATCCCTCAACAGATTTATATCCAGGTCAGCGGAAAGAAACTTACCATTCTTCGAGGTGCTGAAGTCAGCTGAAGTCTTTCAATGGGGCCCAAGTCAACAAAAAGCCTTCGAAGAGCTGAAGCAATATTTAATAGATCTCACAACATTAACTCCACCAACACCAGGGGCTCCTCTGTTGTTGTATGTGGCAGCTTCGCACTCAGCGGTAAGTGCGGCACTTGTTCAAGAGAAGTTTGATGGACAAGTCAAGAAGCAGGTCCCAGTATATTTTGTGTCTGAGGTCCTCAGTGTTTCAAAGAAAAATTATACAGAGCTGGAGAAGGTGTTGTATGCCGTTTTAATGGCATCCAGGAAGCTTCGGCATTACTTTCAGGCATTCAACATTATTGTTCCCTCTTCGCAGCCGTTGAAGGACATCATGAGGAATAGAGAAGCTACTGGGCGTATTGGAAAATGGGTTGCGGAACTCAATGAATTTTACATTGATTATGTGCATAGATCCTCAATTCAGTCTCAAGCATTGGCAGATTTCATTGCCGACTGGACGCCAGGGGCTCAGGACGAAGAAGCGAATAAAGATGCCGAAGCATGGACAGTGTTTTGTGATGGCTCTTGGGGAACCTTCGGAGCAGGCGCAGCTACTGTGTTGGTCTCTCCGTCCAAGGTTAAAACTTGCTATGCAGCAAGACTTGACTTCAGCTGCACAAATAATATTGCTGAGTACGAAGCCTTGCTCCTGGGTCTTCGGAAACTAAAGGCAATGGGGGTCAGAAGGGCAATCCTTAAAACTGATTCTCAGGTTGTTTCGGGTCATATTGACAAAAGTTGCAAGGCTAAAGACCCGAAGCTTGAAAAATACCTAGACACGGTCCGAAGGATCGAAGCTTCCTTCGAAGGATTTTCTGTTAAGAATATCCCTCGAGGACAGAATGAGCATGCTGATTTATTGGCCAAGTCTGCAGCACAGAGGCTGCCGCTACCTTCGGATGTGTTCTTCGAAACAATAAAGGCACCTTCAGTGGAGCTACTCGAAAGAGCAGTCCTTAACATTTCTCCTGTGTACAGTGAAGATTGGAGAACTGAAATAATCTCTTACCTTCAGGGTAACTTCTTATCAGATGACGAAGCTTATAATAAAAGGATAGAGGCAAGAGCTCGTCCTTATGTCATGATAGAAGGGGAGTTATACAAGCGTGGAGTTTGTGCCCCGCTGCTTAAGTGCTTGTCTAGAGCCGAAGGTATAGAGTTGATGAAGGAGATACATGCAGGCCTGTGCGGATCCCACATTGGATCCAGGCCGTTACTTGGAAAAGTATTCCGCCAAGGATTTTATTGGCCGAAGGCAGCTTCGGATGCAGCGGAGTTAGTTCAAAAGTGCGAAGGTTGTCAAAAATGTGCAAGAGATCAAAAGCAACCTTCGTCTTTAACACAGCTAATACAACCCATCTGGCCATTGCAAAGGTGGGGCCTCGACCTGCTGGGTCCATTACCACCGGCTCAAGGCAATCTGAAATATGTTATAGTGGCTGTGGAGTATTTTTCCAAGTGGATTGAGGCGAAGCCATTAGCCACAATAACATCGGCCACTGTCCAAAAATTTTTCTGGCAGAACATTGTCTGTCGCTTCGGAGTGCCGAAGGCCATCACTGTAGATAATGGAACACAGTTCGACTCCGAAGATTTCAGAAATTTCTGTGATCAGATTGGCACGAAGATCCATTTTGCATCGGTTAGGCATCCGGAGTCGAATGGGCTTGTTGAAAGGGCCAACGGCATCATAATGACAGGAATAATAAAGCTAATCTTTAATCAACCAAGGGGAAAATGGCCAGATCAGTTGACCAAAGTGGTGTGGAGCCATAACACAACAACATCAAGGTCTACAGGCTTTACCCCATTCAAGTTGTTATTTGGTGACGAAGCAATAACTCCAGAAGAAGCTAAAGCTGGATCAATAAGAGTGGTAGCTTCGGCAGAACCAGGTGCCGAAGATACTTGTCTCGTGGAAAAAGATGCCTTAGAAGGGATCAGGCTCCAAGCCGTGGAGAATATCAATAAATACCAGGCCGAAACAGTAAAATGGCGAGATAGAAAGGTCCGGCTAAAAAATATTGAGCCAGGACACTTGGTGCTTCGGAGAGTGGCCAACCCGGATACAGTGGGCAAGTTGCAACTGAAATGGGAAGGGCCTTTCTTAGTAGTATCTTCGTCAAGGCCTGGTTCGTACAGACTAAAGGACATGGATGGCTATGAAATTCCAAGATCTTGGAATGCGGATGAGCTTCGGCGGTTTTATGTATAACTCGATGTAATTTTCTCTTTTCTTTTCTTTTTCATGGCACCCTTTTCCTTTCTAAAAGGGGGAGAAAGGTTTTTAATGGGGCCATCATATGTAATTTTCCTTTTTAGTTTTATAAGAGCAAAATCCCCCAAAGAATGTAAATGTAAAAGCTGAGAGCGCACCATCGAGTGCCGAAACTGAAAAAAAAAAGAGCTCCGAAGACGTCCCCAAGGGGATGCAGAGCTTACAGCGAAAAGTCAACGCTGATTCCGCCGAAAGTAAAAGGCGAAGAAGCTCCAAAGTCGTTCCCAAGGGAATGCAGAGCTTATACCGTCTAAGTAAAAGGCGAAGAAGCTCCAAAGACGTCCCTAAGGGGATGCAGAGCTTACAGCGAAAAGTCAACGCTGATATTGCCTAAGTAAAAGGCGAAGAGGCTCCGAAGACGTTCCTAAGGGAATGCAGAGCTAATGTGTGGTTGTTTCTAAGGAAGTAACGGCTGACAATGTGACTTCGGACATACGCTTCGGACATTCATTCGCACATTACATTACATCATAGCATTTGCATGCATAAGCATTCATTCATAGCATTTGTGTTCCCAAGTGGTTGCTTCGGCAAAAAGAAAAGCTTCGGTGAAGTGGTTTTTTATTTTGTTACGCTATGTTGTGTACAAAAGAGAAAAGTTTTGTGGCTCGGCAAAAAGAAGAATTGTTTTTATGCTTCGTTGTGTACGAAAAGAAGGGAAGGTGTTTTTTCGCCTTCGGCTCAAAATACTGATTTCGTCCACATCAAAGCGCCTCAATCGAAGGGTAAGAATATATTACAAGGTATGTACAAAGTTCTTTGAAGAACAGTTTAATTTCATTTACAAGAGTTGTTACAAAATTATCCTGAGTTTCTCTATAGCACACTTCTACTAATCTTCGTTAAGCTTCAGCTTCGGCGACAGCTTCGGCGACATATCTTAGGCATCATCTTCACCTTCCCCATCCTACATGAATCAAGGAATCGTGAGTAAAAATCAAGTCCAAAGGAAAAGGTAAGTACAAAATATCATTTCTTACCGGTTCAAGATGACTTCGGGCTTCGTCTCCAGCCTTCTCCCGCCCGCCTTTTGTCCATATCATTTTTATAAATCTATTGGAGATACTTCGGGCGAGGTCAGGCATATCATCCAGGATTGATGGAGATAAGGTGAAGTTGGGCCTATTGACAATTTTTCCATGTTCGCAGCCGGCCTTCAGAAATGCAGCAGCGGTACCCCGAGAAGCTACCCAGGCACAGAAGTCGCCGTGCCCGGCTATAACTTCGTCAAGCTCCTCGATTTCAGCCTCAATATGATCGAAGGTCTGGGGTAAATTTTCTGCTGAAGGGTTAAATTTCCCGCTGCTGGCTCCAACAGAGTAAAATATCTTCTTTAATCGTCCAATGCAATTATTGCCAAAGTTCAAGCATTTGTCTTGAAGGCTTGTTAATGTTTTCTTCAATTCTGAGCTGGTCTGGACTTCGGCTTGAAGCTTCGAATTCAGTTCTAGCTTCTCCTGATCAAATTGTTTTGATTGATTGATAAGCTTCGAATTCAACTCTAATAATTTAGCCTCAGTCTCAGCCAGTAAGCCTTCGGCCGATTGGAGCTCGAAGTCCTTCTTTTCAATGATGGCAGATTGCTCTTTTATTTTGCTTTCTAAGTTTTCAATTATAGCTTCGTGCTTTTTGTCCTCCAAGTCTTGTTGCATCTTCAGAGCTTTGCTCAGTAGCATGCTCTGTACAGAAGCAACTTATGTTAGTAATATTTTCATTGTTAACAGCAATAAAAACCAGAGAAAAGGTTGTTTACCCTGAAGTTAGAATAAAATAAGCTGCCGACGATATGTTGTCGTCGGTAGCGGCTGATGTCTGACTCTAGCTTCGGAAAACCGATACTCTTTGATAGAGTACCGATTACCTTAGCTCCAGTCTGGTCTCGAATGCAGCCTAGTTTTTCATCGTCTACACCTCCAAATAGGAGGGCACCTGACTTGTAGCCGCAAGATTTGGCATAATCTTTAAGTTCTTCTATTTCGTCCTTCGTCAGTTTCTGCCCAATTAAATTCTGAAAGGTGTAGGCTTCGTCATCCGAAGTATCTTCGGCTATTTCTTTTCCTTTTTCAGGCACTGTGGCCATGGATTTTTCAGTAGCAACACCAGCTTCTTCTGCATCTATGTCTTCCAAAATTTTGTTAATATCCTCAATGGTTGATTCCAAATTAACATCTTCGGCTGTAGCGGCTTCGGTAGCCGCGACCTCCGAAGGTGCGACTTCGACGTTTTTGGTGCTTTCGGCAGCTGCTGTTTTTTGAACTGACGCTCTTGGCGGTGTCTTATCGATAACTTCAGTTACCGCAATGATTCTTTGCCGTTTGGGTTTGCTTATCTTCGTCTGATCCGGCTCGTCCACCTTTTGAAAAAGCTTCGTCAGTTGGAGCCCTAATGGACTTAGCTTCGTGGGCATGGGTTCAGTCATTACCTTTAAAATTTCTTCCACGTCGCTGGTAGAAGGCGGTGTGGGGGTCATCTCTTCTTCGGATATTTTCCGTTTCGGAGTTGAAATTTTCCTTTTCTTCGGAATTTTCTTCTCTGCTGCCGGTTGCTCTTCATCCTTTGTCAGAGTTTCGACTACTCTTTTTCTTTTGTGGCCCTCGGCACCCTTGTTCAACTGCTCATAGTCTGGGTACTCGAAGCCCAGGGCATCGAATACTCGGTTTAGTCTTCGCTTCGGTCGGGTGCCGAAGGCCGCTGTCATTAATTGATCCTCTTTTTTGGAGTAATTCCCCAAGATTTCATTACACATTGTCTCAACTGTGTCTAACCACTCTTTGCAGGGCTTTTTAAAGTACTTCTTGAATTTAAAGTGATAGGGGAGACGAACCAACTCTCCCTTCTTCTTCTCTCCCTTCAGCTTCGGCATTTCCCACTCTTTTAGAGTAGGGAAAATTCTGAATGCCAAGAACTCCTGAACTAGATCCCTGGTGCCAATATTTTCCGAAATAATTTCAAATTCACCCAGAGCAGCCCAGGTGGGACCTTTTAGATCGCCGATGCGGCATCGTGGCCTCGTCTCTCCGAAGATCAAATCCAGAGGGCTTTGTACCAATTTTTCTTTGTCTTCGTCAACTTTTACATAAAACCATTCAGATTTCCAGCCTGCTGGCCATTTGCTTCGGTAGCTGATTACAGGACACTTTGTTGTCTTCCGGTAGGCAAAATTGTAGCAACCGAAATTATCATGTAGCCCATCTTTACTGGCCTTGGTTTGGTAATGTAATTCGTGAACTCGGCAGAAGCTATCAGCAAACGGCTCCACAGCTTGGCTTCGGAGGGCCCAGATATAAACATTGAGCCTAACGATGGCGTTAGGAGTCAATTGATGGAAGTAGATGCCAAACCTCCTCAGTATCTCCGCAACAATATTGTGAAGAGGGAATCTTAGCCCAGCTTTTAAAAAACTCTTGAAGATAACAATCTCATCCTCCTCTGGCTTCGGGGTGGTTTCCTCTCCCCCGAAGCGAAGTAGCTTCTTCTGATCTTCATTGAAATAACCTGCTTTTACCATCTTCAAAAGGTCAGCCTTTGAGACAGTTGATTTCCCAAAATCCAGGTGACTGGGCTTGCTGGGCATGGCAATGTGGTAGTCATCCTCGGGGTCAGTCCCTTCAATGTTTTCTTCTTCTCCTTCGGCTGTTGTTGGGTTTGCTTCGGCAGCAGGCTTTTCTTCCGCAGTCACTAGACCGGAGCGCTGCATCGCTTCGGAGATGGGCACAGTGTCCGAACCTTCGGCTTCGTCTCCCTCACGTACAACTTTGGCAGTAGACCGCACTCTCGCCATTTAAATTCTGAGTTTGGGGAAGGCAGAAACTTTTTTCTTTTTTCCTTTTCTCCGAAGCTCTCCTTTCTGACGAAGCAGACGTCGAGACTGACCTTCGTTCGATTCTGAGAGTCAAGCTTCGGTTATGGTGAAAAATTTTGGCAGCAAAACAGTGCAAATAACAATGAATGCTGTGGTAACTTCACACCTACCCGCTTGTTTATATAGTACTACAGGTAAGAAGGCGAAGCGGCAAGATTTTTACACCAGACGGGCGGTCACTTGTACTCGCTGAGCAGTGGACCGCAAAGATCAAACAGTAACTCTGCAAGGTGGGCCTGGCACGTGCTCGGAAGCCGGATCGTTTCTCCGCAACGAGCTCAGGGAAGGTGTTTTTTGGACCTTCGGCTTCCCGAAGCTGAAGAGGCTCTTTTTTCACGGGTCAAGCTCGTTACGAAAAACGATCTAGCACCGCGAAAGGGGCTACTGTTGGGGTCGTGCTTCGGTGCGCCGAAGGTCTCACACGAAGAAGCAGCTTCGGCTGAAGTCGTCTCCAAGAGATGGCCGAAGGCTCCTTTTCATGGAGCTTCGGCGTTTCAAACCGACATAGAAATAGAATGACCTTCTTATCCAAAAGTGGTCTGAGTCAATGTTGTAAACTTTTGTAAGGGGCATAATTGTAATTTGTCACAGGCTGCGACCTGTGCCTATAAATAGATGAATAGTACCTCTGTACTGTTCACGCGAACCTGTCATTTGCCTTCACATCACACCTAAGCTCTTGCCTTCCTCAAGACCGAAGGTATATCTGTCATTTATATTTATTCGTATTAATAAAAATAGAAATGATTCTATGTTAACAATTGAATGTCTATTTTATACCCCATGATTTATATGAATGCTTCATCCCTCGCTGTTATGTTTACGAAGGTATGTCCTTCGTAACCTTCGTCCGAAATTCTTTATATCCCAAAGGGATATAATGTGATGGAGGACGAAGGACCTTAATATTTAACATTTTCTGTGTTGCCTTGTTCTTAACTCCTAGCATTTGAGAACAAGCCCCCAACACCCGGTCTTTGTGACCACCTCAACGGGGAGTAGGTTTGCGAGAACCGAACCTCGGTAAGACAAATCCTTGCATCTCACTTCTTTACTGACTCGCGATTTGTTTTTACGCCCTCTCTCAGACTTGTTTCTATTTCTAACGCTAACCCGGCTTGTAGTTGTGATTAAGTTTGTAAATTTCAGATTCGCCCTATTCACCCCCCCTCTAGGCGACTTTCAATTGGTATCAGAGCCCGGTGCTTCATTAGAGCCTAACCGCTCGAAGTGATGTCGGGAGATCATACCAAGAGGGAGATGGAGACCGGCGACAAGCCCACTACAAGCCACGGGAAGACTTCATCGGAAGAGTCCCGCAAGAAGGGAAAGGGGAAGGAGAAGAAATCCTCTTCCCACAAGTCGCATCGGAGTAACGGCAAGCACAAGAAGATGAGGAAAGTGGTCTACTACGAGACCGATACTTCATCACCTTCCACCTCAGGCTCCGACGCACCGTCCGTAACTTCTAAGCGCCACGAGCGCAAGAAGTTTAGTAAGACCCCCCTACGCTATCCTCGCATTCCTAAACATACACCTTTACTTTCTGTCCCATTAGGCAAACCACCAACGTTTGATGGTGAAGATTATGCTAGGTGGAGTGATATGATGCGATATCACCTAACCTCACTCCACAAAAGTATATGGGATGTTGTTGAGTTTGGTGTTCAGGTACCATCCATAGGGGATGAAGATTATGATGAGGACGAAGTGGCCCAAATCCAACACTTCAACTCCCAAGCCACAACTATACTCCTCGCCTCTTTAAGTCGGGAGGAGTATAACAAGGTGCAAGGGTTGAAGAGTGCTAAGGAAATTTGGGACGTGCTAAAGACCGCGCACGAAGGAGATGAGGTGACCAAGATCACCAAGCGGGAAACGATCGAGGGGGAGCTCGGTCGCTTCTGTCTTCGCCAAGGGAAGGAGCCACAAGACATGTACAACCGGCTCAAAACCTTGGTAAACCAAGTGCGCAACCTCGGGAGCAAAAAATGGGATGACCACGAAGTGGTTAAGGTTATTCTTAGATCACTTGTTTTCCTTAACCCTACTCAAGTTCAATTGATTTGTGGTAATCCTAGATATACACAAATGACCCCCGAGGAAGTTATAGGTAATTTTGTGAGCTTTGAGTTGATGATCAAAGTCTCAAAGAAGATCAACGAGCTTGATGGCCCCTCCACGTCCGAAGCACAACCGGTCGCATTCAAGGCGACGGAAGAAAAGAAGGAGGAATCTACTCCAAGTCGAACACCCATCGATGCCTCCAAGCTCGACAACGAGGAGATGGCGCTCATCATCAAGAGCTTCCGTCAAATCCTCAAGCAAAGGAGGGGGAAAGATTACAAGCCCCACTCCAAGAGAGTCTGCTACAAATGTGGTAAGCCCGGTCACTTTATAGCAAAATGTCCTATTTCAAGTGAGAGTGACAGGGGCAACGACAAGAAGGGGAAAAGAAAGGAGAAAAAGAAGTACTACAAGAAGAAGGGCGGCGATGCCCATGTTTGCCGGGAATGGGACTCCGACGAGAGCTCCACGGACTCCTCCTCCGACGAGGACGCCGCAAACATCGCCGTCACCAAGGGACTTCTCTTCCCCAATGTCGGCCACAAGTGCCTCATGGCAAAGGATGGCAAAAGGAAGAAGGTAAAATCAAGATCCTCCACTAAATATGAAACCTCTAGTGATGAGGATAATGCTAGTAATGAGGAGGATAACTTGCGCATTCTTTTTGCCAACCTAAACATGCAACAAAAAGAAAAGTTGAATGAATTAATTAGTGCTATTCATGAGAAGGCTGATCTCTTGGACTCCCAAGAGGACTTCCTTATTAAAGAAAACAAAAAGCATGTTAAGGTTAAAAATGCTTATGCTTTAGAAGTTGAAAAATGTGAGAAATTAACTAGTGAGCTAAGCACATGCCATGATTTAATTGCCAACCTTAGAAATGAAAATGCTAGTTTAATTGCTAAGGTTGATTCTAATGTTTGTGATGATTCAATTCCCAATCTTAGAAATGATAATGTTGATTTACTTGCCAAGATTGAAGAATTGAATATCTCTCTTGCTAGCCTTAAGAATGAAAATGAAAAATTGATTGCTAAGGCTAACGATTTTGATGTTTGCAATGTTACTATTTCTAACCTTAGAAGTGAAAATGATATATTACATGCTAAGGTTGTAGAACTAAAATCTTGCAAACCCTCTACATCTACTGTTGAGCATACTTCTATTTGCACTAGATGTAGAGATATTGATATTGATGCTATACATGATCATATGGCTTTAATTAAACAATAAAATGATCATATAGCTAAACTAGATGCTAAAATTGCCGAGCACGAACTTGAGAATGAAAATTTTAAATTTGCTCGTAGTATGCTTTATAGTGGGAGACGCCCTGGCATTAAGGATGGCATTGGCTTCCAAAAGGGGGACAATGTCAAAATTAATGCTCCTCCTAAAAGATTGTCTAATTTTGTTAAGGGCAAGGCTCCCATGCCTCAGGATAACGAGGGTTACATTTTGTACCCTACCGGTTATCCCGAGAGCAAGATTAGGAGAATTCACTCTAGGAAGTCTCACTCTGGCCCTAATCATGCTTTTATGTATAAGGGTGAGACATCTAGCTCTAGGCAACCAATCCGTGCTAAGTTGCCTAAGAAGAAAACTCCTAATGCATCAAATGATCATGACATTTCATTTAAAACTTTTGATGCATCTTATGTTTTGACTAACAAATCCGGCAAGGTAGTTGCCAAGTTTGTTGGGGGCAAACACAAGGGCTCCAAGACTTGTGTTTGGGTACCCAAAGTTCTTGTTTCTAATGCTAAAGGACCCAAAACCGTTTGGGTACCTAAAGTCAAGAACTAAAATTGTTTTGTAGGTTTATGCATCTGGGGGCACAAGTTGGATCATCGATAGCGGGTGCACAAACCACATGACAGGGGAGAAGAAGATGTTCTCCTCCTACGAGAAAAACCAAGATCCCCAACGAGCTATAACATTCGGGGATGGAAACCAAGGTTTGGTCAAAGGTTTGGGTAAAATAGCTATATCTCCTGACCATTCCATTTCCAATATTTTTCTTGTTGATTCATTAGATTACAATTTGCTTTCCGTATCTCAATTATGTCAAATGGGCTACAACTGTCTATTTACTAATGTAGGTGTCACTGACTTTAGAAGAAATGATGATTCAATAGCATTTAAGGGAGTGTTAGAGGGTCAGCTATACTTGGTAGATTTTGATAGAGCTGAACTCGACACTTGCTTAATTGCTAATACTAACATGGGTTGGCTCTGGCACCGCCGACTAGCCCATGTTGGAATGAAGAATCTGCATAAGCTTCTAAAGGGAGAGCACATTTTAGGATTAACAAATGTTCATTTTGAGAAAGACAGGATTTGTAGCGCATGCCAAGCTGGGAAGCAAGTTGGTGTTCATCATCCACACAAGAACATCATGACGACTGACAGGCCACTGGAGCTCCTACACATGGACCTATTCGGCCCGATAGCTTACATAAGCATCGGCGGGAGTAAGTACTGTCTAGTTATTGTGGATGATTATTCTTGCTTCACTTGGGTATTCTTTTTGCAGGAAAAGTCTCAAACCCAAGAGACCCTAAAGGGATTCTTGAGACGTGCTCAAAATGAGTTCGGCTTAAGGATCAAGAAAATTAGAAGCGATAACGGGACGGAGTTCAAGAACTCACAAATTGAAGGCTTCCTTGAGGAGGAGGGCATCAAGCATGAGTTCTCTTCTCCCTACACGCCACAACAAAATGGTGTAGTAGAGAGGAAGAATCGAACTCTATTGGACATGGCAAGAACCATGCTTGATGAGTACAAGACGCCGGATCGGTTTTGGGCCGAGGCGGTCAACACCGCCTGCTATGCCATAAACCGGTTATATCTACACCGAATCCTCAAGAAGACATCATATGAACTCCTAACCGGTAAAAAGCCCAACATTTCATATTTTAGAGTCTTTGGTAGCAAATGTTTTATTCTTGTTAAAAGAGGTAGAAAATCTAAATTTGCTCCTAAGACTGTAGAAGGCTTTTTACTAGGATATGATTCAAACACAAGGGCATATAGAGTCTTTAACAAGTCCTCAGGACTAGTTGAAGTTTCTTGTGACGTTGTGTTTGATGAAACTAACGGCTCTCAAGTAGAGCAAGTTGATCTTGATGAGATAGGTGATGAAGAGGCTCCGTGCATCGCGCTAAGGAACATGTCCATTGGGGATGTATGTCCTAAGGAATCCGAAGAGCCTCCAAATGCACAAGATCAACTATCCACCTCCACGCAAGCATCTCCACCAACTCAAAATGAGGACGAGGCTCAAGTTGATGAAGGAGAAAATCAAAATGATGAGCCACCTCAAGATGACGGCAATGATCAAGGGGGAGATGCAAATGATCAAGACAAGAAGGATGAAGAACCAAGGCCGCCACACCCAAGAGTCCACCAAGCAATCCAACGAGATCACCCCGTCGACACCATCCTCGACGACATTCATAAGGGGGTAACCACTAGATCTCGTGTTGCACATTTTTGTGAGCATTACTCTTTTGTTTCCTCTATTGAGCCACACAGGGTAGAGGAAGCACTCCAAGATTCGGATTGGGTGATGGCGATGCAAGAGGAGCTCAACAATTTCACTAGGAACGAGGTATGTCATTTAGTTCCACGTCCTAACCAAAATGTTGTAGGAACCAAATGGGTCTTCCGCAACAAGCAAGACGAGCATGGTGTGGTGACAAGGAACAAAGCTCGACTTGTGGCCAAGGGATACTCCCAAGTCGAAGGTTTGGATTTCGGTGAAACCTATGCACCCGTAGCTAGGCTTGAGTCAATTCGTATATTATTAGCCTATGCTACTTACCATGGCTTCAAGCTTTACCAAATGGACGTAAAGAGTGCCTTCCTCAATGGACCAATCAAGGAAGAGGTCTATGTTGAGCAACCTCCCGGCTTTGAAGACAGTGAGTACCCTAACCATGTCTATAGGCTCTCTAAGGTGCTTTATGGGCTCAAGCAAGCCCCAAGAGCATGGTATGAATGCCTAAGAGATTTCCTTATTGCTAATGGATTCAAAGTCGGCAAGGCCGATCCTACTTTATTTACTAAAACTCTTGACAATGATTTGTTCGTATGCCAAATATATGTTGATGATATTATATTCGGGTCTACTAACGAATCTACATGTGAGGAATTTAGTAGGATCATGACACAAAAATTCGAGATGTCGATGATGGGGGAGTTGAAGTATTTTCTAGGATTCCAAGTCAAGCAACTCCAAGAGGGCACTTTCATTAGCCAAACAAAGTATACTCAAGACATTCTAAACAAGTTTGGAATGAAGGATGCCAAGCCCATCAAGACACCCATGGAAACTAATGGGCATCTCGACCTCGACACAGAAGGTAAATCCGTCGATCAAAAGGTATACCGGTCGATGATAGGTTCATTACTCTATTTATGTGCATCTCGACCGAACATTATGCTTTCCGTATGCATGTGTGCAAGATTCCAAGCCGACCCTAAGGAATCTCACCTTACGACCGTAAAACGAATCTTGAGATATTTGGCTTATACTCCTAAGTTTGGGCTTTGGTACCCTCGGGGATCCACATTTGATTTAATTGGTTATTCCGATGCCGATTGGGCAGGGTGCAAAATCAATAGAAAGAGCACATCGGGGACTTGCCAATTCTTGGGAAGGTCCTTGGTGTCTTGGGCTTCAAAGAAGCAAAATTCTGTGGCTCTTTCAACCGTCGAAGCCGAGTATATTGCCGCAGGCCATTGTTGCGCGCAATTGCTGTGGATGAGGCAAACCCTGCGGGACTATGGTTACAAATTAACCAAAGTTCCTCTTCTATGTGATAATGAGAGTGCAATCCGCATGGCGGATAATCCCGTTGAGCATAGCCGCACTAAACACATAGCCATTCGGTATCATTTTCTTAGGGATCACCAACAAAAGGGGGATATCGAGATTGCATATATTAACACTAAAGATCAATTAGCCGATATCTTTACCAAGCCACTAGATGAACAAACTTTTACCAAACTTAGGCATGAGCTAAATATTCTTGATTCTAGGAATTTCTTTTGATGTCTTGCACACATAGCTCATAAATATACCTTTGATCATCTCTTTCATGTGCTATGACTAATGTGTTTTCAAGCGAATTTCAAACCAAGTCATAGGTGTATTGAAAGGGAATTGGAGTCTTCGGCGAATACAAAGGCTTCCACTCCACTCTATCACTCATCCTTCGTCGTCGCTCCGAGCATCTCTCCGTCTTTGGTATAATCTTCACTCATATGTTTTATTTGCCAAAGGGGAGAAAATAGTTAGCAAAGGGCTCTAATGATCCCGTTTTTGGCGATTCATGCCAAAGGGGGAGAGAGTATGAGCCCAAAGCAAAAGGACCGCACCACCACCCTAATTTTAAAACTAATGATTTTCAATTGGAAAATTTCAAATTGGTATCTTATTGTGTTAAAAGGGGGGAAAATTTTAAAATTAATATCTTAAAACCCTCTTGAACACTAAGAGGAGAATTTATTTGAGGGGGAGTTTTGTTTAGTCAAAGGAAAAGCATTTGAAACAAGGGGAGAAAATTTCAAAACTTGAAAATGCTTCGCAAAATCTTATTCATTTACCTTTGACTATTTGCAAAAGGACTTTGAAAAAGAATTTTACAAAAGAATTTGCAAAAACAAAACATGTGGTGCAAGCGTGGTTCAAAATATTAAAAATAAAGAAACAATCCATGCATATCTAGTAAGTAATAGTTATTGGCTCAATTCTAAGTAATCTTTGCACTTGCAATTTGCAAACTAGTTCAAATTCTGCACTTGTAAATTTGCTTTGGTTTGTGTTGGCATCAATCACCAAAAAGGGGGAGATTGAAAGGGAATTAGGCTTACACCTATATTCCTAAATTGATTTTGGTGGTTGAATTGCCCAACACAAATAATTGGACTAACTAGTTTGCTCTAGTTTATAAGTTCTACAGGTGCCAAAGGTTCACAATAAGCCAATAAAAAGACCAAGAAAAAGGGTTCAAACAAAAGAGCAAAGGGACAACCGAAGGCACCCTGGTAGGGCGCACCGGACTGTCCGGTGCACCAGGGGACTCCAAGCTGAACTTTGCACCTTCGGGAATTCTCAGAGGCGCTTCGCTATAACTTACCGGACTGTCCGGTGCACCACCGGACAGTGTCCGGTGCCCCAAGATCAAGCGACTCTGAACTCACCAGCTTCAGGAATTCGCTCCGCTATAATTCACCGGACATGTCCGGTGCACACCGGACTGTCCGGTGTAACGGCGGAGCAACGACTACTTCAGCGCAACGGTCACCTGCTACAGCATTAAATGCGCGCCAGCGCGCGTAGAGGAGCAGAGCACGCGCGGGTGGCACACCGGACAGCCTACAGGGCATGTCCGGTGCACCACCGGACAGCTAGGCGGGCCCACACGTCAGAGCTCCAACGGTCGAACCCTAACGGCTGGGTGACGTGGCTGGCGCACCGGACTGTCCGGTGCGCCCGTCGACAGCAGCCTTCACCAAACGGCTAGTTTGGTGGTTGGGGCTATAAATACCCCCAACCACCCAACATTCAAGTCATCCAACTTTTCACACTTCTACACCTTACAAGAGCTCTAGCATTCAATTCTAGACACACCAAGTGATCAAATCCTCTCCCAATTCCACACAAGGCTTTAGTGATTAGTGAGAGAGATTTGTTGTGTTCTTTTGAGCTCTTGCACTTGGATTGCTTCTTTCTTTCTCATTCCTTCTAGAAGATTCATTCACTTGTAACCGAAGCAAGAGACTTCAATTGTGTGGTGGTCGTTGCGGGGACTTTGTGTCCTGTGTGATTGAGAAGAAGAAGCTCACTCGGTCTGAGGGACCGTTTGAGAGAGGGAAAGGGTTGAAAGAGACCCGGTCTTTGTGACCACCTCAACGGGGAGTGGGTTTGCGAGAACCGAACCTCGGTAAAACAAATCCTTGCGTCTCACTTCTTTACTCACTCGCGATTTGTTTTTACGCCCTCTCTCGGACTCGTTTCTATTTCTAACGCTAACCCGGCTTGTAGTTGTGATTAAGTTTGTAAATTTCAGATTCGCCCTATTCACCCCCCTCTAGGCGACTTTCAATAAGATTGAATGCCTTAGTGATGGATAGAACATTAGGAGGTAGTGATGGTGAAGATACAAATGCTGAAGAAGACAGTGATGTTGAAAGGCTAGACATTACACATTCAGACTCTGATGGTGAAGATACAAATGCTTTTTAGTCACTTTTTGAAGAGGATTTGACTAACCCTGTATTTCATGTTGTTCTTATGTTCAGTTCTGTTGAACGGCTCAAACGAGCTATCACAGAATATAGTGTCAGGAACAAGGTGGAGATCAAAATGGTCAGAAATGACAAGTTTAGAGTTAGAGTCCACTGTGTTCAGAATTGTCCTAGGAATTTGTATGCTTCTTATGACTCAAGGGCCAAATATTTTGTTGTAAAAACATATTATGGCAAGCACAATTGCCAAAAAGAGTGGTCCGCTAGAAGATGCAGTGCAACTCGGATTGCTAGACAATATGTAGGCCATTTCAGAGCTAATGACAAGATGAGTATCAAAGGATTACAAAAAGTTGTTTAGAAAGATTTGAATCTAGTTATCACTTGGAGTACCTTAGTTAGAGACAAGAGGAAAATTCTTCAAATGATTCATGAAGATGAGGCACAACAATTTAGCCAGCTATGGGACTATGGACATGAGTTGAGAAGGAGCAATCCAAGGAGCTCCCTTTATGTTAACCTGGCTAGTAACCTATTTGCCCCTTGTTACATGTCTTTGGATGCTTTCAACAGGGTTTTCTTGGTGGTTGTAGACCTATAATTTTTCTTGATGGTTGCTTCATCAAAACAAAGTTTGGAGGCCAACTTTTGTGTGCAGTTGGGATGGATCCAAATGATTGTATCTACCCTTTGACCATTATAAAACATATGTTATGCACGGACAATGTGTATTCCAAGTGATGGAAAAGGATTACCAACACATTGTGGACCTAAGAGCTAAGAAATGTGACTGCAAAAGATGGTAGCTAACTAAGATACCCTGTCCTCATGCCATTAGTTGCCTTTAACATGATAGGATCCCACCTGAGAGTGTAATTCTAGTTTGCTACTGAAAGGGAAATAGGGTCAAACCTTTTCCCAAATAATTTTGGTGGTTGAATTGCCCAACACAAACAATTGGACTAACTAGTTTGCTCTAGATTAAATATTCTACAGGTGCCAAAGGTTCAACACAAACCAATAAAAAGTTAAAGTTAGGGTTCAAAAAGAAAGGAGCAAAAGAAACCGAAGGCTGCCCTGGTCTGGCGCACCGGACAGTCCGGTGCACCAAGGTGGATCAACTCGAACTCGCTATCTTCAGGTTTCTGGAGAGCCACTCCGCTATAATTCACCGGACTATCCGGTGTAACACCGAACTGTCCGGTGTGCCACGCGGAGCAACGACTACTGCGCCAACGGTCGTCTGCAAAAGCAATAGTGAACAGTGTGCAGTGCGCGGGCAGCGCGCGTAGAGTCAGAGCAGCGCCAAAAGGCGCACCGGACAGTGAACAGTGACTGTCCAGTGCGGCATCGGACTGTCTGGTGCCCTAAGATGTCAGGGCTCCAATGGTCGAAATCGTCAGAACCCTAATGGTTGGGTGACGTGGCTGGCGCACCGGACAGTGTCCGGTGGCGCACAGGACTGTCCGGTGCACCCATCGACAGCAGCCCTCCCCAACGGCTGTTTTGGTGGTTGGGGCTATAAATACCCCCAACCACCAGCATTCAAAGCATCCAAGTTTTCCAGTAATTTGCATTCAATACAAGAGCTCTAGACTTCACTCCAAGACATAAAACAAAATATCAAATCCTCTCCAAGTCCCAAACTCATTCCAAAGACTTAGTGGCTTGAGAGAGTGACATTTGTGTTCATTTGAGTTCTTGTCACTTGGATCACTTTTCTTCTTTCTCTTTCTTGTTCTCAAGACACTTGTAATCAAAGCAAAAGACACCAAGTTGTGGTGGTACTTGTAGGGGTCTAAGTGACCCGTTTGATTAAGGAGAAAAGCTCACTCGGTCTAGGTGACCGTTTGAGAGAGGGAAAGGGTTGAAAGAGACCTAGTCTTTGCGACCACCTCAACGGGGATTAGGTTTGCAAGAACCGAACCTCGGTAAAACAAATCACTGTGTCATCTGCTTCATTTGCCTTTGATTTGTTTTTCACCCTCTCTTTCGGACTCACATTTATTTCTAACGCTAACCCCGGCTTGTAGTTATGCTTAAAGTTTATAATTTTTATATTCCGCCTATTCACCCCCTCTAGGCGACTTTCAATTGGTATCGGAGCCCGGTACTTCATTAGAGCCTAACCGCTCGAAGTAATGTCGGGAGATCACGTCAAGAAGGAGATCGTGACCAGCGGTGACAAGTCTACAAGCCACGAGAAGGCTCCATCGGGGGAGTCCGGCAACAAGATGAAGGGATTCCCTTCACATACCAAGTCGCATCGGAGCGGCGATAAGAAAAAGAAGATGAAGAAGGTGGTCTACTACGAGACCGATTCTTCATCACCATCTACTTCCGGCTCCGACGCGCCGTCCGTCACTTTTAAGCACCATGAGCGCAAAAAGTATAGTAAGATGCCACTTCGTTATCCCCGTATCTCTAGACGCACTCCTTTACTTTCCATCCCACTAGGCAAACCACCCATTTTTTATGGTGAAGATTATAATATGTGGAGTGACAAAATGAGGCATTATCTAACCTCACTCCACACAAGTATTTGGGACATTGTTGAGTTTGGAGTGCAGGTACCATTCGTGGGGATGAAGGCTATGATTTGGACGAAGTCGCCCAAATCAAGCACTTTGATTCCCAAGCAACTACTATACTCCTTGCCTCTCTATGTCGAGAGGAGTATAATAAGGTGCAAGGGTTGAAAAGTGCCAAGGAGATTTGGGACGTACTCAAGACCACGCACGAAGGAGATGAGGTGACCAAGATCACCAAGCGAGAGATGATCGAGGGGGAGCTCGGTCGATTCGTCCTCAACCAATGAGAGGAGCCACAAGCAATGTACAACCGGCTCAAAACCTTGGTCAACCAAGTGCGCAACCTTGGGAGCACCAAGTGGGATGACCATGAAATGGTCAAGGTTATTCTTAGATCACTTGTTTTTCGTAATCCCACTCAAGTTCAATTAATTCGTGGTGATCCTCGATATAAGTTAATGTCTCCCGAGGAAGTGATAGGAAAGTTTGTGAGCTTTGAGTTGATGATCAAAGGCTCCAAACAAATTGTCGAGCAAGGCGACACCTCCACACCCGAGGTGCAACCCATCGCATTCAAGGCGACGGAGGAGAAGAAAGAAGAGTCTACATCAAGTAGGGTTCCCATTGACGCTTCCAAGCTCGACAATGAGGAGATGACGCTCATCATCAAGAGCTTCCGTCAAATCCTCAAGCAAAGGAGGGGGAAGGATTACAAACCCTGCTCCAAGAGGGTGTGCTACAAGTGTGGTAAGCCCGGTCATTTTATCGCTAAATGCCCTATGTCTAGTGATAGTGACAGGGACAACGACAAGAAGGGGAGGAAGAAGGAGAAGAAGAAGTATTACAGGAAGAAGGGCGGCGATGCCCACATGTGTCGGGAGTGGGATTCTGATGAGAGCTTGAAAGGGAATTAGGCTTACACCTAGTTCCTAAATAATTTTGGTGGTTGAATTGCCCAACACAAATATTGGACTAACTAGTTTGCTCTAGTGTGTAAGTTATACAAGTGCAAAAGGTTCACACATAGCCAATAAAAAGACCAAGTATTGGGTTCAAATAAAGGAGCAAGGGTCAACCTAAGGCACCTCTGGTCTGGCGCACCGGACTGTCCGGTGTGCCACCGGACAGTGTCCGGTGCACCAGGGGACTCCGACTTCAAACTCTTCACTCTCAGGAATTTCCGAAGGCCACTCCGCTATAATTCACCGGACTGTCCGGTGTACACCGGACATGTCCGGTGCTCCAAGGAAGAGCGGCCTCAGGAACTCGCCAGCCTCGGGTTTTCACTTCGGCTGCTCTGCTAAAATTCACCGGACTGTCCGGTGTACACCGGACTGTCCGGTGTAACAGCGGGGCAACGGCTATATCGGCGCCAACGGCTACCTGCAGCGCATTTATTGCGCGCCAGAAGCGCGCAGAAGTCAGGCACGCCCATTCTGGTGCACCGGACATTGAACAGTACATGTCCGGTGTGCACCGGACATCCAGGAGGGCCCAGAAGTCAGAACTCCAACGGTCAAATTGCAACGGCTTTGGTGACGTGGTTGTCGCACCGGACATGTCCGGTGTGCACTGGACTGTCTGGTGCGCCATCAAACAGACAGCCTCACCAAACGACTAGTTTGGTGGTTGGAGCTATAAATACCCCCAACCACCCACCATTCATTGCATCCAAGTTTTCCACTTCCCAACCACTTACAAGAGCTCTAGCATTCAATTCTAGACACACCAAAGAGATCAAATCCTCTCCAAATTCCACACAACGTCCTAGTGATTAGAGAGAGTGATTTGCTTGTGTTCTTTCGAGCTCTTGCGCTTGGATTGCTTTCTTCTTTCTTGATTCTTTCTTGTGATCAAACACTCACTTGTAATTGAGGCAAGAGACACCAATCGTGTGGTGGTCCTTGCGGGAACTTTGTGTTCCAAGTGATTGAGAAGAGAAAGCTCACTCGGTCCGTGGGACCGTTTGAGAGAGGGTAAGGGTTGAAAGAGACCCGGCCTTTGTGGCCTCCTCAACGGGGAGTAGGTTTGAGAGAACCGAACCTCGGTAAAACAAATCCGCGTGTCTCACTTCATTATTCGCTTGCGATTTGTTTTGCGCCCTCTCTCGAGGACTCGATTATATTTCTAACGCTAACCCGGCTTGTAGTTGTGATTATTTTTGAGAATTTCAGTTTCGCCCTATTCACCCCCCTCTAGGCGACTTTCAATTGGTATCAAAGCCCGGTGCTTCATTAGAGCCTAACCGCTCGAAGTGATGTCGGGAGATCACACCAAGAGGGAGATGGAGACCGGCGACAAGCCCACTACGAGCCAAGGGAGCACTTCATCGGAAGAGTCCCGCACCAAGAGGAAGGAGAAGAAGAAGGACTCCTCCAAACGAAAGGAGAAAAGATCTTCTTCCTCACACCACAAGGAGAAGAAGGAAAAATCTTCTTCCCACAAGTCGCATCGGAAAGGCGACAAGCACAAGAGGATGAGGAAGGTAGTCTACTACGAGACCGACACTTCATCAACATCTACCTCTGACTCCGATGCACCGTCCGTAACTTCTAAGCGCCAAGAGCGCAAGAAGTTTAGTAAGATCCCCTTACACTATCCCAGTACATCTAGACATACTCCATTACTTTCCGTTCCATTAGGCAAACCGCCAACTTTTGATGGCGAAGATTATGCTAGGTGGAGTGATTTAATGAAATTTCATCTAACCTCACTCCACAAAAGTATATGGAATGTTGTTGAGTTTGGAGCACAGGTACCATCCATAGGGGATGAGGATTATGATACGGATGAAGTGGCCCAAATCAAGCACTTCAACTCTCAAGCCACAACCATTCTCCTCGCCTCTCTAAGCAAGGAGGAATACAATAAAGTGCAAGGGTTGAAGAATGCAAAGGAGATTTGGGACCTACTCAAGACCGCGCACGAGGGTGATGAACTCACTAAGATCACCAAGCGGGAAACGATCGAGGGGGAGCTCGGTCGCTTCCGTCTTTGCCAAGGGGAGGAGCCACAAGATATGTACAACCGGCTCAAAACCTTGGTGAACCAAGTGCGCAACCTCGGGAGCAAAAAGTGGGACGACCACGAGGTGGTTAAGGTTATTCTAAGATCTCTCATTTTCCTTAACCCCACTCAAGTTCAATTAATTCGTGGTAATCCTAGATACCCACTAATGACCCCCGAGGAAGTGATCGGGAATTTTGTGAGCTTTGAATGTATGATTAAGGGCTCAAAGAAGATCAATGAGCTTGACGAACCCTCCACGTCCGAGGCGCAACCGGTGGCGTTTAAGGCGACGGAGGAGAAGAAGGAGGAGTCTACACCAAGTAGACAACCAATTGACGCCTCCAAGCTCGACAATGAGGAGATGGCCTGTGACACCCCAGTGTCACTCAGGGTTTTTCTCTCAAAAGCCAAACCAAGAACCATCATTTTATGTGAACCAAGGTAAGCATGAGCAACAAAACAATTTAAGTGAGAAAGAATTCACCAAGTATATACTTAAAAGTGTCATGATCAAAGTAATTGAGTCCTTTAAAAGATAAGATTGTGCAACCCTAATTAAAAACCCTAAATGAACCCCATGAGCAAAATTCAAGAGAATAAGAAAAAGGTAGTGAAAAGTTTAAAATTTTGAGTTGAGCCAATTACATAAGTTAAAGTATGTTTATTAAGCAACAAGAAAGATTGAGAAGGCTTAGCCAAAATAATTCAATTAAATCCCCAAATCAGCCCTTGATCTATGAATCCTTGGGAAATTCAGATTTCTGAATTTCAGACCTCCTTCCAAAGATCATCTGTGTTCTCTGCTTTTCAAAACTCAAAGCCAGAAGATCCAAATATCAAGGTCGTGCCAAATTACCTTGAACACATTCTGGGAAAGTTTGAATTCAAACCAAATTCATTTGACACGATTTTGGCTCAGCTTAACCTCGGGACCAGGCATTCTGACACTGGCACCTTGGTGACGCTACAACTCCCTGTCCCTAGCCTAAAACCGCACATCGTCCATACACAAAAGACAAAGCTTGGTCTGGTGAACAAATCCCTTGCAGTGATCTTGCCCAAATTCGCGAAGATTTGCTCCCAATCGGCGCTTGAACAGGGGCAGAGGCAACGGGAACACGTGTTCGACCGTGGCTGACACCCCGGTTCACGCCCGTTCGCGCGCCACGCCTTCCCAGTGCACGCCCGCGCGCACTCGCCGGTCCACGACCGCCCGTGCACCGCGCCGTGCCTATAAAGCCTCCCCAGGCGCACCTCACTTCGCCCCGCACTCACCCTCACCGGCCAGCCACTTTCCCTTAGCTCCGGCGAGCTCAATTCCGCCCGCCATTGCCGCCAGAGCTTCGGCCACCGTGGCCAGCCCACCCCAGCCATCCTCCGGGCAAGCCAGTGCTTCGGCTAGCTCCGCCAGTAGCCCGTGAAGCTTGCCAAGCCCTCGGACCCAGCCGGACTTCACCGGAGGCCCGAGATTGACTTCACCGGACTTCGGTCTTCCGCCGCCGCGCGTGGACCGAGCTATCCAGTGAGTCTCCGCCCAATTCCTTTCGCTCATGACTTCTCTGGCACCCCGTGGACCTCCCTGACCCATTTGATTGAACTATCTCGCCGTGACCAGGCCGGTCTCCTCGCCGCCGACGAGCATCCCCGCCTGCGCGCATGGACCGACCGACTCCGGCCATCTCCGACGGCATTCCGCACACCGTTGTGATCCCCAAGACCTCCCCTTCATCCTCGACCACTTCACCGGAACAGTCTCGCCGCCGGTAAGCCCCTCCGCCCTTTTCTCCGCCGCGGCTACTGTTAAGGAAGAAGAAGGACCTCGGGTTAGGTTTTGTAGAACCCGAGGGGTTTTCTGTAATGTCAAAGACTCATGTGAATAGTAGCATGAGGACTGATTCGCGAAGAAAACTTAGAAAACCGCCAGGGACCCCAGTGCAAAGTAGATTTTCATTTAAATCAATTCTGTTATTCTTTTTAAATAACCAGAGAACTTGTAAAATTCATAACTTGATGAATTCTTAATCAAAAGATGTCAAACCAATTTTGCTAGCCTCTGTATATTATAATCTATCATTTAAAAATAGTAGACCCTATGCTTTCTGTTCAAAAATTTAGAGTTTAAAATTAAAAACAGAAACCCACTAAACCTTATTTAATCAAGTAAAATTAGTTTTTCTTCTGTACTAGACTTAAGAAAATTTGTGGGTATTCAAACCTCTTTTAGACACTGTTTAAAAATAGTAGGAACCCCAGCATTAGAAATTATGATGTAGTTTCTCATTAAAAGAGGTTTTGTCCAAAACTTAGAGAAAATCAGAAAGACATTAGAAACTAATGAACAGTGATTAATATTATTTTTCCTAGTTTACTTATGTAACAGAGAACTTAGGAAAAATACAGAGACCATTAATTTGGACCAGTTTTAAATTAAAATAATTTATTTAGCCTAAATAAGACTGAAAATCAATTATTAAAGAGGCAAAACTATAACCAAAATGCTTAACAAAATTCCAGTGGACTTATAACCACCAGAGCCCCACTACAAAAATACAAGGCACCTCAGTTCAACTTTTTAAGTAAGGGAAATAAATACAAAGTGATAATAAGGCATTTTCCAACTAAATCATGAACAACCCAAATAATGTGATAATGGGCAACCAAAATTTAACTAAGTCCATGATGAGGTAAACTACCAGAGAAAAATGCAAACCCATGAAAAAGAAGCAAACTCATACCAATTGCTAATGATTTAAGAGAAAAGCCATTTAATTCAAATAGTGCATACCACCCCTTCCCTTAAGCAAAAAGATGCCAAACTTCAGAATGATTGCTCTTGCACAAAACAATAACTAAGAAAAATGAGAACTCTGTTGTTTGATATTTTTCAAATATAATGGTAGTAGAAAGCCCCTATTTGGCTAGAAACTTGAGAAAACCATAGAAAAGTAATTAAAAGGTATTAATGGCTAGAAATTTGTATCAAGTCATGTTATAACACCTAAAAGCCAGCAAAAATAGGTTCTGAAGAATTACCCACTGTTAAATAGTAGTTGTAATTCAAAGCACCCCTTTTACCCTAGAGTTTAATAATTTTGTGCAGAGAAAACTGTTCACTTTCTGATCCCCAAATTTTAAGACAGAGAAACACACACCAGTAGCAAGCCACTGTAATTTTTACAGAATTTTTAGAATTTTATAAAAGCAACTTGTAATTCAAACCTACTCCAAAACATTAAAGAGAATAAAAGAAAAGGAAAGAAGAAATAAACCCCACCTCAATAAGTCTAACTTGAGTACTTACCATTTATCCCTAAGACTTAAAAAGAATTCAGAGGAACCCCAAAATTAAACCTACCTTTTACCTTAGCTAAATTTGAACCAGTTTACCAAGTATACCACCCAAGGGTCTTGCATAAGTAAAGTTAACTTTGTTTAACTCAAGAAAGATCATACACCTTTTAAGTTGTGATTTCTAAAAGCACATATCATATCATGCATATATCTTACGCATTGCATTCATTAGATTGTAATCTTGCCGACGGAGAGTACGTGCTCATCCCCGAGCAAGGACCTGTCCAAGAGGAGGACCAGGAGCAGGCTTCAGAGGCTGCTATTGAGGATCTCCCCGCAGCCCCAGCAATTGAAGGCAAGCCCCGGTTTTATGCATAACCTATTAATTATGCTATTTTACTACACTTAATGCTTGTAGGATTGCAACGTGCACTTAAGTGTAGGAGTTGCTTGAAACCTCTAGTTGCATGAACTTAGGACTCCTTTTTGAGATGAATACTAGCATACTAGGTCGAGTAGCTGCTTGCTAATCAGGATCTCGGTAGAAGTCGAGTGATTTTTCTAGCACTCGCGCGAGGTCAGGAATTGATTGTATTCATCTTGATAATGGGATATATGTTGGTCTATGGACTTGGATCCAGGGAGGATGCCTTGTCTATGAGACGGGAAAATGAATTAAGGATTAATGTGTGGATACCTGAGTCAAGCTTTTGAACGTACTAAGCACATGCCGGGAAATATGGTAACCGGTAAACCTAGTACCTGAGTGAAGCCGGGCGCGGACTTTATCCCTCATGCGACCTGAGACTGGGTCTCCCATGCTAGCTATGGTGGGTACAAGTGCGGTCACTGCACGGCGGCAGCCGGGGTCAGTGGAGCATTGTATGCCAAGGCGGTGAGGCCTGGACGCGAACGGGGAATCGATGGGGACGGTTGTCATGTGTGGGGTCGGAGTACCCTGACATGCCGTGTGTTTAGGTTTACCTTGCAAGGTTAAAAACTCGATTCGAATCGTCTGCTTCTCGCAGCTAATGAGACTGCTTGATTCCTTGTACTGCATCGAGTAAGAAGTGAAATGTGGTTACATGAGATAACTTGTTGATTGAACTAATTGATTGTAACCATGTATGCTTAGAAGGAGCAAATCTAGCTAAGTTAATGATGGTAAAATTTGGAAAAGCTAAAAATTGATTTTAGTAACAGCTAGTGCTTTTGGCAAACCAAACCCCTCAGCCAAACAGCTGCATGGTCTAGAGGTAGAGGAGTAGACTCCTCACACCGGGTAAGTCTAGCTGAGTATTAGTATACTCAGCCTTGCTTGTGGCACCCTTTTTGCAGGTACCATGCAGGATTTGATTGATGGTGTGACTTGGCCTACCACCCTGCCACCGGGTTGGACGGTCGAGTGGGATGTTGCTCCGGCAGAGAGGAGCATGAGGAGTAGTGGGCCAGGCCTTGCCCATTTCCTCATTACCGACGACATCGATTATCCGCTGCACTTTACTTTATGAACTTTATTTGCTACTCTAGAACTCCGATTTATGTAATAATTCAGTACTTAATTTGAGGTTTCCTGTTTTATTGTATTTCTTCTGTGACTCACCTTCGAGTGAGATTGTGGAATTTGATCCTGGTTAAGTGGCTCTATCAGACTAGATCTGAAGGACTGACGGGTTATTCCGATTTAAGTGTGTCACGGCCCTTGAGGCAAGACTTAGGCACTTAAGCTGGAATAATTCGGGTGGTTCTGCCACAGCTGGTATCGGAGCAAATTCCACCACAGAGAAGGACAATAAACCATGGATACCAATTTTCAAAATCTAAAACTTGCTTAGAAACTGCTAAGGATCGTCAGGACTAGACCGCTAGACCTAGGACGAAAGGCCTTAGGCATAGAGGGAAATAGGTGGCTAATTAATTAGGCCCCATGGGCCAATACTTATATTTTAGGATGTCCTAAAAAGGCACCCTATTTTCTTTTTGAGAGGTAACGTTTCTTCCAGCATGCATGCATTATAAAACATAAAGAGGAATTAAAATTTGAGCTAACCCACTTTCTTTAAAACCATCCGGGCTCTCTTTTTCTTTTTCCTTCCACCATAATCTTTATCTCTGATTCCCTTCCGCAGATGAATTCACCCACCCCCGCTAGTGGAGGAGACTCTCGTTTCAGTTCTGACTTCCTTTCTCGCAATGGCTTTCCTTCCATCTTGTGGGAAGTGCTTAACTCCGCCGGTTACCCTACGCCCCCTTTGTACACGGTGCAGTTGTATGAGGAGCATCGGGTACCTCGTTGTCGGGTTTGGCTGACCTTGGAGGCTCATCCCCTTCAGCCGGGTTGGCGTTCTCTTGACTCTGAGACGATTGGACTCAGGACGGACGACACCGTTGAGGCAGCAGCCATGAAGGCTCTGACGACTTTTTGTGGCTACCATCCCCTGGAGATGGTGATGCACCCCTTGGGACTCTTCCCTGCTGAAAAGAAGGACGATCCCATGTGGTGTAACTGCGTGAGCCATGTGAAGGATGTGTGGGCAATGTATCCTGACTTGGTTGGGAGGGTCACCGTTCAGTGCATGAGTGCGCTGTACCGCCTTCAGGCCCTTCAGAGCGATGCTATGGCACTTCTTGCTAACACCGCTCAAACCACAAAGCTCACTCTCGACAGTCGGGAAGATTTTGTGGTCGACCTATCCACAGAGTTGGTGGAGAAGGATCTGCAGGTGGAGAGGCTGCGCCAGCGTATCGCTACCTTGGAGCAGCAAGTGGAGATCCGAGACAACACTATTGATGTCTTGGAGAACCAGCTTCACGATGTGCAGAGGGAACTCGAGGAAGCAAATGACCACTTGGACATGCACCACCTGGAAATGGAGGCCAATGAAGTAGGAAGCGAGGGAGAAGAGGCTCCCGAGGAGTTAGGACCAGCCCCTGGTGCCAATGGGACTACCTCCGCGATGCCTCCTTCACCCGCATCCAGTGTCGCTTCCACCGCTCAGGGTTAAGCAGTCGCTTTGACGATTTTAGGTGGATAGAAACCTATGCGAGCTTAGTAGTATCACATTTTGGACTAGGCTTGTGGGTACCTTTCCCCTGATTAATGTAACCCTGTAAACTTTTGAAATCTGTGGGATCTTGTCACCATGTTATCTTCATTTCGAACCTAATATTATGATTATGGCATTTTTCCTTCCATATGAGATGATATCTTGCCGTTCGGAACTGTGAGTTGGGATAACAATGGCGACAATCTCTATTTTCAGATGGCAGCTAGGCAGCGTCGCGGGCATAACGAGCAAGCTCCCCCGCCACCTCCTCCAGCTCCCACAGTGCAGGAGCTGATGGCCCAGCAGAATGAGATTCTGCGACAGCTCTTGCAGCGCCAGCCCCACCCCCAGCAGCATGGTGGAGGCCAGCATCAGCGACCTCCGGCTATGGCAACATACCAGGAGTTTCTGAGCACGCAGCCGCCCTTGTTCGCCAAGGCAGAGGATCCGTTGGACGCCGACGTATGGCTTCGCGTCGTCGAGTCCAAGTTTCCCCTCCTCACGGGAGACTGCCCTGATGCTACCAAGACCCGCTTCGCCGCGCAGCAGCTTCGCGGATCTGCTCGGACTTGGTGGGATCACTTCCGTGCTATGCTCCCCGCTGATCGTGAGATATCTTGGGAGGAATTCAAGACTGCCTTCAGAGGACACCACATTCCAGCTGGCATTCTTGATCGGAAGTTGAATGAATTTCTGGCCCTCAATCAAGGAACCCGCACGGTACTGCAGTATGCGCAAGCCTTCAATGACTTATGCCAGTATGCAGGGTATCATGCTGATTCTGATGAGAAGAAGAGGGATCGCTTCCGCAGGGGTCTTAATACCAAGCTGTGGGAACGCCTCAATACTGTCCGGGCTGATAGCTTCAATGAGTTGGTCAACATGGCCATCTCTCAGGAGGATTGCATTGTTGCTCACCTGGCAGAGAAGAAGAGAAAGGCCCCAATGGCAGCACCATCCGCTCAGGCTCAGAGGTTCCGGATTGTTTCCCACAATCAGAGCAGGGGTTTTCAGCAGCAGACAGGCAGATGGGTGATCAGGCCGCCTCAGCAGCAGCAGCAGCCGGCACCCAACCGCTACCCAGCTCCCGCCCCAAGGAACAATCGGTCTCCGCAGCAGCAGCAGTTCCGCCAGGGCAATGGGAACAAGTGTTTCACTTGTGGCAATGTGGGCCACTATGCCAAGAATTGTCCCAGGAACCAGCAGAAACAGATGCCAGCACCAAATCAAGACAAGGGAAGAAAGCAGAAGGTGCAAGTCAGGCAAGGGAAGCTCAACTTCACTGCTCTTGAGGAAGTGCCAGAAGGAGCTCCTATCATGACTGGTATCTTTTTAGTTTATAATCAACCTGCTTTAATTCTATTTGATTCTGGTGCATCTCATAGTTTCATTAGCCAAAAGTTCAGTGCTAATTGCAAACTGCCATTCTCTCACTCGAAAGGGTCATTCATGATAGTTACACCTGGGGGTAAAATTGCAACTAATCAATTAAACCAAAGTGTGCCTATTCAACTGGGAAGCCACATTATCAAAACCACTCTTCTTGTGTTGGGATTGGAAAATGTGGACATTATTCTAGGGGCAAATTGGATGACCTTGCACCAAGTTGTGCTTGATGTAGCCAGTCGTACCGTGGAAGTTAATTCTCCTTTCTGCGGGAATTTCACTTTGATTTTGCCTAGTCAGGGTTCTACTCAGTCGTGTGCTTTCTCTATGACGGAGTTACCCCTGAAGAAGATCCCAGTGGTCTGTGAGTATGCAGATGTCTTTCCTGATGAATTGCCGGGAATGCCACCAGACCGGGATATTGAATTCGCCATCGAGTTGCAACCGGGAACGACCCCAATTTCCAAGAGGCCCTACCGAATGCCACCCACTGAGTTGGCAGAATTGAAGAAGCAATTGCAAGAGTTGCTGGATAAGGGTTTCATTCGCCCAAGCACTTCGCCTTGGGGATGTCCAGCACTAGTTTGTGAAGAAGAAGGATGAAAGCTTGAGGCTGTGTATAGATTACCGCCCTCTTAATGCGGTAACTATCAAGAACAAGTATCCTTTGCCTCGTATTGATGTTCTCTTTGACCAGTTGGTCGGAGCCAAGGTGTTTTCCAAGATAGACCTTCGCTCTGGCTACCATCAGATCAAAATACGAGCAAGTGATATTCCGAAGACGGCATTCTCAACCAGATATGGGCTATATGAATTCTTGGTGATGTCATTTGGGCTGACAAATGCACCAGCATATTTCATGTATCTGATGAATTCTGTTTTTATGCCGGAATTGGACAAGTTCGTGGTGGTCTTCATCGATGATATTCTGGTGTACTCAAAGAACGAAGAAGAACATGCCGGGAAATATGGTAACCGGTAAACCTAGTACCTGAGTGAAGCCGGGCGCGGACTTTATCCCTCATGCGACCTGAGACTGGGTCTCCCATGCTAACTATGGTGGGTACAAGTGCGGTCACTGCACGGTGGCAGCCGGGGTCAGTGGAGCATTGTATGCCAAGGCGGTGAGGCCTGGACGCGAACGGGGAATCGATGGGGACGGTTGTCATGTGTGGGGTCGGAGTACCCTGACATGCCGTGTGTTTAGGTTTACCTTGCAAGGTTAAAAACTCGATTCGAATCGTCTGCTTCTCGCAGCTAATGAGACTGCTTGATTCCTTGTACTGCATCGAGTAAGAAGTGAAATGTGGTTACATGAGATAACTTGTTGATTGAACTAATTGATTGTAACCATGTATGCTTAGAAGGAGCAAATCTAGCTAAGTTAATGATGGTAAAATTTGGAAAAGCTAAAAATTGATTTTAGTAACAGCTAGTGCTTTTGGCAAACCAAACCCCTCAGCCAAACAGCTGCATGGTCTAGAGGTAGAGGAGTAGACTCCTCACACCGGGTAAGTCTAGCTGAGTATTAGTATACTCAGCCTTGCTTGTGGCACCCTTTTTGCAGGTACCATGTAGGATTTGATTGATGGTGTGACTTGGCCTACCACCCTGCCACCGGGTTGGACGGTCGAGTGGGATGTTGCTCCGGCAGGAGAGGAGCATGAGGAGTAGTGGGCCAGGCCTTGCCCATTTCCTCATTACCGACGACATCGATTATCCGCTGCACTTTACTTTATGAACTTTATTTGCTACTCCAGAACTCCGATTTATGTAATAATTCAGTACTTAATTTGAGGTTTCCTGTTTTATTGTATTTCTTTTGTGACTCACCTTCGAGTGAGATTGTGGAATTTGATCCTGGTTAAGTGGCTCTATCAGACTAGATCTGAAGGACTGACGGGTTATTCCGATTTAAGTGTGTCACGGCCCTTGAGGCAAGACTTAGGCACTTAAGCTGGAATAATTCGGGTGGTTCTGCCACATGGCCTTAATCATCAAAAGCTTTCGGCAAATCCTCAAGCAACAGAAGGGGAAGGATTACAAATCCCGTTCCAAGAAGGTTTGCTACAAGTGTGGTAAGCCCGGTCACTTTATTGCTAAATGTCCATTATCAAGTGACAGTGACAGAGATAACGACAAGAAGGGCAAGAGGAGAGAAAAGAAGAGGTACCACAAGAAGAAGGGCGGCGATGCCCACTTGTGCCGCGAGTGGAACTCCGACGAGAGCTCCACCGACTCCTCCTCCGACGACGAGGACGCCGCCAACATCGCCGTCACCAAGGGACTTCTCTTCCCCAACGTCGGCCACAAGTGCCTCATGGAAAAGGACGGCAAAAGGAAGAAGGTTAAATCTAAATCCTCCACTAAATATGAATCCTCTAGTGATGATAATGCTAGTGATGAGGAGAATAATTTGCGTACCCTTTTTGTGGATCTTAACATGCAACAAAAGGAAAAATTAAATGAATTGATTAGTGCTATTCATGAGAAGGATGATCTCTTGGACTCACAAGAGGACTTCCTTATTAAGGAAAACAAAAAGCATGTTAAGGTTAAAAATGCTTATGCTCTAAAGGTAGAAAAATGTGAAAAATTGTCTAATGAGCTAAGCACTTGCCATGAGACCATTAACAACCTTAGGAATGAAAATGCTAAATTAATTGCTAAGGTTGATTCTCATGTTTGTATTGTTTCAACTTCCAATCCTAGAAATGATAATGTTGATTTACTTGCTAGGATTGATGAGTTGAATGTTTCTATTGCTAGCCTTAGAAATGAGAATGAGAAATTAATTGCTAAGGCTAAAGATTTTGATGTTTGCAATGTTACTATTTCTAACCTTAGAAATGAAAATGATATACTACATGCTAAGGTTGTAGAATTAAAATCTTGCAAACCCTCTACATCTACCGTTGAGCATGTTTCTATTTGTACTAGATGTAGAGATATTGATATTGATGCTATTCATGATCACATGGTCTTAATTAAACAACAAAATGATCATATAGCAAAATTAGATGCTAAACTTGCCGAGCATAACTTAGAAAATGAAAAGTTTAAATTTGCTAGAAGTATGCTCTATAATGGGAGACGCCCTGGCATCAAGGATGGCATTGGCTACCAAAGGGGAGACAATGTCAAACTTAGTGCCCCTCCTAAAAGATTGTCTAATTTTGTTAAGGGCAAGGCTCCCATGCCTCAGGATAATGAGGGTTACATTTTGTACCCTGCCGGTTATCCCGAGAGCAAAATTAGGAGAATTCACTCTAGGATGTCTCACTCTGGCCCTAACCATGCTTTTATGTATAAGGGTGAGACATCTAGCTCTAGGCAACCAACCCATGCCAAGTTGCCTAGAAAGAAAACTCCTAATGCATCAAATGATCATAGCATTTCATTTAAAACTTTTGATGCATCTTATGTTTTGACTAACAAATCCGGCAAGGTAGTTGCCAAGTTTGTTGGGGGCAAACACAAGGGCTCCAAGACTTGTGTTTGGGTACCCAAAGTTCTTGTTTCTAATGCCAAAGGACCCAAAACCGTTTGGGTACCTAAAGTCAAGAACTAAAATTGTTTTGTAGGTTTATGCATCCGGGGGCTCAAGTTGGATACTCGACAGCGGGTGCACAAACCATATGACAGGGGAGAAGAAAATGTTCTCCTCATATGAGAAAAACCAAGATCCCCAACGAGCTATCACATTCGGGGATGGAAATCAAGGTTTGGTCAAAGGATTGGGTAAAATTGCTATATCACCTGACCATACTATTTCCAATGTTTTTCTTGTAGATTCTTTAGATTACAATTTGCTTTCCGTATCCTAATTATGTCAAATGGGCTACAACTGTCTATTTACTGATGTAGGTGTTACTGTCTTTAGAAGAAGTGATGATTCAATAGCATTTAAGGGAGTGTTAGAGGGTCAGCTATACTTGGTAGATTTTGATAGAGCTGAACTCGACACTTGCTTGATTGCTAAGACTAACTTGGGTTGGCTTTGGCACCGCCGACTAGCCCATGTTGGAATGAAGAATCTTCATAAGCTTCTAAAGGGGGAACACATTTTAGGACTAACCAATGTTCATTTTGAGAAAGACAGGATTTGTAGCGCATGCCAAGCCAGGAAGCAAGTTGGCACTCATCATCCACACAAGAACATCATGACTAGTGACAGGCCACTGGAGCTCCTACACATGGATTTATTCGGCCCGATTGCTTACATAAGCATCAGCGGGAGTAGGTACTGTCTAGTTATCGTGGATGATTATTCTCGCTTCACTTGCGTGTTCTTTTTGCAGGAAAAATCTCATACCCAAGAGACCTTAAAGGGATTCTTGAGACGGGCTCAAAATGAGTTCGGCTTAAGGATCAAGAAAATTAGAAGCGACAACGGGACGGAGTTCAAAAATTCACAAATAGAAGGCTTCCTTGAGGAGGAGGGCATCAAGCATGAGTTCTCTTCTCCCTACACTCCACAACAAAATGGTGTAGTGGAGAGGAAGAATCGAACTCTATTGGACATGGCAAGAACCATGCTTGATGAGTACAAGACACCGGATCGGTTTTGGGCCGAGGCGGTCAACACCGCCTGCTACGCCATCAACCAGTTATATCTACATCGGATCCTCAAGAAGACATCCTATGAACTCCTAACCGGTAAAAAGCTCAATATTTCATATTTTAGAGTTTTTGGTAGCAAATGTTTTATTCTTGTTAAGAGAGGTAGAAAATCTAAATTTGCTCCTAAAACTGTAGAAGGCTTTTTACTAGGATACGACTCAAACACAAGGGCATATAGAGTCTTTAACAAGTCCTCAGGACTTGTTGAAGTTTCTTGTGACGTTGTGTTTGATGAGACTAACGGCTCTCAAGTAGAGCAAGTTGATCTTGATGAGATAGGTGAAGAACAGGCTCCGTGCATCGCGCTAAGGAACATGTTCATTGGGGATGTGTGTCCTAAGGAATCTGAAGAGCCTCCACATGCACAAGATCAACCGTCCTCCTCCACGCAAGCATCTCCACCAAACCAAAATGAGGACGAAGCTCAAGTTGATAAAGATGAAAAAGACAATGATGAGCCACCTCAAGACGACGGCAATAATCAAGGGGGAGACGCAAATGATGAAGACAAGGAAGATGAACAACCAAGGCCGCCACACCCAAGAGTCCACCAAGCAATACAACGAGATCACCCCGTCGACACCATCCTCGGTGACATTTATAAGGGGGTAACTACTCGATCTCGTGTTGCACATTTTTGTGAGCATTACTCTTTTGTTTCCTCTATTGAGCCACACAGGGTAGAGGAAGCACTACAAGATTCGGATTGGGTGATGGCGATGCAAGAGGAGCTCAACAATTTCACAAGGAACGAGGTATGGCACTTAGTTCCACGTCCTAACCAAAATGTTGTAGGAACCAAGTGGGTCTTCCGCAACAAGCAAGATGAGCATGGTGTGGTGACTAGGAACAAAGCTCGACTCGTGGCCAAGGGGTATTCACAAGTCGAAGGTTTGGATTTTGGTGAAACCTATGCACCCGTAGCTAGGCTTGAGTCAATTCGCATATTATTAGCCTATGCTACTTACCATGGCTTCAAGCTTTATCAAATGGATGTGAAGAGTGCCTTCCTCAATGGACCGATCAAGGAGGAGGTCTATGTTGAGCAACCTCCCGGCTTTGAAGACAGTGAGTACCCTAACCATGTTTATAGGCTCTCTAAGGCGCTTTATGGGCTCAAGCAAGCCCCAAGAGCATGGTATGAATGCCTTAGAGATTTCCTTATTGCTAATGGCTTCAAAGTCGGCAAAGCCGATCCTACTTTATTCACTAAAACTCTTGACAATGATTTGTTCGTATGCCAAATTTACGTTGATGATATCATATTTGGGTCTACTAACGAATCTACATGTGAAGAATTTAGTAGGATCATGACAAAGAAATTCGAGATGTCAATGATGGGGGAGTTGAAGTATTTTCTAGATTCCAAGTCAAGCAACTCCAAGAGGGCACCTTCATTAGCCAAACGAAGTATACTCAAGACATTCTAAGCAAGTTTGGAATGAAGGATGCCAAGCCCATCAAGACACCCATGGGAACCAATGGGCATCTCGACCTCGACACGGGAGGTAAGTCCGTGGATCAAAAGGTATACTGGTCGATGATTGGTTCATTGCTTTATTTATGTGCATCTCGACCGGACATTATGCTTTCCGTTTGCATGTGTGCAAGATTCCAAGCCGACCCTAAGGAATCACACCTTACGGCCGTAAAACGAATCTTGAGATACTTGGCTTATACTCCTAAGTTTGGGCTTTGGTACCCTCGGGGATCCACATTTGATTTGATTGGTTATTCGGATGCCGATTGGGCGGGGTGTAAGATTAATAGGAAGAGCACATCGGGGACTTGCCAGTTCTTGGGAAGATCCTTGGTGTCTTGGGCTTCAAAGAAGCAAAATTCGGTCGCTCTTTCTACCGCTGAAGCCGAGTATATTGCCGCAGGCCATTGTTGCGCGCAATTGCTTTGGATGAGGCAAACCCTGCGGGACTATGGTTACAAACTAACCAAAGTTCCTCTTCTATGTGATAATGAGAGTGCAATCCGCATGGCGGATAATCCCGTTGAACATAGCCGCACTAAACACATAGCCATTCGGTATCATTTTCTTCGGGATCACCAACAAAAGGGGGATATCGAGATTTCTTACATTAACACTAAAGATCAATTAGCCGATATCTTTACCAAGCCTCTTGATGAACAAACTTTTACCAAACTTAGGCATGAGCTAAATATTCTTGATTCTAGGAATTTCTTTTGCTAATTTGCACACATAGCACACAAATATACCTTTGATCATATCTCTTTTATATATGCTATGACTAATGTGTTTTCAAGTGTATTTCAAACCAAGTCATAGGTATATTGAAAGGGAATTGGAGTCTTCGGCGAAGACAAAGGCTTCCACTCCACTCTACTACTCATCCTTCGCCGTCACTCCGAGCATCTCTCCAACTTTGGTATAATCTTCACTCATTTATTTTATGACCAAAGGAGGAGAAAGTACTACGTTTGGGCTCTAATAATTCCGTTTTTGGCGATTCATGCCAAAGGGGGAGAAAATATGAGCCCAAAGCAAAAGGACCGCACTACCACCTAACTTTAAAAATTTGGAGATTTTCAATTTCAAATTAATATCCTACTATGTTCAAAAGGGGAAGGAAGTAGTATTTCAAAAATGGTATATCAAAACCCTCTTGAACACTAAGAGGAGGATCTCATTTAGGGGGAGTTTTGTTTAGTCAAAGGAAAAGCATTTCAAACAAAAGGAGAAAATTTCAAATCTTGAAAATGCTTCTCAAAATTCTTATTCATTTACCTTTGACTATCTTGCAAAAGGACTTTGAAAAGAATTTACAAAAGGATTTGCAAAAACAAAACTTGTGGTGCAAATGTGGTCCAATATGTTAAAAATAAAGAAACAATCCATGCACATCATGTAAGTATTTATATTGGCTCAATTCCAAGCAACCTTTGCACTTACAAACTAGTTCAAATTATGCACTTTTACATTTGCTTTGGTTGTGTTGGCATCAATCACCAAAAAGGGGGAGATTGAAAGGGAATTAGGCTTACACCTAGTTCCTAAATAATTTTGGTGGTTGAATTGCCCAACACAAATATTGGACTAACTAGTTTGCTCTAGTGTGTAAGTTATACAGGTGCAAAAGGTTCACACATAGCCAATAAAAAGACCAAGTATTGGGTTCAAATAAAGGAGCAAGGGTCAACCTAAGGCACCTCTGGTCTGGCGCACCGGACTGTCCGGTGTGCCACCGGACAGTGTCCGGTGCACCAGGGGACTCCGACTTCAAACTCTTCACTCTCGGGAATTTCCGAAGGCCACTCCGCTATAATTCACCGGACTGTCCGGTGTACACCGGACATGTCCGGTGCTCCAAGGAAGAGCGGCCTCAGGAACTCGCCAGCCTCGGGTTTTCACTTCGGCTGCTCCGCTAAAATTCACTGGACTGTCCGGTGTACACCGGACTGTCTGGTGTAACAGCGGGGCAACGGCTATATTGGCGCCAACGGCTACCTGCAGCGCATTTATTGCGCGCCAGAAGCGCGCAGAAGTCAGGCACGCCCATTCTGGTGCACCAGACATTGAACAGTACATGTCCGGTGTGCACCGGACATCCAGGAGGGCCCAGAAGTCAGAACTCCAACGGTCAAATTGCAACGGCTTTGGTGACGTGGCTGTCGCACCGGACATGTCCGGTGTGCACCGGACTGTCCGGTGCGCCATCGAACAGACAGCCTCACCAAACGGCTAGTTTGGTGGTTGGGGCTATAAATACCCCCAACCACCCACCATTCATTGCATCCAAGTTTTCCACTTCCCAACCACTTACAAGAGCTCTAGCATTCAATTCTAGACACACCAAAGAGATCAAAATATTCTCCAAATTCCACACAACGCCCTAGTGATTAGAGAGAGTGATTTGCTTGTGTTCTTTCGAGCTCTTGCGCTTGGATTGCTTTCTTCTTTCTTGATTCTTTCTTGTGATCAAACACTCACTTGTAATTGAGGCAAGAGACACCAATCGTGTGGTGGTCCTTGCGGGAACTTTGTGTTCCAAGTGATTGAGAAGAGAAAGCTCACTCGGTCCGTGGGATCGTTTGAGAGAGGGTAAGGGTTGAAAGAGACCCGGCCTTTGTGGCCTCCTCAACGGGGAGTAGGTTTGAGAGAACCGAACCTCGGTAAAACAAATCCGCGTGTCTCACTTCATTATTCGCTTGCGATTTGTTTTGCGCCCTCTCTCGAGGACTCGATTATATTTCTAACGCTAACCCGGCTTGTAGTTGTGATTCACCCCCCCCTCTAGGCGACTTTCAGAGCTCCACCGACTCCTCCTCCGATGAGGACGCCGCCAACATCGCTGACAACAAGGGTCTACTCTTCTCCAACGTCGACCACAAGTGCCTCATGGCAAAGGACGACAAGAAGAAGAAGGTAAAATCTAGAGCCTCCACAAAATATACAACATCTAGTGATGAGGCTAGCTCTAGTGATGATGAGGAAAACTTGCTTAGTCTTTTTGCCAACCTTAACATGCAACAAAAGGAAAAATTAAATGAGTTGATAGGTGCTATTCATGAGAAGGATGAACTCTTGGATAGCCAAGAGAAATTCCTTATTAAGGAAAATAAGAAGCATGTTAAGGTGAAAAATGTTTATGCTCAGGAGATAGAAAAATGTGAAAAATTAACTAGTGAGCTTAGCATTTGCCATGACACCATTTCCAACCTTAGAGCCGTGAATGCTAGTTTTATTGCTAAGGTTGAGAAGTTAAATGCTTGTGATGATTCAATTACTAATCTTAGAAATGATAATGCTAGTTTGATTGCTAAGATTGATAAATTGAATGCCTCACTTTCTAACCTTAAAATTGAGAATGAAAAATTAATCTCTAAGACTAAAGATTTAAATGTTTGCAATGATGTTATTTCCAATCTTAGAAATGAAAATGACATGTTACATGCTAAGATTGATGAATTAAATATTTGCAAACCCTCTACTTCTGTTGTGGAGCATATTTCTATTTGCACTAGATGTAGAGACATTAATATTGATGCTATTCATGATCACATTGCTATGATTAAACAACAAAATGATCATATAGCTAAATTAGATGCTAAAATTGCCGAGCATGAACTAGAGAATGAAAATTTTAAATTTGCTCGTAGTATACTTTATAATGGGAGACGCCCTGGCATTAAGGATGGCATTGGCTTCCAACAGGGAGACAATGTCAAGCTTAATGCCCCCAAGAAATTGTCTAATTTTGTTAAGGGTAAGGCTCCCATGGTTCAAGATAACGAGGGCTACATTTTATATCCTGCTGGTTATCCCGAACATAAGATTAGGAGAATTCATTCTTGGAAGTCTCACTCTGGCTCTCATCATGCTTTTATGTATAAGAGTGAGGCATCTAGTTCTAGGCATTCCACTCATATTAAAATGTCTAAAAAGAAATCTCCTACTGCATCAAATGAGCCTAACATTTCATTTAAGACTTTTGATGCATCTTATGTGTTGACTAACAAATCAGGCAAAGTAGTTGCCAAATATGTTGGGGCCAAACACAAGGGATCAAAGACTTGTGTTTGGGTACCCAAGGTGCTTGTTTCTAATGTGAAAGGACCCAAAACCGTTTGGGTACCTAAGAACAAGGCCTAAACTTGTTTTGTAGGTTTATGCATCCAGGGGCTCAAGTTGGATCATTGATAGCGGGTGCACAAACCATATGACTGGGGAGAAAAGGATGTTCTCCTCCTACGAGAAAAACCAAGATCCCCAAAGAGCTATCACATTCGGGGATGGAAATCAAGGTTTGGTCAAAGAACTTGGTAAAATTGCTATATCACCTGACCACTCTATTTCCAATGTTTTTCTTGTAGATTCATTAGATTACAATTTGCTTTCTGTTTCTCAATTACGCAATATGGGCTACAACTGTCTATTTACTGATGTAGGTGTTACTGTCTTTAGAAGAAGTGATGATTCAATAGCCTTTAAGGGAGTGTTAGAGGGTCAACTATACTTAGTTGATTTCAAAAGAGCTGAACTCGACACTTGGTTAATTGCTAAGACTAATATGGGTTGGCTCTGGCATCACCGACTAGCCTATGTTGGGATGAAGAATCTTCACAAGCTTCTAAAGGGAGAGCACATTTTAGGACTAACCAATGTTCATTTTGAGAAAGACAGGGTTTGTAGCGCATGTCAAGCAGGAAAGCAAGTTGGTACCCATCATCCACACAAGAACATCATGACAATGGACAGGCCACTAGAACTACTCCACATGGATTTATTCGGCCCGATAGCTTACATAATGAAAGGGAAATGTGCCTTTGGGCCATTTCTATAATGTTTTGGTGATTAAGTGTCCAACACATATTAAGTGAGTTGATTATGTGCCAAACAAGCAAGAAGTGCAAATCATGTAACAAGGTATGTTTCTAGACTTAGTACATTGTTTTGAGTACTAACATATATTGTCTAAGTGTTAGAAACAGGAAAAGAAAGGATTGCAAGACTTGGCTGTGTATAGCCAAAGTCCAGCTCGGTCTGGCACACCGGACTGTCCGGTGGTGCACCGGACAGTGTCCGGTGCGCCAGGCTGAACTCCGGTGAACAGGCCACTCTCGGGAAAAGTTTGGCGGTGTATGGCTATAATTCACCGGACTATCCGGTGAGCCAACGGTCGACAGCGCAACGGTCGGCCGCACAATCCGCGGGCGACGCGTGGCCCGCACCAACGGTCGACAGGGGGCACCGGACTGTCCGCTGTGCACCGGACAGTGTCCGGTGCGCCAACTGCCACGAATCTGCAACGGTCGTCTGCGCCAGAATAGGAAAGAGATCTGCACCGGACCGTCTACAGTGACTGTCCGGTGGCGCACCGGACTGTCCGGTACGCCACCCGACAGAAGGCAAGGATAGCCTTCCTTGTTGGCCTCCAACGGCTCCTAGCTGCCTTGGGGCTATAAAAGGGACCCCTAGGCGCATGGAGGAGTTACCCAAGCATTCAAGAAACATTCTAAGACTTCTAGACTCCAACTTCGCGCATTTGATTCTTTGAGATAGTGACTTGAGCTCCATTTGAGCTGTGAACTCCGTGGGTTGCGTTTTGAGCTCAAGTTGTGACTTGTGTGCGTGATTGTGCTGTGATTTGAGTCTTGTGCGCGTTGCTCTCCCCTCCCTTACTTCTGTGCTTCTTTTGTGATCATCATTGTAAGGGCGAGAGGCTCCAAGTTGTGGAGATTCCTCGCAAACGGGAGAAAGACAAAGAAAGGAAAAACCGTGGTATTCAAGTTGATCATTGGATCACTTGAAAGGGGTTGAGTGCAACCCTCGTCCATTGGGACACCACAACGTGGAAGTAGGCAAGTATTACTTGGCCAAACCATGGGATAAAAATTGTGTGTCTCTTGTGTGCTTTACCTTTGATTATCTGTGGTCACAAGAACTCGCTTCAAGCTACTTAGCCGTTCTAACTTACATAACAAAGTTTTGTGGCTATTAGTGTTGAATTTTACAGGATCACCTATTCACCCCCCCTCTAGGTGCTCTCACATAAGCATCGGCGAGAATAAGTACTGTCTAGTAATTGTGGATGATTATTCTCGCTTCACTTGGGTGTTCTTTTTGCAGGAAAAATCTCAAACCCAAGAGACCTTGAAAGGATTCTTGAGACGGGCCCAAAATGAGTTCGGATTGAGGATCAAGAAAATAAGAAGCGATATTGGGACGGAGTTCAAGAACTCTCAAATAGAAGGCTTTCTTGAGGACGAAGGCATCAAACATGAGTTCTCTTCTCCCTACACACCTCAACAAAATGGTGTAGTGGAGAGGAAGAATAAAACTCTACTTGACATGGCGAGGACCATGCTTGATGAGTACAAGACACCAGACCGGTTTTGGGCTGAGGCGATTAACACCGCCTGCTACTCCATCAACCGGTTATATCTTCACCGAATCCTCAAGAAGACATCATATGAACTCCTCACCGGTAGAAAGCCCAATGTTTCATATTTTAGAGTCTTTGGTAGCAAATGTTTTATTCTTGTTAAAAGAGGTAGAAAATCTAAATTTGCTCCTAAGGCTGTAGAAGGCTTTTTACTTGGTTATTGTTGGGGGCCTTCGTCCTCCGAAGGTCCTCAAAAACATGATCTGACAATGTTTTCCAAGTGGATTATGTGAACAGGTATCTTCGGACTCAGAATTATGAACATGAAGTACGGTCAGGACGAAGCCTGAACCAGACGAAGGGGGATTAAAATGGAGGACGGGCTGATTACCAAGCTCCACGAAGGATGGTGCACAGCCGAAGCTGTGCGCAGGGAAGCTTCGTCGCGATAGCAGAGAGGGGAACCGACTTAAAGATGAAAAGACTACTTGGGCCTTGACGGATTTCCATAAGTCATTGGCAAATGTAATGGACATGAATGTAATTTTACGTGGGCTGCGTCCCGCGTCTATAAATAGATGAACAGTACTCCCGTACTGTTCACGCTGATCTGGCATTTACTTTTGCGTCATCCGTGTACTTTTATCTTTCTGCAATCCGAAGGTACACTTGTAATTTGAAGTCATTTCTATTGATATACGATAACAAAATAGAAATGACATGATAATAAAGTTTAAATGTTTATATTACTTTTAATGTTGCTCATAAGTCCTTCGTCATAACTTATCGCACTTACGAAGGTATATTATTTGTGACCTTCGTCCGAAGTACATTATATCCTGAAGGGAAATAATGTTTCGAGGGACGAAGGACCTCATCATTTAACACTTTTCATGTTGCCTTGTTCTTAATCCGAAGCATTTGAGAACAAGTCCCCAACATTGGCGCCCACCTCCGGTGAACTCACTTCCACTTCGAGTTTTTTGAACACCTTCGGAAGCTATAGATCTTCGCTATGGCGCCGAAGAAAGCTTCAGCGACTGGGGCTGCAGCACTGCAACCGCTGGATCCCAACCAGGAGACCGTTTCTCTTCGGGAGGCCCGAAGCCAGAAGAGGAAGGCCGTCAGCCCGACGCTTCAGGAGGATGAACTAGACCAAGAAATCAGGGATATGGAGATGCTTCATCAGCAGGTGCAGAAGAAAAAGGAAAAGATGGCCAGGCTAGCTGAGCTGCAAAGGCAGATAGACGAAGCTTCTGAAGACGTCCGTCATCTTACCCACGATGAGCAGAACCGAAGGCCTCAACAAAAAGACCTTCATCAGGAGGGCTTCTTCAACGAAGATGACTGGTATGACAATTTCCATCATGGAAATTTTGTTTTTGATGATGCCTCTCCTCTGTCCGCTGAGCTGCAGGCTACACCCTGGCCTCCGTCCTATAAGCCACCCCAGCTTCCCATGTTCGACGGCCACTCAGACCCGAAGCAGTTCTTGATGAGCTACGAAGCAACAGTGTCTTCGTATGGTGGCAATGCTGCAGTCATGGCAAAGTCTTTCGTTATGGCCGTCAAGAGTGTTGCTCAGACCTGGTATTCCTCCCTTCGACCAGGAACGATCACTTCATGGCAGAAGCTGAAGGATATGTTGTTAACCAGCTTTCAAGGATTTCAGACGAAGCCGGTCACTGCTCAAGCCTTGTTCCAGTGCACTCAGGATCATGAAGAATACCTTCAGGCGTATGTCAGAAGGTTCTTGCGTTTGAGGGCGCAGGCACCAACGGTGCCCAATGAAATTGTCATCGAAGCCATGATCAAGGGGCTTCGTCCTGGACCTGCAGCTCAATACTTTGCTAGGAAGCCTCCTCAGACTCTGGAGAAGCTGCTCCAAAAGATGGACGAGTACATTCGTGCCGATAATGACTTTCGCCAAAGAAGGGAGGAGGCCTTCAGATTTTCTGAAATGACCAGGGCTTCGGAGGAAGATTCTATCCGAGGCATGTCAGGTCCATCCACAACTCCACTCAAAATGATGATAAGGGGAGTCAGCAGAACAGACCGCAGTGCTCCTCACAGGCTTCGGGGCAACAGCAAACTTTCTTCCGGCCACCAGCTCCAAGAGGCAGAGGCGCCAGGGGCTTCGGCGGAAGATTTGGAGATCAACCAAGAAGGGTATTTTGCTTATTCTGTGGTGAAAACAAGGGCCATACCACCAGGATGTGCCATGTTACTATCCAGAAACAAAAGGAGCTAGCAGAAGCTGCAGCGCAACAGGGCCAGCCGAAGCAGGTCATGCATACTGCTTCGTACCATCAGCCTTACATCCCGGAATACGTGGGCAACCACCCTGCAGTTTCCGTAGCTTCGGCGAGTCAACCTCAAGCTTCATGGCAACAGCCCCCGCCTCCACCTCCGCTGCAACAAGGCCAACAGCCAGAAGGGAGCCAATATGTTCCGCACCAAAGGGATCTCAGAGAGCAATCTGAAGCTCGCACAGTCAATAGTACTGTGCCAGAGTCGAAGCACATTTATTGACAAATATCCTACTTTGATAGCAGTCTTTTCCGTTTAGTTCTATTTTCCGTGTAATAAAGAACATTTCAGTTTTCATGTAATAGTTTCGTGGTTGGTTATCAGGAAAACCTATCTTCTCCACAGGCTTAAGTTGCTGAAGCTTAAAAATTTGTGGTAACAAGGAGGACCTTCGAATTATTAAAAATCCTTCGAAGCAACAAAAAGTCGTTCTAAGGAATGCAGAGTAAGTTGCCGAAGTTACAAAAAGCCGTTCCAAAGGGAGCGCAGTGTAAGTTTTTTGCTCCAAAGACGTTCCTAAGGGAATGCAGAGCATACAGCGAAAAGTCAACGCTGATACCGCCTAAAGTAAAAGGCGAAGAAGCTCCAAAGACGTTCCTAAGGGAATGCAGAGCTTACAGCGAAAAGTCAACGCTGATACCGCCTAAGTAAAAGGCGAAGAAGCTCCAAAGACGTTCCTAAGGGAATGCAGAGCTTACAAATATATTTTGTGTGTATCTTCGGAACAAACCTCATTTGCATAACATAACATCATCACATCATTTTGCATAGCATAAGCATCATACATCATGTTGCATATGGCAAAAGAAGGGGACACTGTATCAACCTTCGAAAGGACGCTTTGAGAAAGTGAAAATTGTGTAAAATCACGAGGGAACACAATGATAATCTTCGGAATACAGCTTCGGAGAATGTTTTCACAAAGCATGGACGTGCTTCATCAGAGTAATATCGAAATTGCACAGCTTCGGAGAATGTCTTCTTCACGAAGCATGAAAAGAAGGGAAGGTGTTTTTTCGCCGAAGGCTCAAAAATGGTATGTATGTAGAATTTCATGCATCGTAAAGAATTGAATAATGAAAAGAGACTTGTATATTACATTTGAATGTACAAAATATTACATAGATCACACTTCAAATGTTTTTTCTAATAACACCTAGTCTTCTCTTAATACTACTTCGGCAGCCTTATTTAGAAGTTGTTCAACAACTTTATCCATGATAGCTTCGGCCATTTGTTTGATTTCGTCATCCTCTTTTGTGTGAGGGTCAATAGACGATCCAGCAGGATCTGAGGGAAGAGAATATTTTTGCATTACTATTACAAACCGCGAGCAAAGTTTGAAATAAAAATTACAACACAATAAGAGCGACTAATTAATACCTATTTGCACTTCGGCAGCTTCTGCCACTTTCCTAGCATCATGGATCCCTTTTTCACTCCTTTGAATAATTTCTTGCGCCATTTCTCGGCCGCCGTTGTCCCAGACATCAGTAAAGAATTTGCCACCAACCATGCTTGCTTCGGCCGAGGGGTCTTTGATGTCTTCGGAGGATAAGGCAGCTTCGGACTGAGCTAAAGATTTTACATGTTCACAACCTTTCTTCTCCAAGACAGTAGCAACTCCCCTGGCGCCCGAAAAAGCGCAGATGTCACCGCGGCTACTCAGGATTTCCTCGAAGGCCTCTGCTTCGTGACTAATCCATTCTATTGGACCTTCGGGATTGCCTCTTGAGAAATTCTCTTCACTGGAAAATGCGCCCACGCTGGCGAAGCTGGTTTTAATTTTCTTTACACATTCCATGGATTTTTCGTAGCATTTTTTCTTAGAAGACCGAAGCTCTTCCACGGTTGCTTCCAAATGATCAGCCCATTGGTCGCTGCATTCCCGTCTTGTTTCTTCAAGTATTCGTTCTTCTTTCGCCCGGGCCAATTGCTTCTGAAGATCTTTAATTTCGCGTCTCTGAGCTTCGGCCTGAACCTTTGCAGCAGCTTCGTCCTTTTTTATTTTGTCTACTAATGTAAGCAGAAGTTTATCTTTTTCTAGAGCTTCGTTTCTCAGTTTAATAACTTCTGAACGTAAATTGTTGAACGCAATTTCATAGCTCTCATCTTTGGCACTCTTTTGTGCTCTTAATGCGTTGCTTAGGATTAAGCCCTATACGAAAAAGAATCCATATAAGAATAAGAGAATGAATTATGTATTAAAAAATTTTCAAGCGTCTAATTCCCATACCTTTAGGCTATTGTACGCAAGACTGTCCGCGAGATCCTCCTTTGTCATAGCACATAATCCAGCTTCGAGCTTCGGGAACCCCATACTTCTAGCCATCTCTCGGCAGACAGATAGTTCTTTATTATCAGGAAGGCAGTACAGGAAGTCATCTTCATTTGTCCCATTAAACACTACTGCCCCCTTCGGATATTTTAGCTCTCTGGCATAGTAGTTGGCTTCGTAAGTCTCTTCTTCAGATAATTTCTTCCCCGAAGCATGTCGTACGATGTAATCGCATATGCTGGAAGGAGCTTCGGGGGCGGCAGTGTCAATTTCTTCAACCAAATTTGGTTCTGGTATTTTTGTTTCCAAAGATTGTTCCTTGGTGGGCTCTGAGGGCCCAGCTTCAGCTTCAGGTTGTTGCTTCGAAGCTTCAGCAACTACAGCTTCGGTAGACACTTCAGCAACTTCAACAGTCTTCTTTGGAGTTGTGCTTGAAGACTTAATTGTCTCCAAAACATCTAGCACGTTCACCATTCTTTTTCTTTTCGGGGTCACCGATGGCCACTTTTGATTTTTCATTGTTTCGACATTTGCTGAAGGACTTAAGATTTCCAATATTTTTGGCTCTTCAATCTTCGGTTTCTCTGCTTTTTCTGCTGAAGGCGCTTCAGTCTTTTCTTCCATCTTCGGCACTGGAGCTGGTTCTGTAGCTTCAGAGGCCAAAGAGACTTCACCAATAAATTCTGGCACTGTGGCCGGCTCAATAAAACGCGCTCGGTGGGTGAGCACCTTTATCTTTTTCCTTTGCAGCGCTGGCTCGCTAGTGGCACTCGTGGTAGCTTCTGTCGCAGGAGAAGCATTTTTTCTTTTGCGACTCGACACCGGATAGTGATAGTCAGGGTAGACAAACCCGACTGCGTCAAATACCCGGTTGAGCCTTTTCTTCTTTCGGCCTCCGAAGGCTGCTGATAACGCAGTGTTCTCGGCCTTCGAGTACACCCCAAGCAGTTTGTCACTTAATGTTTCAATGTTTTTCAACCAGTCGTCATCAGGTTCAACAAATTTATCCCCGTATTTGAATGTGTATTTCAGTCTGACCAGTCCGCCTTCGTCGGACTCTTTGATGGTCTCCTTCGGCATTTCCCACTTTCCTGCAAGTGGCCACACCCTGAAGGCAATATGTTCTTGAATCAAGTCCCTTGTCCCAATAAAAGAGCAGACTACGCCGAAGGCTCTTTGGCATTCCTCGGCTGCTTCATCCATTTCAACCTTCGGCCTTCGAAGTCCGAAGCGTTGCCAGATGGGGCGCATAATGATACTCTTGACATCTTCTTGCGCTGTTAAGTCATTCTTTACATAGAACCATTCAGTCATCCAGGCTCCGGGCCACCTCTTCCGAAAGGTCGGCACAAGGCGGCTTGACCCGGAGCGGGCACCAAAGCTGTAACACCCAAAGTTGTTGTGATATTGTTCTTTCCCCCAGGGCTTCGTCTCATATAACAACTCATGAATGTTGCAAAAGCTTTTAGCATTTGGTTCTAAACCTTGGCTTCTCGCAGCCCAGACAAACATCCCCATTCTTATGATAGCTTCGGGAGTAATTTGATGAAGGTAGACTTGAAATGTCTTCAGGACTTCAACAACAAAGCTGCTTAGGGGGAATCGAAGCCCAGCCTTGAGAAAGCTTCGGAAGATTACGACTTCATCTTCTTCGGGGGTGGGAGAAGTCTTTTCTCCAGCATCAACCCTCACAATAGATATATCTCGAAAATATCTCCCCCTCATATTATCAATATGATTCTGCTTAATAGTGGTTTTCCCGAAAACCGTGTGGCTTGGCCGCCATGGTCGATCTTCGGACTCTTCCCCACCACTTTCTACATCATAATTGTCGCTGTCACCAGTATCTTCGGACAAACCTTCAAGAATCTCCTTGGTGATTTTCTCCGTATTGGTCTCCGCCATCGCTATAAGGAACCCCAAGTTCTTCTCTTCGTCGAGACTCAGCTTCGTCTCAGCAGGGATCTTCTTACCTTCAGACATCTTCGGAAACGCTAAAAAACTGTCTTCAAGGCCGAAGCTTCAAAATCAAAAAGATCACCAAATCTTAGTGCACAAGAGCTAAAAATTTAGTGGGCCGAAGCAGATGGCAAGTGTGCGTACCAAATAAGTTTGCGGTATGATCTTATTTATACCCCCAGGGCGTTGAAAATTGAAAGACCCCGCTTGTCAGTGAATGTTGCTATTCTAGCAAAGGGAAGGTGTTTTTTCGGACCTTCGGCTCAAGGCCTTCGTCCATATCGCAATCTGAATTTATCATTAACAAATTAATATTGCGAGGGGCTACTGTTGGGGGCCTTCGTCCTCCGAAGGTCCTCAAAAACATGATCTGACAATGTTTTCCAAGTGGATTATGTGAACAGGTATCTTCGGACTCAGAATTATGAACATGAAGTACGGTCAGGACGAAGCCTGAACCAGACGAAGGGGGATTAAAATGGAGGACGGGCTGATTACCAAGCTCCACGAAGGATGGTGCACAGCCGAAGCTGTGCGCAGGGAAGCTTCGTCGCGATAGCAGAGAGGGGAACCGACTTAAAGATGAAAAGACTACTTGGGCCTTGATGGATTTCCATAAGTCATTGGCAAATGTAATGGACATGAATGTAATTTTACGTGGGCTGCGTCCCGCGTCTATAAATAGATGAACAGTACTCCCGTACTGTTCACGCTGATCTGGCATTTACTTTTGCGTCATCCGTGTACTTTTATCTTTCTGCAATCCGAAGGTACACTTGTAATTTGAAGTCATTTCTATTGATATACGATAACAAAATAGAAATGACATGATAATAAAGTTTAAATGTTTATATTACTTTTAATGTTGCTCATAAGTCCTTCGTCATAACTTATCGCACTTACGAAGGTATATTATTTGTGACCTTCGTCCGAAGTACATTATATCCTGAAGGGAAATAATGTTTCGAGGGACGAAGGACCTCATCATTTAACACTTTTCATGTTGCCTTGTTCTTAATCCGAAGCATTTGAGAGCAAGTCCCCAACAGTTATGATTCAAACACAAGGGCATATAGAGTCTTCAACAAATCCACTAGATTAGTTGAGGTTTCTTGTGACATTGTGTTTGATGATACTAATGGCTCCCAAGTGGAGCAAGTTGATCTTGATGAATTAGATGATGAAGAGGCTCCATGCGTTGCACTAAGGAACATGTCCATTGGGGATGTGTGTCCTAAGGAATCCGAAGAGCCTCCACAAGCACAAGATCAACCATCATCTTCCATACAAGCATCTCCAGCAACTCAAGATGAGGAACAGGCTCAAGATGATGAAGAAGAAGATCTAGAAGATGAGCCACCTCAAGGAGAAAGCAATGATCAAGGGGGAGATGAAGAAAATTAAGACAAGGAAGATGATCAAGAAATACAGGGTCAAAGACCGCCACACCCAAGAGTCCATCAAGCGATTCAAAGAGATCACCCCGTGAACACCATCCTCGGCGATATTCATAAGGGGGTAACCACTCGTTCTCGAGTCGCACATTTTTGTGAACATTACTCTTTTGTTTCCTCTATTGAGCCATACAGGGTAGAGGATGCACTAAGAGATTTGGATTGGGTGCTGGCAATGCAAGAGGAGCTCAACAACTTCACGAGGAATGAGGTATGGCATTTAGTTCCATGTCCTAATCAAAATGTTGTAGGTACCAAGTGGGTGTTCCGCAACAAGCAAGATGAGCATGGTGTGGTGACAAGGAACAAAGCCCGACTTGTGGCCAAGGGTTACTCACAAGTCGAAGGTTTGGATTTCGGTGAAACCTATGCACCCGTAGCTAGGCTTGAATCAATTCGTATATTACTTGCCTATGCTACTTACCATAGTTTTAAGCTCTATCAAATGGACGTGAAAAGTGCCTTCCTCAATGGACCAATCAAGGAAGAGGTCTATGTTGAGCAATCCCCTGACTTTGAAGATAGTGAGTATCCTAACCATGTTTATAAACTCTCAAAGGCGCTTTATGGGCTCAAGCAAGCCCCAAGAGCATGGTATGAATGCCTTCGAGATTTTCTTATCACTAATGGCTTCAAAGTAGGTAAAGCCGATCCTACTCTCTTTACTAAAACTATTGTAAAAGATTTGTTTGTATGCCAAATTTATGTTGATGATATCATATTTGGGTCTACTAACAAATCTACTTGTGAAGAGTTTAGTAGGATCTTGGTGTAGAAATTCGAGATGTCTATGATGGGGGAGTTGAAGTATTTTCTAGGATTTCAAGTTAAGCAACTCCAAGAGGGCACCTTCATCAGCCAAACGAAGTATATTCAAGACATTCTTAACAAGTTTGGAATGAAGATGCCAAGCCCATCAAGACACCCATGGGAACAAATGGGCATCTCGACCTCGACACGGGAGGTAAATCCATAGATCAAAAGGTATACCGGTCGATGATAGGATCTCTACTCTATTTATGTGCATCTCGACCGGATATTATGCTTTCAGTATGCATGTGTGCAAGGTTCCAAGCCGATCCTAAGGAAGTTCACCTTAGGGCCGTGAAGCGAATATTGAGATATTTAGTTTATACTCCTAAGTTTGGTCTTTGGTACCCCAAGGGATCCTCTTTTGATTTATTAGGATATTCTGATGCTGATTGGGCAGGGTGCAAAATTGATAGGAAGAGCACATCAGGGACTTGTCAGTTTCTGGGGAGATCCCTGGTGTCTTGGGCTTCAAAGAAACAAAACTCAGTAGCTCTTTCTACCGTCAAAGCCGAGTACATTGCCGCAGGCCATTGTTGTGCGCAATTACTTTGGATGAGGCAAACCCTCAAGGACTATGGCTACAAATTTAGCAAAGTCCCTCTCCTATGTGATAATGAGAGTGCAATCCGCATGGCGGATAATCCCATTGAACACAGCCGCACTAAGCACATAGCCGTTCGGTATCACTTTTTGAGAGATCACCAACAAAGGGGGGATATCGAGATTGCTTATGTTAACACCAAAGAACAACTAGCCGATATCTTTACCAAACCATTAGATGAGAAAACCTTTACCAAACTTAGGAATGAGCTAAACATTCTTGATTCTCGGAAGCACACATAGCTCATTTATATACTTTTGATCATATCTCTTTTATATCTATAACTAATGTGTTTTCAAGTATATTCTTATGCTTAGTCATAGAATTGAAAGGGAAATGGAGTATTCGACAAAGACGACGCTTCCACTCAACTCCATCGGTATTATTTACTCTTTGTCAGTATTCCGCCATCTCTCCACTGGTATAATCTTTCACTCATACATTGTTTGCCAAAGGGAGAGAAAGTTTACCAAGGGCTCACAAAGTCTCCGTTTTTGGCGATTAATGCCAAAGGGGGAGAGAGTATTAGCCCAAAGCAAAATGACCGCACCACCACCTAATTTTAATTGTGTTTTGAAAATTTTTATTGGTATATTTCAAATTAGTATCTTTCAAATTGGTATTCCTCTAATGAAAGTATCTCAAACTGGTATATCCCAAAACCCTCTTGAAAGCTAAGAGGAGAATTTCATTTAGGGGGAGTTTTGTTTTAGTCAAAGGAAAAGCATTTGAAATAGGGGGAGAAAATTTCAAATCTTGAAAATGCTTCTTGAAATCTTTCTCATATGCCTTTGACTATTTGCAAAAGGACTTTGAAAAGATTTTCCAAAAGAATTTGCAAAAACAAAACAAGTGGTGCAAATGTCGTCCAAAATGTTAAATAAGAAGAAAGCAATCCATGCATATCTAGTAGAAATAATATATTGGTTTAATTCCAAGCAACTTTTGCACTTACCATATGCAAACTAGTTCAATTCCGCACTTATATATTTGCTTTGGTTTGTGTTGGCATCAATCACCAAAAAGGGGGAGATTGAAAGGGAAATAGGGTCAAACCTTTTCCCAAATAATTTTGGTGGTTGAATTGCCCAACACAAACAATTGGACTAACTAGTTTGCTCTAGATTAAATATTCTACAGGTGCCAAAGGTTCAACACAAACCAATAAAAAGTTAAAGTTAGGGTTCAAAAAGAAAGGAGCAAAAGAAACCGAAGGCTGCCCTGATCTGGCGCACCGGACTGTCCGGTGCACCACTGGACAGTGTCCGGTGCACCAGGGTGGATCAACTCGAACTCGCTACCTTCGGGTTTCTAGAGAGCCACTCCGCTATAATTCACCGGACTGTCCGGTGTAACACCGGACTGTCCAGTGTAACACCGGACTGTCCGGTGTGCCACGCGGAGCAACGGCTACTGCGCCAACGATCGTCTACAAAAGCAACAGTGAACAGTGAACAGTGCGCGGCACCGCGCGCAGAGTAAGAGCAGCGCCAGAAGGCGCACCAGACAGTGAACAGTGACTGTCCGGTGCGGCACTGGACTATCTAGTGCCCCAAGATGTCAGAGCTCCAACGGTCGAAACCGTCAGAACCCTAATGATTGGGCGACGTGGCTGGCACACCGAACAGTGTCCGGTGGCGCACCAGACTGTCCGGTGCACCCATCGACAGGAGCCCTCCCCAACGACTGTTTTGGTGGTTAGGGCTATAAATACCCCCAACCACCACCATTCAAAGCATCCAAGTTTTCCAGCAATTTGCATTCAATACAAGAGCTCTAGACTTCACTCCAAGACACAAAATAAAAGATCAAATCCTCTCCAAGTCCCAAACTCATTCCAAAGACTTAGTGGCTTGAGAGAGTGACATTTGTGTTCATTTGAGTTCTTGTCGCTTGGATCGCTTTTCTTCTTTCTCTTTCTTGTTCTCAAGACACTTGTAATCAAAGCAAGAGACACCAAGTTGTGGTGGTCCTTGTAGGGGTCTAAGTGACCCGTTTGATTAAAGAGAAAAACTCACTCGGTCTAGGTGACCGTTTGAGAGAGGGAAAGGGTTGAAAGAGACCCGATCTTTGTGACCACCTCAACGGGGAGTAGGTTTGCAAGAAACAAACCTCAGTAAAACAAATCACCGTGTCATCCGCTTCATTTGCCTTTGATTTGTTTTTCGCCCTCTCTTTCGGACTCGCATTTATTTCTAACGCTAACCCTGGCTTGTAGTTGTGTTTAAAGTTTATAATTTTCAGATTCCGCCTATTCACCCCCCTCTAGGCGACTTTCAGCTACACACTTGAAGGTTATAAAGTTGCATATGGAAATAATATTTGGCCTTGCAAGGATATGAGAGAATGGGAGAATGTGGAAGGGCTAGAAATTCTTCCACCTGTCTATGTGAAGAAGCCTGGAAGACCACCAAAATCAAGGAGGAAGCAACCTCAAGAAGTGCAGAGCACAAATGGTCCAAAACTCACAAAACATGGAGTTGTCATGCACTGTAAGCATTGTAGTGAAGCTGGGTACAATGCTACATATTGCAAACTAAAAAGGATGGCTTCAGTGCACAAGAAGCTAAGGAACTAGTAGCAACAACTATGGCTACACTTGAGGAAGAGGCAAGGCATGCCGCCAGTGCTACTACTACCATAGAGACTATAGCACTTGAACAACCTATGAATGAAGAAGTCCCACTAAATCAAGATCTTAACGCATTTGGACCTGAAGAAACATGTGGATTTGAAGAATCACATGGATCTATGCCAACAATGGTCCAACAACTACTAGAATAGGTGAGAAAAATGTTATTCTCAACTACTAAGGCAAGTGAATGACTGTTTGTTTATGCACAAAGGAAGGTGGACTTTGAAGCCTTTCTCAACCCTATGGACCTCTACCAGATTCTTCATACATAAGCTCAAATAAATGGTGCATATGTCTGTCCCACTCACTACATCTACAAAGTTTGGGTAGCAAGCACTTCGAATGAAGAGGAAGGGGACATGATCCGCTGAAATCAAGAGAAGCAGGAAGAAGAAAAATGATGTTGCTTGAATCACCTAAATGTATTCTGGAGTAAGCATGTTTATGATGCTAGTTTATGAAATTGTCTGTTGGAGTAGGTAGGAAGAACAAACCAGTCCTATGATCTTTTGCGTCGGCCAAAAACCTTTTATGTGGGTCTAATCTTTTGTGTCTTTTGCGTGGGCCAAGAAAACACATGGTTGTGGCAATGGACGGAAGCCTTTGAAGTGTTATTAGTAATGTGTTATATGTTATCTATGATGCTTATGTGACAATGAATGTTCTGCTGAAACATTAACTAAATTCATAGATTTCACATAGGTTCTCAAAGAGTACATAGATTGCACATAAGTTTCTCAATTTTAACCACCTGGTACACGTTGCACACTAAAATGCAAACACACACAAGCAATGATCTTCAGCAACTCAACTATTTTCTGTCCTAAGCTAAGCAAAGCAGACATCTCCAAATCTTTTCCCCCTTCTTCAATCCATAGGTCTTCTCTGTTTGATCACCCAAGCCTGCTTATTTCTTCTGCATCATGCTAATCATCCAGAACCATTTCTCCTCCCATCTCCAAAAAGGGCATCGTCCTCCCATATTCAAAAAGAGCATCCAGAACCATTTCTTTGTCACAACCAAAAGTAGGAAGAACACTATCGGTACCCTAGATTAGGGGTACCCCTTACTACGGTATGAAGGCATGATGCCTGTGCGGCTACCCTTAGCCGCACGGAGAACAGCCTCAGGGGTATCTCGTGGGCAGTTAAGGTGGCGTTCCCGGAGACAACGCCATCGGGCCCAGAAGGCACAGGACCCCTGTGCCCACAACCCGGACCCCCGAAGTAAAGCAGCCCGAAGCCATTAGATAGGGTTCGGACCCCACCAAGTGAGCTCCAGACCGCCCATAACAAGGTCCCGGGAAAGGGGATGTCATAACCTAGGCCTGGGTCCAGGATTGACGCGTGTCCTGGCTCTATCTATAGCGCCTCCGCCCCCCACTCGGCCGAGGGTCTAATGCAGCCACATGGCTTATTAACCGTGATGTAGGCCAGCGGACGGAGCATGACATAAGGGCTCTAAACCGCGCGGCCTCCACATTTATTGTGGAGAGGACACGCCGCCTGTCCACCCTTCTGACAGATGATGTGCCCCCACGGCATTTATTGCGTCCTGTCCATTCCGCTGGCAGGTGGCGCCAGGGCCACCCTGTAGACGGCGCACCTGTCTAGTCCGTTGTCAAAACAGTGTGCCCGTGCTGCGCGGTGCACTGTACTCATCCCTTATACGAGAAGCTTCCCCTTGCGCGCCGAGGCTACGTAGATCTCAGGTGTCAGGGCGCGCAGAGATTACATGGGCATGGCAAGCAGCAGTTCTATCCTTCCATTTGTCCCTGGGCCCACATGTCAGGGCTCAAAACCCTTGTACATGTCCCCCTTGAACTATAAAAGGGGAGGCATGCAACGTTACAACACAGCTCCAAAAAAAGGACACTTAGACGCAAGTCATTCAGGCCTGAAGCTCTCAAGCAATACAACACACAGTGGAGTAGGGTATCGCTCTAGCGGCCCGAACCACTCTAAACTCTTGCGTGTTCTTGTGTTCACCCCTCCGATCTCTAACTAGCAAAACGCTTAAGCCCCCTCCACATCTTAGGACTTAGGGCAGGTGCACTCTGCCACCCGGCCGGAGAATTTCCTCTCCGACATTTGGCACGCCAGGTAGGGGGTTAGGCATTAGGTTTTTGCTTGTTTTCTCGCACAGCATGATGGTGCAAATCGTTGAGCACCACGCCGAGACTTCAGTGGATTTCGTGGTGGAGGAAGAAGCTGCTTCTTCCATGCCACAGGTTCCCAACCACCCTGTGCCGGGCACTACTGCTATACACGCCGCGCAGCAGCATACAGCTGCACAAACATCCCGGAATCCATCGAGGTCGTCTCCAGGAGCGTTGTCAGCATCCAGGGAGTTGCTGCGACACCCTCCAAGCTCCACGGCCTCGCCAGGGACCATGAAGCAATGGCGGGACGATGTCGACCGACTGCTCAGTATGGCACATTCTACCTCGACCAGGTCGAGGCCACAGTCATCCCGGCGCCAACATGAGGCGTCGGTGTCTGTGCGTTCACCCTTAGTGAGGGGCGCGCAGACCAACGACCTTCGGGCAGAGCTCAACCGCAGGCGTGCGGGGGAGGATGCCCGGGTATCTCTGGAGAGGGCGCGGGAGCACCGACAAAACTTCGAGGGTCGTGATGACGCTCCAGTCTCTCTGGAGAGGGCGCGTGAATGCCACCAAAACATTGAGGGCCGCAACCTCGATCAGGACTTCGCTACGGTAGCACCATAGACACCAATGGGCACTCAGTCCCAAGCGGGTGTCCCCTTGGCCGGCGTGGGCTGCGCCGCTCTCGCGGATCATCTCCGCGCGGCGTCATGGCCGCCTAAGTTCCGGCCACACCTGCCAAAAAAGTACGACGGAACGTCAAACCCGTCGGAGTTCCTGCAGGTGTACGTCACCGCCATCACGGCAGCAGGTGGAAACACTGCTGTGATGGCGACATATTTTCATGACGCCTTGTCTGGACCTGCCCGGACTTGGCTCATGAACCTCACCCCAGGATCAGTCTACTCCTGGGAAGAGCTCTACGCGCTGTTCGTTGCAAACTTCGCCAGCGCTTACTAGCAGCATGGTGTGGAGGCCCACCTCCACGCGGTAAGGCAGGAGCCCGGGGAGACTCTCCGAACGTCATCTCCCGCTTCAACAAGGTGCGAGGTACTATACCTCGCATTTCCGATGCTTCCATCATCACGACATTCCGATGGGGAGTACGTGATGAGAAAATGCTGGAGAAGTTGGCCACGCATGACGTGGAGACTGTCCCCACGCTCTTTGCTCTGGCCGACAAATGCGCCAGAGCAGCCGAGGGCCGTGCATGGCACTCGGCCCCACAAACCGGGGTTGCCTAATCGGGAGGCTCGGGTGCCATCCCCCGGGATGGTAAGAAGAAAAATAAGAAGGACCGTGACTTCCAGAGATCGCGGTCCACCGCTCTAGTCGTTGCAGCCACGACCAGGGGCTGGGGCGACCACAACAAACGCCCACAGCAGCAGAGGGATAACAACGGCCCATGCCCTGTGCACCCCAATGGTCACCACAACGCCGCGGAGTGTCGCGAGATCATTGATCTCATGAAACGTGTCAGCGAACTGCGTGAGCAGTCCTCCAAGGATGGCTCCCCACCTCGTCGCCGACCTGGCAAAGAAAGGGTCGATGACGACGAGGTGGCTGCAGCTGAACGGGACCTCAGGTATCAGTCACCTGAGGGGGACCTGAAGGATGTCTTCGCCGGAGGCTCCCACTCCGGTGGGGACAACTAGATGGACCCCTAGAGGGACCCCGTGCTCCCCGGTCTACGGGGCCGAAGCCTACCTTCCCTCGAAAACCCTTCTGGATTCCCCGTGGGTCCAGGCTTCTGACAGGTGCATGCAGAAATGGCCACAACCAAGGACGAGGGCTCCCTCGTCAAACACAGATGGGGACCCCGGGGTCGGGACCTAGTCTTACGGTAAGTACCAAGCCAAGAAGGGCTCCAGAACTCTCCCCCAACTGGGAAGGACCCTTCAAGGTAACAGGAATGTGCCGACCCGAGGGTAACCGTCTACCTACGACTGAAGGAGTGCCTCCCCCCGGTGCCGGAGCATCTCTGTAAGTTCTATCCATAAGAGCAAGTTTGAGGGGTCGAATTTGTTTCCCTTTTGTAACTAGGTAACGCATACGTGTACACCAACCCGGTGAGGCCCGTCCCCATAACCCGGCCTGTTGGTCTGCACCCATGCATGATAAGTTATAAAGAAAAGAATTACCCCCTCAGATGTTCCCCTATGATAGTGCCATATGGCAACTCCATGGTCCTACCTTGTAATTTTTCAGATAATACCTTTTATCTAACCCACCCGCACAGTTCCCATCTGTCCTAACATGACGACATCCGAATTGAACAGCTAGGCTTGCAATTTAGGACCTCCTTTACGAAAGCTAGGAGGTCCGACAGCCCGGGGGCCGGTTCTAAAGAACGGGAGCTCGTTCCATGGAATGGTCTGGAGCAGTGTAGCCGCTTAGCCTGGTCCCATACCGTAAGCCTGCATAGCCCACCATTCTGTGACGGGTGCCTTAGTATTTGGAGCTATAAGTCCTGCAGGTCCGACAACCTCGGGTATGGCTCCAGAAAACGGACACTTGTCCCCTGGGGTGTGTTGGGGACTTGTTCTCAAATGCTAAGAGTTAAGAACAAGGCAACATAAAAAGTGTTAAACACTAAGGTCCTTCGTCCTTCGAAACATTATGCCCCTTCGGGAAATAATGATTTTAGGACGAAGGTCATAAGAGACATACCTTCGTAAATATAATAAGTAATGCCGAAGAATTCATATAAAGCGTGACACATAAACATCAACATAGAATCATTTCTATTTTATTAACATGGAAAAATAGAAATAATTTCAAATTACAAATGTACCTTCGGTCCTGAGAGAAGGTAAAAAGTACAAGCGTGACGCAAAAGCCAATGCCAAGTCAGCGTGAACAGTACAGGAGTACTGTTCATCTATTTATAGGCGCGGGACGCAGCCCACGTAAAATTACATCCATGTCCATTACATTTGTTAATGGCTTATGGAAATTTGTCAAGGCCCACGCAGTCTTTTCATCTTTAAGTCGGTTCCCCCCTCTGCTGTCGCGACGAAGCTTCCCTGCGCACAGCTTCGGCTGCGCTCGTCCTTCGTCTGGTTCAGGCTTCGTCCTGGCCGTGCTTCATATTCGTAGTTCTGAGTCCAAAAATACCTGTTCACATAATCCACTTGGAAAACATTGTCAAATCATGTTTTTGAGGACCTTCGGAGGACGAAGGCCCCCAACAGTAGCCCCTCGCAATATTAATTTGTTAATAATAAATTCAGATTGCGATATGGACGAAGGCCTTGAGCCGAAGGTCCGAAAAAACACCTTCCCTTTGCTAGAATAGCAACATTCACTGACAAGCGGGGCCTTTCAATTTTCAACGCCCTGGGCGTATAAATAAGATCACACCGCAAACTCATTTGGTACGCACACTTGCCTTCTGCTTCGGCCTACTAAAATTTTTAGCTCTTGTGCACTAAGATTTGCTGGTCTTCTTGATTTTGGAGCTTCGGCCTCGGGAACAATTTTTTAGCGTTTCCGAAGATGTCTGAAGGCAAGAAGATCCCTGCTGAGACGAAGCTGAGTCTCGAGGAGGAGAAGAATCTGGGGTTCCTGATAGCGATGGCAGAGACCAATACAGAGAAAATCACCAAGGAGATTCTCGAAGGTTTGTCCGAAGATACTGGTGACAGCGACAGCTATGATGTAGAGAGTGGTGGGGAAGAGGCCGAGGATCGTCCATGGCGGCCAAGTCACACGGTTTTCGGGAAAACCACTATCAAGCAGAGCCATATTGATAATATGAGGGGGCGGTATTTTCGAGATATATCTATTGTAAGGGCTGACGCTGGAGAAAAGACTTCTCCCACTCCCGAAGAAGATGAAGTTGTAATCTTCCGAAGCTTTCTCAAGGCTGGGCTTCGATTTCCCCTGAGCAACTTTGTTGTTGAGGTACTGAAAATATTTCAAGTCTACCTTCATCAACTTACTCCCGAAGCTATCATAAGGATGGGGATATTTGTCTGGGCTGCAAGAAGCCAAGGTTTAGAACCAAATGCTAAGAGTTTTTGCAACATTCATGAATTATTATACGAGACAAAGCCCTGGGGAAAAGAACAATATCACAACAATTTTGGGTGTTACAGCTTCGGTGCCCGCTCCGGGTCAAGCTGCCCTATGCCGACCTTTCGGAAGAGGTGGCCCGGAGCCTGGATGACAGAGTGGTTTTATGTGAAGAATGACTTAACAGCGGAAGAAAATGTTAAAAGTATTATTATGTGCCCCATCTGGCAACGCTTCGGACTACGAAGGCCGAAGGTTGAAATGGACGAAGCAGCCGAGGAGTGCCAAAGAGCCTTCGGCGTAGTCTGCTCCTTTATTGGAACAAGGGACTTGGTCCAAGAGCACATTGCCTTCAGGATATGGCCACTTGCAGAAAAGTGGGAAATGCCGAAGGAAACCATTAAAGAGTCCGACGAAGGCGGACTAGTTAGACTAAAATACACATTCAAGTATGCAGATAAATTTGTTGAACCTGATGATGACTGGTTGAAAAGTATTGAGACATTAAGTGACGAACTACTTGGCACATATTCGAAGGCTGAGAACACTGCATTATCAGCAGCCTTCGGAGGCCGAAAGAAGAAAAGGCTCAACCGTGTGTTTGACGCGGTCGGGTTCATCTACCCTGACTATCATTATCCGATATTGGGTCGCAAAAGGAAAAATACTTCTCCTGCGACAGAAGCTACCACAAGTGCCCCTAGTGAGCCAGCACCTCAAAGAAAAAAGATGAAGGTGCTCACCCATCGGACACGCTTTATTGAGCCGGCCACAGTGCCAGAATTCATTGGCGAAGCTTCTTTGGCCTCTGAAGCTACAGAACCAGCTCCAGTGCCGAAGATGGAAGAGAAAAGTAAAGCGCCTTCAGTAGTAGAAAAGCCGAAGGTTGACGAGCCAAAAATGTCTGAAATCTTAAGTCCTTCGGTAAATGTCGAAGTAATAAAAAACCAAAAGGGGCCATCGGTGACCCCAAAAAGGAAAAGAATGGTAAACATACTAGATGTCTTGGAGACAATTAAGTCTTCAAGCACAACTCCAAAAAAGAGTGCTGAAGTTGCTGAAGCTTCTACTGAAGCTTCGACACAACAGGCCGAAGCTGAAGCTGGGCGTTCAGAGCCCTACAAGGAGCAACCTTTGGAGGCCGAAGCAATAAAAATATCAGAACCAGTTTTAGTTGAAGAAATTGACACTGCCATCCCCGAAGCTCCCTCCAGCGTATACGATTACACCGTGCGACATGCTTCGGGGAAGAAACTGTCTGAAGATGAGATCTATGAAGCGAATCACTATGCGAAAGAGTTGAAGTATCCGAAGGGGGCAGTAATATTTAATGGGACAAACGAAGATGATTTCCTGTATTGCCTCCCAGACAATAAAGAACTATCTGTCTGCCGAGAGATGGCCAGGAGTATAGGTTTCCCGAAGCTCGAAGCTGGATTAAGCGCCATGACGAAAGAGGATCTCGCAGACAGTCTTGCATACAATAGCCTAAAGGTTTGGGAATTAAGCGTTTGAAAAAGCTTTTTTAATACGTAATTCATTCCTATATTCTTATATGGATTCTTTTTCGTACAAGGCTTAATTCTAAGCAACGCATTAAGAGCCCAAAAAAGCGCCGAAGATGAAAGCTATGAGATTGCGTTCAACAATTTACGCTCCGAAGTTATAAAGCTGAGGAACGAAGCTCTAGAAAAAGACAAAATTCTGGTTACTCTAGTAGACAAGATAAAAAAGGACGAAGCCGCTGCAAAGATTCAGGCCGAAGCTCAGAAACACGAGATCAAAGATCTTCAGAAACAACTAGCCCGGGCGAAAGAAGAACGTGTGCTTGAGGAAACAAAACGAGAACTTAGTGATCATATGGTGGATAAGTTGGAGTTAAGGGTTAAGGAGCTTCGGGCCTCTCAAAGAAAATGCTATGTTAAATCTGTAGAATGCGTGAATAAAATTAAAAGCAGCTTCGCCAGCGTGGGCGCCTTTTCCAGCGAAGAGAATTTCTCTCGAGGTAATCCCGAAGGTCCACTGGAATGGATTAGTCACGAAGCAGAGGCCTTCGAGGAGATCCTGAGCAGTCGTGGCGACATCTGCGCTTTTTCGGGCGCCAGAGGAATTGCCTCTGTCTTAGAGAAGAAAGGTTGCGGGCATGTAAAATTTTTAGCTCAGTCCGAAGCTGCCTTATCTTCCGAAGACATCAAGGACCCCTCGGCCGAAGCAAGCGTTGTTGGTGGCAAATTTTTTACTGATATCTGGAACGATGGCGGCCGAGGAATGGCGCAAGAAATCATCCAAAGGAGCGAAAAAGGCATCCATGATGCTAGGAAAGTGGCAGAAGCTGCCGAAAGAAGTACAGAGCCCGAAAGGCAATTAGGTATTAATTAGCCGTTCTTATTGTGTTGTAATTTTTATTTCAAACTTTGCTCACGATTTGCAATAATAATGAAGAATTGTTCTCTTGCCTCAGAAGCTGCTGGATCGACTGTCGATCCCCACACAAAAGGGGATGATGAAATTAAACAAATGGCCGAAGCTATCATGGACAAAGTTGTTGATCAACTTCTAAATGAAGTCGCCGAAGCAGTATTAAGAGAAGACTAGATGCTATTTAGAAAAACAGTTAAATTGTGATCTATGTAACATTTTGTACATTTAAATGTAATATACAAGTTTCTTTCCATTATTCAATTCTTTACGATGCATGAAACTCTACATACATACCATTTTTGAGCCTTCGGCGAAAAAAACACCTTCCCTTCTTTTCATGCTTCGTGAAGAAAACATTCTCCGTTAAAACTGTTCTGATAAGACACATCCATGCTTCGTGAAAGCATTCTCCGAAGCTAAACAATTTTGATGTTGCTCTGATGAAGCTCATCCATGCTTCTTAAAAACAGCCTCCGAAGCTATTTTCCGAAGATTATCATTATATTCCCTCGTGACTTTGCACAATTTGCACTTTCTCAAATCATTCTTTCGAAGGTTAATACTGTGTGCCCTTCTTTTGCCGTATGCAACATGATGTATGATGCTTATGCTATGCGAAATGATGTGATGATGTTATGTTATGCAAATGACGTCTGTTCCGAAGATACACACAAAATTCAATCGTAAGCTCTGCATTCCCTTAGGAACGTCTTTGGAGCTTCTTCGCCTTTTACTTAGACGGTATAAGCTCTGCATTCCCTTAGGAACGTCTTTGGAGCTTCTTCGCCTTTTACTTAGGCGGTATAAGCTCTGCATTCCCTTAGGAACGTCTTTGGAGCTTCTTCGCCTTTTACTTAGGCGGTATCAGCGTTGACTTTTCGCTGTATGCTCTGCATTCCTTTAGGAACGACTTTTGAGCAGAAAACTTACACTGCGCTCCCTTTGGAACGGCTTTTTGTGACTTCATGAACTTACTCTGCGTTCCTTAGAACGACTTTCTGTTACTCCGAAGGATTTTTAATACTTCGAAGGTCCTCCTTGTTAACACAAAAACTTCATCAACTTAAGCCTGTGGAGAAAATAGATTTCCTCATGGGAAACAGCGAAATTATTACATGGAAACTATCAATGTTTTTTGCTACGGAGAATAGAACTGAATGGAAAAGACTGCTATCAAAGGTAGGATATGTGTCAATAAATGTGCTTCGACTCTGGCACAGTGCTGTTGACTGTGCGAGCTTCGGATTGCTCTCTACGATCTCTTTGGTGCAGAACATATTGGCTCCCTTCTGGCTGCTGGCCTTGTTGCAGCGGAGGTGGAGGCGGGGGCTGTTGCCATGAAGCTTGAGGTTGACTTGCCGAAGCTACGGAGGCTGCAGGGTGGTTGCCCACGTACTCCGGGATGTAAGGCTGATGGTACGAAGCGGTATGCATGACCTGCTTCGGCTGTCCCTGTTGCGCTGCAGCTTCTGCTAGCTCCTTTTGTTTCTGGATGGTAACATGGCACATCCTGGTGGTATGGCCTTTGTTCTCACCGCAGAATAAGCAAAATGTCCTCCTTGGTTGATCCCCAAATCTCCCGCCGAAGCCCCTGGCGCCTCTGCCTCTTGGAGCTGGTGGCCGAAAGAAAGTTTGCTGCTGCCCCGAAGCCTGCGAGGAGCACTGCGGCCTGTTCTGTTGACTCCCCTTATCATCATTTTGAGCGTTGTGGATGGACCTGACATGCCTCGGATAGAATCGTCCCCCGAAGCCCCTGGTCATCTCAGAAAATCTGAAGGCCTCCTCCCTTCTTTGGCGAAAGTCGTTATCTGCACGAATGTACTCGTCCATCTTCTGGAGTATCTTCTCCAGAGTCTGAGGAGGCTTCCTAGCAAAGTATTGGGCTGCAGGTCCAGGACGAAGCCCCTTGATCATAGCTTCGATAACAATTTCATTGGGCACCGTTGGTGCCTGTGCCCTCAAACGCAAGAACCTTCTGACATATGCCTGAAGGTATTCTTCATGATCCTGAGTGCACTGAAACAAAGCTTGTGCAGTGACCGGCTTCGTCTGAAATCCTTGAAAGCTGGTTAACAACATATCCTTCAGCTTCTGCCATGAGGTGATTGTCCCTGGTCGAAGGGAGGAATACCAAGTCTGAGCAACATTCCTGACGGCCATGACGAAAGACTTCGCCATGACTGCAGCATTGCCCCCATACGAAGACACTGTTGCTTCGTAGCTCATCAGGAACTGCTTCGGGTCTGAGTGGCCGTCGAACATGGGAAGCTGAGGTGGCTTATAGGATGGAGGCCAAGGTGTAGCCTGCAGCTCAGCGGACAAAGGAGAAGCATCATCGAAAACAAAATTTCCCTGATGGAAATTGTCATACCAGTCATCTTCGTTGACGAAGCCCTCCTGATGGAGGTCTTTCTGCTGAGGCCTTCTGTTTTGCTCATCATGGGTGAGGTGGCGGACTTCCTCAGAGGCTTCGTCTATCTGCCGTTGCAACTCAGCTAGCCGGGCCATCTTCTCCTTCTTCCTTTGCACCTGTTGATGTAGGATCTCCATATCCCTGATTTCTTGGTCTAGCTCTTCCTCCTGAAGCGTCGGGCTGATAGCCTTTCTCTTCTGGCTTCGGGCCTCCCGAAGAGAGACGGTCTCCTGGTTGTGGTCCAGCGGTTGCAGTGCTGAAGCCCCAGTCGCTGAAGCTTTCTTCGGCGCCATAGCGAAGGTCTATAGCTTCCGAAGGTGTTCAAAAAAGCTTCGAAGTGGAAGTGAGAGTTCACCGGAGGTGGGCGCCAATGTTGGGGACTTGTTCTCAAATGCTAAGAGTTAAGAACAAGGCAACATAAAAAGTGTTAAACACTAAGGTCCTTCGTCCTTCGAAACATTATGCCCCTTCGGGAAATAATGATTTTAGGACGAAGGTCATAAGAGACATACCTTCGTAAATATAATAAGTAATGCCGAAGAATTCATATAAAGCGTGACACATAAACATCAACATAGAATCATTTCTATTTTATTAACATGGAAAAATAGAAATGATTTCAAATTACAAATGTACCTTCGGTCCTGAGAGAAGGTAAAAAGTACAAGCGTGACGCAAAAGCCAATGCCAAGTCAGCGTGAACAGTACAGGAGTACTGTTCATCTATTTATAGGCGCGGGACGCAGCCCACGTAAAATTACATCCATGTCCATTACATTTGTTAATGGCTTATGGAAATTTGTCAAGGCCCACGCAGTCTTTTCATCTTTAAGTCGGTTCCCCCCTCTGCTGTCGCGACGAAGCTTCCCTGCGCACAGCTTCGGCTGCGCTCGTCCTTCGTCTGGTTCAGGCTTCGTCCTGGCCGTGCTTCATATTCGTAGTTCTGAGTCCAAAAATACCTGTTCACATAATCCACTTGGAAAACATTGTCAAATCATGTTTTTGAGGACCTTCGGAGGACGAAGGCCCCCAACAGGGTGGTCCGGAGTCGTGTAGTCGCTTAGCCTGGTCCCGTACCGTAAGCCTGCACACTCCACCACCCTGCGACGGGAATCCTAGTATCTAGAGCCGCGATACAAGGAGGTCCGGACATGCAACTTGGCCACCTAGACTAAACCCTGCGAGTCCCGAGCATGTATCAAAGGATGGCTAATATCAGACAAGGGACCTTATGGGTGTACTACTAACGCTCCCTAGCTGAAGTCGTGTACAGATCCAGATCCCGGTTGAGGCTGTCTCCCGAGAGTTGTTGACAACCCTTTCAGATATGCTGGTATCCAACCTCGACACATCAAGCCTGCATCCCAGGCAGGGGGCCAGGTACCAGGGAGGAGTCAACAACATCACACACAGCAGGAACAGGCGGTACATAGCTAAGTGCTAACACTGCTTGATAAATAGTACTCAAAAGTACCTTACTGAAAGTCGCCTAGAGGGGGGTGAATAGGCAGAATCTGAAATTTACAAACTTTAAGCACAACTACAAGCCAGGGTTAGCGTTAGTAATATAATCGAGTCTGAAAGAGAGGGCGAAAATAAATCACAAGCAAATAAGAACGGATGACACGGTGATTTGTTTTACCGAGGTTCGGTTCTTGCAAACCTACTCCCCGTTGAGGTGGTCACAAAGAGCGGGTCTCTTTCAATCCTTTCCCTCTCTCAAACGGTCACCTAGACCGAGTGAGCTTCTCTTCTCAATTAATTGGGACACTAAGTCCCCACAAGGACCACCACACAATTGGCGTCTATTGCTTTGATTACAATGATCTTGGGAACAAGAAAGAAGGAAGAAGAAAAGGGATCCAAGCACAAGAGCTCAAATGAACACGGCAAAACTCTCTCTTCTAGTCACTATTGCTTTGAGTGGAATTAGGACTTGGAGAGATTTTGATTCACTCTAATTGTGTCTTGTATTGAATGCTATAGCTCTTGTATTGAATGTGTTGGCTGAAAACTTGGATGCCTTGAAGTGTGGTGGTTGGGGGGTATTTATAGCCCCAACCACCAAAGTGGCCGTTGGGGATGGCTGTTGTCGTATGGCGCACCGGACAGTCCGGTGCGCCACCGGACACTGCCCGGTGCGCCAGCCACGTCACCCAACCGTTAGGGTTCGATCGTTGGAGCTCTGACTTGTGGGGCCATAGGACAGTCCAGTGGTGCACCGGACAGTCACTGTTCACTGTCCGGTGTGCCTTTTGGCGCCTGCTCTAACTTCTGCGCGCGCAGTTTCAATGTTCACTGTTCACTGTATACTTTTGTAGACGACCGTTGGCGCAGATACCCATTGCTCCGCTGGCACATCGGACAGTCCGGTGTTGCACCAGACAGTCCGGTGAATTATAGCGGAGTGGCTCCCCAAATTTCTGAAGCTAGCAAGTTTGAGTTGACCCTCCCTAGTGCACCGGACACTGTCCGGTGGCACACCGGACAGTCCGGTGCGCTAGACCAGGGCAGCCTTTGGTTGTCTTTTGCTCTTTTTATTTGAACCCTTTCTTGGACTTTTTATTGGTTTGTGTTGAACCTTTGGCACCTGTAGAACTCATAATCTAGAGCAAACTAGTTAGTCCAATAATTTGTGTTGGGCAATTCAACCACCAAAATCATTTAGGAAAAAGGTTTGACCCTATTTCCCTTTCAATCTCCCCCTTTTTGGTGATTGATGCCAACACAAACCAAAGCAAATATAAAAGTGCAGAATTGAACTAGTTTGCATAAGGTAAGTGCAAAGATTGCTTGGAATGAAACCAATAATTATTTCTACTAGATATGCATGGATGATTTTCTTCTTATTTAAAATTTTGGACCACGCTTGCACCACATGTTTTGTTTTACAAATTCTTTGTAAAATTCTTTTCAAAACTTTTTGCAAATAGTCAAAGGTATATGAATAAGATTAAAAGAAGCATTTCAAGATTTGAAATTTTTTCCCCCTGTTTCAAATGCTTTTCCTTTGACTTGAACAAAACTCCCCCTCAATGAAATTCTCTCCCCCTGTTACAAATTTTTGAAGATACTTTCTCCCCTTTTGAAAACACATTAAGATATTAATTTGAAAACTTCATGTTAAAATTTGGTGGTGGTGCGGTCCTTTTGCTTTGGGCTAATACTTTCTCCCCCTTTGGCATGAATCACCAAAAACGGATACTTGTGAGTGAAATATAAGCCCTTTTTTGCTTTCTCCCCAATGGCAAACAAATAGATATGAGTGAAGATTATACCAATGTGGAGAACTATGCGGAATACCAGCAAATACTAATGGAGTTGAGTGGAAGCATCGTCTTTGCCGAATACTCCATTTCCCTTTCAATTCTATGACTAAGCATAAGATTACACTTGAAAACACATTAGTTATAGACATAAAAGAGATATGATCAAAGGTATATAAATGAGCTATGTGTGCAAAGTATCAATCAAAATTCCTAGAATCAAGAATATTTAGCTCATTCCTAAGTTTGGTAAAAGATTTCTCATCTAATGGCTTGGTAAAGATATCGGCTAATTGATCTTTGGTGTTAATATAGGCTATCTCGATATCCCCCTTTGTTGGTGATCTCTCAGAAAGTGATACTGAATGGCTATGTGCTTAGTGCGGCTGTGTTCAACGGGATTATCTGTCATGCGGATTGCACTCTTATTATCACATAGGAGAGGGACTTTGCTAAACTTGTAGCCATAGTCCCTAAGGGTTTGCCTCATCCAAAGCAATTGCACGCAACAATGGCCTGCGACAATATACTCGGCTTCGGCGGTAGAAAGAGCTACTGAGTTTTGTCTCTTTGAAGCCCAAGACACCAGGGATCTCCCCAGAAACTGACGAGTCCCTAATGTGCTCTTCCTATCAATTTTACACCCTGCCCAATCAGCATCGGAATATCCTAATAAATCAAAAGAGGATCCCTAGGGGTACCAAAGACCAAACTTAGGTGTATGAACTAAATATCTCAAGATTTGCTTCACGACCCTAAGGTGAACTTCCTTAGGATTGGCTTGGAACCTTGCACACATGGATACGAAAAGCATAATATCCGGTCGATATGCACATAAATAGAGTAAAGATCCTATCATCGACCGGTATACCTTTTGATCTACGGATTTACCTCCCATGTCGAGGTCGAGATGTCCATTGGTTCCCATGGGTGTCTTGATGGGCTTGGCATCCTTCATTCCAAACTTGGTGAGTATGTCTTGAATGTACTTCGTTTGGCTGATGAAGGTGCCCTCTTGGAGTTGCTTGACTTGAAATCCTAGTGTTGGGGCCATGCTTCGTTGCGCCGAAGGTCTTACATGAAGAAGCAGCTTCGGCTGAAGTTGTCCCCAGGAGATGGCCGAAGGTTCCTTTTCTTGGAGCTTCGGCATTACAAACCGACATAGAGATAGAATGACCTTTTTATCCATAGAGGTCTGAGTTAATGTTGTAAACTTTTGTAAGGGGCATAATTGTAATTCGCCACAGGCTGTAACCTGTGTCTATAAATAGATGAACAGTACCCCTGTACTGTTCACGCGAACCTGCCATTTTGCTTTCGCATCACGCCTGTACTTTTGCTTTCCTCAGGACCGAAGGTACATTTGTAATTTGAAGTCATTTATATTCATTCATGATAATAAAAATGGAGATGATTCTATGATAATATTTAAATGTTCATTTTATACCTCATGATTTATATGAATGCTTCATCCCTTGTTATTATGCTCACGAAGGTACGTCCTTTGTAACCTTCGTCCGAAATTCTTTATATCCCGAAGGGATATAATGTTTTGGAGGACGAAGGACTTTAACACTTAACATTTTCTATGTTGCCTTGTTCTTAATTCGAAGCATTTGAGAACAAGCCCCCAACATTGGCGCCCACCTCCGGTGAACTCACTTCCAATTTTCTGAGCTGATGGCTTCGTTCAACAATCAAGCTGGAGCTGCTTCGGCTTCGAAGCTGGTGCTCCCGATAACAGGCGGTTCTTGCTCAGAGCCGGCTAACAAGAAGCAGAAGAAAGAGGCTCAAAGAAGGGTGCAGCATGTTGGAGTGCAGGGACCCTTCATCAAGTCAAAATGGTCCCACATTCCAATTACTTTCTCTCAGGAAGATCTTCAGCTTAAGGATTATCCTCACAATGATGCCATGGTTATCTCTTGCGTGATCAAAGGATTTCTGGTCCACAATGTCTTAGTTGATACAGGCAGTGCAGCTGATATTATATTTGCTAAAGCCTTCAGACAAATGCAAGAGCCCGAAGACAAGATTCATGATGCTACGCACCCTCTTTGTGGCTTCGGAGGGCGGCAGATTGTAGCACTTGGGAAGATTACCATGCCAGTAACCTTCGGATTTGTTAACAACACAAGGACTGAGCAAATTGTGTTTGATATTGTCGACATGGAGTATCCTTACAATGCTATCATTGGTCGCGGTACTCTTAATGCCTTCGAAGCAATTCTTCACCCAGCTTATCTCTGCATGAAGATACCTTTGGACCAAGGGCCTATTGCTATTAATGGAAGCCAGGAAGCTGCTAGAAGGGCCGAAGGAAGCTGGACTGACTCCAAAGCAATCCATAGCATAGATGGAGCTGAAGCTTGTGAACAGTACAAATTCAGAAGAGAGAAAGCAGCTTCAGCAGATCAGCCGAAGCCCATGCTATTGTGTGAGGACATAGCAGAGCAGAAGGTGCTGTTGGGCTCGCAATTATCTGAAGATCAGGAGAAAACCTTGATAAGGTTTTTATTCAACAACAAAGATGTTTTTGCATGGTCAGCCAATGATCTCTGTGGAGTAAATCGGGATGTTATTGAACATTCGCTCAATGTTGACCCATCCTTCAGACCCCGAAAGCAGAGGCTTCGGAAAATGTCGGATGACAAGGCCGAAGGGGCTCGCAATGAAGTAAAAAGACTCCTCAGTGCAGGAGTTATCAGAGAAGTAAAGTATCCAGAGTGGCTAGCTAACACTGTTATGGTGAAGAAGGCCAATGGCAAGTGGAGAATGTGTATCGATTTCACAGATCTCAACAAGGCTTGTCCGAAGGATGAATTCCCGCTGCCAAGGATAGACTCTTTAGTCGATGCAGCAGCTTCTTCAGAGCTCATGAGTCTCCTGGACTGCTACTCAGGCTATCATCAAATCTGGATGAAGAAGGAGGATGAGCCGAAGACTAGCTTTATAACCCCAAGTGGCACATATTGCTATCTTCGGATGCCCGAGGGGCTCAAAAATGCTGGAGGAAGTTTCAGCAGAATGACAGCGAAGGTCCTCCAGTCTCAGATAGGCAGAAATGTGTTGACTTATGTCGATGACATCATTGTAAAAAGTACGAAGCAGGAAAATCATATTGCTGATCTGCAGGAGACCTTTGCCAGTTTCAGACAAGCTGGTCTGAAGCTGAATCCAGAAAAATGTGTCTTCGGAGTAAAGAAGGGGAAATTTCTTGGATGCATGGTTTCAACAAAGGGAATCGAAGCCAATCCAAATAAAATCGAAGCTATACTTCGAATGGAGCCACCAACCACAAGAAAGGGGGCCCAAAGACTGACAGGAAGGCTGGCATCTCTCAACAGATTTATATCCAGATCAGCAAAAAGAAATTTACCATTCTTTGAGGTGCTGAAGTCAGCTGAAGTCTTTCAATGGGGCCCAAGTCAACAAAAAGCCTTCGAAGAGCTGAAGCAATACTTGATAGATCTAACAACATTAACTCCACCAACGCCAGGGGCTCCTCTGTTGTTATATGTGGCAGCTTCGCACTCAGCAGTAAGTGCGGCACTTGTCCAGGAGAAGTTTGATGGCCAAGTCAAGAAGCAGGTCCCAATATATTTTGTATCTGAAGTCCTTAGTATATCAAAGAAAAATTATACAGAGCTGGAGAAGGTATTATATGCCGTTTTAATGGCATCCAGGAAACTTCGGCATTATTTCCAGGCATACAATATTATTGTTCCTTCTTCGCAGCCGTTGAAGGATATCATGAGAAATAGAGAAGCTACTGGACGGATTGGAAAATGGGCTGCAGAGCTCAATGAATTTTACATTGATTATGTGCATAGATCCTCGATCCAGTCTCAAGCATTGGCAGATTTCATTGCCGACTGGACGCCAGGGGCTCAGGATGAAGAAGCAAATAACGATGCCGAAGTTTGGACAGTGCTTTGTGATGGCTCTTGGGGAACCTTCGGAGCAGGTGCAGCTGCTGTGTTGGTCTCACCATCCAAGGTTAAAACTTGTTATGCAGCAAGACTTGACTTCAGCTGTACAAACAATATTACTGAGTACGAAGCCCTGCTCCTGGGCCTTCGGAAATTAAAGGCAATGGGAATCAGAAGGGCGATTCTTAAAACTGATTCCCAGGTTGTTTCGGGTCATATTGACAAAAGTTGCAAGGCTAAAGATCCGAAGCTTGAAAAATATTTAGACACGGTCCGAAGGATCGAAGCCTCCTTCGAAGGATTTTCTGTCAAGAATATTCCTCGAGGACAAAATGAGCATGCTGATTTGCTAGCCAAGTCTGCAGCACAGGGGCTGCCGTTACCTTCGGATGTGTTCTTCGAAACAATAAAGGCACCTTCAGTGGAGCTTCTCGAAAGAGCAATCCTCAACTTATCTCCTGTTTACAGCGAAGATTGGAGAACTGAAATAATCTCTTACCTTCAGGGTAAGTTCCTTTCAGATGACGAAGCTTACAATAAAAGAATAGAGGCAAGAGCTCGTCCGTATGTCATGATAGAAGGGGAATTATACAAACATGGAGTTTGTGCCCCGCTGCTCAAATGCTTGTCTAGAACCGAAGGTATAGAATTAATGAAAGAAATACATGCAGGCCTGTGTGGATCCCACATCGGATCTAGGCCGTTACTTGGAAAAGTTTTCCGCCAAGGGTTTTATTGGCCGAAGGCAGCTTCGGATGCAGCGGAGTTAGTTCAAAAGTGCGAAGGTTGTCAGAAATGTGCAAGAGATCAAAAGCAACCTTCGTCTTTGACACAGCTGATACAACCCATCTGGCCATTGCAAAGGTGGGGCCTTGACTTGTTGGGTCCATTACCACCGGCTCAAGGAAATCTAAAGTATGTTATAGTGGCTGTGGAGTATTTTTCCAAGTGGATTGAGGCAAAGCCATTAGCCACAATAACTTCGGCCACTGTCCAAAAGTTTTTCTGGCAGAACATTGTCTGTCGCTTCGGGGTACCGAAGGCCATCACTGTAGATAATGGAACGCAGTTCGACTCCGAAGCTTTCAGAAATTTCTGTGATCAAATTGGAACGAAGATCCATTTTGCATCAGTCAGGCATCCGGAGTCGAATGGGCTCGTTGAAAGGGCCAACGGCATTATAATGACAGGAATAATGAAGTTAATCTTCAATCAGCCCAGGGGAAAATGGCCAGATCAGTTAACCAAAGTGGTGTGGAGCCACAATACAACAGCATCAAGGTCTACAGGCTTTACTCCATTCAAGTTATTGTTCGGAGACGAAGCAATAACTCCGGAAGAAGCTAAAGCTGGATCAATAAGAGTGGTAGCTTCGACAGAATCAAGTCCTGAAGATGCCTGTTTTGTGGAAAAAGATGCTTTAGAAGGGATCAGGCTTCAAGCTGTGGAGAATATCAATAAATACCAGGCTGAAACAGTCAAATGGCGAGATAGAAAGGTCCGGCTAAAAAATATTGAGCCGGGACACTTGGTGCTTCGGAGAGTGGCCAACCCAGACACAGTGGGCAAACTACAGTTGAAATGGGAAGGACCTTTCTTAGTAGTATCTTCGTCAAGGCCTGGTTCGTACAGATTAAAGGACATGGACGACAACGAAATTCCAAGATCTTGGAATGCGGATGAGCTTCGGCGATATTATGTATAACTTGATGTAATTTTTTATGTTTTTCTTTTCTTTTTCATGGCACCCTTTTCCTTTCTAAAGGGGGAGAAAGGTTTTTAATGGGGCCATCATATGTAATTTCCTTTTTAGTTTTATAAGAGCAAAATCCCCCAAAGAATGTAAATGTAAAAGCTGAGAACGCACCATCGAGTGCCGAAACTGAAAAAGAGAAGAAGCTCCAAAGACGTCCCTAAGGGGATGCAGAGCTCACAGCGAAAAGTCAACGCTGATTCCGCCGAAAGTAAAAGGCGAAGAAGCTCCAAAGACGTCCCTGAGGGGATGCAGAGCTTACAGCGAAAAGTCAACGCTGATACCGCCTAAGTAAAAGGCGAAGAAGCTCCAAAGTCGTTCCTAAGGGAATGCAGAGCTGATGTGTGGTTGTTTCTAAGGAAATAATGGCTGAGTGTGGCTTCGGACATATGTTTTGGACATTCATTCGCACATTACATTACATCATAGCATTTGCATTCATAAGCATTCATTCATAGCATTTGTGTTCCTAAGTGGTTGCTTCGGCAAAAAGAAGAAGTGGTCTTTTATGCTTCGTTATGTACAAAAAAGAAAAGCTTCGGCAAAAAGAAGAAGTGGTCTTTTATGCTTCGTTATGTACAAAAAAGAAAAGCTTCGGCAAAAAGAAGAAGTGGTCTTTTATGCTTCGTTATGTACAAAAAAGAAAAGCTGGCAAAAGAAGAAGTGGTCTTCTATGCTTCGTTGTGTACGAAAAGAAGGGAAGGTGTTTTTTCGCCTTCGGCTCAAAATACTAATTTCGTCCACATCAAAGCGCCTCAATAGAAGGGTAAGAATATATTACAAGGTATGTACAAAGTTCATTGAGAACAATTTAATTGTATTTACAAAAAGTTGTTACAAATTCTCCTGAGTTTTTTCTAGTCTACTCCTGCTAATCTTCGTCAGGCTTCCGCTTCGGCGGCATATTCTTTAAGTATCACCTTCAGCTTCGTCATCCTACATGAATCATGGTATCGCGAGTAAAAATCAAGTGCAAAGGAGAAGGTAAGTACGAAGTATCATTTCTTACTGGTTCAAGATGACTTCGAGCTTCGTCTCTAGCCTTCTCCCGCCCGCCTTTTGTCCATATCATTTTTATAAATCTATTTGAGATGCTTCGGGCGAGGTCAGGAATATCGTCCAGAATTGATGGAGACAGGGTGAAGTTGGGCCTATTGACGATTTTTCCATGCTCGCAGCCGGCCTTCAGGAACGCTGCAGCGGTACCCCGAGAAGCTACCCAGGCACAGAAGTCACTGTGCCCGGCTATAACTTCGTCAAGCTCTTCAATTTCAGCTTCAATATGATCGAAGGCTTCTGGTAAATTTTCAGCTGAAGGGTTAAACTTCCCGCTGCTGGCTCCAACAGAGTAAAAAATCTTTTTTAATCGTTCAATACAATTATTGCTAAATTTCAAGCACTTGTCTTGAAGGCTTGTTAATGATTTCTTCAAGTCTGAGTTGGTCTGGACTTCGGCTTCAAGTTTCGAATTAAGCTCTAACTTCTCCTGTTCAAATTGTTTTGATTGGCAGATAAGCTTCGAATTCAATTCTGATACTTTAGCTTCAGTCTCTGCCAGCAAGCCTTCAGTTGATTGGAGTTCAAAGTCTTTCTTTTCAATAATGGCTGACTGCTCTTTTATCTTGTTCTCTAGATTTTCAATTATAGCTTCGTGTTTCTTATCCTCTAGATCTTGTTGCATCTTCAGAGCTTTGCTCAGTAGCATGCTCTGCTCAGAAACAACTTTCGTTAGTAACATTTTCATTATTAAAAGCAATAAAAGCCAGAGAAAAGGTCGTTTACCTTGAAATTGGAATAAAATAAGCTGCCGACGATATGTTGTCGTCGGTAGCGGCTGATATCTGTTTCTAGCTTCGGAAAACCGATACTCTTTGATAGAGTACCGATGACCTTAGCCCCAGCCTGATCACGAATGCAGCCCAATTTTTCATCATCAATGCCTCCAAATAGAAGAGCTCCTGGCTTGTATCCGCAAGATTTGGCATATTCCTTGAGCTCTTCTATTTCGGCCTTCGACAGTTTTTGCCCAACTAAGTTTTGAAATGTGTAGGCTTCGTCGTCCGAAGTGTCTTCGGCTATTTCTTTCCCCTTCCCAGGCACTGTGGCCATAGTTTCTTTAGCAGCGGTAGTAGCTTCTTCTGCAGTCATGTCTTGCAAAATTTTGTTGATGTCCTCAATGGTAGTTTCTAAGTTCACATCTTCGGCTGTAGCGGCTTCGGTAGCCGCGACCTCCGAAGGTGCGACTTCGACGTTTGTTATGCCCTCAACAGTCGGTGTTTTCTGAATTGACGCCCTCGGCGGTGTCTTGTCGATAACTTCGGTCACTGCAATAATTCTTTGCCGCTTTGGTTTGGTTATCTTCGTTTGTTCTGGCTCTTCCACCTTTCGAAAAAGCTTCGTCAGTTGAGGCCCTAATGGACTTAGCTTCGTGGGCACGGGTTCAGTCATTACCTTTAAAATTTCCTCCACGTCGCTGGTAGAAGGTGGTGTGGGGGACCCCTCTTCATCGGATAATTTTCGCTTTGGAGTTGATATTTTTCTCTTCTTGGGAATTTTCTTCTCTTTTGCTGGTTTTTCTTCATCCTTGTTTAAAGTTTCGGCCACTCTTTTTCTTTTTTGGCCCTCAGCACCCTTGTTCAACCGTTCATAGTCAGGGTACTCGAAGCCCAGGGCATCAAGCACTCGGTTCAGCCTTCGCTTCGGACGGGTGCCGAAGGCTGCTGTCATCAGTTGATCTTCTTTTTTGGAATAATTCCCAAGAATTTCATTGCACATCACCTCAACTGTGTCCAGCCACTCTTGGCAGGGCTTTTTAAAGTATTTCTTGAATTTGAAGTGATAAGGAAGCCGGACAAGTTCCCCCTTCTTCTTCTCCCCCTCTAGCTTTGGCATTTCCCATTCTTTCAGAGTAGGGAAGACTCTGAACGCTAAGAATTCTTGAACCAGATCCCTGGTACCGATATGCTCTGAAATAATTTCAAACTCACCCAGTGCAGCCCAGGTGGGACCCTCCAATTTCATGTGGCATCGCGGCCTTGTTTCTCCGAAGATTAAATCAAGAGGGCTTTGTACCAATTTTTCTTCGTCTTCGTCAACTTTTACATAAAACCACTCAGATTTCCAGCCTGCTGGCCATTTGCTTCGGTAGCTGATAACAGGACACTTTGTTGTCTTCCGGTAGGCAAAATTGTAGCAACCGAAGTTATCATGTAGCCCATCTTTTCTGGCCTTTGTTTGGTAATGTAACTCATGAACTCGACAGAAACTGTCGGCAAACGGTTCCACAGCTTGGCTTCGAAGGGCCCAGATATAGACATTAAGCCTAACGATAGCGTTAGGAGTCAATTGATGAAAGTAAATACCAAACTTTTTCAGTACGTCTGCAATGATTCCATGAAGAGGGAATCTCAGCCCAACCTTTAAGAAACTCTTGAAAATGACAATCTCGTCCTTCTCTGGCTTCGGGGTAGTCTCTTCTCCCCCGAAGCGGAGTAGCTTCTTCTGATTTTCACTGAAATAACCTGCTTTCACCATCTTGGAAAGATCAGCCTTTGAAACAGTCGACTTCCCAAAGTCTAGGTGGCTGGGCTTGCTGGGCATGGCAATGCGGTAGTCATCTTCGGGGTCAGTTTCTTCAATGTTCTCTTCTTCTTCGGCAGGTGTCGGGTCTGCTTCAGCAGCGGGCATTTCTTCCGCAGTCACCAGTCCGGAACGCTGCATTGCTTCGGAGATGGGCACAGTATTCGAACCTTCGGCTTCGTCTCCTTCACGTTCAACTCTGGCAGTAGATCGCACTCTGGCCATTTGATTCTGAGTTTGGGGAAGTTAGATACTTTTTTCTTTTTCCTTTTCTCCCGAAGCTTTTCTTTCTGACGAAGCAGGCTTCGAGATGGACCTTCGTTCGATTCTGAGAATCAAGCTTCGGCTATAGTTAAAAATTTTGGCAGCAAAACAGTGCAAATAGCAATGAATGCTGTGGTAACTTCACACCTACTCGTCTGTTTATATAGTGCTGCAGGTAAGAAGGCGAAGCGGCAGGATTTTTACACCAGGCGGGCAGTCACTTGTACTCGCTGTGCAGTGGACCGCAAAGATCAAACAGTAACTCTGCAAGGTGGGACCGACACGAGCTCGGGAATTGAATCGTTTCTCGGCAACGAGCTCAGGGAAGGTGTTTTTTGGACCTTCGGCTTCCCGAAGCTTAAGAGGCATTTTTCACGGATCAAGCTCGTTACGAAAAACGATCTAGCGCCGCGAAAGGGGCTACTGTTGGGGCCATGCTTCGTTGCGCCGAAGGTCTTACACGAAGAAGCAGCTTCGGCTGAAGTTGTCCCCAGGAGATGGCCGAAGGTTCCTTTTCTTGGAGCTTCGGCATTACAAACCGACATAGAGATAGAATGACCTTTTTATCCATAGAGGTCTGAGTTAATGTTGTAAACTTTTGTAAGGGGCATAATTGTAATTCGCCATAGGCTGTAACCTGTGTCTATAAATAGATGAACAGTACCCCTGTACTGTTCACGCGAACCTGCCATTTTGCTTTCGCATCACGCCTGTACTTTTGCTTTCCTCAGGACCGAAGGTACATTTGTAATTTGAAGTCATTTATATTCATTCATGATAATAAAAATGGAGATGATTCTATGATAATATTTAAATGTTCATTTTATACCTCATGATTTATATGAATGCTTCATCCCTTGTTATTATGCTCACGAAGGTACGTCCTTTGTAACCTTCGTCCGAAATTCTTTATATCCCGAAGGGATATAATGTTTTGGAGGACGAAGGACTTTAACACTTAACATTTTCTATGTTGCCTTGTTCTTAATTCGAAGCATTTGAGAACAAGCCCCCAACACCTAGAAAATACTTCAACTCCCCCATCATAGACATCTCGAATTTTTGTACCATGATCCTACTAAACTCTTCACATGTAGATTTGTTAGTAGACCCAAATATAATATCATCAACATAAATTTGGCATACAAACAAATCATTTGCAATAGTTTTAGTAAAGAGAGTAGGATCGGCTTTGCCGACTTTGAAGCCATTAGTGATAAGAAAATCTCTTAGGCATTCATATCATGCTCTTGGGGCTTGCTTGAGCCCATAAAGCGCCTTAGAGAGTTTATATACATGGTTAGGATACTCACTATCTTCAAAGCCAGGAGGTTGCTCAACATAGACCTCTTCCTTGATTGGTCCATTGAGGAAGGTACTCTTCACGTCCATTTGATAGAGCTTAAAACCATGGTAAGTAGTATAGGCAAGTAATACACGAATTGACTCAAGCCTAGCTACGGGTGCATAAGTTTCTCCAAAATCCAAACCTTCGACTTGTGAATAACCCTTGGCCACAAGTCATGCTTTGTTCCTTATGACCACACCATGCTCATCTTGCTTGTTGCGGAATACCCACTTGGTACCTACAACATTTTGGTTAGGACGTGGAACTAAATGCCATACCTCATTCCTCGTGAAGTTGTTGAGCTCCTCTTGCATCGCCAGCACCCAATCTGAATCTTTAAGTGCATCCTCTACCCTGCGTGGCTCAATAGAGGAAACAAAAGAGTAATGTTCACAAAAATGAGTGACTCGAGATCGAGTGGTTACCCCCTTATGAATATCGCCGAGGATAGTGTTCACGGGGTGATCTCTTTGAATCGCCTGGTGGACTCTTGGGTGTGGCGGTCTTTGATCTTGTTCATCTTCCTTGTCTTGATCATTGGCATCTCCCCCTTGATCATTATCCTCCTCTTGAGGTGGCTCATTCTCTTGATCTTCATTTTCATCATCTTGAGCTTGATACTCATCTTGAGTTGGTGGAGATGCTTGTGTGGAAGATGATGGTTGATCTTGTGCTTGTGGAGGCTCTTCGGATTCCTTAGGACACACATCCCCAATGGACATGTTCCTTAGTGCGACGCATGGAGCCTCTTCATCATCTAGCTCATCAAGATCAACTTGCTCTACTTGAGAGCCGTTAGTCTCATCAAACACAATGTCACAAGAAACTTCAACTAGTCCAGTGGACTTGTTAAAGACTCTATATGCCCTTGTGTTTGAATCATAACCAAGTAAAAAGCCTTCTACAGCCTTAGGAGCAAATTTAGATTTTCTACCTCTTTTAACAAGAATAAAACATTTGCTTCCAAAGACTCTAAAATATGAAACATTGGGCTTTTTACCGGTGAGGAGTTCATATGATGTCTTCTTGAGGATTCGGTGTAGATATAACCGGTTGATGGCGTAGCAGGCAGTGTTGACCGCCTTGGCCCAAAACCGATCCGAAGTCTTGTACTCATAAAGCATCGTCCTTATCATGTCCAATAGAGTTCTATTCTTCCTCTCCACTACACCATTTTGTTGTGGAGTGTAGGGAGAAGAGAACTCATGCTTGATGCCCTCATCCTCAAGAAAGCCTTCAATTTGAGAATTCTTGAACTCCGTTCCATTGTCGCTTCTAATCTTTTTGATCCTTAAGCCGAACTCATTTTGAGATCATCTCAAGAATCCCTTTAAGGTCTCTTGGGTTTGAGATTTATCCTGCAAAAAGAATACCCAAGTGAAGCGAGAATAATCATCCACAATAACTAGACAGTACTTACTCCCGCCGATGCTTATGTAAGCGATCGGGCCGAATAGATCCATGTGGAGAAGTTCCAGTGGCCTGTCTGTTGTCATGATGTTCTTGTGTGGATGATGAACACCAACTTGCTTCCCTGCTTGGCATGCGCTACAAATCCTGTCTTTCTCAAAATGAACATCGGTTAGTCCCAAAATGTGTTCTCCCTTTAGAAGCTTATGAAGATTCTTCATCCCAACGTGGGCTAGTCGGCGATGCCAGAGCCAACCTATGTTAGTCTTAGCAGTTAAGCAAGTGTCAAGTTCAGCTCTATTAAAATCAACTAAGTATAGCTGACCCTCTAACACTCCCTTAAATGCTACTGAATCATCACTTCTTCTAAAGATAGTAACACCTATATCCATAAAAAGACAATTGTAGCCCATTTTACATAATTGAGAAACAGAAAGCAAGTTATAATCTAAAGAATCTACAAGAAAAACATTGGAAATAGAATGGTCAGGTGATATAGCAATTTTACTCAATCCTTTGACCAAACCTTGATTTTCATCCCCGAATGTGATAACTCTTTGGGGATCTTGGTTTTTCTCATAGGATGTAAGACCCAAAATTAGTAAAAATAAATAAATAATATAATTATAAAATAAATAAACAAATATAGTTATTATAATGCTTTGGGAATTAGGGAATGAGAAAAGAAACTTGTAATAAAATCAATATTGTTAGGTCAAATATGAGAAGGAGAATAAAATAGTAATCTTGAAAATTATATGGTTGATACTCATATTTGGATTTCAAATGAGACATTTGGAAAATCTGGAAAAAAATAAATAAAATAGGAGTATAAATGTGAGTTTGAATAATTGAACTTGGAACTAGAAACAATTTTGAAGTTAAATAGAAAATGGAAATAAAAAAAAAGAAAAACACCAGAACTTGACTTGGGCCGGCTCTCTCAAATCCACGGCCACTTGCTTCCTTGGCCTCCACGGCCCAGCTAACAGCGTCCGCGCGGCCTGTGCCTCCTTTGGCGCATTGCCACTGCGCCGCGGGCCCCACTTGGCAGCCTCACCCCACGCACCAACCTGCACTGCCTCTGGCGTGTGGGTCGCGTCCGTCGGACTCGTCGCGCTCCCAGCCCAAATCAGCCGCCGCCTGCGTGTGTGGCTTACCTGTGGGACCGCCCTGTCATCACCTTCCCCTGGCTCCGTACTCATCTCTGCGGATCCGCTATTCTCGCGTGGACGTCGCAACGGAATCCGCACCTGCTGGCGGGATGGGGTCCCCAAATTTCGCGCTCCCTTGACTATAATACGCCCCCCCCCCCCGCAACTCGTAGGCGACCTTCCCCTCTTTTTCCTCTCCTTCTCAGTTCACCGTCCCTCTGTGGTCGCGCCTATGGTCTCCTCCTCCATCTCTTGTTTCCCGGGTTCTTCAGTTGCCGAGCGCCTTGTGCCAACAACGAGCTTGTGAGAGAAGAGATTCGGGTCGCCGCTGCATGCCACCATCCACCGAGGGATTACCCTTGCATGCGCGGGCCATGGGAGGAAACACAGATTGGGAATCGTGCTCCATCTCCGCGCGCTGGGAGTACCATTGGGCCTGGGGAGCTTATGTCTGGGATCCGCCAGATCCGGGGACGTCGACAGTAGTAGCTGAGGCGGGGGTCGCCATGGAGGGCCACGCGCCGCTTGACCTCGCGCTCTTCCAGCTCTCCCCTCGCCGTCAGTGGTGCGGGCTGGTGGTATGCGGCAATGGGCGGAGCCATGGACTGGCGTTCCAGCTGCCCAACAGCTGGTATGAAGCTTTCCTCCGAGCTCACCTTTGACTTCGCTGCGCATAGCATCAAGCCAGGCTCGATTTGGGGCGTCGAGGCCCTGGATCACCTGCATTCCGGCGAGGTGCCGCCGTGGGAGCCATCTCCCTCGCCACCGCGTGCTGGTTTGTGGATGAAGACGCGCCGGAGCCCTCGATCTACGGATGAATGGCTCTGATTGATCAAGGTTACCCCTTTTGCGACTTTGTCTGGTGGATGATCCCTAATCGTTGATGGGCTAATGGGTGGTTGGGATATGGTCTTTGGTACCGCTTCGGGGGGGATAACAGTGACTGTTGATCAGTAAACCGACGGTCGTGATTAAGAACCATAGCATCCCTCTTCGGGTGATTGCATCGGAGCCGTATGATCTTAATCGGGCGGCTCGGAATCAACGGTACCCCTTCGCGAGGTCTATTTTTCTAAGGAGCCCCTCGTTTATTGCGTAATCAACCCGCCATCCCTTGTCACTGTGCACTGAGCCTTGGGAAATTTGCGCAGAAGCCCCTGCGGTTCCTGAATTTTGGTGCCCAGTCCAGAATCCGAGGAAATTCAGAAAATTCAATTAGAAAATGATTTCTATTGTTAAAATAATTCCAGAATCTTATTTAATTCATAGAAAATCCATATTTAGTCCAAATTAATCCATTTCAGTTCCTATAATTTTATAATAATATTCTCTATTAAATAGTACCACTGTTTTTACATAAAGCACACATTAAAATTTATTTCTCACCTAACCCTATATTAAATGCATAAAATCTTTGGAAATTCATAACTTAAAATCTACCACTCCAAAATTAATAATTCTTTTTCCTGTGATCTTATTTTAATATGTAGATTATTATTATGTATTTTGTTTACATGTTTGGTGTAATGTTAAATTTGCCTATACTATGTTTGTTTGAATTGCTACGACTAGCAGTGAGGACACGAGTCATCTGAAGATCATCCTGGTACCTGGATTCTCAAGGCCCAGGCAAGTTGTGCCCTTGATCACTTCTTTTCACCTACTCATGTTCTAATTAATCATAATGATCTGCATAGGTTAATTTTGATGGGACCCAATAGGTTACCCTAGTTTGTCTATCTTTATACCTTGTTTACCACTGAACTTTCTGGGTAGTACTTGCTAGTGCTATATGTGGTTTTGGGTATGGAGATACACCATTCATGATTATACTTTTGTTATCAGTTGTTATTTATGATTCATGTTGAGATCATTATGTTAATTGGAACATGGAGAACCACCCGGGAAAACAGTGCTACCATGAGGGTGGAATGGGACGCCCTTGGCTGATTAATTAGGAAAGCTAGTGGAAGACTACCTTACCCGAAAGGGGCAAGGGCAGTAGGGGAGAGGTCAGTGTAGGGAGGCCCTCGGGAGGATTTTGCTGCGATGGCGGTCCTGCAAGGGATTCCTGCACTGGATCTTCCTATAAACTGTAGCGGGTTTTCGGAAGCTAGTGGAACTTTGTAAAGGCCTCGTAGTGGATCCCTAGCCATTCACCTCGGAAGTGTCTAAGGGCCTTGCAAACCCTGGCGACATGGGATACACGACTTGTGGGTAAAGATGCGCAACCTCTGCAGAGTGTAAAACTGGTATACTAGCCGTGCTCACGGTCATGAGCAGCTCGGACACTCACATGATTAATTTATGGAACTAAATTCAATTTGTCATATACATTGCATCGCGGGTGATGTGGTTACTTTTGTTCTATTACTTAATTGGGTTTGGTATTTACTTATACTTAGTAACTGCTAATAAAATTTTGACCAACTTTAAAAGCAATGCTCAGCTCTAACCATCTTCTTTGGTAAGCCTTACACTTCACATGAGCTCCCACCTTTGGCGAGATCATGCACATTATTCCCCACAACTTGTTGAGCGATGAACGTATGTGAGCTCACTCTTGCTGTCTCACATACACCACAGGTCAAGATCAGGTACTGCAGGATGATGCTCATGGAGGATGCTGTGATGAGTTCGTGAGAGGTCTAGGTCGTCGTCTCCCAGTCAACTTTGGGTTGCTGGACCGTTGTCTCCCTATAATGTAATTATTTATTTTGTATAGAACTCCTGTTATATATAAAGATGTGACATTCGATCCTGTGCCACTATACATCATATGTTTGAGACTTGGTCCCAGCATACCTGGTGTTTATGTTAACCCCGGGTTTTGGACCCCTAAAATCCGGGTGTTACAGAAGTGGTATCAGAGGAATGTTGACTGTAGGACGAAACCTAGATAGAACTGGACAACCAATACCTACTTACCTTTGCTATTCTAAACTTATCTCAATCTTTTCTCATCTATTTCCGCTCTACTCTGATTACTCTTACCTTTTCATTCTAAAAGGTAAATGTGGATTTCACACTTTGAAATCCTGTGCCAAAAGTGACTTTAGGAATAGGAGACCTAATCCTAGGAACAAAAACAAAACTATTTTTATAAGTGTCTATGTATTTGAATGTTTGTTCTTATGATACTTGTTTGATTTGGATCTTTGATTGAGTGTGATGGATTGTGGAGTAATGTCCACAATTACATCCGCATATACATCTAGGCATAAAGGATAGCATTTGTAAGATAACTAGACAACCTAGATTGTCCCCATTGGAACTTATCTAGCTTAAGAAATTTATCTTATCCCAAAAAAAATCTCATTCTAACCAATTCATCTTATCTTAAAAGGATTCTCCCTTATCTTAATAGATCCATCTCATCTTAAAAGATACTCATCTTATCTTAAAAAGATTTTATCTCATCCTAATAGATCTAACTGATCTCAAAAAGATTATATCCTATCTTTATGGATCCATCTTATCTTAAAAGGATATTCTATTACCTTAATAGATTCATCTTACCTTAAAAAGATTTTATCTGGTCCTAATAAATCTAAAGATTCTAACATATCCTAATAATATTTATCCTACCCTAGTAGATCTATTTAACTTAAACTAGTCTAATCTGGATCATATCTAATTTAATATGGTCTAATCTAGTGTGAGTTACTTAATGCTAGTGCAAAAGATATGGCCATACTCCTAAATCACTTAAGCCTAATTTGGAGACTTATATTAACTTGGCCATACACAACAACTCGATCTATATAACAAGTTACATAACCTACCCAATCAATAGAGTCTTAAAGGATTGCATAATCTATCAACCACCACCTGACATCAAACCAGATTTTTACCTATATTATGTAGTCTATCTCATCCATACCTATCTTAACCACATTCTCTAGCCCAATAATATACACTAACTCCTAATCAGTGAGACAAGACCGAAGAAGATGATCGACTTCATCAAGGAAGGATGAGCACCAACTCAAGTCTTCAAGGATCAAGTGAGGTCACCAAGATGAGTCAAGATCCACAATCTTGGATGAAGTCTTTCCTTACCCCACCTTTTCTTACCCAGACCTATCTATGCTTTAAAGACATTTTTTTTACCCTACATAGCAAAGTGGATATACATAAATATACCCATGTGTTCCTAATCAATTCCTTATAAAAAAATTTTTATGAAAACATTTGTGCTTAAAGCCACTTAGAAAAAAAAAATCGAAGCTAAACTGCAACCTAAGCCTTTGACTTTCTATATCCCATTTCTTACAAATCTCGGGGCGAGATTCTGTTTAAGGGGGGTAGGATTTGTAAGACCCAAAATTAGTAAAAATAAATAAATAATATAATTATAAAATAAATAAACAAATATAGTTATTATAATGCTTTGGGAATTAGGGAATGAGAAAAGAAACTTGTAATAAAATCAATATTGTTAGGTCAAATATGAGAAGGAGAATAAAATAGTAATCTTGAAAATTATATGGTTGATACTCATATTTGGATTTCAAATGAGACATTTGGAAAATCTGGAAAAAAATAAATAAAATAGGAGTATAAATGTGAGTTTGAATAATTGAACTTGGAACTAGAAACAATTTTGAAGTTAAATAGAAAATGGAAATAAAAAAAAGAAAAACACCAGAACTTGACTTGGGCCGGCTCTCTCAAATCCACGGCCACTTGCTTCCTTGGCCTCCACGGCCCAGCTAACAGCGTCCGCGCGGCCTGTGCCTCCTTTGGCGCATTGCCACTGCGCCGCGGGCCCCACTTGGCAGCCTCACCCCACGCACCAACCTGCACTGCCTCTGGCGTGTGGGTCGCGTCCGTCGGACTCGTCGCGCTCCCAGCCCAAATCAGCCGCCGCCTGCGTGTGTGGCTTACCTGTGGGACCGCCCTGTCATCACCTTCCCCTGGCTCCGTACTCATCTCTGCGGATCCGCTATTCTCGCGTGGACGTCGCAACGGAATCCGCACCTGCTGGCGGGATGGGGTCCCCAAATTTCGCGCTCCCTTGACTATAATACGCCCCCCCCCCGCAACTCGTAGGCGACCTTCCCCTCTTTTTCCTCTCCTTCTCAGTTCACCGTCCCTCTGTGGTCGCGCCTATGGTCTCCTCCTCCATCTCTTGTTTCCCGGGTTCTTCAGTTGCCGAGCGCCTTGTGCCAACAACGAGCTTGTGAGAGAAGAGATTCGGGTCGCCGCTGCATGCCACCATCCACCGAGGGATTACCCTTGCATGCGCGGGCCATGGGAGGAAACACAGATTGGGAATCGTGCTCCATCTCCGCGCGCTGGGAGTACCATTGGGCCTGGGGAGCTTATGTCTGGGATCCGCCAGATCCGGGGACGTCGACAGTAGTAGCTGAGGCGGGGGTCGCCATGGAGGGCCACGCGCCGCTTGACCTCGCGCTCTTCCAGCTCTCCCCTCGCCGTCAGTGGTGCGGGCTGGTGGTATGCGGCAATGGGCGGAGCCATGGACTGGCGTTCCAGCTGCCCAACAGCTGGTATGAAGCTTTCCTCCGAGCTCACCTTTGACTTCGCTGCGCATAGCATCAAGCCAGGCTCGATTTGGGGCGTCGAGGCCCTGGATCACCTGCATTCCGGCGAGGTGCCGCCGTGGGAGCCATCTCCCTCGCCACCGCGTGCTGGTTTGTGGATGAAGACGCGCCGGAGCCCTCGATCTACGGATGAATGGCTCTGATTGATCAAGGTTACCCCTTTTGCGACTTTGTCTGGTGGATGATCCCTAATCGTTGATGGGCTAATGGGTGGTTGGGATATGGTCTTTGGTACCGCTTCGGGGGGGATAACAGTGACTGTTGATCAGTAAACCGACGGTCGTGATTAAGAACCATAGCATCCCTCTTCGGGTGATTGCATCGGAGCCGTATGATCTTAATCGGGCGGCTCGGAATCAACGGTACCCCTTCGCGAGGTCTATTTTTCTAAGGAGCCCCTCGTTTATTGCGTAATCAACCCGCCATCCCTTGTCACTGTGCACTGAGCCTTGGGAAATTTGCGCAGAAGCCCCTGCGGTTCCTGAATTTTGGTGCCCAGTCCAGAATCCGAGGAAATTCAGAAAATTCAATTAGAAAATGATTTCTATTGTTAAAATAATTCCAGAATCTTATTTAATTCATAGAAAATCCATATTTAGTCCAAATTAATCCATTTCAGTTCCTATAATTTTATAATAATATTCTCTATTAAATAGTACCACTGTTTTTACATAAAGCACACATTAAAATTTATTTCTCACCTAACCCTATATTAAATGCATAAAATCTTTGGAAATTCATAACTTAAAATCTACCACTCCAAAATTAATAATTCTTTTTCCTGTGATCTTATTTTAATATGTAGATTATTATTATGTATTTTGTTTACATGTTTGGTGTAATGTTAAATTTGTCTATACTATGTTTGTTTGAATTGCTACGACTAGCAGTGAGGACACGAGTCATCTGAAGATCATCCTGGTACCTGGATTCTCAAGGCCCAGGCAAGTTGTGCCCTTGATCACTTCTTTTCACCTACTCATGTTCTAATTAATCATAATGATCTGCATAGGTTAATTTTGATGGGACCCAATAGGTTACCCTAGTTTGTCTATCTTTATACCTTGTTTACCACTGAACTTTCTGGGTAGTACTTGCTAGTGCTATATGTGGTTTTGGGTATGGAGATACACCATTCATGATTATACTTTTGTTATCAGTTGTTATTTATGATTCATGTTGAGATCATTATGTTAATTGGAACATGGAGAACCACCCGGGAAAACAGTGCTACCATGAGGGTGGAATGGGACGCCCTTGGCTGATTAATTAGGAAAGCTAGTGGAAGACTACCTTACCCGAAAGGGGCAAGGGCAGTAGGGGAGAGGTCAGTGTAGGGAGGCCCTCGGGAGGATTTTGCTGCGATGGCGGTCCTGCAAGGGATTCCTGCACTGGATCTTCCTATAAACTGTAGCGGGTTTTCGGAAGCTAGTGGAACTTTGTAAAGGCCTCGTAGTGGATCCCTAGCCATTCACCTCGGAAGTGTCTAAGGGCCTTGCAAACCCTGGCGACATGGGATACACGACTTGTGGGTAAAGATGCGCAACCTCTGCAGAGTGTAAAACTGGTATACTAGCCGTGCTCACGGTCATGAGCAGCTCGGACACTCACATGATTAATTTATGGAACTAAATTCAATTTGTCATATACATTGCATCGCGGGTGATGTGGTTACTTTTGTTCTATTACTTAATTGGGTTTGGTATTTACTTATACTTAGTAACTGCTAATAAAATTTTGACCAACTTTAAAAGCAATGCTCAGCTCTAACCATCTTCTTTGGTAAGCCTTACACTTCACATGAGCTCCCACCTTTGGCGAGATCATGCACATTATTCCCCACAACTTGTTGAGCGATGAACGTATGTGAGCTCACTCTTGCTGTCTCACATACACCACAAGTCAAGATCAGGTACTGCAGGATGATGCTCATGGAGGATGCTGTGATGAGTTCGTGAGAGGTCTAGGTCGTCGTCTCCCAGTCAACTTTGGGTTGCTGGACCGTTGTCTCCCTATAATGTAATTATTTATTTTGTATAGAACTCCTGTTATATATAAAGATGTGACATTCGATCCTGTGCCACTATACATCATATGTTTGAGACTTGGTCCCAGCATACCTGGTGTTTATGTTAACCCCGGGTTTTGGACCCCTAAAATCCGGGTGTTACATAGGAGGAGAACATCCTTTTCTCCCCAGTCATGTGGTTTGTGCACCCGCTATCGATGATCCAACTTGAGCCCCTGGATGCATAAACCTACAAAACAAATTTAGGCCTTGTTCTTAGGTACCCAAACGGTCTTGGGTCCTTTCACATTAGAAACAAGCACCTTGGGTACCCAAACACAAGTCTTTGACCCCTTGTGTTTGCCCCCAACATATTTGGCAACTACTTTGCCTGATTTGATAGTGAGCACATATGAAGCATCAAAAGTCTTAAATGAAATACTAAGTTCATTTGATGCAATAGGAGATCTCTTTTTAGGCATTTTAACATGAGTAGAACGCCTAGAGCTAGAAGCCTCATTCTTATAAATAAAAGCATGGTGAGAAACAGAATGAGTCTTCTTAGCATGAATTCTCCTAATCTTATCCTCAGGATAACCAGTAGGATATAAAATATAGCCCTCATTGTCCTGAGGCATGGGAGCTTTGCCCTTAACAAAATTAGACAATCTTTTAGGAGGAGCATTAAGCTTGACATTGTCTCCCTGTTGGAAGCCAATGCCATCCTTAATGACAGGGCATCTCCCATTATAAAGCATACTACGAGCAAATTTAAATTTTTCATTCTCTAATTCATGCTCGGCAATTTTAGCATCTAGTTTAGCTATATGATCATTTTGTTATTTAATCATAGCAAGGTGATCATGAATAGCATCAACATTAATATATCTACATCTAGTACAAATAGTAACATGATCAACACTAGATGTAGATGGTTTGCAAGCATTTAATTCATCAATCTTAGCATGTAACATGGAATTCTCATTTCTAAGATTGGAAATAGAAACATTGCAAACATCTAATTCTTTAGCCTTAGCAATTAATTTTTCATTCTCAATCTTAAGGCTAGCAAGAGAGGCATTCAATTTATCAATCTTAGTAATCAAACTAGCATTATCATTTCTAAGATTGGCAATTGAATCATCACATACATTTGATTTCTCAACCTTAGCAATCAAATTAGCATTCTCAATTCTAAGGTTAGAAATGGTGTCATGGCAAGTGCTTAGCTCACTAGTTAATTTTTCACATTTTTCTACCTCTAGAGCATAAGTATTTTTAACCTTAACATGCTTCTTGTTTTCCTTAATAAGGAAGTCCTCTTGGCTATCCAAGAGTTCATCCTTCTCATGAATAGCACTAATCAATTCATTCAACTTTTCTTTTTGTTGCATGTTTAGGTTGGCAAAAAGGGTGAGCAAGTTATCCTCATCATCACTAGAATTATCCTCATCACTAGAAGTTGCATACTTAGTGGAGGATCTAAATTTTACCTTCTTCTTCTTGCCGTCCTTTGCCATGAGGCACTTGTGGCCGATGTTGGGGAAGAGAATACCCTTGTTAAACGCGGTGTTTGTAGCGTCCTCGTCGGAGGAGGAGTCGGTGGAGCTCTCGTCGGAGTCCCACTCCCGGCAAACATGGGCATCGCCGCCCTTCTTCTTGTAGTATCTCTTCTTCTCCTTCTTCTTCCCCCTCTTGTCGTCGCCCCTGTCACTGTCACTAGAAATAGGACACTTTGCTATAAAGTGACCGGGCTTACCACACTTGTAGCAAACTTTCTTAGAGCGGGGTTTGTAGTCTTTCCCCCTCCTTTGCTTGAGGATTTGGTGGAAGCTCTTGATGATGAGCGCCATTTCCTCGTTGTCAAGCTTGGAGGCGTCAATGGGGAGTCTACTTGATGTAGACTCTTCTTTCTTCTCCTCCGTCGCCTTGAATGCGACGGGTTGTACCTCGGGTACGGAGGAGGCGCCTTGCTCGATGATCTTCTTGGAGCTTTTGATCATCAATTCAAAGCTCACAAGTTTTCCTATCAATTCCTCGGGAGACATTAGCTTGTATCTAGGATCACCACAAATTAATTGAACTTGTGTAGGATTAAGAAAAACGAGTGATCTTAAAATAACCTTGACCATTTCATGGTCATCCCATTTGGTGTTCCCGAGGTTGCGCACTTGGTTCACCAAGGTCTTGAGCCGGTTGTACATAGCTTGTGGCTCCTCTCCTTGGTTGAGCATAAAACGACTGAGCTCCCCCTCGATCGTTTCCCTCTTGGTGATCTTGGTCACCTCGTCTCCTTCGTGCGCGGTCTTGAGCACGTCCCAAATCTCCTTGGCGCTCTTCAACCCTTACACCTTATTATACTCCTCTCGACTTAGAGAGGCAAGGAGTATAGTGGTAGCTTGGGAGTTGAAGTGCCGGATTTGGGCAACCTCGTCCGAATCATAATCTTCATCCCCCGGCGATGGTACCTCTACTCCAATCTCAACAACATCCTAAATGCTAGTGTGGAGTGAGGTAAGATGGTGCCTCATTTTGTCACTCCACATATTATAATCTTCACCATAAAAAATGGGTGGTTTGCCTAATGGGACAGAAAGTAAAGGAGTGCGTTTGGAAATGCGAGGATAGCGAAGGGGAATCTTACTAAACTTCTTGCGCTCATGGCGCTTAGAAGTTATGGACGGTGCGTCGGAGCCGGAGGTGGATGGCGACGAAGAGTTGGTCTCATAGTAGACCACCTTCTTCATCTTCTTCTTCTTGTCGCCACTCCGATGCGACTTGACGCGTGGAGGGGATTCCTCCTTGTGCTTGGTGTCGGACTCTCTTGATGGAGCCTTCCTGTGGCTTGTAGTGGGCTTCTCGCCGGTCATGACCTCCTTCTTGGCGTGATCTCTCGACATCACTTCGAGCGGTTAGGCTCCAATGAAGTACCGGGCTTTGATACCAGTTGAAAGTCGCCTAGAGGGGGTGAATAGGCAGAATCTAAAATTTACAAACTTTAAGCACAACTACAAGCCAGGGTTAGCGTTAGTAATATAATCAAGTCCAAAAGAGAGGGCAAAAACAAATCACAAGCAAATAAGAATGGATGACACGGTGATTTATTTTATCGAGGTTTGGTTCTTGCAAACCTACTCCCCGTTGAGGTGGTCACAAAGACCGGGTCTCTTTCAACCCTTTCCCTCTCTCAAACGGTCACCTAGACCGAGTGAGCTTCTCTTCTCAATCAATTGGGACACTAAGTCCCCACAAAGACCACCACATAATTGGCGTCTCTTGCTTTGATTACAATGATCTTAGGAACAAGAAAGAAGGAAGAAGAAAAGCGATCCAAGTGCAAGAGCTCAAATGAACACGGCAAAACTCTCTCTTCTAGTCACTATTGCTTTGAGTGGAATTGGGACTTGGAGAGATTTTGATTCACTCTAATTGTGTCTTGTATTGAATGCTATAGCTCTTGTATTGAATGTGTTGCTGAAAACTTGGATGCCTTGAAGTGTGGTGGTTGGGGGGTATTTATGGTCCCAACCACCAAAGTGGCCGTTGGGGATGGCTGCTGTCGTATGGCGCACCGGACAGTCCGGTACGCCACCGGACACTGTCCGGTGCGCCAGCCACGTCACCCAACTGTTAGGGTTCGACCGTTGGAGCTCTGACATGTGGGGCCACCGGACTGTCCTATGTTGCACCGGATAGTCATTTTTCACTGTCCGGTGTGCCTTCTGGCGCCTGCTCTGACTTCTGCGCGCGTAGTTTCACTGTTCACTGTTCATTGTATACTTTTGCAGACGACCGTTGGCACAGATAGCCGTTGCTCCGCTGGCACATCGGACAGTCTGGTGAATTATAGCGGAGTGGCTCCCCAAATTCCCGAAGCTAGCAAGTTTGAGTTGATCCTCCCTGGTGCACCGGACAATGTCTGGTGGTGCACCGGACAGTCCGGTGCGCCAGACCAGGACAGCCTTCGGTTGTCTTTTGCTGTTTTTATTTGAACCCTTTCTTGGACTTTTTATTGGTTTGTGTTGAACCTTTGGCACCTGTAGAACTCATAATCTAGAGCAAACTAGTTAGTCCAATAATTTGTGTTGGGCAATTCAACCACCAAAATTATTTAGAAAAAAGGTTTGACCCTTTTTCCCTTTCACTTACAAAAAGCAAAAGTATTACATCCGCCTTCAAGCGGAATCCTAGTTCCATCTCTACTCTGCAGGTATAAAACTACCAGACGCCAGTGGAGTCGCGTTGGAAGTTCGCGGTCGCTGTCCTTGCGGAATCCTCCAAGACGGCGTGAAAGCGGTGATGGCCGCCTCAATGCGTGCGCCATTGCGAAGAGGTCCTCGCCCCCGTCCTCCTATGGGGGGTGACAACGAGGCCATCAAAGCCAAAGAGTTGGAGGCTCGACGGTAGGTGGCGCTGGTGGTCTCGCCAACGGAGGCAACCACCTCTGCACTGGGCAGCCTCACCAGTGGCAGCGACTACCTCGGCTCCAGGCGGCTCGTCAGCAGAGTTAACCACCTCTGCAACGGGCAGCCCCGCCAGCGGAGGCGACCACCTCAGCACCAACGACAGCGGCCACCTTCGCGCCAATGGCTTACCAGCGACGGCGACCACCACAACGCGTGCGCCGTGCTGAAGAGACCCTCGCCCCTGCCCTCCTACGGGGGTGAGGACAAGACCATCCAAGAACATGGTTGCCACCTCCATGGCGTACGACATCTTGTACAATCCCCCGGGCGACGTCGAGCAGTGTGGCCGGTGGCGCAAGGGACGCTACGGATACGGCGGACCTGCACACTGCGCGACCGTCGCCCGTGCGGTGGACGGACAGCCACGCCCCACTTGGCGGCGGGAGGCAGCGTTGGAGGCGACACCAAAGCCATCCAAGCCAAGGAGCCAGACACGCGACAGTTGATGGCGCCTGCAGCTGGCTGGCCCCGTGTAGCCAAGGTTCGCCTCCTCCGCAAGGCTGATGAACATCCTTCTCCTCCAAATGCTGGAGGAAGAAGCGGGTCACCAGCCCATGCGGAATGCAGGACCCCAACCCAGCTTGCCTTCCACCCCAGCAAGGATGATGAACATCCTTGAAGCTGAGGGCAGGGGGAGGCTGCAGCCCGGCTCGCTTATCTCCACCACGAGGCTGGTGGTCATCCTTGTAGATGTCCACCGGCGGGAGACCGCAGCCGGGCTGCATGATGAAAATCCTTGAAGCTGAGCGATGGCAGAAGAGCGCCAACCCCCATGAGGTCGCGCTCCTCCAGCAGCAGCAAGAAGAAGACAAGATCGACAGCACCACCGCGCAGGAAACAAAGAGCGCGAGCCCTCCCCCCGGCGGTGAGACTGCTAGGGGGGGCCTGACACGGATCCTTCCAGCGAACACCGGTGTGCCCCATCCAGAGGCTCAGAAGGTGGAAGGGCGCGGTGAATGCAAGAAAAGCGAGGCATGGCTACTGCCCAGGGGATGAACTCCTTTTTAAAGGCAGATTGTAGGATTACGGGGAGGCTACGCTAGCGCAAAACAAAAATTTCAACCCCATAAAACCAAGAACTACTGCGGTTATAGGTCATGGAATTACCACTAGACGCGCAGAGCAGCGGAAGACGTCTCGATGTAGACGAACGCGTCGAGTAGTGTCGTGCAGTCGTCGGCGTCCTTCACGTCCTCGCACGGTTCGTCCTAGTGCTCCAGATGTAGCACCTCCGAGGTATCCACACGTACAGGGAGGAAGCGCCGCATACCAAACTGCTAGGTTCGCGACGGCGGCTTGGCGAGGGCGAGAGGCGAGCGACTACTCATTTGGTGGTGGCCAATTAGGGTTAGCCTAACCGCGCCCCCGCCCCTCATTATATAGGCGTTATGGTGGGCTTCTGACATCGAGGCCCATCAGTAACCCTAAAGCCCAGTCAAATTTCGGATCTAATCCGAGTTAGGCTTCCTTCCCCTTAAGTGTGTGACCCTATAGGTTCACGTACAAATAGACATAGCCCGAGTACTCTTACTTGGCCCAATAATTGACAGCGGCCTCTAGCAAGACATGTCAACTCCTATGTGCACGTAAAGATCATATCAGACGAACCATTGCAACATTACGTACATGTTGTTCCCTTTGTCTCACGATATTTGGTCTGGCTCTAAGCTGACCTCTCTTTCTCGATACTGTGAATTGGAATCCTTTCAATGGTTAACTCTTAACCCTAGCACGGCCATGCATTTCTTGATCCAATCACTCGAGGGGCCCAGAGATATCTCTCTCACAAAGAGAGGGACAAATTCCATCTTGACTGACTATGCCTCACAGTATGCTTCCTGACAAACCCAAAACTACCTTTATAACTACCCAGTTACGGAATAGCGTTTGATAGTCCCTAAGTAAGTCAATTCACATCTTGAGAACATGCGACAATCTCAGGTCTAAGGATACAGTATTCATGTTGCAAAAAGAGAACTATATTACAATATCTCACGTTGGGTCGGTCCAGCCTCATGTCATACATGCGCCCACATTATTAGTTTAACATCTCCATGTTCATGACTTGTGAAATGTAGTCATCAACTAATACATGTGCTAGTCATCGACTCTGACTAGGGACATCATTTAGAATAACCATATAAGTAAAGAATCTCACAAACAATTCACATAATTGCTAATCAATACAAGGTGCCTTCCATGGATATTCAATTAAGCAATATATATATCATGGATACAAAGAAATATGCTCATCTCTATGATTATCTCTAGGGCATATTTCTAACACAGATTCCCCCGCTCGTGCCCCGAAGCGTCACGGGCAAGTCTCCCCCAATGCACACCAAGGCACCCAGCCTATGGCATGGGGGCCCGACCCTGCGTAACTCGCACGAGGAGCGTGCAACTGCCCTGCGGTTATATGCCCTTCCATCTTCACCACAACCAGCTGTCAAGAAGGTGAACCGCCGCACAAGGAACGTGCAACCGCCCTGCGGTTATACGCCCTTTCATCTCCGCCGCAACCAGCGGTCAAGGAGGCAAACCGCCGCACAAGGAGCATGCAACCGCCCCGCGGTTGCGCGCCCCCTCAACTTCGCTGCAACCGGTGGTTCAACCTCTGGCATGGGGGACCCAGGCCCACATGTCATACACCCGGCGTGCCGGTTCATGGGTACAGGAAAGTTGCACCACCGCTCACGCCAATACCACGCCTCCTCGAGACCGTCGCAGAAGACTAAGAAGATAAGTTTTCAAAAACCAATGCAGCGACTTGAGGCACCCCGCGCATGGCCTAACAAAGGCATTAAGTACGAAGGTCACGGGCCAGTTAGCCGTGGGGGCAGGCGTGGCAGTCGACGTGACCATAGGCGGGCCGGTAGTAACTGCATCAACGGGCGTGCAGGAGCAGCGAGCCGATCGCCAGTCAAACTCTGGCCCCGCCTGCAGGCTCGCATCCTCCCCTGAGGTGGGCCCGGGGGCCACTGTTGGTACCCTGGATTAGGGGTACCCCTTACTACGGTATGAAGGCACGATGCCTGTGCGGCTACCCTTAGCCGCACGGAGAATAGCCTCAGGGGTATCTCGTGGGCAGTTAAGGTGGCGTTCCCGGAGACAACGCCATCGGGCCTAGAAGGCATAGGACCCCTGTGCGCACAACCTGGACCCCCGAAGTAAAGCAGCCTGAAGCCATTGGATAGGGTTTGGACCCCACAAAGTGAGCTCCAGACCGCCCATAACAAGGTCCCGGGAAAGGGGATGTCATAACCTAGGCCTGGGTCCAGGATTGACGCGTGTCCTGGCTCTATCTGTAGCGCCTCCGCCCCCCGCTCGGCCGAGGGTCTAATGCAGCCACATGGCTTATTGACCGTGATGTAGGCCAGCAGACGGAGCATGACGTAAGGGCTCTGAACTACGCGGCCTCCGCATTTATTGTGGAGAGGACACGCCGCCTGTCCACCCTTCTGATAGATGATGTGCCCCCACGGCATTTATTGCGTCCTGTCCATTCCGCTGGCAAGCGGCGCCAGGGCCACCCTACAGACGGCACACCTGTCCAGTCCGTTGTCGAAACAGTGTGCCCGTGCTGCGCGGTGCACTGTACTCATCCCTTATACGAGAAGCTTCCCCCTACGTGCCGAGGCTACGCAGATCTCGGGTGTCAGGGCACGCGGAGATTACACGGGCATGGCAAGCAGCAGTTCTATCCTTCCATTTGTCCCTAGGCCCACGTGTCGGGGCTCAGAACCCTTGTACATGTCCCCCTTGAACTATAAAAGGGGAGGCATGCAACGTTACAACACAACTCCAAAAAAAGGACACTTAGACGCAAGTCATTCAGGCCTGAAGCTCTCAAGCAATACAACACACAGTGGAGTAGGGTATTACGCTCCGGCGGCCCGAACCACTCTAAACTCTTGCGTGTTCTTGTGTTCACCCCTCCGATCTCTAACTAGCAAAACGCTTAAGCCCCCTCCACATCTTAGGACTTAGGGCGGGTGCACACCGCCACCCGACCGAAGAATTTCCTCTCCGACAAACACATTACCTCTAATTCAGTTTAAACCAACCAAAGAACACGAAATTGAATCCAAACCTTATGCTTCGGGTACTTGTAGAATATCCTACCCTGATTTCCATGTTACTCAGTCCTAACCTTGAGCCGCAAAACGATGTGTTGCCCGCAATCGGGGCATAAGACAAGAGGGATCAAAGGATTACCCTGTTACTTGGATGAACTTGACCAGCTCGAGTTGTCTTCCATGGCTTCGGAGAAAAAAGGGGGGAACAGAGGACATGGCTGGCTCTAGCAATGAGGGCGACGATAGTGTTGTCACGAATAGAGTAGGCCATGGCGACAGAGTTCACAGGGGACACAGGTAAGTCATAAGGCTCAAGCTCAAGAAGTAAACAAGGTCACTAGAAGGAAGAGTAGTGTCGAAGCCAGAAACTGGAAGCAACCCAAAAGAGCTAAGTTTATCTTGACCTTTAATTTGGGCAGTTCCTGTGTTTGGATATGTTCTATGTAGCCACTACATGGTGTTGGAGCTCATAGAAGACAATCAAGATCAAGTCAAGACAAATTGATGGTTTGGAGTCCAACATCGACCTCAAACAGACCAAAATGGGTAAAACGATGAAAAAGGTTAAGTATGCAAGGTTTTAGTATTCAACTACATTGCATACACCTTTTACTACATGTTTGGTACTTCAGCTTGTTCTCTAACACTTCTTATAGAGAAAGTGCCATTTCGGGCTCTGCTTGAGGAGAAACAGAAAAGCTGGGAGAAGAATGGGAAATAGGTAACTTTCTAGGACTTAGTCAATTGGATTATTGAAAGGGAATTAGGCTTACACCTAGTTCCTAATTAATTTTGGTGGTTGAATTGCCCAACACAAATATTGGACTAACTAGTTTGCTCTAGTATATAAGTTATACAGGTGCCAAAGGATTCACACTTAGCCAATAAAAAGACCAAGTATTGGGTTCAAACAAAGAAGCAAGAACCAACCGAAGGCACCTCTGGTCTGGCGCACCGGACTGTCCGGTGTGCCACCGGACATGTCCGGTGCACCAGAGGACTCCGACTTCAAACTCTTCACCTTCGGGAATTCTCGGAAGCCGGCGCGCTATAATTCACCGGACTGTCCGGTGTACACCGGACAGTGTCCGGTGTACACCGGACAGTGTCCGGTGCTCCAAGGATGAGCGGCCTCGCGAACTCGACTGCCTCGGGAATTCACTTCGGCTGCTCCGCTATAATTCACCGGACTGTCCGGTGTACACCAGACTGTCCGGTGTGACAGCGGGGCAACGGCTATTTCGGCGCCAACGGTCACCTGCAGGCGCATTAAATGCGCGCCAGAGCGCGCAGAAGTCAGGCACGCGCGTCATGGCGCACCGGACACTCTACAGTACATGTCCGGTGCGCCACCGGACATCCCGGCGGGCCCAGAAGTCAGAACTCCAACGGTCGAATTGCAACGGTCTGGTGACGTGGCTGTCGCACCGGACATGTCCGGTGTGCACCGGACTGTCCGGTGCACCATATGACAGACAGCTTTCACCAACGGCTAGATTTTGGTTGGTGGCTATAAATACCACCCCAACCGGCCACTTCAAGTGTGGGAGCCCAAGCAACATTTCAAGTCATCTAGTTGACATACTCAAGCCCTCCCAACCACCTATATTCATTGATACATCCTATACACAAGATTTAGTCCACTACAACCAATACAAGTGCCACAAAAGAGAGAGCAAGCAATTGAGAGCTACTCAATTGAGTTTAGCCCTAGCGTCTTGTGAGATTCATTGAGAGATAGTGTGTGCTACATCTTTGTGTTCATTTGCGCGTGGAGTTTTGACTCCCATTCGAACTTCCTCCAAAGTTTTGGGGGCTTGTAAAAGCTAGCAAGAGACACCAAAGATTGTGGTGGTCCTTGTGGGATCGAGAGTGATCCTTGAGAAGAAGAGCTCACCGATCCTTGTGTGATCGGGGGAGAGAGGGAAAGGGTTGAAAAAGACCCGTCCTTAAGTGGACTCCTCAACGGGGACTAGGCCTTCGAGGGCCGAACCTCGGTAAAACAAATCACCCGTGTCCACTGTGTTTATTGCTTGTGATTTGTTTGTTTTCCCTTGCTCTAAGTTTTTCTTTCACCTTTATTTGCTAATATCATTTGGCGTTGCTTCAAGTTAAATTCCCATTTAGTGAAGCAAAACGTTGCAAGAAAGAACTTTTCCTAGTGCTCTTCTCATCTAAGGCTTCTTGCTTTGTTTAACCTACTAGTTGTATTGATTTATCACTTCCGCGTTATTTAGCAATACTCTTTTCAAGCAAGAACTTAGTTTCTATTCTTCGATATTTGTATATCTTGTTCTAACCACTAATCAAGGGATCTAGTTGGGGGATAAAGTTTTAATTTTCAGGTTCCGCCTATTCACCCCCCCTCTAGGCGACTTTCAATTGGTATCAGAGCTAGGCACTTCATCTTGAGTCTAACAACTCGAAGTGATGGCTCGTAGAAGATCCCATAAGAACAAGAAGACTCCTCCATCAAACGTAACTCAAAAGGAGGTAACTCTTGAAATATTATTTGATGATTGTTCTAATTATGACTCATGGTCTACTAGTGTGATAAATGCTTTTAGGACCATAGATCCACGATTAGAACAAATTATAGACAAGAGTATTTTTTTCCTCTAATTTCAATGGAAAAATTAATTCCGAGGAGGATCAAAGATGTTATCGCTTGAACTATCTAGCTTTTGACATCTTAACTAATTCTCTTAGCAAAGAAGATTATCATGCCTTCATATCAAACTATGACGAATCCATCCATGATGCGCATGATATTTGGACTAGAATTAGAAGTAAATTTGATGAGTCCAAACATGATAATTCATTTGATGCTTCTACTTCCTTTAGTCTTTGTGATACTAACCCTTGCAAGGAAGAAGAAGAAAATGAACGGTGGAGACCAAACGATGAATCCACCTCTCTAAAAGGTTTGTCTTCCCATTTCAATTCCCACATGTGTTGTGTGGCTAATATAAATGACAGCGGAAGCACAAATGAGGATGAGGAGGAAGAAAGAAGCTTCTTGCATCTCTATGCTCGCCTAAGCCAAAAAGATAAGGCGGTTATGCTCAAACTTCTAAAAAGAGCAAGAGAGCAAAGCGAAGCTCGTCAAAGGCTAGAAGATGTTCTCTCCATGAAAATGCTACACTTTGACGAGTTGACTAAGGAACATGAGGAGCTAAAGTGCTCTCATGTTGATTTGGTCCAAAGGTACGAAACTATTTCAATTGAGCATGATAACGCTTTACATTGTATTGCTCAATTAGTAAATAAGAATACCTTGCTTAAGGACCAAGTAGAAAAGCTAAAAGTTGAAAATCTAGCTTTTCAAGAAAAATATGATATGCTTATATGTTCCCATGAAAATCTTATAGATGATCATATCATATTGAATTTGACTCATGAGGTTGTGATAGAAAACTTAAAATCCCAACAACCTCACTCATGCACATGTATTCAAATTGATGCTACATTACCATATGCTAATGCTTGTTGTTCGTCGACAAGCAAATCTTCCTTTGAGTTAGAATTTGCAGGAACAAATGATGATACATATCAAAAGCTCAAAGAAGAAAATGAGAGGCTAAAGATGAGCTTGACACAACTAAAAGGGAAATGCATTGCCCAACCTTCTCAAGATAACCGTGATCACATGGTGAAGAAGCTTGAGACGGGAACAACCGTGGCATGCACTACATCCCTTAAAGAAAATGTCAAGGATTTGAGGATTACCAAGAGGAAGAAACAAAAGATGAAATTCAACACCTCCTCCAAAAGCCTCAACCATGCCTCCACAAAAGGTAACATCCAAGGTAACGATCAAGCCACACTTCACATTAAGAGGTGTAGTGAATGCTTTGAAGAGGGGCACTTGATTAGGTCATGTCCCTACATTAAGAATGGCTTGATTATTAACAAGGATGATAGACTTTGTTTTAAATGCTCCAAGAAGGGACACTTGCTTAGATCTTGTCCCCATTTAAAACAAAAAGGCATAGGGTTAGAAAAGAAAATATTCACTAACCATGTAGCAAGCAAGAAACAAGGAAGAAATCTTCAAGAGTTGAAGATCGCCTATGCTACATATGCCGAAAGAAGGGACACCAATGCAAGGATTGTCCCATAGGTAAATCTTCCACTCCTAGCTTGTCAATACTTCTCATGCAACTAGGCAACCCAAAATTGCAACTTGTGCTAGAAAGGTAATGAGTTTACCTAATGCTAACACAAAGGACTTTTGGGTTCCTAGATCTTTGTTGACTAACCGTGATGGACCCATCAAGCGATGGGTACCAAAATATACTTGACAAGCTTTGTAGGGGAAGGAGATGATATGAAGCCTTGGTGTGCTTGAGAGAGTCCACTCAAGCTATCAATCGTCAATAATCTACATACATGATTGACCCAAGGTTATTTTTTTAAAAAAAAATTGCTATGTCTTAAACTCATATCATCTCGAGGAAGATATTATATGTTGTAGGAAGTGAAGAGATATCATATGCGAAAAATCAAGGCCTACAACATGGAGGAAAGCCAAAGGATGGTAACACTTATCTTTTAAGTACAAGTGTTTTAGAATATCATTTCTTATGTGTCTTGTGTAGTCACATAGAAAAATTGAAGCACTTCAAATGCCTTTAAATTTATGTTACCATTCTTTGAAAGAATTTCCTATCATATGGTAGATTGCATACTCATCATTTCCATCCTATGGCAATCTACATGATTTAAATTGTTGGAAGTACCACATGGCATGTTTTTCGCTAAGTTATTCTATTATTGCCATGTTTCTAGATATAGAGAGATATTTCAAGTTCCTAAAAGAACAAAGTGTTATGTAAGGAATTCAAATCCTTAGGACACTTATAAAAAGAAAACTCTCTCTATAACTAGATTAGTGAGACTATTGATTTTATTTAAGTAACCCAAAGTAGTCTCACTTGTAGAGAATAAGTTTCTCTTTGGAAGCATGAAATCTAACATGAAAAGAAAAATCAATCCAGTAATTTATGATGTGCTTCTACTTGCTTAAATTGGATTTGTTTCTTTCACATTTATCGCTTTCCATATCATGAATTAGATTTATTCTCATAATCTTAAAGGATTATTTATGCTCATTTTATGAGTTAAAATGAAGCATAACATCATCTATGGATAATCTAGTTTATGCTATGAAATTTCCATGCTTTTAGTAATCTACTTTTTCATTCCATATATCAAAATTGGTTACAAAAATGGAAACTAGTGCTTGTATTACTAACAACGTATCTCTTGAGCTTACTTACGAATATCTACAAAAGAGAAAGTACACAAGCCTCATGGGTTGTTCTTCACCCAAAAGAAGAAAGGTAAAAGCAAAGGTATGGGAACTCATCTTCTAAATCAAATATAGTTCCCATCAATGATTATTTACTCTAGTTATATCTCTATGAAGAAATAGATTCTTTATCGAATTTAAATTGGCTAAGATGTGCATTCAATCTCATTCTCATCAATGCACTTATCCATTAGAATCTATTTAATGTCTTTGCGATATTTATATATGTTATCATATTGATTTGCTTCCAAGTAATGATTAGCTAAATTCAATATAATAAAGTAAAGTCTCCAATGATTATTAGAATGCTTAAAAGGTGCTCACTCATATTTCTAAAATGAAATGCACTAATGTTAAGGATTTTACTTCATGTCTGTGTGATCTATGGGTGATGAATTGTGCTTATTTCCTATCTAAAAGAAATCATCCTTCATTATATACTCCCTTGTGCTATTAACATCTTTCTTGAGTATTTTCAATAAGTTTGAAAGGAAAAGAAAACAATTACAAAGGGAGGACTCTCAAATGAAAGTGGAGGACATCAAGAACAACAACACCTACTTGGATAATAAGGTCTACAAAACAATCAATGGTGTGGTTGTGAGTATTCTAAATACTTTCATTATGAGAATACTAGGCTTAAGTTGTTTATTGCAAAAATTATGAGCCTTGATCAAGATATGTAATGCTTCCCCCTATTTGTCTTTAAAGTAAATACATCCATTCAATTCAAATACTCGATCCATATCTTTAGGGGGAGTCTATTCTTATATCTTGACTTTGTTGAGACTATTGCTTTATTTCAGTTATTTCATATAGTCTCTTGCATGAGAATGAGTTTCTCATGAAGTATGCTACTTTTTTAAATTCTTGTCTTTAACTCTAAAGTAGCATATTTACTGGATTCTCCTACTCTAAGCTTAATTGATAATATAATGCGTATGTTGTTCTTTTGATCACATCTGTTATTTGTTTGATCATTGAATAACTTCAATCAGCAATCATACTTCTTAGTGCCATATATTCTATCAATCGATTTCTCCCTTGATATGCACTAAGTTAAAAGGAGAATTCATGATACAATTATGCAACTTGTGATCCATTTGATATATGCTAACAATAACTTAAAAAGATCACTAGTTGTAGAACTCTCTCTTGTGCAAAATATTTTCATATATTGTTATTAAGAATTGGTCTTAAGCATCTAAGACTAAGGACAAGCACAATGAAGAGAGCGTCCCTATGTAAAGGTACATAAAGGTAAAACTATCTCCTTTCATTTAAACTTGTACCTAAATCTTCCTTTTCTATACATTCTTTGCATATCTTGTATAAAAGGAAGAGAAAGCATGTCCATGTATTATCCCTGCTTCATACCTAGTTTAATTTCCCAAAATTCATTCCTGCTTTAGTGCATCTTTGGTAAAACTAGATGAAGTACTTTTATTGTCAAAGAGCTTAAAGCTTAACCTTGTAACGAGGATAAGCTGCCTTTGTTCCAAAGGTGGATGGTCCTTAAGCCTCTTTGAAATCCTTAAGGGAAAAAGCTTGAAATATTTACAACATGCTTTCATAAGTGCATAAACTGTCATGAGCATCACACTTATACTATGACACAATGCACTTCACATTTCATATAATATAGATATGTTCTCATTAACCTAATTATGTGCAATTGGCATTTAAGGCCAAAACATATGTTCCTCTCCATGCACATATTTAGGGGGAGCAATCTATGTTATATAGCACTAAGATCATGCTTAAATTAATATATCTTTTTGATCATATATCCTTTATATCTATGACTAATGTGTTTTCAAGTGAATTTCAAACCAAGTCATAGGTACATTGAAAGGGAATTGGAGTCTTCGGCGAAGACAAGGCTTCCACTCCACTCTACTACTCATCCTTCGCCGTCGCTCCGCATCACTCTCTAACGTTGGTATAATCTTCACTACTTTATTTTATGACCAACGGAGGAGAAAGTACTTAAAGGGCCTATATTTCATTCTAAGTATCCGTTTTTGGCGATTCATGCCAAAGGGGGAGAAAGTATTGGCCCAAAGCAAAAGGACCGCACCATCACCCTAATTTTAAAATTGATGATTTTCAATTGGTAAATTTCAAATTGGTATCTCTTTGTGTTCTAAAGGGGGATCAAGTAGTATTTTCAAAATTGATGTCTTAAAACCCTCTTGAACACTAAGAGGAGAATTTATTTAAGGGGGAGTTTTGTTTAGTCAAAGGAAAAGCATTTGAAACAAGGGGAGAAAATTTCAAACTTGAAAAGCTTTGCAAAAATCTTATTCATTTACCTTTGACTATCTTGCAAAAGGACTTTGAAAAGAATTTACAAAAAGGATTTGCAAAAACAAAACATGTGGTGCAAATGTGGTCCAATATGTTAAAAATAAAGAAACAATCCATGCATATCTAGTAAGTATTTATATTGGCTCAATTCCAAGCAACCTTTGCACTTACATTATGCAAACTAGTTCAATTATGCACTCTTATATTTGCTTTGGTTTGTGTTGGCATCAATCACCAAAAAGGGGGAGATTGAAAGGGAATTAGGCTTACACCTAGTTCCTAATTAATTTTGGTGGTTGAATTGCCCAACACAAATATTGGACTAACTAGTTTGCTCTAGTATATAAGTTATACAGGTGCCAAAGTATTCACACTTAGCCAATAAAAAGACCAAGTATTGGGTTCAAACAAAGAAGCAAGAACCAACCGAAGGCACCTCTGGTCTGGCGCACCGGACTGTCCGGTGTGCCACCGGACATGTCCGGTGCACCAGAGGACTCCGACTTCAAACTCTTCACCTTCGGGAATTCTCGGAAGCCGACGCGCTATAATTCACCGGACTGTCCGGTGTACACCGGACAGTGTCCGGTGCTCCAAGGATGAGCGGCCTCGCGAACTCGACTGCCTCGGGAATTCACTTCGGCTGCTCCGCTATAATTCACCGGACTGTCCGGTGTACACCGGACTGTCCGGTGTGACAGCGGGGCAACGGCTATTTCGGCGCCAACGGTCACCTGCAGGCGCATTAAATGCGCGCCAGAGCGCGCAGAAGTCAGGCACGCGCGTCATGGCGCACCGGACACTCTACAGTACATGTCCGGTGCGCCACCGGACATCCCGGCGGGCCCAGAAGTCAGAACTCCAACGGTCGAATTGCAACGGTCTGGTGACGTGGCTGTCGCACCGGACATGTCCGGTGTGCACCGGACTGTCCGGTGCACCATATGACAGACAGCTTTCACCAACGGCTAGATTTTGGTTGGTGGCTATAAATACCACCCCAACCGGCCACTTCAAGTGTGGGAGCCCAAGCAACATTTCAAGTCATCTAGTTGACATACTCAAGCCCTCCCAACCACCTATATTCATTGATACATCCTATACACAAGATTTAGTCCACTACAACCAATACAAGTGCCACAAAAGAGAGAGCAAGCAATTGAGAGCTACTCAATTGAGTTTAGCCCTAGCGCCTTGTGAGATTCATTGAGAGATAGTGTGTGCTACATCTTTGTGTTCATTTGCGCGTGGAGTTTTGACTCCCATTCGAACTTCCTCCAAAGTTTTGGGGGCTTGTAAAAGCTAGCAAGAGACACCAAAGATTGTGGTGGTCCTTGTGGGATCGAGAGTGATCCTTGAGAAGAAGAGCTCACCGATCCTTGTGTGATCGGGGGAGAGAGGGAAAGGGTTGAAAAAGACCCGTCCTTAAGTGGACTCCTCAACGGGGACTAGGCCTTCGAGGGCCGAACCTCGGTAAAACAAATCACCCGTGTCCACTGTGTTTATTGCTTGTGATTTGTTTGTTTTCCCTTGCTCTAAGTTTTTCTTGCACCTTTATTTGCTAATATCATTTGGCGTTGCTTCAAGTTAAATTCCCATTTAGTGAAGCAAAACGTTGCAAGAAAGAACTTTTCCTAGTGCTCTTCTCATCTAAGGCTTCTTGCTTTGTTTAACCTACTAGTTGTATTGATTTATCACTTCCGCGTTATTTAGCAATACTCTTTTCAAGCAAGAACTTAGTTTCTATTCTTCGATATTTGTATATCTTGTTCTAACCACTAATCAAGGGATCTAGTTGGGGGATAAAGTTTTAATTTTCAGGTTCCGCCTATTCACCCCCCCCCCTCTAGGCGACTTTCAATTATACTCTAAATGTGTTTGTCTAAATCATAGGAAAGTCCTCCCAAGATTTGAAGTCAAATTGAGAAGAAATGGAGGAAAAACACTTGGTGTGCTGCTGTCTGGAGTACCGGACCATGAACAGTACCTGGTCTGGTGCACCGGACCTACTGTAGGGGAACTGTTTATCGGTCTGGTGGTGCACAAGACCGCCTCCAACGGCTCTCTCTAATGAGCTGCTAGCGCTAACGGCTAGTTGACATCACTGGACGATCTGGTGGTGCATAGGAATGGTCTGGTGCCACCCAGCTAAGGAAGGCGCCTAATCAGATCCTGGACTGGGGAAACATGGACCTGGTTTGGTGCCCCGTAGCAGATGCGGTTTTTGAGATTTTTCTATAAGAAAGGGCAACAAATAGGGGCTCATTTTGGGGATATAAAGAACCTCCTAGGCGCTCATATTCTGCTGTCCAAGGCTCCTAAGTGCAACAACAAATTGTAGACACATTGTAATTCTGTCTCCTTCTCTTGTGTATTTCTCTATATTTGTGTGTTAGCGCAGTTATAAGCCAAGAGATAGTAGAGGAGTGTTGCCTCAAGTTAGAGTGAGCAAGATCCTGAGCATACCATTACTCTATCAAAGAGCTACCGACGTCCGTGACAGCCTCGACTTTGTGTAACTTGACATCAACATAGTGGAAGGCGTTGTCTATCATCTTGACAGATCTGAGCAACCGGAGGACGGAGTGAGATACTCCAAGCTAAGGTTTGGCTAACTCCAACTTTGACTAAACAAGCATTTCAGGCTTAACCGAACTACAGGATAAATTTCTGTGTGCCCTGTGTTGTGTTGTTCTCTATCTCTACTTTGATTGCTTTACTCTTTGCACTTCTATACAAAATCAAGTGAAATGTTGATCTATTATAGGGGCGACACAAATCTTATCTTGAGTTTGGCACATATCATATGTCAAAAGGATCAATACATGTGTATATTAAGGTTTAGCTGATATGATCTTTATGTGTACACGAGACTCAATATATACTGCTAAACGTCGCTATTGATTAATGGCTCAAAAATATTTTTTGGTCATAGACATTTGCACATGAACCTAACAGGTCACATGCAAAGTGTGATATTATTGTATATATGTGTAAGAGGCAGACACTCATTGTGTACGTGGTGCCAGCATACTGGTGTCGCGACGTTTCATTCCCCACATGTAATACCCAGAATTGTAAATCATAAGAAGAGGTAATGACCTTGTGTGTATTGACTATACCTACTATCACATGTGAATAAACATCATCCAAAAAGGGATTAAATAACCAAAGATACCTAGACAAATCATGCATCATGCCGAGTTTTATTTGATTGTGCATTTGTGAATAATAAAATAAATGTTTCATTAACAATGTATTAATGGACCCATAGAATTTAACATCTAATTGGAAAACAAATCTCTAAAGAAAAGTGGAGAGGGAGAAGAGAGGTACTATAGAGAATATATATATAAATTAAATATTATAAAAGTGGTACTAGTATGTTCAAATTATGTGTTAGTTGGAAATAATAAATCCACAAAGATTTTAAATTCAAAATTTAGAATTCAAAATAATTATGAATAAAGGAAAACACAAAATAAAAAAAAGAGAAAAGAACTCCTCGTGTTGGGCCCAATGTGACCAGGGCCGGCCTACCTCCATCAACCGCGCAGGCCACCGTTGGATTCACGCGCCTGACTTGTGGGACCCACCTGGCAGCCGGCTCCTACACACCTCGGTCATTCTCCGTGAACCCGCGCGGCTCCTTTCCTCCTACGCGCGCGACGTGAATGACTGGTGGGTCCGGCTTACCAGTGGCAGAGGAAAGAGTCTTCTTCACCTGCGCGGACTCCGCAACGAACGCCGGCGAAGCCGCGCGCCATCCGCAAGCTTCGGTACCGTTTAACCGCTCAGTAGCCCGCCTCGCCTATAAGCATCGATCCCACGAACTCGTCCGCTCGAGCCCCTCTTGCTTTTCTGCCATCGCCACTCCGCGCCAGCTCTTGCGCCGCCGTGACCCACACGAACAACTCGCCGCTGCCGAGGACTCGTTTCTGCACCGCCGCTCCAGGACTCGTGAGAGGCCGGGACGGATCGCCTTGGTGCATGGGTTGCTTCTGCGGTGGAATCGCGTCAGCTGGGACAGGGAACTCCGGTGAATTCCTCACCGTAGTTGAAGGGCCACCGTGGGACCGCGCTTCGCCGCGGATCGACCCCCTGGACGCGCCATCTCCGGTGAGTTCGGGCTTCTCCATTTTGCTTTGTACAACGCTACAGTTTTCCACCAGCTGATTGAAGGATAGATGCTAGAACGCTTGAATCGCGGTGTCCGGCCATGGCGCCACCGCAAATGTGGCCTCCGTCGTGTCTGTCCGTCGGGGTGAAGGAGGGTAGAACGCGTGTCGTTGGATCGGACCCCTACGGGTTAGATTAGATCTTCCAGCGTACCGTGTTCAGCCGAGCGCGCGCAACCGTAGATCCATGATCCGAGGGTGGCGATTAGATCGCGGGCTCGGTGAATGTGAACCGTAGGATTCTGATCCGACGTGTGAGGATGAACCCAGGTTCATGAGTGCCTCGGTCTAATCTGGACCGACGATTTTAGATCTGATGGCTTCGGAACCCCGATACCCCTTCGTGAATACAACTTTGCATATGAACCCCTGTGCTTTTAGGAATCAACCCGCGGTCCATCCGCGGTGTTTTCTGAGTCTGGGGGAATCTTCTGAGATTGCCCCTGCCTTCCTCGGATTTAATGCGCCCAGTCCAGAGAATTATAAAACCAGAGAAAACTTATTAGAAAAAGGATTTTAGTGTGAAAATAAATCCTAGAACTTGTTTAAATTGTAGAAAATTCATATGAACTCCAAATTGGTCCATTCCAGTTCCTAAATTTTTGTAATATTATTGTCTAACCATTTGTGCCACTGTTTTGGCATGAAAGACACATTAACATTTATCTAGCAATTAATCTTGTAGTAAATACATAAAACCTTCAGAAATTCATATCTTAAAATCTGTAACTCCAAATTTAATGATTCTAGTTCCTGTGATCTTATTTTGATGTCTAGATTATTACTATGTATTTTATTTACATGTTTGGTGTAATGTTAATTTTTGCTATACTATGTATGTATTGTGTTGATGCGAGTAGACGAGCAAGCTCCGGGGGATTCTGAGGTTCAGCTGGTAGAGACTGCTGAGCAGGAGCTCGTGGAAGGCAAGTTGTGCCCTTGATCACTTCTTTTACCCGTTCATGTTCTTATTAATCATAATGATCTGTATAGGTTAATTTTGCTGGGACCCAATAGGTTACCCTAGATTTGATTATCTCTATACCTTGTTTCACCACTGGTTTTACTACTAAATTTTTGGGTAGTATATGCTATTGCTTTATGTGGATTTGGGTATAGAGATATTTATTACTCATGATTACACTTGTTATTATCTGTTTATTCTTTACTGTTCATGATAAGATCATTATGTTAATGGGAACATGGAGAACCACCCGGGAAAACAGTGCTACCACAAGGGTTTAATGGGACGCCCTTGGCTGATTAACTAGGAAAGCTAGTGGATGGCTACCTTACCCGAAAGGGGCAAGGGCAGTATGGGAGTGGTCAGTGTAGGGAGGTCCTTGGATTGATTTTGCTGCAATGGCGGTCAGGCGAGGGATTCCTGCACTGGAGCTTCCTATAAACTGTAGCGGGTAGTCTGAAGCTAGTGGAACTTTGTAAAGGCCTCGTAGTGGTACCCTGCCTTGCTTCCTTGGTAGAGGTGTATGGGGTCTGATCAACTCCGTGGCAAATGGGTAACACGACTTGTGGGTAAAGATGCGCAACCTCTACAGAGTGTAAAACTAGTATACTAGCCGTGCTCACGGTCATGAGCGGCTCGGACACTCACATGATTAATTTATGAAACTTAAACTTAATCTGTCATTTCATTGCATTTGGGATTATTTTATTATTACTTTTACTTATATTTTCTAAGGTTTGGTATTTACTTTCACTTAGTAACTGCTAATAAAATTTTTGACCAACTTATAAAAGCAATGCTCAGCTTCAGCCTTTATTTTATTGATCAGCCTTACACTTCATGAACTCCCACCTTTGGTGAGTTCATGTCACATTATTCCCCACAACTTGTTGAGCGATGAACATGTGTGAGCTCACTCTTGCTGTCTCACACCCCCCCACAGGAGAAGAATAGGTGGTCGAAGAGGAGCCTCCTAACACCGAGGCTTTCGACTTGATCTAGGTGGCGTTTTCCAGTCAGCTTTCTGGCGCCAAGGATAGATTTTAGTTCCTGCTATATTCATCTTTTATTTCATAAGACTTCCACTATGTAATAAGTACTCTGATTTTATTGTGACATTTATCTCTATACACTCTGTTATTATATATGTTGTCTTCTTTGGCGCATGTATGAGATGCACCCGGCTTTGTTCCTTAAAGCCTGGGTGTGACAGAAGTGGTATCAGAGGAAATGTTGACTGTAGGACGAAACCTAGATAGAAATGGACAAACCCTTACCTACTTATCTTATTCTGATTCATTCTATACTTACCTTACTCTGAATCTTTCTATACTTATCTTGATCCTGCCTCACCTTCTACTGTTCCACTCTAACCATTCTTATCTTCTCTACTCTAAGACAAGATGGATTTCACACCTTGAATCCTACATTTATGAACTTCTTAAGAGATAGGGAACCTAAGACGAAAATAAAACTATTTTCTCTATTAAAAATGTTGGTTGATTGTTCTGATGATCAATGCTTGATTTGCTTCTTTGATTGATTGAGATATTATATATGGACATCTTAGCATGTTCCACCATAAGGTAATGAATTAGCTATGGTAGGTAAAACATTAATCTGCTTAGCTAAAAAAATCCCCCAAAGTAACAGGATTCGTAATTACTGCCTTGTCTACTACTCTCTCTTACCATATGTATCTAACTCAGATGGTCAATACCAGGAGGGGTGGTGGAATTGATTTACCTCCTAATCGACACACCCGGTGGATATATAGACAACCCTAGCCACAGCCAGCAGAGATGAATCCTCCTAATCCTCCACCATGCGGAGTTGACCCACTGATTGCTGCTCAGATGAGGATGATGCAGCAAATGGCGGACACTATGGCTGATATGCGGACTCAGATGCAGCAAGAACACCAGGAGATGCGTTAGGAAAGAGAAGAGATACGCAAAGAGTTGCGCCAGGAGCGAGAAGAGATACGCCAGGAGAGATGGGCGCAACAGCAGCTGCAACAGCAATTTCAACAACAACAGCAACAACAACAAGTACCATTGCCTCCTCCACCACCACCAATTCCACCTCGTGATAAGCACCAGGAATTTATGAGTCATAAGCCACCGACCTTCGCCAGTTCGCCAGATCCACTTGATGCAGATGATTGGTTGAAGTCAATTGAGAAGATGCTCAACATCGCCCAATGCTCAGACCAGGAGAAGGTTCTTTATGCTTCTGGTTGTCTGACAGGTCCTGCTGCTGACTGGTGGGATTCTTATACTGCTGCCCATGATGCTGCTGATACTATTACTTGGGCGAAATTCAGTACACAGTTCAGAAACTACCATATTCCAGCTGGATTGATAAAGATCAAGAAGAAGTTTCTGTCATTGAAGCAAGGCAACATGTCGGTCAGCGAGTATAGAGATAAATTTATTCAGCTGTCGAGATATGCTCCGGAGGAAGTTGCTGAGGATGAAAGGAAGCAGGAACACTTTATTGAAGGACTTAATGGACCCCTACAGTATGCACTGGTGGCACACACATTTCCATCTTTTCAGAGGCTGCTAGATAAGGCTTTTGCTATTGAACACAAGCGTGTTCAACTGGGTGATTTGAAGAGGAAGGCTATCTCATAGGGACAGGGTAGCAGTAGTGTTCGTCCCTGCTATGTTTCGCTACAGGGTACACCTACTCGTCCAGGGGGACCACGCCCAGCTCAGTACGCTCCACAGGGATCTCCACGGACACCTCCTACTCGTCAGGCTACTCCCACTGGCACCCCGACGAGGCCCGCAGGACAGAAGATCGGCCCTACATGCTTCAAGTGCAGTCAGATTGGGCACTATGCTAATGCTTGTCTGATGGGAAATTCTGGTACACCAGCTAAGAACAAGCAACAGACTCCTGGCAAGGGATATTCTATAGCCAGGGTGAATCAAGTCAGCGTTGATGCTACTCCTGATGGTGCGGACATCGTACTTGGTATGTTTTATGTTAATGCAATTCCTGCAACCATATTGTTTGATTCTGGTGCTACACATTCATTCATGTCTGCTCGTTATGCCAACACAAATGAGATACCACTGCTAAACATGAGAAAACCAATGATAGTAATCACACCTAAAGGGCCTATTGAGGCGAATCAAATGGCACGTAGATTGACATTAACCATTATGGGAAGAGAATTTGGAGCTACCGCTATAATATTAGAGGCCAGCAGTATAGATCTGATTCTTGGTATGTCATGGTTAAGGAAGGCAAAGGCCATTATAGCATGTGATAGGGGTACTATAGAACTCACTAGCCCTAAAGGAGAAACATTTCAAGTTAATATTGCAGCAACCACCTCATCCAAGCGTGCAATGTTCTTTATACCTGAGGAGTTTGTTGGTGACAACATCCGGGTGGTTAGAGATTTTTCGGATGTCTTTCCAGAGGAGTTACCAGGGATGCCACCTGATAGAGAAGTTGAGTTTGTGATTGATCTTCTACCTGGAACTGCCCCTATTTCTAAACGACCATACATAATGGCTGTAGAAGAGTTAAAGGAACTGAAGAAGCAGTTAACCGAGTTGCAAGAAGCTGGGTACATTCGTCCGAGTTCCTCACCTTGGGGAGCGTCGGTTCTATTTGTACAGAAGAAGGATGGATCACAACGGATGTGTGTGGATTATAGATCTCTTAATGATGTTACAGTGAAGAACAAGTATCCATTACCCCGCATAGCGGATTTGTTTGATCAGATGAGAGGTGCTAGGGTATTCTCGAAGATTGATCTCCGATCGGGTTACCATCAGATGAAGATTAGACCATCAGATATCCCCAAGATGGCTTTCTCGACCCGATATAGATTATATGAGTTCACTGTTATGTCGTTTGGATTAACTAATGCACCAGCTTATTTTATGAATTTGATGAACAAGGTGTTTATGGAATATTTGGACAGATTCGTCGTGGTGTTCATCGTCGATATTCTTATCTATTCTAAGAGTGAAAGTGATCATGAAGAACATCTAAGGTTGGTGCTACAGAAGCTAAGAGATAATCAACTCTATGCCAAGTTCAGTAAATGCGAGTTTTGGATTGACAAGGTGCCATTCCTTGGACATATTATTTCTAATGGAGGAATAGCAGTGGATCCTGCTAAAGTCAAGGAGATTATGGAGTGGAGAGTGCCCACTATAGTTACTGAGATTCGGAGTTTCTTGGGGCTTGCGGGATATTATCGGAGATTTATTGAAGGATTCTCTAAGATTGCCAAGCCTATGACCTCGCTTCTGGAGAAGGGTAGAGAATCTAAGTGGGATGATAAATGTCAGGAAAGCTTTGATCAATTAAAGAAGAGGTTGATGTCTCCACTAGTGTTGGTTATGCTAGATCTACAGAAAGGATTTGACATTTATTGTGATGCATGTGGACAAGGATTGGGATGTGTGCTTATGCAAGAAGGACACGTGATTGCCTATGTGTCTCGTCAGTTGCGGAAACATGAATTGAACTACCCCACTCATGACTTGGAACTGGCAGCAGTTGTGCATGCACTTAAGATATGGAGACATTACATTATGGGAACTAAGTGCCAAGTGTACACGGACCATAAGAGCTTGAAGTATATATTCACTCAAAAGGATCTCAACCTTAGACAACGTCGATGGTTGGAGCTCATTAAGGATTATGATTTGGAGATTCACTATCACCTGGGCAAGGTGAATTTGGTTGCAGATGCCTTGAGTCGGAAGGAGCATGTTCACTCCGCTTTAGTTGTCCAGCTACCCGATGAATTAGCAAAAGATTTTGAGAGACTCAACTTGGGAATTGTTACACACACTGAAGGAGTTACCATCAAGTTGGAACCTACCTTGGAGCAAGAAATTCGTAAAGGTCAAGTGGGTGATGCAAAAATTCAAGAGATTAAGGATCTAATTACTGAAGGAAGAGTTCCAGAATTCACGGAGGATGAGCAAGGCACTATATGGTTCAAGGATCGGATATGTGTTCCGGAGATTGATAGCCTTCGTGAGATTGTATTGAAAGAAGCTCATGATTCTGATTACTCTATCCACCCTGGTAGCACTAAGATGTATCAGGATTTGAAGCAAAAGTATTGGTGGTATGGGCTGAAAAGAGATGTTGCCGCACATGTGGCTAAGTGTGATGTGTGTCAAAGAGTCAAGGCCGAACATCAAAGACCAGCTAGACTATTGCACCCATTGAAGATACCCGAGTGGAAATGAGAAGAAATTGGTATGGATTTTATTGTTGGACTACCCCGCACCCCTGCTGGGTATGACTCTATTTGGGTGATTGTGGACAGATTGACAAAAGTGGCTCATTTCATACCTGTGAGGACTAATTACACGGGAGCCAAGCTAGCAGAATTGTATATGACTCGGATAGTTTGTCTACATGGAGTACCTAAGAAGATCGTGTCTGATCGAGGATCGCAGTTTACTTCTCGATTTTGGAAGAAGTTGCATGAGAGCTTGGATACAAAGTTGAATTTTAGCTCAGCCTACCATCCCTAGACTGATGGACAGACAGAGAGGACTAATCAAGTGCTGGAAGATATGTTAAGAGCTTGTGCTCTCAAGCATGGTGGCAGTTGGGAGAAGATCTTACCCTATGTTGAGTTTTCTTATAATAATAGCTACCAGGCCAGTTTGAGATGTCACCATTTGAGGCTCTATATGGCAAAAAGTGTAGGACTCCTCTATATTGGGATCAGACTGGAGAAAGACAGTTCTTTGGGCCTGAACTTATACAAGAGGCAGAAGAACAAGTTCGAATGATAAGAGAAAATTTGAGAATTGCACAATCAAGGCAAAAGAGCTATGCTGATAATAGGAGAAGACTACTGGATTTTAAGGAGGGTGATCACGTGTATCTGAAGGTGTCACCGATCCGGGGTATGAGGAGATTTAAAGTTAAAGGAAAGTTGTCCCCTCACTTCATTGGACCTTTCTTGATCTTAAAGTGAGTGGGCGAAGTTGCGTATCAACTTGAACTACCCCCTCATCTTGCAGATGTACATAATGTCTTTCACGTGTCACAACTGAAGAAGTGCCTCAGGGTACCTGAGGAGCAACTGCCAATGGAAGGCCTTAGTGTTCAAGATGACCTGACTTATGCTGAGTACCCTATCAAGATTCTGGACACTTTGACTCGAGTTACAAGAAATAAGGTGATAAAGATGTGCAAAGTACAATGGAGTCACCATGGAGAGGATGAAGCTACGTGGGAGAGAGAAGAAGAGCTTCGCATAGACTTCCCCCATCTTTTCCCTAGATCTTCTTAAATCTCGAGGACGAGATTCTTTTTAAGGGGGGTAGGATTTGTAATACCTAGAATTGTAAATCATAAGAAGAGGTAATGACCTTGTGTGTATTGACTATACCTACTATCACATGCGAATAAACATCATCCAAAAAGGGATTAAATAACCAAAGATACCTAGACAAATCATGCATCATGCCGAGTTTTATTTGATTATGCATTTGTGAATAATAAAATAAATATTTCATTAACAATGTATTAATGGACCCATAGAATTTAACCTCTAATTGGAAAACAAATCTCTAAAGAAAAGTGGAGAGGGAGAAGAGAGGTACTATAGAGAATATATATAAATTAAATATTATAAAAGTGGTACTAGTATGTTCAAATTATGTGTTAGTTGGAAATAATAAATCCACAAAGATTTTAAATTCAAAATTTGGAATTCAAAATAATTATGAATAAAGGAAAACACAAAATAAAAAAAGAGAAAAGAACTCGTGTTGGGCCCAATGTGACTAGGGCTGGCCTACCTCCATCAACCGCGCAGGCCACCGTTGGATTCACGCGCCTGACATGTGGGACCCGCCTCGCAGCCGGCTCCTACACACCTCGGTCATTCTCCGTGAACCCGCGCGGCTCCTTTCCTCCTGCGCGCGCGACGTGAATGACTGGTGGGTCCGGCTTACCAGTGGCAGAGGAAAGAGTCTTCTTCACCTGCGCGGACTCCGCAACGAACGCCGGCGAAGCCGCGCGCCATCCGCAAGCTTCGGTACCGTTTAACCGCTCAATAGCCCGCCTCGCCTATAAGCATCGATCCCACGAACTCGTCCGCTCGAGCCCCTCTTGCTTTTCTGCCATCGCCACTCCACGCCAGCTCTTGCGCCGCCGTGACCCACACGAACAACTCGCCGCTGCCGAGGACTCGTTTCTGCACCGCCGCTCCGGGACTCGTGAGAGGCCGGGACGGATCGCCTTGGTGCGTGGGTTGCTTCTGCGGTGGAATCGCGTCAGCTGGGACAGGGAATTCCGGTGAATTCCTCGCCGTAGTTGAAGGGCCACCGCGGGACCGCGCTCCGCCGCGGATCGACCCCCCTGGACGCGCCATCTCCGGTGAGTTCGGGCTTCTCCATTTTGCGTTGTACAGCGCTACAGTTTTCCACCAGCTGATTGAAGGATAGATGCTAGAACGCTTGAATCGCGGTGTCCGGCCATGGCGCCACCGCAAATGTGGCCTCCGTCGTGTCTGTCCGTCGGGGTGAAGGAGGGTAGAACACGTGCTGTTGGATCGGATCCCTATGGGTTAGATTAGATCCGCCAGCGTACCGTGTTCAGCCGAGCGCGCGCAACCGTAGATCCATGATCCGAGGGTGGCGATTAGATCGCGGGCTCGGTGAATGTGAACCGTAGGATTCTGATCCGACGTGTGAGGATGAACCCAGGTTCATGAGTGCCTCGGTCTAATCTGGACCGACGATTTTAGATCTGATGGCTCCGGAACCCCGATACCCCTTCGTGAATACAACTTTGCATATGAACCCCTGTGCTTTTAGGAATCAACCCGTGGTCCATCCGCGGTGTTTTCTGAGTCTGGGGGAATCTTCTGAGATTGCCCCTGCCTTCCTCGGATTTAATGCGCCCAGTCCAGAGAATTATAAAACCAGAGAAAACTTATTAGAAAAAGGATTTTTAGTGTGAAAATAAATCCTAGAACTTGTTTAAATTATAGAAAATTCATATGAACTCCAAATTGGTCCATTCCAGTTTCTAATTTTTTGTAATATTATTGTCTAACCATTTGTGCCACTGTTTTGGCATGAAAGACACATTAACATTTATCTAGCAATTAATCTTGTAGTAAATACATAAAACCTTCAGAAATTCATATCTTAAAATCTGTAACTCCAAATTTAATGATTCTAGTTTCTGTGATCTTAGTTTAATGTCTAGATTATTACTGTGTATTTTATTTACATGTTTGGTGTAATGTTAATTTTTGCTATACTATGTATGTATTGTGTTGATGCGAGTAGACGAGCAAGCTCCAGGGGATTCTGAGGTTCAGCTGGTAGAGACTGCTGAGCAGGAGCTCGTGGAAGGCAAGTTGTGCCCTTGATCACTTCTTTTACCCATTCATGTTCTTATTAATCATAATGATCTGCATAGATTAATTTTGCTGAGACCCAATAGGTTACCCTTGATTTGATTATCTTTATACCTTGTTTCACCACTGGTTTTACTACTAAATTTTTAGGTAGTATATGCTATTGCTTTATGTGGATTTGGGTATAGAGATATTTATTACTCATGATTACACTTGTTATTATCTGTTCATTATTTTTTGTTCATGATAAGATCATTATGTTAATGGGAACATGGAGAACCACCCGGGAAAACAGTGCTACCACAAGGGTTTAATGGGACGCCATTGGCTGATTAACTAGGAAAGCTAGTGGATGGCTACCTTACCCGAAAGGGGCAAGGGCAGTAGGGGAGTGGTCAGTGTAGGGAGGTCTTTGGGTTGATTTTGCTGCGATGGCGGTCAGGCGAGGGATTCCTGCACTGGAGCTTCCTATAAACTGTAGCGGGTAGTCTGAAGCTAGTGGAACTTTGTAAAGGCCTCGTAGTGGTACCCTGCCTCGCTTCCTTGGTAGAGGTGTATGGGGTCTGATCAACTCCGTGGCAAATGGGTAACACGACTTGTGGGTAAAGATGCGCAACCTCTACAGAGTGTAAAACTAGTATACTAGCCGTGCTCACGGTCATGAGCGGCTCGGACACTCACATGATTAATTTATGAAACTTAAACTTAATCTGTCATTTCATTGCATTTGGGATTATTTTATTGTTACTTTTACTTATATTTTCTAAGGTTTGGTATTTACTTTCACTTAGTAACTGCTAATAAAATTTTGACCAACTTATAAAAGCAATGCTCAGCTTCAGCCTTTATTTTATTGATCAGCCTTACACTTCATGAACTCCCACCTTTGGTGAGTTCATGTCATATTATTCCCCACAACTTGTTGAGCGATGAACATGTGTGAGCTCACTCTTGCTATCTCACACCCCCCACAGGAGAAGAACAGGTGATCGAAGAGGAGCCGCCTAACACCGAGGCTTTCGACTTGATCTAGGTGGCGTTTCCCAGTCAGTTTTCTGGCGCCAATGATAGATTTTAGTTCCTGCTATATTCATCTTTTATTTCGTAAGACTTCCACTATGTAATAAGTACTCTGATTTTATTGTGACATTTATCTCTATACACTCTGTTATTATATATGTTGTCTTCTTTGGCGTATGTATGAGATGCACCCGGCTTTGTTCCTTAAAGCCCGGGTGTGACACCACATATGTGGATATTATGGGAACACTCATATTTTTGCTACGATATTGATCATCAACGAATTTGAGGAGCACGACTGAACATATTGTCACTTTGGTACATGAGGATGTATAGTACTTCCATTCTATTAATACACTCGTTTTTTACTATACTACTACATATAGCTCGTGCTAACGCTACGATCCCAGGGAGAGGAAAGGAGGGGAGGGGTTAACGGCGACGACACGAGTGAGGGGGAGGGGCGGCAGGGGAGCGGAAGGGATGATCCAAATAATATTGTTCATTAGATTTGAGTAAGGAATGAGTTATCCAACGATCCAAATCGTTGGTTTTGACGATGTGTATATTTTATGGTGGATTTATTAGAGTTTATGAGTATGTGGATGATTTGGTTGTGTGAATTTTGCAAAGTTTAAACCCGTGAATTATATAGTCGTATTGATACGTCTAGTGGCAACGATGATTTATGATCTTCTAATTATATGTTATTTTGATTGAGTATGATAGATATGTTATTTAGTTGAGTGTACATGTTTTTTAATGGACTGTTCGTGTGGGCGAGCATGATGGCATCGCAAATATGTCGTGTTAATATATTCTTTTTGCATGATCCTTTTCATAGACAGTCGATCTGTTGCATGCCCTTTGGACTTGGATACATTTCTGCGGTCGGAGACGATCGACCACGGGCACGCGCTCTCGAAAACCACACCATTCACCAATGTCCCTGTAAAGAAAAGCCAGATCTCACTTGCAGAGTGGTCGAGTGTTGAGTTGCTCCCGATCTAAATTCCACACGGACCAACAGTAGGCAGTAGCAGCTGCGAGCATCTCAAAGCAAGAGGCAGCCGCAGCAGCATCAAAAGCCCAGAAGAAATCGATCGAGCACAGCCTCCCTCGAAAGAAGGAAAGGAATATCACGACTGCACACCCGGTATCATGCTGCCTGTGCTTTTCTATGAAAAAAAAATGGCTGCAACACGCGCGCCGCTCGCCCGTCTTTTGTTGCTTCTCTCTCCTTTTGGAGCACCTACGGTATGCTGCAATCCTTCCTTGCATCGCAATGGTTCAGCATGCAGCAGACCAGATGTCCTCCTTTTCATGTCTTCTCACGCGGAGAGAAGGGAGAATCTCACACAGGTGCCAAGTGCCATGTTTGCAGTCCACACAGAAACCATGTTTACCGTAATTACACAAATAATCCTGATTGATAGCGTCGGACAGAAGATTTGTCATCTATCACATACATACACGTAGAGACATGTAAAACCAATGCTTCAGAGTCAGAGCATTGGTATACTGCTTGTAGCCTTGCAGGCCGAAGCTTTTATTCAGGCAACGGTATTTACAGTGTTCACATGTATGCGAAGAGGCAGCATAGCAAGAACCCGTAAGTTCGAAGCTGAAGGAAACGAAGGTCTACTAAAACTATATATATGGTGGTATCATCTTCATCCCCCTATGCTATCCAACCAAGTGCCGTGCGTAACAAGAAGTGCACAACGTATCTCTCTTAACACATGGTACAGTTGATGATCTTGATCTCCTCGCACCAACCCGTGTATCTTTGAGCCTAGTTTGACCTATTTGCAAAACCCCATGCCCAATGATGCAGCAGCACAAGTGAAATGTTGCACGCTCCCCTCCATGCTGCTCCAGAGAAGGCGTGCCGCTTCAGATATCATTGGCGTGCACGACCTGATGCTGGTTTGCTCCTTCTTGGTTATCCAGAGGCATGTACTGAGCCATGATGGCACGGATCTCCGAATCCATGTAACTCTGGTGGAATGATGGCGAAGATTTCAGTAACAACATGCGACCACTTGCAAATAAAGATCGAAGGGGAGAGAGAAACAGAGAAAGCGGGAGGTGTTTTTTTTTACCCTCAGCCTGTATTTGTACACGGCGTATGCTCCAACCCCGGCAAAAACAAGTCCAAAGAAAATAACCCAGAGGAAGCTCCAGCCAACAGTAGTGGCAGTTCCCTCTTTGCCTGCACAGCATTTAGAAATGTATGAGACTAGTACAATAAAAGATTAAATGAATAGCGGCTAACTTTTTTTTTGAACGTAATGGCAGTAGCTCTGCCTCTCAATTAAGAAGAATGAAATTGATCCAGTTTTAAGAAAAATCGGGCCCAAAACCTACACAGAGCGCACGGTAGAAAAACCGGCAAAGACCCTAACAAACAACCTAGACAACGACAGCCTCCCACACGCAAACACATCTAGAGTCATCGTTGCCAAGCTCAAACACAAGGGACGAGCAGCTCCGACTTCCCAAGACGAGCCGTACACTGCCAAAGCAACTCGACGGCGCCTACATCCAGACACCGACGCAAGGAATAAGACCGCAGCGCGCCATTGTTGCCAAGCCTCGACACACCCCACACGAGGCAGCTCCGATTCTTCACCACGAGCAAAGATCCACAACGTCGAACTCCGGGAGCAAGCAGACGCCTAAAGCGACAATGGCCCCGACACCACCGAGCCAAGCGGAGTGACGAAGATCCTCCACAACGCTGACAAACACACAAACTGGAGGTCTTTTGGGCCGTGCCTTCAAGAAGGAGAAACGACGTCGAAAAGCCGTCGTCGCCCGCCTGGTACCAACCAAGCAAAGTTTCCTCCGAAGACCTAGCAGAGCAGCGTAGATCGCCAACACCAAGGAGAAAGCTGAAGGGTCAACCACACCGATGTCACCCCACCAAGCTGCAGCGCATTGTCACCTTCTGTCGTCTGCTGACGCCCCAACCCTCAGAGCCCCAACGCCGGTCGAGCACCAGCGAGAGATCCCAAGAAGGCCGAGGCGAGGGTTCCTGCATGGTGGCGAGAGGTCCAAAGACGTCACCCTCAATAGGGTAGGGGTGGCTGTCCGCCCGCAAGCGGGCATGGCTTTCGCCAGAGGACCTCCTACGGTCCTACCACACGCCCCAATGCACGGAGCCAGCTGCCCCTGCCCACATCACAGGCCGAAACGAGAGGCGGAGAGATGAATCTAGCTGAAGAGGCTCAAGATCTGACCCCCAGCCCCACGACCCACCACCTGCAGAAGGCACCGCTGACAGCTGCAGATCAGCCGACGGCCAACGCCCCCGACCCAGGCACCCCGCTACAAGCACAGGCAAGCCACACCGCCGTCGCAGCAGGCCAGCCACGCGCGTGGGGGCCGACGCCGCTGGCCAGCCACGACCACGCGAGCGCGAGGGCACCACCACCATGGCCGCAACAGCCGCAAGGCCACCCGCCCATGCCAGCAGCAGGGAGGAGCGGCGGATGGTGACCAGCCTCCCAAATCCGGCCAGCCAGCCCGTCGATCCGGCCTTTCCAACACAGATCAGGTCGTCGGCCACCTCCAGGAAGAGGGAAGATTGGAGAGGGTGGAAGAAGGGAGGGAAATGAGTGAGAGAGCAGTCCCGCCGCCGCCCTCCTCGCTGCTCGCCGGACTTCCGGCAAGCTGCTCCGGCGACGGCGGGGGTGAAGACCAGCGGCGGTCGGTGGAGTTGGGCGGGGTCGAACGGGAGTCGCCCGTGTCACCCAGAGGAGGACGACGCGGGGACCTAGGTTTCTATCTGTTCATTCATTCTCATAGCGGCTAACTTTTACTTGTGCAAAGATATCTTAGAATTTCCATAGGCTTATCTATATACAAGTGTGCCATCTACTGCTTTCGTTAGTTCAGACAGTAAAGAAAAGTGAAGTCCAGCACTACGGGGAAAGAACAAAGAACTGATAATGACTGACAGGGCATCTGCTTAGATAGGCCCAAAAATCACATCGATGAAAAACTGTGATGATTATATGCCATTTGATTTAAGCAATCCTAAAAGATAGAGGGTATAATTTAAAACAAAAAAAAACAATGTCTAACAGGCAAGAATCTATGACACATTGATAAAAACTACTATTCTTGTCGTGTCACTACTCACTAGTATTAACATATAACTGCAATGAAACTTCTGTAGATGAAAATAGGTTTACAGTTCATGGAATAAGTAGCTCCGGGTATTACATATTTAAGTCTGTGGAACATCAAGCAATTTTCTTTTGAAATAATCAGTTTATTAAGCAACTCGAGCATAATTGTGTTATTCACAATGTTAAAGATGATTAAAAACAGTTTCTTTTTTCCATCTTTTAAAAGGAATAAGATCAATCATCTCAAATAAAAGATAGAATTCCGTACTTCTCATCTGAAAAAGATTCTTGCAAGGAAAAAACGAAGAGACAGAATTAGATGTCTATGTAAAAATGCAGGTCCAGCTACTCACTGATGCAAGTGTCATGCTCCCTCATGTATAGCATATTGTCATCACCACAGCTGCACTCGTAGCTTCCCCATGTATTCTTGCAGCTGCAACCCTTGCACTGACAGTAAAGTTTCTCTTTGCATTCATCAATGTCTGCAAATAATAAATAGATTAAAATAGATCAGAACAAAAATAATCTGCATTATTCAAAGGTGAAATTAGAGGACCATCCTTATTAGGTAAATTTTACTCTAAGAACTTCAATGGAAGACTGCTCTAAAAAAGAAGCGATCTTTGATAAATTTTACTCTAAACCAATATAATACGGTACTTGGGGGGGGGGGGGGATGTAGAGAGTAGAATGGACACAACTGTTGACCATATAATATAACTTTTAGGTCTCAGCTCGGGCAATGAGTATGGTGTTGATCAGAGATGCTTTGAAGTGGCATCCAAAATAAATACAGTGGGACGACAGCGAGGTAAATTTTCTAGTCTGCAAGTGCCAAAAAAATGACCCTTTGGGTACGATGCCAGACAATGATTGCCTTTTCTCATAATCTGATTAGCCTCTCCGGCAGTTGGCGATTTCTTACAGCAACAACAATTGATTGTGCACAAGGGAGAGGTCATCAGGGTGGAAAATTTTCTACTGTGGTAGCAAAGAGGCCGGAGGCAACTCCAATCAAGCGATCTTCAAATCACTGTATCAACAGTGGTACTTAGTTTGTGATATGTACTGTTACTTTATTTGGATTTGTTCGTGGTTTCCGTCGTAGTTGGTTGACCTGAACATTGCATTTTGTTATCTCGGTGTCCCTTGAATTTCCTAAATTTGTTAGGATTTCAGTGCTTAGAATGCAAGGTATTTTCTTTGGTCCAATATATACAAATATACAATCAATTTCTGCCCCTTCAAAACAATGTTGAATTCAAGGATATAAACAACTACTTTCTGAATGATACCTTCACAACTTTTTTCTCCGTCACCTTTGAAACCCACTGGACATTTACAACCTTCAGATACTTCATTCTGCAGAATTCCAAATTTAGTTTCAAATATGTAAACAAAATGGAAAGGAAAAAAAGCAAATATCTCAAAACAACATTTACTTACTGAGCAGGCAGAGATTGTCTTCCCATCTTTACTTTCCTGCCAGCACCCTCCATTGTTGATCTCACATCTACCAATACCGGAAGCTGACAATGGCAAATTTCAATCATAGTTGTAGTGTTGCATTCTTTAATATTAACATTTAATATCTGATAAGATGGTATTCGTGCAATAGTAAAATGCCACAGTCATGCGAACAACACTGATTTACAAACTACAACTGCCTACATTCTATTTTACTTATTCCTCTTAAAATGAGTGTGTAATCAACATGAAAATAATACTAGGAATTTATCATCAAACTCTTTTCGTATCGTTCCTATATCAATAATATTGGTAACATGTAATAATCAAGGAAAAAACTCCACACTATGCTGTCTCAACATAGCAGATTCCAAGCTTTGGTAAAGGAGGGTTGTGATAGACTTGGTGAGGCAATGTCGAACCCAGCCATTCTAATGAAAACGAAACCTGAAAGAAATCAATTGAAGGCGTAACCCTCCTAGCGATGTGCCATATCAAAACTCGGATATGGTGTTAGAAAGGCAAGGGCCATTGGCACCCCCCTTGGTGACACGGCATATTTTGATCTGGGCACTGTGTCAAGTGAACAAGGATCAGGTCGCCGCTTCCTTAGTGGCGTGCTACATCGATGCCCGAGTGTAGTGAAAAATAAGCAAGGGTCTTCACATCATCGACTGTTGCAAAGGGTAAAGAAGCTAGTTGAACCAACTAGTATCCATTTAGATAGTTAGTGTTAAAGTGTATAAGTGAATTGCATACCTTCTTCCAACATCTTAAACTTTTGGGTTAAACTAGTTAGCACGTCCACTCTAACATGGTATTAGAGTAGAGATCTCGAGTTCAAATCCTGGCAAAGACTTCATTTGTGCCTCTGCCCTTTGTTTCCATGTTTGCACATTCCACTCTGACTACAAGTGAGTGAGGTGTTAAAGTGTATAAGTGGATTGAATCTAACAGTTTGAATGTAGGGTCACTTACATGTAAGTTAAGAGAGTTAATTGAGACAACGACTAAGAGGCATGTAAATATTTACGCGTCAAAGAGACTAAATGGAAGGGTCGGAAAGCGAAGGAGGTGGAGTGGTGGATGTTACAGATATATGTACATGGGCCTGGCCCATTAGGACACTAGTACTGTAGCCGCACTGTAGCTAGGGTTTACTAGTACTGTAGCCACAGCCGCACTGTAGCTAGGGTTTCTGTAACAGCAGACATTCTCACATGGTACTAGAGCCTTGACTGTTCCAGCCGCCGCCGCCACCCCTCCCTTCCTCCAGCCGCCGCCGCCCCATGGCTGGCTGGCCCCCTCTCCCCTCCTCCGGCGAGCTCTTCCCTCCTCTCCCTCCTCTCCCTCTCTCCTACAGGGCTGCGTTGGCCGCGCCCTCTCCTCCCGCGTGCGGCGCGCCTCTGGCCGGACACCCCGCGCCGCCGCCTCCCTCCGCCGGATCCGGCGGCCCCGCGTCGGCCGCGCCACCACCCGTCGTGCTGGCCCTCATGGCCGGGAGCCCCACGCCGCCACCGTCCTCCGGCGCACAGCCCACGTCGGCCACACCTCTGTCGCCGGGTCTGCCCGCCCCGGCCCCGCTGCCCCTCCTCCCGCGCCCCCTGCACCGCCGACGCTTCCTTCGCCCGCGCTGCTGCCAGGTCCGGCCGGCTCCGGCTTTGCCGGTGTCTGTCCCACGTCGATCTCCCTTCCTCCCACGTCCCAGACCACCATGCTAGGCCACGACGACGCCCTGCTGTTGCCCCTGGTTTTCTCGGTGGCACCATTGGCACGATGGTTTACAGCTAGCCGTCCGCTATCACCTCTACACTGCGTGCTCCTTCCCCTTCAGATGACGCTGCCGCCATCCTCGCTGCCACTCGTGCTGCCGTTGCGGCGGCTCGCCAGCGGGCCCAGGACGCTGCTCGTGCCCTTGAGCAGGAACAGGCGGTTGTCGACACCATCGAGCGCCAGTACGCCGAGACCTACCGTCGCCTCGCTGGCAAGGGCGTCTCGACTGGTTCTCCCATGTCCGCTCGTCACAGCGCCGACACTTTCGAGCCCGCGCCCGTCCCAGCCTCGACCCTTCGCGCCTCTCTTCACGCCCAGGCGGCGGCCCTCACCAGCATCCGGGCAACCGTCACCGACGTTCTCGCGCTGGACTCCACTCAGTATCCTCGGTGGCGCGACCAGATCCTGCAGACCCTCCGCCGCTACGCCCTCGCCGACCACGTCCTCCCCACGGTCGCTGCACCGACGGAGGATTGGCTCCTGATGGACGAAGTGGTGCTCTCTTGGATCCATGGCACCCTCACGGCCGAACTTCAGGACATCGTTCGAGTGCCGGACGATACTGCTCACCGTATCTGGGGTGCCCTTGAGGCTCAGTTCCTCGGCAACCGCCAGACTCGGATCCTGTACCTAGAGACAGCCTTCCGTCAGCTTGTGCAGGGCGACCTCTTTGTGGACGAGTACTGCCGTCAGATGAAGACGATGGCGGACACTCTCCGCACCCTCGGGGCCCCCATGACCGATGAGAGCCTCGTGCTCAACCTCCTCCGTGGTCTGAGTCCTCGCTTCGATCGCGTGGCCCCCATCCTCACCCGCATGAAGCCGTTTCCCACCTTTGCGGAGGCTAAGAACGATCTGCTTCTCGAGGAGCTTCGCCTCTCAGCCGCTGCAACCACCGCTCCCGCCACGGCCCTCTACAGCGCACCTCGGGCTACCCCCTCCGACTCCGAGGGGGGGGTCCTGCTCCCCGCACTCCGGCCCCGCTGCCCTCTGGAGCTCCGCGACAGACTGCTGGTTTCTGTAACAGCAGACATTCTCACAGTGGACAATGTTGTACACAGGGACAATTGCAAATAGAAATATAAATACAGCAGGAGTTTTGGTTCATAAAAGACTTAAGAATAGTGTGGTGGATGTAAGAAGGCAAAAAATAGGATTATCTTAGTCAAGCTTGTCGTGGATGATTTGGTCTTAGACACAATTAGTGTGTGTGCCCACCTAAGTAGGACATGATGAGAAGCTTTTCATAGAGATCTCAATAGGCATGTAGGTACAACAAATGTAGATTTTAAAGCGATTCATGGAGGTTTTGGGTATGGTAGTAGGAATCAAAAGGGAGAGAAAGTCTTGAACTTTGCAGTAGCTTTTGACCTGTTGATAGCCAAAACTTTTTTTAGGAAGAGAGGGTTCCATTTAGTGATCTATTACCACTCTAATCATATTAACCTTGTCCTCATAAGAAGAGAGGATAAACGAGCATGCTTGAATTGCAAGGCGATACCTGGATAATAAGTTGTCTCAACATAAGCTTTTGGTGGCAAACTTTCATTTCCAAGTGTGTGCCCATAGGGATAAACAAGCCCATATTGCAAGAACAAAGTGGTGGAAAATGAAAGAGGAGGTGTCATAAGTCTTCACCGAAAGGGTCATCAAAGATGGCACTTGGGAAGGAATAATATGACACAAACAACTCGTGGGAGAAGATGCCAACCTGCATTCTGAAGGTGGCCTCAGAGGTATGTGGAGCAACCGAAGGGAGTGGAGGCGAAGCTAAAAATACTTTGTGGTGGAACAAGGAAGTCCAAAGAGCTATCAAAGAGAATAAAGAATGTTACAGATGTTTATACCAAGATATGGGTGTGGACAACACAGAGAAGTACATAGTGGCAAAAAAGACCGCAAAACGAGCTATAAGCGTGGCAAAGGGTAGGATGTACGAGGATCTTTACCAACATTTGAGTACAAGGAAGTAGAGGACATATATAGGGTGGCAAGGGTCCATAAGGGAAAGACAAAGGACTTCAACCAAGTTAAGTGCATTAATGATGATTGAGAGCACCACTTGGTGAAGGAGGATGAAATCACACATAAATGACGAGAGTATTTTGATAAATTCAATGAGGAGAATGGGGGCACAATATTTTAGTTAGATGTCTCTTTTGATGACACTAATAGACGCTTTATGTGTAGGATCCAAGAATCTGAGGTTGGAGTCATGATAAGCATAAAAGGGGTAAGGCGATGGGTCCCGATGGTATCCCAATCGAGAAATGGAGATGTCTCATAGCTATAGTATGGCTAACTACGTTGTTCAACCATATCTCCGGGTCGAACAAGATGTCTGACGAGTCGAGAAATATATTGATGCCAATCTACAAGAATAAGAGAGATACTCAAAGTTGTATCGATTACCTACGAATTAAATTGATAAGCCATAATATGAGAGAGTTATCAAGCATCGTCTGAGAGATAACGTGGATCTGTATGAACCAATTTGGTTTCATACCTAAAAGTTCAACCATGGAAGCCACTTCCTTGATAAGAAAAGTGAAGGAACAGTATAGGGAGCAGAAAAAGAACCTACACATGGTTTTCATCGAGTTAGAGAAGACTTATGACAAAATACCAAGAAATTTTATGTTGTGGGCTTTGAACAAAGATAAAGTTCCAATGAAGTAAGTTGGACTCATTAAGGACATGTACAACAATGTTTTGACTAGTGTTTGGACAACTGACAGAGACATGGATAACTTCTCGATAAGAATAGGATTACATCAATCGTCAGCTTTGAGCCCTTAGCTTTTTGCCTTGGTGACAGATGGGGTAACAAGGGATATAAAATGTGATATGCCTTGGTGTATGCTTTTTGCAGGCAAGGTAGTGCTAGTTGATGAATGTTGGGCAGAAGTAAATAGAAAAGTGGACTTGTGGCGGGAGACTATAGAGTCCAAGTTTTTAGACTTAGTAGAACTAAAACCGAATAAATATGTGACTTCGATATTACTACACGAGAAAAGAGGTGTTAGTTTGAAAGGTCAAGTAGTGTCTAAGAAAGATACCTTTCGATATTTAGGATCAACGCTACAACCTACAGAGATACGGAGATATTGATGAATATGTTAGTCACACAATCAAAGCATGACAGAGGAAGTAGCGCCAAGCACCTAATGTTCTATGTGACAAGGGGTATCACAAAAGCTAAAAGGTAAGTTTTGTAGTACGATGATTAGACCTGCTATGTTGTATGGTGCAGAATGTCGGTCTACAAAAAGACAACATATTCAAAAGATAAGTGTTGTGGAAATGTGCATGTTGCGTTGAATTTGTGGCCATACAAGAAGGGACCGAATCTACAACGATAATATACGTGATAGGCTAAGGGTAGCACCAATTGAAGAAAAATTGTCCAATAATGGTTGAGATTTTGTACATGTCCAACATAGACCTACAGAGGACAAGTGCGTAGTGCGATCTTAAGACGCGGTAGTAATGGGAAGAGAGATAAGGGAAGGACGAAGTTGACATGAAAAGAGACAGTAAAAGAAGATTTGAAAGGATGAAATATACTCAAAGATTTAGCCTTTCATAGTAGCTGCATAGGAAACAACTATCCACGTGCCTGAACCATGATTTGTGGCTTTTGTCGGGTTTCAACTCTAACCTGCCCCAACTTGCTTTATTGTTGTTATTGTAATAATCAGGAAAAGAATGAATGTGTTGGAAATGATGCAATCTCCAAAATAATGAGAAAAGAGAATGAAGGTAGCAATAATCATTGTCTACTCAATTTTTTCCATTATAACTTATGTCGATGTAGTGCAAGAAGTAAATTCATATACTACCTTCACAATGGATATATCCATCACCAACAAATTTTACACCTCTCACAATAGGGCACTCACAAACACGCCCACGGAATGTATCCTGCATTTTCACATAAATGCAATTAGAACCTTTTACCCGACAAGAATTGAGGCATAATATAAGCATCATGAGCATGCACGGTGGTCAACAGATTGTACCTTGCATGCAGTAACATTATTAGCTTTGTCCAGCCAGCAACCCCCATTGTTCTCCAAACACTCATTTGTTTGAACCTCTATATTAGATAAAAAGAAGGAAATAAAAGGGTAAATGCGGTATCAGATAAGATCTACTAAGAGATATCTGCAGTAAAATGAAAGCTTACAGACCTTCGCTCAAACAAACAGCAGGCTCAGTTGTCTCCTCGAATCCTGAACAGATCGCTTTCAGGACAGCAACTTTGTCCAGCTTACCTGAAGAGAAAAACTAAACGTGACACAAACAACATCTAACCACAAAAAGATAGGCACAAGATAGTAGGCTGACCTCTGTATTGCCTGTTGTTGATGACAAGGGTTGGTAGTATTGTGACATCTCCCCTTTTACCATGACCAATCTATACAGTAAAAGCAAAGAACTAAGGATACCTTTGACCAACAATTACTCTACTACCACCTCCATCCCCCAAAAAACTTCAAGATCTAGTTGTCCTAAGCCAAACTATCTTATGTTTGACCAAGTTTATACAAAAAGTACTGACATTTATATTACCAAATAAGTATTATTAGATTCAACATGTAACATATTTTCATAGTATACTTATTAGGTTTCATAAATGTCGACAATCTTTTCTACAAACTTGGTCAAACTTAAAATAGTTTGACTTAGGATAAACCTATACATGTTTTCTGTGATGGAGATAGTAATACAAAATTTCTATGACACCAAATCAATATTATTAGATCCACGTTAAAAGAATGTTTACTTATGATTATGATTTTGAGCTTATGATTATGAATCTGTACCATATAAATGAACTATTAATGGAGTAATCAGTGGCCAAAGCCTTGTCCAAACAAATACACCTTGTAAAAAAGCAAGGAGGGAGTACTATTTATTAACACAGTCGTACTTGGGCATCTTGTTCTGCCTTTAAAATTTCGTTTTCCTCATTGGCTTCAGGGTCGCCAACACACTTGTTTATTTTCTCGATGTCCAATCCTGTTACAGGGAATTGACACAATGAATACTTAATTGGCAGCTACTTAGTCAATTAGTTGCATGCTACAAAAGGAAAAAAAATAAATGGAACTAGCAACCAACATATTAGTGACCAATTAAATATACCAAGGGACTTGATAACATCGCTGGCACAGTCATGATTGTATTTCTTATCCTTCATTGGGCACCTAAGTGCGAAATCATGCACATAATCCCACCACAGCCATGGCTTTCCAGTTTCATTAGCAATCTTGAATACACAAATTTGATGTAGATTTTGAACCACAACATTTCTTCCATCATACCCTTGACTAAAATCCTGCTCTGGGTCTGGTGCACAATATCTCCCATGATTGATGCACTGTGATTTGCATTGCTTGCTATCGACAAAAGCTTCTGGACAATACCATGTGATATAATGAGGAGTAAACTGAGTGTAACCCTTTTTCTCAAGGATTTGTGCAGTTCCTCTAAAGCTCTTCACGAAGTCCATTTGCATATCACATTTAGGACCACATTCATCATTACTGTTTGTCCAGAACTCATACTCTACACGCTCATCGGGATGGGGAAGGGATTCTCTCCAGTCTAGAAGAACGCTAAGCATATCGCCATTTTCCGCGGATTTCTTAAGGCTTTCCCCCAATTTCTTTGTTATAAGCACTGAGGGAATAGTGATGTTTTCTAGGTGCTCTTTGCCTTCTTCTGGGTTGTCCATTGTGATTAGAGGTTCCGACTTGTCATCCACAACAAGAACGGCAGCAGCTCCAGCGTTTTGTGCATTCCATGCCTTGGTTGTGAAGAAGCATTCTGCTCATTAAAAAACATAATACTCATTAGAACAAGTTTTTCTCAATCATGAGTAAGAATCCTGTAATGTGCACCAAGGAGAACTTTTGTTCACCCAAACCTTTGAATAGTACCATGTTTTGCACCAACAGAAATAACAACAATAGTTATCCAACAATTCGAGAAATGTAACAGTTTTCATGAATCAATTGTGCCTTATTTGCCATGGGAAGCGCTCCAAAAAATACGAATACATTGTGAAACAGAAAAGGTCTATACTATATTACTATCATATCTAGTAACTGGATTCTAATTAATGCTAGGAGGTAGAGCTAGACCGAACGAATCACGATAAAAGACTACCCTCACTAATTCGAGCAACCAATTTCCAGAGAACAGGTGGACAACCAAAAAATAGGTTTCTTGTCCCAAAAAAAAAAGGTTTCCAAAAATAACCAGCGCGCGCAACTGAATGGAAGAAACAAACCCAACAAAACAAAGGCCAATACAGAGAGACTCAAGGTCACCTCCGCGGTCGACGAGGACGAAGGTGGGTCGTCCCCCGGCCTGCTTGGGCTTGAACGAGATGTCGAAGCTCTGGCACGCCTTCCGGTTGGACTTTGGGTACTCGACCAATCCGTGCAGGGTGCCCCCGTACTGTGGCACCCCGAAGTTGCCGATGGCGCACTCGTACTTGCCCTTGAGCTCGTCGGGGGACGTCACCTGGATGCTGTTCTTCTCCACCACGAACCTCCCCGCCGCCGCGTCCGCCAAGGCGAGCACCACCACGACCAGCAGCGCCAGCCACGTGTGCCCCCTCATCATGCTCCCCTGGCCCCACCGGTGCACCGCCCTCCTACAGAACCTCAGCGGCCAGTGGAGTTGCTGATAAAAGCAGGGCAGAGCCCGAATCCCCGTACCGCCTGCCGGGCGGGCTGGAAATTTCGGCTCCTTGGAAGGACTCGTGTGGGGCGAAGCCGCGAATGGGGCCAGCGATGGGAGGATCGCTCGATCCAAGAGACGGATAGTGATTTCCACGACAACGAGGGCGCAGCAGCGCAGATCTACGGGCCTAGAGAAAGAGCCCTCGCGCCCAGCGGAGGACCAGTTGGAGGCGGCCGGCGAGACTAGTAGCCGAGTCCGATCGGCTGCTGCCTGCTTCTATTCTGGGTGGAGACTAGAGAGGGGGGTCTTTGGACGACCTGGAAGCAACGCCTCCGCGCGCGTGGGTGGGGGGGGGGGGGGGGGGGGGAGTCGTCGGCGCGGGCGGGCGGGCGATGTGTGGCTTGTGGGGTGGGCCAGGGTGCCGTACTCGTGTCGATGACTTGGCCTCGTGCCGGCGTGCATGGGCTGCCACAGCGTGAGGCCCTGTGCTCGGGGATCGCGTCGCATGGGTGGTAGTCTGGGTTTGGTTTTCTTGGAAAAAAATTACTCCACGTCTTCGAGATTCGAGCTTGTCAACGTCTCGTGCTCGTCGTCTCAACTGTCCACAACTGAGTTTTTTTAAGGCGAGATGGAAAAAACGTCGAAGCTAAATGGAATCAATCTTTTCGTCTACGACATATTATCTCTTAACTATATTTATACATAAAGGTTATAAATTGTATCATTAAGTTTTTTAGTTGTTTCTTATATTTGGAAAAAACGAATCAAAGGCTTTAGATTCGTGGGTTCCATACAAATATTTAAAGAAGTCTATTTGAAAGCAAATATAATAAGCTAATATATGCGGAATGCAAAAGATAAATTTGATTTATGGTGATGTGAAAAAATATAAGTGGAGAGGAAAAACGAGGCCTTACTAATAGTTAGCTGAGAGTGAGCTGCACATGGCTCCAAGACTCTAGATTAGAGAGAGAAAGGTGGACTAAATATTAAATATACAACTTATATCATAAAAAAGTTATTAAATAAATATGTTTTTAGTTGGATATATGTGATGTGGCAACATCATAGAGCTCGCTATAAACTATATTATTAGACTTGCTTGACGAACTGCGAATATGATATTAAACACGAGGCATTTATAGAGTTTATTTTTAAAAAATATAGTATTTGGTAGAAGAATAATTTATAGTCCACTTTGAATGGTTTATACAAGTTTACCGTGCACGTTTAGGCGAGCCAACAAAAACATCGGCGCAGCCGGGCAGCCAAACAAGAGGACTATTTACCAGAATAATTTACAGCCGCATTGCTTCATGGATTCGAAGCTCATCACATCGAGGCATCAAGACCTATCAGGCTACCGTTCCAAGTTTCCATTCAATATCTCGTGAAATGTATTGATATAAGAATCGGTCGCTATTGGAGTATTGATGCACCTCTATGAATGAATGAGATGCAGACAAATTTATTTAGCCGATGCATGATGGGGACGTGAAGCCGTGCCGCATGAAACACGCCCCGGTTTTCGATTACTAGAAAATTAGGCGCGTGTTGCGCGTTTTATCTGGACTCTAGCATTTTTTGTCATAATACATCGATCAAAAAAATCAAATATGTGACATAAAGGATGCAACATCTATAGATGGATTTAGTTCTAGCTGGAGTTAGGCGAGACGAGCCACGTCATCGGAGAAGATCGCTTTCCAGATGGGCCCGCAATGCGGTGCAGGATGTCTTTCTGATCTGCAATGCAGGAGGAGAAGGATCCGAAGCAGAAGATCCCTCAGCATTGAAGGTGACCAGGATGTCGAAGATGATAGCCATGGAGTCGTCGTGGATCAACGTCGCATCCTCTATCTGACGTGCCAGCTATTGATGTTTATGGCCTGACTGCGCACCACGGGGTCACCCCACGTGATGCTTTTGGGTAGGACAACATCGTTAATTGCGACTCGATGATATGTGCAAGAGCACGTTGGACTTGCACAAGGATTTATACAAGTTCAGGCCACTAGAATGCTAGCACTGAACTTCCTGTCGAGGCCGTGTATTGGAATTGCTTTGAAGTACATGGATACAAATGAGCTATGATGGTGCTAAGGTGTAGTTGATGAGGGCTAGTGTATGATGAGATAGATGTTTTCGTAGGGGCACCCTCTCAGCCTCATATAGGTGACCAGAGGGTTATCCCTTTACAAGTTATGATCACTATCTACTTTACCTATCTCCTTTTATCGTGGCATGTAGTCCTGCTTATCCAGAGTTCAATCGCTTCCTCGGTCGAGTTAACGCCAAGTGTTTAGCCCTTCAGGTGCGTAAAATCTTTTCGCCCAAGATATCAGCACTTCGGTCTACGCATGTCACACCCGAATTTAAGGGGTAAACCTAGGTACGTCTCAGATGTGTGCTAGGATCAAGTCTCACACATATGATGACTCATGGTACATAAACGAATGTCACATCTTTACTATATAATAGGAGTTCTGTACAAAATAGCTAAATAATTACATCATATGAAGACAACGATCCTCCACAACCATAGTTGGTTGGGAGACAACGACCTAGACCTCTCACGAACTCATCGCGACATCCTTTCTGCTCCTCATCTTGCAGTACATGTTTTGACCTAGGGGATGTAAGTACAACAAGGGTGAGCCCACATCCGTTCATTGCTCAACAAGTTGTGAGGAATAATGTGCATGAGCTCACTTACGGTGGGGCTCATGTGAAGTGTAAGGCTTACCAAAGAAGATGGTTAAAGCTGAGCATTGCTTTTAAAGTTGGTCAAAGTTTTATTAACGATTACTAATTATAAGTAGATATTAACCCAATTAAACAAGATATCACAATTTAATAATAAAACCCACAATGCAATGCAAATGACAGGTTAAGTTTAATTCCATAAGTTACTTATGTGAGGGTCCAAGCTGCTCGTGACCGTGAGCACGACTGATATATCAGTTTTACACTCTGCGGAGGTTACGCATCTTTACCCACAAGACATGTTTTCTGATTAGCCAGGGTTAGCTAGACCCTTAGACACTTCCAAGGTGAATGGTTAGGGATCCACTGCAAGGCCTTTACAAAGTTCTACTAGATGAGAGAACCCGCTACGGATTCTGGACCAAAGGCGATGTAGGAATCCCTCGTCTGAAAAGCTAAAAAGACTGTCCGACCCGAGGACCTCTCTACACCTGCACAACTTCACCCCGCTTGCCCCTTTCGGGAAAGGATTAACTCACACTACCTTTCCTAATTATTCAGCCAAGGGCGTCCCATTCCACTCTTGTGGTAGCACTGTTTTCCCAAGTGGTCGATCCATGTTCCACTTAATGTAATAATCTTAATATGAACAATAATTAAACCAGCAATATTAATGGAACATGCTCATAATTTAATATAACATTAATCCCAAAACAAGGTAGAGCAATAGCGAGCCTACCCAATAATTTATTTGTTTATAAGGTGTGTGGTAAACAAAACTAGAGAAACCTATTATGTCCCATCAAATTAACCTGAGCATTATGGGGGACAGATATCCCCCGGGTCCACTAGAAGGCAAGAAGGCCTCGCAAAAGGCTTTGGACCTATTGTCTTGCAAGGCCATACCTTCATGGGCCAGGGGAGAACCGATGGTAGAATGGGCCAACATGGGAAAGAAGCGAACTCAGCCCCAAGCGGCTCAGTGGATTTAAGCGCTATCCGCAGTGCCGGTCCGACTTTCCCGCGTAGGGCGACCTTGAATATCGGAGCAAACTAGGGATAGATCGACGAAATTATAGGAGGATAAGTTCAGTCGGTTCACTATTACTTAGGTACATATCGTCATCATACACGCATGTAATGCCCCACGGTCAAGTATATAAGGCCTAGGGGGGTACCCCATCATTTCCATCGACCATCTACTCAGCCCACTAGCTTTTCTCCACACAGGAGACTTCTCTTGTAACCTACCACATAAAGATCCACACCAGGAAGTAGGGTGTTACGCATCTCAAAGCGGCCTGAACCTATAGAAAATCACCTGTCGTCTTTCGTGCATCTCGCGCGAACCATTGAGTTACAGTCAACAGCACCATCATACCTAAAAGCACCGCGAGGGGTAACCCCGAGTGTGTGGTCGGGCTCCAAACACCAACAGCTGGTGCGCTAGGTAGGGGGTGTGTCGTTGATCCAAGCTAGCTCAATGGCCATCACCTCCCAGTGCAAGATCGCCCTTCGCCCTGGATCCATGTTCTGCTTCGGAACCATCTCGTCCGTAGCAGACGAAAATGGAATTCTGCACCACATAGCAGATCCATCGGGGAAAAAGTCTTCCTCGAGAGTTCCCGAGGAAGCCAGAACAAGACAACATATAGCACAACCTCCTGAAACTCGGGCAACGACCACCTCTCGCAAGCCGAGGTTCGAGAATTCGCCTGCCCGGAGGACTCGCTACCCACTTCGCCCACAAAGGAGTGGACACGGATCACAAGAAGGAAAGAAGCAAGCAATCCTAGAAAAAAGGGAGAAGTCCACCGAGTTGTCTCTCCGACACCTTCGCCCTCAAAGGAGGACGGAAAGAAACTCGTGACGACCACTCCTTTTTACCCCGACATCCTCTTCATCGGGGGAAGATTGGAATCATCTCCCATCTCCGACGACGAGCCAACCATGCCAGGAGAAGAACCACCTCAGCGAGAAGCTCGGCGACGGAGGAACAGACACCGGAATATTCGACAACATCATGAGGCTGGGGAGTAGGACCCGGCTCAACCCGTATCTCGGGATGAAGTCTCGGAAGTGGGAGAAACTCCCGACAAACGGGTCTTCAGAGAAAGGAGGAATTCTCGCCGACGAGATCGCCGGCAAGCTCAAGACCAAGATCATGAGCAAGCTGAGCAGGGTGCGAGGTTACGCCGAGAGAACCCTCTCTTCGCTCGAAACCTAAACCCTGACTTTGCTCGTGCAATGAACACGCCGAGTGAAGTCAGAGGAGTGCTGGCTCAGATAGCTGATGGCCTCCCACGGACTCTGGATGCTGAAGGCTATCGGCGGCTGCTCACTCGGGCCGCCAACCACCTTCTACCCCTCGCTCATCCCCTGGGTGACCTACGACATGCCATCAACAGTCGTTGAGATGCGCGGAGCTCTATCAACGCTTCTCGTGACCGACGACACGAAAACGAGATAAGGCGCCGGCGGGAGTACGATCGGGATCATGGCGTCCCGGCTCGAAGTCGCGCCATCCAAGTTGAGTCGATTGCAGCCTCAACTAGTGGCTCGACCCAGGGACAGTCGAGATGACCCATCACCGACTCCCCTCCTCGGGACCGGCACCATGAACATCGTCAGGAAGATACTTGTGGAGTATCCGCGCTTACTCCGCGTCTTAGGGCCATCCAGTGGCCCCCAAACTTCAAGGTCTCCAATGTCGACAAGTACAAGCCTAAGCAGGACCCGGGAGGCTAGTTAGCCGTCTATACGACAGCCACCCAGGCCACTGGGGCGACTGAAGATGTAATGACTACATATTTGCCCATCGTTCTTGGGCAGGATGCATTACAGTGGCTACGACACCTGCCACGACACTGCATCGACGACTGGAGTGACTTCAGTCGAGGTTTCATCGCCAACTTTCAGTCTCTCTTCGACAAGCCGGTGCAACCATGGGACCTCAAATCCATCAGGCACCAGGGGGACGAAACACTTCGATCATACCTCAAGAGGTTTCAGACCATGAGAAATCGCATCCCCGAGGTCACTGAGGCAGCGGTGATTGAGGACTTCTACCGAGGATCCAATGACTCGGCCTTCGTCCGAGCCATACTACAGAAAGCGTCGACCACCTCCAAATAACTGTTTCGAGAAGCAGACCTCTACATCACCGCTGACGAGCGGGCCCAAGACCTCATCGGGGGAGCAAAACCTGCACCATCGGCACCACAGCGCGACGTGAACCAGTAACCCGACAGGCATTGGGAGAAGAGTGAAAGGGAAACAGGCTTACAACTTTTCCTAATTGATTTTGGTGGTTGAATTGCCCAACACAAATAATTGGACTAACTAGTTTGCTCTAGATTATAAGTTGTACAGGTGCCAAAGGTTCACAATAGACCAATAAAATGACCAAGAAAGGGTTCAAACCAAGAGAGCCAAAGACAACCGAAGCGTGCCCTGGTCTGGCGCACCGGACTGTCCGGTGTGTCACCGGACAGTGTCCGGTGTACCAGAGAACTCAGCTCCAAACTCGTCACCTTCGGGAAAATCAGAGGGCGCTCCACTATAATTCACCGGACTGTCCGGTGGCGCACCGGACTGTCCGGTGTGCCAGCGGAGCAACGGCTACTTCAGCGCCAACGGTCACCTGCAACGCATTCAATGCGCTACAGTGCGCGCCAAAGTCAGAGCAGCGTCAGAAGGTGCACTGGATAGTCTACAGTACTTGTCCGGTGCACCACCGGACAGCCAGAAGACCCCACATGTCAGAGCTCTAACAGTCGAACCCTAACGGCCGGGTGACGTGGCTGGCGCACCGGACAATGTCCAGTGGCGCACCGGACTGTCCGGTGCGCCCGTCGACAGCCGCCTCCACCAAACGGCTAGTTTGGTGGTTGGGGCTATAAATACCCCAACCACCCCACCATTCATTGCATCCAAGTTTTCCACCTTCCAACACCTTATAAGAGCTATAGCATTCAATTCTAGACACAACCAAAGAGATCAAATCCTCTCCCAAGTCCGGAATCACTCCAAATCAAATAGTGACTAGAGAGAGTGACATTTGTGTTCATTTGAGCTCTTGCGCTTGGATTGCTTCTTTTCTTTCTCATTCTTCTTGTGATCAACTCAATTGTAACCGAGGCAAGAGACACCAATTGTGTGGTGGTCCTTGCGGGGACTTAGTGTCCCGTGTGATTGAGAAGAAAAGCTCACTCGGTCTAAGTGACCGTTTGAGAGAGGGAAAGGGTTGAAAAAGACCCGGTCTTTGTGACCACCTCAACGGGGAGTAGGTTTGCAAGAACCGAACCTCGGTAAAACAAATCCTTGTGTCTCACTCTTTATTTGCTTGCGATTTGTTTTTCACCCTCTCTCTCGGACTCGCTTATATTTCTAACGCTAACCCGACTTGTAGTTGTGCTTAAACTTTGTAAATTTTAGATTCGCCCTATTCACCCCCCTCTAGGCAACTTTCAAAGAGGCCTCGTGAGGAGGTCCATGCCGCCAGACCACCCGTCGCTCGTGCCCGAGGGGCACCCCATGGAGGCGAGCAGACACTGGACGACATCCTCGACGCCCAATGCCCGTACCACATAGACATGCGCCACACCTTGCGGAACTGCCGAGACTTCAAGCATTCCGTCAGGAATGGCCGACCATTCCAGCCTCTACCACCTCCCCCACCGCGAGGAGGGCCTGGCGAGCCCAGGCAACCTTAGCAACAAGAAGGGGGAGGAGGTGGGGCATTCCCACGCGTTGACGGGGAGGTCAACGTCATCTTCGGAGGACACGGGTCACAGGAGAATAGAAGGCAGCAAAAGCTCAATGATCGGCGAGTTCTGGTGGCAACCACCGGCGCTCTAACTCCATATCGGTGGTCGGAGGACGCAATCACCTTCAGTCAAGCAGATCAATAGCTTAACTTCGACCATCCTGGCAAGTACCCGCTCCTCGTCGATTCGGTGATCTGAGAGAGCAGTGTAAAGAAAGTACTGGTGGACGGGGGAAGCAACATCAACGTTACCTTCCCCCAGATGCTCCTGGGCTTAGGGGTCACACTCAAAGACCTCACCGAGTCAGACACCCCTTTCTTCGGCATTGTGCCGACCGAAGGAGAGTACCCGCTCAGTCACATCTACATGCCCGTCACCTTCGGAACTCCGGAAAACTATAGAACCGAGTTTCTAAGGTTCGAGGTGGCGAGTTTCGACTGTGGGTACAACGCCATCATCGGCAGGTCGGGATTGGCGAAATTTGTGGCTATTCCGCACTATTCTTACATGATATTGAAGATGCCAGGACCACAAGGAATCATCACCATGCACGCTGACTTCCAAGGAACCGCAGAATGCTTCCGGGGAGCCATTCAGGCGGCCCTCACTACTAGACCACCGACGACTTCCTCCACGCAGGCGAACACAAAGCCTGAGGGAGACCTCGTGATACCCACAAATGAAGCTCAAGCCGTGACCTCTATGCGGCCGACTGAAGAGACAAAGAGGATCAACCTAGGGTTTGCTAATGAACGCAAAACCGCCATCATCAGTTCCAGCCTCGACGACAAATAGGAAAGCGCGCTCGTCCGGGTCCTGCAAGATAACCGAGACGTATTCGCATGGCAACCTGCGGATATGCCAGGAGTCCCGAGAGAACTGGTCGAGCACAAATTGAAGGTCTATCCTCAAGCGAGGCCGATTTGACAGAAGCTGTGTTGTTTCACGCCTAACAAGAGAGAAGCTATTCGCGCCGAGTTAGCTCGCTTAGTGGCGGCAGGGTTCATTAGAGAAGTGCTACACCCTGAGTGGCTGGCAAATCCTGTTCTTGTACTCAAAAAGAATAAAGTGGATTGGCACATGTGTGTCGACTATACCGATCTCAACAAACACTGTCTGAAGCCTAGAATAGATCAGGTGGTTGATTCGACTACCGGGGGGTGCTCTATGTTATCCTTCCTAGACTGCTATTTTGGATACCATCAGATCAGCTTGGCAAAACAAGATGAAGGGAAAACGACATTCATCACCCCGTTTGGAGCCTTCTGCTATACCTCCATGTCGTTCGGCCTCAAGAACGCAGGAGCGACCTACCAGAGAGCTATTCAAACATGCTTAGCCGATCACTAGGGCAAGCGGGTGGAAGCTTACGTCAATGATGTGGTTATCAAAACAGAAAACTTAGAAAACTTTATCGAAGATTTGCAGCTGGTCTTCAACAGTTTGAGACGATACCGGTGGAAGCTCAATCCAAAAAAGTGTGTCTTCGGAGTACCAGCAGGAAAATTACTCGGATTCATTATCAGCCATCGGGGAATCGAAGCCAACCTAGAGAAAATCAAGGCCATCATGAGAATTGTCAGTGTTTCGAAACCCGGGGGGGTCCCTGGACCGACGAGTGAATTGTCGCCGCGTGCCCCAGCCCAGATGGGTCGATGTGAGGCAGAACGCAAAGGGGGGAAAGGAAGCAGCCGGAGGGAGGCAGGCGTGAGAGAGCGGATCCCGCGGCCTTCGTGTTAGCCCCGCGCCTGAGTCGGGTGCGCTTGCAGTAGGGGGATACAAGCGTCCACGCGGGAGTGGGAGCGAGCGGCCTTGCGCGAGCGCCGTCCCGTCCTTCTCCGCGCGGGCCAACCCTCTGTAAGAGGGCCCTGGTCCTTCCTTTTATAGGCGTAAGGAGAGGATCCAGGTGTACAATGGGGTGTGTAGCAATGTGCTAACGTGTCTAGCGGTGGTGAGCTAGCGCCCTAAGTACATGCCATCGTGGCAGCCGGAGAGGTCTTGGCACCCGGTTCGTGTGGTGTCGTGGCCGTCGGAGGAGCGCTGGAGCCTGGCGGAAGGACAGCTGTTGGGGCTGTTGAATCCTTGCTGACGTCCTCTTACTTCCGTAAGGGGACCGAGAGCCGCCGTCGTCACAGAGCGTGCGGGGCGCCATCATTGCCTATCTGGCGGAGCGAGCCAGATGGGACGCCGGTCTTGTTCCCCGTAGCTTGAGTCAACTTGGGGTAGGGTAATGATGGCGCCTCCTGTCGACATGGTCGGTCCGCGCCCTAGGTTGGGCGATGTGGAGGCTCCTCCGAGGTCGAGGTCAAGTCTGTCTTCCGTGGCCGTGGTCGAGTCCGAGCCCCTGGGTCGGGCGAGGCGGAGACCGTCGGCTGAGGCCAGGGCTGAGTCCGAGCCCTGGGGTCGGGCGAAGCGAAGTCCGTCGTCTCCTGGGGTCGAGCCCATGTCCGAGCCCTGGGGTCGGGCGGAGCGGAGTTCGCCGTCTTCCGGGGCTGAGCCCGAGTCCGAGCCCTGGGTCGGGCGGAGCGGAGTTCACCGTCTTCCGGGGCTGAGCCCGAGTCCGAGCCCTGGGTCGGGCGGAGCGGAGTTCGCCGTCTTCCGGGGCTGAGCCCGAGTCCGAGCCCTGGGTCGGGCGGAGCGGAGTTCGCCGTCTTTCGGGGCTGAGCCCGAGTCCGAGCCCTAGGGTCGGGCGAGGCGGAGTTTCCTATGATGCCCGAGGCCGGCCTTGGCTGCTGTCAGCCTCACTCTGTCGGGTGGCTCAGCAGTCGGAGCGGCGCAGGCGGCGCTGTCCTCTTGTCAGACCGGTCAGTATAGCGGCGAAGTGACTGCGGTCACTTCTGCTCTATCGACTGGAGGGCGTGCGTCAGGATAAAGGTGTCAGGCCACCTTTGCATTAAATGCCCCTGCGATTTGGTCGGTCGGCGTGGCGATGTGGCCAAGGTTGCTTCTCGGTGAAGACTGGGCCTCGGGCGAGCTGACATTGTGCCCGTTGTTGGAGGGGGGTCCTCGGGCAAGACGTAGGTTCTCCTGGTTCGGCTTCCCTTGCCCGAGGCTAAGCTCGGGCGAGGCACGATCGTGTCCCTTGAATGGACCGATCCTTGATTTAATCGCACCCATCAGGCCTTTGCAGCTTTGTGCTGATGGGGGTTACCAGCTGAGATTTAGAGGTCTTGAGGGTACCCCTAATTATGGTCCCCGACAGTAGCCCCCGAGCCTCCAAGGGGGTACTAATACTCGCTTGGAGGCTTTTGCCACACTTTTTTGCAAGGGGACCAGCCTTTTTCGGTTGCATTCTGTTCCGATGGGTGCGCGCGAGCGCACCCGCCGGGTGTAGCCCCCGAGGCCTCGGAGGAGTAGTTTTACTCCTTTGAGGTCTTAGTGCGTTTCGCAACACTTCGGCTGGTCTAGTTGGTCCCTCATGCGAGCTGGCCGTAGCCCGAGTGCACAGTCGGGTCCCAAGTTCTCGGGCTAGTATGTTGACGCTGTCAACGGTTTGGCCGGAGCCGGGTTTGCGAGAGCAGCCCCCGAGCCTCTGCACAGGGCGAGAGGACGATCAGGGACAGACTCGACATTTTTACATACGCCCCTGCGTCGCCTTTCCGCAAGGAGGAGGGGGGAAAGCGCCATGTTGCCCTCAGGTGGCGCCGAACATGGTGTCTCCGGTGAGCTGCTGGCGGGTAATCCGAGCGGACGTCCGTGCCCCATTTGTTAGGGGTCGGCTAGAGGCCTAGAGGCGCGCCCAAAAGTACCTGCGGGTGATCTGCCGGACCCGGTCCCCTGTCGACGGGGTCCAAGGGCTCGATGCCTCCCTCTGATGGGATTCCGTTACAAGATCGTTCCCGCTGGTCTTGGAAATGTCCTAGGGTACCTCGGGAGCGTAGCCTGAGCCTTGGTTATGTATCGAACGTACCCATGGTCATCCCTCGCTCTGTGTCTGAGGCGACTGTGAACCCTTCGAGGGCCAGCCTACGAACCCCTGATCAGTAGTGGGCGCGGAGCTCGAGTGGCCTGAGGCGGCCGTTGAACCCTTCGAGGGGCCGGCCGTCGAACCTCTGACCAGTAGTGGGCGCAGAACCCAATCGATCTAAGGCGGCCATTGAACCCCTCCGAGGGGCCGGCCTTCGAACCTCTGATCAGTAGGGAGGCTCGAAGCCTGTTTCCTTCACGGAGAAGGGTCCTTTTCGGGGTGTCCCCCTTTCCCGGTCCCTGTTGTAAGAGAGAGAAAGAGGAAAAGGAAAAGGACACGAAATCGAATGACGCGGCGTACCTTTTTTTTGACGCGGTCATTGTGGCGAAGGCGAAGCGTCGCTTGCTTCTCCCGCCTGAGGCGCCGCCTGTCCCGCCGCGGAGTTAATGTGATGGGGCGAGCGGTTCGTGGGGCGGCCGTTGCGCGTGCGCGAGCCGTTCGAGGAACGGATCACGGGCGCGCCGTCTTCACGCCGTGAGAGAGGGCTCCCCCGCTGCCCCTGGATGGGACGTGAGCTTGGCTGACGACGTGACCGATGCTTCTGCCCGCCTGTCACCGCCATTACTGCCGGCCCAATTTTGACCGCCTTTGACCGTCGCGCTTGGCTGGCACTGTAGGGTTGCCTCGAGTCGCGGTATTGACTCCGCAGTCGAGGAGGCGCGGTAGTGGCGTGAGTGGCGGTGCAGTTGCTCACACGTAGCAACCGGCGCACCGGTTGCATGACGCGTGGGCCTGGACCTCCATGCTGGGCTTGTTGGAGTCGAAGGGGCGCGCCCACTTGGCACGGTTGCATGCCGCATGCATGGCTGTCCGCCCTTTCACCCGCTGGTCTAGGCGAAAGTGGAGGAGTGCTTGTAACCGCTGGGTGGTTGCATGCACCGCGCGCGTGGCGGTTTGGCTTCTTCTCCCCTGGACCGGCTTGCATGACGAGTGTGACCCAGCCCCCGCGCCGTGGGGGGGAGAATCTTGGAGCGCGTCGGAGAAGACTCGACCCGCAACGGCTGAGGGCGCAAGTGGGGAGAGTCGCCTTTAAAAGGGGGGCGACCCCTTTGGAGGGCAACCATGTCTTCGCGCTCCCCACATGCATCGTGTCTTCCCACCTTCCGAGCCCCTGGGCGGGGGACGCCCGGAATCCTTCCGTCTTGTCGTCGGAGGAACGCAACTTCGTGGAAGTTGGTACCTTTCAGCCATTGTTCGGCTTCAAGGATTTTCATCATGCAGCCCGGTTGCATCCCCTCGCCGGTGGTCACCCAAGACGGTGACCACTAGCTTGATGGTGGGGAGAAGCGAACCGGGCTGCGGCCTCCGCCCCGCCCCCAGCTTCAAGGATCTTCATCATCCTTGCTGGGGCGGAGGGTGAGGCGAGTCGGGGGCCACCTCCGCATGGGTCGGTAACCCTTTTCTTCCCCCGGCGTCTGGGGGAGAAAGGCATCTTCCAGCTCCGCGGAGGCTTCCCTCAGCCATGCCGGGGTAGGCGGACCGTCGCTGCTCAGCCAGGGTGCAGCATTCCGTCCTTCGTCCGGACGATGGTCGCACCACGTGCGGGCCGACCACGTCCAGGCCTTCCTCGCGCCGACAGCCGCATCAGTGGGTCGCCCAGCACGTCGTGTGCCGCGAGGGCGGCGCTCATGTTCTGGGCGACTCCGGCAAGGGCGTGGACCTGCCGGTGCGCTTTGAGGCGTCCGGCGCCCGCTGGCGCGGCGTTGAGGTGGTGGCAGCCGGAGAAGGCTTCTCTGCCAATGAGATTGCCAACTCCGCCTGTACCCCCGGGTCTCCGTCTCCTGGCTTGAATGGTTGGTTCTCGTCCTTTGTGAGCGAGAGCCCTCCCGCCGTAGCACCCGCCTGGAAGCCACTGCTGAAGCTGCTTCGCTGCCCGGGGCGGAGGTCGTCGTCGCTGCTGCCGGAACGGGCGACGGCGAGCCACCCGTCGGTCTTCTGTTGCTCCGCAGGCCCCCCAATCGCGTGGGGTTGTTCGTACCTGCGGAGGTGGAACCGGAGTTCCGTTTGTAAATGGCACCTTGAATGCCGGTGTTTTGTTCATTGCGGCTGTCGAGGCTTGAACGTGTATGTATTTTCGGCACGGAGCCGTGTTTTTTCTTCATTTCGAGCACTAAGACTCGCCTTGTTGATTATCTGAACCGCTTCACCGAGCGTGAGTTGCCTCGTGCAAAGGTGACGAGTGAGGTATCCATATCCCGGAGGCGTAGGAGTTCCTCGGCTCGGTCGGCCTTGCTGTCCAAGGCCCCTCTTGCTTAGTTAAAGGAACCCCTCGGCCGCCCTTCGATGAGCCGAAGCCGGAGGTAGCGGTGTCAGCATGGACGGAGGCAGAGTTGGCTTCGAAAGGGAGGTGTGGTTGGCCAGAGCCTGGCCGGGTCGTCCACTGGCGGAGCCGACGCCGGGGTTGAGCTGCCGAGGCCACAAGCCGAGCTAATGTCTTTGAGGGTCAGCTGGCCGAGGCCTCGGGGTGGCCGGCCGAGCCGCCTGCTCGGGCCGGATTCTCGAAGAATACCCTGGCGGCGATGGCCCGGGTGTGGTGCTGATGTCGTCCTTCAGAGTGGGGGCCCTCCGACCGTGTCGCCGTCCGAGGCTAGGTCAGACCCCGCCGAAGGTGTAGTTGATGCCGAGGGTGCTGCTGCCCCCTTCGGCTGTCGACGTCCGAGCCTGCAGGATCAGGTTGTCTTGTAGTGTGTGTATGTTTTCTGCGGCCGCCGAGGCCTAAACACACCGTCGTCGTGTTGTAAAGCTGCGTTTCTTTTCCTCTTGTTTCGAGTATCCGGACTCATTTGTCGGTAATAGAATTGTTTGTGCGGGCGAGAGTTGCTTTTCACGGAAGGCGATGAGTGAGGTATCCGTATCCCGGAGGCGTAGGAATCCCTCGGCTTGGTCGGCCTTGCCGCTTACGCGCTCTCTTACTCATCATAGGGTTCTGTTACCGACGCAGTCGAGAAGGTCCAAAAAATCATTTCGGCAGAGGAGCTCTCGAGCATGAAGACTTGTTCGGTCCGCGGAGTCACTTATCCGAACGCGAGTTACTTATCGCAGAAGGTGATGAGTGAGGTATCCGTATCCCGGAGGCGTAGGAGTCCCTCGGCTCGGTCAGCCTTGGCTGCTTACGTGTACTCCGTCGTTTTCAGGATCCACTTTTGAAGTAGTCGAAGAGCACGAAAGGCATTCTGGCAGAAAAGATTTTTTTTCTTTTTTCGAGGAAAATTTTGACGCAGAGGGGGTTGCCCCCTTCTAGCCCCCGAGGGAGGGTCGGGCTTTGCCGAGGCAAGGCTGACCCTTCCTTGATGACCAGACTTGGTGTGTGAACGAAGTATACGAGCAACTTGAAAGCATCTTAAGGGTAGAAGCGACATAGCTGTTGGATGTTCCAGGCGTTGCTGTAGACCTCGCCTTGGCTGTTGGCCAGCTTGTACGTTCCGGGCTTCAAGACCTTGGCGATGATGAACGGCCCTTCCCAGGGAGGCGTGAGTTTGTGCCGCCCTCGGGCGTCTTGTCACAGCCGAAGCACCAGGTCGCCCACCTGGAGGTCTCGGGACCTAACCCCTCGGGCGTGGTAGCATCGCAGGGACTGCTGGTACCGCGCCGAGTGTAGTAAGGCCATGTCCCGAGCCTCCTCCAGCTGGTCCAGTGAGTCTTCTCGGTTGACTTGGTTGCTTTGGTCGGTGTAGGCCCTCGCCCTCGGGGAACCGTACTCTAGGTCTGTGGGCAAGATGGCCTCGGCCCCATAGACTATAAAGAATGGTGTGAAGCCCGTGGCTCGGCTCGGCGTTGTCCTCAGACTCCAGACCACCGAGGGGAGTTCCTTCATGCACCACTTGCCGAACTTGTTGTGGTCGTTGTAGATCCGAGGCTTGAGTCCTTGCAGGATCATGCCGTTGGCCCGCTCCACTTGCCCATTCGTCATGGGGTGTGCCACGGCAGCCTAGTCCACCCAGATGTGGTGATCCTCGCAGAAGTCCAGGAACTTTCTGCCGGTGAACTGGGTACCGTTGTCGGTGATGATGGAGTTCGGGACCCCAAAGCGATGGATGATGTTGGTGAAGAACGCCACCGCCTGTTCGGACCTAATGCTGTTTAGGGGTCGGACCTCGATCCACTTGGAGAATTTGTCGATGGCGACCAACAGGTGCGTGTAGCCCCCGGGTGCTTTCTGCAAGGGGCCAACGAGGTCCAGACCCCACACAGAAAACGGCCAGGTGATGGGTATGGTCTGCAGAGCCTGAGCGGGCAGGTGGGTCTGCCTCGCGTAGAACTGACACCCTTCGCAGGTGCGGACAATTCTAGTAGCGTCGGCCACCGCCGTCGGCCAGTAGAATCCTTGTCGGAAGGCGTTTCCAACAAGGGTTCGAGGTGCTGTGTGATGTCCGCAAGCCCCCGAGTGTATCTCTTGCAAGAGCTCCTGGCCTTCGGCGATGGAAATGCATCGCTGGAGGATGCCTGAGGGGCTGCGGTGATAGAGCTCCTTCCCATCTCCCAGCAAGACGAAAGACTTGGCGCGCCGCGCCAACCGCCGAGCTTCGGCTTGGTCGAGGGGTAGCTCCCCTCGGTGGAGATATTGCAGGTACGGGGTCTGCCAGCTTTGATTAGGCGTGACCTTGCTCGGCCCCCCCTCGACGCGCAGTGCCTCACCCTCGGGGGCCGAGGGTACCTCGGGCTGAGCCGAGGGTACCTCGGACCGTGCCGAGGGTGCCTCGGACTGGGCCGAGGGTACCTCGGACTGAGCCGAGGGTGCCTCGGGCGGAGCCGAAGGTGCCTCGGGCTCGGGCGTGTCCTCGGTCTTGACGGAGGGTTGATGCAGGTCTCGGGAGAATACGTCCGGGGGAACTGTTGTTCGTCCTGAGGCTATTTTAGCCAGCTCGTCCGCAGTCTCGTTGTAGCGTCGGGCGATGTGGTTGAGCTCGAGCCCGTAGAACTTGTCTTCCAGGCGCCGAACCTCATCGCAGTAGGCTTCCATCTTTGGGTCACGGCAGTGGGAGTTCTTCATGACTTGGTCGATGACGAGCTGCGAGTCACCGCGAGCGTTGAGGCGTCGGACCCCTAGCTCGATGGCGATTTGCAACCCGTTTATCAGAGCCTCGTACTCAGCCACGTTGTTGGACGCCGGGAAGTGGAGACGTAGTACGTAGCGTAGGTGCTTCCCGAGGGGCAAGACGAAGAGGAGGCCTGCGCCGGCCCCCGTCTTCATCAGCGACCCATCGAAAAATATGGTCCAGAGCTCCGGTTGGATCGGAGCCGTCGGGAGCTGGGTGTCGGCCCATTCAGCCACGAAGTCAGCCAAGACCTGTGACTTGATGGCCTTCCGAGGGGCGAACGAGATCGTCTCACCCATGATCTCCACCGCCCACTTCGCAATTCTACCCGAGGCCTCCCGGGACTGGATGATCTCTCCCAGAGGGAAGGATGACACCACAGTCACCGGATGAGACTCGAAGTAGTGTCGCAACTTCCGCCGTGTCAGGATCACCGCGTACAGTAGCTTCTGGATTTGTGGGTAGAGGATCTTGGTCTTGGATAGTACCTCACTGATGAAGTAGACTGGCCTCTGGACGGGCAAAGCATGCCCTTCTTCTCGTCTCTCAACCACGATCGCGGCGCTAACCACCTGGGTGGTTGCGGCGACGTAGATCAAGAGGGCTTCTCCGGCAGCGGGGGGCACCAAGATGGGCGCATTCGTGTGGAGCGCCTTCAGGTTCCCGAGGGCTTCCTCGGCCTCGGGGGTCCAAGCGAAGCACTCAGCTTTCCTTAAGAGGCGGTACAGAGGCAGACCTCTTTCGCTGAGGCGGGAGATGAAGCGACTCAGAGCCGCGAGACATCCCATGACCCTCTGTACGCCTTTCAAGTCCTTGATTGGCCCCATGCTGGTGATGGCTGCAATCTTCTTCGGGTTGGCTTCGATGCCCCGCTCGGAGACGATGAACCCCAAGAGCATGCCTCGGGGGACCCCGAAGACACACTTTTCGGGATTAAGCTTCACGCCTTTCGCCTTGAGACATCGGAATGTCGCTTCAAGGTCGGAAAGGAAGTCGGAGGCTTTCCTCGTCTTGACTACGATGTCATCGATGTAGGCCTCGACCGTTCGGCCGATGTGTTCGCCAAACACATGGTTCATGCATCGCTGGTACGTTGCCCCCGCATTCCTCAAACCAAACGGCATTGTAACATAGCAGTACATGCCGAAGGGTGTGATGAATGAAGTGGCGAGCTGGTCGGACTCTTTCATCCTGATCTGATGATACCCTGAGTAGGCGTCGAGGAAAGACAGGGTTTCGCACCCAGCAGTGGAATCCACGATCTGATCGATGCGAGGCAGAGGGTAGGACTGGGCATTCGGGTATACCTGAAATTTCGGGTCGAGTTGTTCAGGTTTTAAATAATTCGGGTATTCAATAGTCAAACCCAAACTCGACCCGATTTTTTCGGGTACCCGAAAATTCGGGTACCAAAAAAATCGGGTTCGGGTAATTTACAGTTACCCGATTAAATAGAGGCATGCTACTATTCCTTGCATCCAGACATCCCACCTGTGGCAGCTGCTCGACGGCGGCAGTGTCAGGACGGCGCCATGGTGGACCATGGACTGGTGCTCGACGGCGGCAGCTGCTGCTAGCTAGGGTTGGGAAACCCTAGACTACTGGACCTGGATGGGTAGGACGGTTGGTCGGCTACTCGGCTGGAGCCTTGCCGCATGCCGCCTTGGGCTGTAATGTTGGCTGTTGCCTACTTGCCTGTTGGCTGCACCGCATGTCCACATGGGCCTTGCGTGGTTGGCTGGTTGCCGATTGGGCCTTGGCTGCTTGACGACTTGAGTGTTTCTCCTGTATTCGGGTACCCATTTATTATTTGGGTACCGGATAATTGAAACCGAAATTTGCTATAAAATTTCGGGTACCGGGAGGTTCTACCCAAATTAGATTTTGGGCTTTCCGGGTTCGGGCTTTTCGGGTTTGGGTTTTTCGGGTTCGGGATTCGGGTATCGGGTTTTATGCCCAGTCCTAGCAGAGGGTAGGGAACCTTCGGACATGCTTTGTTTAGACCAGTGTAGTCTACACACATCCGCCATTTCCCCCCTTTCTTTCTCACAAGCACAGGGTTGGCAAGCCATTCGGGATGGAATACCTCTTTGATGAACCCTGCCGCCAGTAGCTTGCGGATCTCCTCGCCTATGGCCCTGCGCTTTTCTTCGTCGAATCGGCACAGAGGTTGCTTCACGGGTCGGGCCCCAGCTCGAATATCCAGAGGGTGCTCGGCATGTCCGAGGGACTCCACGCGAAAACGTCGGCGTTCGCGCGGAGAAAGTCGACGAGCACTGCTTCCTATTTGGGGTCGAGCTCGGAACCGTTCCGGATCTGCTTGGAGGCGTCGTTGCGGGGGTCGAGAGGGACGGACTTGACCGTCTCCGCCGGTTCGAAGTTGCCGGCGTGGCGCTTCACGTTGGGCGCCTCCCTAGAGAGGCTCTCCAGGTCAGCGATGAGGGCCTCGGATTCGGCGACGGCCTCGGCGTACTCCACGCACTCCACGCACTCCACATCGCATTCGTATGCGTGTCGGTACGTGGGCCCGACGGTGATGACCCCGTTGGGGCCCGACATCTTGAGCTTGAGGTAGGTGTAGTTGGGGACGACCATGAACTTGGCGTAGCATGGCCTCCCCAGCACTGCGTGGTAGGCTCCTTGAAACCTGACCACTTCGAACGTGAGGGTCTCCTTTCGAAAGTTGGAGGGCGTCCCGAAGCAGACGGGTAGGTCGAGTTGTCCGAGGGGATGAACGCGCTTCCCGGGGACGATCCCGTGGAAAGGCGCAGCGCCCGTCCAGACCGAGGACAGATCGATCCGTAGGAGCCCGAGGGTCTCGGCGTAGATGATGTTGAGGCTGCTGCCTCCGTCCATGAGGACCTTGGTGAGTTTGACGTTGCCGATGATGGGGTCGACAACGAGTGGGTATCTCCCCGGGCTCGGCACGTAGTCTGAATGGTCGGCCTGGTCGAAGGTGATGGGCTTGTCGGACCAGTCTAGGTAGACTGGCGCCGCCACCTTTACTGAGCAGACCTCCCGACGCTCTTGCTTGCGGTGCCAAGCCGAGGCGTTCGCCACTTGCCCGCCATAGATCATGAAGCAGTCGTGGACCTCGAGGAACCCTCCTGCCTTGCGATCTTCCTCCTTTGCGTCGTCGAGGGCCTTGCCACCCTCCGCGGGTGGCCCGGCCTTGTGGAAGTGCCGTCGAAGCATGGCACACTCCTCAAGGGTGTGCTTGACGGGCCCCTGATGATAGGGGCACGACTCCTTGAGCATCTTGTCGAAGAGGTTGGCACCTCCGGGAGGTTTCCGAGGGTTCTTGTACTCGGCGGCGGTGACAAGGTCCACGTCGGCGGTGTCGCGTTTCACTTGCGACTTCTTCTTGCCTTTCTTCTTGGCGCCACGCTGAGTTGACGCCTCGGGAGCATCTTCCGGTGGGCGGCCCTGGGGCTGCTTGTCTTTCCGGAAAATGGCCTCAACCGCCTCCTGGCCAGAGGCGAACTTGGTGGCGATGTCCATCAGCTCGCTCGCCCTGGTGGGGGTCTTGCGACCCAGCTTGCTCACCAGGTCGCGACAGGTGGTGCCGGCGAGGAACGCGTCAATGACATCTGAATCGGTGACGTTGGGTAGCTCTGTGCGCTGCTTCGAGAATCGCCGGATGTAGTCCCGGAGAGGCTCTCCCGGCTGCTGGCGGCAGCTTCGGAGATCCCAGGAGTTCCCAGGGCGCACGTACGTGCCCTGGAAATTGCCGGCGAAGGCTTGGACCAGGTCGTCCCAGTTGGAGATCTGCCCCGGGGGCAGGTGCTCCAGCCATGCTCGAGCGGTGTCGAAGAGGAACAGGGGGAGGTTGCGGATGATGAGGTTGTCATCGTCCGTTCCACCCAGTTGGCAGGCCAGCCGATAGTCTGCGAGCCACAGTTCCGGTCTCGTCTCCCCCGAGTACTTTGTGATAGTAGTCGGGGTTCGGAACTGGGTCGGGAACGGTGCCCGTCGTATGGCGCGGCTGAAAGCCTGCGGACCGGGTGGTTCGGGCGAAGGACTCCGATCCTTCCCGCTATCGTAGCGTCCCCCATGCCTGGGGTGGTAGCCTCGGCGCGCCCTGTCGTCGAGGTGGGCCCGACGACCGTGATGATGGCGCTCGTTGCCGAGGCGACCCGGGGCCGCAGGCGCTGTGTTGCGCGTGCGCCCGGAGTGGACCGAGGCTTCCCGCATGAATCGAGAAGTCGCGACGCGATGTTCCGAGGGGAACCCCTGCCTTCAGGAGGCAGAGCTTTCGGCCCGTTGGACCGCGGCGTCCTCCAGGAGATTCTTGAGCTCTCCCTGGATACGTCGCCCCTCGGTGGTTGATGGCTCCGGCATCGCGTGGAGGAGTATTGCAGCTGCAGCCAGGTTCTGGCCGACTCCGCTGGAATCCGGTGGCGGCCTCACCCTGACGTCGTCAGCGATGCGGTGCTGGATGTCCTGGGGGAGATGACGCGCTTCTCCGGCCGGGGGTTGGATCACCCATTCCTGCCCGATGTCCCGGCGGATCGGCGCAAGCATTCCTGCTCCCTCGTCGAGCCTGGCCTGCCTCTCGCGGATTTGCTCGAGCTGTGGGTCAGGACCCCCCGCCGGGACGGGGACCATAGCTAGCTCCCGAAGGATGTCAACGCGAGGCGCGGGCCTAGGGGGATCACCGTTTTCCGGCATACCAAGATGGTTGCCTTCGGCGGGACCCCCTAGATCGACGTGGAAACATTCACGACTTGGGCCGCGGTCCTCATTGTCGAGGCCGCGGCTGCCGTCGGAACAGTCGGAAAGGCAGTAGTCACATGCGGTCATGAAGTCCCGCACGGCACTGGGGTTACCAAGTCCGGAGAAATCCCAACAGAGGTCGGGCTCACCATCTTCCTCGGACCTCGAGGGCTCGTAGGTCGAGTCGGCCGTCAGTCGGTCCCAGGGTGACCGCACACGATACCCCAGAGGGTCTGGACTCGCCTCTATGAAAGTGCTCACCGAAGCGGAGTCGCTTGGTGGGTCGAGGCCGAACCCAAAAGACGCGAGATGGGAATCGGTCGGTACATTTCGGTCGACGGTCGGTGACGAGGTCACGTCTGGGACTGACTGCACCGTTGTCTCAGGTACGAGGGTGACGCCCAGCAAGTCCTTCGCGAGCGTGCTGGCGTCGTGCGTTTGCTTGAGATCGGCGCGTTGTGGGGAGGCGGCGCTCGTCTTCGTCTCAGACGCGAGATCGATGCCCGACGCGCCCTCCGTTGGGGCGCCGGCGCCGTCGACTCGCTCGACAGCCAACGAGGTGCCGCTTCCCGCTTGGCCTTGGTTGCCCCGCCTCCTCCTCCGTCGGCGGGGGAGGGGAGGGGATGGGACAAGCCCGAATGTCGTCCTTCCACCACGTGGGGAAGGCGTCGTCGATTTCCCCGCCGGCGAGCGGGTTGTCGACCGCCATTGTCGCTGTCGCACGGCGGGGGAAGGAGTATCATGTCGTAGCTTCCGTCGAGGGACATGAACTCAAGATTCCCGAAACGGAGCACTGTCCCGGGCTGGAAAGGTTGCTGGAGACTGCCCATCTGGAGCTTGACGGGAAGCTGTTCGTCAACACGCAGCTGGCCCCTACCTGGCGCGCCAAATGTCGATGTTTCGAAACCCGGGGGGTCCCTGGACCCACGAGTGAATTGTCGCCGCGTGCCCCAGCCTAGATGGGTCGACGCGAGGCGGAACGCAAAGGGGGGAAAGGAAGCAGCCGGAGGGAGGCAGGCGTGAGAGAGCGGATCCCGCGGCCTTCATGTTAGCCCCGCGCCTGAGTCAGGTGCGCTTGCAGTAGGGGGATACAAGCGTCCACGCGGGAGTGGGAGCGAGCGGCCTTGCGTGAGCGCCGTCCCGTCCTTCTCCGCGCGGGCCAACCCTCTGTAAGAGGGCCCTGGTCCTTCCTTTTATAGGCGTAAGGAGAGGATCCAGGTATACAATGGGGTGTGTAGCAATGTGCTAATGTGTCTAGCGGTGGTGAGCTAGCGCCCTAAGTACATGCCATCGTGGCAGCCGGAGAGGTCTTGGCACCCGGTTCGTGTGGTGTCGTGGCCGTTGGAGGAGCGCTGGAGCCTGGCGGAAGGATAGCTGTCGGGGCTGTTGAATCCTTGCTGACGTCCTCTTGCTTCCGTAAGGGGGCCGAGAGCCGCCGTCGTCACAGAGCGTGCGGGGCGCCATCATTGCCTATCTGGCGGAGCGAGCCAGATGGGACGCCGGTCTTGTTCCCCGTAGCTTGAGTCAGCTTGGGGTAGGGTAATGATGGCGCCTCCTGTCGACATGGTCGGTCCGCGCCCTAGGTTGGGCGATGTGGAGGCTCCTCCGAGGTCGAGGTCGAGTCTGTCTTCCGTGGCCGTGGTCGAGTCCGAGCCCCTGGGTCGGGCGAGGCGGAGACCGTCGGCTGAGGCCAGGGCTGAGTCCGAGCCCTGGGGTCGGGCGAAGCGGAGTCCGTCGTCTCCTGGGGTCGAGCCCGTGTCCGAGCCCTGGGGTCGGGCGGAGCGGAGTTCGCCGTCTTCCGGGGCTGAGCCCGAGTCCGAGCCCTGGGTCGGGCGGAGCGGAGTTCGCCGTCTTCTGGGGCTAAGCCCGAGTTCGAGCCCTAGGTTGGGCGGAGCGGAGTTCGCCATCTTCCGGGGCTGAGCCCGAGCCCGAGCCCTGGGTCGGGTGGAGCGGAGTTCGCCGTCTTCCGGGGCTGAGCCCGAGTCCGAGCCCTAGGGTCGGGCGAGGCGGAGTTTCCTATGACGCCCGAGGCCGGCCTTGGCTGCTGTCAGCCTCACTCTGTCGGGTGGCTCAGCAGTCGGAGCGGCGCAGGCGGTGCTGTCCTCTTGTCAGACCGGTCAGTAGAGCGGCGAAGTGACTACGGTCACTTCGGCTCTGTCGATTGGAGGGCGTGCGTCAGGATAAAGGTGTCAGGCCACCTTTGCATTAAATGCCCCTGCGATTTGGTCGGTCGGCGTGGCGATGTGGCCAAGGTTGCTTCTTGGTGAAGACTGGGCCTCGGGCGAGCTGACATTGTGCCCGTTGTTGGAGGGGGGGTCCTCGGGCGAGACGTAGGTTCTCCGGGGTCGGCTTCCCTTGCCCGAGGCTAGGCTCGGGCGAGGCACGATCGTGTCCCTTGAATGGACCGATCCTTGATTTAATCGCACCCATCAGGCCTTTGCAGCTTTGTGCTGATGGGGGTTACCAGCTGAGATTTAGGGGTCTTGAGGGTACCCCTAATTATGGTCCCCGACAAGAATGGAAGCGCCACGATCACAAAAAAAGGTACAGAGGCTTACTAGATGCATGGCAGCCCTGAGTAGATTCATATCAAGGCTAGGCGAGAAAGGCATGCCATTCTACAAGTTGCTCAAAAAGGTGGACAATTTTTAGTGGACCATAGAGGCACAAGAAGCTCTAGAGGCGCTGAAAAAGTTCCTGACCACACCACCAGTACTCAAGCCACCACACCGAGCCATGCCGAATCAGCCAGCAGAAGATCTGTTATTATACATTTCCTGCACGACTCACGTGGTAAGCACCACGTTAGTAGTCGAGCGGGTGGAAGAAGGACATGCGCACCCAATACAGCATCCAGTCTACTTCATCAGTGAAGTCCTTGGACCCTCAAAAATAAGGTATCCTCAAATCTAGAAGTTGCTGTATGTGGTACTTCTACCCGCACGCAAACTCCGACACTACTTTGATGACCACAAAGTCATAGTAGTCACAGGATTTCCAATAGGCGACATTCTCCACAACAAAGAAGCCATCGGAAGGATAGCCAAGTGAGCATGTGAGTTGGGAGCTCATGACATAGAGTTCCGACCTCGCACGGCAATCAAGACTCAGGCACTGGTTGACTTCATATCCGAGTGGACTGAGCATCAGGTCCCAGACAACCCGGAGGCTACCGAAGTATGGAGAATGTACTTTGATGGCTCACTGAAGCTGTGGGGAGCAGGTGCAGGGATCCTCTTCATTGCTCCTGGAGGGGAACAACTCAAGTATGCACTCCAATTACTATTTCCAGTATCAAATAATGCAGCAGGATATGAAGCACTGATCCACGGGTTGAGCATTGCTGCATCACTCGACATCAAAAAACTGATGGTATATGGAGATTCTCTAGTGGTCATAAGCCAGATAAATAAAGACTGGGATTACTCGACTGACTCTATGGGCAAGTACTGTGCAGCCGTCCGAAAATTAGAAAACAAATTTGAAGGGTTGGAGTTCCATCACGTGGAAAGAGACCGCAATGCGGTAGCAGACGCGTTGTCAAAGCTGGGATCTAGTCGGGCCCAGGTCCCACCCGGGATCTTCGTCCAAGAAGTATTATGCCCGAGTATTCTCTCAAATCAGACAGAAGAATGCAACACCTTGAGCCGGCTAGGATCGGACCTCAGTGACTGGAGAGAGCCTATCATCAGATACATAAAAAATGAAGAAGAACCGGATGATAAGGCGGTGGCGGAACGCATCGCAAGACAGTCGGCCCACTACACCCTCATAGGGGGCACACTATACAGAAGAGGCGCGACGGGAGTCCTCATGAAGTGCATTCACTCGGCTATTAGGAAGCAAATGTTAGAAGAAATCCATGATGGGCAGTGTGGAGTACATGCAGCATCCAGAACTCTGGTTGGAAAGGTTTTCAGATCTGGTTTCTATTGGCCAATAGCGAAGAGTGATGCTGCCGAGTTAGTCCAGAGATGTGAAGCTTGCCAATTCTTATCAAAGCAACAACATTTACCCGCACAACAGCTGCAGACCATTCCTGTAACATGGCCTTTCGCATGTTGGGGACTAGACATGATCGGACCTTTCAAGAAAGCTCAAGGAGGATATACTCACGTACTGGTTGCCATTGACAAATTCAAAAAGTGGATAGAGTACAAGTCAATCGCTTATCTGACCTCAGCCGAAGCCGTGGAGTTTATACAAGACATAATATTCAGATTTGGGATACCAAATAGCATGATCACTGACCTGGGATCCAACTTCACTAGTTCTGAATTCTTTGATTTCTATGAGCAACATAGCATCTAGATCAAGTATGCATCAGTAGCGCACCCAAGGGCCAATGGTTAAGTGGAAAGAGCCAATGGAATGATACTGGAAGCACTCAGGAAGAAAATATTTGACAAGAACGAAAAACTTGCAGGAAAATGGATCAGAGAACTGCCATATGTGGTTTGGAGCCTGAGAACTCAACCCAGTCGAGCTCTGCATGGAAATACCCCATTCTTCATGGTTTATGGGTCAAAGGCAGTGTTGCCCACCGACTTAATATTTGGGGCACCGAGGTTGACTTTCGAAAGCATAGCCGAGGAAGAAGCTACCAGACTAGAAGACATTGATGTGCTAGAGGAAGACCGATTGAACACCGTAATTCAGTCGGCTAGATACCAGCAGACCTTGAGGTGCTGTCATGATAACACTGTGAGGCATCGGTCCTTTGCACTGGGAGACTTGGTCCTTCGCCGAATTCTAACAGGGGAAGGACGGCACAAGTTGTCACCACTATGGGAAGGGCCATTCATTGTATCAGAGGTCACTCGGCCAGGATCATACCGGCTTACTCAAATGGATGGCACGGAAGTGGGGAACTCCTGGAACATAGAGCATCTCAGAAAGTTCTATCCTTAGCAAGGCCTCAAAAGTTCTCGAAGAAACATTATACTCTGTAATCGGGAGACTTCATCATCAATAAAGTTTTCGTTTTCGAAGGCATTCAAACTCCCGACTTTCAGCTAACCTCAACCTGATTGGACTTAAAACCAGCACGCTTACTTGACTCAGGGTGACCACTATACCCTACTAACGGAGCAATCGACCTAAGTCGGCGACGACTTAAGTCGATGCGACATGCTCACGCTTACTTGACTCAGGGTGACCACTATACCCTACTAACGGAGCAATCGGCCTAAGTCAGTGATGACTTAAGTCGATGCGACATACTCACGCTTACTTGACTCAGGGTGACCACTATACCCTAATAACGGAGCAATCGGCCTAAGTCGGCGATGACTTAAGTCGGTGCGACATGCTCACGCTTACTTGACTTAGGGTGACCACTATACCCTACTAACGGAGCAATCGGCCTAAGTCAGCGACGGCTTAAGTCGGTGCGACATGCTCACGCTTACTTGACTTAGGGTGACCCACTATACCCTACTAACAGAGCAATCGGCCTAAGTCGGCGATGACTTAAGTTGGTGCGACATGCTCACGCTTACTTGACCTAGGGTGACCACTATACCCTACTAATGGAGCAATCGGCCTAAGTCGGCAATGACTTAAGACGGTGCAACATGCTCACGGCTACTCACCTTAGGGCGACCACTATGCCCTACTAACTAGGCGATTGGCCCAAGTCGAAAAAACCTCAAAACCAACATGGCACACTTGCTTTCACGATTGTTCAGGGTGATTGCTGTGACGGAACCTCCCAAGTAATTAGGCCCACCTACAGTTGTCCTTGTCCAACGGACTTCAGACATCCCTGTAGGTGCCCCTGAATTACTCAACAAGTTCGGTATCTTTCCTTACCATACCAGGAACGATTCACCCGTCTTGCAGACATTACAGAACATCGGAGATAAAGAAATGCGGAAGCGATTACATAATTCACATTTATTTAAAAGCAAGCTCAAGTTGTTTTATTACAGACCAGAACTAAGAGCGAGTGCTGAGTAGTAATATTATACAAACCAAGGGAGGCAAAAACTCCTCCCGAGAAGATTTAAGTAAAAGATCTATATGGAGGACCAAGTCCTCCCGCACTTCAGTCTTGGGTTTCTTCTTTGGGAACCACCTTGGCACAGAAGCAGCAGAAATCTGCTACTTCCTCACCTAAAAACAACGAAGGGATAAACCCTGAGTATGGAATTACTCAGCAAGACTTACCCGACTAAAGAAAAGACTCTCAAGGGTATGCTGGCTTTTAGGGAGTCAAGGTAAGGCTTCTCAATACTCAAAGACTCTGTTTTGCATAAATGCTTACTAATGTGGATCCTTAAAAATCCAATTTTATTTGACCAGTTAAGTTCAATTACCTGCAACTAGAGTTCTTTCTACCCTAGTTCAATCGCTGGTCCTGCACTAGCCAATTTCTTAACAAATACCCATTATCTTTAGTGGAATGCTACGTGTAGGGTAGTGACCAAGTCTTCATAACCGCGAAGGTACGGCGATCCGAATCGATTATACTCAGCTGAGGATCTCCAATCACACGACATATGTAGCACTTAACCCTTGCATATGTCAACCCGCCACCGAGGTTCTTAAGACCGGATCAGGTTCACGCAAACCGAGAGCACAGATACACCACCGTCCAGCCTCTTGCCACGGAGGGTACACGCTACTCTCGCCACCGCTCCACGCCCATTTCATGTTATCTTATTCCGGCCTTAGTCTGCCCGAGGCAAGGCTTACCCATGACGAGGCATGTGACCAGTTAAAGGGTCCTCGATCAACAAGCCTACATCGACAAGGTCCTTAATCGACTCAGACGGAGACACTACACCGAGATTCCTTTCTCGTGCAAGTCACCCGCCCGGTCTTAGCTTAACTTTTTCAAACCCAAAGTTTGGTACCTGGCAGAGGTACATCTTTTCTAGATGTTGAATCCATCAAGGCCCTGATGGATCCACCATCAAATTTTATTTTCAAAAACATCCCACCCACTTTTGCCACATCATCTTTTGTAAAAACAAAACATTTTGTTTTTCTAAAGCAAGGCTAAGCATCAAAATCTTTTGTAAAACGGGTGATCAAGGAAGGTAATCAAATTCAAGGAAGGTAATGCAGGAATTGTTTTAGCAATCAACTCCTATCACCTAATGCATCAATCAAGTGAGAAAGATTTTTAAAAACATCAAGGAAGGTGGCAAATGCACCGGGGCTTGCCTTTGTTAACAGGTGAGTCCTGCTCGGATCCACAAATATCGAAATAAAAGCAGTTGCCTGCTTGAGGATCTGAGGTTGGTGGAGTCCCTTCTTCAGTGACTTCTTCTTCTTCTTCGTGTTCTAACATAACCATATATATGCATAAGAATGGATGCCATGGGATGTTCATGAGGATGCTAAGATAATATAGACTTATTATCTAAGTCTTGAGTACAACTTTCCTTCACGGTACTCCGAGAACCTAGGGTTTCCGGTGTCGGTAAAGGAGTTCACAGGGCAGGGGGGTGGTTTTGGGTTCTAGTTATCAAACATGGTCCAAATCAACTCATATTCTACCCAAGGCTTCTAAATATTGTTTTAAGTTCCCATAAAAAGTTCGGGCATTTTTGGACTTACCAATTATTTTCTAAAAATCCATAACTAATACTTTTAACCCCTTTAAATGCCCTAAAATTTCTTATTTCCACTAAAAATCACAAAACTATTTTTATTAAATTCTAGGGAAAATTATGAACCTAGGAAAATTGGTTTTACAATTTTGCCATTTTCTACTGTTTTCTATAATTGTTTTGGCTCTGGAGATAAAAGAAAAAGAAAAACAGATGAATAGTACTGGGCTGGTTTCAGCCCAGTAGCCCAGCACGGAGGGGGAAAGCGCTTGCGCGCGCCCGTGCCCTGGCGGTTTTGCAGAATGGCCCCCGCGTTTTTGTCAAACAGCAAACGAGGTCATTCACTGTTTCTACGTATCACTGACAGTTTCCAGAAACGCCCCTGAACTTCTATTTCTTCGCAGATGGAGGTCCACGATGGCGTCGCGCCCGGCCGAGCTCCGGCGAGCATCAATACCGGCCGATTGAGGCGATGACCGGCGTCGGGACTAAGACTAACCCAAATTCATGACCAGGGGAGCATTTTCCCCAAACTAATTGCATCTAAAACTAACTATGGAGCACTAGCCACGGTGACCGAGAACGTCGTGGATGGATGAAGGTGTTCCCGGTGAACTATGGCGACTTAGCTCAATCAAAGGGGTCAGGGAGTTTGAGAGGAGCTGAGGGATGCTAGAACAAGTAGCAGAGGGACTTGAGCTTACCTAAATCGAGCTGGCCACGGTGGGGTCTTCTTCGCGGTGGCGGAAACCGAATTGGGGAAACTGTGAAATTCAAGCTCGCTGGCGATCCACTGGGGACAATACTGGGTGTCGGGGTTCTTGACTACCCTATGGAGCTTGAGGTGGCTTCAATTTATAGAGAAGTTAGGCGGCGGTGACGAATTCGGCCGAGCAGTGCTGGCGGCCGGAGAGGAGGAAGAACGTGGGTGCGGTGAACACGTGTTTATCGCCGTGGCAGTAACTCCGGTGATCGATAGACAGTTAGAGGGGGTCACGGTGATGCGGTGGCGCGGTTGAGACACGCGGCGCACGGTCGGACGGCGGCGGTTCACCGGCGAGCCTATCGCTCCAGCCGCAAAGCAGAGGGGAAGGCAGAGGAGGCCGTCGGAGTGGTGTCCAGCTCACCGGCGGTGAGGATCTTTACTGAGCTATGTTTATGCGATGGCCACGACGCACAAATCACGGCGAGCGGTGATCAACGGCGATGGACCACCGGCGACGAGCAGAGGGATATGATCTTCTTCAGTTATCCTTTACTGTACCATGGGACATTCAGTTTACGGCGCCTGACAGTCATAGTTTAGGTTCGATTTTCTCACAAATTTTCATGGCAACATACCCAATGATCTGTAGCAAAGTGGTAGATCTACAATCCATCTATAACTTTACTACAATGTGCTCCCACAAAAAGTCACTGGATCTTGCTTAAAATCAAGCCCTAAGTTCATGTCATCCCACTGTTAATCTGAATTTCAGACATCAAGCAGTCTGACAGTCCAACTTCAGGCTTAATTATCTCTGGATTTTTCTTAACAACTGAGCTCACAACCTTAAGCAAGGTTGTTCTCCTATGATTAGGCTATAATTTTGATGTGGTGACCTAATATGAATTCTCATTATTTTGAAAGATACACTGCTCCAAAGTTGAGCCCAAACTTTGAAATTTCAGACTTAGCACAGAACCTAATTGAGGTCCATTTTGCATTTAAGTCCAAAACTCAACATTTGACTTCCAAGTCCACACATTTGTGAACCAAAGGACTTATGATACCTATTTGGCTTGGGTTTTGCACTTTAGTCCAAAAGTGGACTAATTTTGCACATAGGTCCCTAGGGTTTGGTTTTAGGGTTTTCCAGGGTTCCAATTAGGGTTTCTGGTATCCCAGGGGTATAAATGTGATTCAACTTTATTTTTGGGGATATTTTACAACTATTTCCCTAAAGCCTTTAGGTTTTCTCATCTTAGGTTAAGTTTTACCCCTTTAACCTCTATATAGGGTTAAGTTCCTTAACCAGGGTTTTATTTGCAAAAACATTAAAACAATACAACTTGTTTGAAATTTTTGCCTAGTGATTGCACTCTAGGTGTGTCAAACATATGCAATGCCAATGCTATGATGTCATGCTCAAGTTTTAGTTATAGTAACACCAGGGGTGTTACAATTGCTATACCCTAACAGCAAAATAACTAACCCTTCAGGGAAAAGAACATTTTGCTTGTTGGCACCAGGAGCATGTTCTGACGCCCTGTCCATAGAATATCCGAGTTCTAACACAACCATCACATGCACATAGAATTCATATTACATCGAGTGTTTTGCAGGACATTACTGCATCGAAACGTCCTTGTCAGCAATGTCTTTCGCAGTAGCGACGGAAGAGGAAGGACGACTCGAAGCATCGGGCGTAGCCTTGACATCGGCGACAATATCGTCAGGCACCACAACGCCGGCCTCCTCATCAAGATCCGTCCGGCGCGAACGACTTTGTCCATAGCCTTGTTGCATTGAGCTTTCAAGACGGCACAATTGTCTTCTAAAGCTTTGACAGCCAGTCGAGCTGTCTCCAGCTCCGGCGCGACAAGCTTCTTGGAAGCGCGCAGATCCATGATAGTGGAATCCTTGGTCGTTAACAGCTGTCCAAGTCGTAGAACCTCATCTTGGGATACTTGCAGCTCGTGACGATGATGATCCAGGTCTAACATGGTGAAGCGATGGCTCCTCTCCAGGATAGTCAATGAGTTGCTAGCATCACGATATAGCCTATCCAGATTGTCGTGGGAGGCAACAAGTGCTCGTTTCTCCTCCTACAAACAAGAAGCAACATTTAATATCCAATCAACAATAGCATGGCGAGATCAACCAAGGGGGTTTACCTCATGCACCATCCTTTCAGAGTCAAGCTGGGCATTGAGGGAGGAAATCAAAGAGCATGCACTGTCCAAAAGAGCGAAGGTCTAAGCCGAGTCAACTTGACTTTGAGAATACTTCTCCTCAAGGTCAGAGCACCGTTGGGCCATATCTGACAACACGGCTGAAAGGGAAGGCATGACTAAGAACAAGTCGATCAATAAAAACAACTAGGGAAGTTGTAAGAGCACTAACCAGCGCTCGACATTTTCAAGTCATCGATCTATTTCTGGAGCATCAATGGGTTCCACTGCATTAGAGATAGGGCTTGTTCAGGAACAGTGGCACCACAGGATTTCAGCTGGGCAGATATTCCATCAACAAAAGCCTGTGATCATAGACAGATGAGCAGAAGAAGGATAATTCAATAGTACATACACTATAGGGCAAAAAAGCTGACTCACCTGAAGGTTGGAAAGGAACAACGGTAGACTAAGGGCAGGAGGAACTGTGGCATGGCTTGAGGAAGGAAGATCAGCAAGGACAATTCGAAGAGCATCATCAGGGGTGACCTCAGCCCCACCAGCAGACAGCAAGCTCCTAGCATCTAAATCGCCGACCTCTAAGGCAACTGGTCCGGTTAAAACTGTGGAAGCACGTACCACCGTCGCCCCATCGGACTGAGGTGGGGACGACCCAACGTGGACGTCCATGGAGGCATGGGAAAGAGAGCCCACCTGAACACACTCGGGGGCTGGGTTGTGGCTTGCGCTACCCACAAGAGCTAGATTACTACTAGTAACACCCTGGGGGGCTGGGTAACTATCGGCACCACCCTTAGGGGCTAGGTCTTCTGCAATAGCCACCTCTAAGGCTGAGGGCTCCTCAACCACCTCCATGGGAGTCGGGTGACTTAGACCAACGTCTCGGCATGAAAGATTGCCCTCTAAAGTCACCGACGCGCGAGACACCGCTCGGGTTACCTCTTGCTCAACGAAATCAAGCAAGGAAATCCCACTGTCTGGGACCTCTGAACAGACGGCCGGGATATCATCTGCAAGTGGCACTGATAGCATGTCTTTGGGTACTTCTTCCAATACTTGATCAAAATCTGATATTGAAAGTCCCTGAAGACTGACAAGGGCCGACAAAGCTGGAGTAGGGATGTCACTAGTCCCCTCACTTCCTGTGTAGTGCCGGCTGTTCTTGCGGATCAGCGGGACTTCTTCTTCTTCCTCTTCATCATCGTCAAGCATGCGTCCAACAGCCTGTGCACGATCACATCCCTTGGCATCAACCTTAGGAATGTCCTCTATCGAGACATCATCAGGAACTGGCGCGGAAGGGCCGGCATCCTGACCCAAGCACGACAGTCATCGAAGCCGCTTCTTCTTCCTCTTCTCCTCGATAGGTGCAGTTGGACGTCTCGCTCAGCGTGAACGCTTTGGGTGAGCACCTTCGGGTTTCCGAGTTTCCACCTCTTTACCAAATTCCTCCCTAGTTGTAATAGCCATTGGCTCGGTGTGGGTAGAGTCGGATGATTCCCCTGCCAGCAAGCTGAGCACAGCATCTATCTCTGCATCGTCAGTGCTGGCTAGCATCTCTAAGTGAATTTGCCTCTCATCTTCGGGAAGGTTCTGAATGGAAGTGACCAAAGCTTCGATGTCTGCTGGAGAGGGTCACACTCTATGACCCAGGCAACCGTCACGAGCAGGAGGGTTAGATACAAATTCAGAAAATGCCCTAAGTGGCGGCAGGTTCCATGTAGAATAAGACATAGGGGCACCAGCATTCGAGACTCTACTTCTCAGGATCATGTCCAGTCGACTCAGCAGATCTCCAGTGGGGATTCTTTTGTTCGTGATCTGGGTGGAGTCGTTTGTGCCGCTAAGGGTAAACCCTGTCCTTTAAGGGCTGAATGTTCTTAAACACGAAGTCAACAACTACAGCTTTAGCAGTCAGACCTCTATCCTTCAGCAAGCAGATCTCAGCTAGCAGCGCTTTAGCCTCTGTTATCTCCGAAAGAGTCGAAGATTCTATCTAGCTTGGTGTGCGAACATCGGGTTGCCTCCCTGACCGAGGGGGAGGGACCTACAGTGGTTCTCCATAATGAACCACTGAAGGCGCCACCCTTTGATGCTGTCCTTAAGAGAAATGTCGAGGTACTCTGTTTTCCTCCCCCGGCGAAGCTCCAGACTCGCACGACCAACAAGCTGGTGTTGTCCCCCGGCCATCCCGGGCCGACAGTGATAAAGGTATTTCCATAGACCAAAGTGGGAAGAATCCCGAGAAAGGCCTCACAAAAATGAACAAAAATGGAAATTTGAAGAATGGAATTGGGGTTCATATGCGTTAAATTCAGTTCATAGAAGTCAAGGAGACCACGGAAAAAAGGAGAAATGGGAAGAGCAAGTTCGCGAATGAGAAAAGGGATGTACATGACAGATTCATGGGTATCCTGTGTCAGAACGGTGATGCCGCGGCAAATCCGCCAAGAACAGAGCTCTTTCGGAAGCAAAACCCCAACATCAACGAGGTGAAGGAGGTTGGATTCTGAAATGATGGACACATGGTTACCCATAAAGGGCAGCTGGCTGTTGGGGTCGATATGCGGGATGATTGCCACAACGGAGCTCTGCCTCTTCCGCTTCGGTGCCATCGAAGTCTTATCGGCAGAACGGGCAGGATGGAGATCTCAGGGAAGTAGAAGAGTGGTTCGAGGTGGAAAAGTGGAGTTAGGGCTCAGAAATCAAAAGTGCACGTTGGCGCAAGTATAAATGGGGCTTTCGTGGGTCAGGCGCTATTTCTAAAAAGCACCAAGTCGCTACTCGGGAAAGAAAAGTATCGAGCATCACTCGGCGGTTACCTCTAAAACACCGGCAGTGTCAAGCATTACTCAGCGGTTACCTCTAAAACGCCGGCAGTATCAAGCATCACTCGGTGGTTACCTCTAAAACGCCAGCAGTATCAAGCATCACTCGACGAACCTCTAAAACGCCGACAGTGTCAAGCATTACTCGGTGGTTACCTCTAAAACGCCAGCAGTATCAAGCATCACTCGGCGGTTACCTCTAAAACGCCTGCAGTGTCAAACATTACTCGGCGGTTACCTCTAAAACGCCAGCAGTATCAAGCATCACTCGGCAGTTACCTCTAAAACACTGGCAGTGTCAGGCATTACTCGGCGGTTATCTCTAAAACGCCTGTAGTTTCAGCCATCGCTCGGCGGTTGCCTCTAAAATGCCAGCAGCAGCAAGCATATAGACAAACTACCAAGTGTGTACACAGAAAAAGCAGCAAAAGCAACCACTCGGAGCAACCGAAGTTCTTCATTAAATAGTGGAGGGGGTTTTCACAAACTCAAAAGCCGACTCATTATGAGTCAGCCTTTCTTCCCTTTTTTTTACTACATTACATTACCCTACATTACATTACTACACTACTTACACTACACTATACTACTAACTACTACTACATTATTCTACTACTATTACTACTACTACTAATTATCTATACTAATATTTAAGCCAGTGGTGCTTTGCCACTGACCTTGCTACTGCTTCTGCCCTTGCCGCCACCGTCGTCGTCGCCCTTGCCGCCGTCATTGCCACCGTCACCGCTGTCGTCGCCACTGCCGTCGCCTTCGTCGTCGTCGTCGCTGTCGCCGCCGCTCCCTTCCTCGGATGAGTCGGAAGAGTTCTCCTCGTCCGAGAAGACCTCCGACTCATCCGAGCCCTCGAGCCCGGCGCGCTCGATGCACCGGATGTACGTCCACACCTCGACGGCAATCCCCTAGGAGTCATCCAAGTCATCGGACGACGTCGGGGGGGGAGCGTAGATCGGTGACCCCTCGGACTCAGAGGAAACTTCCTCCTCCGAGTACTCAGAGTCGTCGAAGTCCTCCGAGGGAGGACTTGGTTCGCGCTTTCGCTTGTCGCCTGAGCGACGTGGCGAACCTCGACCCTTTTTGTCCTTGCCCATGGCCAGATGGAGGAGAAGAGGGAGTTAGAAGAAAAGCAACAGATGATCGAAGGATAAGTGAAGAGAACAACGGTGCAAGCGGTCTATTTATAGAGGCCGGGAGTGACCGTCCACTTCCTACCACGCTCGTCGAACAGTCGCAAGTATTCAATAAGCAATTCAAGCCGCCTAAAAATGAGTCAGGCAATAGGTGCCGCTTCGCGTAACACGACACCGTTTGGACCAAGGTCAACTGCTCGGATGGCATGATTACACCCAGTGGCGGACCTAGGATTTTTACATAGGGTGTGCCGCAACAAAATTTTCATATAGAATTTTATCTAATGTACATATAATTTTATAGTAAATTTGGTAAACAATTTGATATATAGATATAAAGTTTGACACTAAACAAATAAACATGAAAATTGCATACATTAAACATAAAGATTACAATAATACAACTTATATCTGGCCTACACCGCGCAAAAATGGTCGTCAGACAGCATCTAGGAAAAGGCAGCACCGCAGCAAACTAGCAACTCGTACCAATCACGAGTAGCATGTCAGCAACAGGCAGCAAGCCAGCAACTCACGGCCGCCAGGAACAGCCGAACAGGCACATGCATCAGGCAATTTAACGACTGGGCGCTGGTAGACAACCGCGCGCAGGCGCAACGCGCACTCGCCAGGCGCCCAGGCCCAGCCAGCTAGCCACCCAGGCGAACAGTTCGCACTCCGCACTCGCCACTTCGCCAGCAGTACCCAGGTCTCTACTCGCCAGCCGCTAGAAACAGGTGAACGAGAAGCTGAAGGATCGGGGAAGTTGGAACGACCTTCAGCGCTCGACGGTCGAACAGGTGGGGTCCCTGGTGGGCCTGGCTTAGGGTGTGCCAGGGCCCACCTGGACCCCCTATGGGTCCGCCCCTAATTACACCCCACTGTCACATCAAGTTACTACTCTAGGACAGCGTGCTAAACGCTCTGCGTACCAAGACACCCCTTGGTCACACCCATTGGGGTGGACGGCCAGAAATTTTCATTAGATTTTCTTAAGAAGTCATATCCATACAGTATACGCAATGAATGTGCTGAGACAGAAGGAAGAGATCGGCAGAGATCGAAGGAAATCCAAATATAGCTACTGAACAGCAAGTCTAGTCAGCAGAGGCATTGAAGCGCAGAGCAGAGTGAAGACCAGCCAAGAGCCATCTACCAAACGTCCAATGTGTCATCGATCAAATAAATTGCCGACCTAACAAGGAGTGGGCAGATGATATTGTTTGAATTCGCAAGAACATGAGATGAAGACAAAATGCTGATTTCTAAAGCATAAAATGAAGATCTTTGAGTGGATTATTTTTAAAAATCCACTCAAAGCTCGGGGGCTACACCCATTGGTGCACCTCCGCTGTGCCCAACAGATTTTTAATCCCAGGAGAAAGAATGCTGATCTCTAAAGCGCAGGCTAATGACAAAATGCTGATTTCTAAAGCACGAAGAGAAAACTTTCGAGTGGTTTGTTTTCAAAAACCTACTCAAAGTTCTGGATGCTGATTTCTAAAGCACAAGCTGATGATAGAATGATGATTTCTAAGGCACGAAGTGAAAACCTTTGAGTGGTTTGTTTTCAAAAAAACCTACTCAAAGTTCCAAATGATGACTTCCAAAGCATAACACAATGACAAGACACTGAACTCCACAATACTGAACGAGGGCCTTTGAGAAGACTGTTTTTACTAAAGTCACTTAAAGTTCAGGAGTAATGCTCCGTAGGTACACCTTCAGCGCGCCCATCACCAGAATGGAAGTCAAGCCATAGATTTGCAAGCTGGACCTAGAATCTTTAGGCTGATTATTTCAAAATCAGCTCAAAGCAGATTGGGGGCTTGTGGGGGACAGATATCCCCTGGGTCCACTAGAAGGCAAAAAGGCCTAAAAAAGGCTTAAGGCCTATTGTCTCGCAAGGCCATACCTTCGTGGGCCAGGGGAGAACCGCTGGTAGAATGGGCCGACGTGGGAAAGAAGCGAACTCAGCCCCAAGCGGCTCGGTGGATTTAAGCACTATCCGTAGCGCCGGTCTGACTTTCTCGCGTAGGGCGACCTTGAATATCGGAGCAAACTAGGGATAGGTCGGCGAAATTATAGGAGGATAAGTTCAGTCGGTTCACTATTACTTAGGTACATATCGTCATCATACACGCATGTAATGCCCCACGGTCAAGTATATAAGGCCTATGGGGTACCCCATCATTTCCATCGACCATCTACTCAGCCCACTAGCTTTTCTCCACACAGGAGACTTCTCTTGTAACCTACCACATAAAGATCCACACCAGAAAGTAGGGTGTTACACATCTCAAAGCGGCCTAAACCTAAAGAAAATCACCTGTCGTCTTTCATGCATCTCGCGCGAACCATTGAGTTACAGTCAACAACACTGTCCTAGGCTCCAAACACCGACAAGCATGGCATAGTGATTAACATAGAACATTATTAGGTAAAGAAGAGCAATCAAGGGCACAACTTGCCTTTTCGGTTCAACTCCAGTTACTTTTCCAATGTAGAATGTAGGTGCCTCGCAACCTCGCCTCTATCATAGCAATACATATAGATATGCAAAAACTTGGTAAAAATAACATTACACCAAACATAGAAAACAACTGCATAATATAAATTATATGCGCCGCTACGAGATCGTAGGATTGAGAATCACTAAAATCGGAGTTATGGCTAAGAAGATATGAATTTACGAAGTTTTAGGTGATTAAGTAATAAACTACATGTTGATTATTATAAATCTTGTGAAAGAAATATTACAAGGACATAACTAATTCAATCTTTAATCAATACTATAATTTGTTTAGAAGTTAATATAGTTATGTTTAATTAGAATAGTAAATTTAATGAGCACAAGTTAAACCATCATTTAATTATCTCTAAAAATCTGATGAAATAATATTGTTCAATGTGTAGACAATTTTAATGCGCAATTGTTACGGATTAAATCAGAGTTAAAATGAACAAAATATGAATTTTCTAAGTTTTTATATTTAATTTTCTACTAGAAATTATTTTCTAGATTTATTATAGGAATTACTAAAGTCTAAGGGCAACGAGTATGATATTCTAAAGACTCAGGGTTCAACTCGTAATTTTCAGGATCTATCTGTTATGTTCTTCCTATAAAATAGAATTGCGGGTTAGTTTAAGAAAACCCTAAGATCTCTTTAGCAAAAATACATAGCTGAAATGGTATGGTTGACCTCGGCTGTTGGATTCAACATGCAAGGCCCAGATTAGATCTAGCCCACGCCGAAGTCCGAACCGGTATTCAATCATTGGCCCGAATTCAGCGTGTCAAAGGGGGTAAGCGAGGATCTAATCACGACCGCATGTGCACGGATCAATGACGAACGTGCCCTCTTCTTCTCCAGCGCTACAGAGCGACTGTACTCGAGCCGCGCGCGGCGTATTCTTGGCAGTAAGCTTCCTCCCTGGCACACTGGCGCTTCGATCCTACCGCAGTGAGATGTTAGACATCGTAGATGTCATCATGAAAAGCAGACATGGATCCTTACCGAGGATGGAGTGGAGACCATGCCACGGCGCAATACGACACTTCAAGCTTTCTCTCTCCCGTTCGGCAGGCGAGAGCTCCGAGCGATGTGTCCGGTTGGGTGGCGGATCAACCGCAGGCTCGCTATTTATGCCCTAGGTTACGCCCCGGGTCGAGCAGAGTTGGTTTGTAACATATTGCATGCAGCCATCAGTTTTGCCCAGGCAATTCGAACAACCCCGCAATGACTTGTGTGAGGAAGACAAGTCTGACGGGCAGGCCCCACACATCAGAGCTACGTGCGTGCCAATGCTAGGAAGCGCCGAAGCGGGGCCTTCACGTCGGAGACAACGAGAGTGAGCAGGTGCATGTGTAACATCCTGAATTTAGGAGTATAATTTTTTTTTCTCTAAATCTACCAAATTCAGGTGGTACCTCTTATCTCCTCTCTATAGATTTCTTTCAGTGGCGGACCCAGAAATTAGCTAAGACCCGGGCCGAAACGACCATAAATTCTAATAGTAACATATAAAAAAATGTACGGCGAAACAACATTATCATAAATCAATAGATGTTAAAGATTCGCCGGCTGTTCATTGCAGACAAACAGCGGAAAGCACGGTTAGCACAAGGCACGAATAGTCCGGGTCTGGAGCGAGCGAATTAATCGAGAAAGCCAAGCCGAGCGAGGAGCTACATACCTACAGTATGCAGGCTGCAGGGACTGGGCTGGGGCGCGGCGGAGAGGCACCCAAATCCCAATCGGCAATCGCTAGGCGCGCGACTGGCTGGTGGGCGCCGGCTCGGCGCTCGGCGGACGCGGATTGGGCGTCTGGGCTGCCGGCTAGGCCGCTGCCGCTCTGGCCGCTGGGCGAGCGCTCGGCCTCGGCGGACCCTGGACGCCTGGACACGGACGGGGCGGCGCCACGGCGGACTGGGGCGCGGCGCGCGGCGGACGGGGCGCGGCGTGTGGCGCGGCGGCGCACTGGAGGCTGGGCCACGGCGGACGGGGACGAGGTGTGGCGCGCGGCGAGCCGGCGAAGTGGCGAACTAGGGTTCGCGCGCGGCGAGCCGTCACGCGCTCGGCGGTCGGCGCTCTGCTGGCCCAGGATCTCCGATCTTCTAAAATAATTAATGGGCCTGCGCCCCGGGCCGTGGCCCAGGCGGCCATGGGCCTGGGTCCGCCCCTGATTTCTTTTCTCTTCCTTTCAATAGAGCTTTGTTTATTATTTGGGATACGTATTATTTCTTTCGTATATTAAAACCTAGGAGAAACATGAATTGTTGCATCATGCTAAGCTTAAACTTTGTTTTTGTTTGATGCATATGTTTGAAATATTCAAATTTAAATTTGTGGTTTGGTTGGATTTGAATTCAATATAGAAAATAAAAAGAAAAGGGATTAGAAAATTCAAAATAAAGGAAAAACAGAAAGCAGCCCAGACTGCCCCCCTGACTGGGCCTTTCGGCCCATTCGGCCCAGCTCGCGCTCGTGCACGCGCCTGCTCTCTCCCTCTTCCCGGTGGGGCCGACCTGTTGGTGCCGCTCCCTTCGCGCGCGCGGCCCCGCTCCCTCTCTCTGCGCTACGGGCCCACCTCGTCAGCGCCGTTACCCGTTCGCTCCGCGCGCCCATGCCCCTGCGTTGTGGGCCCGCCCTGTCAGCCCTGTCTTCCCCGCAACCGCCAGTGACCCGTGTGCACACGCACGTCGAGAAGCTCGGCCACGTCGCGTGCCCACGTCCCCTAGCTCCCTTTCGAGCCCCACCCGCACCCGCACCCGCTCTCTCACCCCTGCCTCATTTCGCGCACTCTCAGCCTCTCTCGCGCTAAGCCACCGTCGCCCGAGCTCGCCGGAGAAGCGCGCCCGCCGTGCCGTTTGCCCAGAGCTCTAGACGCCGCGCAAAGCTTTCCCGAGCGCCGTCCCAAGGTGAGGAACCTTTCTCCATGCTCTATTTGCACCAATTCTGCCTCGCCATAGTGGATTGGCGCTCCCCGGAGCTCTACCTCGCCAGTCCGCTGCACCAACACGGCGTCCGGTTGATTTAGCCCTGCCTCGTGCCTGTGTTTGGCCCTAGGTGTCTCTATACCCTCACTGGAGCTTGCGGTGGCTTTGGAGCACCCGATCACCCCCACGTCCGGGATTGCTCGCCGGAGTAACCTCGACCCGCCCAGAGCGCCCCTTCCACCATTCACCCACTCTCAGTCCTACTTTTACGGCTAGAACCCCGCCATCGAGCTCGCTGGGTCCCCCTCACCGGTCTTGGCCATCTCCGGCGACCTCAGACCCCCGGAGCCCGCGCCTGCCTCGTCTCCCACGACTCCGTCGCCACGAACGGGAGCAGTGCCTGACGTCGTGCTGTTAATCCCCCCTGGGCGCCTGATCCCCACCGTTCAGCCCTGATCTAGCGGTCCAGATCACTGGATACCGCTTCGCCTGAGCACCCCTGCCCCTAGGTCCCACTCGTCGGTTGCTTGCGCTCCTAGCGCTAGGCCTGACTGGTCAGCCCTCCCTTGCCCCCGAACCGTTGACTGTCCTGGCCCGCTTATCAGTGCGCGCCCGTGCACGCTCGCCCGTAGATCTGATCTCAGCCGTTGGTCTGTGATCGGATGGCCGAGAGCGCCTGATACCCCTTCACTTGGTAATTTTGTTAAAGAGACCCTCGGTTTCCTAGGAATCAACCCGCATTCTGGTTTTCTTGTGCCTGAGTCCCTAGTTTCTTGTAGAGAGACCCCTAGAGTTTAATTTAATCATAGAAATAGGTTTAATTTAGGGTTCTGAATTCCAAAACTTATAAATTTCATATCTTTGTCATATGAACTCCAAATTGGGTGATTCAAATTGCAAAATGTTCATAATGTTATTCTCTATCTGTTTAAATTATATTCATTCATTGTTTCCATGTCTCAATTTTGTGGTTAGTCTCTAGGTTAGTTTAAGGTTATATAATATTTGTTAAAGGAAAATAAAAGATAAAACTCTAGTGAATATTTATGTGCCTAAATTTGTAGACCTAACCTCATTTAATGTATAATCCCATCCCTAGAATAAGTTTACCTAGGTAAGTAATTTACTGAGATAGACTTAGTTAGAGAACAATAGACCACTAGGTATAGTGATGTACCCCAAAACCTAGATTGCACCTTTGTGTCTTTACCCCTTTTATGGAACCTGTGTTCACTTTGTTGCATATGTTTGGTGTACAGTTCTTTGGCTATTCCCCAAGTGTTTGAATGAATGATTGCTTTGCGTAGACAACGAGAAGTCCGAAGTTCCCAAGTGTGTTGCAAGAGACTTCCCTGAGCAGCAACCTACTGAAGGCAAGTGTCCTCTGACCCATTATGTCATACTTACTTTATAATTCATTGTCCCACATACCATGACCAACCTAAGTATTGACTAGTGTTCTGTTTTCCCTTAATTACCCTTTGGGAATTGGTTATTATGATTAGTGTTGGGGGTATGCTTTGTAGCCGAAGATCCTAAAGAGAGAAGAACACCTTCGGCAGATCCTCTCAGAAGCAGTACTGAAGCTATCACCTATAAAGCTTCGGCACAGTGACAGATCTCAAGACGAAGGGGTGAACCAACTTAAAGATGAAATGACCTAAGGACCCATGATGTTTTGTGTCAGTATTGTAGTCGATTGTAAAGGGCATAAATATAATTTTACACAGGCTGCGCCCTGTGCCTATAAATAGATGAACAGTACCCCTGTACTATTCATGCTGACTGATTATCCTGCTTTTGCGTCACTCTTGTACTTTTGTCTTCTTTCGAGCCGAAGGTACATTTGTAATCTCAAATCATTTCTATTTTCCTATAGTAATAAAATAGAAATGAATTGATATATAATTGTTTATCTTATCTTTTACATTTCATATGATTCTTTCTTCATTATAACATGTTGCATTGATGAAGGTATGTCCTTCGTTACCTTCATCCAAAGATCATTATATCCTAATGGAAATAATGCCTCTGAGGACGAAGGGCTTTAACATTTAACATTTTTGTGTTGCCTTGTTCTTAACTCATAGCATTTGAGAACAAGTCCCCAACAATTAGTATCATGCTATTGCTTTACTTTAATCGATGAACATGATGAGAACATTTATGATACGTTGATGATACCTTGATTATGATGATGAACATGTGATACTTTAGAGAACTCGGGCTATTTCTCGAGTACCTCTCTGTAAGGACCTCTTTGTTGGTTGACCGCCCGAGAAAATAGTACAACCATGAGGGTGGAATGGGACGCCCTTAGCTGATTAATTGGACAAACTTCAGGGTGTAGTTGGCTTCGTCGTAGTACCGTCAATGGGGGCCGAGGCATAGTGCTTTCTCCGCTAAGGGTGGGTGTTGAGGTTCATTCGATTTGGTTTTGTTAGTCACCCACCTTAGGGAGGAGTACCGTGTTTGTATGACTGGCGAAACCTAATGGGCAACTACACACCAGGGGAATCTTTGTAAAGGCTACGTAGCGAAACCTTGCTGACTCACCTTGGTAGTGTTTGAGGGTTTGATCGACCCGAGGCAAAAAGGGATCATGACTCGTGGGTAAAGTGTGCAACCTCTCAGAGTGTTATAAACTGGTATATCAGTCGTGCTCATGGTTATGAGCAGCCTTGGGAGCTCCTTTGATTAGAGTTACTCTGGATATTTTTATGATGATGCTTAATGATGATGATTATATCTATGGTATTTGGTATTTCCTCTTGGAGGGAGTACTTTTCTGGGGTAAAAACTTGGGATTACTACTAAAACTTAGCTCTTTACTAGTAATAAATACCTAACCAAATAAAAGCAACTACTCTAAGCTTAACCCCACATACAACTAGTCCAGTTTAGCCAAGCGGAACATTTGCTGAGTATGTTGATGTGTACTCACCCTTGCTTAAAAACACCAACCCCAGGTTGTTTCCATTGCAACCAGTGCTCAGGAGAAGATGAAGGCAACGTGGCGGAGTTTTAGGACTTCTACGAGTTCTAAATTAAATTAGTGGCAAAGCCCCAGTTAGCTGCCTGTGAAGGCCTTATCTTACTGTGTTTTGTTTGACACTTTGATTATGACTTAAGTTAATGACTATGTCCATGTCTTGGACATCATGATGTAATCAAGTACTTATTTCCGCTATTATTTTGAGCAATGTGTGATGATGTCCAACTATGTAATCATTGTGTACATGGGTTTCTGATTCTTGCACATACATGGTTCGCATTCGGTCTGCCTTCTAAAATTGGGTGTGACATAAGTGGTATCAAAGCCCTTGTTGACTGTAGGACCACTAACCTAGACTAGAATGGCCGCTTTAAGGACTGTAGACTCTTATTCTCACCTTGACCCTTGGTGTTACTTCAAAAGTTGGTCTACTCGATCAATTCTATGTTATACTACTACATATATACTCACCTTACAAAATTTTTATCTTATTCTACTTATGGTTTATTTTGGTGGTCATATAGTTATTTGTTACTCTTATGCTTACGACATCTTTTGTATATGGCTCGTCTTAGATGCAATACACGTAAGTCGGTGATCCTTTTTCTGCCCTCTTGCCTTGTGAAGCGTCCACTGCGCCGCACGGTGTTAGAACAGTCAAGCCACATGGAGAGAATGCACCGCTGCCTGTGCGAGGAGCAGGAGCGTCAATGCCAGGAGAGGGAGCAACAGGACTCCTCCCCCTCGCCTTAGCAGGAGGTGGAGTCTAGGAGGCATCCCTCCTCTGTGCCCTAGCTAGAGGTGCCTCCTGCACCACCACAGGGCACCCCAGCTACTAGAGGAGACCCTGACAGAGACGACGACAGTGGCAGTTCGAGCCACAACATGGAGCCTTCGAAAGAGCAAGAGCCGGAAGGATGGATCACTTGACCCATCACTCGTGACGCTGCTTGCAGTTGTCATTTCCATGATGCTTCGACACCTTGCTGTGTTGGGCCTTCGACCGACACACTTGGTCGATCGAGTACCGCTGTGTATTCTGGCAGCATAGACGCGGGTTATACCCGGACCAAAGGGAGGCTACCTGCTTGGTGCGCTGTCCGGATGATGATCTCTGAGGTGCGGAGGCCTATTCAGAGCATTATTCTATCACTGAGCGGGACACTACCGAGCCAGCCATGCAGGATGCGGTATGACATGCACTTTCGCGGTACTGTTCGTTGTTCAGCAGGGTGGCTGACGGTCTCGAGTTGAAGTACTACCCTTGCCACTCGACTAGTAGTACCGGAGGTGTGATTGTCTCACCCGTTGGTGAGAGCAATTCTAGATTGAGCAACATGGTCAACCTGGTCGTTGTGCTCAACATCGAGCTAGACCATGCCCTTGACGAGTTGAGCAAGGCTCATGCAGAGATTGTGGAATAGCGTGCTAAGCGCGCGGAGTGCCACCATCAGGAGGATGGTTCCCTCGCCCTAGTTGGAACTCAACACCCTTGCCGCTCGTCGCCCCGTGGTCGTTATGCTTATGGCACCCCTGACTGCAGGAACTAGATAAGCTTGGAGCCTTAGATCGCTAGTGTCAGAGTTTGTAATAAATGTTTGAGTTAAGTGTCTTAGTCTTAGTCAGTCATGGTTTTTTAAGGTAGTTTGCTTATCATGTATTTCTATGTTTGTCGTGGTGAACTTATGATGGATTTGGCTCTTTGTAATGATTGTCACCAAAATGTGGGTGTCCCCTGCAATTTAGCGTAGTTATTAATAAAGTTAGTCATTTAGTTGGGCAACCTTTTACTTCCACTTTCCTCTTTATCTGAGAAGTTGTGTTTGCTTGTGTTGAGATTCAGTGAAGATGCTCATTTGCTCAGTGTTATGAAGACCTCTATGTATCTTTTCTTATGCTGAAAGACTACAAGATCAATTCTAATGTGTGTATGCCCTTCGCAGATGTCTGACAACAGGCGACGAGGCAGAAGCCGTGCCCAGCAAGAGTAGCAAGCCCCACAGGATGAGGCACCCCAGTAGCAGTTGCCTCCCCCGCCACCCCTAATGACAATAGAGCAGATGTTTCTCATGCAGACTCAAGCAATTCAAGCAATCGGGTAGACCCTGACAGTCATGTAGTAGGTGTAGCAACAACCTCAGCCTCAGCCACAGATGCCAAGAGATAAGCGTGCAGAGTTCATGAGAGGTCATCCCCCTATGTTTGCCCACTCTACAGACCCATGGATGCCAAAGACTGGCTACGCATAGTGGAGCGGGAGCTGCACACTGCCTCAATGCAATGACGAAGATAAGGTTTTGTATGGTCCCCGTCTGCTAAAGGGAGCGACCCTGTCCTAGTGGGAGTCCTACCTAGCCACCCATGCCGACCCCGAAATTATCACCTGGGAGGAGTTCAGAGACAACTTCCATCGGTATCACGTTCCTGAAGGTTTGATGATAGTAAGGAAGGAAGAATTTATAGCACTAAAGCAAGGGCCCCTGTCTGTCAGTGAGTACAGGGACAAATTTCTGCAACTATCTCGTTATGCACCCAAGGATGTCAACATTGATGCCAAGAGGCAGTATAGGTTCTTAAGAGGTTTGGTTGACCCCCTGCACTACCAGTTGATGAACCATACCTTCCCTACCTTCCAACATCTGATTGATAGGGCTATAATGACTGAGAGGAAGTGACAGGAGATGAAGACTAGAAGCGCAAGATTGGTGGACCACATGCTAGGAGCAGTAGCCATCCCCGTTTCTCAGGCAATCCACCCCAGCAGTTCAAGCAGAGTCACCCTTAGGGATATCAGCACCAGAACTAGCGTCCGCATCAACAACAGTTCCAAAGGCAGTTCCCTCACCAGCAGCAGTATACCACCAGCACAACCAACCAGGAGGAAGTCAGTATCAGAGGCAGAACAACCAGGCACCTCGCCTTCCTGCCCGAGCAACCACTCAGAATAGTCAGACGATCCTAGCGCAAGGAGGCCAAGGACGTTTCCACTATGGAGAACAAGGTCAATGGGTGATGGAATGCACAAAGAAAGCTGCTCACTAGCAGTCAGCTCCTAATGCCCTAGCAAGATAGAATGCACCTCATCAAGGAGCAAACAACCATGGCCAACCGTGTGCTCAGTATGGAAAGGTGAACCACCTAGAGGCCAACACAGTTCAGGAGACCCCAAGAGTGGCACTAGGTACGTTTTGAGTCGAATCTCATTCTGTAAATGTGTTGTTTGATACTGGAACCACGTATTCTTTTATGACTGCATCATGGGTAGAAACACACAACATACCAGTAGCACCCATGTACCCGCCTATGAGGGTTAGTTCAGTTGGTGGGAGGACCCAAACAAATAAATTTTGCCCAAGCACAAGAGTTCAAATAAGGGGGATAGAGTTCCGTGCTGATCTGATAGTAATGGGTACTCGGGATGTCAACATAGATGTCATCCTAGGGATGAACTTGTTGACCAAGTACCAAGCAGGCCTTAGCTATGATAAGAGGACTGTGAGGTCGGTGTCCTTGTCAGGAGAAGAAGTGTTGGTGGAGTTGATCTTGTCTGAACCAAGGAAAGGAAGCTGTCACCAGATAGCTTCCCATAGTAAGGCAGTCAATCCGCTCGAAGTCATCATAGTAGTATCAGAATTCCTAGATGTGTTCCCTGAGGAGTTATCAGGCATGCCACCTGAGAGAGAAGTTGAATTTGCCATAGAGCTTATTCTGGGCATCACCCCCATTTCTAAAAGAGCCTAAAGAGTGTTCGAACCAGAATTGGTGGAACTCAAGAAGCAGATAGACGAGTTGTTGGAGAAGGGTTACATCAAACCCAACACCTCGCCTTGGGCTGCCCTAGTGTTGTTTGTAGAGAAGAAGTATGGTACGAAGAGGATGTGCATAGAATACAGAACTCTAAATGAAGTCACCATTAAGCAAAGATAGATATGAGGCCAGGTTATCATCAGCTCAGGATCCGACCTTCGAACATACCAAAGACAACATTTATCACCAAGTACGGGCTATATGAGTACACAACCATGTCCTTCGATCTGACGAATGCGCTAGCTTTCTTCATGTACTTGATGAACAACGTATTCATGGACTATCTCTACAAATTTGAAGTGGTGTTCATCGATGATATTCTTATATATTCTCAAAATGAGGAAGAGCACGAGGAACATTTGAGGATGGTGTTGCTACGGTTACATGATTGTTAGTCGTATGTCAAGCCGAGAAAATGTGAGTTCTGGATCAGCAAAGTCCCATTCTTGGGTCATATCATAAACCAAGACGGGTTAACTGTGGATCCGAAGAAGGTGATAGATATTCTAGACTGGAAAGCACCAAGAGATGTTCGTGTGATCAAGAGTTTCATTGGAATGGCCAGATACTATTGACGTTTCATTGAAGGTTTCCTCCAAGATTGCCATACCGATGATAGCCTTGCTAGCAAAGAAAGTTGAGTTCAAGTAGACCCTAGAGTGCCAAGAGTCGTTTGAAGCATTGAATAAGAAGTTGACTACATCACCCATGTTGATTGTACCTGATGTTAACAAGCCATTCTCGGTGTATTGTGATGCTTCGTACACGAGTCTGGGGTGTGTGCTAATGCAAGAAGGGAGAGTGGTGGTGTACTCGTTCTGACAGTTGAAGATCCATGAGAAGAATTACCCCACACATGACCTAGAATTGGCATCGATGGTTCATACATTGAATACCTGGAGGCACTATCTATATGTGCAGAATTGTGATGTTTACACGGAGCACAAGAGTCTTAAGTCTATATTCACCCAGTCAGAACTAAACATGAGGCAGTGAAGATGGTTGGAGCTGATCAAAGACTATGAGATGGAGATACATTATCACCTAGGGAAAGCTAATATGGTTGCAGATGCTTTGAGCAGGAAGAGCCAAGTCAACATGATGGCCGCTCGCCCAATGCCATATGAACTAGCAAAGGAATTCGATAAGCTGAGTCTCGAATTTCTAAACAGCACACAGGGAATGATAGTTGAGATGGGACCCACTCTAGAGCGATATATCAAAAACGACTAGAAAAATGATGAGAATACCAATGAAATTCGACAACTAATTCTAGATGGAAAGGCAAAGACTTCAGGGAAGATGCAGAAAGTGTAGTATGGTTCAAAGATAGGCTATGTGTTTCTGACATCAAGTCGATTCGGGAGCTAATTCTCAAGGAAGCCCATGAAATAGCTTATTCAATACACCCTGGCAGTGAGAAGATGTACCAAGACCTAAAGAAAAGATTCTAGTGGTACGATATGAAAAGGGAGATCACAGAGTATGTTGCCATATGAGACAGTTGTCAGAGAATTAAATTGGAGCATCAAAGGCCCGCGAGTTTGTTGCAACCATTACAGATTCCTCAATGGAAGTGGGATGAGATTGGGATGGACTTTATAGTCGGTTTGCCTCGTACTCGAGGTGGTTATGACTCCATCTGGGTAGTAATGGACTACTTAACAAAGGCGGCTCATTTCATACCAGTCAAGACTAGTTACAGCAGTGTAGAGTTGGCAGAGGTATACATGTCCCAGATTGTATGCTTACATGGTGTTCCGAAGAAGACACTGTCCGATCGGGGAACATAATTCACTTCTCACTTTTGGCAGCAGTTTCATGAAGCCTTGGACACGCATCTAAATTTTAGTTCATCTTATCATCCGCAAATAGATGGTCAGACTGAAAGAACCAACCAGATCCTTGAAGATATGTTGAGAGCCTGTGCTTTGCAGGACAAGTTAGGTTGGGATAAGATGCTACCTTATGCAGAATTCTCCTATAACAATAGCCATCAGGCCAGTTTAAAGATGTCACTGTTCCAAGCACTCTATGGGAGGAATTGTCGAACCCCGTTGCACTGGGACCAACCCGACGAAAAGGCAGGTGTTCGGTCTAGATATTTTGCTTGAAGCTAAAGAGAATATGAGAATGGTTCAGGAGAACCTGAAGACAACACAGTCCAGGCAACAAAGTTATGCCGACACCATAAGAAGAGAGCTGAGCTTCGAAGTGGGAGATTATGTTTATCTGAAGGTGTCACCGATCAGAGGAGTCAGAAGGTTCGAAGTCAAGGGCAAACTAGCACCCCGATACATCGGACCATACCAGATTCAAGCAAGACGTGGAGAAGTGGCATATCAGCTCTGCCTACCAGAGAGCCTGTCAGCAGTGCATGATGTTTTCCATGTGTCTCAGCTCAATATTCAAGCATGAACTAAATCATGGACAGTCCGACTAAATCACGGACTGTCCGGCTATACAGTGCGGACCGTCCTGCTCTAATGCTCAGACCATCCGCACATGAAGATCTGGTTCAGCTCGAAGGTGACAAGTTGAGCAAAAGGATTTTTAGGGCTGGCATGGACTACCCGGGACCAAGGGCAGACCGTCCGCATATTGTCACCAAGGAAAGATAGCTGTTGATCTAGTCGTTGGTCTGTCGGGCATGTCCATTGAGATGTCAGAACCGACCATTGGAGGGTCACAGACCGTCTGGGCCCTAGTCGCGGACCATCTGTAAGTGCAGTTTCTGGCAGATGCGCCACAACGACTATATGGTGGTTGAGGGCTATAAAAACCACCCCAACCAGCCCATTCATGGTATTCATTGATCTAAACCATACACAAGAGTTGGGTATTCACTCCTATCTACCAGAGCAACACTTCCATAAGCATCAAAGCCTCACAAGTGCCACAAAAGAGAGATCAAACAAGAAAGAGTTACTCGTGTGTGTTTAGCGATAGTTGAAAGGGAAATAGTGTTAACCTTTTCCTACAATTAGTTTTGGCGGTTGCATGTCCAACACAAATATATGGACTAACTAGTTTGCTCTAGAACTCATGTATTACAGGTGCATAAGGTTCAACACAAACCAATAAAAGATTCAAGTATGTCCACGCTCAAAAGATTCAAGTTTTAGTGTGACCACCTCAACAGGTACTAGGTTCTTTGGAACCGAATCTCGGTAAAACAAATCACTGTGTTCATCCGCTTGTTTCTCATTTGATTTGTTTTCGCCCTCTCTCCCGGACTTGATTTTAGTTCTAACACTAACCCTGCCTTGTAGTGTGTGTTTTAAGTTATAAATCTTAGGATTTGCCTATTCACCCCCCTCTAGGCAACTTTCAATAGTGCCTTGTGATAACTTTCGAGAGAAAGTGTGTGCTACCTCTTGTGATCATTTGAGCGTGGAGTTTTGACTCCCATTCATTGTAAAGCTAGCAAGATCCCCTTATCTTTGTGGTTGGCCATGCAGAGACTTCGGTCTTTTGTTGACAAAGAAGAAGGAACACTCGCCGGTCTTAGTGACCGTTGGAGAGAGGGAAAGGGTTGAAAAAGACCCGTTTTGTGTGGAATCCTCAACGGGGATTAGGTTCTTGGTGTACCGAACCTCGGTAAAACAAATCATCTGTGTCACTTGTGTTTATTGCTTGTGATTTGTTTGTATTCTCCCTCTCTAAGTTCTCTTGCACTATTCTTTATTGATATTGCTTTGTGTTGCTTCAAGTTAAATTCTCATATATAGAAGCAACGCCTTGCAAGAAAGAACTTGTGATTTTCCTCTTCTTATCTAAGCCCTCTTGCTTTATTCTCCATAGAAATATTAGTTGTGTTGCTTTGTGTTAGTTCCACATTATTTGAAAGCAATACTTTTGCAAGCAAAGGACTTAGTTTTATACTCCGATAATTATTCATCTTGTTCTAACCACTAATCAAGGGATCAAGGGTCGTGTTAAAGTTATAAATTTTATGTTTCACCTATTCACCCCCTCTAGGCGACTTCATATTGAGTCTAACAACTCAAAGTGATGGCCTGGAGAAAATCCCATAAGAACAAGACACCACCGAAGGAGAACAATGAGGTAACTCTTGAGATATTACTTTCGGATTGTTCTAATTATGCTTCATGGTCTCCTAGTGTGATAAATGCTTGTAGAACCATAGACCCACAATTAGAACAAATTTTGGACAAGAGTATTATACCTTCTAGTTATGATAAGAAAAATGCTTCCGAGGAAGATCGAAGATGTTTACGCTTAAATTATCTTCCTTAAGACATCTTAGGTAATTCTCTTAGCAAAGAAGATTATCATGCCTTCATAATTAGATATGATGAACCTATTCATTGTAACACCCCAGGTGTTTATATTCCGCTCGACAACGAGTACGGATTTAAGCACGTGATATCAGTGAATAAGACGGACACTAAGGTCTAATTATTTTCATCTATCGTGGTTTTAATATCGCATCTGTTTCGTCGGTCGCGAGTTCGACATCATTTTTTTATTTATCCGGACTCTTCCAAAATTTTCGTGTTATTCGGAACATAGTCGTTCCGAAAATCGGTGCGTCAGGTGATTATTTAAAATACATCGCTCGCGCAAATACGAATTCGGAAGTCCGACCCACTCGAACGATTTTTATTCTGGGCAAATTAATTTGAACTCGACGACTAAAATGTTCTGGGCAAAATAATCCGAATCGCGCATCGTTCGAGAGAAATTGTGCGCGAGGTTGATAATCAAGGAAATTATAATTGATATCCGATTATCACACAAATTGCCTGTAATCATGGAATCAGATGTTCAGACTGCAGATAAATTTGTGTCCGGTGTTAAATTTATAAAACATCGTCTGTAAGAGCATAGTCGATATTGTATTAGTCTCTTCTGTTTATATCTCGACCACGCTTAAATACCAGAACTCAGATACATAAGAAGAAAAGAAAAATATCTTGCCGTTGCTATCCCTCTCTCCCCGTTGATTTTTCCAGTCGCTCTCTCAGATATTTTTTGCCGCGCCGCTCAGGAGAAAAATTTCCAGCCGCCCAGCCCCTAGCCTTATCCCGTCAATCTTCGCCCCTCTTTGTTTTGGCTTTTCGCAACTTCTGGCCACCAAAAGCTGCTGCGGACTGCCAAACACTCAGCTTTTCAGCCAGCTTCTATAAAATTCCTTTGGGTAAAAACCATTCAAAATCAACATAAACATATAATCGGTTGAGTCGTCGCAATAGTAGTAATCCGTCACTTTATAGATCCTGAGCCCCATGGACAACTTTATCTTCCTCCGCACGTAATCCTAATGATACTCAGATTCTCTACACAGCCAGATTCTTCCCACACAGCTAGATTCTCGGAAAAGCTGAACCAAATAGGCCCTTCATCTCCCCGTGGCCAGTACTCGTTCAGCCGCCTCTTTTCCTTCAACAGACCGTCGCCAGGCTCCTGCTCGCCCAATGGCGCTCGACCTCCTCCCCAGCATCCCTCACCGAGCATCCTCTGCCCCAGCTCGTGTTGCTCCCTCCCATGGCGGCTGAGCTCTCTAGCTCGGGCCTGCTCGTCCCAGCGCGCCGTGATTTTCCCCATCTCCCTGGCCGTGCCCCCTCAGCTCATCTGCTCCATCTCCCCAAGCTCGTTCCCATGGCTCCCTTCTCCAGTGCCGTGCCCCAGCCCTGCTCCTCTTTCTCCCTGCTCGGATTTGGTCAAGCCCGCGCAGCTCCCTGGCATCCCTGCTCGCCTCACTTTCCATGGACGCGTGCCCGCCTCGCCGTTCCTCTAGCTGTCGCGCTGCGCTGTTCTTAGTCGTCCTGGCGCTGCTTAGTTCTTTGTCCGGTTGAGCAAGCCCCTGGTGTCCCTGGTGCCGCGTTCCTCGGCTCCAGCCGGACTCCACCTCGCCCATGGCGATTTCCCCGCGCTCGACCGCAGATCAGCCCAGAGCTCTTCTCTGCTTTCCCAAGCCGTGCCCCTCTCTCTGGTCTCTGTGCTGTGCTCCCTGGAGCTCAGCTAGCTCCCTCTACTCGCTCGCGTCGCAGCTCGTCGATGCACTGCTCCTAGCCACTCGTTGGTTCTGCGCGTCGTGGAACCCTGCGCGTGTCCTCCCGCACCCTGCCGAGTTTCTCCCTCGCCGTAGTCCCTGGATCGCCCGGCTTCCCCTGCCCAGCTCACTGTCGCGTCATTCGCCGTCGACCTCGCTTGGTCCTATATTGTTAGGCTAGTCGACCATAGTCGCTGCCGCGCGCACTTGTCCCTGATGCCCATCGTGCGGTATTTGGGTCTCGCCGATTTGGCCGCTCTTGCCCACCGTTAATTCCGCTTCGCAGCTCGCCTGCTGTTGTGATGCTGCTATCCCGCGACACTCGTGCCGGTGCATCATCGCCTGGCCGGGAGTTGTCGCCCCTAGTTCGCTTTCATTCAAAATTATTCAGTCGAGGAGAGATTCCAAGAGTTGTGGATTGAAGAGAAAAGTGGAGTTTCGTTCCATACTCGACAGCTGTTTGGTTGAAGACTTCAATCGAAGGTCGTCGTCGTTCGTGCATCCCCAAGAAATCCCAAGAATCAGGTGAAGACGAAGCTAGCCGGGTGATATTCACCAAGTGCTCGACAAAAGCTCGAACAAGTCATCGATCGTCATCCTCGTCTACGCCAAGCTCTGAAAAGATTAGTCACAGAAGAAAATAAATCAGTACGCGGCTGGAGAATTCTCGACGTGGACAATGAAGAAGCGCAATTCAACACAGCACTCACCCTATTTTCGGTGAAATGCTGAGCTGAAAGGCGTCGTCGATTTCGTGGTTTCAAGTCAGATGTCATAAGGGTAAGTTGATTCGTATTCCAGTCAACTAGGCCTATAAATAGATTAAATAGAATTGTTGGTCACAATAAATGTTAGTAATTTAGCATGCCTATATTGTGATGATCAATTTAGGTAAATCGGTAAATCAAGTAATTAAGATACATAGTTTAAAGAGTTAATAAAAAGCTAGGAATAAAAATAGATGTTCTAGTGTTGTTATGTCAATTAGGTTAATGAATGTAGTCGATGCCCTGCTATGATATCCATGATGCTTAATGCTTGGTTTTAAGTGCTTCATCCTTTTTAGTGTAGATTATCCATATTATACTCGTTATACTCGTGCTCATACATGTGCATCGTGCATCTCATGAGGTACGATAAATAATCGCGTGATGCGGAAGACGACCCAAGTCGACCCCAAGCACGGGCTAATCCGCAGGATGATGCTGATGAATGAACTAGAAGATGGATAATGTGGCAGAACCTCCCAAGTTATTGGGCCCACATGCACCTGTCCTTGTCTCAAAGACCTCAGACGGCTATGCATGTGCACCAAATAACTTAACAGGATCCGTCCGAGTGTCCCAAGGACCTCAGATAAACCACTTACAACCAGAACCGCGGGATTAAGTAAACACAAATCACACACAAAAAATTTTACAGCGGAAATCTTATTACCAAATTTTACATGTTACATCAAGTTTTACAATGTACATGATCGGAGTGGTTACAAAAGTGATTCAAGAAATAAGTTTGAATTGTTATAAATTGTTTATAAGTTTGAAATATATGCTAGCTCAAGTGACCATCCTCAATAAGAAGATAAAGATGGGGTATACTTATATAAGAAGGCCGAGCCCACCGGCACTTAACACCATCACAGCAGCACAAAGTTATATCTGAAAAACAACAGGGAATAAAACCCTGAGTATGGAATTACTCAGCAAGACTTACCCGACTAAAGAAAAGACTCTCAAGGATATGCTGGATTTGGGAATCAAGGAGAGGCTTTAGCAAGAATCAACTTAGATACTTTTGCAGAAAGAGCTTACTAAAGTGAGTCCTTACTTTCAATATTTTAACGCCAGATTAAATATTAATAGACTCTGTTTGCATCTGGTCTAATTTCACCATCTCATCAATACAACATCATTTTTATTCATGAGGTTCACATCCTGACTTAGGTTGCAGGTCAGTGATCAAGTCTCCACTCTCCGGGGATATAACGGCGATCCGAATCGATTTACTCAGCTGAGGATCTCTAACCACACGACATATGTAGCACTTAACCCTTGCATATGTCAACCGTTCCCACAGATCCTCCACAACGTGAACCGGTCCGCGCTACCCGGGAGCACAGTACTCCTCCATCCAGCCTCTAGCCAGGAGGGCACACGCTACTCCCACCATCTCCCACGCCCAGTGCGCGGTTGTCTTTTCACGTATGGAATAGCCGGGTTCAAGCTTACCCTGTCCCATTTCCAGGGCATGTGGCTAGTTAAGATAGTCCTTGATCTATCAGGCCTACATACGCATCCAATCCTTAATTGACCCGGGCGGAGCATCACCTGTTCCTAGCCCGAGTCCCGATTTAAGTACTTCCACCCTTAGGATTGTTTTGTGCCCCTAAGGATGAAAAGAGCATTATAGGAAACTTTGCAGTAAGATCCCACCATGCTCCCAATAAAAATATCCTTGCAGGTAGAAGTCATCCTTCCTCAGGATCAACCTGAGCTAGGCATAAGTGCAAAGGACAAACTCTATCTGCCTATAAGCAGGGCTAAGCATTTTTTGTAAATCATATTTTGATACTTCACCAGAAGTATCTATAAAAGGTATGGATTTCAAGGTAGGCAATGCATCAAAGGGTTTCCAAGCAAATCCTATGAACCTAATGCACATTTCACTAGACTTAAAGTGTGCAAAATTATTTAAAAACACAAGAAAGGGGTTGCATGCACCGGGGCTTGCCTGAGTAACACTAGGTTAGTGTTTGTTAGGCGACCACTTGGCGAGTATCCTTTGGCTTGGCACTCATTCAGATTACCCATCTTCCGGTTCGTTCATCAGCATCATCTCTCGGAGAAGCTCACACTTTCCAGCATCTTGTGGTCGTCTCAGTTCTGGTCCTCCGCATCACGTGATTAACTATCGTACCTATATGATTTGCATAATGCACATGAATGCACATAAACATAAATATCGCAAACCTAAATAATGCTCGCGATAGCGAATTAAACATCTAGCGGCGAGGCGTTGTATAATTTTGTACGGAAACACTAGTTATTAATATACGACTACGCGCAATAATTACGCTTCTCGAACCTAACGCAAACATCACGAACAACAGACTACACACATTTAATACAATTAGTCTAAACACAACTTATCAGCTAATTGACTTAAAATTTTTGTTTTACGATTCTGGGACACCTTTTGTTTATAAAATTATAGAAGAACCTTTATTAACCTTCTAAACTATTTTTCCGATTAATTTATATAACACATTAGTTGGTTACGACATTTAGCGATTAACCTATGTATCATATATATATTAATATAATTTCCCATTTTTAACACCTACAATCCCGCAAACACCGAGACCTATTGAGATCTTTTTCATCCTACGACATCGACCAAATTACTAAAATGACTCAGGCAATCAATAAATATTAAACCTAGTCAAACCATCCACCAATCCACTAACACGAGTAACAATTTACTTACCCTGACTAATTCGACGCGATAGTCGTAGGCACAACGACGGTTTCCGGTTGATGTCATCCAGGGGCTTTCTTTTCTTCGGTAATCACTGGCTGAAGATCTTCTTCTCGACTAAATAATTTTGACGAACCGAACTTTTGTCGCGCACTTGGTGAATATCACGCTGCTGGCTTCGTGTTCACCCGTTTCTTGGAATTTCTTGCTGAGGCGCGAAACGACGACGAGATTGTGTCTGGAGCGAGCTGGCGAGGTAGGGGTTGAATTAGGACTAAAGGACGACGAATGTGCAGAGCTTCCAACTCATGCGCGCGAGGTAGAAAGACGCGCGACCATAGAAACGTGCTGGCGCGACACGCAGGGCAGAGACGTGCAGAGACGTTGTGACAAGCTCAGGACGAGTTTGTCGCGCTTGACAGCCAGAGGCAGGAGACGAAGGCTTGGGAAAACCTCACGAGCGAGAGACTGGGGCCGACGACGTTAGGCACATGAGCCAGGGAGACCTCGCACGGTGAGACTTAAGGAAGAAGAAGCAGGGTCGAGCAGGGAGCACCAGGGAACATCGGCGTCAGGCGCAGAACGAGAACCCAACCAGGAGACGTCGAGCAGGAGCGGAGCTCGGCAAGGTCACGACTGGGCGAGCTCCATGACGCGGACAGAAAGGGACTCGGCGAGCTGGAGCCTGAGGCCGAGCGCTGGGGAAGATGGAGTGCTCAACTGCTAGAAGGGGAAGGGCTGGGTGGGCGCGCGTGCCATGCGCAGGAGACTGAGCGCTGTTGTGGGCTCGAGCATGGGGAGGAGATAAGGAAGGAAGCATGCCTGTAGCTGTCCGAGATGAGGCACGTAAACAAATATCCAGCGGCTGTGGAGATGGCTTGGAAAAAATCCAGCTCTTGAAGATGCCAAGAGCGGTACGAGATAAGGCTGACCAGGGAGCGTGCATCTGAAATTGAGATACTTCTTTACTGGCATTGAGAGGATACAGAGGAGACATACACAACAGATTTTATTTTGAGAGAGATAGCAACGTAGCGCCCTGTACATGGATAAGATGGAGATAGTTTATTTTCCTCTTTTTTATCAAATAATATCTAACTTTCTCCACGATTTGCATTCTTGCGCAACAATTAATCCTAGATTCAATCTTAAGATTTTACCGCAACTCAACTCAAGTTTAAACTACAAAAGTTATGAATAATTAGTATTTGTCTAAATTTTAAATCCAAACACATGCCAGTTTGAATTATTGCGACATGAGTCGCGAAAAATCTAATCTGAGTTATAGAATTATGATTTGGGCAAGAGACTACCAGAACGAATTAAAACGACATTTGGAGCTACATATATTATTTTCTTGGACTTTTAAATAGGAAACCGAATCGGCTAACAATTGTTCCGGTTTCAGTTGGTTCGGGTTCGGTTTATTTAAACAGCCTGTCCCAAGTAGTGTCTCTACCGCATTCGTAGAGATCGCTCGAACAAGAGCGAAATACTTAGGTGACCTTTTCAATCTGCCTTAATTAGTTAATTTTAAACTGGCACTAGACCACATCATTATCTTGATCCAATTTAATTTTGCGTTAATACTTTTTTCGTTGAGTTCTAATTAATTTGTTTGGGATGAACTCGAGGGCTCAACTAAATTTTCAAATTCGTCTTTGCGCGGTCGATGAATTTTAATTAATCATCGGACGCACCGATTTTCGGAACGACGATGTTCCGATCATCACGAAAATTTCGGAAGAGCCCGGATGGATAAAAATAAAAACGACGTCGCACTCGCGACAGACGGAACAGATGCGATATTAAAATCGCGATAGATGAGGATGATTAAAATTTAGCACCCGTTTTATCCACTGATATTACGTGCTTAAATCCACACTCGTTGTCGAGCGGGATATAAACACCTGGGGTGTTACAGTCCTCCCCCCTTAAAAGAATCTCGTCCCGAGATTCGGAACGAAAGACTTTTAAGAGTAGAGAAGCATGTAACCCATGTCCATATCAGCGATAACCATGAGACATTTCCAAATACAGGCGAGTGTCTCAGGATGTCGTTTCTCTAGTGGACATATCATATATCGCCTTAGGCTAATTTAGGAATGTCCACCAATAGAGACGATGGCTGCCAGAGGAACACATAAGGTTCCATGCGTGCAGTTTGCTTTTTCTGATGGCACTGTACTATCTGAGTCTGTTGAGCTAGCGGTAAATACGCGATTTTACCCAAACAGAATCAGATACAACCTCTTGGGTAAAACACACAGGAAGAGGTTTACCAACAAGTGGTCGTGATAAGTTCATAGCACACGAGATGGGTGTGGATGTCGAACAACATCACAGTTAACTCGTGTTAGCCAGAAAATCCAAGTTCAAGAAAAATGATAGATACTCAAAAAAATCAATGAAGAGATCCATTGATGTTGACTTCACGACCAACCTATTTCATCAAATACTTAGCACAGCTCGATTTATTCACACATGCTGGAAAAGCACACGTGACGCGATCGAGGCATGACTAGAGTGATGACTAGGTTGTTACCAGTCGGCTTAACTTGATTTTTTTGCAAGCACTTCCTTTAGAGGGGTTGTACAAAAGTGAGTTTAGACACTCGATAAAACGATCTCTAAACTCAACCTTTGTTCATTGGGCAGTTACAAGTTAGTAAAACCAACTTGTTGAACTACTTTTGGCATTGAGCAAGTTCTCTCAGTACCATCGACAGTCCAATGGTCGAGAGTTCACTCTGGTTAACAAGAGATCATGTATTTGAATAGAAGTCCATTTGGTCATGTTGTTCACCTGTTTCTCCACGCGAGATGAACTAACTGGGTTCAAGAATACATGGATTACATAAAAGAGCGAATGAACAAACTCCTGCATTTCAGCAGCAGGGGAAATAGATCTCCATTCTGAGAGCTAATCAGTTGTCTCTCGACACTAAAAAGCTCCAAGGCTTCACCTTTACACAAAGGATGTAAAGGGAATGTGTATGCGTGCAGTCACTATCAAAGTCAAGGGAAAAGAGACCACACATGTAAGGGGTATGCCCGTTTAATCCAACAGAGATGATAGATGTTGCTTGATCACTTTGACAAACAACACCAAAATCGTTTCAAGGAAGAGATCTACGGAAGATAATATATTAGTGTAGTTCCACAATGGATCATAACCAGAGACCTCGATACCATCATGCGCCAAGCAGCATAACCTTGCGTGTACATTCACAAGGGGCTCTCAGTTTCGCTGCGGCACCATAAGTCCTTAATCGTGACACCACTACCGAACTGGCACCAATAACAATCTCACGTAGCAAACAGATTGTGCCAAGATAACACATTGATATAGTCTCATAATGGATTATAACTACTAATAGTGATACCAGCGCGTGCCGAGCAGCACGACCATGTGTGCGCACACACAGAAGGCCCTCGGTTTCGTCACGGCACCACCGGTTTTAGTCATAACACCATTACCAGACATAACCAATAAGAAATCTCGCACAACACAAATAGACTGGGCAAGGGTAATAATATACAAAGAGATACTCCACCTGTATGAATAGTTACAAGTAGAGAGCCAAATAGATCATGGCCCAATGAAATGAACAAGGTATGGCCATAACCTAAACTGGGTGGTGAGGGAGTACGATGGGAGACTGTTACTTCAGCCCCAAGCATATCTCTATGCCCATCGCAGCAATTTCAAGGTCACGGATTAGTATCTGATTAGATACGGAGGAAAAATAATCATAAGATTAAGTTGGTATGCCTTTGATAGATATGAGGAAACCAAAGGCATCAAACTAAAGAAAATAATCGGACATGCCTTTCCTAGGTTAGGTTGATAAAGCAACATGGCGATCCTTAAGAACAGGCGAACTGAGTAAGGTACATCAGCTTGCACCAACTGAGTAAGGATATAGTTTAGGATGGGGACATGACTCGAGGTTCTTGTTTCAAGTCTGGGTACACTTTAGGTCCAACAAAGAAATTATCTAGGCATTTATTTTTATGTGTTTGGTCATGGAGTGATAACGGAAAACTTTAATTTTGGGTTTAGACAAATAGTTCACCAATATTCTACCGGCACATCAAGCACAAGGGCAAACACATATACACCTAAACATATTATCTAAAGAACGAAGGACAGCTATTTCATTGAAGTCCATACTACAACATTACACCACATTATCTACAATCAATGGTTACTGGAATAAAGATGAGAGAAGCATTTTAGGTGTATAGGTGACAAACATGATGCAACAATCAGGATGCATGCTCGTCCTATACGTCCTCACAAGTTTTTGCCAACATAATGTGGCAATAACGTTCTATATCGGTGGCATACTTACGACTCTCACGGTATTTTGCTAGTCGTCAGCTACACATACGTGTTCGAGGTTAGTGTACCTGCAGAAAATTTCATCACAGTCCATTTTCCCAATGATGCAAGTCACACATGATCGTTTATCACAGTTTATACTCCATATATTGCTATATGGAGGCCAGCTCATCATTAAGCGCCGAGCCACGCATAGGCGCCGTTGCCACACTTTAACCATAGGGCAACTCATTATGGTAACTCACCTTCTTACCCGAGCGTAGGTGCGTCGTTACAAGTACATTACACTTCTCAGTATTCCCATGTCTGTATACCCATACACAACCATGGAGGACTGAATTCCCAGAAAAATAAATACTCCACATCGCAGCTGTCACACCCGGTTTTAGAAGGCAAACCGAATGCGAACCATGTACGTGCCAGGATCAGTTATTCACGTACACAGCAGTTACATAACATGGACATCATCACACAGTGCTCAAAATAGTATTAAAAGGGGAAATAATAGTTGATTACATCATACGTCTGAGACGTCCATATAGTTCTTACAATAAATCAAAGTGCGGAAAAGAAACGTAGATAACACGGCCTTCACAGGCAGCCGACTGGGGGTTGCCGCTAACCCACACCTAGAACTCGTCGAAGTCTTGGAACTCCTGGAAGTCTCCTTCCACAGCTTCATCTTCTCCTGAGCAGTGGTTGCAATGCTGACAACCTGGGGGGGGTTTGGTGTGTAGAGCAAGGGTGAGTACACATCAACATACTCAGCAAGCATCCTGGTTGGCTGTAGTGGACTAGCTTTATGTGGGGATAAGTCAAGCAGTTGCTTTTAGTTGGTCAGGTTATTACTTACTAGTAGAGAGCCAGGTTTTAACATTAACCCAAGTTATTAGCCCAATGTATCCTTTCCAAACGGAAAGAATACCACTTACCAGCACCATAATCATAATCAGAACCATCAATCTCATTGCCACCTGTAAACCAAAATGTCTCTGATCAAGTACCACTAATCTCTGGAGCTCCCTTGGCCGCTCATAACCGCGAGCACGGCTGATATATCAGTTTCATAACACTCTGCAGAGGTTGTGCACTTTACCCACAAGCCGTGATTCCCTTTCTGCCCGGAGAGAGCGACTCCCCATTGACCACTACCTAGGTGGTCCAGCAGGGCATCACTACGTAGCCTTTACAAAGATTCCCCGAGACTGTAGCCGCCCGTTAGGTTTCCTAAATGTACCGCACTCCTCCCCAAGGGACAAATCAACCTTGGCAGAGCGAGCCGCATACACCGAGCCCCATTGACGGCACAACGGCTAAGCGGACTACACCCCGGTTCCTCCAATTATTCAGCTAAGGGCGTCCCATTCCACCCTCATGGTTGCACTGTTTTCCCGGGCGGTCATCCATTGAACAGGTCCTTACGGAGAGGCACTCGAGAAACCGCTCGAGTCCCCTTAAATGCCACAAGCATGATCATAAATAAGAAGGGAAAACAGCGTATCATAGATAATCACATCATGTTCATTGATTAGAGTTGAGCAATAGCATCAAACTAAGCAGTAATAATCCGACCCAAATAGGTAAGCAAGGACATGGATAACAAAAGCTAGTCAATCCTTAGGTATAAATGTGTAATGCGGGAGGTGAATTAAAGAATGAATAGGACAGAGATAGGTCAAAGGACACTTGCCTCCACCAACCGACTGCTGCTCAGGGGCTTCTCCTGCGAATTCCTCGGGCTCTTCGACCGGATCGTTCTCTATGCGAGCGCAAACATACATACATCCACATATTTAATACAAAAGAACAGTACACCATACAAGGGAACAAGTAAAGCGAGTATGCATCAAGTATGACATTCGATATCGCATTCATTAAGGTTAGAAAGAAACGGGAAAAAGGGTCTCGCAGGGGGTTAAAGTTTATGCACTAATGATTAGTTACAATTGGTTCTTAACAAAAGAATTCTGTTATATATATATACTAATGGAAACCTAATCATTTTTAGTTGATCAACATTGAATGAGACAAACAATTAACTACGTGAATCAACTAGCATAACGGGATTTTAAATTGAGCTTCCTATTTCAATAGCATGAACAATGATTAGCCTACCTGAAATAAAATAACTATGATCACAGAAAGTAAAATAAAATAAAATAAAATAAAAAAAATAAAAAAAAACAGGGGGGGGGCGGTTGAACCGGCCCTAGGGCGGTTGAACCGGCCCTGGGCAGGGCGGCTGGGCTGGGGCGGCCGAGCGCGGGGGAGGGCGGCTGAGCCGGCCCGGTTGAACCGGCGGCCAGGACCGGCCGAGCCGGGGGCGCGCGGGGGGGGGGGGGGGGGGGGGTCGGGCTGGCCAGGCGGCCGAGCCGGCCAGGCGCGCGGCCAGGCGCGCGGCCGGGCGGGCTGGGGACGCGGCCGGGCGGCTGCCAGGGCACGGCCAAGGCCGGCCAGGCGCGGGCTGGGGGCGCGGCCGGGGCTGGCTGGGGCGGGCTGGGGCTGGCCGGGGGGCCAGGGCGCGGCCAAGGGCCGGCCGGGCGGCTGGGCTGGGGCGGCCAGGGGCGGCCGAGGGCCAGGCGGCCAAGGGCGGCCAATGGGAGAGGAGGGGAGAGGGAGGGAGGAGAGGGAGGAGAGAGGAGGGGGGGGGGCTCACCGGCGATGGGCGGCCGACGGCGAGGGCGGCGGCGCTAGGGCAGGGGGCGGGTAGGGGCGGCGGCGGCTTAGGGTGGGGAGGGAGAATGAGAGGGAGAGAGAGAGGAGGTTGGGGGAAAAGGGGAGGTGGGGGGGGGGGGGCGGCTGGGCCAACCAAGGCCCAAGAGGGGCGCGGGGGCGGCTGGGCCGGCCGGGGTCGGCCCACGGCGCGGGAGAGAGAGAAAAAGAGGAGAGAGGGAGAAAAAGAAAAAGAAAGAAAATGTTTTCTCCTTATTTCTCGAAATCCAATCTTCCTAGATGAATGCATTTGCACTTTCAAACAATCAAAGAATGCATAGTTCGGCATGGTGCATCAAACAACATAAAACAACTCTAGGGTTTTTCTTTACACGGGAATCCCAAACCGAATCCCGTTAGCTTTGGAAAAGGTCAAGGTCTAGCGAGGGGAAAAAGAAAAAGAAAAGGTAACGCCCGAATTTTGGCGAGTAAAGAAAAGAAAAAATTCAACTGCAAAATTCGGGGCGTTACAAACCTATCCCCCTTAAAAGAATCTCGCCCTCGAGATTCAGGGCTGGCTAGCAAAGAGCTCTGGGTACTTAGCCATCAAATCATCTTCACGCTCCCAGGTTGCTTCTTCCTCAGAGTGATGACTCCATCTGACTTTGCACATTCTGATGGTCTTCCTTCGGGTGACTCTATCTGCAACCTCAAGGATCTGAGCTGGCTTCTCAACATAGGTCAAGTCCTCCTGGACTTCCAGACCTTCCACTGGCAACTGCTCTTCTGGCACACGCAAGCACTTCTTCAACTGAGACACATGAAAGACATCATGCACAGCTGACAAATTCTCTGGCAGACTGAGCTGATAGGCCACTTCTCCACGCTTTGAGAGGATCTGGTACGGACCAATGTAGCGGGGTGCTAGCTTGCCTTTGATTCCGAACCTTCTGACTCCTCTGATCGGTGACACTTTCAGATAGACAAAGTCTCCGACTTCAAAACTCAGCTCTCTTCTTGTGTCTGCATAGCTTCGCTGCCTCGATTGCGCTATCTTTAGATTCTCTCGGACCATCTTGATGTTTTCTTCGGCTTCAAGCAAAATGTCTGGCCCAAACACTTGCTTCTCTCCAGGCTGATCCCATTGCAACGGAGTTCTACAACTCCTTCCATAAAGCGCTTGAAATGGTGACATCTTCAAACTGGCCTGGTAACTGTTGTTATAGGAAAACTCTGCATAGGGCAATCGCTTGTCCCATCCGGACTGATCTTGCAATGCACAGGCTCTCAACATGTCTTCAAGAATTTGATTGGTTCTTTCGGTCTGGCCATCTGTCTGCGGATGATAAGCTGAACTGAAATTCAGATGCGTGCCCAAAGCTTCATGCAACTGCTGCCAGAAATGAGAGGTGAACTGCGTTCCTCTGTCTGACACTATCTTCTTTGGCACACCATGAAGACAAACGATCCGAGACATATACAGTTCTGCCAATACTGCACTGCTGTAGGTGGTCTTGACAGGTATGAAGTGGGCTGACTTGGTCAAACGGTCCACTACTACCCAAATGGAATCGTAGCCGGCTCGAGTGCGAGGCAATCCGACTATGAAATCCATGCCGATTTCATCCCATTTCCACTGAGGGATCTGCAACGGTTGCAACAATCCAGCTGGTCTCTGGTGTTCGGCCTTAATTCTTCGGCAACTATCGCGCTTAGCCACATGCTCTGCGATTTCCCTCTTCATTCCGTACCACCAGAATTTCTTCTTCAGATCCTGATACATCTTCTCACTGCCAGGGTGAATCGAATAGGCTGTCTCATGAGCTTCCTTGAGAATCAACTCCCGAATGGACTGGACATTGGGAACACACAAGCGGTCCTTGAACCATATCACGCCTTCTGCATCTTCTCGAAAATCTTTGCCTCTGCCATCTAGAATCAGTCGCCGGATCTCACTGATCTTCTCATCATTCTTCTGCGCTTCTTTGATTTCTCGCTCCAAGGTAGGTTCCAATTCAACTGTGACTCCTCGTGAATTGTTCAGAAATCCGAGACTCAACCTGTCGAACTCCTTGGCCAACTCATAAGGCATCGGACGAGCGACCATCAGATTGACTTGACTCTTTCTGCTCAAAGCATCTGCCACTACGTTCGCTTTGCCTGGATGGTAATGAATCTCCAACTCATAATCTTTGATCAACTCTAACCATCTTCGCTGCCTCATATTCAATTCTGACTGAGTGAATATGTACTTCAGACTCTTGTGATCTGTGTAAACATCGCATTTCTGTCCATACAGATAGTGCCTCCATGTCTTCAGTGCGTGAACCACTGCTGCCAACTCTAGATCATGGATTGGGTAATTCTTCTCATGAACCTTCAACTGTCGGGACGAGTAAGCCACAACTCTTCCCTCTTGCATCAACACGCATCCCAAACCTGTGTAACAAGCATCACAGTACACAGAGAAGGGCTTGTGCACATCAGGCAAGACTAGGACAGGCGCTGTTGTCAACTTCTCTTTCAGCGCTTCGAAGGCTTCTTGGCATTTCTGGGTCCACTTGAACTCAACCTTGTTGCCTAGCAACGCTGTCATTGGTTTCGCAATCTTCGAAAACCCTTCAATGAATCGCCGATAATATCCGGCCATTCCAATGAAGCTCTTGATTCCTCGAGCATCCGTTGGCGCTTTCCAGTTCAGAATGTCTGCCACTTTCTTCGGATCCACAGCCAATCCTTCTTTGTTGATTATGTGACCCAAGAACAGGACTTCACTGATCCAGAACTCACACTTGCTCAACTTTGCATACAACTGGTGCTCTCGCAATCTCTGCAATACCATCCTCAAATGATCTGCATGCTCTTCTTCACTTTGAGAATAAATCAGAATGTCATCAATGAATACCACCACAAACTTATCAAGATAATCCATGAATACACTGTTCATCAAGTTCATAAAGAACGCTGGTGCATTGGTCAAACCAAAAGACATCACTGTGAACTCATATAACCCATACTTGGTAATGAATGCCGTCTTCGGAATGTCCGAAGGTCGGATCCTGAGCTGATGATAACCTGACCTCAGATCAATCTTGGAGAACACACTGGCTCCTCTCAACTGGTCAAACAGATCTTCTATTCTGGGCAAGGGATACTTGTTCTTGATCGTGACTTCATTTAGAGCTCGATAATCAATACACATCCTATTTGTGCCATCTTTCTTCTCCACAAACAAGACAGGGGCGGCCCAAGGCGAGGTGCTTGGCCGGATGTAACCTTTCTCTGACAGCTCATCAATCTGCTTCTTAAGCTCAACCAACTCTGGTCCGGATATTCTGTAAGCTCTCTTAAAGATAGGGGCGGTTCCAGGAAGAAGTTCTATGGCAAACTCAACTTTCCGCTCTGGTGGCATACCCGGTAAGTCCTTTGGAAACACATCCGGGAATTCAGACACAACCTTGATACTCTCAATTGGGTCTGCTTCACTGCTATCGACAGCCATCTGATAACAACTTCCTTTCTTTGGCTCAGGCGGGACTAACTCGGTCACCACTTCCTCTCCTAGTGGGGACACCAACTTGATTGTCCTTTTATCACAACTGATAACTGCCTGATACTTATCTAGCCAATTCATCCCTAGGATGACATCTATTCCCTGAGTACCCATTACTATAAGGTTAGCGGGAAACGCTATCCCCCTTATTTCCACACTTACACCCAAACATATGCTATCAGCTCGAATTCTACCACCAGCTGAGTCAATTTGAATGGGGGTTGACATGGTAGTAATTGGAAGATTATGTGCTTCTACCCATGATGCAGTAATGAAAGAATGTGTTGCTCCAGTATCAAATAACACTTCTGCAATATGGGAATCGACTGGGAACATACCTACTGTCATGCCGGGGGTCTCCTGAACTGCTTCAGCCTCCAAGTGGTTCAGTCTTCCATGATTATAGCGCTGCTGAGGGCGGTTGCCTGCTCCAGACTGAGACACATTCTGCTTTGCTGGGGCATTGGGGCCTGACTACTGCTGGGCTGCCTTCTTCGGACATTGCATCACCCAATGGCCTTGCTCTCCACAGTGGAAACATGCTCTGTTTCCAACCTGAGCTGGTGCTGCCTGATTGTTCTGCTGGCTTGCTGGGGCAGGAAGACGAGGTGTCTGCTGATTCTGCCTCTGAAACTGACCTCCTGATTGATTGCTCTGACGGTTCTGGTACTGATGCTGAGGATACTGCCTTTGGAACTGCTGATACTGCTGACGCTGCTGATGCTGCTGAGGTGGACGCTGGTTCTGCCTGAACTGCTGAGGTTGATTGCCTGAAAAACGAGGACGGCTGCTGCTTCCAGGCTGGGGTCCACTGATCTTGCGCTTACGATCTTCCATCTCCTTACGCTTCCTTTCTGTCATGATTGCTCTGTCAATCAGGTGCTGGAATGTCGGGAAGGTATGATTCATCAGCTGATACTGCAGAGGGTCAACCAAGCCTCTCAAGAAACGGTATTGTCGCTTGGCGTCGGTGTTGACATCTTCGGGAGCATAGCGAGACAACTGCAGAAACCTGTCTCGATACTCGCTGACAGACGATGACCCTTGCTTAAGGGCCAGGAACTCCTCCTTCTTCACTGTCATCAGACCTGCAGGCACATGGTACTGACGAAAGCTACCTCTGAATTCTTCCCAGGTGATGGTGTCGGGGTCGGCATGGGTGGCGAGGTAAGACTCCCACCATGATTGGGCTGCTCCTCTCAACAGACGGGGACCATACAAGACTTTCTCCCTGTCATCACACTGAGCGGTATGCAACTCCCGCTCCACAGTGCGCAGCCAATCTTCAGCATCCATGGGGTCAGAAGAGTGAGCGAACGTTGGGGGATGACCTCTCATGAATTCAGCACGCTTGTCTCTAGGCATCTGAGGCATCTGAGGCTGGGGTGGTGCTTGCTGCTGCTGCTGCTGAATGGCGGCCAGAGTCTGACCGATGGCCTGAACTGCTTGAGTCTGCATCAGAAACATCTGCTCGATGGACATCGGGGGCGGGGGCGGCACCTGCTGCTGCTGAATGGCGGCCAGAGTCTGACCGATGGCCTGAACTACTTGAGTCTGCATCAGAAACATCTGCTCGATGGACATCGGGGGCGGGGGCGGCAGCTGCTGCTGCTGGGGCGCCTCATCTTGCTGACCGGCTTGCTCCTGCTGAGCACGCCTTCCTCCTCTGCGCCTGTTCTCTGACATCTGCAGAACGCGACCACACATCAGAACTGATCTGGCAAATCTTGCAGCATAAGAACAGAGTATAGAATTCTTCAACAGCACTGAACAGATGAGCATCTTCACTGATCTCCAACACAGACCACACAGCTTCTCAGATAAAGAGGAAAGTAGAATAAAGGTTTTCCCAACTATATAACTAACTCCATTAACATAATAGGTAAACCAAAATGCAGGGGATACCCACACTCTGGTGACAATCATTACAAAGATCCAAACCAAACATAGTTCATCATGACAAACATAAATGCACAGGATATAGCAAACTACCCTGTCTAACTAAGACTAACTAAGACCGAGACTAACGCTAAGACTGAAGCTTCTATGTATATATATTTCGTATTAATTACAAGATCCAACTCTAACGATCTATGGTTCTAGATTTATCTTGGTCTTGCAGTCGGGATTGCCATAAGACTGGAGTCCACGCCGAGGCGAGCGGTACGGGTGCTGAGTCCCGACGGGAGCGGGGGAACCATCATCCAAGTGACGACGCTCCGCGCGCTCAGCCCGCAGCAGGGCGATCTCAGCACGAGCCCTACTCAGCTCGTCTAATGCATGGTCCAGCTCCGTGTTTAGCACGGCGGCTAGGTTGACTGTGCTGCTCAACCTAGGATTGTCCTCACCAGCAGGTGAAACAATCACGCCTCCTGTGCTGCCAGATGGACGGCGGGGGTAATACTTCAGGTCGAGGCCGTCAGCTACCCCACCGAGAACCGAGCAGTAGTGCGAAAGCGCACGCCGTGCAGCATCCTGCATGGCTGCCTCAGCTGAGTCCCGCTCAGAGATAGAATAGTGCTCTGAGCAAGCCTCCGCGCCCTGGAGACTGTTCTCCGGACGGCGCACCAAACAGGTCGCCTCCCAGCGGTCCGGGTAGACCCCGCGACTATGCTGGTAGACCACACAGCGATACTCGATGGACCAAGTACGCCGGTCAAGTGCCCGACGTAGCAGGGTGTCGAGCGCGTCGTGGAAGTGACACCCGCGAGCAGCGTCGCGAGTGATGGGTCGAGCAACCCATCCTTCCGGCTCATGGTCAGCAGAGAAGTCGATGTCGTGGCTCAAGCTGTCGTTGCCACCTCCGTCGTCTGGGTCTCCTCCAGCAGCTACTCCAGCAGCTGGGACGCCCAGTGGTGGTGCAGGGGGCGCCTCCAGGGGAAGCACAGGGGAGCAGCTCCTCACAGACTCTATCTCCTGCTGGAGCGAGAAGGAAGAGCCCCGCTGCTCCTGTCGTCGACGTTCCTGCTCCTCATGCAGGCGGTGGTGCAGTCTCTCCAAGTGGCTGGACTGTCCGGCCACGGGACGGCGAAGCGGACGCTCAGCAAGGCGGGAGGGTAAGAAGGGGATGACGGACTTTTGTGCAGTGTGTCTAAGACGAGCCATCTACAAAAGACATCGCAAGCAAAAGAGTGAGAACAGAATTAATATGACCAGCAAATAATGAATCATAAATAAATGAAGGATCATAATAAAACATAATTTTCAGCAAGGTATAATATACAGTAGAACATAGGTTTGGTCAGTAGGACCAACTTTTGAAGGGATATCAAAGTCAAGGCAGGGACAGAGGTCTATAGTCCTTAGAACGACCATTCTACTCTAGGTTAGCGGTCCTACAGTCAGCACGGCTTTGATACCACTTATGTCACACCCGGTTTTAGAAGGCAAACCGAATGCGAACCATGTACGTGCCAGGATCAGTTATTCACATACACAGCAGTTACATAACATGGACATCATCACACAGTGCTCAAAATAGTATTAAAAGGGGAAATAATAGTTGATTACATCATACGTCTGAGACGTCCATATAGTTCTTACAATAAATCAAAGTGTGGAAAAGAAACGTAGATAACACGGCCTTCACAGGCAGCCGACTGGGGGTTGCCGCTAACCCACACCTAGAACTCGTCGAAGTCTTGGAACTCCTGGAAGTCTCCTTCCACAGCTTCATCTTCTCCTGAGCAGTGGTTGCAATGCTGACAACCTGGGGGGGGTTTGGTGTGTAGAGCAAGGGTGAGTACACATCAACATACTCAGCAAGCATCCTGGTTGGCTGTAGTGGACTAGCTTTATGTGGGGATAAGTCAAGCAGTTGCTTTTAGTTGGTCAGGTTATTACTTACTAGTAGAGAGCCAGGTTTTAACATTAACCCAAGTTATTAGCCCAATGTATCCTTTCCAAACGGAAAGAATACCACTTACCAGCACCATAATCATAATCAGAACCATCAATCTCATTGCCACCTGTAAACCAAAATGTCTCTGATCAAGTACCACTAATCTCTGGAGCTCCCTTGGCCGCTCATAACCGCGAGCACGGCTGATATATCAGTTTCATAACACTCTGCAGAGGTTGTGCACTTTACCCACAAGCCGTGATTCCCTTTCTGCCCGGAGAGAGCGACTCCCCATTGACCACTACCTAGGTGGTCCAGCAGGGCATCACTACGTAGCCTTTACAAAGATTCCCCGAGACTGTAGCCGCCCGTTAGGTTTCCTAAATGTACCGCACTCCTCCCCAAGGGACAAATCAACCTTGGCAGAGCGAGCCGCATACACCGAGCCCCATTGACGGCACAACGGCTAAGCGGACTACACCCCGGTTCCTCCAATTATTCAGCTAAGGGCGTCCCATTCCACCCTCATGGTTGCACTGTTTTCCCGGGCGGTCATCCATTGAACAGGTCCTTACGGAGAGGCACTCGAGAAACCGCTCGAGTCCCCTTAAATGCCACAAGCATGATCATAAATAAGAAGGGAAAACAGCGTATCATAGATAATCACATCATGTTCATTGATTAGAGTTGAGCAATAGCATCAAACTAAGCAGTAATAATCCGACCCAAATAGGTAAGCAAGGACATGGATAACAAAAGCTAGTCAATCCTTAGGTATAAATGTGTAATGCGGGAGGTGAATTAAAGAATGAATAGGACAGAGATAGGTCAAAGGACACTTGCCTCCACCAACCGACTGCTGCTCAGGGGCTTCTCCTGCGAATTCCTCGGGCTCTTCGACCGGATCGTTCTCTATGCGAGCGCAAACATACATACATCCACATATTTAATACAAAAGAACAGTACACCATACAAGGGAACAAGTAAAGCGAGTATGCATCAAGTATGACATTCGATATCGCATTCATTAAGGTTAGAAAGAAACGGGAAAAAGGGTCTCGCAGGGGGTTAAAGTTTATGCACTAATGATTAGTTACAATTGGTTCTTAACAAAAGAATTCTGTTATATATATATACTAATGGAAACCTAATCATTTTTAGTTGATCAACATTGAATGAGACAAACAATTAACTACGTGAATCAACTAGCATAACGGGATTTTAAATTGAGCTTCCTATTTCAATAGCATGAACAATGATTAGCCTACCTGAAATAAAATAACTATGATCACAGAAAGTAAAATAAAATAAAATAAAATAAAAAAAATAATAAAAAAAACAAGGGGGCGGTTGAACCGGCCCTGGGCAGGGCGGCTGGGCTGGGGCGGCCGAGCGCGGGGGAGGGCGGCTGAGCCGGCCCGGTTGAACCGGCGGCCAGGACCGGCCGAGCCGGGGGCGCGGGGGGGGGGGGGGGGGGTCGGGCTGGCCAGGCGGCCGAGCCGGCCAGGCGCGCGGCCAGGCGCGCGGCCGGGCGGGCTGGGGACGCGGCCGGGCGGCTGCCAGGGCGCGGCCAAGGCCGGCCAGGCGCGGGCTGGGGGCACGACCGGGGCTGGCTGGGGCGGGCTGGGGCTGGCCGGGGGGCCAGGGCGCGACCGAGGAGCGCCAGGGCGCGGCCAAGGGCCGGCCGGGCGGCTGGGCTGGGGCGGCCAGGGGCGGCCGAGGGCCAGGCGGCCAAGGGCGGCCAAGGGGAGAGGAGGGGAGAGGGAGGGAGGAGAGGGAGGAGAGAGGAGGGGGGGCTCACCGGCGATGGGCGGCCGACGGCGAGGGCGGCGGCGCTAGGGCAGGGGGCGGGTAGGGGCGGCGGCGGCTTAGGGTGGGGAGGGAGAATGAGAGGGAGAGAGAGAGGAGGTTGGGGGAAAAGGGGAGGTGGGGGGGGGGGCGGCTGGGCCAACCAAGGCCCAAGAGGGGGCGCGGGGGCGGCTGGGCCGGCCGGGGTCGGCCCACGGCGCGGGAAAGAGAGAAAAAGAGGAGAGAGGGAGAAAAAGAAAAAGAAAGAAAATGTTTTCTCCTTATTTCTCGAAATCCAATCTTCCTAGATGAATGCATTTGCACTTTCAAACAATCAAAGAATGCATAGTTCGGCATGGTGCATCAAACAACATAAAACAACTCTAGGGTTTTTCTTTACACGGGAATCCCAAACCGAATCCCGTTAGCTTTGGAAAAGGTCAAGGTCTAGCGAGGGGAAAAAGAAAAAGAAAAGGTAACGCCCGAATTTTGGCGAGTAAAGAAAAGAAAAAATTCATCTGCAAAATTCGGGGCGTTACAGCAGCCTTCGTATATACATATGTAAAACATGTATATAATCAAGCGCCACAATTAAGCACTTCCCTAGACCGACGGTTGTTCGGTCATGCTCTCACATCTCACCTTACCTTGAGCGTCGATCCATTCAAAACTGAATGGCCTCAAAAATAACATTACACATGTATGCAATACCCACCCGATTGTGGGTTATTGGTTTTGATCTAAGCCACCTGATAGTCCTTAACTTAGGGCTTAACAGAGGATGTCGCTAGCATTATAGTTTTTCAAAGCTGTTTTTCAAAGCCAAACAATGTGTTTAGTTGAAAATAGGTTTTCTAAAACCAAAACTTTTGTTTTGAAAATACGTATGTGACCGTATAAACTTAATCTAGCTCCGATACCAGCTGTGGCAGAACCTCCCAAGTTATTGGGCCCACATGCACCTATCCTTGTCTCAAAGACCTCAGACGGCTATGCATGTGCACCAAATAACTTAACAGGATCCGTCCGAGTGTCCCAAGGACCTCAGATAAACCACTTACAACCAGAACCGCGGGATTAAGTAAACACAAATCACACACAAAAAATTTTACAGTGGAAATCTTATTACCAAATTTTACATGTTACATCAAGTTTTACAATGTACATGATCGGAGTGGTTACAAAAGTGATTCAAGAAATAAGTTTGAATTGTTATAAATTGTTTATAAGTTTGAAATATATGCTAGCTCAAGTGACCATCCTCAATAAGAAGATAAAAATGGGGTATACTCATATAAGAAGGCCGAGCCCACCGGCACTTAACACCATCACAGCAGCACAAAGTTATATCTGAAAAATAACAGGGAATAAAACCCTGAGTATGGAATTACTCAGCAAGACTTACCCGACTAAAGAAAAGACTCTCAAGGATATGCTGGATTTGGGAATCAAGGAGAGGCTTTAGCAAGAATCAACTTAGATACTTTTGTAGAAAGAGCTTACTAAAGTGAGTCCTTACTTTCAATATTTTAACGCCAGATTAAATATTAATAGACTCTGTTTGCATCTGGTCTAATTTCACCATCTCATCAATACAACATCATTTTTATTCATGAGGTTCACATCCTGACTTAGGTTGCAGGTCAGTGATCAAGTCTCCACTCTCCGGGGATATAACGGCGATCCGAATCGATTTACTCAGCTGAGGATCTCTAACCACACGACATATGTAGCACTTAACCCTTGCATATGTCAACCGTTCCCACAGATCCTCCACAACGTGAACCGGTCCGCGCTACCCGGGAGCACAGTACTCCTCCATCCAGCCTCTAGCCAGGAGGGCACACGCTACTCCCACCATCTCCCACGCCCAGTGCGCGGTTGTCTTTTCACGTATGGAATAGCCGGGTTCAAGCTTACCCTGTCCCATTTCCAAGGCATGTGGCTAGTTAAGATAGTCCTTGATCTATCAGGCCTACATACGCATCCAATCCTTAATTGACCCGGGCGGAGCATCACCTGTTCCTAGCCCGAGTCCCGATTTAAGTACTTCCACCCTTAGGATTGTTTTGTGCCCCTAAGGATGAAAAGAGCATTATAGGAAACTTTGCAGTAAGATCCCACCATGCTCCCAATGAAAATATCCTTGCAGGTAGAAGTCATCCTTCCTCAGGATCAACCTGAGCTAGGCATAAGTGCAAAGGACAAACTCTATCTGCCTATAAGCAGGGCTAAGCATTTTTTGTAAATCATATTTTGATACTTCACCAGAAGTATCTATAAAAGGTATGGATTTCAAGGTAGGCAATGCATCAAAGGGTTTCCAAGCAAATCCTATGAACCTAATGCACATTTCACTAGACTTAAAGTGTGCAAAATTATTTAAAAACACAAGAAAGGGGTTGCATGCACCGGGGCTTGCCTGAGTAACACTAGGTTAGTGTTTGTTAGGCGACCACTTGGCGAGTATCCTTTGGCTTGGCACTCATTCAGATTACCCATCTTCCGGTTCATTTATCAGCATCATCTCTCGGAGAAGCTCACACTTTCCAGCATCTTGTGGTCGTCTCAGTTCTGGTCCTCCGCATCACGTGATTAACTATCGTACCTATATGATTTGCATAATGCACATGAATGCACATAAACATAAATATCGCAAACCTAAATAATGCTCGCGATAGCGAATTAAACATCTAGCGGCGAGGCGTTGTATAATTTTGTACGGAAACACTAGTTATTAATATACGACTACGCGCAATAATTACGCTTCTCGAACCTAACGCAAACATCACGAACAACAGACTACACACATTTAATACAATTAGTCTAAACACAACTTATCAGCTAATTGACTTAAAATTTTTGTTTTACGATTCTGGGACACCTTTTGTTTATAAAATTATAGAAGAACCTTTATTAACCTTCTAAACTATTTTTCCGATTAATTTATATAACACATTAGTTGGTTACGACATTTAGCGATTAACCTATGTATCATATATATATTAATATAATTTCCCATTTTTAACACCTACAATCCCGCAAACACCGAGACCTATTGAGATCTTTTTCATCCTACGACATCGACCAAATTACTAAAATGACTCAGGCAATCAATAAATATTAAACCTAGTCAAACCATCCACCAATCCACTAACACGAGTAACAATTTACTTACCCTGACTAATTCGACGCGATAGTCGTAGGCACAACGACGGTTTCCGGTTGATGTCATCCAGGGGCTTTCTTTTCTTCGGTAATCACTGGCTGAAGATCTTCTTCTCGACTAAATAATTTTGACGAACCGAACTTTTGTCGCGCACTTGGTGAATATCACGCTGCTGGCTTCGTGTTCACCCGTTTCTTGGAATTTCTTGCTGAGGCGCGAAACGACGACGAGATTGTGTCTGGAGCGAGCTGGCGAGGTAGGGGTTGAATTAGGACTAAAGGACGACGAATGTGCAGAGCTTCCAACTCATGCGCGCGAGGTAGAAAGACGCGCGACCATAGAAACGTGCTGGCGCGACACGCAGGGCAGAGACGTGCAGAGACGTTGTGACAAGCTCAGGACGAGTTTGTCGCGCTTGACAGCCAGAGGCAGGAGACGAAGGCTTGGGAAAACCTCACGAGCGAGAGACTGGGGCCGACGACGTTAGGCACATGAGCCAGGGAGACCTCGCACGGTGAGACTTAAGGAAGAAGAAGCAGGGTCGAGCAGGGAGCACCAGGGAACATCGGCGTCAGGCGCAGAACGAGAACCCAACCAGGAGACGTCGAGCAGGAGCGGAGCTCGGCAAGGTCACGACTGGGCGAGCTCCATGACGCGGACAGAAAGGGACTCGGCGAGCTGGAGCCTGAGGCCGAGCGCTGGGGAAGATGGAGTGCTCAACTGCTAGAAGGGGAAGGGCTGGGTGGGCGCGCGTGCCATGCGCAGGAGACTGAGCGCTGTTGTGGGCTCGAGCATGGGGAGGAGATAAGGAAGGAAGCATGCCTGTAGCTGTCCGAGATGAGGCACGTAAACAAATATCCAGCGGCTGTGGAGATGGCTTGGAAAAAATCCAGCTCTTGAAGATGCCAAGAGCGGTACGAGATAAGGCTGACCAGGGAGCGTGCATCTGAAATTGAGATACTTCTTTACTGGCATTGAGAGGATACAGAGGAGACATACACAACAGATTTTATTTTGAGAGAGATAGCAACGTAGCGCCCTGTACATGGATAAGATGGAGATAGTTTATTTTCCTCTTTTTTATCAAATAATATCTAACTTTCTCCACGATTTGCATTCTTGCGCAACAATTAATCCTAGATTCAATCTTAAGATTTTACCGCAACTCAACTCAAGTTTAAACTACAAAAGTTATGAATAATTAGTATTTGTCTAAATTTTAAATCCAAACACATGCCAGTTTGAATTATTGCGACATGAGTCGCGAAAAATCTAATCTGAGTTATAGAATTATGATTTGGGCAAGAGACTACCAGAACGAATTAAAACGACATTTGGAGCTACATATATTATTTTCTTGGACTTTTAAATAGGAAACCGAATCGGCTAACAATTGTTCCGGTTTCAGTTGGTTCGGGTTCGGTTTATTTAAACAGCCTGTCCCAAGTAGTGTCTCTACCGCATTCGTAGAGATCGCTCGAACAAGAGCGAAATACTTAGGTGACCTTTTCAATCTGCCTTAATTAGTTAATTTTAAACTGGCACTAGACCACATCATTATCTTGATCCAATTTAATTTTGCGTTAATACTTTTTTCGTTGAGTTCTAATTAATTTGTTTGGGATGAACTCAGAGGGCTCAACTAAATTTTCAAATTCGTCTTTGCGCGGTCGATGAATTTTAATTAATCATCGGACGCACCGATTTTCGGAACGACGATGTTCCGATCATCACGAAAATTTCGGAAGAGCCCGGATGGATAAAAATAAAAACGACGTCGCACTCGCGACAGACGGAACAGATGCGATATTAAAATCGCGATAGATGAGGATGATTAAAATTTAGCACCCGTTTTATCCACTGATATTACGTGCTTAAATCCACACTCGTTGTCGAGCGGGATATAAACACCTGGGGTGTTACAGATAATCTAAACGAGTGCCAAGCCAAAGGATGATCGCCAAGTGGTCGCCACCTAACAACACTAACCTAGTGTTATTCAGGCAAGCCCCGGTTCATTCGCCACCTCCTTGATGTTTTAAAAATCTTTATCACCTTGTTTGATGCATTAGGTGATATGAGTTGTGTGCTGAACCGTTGATCCATTTCCTTCCTTGAAAAATTGATTACCCTTCCTTGATACCCTTTTTGAAAAGAATTTTCTGATGCTCAGCCTTGCTTTAGTAAACAAAAATGTTTTGTTTTAAAACAAAGGTGATGCTTCAGTGGGTGGGAAGTTTTTGAAAATAAAACTTGATGGTGAATCCATCATGGCCGTGATGGGTTCAACATCGGAAAAGATGTACCTCTGCCAGGTACCAAACTTTGGGTTTAAATAATAAAGCTGAGACCGGGCGGTTGACTTGCACGAGAAGGGAGTCTTGGTGTAGTGTCTCCATCTGAGTCGATTAAGGACCATCTCGATGTAGGCCTGCTGACCGAGGACCCTTTAACTGGTCACATGCCTCGTCATGGGTAAGCTTTGCCTCGGGCAGACTAATACCAGAATAATATAACACGCAATGGGAGTGGAGAGATGGCGAGAGTAGCGTGTACCCTCCGTGGCAAGAGGCTGGACGGTGGTGTATCTGTGCTCTCGGTTGGCGTGAACCTGATCTGGTCTTAAGAACCCCAGTGGCGAGTTGACATATGCAAGGGTTAAGTGCTACATATGTCATGTGATTGGAGATCCTCAGCTGAGTATAATCGATTCGGATCACCGTAACTTCGCGGACATGAAGACTTGGTCACTGACTTACACATAGCATTCCAGTGAATAAGAAGGGTTGATAAGAAATTGGCTAGTATAGGCCAAGTGCTTGAACTAGGGTAGAAAGAACTCTAGATGCAGGTAATTTTACTTAACCTGACAAATAAAAATGGATTTTAAGGATACACTCATAGTAAGCTTTTCTGCAAAACAGAGTCTTTGATTCTTGATAAGCCATACCTTGACTCCCTCTAGCCAGCATATCCTTGAGAGTCTTTTCTTTAGTCGGGTAAGTCTTGCTGAGTAATTCCATACTCAGGGTTTTATTCCCTGTTGTTTTTCAGGTTTTAACTTTGTGCTGCTGTTGATGGTGTTAAGTGCCAGTGGGCTCGACCTTCTTATAAGTCTAAGTAACCCTTCTATACTTCTTACTGAGGATGGTCACTTGAGCTAGCATATATTTCAAACTTATTCTTTTGTAATCACTTCGATAAAATAATGTAACATTTTTGTAACTTGTAAAAATTTGGTAATAAGATTTCTGCTGCAAAAATATTGGTGTGTGTGATTTGTATTACTTAATCCTACGGTCCTGGTTGTAAGTGGTTTATCCGATGTCCTTGGGGCAATCGGACGGATCCTGTTAAGTTTTCTGGTGCACATGCATAGCTATCTGAGGTCTTTGAGACAAGGATAGGTGCATGTGGGCCCAATAACTTGGGAGGTTCTGCCACAAGCTGGTATCGGAGCAAGATTAAGTATAATACGGTCACATACGTATTTTAAAAACAAAGTTTTGGTTTTAGAAAACCTATTTTCAACTAAACACATTGTTTGGCTTTGAAAAACTGTTTTGAAAAACTATAATGCTAGCGACATCCTCTATTAAGCCCTAAATTAAGGACTGTCAAGTGGCTTAGTTCAAAACCACTAACCCACAACCGGGGGTATTGCATACATGTGTATTGTTATTTTTGAGGCCATTCAGTCTTGAATGGATCGACGCTCAAGGTAAGGTAAGATGTGAGAGCATGACCGAACAAACGTCAGTCTAGGGAAGAGCATAAAAAGCGCTTGATTATATACATGTTCCACATATGTATATATGAAAGCTGCGATGTGGAGTATTTACTTTTTTGGGAATTCAGTACCCCATGGACGTGTATGGGTATACCGACATGGGCATACTGAGAAGTGTAATGTACTTGTAACGACGCACCTACGCTCAGGTAAGAAGGTGAGTTACCATAATGAGTTGCCCTATGGTTAAAGTGTGGCAACGGCGCCTATGCGTGGCTCGACGCTTAATGATGAGCTGGCCTCCATATAGCAATATATGGAGTATAAACTGTGATAAACTGTCATGTGTGACTTGCATCATTGGGAATTTGGCTGTGATGGATTTATCTGCAGGTACACTAACCTCGAAAACGTATGTGTAGTTGACGACTAGCAAAATATCGAGAGAGTTGTAAGTATGCCACCGAGATAGAACGTTACTGCCACAGTATATTGGCAAAAATTTGTGAGGACGTATAGGACGAGCATGCATCCTGATTATTGCATCATGTTTGTCACCTATACACCCAAGATGCTTCTCTCCTCTTTATTCTAGTAATCAATGACTGTAGATAATGTGGTGTGATGTTGTATTATGAACTTCGGTGAAATAGCTGTCCTCCGTTCTTTAGGTAATCTATTTAGGAATTATATGTGTTGCTCTTGTGCTTGATATGTCGATAGAAGATTAGTGACTTGTTTGCCTAAACCTAAAATTAGGCCATGTTCTTATTTGGTGAACCTAGACCCAAATTTGAATTTCCCATTATCACTCCATGACCAAAAACATAAAAATAAATGCTTAGATAATTTATTTGTTGGACATAAAGTGTACCCAAGCTTAAAACAAGAATCTCAAGTCATGTCTCCTTCTAGAACCATTCTCTTGATCAGTTGATGCAGGTTGAGGTCTCTATTGTATTTGGCCTCTCCTTGCAGATTATCTTGTCACATTATCAACCCAACCTAGGAAATACATGTCCGATCATTTTCTTAAGTTTGATGCCTTTGGTTTCCCTACATCTATCGAAGGCATACCAACTCAATCTTATGATTGTTTTTCGTTCGTATCTAATCAGATACTGATCCTTGACCTTGTAATCACTACGATGGACATTGGGCTAAATTAACAGTCTCCCATCGTACTCTTTTCATCTACAAGTTTAGATTATGGCCATGCCTTGTTCACTCCATTGGGCCATGATCTATTTGGCTCTCTACTTGTAATCATTCTTACAGGTGAAGCCTTGAAGCTTTTTAGTGTTGAGAGACAACTGATTAGCTCTCAAAATGGAGATCTGTTTCCCCTGCTGCTGAGATGCAGGAGTTTGTTCATTCGCTCTCCTATTTAATCCATGTATTCCCGAACCAAGTCAGTTCATCTCGCATGGAAAAAATGGATGAACAACATGATCAAATGGATTTCTACCCAAATGCATGACCTTTTTCTTGCAAATGTGAACTCTCAACCCTTGGCTTACCGATGGTACTGAGAGGACTTGCTCAATGTCGAATGTAGTTCAACAAGTTGGTTTTACTAACTTGTAATTGCCCAATGAACAAAGGTTGAGTTTAGAGATCATTTTGTCGAGTTGTCTAAACTCACTTTTGTACAACCCATCTTAAGGAAGTATTTATAAGAATCGAGATTAAGTTGGCCAGTAACCACCTAATCATCGCTCTAGTCATGCCTCGATCGCCGCACGTGTGCTTTTCCAGCGTGTGTGATCAGGTCGAGTCAGGCTTAGTGCTCGATAAAATGGATTGGTTGCACAGTCAACATCAACGGATCTCTTCGTTGATATTTTCCGAGTCTCTATCATTTTCTTGGACTTGGATTCTCTGGCTTACACAAGTTAACTGTGATGTTATTCGACATTCACACCCGTCCCGTGTGCTATGAACTTACCGTGGCCACTTGTTGGTAAACCTCCTTCTATGTGTTTTACCCAAGATGGTGCATCTGATTCTGATTGGGTAAAGTCGCGCATTTACCGCTCGCTCAACAGACTCAGATAGTATAGTGTCATCAGAAAAAAGCAAACTGCACACATGGAACATAATGTGTTCTTTTGGCAGACATCGCCTCTGCTAATGGATATCTCCGAGTTAGCTTTCAGCGATACATGCTATATCAACTAGAGAAATGACATCCTGGGACACTCGCCTTTGTTTGGAAATGTCTCACGATTATTACTGATATGAACATGGGTTACATACTTCTCTACCCTTAGAAGTCTTTCGCTCTGAATCTCGGGATGAGATTCTTTTAAGGGGAGAGGGCTGTAACACCCCAGGTGTTTATATTCTGCTCGACAACGAGTACGGATTTAAGCACGTGATATCAGTGAATAAGACGGACACTAAGGTCTAATTATTTTCATCTATCGCGGTTTTAATATCGCATCTGTTTCGTCGGTCGCGAGTTCGACATCATTTTTTTATTTATCCGGACTCTTCCGAAATTTTCGTCTTGTTCGGAACATAGTCGTTCCGAAAATTGGTGTGTCCGGTGATTATTTCAAATACATCGCTCGCACAAATACGAATTCAGAAGCACGACCCACTCGAAGGATTTTTATTCCGGGCAAATTAATTTGAACTCGACGACTAAAATGTTTGGGGCAAAATAATCCGAATCGTGCATCGTTCGAGAGAAATCGTGCGCGAGGTTGATAATCAAGGAAATTATAATTGATATCCGATTATCACACAAATTGCCTGTAACCATGGAATCAGATGTTCGGACCGTAGATAAATTTGTGTCCGGTGTTAAATTTATAAAACATCGTCTGTAAGAGCATGGTCGATATAGTATTAGTCTGTTCTGTTTATATCTCGACCACACTTAAATACCAGAACTCAGATACATATGTGTCTATTTTTGTGTTAAAAAGAAGAAGAAAAGAAAAATATCTTGCCGTTGCTATCCCTCTCTCCCTGTTGATTTTTCCAGCCGCTCTCTTAGATATTTTTTTGCCGCGCCGCTCGGGAGAAAAATTTCCAGCCGCCCCAGCCCCCAGCCTTATCCCGTCAATCTTCGCCCCTGTTTGTTTTGGCTTTTCGCAGCTTCTGGCCACCAAAAGCTGCTGTGGACTGCCAAACACTCAGCTTTTCAGCTAACTTCTATAAAATTTCTTTGGGTAAAAACCATTCAAAATCAACATAAACATATAATCGGTTGAGTCGTCGCAATAGTAGTAATCCGTCATTTTATAGATCCTGAGCCCCATGGACAACTTTATCTTCCTCCGCACGTAATCCTAATGATACTCAGATTCTCTACACAGCCAGATTCTCCCCACACAGCTAGATTCTCGGAAAAACTGGTCAGAAAAAAGCTGAACCAAACAGGCCCTTCATCTCCCCGTGGCCAGTACTCGTTCAGCCGCCTCTGTTCCTTCAACAGACCGCAGCCAGGCTCCTGCTCGCCCAATGGCGCTCGACCTCCTCCCCAGCGTCCCTCGCCGAGCACCCTCTGCCCCAGCTCGTGTTGCTCCCTCCCATGGCGGCTGAGCTCTCTGGCTCGGTCCTGCTCGTCCCAGCGCGCCGTGATTTTCCCCATCTCCCTGGCCACGCCCCTTAGCTCGTTTGCTCCATCTCCCCAAGCTCGTTCCTATGGCTCCCTTCTCCAGTGCCACGCCCCAGCCTTGCTCCTCTTTCTCCCTGCTCGGATTTGGTCAAGCCCGTGTAGCTCCCTGGCGTCCCTGCTCACCTCACTTTCCATGGACGCGCGCCCGCCTCGCCGTTCCTCTAGCTGTCGCGCTGCGCTGTTCTTAGTCGTCCTGGCTCTGCTTAGTTCTTTGTCCGGTTGAGCAAGCCCCTGGTGTCCCTGGTGCCGCATTCCTCGGCTCCGACCGGACTCCACCTCGCCCATGGAAATTTCCCCGCGCTCAACTGCAGATCAGCCCAGAGCTCTTCTCTGCTTTCCCAAGCCATGCCCCTCTCTCTGGTCTCTGTGCCGTGCTCCCTAGAGCTCACCCAGCTCCCTCTACTCGCTGGCGTCACAGCTCGTCGATGTGCTGCTCCTGGCCACGCGGTGGTTCTGCGCGCCGTGGAACCCTGCGTGTGCCCTCCCGCGCCCTACCGAGTTTCTCCCTCGCCGTAGTCCCTGGATCGCCCGGCTTCCCCTGCCTAGCTCGCCGTCACATCGTTCATCGTCGACCACGCTTGGTCCTATATTGTTAGACTAGTCGACCATAGTCGCTGCCGCGCGCACTTGTCCCTGATGCCCATCATGCGGTATTTGGGTCTCGCCGATTTGGCTGCTCTTGCCCACCATTAATTCCGCTTCGCAGCTCGCCTGCTGTTGTGATGCTGCTATCCCGTGACACTCGTGCCGGTGCATCGTCGCCTGGCCGGGAGTTGTCGCCCCTAGTTCGTTTTCGTTCAAAATTATTCAGTCGAGGAGAGATTCCAAGAGTTTAGGATTGTAGAGAAAAGTGGAGTTCCGTTCCATACTTGACAACTATTTGGTCGAAGACTTCAATCAAAGGTCGTCGTCGTTCGTGCATCCCCAAGAAATCCCAAGAATCAGGTGAAGACAAAGCTAGCCGGTTGATATTCACCAAGTGCTCGACAAAAGCTCGAACAAGTCGTCGATCGTCATCCTCGTCTACGCCAAGCTCTGAAAAGATTAGGCACAGAAGAAAATAAATCAGTACGCGGCCGGAGAATTCTCGACGTGGATAAAGAAGAAGCGCAATTCAACACAGCACTCACCCTATTTTCGGTGAAATGCTGAGCTGAAAGGCGTCGTCGATTTGGTGGTTTCAAGTCAGATGTCATAAGGGTAAGTTGATTCGTATTCTAGTCAACTAGGCCTATAAATAGATTAAATAGAATTGTTGGTCACAATAAATGTTAGTAATTTAGCATGCCTATATTGTGATGATCGATTTAGGTAAATCGGTAAATCAAGTAATTAAGATACACAGTTTAAAGTGTTAATAAAAAGCTAGGAATAAAAATAGATGTTCTAGTGTTGTTATGTCAATTTGGTTAATGAATGTAGTCGATGCCCTGCTGTGATATCCATGATGCTTAATGCTTGGTTTTAAGTGTTTCATCCTTTTTAGTGTAGATTATCTATATTATACTCGTGCTCATACATGTGCATCGTGCATCTCATGAGGTACGATAAATAATCGCGTGATGCGGAAGACAACCCAAGTCGACCCCAATCGCGGGCTAATCCACAGGATGATGTTGATGAATGAACCGGAAGATGGATAATCTAAACGAGTGCCAAGCCAAAGGATGATCGCCAAGTGGTCGCCACCTAACAACACTAACCTAGTGTTATTCAGGCAAGCCCCGGTGCATTCGCCACCTCCTTGATGTTTTAAAAATCTTTATCACCTTGTTTGATGCATTAGGTGATATGAGTTGTGTGCTAAACCGTTGATGCATTTCCTTCCTTGAAAAATTGATTACCCTTCCTTGATACCCTTTTTGAAAAGAATTTTCTGATGCTTAGCCTTGCTTTACTAAACAAAAATGTTTTGTTTTAAAACAAAGGTGATGCTTCAGTGGGTGGGAAGTTTTCGAAAATAAAACTTGATGGTGAATCCATCACGGTCGTGATGGGTTCAACATCGGAAAAGATGTACCTCTACCAGGTACCAAACTTTGGGTTTAAATAATAAAGCTAAGACCGAGCGGTTGACTTGCACGAGAAGGGAGTCTCGGTGTAGTGTCTCCGTCTGAGTCGATTAAGGACCGTCTCGATGTAGGCCTGCTGACCGAGGACCCTTTAACTGGTCACATGCCTCGCCATGGGTAAGCTTTGCCTCGGGCAGACTAATACCAGAATAAGATAACACACAATGGGAGTGGAGAGATGGCGAGAGTAGCGTGTACCCTCTGTGGCAAGAGGCTGGACAGTGGTGTATCTGTGCTCTCGGTTGGCGTGAACCTGATCTGTTCTTAAGAACTCCGGTGGCGAGTTGACATATGCAAGGGTTAAGTGCTACATATGTCGTGTGATTGGAGATCCTCAGCTGAGTATAATCGATTTGGATCGCCGTAACTTCGCGGACATGAAGACTTGGTCACTGACTTACACGTAGCATTCCAGTGAATAAGAAGGGTTGATAAGAAATTGGCTAGTATAGGCCAAGTGCTTGAACTAGGGTAGAAAGAACTCTAGATGCAGGTAACTTTACTTAACCTGACAAATAAAAATGGATTTTAAGGATCCACTCATAGTAAGCTTTTCTGCAAAACAGAGTCTTCGATTCTTGATAAGCCATACCTTGACTCCCTCTAGCCAGCATATCCTTGAGAGTCTTTTCTTTAGTCGGGTAAGTCTTGCTGAGTAATTCCATACTCAGGGTTTTATTCCCTATTGTTTTTCAGGTTTTAATTTTGTGCTGTTGTGGATGGTGTTAAGTGCCGGTGGGCTCGGCCTTTTATAAGTCTAAGTAACCCTTCTATACTTCTTACTGAGGATGGTCACTTGAGCTAGCATATATTTCAAACTTATACTTTTGTAATCACTCCGATAAAATAATGTAACATTTTTGCAACTTGTAAAATTTGGTAATAAGATTTCCGCTGCAAAAATATTGGTGCGTGTGATTTGTGTTACTTAATCCTGCGGTCCTAGTTGTAAGTGGTTTATCCGATGTCCTTAGGGCGATCGGACGGATCCTGTTAAGTTATCTAGTGCACATGCATAGCCGTCTGAGGTCTTTGAGACAAGGACAGGTGCATGTGGGCCCAATAACTTGGGAGGTTCTGCCACATTCATGATGTGCATGATATTTGGACTAGAATTAAAAATAAATTTGATGAGTCCAAACATGTTAGTTCATATGATTCTTCTACTTCCTTTAGTCCTTGTGAAACTAACCCTTTAAAGGAAGAAGAAGAAAATGAACGCTGGAGACCAAACGATGAATCCACCTCTCCAAAAGATTTGTCTTCCGATTCCCACATATGTCGTGTGGCTAATGAAAATGGTAGCGGAAGCACAAATGAGGATGAGAAGGATGAAAGAAGTTTCATGCAAGTCTACGCTCATCCAAGCCTAGAAGATAAGGCGATCATGCTCAAACTATTAAAAAAGAGCAAGAGAGCATAGCGAAGCTCTTCACTAGCTAGAAGATGTCCTCATCACAAAAATCCAAAGCTTGGAAGAGTTTACTAAAGAACATGAGGAACTAGAGTGCTTTCATGTTGATTTGGTCCAAAGGTACGAAACTATTTCAATTGAGCAAGACAATTCCTTATCATGTATCACTCAATTAGTAAATAGGAATACCTTGCTTAAGGACCAAGTAGAAAGGCTAAAAAATGAAAATCTAGATTTTCAAGAAAAACATGATATGCTTCTATGTCTCATGAAAATCTTATGAATGATCATATCATGTTAAATATTGCTTATGAGGTTGTGCTAGCAAACTTAAAATCTCAACAACCTCACTCATGCACATGTGTTCAAATTGAAACTATATTGCCATGTGCTAATGCTTGTTGCTCGTCAGCAAGCAAATCCTTCTTTGAGCTAGAATTTCCAGGAAAAGATAATATTATTTATCAAGAGCTCAAGGAAGAAAATGAGAGGTTAAGAACGATCTTGACACAACTGAAAGGGAAGTGCATTGCTCAACCTACCTAAGGTAACCATGATGATATGGCGAAGAAGCTTGAGATAGGAACAACCGTAGCATGCACAAAATCCCTTGAGGAAAATGTCAAGGACTTGAGGAATGTCAAGAGGAAGGAACAAAATAAGAAAATCAATATCTCTATCAAAAGCCTCAACATTGCCTCCATACAAGGTAACATCAAAGGTAATGATCAAGCCACACTTCACACTAAGAAAAATAAGAAGTGTAGTGAATGCTTTGAAGAGGGGCACTTGATTAGGTAATGTCCCTATATTAAAGAAAATGGCTTGGTTATTAACAAGGATGATAAAAAATGTTTTTATGCTATGAGAAGGGACATATGGTTAAATCATGTCCCTATGTAAAACAAAAAGGCATAGTTTTAGAAAAGAAAATATTTGCTAACCATGTAGCAAGCAAGAGGAAAGGAAAGAAGAAATCTTCAAAACATGAAGATCGCCTTTGCTACATATGCCGAAGAAAGGGACATCTATGCAAGGATTGTCCCATTGATAACTTTTCCGCTCCTAGCTTGCCAATTGATTCATATGTAACTAGGCAACCCAAAAATGCAACTTTTGCTAGAAAGGTAATGAGTTTACCAAGTGCTAGCACAAAGGACATTTGGGTTTCTAAATCTTTGTTGACTAACCTTGATAGACCCATCAAGAGATGGGGACCAAAATATGCTTGATAAGCTTTGCAGGGGAAAGGAGATGATATGAAGATTTGGAGGTGCTTGAGCATGATAAATCAATTCTTATTTACTCAAGCTATCAATCTTACAATGTTTTATATCTATAAGATTGACCCAAAGTTATTTTGAATCATTATATCTAAAATCATATCATCTCGAGCAAGATATTGATGTTGTAGGACTATGTTGTGTGGAAAATCAAGAAAAACCTACAACATGGAGGAAAGCTGTTGGGGGCCTTCCTCTTCCGAAGGTCCTCAAAAACATAACTAATGTGTTTTCCAGTATAATAACTATTTCAGGAAGCTTTGGCTTTAAGATAAAGCTATGCATGGTACGAAGGTGCGATCTGAACCAGGGACAAGCTAGCTCCGAAGCTGTGGCTGAAGAAGCTTCGGCTCAGTGCGTTGACGATGGTGAAAGGAGAAACCGACTTAAAGGGGAAAAGACTGCTTAGTCCTCGATAGCTTGTCTTAGGGTCAACAGTAAATGTCAAGGACACGAATGTAATTTCATTCAGGCTGCACCCTATCCTATAAATAGATGAACAGTAGCACCGTACTGTTCACGCTGAATTGTAATCACTCTGACGCCATTGCTATTTTCCCACCTTCTATCAAGCCGAAGGTACAAATCTAATATAGATATCTTTGATGTTTATTCATGTTAATAAAAAAGGATATAAATAATCTAATGATTTGGAATAATTGTTTACATTCTTGTGTTTTATATGTCTTTATTCATATCTGTCGGTACCCTAAAACTAGGGTACCCCTTACTACTGTATAAAGACGCAGTGCCCACGTGGCTATCTCTTAGTCGCGTGGTAAAGGTGTTGTGTGTGGGACCAGGCCATGACTCGCCCCAGTCTTGGGCGACTACTCTAGGTCCATAGTAGCGCAAGACTCCATCACATGGGCGAGTCCGGAGCCGCCACGTGTCCAGAGAAGGTGATATACTCCAAGGCATCAACAGTAAGTCCGGACCCCCATGGGAGAGCGCCAGACCCCTAGATATACAGTCCGGACCTCCAAGGTTGGTCTAGGACCTCCACGTGTGCAAGCCGGACCCCTAGAATAGGATCCGGACCCCCCCCGTATGGGGTCCGGGCCACCCACAACAGGGTCCCAAGGTTCCAGGACAGAACATACTCGGGCCTGGAACAAGACCCATGCGGGGGTCCGGTGCCGGCACGTGTCCAGACCCGGACTTGACTGCATACACTCCTGCTCCCCACCCAGGCGGAGACCCGATGCGACCACGTGGACTACTGCACGTGACGTAAGCCAAAGGACGGAGCCTGGCATAAAGCCTCTGGGCTACATCGCCTCTGCATTTATTGTGGATGAGACGAGCACCTGTCCATTCCAGTGGCAGGCGGTGTGCTCATCATTACTCGCACGTTACCAAGGAAACAGTCGCCGCTTATCAATACTGCATGGACTACGGCCATCATGGTGCCCGGTGATTATTCAGGTGTTATTAGTATTAATTATCCACATAATGTGTTCCATCCATTATGCTCCTTGGCCCACATGTCGGGGCTCGACATCCTTGTATGTGCCTCCCTTAAACTATAAAAGGGAAGGCACACAACGTTACGGGGACAAGTTATTCCCAAGCTCTCAAGCTCTCTAAGCTCAATCTCATACTCACAAGTTCACACACTCAATACATACACACAGTGGAGGTAGGGTTTTACGCTCCAACGACCTGAACCACTCTAAACCCTTGTGTGCTCTTGTGTTCTTCCCGTATCCACTCAATAGGCGAAACACTTAAGCCCCTCCTCATCTTAGGATTAGGGCGGGTGCATTCCGCCACCCGGCTGGAGAATTTCCTCTCCGACATTTGGCACGCCAGGTAGAGGGTTTGGCATTAGGTTTTCGCCTGTTTTTTCTGCTCGGCACGATGGTTCAGATCGTCAAGCACCGCGCCTTGACTCTAGAGGACTTCCTGATGGAGGAACAGGTTGCGTCTTCCATGCCACGGGGCTCCAACCGCCCTGCGCCTGGTGCTGCTGCCATGCACGCTGCGTGGCAGCACACTCCCGCACAGTCGTCCCGGGCTCTGTCAAGGGCTGCTCCCGGCACGCTGTCTGTAGCCAGGGAGTTGTTGTGCCACCCTCCAAGCTCCACAGCCTCGCTGGGGGCCATAAAGCAGTGGCGTGACGATGTTGACCGACTCCTCGGCATGGCGCATTCTGGCTCTGCCAGACCTAGGCCTTGGTCATTCCGGCGCCAACATGAGGCGTCGGCGTCGGTGCGCTCACCCTCGGTGAAGGCCGCACCAACTGAGGACCTGCGGGCGGAACTCAACCGCCGGCACGCGGGCGAGGATGTCCCAATTTCTCTAGAGAGACTTGAGGACCTGCGGGCAGAACTCAACCGTAGGCGTGCGGGCGAGGACGCACGAGTCTCTCTGGAGAGGGCACGTGAGTGTCGGCTAAACTTCGAGGGTCGCAGCCTCGACCAGGACTTCCCTCGGCTTGTGCCACAAACTCCAAGGGGTGCCCGGACCCACACGGGTGTCCCATTGGTAGGCGTGGGCTATACCGCGCTAGCGGACCACCTCCGCGTGGCGACTTGGCCGCTCAAGTTTCGGTCGCACCTGCCAGAGAAGTACGACGGTACGTCAAACCCGTCGGAATTTTTGCAGGTTTATGTCACCGCCATTACGGCAGCTGGTGGAAACACCGCTGTGATGGCGAGCTATTTCCATGTAGCCTTTACCGGCCCAGCCCGGACCTGGCTCATGAACCTGACCCTGAGATCCGTCTACTCCTGAGAGGAGCTCTGTGCAAGGTTCACAGCGAACTTTGCCAGTGCTTATCAGTAGCACGGTGTGGAGGCTCATCTCCATGCCATAAGGCAGGAACCCGGGGAGACTCTCCGGGCCTTCATCGCTCGCTTCACCAAGGTACGCAGGACCATACCTCGTGTCTCTAATGCCTCTATCATCACTGCTTTCTGATAGGGGGTGCGTGATGAGAAGATGCTGGAGAAGCTGGCGACCCACGACGTGGAGACCGTCACCACACTCTTCGCTCTGGCTGACAAATGTGCCAGAGCTGCCGAGGGCCATGCATGGCACTCGGCACCACAGACCGGAGTTACCCAGACAGTGTCACACCCGATTTTAAGGGACAAAGCCAGGTGCATCTCATACATGCGCCAAAGAAGACAACATATATAATAACAGAGTGTATAGAGATAAATGTCACAATATAATCAGAGTACTTATTACAAAGCGGAAGTCTTACAAAATAAAATATAAATATGGATCGCACTAAAGTCCATCCTTGGCACCAGAAAGTCAACTTGGAGACAACGACCTATACCTCTCATGAACACAGCGCAACATCCACCATGCGCCATCCAGTGGTACCTGTTCTTGACCTGTGGGAGGAGGGTGTGAGACAGCAAGGGTGAGCTCACACATGTTCATCGCTCAACAAGTTGTGGGGAATAATGTGACATGAACTCGCCAAAGGTGGGAGCTAATGTGAAGTGTAAGGCTGATCAATGATAGGGGTTAAAGCTGAGCATTGCTTTTAATTAGTTGATCAAAATTTTATTAGCAGTTACTAAATGTAAGTGAATATCAAACCATAATAAAATAATAGAACAAAATTAATAACAAATCCCATGCAATGCATATGACAAATTGAATTTAAGTTCCATAAATTAATCATCAGAGAGTCCTGAGCTGCTCATGACCGTGAGCTCGGCTAGTATACCAGTTTTACACTCTGCAGAGGTTGTACCCTTTACCCACAAGTCGTGTTTTCCATGTCGCCAGGGTTAGCTAGACCCTTAGACACTACCGAGGTGAATGGCTAGGGATCCACTACGAGGCCTTTACAAAGTTCCACTAGCTTCCGAAAACCCGCTATAGTTTATGGGAAGAGCACTTGCAAGAATTTCCGTCTGACCGCCATCTCAGCAAAATCAATCCGAGAACCTCCTTGCATGCAACTCCCCTACTGCCCTTGCCCCTTTCGGGTAAGGTAGTCTTCCACTAGCTTTCCTAATTAGTTAGCCAAGGGGTCCCATTCCTCCCTTGTGGTGGTACGTGTTTCTCAAGTTAAGCTCCATGTTCTAATTAACAATAATATAATGATCTTGACATGAACATAAATAAAATAACAAAATAACTGGAACATGGATAATAATGAAATATTAACCCAAAACCATGTAAAGTAATAGCATAACTACCCAAATGATTCAGGGGTAAACAAGGTAAACATGATAAACAGACTAGGGTGACCTATTGGGTCCCATCAAAATTAAACCTATGCATTGAATAATGATAATAAAGAATATTATTGGGTCAACAAAGGCGATCAAGGGCACAACTTGCCTGGGACTTGAGATTCCAGGTACCAACTTGCTTTTCAGATGACACGTGTCCTCGCGCTAGTCGTAGCAATAGAAACGAACAAACATGGTATAGATAAAATTAACATCACACCAAACATAAGAACAAACTGAATAATAATGATCTACGCGTTGCTATGAGATCGTGGGAATGAGAACTACTAAAATTGGAGTTACAGTTAAAAAGATATAATATTCTCAAGTTTTAGGTGGTTAAATAGTAAATATTTTATTCTTTATTTATTAATATAAGTCGGAAAGGTTATGACAAATAAATAACTAATTTATCTTTAATCTAGTTTATAATTTGCATAGAGGTTATATTTTAGTCACACTATAATTATGGATATATTAAATTTGTTTAGAAGGGTTAATCTACTGAGCATAGGTTAAATGAATATTTATTTTTGAAACCATGTTATTTGATAAAGTAATGTAACAGGGACGTAGGCAACATTATTATGAAGCTAACGCAATTTGAATGGATTAAATCAAAGTTAAAATGAACAACATATGAATTTCTAAGTTCTAGATTTATTTTTATAGCAAAAACAATTTCAGAAATACTTTATAACTATTAGGGGTTGTTTTGTAAATTCTGAGGACCTCACCATAATTGTATTCTACCAGAGAGGGATGGCGGGTTGATAAGCTATTTTATCAGGGGCTCTTTTGAATAAATACATGGCTGAAAGGGGGTACGGGTGAGCTAGGGCCATCTGATCAGACTCTGACGACACAGATTAAAAGTTGTATATATTGAATCGGTATGCAATCCGAGCCGCCCAACCAGCGATCGACGGGCTGGATTTATTCCGCGCGGATGAACGCCATCCGCCCGATCGATCCAAAATCAACGGCTCACACAATATCATGAACCGGTAAGGGCATGATCTAATCGCCACAGTTGATACCTGATCCAACGGCTCATGTTTTGGTTATCCCTAGATCTGATCCCCACCGCACAGTCCGAGTCGGACGGCGCGGGACCATCATCAATCCCCTACCCTTTCCAACAGACACGGCGGCGGATGCAGCTACTCCAGCGGAGAGCTCCCCAGAGCTCCGCGTCCAAGCGTTTCAGCGCCCCTAACCCCCAAAAGAGCGATGCTACACAACATTATTACAATGGCGAGCCGAACAAAGTACTATATACCTGAAACGGTGGCGCCACCCATGCTCCCCTGCGGTGCAGCGATAGAATCCTGTGTCTGGCGAGAAATCGTGGCCACATCCGTTGCTTACCGTGCTCCTCTAGAACACATATGCCATCACGGACCCCAACGAGTCGCCCAGGCACTGCTACAAGCCTGGAGCAGCGACGCAGAGTGTAGCTCAGAGATGGACGAGAGTGGCCTGTGACTTGAGCGATGACGACTTTCTGTGTCCTCGAATAGGAAAGGCAGAATGGAGAAGCAGACAGGCTCGTTGTCGTTCGTGGAGTCAATGAAGTAGTAACTCTCCACCACACTGAGCTGGGGCTCGGCGTCGTCGTCGCCCGACTCCGACATCACCATTGCTGCTGCAGCGTTCTGTGCGGCCCCCAATCAGCGTCCCCAGATTTCATGGAGAAATTTGCGACCAACGACAAGGGAAATCGGCTCACTGGTCTCCACTGCATGGCAAACAGGGAGCAGATTGAAGAACGAGGAGGTGGGCGGTGACGGCGTAGAGTAGTGAGGCAATCCTCTGAGGCACGGACCAGCTTCGACGGCGCGGGTTTGTGCACGGGCGCGACACTGATGCTTCGGATCTCCCTTCGCGGCGGCGCAGTAGGGTACACAGGAGATGGCCGTGGCAGTGTCTCTCAATTATGGCTCTCTCTCTCTCTCTCTCTTTCTCACTTGCCAATGGCGGCATCCTGCGCTGCATTGAGTGAGGAGGTAAGAAGGGAGGTGGCCATGTGTCTATATATTTCTTTAAGGAGCAGATCGTAACATCTGGATAAGGCGGCAAAGTTTGTTGGGAGTTTGGTCATGGCACTTGGTTACATCCCTGGAGAATCGCTCGGCGTGGAAAACGGACCGGCTGTTACGTGATCTGTTCCACGAGGAAGAGCTGACCATGCGGGTCAACAACGGCACCAGGGATGCATGCGTGGCCGCGGATAGTCGAAGAAAACAGCGAGGAGAAGGATTCCGGGTGGCTGGTGATCGCAGTGGCCCTATTTGACTCCGTCATGAGGTAGATGCCGACCCAAGCTGACAGCTCGGTTCCATGTGTAGAGACACAATTGCATGAGCTAATGGCTGATGTTTAGCTACAGCTGGAAATATAAAAAAACAAAAATGGGGAAGAGGTGGGGCTCCATGCGATGGTGGCAATGGGCCACGGATAGGCCAAGCACTAAGCAACGTAAGCTTTTTTTCTTTGTTTTCAATTCTATCTTCTTCTATTTTTGAATTTCTGATTTTTAATTTCATTTGTAAGTTTCAAATTCAAATATACAATCTCGTTTTAATCTAGTTTGGATTTCAACTAAGTTTTGAATGCACAGTCCAAAACTTCAGCATGATGCCATGGTTTAGTGATATATATTTTTATTAATTGTTTTTTTAAAGGTGGTGTTCACATGTCATGACAAATGGATGCGATACACACATATAAATAAAGGAAAACACTTTTCTCCTTTCAATATGATCTCTTACAAATTAGGTGTTACAAATCCTACCCCCTTAACAAGAATCTCGTCCTCGAGATTTAAGAAGATCTAGGGAAAAGATGGGGAAAATCTATGCGAAGCTCTTCTTCTCTTTCCCATGTTGCTTCATCTTCTCCATGGTGACTCCTTTGCACTTTGCACATCTTTATCACCTTATTTCTTGTAACTCGAGTCAAAGTATCAAGAATCTTGATAGGATACTCCGTGTAAGTCAAATCACCCTGAACACTGAGCTCCTCCATTGGTAACTGTTCCTCAGGGACATGGAGACACTTCTTAAGTTGAGACACATGAAATACATTATGCACATTAGATAGATTATCGGGTAGCTCAAGTTGATAGGCCATCTCTCCAACTCGCCTAAAAACTCTGAATAGTCCAATAAAGTGAGGGGACAATTTGCCCTTAACCTTGAATCTCCTCATTCCACAAAGTGGTGACACCTTGGGGTACACATGATCACCTTCCTCAAATTCCAGTGGTCTTCTTCTATTATCGGCGTAGCTCTTTTGCCTAGTCTGACCTACCCTCAAGTTCTCCCTGATTATACAGACTTGTTCTTCTGCCTCTTGAATAAGTTCAGGTCCAAAGAACTGGCTTCCTCTAGTCTGATCCCAATATAGAGGAGCCCTGCACTTCCTGCCATAAAGAGCCTCAAACGGTGACATCTTTTAGACTGGCCTGGTTACTATTATTATATAAGAACTCAACATAAGGTAGACTCTTGTCCCAACTACTACCATGCTGAAGGGCACAAGCTCTCAACATGTCCTCTAATACTTGATTAGTCCTTTCAGTCTGTCCATCAGTCTGAGGATGGTAGGCCAAACTAAAATTCAACTTCATATACATATTCTCATGAAAACTTTTCCAAAATCTGGAGGTAAACTATGATCCTCTATCCAAAATGATCTTCTTTGGTACACCGTGTCGAGACACAATCCGAGCCATATATAACTCTGCCAATTAAGATCCCTTATAAGTAGTCTTGACCGGAATGAAATGAGCCACTTTAGTCAATCTATCCACAATCACCCATATAGAATCATATCCTTTCGATATGTGAGGCAATCCAATAATGAAGTCCATACCAATCTCTTCCCACTTCCACTCGGGTATCTTTAGTGGGTGCAGTAGTCCAGCTGGCCTCTGGTGTTCAGCCTTAACTCTTTGACACACATCGCACATAGCCACATGTGCAGCCACATCTCTCTTCAATCCATACCACCGGTATTTCTGCTTCAAATCCTGATACATCTTGGTACTACCAGGATGAATAGAATAATCCGAGTCATGGGCCTCCTTTAAAATAGTCTCACGAAGGCTATCAATCTCAGGAACACATATCCTGTCCTTGAACCATACGGTGCCTTGCTCATCCTCTGTGAATTCTAGACCTCAACCTTCAGTAATCAGATCCTTAATCTCTTGTATTTTAGCATCACCAATCTGTCCTTTGCGGATTTCTTGCTCCAAGGTAGTTCCGCATCAATAATAACTCCTTCAGTGTGAGCAACTATCCCCAGGTTAAGTCTCCTGAAATCCTCAACAATCTCATCGGGTAGCTAGGCAACAATAGCTGAATAAACATGCTCCTTTCGACTCAAGGCATTTGCAACCAAATTCGCCTTGCCCAGGTGATAGTGAATCTCTAAATCATAATCCTTAATAAGCTCTGACCAACGGCTTTGCCTAAGGTTGAGATCCTTCTGAGTGAATATATACTTCAAACTCTTATGATCCGTGTATACTTGACACTTGGTTCCCATAATATAATGTCTCCAAATCTTAAGCGCATGCACAAAGGCTGCCAGTTCTAAGTCATGAGTGGGGTAGTTCAACTCGTGTTTCCGCAACTGACGAGACGCATAGGCAATCTCATGTCCTTCTTGCATGAGTACATATCCCAAGCCTTGGCCACATGCATCACAATAAATATCAAATCCCTTCTGTAGATCTGGCATAACCAACACTGGTGGCGACATCGACCTCTTCTTTAATTGATCGAAGCTATCTTGGCACTTCTCATCCCACTTGAACTCTCTTCCCTTCTCCAGAAGCGAGGTCATGGGCTTGGCAATCTTAGAAAATCCTTCAATAAATCTCCGATAATATCCTGTAAGTCCCAAGAAACTCCGAATCTCCATAACTGTAGTGGGTATGCTCCACGCCACTATCTCCTTGGCTTTAGCAGGATCCACTAATATCCCTCCATCATAAATGATATGTCCAAGGAATGATACCTTGTCAATCTAGAACTCAAATTTGCTATACTTGGCATAGAGTTGATTATCTCGTCGCTTCTGCGGCACCAATCTCAGATGTTCCTCATGATCACTATCACTCTTGAAATAAATAATAATATCATCGATGAAGACCACGACGAATTTGTCCAGATCAGGAACACCTTATTCTTCAGATCCATAAAGTAGCTGGTGCATTAGTTAGTCCAAATGACATAACGACGAACTCATATAAACCATATCGGGTCGAGAAATCCGTCTTAGGAATATCCGATGGCCTAATCTTCATTTGGTGATAACCCGATCGGAAATCAACCTTCGAGAATACCCTTGCACCTCTCATCTAATCAAATAAATCCTCAATGCGGGGTAATGGACACTTGTCCTTCATAGTGACATCGTTAAGGGACCTATAATCCACACACATCCTTTGTGATCCTTCTTTCTTCTGTACAAATAGAACCAGCGCTCCACAAGGTGAAGAATTCGGATGAATGTATCCAGCCTCTTGTAATTCCGTTAATTGCTTCTTAAGTTCCTTTAGTTCTTCTACAAACATCCTGTATGGCTGTTTAGAAATAGGGGCAGTTCCAGGTAGAAGATCAATTACAAACTCAACTTCCCTATATGGTGGCATTCCTGGTAACTCCTCTGTAAAGACATCCGGAAAATCCCTAACTGCACAGATGTTGCCACCCACAAACTTCTCATCTACTAAGAATGCCGCTAATCTGGTGGTAGTTACTGCAATTTCAACTTCAAATCTTTCTTCTTTGGAACTGGTGAGTTCTATGGTTCCCTTAGCACAGTGCATATACTGCCTTTGCCTTTCTTAACCATGACATACCAAGGATCAAGTCTATACTGCTGTCTTCTAACAGTATAGGGGTAGCCCATCTGGGTTAGAAACACAGGGTAAGAAAGGAAGAGTTGTAGACAAGGCGAGTAATTACGAGGAATGTTACTGCGGGGGATTTATTAGCTAAGTAGATTAGTGTGTTATCCACTAAAGCTAATACATTACCTTATGGTGGTACATGCTAAGATGCCCAACTATAATGTTTCAATCAATCAAAGAAGCAAATCAGACATCTATCATCAGAACAATCAACCAACATTTTTAATAGAGAAAATAATTTTAATTTCGTCTTAGGTTCCCTATCTCTGAAAAAGTTCATAGTTGTAGGATTCCAAGGTGTGAAATCCATCTTATCTTAGAGTAGTAAAGGTAAGAATAATCAGAGTAGAATAGCAAAAGGTGAGACAGGATCAAGATAAGGTAAGTATGGAATGAATCAGAGTAAGATAAGTAGGTAAGGGTTTGTCCATTTCTATCTAGGTTTCGTCCTACAGTCAACATTTCCTCTGATACCACTTCTGTCACACCCGGTTTTAAGGGACAAAGCCGGGTGCATCTCATACATGCGCCAAAGAAGACAACATATATAATAACAGAGTGTATAGAGATAAATGTCACAATATAATCAGAGTACTTATTACATAGTGGAAGTCTTACAAAATAAAATATAAATATGGATCGCACTAAAGTCCATCCTTGGCACCAGAAAGTCAACTAGGAGACGATGACCTAGACCTCTCACAAACACAGCGCAATATCCACCATGCGCCATCCAGTGGTACCTGTTCTTGACCTGTGGGGGGTGTGAGACAGCAAGGGTGAGCTCACACTGTTCATCGCTGAACAAGTTGTGGGGAATAATGTGACATGAACTCGCCAAAGGTGGGAGCTCATGTGAAGTGTAAGGCTGATCAATGATAGGGGTTAAAGCTGAGCATTGCTTTTAATTAGTTGGTCAAAATTTTATTAGTAGTTACTAAATGTAAGTGAATACCAAATCATAATAAAATAATAGAACAAAATTAATAACAAATCTCATGCAATGCATATGACAAATTGAATTTAAGTTCCATAAATTAATCATCAGAGAGTCCTGAGCTGCTCATGACCGTGAGCTCGGCTAGTATACCAGTTTTACACTCTGCAGAGGTTGTACCCTTTACCCACAAGTCGTGTTTCCCATGTCGCCAGGGTTAGCTAGACCCTTAGACACTACCGAGGTGAATGGCTAGGGATCCACTACGAGGCCTTTACAAAGTTCCACTAGCTTCCGTAAACCCGCTATAGTTTATGGGAAGAGCACTTGCAAGAATCCCCCGTCTGACCGCCATCGCAGCAAAATCAACCCGAGAACCTCCTTGCATGCAACTCCCCTATTGCCCTTGCCCCTTTCGGGTAAGGTAGTCTTCCACTAGCTTTCCTAATTAGTTAGCCAAGGGGTCCCATTCCTCCCTTGTGGTGGCACATGTTTCTCAAGTTAAGCTCCATGTTCCAATTAACAATAATATAATGATCTTGACATGAACATAAATAAAATAACAAAATAACTGGAACATGGATAATAATGAAATATTAACCCAAAACCATGTAAAGCAATAGCATAACTACCCAAATGATTCAGGGGTAAACAAGGTAAACAGGATAAACAGACTAGGTGACCTATTGGGTCCCATCAAAATTAAACCTATGTATTGAATAATGATAATAAAGAATATTATTGGGTCAACAAAGGTGATCAAGGGCACAACTTGCATGGGACTTGAGATTCTAGGTACCAACTTGCTTTTCAGATGACACGTATCCTCGCGCTAGTCGTAGCAATAGAAACGAACAAACATGGTATAGATAAAATTAACATCACACCAAACATAAGAACAAACTGAATAATAATGATCTACGCGTTGCTATGAGATCGTGGGAACGAGAACTACTATAATTGGAGTTATAGTTAAAAAGATATAATATTCTCAAGTTTTAGGTGGTTAAATAGTAAATCTTTTATTCTTTATTTATTAATATAAGTCAGAAAGGTTATGACAAATAAATAACTAATTTATCTTTAATCTAGTTTACAATTTGCATAGAGGTTATATTTTAGTCACACTATAATTATGGATATATTAAATTTGTTTAGAAGGGTTAATCTACTGAGCATAGGTTAAATGAATATTTATTTTTGAAACCATGTTATTTGATAAGTAATGTTACAGGGACGTAGGCAACATTATTATGAAGCTAACACAATTTGAATGGATTAAATCGAAGTTAAAATGAACAACATATGAATTTCTAAGTTCTAGATTTATTTTTATAGCAAAAACAATTTCAGAAATACTTTATAACTATTAGGGGTTGTTTTGTAAATTCTGAGGACCTCACCGTAATTGTATTCTACCAGAGAGGGATGGCGGGTTGATAAGCTATTTTATCAGGGGCTCTTTTGAATAAATACACGGCTGAAAGGGGCTACGGGTGAGCTAGAGTCATCTGATCAGACTCTGATGGCACAGATTAAAAGTTATATATATTGAATCGGTATGCAATCCGAGCCACCCAACGAGCGATCGACAGGCCGGATTTATTCCGCGCGGATAAACGCCATCCGCCCGATCGATCCAAAATCAACGGCTCACACAATATCACGAACCGGTAAGGGCACGATCTAATCGTCACAGTTGATACCTGATCCAACGGCTCATGTTTTGGTTATCCCTAGATCTAATCCCCACCGCACAGTCCGTGTCGGACGGCGAGGGACCGTCATCAATCCCCTACCCTTTCCAACAGATACGGCGGCGGACGCAGCTACTCCGGTGGAGAGCTCCCCAGAGCTCCGCTTCCAAGCGTTTTAGCGCCCCTAACCCCCAAAAGAGCGATGCTACACAACGTTATTACAATGGCGAGCCGAACAGAGTACTATATACCTGAAACGGTGGCGCCACCCATGCTCCCTTGCGGCGCAGCGACAAAATCTTGTGTCCGGCGAGAAATCATGGCCACATCCATTGCTTACCGTGCTCCTCCAGAACACATATGCCATCACGAACCCCAACGAGTCGCCCAGGCACTGCTACAAGCCTGGAGCAGCGACACAGAGTGTAGCTTAGAGATGGACGAGAGTGGCCTGCGACTTGAGCATTGACGGCTTTCTGTGTCCTCGAATAGGAAAGGCAGAATGGAGAAGCAGACAGGCTCGTTGTCGTTCCTGGAGTCAACGAAGTAGTAACTCTCCACCACGCTGAGCTAGGGCTCGGCGTCGTCGTCGCCCGACTCCGACATCATCATTGCTGCTGCAGCGTTCTGTGCGGCCCCCAATCAGCATCCCCAGATTTCATGGAGAAATCTGCGACCAACGACAAGGGAAATCGGCTCATTCACTGCATGGAAAACACGGAGCAGATTGAAGAACGAGGAGGCGGGCGGTGACAGCACAGAGTAGCGAGGCAATCCTCCGAGGCACAGGCCAGCTTCGACGGCGCGGGTTTGTGCATGGGCGCGGCACTGATGCTACGGATCTCCCTTCGCGGTGGCGCAGCAGGGTACACAGGAGATGGCCGCGGTGGTGTCTCTCAATTGTGGCTCTCTCTCTTTCTCACTTGCCAATGGCGGCATCCTGCGCTGCGTTGGGTGAGGAGGTAAGGGAGGCGGCCATGTGTCTATATATTTCTTTGAGGAGCAGATCGTAACATCCGAATAAGGTGGCAAAGTTTGTTGGGAGTTTGGTCACGGCGCTTGGTTACGTCCCTGGAGAATCGCTCGGCATGGAAAACGGACCGGCTGTTATGTGATCTGTTCCACAAGGAAGAGCTGACCATGCGGGTCAACAACGGCACTAGGGATGCGTGCGTGGCCGCGGATAGTCGAAGGAAATAGCGAGGAGAAGGATTCCGGGTGGCTGGTGATCGCAGTGCCCCTATTTGACTCCGTCATGAAGTAGATGCCGACCCAAGCTGACAGCTCGGTTCCATGTGCAGAGACACAATTACGTGAGCTAATGGCTGATGTTTAGCTACAACTGGAAATATAAAAAAACAAAAATGGGGAAGAGGTGGGGCTCCATGCGATGGTGGCAATGGGCCACGGACTGGCCAAGCACCAAGCAACGTAAGCTTTTTTTCTTTGTTTTCAATTCTACCTTCTTCTTTTTTTGAATTTCTGAATTTTAATTTCATTTGTAAGTTTCAAATTCAAATATACAATCTCATTTTAATCTAGTTTGGATTTCAACTAAGTTTTGAATGCACAGTCCAAAACTTCAGCATGATGCCATGGTTTAGTGATATATATTTTTATTAATTGTTTTTTAAAGGTGGTGTTCACATGTGATGGCAAATGGATGCGATACACACATATAAATAATGGAAAACACTTTTCTCCTTTTAATATTATCTCTTACAAATTAGGTGTTACAGACAGGTGGCTCGGGTCCTGCTACCCAGGGCGGTAGCAAGAAGAAGAAGAAGAACCGCGGCCACGAGAGGTCGTAGTCTGCTGCTCCAGTCGTCATAGCCACGACTGGGGGCCGGAACGAGCGCAACAAACTCCCACGGCCACAGGGAGACAACAGTGGCTCATGCCCTATGCACCCCAACAGTCGCCAGAGAGCTTCGGAGTGCCGCGAGATCATCAAGCTCGCGAAGCGCGTCAGTGAGCGACACGAGCAGGCCTCTAGGGATGGTTCACCGCCCTGTCGCCGGCATGGCAAGGAGAAGGTCGACGAGGGCAACGCGGCCGCGGGAGAACGGGACCTCGGGTATCAGTCACCTAAGGGGATCCTGAAGGACGTCTTCACTAGAGACTCCGACTCCGGGGGCGAGAGTGACCGCCACAAGAAGCTGTACGTTATGTACGGCGGGAGCTGGGAGCTCACCTCCCGCAGGAACGTCAAGTCCCTGCGCCGGGAGGTCCTTTCGGCGGTCCCGGGGGTCCCAAGGCTGTTCCACATCAATGATAGAGGAGCACCACTATCTCCTTCAGGGCATCCGACTGCCCCGACAACATGGCAGGGCCGGTATACTACTGCTCATCACCGCCCCTGTCATCGCCAACATGTGGCTGCACCATGTTCTGATTGACGGTGGGGCTGGGCTCAACGTCATCAGCCATGCTGCATTCAAGCAGCTACAGATCCCGGGGTCCCGACTGGGACCCTCTCGTCCATTCTCTAGAGTGGGCCCACAACCGGTGTATCCCCTTGGGAGCATCGCCCTCCCAATCACATTTGGGACCGAGGAAAACTTCCGCACAGAGAATGTCCAGTTCGACGTCGCTGAGGTTAACCTCCCCTTCAATGCCATCATTGGCATACCGACCCTGTACCGGTTCATGGTCATTGCCCATTATGAGTATTTGGTCCTCAAGATGCCGTCCTCGGCTGGGGTCCTTACCATGTGAGGCGACCGCGCCGCTGCAGTGGCGGCTGTCGAGAAGCTACACGCCCTGGCGGCAGAAACTGCTCGCCCGGATGACGGAGGGAGGGACCCCTTGACCTCCGGTACCAAGGCGCCTGCTAAGGTGCCAAAGGTGCAGCCGTCCAGATCAGACGGTGGTCCGGTCAAGACCATCCAGGTCAGCGCGGACTCCTCCCAGACCACCCGCATAGCGGGCAATCTGGAGGAGAAATAGGAACTCGCGCTCGTCGCCTTCCTCCGAGCAAATGTCGATGTTTTCGCATGGGAACCGTCGCAGATGCCTAGGATCCCCAGGGAGGTGATTGAGCACCATCTGAAGATCCACTTCGACGCCAAGCCGGTGAGTCAGAAGCCTCGAAGACAGTCCGTTGAGCAACATGACTTCATCCGTAAGGAGATCCGGAAGCTGCTAGACGCCGGCTTCATCGAAGAGGTTCATCACCCAGTGTGGCTGGCCAACCCAGTCATCATGCCAAAGGCGAACGGGAAGCTTCGGATGTGCATCAACTACACCAGCCTTAATAAGGCTTGTCCCAAGGACCCGTATCCATTTCCACGCATAGATCAAATCGTGGACTCTACCTCCGGGTGCGACCTCTTGTCCTTTCTAGATGCTTACTCTAGGTTCCATCAGATCCAGATGGCTAGGGAAGATAGGGAGCATATCGCTTTTGTAATAGTGGATGAGCTTTACTGTTATGTTGTAATGCCCTACGGCTTGAGAAACGCCTTGTCGACATTTGTACGGGCGATGAGTAAGACCTTTGGGGACCTGATTAGGGACATGATAGAGATATATGTTGATGACATCATGGTCAAAACTAAGAGGGGGTTGACTCTGGTAGAAGACCTGACCCTGGTCTTTGACAAGCTACGGGCGACGCGCACAAAGCTGAACCCGGACAAATGCGTCTTTGGTGTCTCCGCTAGAAAGTTGCTGGGATTCCTGGTTTCACACCGGGGCATTGAAGCAAACCCAGAGAAGATCAGGGCGATTGAGGCAATGAGGCCTCCAGCCCGGATCAAGGACGTCCAGAAGCTTACGGGGTCCCTGGCTGCCCTTAGCCGTTTCATCTCACGGCTGGCTGAGAGGGCGCTACCCTTCTTCAAGCTTCTACGAAAGTCCGGCCCATTCTCTTGGACCGAGGAGGTAGAGCGATCCTTCTAAGAATTGAAATAGCACCTTGTGTCCCTACCGATTCTGGTAGCTCCAGAGCCAGGGGAGCCGATGTACTTGTATATTGCAGCGGTTGCAGAGGCGATAAGCATGGTGCTAGTCGTCGAAAGGACGGAGCAACACTCCCAGGGGAGTCAGGAGGTTCCCCCAGGAGAAGGTGGTGGTCCGACCACCACGGACCTTAGAAGCACCTCGATCCTTTGTGACTCAAATGTGATACAATTACTAGTCCTAGGAGGCTAGTAACCACATTCCTTACTTCAAATAGTACATACTTCGAATAAATGTTATTACAATACCAGAGTACAAGCTCGAGAGAGAGACAGAAATACAAAGCGCAGTAGAAGATAAACTAGCCCAAGCCACAGGCAGAACTGGCTGCAGACATAGCCCCCTTAATCAAGCATAGCAGAGAAGAAGTCTTCAGCTGCTGAAAAACATAAATAAATTTGGGTGAATACACTAGGTATTCTGCAAGCCCATCCCGCTCTTGTAAAGAGAAAGGGACCTATATCATACATGCTTTATATGGTGGAGTTGAAGTCATTCTTCTTTTTCTCAGAGAAAGGTAGTACTTTTAGGGTTTTTCCCAAAGAAATAGAAATAACACATTACTCAACCATCACTCAATGTCTAACCGATGCAAAATGGATATTCGTGCCAATTTGTTCACAGAACTCTTTGAAAGCTTCGGCATCAAACTGTGTTCCATTGTCCACAGTAATAGCCTTCGGCACTCTGAAGCGACAAACAATATTTTGCCAGAAAAATTTCTGAACAGTGACCGAAGTTATTGTGGCTAAAGGCTTCGCCTCAATCCACTTGGAAAAATATTCTACCGCCACCACAACATATTTTAGATTTCCTTGTGCTGGTGGAAGTGGGACTAACAAATCAAGGCCCCACCTTTGCAACGGCCAAGTGGGCTGTATTAGCTGAGTCAGGGATGAAGGCTGTTTTTGATCTCTTGCACATTTTTGACAACCTTCACACTTTTGGACTAATTCTGCTGTATCCGAAGCTGCCTTCGGCCAATAAAATCCCTGACGAAAGACTTTTCCCAGCAAGGGCCTAGATCCGATGTGAGATCCACACCGACCTGCGTGTATTTCCTTCATCAATTCTATACCTTCAGCTCTGGATAAACATTTGAGCAATGGAGAACAGACTCCATGTTTGTATAACTCCCCTTCTATTATTACATATGGTCGGGCTCTTGCCTCTATTCTCTTATTATAAGCTTCATCATCTAAAAGGCAATTGCCCTGGATAAAGGATATAATCTCAGTTCTCCAATCTTCACTATGAACAGGGGATGTATTGAGCACTGCTCTTTCAAGAAGTTCCACCGAAGGTGCTCTTATTGCCTCAAAGAATACTTCCGAAGGTAAAGGCAGCTCCTGCGCCGCTGATTTGGCTAACAGATCAGCGTGCTCATTTTCTCCTCGTGGAATATTCTTGACAGAAAACCCTTCGAAAGAAGCTTCAAGCCTTCGAACTGTATCCAAGTATTTCTCAAGCATTAGGTCTCTTGCTCTACAACTCTTGTCAATATGCCCAAAAATAACTTGGGAATCGGTTTTAAGAACCGCCCTTCTTATCCCCATTGCCTTTAACTTACGAAGCCCCAAAAGCAAAGCTTCATATTCAGCAATATTATTTGTGCAGCTGAAATCAAGTTTCACTGCATAACATGTTCTGACTTTGGAAGGTGCAACTAAGACAGCAGCTGCACCTGCCCCGAAGGTTCCCTAGGAACCGTCGCAGAACACTGTCCAAGCTTCGACATCTTTACTTGCTTCTTCTTCCTGAGCCCCTGGCGTCCAGTCAGCGATGAAGTCTGCTAACGCCTGGGACTGGATCGAGGATCTATGCACATAATCAATGGTGAATTCGTTGAGTTCCGCAGCCCACTTTCCAATCCTTCCAGTAGCTTCTCTGTTTCTCATAATATCCTTCAAAGGCTGTGATGAAGGAACAATTATATGGAATGCTTGAAAGTAATGCCGAAGCTTCCTGGAGGCCATTAAGACAGCATATAACACTTTCTCCAATTCTGTATAGTTTTTCTTTGATAAGCTGAGAACTTTGGAGACAAAGTATACTGGGGCTTGCTTTTTGATTTGTCCTTCAAGCTTTTCCTGCACAAGCGCTGCGCTTACTGCAGAATGCGAAGCTGCCACATATAATAACAGAGGAGCCCCTAGCGTGGGTGGAGTTAATGTTGTTAGGTCTATCAGGTACTGCTTCAGCTCTTCGAAGGCTTTCTGCTGAGCTAATCCCCATTGAAAGACTTCGGCCGACTTCAGCACTTCAAAGAATGGTAAATTTCTCTCTGCTGATCTAGATATAAATCGATTCAGAGATGCCAGTCTTCCTGTCAGCCGTTGGGCTCCCTTCTTTGTGCTTGGCGGCTCCATCCGAAGAATAGCTTCGATTTTATTTGGATTAGCTTCGATCCCTTTTGTTGAAACTAGACAACCAAGGAATTTTCCCTTCTTTACTTCGAAGACACATTTTTCTGGATTCAACTTCAGGCCAGCTTGCCTAAAGTTGGCAAATGTTTCCTGCAGATCAGCAATGTGATTTTCTTGCTTCGTACTTTTTACTATGATATCATCAACATATGTTAGCACATTTCTGCCTATCTGGGAGTTAAGGACTTTCGCTGTCATTCTGCTGAAGCTTCCTCCAGCATTCTTGAGCCCCTCAGGCATCCGAAGATAACAATATGTACCATTGGGGGTTATGAAGCTGGTTTTTGGCTCATCTTCCTTCTTCATCTAGATTTGATGGTAGCCTGAATAACAATCTAGTAGACTCATGAGCTCCGACGAAGCTACTGCATCTACTAGAGAATCTATCCTTGGTAATGGAAACTCATCCTTTGGACATGCCTTGTTAAGATCAGTAAAATCGATGCACATTCTCCATTTACCATTGGCCTTCTTCACCATAACAGTATTAGCTAGCCATTCTGGGTATTTTACTTCTCTGATAACTCCAGCACTGAGAAGTCTTTTCACTTCATTCCGAGCACCTTCGGCTTTGTCTTCAGACATTTTCCGAAGCTTCTGCTTTCTGGGTCTGAAGGATGGATCGACATTGAGCGAGTGTTCAATGACATCCCTGTTGACACCACAGAGATCGTTGGCGGACCATGCGAAGACATCTTTGTTGTTGAACAGAAACCTTGTTAGGGTTTTCTCCTGTTCCTCAGACAATTGAGCTCCCAGCAACACCTTCTGCTTTGCTATATCTTCACATAAGAGCATGGGCTTCGGCTGATCGGCCGAAGCGGCCTTCTCCCTTCTGTACTTGTATTGCTCACAAGCTTCGGCTCCATCTATATTATGGATTGTTTTGAATCTGTCCAGTTTCCTTCAGCCTTTCTAGCAGCTTCCTGGTTTCCATGAATAGCAATAGGCCCTTGATCCGAAGGTATCTTCATGCACAGATATGCTGGATGAAGAATTGCTTCAAAAGCATTGAGTGTCCCATGACCAATGATTGCATTGTAGGGGTACTCCATGTCGACAATATCAAACACAATTTGCTCGGTTCTTGTATTGTTGACAAATCCGAAGGTCACTAGCATCGTGATCTTGCCGAGCGCCACAATCTGTCTTCCTCCGAAGCCACAAAGAGGGTGTGTAGCATCATAAATCTTATCCTCTGGCTCTTGCATCTGTCTGAAGGCCTTAGCAAATATAATATCCGCTGCACTGCATGTGTCAACCAGAACATTGTGAACCGGAAATCCTTTGATAACACAAGAGATAACCATAGCATCATTGTGAGGGTAATCCTTGAGCTGAAGGTCCTCTTGGGAGAAGGCAATTGGGATGTGGGACCATCTTGACTTGATGAAGGGTCCCTGCACCCCGACATGCTGTACCCTTCTCTATGCCTCCTTCTTCTGCTTCTTGTTAGCCGGCTCTGAGCATGAACCGCCTGTTATCGGGAGTACTAGCTTCGAAGCTGAAGCAGCTCCAGCTTGGTTGTTGAACGAAGCCATCTGCTCAAAAAGTGGAAGTGAGTTCACCGGAGGTGGGCGCCAATGTTGGGGACTTGTTCTCAAATGCTATGAGTTAAGAACAAGGCAACACAAAAATGTTAAATGTTAAAGCCCTTCGTCCTCCGAGGCATTATTTCCATTAGGATATAATGATCTTCGGACGAAGGTAACGAAGGACATACCTTCATCAATGCAACATGTTATAATAAAGAAAGAATCTTATGAAATGTAAAAGATAAGATAAACAATTATATATCAAATCATTTCTATTTTATTACTATAGGAAAATAGAAATGATTTAAGATTACAAATGTACCTTCGGCTCGAAAGAAGACAAAAGTACAAGAGTGACACAAAAGCAGGATAATCAGTCAGCATGAACAGTACAGGGGTACTGTTCACCTATTTATAGGCACAGGGCGCAGCCTGTGTAAAATTACATTTATGCCCTTTACAATCGACTACAATACTGATACAAAACATCATGGGTCCTTAGGTCATTTCATCTTTAAGTCGGTTCACCCCTTCGTCTTGAGATCTGTCACTGTGCCGAAGCTTTATAGGTGATAGCTTCAGTGCTGCTTCTGAGAGGATCTGCCGAAGGTGTTCTTCTCTCTTTAGGATCTTCGGCTACGAAGCATACCCCCAACACAATTATTCCATTCCTTAATCCCGGCTTAGGTAGTGGTAGAGAGAATAGGTAAATTATGCATCAAGGGAAGGATGAACTTGCCTTCGTCGAAGCTTTCCTGGCACAAAAGATTTATCTCAGAGGTGTCGGGTTCCTGCCTTTCTTCCGGAGCTACAAATTCTGGAGGATCGGATCCCTCTTCCGCTAACAAACACAGATAAGGAACAATACATCAATCATGGTGACTTGGTGGGGTGTGCCAATTATTATACATTATTATTTTTGTGCCCTATAATTTATTTAAACTATTTTTGGTGCATAAAATATCAGCATATAAATATATATATGAAAATGGGAAAAAGAAATGGGAAAAGGAAAAAGAAAAGGAATTCCAAGCTAACTGGGCCGTGGGGGGGGGGGGATTTTGGCCCGGTCGGGCGCGGGCGCGCGACGTCGCGGCCAATTGGGCCCAGGTGGCCCACGAGGAGCGGGGACGGCGCGGCGAATGCCATGGGCATGGGCCCACGCGCTAGAGAGGGAAAGGGGAGATGGCGTCGGGGGGAGAGGAGGGCGGTCCGTGGCAGGGGAGAACCGGTCGCCGGTGAACCCGACGGCGGTTCCTCGTCGGTGGCCCGGTTCTGCGTGGACGGAATGGTGGCAAAGCACGAGCGGGGTAGGGGATCACGGGGGTGGAGTCAATTTGACCAGAGGGTGCCTGGGGTGGCCGGTCCATGGCGCGGTGGCGGGCGCTCGTGGCGGTGAAGTCGCCAGCGAGGCCACTAGGCGCAATAGGCGACGAGAAGGTGTGTGCTAAGCTTGCGATAGAGAGGCGGAGCTCAAGAGCTAAAGCAATTTTGTCATAAGCCACTAGAGAGAGGAGGGCGGAGCTCACCAGAGAGGGGAGGGATGACGGCGCTGAGCTCAATTGGGCCCGAGGGAGGGAGGTGGAGTAGCTGAGGCCTGCTGCGGTGGAACAAGGGGGCTCGGGGCGGTCCTTTTATAGGTGGCGGGGAGGGGGAAGGGAGGAGGGGTGGCGAGCACTAGCAAGCTCGCCATGACGGTGGTGATGGTGCAAAATGGCGACGGGACGGCTCGGGCAGACGCGGGGTGAAGGGATGGCTCAGGCACAGTGAGCGGAGGCGCATGGTGCCAACCGAGCTGGTGAGCGCATTAATGGCGAGGAGATGGGGCGGACGGTGGTCGGCGGTGAACGTGCTGGTGGCCTAGTCACGGGCGAGGGGAGGGAGCTGTCAGGCGGGGCCCGTCTGCTAGGGAGGGGCGGTCGTGAGGGAGGGGAGCGCAGCTGACGGGTGGGGCCGGGGTGTCAGGGGTGGGCGCGGGCGCGCGGTGTTGGGCTGCTTGGGCCGCGGGGAGGGAGTGGGGGGGGGGGGGGAGGGGCGAGCACGCACGAGGGAGGCGGCTTGGGCTAGATTCAGCCCAGCCGAGGGGGGAGGGATTTCTTTTTTTTTCTTTTTCCATTTCTATTTCTTTTTCTCTTTTTCTCCTTTTTCTTTTGAAAAAATATTTATCTATGTTTCTTGGGTGCCAAAAAAATATCCTATATGAGGTGCTACTAACAACCATGGTGTATGCATATGATGAATGCGAAGTCTTATGAGGTGGTGACCTTAAGAGATAATAAGAAGGGGGGGGGTTAGGAGTTTTAGGGTTTCTGACCTTGGGGTAAAACTGGGATGTTACAACCTTGAGGACCCGGGACCACCCGTAGGGGTCCAGACCATACAGAGGCCGGTCTACTACATCAGCGAGGTCCTCCATGAGGCGAAGGCCAGGTACCTTGAGACGCACAAGCTTCTCTATGCTGTGCTTGTCGCGTCCAAGAAGTTGCGCCACTATTTCCAGGCACACAGGGTTGTGGTGGTGACCTCTTTCCCATTAAGGGCCATCCTCCACAACTCTAACACCACAGGCAACATTGCCAAGTGGGCCGCGGAACTTGCAGAGTTCCAGCTCGACTTCCAACCTCGCCATGCTGTCAAGAGCCAAGTCTTGGCTGACTTCATCGTGGAGTGGACCCCTCCCCCGAGCGCTCCTGGGGGTCCGGATCCCGATTCGGACCCCACACCTGTGGAGCCCAGGGTCCCGGTCTTCACCGAACCCCACTAGACACTCTTCTTCGATGGGTCCGCCCGCCAGAAAGGTGGCGGTGCTGGGGTGGTCCTCATCGACCCAAGCGGAGATCAAGTCAAGTACATGGTGCACCTCGAGTTCAAGGCCACCAACAACATGGCAGAATACGAGGCACTTATCTTTGACCTATCTGCGGCCCTATCCCTAGGGATCCGCTAGCTCCTCGTGAAGGGGGACTCCCAGCTGATCATCAAGCAGGTCCGCAGGGAATGTAGCTGCAACGAGCCCTGGCTCGCAGCTTACCTCCTCCACGTGAGGAAGCTGGAAAAGGACTTCACGGCCCTGGAACTGCAACATGTTCCTCGAGCTAACAACTCAGCGGCAGATGAACTCTCTACGAGGGCATCAACTTGGGCACCCATGCCCGAGGGCGTCTTTGAAAGGCGGCTGCTGAGACCTACCGCCTAGCCTGCCGAACTGGGCGAAGGGGGCGAGACTAGCACCTCGAAGCTAGCGGTCCCGGTGGCGTACTATCTACAGAACCCACTGAAAGTTGTGTGCGTTATAGGGGGTCCTACCAACCTCTTAGCGCCACAGCCAGTATCTTAGAGTGGTCCCGATGCATGGATCTCCGAGATCCGGGACTACCTGAAGGAAAATATCCTTCCTGAAGATCATGTGTCTGCAGAGCGCATAGTGCGGTTGGCTAAACGATACGCGGTGGTGGAAGGGGATCTCTACCGCCGTGGTGCCAACGGCATTCTCATGAGGTGCATTACCTAGGAGGAGGGCCATGAGTTGCTCACAGAGATCCATGGAGGTGAGTGCGGAAGTCATTCCTCATCCCGCACGCTAGTCGGTAAGGCCTTCCGGCACAGCTTCTACTGGCCAACCGCCCTCCAGGATGCAGCTGAGATGGTAAAGTCCTGCAAGGCTTGTCAATTCCATGCAAAGCAGATACACACACCAGCTCAGGCTCTATAGATGATTCCACCCTCATGGCCATTCGCCGTATGGGGGTGGATATCCTGGGACCATTCCCTAGGGCCATCGGCGGGTATCGATTCCTCTTTGTCACCATCGACAAGTTCACAAAGTGGCCAGAGGCCACCCCTGTGGTCAATATCACCCAGGGTGCTGCTGTTGCTTTCCTCAGGTCGATTGTCTGTAGATTTGGGGTCCCAAGCTGTATCATTACGGACAACGGGACCCAGTTTACAAGTCGGCTCTTCCAGGAGTATTGCGAAGGCATTGACACCCAGCTCTTCTTTGCGTCTGTCGCTCATCCCAAGAGCAACGGCCAGGCAGAGAGGGCAAACACAAAAATCCTCAGGGGACTCAAGACACGCACCTATGACTACTTGAAAAAGCATGGTGCAAATTGGGTCAACGAGCTTCCGTCTGTGCTATGGGGGAACCGGACCACACCCAGCCGAGCTACCAGGGAGACCCCGTTCTTCCTGGTCTACGGGGCCGAAGCCTGCCTTCCACCAGAAATCATTATGGGCTCCCCACGGGTCCAGGCTTTTGATGAGTCTATGCAGGAACAACTACGGTGTGAGGATGTGGACTTCATCGACGAGCGCAGATGGCGAGCAGCGATCCGAAATGCATGGTACAACCAGACGCTCAGGCGCTACCACCAACGGTTCGTGCATAGTAGGGAGCTCAGGGTCGAGGACCTAGTCCTAAGGCGAGTACTGAACCGAGAAGGGCTCCACAAACTCTCCCCCAGCTGGGAGGGACCCTTCAAGGTGACGAAAATAAGCCGACCCAAGTGTGTCCGCCTTGCCACAACTGAAGGAGTACCTCTTCCCAATCCCTGGAACATAGAGCATCTCTGTAAGTTTTACCCATAAAAGCAAAACTGGGGAATTCAGTTTCCTTTCTTTGTAACTAGGTTGCGCATATATGTACGTCAACCCGGTGAGATCCGCCCTCATAAACCCGGTCTGTTGGCCTACACTCATGTATATCAAGTTATAAGGAAGAGATTCACCCCAGATTTATTTTTGTGATGGTTCGTTCTACTTCAATTTACGAACATTATTTTTTATCTAACCCACCCATACAGTTTCCCACCCTTGCTGGTATGATGATATCCGAATTGAGTAGCCAGCCTTGCGGTTTAGGACCCCTCTACAGGGGGGTCTGGCAGCCTGGGGGCCAGTTTTAGAGAATGGGTACTTGTCTCCTGGGGTGGTCCGGATCTGTATAGCCGCTTAGCTTGGTTCCGTACCCTAAGCCTGCACGCTCCACCACTCTGTGACGGGTATCCTAGTATTTGGAACTATAGTCCTGTGGGTCCGGCAACCAGGGGTCCGGTTCTAGAGAATGGACACTCGTCTCCTGGGGTGGTCCGGAGCTATGTAGCTGCTTAGCCTGGTTCCGTACCCTAAGCCTACACACTCCACCACTCTACGATGGGTGTCCTAGTATCTGGAGCTGTGATTTAGGGGGTCCGGACATACGGCTTGGCTTCCTAGGCTAAATCCTGCAGGTCCAGTTGCATGAATCAAAGGATAGAAGATACCAGTTGGTGGGTCCTATGGGTGTACTACTAAAACTTCCTAGCTAAAGCTGTGTACAGGTCCAGGTCCCAATCAAGACTGCCTCCTGGGGGCCAAGTCACCAATTCTTTCTTTGGTATACTGGTATCCAGCCTCGACATGTCGAGCCTACATCCCAGGGGGGCCAGGTACCAGGGAGAAGTTGGTAACGCTACACACAGCGATGACAAATAGCATATAGATAAGTGTTGTTAAATTAACGGTTCTCAAAAGTATGTTATGTGTCCAAAAGATTATTACATCCGCCTTCAAGCGGAACCCTAGCTTTATCTTTGCAGGAACAAGCTAATCGGCATCGGCAGGGTCGCGTTGGAAGCGTGCGGCCACCGTCTCCACGGCGTCTTGGACGCTCTCCTGGGCGGTGTCTTCTGTTGCGGCCACCAGACCATTGAGCACTAGCGCCAAGGACATGGCCGGGTCGTGGCTCCGGAAGCACGTCATCACGTAATCCACCACCGCCCAGTAGAGCCTGCTGCCCTCTGCCTCCATGCAGGCGCCGAGGATCTGGTCTAGGCGACGAAGGCGTTTGGCAGCAGAGTCCAGCCCCGGGAGGGCATCGAAGATCGATACTGGTGGCTCCAACACCGGGATAGGACTTATCCCCAGTGGCACCAGCGCCGTGCTCGCCTCACCGGCCCACTCAGCTATCCGTTGGACCCCAGCACGATGTTCTGCCTAGAGGTCTTCTAGGGCTTTATTGGTGGCCTCCGTCGCCTGGGGACCCGGCGGCGCCTGCGCCGCTTCGAACCGGTGGATCCGCTCATCCAGCTTGCGCTCCTTCTCCTCCGCCTCCAGCTCGTGCTTAGCCAGCAACATGCCCCGCCTTTCGAGCATTTCCTCCCTAAAGGCGAGATCCTTCTCCCGCCTGGCGAGGTCCGACTCTCGCCTGTCCAGGGATGTATCCTTCTCCTTGAGGTTCTCCTCGGTGAGGGCAATGTTGCTAGCCTTGTCCTCCAGCTCTCGCTCCCATTTTTTGATCTTTTCTATGGCCTCCACTTGCTGGACCCACTGGGCCTCTAGGGTCTGGTCCTGGGCTTTCAGCTTGGCCCGAAGCTCTGTCGTGAGAGCCTCCCTCTGGCTCAAGGCCTCCTCCCTCTTGTCCAACCTCTTCTTCTTCCTGCTCGCCTCCAGCTCCCTGGCGAACACCTTCTAGAGGTCCCTCTTGTACTCCTTGCGGTCCTGCTCCAGTTGGGACCGCTCGGAGGCGAACTGGCGGGACGCCGCCTTGGTGCGCTCCTCTAGCTGGGCGCGCCTGTGACACCCTAGTGTTACTATTACTAAAACTTGAGCATAACATCATAAGCATAGCATATCATGTGTTTGTCACACCTAGAATGCATTCACTAGGTAAAAAGTTCAAACAAGTTGTGTTGATATAACATTTTGTGGATTAAACCCCTAGGGTAAGATACCTAACCCTAGATTGGGCTTTACGGGGGGGGGGGGGGGGTAACCAAAGCTTAACTAAGAGAACACTCCAAAGCTTAGCTATAATAATCATAAAATATCACTATGAATGGGCTAAAGTGGTATTAACACCCTAAAAGTACCACAAACCCTAAATAGAACCCTAGAAAGCCCTAAACTTAAACCCTAGGGGGCTAAGTGTAAAATTAGTGCACTATTGGACTAAAGTGCAAAAACCATGAAAGTAAGGCACCTTAAGACATATGGTTCACATGTGTGTGGATTTGCAACCTAAACCCTGAGTTGTGGACCTATTTGCAAAAGGCCCTAGTTGAGCTCTATTGGTTAAGTCTAAAAACAGTGTAGGAGGGCTGACTTTAGGGCTCTGTAGATCCAAAACTATTGAGAATTTGCCTAGGGTCACCACATCAAATCTATAGAGCTATGTTAGGAGAACAACTTTGTTTAAGGGATTAAACATTGTTGCTATGAAAAATTTGGAGAAAAATGTGCCCAAAGTCTTTCTGTCAGACTACTTTAAGTCTGAAGTCAAATTAACAGTGAGATTGCATGAACTTAGGACTCAGTTCTAAGCATGATCTTGTGACTTTTTGTGGGTGCACAATGTAGCAAATTTGTAGCTGGTTTATTAGGCTATAACTTTGATACAGAGAGTTGAACCGGTTGTTACATGAAATCAGGAGAAAATCGAGCTCAAAGTTGCTCTGTCAAGTCAACTGAAGAAGTTGCGCCATGGTACAGTGACTGGATCAGACTGCCAGCTCGGTCAGCTTTTCGCCGGCGGTCGTGGCACCCGGATTCGCGCCAGCCATCGGGATTTGTGCCGCGGGCATGTGGATTTCGCTCATAATGAAAAGATCTCGTTGCAGATGGGTATGAACTACTGTGGCCTCGCTGTCCCCTACCCTTTGCACCGGCGACGTGGCTTTACGACCATCACCAGAGTTGCCGTCTTCACCGCGATTGTGCCACGCTCCACACCTTTAACCACATCGTCACTAGCCGCACTAGCTCACCGATAACCACCGTAGCTCCTCAACTGGTGAGTGCCACGGTAAATCGCGCCGGTGACTCACCCCTTCATTCCGGCCGCCGCGTGTCTTCACCAAATTCACCGGCCACCGCTCTTACCTTCTATAAATTGAGCGCATCATCAGGTCCGTAGGATAATCACGCACCAAGCCACCAAATGTTGCCTCCAATCGTATACCCGAGAGCTCCAATTTTGGATTTCCCCAAAAACACTCAAGAACACCGTGACAAAGACCTCGCCGTGGCTAGCCCGATTCAGGTCCAATCTCGCCCTCGGCTTTCTTGTTTCAACACCCTTGCTTGCTCTTGATGCTCACCGACCCGTTCAATTGAACTAGAACCCCATTGATCGCCGGGAACGCGATCGGTTGTCTGCGATACCCACTGTCACCATGGATAGAGTAGGTTAGATCACTGTTCATGAAATTAGTTTAGGGGAAACTTTGGTTAAGGCTTGAATTTGGTGTCTGCTGCTCGGGAGCACCAGTCTTTGCGTGATCCGGCCAGTCTAACCTCGCCGGTGTTTGGACCTCCGCGTGTGACGGCATGGACGTGACGGTATTAAGAATTAGAAGTTCAAGGGCCTAACTGCGAACGTCAGTGACTCAGTTAAATAGTGCGTGAGTTTCTTCTGTAGTTGTTCCAAATCGGGGGGGGGGTTCCGCAAGACTAGAGACACGGGCGCGCGCGGGCACAGTTTCACCAGTAGTTGGGCCGACCTGGGCTAGATACGGTCCAGCACTATTCATGACTTTTTCCTTTTCTTTTTCTACCAGAGCTAAAGAAATTCTAGAAAATTGTAGAAAAATCCTAAAAATACCAGACCAATTTTGCTAGGTTTCTAATTTCATATAATATTTAATAAAAATAGTTTTATGATTTTTAGTCCAAAAGGGAAATTATAGAGTATTTAAAATAGCCTAAGACCATGCTTCTGGATTTTTAGAAAATAAATAATAAATCCAAAATTCACTAAATTTTTAGGATAAACTTTAAATAAAATTTAGAAACCTTGGGTAGAGTTTGGTATGATTTAGGCCATGTTTGATACTTAGAACCCAAAACCCTACCCCCTGCCCTATGAACTTCACTATTGACTCCGGAAACCCTAAGTTCTCGGAGATCCATGAAGAAAAATTGTATTCAAGACTTTAGATAATAAACTTTTATTATCTTTGCACTCTCATGAGCATTACATGGGCATTCATTATTATGTATGGTTATATTTAGAAAACAAAGAAGAAGTAGAAGTCGAAGAAGAGAAGACTTCACCACCACCACCTGAGGAACATCAGGCAGGCAACTGTTTTTATTTTGATATATGAGGAACAGAGCCTGATTCACCAGTAACACAAGGCAAGCCCCACTGCATTTTGCCACCTCCTTGTGTTTTAAAATCTTTATCACCTTGTTTGATGCATTAGGTAATAGGAGTTGCGTGCTAAAACAATTGATGCATTTCCTTCCTTGAAAAATTGATTAACCTTCCTTGATACCCTTTTTGAAAAGAATTTTTTATGCTTAGCCTTGCTTTAGAAGAACAAAATGTTTTGTTCTAAAACAAATGTGATGCTTCAGTGGGTGGGAATGTTTTCGAAAAGAAAAACTTGTGATGGTGGATCCATCAGGGCCTTGATGGATTCAACATCTGGAAAAGATGTACCTTTGCCAGGTACCAAACTTTGGGTTTGAAATGATAAAGCTGAGACCGGGCGGTTGACTTGCACGAGAAAGGAGTCTCGGTGTAGTGTCTTCGTCTGTGTCGATTAAGGACCGTCTCGATGTAGGCTTGCTGATCGAGGACCCTTTAACTGGTCACATGCCTTGTCATGGGTAAGCTTTGCCTCGAGCAGACTAATACCAGAATAAGATACCACGCAATGGGAGTGGAGAGATGGCGAGAGTAGCATGTACCCTCCGTGGCAAGAGGCTGGACGGTGGTGTATCTGTGCTCTCGGTTGGCATGAACCTGATCTGGTTTTAAGAACCCCGGTGGCGAGTTGACATATGCAAGGGTTAAGTGCTACATATGTCGTGTGAGCGGAGATCCTCAGCTGAGTATAATCGATTCGGATCGCCGTAACTTCGCGGACATGAAAACTTGGTCACTGCCCTACATGTAGCAATCCAGTGAAGATGAAGCGTTGTTAAGAAATTAGCTAGTATAGGTCAAGTGATTGAACTAGGGTAGAAAGAACTCTAGATGCAGGTAACTTTACTTAACCTGACAATAAAACTGGATTTTTAAGGATCCACTATAGTAAGCTTTTCTGCAAAACAGAGTCTTTGATTCTTGATAAGCCATACTTTGAATCCCTCTAGCCAGCATACCCTTGAGTGTCTTTTCTTTAGTCGGGTAAGTCTTGCTGAGTAATTCCGTACTTAGGGTTTTATTCCCTGTTGTTTTTCAGGTCATAACTTTGTGCTGCTGTTGATGGTGTTAAGTGCCGGTGGGCTCGGCCTTCTTATAAGTCTAAGTAACTCTTCTATACTTCTTATTAAGGATGGTCACTTGAGCTAGCATATATTTCAAACTTATACTTTTGTAATCACTCCGATAAAATAATGTAAAATTTTTGTAACCTGTAAAATTTGGTAATAAGATTTCCGCTGCAAAAATGTTGTGTGTGTGATTTGTGTTACTTAATCTTGCGATCCTGGTTATAAGTGGTTTATCCGATGTCCTTGGGGCAATCGGACGGATCCTGTTAAGTTATCTGGTGCACATGCATAGCCGTCTGAGGTCTTTGAGACAAGGACAGGTGCATGTGGCCCAATAACTTGGGAGGTTCTGCCACAGCGCCAGTCGCTGAGGCGCTGGTGTTCAGATTCCAGCGCCTCCCATTCCTGCTGGATGGCTGCCTCGGTTCCATTGAGGGCTTGGTGGGCGCGAGACAGCACCCGGGGAAGGGAGATTGGCGCCACGTCTGGCTCGACACCTGACCGGAGCCGCCGCCCTAAAATCACCTCCACCTCCTCTAGAGCAGGCGGAGGGACGGAGCTGGACGCGCCACCTAGGTCACCCCTGGTGTCAGGAGCAGGCGCAAGTCCCCCAGTTGGGACCTCCTACGCCGTCATGGCGCCACCTGACGTTGGCACCGCCGCAGCCGGACCCCCAGTTGGGATGTGAGGGCCGGTGGCGCTGTCCCGGCGGCAGCTGGGTGTGCTCCACCGACACCACTCTCAGCAGATTCCTGCTGCTGAGAGCCAGACCCGCTGGCGGACCTGGTATCTGGTGGAGGAGGAGCGACCTTGGGAGCAGAGGGGATGGAAGCCCTAGCAAACAAAGGATGGGTTAAGACCCGTCGACATGATAACTAGACTCATGGAAAAAAGGGGTTACACTCACTTGGGGCCCTGGACTTTCCAGCGACCTTGGAAGCGGGACGACAGCCGCTCCTGCTGCTGTTGCTGCGCTAGCAGCGGTTGTTGTTGCTGCAGTTGCTGGTGCCCCTGGGGGTGATCACCCCCAAAGGGTGGCGGTGGCGGCGGCATCGGAGGACTGACGCGCCTCTGCGCGCCGTGAGCCTGTGAGCTGGCCTCCTCGGCCCCGCCAGTAGTTCTCTGGCGCTTCTGGGGGGGTCCGAGACAAGTGACCCATCGGCACGACGCAACCAGCACCGCCTCTCCTCCTCCAACCCCCCAGAACCAACTGGGGTGGAGGTGCTACTTGCAGCTCCTTTACCCTTGTCCAAGGGGTTGGGGGTCACGGCGGGGGCGCTAGAGGCCGCATCGGTGGGCTAGGGACCCCCAGCCAGTACACCAGGGATTTGGATCCCACAAAGGGGGTCCCGATTGCCGATCTGGCGAACTGCCACGCCGCTCTCGTCGAGGGTCGGCAGCGTGGCCAGTACCGCCGTTCGCAGCCCTAGATCATCATAGAGCGCTGAGATGTCCTGGGGGAGTATTAAGGATTCAGGGACAAAGGACTCACTAGTAATCCCCTTCACCAGGAGTTCCAGCTCCTCCCAGGACAGATCGGTGCCCGGCCCGCGCTGGATCCGGCTGATATCATTCGGGCCAGTGAACCAGCAGCACAAGCGCGACCTCCTCTGCAGCGGCATGACCCGGCGTTTCAGGAAGTCCCCGACCACATGCATGGAGGTCAGACCACCGGTTGCTAAGGACTTGATCCTCTCCAGTACGGGCAGGAGCTCTGGTGACAGCGATGGCTTAGTCCTCCAGTGCTTGCGGTCGAGGGATGGCCCATTGCTCGGCAGGACGAGGCGGTCGTTGGCCTCGGCGCTGGCAATCACCCAGTCACCGCGCCAGTTTTCCCACTTTGCGCCGCCGAAGGTGGAGATGTAGGCTACGGCCGAATCCGGCCTCATCTAGAAGTAGTAGGCACCAAGATGGTCCTTGGCCTTCCCAGATTTGACCAGCACGAAGAAGTGGCGAAAGAGGGAAGTACAGGGGGCCACCCCTATGAACATCTCGTAGAGGTGGACAAAGATGGCCGCTTGGAGGATGGAGTGGGGGGTAAGGTGCTGAAGCTAGAGGCCAAACTCCTCCAATAGTAGTAGGAAGAAAGGCGAGATCGGCAGCGCAAACCCACAGGAGATGTAGGAGACGAACAAAACGAACTCCCCGACGGCAAGGTCGCTGAGGGGAGCCGTGCCGGCACGAATCCTTCCGGTGAGCCCTGGTGCACTCCACCCGAGCAGGCCACACACCAGGTTGAGCGCTACCTCAGTCTGGAAGTGGTCGAGATGAGCTAGCGAAGCCATGGCGACTACGGCGGCGCGAGCGTAAAGCTAAGGAGCACGATGGAAAAAGGGCACAGCCGGCGGCGCGGGTGTGGAACGAAGAAGCACGAAGGCGAAGGGGCCAAAGCGATTGGGAGAGAATGTGAAAGGGTAACTGTTGCCAGTGGAGGTGAACCCTTTTTCAAGGAAACTAGAGTCCTCACTCAAGGAAACCCTTCCGCGCACCCCTCAATCGCCGCAGGAGATCTCGCTCGACGAGCACTAGGGACTAAGACAACCTAGTCTATGACACGGGGGCCCGGGCCCACAAGTCATACAGATTGTGTGCCAGACTTCGGGTGCGAAAAGAGCGAACTGCCGCGCAGGGAGCGAACCGCCGCACACGACCGCGCGCCGCCTCGGGGCCGCTGCGGAAGGATATTTTTGACCAAGGCGGCGGCAACGAGGCATCCCGCGCATGGCTCGACGAAACCGCCAGACGTGGGGACCGTGGGTCAGTCGGTTGCGGGGACAGATATGGCAGTTGACGTGACTGAAGGCAGATTGACAGCGTGTGTGTCGAATTAATGCGGCACGTCAGCAGGCGTGCTAAGATGGCGCCCCAATCACTGGCCATGCCATGTTGAGGCGAAGTACAAGCTTTGGCCCCACCTGCAAGCTCGCATCCTCCCTTGAGGCGGGCCCAGAGGCCACTGTCGGTACCCTAAAACTAGGGTACCCCTTACTACTGTATAAAGACGCAGTGCCCACGCGGCTATCTCTTAGTCGAGTGGTAAAGGTGCTGTGTGTGGGACCAGGCCATGACTTGCCCCAGTCTCGGGCGACTACTCTGGGTCCACATTAGCGCCCGACTCCATCACATGGGTGAGTTCGGAGCCGCCATGTGTCCAAAAAAGGTGATATACTCTAAGGCATCAACAGTAAGTTCGGACCCCCATGGGAGAGCGCCGGACCCCTGGATATATAGTCCGGACCTCCAAGGTTGGTCCAGGACCTCCATGTGTGCAAGCCAGACCCCTAGAATGGGATCCGAACCCCCCGTATGAGGTCTGGGCCGCCCACAACAGGGTCCCAAGGTTCCAGGACAGAACATACTCGGGCTTGGAATAAGACCCATGCGGAGGTCTGGTGCCGGCACGTGTCCAGACCCGGACCTGACTGCATACACTCCTGCTCCCCGCCTAGGCGGAGACCCGATGCGACCTCGTGGACTACTGCACGTGATGTAAGCCAACGGACGGAGCCTGGCGTAAAGCCTCTGGGCTACACCACCTCTGCATTTATTGCGGATAAGACGGGCGCATGTCCATTCCAGTGGCAGGCGGTGTGCTCATCATTACTCGCATGTTACCAAGGAAACGGTCGCCGCTTATCAATACTGCGTGGACTACGGCCATCACGGCGCCCGGTGATTACTCAGGTGTTATTAGTATTAATTATCCACATAATGTGTTCCATCCATTATGCTCCTAGGCCCACATGTCGGGGCTCGGCATCCTTGTATGTGCCTCCCTTAAACTATAAAAGGGAAGGCAGACAACGTTTTAGGGACAAGTTATTCCCAAGCTCTCAAGCTCTCTAAGCTCAAGCTCATACCCACAAGTTCACATACTCAATACATACACACAGTAGAGGTAGGGTTTTACGCTCTGGCGGCCTGAACCACTCTAAACCCTTGTGTGCTCTTGTGTTCTTCCCATATCCACTCAACAGGCGAAACGCTTAAGCCCCCTCCTCATCTTAGGATTAGGGCGGGGCCACCCGGCTGGAGAATTTCCTCTCCGACAATATCTTTCCCCATTAAGATGATGAAGGTATGTCCTCCATGACCTTCGTCTAAAGATCATTATATACCAAGGGAAATAATGCTTCGAAGGATGAAGGTCCCTAATCAATAACAATTGTGTTGCTTTGTTCTTGATGTATACCATTCGAGAACAAGGACCAACAAAAGCCAAAGGATGTTAAAACTTATGTCTTTAAGTGCAAGTATCTTCAATTATCATTTCCCTTGTGTCTTGTGTAGTCACATAGAAAAAGGAAGCACTTAAGAATGCTGTTAAATTATGTCACAATTCTTTAGAGAAAGTTCCTCTCATATAGTAGATTTCATTATGGCAATCTACATGCTTTAAATTGTTGTAAGTACCTTATGGCATGTTTTACATTAGTTATCCTATTGTTTCCATGTTCTAAACATAGAGAGAGACATTCCAAGTTCTTAAAAGAAAAAGGTGTCATATAAGGAATTCAAATCCTTATGACACTTGTTAAAGGGAAAGTTCTCTTTATGACTAGTATCATGTGACTAATGTTTTTTTCTAAATAAATTAAGTAGTCTTACATCAAGAGAATGAGTTTCTCTATGGAATGCATAATCTAAACATAGAAAGAAAATCAATTCCATGATATATGATGTATTTCTTCTTGCTTAAATTGGATATGATTCTTCTACATTAATCGCTCTCCATGTTATGAATTATATTTGTCCCCATAAACTTAGAAGAGTAACTTTGCTTGTTTTATGAGTTAAAACTGTGCATAATATCATGTAAAGGTTAATCTAGTTCATATCATGAAGTTTCCCTGTTTTAGTAATCTATCTGTCATTCCTACTAAAAAAATTGATTACTAAAAAGGAAACTAGTGCTTGTGTTACTAATGACTTCTCTCTTGAGCATATTTATGAAAATCTACAAGAGTGTGAGTGCATGTTCAATTTATTAAAAGACACAAGCCTCAAGGTTGCTTTTCACCTAAAGGAAGAAAGGTAAAAGCAAAGGTATGAGAACTCTTCTCCTTATCAATATCCAATCAATGATAGTTCCTATCAATTGGTATTTCTTCCAACTATCATAATCTACCAATGTGAAAATTAGATTCCTTATTCGACTTAAATCGACTAAAAGTGCATACAATCTTGCTTTCATATGTGCACTAGTCCATTAGAATTTAATTCATGCCTTTGCTATGTTTGTTCTCATATTGTTATGCTTCTAAGTTATTTTAATCAATCATGTGTGGAGAAACATCAATATTAATAATAAATTTCCAATGATTGATTATAAATGTTAAAAGGTGCATATTCCTCTTTTAAAATCTATGCACTAACCAAAAATATATATAATTTATGTTTGTGTGACTTATAGATGATGATTTGTCTGTATCTTTTATCTAAAGAAATCATCATTTATCATATACTCCCTTGTGCTGCTAATATATATCTCTCAAGTATTTTCAATATGTTTGAAAGGAAAAAGAGACAACTATAAAGGGAGAGCACTCTAATGAAAAGGAAGATGTTAAGAACAAAAACACCCACTTAGACAGTAAGATCCTCAAATTAATCAATGATGTGGTTGTAAGTATCCTAAACTTTTTTCATTTTGAGGATACTAGGCATAAGCTGATTATTGCAAATTTTATGTGCCTTGATCAAGATGTTCAATGAATTCCCCTATTTGTCTTTAAAGGAGAGTGCATCTAACCAAGTCATTCAAATACTTGATGCACATCTTTAGTGGGAGCCCATTTCTATATCTTGATTATGTTGAGACTAACACTTTCTCTTAGTAATCTCATGTAGTCTCATGTATGAGAATAAGTTTCTTATAAAGTATGTGTTGGCCACTTGTTCTCAAATGCTATGAGTTAAGAACAAGGCAACACAAATGTTAATGGTTAAAGACCTTTGTCCTTCGAAACATTATCTCCCTTAGGATATAATGATCTTCAGACGAGGGTTATGAAGAACAAACCTTCATCATCTCGATATATAATAATAGAAAGCAGGAACACACGGGACATATAAAGAACATGAATGATCATATCAAATCATTAGATTATTTATATTTTCATTATATGATTATAAACAAACATTAATGATATTGAATTACATTTGTACCATCGACTTGACAGAGGGTAAGAATCCAAGAGTGACGTGCGAGTGATTACAAGTCAGCGTGAACAGTATGGTGTTACTGTTCATCTATTTATAGGCACAGGACGTAGCCTGTGTAAAATTACATTTATGTCCCTGACATTTATTATTAGCTAAAAAGTAAGTTGTCGAGGGCTAAGCTATCTTTTTCCCTTTAAGTCGGTTTCATTCCCCATTGTCGTCTTTACGCTGGGCCGAAGCTCCTTCGTCCACATCTTCAGAACTGGTTCATCCTTCTTCTAGGTTGCACCTTTCAAATAATGTACACCTTCATCTCAAAGCCAAAGCTTCTTGTGATAGTATATTATACTGGAAAGCATGTTAGTCGTGTTTTTGAGGACCTTCGGAAGACAAAGGCCCCAAAAAGTAGCCCCTCGTAGTATTAATTTGTTTTTGTATATAATAAATTAAAACTACGACATGAACGAAGGCCTTTAGCCGAAGGTCCGAAAAAACACCTTCCCTTCGCTAGAATAGCGAAAAGTCAATGACAAATGGGGCCCGCCAAGTTGCAATGCACTAGGCATATAAATAGAAACCCACAACAGCAACATTTGTTACGCCAATTCTTTTGCTTGCACTGTTTTCTCAAATTTTTAACTCTTGCTATCAACTCTCGCTTGATTTTCGAGCTTCGTGATATACACAAGTGCTTGTTGCATGTCTGAAGAGAAGAAGATGTCTGAGGAGAAGAAGGTTGAGGACCCTGCTCTTGCTAGGTTTTACGAATCTATAGAAAAAACAAATACAGAGAAGATCACAAAGGAAATAATGGCAGATTTGTCTGAAGATTCTGACGATAGTGATGACTATGATGTGGAAAGTGGAGATGAAGATTCCGAAGATCGGCCCTGGCGGCCAAGCCATACCATCTTCAGAAAGTTGTCTATCAAACAGAGTCATATTGATGCCATGAAGGGGAGATATTTTTATGACATATCTATTGTAAGAGTTGGGGGAGACAGCACCGCCCCTGCACCTGAAGAAAATGATGTTGTTGTCTACAAGAGCTTTATGAAGGCGGGTCTTCGGTTCCCATTGACCAAATTTTTAGTTGAAGTTCTGAAAACATTTGAAATCTTCCTTCATCAAACCACTCCCGAAGCTATAATTAGAATAGGTATTTTTGTTTGGGCCGTAAGAAGTCAAGGGCTGGAACCTAGCGCGAAATGCTTTTGCAATATGCATGAGCTTCTGTACGAGACGAAGGCCACTGGTAAAAAGCAGTACCACAATAACTTCGGTTGTTATGGCTTCATTCCTCGCTCTGAAGCAAGTTATCATGTTTCAACATTTCGGAAAAGGTAGCCTGGGGCCTGGATGAAGGAATGGTTTTATGTCAAAAATGATTTGGTTAAAAGAGAAGACATAAAGGGGATTATCCAACGTCCCATATGGTCTCGCTTCGGCCTCCAAAGGCCAACGGCTGTGCTTGAAAATGATGCCGAAGCATGCCAAAAGGCTTTCAATAATGTTTGTGCCTTCATTGGCACAAGAGACCTGGTTCAAGAACACATAGCCTACAGGGTATGACCACTTGTGGAAAATTGGGAAATGCCGAAGGAGACTACTGCTGGGTCTAGCCAAGGTGGATTGGTTTACTTAAAATACACCTTCAGATACAGAGATCGGTTTGACGAACCAAATGATGATTGGCTGAAATGTATTGAGGCGACTAGTGATGAGCTCCTCGGAGCATATACAAGAGTCAAAGATGATGCTTTGACCTCAGTCTTCGAAGGTCGTGGCAAGAGAAGGTTGAACAGAGTTTTTGATGTGATTGGTTTCATATACCCTGATTATTGCTACCCCTCGTGAAAGCAAGGAAAAAAGAGAAAAACTGTCGCTTCGGCCATCTTTGTTGTGCCGAAGGGCAAGAAAATTAAGGTTTTGACCCACTGGCCAAGATATATTGAAACGGCCGTAGTGCTGAAATTTGGCGAAGGAACATCTTCCACTACTGAGGCAGGACAAATCGAATTGCCGAAGGTGCCTATAGCTGAGCCAATCGAAATGCCAAGAAATGGTGCCGAAGCCAAAGAAAAGGCGGTCAAAAAACTAGAGCTAGAAAAAACAATGGTGCCGCCAGAAATCTCGAGTCCACTGGCAGAAGCAGAATTGCAGAAGGTTACAAAAGCTCCCGCAACAACTCCTAAGAGGAGGAGAATGGCTAGCGTGCTAGACGCTATCATGGAGACGACAAGGTTACCAACTCCTGTGGAGAAAGTTGCCGAAACTATCACGCTCGTGCTGAAACCGAAGCTGGGCCCTCAATTCTCATGACAGCGGAGCCTGTCGCAACTGAGCATAGAGCTGAACAAAAATTTCTGGATACTAGTATAGCTCCGGAGAAGAATGTGGCTGAAAAAGCTAAATCTCCTACTCTCGAAGCACTGTCTGAAGCTCTTGACTTTATTATTCGACATGCTTCGGGAAAAAGACTATCTGAAGAAGAAATTGCAGAAGCCAAACACTATGCCCAAGAACTGAAATACCCGAAGGGGTCCTTAGTGTTCAACGGCATGAACGAAAATGATTTCCTATTGTCACACCCGATTTTTGGAAGGTAAACTGAATGCGGACCATGTACGTGCCAAGATTAGAAATCACGTACACCGCGATTACATAATTGGACATCATCACACAATGCTTGAATTAAATAGCAAAAAGGTACTTAGTTACATCAAGATGTCTGATACATCCACATAGTCTAATACACATCTACAGTGTTTAACATTAAATCAAAGTGCGGAGTAACGAAACGTAGAATGTAAGCCTACACAGGCAGCTAACTGGGGGTTTGCCACTAAGATAAACTAGAACTCTTCGTATTCCTGGAACTCCTCGAAGTCATCCATGTTGCCAGCTTCACCTCCTGAGCACTAAGAATAGTGGGGACAACCTAGGGTGGGGTGGTCTGTAAAGCAAGGGTGAGTACACTTCAACGTACTCAGCAAATGTCCCGTTTGGCTAAAGTGGACTAGCTGTATGTGGAGTTTAAAGTTAAGCAGTTGCTTTTAGTTGGTCAAGTTTTATTACTATAAGTAGAGCCAAGTTTTAGTAATAACTCAGTTATTACCCAGAGGCACTCCCTCCAAGAGGAAATACTAGAGATCAAGATTGTAATCACCATTGTTAATCATCATCATATAAGTAACCATTGTTCTTCTAATTGAAGAGGATCCCAAGGCTGCTCATAACCGCGAGCATGGCTGATATACCAGTTTCTAACACTCTGCAGAGGTTGCACACTTTACCCACAAGCCATGATTCCCATTCTGCCCAGGGTTCTAACCTCCCCGTTGATCACTACCAAGGTGACCTAGCAGGGTCTCACTACGTAGCCTTTACAAAGATTTCCCAGTGGACATAGCCGCCCGTTAGGTTTCTCCAGTTTGATAAACACAGTACATCTCCCCAAAGTAAGGGTGACTAACAAAACCAAATAAAAGAACCTCTGCAACCAGCCTCGGCGGAGCAAGTACTGTGCCCGGACCCCATTGACGGGCCTATGGCGAAGCCAACTACTCCTCTGGTTCCTCTAATTAATCAGCTAAGGGCGTCCCATTTCACCCTCATGGTTGCACTGTTATCCCGGGTTGTCACTCCCCAAAAAGGTCCTTACGGAGAGGCACTCAGGAAAGAGCATGAGCCCCCTAAAGTAATCACAAGGACCCCATCGGGATAACATCCTCGTATCATAAAAGATCACATCATGTTCATTGATTAATTTTAAGCAATAGCATAAGCTAACCATGATTGACCCAAAAAGGTAAACAAGGATAAGGGAAATACAAACTAGTCAATCCTTAAGTTTCAGTAATGTAATGCGGGATAGTGAATTATAAAGTATAGTAGGACATAGTAGGTCTGAGGACACTTGCCTTCACTAGGTTGTTGCTCAGGGAGGTCTCCAACAACACAATCAGGAACCTCGGACTGCTTGTTATCTAAGTAAAGCGAGCATACATTCAATACATTTGGAAAAGTATAAATGAACAACACATCAAACATTTACAATCATTGACACATAACTCGAAAAGGTATAGTATTAAGCGTAGGGGAATGATATCAGGTTACAAAGAAAATGGAGTTATCCTAATTGGGGAATTGATTACTCTCTAAATATTTGGAACATAGCTCAAAAAGGTTAAGTAGTGATTAAAATAGAGGAAAGCTAGAATTATAATATAAACTACTCTCATTTAGGAATTTGACTACCTTTTAGGTATTATCCATAATCACATTCCTAATTCTGTTTATGTTATTAAAGCCTAAAGGTTAAGTCCAAAAATAAATCCAAGTGATGCATAACACTAATCTCACAAGATTAAATGTACTTTATTCCTAGAATTTTTCTTATATTGTCACACCCGGCTTTAAGGAACAAAGCCAGGTGCATCTCATACATGCGCCAAGAAGACAACATATATAATAACAGAGAGTATAGAGATAAATGTCATAAAACATCAGAGTACTTATTACATAGCGGAAGACTTATTACAAAATAAAATAATAAAGATAAAACGAACTAAGGATCGTTGGCGCCAATGTCAACTGAGAAACGCCACCTAGATCAGATCATACTCCTCGCCTTGTGGCTCCTCCTGAACCACCTGCTCTTCTCCTGTGGGGGGGTGTGAGACAGCAAGGGTGAGCTCACACATGATCATAGCTCAACAAGTTGTGGGGAACCAGTGGGCACGAACTCACAAAGGTGGGAGTTCATGTGATGTGTAAGGCTATTCAATGATAGGGGTTAAAGCTGAGCATTGCTTTTAAGTAGTTGGTCAAAATTTTATTAGCAGTTACTAAGTGTAAGTAAATACCAAACCATAAGTAAAGTAATAGAACAAAATTAATAACAAACCCATGCATATGCAAATGACAAAATTGAATTTAAGTTCCATAATTTAAACATCAGAGAGTCCTGAGCTGCTCATGACCGCGAGCACGGCTAGTATACCAGTTTTACACTCTGCAGAGGTTGTACCCTTTACCCACAAGTCATGTTACCCATCTGCCAAGGGGTCGCGACTCCCATACACCTCTACCTAGGAAGCGCGACAGGGCAACACTACGAGGCCTTTACAAAGTTCCACTAGCTTCCGAAAACCCGCTACAGTTTATAGGAAGTTCCAATGCAGGGTTCTTGGCTGACTGCCATCGCAGCAAAATCAACCAAGGACCTAACTACACTGACCACTCCCCTACTGCCCTTGCCCCTTTCGGGTAAGGTAGTCTTCCACTAGCTTTCCTAATTAGTCAGCCAAGGGCGTCCCATTAAACCCTTGTGGTGGCACGTGGTTCTCAAGTTAAGCTCTATGTTCCTGTTGGGGACTTGTTCTCAAATGCTTCGGATTAAGAACAAGGCAACATAAAAAGTGTTAAATGTTAAGGCCCTTCGTCCTACCAAACATTATTCCCTTCGGGAATAATGAGTTCCGGACGAAGGTCACAAGAGACATACCTTCGTAAATTCAACAAGTAATAACGAAGGATTCATATAAAACATGAAATGTAAATCATAGAATCATTTCTATTTTATTAACACGGAGAAATAGAAATGATTACAAATTACAAATGTACCTTCGGTCCTGAGAGAAGGTAAAAAGTACAAGCGTGACGCAAATGCCAATGCCAAGTCAGCGTGAACAGTACGGGAGTACTGTTCATCTATTTATAGACGCGGGACGCAGCCCACGTAAAATTACATCCATGTCCATTACATTTGTTAATGACTTATGGAAATCTGTCGAGGCCCACGTAGTCTTTTCATCTTTAAGTCGGTTCCCCTTTCCGCTATCGTGACGAAGCTTCCTCGCACACAGCTTCGGCTGTGCACCTTCGTAGAGCTTGGTAATCAGCTTGCCCTTCGTCTGGTTCAGGCTTCGTCCTGACCGTGCTTTATAATTCTGAGACCGAAGATACCTGTTCACATAATCCACTTGGAAAACATTGTCAAATCATGTTTTTGAGGACCTTCGGAGGACGAAGGCTCCCAACAGTTCCAATTAACATTAATGATCTCAACATGAACATAAATAGAATAACAAAAAGAATTGGAACATAGAGGTAATAAATGATTATCCCAAAACCATGTAAAGCAATAGCAAACTACCCAAGTGATTCAGGGGTAAACAAGGTAATGAGATAAACAATCTAGGGTGACCTATTGGGTCCCATCAAAATTAACCTATGCATGGATAAGTGATATTAAAGAACATTATTGGGTAAAAAGTGGTCAAGGGCACAACTTGCCTTCAATGAGCTCCTGCTCAGCTACTTCAACCTGCTGCTCACCAGGATCCTCGGTCACGGGCTCTTCTACTCGCCACAATACAAACAAGCACAGTGCATATAGAGAAATTAACATTACACGAAACATATAAACAAAATACACAGTAATAATCTTCATGTTAAAATAAAATTCTAGGAACAGGAATCATAATTTTTGGAGTTATAAATTTTAAGTTATGGATTTTCAAAGGTTTTATGTGTTTAAAGTGGGATTAAGTGAGGAATTAAATTTCTTACTGTTTTCGTGACAAAACAGAGGCTCTAGGTGCTAGAGAATAAAATTACAAAATTTTAGGAACTGGAATGGAGTAATTTGGAGTTCATATGCATTTTCTATGAATTATCAAAGTTTTAGTAATTATTTTCCTATTAAAAATACATTTATAACTTATTTTCTCTGGTTTTATAATGTTCTGGACTGGGTCTCAATTTTTAGAGAATGCAGGGGGCTCGGGGTAAGAATCCAGAGACCCAGCGCATAGTGCCAGAGGATGGCGGGTTGATTATAATAAATCAGAGGGTCTCTTTTGACTATTTGCGCCTGCGAAGGGGTATGGTTGGATGTGAGCCGTTGGATCAGTGTGAACGGCGACGATTAGATTACAGTAGTAGTGAATCGGTAATGAATCCGACCGTCGGATCGAACACCAGCGCTCTGGATTTAAATAACGTTGATCGATCATCTACCGCACGATCTCGATCTAACGGCTCCTACCTAAAGTGGCGAACGGGTACGCGCGATCTAATCTAGTCCGTCCCTTAAGGATCCGACGGCGCACGTTCTCTGCCCCAACAGGGCATCCACGCACAGCGGAGCAAGCTCCCCCACGGCAGTGCGCCATGGCCGGCGATGCTAAACCCCCCTGCTCTCACCCCCATTTCCTAATTAAACTCAGCTACGCAATGTAGAAGGCTTAAGGAAGGTGGGGGTAGGTTTATTACCGCGAATTGTTGACTCGTCGGCGTTGGCCACGGTGCGGTGCGGATCCTCGGCGATTTGCGCACTCCGGTGAGCAATTGCCGACGGCGCAGTTGATTACTCGTCGCGTTCAGTGCCCGGTGAGCTTCGACAGCACGGAACGAAGTCCCCGGACTCCTTCCCGGAGCACGGGCGACGCTAGCGGCTCGAGGCGACGACGGCGGCACGATTCTCACGCGGTGACGGGTGTTCCTATGTGCTAGTCGGTGCTCCGAGCTGCAGCCCTGGTGGCTTTATATCCGGAGCGAACCCACGGCCGCAGTGGAGGCAGAGTAACCAACCCAGCCGAGATCTACGGAGCCCGACGCCATGCTCGGTCAGCCGCATCCGAGAACGGCGGGTGGAAGAGAACCAGGGCGGTGGACGATGACATGTGGCCCCCACCTGGAAGTGGCGCAGGGAAAGGGAGCCAGACCCGCGCGCGCGTGCGAAGTAAAGGAGGGGCGCGGAGAGATTGACCTGTGGGGCCGCCCCGTCATTGAAGGGATGGCTGGGGCTGCGCGGTGGAGGAGTTTTGGGCCGCGCGGGGGGGGGGTGCTGTTTGTGGGCCGAATTGAGGTAGTAAGGCCCAGGTAAGTTTCTTCTCTTTTTATTTTCTGTTTCATTTCTTTTTCAAATTCAAACTTCAATTCAAATTCAAACTTTGTGGCACTTTGTATACTGGCTAATTATTTATTTTGATCATATCAACTGTGGTGCAGTTATTTTAATGATAATTTTATTTGTATTGAATAATATTCCTTTCTCTTCTCTATTTTCATGGTTTTATTTTCAAGTTAAACTTTAAATTCTATGGATCCATTGAGATGCTATTAATGGTATATTTATTTTATTAAGCACAAATGCACATCCAAATAAAAACTCAGCATGATGCATAAACTTTAATGGTATATCCTTTTATTACTTATTTGTTTTTGAATTTAGTGTTCACATGTGATGATGCATAAAGGTCAAACTCACATAAAGAGAATTGTTTTCTCTATTGGTATTTTTTTCTAGCTATTTACAAATGGGTGTTACAAATCCTACCCCCCCCCCCCTTAAAAATAATCTCGTCCTCGAGATTTAAGAAGAACGAGGGAAAAGATGGGGAAAATCTATACGAAGCTCTTCTTCTCTTTCCCAAGTTGCTTCATCTTCTCCGTGGTGACGCCATTGCACTTTACACATCTTTATCACCTTATTTCTTGTAACTCGGGTCAATGTATCCAAAATCTTGATCGGGTACTCCGTGTAAGTCAAATCACCCTGAACACTGAACTCATCCATTGGTAACTGTTCCTCAGGGACACGGAGACACTTCTTCAGTTGAGATACGTGGAACACATTATGCACATCCGATAGACTATCTGGTAACTCAAGCTGGTATGCCATCTCTCCAACTCTCCTAAAGATCAAGAATGGTCCAATATAGCGAGGGGACAATTTGCCCTTGACTTTAAATCTCCTCATTCCACGCAGTGGTGACACCTTGAGGTACACATAATCTCCTTCTTCAAATTCCAGTGGTCTTCTTCTATTATCTGCGTAGCTTTTTTGCCTGGTTTGAGCCACTCTCAAATTCTCTCGAATTATACGAACTTGTTCTTCTGCTTCTTGAATCAGTTCAGGCCCAAAGAATTGTCTTTCTCCAGTTTGATCCCAATACAAAGGAGTCCTGCACTTCCTCCCATATAAAGCTTCAAAAGGTGACATCTTCAGACTGGCCTGATAACTATTATTATATGAGAACTCAACATAAGGTAGACTCTTATCCCAACTTCCTCCATGCTGAAGGGCACATGCTCTCAACATATCTTCCAATACTTGATTGGTCCTTTCAGTCTGTCCATCAGTCTGAGGGTGATAAGCTGTACTAAAATTCAACTTTGTACTCATGTTCTCGTGAAAGCTTCTCCAAAATCTTGAGGTAAACTGTGAACCTCGATCAGACACGATCTTCTTTGGTACTCCATGTAAACACACAATCCGAGCTATATATAACTCTGCTAGCTGAGAACCTTAATAAGTAGTCTTGACAGGAATAAAGTGAGCCACTTTAGTCAATCTATCCACAATAACCCATATAGCATCATATCCTTTCTGGGTGCGAGGCAATCCAGTGATGAAATCCATACCAATCTCTTCCCACTTCCACTCGGGTATCTTCAGTGGATGCAATAGTCCAGCTGGCCTCTGGTGTTCAGCCTTAACTCTTTGACATACATCGCACATAGCCACATGTGCAGCTACATCTCTTTTCAATCCATACCACCAATACTTCCGTTTCAAATCCTGATACATCTTAGTACTACCAGGATGAATAGAATAATCTGAATCATGGGCCTCCTTTAAAATAGTCTCTCGAAGGCTTTTAATATCAGGAACACGCATCCTGTCCTTGAACCATACGGTGCCCTGCTCATCTTCCGTAAATTCCGGAACTCGACCTTCAGTAATCAGATCCTTGATCTCTTTGATTTTAGCATCACCAATTTGTCCTTTGCGGATCTCTTGCTCCAAAGTAGGTTCCACATCAATAGTAACTCCTTCAGTATGAGCAGCTATCCACAGGTTAAGTCTCCTGAAATCCTCAACAATCTCATCGGGTAGCCGGGCAACAATAGCTGAATGAACATGCTGCTTGCGACTCAAGGCATCTGCAACCAAATTTGCCTTGCCCGGGTGATAGTGAATCTCCAAATCATAATCCTTAATAAGCTCCAACCAACGGCGTTGCCTAAGGTTGAGATCCTTCTGAGTGAATATATACTTCAGACTCTTATGATCCGTATATACTTGGCACTTGGTCCCCATGATATAATGTCTCCAAATCTTAAGCGCATGCACAACGGCTGCCAATTCCAAGTCATGAGTGGGGTAGTTCAATTCATGTTTCCATAACTGACGAGACGCATAGGCAATCACATGTCCTTCTTGCATAAGCACACATCCTAAGCCTTGGCCACATGCATCACAATAGATATCAAATCCTTTCTGTAGGTCTGGCATAACCAATACTAGTGGACTGGTGGTGACATCAATCTCTTCTTTAATTGGTCAAAGCTATCTTGGCACTTCTCGTCCCACTTAAACTCTCTTTCCTTCTCCAAAAGCGAGGTCATGGGCTTAGCAATCTTAGAAAATTCTTCGATAAATTTCCGATAATATCCTGCAAGTCCCAAGAATCTTCGGACTTCAGTAACTGTAGTGGGTATGCTTCACACCACTATCTCCTTGACTTTAGCAGGGTCCACTAATATTCCTCCATGATATATCCAAGGAATGACACCTCGTCAATCCAGAACTCGCATTTACTGTACTTGGCGTAGAGTTGATTATCTCGTCGCTTCTGTAGCACCAATCTCAGATATTTCTTATGATTACTATCACTCTTGGAATAAATAAGAGTATCGTCAATGAAAACCACGACGAATCTATCCAGATCATGAACACCTTATTCTTTAGATCCATAAAGTAGCTGGTGCATTAGTTAGTCCAAATGACATAAATATGCTCTCATATAAACCATATCGGGTTGAAAAATCCGTCTTGGGAATATTCGATGGCCTAATCTTCATTTGATGGTAACCCGATCGGAGATCAATCTTCGAGAATACTCTAGTACCTCTCATCTGATCAAATAAATCCTCAATACGGGGTAACGGATACTTGTTCTTCACAGTAACATCGTTGAGAGATCTATAATCCACACACATTCTTTGTGATCCATCCTTCTTCTGTACAAACAGAACCGGTGCTCCCCAAGGTGAGGAACTCGGACGAATGTACCCAGCCTCTTGTAGCTCAGTTAACTGCTTCTTAAGTTCTTGTAACTCTTCTACGGACATCTCGTATGGCTGTTTGGAAATAGGGGCAGTCCTAGGTAAGGGATCAATGACAAACTCAACTTCACTATATGGTGGCATCCCTGGTAACTCCTCTGGAAAGACATCCGGAAAATCTCTAACCACACGGATGTTGTCACCCACAAACTTCTCAACTACTAAGAATGCCACTAGTCTAATGGTGGTAGTTACTGCAACTTCAACTTCAAATCTTTGTCCTTTGGAATTGGTGAGTTCTACGGTTCCCTTAGCACAGTGTATATACTGCCTTTGCCTTTCTTAACCATGACATACCAAGGATCAAGTCTATAGTGCTCTCTTCTAACACTATAGGGGTAGCCCATCTGGGTTAGAAACACAGGATAAGAAAGGAAGAATTGTAGACAGGGCGAGTAATTACGAGAAATGTTACTGCAGGGGATTTATTAGCTAAGTAGATTAGTGTGTTATCCACTAAAGCTAATACATTACCTTATGGTGGTACATGCTAAGATGCCCAACTATAATGTTTCAATCAATCAAAGAAGCAAATCAAGCATTGATCATCAGAACAATCACCCAACATTTTTAATAGAGAATTTTTTTTATATTGTCTTAGGTTCCCTATCTCTTAAAAAGATCATAGTCATAGGATTCCAAGGTGTGAAATCCATCTTGTCTTAGAGTAGGAAAGATAAGAGTAACCAGAGTAGAATAGCAAAAGGTGAGACAAGATCAAGATGAGATAAGTATAGAATGAGTCAGAGTAAGGTAAGTAGGTAAGGGTTTATCCATTTCTATCTAGGTTTCGTCCTATAGTCAACATTTGCTCTGATACCACTTCTGTCACACCCGGCTTTAAGGAACAAAAACCAGGTGCATCTCATACATGCGCCAAGAAGACAACATATATAATAACAGAGAGTATAGAGATAAATGTCATAAAACATCAGAGTACTTATTACATAGCGGAAGACTTATTACAAAATAAAATAATAAAGATAAAACGAACTAAGGATCGTTGGCGCCAATGTCAACTGAGAAACGCCACCTAGATCAGATCATACTCCTCGCCTTGTGGCTCCTCCTGAACCACCTGCTCTTCTCCTGTGGGGGGTGTGAGACAGCAAGGGTGAGCTCACACATGATCATAGCTCAACAAGTTGTGGGGAACCAGTGGGCACGAACTCACAAAGGTGGGAGTTCATGTGATGTGTAAGGCTATTCAATGATAGGGGTTAAAGCTGAGCATTGCTTTTAAGTAGTTGGTCAAAATTTTATTAGCAGTTACTAAGTGTAAGTAAATACCAAACCATAAGTAAAGTAATAGAACAAAATTAATAACAAACCCATGCATATGCAAATGACAAAATTGAATTTAAGTTCCATAATTTAAACATCAGAGAGTCCTGAGCTGCTCATGACCGCGAGCACGGCTAGTATACCAGTTTTACACTCTGCAGAGGTTGTACCCTTTACCCACAAGTCATGTTACCCATCTGCCAAGGGGTCGCGACTCCCATACACCTCTACCTAGGAAGCGCGACAGGGCAACACTACGAGGCCTTTACAAAGTTCCACTAGCTTCCGAAAACCCGCTACAGTTTATAGGAAGTTCCAATGCAGGGTTCTTGGCTGACTGCCATCGCAGCAAAATCAACCAAGGACCTAACTACACTGACCACTCCCCTACTACCCTTGCCCCTTTCGGGTAAGGTAGTCTTCCACTAGCTTTCCTAATTAGTCAGCCAAGGGCGTCCCATTAAACCCTTGTGGTGGCACTTGGTTCTCAAGTTAAGCTCTATGTTCCAATTAACATTAATGATCTCAACATGAACATAAATAGAATAACAAAAAGAATTGGAACATAGAGGTAATAAATGATTATCCCAAAACCATGTAAAGCAATAGCAAACTACCCAAGTGATTCAGGGGTAAACAAGGTAATGAGATAAACAATCTAGGGTGACCTATTGGGTCCCATCAAAATTAACCTATGCATGGATAAGTGATATTAAAGAACATTATTGGGTAAAAAGTGGTCAAGGGCACAACTTGCCTTCAATGAGCTCCTGCTCAGCTACTTCAACCTACTGCTCACCAGGATCCTCGGTCACGGGCTCTTCTACTCGCCACAATACAAATAAGCACAGTGCATATAGAGAAATTAACATTACACCAAACATATAAACAAAATACACAGTAATAATCTTCATGTTAAAATAAAATTCTAGGAACAGGAATCATAATTTTTGGAGTTATAAATTTTAAGTTATGGATTTTCAAAGGTTTTATGTGTTTAAAGTGGGATTAAGTGAGGAATTAAATTTCTTACTATTTTCGTGACAAAACAGAGGCTCTAGGTGCTAGAGAATAAAACTACAAAATTTTAGGAACTGGAATGGAGTAATTTGGAGTTCATATGCATTTTCTATGAATTATCAAAGTTTTAGTAATTATTTTCCTATTAAAAATACATTTATAACTTATTTTCTCTGGTTTTATAATGTTCTGGACTGGGCCTCAATTTTCAGAGAATGCAGGGGGCTCGGGGTAAGAATCCAGAGACCCAGCGCATAGTGCCAGAGGATGGCGGGTTGATTATAATAAATCAGAGGGTCTCTTTTGACTATTTGTGCCTGCAAAGGGGTATGGTTGGATGTGAGCCGTTGGATCAGTGTGAACGGCGATGATTAGATTACAGTAGTAGTGAATCGGTAATGAATCCGACCGTCGGATCGAACACCAGCGCTCTGGATTTAAATAACGTTGATCGATCATCTACCGCACGATCCCGATCTAACGGCTCCTACCTGTCGGCGTTCCGAGACCGGGGGGTCCTCGAGCCGACGAGTGAGAGTGCCGCGTGCCCCAGCCCAGATGGGTCGAGCGCGTGGAGCGAGCGCAAAGGGGGGAACGGAGTGAGAGAGAGGTCGGTGGCCGGAGCCGGATCGCGAGGGAGTCGGAGAAATTCCCACGGCCTTCGTGTTCGTCCCGCGCCCAGGTCGGGTGCGCTTGCAGGAGGGGGTTACAAGCGTCCGCACGAGGTGAAGGGAGAGGGCGGCCCCGAGAGAGCGCCTGCCCCTGCCTTTCGTCCCCGCGAGGCCAACCTTTTTCAAGAAGGCCCTGGCCCTTCCTTTTATAGTCGTAAGGAGAGGGTCCAGGTGTACAAGATGGGGGTGTAGCAAGGTGCTACGTGTCTAGCGAGGGAGAGCTAGCGCCCTATGTACATGCCCAGGTGGCAGCCAGAGAGATCGTGGCACCCTGTTGGAGTGGCGTCGTGGCTGTTGGAGGAGTAACGGAGCCGGACGGGGGGACAGCTGTCGAGGTGGCTGGGTCCTTGCTGACGTTCTCCTGCTTTCGTAAGGGAGCTGGGGGCCGCCGTCGTCATGATCTAGCGGGGCGCCATCATGGCCTATCTGGCATAGCTGGCCAGATGGGATGCCGGTCTTGTTCTCTGCGACCCAAGTCGGCTTAGGGCAGGGTGATGATGACGCTTCCTGTTGACGTGGCGGTCTCGTATCCTAGGTCGGGTGTCGTGGAGGCTCCTCCGAGGCTGTGGCCGAGTCCGTCCTGCAAGACAGAGACAGAGTCCGAGCCCTGGTCGGGCGAGGCGGAGATTATTCGGCAGAGGCCGAGGCGGAGTCCGAGCCCTGGGTCGGGCGAGGCGGAGGTCGCCGTCTTCCGAGGCCTTAGCCTGAGTCCGAGCCCTGGGTCGGGCGGAGCGGAGTTCGCCGTCTTCCGAGGCCTTAGCCTGAGTCCGAGCCCTGGGTCGGGCGGAGCGGAGTTCGCCGTCTTCCGAGGCCTTAGCCTGAGTCCGAGCCCTGGGTCGGGCGGAGTTTCCTATGGCACCACTGGCGAAGTCTGGCCGCCCGTCGGTCTTACCTTTTGCGTTAAACGCCCTGGTGACTCGGTCGGTTGGTGCGGTGATTTAGTCAGGGTTTCTCCTTATCGGAGGCGGGGCCTAGGGCGAGCCGGGGATGCGCCTGCCGTGAAAGAGGAGACCTCAGGCGAGACGGAGTCATCTTAGGGTCGGCTGCCCTCGCCCGAGGCTAGGCTCGGGCGTGGCGTGGTCAAGTCACTCGTGTGGACTGATCCCTGACTTAATCAAACCCATCAGGCCTTTGCAGCTTTATGCTGATGGGGGTTACCAGCTGAGAATTAGGCGTCTTGAGGGTACCCCTAATTATGGTCCCCGACAGTAGCCCCCGAGCCTCGAAGAGAGTGTTAACACTCGCTTGGAGGCTTGCATCGCACTTTTTTGCAAGGGGACCAGCCTTTCTCGGAGGTACCTTGTTCCGGTGGGTGCGCGCGAGCGCACCCGCCGGGTGTAGCCCCCGAGGCCTCGGAGGAGTGGTTTCACTCCTTCGAGGTCTTAATGCCTCGCGCAATGCTTCGGCGTGACTAGCGGTTCCCTCATGCGAGCAGGGCGTAACCCAGGTGCACTGTCGGGGCCCAAGTTCTCGGGCTGGTATGTTGACGCTGTCAACGGTTCGGCCGGAGCCGGGTTTGCGAGAGCAGCCCCCGAGCCTTCGCACGGAGCGAGAGGACGATCAGGGACAGACTCGACTTTTTATATACGCCCCTACGTCGCCTTTCCGCAAGGAGGAGGGGGGGAGTGCGCCATGTTACCCTCGATGGGCACCGAACATGGTGTCTCCGGTGAGCTGCGATCGGGTAATCCGAGTGGACGTCCGTGCCCCGTTCGTTAGGGGTCGGCTAGGGGCCCGGAGGCACGCCCAAAAGTACCTGCGGGTGATCTGCCGGACCCGGTCCCCTAGCGACGGGGTCCGAGGGCTCGTTGCCTCCCTCCGATGGGATTCCGTTACAGAGTCGTTCCCGCTGGTCTCGGAAATGTCCTAGGGTACCTCGGGAGCGCAGCCCGAGCCTTGGTTATGTATCGAACGTACCCCTGGTCATCCCTCGCTCGGCGTCTGAGGCGGCTGTGAACCCTTCGACAGGCCAGCCTTCGAACCCCTGATCAGTAGGGGGCACGGAGCCCTAGTAGCCTGAGGCGGTCATGGAACCTTTCGGGGGCCGACCTTCGAACCCCTGACCAGTAGTGGGTGTCGGGCCCACGCGATCTGAGGCGGCTGTTGAACCCTTCGGGGGGCCAGCCTTCGAACCCCTGATCAGTAGGGAGGTTCGGGGCCTAGTTCCTTCACGGGGAAGGATCCCTTTGGGGTTATCCCCCTTCTCGGTCCCTGTTGCAAGAGATAGAGAAAGAAGGAAAAGGGAAAAAGGGATTCGAAATTGAACTTCGTGGCGTACCTTTCTCGGCGTGGCCGTTTGTTGGCGGAGGCGAAGCGCCGCCAGCTGCCCCTGCCAGAAACGTCGCCTATTTTGCCGTGGAGTTAATGCGCTGGGGTGAGTAGTTGGCGAGGTCGCCGTTGTGCGCGCGCGGGCCGTTCGAGGTACGGGTCACGGACGCGTCGTCTTCACGCCGTGAGAAGGGTTCTCTTGCTGCCCCCGGATGGGACGTGAGCCTGGCCGATGGCGTAACCGCTGCCTTCACACGCCTGCCACCGTCATTACTGCCGGCCCATTTTTGACCGCGTTTGACCGCTGCGCCAGGCTGGCGCCGCTGGATCGCAGGCTGGGCGGGCTCGAGTCGTGGTATCGGTTCCGCAATCGAGGAGGTGCGGTGGTGGAGCGAGAGGCGCAGCGGTTCGCATGCAGCGCCTGGCGCGCCAGTTGAACGACGCGTGGTCTTGAGCCGTCGCGCTGGCCTGTCAGGAGTCGGGGAGGCGCGTCCACTTGGCGTGGTTGCATGCCGCTTGCATGGCCGCTCGCCCCCTTTGCCCGTTGGTCTGGGCAAAAGTGGAGGGTTACTTGTAACCGCTGGGCGGTTGCGTGCGTCGTGCGCGGCGATTTGGCTCCCTCTGCTTGGAGCTGGTCTTCATGACAGGCGGGCCCCAGCTCCCGCGCCGCGGGGAAGGGCCTTGGAGGCGTGTTGGAGAAGACTCAGCCCATGACGGTCGAGGGCGCTAGCAGGGGGAGTTGCCTTTAAAAGGAGGGCGACCCCCTTCGTGAGGCGACCATGTCTCCTTTCTCCCTTATGCATTGTGTCTCTCCATCTTCCAGGCCCCCGGATGGGGGGAAACGCCGTCTTTTCGCTTCATCGTTGGAGGAACGCAACCCCGTGGGAGTTGGTACCTTTCAGCCATCGTTCGGCTTCAAGGATTTTCATCATGCAGCCCGGCTGCACCCCTCCATCGGCGATCGCCCGAGAAGGCGACCTCCGGCTTGATGGTGGGGGAAAGCGAGCCGGGCTGCGGTATCCGCCCCTTCCTCAGCCTCAAGGATTTTCATCACCAGGGCTGAGGAGGGGCGTGTACCGAGTTGGGGTCGGTCTCTGCGCGGGCGGTGGCTCGCTCCTTCCCTCAGTGATCGGGGGGAAGGGCGGGAGTCGCCTGTGGCGCTCACAGCTGCACCGTGCCCGGCTCTCTGAGCCGAGCAGTTTCGGAATCGCTCCCGGTGCCGCCTCCCGCCACGGCAGCTGGAAGAGGTTCTTCCGCCGGCGCGACAGCCCAGGTTGGCCATGGGCCGACCTCCAACTCTACGGCCTTCTGCCCGTCCTTGCCTCTCAAGTTTGGGCGAGGGTGGGGGGCCTCCTAGCAGCAGTATCCGCCCTGAGGCCATCACTGCTGCTGTTCGGCTCCCCGGGGCAGAAGTCTTCATCGTCGTTGCCGCTGTCGGGGCGGTCGGCGACGTGCCGTTCGTCGGTCTCCTGTTGCTCCGCAGGTTCACCCCCGTCGAGTGGGGTTGTTCGTACCTGCGGAGACGGAACCGGAGTTCCGTTTGTAATGGCACTTCGAGTGCCGGGTTTTTTGTTCATTTCGGCTTTCGGGGCCTGAACATGTATGTAACTCCGGCACAGAGCCGTGTTTTTTCCTCATTTCTGAGCAATAAGACTTGCCTATCGATTGTCTGAATCGCTTCACCAAGCATGAGTCGCCCCGTGTCCAGGTGACGAGTGAGGTATCCGTATCCCGGAGGCGTAGGAATCCCTCGGCTCGGTCGGACCTGTTGTCCGAGGCTCCTCTAGCTTAGTTAAAAAGACCCCTCGGTCGCTCTTCGACGAGCCGAGGCCAGGGGTAGCGATATCAGCACAAGCAGAGGCGTTGTTGGCTCGGAAATGGAACCTGGTTGGCCGGAGCCCAGCTGGGTCGTCTGCTGGCAGGCTCGGCGCCGGAGTTGATTGGCCGAGGCCTCGGACCGAGCTGGCGCCCTCGGAAGGGGTCGGCCGAGGCCCCGGAGGTGGCCGGCCGAGCCGTCCGCTTGGGCCGGATTCTCGGGGAAGCCTCTGGCGGAGATTGCTCGAGCGCGGTGTCGACGTCGTCCTTTGGAGCGAAGGCCTTCGGACCGCGTGGCCACCCGAGGCCAGGTCGGGTCTTGCCGAAGGTGCTGCTGATGCCGAGGGTGTCGCCACCCTCTTCCAGTGCCAAGGTCCGCGCCTGCAGGGTCAAGTCGTCCTGTAGCGTGGGCCTTGTGCGGCCGTTGAGGCCAGAACACACACCCTTGTCGCGTCATAAAGCTGTGTCTCTTTTCCTCTTGCTTCGAGTATCTGGACTTTTTGTCGGTAGCAGGGATGTTAGTGCGAGCAAGAGTTGCTTCTCGCGGGAGGTGATGAGTGAGGTATCCGTATCCCGGAGGCGTGGGAGTCCCTCGGCTCGGTCGGCCTCGCCGCTTACGCGTACTTTTACCCATCCATGAGGCCCTGTCACCGACTCGGTCGAGAAGGCTCGAAGAACCTGCTTCAACAGAAGAGCCTCCGTACGTAAAGACTCATTCGATCCGCGGAGTCACCTTATCCGAACGTGAGTTACTTATCACAGAAGGTGACGAGTGAGGTATCCGTATCCCGGAGGCGTAGGAGTCCCTCGGCTCGGTCGGCCTTGGCTGCTTACGTGTACCCCGTCGTTTCTAGGACCCACTTTTCGAAGTAGTCAAAAAGCACGAAAGATGTTCTGGTAAAAGAGGTTTTTTGTTCGAGGAAAATTTTGACGCAGAGGGGGTTAACCCCCTTTTAGCCCCCGAGGGAGGGTCGGGCTCCGCTGAGGCGAGGCCGACCCTTCCTTGTTGACTAAACTTCGCGTGGGTACGGGGTATAAGAATAACTTGGAAACATTCTTAAGGATAGAAGCGACGTAGCTGTTGGATGTTCCAAGCGTTGCCGTAGACCTCGCCTTGACTGTTGGCCAGCTTGTAAGTTCCGGGCTTCAGAACTTTGGCGATGATGAACAGCCCCTCCCAGGGGGGCGTTAGCTTATGCCTCCCTCGGGCGTCCTGCCGCAGCCGAAGCACCAGATCGCCCACCTGGAGATCTCGGGGTCGGACCCCTCGGGCGTGGTAGCGTCGCAGGGACTGCTGATACCGCGCTGAGTGTAGTAGGGCCCTGTCCCGAGCCTCGTCCAGCTGGTCCAGCGAGTCTTCTCGGCTGGCTTGGTTGCTTTCTTCGTCGTAAGCCCTCGCCCTCGGGGAACCGTATTCCAGGTCCGTGGGCAGGATTGCCTCGGCCCCGTAGACCAGGAAGAACGGCGTGAAACCCGTGGCTCGGCTTGGAGTCGTCCTCAGGCTCCAGACCACCGAGGGGAGTTCCTTCATCCATCGCTTGCCGAACTTGTTGAGACTGTTATAAATCCGAGGCTTAAGCCCTCGTAGAATCATGCCATTGGCACGTTCCACTTGCCCATTCGACATGGGGTGAGCTACGGCGGCCCAGTCCACCCGGATGTTGTGATCGTCGCAAAAATCCAAGAATTTTTTGCCGGTGAACTGGGTGCCATTGTCGGTGATGATGGAGTTCGGGACCCCGAAGCGATGGATGATGTTGGTGAAGAATGCCACCGCCTGCTCGGACCTGATGCTGCTTAGGGGTCGGACCTCGATCCACTTGGAGAATTTGTCGATGGCGACCAACAGGTGCGTGTAGCCCCCGGGTGCCTTCTGCAGTGGGCCGACGAGGTCCAGACCCCACACAGCGAAGGGCCAGGTGATGGGTATCGCCTGCAGAGCCTGAGCGGGCAGGTGGGTCTGCTTCGCATAGAATTGGCACCCTTCGCAGGCGCGGACAATTCTAGTGGCGTCAGCCACCGCCGTTGGCCAGTAGAAGCCTTGGCGGAAAGCATTCCCGACGAGGGTTCGAGGTGCTGCATGATGACCGCAAGCCCCCGAGTGTATTTCCTGCAGGAGGTCCTGACCCTTGGCGATGGTGATGCATCGCTGGAGGATGCCCGAGGGGCTGCGGTGGTAGAGCTCCTTCTCGTCGCCCAGCAGGACGAACGATTTTGCTCGTCGCGTTACCCGCCGAGCCTCGGTTTGGTCGAGGGGCAGCTCTCCTCGGCGGAGATATTGCAGGTACGGGGTCCTCCAATCTTGATCTGGCACGACCCCGTTCCGCTCCTCCTCGACGTGCAGCGCTTCGCGCTCGGGCCCCGAGGGTTCCTCGGATTGAGCCGAGGACGGCTCGGGCTGAGCCGAGGTTACCTCGGACGAGGCCGAGGGTGCCTCGGGTTCGGGCGCGTCGCCTATCTTGACTGAGGGTTGGTGCAGATCCCGGGCGAAGACGTCCGGGGGAACCGTTGTCCGCCCCGAGGCTATCTTCGCCAGCTCGTCCGCAGTCTCGTTATAGCGTCGGGCGATGTGGTTAAGTTCGAGCCCGTAGAATTTGTCCTCCAGGCGTCGAACCTCTTCGCAGTAGGCCTCCATCTTCGGGTCGCGGCAGAGGGAATTCTTCATGACTTGGTCGATGACGAGCTGCGAGTCGCCGCGTGCATCGAGGCGCCGAACCCCTAGCTCGATGGCGATTCGCAACCCGTTGATCAGAGCCTCGTACTCAGCTACATTGTTAGACGCCGGGAAATGGAGGCGAAGCACGTAGCGCAGGTGTTTTCCGAGGGGCGAGACGAAAAGCAGGCCCGCGCCAGCTCCCGTCTTCATCAGCGACCCGTCGAAAAACATGGTCCAGAGTTCTGGTTGGATCGGAGCCGTTGGTAACTGGGTATCGACCCATTCGGCTACGAAATCCGCCAGTGCCTGGGACTTGATGGCCTTCCGAGGGGCGAACGAGATCGCCTCGCCCATGATTTCCACCGCCCACTTTGCGATCCGTCCCGAGGCTTCTCGGCACTGGATGATCTCCCCCAGGGGGAAGGATGACACCACAGTCACCGGATGGGACTCGAAGTAATGTCGCAACTTTCGCCTCGTCAGGACCACAGCGTATAGCAGCTTCTGGACTTGTGGGTAGCGGGTCTTGGCCTCGGGGAACTCTCCTGCTTGGTGATCCTCCCTTTTGTCGTCGTCGTGAGCCTTGCCACCCTCGGCGGGTGGCCCGGCCCGATGGAAGTGACGCCGAAGCATGACGCACTCTTCGAGGGTGTGTTTGACGGGCCCCTGATGGTAGGGGCACGTCTCCTTGAGTGCCTTGTCGAAGAGGTTCGCACCTCCGGGGGGTTTCCGAGGGTTCTTGCGCTCGGCGGCGGCGACAAGGTCAGCATCGGGAACGTCGCGTTTCGCTTGCGACTTCCTCCTGCCTTTCTTCTTGGCGCCGCGCGGAGCAGACGCCTCGGGAGCATCTTCCGACGGGCGGCCCTGGGGCTGCTTGTCCTTTCGGAAGATGGCCTCTACCGCCTCCTGGCCGGAGGCGAACTTGGTAGCGATGTCCATCAGCTCGCTCGCCCTGGTGGGGGTTTTGCGACCCAACTTGCTCACCAGGTCGCGGCAGGTGGTGCCAGCGAGGAACGCGCCGATGACATCGGAGTCGGTGATGTTGGGCAGCTCGGTGCGCTGCTTCGAGAACCGCCGGATGTAGTCCCGAAGGGACTCTCCCGGCAATTGCCGACAGCTCCGGAGGTCCCAGGAATTCCCGGGGCGCACGTACGTGCCCTGGAAGTTCCCGGCGAAGGCCTGGACCAGATCCTCCCAGTTGGAAATCTGCCCCGGGGGCAGGTGCTCCAACCAGGCACGAGCGGTGTCGGAGAGAAATAGGGGGAGGTTTCGGATGATGAGGTTGTCATCGTCCGTCCCACCCAGCTGGCAGGCCAGGCGGTAGTCTGCAAGCCACAATTCCGGTCTCGTCTCCCCCGAGTACTTCGTGATAGTAGTCGGGGGTCGGAATCGGGGCGGAAACGGCGCCCGCCGAATGGCTCGGCTAAAGACCTGCGGACCGGGTGGTTCGGGCGAGGGACTTCGATCCTCCCCGCTGTCATAACGTCCCCCACGCCTGGGGTGGTAGCCTCGGCGCACCCTTTCGTCGAGGCGTGCCCGACGGTCACGATGAGGGTGCTCGTCGCCGAGGTGGCCCGGGGCCGCAGGCGCGGTGTTGCGCGTGCGCCCGGTGAAGACCGAGGCTTCCCGCGTGAGTCGGGAAGTCGCGGCACGAGGATCCGGGGTGTATCCCCGCCTTCGAGAGGCAGAGCTCTCTGCCCGCCGGGCCGCAGCGCCTTCCAGGAGATGCCTGAGTTCTCCCTGGATCCGCCGTCCCTCGGTGGTTGATGACTCCGGCATCGCGCGGAGGAGCATTGCTGCAGCGACCAGGTCCTGGCCAGTCCCGCCGGATGCGGGTGGCGGTTTGTCCCTGGCATCGTTGGCGATGCGGTGCTGGAGACCTTGGGGCAAGTGACGTATTCCTCCGGCCGGGGGTTGGCTCGCCCATACCTGCCCGATGTTCTGACGGATTGCCTCGAGCGCTCCTGCTCCTTCATCGAACCCGGCCTGCGCCCCGCGGACTTGCTCGAGCTGTGGGTCGTGACCTCCCGCCGAAGCGGGGACCACAGCTAGCTCCCGCGGGATGTCAGCGCGAGGCGCTGGCCTAGGGGGATCACCATCCTCCGGCATGCCGAGACAGCCGCCTCCGGAGGGATCCCCTAGCTCGATGTGGAAACATTCGCGACTCAGGCCGCAGTCCTTGTCGCCAAGGCTGCGGCTGCCGTCGGAACAGTCGGAGAGGCAGTGGTCACATGCGGTCATGAAGTCCCGCATGGCACTAGGGTTGCCAGATCCGGACAAATCCCAGCAGATGCTGGGGTCGTCGTCTTCCTCGGACCCAGAGGGTCCGTAGGTCGAGACACCCGTCAATCGGTCCCAAGGCGACCGCACAGGAAACCCCAGAGAGGTTGCACTCGCCTCAATGTGAGCACCCGCCAAAGCGAGATCGCCAGGCGGGCTGAGGCCGAGTCGAAATAACGAAAGATGGGTAGCAGTCGATACCTTTTTGTCGACGAGGAGCGATGAAGTCGCGTCAGGGGCTGACCGCGTCGTCGTCTTGGGTCCGAGGGCGACGTCCTGCAGGCCTTCCGTGAGCGTGCTGGCGTCGTCCACTTGCTCGGAGTCGACGTGTTGCGGGGGGATGGCGCTCGCGTCTGCCTTGAACGCGAGGGCGACGCTTGGCGTGTCCTCCGTCGAGGCGCCGGGGATGTCGATTTGCCCGACAGCCGTCGGAGCGCGGCCTCCCGCTCGGCCCTGGTTGCCCCGCCTCCTCCTCCACCGATGGCGAGGGAGAGGATGGGGCGAGCTCGAAAGTTGTCCTTCCCCTACGCGGGAAAGACGTCGTCGATTCCGCCGCCGGCGGGCGGGCTGTCCGCCACCAATGTCGCTATCGCGCGGCGGTGGAAGGAGTATCATGTCGTAGCCGCTGTCGAGAGACATGAACTCGAGGCTCCCGAAACGGAGCACCGTCCCGGGTTGAAGAGGTTGTTGAAGACTGCCCATCTGGAGCTTGACGGGAAATCGAACGTCAACACGCAGCGCGGCCCCTACCTGGCGCGCCAACTGTCGGCGTTCCGAGACCGGGGGGTCCTCGAGCCGACGAGTGAGAGTGCCGCGTGCCCCAGCCCAGATGGGTCGAGCGCGTGGAGCGAGCGCAAAGGGGGGAACGGAGTGAGAGAGAGGTCGGTGGCCGGAGCCGGATCGCGAGGGAGTCGGAGAAATTCCCACGGCCTTCGTGTTCGTCCCGCGCCCAGGTCGGGTGCGCTTGCAGTAGGGGGTTACAAGCGTCCGCACGAGGTGAAGGGAGAGGGCGGCCCCGAGAGAGCGCCTGCCCCTGCCTTTCGTCCCCGCGAGGCCAACCTTTTTCAAGAAGGCCCTGGCCCTTCCTTTTATAGTCGTAAGGAGAGGGTCCAGGTGTACAAGATGGGGGTGTAGCAAGGTGCTACGTGTCTAGCGAGGGAGAGCTAGCGCCCTATGTACATGCCCAGGTGGCAGCCAGAGAGATCGTGGCACCCTGTTGGAGTGGCGTCGTGGCTGTTGGAGGAGTAACGGAGCCGGACGGGGGGACAGCTGTCGAGGTGGCTGGGTCCTTGCTGACGTTCTCCTGCTTTCGTAAGGGAGCTGGGGGCCGCCGTCGTCATGATCTAGCGGGGCGCCATCATGGCCTATCTGGCATAGCTGGCCAGATGGGATGCTGGTCTTGTTCTCTGCGACCCAAGTCGGCTTAGGGCAGGGTGATGATGACGCTTCCGGTTGACGTGGCGGTCTCGTATCCTAGGTCGGGTGTCGTGGAGGCTCCTCCGAGGCTGTGGCCGAGTCCGTCCTGCAAGACAAAGACAGAGTCCGAGCCCTGGTCGGGCGAGGCGGAGATTATTCGGCAGAGGCCGAGGCGGAGTCCGAGCCCTGGGTCGGGCGAGGCGGAGGTCGCCGTCTTCCGAGGCCTTAGCCTGAGTCCGAGCCCTGGGTCGGGCGGAGCGGAGTTCGCCGTCTTCCGAGGCCTTAGCCTGAGTCCGAGCCCTGGGTCGGGCGGAGCGGAGTTCGCCGTCTTCCGAGGCCTTAGCCTGAGTCCGAGCCCTGGGTCGGGCGGAGTTTCCTATGGCACCACTGGCGAAGTCTGGCCGCCCGTCGGTCTTACCTTTTGCGTTAAACGCCCTGGTGACTCGGTCGGTTGGTGCGGTGATTTAGTCAGGGTTTCTCCTTATCGGAGGCGGGGCCTAGGGCGAGCCGGGGATGCGCCTGCCGTGAAAGAGGAGACCTCAGGCGAGACGGAGTCATCTTAGGGTCGGCTGCCCTCGCCCGAGGCTAGGCTCGGGCGTGGCGTGGTCAAGTCACTCGTGTGGACTGATCCCTGACTTAATCAAACCCATCAGGCCTTTGCAGCTTTATGCTGATGGGGGTTACCAGCTGAGAATTAGGCGTCTTGAGGGTACCCCTAATTATGGTCCCCGACACTACCTAAAGTGGCAAACGAGTACGCGCGATCTAATCTAGTCCGTCCCTTAAGGATCCGACGGCGCACGTTCTCTGCCCCAACAGGGCATCCACACACGGTGGAGCAAGCTCCCCCACGGCGGTGCGCCATGGCCGGCGATGCTAAACCCCCCTGCTCTCACCCCCATTTCCTAATTAAACTCAGCTACGCAATGCAGAAGGCTTAAGGAAGGTGGGGGTAGGTTTATTACCGCGAATTGTTGACTCGTCGGCGTTGGCCACGGTGCGGTGCGTATCCGCAGCGATTTGCGCACTCCGGTGAGCAATTGCCGACGGCGCAGTTGATTACTCGTCGCGTTCAGTGCCCGGTGAGCTTCGACAGCACGGAACGAAGTCCCCGGACTCCTTCCCAGAGCACGGGCGACGCTAGCGGCTCGAGGCGACGACGGCGGCACGATTCTCACGCGGTGACGGGTGTTCCTATGTGCTAGTCGGTGCTCCGAGCTGCAGCCCTGGTGGCTTTATATCCGGAGCGAACCCACGGCCGCAGTGGAGGCAGAGTAACCAACCCAGCCGAGATCTATGGAGCCCGGCGCCGTGCTCGGTCAGCCGCATCCGAGAACGGCGGGTGGAAGAGAACCAGGGCGGTGGACGATGACATGTGGCCCCCACCTGGAAGTGGCGCAGGGAAAGGGAGCCAGACCCGCGCGCGCGTGCGAAGTAAAGGAGGGGCGCGGAGAGATTGACCTGTGGGGCCGCCCCGTCATTGAAGGGATGGCTGGGGCTGCGCGGTGGAGGAGTTTTGGGCCGCGCGGGGGGGGGGGGGGTTTCTGTTTGTGGGCCGAATTGAGGTAGTAAGGCCCAGGTAAGTTTCTTCTCTTTTTCTTTTTATTTTCTGTTTCATTTCTTTTTCAAATTCAAACTTCAATTCAAATTCAAACTTTGTGGCACTTTGTATACTGGCTAATTATTTATTTTGATCATATCAACTGTGGTGCAGTTATTTTAATGATAATTTTATTTGTATTGAATAATATTCCTTTCTCTTCTCTATTTTCATGGTTTTATTTTCAAGTTAAACTTTAAATTCTATGGATCCATTGAGATGCTATTAATGGTATATTTATTTTATTAAGCACAAATGCACATCCAAATAAAAACTCAGCATGATGCATAAACTTTAATGGTATATCCTTTTATTACTTATTTGTTTTTGAATTTAGTGTTCACATGTGATGATGCATAAAGGTCAAACTCACATAAAGAGAAATTGTTTTCTCTATTGGTATTTTTTTCTAGCTATTTACAAATGGGTGTTACAAATCCTACCCCCCTTAAAAATAATCTCGTCCTCGAGATTTAAGAAGAACGAGGGAAAAGATGGGGAAAATCTATACGAAGCTCTTCTTCTCTTTCCCAAGTTGCTTCATCTTCTCCGTGGTGACTCCATTGCAAGCAGGGCATGGGGTTCAAAAGGGGCGCGGGGGCTCGGTCGTGGCCGGAGAACGTGCGGTCGTGGGCGCGTCCACGGCGGAGAGATCGTGGGCGGGAGGTTGAGGACGGCTGACAGGTGGGGACGGCGGGACAGAGAGAGGGAGAGAGCGGGCGCGGCTGAGAGCTACGGTGCCGATAGGGTTTGTGGCGGAATCGCCCGAATTATTCCAACTTAAGTGCCTAAGTCCCACCTTAGAGGTTAGACCACACTTAAATAGGAATAACACGTCAGTCCCTCGGATCTAGTCCGATGAGGGCACTAATAGGATCAAGTACCACATACTCACTCGATGGTGAGGCACAGAGCAAATACAATAAAGCATAAAACCATACATTAAGGAGTATTAAATTTATTACAACATCATCGGAGTTTTAGCAAAAGTAGTGATCATTGTTCGGAATGCAACGGAATAAAACTAATGATAGATAAATGGAGGGATGGGGAAGCCTGGCCCATCACTCCTCATGCTCCTCCTCTGCCGAGGTAGGGTCCCACTCGACAGTCCAACCCGGTAGCAAGGTGGACGACCAAGTCACTCCAGCAACCATGTCCTCTAGAGAACCTGTAAAATTATGCCACAAGCAAGGCTGAGTATACTAATACTCAGCTAGACTTACCCGGTGTGAGGAGTCTACTCCTCTACCTCTAGACATGCAGCTGTTTGGCTGAGGGGTTTGCTTTGCCAAAAGCACTAGCTGAGTCTAAAATCAAGTTTTTGCTTTTCAAGTTTTAGTGTGACTCTCTTAAGACTAGATGTATCCCTATATAATCATACATGGTAGCAATCATTTTTAGCAATCAACATCTTTTGCCAAATCAACACATTTCCACTTGTTACTCAATGTAGCAGCATGGATCAAGCAGTCTCATTAGCTGCGAGAAGCAGACGATTCGAATCGAGTTTTTATCCTTGCAAGGTAAACCTAAACACACGACGTGGCGAGGCACTCCGTCCCCACACACATCAACTGTCCCCATCGATTCCCTGGCAACAGATCAGGGCTCACCGCCTTGGCGTACAATGCCTCACTGACCCCGACTGCCGTCGTGCAGCGACCGCACTTGTACCCACCATAACCGGAATGGGAGACCACGTCTCAGGTCGCGTGAGGGGTAAAGTCTGCGGGCAGGTTCACTCAGGTACTAGGCTTGCCGATTTACCATATTTCTCGGCATATGTTTAGTACGTTCAAACGCTTGACACACGGTACCACACCTTAATCCTTATTCCAATTTCTGTCTCGTAGACAACCCATCCCCATGGATCGTTGTCCACAGACCAACATCATTCCGATATGAAAATGGATACAACCAATTCCTGACCTCGCGCGAGTGCTAGAAAAATCACTCGACTTCTACCGAGATCCCTAATTAGTAAAGCAGCTACTCGACCTAGCATACTAGTATCCATCTCAAAAGGAATCCTGAGTTTATGCAACTAGGGTTTCAGACAACTCCTACACTTAAGTGCACAGTACAAGCCTACAAACATTAAGTGTAGTAAAATAGCATATATAAACGGTTATGCATAAAACTGGGGCTTGCCTTCCAAAGCTGGGGCAGGCAGATCGTCGAGGGTAGGCTCTGGTGCTGGATCCTGGGCTACCTCCTGAGCAACTCCTTGCTCCGGCACGAGGATGTACTCTCCGTCAGCGAGATTGCAATCTATCGAATACAATGAATAATATAGATGTATGCTATGATATGCAGAATTTAGTAACCATTATGCATAGTGAAGAAAAACTAAGTTAGTTGATAACTTAGGGTTTCCTTGTTATAAGAAGCTCTTAGTGGTTTATGCTTAGCAACCTAGGTTTGAGGTTTTGCTTAGAGGCAAACGTAGTGGATTAAGACTTGGATTGCCCCTTAAAGGTTTTAGTAGGTACTCAAGGGGTTTTGCTAGGTTGGTTAGGGTAACATTAATCTCCACTACTAATCCCCCTTTTCATTTCCTATTTATGCTCTTAAGGTGGGTTTGAACTACAACTGTGATTTAAAATTTTCCAAAAATTCTGTAAAAATTACAGTTGGTTAATATTGGTCACTAAGTCTGCCCTATAAATTTGAGGTCAAAAATAAATAGATTATGCCCTGGACAAAAATAACAAAAGTTGGGGCAGAGGGTCACTTTGCACTACAATTCTTATCTAGGTGTGGGTTCTGTACTAAGAGTTATTTTTTCTAGTATCTATGGGTAATAACATGCTTCTGTGCCAAAAATCATAGAGGGTTACTTAGTGGTTATTTAGCTATGCTTTTCTAAAGTTTAATGCCAAAAAGACACTTATAACTAACTTGCTATTTGAAAATATCAAACAACAGAACTCATATTTTTCCTATATTCTTAATAACAAAAGATTAGTTATCCCAAGGTTTGAGGTATTTTCCCCTTAGGATTATTTTTCTAAGATTTTCCTAAGTTTTCATTGTTTTCATAAAATAAAAGGTATCTCATTTATTTTGTACTAAACAAGGGTCTAATAAAATTTCCCAGTGAACTACACTGAATAAGTGAGCAAACAAAAATGTGGGTGCTTCCTGGTTCTTATTTTTAACTACCTTTTCTGTATTCTTTAACTTTAGGCCAAAAATTATTTAAATGGCAAACCCTACCTTAATTTGATGTACAGAGGGTTTTACTATTTTTAAACAGATTATGAAGTGATTAAACACTTCTCTGATTTTTCTTAATCTCAGTCTAACAGTGTAACTATTTTTCCCTTTATTATTTAGTTTTGGGCAGTTTTCTTATTTAAATCAAAACTCTAGAAAACATTACAGGAACCATGAGGTTTACTATTTTTGCTTGATAGTTTATATTTCACAAAGTCTAGCAAAATTGGTTTGACTACATTTGGATGAGCACTTTTCAAGTTATGTATTTTTCAAGTTCTCCGCAGTATTTAAAAGAAAAGTAAATTCGAAATAGGAAAAGAAAAACCACTTTGCGCTGAAGTCCCTGGGTTTTCTTCCCCCTTTTCTCTCACAAATCAGCCCTCGGTCTACTATTCGCATGAGTCACTGACCTTACGCATAACCCCCTGAACTTATCCTATATCTAACCCACGATCCTTGGCTGGCTGGAATAGTAACCGGGGCAAAGATCACGGCGGCGAGGCTCACCGACGATAGTAGAGCTCCGGTGGGGTGGTCAGCGACGTCGGGGAGGTCACGGCGGTCACGGCGGTCACGTCAGTGTGTGGGTCGGTGTCGGAGGTGGCTGGAGCTGCTCTGGCCACGAGCGCAGGCGGCGGAGGTCGGCAGCGACACCTGCTCCGGCCAAACCACGACGGTAGGGTTCAATCGAAGTGCACGAGGAGCTCCTCTGGGCGATGTAGAGGCTATGCGCGCAAGGAATCGAGAAATGGTGCAGTGGGTTACTCGGTCCACATGCTCCAGCGGGGTTACAAACTCCAGCGAGCGTGATTGGACTGTTCCGGTGGGGCTGGTCCTCGGCTCAAGAATGGGAAAGCTTCATGGCCTCTCGAGGAAGCTATCCGAGGGCTCGGATCGAGCGGAGGTGGGTGGGAGTGGTTTGGCCACGGTGGGCGCCCTCGGGCGGCTCTAGCGGGTCGTGGGGAGGTCGCTGGAGCTGCGGGCTGGCTCGGGAAAGCTAGGCGCGGTGCAGAGGGGGTGACAGGGAAGGTGGCCGTGCATGAGGGCGGGCTTTATAGCCACTCGCGGGCACGACACGGGTGTGGGCACGGGGGCGGCCGAGGGCGCGCGGAGGCGCGTGTGCGAGCGTGCTCTGGGCGCGTTCCCGAGTGCCTGCCCACGTCGAACACATGGTGGTTTGTTCTGCCGGTGTTCAAAGGCCTGTTTGGTCGCCTTAGCGTGTAGATCTCAACAAAAATCCCGTGTAAGGTCTCTTCTCTGCACCATATCCTATCTTTTCCATGTGAGTTCCAAGCAATGATATGGTCGGGGTTGAGAGATATTGTGGTGTGAAGTTGGCTCTGTCTGAGTTGTCTAGCCCGAGACAAACACCGTGTCAAGTCATGTCAAATGACTTAGGGCTGGGTTCAAATTTTTCCAGGGTGTTCTAGGGGTCTTTAGGCGCCATTTTGTTATTTGGGCCCTATGGTTTTGAGGTTTGGAAAAAGGTGAACATGTTTGATCTTTGAAAGAGGGATGGTTTTGAAATTGAGGAAAATCTGATTTTTCTTTTATGCCCATCTCTTTGGTGACCTTTTTGGGGTTTTTCTGAAACCTTTTTGGGGTCACACTCTTACTATTTTTTGTAGGGTATTAAGTGTATTACAACTTTTATAATTAGCCCAAGTCATGATAATGTGGTTTACATAGCCTTTTTACTATACTCCCCTCTAGGGCTCCATTTGCCTAAAGGGATTTGAATTAGGGTTTGAGCCATTCTCTCCTCTTTAGGTGCATGATAAGGCCAAAGCATGACTTCTGAGATGGGTTACACCTACTTAGGATCTTGACCCCCAAGTTTGGTGTCTTTTGCTCAAACTAAACCACATGTGATGATGGGTTCAATAGTGTAGGCTTGAGTGAAAACCCTAAGTAACACCTAGGGTGTTACAGGGTTGGCCCACGGAACATAGAGAGAGGGAGAGAGGGGGTGCTCAGGGTTGCGCCGACAGGCGGGACCCGCCTGTCAGGCAGAGGGGGCGCGCGGGCGCGCAGACTGGGCTAAGTGGGCTGTCTTGGGCCGAATTCGGTTTTCCATTTTCTAGGGAATTTCTAATTGCTTTTCTATTTATTTTCTCTAGGGTTTTCAATTCAAATTCAAATCAAGTTTCAAATTCAAACCAAATCAAATATGTGCAACAATTCAAAGAATATTTAGGCTCAATATAATGCAACATTCCATGACTCATATGTTTTGGGCAAAATAAAATAAATAATCCCTCACTAATACAACTAACTCTAATTAAAAGAGAGAGAGAGGGAAACTAAAGTGAGATAGAGAAGAGTAACACCTGAATTTGGGTGATCATAAGAAAGAAATTTTATACCCCCAAATTCAGGGTGTTATAGACCTATCCCCCTTAAAAGAATCTCGCCCTCGAGATTTAGGGCTGGCTAGCAAAGAGTTTAGGATACTTGACTCTCAGATCATCTTCTCTTTCCCAGGTTGCTTCTTCTTCCAAGTGATGGACCCATTTGACTTTGCACATTCTGATGGTGTTCCTCCGAGTGACTCGATCTGCTATCTCTAGAATTTGCGTTGGCTTCTCAACGTATGTCAGATCCTCTTGAATTTCAAGGTCTTCCATTGGCAACTGCTCTTCTGGTACTCGCAAGCATTTCTTTAACTAAGACATGTGGAACACATCATGCACTGCGGACAGATTCTCTGGTAAGCTGAGTTGATAAGCCACTTCTCCACGTCTGGCTTGAATCTGATACAGGCCGATATAGTGAGGTGCTAACTTGCCTTTGACTCCAAACCTCTTGGTTCCTCTAATGGGCGACACTTTCAAGTAGACATAGTCTCCCACTTCAAAACTGAGTTCTCTTCTTCTGGTATCGACATAGCTTCGCTGTCTGGACTGCGCTGCCTTCAAATTTTCCCGAACCATCCTGATATTCTCTTCGGCTTCAAGCAAAATTTCTAGGCCGAATACCTATCTTTCGCCAGGTTGGTCCCAATGCAATGGAGTTCTGCAATTCCTCCCATAAAGTGCTTCGAATGGTGACATCTTCAGACTGGCTTGGTAGCTGTTTTTGTAGGAGAATTCTGCATATGATAGCCTCTTGTCCCCACCTAACTGGTCTTGCAAAGCACAAGCTCTCAACATATCCTCAAGAATCTGGTTGGTTCTCTTAGTCTGGCCATCTGTCTGCGGGTGATAAGCTGAACTGAATTTCAAGTGTGTACCCAAAGCTTCGTGTAGCTGCTGCCAAAAATGAGAAGTAAACTGGGTGCCTCTATCCGATATTATCTTCTTTGGAATACCATGCAAGCACACAATCCGAGACATGTATAACTCTGCCAACACTATGTTATTATAGGTGGTCTTGACTGGTATGAAATGGACCGCCTTTGTCAAACGGTCCACTACTACCCAGATGGAGTCATAACCAGCTCGAGTGCGGGGCAGACCAACTATAAAGTCCATCCCAATCTCATCCCATTTCCATTGAGGAATCTGTAACGGCTGCAATAAACCTGCGGGTCTCTGATGTTCTGCCTTGATCCTCTGACAACTATCGCATCTGGCCACATACTCTGCTATCTCTCTCTTCATACCATACCACCAGAATCTCTTCTTCAAGTCTTGGTACATTTTCTCACTACCAGGGTGTATAGAATACGCTGTCTCATGAGCTTCCTTAAGGATCAGTTCCCGAATCGAGGTGATGTCGGGAACACACAGCCTATCCTTGAACCATACCACTCCTTCGGCATCTTCACAGAAATCTAGACCTTTCCCATCGATGATCAGATGCTCGATCTCGTTGATCTTCTCATCATCCTTCTAACCTTTTCTGATGTCTTGCTCCAGAGTGGGCTCTAGCTCAATTGTCACTCCTTGAGTGTTGTTCAGAAATCCGAGACTCAACCTGTCGAATTCCTTTGCTAGCTCGAACGGCATCGGGTCAGCGGCCAACATATTGACTTGACTCTTCCTACTAAGAGCATCTGCAACCACATTTGCTTTGCCTGGGTGATAACGAATATCTAGCTATAGTCTTTGATCAATTCTAGCCATCTTCGTTGCCTCATGTTAAACTATGACTGAGTGAATATGTACTTGAGGCTCTTGTGGTCTGTGTAGATATCACACTTCTGCCCATAAAGATAATGTCTCCAGGTTTTCAGTGCATGAACCACTGCTGCTAGTTCCAGGTCATGAGTAGGATAATTATTCTCATGAATTTTCAACTATCGGGATGAGTATGCCACTACTTTTCCTTCCTGCATTACAAACATCCCAGTCTGGTGTACGAAGCATCACAGTATACTGAGAATGGCTTGTGAACATCTAGCAGGACCAACACCGTTGCCGTTGTCAACTTCTGCTTCAACATCTCAAATGATTCTTGGCACACTGGGGTCCACTTGAACTCAACCTTCTTTGCTAGCGGGGCTATCATTGGTCTGGCAATCTTGGAGAAACCTTCAATGAAACGCCGATAATAACCGGCCATTCCAATGAAACTCTTGATTCCACGGACATCTTTTGGTGCTTTCCAATCTAGAATCGCTGCTACTTTCTTTGGATCCACAGCTAGTCCATCTAGGTTTATAATATGACCCAAGAACAGAACATCACTGATCCAGAACTCGCACTTGCTAAGCTTGGCATACAACTGGCAATCTTGTAGCCTCTGTGTAACACCCCTGGTGTTACTGTTACTAAAACTTGAGCATAACATCATAAGCATGGGCATATCATGTGTTTGTCACACTTAGAGTGCATTCACTAGGCAAAAACTTCAAGTAAGTGGTATTGATATGACATTTTGTGAATAAAACCCTAGAGTAGGGTACTCAACCCTAGATTGGGTTTAATAGAGCAAACAAGGCTTAAATAAGAGAAAACTTCAAAATTCAATTGAAATAGTCATAAAGTGTCACCATGGATGAATTTAAGTGGGATCCAAACCCTAAGAGTGCTAAAAATCCTAAATAGAACCCTAGAAAACCCTAGAGTAAAACCCTAGGGGGCTAAGTGCAAAATTAAGTGCACTTTTGGATTAAAGTGCAAAAACCATGAAATTAAGGGGTCTTAAGTCATATGGTTCACAAGTAAGTGGATTTGCAAGTTAATGAGTTTTGGATTTATTTGCAAAAGAGCCACACTTGAACTCTATAGGCTAAGTCTGAAATCAGTGTTTTTGGACCAACTTTGAAGCCCTATAGTTTTCAAATTATAAAGTTTTTGCCCTAGGTCACCACATCAATTTTGTAGAGCTATTATAGGAGAATAACTTTGATGCAGACAATCTCTTTAGTTGTTATACAAAAATTAACGAAATTGCTGCCCAAAGTTGCTCTGTCAGACTGGTATTGAATAGCTGAATCTGAATCTGAAAGCAGAAGTGGTCGCCAGTGTTATTGGCCGAACTTGAGATTGGATTTGAGTTAAATCCAGTGGGAATTCGACTAGGACTGCTATAGAAAAAGTAAATATGGTTAATAGACCTATAACTTTGGTACAGATGGATGATGGGATTGTCATATGAAATTTAGAGAAATTCTACTCTAGTTATGCTCTGTCAGTTGTTCTGATGAACAATTCCGATGGTACAGTGCACCCAAGCATCTTAGATGCAGCGCATCTCGCAGCCGACGATCCTTCGCCACGATTGTTGACCGATCATTGCGATTCATGCGTCGTGGCTTGCGGATAACCATGGACAAGGAAAGATCTTAACTCGAGAAAGGGAGAGAGACTTATCGCCAGACTGTTCACCATAACACTTGCCGCGCAGTGGACGGTGGTGTCTTCGTCGGTGTTCGCCGTCGATCACTGTCACACCACATGCTCAGAAGATCTACCACGTCGCCGTAGATATCCGTAGGAGGTCAGTTCCTCGCCAGAGTGATTACCCCGGGAAGCGCCGCATTAGTTCACACCGGTGACTCATCTCTCCTCTCGGCCACCGGTCTCCCCTTTCAAAATTGGACGCCACCGCTTAGCGTTTCTATAAATTGAAGGCCGAGTCTGTTGCGCCATGTTATCACGAAACCGAAGCACCCGTTCTCACCCTCAATTAGCCACCGTAGCCGGAGAATTTCCTTTCTCCCCCAAATAGGTCGACTGCGCCGCCGCGAACCATGTCTTCATGGCTAGCTGCTCCCAGGTCCGCCCTCCCTCTTGTTGCTCGTGTTTTAGCGCCCTCACGTGCTTGTGATTGTTATCCACGCGACCCAGGGAGCTTGACCTTACTTATGCAACCGGAACATCTTGATCGGTGCTTGGTGTCCGCCATCACCGTGGTCAAGCACATCCTGGTCCGGATTAGTCAAATTGGAGCCTGTTCTAGGGTTGCCTCGGGTCGATAATGCTTACCCAGCAGCTAATTTAGGTAGCCACCGTTGTTCGTGGCCGGACCGCGCAACGAGATGGCCGGCGGTGAGCGCGCCGTGGCCATGGGTTAGTTTGGAGAAGAAACAAAAGTTGAAGGACCTCAGTGCAATTGTCAGTGAGACAATGAATAGTGGCCGGGGTTTCTTAGCGTATTATTTAGGTCATCAGGGCTTTTGTGGAAACCACCAACGCGGGCGCGCGCGCGGGCGCGTCCTCGTTTCCAGTTCAGATTCGGCCGACTGGGCTGATTTAGGTCCAATACTATTCACAGTTTTTCTTTTTCCTTTTCCGCCAGAGCTAAAACAATTCTAGAAAATTGTAGAAAAACGATAAAATTACCAAACCAATTTTGCTAGGTCTCTAATTTCCTATGGTATTTAATAAAAATAGTTTCTTGATTTTTAGTCCAAATAGGAAATTATAGAGTATTTAAAATATCCAAAAACCTTGTTTCTGGATTTTTAGAGAATAAATAATAAATCCAAAATTCACTAAACTTTTAGGATAAACTCTATATAATATTTAGAGGCCTTGGGTAAAGTTTGGAATGATCTGGACCATGTTTGATCCTTAGAACCCAAAACCCTAGCCCTCCTGCCCTGTGAACTTCATTATTGACTCCGGAAACCCCAAGTTCTCGGAGATCCATGAAGGAAAGTTGTATTCAAGACTTCAGATAATAAACTTCTATTATCTTTGCACTCTCATGAGCATTACATGGGCATTCATTATTATGTATGGCTATATCTAGAAAATGAAGAACAAGTAGAAGTCGAAGAAGCGAAGACTTCACCATCACCACCTGAGGAACATCAGGCAGGCAACTGTTTTTATTTCGATATCTGCGGAACCGAGCCTGATTCACCAGTAACACAAGGCAAGCCCCGGTGCATTTGCCACCTCCTTGTTCCTTTTAAAATCTTTCTCATTTACTTGATGCATTAGGTGATAGGAGTTGTGTGCTAAACTATTGCTGCATCTCCTTCGTTGGACTTGATTATTTCCTAAATCCCTATTTTACAAAAGGTTTTTCTTATGATTAGCTTTACTATAGGAAAACAAAATGTTTTGTTTTCTTGAATGATGATGTCGCAAAGTGGGTGGGATGTTTTTGAAAATAAAACTTGATGGTGGATCCATCATGGCCATGATGGGTTCAACATCAGAAAAGATGTACCTCTGCCAGGTACCAGACTTTGGGATGTGAAATGTTAAAGCTGAGACCGGGCAAGTGACTTGCACGAGAAGAGAGTCTCGGTGTAGTGTCTCCGTTTGAGTCGATTAAGGACCGTGTCGATGTAGGCCTGCTGACCGAGGACCCTTTAACTGGTCACATGCCTCGTCATGGGTAAGCTTTGCCTCGGGCAGACTAATACCAGAATAAGATACCACACAATGGGAGTGGAGAGATGGCGAGAGTAGCGTGTACCCTCCGTGGCAAGAGGCTAGACGGTGGTGTATCTGTGCTCTCGGTTGGCGTGAACCTGATCTGGTCTTAAGAACCCTGGTGGCGAGTTGACATATGCAAGGGTTAAGTGCTACATATGTCCTGTGATTGGAGATCCTCAGCTGAGTATAATCGATTCGGATCGCCATAACTTCGCGGTTATGAAGACTTGGTCACTGACTTACACGTAGTAATCCAGTAAAGATGAAGGGTTATTAAGAAATTGGCTAGGATAGGTCAAATGATTGAACTAGGGTAGAAAGAACTCTAAATATAGGTAATCTTACTTAACCTAACAATTAAAATTGGATTTTTAAGGATCCACTATTAGTAAGCATTTCTGCAAACAGAGTCATTGATTATTGATAAACCTTGCCTTGACTCCCTCAAAGCGAGCATATCCTTGAGAGTCTTTTACTTTGTCGGGTAAGTCTTGCGAAAGTACACTTCGTACTCAGGGCTTTGTCCCATGTGGTTTTAGGTGAAGAAGCGGCAAACTTTTGCTGCTTTTGTTCAAAGGTGGTGCCCAAGGAGGAAAACCAGGAGTAAAGCTTCGGGAGGAAAGGATCCTCCGTAAAAACTTTTGTTTAAAACTTATCGGGAGGGGTTTTTTCCTCCCATGTTTTGTAATAATACTCAGCACTCCTATATTTGTTTCTGGTCTGTAATATTATAACTCTTTCTTACTTTTAATATAAGGTAAGTTATTGTAATTGCTTCCGCATTTTCGTACCTCCGATGTGTTATAATGTCAGCGTGACTGGTGAAACGCTCTTGGGAAAGGTAAGGAAAGCAGATACCGAACTTGTCAAGTGATTCAGGGGCACCTGCAGGGTTGTCTGAGGTCCGTTGGACAAGGACAACTGTAGGTGGGCCTAATGACTTGGGAGGTTCTGTCATAGCTGGTATCTGAGCGAAGCCCATCTCTGCAGAGATTATGAGGCATCTTCAAAAAAAATTTCAAAGACTTATCTAGAAAATTTCTTTCTTTCTTATCTAGCTTCCTTCTGAAGTACTTATTTGAAAGACCAAATGGTAGAGTGCAATGTATAGAAGGTGTGAATCAACTAAGGTTGATTCTGTAATTATACATGCATCATGCTAAAAACTATGTTAATAAGATTTTCCCCTCATGGAGATATTTGTCGTGCACAAGAAAGACCGCGCGCAAGTCTACCGGGCCGATTGGCGTACCTCGCCATCAACTTGCCCCATGGCATGAAGACAACATCAGTGGTAGCAACGATCCAATCGGGGATCTGGAAGCCCAAGTTGATCAGCTTTGATCAGAACTCCGTTGCAGGAACGACATATGGGTCGCGGATGGTGAAAGAATAAATGAATTAAGAACAGACATCCGCCACCTGCTAAGCTTGGCATACAACTGGCAATCTTGTAGCCTCTGTGTAACACCCCTAGTGTTACTGTTACTAAAACTTGAGCATAACATCATAAGCATGGGCATATCATGTGTTTGTCACACTTAGAGTTCATTCACTAGGCAAAAACTTCAAATAAGTGGTATTGATATGACATTTTGTGAATAAAACCCTAGAGTAGGGTACTCAACCCTAGATTGGGTTTAATAGAGCAAAGAAGGCTTAAACAAGAGAAAACTTCAAAATTCAATTGAAATAGTCATAAAGTGTCACCATGGATGAACTTAAGTGGGATCCAAACCCTAAGAGTGCTAAAAATCCTAAATAGAACCCTGGAAAACCCTAGAGTAAAACCCTAGGGGGCTAAGTGCAAAATTAAGTGCACTTTTGGATTAAAGTGCAAAAACCATGAAATTAAGGGGTCTTAAGTCATATGGTTCACAAGTAAGTGGATTTGCAAGTTAAACCTTGAGTTTTGGATTTATTTGCAAAAGAGCCACACTTGAACTCTATAGGCTAAGTCTGAAATCAGTGTTTTTGGACCAACTTTGAAGCCCTATAGTTTTCAAATTATAAAGTTTTTGCCCTAGGTCACCACATCAATTTTGTAGAGCTATTATAGGAGAATAACTTTGATGCAGACAGTCTCTTTAGTTGTTATACAAAAATTAAAGAAATTGCTGCCCAAAGTTACTCTGTCAGACTGGTATTGAATAGCTGAATCTGAATCTGAAAGCAGAAGTGGTCGCCAGTGTTATTGGCCGAACTTGAGATCGGATTTGAGTTAAATCCAGTGGGAATTCAACTAGGACTGCTATAGCAAAAGTAAAGATGGTTTATAGACCTATAACTTTGGTATAGATGGATGATGGGATTGTCATATGAAATTTAGAGAAATTCTACTCTGGTTATGCTTTGTCAGTTGTTCTGATGAACAATTCCGATGGTATAGTGGACCCAAGCGTCTTAGATGCAGCGCATCTCGCCGCCGGTGATCCTTCGCCATGATTGTTGATCAACCATCACGATTCATGCGCCGTGGCTTGTGGATAACCGTGGATAAGGAAAGATCTTAACTCGAGAAAGGGAGAGAGACTTATCGCCGGACTGTTCACCATAACACTTGTCACGCAGTGGACGGTGGTGTCTTTGTCGGAGTTCACCGTCGATCGCTGTCGTGCCACGTGCTCAGAAGATCTACCACATCGCCGTAGATATCCGTAGTAGGTTAGTTCCTCGCCGGAGTGATTACCCCGGGAAGCGCCACGATAGTTCACGCCGGTGACTCATCTCTCCTCTCGGCCGCTGGTCTCCCCTTTCAAAATTGGACGCCGCTGCTTAGCGTTTCTATAAATTAAAGGCTGGGTCTGTTGCGCCATGTTATCATGAAGCCGAAGCACCCGTTCTCACCCTCAATTAGCCACCGTAGCCGGAGAATTTCCTTTCTCCCCCAAATAGGTCGACTGCGTCGCCGCGAACCATCTCTTCGTGGCTAGCTGCTCCCAGGTCTGCCCTCGCTCTTGTTCATCGTGTTTTAGCACCCTCACGTGCTTGTGATTGTTATCCATGCGACCCAGGGAGCTTGACCTTACTTATGCAACCGGAACATCTTGATTGGTGCTCGGTGTCCGCCATCACCGTGGTCAAGCACATCCTGGTCCGGATTAGTCAAATTGGAGCCTGTTCTAGGGTTGCCTCGGGTCAATAATGCTTGCCCAGTAGCTAATTTAGGTAGCCACCGTTGTTCGTGGCTGGACCGCGCAACGGGATGGCCGGTGGTGAGCGCGCCGTGGCCATGGGTTAGTTTGGAGAAGAAAAAAAGTTGAAGGACCTCGGTGCAATTGTCAATGAGACAATGAATAGTGGCTGGGGTTCTTAGCGTATTATTTAGGTCATCAGGGGCTTTTGTGCAAACCACCAACGCGGGCGCGCGAAGGCGCGTCCCCGTTTCCTGTTCCGATTGGCCGACTGGGCTGATTTAGGTCCAATACTATTCATAGTTTTCTTTTTCCTTTTCTGCCAGAGCTAAAACAATTCTAGAAAATTGTAGAAAAATGATAAAATTACCAAACCAATTTTGCTAGGTCTCTAATTTCCTATGGTATTTAATAAAAATAGTTTCTTGATTTTTAGTCCAAATAGGAAATTATAGAGTATTTAAAATAGCCAAAAACCTTGTTTCTGGATTTTTAGAGAATAAATAATAATTCCAAAATTCACAAAACTTTTAGGATAAACTCTATATAATATTTAGAGGCCTTGGGTAAAGTTTGGAATGATTTGGACCATGTTTGATGCTTAGAACCCAAAACCCTAGCCCCCCTGCCCTGTGAACTTCATTATTGACTCCGGAAACCCCAAGTTCTCGGAGATCCGTGAAGGAAAGTTGTATTCAAGACTTTAGATAATAAACTTTTATTATCTTTGCACTCTCATGAGCATTACATGGGCATTCATTATTATGTATGGCTATATCTAGAAAACGAAGAAGAAGTAGAAGTCGAAGAAGCGAAGACTTCACCATCACCACCTCAGGAACATCAGGCAAGCAACTGTTTTATTTCGATATCTGCGGAACCGAGCCTGATTCACCAGTAACACAAGGCAAGCCCCGGTGCATTTGCCACCTCCTTGTTCCTTTTAAAACATTTCTCATTTACTTGATGCATTAGGTGATAGGAGTTGTGTGCTAAACTATTGCTGCATCTCCTTCCTTGGACTCGATTATTTCCTAAATCCATGTTTTACAAAAGGTTTTTCTTATGCTTAGCTTTGCTTTAGGAAAACAAAATGTTTTGTTTTCTCGAAAGATGATGTTGCAAAGTGGGTGGGATGTTTTTGAAAATAAAACTTGATGGTGGATCCATCATGGCCATGATGGGTTCAACATCAGAAAAGATGTACCTCTGCCAGGTACCAGACTTCGGGATGTGAAATGTTAAAGCTGAGACCAGGCGGGTGACTTGCATGAGAAGAGAGTCTTGGTGTAGTGTCTCCGTCTGAGTCGATTAAGGACCGTGTCGATGTAGGCCTACTGACCGAGGACCCTTTAATTGGTCACATGCCTCGTCATGGGTAAGCTTTGCCTCAGGCAGACTAATACCAGAATAAGATACCACACAATGGGAGTGGAGAGATGGCGAGAGTAGCGTGTACCCTCCGTGGCAAGAGGCTAGACGGTGGTTTATCTGTGCTCTCGGTTGGCGTGAACCTGATCTGGTCTTAAGAACCCCAGTGGCGAGTTGACATATGCAAGGGTTAAGTGCTACATATGTCGTGTGATTGGAGATCCTCAGCTGAGTATAATCGATTCGGATCACCGTAACTTCGCGGTTATGAAGACTTGGTCACTGACTTACATGTAGCAATCCAGTAAAGATGAAGGGTTATTAAGAAATTGGCTAGGATAGGTCAAGTGATTGAACTAGGGTAGAAAACACTCTAAATATAGGTAATCTTACTTAACCTAACAATTAAAATTGGATTTTTAAGGATCCACAATTAGTAAGAATTTCTTCAAACAGAGTCATTGATTATTGATAAACCTTGCCTTGACTCCCTCAAAACCAGCATATCCTTGAGAGTCTTTTACTTTGTCGGGTAAGTCTTGCGAAAGTACACTTCGTACTCAGGGCTTTGTCCCATGTGGTTTTAGGTGAAGAAGTGGCAAACTTTTGCTGCTTTTGTTCAAAGTGGTGCCCAAGGAGGAAAACAAGGAGTAAAGCTTCGGGAGGAAAGGATCCTCCGTAAAAACTTTTGTTTAAAACTTATCAGGAGGGGTTTTTTCCTCCCATGTTTTGTAATAATACTCAACACTCCTATATTTGTTTCTGGTCTGTAATATTATAACTCTTTCTTACTTTTAATATAAGGTAAGTTATTGTAATTGCTTCCGCATTTTTGTACCTCCGATGTTTTATAATGTCTACGTGATGGGTGAAACGCTCTTGGGAAAGGTAAGGAAAGCAGATACCGAACATGTCAAGTGATTCAGGGGCACCTGCAGGGTTGTCTGAGGTCCGTTGGACAAGGACAACTGTAGGTGTGCCTAATGACTTGGGAGGTTCCGTCACACTCTGAAGTACTTTCCTCAAATGTTCCTCATGCTCTTGCTCATTCTGGGAATATACGAGAATATCATCAATGAACACCACTACAAACTTGTCGAGGTAGTCCATGAACACACTGTTCATCAGGTACATAAAGTAAGCTGGCGCATTCGTTAATTCAAATGACATAACCATGAACTCATATAGTCCATACTTGGTGATGAATGTTGTCTTTGGTATATCTGCAGGTCGGATTCTAAGCTGATGGTAACCTGACCTCAGATCTATCTTTGAGAACATACTGGCTCCTCTTAACTGATCAAATAAATCTTCAATTCTAGGCAGGGGGTACTTGTTCTTGAGAGTAACTTCATTCAAAGCTCTCTAATCGATGCACATCCTCTTCGTGCCATCCTTCTTCTCCACAAATAACACTGGAGCTGCCCAAGGTGAAGTACTTGGCTTGATGTAGCCTTTCTCTAACAACTCATCAATTTGCTTCTTGAGTTCCACCAACTCTGGTCCGGACACTCGATAAGCTCTCTTGGAAATAGGGGCGGTGCCTAGGATAAGCTCTATGACAAATTCAACCTTCCTTTCAGGTGGCATGCCTAGTAACTCTTCAGGGAATACATCGGGGAATTTTGACACAATCCTAATTGTTTCAATCAGATTGGACTCCTTATCATCTACTGATAAATGGTGATAGGCTCCTTCTTCTAGTTTAGGTAAGTACAGCTTGGTTACTACCTTGTCGGAGAGGGAATTCTCCGGCCGGGTGGCGGAGTGCACCCGCCCTAAATCCTAAGATGAGGAAGGGGCTTAAGCGTTTTGCCTGTCTTGCTAAGCGATCATCAAGCACATGAACACGCGAGGATTTAGAGTGGTTCGGGCCGCCGGAGTGTAATACCCTAGTCCACTGTGTGTTGGATTGTTGTGGAAGCTTGAGTTGTGTGTAAGCCTGAATGACTTGTGTCTGAGTCCTCTCACGTTGCATGCCTCCCCTTTTATAGTTCAAGGGGGCATGTACAATGGTTCTGAGCCCCGACATGTGGGCTCAGAGATAAATGGAAGGATGGATCTACTACTCGCTATGCCCATGTAATCTCTGTGTGCCCTGACACCCGAGATCTGCGTGGCCTCATCGCGCAGGGGGAAGCTTCTTGTATAAGGGATGAGCATAGTGCACCACGCAACACGGGCACACTGTTTCGACAACGGACTGGACAGGTGCGCAGTCTGTAGGGTGGCCCTGGCGCCGCCTACCAGCGGAATGGACAGGACGCAATAAATGCCGTGGGGGCACATCATTTGTTAGAAGGGTGGACAGGCAGCATGTCCCCTCCGCAATAAATGCGGAGGCCGCGTGGCTCAGAGCCCTTACGTCACGCTCCGCTTGCTGGCCTACGTCACGGACAATAAGCCATGTGGCTGCATTAGACCCTTGGCCGAGCGGGGGGCGGAGGCGCCACGGATAGAGCCAGGACGCGCGTCAGTCCCGGACCCAGGCCTAGGTTATGACACTCCTTTTCCTGGGACCTTGTTATGGGCGGTCCAAAGCTCACTTGGTGGGGTCCGAACCCTATCTAATGGCTTCGGGCTGCTTTACTTCGGGGGTCCGGGTCATGCGCATAGGGGTCCTGTGTCTTCTGGGCCCGATGGCATTGTCTCCGAGAATGCCACCTTAACTGCCCACAAGATACCCCTGAGGCTGTTCTCCGCGCGGCTAAGGATAGCCACACAGGCATCGTGCCTTCATACCGTAGTAAGGGGTACCCCTAATCCAGGGTACCGACAGTGGCCCCCAGGCCCGCCTCAGGGGAGAATGCGAGCCTGCAGATGGGGCCAGAGTTTAACTGGCGATCGGCTCGCTGCTCCTGCATGCCCGTTGATGCAGTTACTGCCGGCCCGCTTATGGTCACGCCGATTGCCACACCTGTTCCCGCGGCTAACTAGCCCGTGACCTCCGTACTTAATGCCTTTGTTGGGCAATGCGCGGGGTGCCTCGAGTCGCTGCATTGGTTTTTGAAAATTTATCTTCTTAGTCTTCTGCGACGGTCTCGAGTTGGCGCGGTATTGGCACGAGCGGCGGTGCAACTTTCCTGTACTCAGGAACCGGCGCGCCGGGTGTATGACATGTGGGCCTAGGCCCCCATGCCTGAGGTTGAACGACCAGTTGCAGCGAAGCTCCGGGGGCACGCAATCACGGGGCGGTTGCATGCTCCTTGTGTGGCGGTTCGCCTCCTTGACCGCTGGTTGCGATGGAGATGGAAGGGCGTATAACCGCAGGGCGGTTGCTCGCTCCTTGTGCGGCGGTTCGCCTTCTTGACCGCTGGTTGCGGTGGATATGAAAGGGCATATAACTGCAGGGCGGTTACATGCTCCTTGCGCGAGTTACGCAGGGTCGGGCCCCCATGCCATAGGCTGGGTGCCTTGGTGTGCATCGGGGCACGAGCGGGGAAATCTGTCTTTAAAAAGGAGTTCATCCCCCGGGCAGTAGCCATGCCTCGCCTTTCTTGTATTCATCATGCCCTTCCGCCTTCCGAGCCTCTGGATGGGGCACGCCAGTGTTCGCTGGGGGGATCCGCGTTAGGGTCACCCCCCAGCAGTCTCATCGCTGGGGAGCTCGCGCTCTTCGTTTCCTACGCGGTGGTGCTGCCGATCTTGTCTTCTTCTTGCTGCTGTTGGAGGGGTGCGACCTCGTGGGGGTTGGCGCTCTTCTACCATCGCTCGGCTTCAAGGATTTTCATCATGCAGCCCGGCTGCAGTCTCCCGCCAGTGGTCATCTACAAGGATGACCACCAGCCTCGTGGTGGAGAGAAGCGAGCCGGGCTACGGCCTCCCCCCTACCCTCAGCTTCAAGGATGTTCATCATCCTCGCTAGGGTGGAAGGCAAGCCGAGTCGAGGCCCAGCCCTCCGCATGGGCTGGTGACCCGCTTCTTCCTCCAGCATTTGGAGGAGAAGGTTGTTCACCAGCCTTGCGGAGGAGGCGAACCTTGGCTACGCGGGAAAGGCCGACTACAGGCGTCGTCAGCTGCCGCGTGTCTGGCTCCTTGGCCTGGATCGCTTTGGTGCCACCTCCAACACTGCCTCCTGCCGTCAAGTGGGGCGTGGCTGTCTGTCCACCGCACGGGCGACGGTCGCGCCGTGCGTAGGTCCGCCGCACCCGTAGCGTCCCCTACGCCGCCGGTCACGCTGTTCCGACACTGCCCGAGGGGTTGTACAAGACGTCATATGCCGTGGTGGTGGCGGCCATGTTCTTGCATGGTCTTGTCCTCACCCCCACAGGAGGACGGGGGCAAGGACCTTTCTGCACGCGTTGAGGCGTCTGCCGTCGCCGGTAAGCCACAGGTGCAGAGGTGGCTGCTGTCGTCGATGCTGAGGTGGTCGCCTCCGCTGGCGGGGGCTGTCCGTTGCAGAGGTGGTCGCTGTCGCTGGTGAGGCTGCCTAGTGCAGAGGTGGTTGCCTCCACTGGCGAGAGCACCAGCGCCACCTGCGGCTGAGCCTCCAACTCTTTGGCTTTAATGGCCTCGTTGTCGCCCCCTGTAGGAGGACGGGGGTGAGGACCTCTTTGCAATGGCGCGCGCATTGAGGCCGCCATCACCGCTGTCACGCCGTCTTGGAGGATTCTGCAAGGACAGCGGCCGTGAACTTCCAACGTGACTCCACTGGCGTATGGTAGTTTATACCTGCAGAGTAGAGATGGAACTAGGATTCCGCTTGAAGGCGGATGTAATACTTTTGCTTTTTGTAAGGTACTTTTGAGTACTATTTATCAAGCAGTATTAGCACTTATCTGTGTACCACTTGTCCCTGGTGTGTGTGGCGTAACCGATTCCTCCTTGGTACTTGGCCCCCCTAGGATGTAGGCTCGATTTATCGAGGCTGCAGACCAGCATACCTAAGAAAGAGTTGGTAATGGCCCATAGGAGGTAGCCTCGACTGGGACCTAGGCCTGTACACAGCTTTGGCTAGGCAGCATTAGTAGTACACCCGCAGGACCCGCCACCTGACACTAGCCATCCTTTGATACATGCTCGGGACCTGCAGGGTCTAGTCTGGGAAGCCAAGTTGTGTGTCGGGGCCCCCTGGATGGTGGTTCTAGGTACTAGGACACCCGTCATAGAGTCGTGGAGCGTGCAGGCCCACGGTACAGAACCAGGCTGAGCGGCTACACGGCTCCGGACCTCCCTAGGAGACAAGTGTCCATTCTCTAGTTCCGGACCCCAGGTTGCCGGACCCACATGACTTATAGCTCCAAATACTAGGGTACCCGTCACGGAATGGAGTGTGCATGCATTCGGGTACGGGACCAGGCTAAGTGGCCACATAGGCTCCGGACCACCCCATGGAACGGGCTCCCGCTCTTTAGTGCCAGCCCCCAGGCTATCGGGCCCTCCTGCTTTCGCAGAGAGGTCCTAAACTGAAAGCCTGACTATTCAATTCGGATGTCATCATGTCTGATGGGATTGGAACTGTTCGGGTGGGTTAGATAAATTAATATCCAGAAAACTCCAAGGTAAAACCATGGAGCAGTAGGATAAAACTATCATAGAGGCACATCTGAGGGGGTAAATCTTTTCTTTATAACATGTCATTGAGAGCACCTAGAGGGGGGGGTGAATAGGTGATCCTGTAAAAACTTCAAACTTAAGCCACAAAGACTTGTTAAGTGTTAGCACGATTATTGCCAAGTGGCTAAGGTGAAGTCTCAACAAAACACAGTACCACAAGAAAATCAAGCACAGAGGTGAAACAGTGGTTTTATCCCGTGGTTCGGCCAAGACCAACGCTTGCCTACTCCACGTTGTGGCGTCCCAACGGACGAGGGTTGCAATCAACCCCTCTCAAGCGGTCCAAAGACCCACTTGAATACCACGGTGTTTTGTTGTTCCTTTCACTATCCCGTTTGTAAGGAATCTCCACAAATTGGAGTCTCTTGCCCTTACAAGTATATGATCACAAATGAAACACAGAGTAAGGGAGGGAAGCAACACACACAAATCCACAGCAAAATGCGCACACACACGGCCAAGACTCGAGCTCACAAGAGTATCACAAAGTTCTCACTAGAACGAGCTCGAATCACTTAGAATCACAAATGAAAAGCGCAAAGACTAAGTGTGGATGATCAAGAATGCTCAAGGTTGCTTGTGTATCTCCTCCATGCGCCTAGGGGCCCCTTTTATAGCCCCAAGGCAGCTAGGAGCCGTTGAGAGCAAATCCGGAAGGCCATCCTTGCCTTCTGTCGTCGGGGGCACCGGACAGTCCGGTGCACACCGGACAGTGTCCGGTGCCCGATTTGTTTCCATAACCGGCGCTTCCGACCGTTGCCGACCGTTGGAAGATCTGGAGCCGTTGGCGCACCGGACATGTCCGGTGCACACCGGACAGTCCGGTGCCTTCTTCCGACCGTTGGCTCTGCCACGTGTCCCGCGCGGATTGCGCGGCCGACCGTTGGCCCGGCCGACCGTTGGCTCACCGGACAGTCCGGTGCACACCGGACAGTCCGGTGAATTTTAGCCGTACGCCGTCGGCCAATTTCCCGAGAGCGGCCAGTTCGCGCCGAGGCAGCCTGGCGCACCGGACATGTCCGGTGCACACCGGACAGTCCGGTGCTCCAGACCGAGTTGGGTCTTGGCAGCACACAGCCAAGTCTTTTCTCCTCTTCTCTTTTCTTCTTCTTTCTGTTTCTAACACTTAGACAAATATATTAGTACATAAAACCAATGTACTAAGGCTTAGAAACATACCTTTACTTCATGATTTGCACCTTGTTCATCCATGTACATAAATTCACAATTAAGCACATGTGTTGGCACTCAATCACCAAAATACTTAGAAATGGCCCAAGGGCACATTTCCCTTTCAATCTCCCCCTTTTTGGTGATTTATGCCAACACAACATAAAGCAACTAGAACAAGTGCAAACTCACTTCAAATAAAACTGAAATTTATTTTGAATCAATTTTGGCATATATGGATCATCCTTTGCCACCACTTGGTTTGTTTTTGCAAATCAAACTCAAATCTCTATCTCTAAGTTAAACACATATGTTGAAGCATAAAGAAAGTCATTCCAAAAGAGATTGATCAAAGATGTCAAAAACTCCCCCTTTTTCCCATAATTGCTACTTCTCCCCACAAGAAGCCAAAAGAGACAATAAAAGGGATTTGACAAACCAAAAACTCTACTCTACTATTTTCAAATTTCTCAAGTGGTAGCTGATCCATTTATGGTAGCTGATCCATTTATTGCTTTGGCCTTTATTTTCTCCCCCTTTGGCATCAACCACCAAAACGGGATAAATCTTGGCCCTCTAACCCCATTGCCTCACCAAAATCTTCAATTAAGAGCAAATGGCAATAAGAGTTCATGAGATGGACTTGGAAATAAGTTACCCTCTCATCGGAGTGCAGTGGAAGTCTTGCATGATCCAAGTCCACATTTTCCCTTTCAATTCTACTTTGAGACTAAATCAAACAAACTCAAGCATATGGTTAGTCAAAAAGGATCAAGTTGTAACACATCTCCCCCTAAATATGTGCATCACTTTGCAACGGACTTGTGAGGTCCAGGGAGTGTTTGTACAACTTGAGCACCATGTTAAGCAACAAAATGCAGAAAGGAACATGATCAAGAGCATGAATACATGTATGCTACAATTCAATCCAAGTTCCGCGAATCTAAGACATTTAGCTCACTACGCAACCTGCAAAAGGTCTTCTCATCTAAAGGCTTGGTAAAGATATCGGCTAGCTGGTTCTCGGTGCTAACATAAAACACTTCGATATCTCCCTTTTGCTGGTGGTCTCTCAAAAAGTGATGCCGGATGTCAATGTGCTTTGTGCGGCTGTGCTCAACAGGATTTTCCGCTATTCGGATAGCACTCTCATTATCACATAGGAGTGGGACTTTGCTCAGATTGTAGCCAAAGTCCCGGAGGGTTTGCCTCATCCAAAGTAGTTGCGCGCAACACTGTCCTGCGGCAACATACTCGGCCTCAGCAGTGGATAGGGCAACGGAGGTTTGTTTCTTAGAGTTCCATGACACCAGGGACCTTCCTAAGAATTGGCACGTCCCCGATGTACTCTTCCTATCGACCTTACATCCAGCGTAGTCGGAATCTGAGTACCCAATCAAGTCAAAGTTAGACCCCTTTGGATACCAGATCCCGAAGCAAGGCGTAGCGACTAAATATCTAAGAATTCGCTTCACCGCCACCAAGTGACACTCCTTAGGATCGGATTGAAATCTAGCACGCATGCATACGCTAAGCATAATATCCGGTCTACTAGCACATAAATAAAGCAAAGAACCTATCATTGACCGGTATGCTTTTTGATCAACGGACTTACCTCCTTTGTTGAGGTCGGTGTGTCCGTCGGTTCCCATCGGCGTCTTTGCGGGCTTGGCGTCCTTCATCCCAAACCTCTTTAGCAGATCTTGCGTGTACTTCGTTTGGGAGATGAAGGTGCCGTCCTTGAGTTGCTTCACTTGGAACCCAAGGAAGTAGTTCAACTCGCCCATCATCGACATCTCGAATTTCTGCGTCATCACCATGCTAAACTCTTCACAAGACTTTTGATTAGTAGAACCAAATATTATGTCATCGACATAAATTTGGCACACAAACAAATCACCATCACAAGTCTTAGTGAAAAGAGTTGGATCGGCTTTCCCAACCTTGAAAGCATTAGCAATTAAGAAATCTCTAAGGCATTCATACCATGCTCTTGGGGCTTGTTTAAGTCCATAGAGCGCCTTAGAGAGCTTACACACGTGGTCGGGGTACCGTTCATCCTCGAAGCCAGGGGGTTGCTCTACGTACACCTCCTCCTTTATTGGCCCGTTGAGGAACGCGCTCTTCACATCCATTTGGTACAACCTGAAAGAATGGTGAGCGGCATATGCTAGCAAGATACGAATTGATTCTAGCCTAGCCACAGGAGCAAAAGTCTCCTCAAAGTCCAAACCTGCGACTTGGGCATAACCTTTTGCCACAAGTCGAGCCTTGTTCCTCGTCACCACCCCGTGCTCGTCCTGTTTGTTGCGGAAAACCCACTTGGTTCCCACAACATTTTGCTTGGGACGAGGCACCAGCGTCCAAACTTCGTTGCGCTTGAAGTTATTAAGTTCCTCCTGCATGGCCAATACCCAATCCGGATCTAGCAAGGCCTCCTCTACCCTGAAAGGCTCAATAGAGGAGACAAAAGAGTAATGTTCACAAAAATTAACTAGTCGAGACCGAGTAGTTACTCCCTTGCTAATGTCACCCAGAATTTGGTCGACGGGATGATCCCTTTGAATCATCGCTCGAACTTGGGTTGGAGGTGCCGGTTGCGCTTCTTCCTCCATCACATGATCATCTTGTGCTCCCCCTTGATCACACGCCTCCTTTTGATGAACCTGTTCGTCGTCTTGAGTTGGGGGATGCACGGTTGTTGAGGAAGAAGGTTGATCTCGTTCATCTTGTTCCTGTGGCCGAATGTTTCCAATCGCCATGGTTCGTATAGCGGCCGTCGGAACATCTTCTTCATCTACATCATCACAATCAACAACTTGCTCTCTTGGAGAGCCATTAGTCTCATCAAATACAACGTCGCTAGAGACTTCAACCAAACCCGATGATTTGTTGAAGACCCTATACGCCTTTGTATTTGAATCATAACCTAATAAAAACCCTTCTACAGCTTTGGGAGCAAACTTAGAATTTCTACCCTTCTTCACTAGAATGTAGCACTTGCTCCCAAAAACACGAAAGTAAGATACATTGGGTTTGTTACCGGTTAGTAGCTCATATGACGTCTTCTTGAGGAGGCGGTGAAGGTAGACCCTGTTGATGGCGTGGCAAGCCGTGTTCACGGCTTCCGACCAAAAGCACTCGGGGGTCTTGAACTCTCCAAGCATCGTCCTCGCCATATCGATTAGCGTCCTGTTCTTCCTCTCTACCACACCATTTTGCTGTGGTGTGTAGGGAGCGGAGAACTCGTGCTTGATCCCTTCCTCCTCAAGAAACTCCTCCACTTGTAGGTTCTTGAACTCGGACCCGTTGTCGCTCCTAATCTTCTTCACCTTGAGCTCAAACTCATTTTGAGCTCTCCTGAGGAAGCGCTTGAGGGTCCCTTGGGTTTCAGACTTATCCTGCAAAAAGAACACCCAAGTGAAGCGGGAAAAGTCATCAACAATAACTAGACCATACTTACTTCCTCCTATGCTTAGATAGGCGACGGGTCCGAAGAGGTCCATATGCAGCAGCTCCAGAGGTCTTGACGTGGTCATCACATTCTTGCTGTGATGTGCTCCTCCCACTTGTTTACCTGCCTGACAAGCTGCACAAGGTCTATCTTTTTCGAAATAAACATTTGTTAGACCTATCACGTGTTCTCCCTTTAGAAGCTTGTGGAGGTTCTTCATCCCCACATGTGCTAAGCGGCGATGCCACAGCCAGCCCATGCAAGTCTTAGCCATTAAGCATGCATCTAGACCGGCCTCTTCTTTTGCAAAATCAACTAAGTAAAGCTTGCCGTCTAGTACACCCTTAAAAGCTAGTGAACCATCACATCTTCTAAAGACAGACACATCTACATTAGTAAAAAGGCAATTGTATCCCATGTTGCATAGTTGACTAACAGATAGTAAATTGTAACCAAGAGACTCAACTAAAAACACATTTGAAATTGAGTGCTCATTAGAAATTGCAATTTTACCTAACCCTTTTACCTTGCCTTGATTCCCATCACCGAATATAATTGAATCTTGGGAATCCTTATTTTTGACGTAGGAGGTGAACATCTTCTTCTCCCCCGTCATATGGTTTGTGCATCCGCTGTCGATAATCCAGCTTGAACCCCCGGATGCATAAACCTGCAAGGCAAATTTAGGCTTGGGTCTTAGGTACCCAACTTGTGTTGGGTCCTGCAAGGTTAGCACAAATGTCCTTAGGGACCCAAATGCAAGTCCTGTCTCCCTTGCATTTTGCCCCTAACTTCCTAGCAACTATTTTCCTATCCTTTCTACAAATAGCAAAGGAAGTGTTTAAAGCACAATAAGTTATAGAAGGTTCGTTCACTACTTTCCTAGGAGCATGAGTAACATTCTTTCTAGGCACATGAGCAATATTTCTCCTAGGCATATGTACAACATTTCTTCTACACATATCCCTATCATGCTTATAAGAAGAACTAGAAGCAAACATGACATGAGAATCATAAACATGTGAATCAAAATCATTATAAGCATTTCTAGCATTTCTCCTATCATGATACAAGAAAGCATGGTTCTTTTTAGCACTACTAGCCATAGGGGCCTTCCCTTTCTCCTTGACGAAGATGGGAGCCTTATGGCTTGTTAAGTTCTTGGCCTCTCTCTTGAAGCCAAGACCATCCTTAATTGAGGGGTGTCTACCAACCGTGTAGGCATCCCTTGCAAATTTTATCTTATCAACTTCACTTTTGCTAGTCTTAAATTGGGCATTAAGACTAGCCAATTCCTCATTTAATTTGGAAATTAAAACCAGGTGTTCACTACAGGCATTAACATCAAAATCCTTACACCTAGTGCAAATCATAACATGTTCTACACAAGAATTAGATTTATTTGCTACTTCTAACTTAGCATTTAAATCATTGTTAACACCTTGTAAAGTAGAAATGGTTTCATGACAGGTAGATAGTTCATAAGAAAGCATTTCATTTCTTTTCACTTCTAAAGCATATGATTTTTGTGCCTCTACAAATTTATCATGTTCATCATACAATAAATCCTCCTGCTTTTCTAAAAGCCTATCCTTTTCATTCAATGCATCAATCAATTCATTGATTTTATCTATCTTAGATCTATCTAAGCCCTTGAACAAGCATGAATAATCTATGTCATCATCATCACTAGATTCATTATCACTAGAAGAAGCATAAGTGGAGTCTTGAGTACTCACCTTCTTCTCCCTTGCCATAAGGCATGTGAGACGCTCGTTGGGGAAGAGGGAAGACTTGTTGAAGGCAGTAGCAGCGAGTCCTTCATTGTCGGAGTCGGAGGAGGAGCAATCCGAGTCCCACTCCTTTCCTAGATGCGCCTCGCCCTTTGCCTTCTTGTATTGCTTCTTCTTCTCTCTTTTGTTCCCCTTTTCCTGGTCACTTTCATTATCGGGACAGTTAGCGATAAAATGACCAAGCTTACCGCACTTGAAGCATGAGCGCTTCCCCTTTGTCTTGGTCTTGCTTGGCTGCCCCTTGCGACCATTTAGCGCCGTCTTGAATCTCTTGATGATGAGAGCCATCTCTTCATCATTGAGTCCAGCCGCCTCAATCTGTGCCACCTTGCTAGGTAGCGCCTCCTTGCTTCGTGTTGCCTTGAGAGCAAGAGGTTGCGGCTCGTTGATCGGACCATTCAAGGCGTCGTCCACATACCTCGCCTCCTTGATCATCATCCGCCCGCTGACGAATTTCCCAAGAACTTCTTCGAGCGACATCTTGGTGTACCTGGGATTTTCACGTATATTGTTCACCAAATGAGGATCAAGAACGGTAAATGACCTGAGCATTAGGCGGACGACGTCGTGGTCCGTCCATCGTGTGCTTCCGTAGCTCCTTATCTTGTTGATAAGGGTCTTGAGCCGGTTGTAGGTTTGCGTCGGCTCCTCGCCCCTTATCATTGCGAACCGTCCAAGCTCACCCTCCACCAACTCCATCTTGGTGAGCATGGTGACGTCGTTCCCCTCATGAGAAATCTTGAGGGTGTCCCAGATTTGCTTGGCGTTATCCAAGCCGCTCACTTTATGATATTCATCCCTGCACAAAGAAGCTAGAAGAACAGTAGTAGCTTGTGCATTCTTATGAATTTGTTCATTAATGAACATGGGACTATCCGAACTATCAAAGTGCATTCCACTTTCTACAATCTCCCATATACTAGGATGGAGAGAGAATAGGTGACTACGCATTTTGTGGCTCCAAAATCCGTAGTCCTCTCCATCAAAGTGTGGGGGCTTGCCAAGTGGAATGGAGAGCAAATGAGAATGTGAACTTTGCGGAATACGAGAGTAATCAAAGGAAAAGTTCGAATTAACCGGTTTCCTTCTCTCGTAGTCGTTGTGGTCCTCGTCCTTTTGGGAAGAAGTAGACTCGTCGCTGTCGTAGTAGACGATCTCCTTGATGCGCCTTGTCTTCTTCTTCTTCCCTTCCTTCCGTCTTTGGCCCGAGCCGGAGTCGGTAGGCTTATCGTCCTTCGGCTCGTTGACGAAGGATTCCTTCTCTTTGTCATTGATCACAATACCCTTCCCCTTAGGATCCATCTCTTCGGGCGGTTAGTCCCTTTGTGAAGAGAACGGCTTTGATACCAATTGAGAGCACCTAGAGGGGGGGTTGAATAGGTGATCCTGTAAAAACTTCAAACTTAAGCCACAAAGACTTGTTAAGTGTTAGCACGATTATTGCCAAGTGGCTAAGGTGAAGTCTCAACAAAACACAGTACCACAAGAAAATCAAGCACAGAGGTGACACAGTGGTTTTATCCCGTGGTTCGGCCAAGACCAACGCTTGCCTACTCCACGTTGTGGCGTCCCAACGGACGAGGGTTGCAATCAACCCCTCTCAAGCGGTCCAAAGACCCACTTGAATACCACGGTGTTTTGTTGTTCCTTTCACTATCCCGTTTGCAAGGAATCTCCACAAATTGGAGTCTCTTGCCCTTACAAGTATATGATCACAAATGAAACACAGAGTAAGGGAGGGAAGCAACACACACAAATCCACAGCAAAATGCGCACACACACGGCCAAGACTCGAGCTCACAAGAGTATCACAAAGTTCTCACTAGAACGAGCTCGAATCACTTAGAATCACAAATGAAAAGCGCAAAGACTAAGTGTGGATGATCAAGAATGCTCAAGGTTGCTTGTGTATCTCCTCCATGCGCCTAGGGGCCCCTTTTATAGCCCCAAGGCAGCTAGGAGCCGTTGAGAGCAAATCCGGAAGGCCATCCTTGCCTTCTGTCGTCGGGGGCACCGGACAGTCCGGTGCACACCGGACAGTGTCAGGTGCCCGATTTGTTTCCATAACCGGCGCTTCCGACCGTTGCCGACCGTTGGAAGATCTGGAGCCGTTGGCGCACCGGACATGTCCGGTGCACACCGGACAGTCCGGTGCCTTCTTCCGACCGTTGGCTCTGCCACGTGTCCCGCGCGGATTGCGCGGCCGACCGTTGGCCCGGCCGACCGTTGGCTCACCGGACAGTCCGGTGCACACCGGACAGTCTGGTGAATTTTAGCCGTACGCCGTCGGCCAATTTCCCGAGAGCGGCCAGTTCGCGCCGAGGCAGCCTGGCGCACCGGACATGTCCGGTGCACACCGGACAGTCCGGTGCTCCAGACCGAGTTGGGTCTTGGCAGCACACAGCCAAGTCTTTTCTCCTCTTCTCTTTTCTTCTTCTTTCTGTTTCTAACACTTAGACAAATATATTAGTACATAAAACCAATGTACTAAGGCTTAGAAACATACCTTTACTTCATGATTTGCACCTTGTTCATCCATGTACATAAATTCACAATTAAGCACATGTGTTGGCACTCAATCACCAAAATACTTAGAAATGGCCCAAGGGCACATTTCCCTTTCAGTCATGCATGGGTGCAGACCAATAGGCCGGGCTTACGAGGGCGGACCTCACCGGGTTGGCGTACACGTGTGCGCTACCTAGTTATAAAAGGGAGAAAAATTCGACCCCTCAGACTTGCTCCTATGGATAGAACTTACAGAGATGCTCCAGTGGTCAGGAAGAGGTACTCCTTCAGTCGTAGCAAGATAGTCACCCCGGGTCGGCGTATTCCCATCACCTTGAAGGATCCTTCCTAGCTAGGGGAGCGTTGCAGAGCCCTTCTAGGTTTTGTACTTGCCGTAGGACTAGGTCCCGACCCTAGGTTCCCATCTGCGTTTGATGACAGAGTCCTCGTCCTCGTACTGTAGCCATTTTTGCATGGACTTGTCAGAAGCCTGGACCCATGGGGAGTCCAGAAGGGTTTCCGGGGGAAGGTAGGCTTCGGCCTCGTAGACCGGGGAGCATGGGGTCCCTCTGGGGGTCCGTCTAGTTGTCCCCACCGGAGTAGGAACCTCCGGCGAAGACATCCTTCAGGTCCCCCTCGGGTGACTGATACCCGAGGTCCCGTTCAGCTGCGGCCACCTCGCTGTCGTCGACCTTTTCTTTGCCAGGTCGGCAACAAGGTGGGGAGCCGTCCTTGGAGGACTGCTCGCGCCGCTCACTGACACGTTTTGCGAGATCAATGATCTCGTGACACTCCACGGCGCTATGGCGACCGTTGGGGTGCATAGGGCATGGGCCGCTGTTACCCCTCTGCGGCCGTGGGCGTTTGTTGCGGTCGCCCTAGCCCTCGGTCGCGGCTGCGACGACTAGAGCGGTGGACTGCGATCTCTGGAAGTCGCGGTCCTTCTTCTTTTTCTTCTTATCGTCCCGGGGGACGGCACCCGAGCCTCCCAACTAGGCAACCCCGATTTGTGGGGCCAAGTGCCATGCACGGGCCTTGACGACTCTTTGGAGACCGTTGGGGTGCACAGGGCATGGGCCGCTGTTACCCCTCTGTGGCCGTGGGCGTTTGTTCCGGTCGCCCCGGCCCCCTGTCGCGGCTGCGACGACTAGAGCGGTGGACCGCGATCTCTGGAAGTCACGATCCTTCTTCTTTTTCTTCTTACCGTCCCGGGGGACGGCACCCGAGCCTCCCGACTGGGCAACCCCAGTTTGTGGGGCCGAGTGCCATGCACGGCCCTCGATGGCTCTGGCGCATTTGTCAGCCAGAGCAAAGAGCGTGGGGACAGTCTCCACGTCATGCGTGGCCAACTTCTCTAGCATTTTCTCATCACGTACTCCCTATCGGAATGCCGTGATGATGGAAGCATTGGAAATGCGAGGTATAGTACCTCGCACCTTGGTGAAGCGGGAGATGAACGTTCGGAGAGTCTCCCCGGGCTCCTGCCTCACCGCATGGAGGTGGGCCTCCACACTATGCTGCTGGTAAGCACTAGCAAAGTTTGCAATGAACCGCGCACAGAGCTCTTCCCAGGAGTAGATTGACCCTGGGGCGAGGTTCATGAGCCAAGTCCAGGCAGGTCCAGACAAGGCGACATGAAAATATGTCGCCATCACAGCGGTGTTTCCACCTGCTGCCGTGATGGTGGTGACGTACACCTGCAGGAACTCCGACGGGTTTGATGTTCCGTCATACTTTTCTGGCAGATGTGGCCAGAACTTGGGCAGCCATGACGCCGCACGGAGATGTTCCGCGAGAGCGGCGCAGCCTACGCTGACCAAGGGGACTCCCGGTTGGGACCGGGTGCCCATTGGTGTCTGCGGTGCTACCGTAGCGAAGTCTTGATCGAGGTTGCGACCCTCGATGTTTTGGTGGCGCTCAAGCGCCCTTTCCAGAGAGACTCAAGCGTCATCGCGACCCTCTAAGTTTTGTCAGCGCTCCCGCACCCTCTCTACAGATACTCGGGCATCCTCCTCCACACGCCTGTGGTTGAGCTCTGCTTGGAGGTCGTTGGTCTGTGCGCCCCTCACTGAGGGTGAGCGCACAGACGCCGATGCCTCATGTTGGCGCCGGGATGACCATGGCCTCGACCTGGTCGAGGTAGAATGTGCCATACTGAGCAACCGGTCGACATCGTCCCGCCATTGCTTCATGGCCCCTGGCGAGGCCGTGGAGCTTGAGGGGTGTTGCAGCAACTCCCTGGCTGCTGACAACGCTCCTGGAGCCACCCTTGACGGAGTTCGGGATGTTTGTGCAGCTGTGTGCTGCCGTGCAGCGTGCACAGCGGTAGTGCCCGACACAGGGCGGTTGGGAACCTATGGCGTGGAAGAAGCAGCTTCTTCCTCCACCACGAAATCCACCGAAGTCTCAGCGCGGTGCTCAACGATTTGCACCATCATGCTGAGCGAGAAAACAAGCAAAAACCTAATGCCAAGCCCCTACCTGGCGCGCCAAATGTCGGAGAGGGAATTCTCTGGCCGGGTGGCGGAGTGCACCCGCCCTAAATCCTAAGATGAGGAAGGGGCTTAAGTGTTTTGCCTGTCTTGCTAAGCGATCATCAAGCACATGAACACGCGAGGATTTAGAGTGGTTCGGGCCGCCGGAGCGTAATACCCTTCTCCACTGTGTGTTGGATTGTTGTGGAAGCTTGAGTTGTGTGTAAGCCTGAATGACTTGTGTCTGAGTCCTCTCACGTTGCATGCCTCCCCTTTTATATTTCAAGGGGGGCATGTACAATGGTTCTGAGCCCTGACATGTGGGCTCAGGGACAAATGGAAGGATGGATCTACTGCTCGCTATGCCCGTGTAATCTCCGTGCGCCCTGACACCCGAGAACTGCGTAGCCTCGTCGCACAGGGGGAAGCTTCTCGTATAAGGGATGAGCACAGTGCACCGCGCAGCACGGGCACACTGTTTCGACAACGGACTGGACAGGTGCGTAGTCTGTAGAGTGGCCCTGGCGCCACCTACCAGCGGAATGGATAGGACGCAATAAATGTCATGGGGGCACATCATCTGTCAGAAGGGTGGACAGGCGGCGTGTCCCCTCCGCAATAAATGCGGAGGCCGCGCGGCTTAGAGCCTTTACGTCATGCTCCGCCCGCTGTTCTACGTCGCAGACAATAAGCCATGTGGCTGCATTAGACCCTTGGCCGAGCGGGGGTGGAGGCACCACGGATAGAGCCAGGACACGCGTCAGTCCTAGACCCAGGCCTAGGTTATGACACTCCTTTTCACGGGACCTTGTTATGGGCGGTGTAAGGAAAATGGACCCCGGGCCATTTGGCTAATTGAGTTTTGGTGTTTGATGATTAATACAACCTGTGGACTAATATGTTTGCTAGTGTTTATAATTGTAGTTCACAGGATGCGAAGAGAATTGGACCAAGGCAATGAGGATGCAACACCTCAAAAGAAGACATAAAAAGATGCATAGGAGTCCAATACTCAAGAACAAAAGAAGCCCGAAGAAATCAGCGAAGAAATCCAAGAAGTGGGCTGTCAGCCAGCGCCTGGTGGCGCACCGGACACTGATGTCCGGTGTGCACCGGACTGTCCGGTGTGGCACCGGACAGTCTGCGCAGAGAGGCCACAGACAGGCGCTCTCTGGATGTAGCACCGGACTGTCCGGTGTGCACCGGGAAGACGGCAACGGTCGGATCCAACGGTCGACTGCTACAGGCGCCAACGGTCGGCTGACGTGGCGTGCACTGGACACTACACAGTAGATGTCCGGTGGTGCACCGGACTGTCCGGTGCACCCGACGACAGAAAGCTGCTGCTTTCTGTCCAACGGCTAGTTTGGGGTGTGGGGTGTGGAGGCTATAAATACCACCCCAACCGGCCATTCTCAAGTGTGAGAGCCCAAGCAACATACCAAGACACATAGTGCAGATTTCCAAGAGCTCAAACACCTAAGTGCTTAATAGAATCACTCAGTGATTAGCGTAGGTGCTTTGCGAAGTGCTTAGGTTAGTTAGACCGCTTTAGCGCTTGCTCTAGGTGAACCCTAGTTAGTTAAGTGAGTTTTGTAAAACCACACAACCCCTCGGCTCTTGCGCGAGCCGTTGTAATTGTACCGAGTGGGGCGAGAGTCTTGCAAGACCATGACAACCGAGTTTATGTCACGGCCGCCACCGTGTACCGGAGGGAACGAGGCCCGCGGCGTTTCGGCCGGAAGCTCGATAGTGGAGACGGCGGGGAGCGTCCGAGAGGAGCCAGAAGCGGAGCACCACTTGCGCGTGGAGAAGGCCCGTGGCTCTCTACGGAGTTACTCGACCGTGGTGCTCGGCCCTCGCGTGGGCTTCCCTTTGCGTAGGGGCACCAACGAGGATTAGTCGGGACCTTGCGCGGTTCCGGATACCTCGGTAAAAATACCGGCGTCATCCACGAGAGTTTGCTTCTCTACTTAGCTCTTTACATTCCGCATTTATATTAAGCAATTAAGTTTCAATCTTGTAGTCATACTTATTTAGTGTAGATTGAAACTTAGCCTTTGCGGTAGAGATAGCAACACTTAGACAAAACCTAGATTGCACACTCTAGTTTGATTACTTGCATAGGTTTTGCTCTAGGGATTTAATTGTGGCCTAGTTTAGTAAAAGTTTTAGAAGTCCTAATTCACCCCCCCCCTCTTAGGCGTCACCCGTTTCCTACAAGTGGTATCAGAGCCCGGTTTGGCTCATTTGAAACGTTTTTAGCTTCACCGCTAAAAGAGCCGACGCTTTTTAGAGGAAGGGATGGATACCCATAGGCCACCACACTTAGACGGCACTAACTTCCCATATTATAGTGCTAGAATGGCTTGTTACCTAGAGGCCGTTGATCTAGGTGTTTGGAGAGTCACTCATGACGGGATGAAACCCCTCAAGAATCCCGAGAAACCCACCACGAGTGAGGAAAAAGAAATTCATTTAAATGCTAGAGCCAAAAATTGCTTGTATGAATCTCTTAGCATGGATATTTTTAATCAAGTATTTACCTTGAAAAATGCTAATGAGATTTGGCTAAAATTGCATGAGCTCCATGACGGCACATCCAATGTCCGTGAGCAAAAACATTGCCTAGTCTTAAATGAGTATAATTCTTTTGCTATGAAAGATGATGAGCTTGTTAGAGACATGTATTCTCGTTTAAATCTAATAATCAATGAGCTCAATTCTATTGGCATTAATAAGCTAGGTGATGCGGACATTGTGAGGAAGATTATCTCCCTGCTACCACAACAAAGATATGGGAGCATCATCACCATCCTTCACAACATGGAGGACTTGAGCAACATGACCCCGACCATTGTGATTGGGAAAATTGCGGCTTTTGAGATGTCGCGAAAAATGAGTCAGGGAAAGGAGCCAACTTCCTCAAGGCCATATGCTTTTGCATGTGATGAAAGGAAGGGCAAACAGAAGGCTCCCACTCCAAGTTCCTCAAGTGAAGAAGAGGAAGAAGAAGAAAGTGATGATGATGAAGATAATCAACCATGCACATCATCCTCAAAGGACGAAGAAACAATCCGACGCGTCGGAAAGGTAATGAGGATGATCCGCAAGATTAATCTAATGGGTGGGCCCCTGCAGGTCGAGGATCTTCTCTTTAACATTGACAGGAAAAAGCAAAGAAAGAGAGGATGCTTCGCATGTGGGGAGAAGGGCCACTTCAGGGACAGTTGTCCAACTTTGGTCGAACCCAAAAAGGAGAGGAGCAAAGGCAAGGCGCTAACAAGTGTTAGAACTTAGGATGACTCTTCAAGTGAAGACGAACCTCCAAGAACGCGCAGCCACCGGTCCTCATCACGCTCATCACGCTCATCACACAAATGCCTTATGGCAAGAGGTAACACAAGCACTCCATCCTCTAGTGATGAAAGTAGTAGTGATGATGAAGGTGAGGGAAAGCCCTCTCTAGATGAGCTTGCGGAAGCCGTAGATTTTTTCCAGGATGTTTGCACTAAGCAAAAAGCTCAACTTAAAACTTTGAAAAAGAAGTCGGTTAGCTCTCAAAATGATTACAAAGGTTTGCTAGAAAAATTTGAAACTTTTGCAAACTTAAATAGTGAGTTGTCAACTAAAATTGAGCTATTAGAATCTAGTGCTCCATCCACTGCTACCGATGATAGCCTTATTAAAAAGAATGAAAAACTTAAGGCTAAGTTAGCTAGCTCCCAAGAAGCTATTGAAAATTTGCTAGAGAAAATGGAAATTCTTAGCATACACAATAATGAGCTAACTGCTAAGCTAGAAAACATTGGTAGCACCCCAGCAGCATCTTTAATTGAAATGCCTGAAATAATTAAGAAAGATGCTTCTACTTCCTGCTTTGATTTAATTGATGATTCTAACCCCTGCAACCAAGTCGTTGTTGAGAATATTGTTGTAGAGACATGTTCGGATGAGGTTGCAAAGGAAAATGAACAATTAAAGCAAGAAGTGGCTCGCCTTGGCAAGGCTTTGTATGACAAGAAAGGCAAAGCCAAACAAATCCAACCTCCACAGGATAACACCACTGCGGGAGTGAACAAGCCTATGGAGGGAGAAACTGTGATTTGTAGGCTATGCCACAAGGAAGGCCACAAGTCTTTCCAATGCAAGGTGATGACCGGGGATAATCAAAGGCAAAAGCTCAAGCAAAAGCCATCAAGCAAAATCTCCAACACCTACATCAAAAAGGTGGATAAAAAGACTGCTACACCATACTTAATCAAAAAGAAGAAGAATGGAAAGGTGATAGCAATCAAGGCCAACAAGCAAGCCAACAAAGGAAAGGGGGCCAAACGCATCTGGGTGCCAAAGAAAATAATTTCAACCATGAAAAGCACCAAGAAGGTTTGGATCCCGAAAGGGAAGTGAGTGGACCAAAGGTCACGGGAAATTTGGAGACTTGGCAAATTCGGGATGTATATCATGGGATACATCATATTGGATCAAGTTTATTGCCAAGTGGGTTAGCAAAAATTTGGACCCAAATTTCCCACCCATGACTAAGGTAACTAGTTTTATTGTATTTTTTGTTTTTAGATATGCGTATCTATTTACCTTTTATCTAGTTTACCTTTCTTGCCTAGTATTACATTTGTTATGTACTTTTGTTTAAAATCATGCATACTAGGTAAATCATATGGTAGGATTGCTTGTTTTTAAATTCATATACTTAAGCAAACCTACATAGCTTAAAATGTTTATTTAAGCACGGCACATAGCTTTTATATCACTCCATAGTAAATGATGCATCAATTGAAAATTTTGATTTCTACAAGTTGTATCATTTAACTTATATGTGCCAAAGTTAGGATTGTAGATAATTTGCCCCTCTTGATATCAAATCAAAGTCCATGTCTCCTACAAGTATTCAAAACTTGTATGCACATCTTTAGGGGGAGATTACTCTATAATCTAACACTTTGAGACTAACACCTTTTCAAGTCTATTTTATGTGATAGTCTCATTGTAAGGAAAATAAGGTCTCCGGAGAAAGACAACAATCTTCCACTGCAAAATCTCCAAGAACTCTCATGTCTCTCAAGCTCACCATTGACTTTCATTTGGTATCTTTTGAGACTACTTTCAGTATCATTTACATGTCTTCTCCAAAATTTGATTAGACTATATTTCATATCATACGCTTCCATGTTGCAAAAATGCATAAGTAGTTAACTCATATTCTGTTACCTATGCATAAGGGAAGTTAGTCTTTTCAAATCTTGTCTTGCACCTCTAATTTTCATATGCTTTTTCCTAAGTAGAGGATCTCTGTCAGGGGGAGTATTTCTTCATCTCTAAAAAGGGGGAGAAACTTCTTTCTAAAAGAGAACACTCATTTAGGGGGAGTTCCTTTCAACTGGTATCATTCATATGGTTTAATTTAATATCCTTCTAGTAGTATCTTTTGATACAATTCTTGTTGAGGGCAAGCTTTTATTTACTTCCTACATGCTTTTAATGTCTTCCTTTTCGGTGGTTGATGCCAAAGGGGGAGAAGTTTAGGGACCAAAGCAATGAAAACTATATCAAACACCAAACACCACCATTTTAAAATTTTATATCTACAAATGGTTTTTCCAGTGGCTTTGGTTATTTGGTCCAAAAATAGGAAGTAAGTGAATTATGGAGTTAGGGGGAGGCTTAAGTCCATAATATCACATTGTGGGGACATTCATGCATCTTAGCAAGTAGATTGCAAATTTTAATTCAAATACTTGTATTATTTGCTTGCTTTGGTTGTGTTGTCATCAATCACCAAAAAGGGGGAGATTGTAAGGAAAATGGACCCCGGGCCATTTGGCTAATTGAGTTTTGGTGTTTGATGATTAACACAACCTGTGGACTAATATGTTTGCTAGTGTTTATAATTATAGTTCACAGGATGCGAAGAGAATTGGACCAAGGCAATGAGGATGCAACACCTCAAAAGAAGACATAAAAAGATGCATAGGAGTCCAATACGCAAGAACAAAAGAAGCCCGAAGAAATCAGCGAAGAAATCCAAGAAGTGGGCTGTCAGCCAGCGCCTGGTGGCGCACCGGACACTGATGTCCTGTGTGCACCGGACTGTCCGGTGTGGCACTGGACAGTCTGCGCAGAGAGGCCACAGACAGGCGCTCTCTAGCTATAGCATCGGACTGTCTGGTGTGCACTGGGCAGATGGCAATGGTCGGATCCAACGGTCGACTGCTACAGGCGCCAACGGTCGGCTGACGTGGCGTGCACCGGACACTGCACAGTAGATGTCCGGTGGTGCACCGGACTGTCCGGTGCACCCGACGACAGAAAGCTGCTGCTTTCTGTCCAACGGCTAGTTTGGGGTGTGGAGGCTATAAATACCACCCCAACCGACCATTCTCAAGTGTGAGAGCCCAAGCAACATACCAAGACACATAGTGCATATTTCCAAGAGCTCAAACACCCAAGTGCTTAATAGAATCACTCGGTGATTAGCGTAGGTGCTTTGCGAAGTGCTTAGGTTAGTTAGACCGCTTTAGCGCTTGCTCTAGGTGAACCCTAGTTAGTTGAGTGAGTTTTGTAAAACCACACAACCCCTCGGCTCTTGCGCGAGCCGTTGTAATTGTACCGAGTGGGGCGAGAGTCTTGCGAGACCGTGACAACCGAGTTTGTGTCACGGCCGCCACCGTGTACCGGAGGGAACGAGGCCCGCGGCGTTTCGGCCGGAAGCTCGATAGTGGAGATGGCGGGGAGCGTCCGAGAGGAGCCGGAAGCAGAGCACCACTTGCGCGTGGAGAAGGCCCGTGGCTCTCTACGGAGTTACTCGACCGTGGTGCTCGGCCCTCGCGTGGGCTTCCCTTTGCGTAGGGGCACCAACGAGGATTAGTCGGGACCTTGCGCGGTTCCGGATACCTCGGTAAAAATACCGGCGTCATCCACGAGAGTTTGCTTCTCTACTTAGCTCTTTACATTCCGCATTTATATTAAGCAATTAAGTTTCAATCTTGTAGTCATACTTATTTAGTGTAGATTGAAACTTAGCCTTTGCGGTAGAGATAGCAACACTTAGACAAAACCTAGATTGCACACTCTAGTTTGATTACTTGCATAGGTTTTGCTCTAGGGATTTAATTGTGGCCTAGTTTAGTAAAAGTTTTAGAAGTCCTAATTCACCCCCCCCTCTTAGGCGTCACCCGTTTCCTACAGGCGGTCCAGAGCTCACTTGGTGGGGTCCGAACCCTATCTAATGGCTTCAGGCTGCTTTACTTCGGGGGTCCGGGTCATGCGCATAGGGGTCCTATGTCTTCTGGGCCCGATGGCGTTGTCTCCGAGAACGCCACCTTAACTGCCCACAAGATACCCCTGAGGTTGTTCTCCGCGCGGCTAAGGATAGCCGCACAGGCATCGTGCCTTCATACCGTAGTAAGGGCTACCCCTAATCCAGGGTACCGACATACCTCCTTTCCAGATGGGGACACCAACCTAACTATCCTCTTGTCACAACTGACAGTGGCTTGATTTCTATGTAGCCAATTCATCCCTAGGATGACATCTAACCCTTGAGTTCCCATTACTACTAGGCTAGCGGGGAAGGCTATCTCCCTTATTTCAATCCTTAGATTCAGACATGTCCTATCGGACTGAACTTTTCCCCCAATTGAATTAACTCTCAAAGGTGGGATCATTGGTTCTATGGGGATGTTATGTGATTCTACCCAAGATGCAGAAACAAAAGAATGTGTGGCACCGGTATCAAATAATACTTTTGCTAGGTAGGATTCGACTGGAAACATACCTACTGCCATGTCATGAGCATCCTGGATTGCTTTGGCCTCTAGATAGTTCACCTTTCCATGGTTGTAGGCCTGACCACGGACTCCTGGTGCTTGATGTGGTGCTCCTTGTCTTGCTGGGGCATTGACTGCTGGCAGTTGCTGGGCTGCTTTCTTTGGACAATTCTTCGCCAGTGATTTTGTTCTCCACAGTAGAAGCATGTACGACCTCCTACTTGTGCTGGGGCTGCATGGCCATTCTGGTTGATTGCGGGGGTAGGAAGATGAGCTGCCTGGTTGTTCTGACGTTGGTACTGATTTCCTCCCGGCTGAGTGTTCTGACGATACTGCTACTGCTACTGAGGAAACTGCCTCTGGTACTGGTGCTGGTGCTGACGTTGATGCTGGAGCTGGTGGCCTTGCTTGAATTGCCGTGGCGAGTTGCCTGAGTAGCGGGGATGACTGCTACTCCCGGTCTGAGGTCCACCAATCTTGCGCTTCCTATCCTCCATCTCCCGATGCTTCCTTTCAGTCATGATTGCTCTATCTATCAAATGCTGGAAGGTGGGGAAAGTGTGGTTCATGAGCTGGTAATGGAGGGGATCAACCAATCCTCTCAGAAAGCCATACTGCCTCTTTGCATCCGTGTTGACGTCTTCTAGGGTGTAACATGACAGCTGCAGAAACTTATCCCTGTACTCACTGACGAACAGGGGACCTTGCTTCAGGGCGAGAAACTCCTCCTTCCTCACTATCATTAGTCCCTCAGGCACATGGTAGCGATGGAAGTTGTCCCTGAACTCCTCCCAAGTGATGGCTTCAGGGTTGGCATGGGTGGTGAGGTAAGACTCCCACCAAGACTGTGTTGCTCCCCTCAACTGTCGGGGACCATACAACACCTTCTCATGATCGTTGCACTGGGCAGTGTGTAACTCACGCTCCACAGTACGTAGCCAATCTTCTGCGTCCATGGGGTCAGCGGAGTGGGCAAAGACAGGGGGATGGCCCCTCATGAATTCTGCTCGCTTGTCTCTGGGCACTTGTGGCATCTGGACTTGCACTGGAGGCTAAGGTGGTGGTGGCTGCTGTTGAACCTGCTGCATTGCGGCTAATGTCTGACCAATTGCCTGAACTGCCTGGGTCTACATCAAGAACATCTGCTCAATGGTCATTGAGGGTGGTGGTGGCAACTGCTGCTGCTGGGCTGCATCCTCTTGAGGTGCCTGCTGTTCTGGCTGAGCTCTCCTCGCACCTCTGCGCCTGTTCTCAGACATCTGTAGGAATCACACACATATCAGATCTAACTCTGCAGTCTTTCAGCATAATAAAAGATATACGGAAATCTTCACAGCACTGAACAATTCATCATCTTCACTGACAACTTCCCAGATAAAGAGAAAAGTGGAAATAACTACCCAACTAAATAACTAACTTTATTAATAACTACACCAAGTTGTAGGGGATACCCACATCTTGATGACAATCATTATAAAGATCCAACTTCAGTACATGTCCATCATAACAAGCATCCAACATACGACAAGCAAACTAATTCGAACTAAGACTAACTAGACTAAGACACTAAAGTAAGCATTATTACAGATTCCGACTCCATAGATCTATGGATCTAAATCTATGTGGGTCCTGTAGTCTGGGGTACCATAGTTGAAGCGACCACGGGGCAGTGAACGGTAAGGGTGCTGAATCCCGATAGGGGTGGGAGAACCACCATCAAGATAGTGGCATGCCACGCATTCAGCACGCAATTCCGCAATCTCCGCCCAAACCTTGCCTAACTCATCAAGGGCGTGGTTCAACTCTGTGTTGAGCACGGTGACCAGATTGACCATGTTGTTCAGCCTGGGATTGCTCTCACCAACTGGCGAGACAATCACACCTCCAGCACTGCCGGTCAAACGATGAGGGTAGTACTTCAGGTCAAGGCCATCAGCTACCCCGCTGAACAACGAGCAATACTGAGAAAGTGCTCGTCATGCTGCATCTTGCATGGCTGCCTCGGCAGTGTCCCTCTCAGTGATAGAATAGTGCTCTGAAAAGGCCTCTACACCCCGGAGATCATCGTCTGGACGGTGCACCAAACAAGTAGCCTCCCACTGGTCCGGGTATAGTCCGCGACGATGCTGGTAGACTACACAATGGTACTTGATAGACCAGGTGTGTCAGTCGAAGGCCCGACACAACAAGGTATCGAGAGCATCGTGAAAGTGACACCCGCGAGCAGCGTCACGAGTGATGGGTCTAGCGATCCATCCCTCCGGCTTCGGCTCCTCCGAGAGCTCTGTGTCGTGGCTCGAACTGCCACCGGCGTCGTCATCGTCTCTGTCTCCGTCGGGGTCTCCTCCAGCAGCCGGGATGCCCTGAGGTGGTGCAGGGGGCATCTCTGGCTGAGGTGCAGGAGAGGGCGGCCTCTTAGACTCCACCTCCCGCTGAGGCGAGGGGGAAGAGTCCTGCTGCTCCTGCTCCTACTCCTGGCGTCGGCGCTCCTGCTCCTCGTGCAGGCGACGATGCAGTCTCTCCAGGTGACTAGAGTGACCTGACACCGTGCGACGCAGGGGATGCTCCGCTAGTCGAGAAGGCAAAAAGGGGATCACAGACTTACATGCAGTGCACCTGATACGGGCCATCTACAAAAGACATCGTAAGCACAAGAGTAAGAGTAGAACTATGAGACTAAGAAGTAAACAGAAAGAAAAGTGAGACAAAACTTTTTGAGATAAGTAAATAACATAGAGTTGGTCAAGATGACCAACTTTTGAAAAGACACTAAGATCAAGGTAAGAGTAGAGGTCTATAGTCCTTAGGTCGACCATTCCAGTCTAGGTTAGCGGTCCTACAGTCAGCAAGGTTCTGATACCACTTATGTCACACCTGATTTTTGGAAGGTAAACTGATTGCGGATCATGTACGTGCCAGGATCAGAAATCACGTACACAACGATTACATAATTGGACATCATCACACAATGCTTGAATTAAATAGCGAAAAGGTACTTAGTTACATCAAGATGTCTGAGACATCCATAGAGTCTAATACACATCTACAGTGTTCAACATTAAATCAAAGTGCGGAGTAACGAAACGTAGAATGCAAGCCTACACAGGCAGCTAACTGGGGGTTTGCCACTAAGATAAACTAGAACTCGTCGTATTCCTAGAACTCCTCGAAGTCATCCATGTTGCCAGCTTCACCTCCTGAACACTGAGAACAGTGGGGACAACCTGGGGTGGGGTGGTTTGTAAAGCAAGGGTGAGTACACTTCAACGTACTCAGCAAATGTCCCGTTTGGCTAAAGTGGACTAGCTATATGTGGAGTTTAAAGTTAAGCAGTTGCTTTTAGTTGGTCAAGTTTTATTACTATAAGTAGAGCCAAGTTTTAGTAATAACTCAGTTATTACCCAGAGGCACTCCCTCCAAAAGGAAATACCAGAGATCAGGATTATAATCACCATTGTTAATCATCATCATATAAGTAACCATTGTTCTTCTAATTGAAGAGGATCCCAAGGCTGCTCATAACCGCGAGCATGGCTGATATACTAGTTTCTAACACTCTGCAGAGGTTGCACACTTTACCCACAAGCCGTGATTTCCATTCTGCCCGAGGTTCTAGCCTCCCCGTAGATCACTACCAAGGTGACCTAGCAGGGTCTCACTACGTAGCCTTTACAAAGATTTCCTAGAGGACATAGCCGCCTGTTAGGTTTCTCTAGTTTGATAAACACAGTACATCTCCCCAAAGGAAGGGTGACTAACAAAACCAAATCAAAGAACCTCTGCAACCAGCCTCGGCGGAGCAAGTACTGTGCCCAGACCCCATTGACGGCCCTACAGTGAAGCCAACTACTCCTCTGGTTCCTCTAATTAATTAGCTAAGGGTGTCCCATTCCACCCTCATGGTTGCACTGTTATCCCGGGTTGTCACTCCCCAAACAGGTCCTTACGGAGAGGCACTCAGGAAAGAGCCTGAGCCCCCTAAAGTAATCACAAGGACCCCATCAGGATAACATCCTCGTATCATAAAAGATCACATCATGTTCATTGATTAAGTTTAAGCAATAGCATAAGCTAACCATGATTGACCCAAAAAGGTAAACAAGGTTAAGGGAAATACAAACTGGTCAATCCTTAAGTTTTAGTAATGTAATGTGGGACAGTGAATTATAAAGTATAGTAGGACATAGTAGGTCTGAGGATACTTGCCTTCACCAGGTTGTTGCTCAGGGAGGTCTCCAACAACACACTCAGGAACCTCAGACTGCTCGTTGTCTAAGTAAAGCGAGCATACATTCAATACATTTGGAAAAGTATAAATGAACAGCACATCAAACATTTACAATCATTGACACATAACTCAAAAAGGTATAGTATTAAGTGTTGGGGAATGATATCAAGTTACAAAGAAAATGGAGTAATCCTAATTGGGGAATTGATCACTCTCTAAATGTTTGGAACATAGCTCAAAAAGGTTAATTAGTGATTAAAACAGAGGAAAGCTAGAATTATAATATAAACTACTCTCATTTAGGAATTTGACTACCTTTTAGGTATTATCCATAATCACATTCCTAATTCTGTTTATGGTATTAAAGCCTAATGGTTAAGTCCAAAAAAATCCAAGTGATGCATAACACTAATCTCACAAGATTAAATGTACTTTATTCCTAGGGTTCTTCTTATATTTATTTCATTAAATAAATAAATATATACTTTAATTCTATATTCCAAGTGTAAAAAAATTAAAGTATGCAGATTATAGTTGACTATATTTTATTTGAACATAGGATAATCTTGTGAACATTTTGCAATTTGAACCACTAAATTTGGAGTTCATATGAAAAAGATATGAAATAAACAAGTTTTGAAGTTTGAAATATGAAATTAAGGCTAAATCTGTAATTAAATAAAAGTCCAGGGGCTATTCTAAAGAAACCAGGGACCTATGCGCTAAAACAGAGGACGGCGGGTTGATTTCCTAAAACCAGGGGGTTCTTAAGCAAAACGACCACGCGAAGGGGTACGGGGTAATCTCAGCCATCGGATCAAAAACCGACAACCCAGATTAGATCGCGCGGGCGCGCGGACGCGACTGACAAGCGGGGCTAGGGCGCCAGTGAGCCAGGGCGGGCTGACTAGCCGGGCCCAGGGGCAGGACGCGGGTGAGGGGGAGAGAGGAGAGACGGTTGGATCTGGATCGGACGGCTACGATTAGATCCGCTCGGGTTAGCTCTACATTGTCCGATCTCGGGCGGACGGCCGAGATCTAACGATAGGGGGGCGGACATGGGCGTGGTGGCGCCACTCGGTCCCACGGCGGGAACTCACCGGAGACGAGCAGACCGGCCACGGCGGGGCACCAGAGGCTTGGGGGTTGGCCTAGGCGCGCACAGGGGGATCTGGCGGACTCAGCCGAGGGCACCACGCCGGTTCGGGAGCACCAGAGGGCGCTGCACACGGCGAGGCAGGCTAACCGCGGCGTGGGGCAACTCTGGCGAGCAATTGCATGCTAATCAGTGCAGTACACAGGGAAATAGGGGCGCGGGGAGGTTGCTCTCCTTGAGGGGAAGCGCTGGAGGCACGGGGCAACGGCGGAGGCACAGGGACACGACGGGGCGACGGTGGCGGAGCTCTAGCTGCGCAAGAACCACTCCGGTGAGTGTGGACCGGACAGACCAGAGAGGGGGAGAGCACATCGAAGGGTGTCCAGAGTAGCTGACGGCAAGGCAAAGCTTACCGTGGCACTGGACGGGACACGGGCGCAACGGTGGCCATGGAACAGGCGGTGGACGTCGGCGGGCGGTGGCGGAGGTTCTCGGTTCGCGTGGGCAGAGCGAGAGAGAGGACGAGAGAGCTGGGCAGAGGGCGCAAATGGAAGAGGGGAGATGGGCGAGCAGGGCGCGGGGTTCAAAAGGGGCATGGGGGCTTGGTCGTGGCCGGAGAACGCGCGGTCGTGGGCGCGTCCACGACGGGGAGATCGTGGGCGGGAGGTTGAGGACGGCTGACAGGTAGGGACGGCGGGACAGAGAGAGGGAGAGAGAGGGCACGGCCGAGAGCAACGGCGCTGACAGGGTTGGCCCACGGGACAGAGAGAGAGGGAGAAAGGGGGCGCTCAGGGTTGCGCCGACAGGCAGGACCCGCCTGTCAGGCAGAGGGGGCGCGCGGGCGTGCGCAGACTAGGCTAAGTGGGCTGTCTTGGGCCGAATTCAGTTTTCCATTTTCTAGGGAATTTCTAATTGCTTTTCTATTTATTTTCTCTAGGGTTTTCAATTCAAATTCAAATCAAGTTTCAAATTCAAACCAAATCAAATATGTGCAACAATTCAAAGAATATTTAGGCTCAATATGATGCAACATTCCATGACTCATATGTTTTGGGCAAAATAAAATAAATAATCCCTCACTAATACAACTAACTCTAATTAAGAGAGAGAGAGGGAAACTAAAGTGAGATAGAGAAGAGTAACACCTGAATTTGGTGATCATAAGGAAGAAATTTTATACCCCCAAATTCAGGGTGTTACACCTATACTGTCTCCCGGACAACAAAGAGATATTCGTCTGCCGGGAGATGGCCAAAAGTATGGGATTTCCGAAGCTGAAAGTTGGCCTCTCCGCTATGTCGAAGGATGACCTTGCAGACAGCCTTGCATACAACAGTCTGAAGGTACAAAAGTTGAGAACTTAAAGTTTATAGACTTGGAAATAAAGTCTTTTATTCTCATGCTAATCCTTTGTCCTTTTTTGTAGGGCTTAATTCTTAGCAACGCCCTGAGGGCGCAGGAGAATGCAGAGGATGAGAGCTGCACGATAGCTCTTGGCAACCTTCGATCAGAAGTCATTAAGCTGAGAAACGAAGCCTTGGAGAAGGACAAAATTCTACTTTCATTGGTGGGTAAAGTGAAGGAAGATGAAGCGAAATTCAACGCTCAAACCGAAGCTCATAAAGCTGAAATTGAAGACCTTCAGAAAAAGCTTGTCGAAGCCAATGAAAACTTTGCACTTGCAAAAGCTAATCAAGAAATTAGTGAATGGTGGAAAACTAAGCTAGAGAAAAATGTTGAGGAGCTTCGCGAATCCAAGGAAAGGTGCTTCGAGAAATCCTTGGATTATGTGAAAAAATTGAAAACCAGCTTTGCCAAAGTAAGTGCTTATTCTTCCGAAGAGAACTTCATACGAGGCGACCCTGAGGGCATTATTGATTGGATAAGTGGGGAAGCCAAAACTTTTGAAGAAATCCTAAGGGATCATGGGGATATTTGTGCTTTCACTGGCGCTCGAGGAATTGCAGCAATTCTGGAGAAGGCTGGTTGCGACAACGTTAAAGCTGTGGCCCAGACTGAAGCCGCCTTCTGCACAGAAGACACGAGAGACCCTTCGGCGAAGCTACTCTGGTGGGCGGAAAATTTTATTCCGATGTCTGGGTGAACGGTAGCCGAGAATTGGCCAACGAAATTATAAACAAAAATGAAAAAGAAACCCATGACGCCCAAGAAGAAGCCAGGCGAGCCGAAGAGGCTGCCGAGCGCGCAAGGCGCATAGGTATTGCTCTTGAATTTTTAGCTTCGATGTTTGTTTTATGGCTTCATTCTGACAGTTTGCCTATTACAGCTGAACTCTCGCCGCTGTCCAAGCCGTACAACCCTCTAGTCGATCCCTTAATGAAAGAAGCTTTGGATGTAATGAGCGTCGCTAATTCTATTATCGACGATGTTGTCGATAAACTATTAAATGAAGCTGCAGAGAAAATTCTTAAAGAAGACTAAGCTTTTATTGTAATGATACAATGTAATATTTTACATATGCAACAATTGTGACACAATGTAACATTTGTGTGTGTTTATGTAATTTATTTCTTTGCGATGCATCAAATTTACACACATACCTTTTTTGAGCCATCGGCGAAAAAACACCTTTCCTTCTTTTCATGCTTCGTAAAGAAAGGAATCTCTCTTTTTTTATGGCGAGTCTGTTGTGTCACTGTTAACAGATTTCCCTGATAGAATCAAATTGGTCGAAGATTTGATTCGTGCCTCAGCACATTTTAGTTCGAATTATTACCGAAGGTCTACTTCGTGTTCAAAATTTTTGCTGCTGATGCAATATGATGTATGATGTAATGCTATGTGGAATGATGCGATGAGATGATGCAACATGATGTTTATGCCGAAGTCACACACCCACTTTGAAACACCCAAGACTCTGCATCCCCTTGGGGATGACTTTGGAGTCTTTAAGCTCTGCATCCCCTTAGGAACGACTTTGGAGCTTCTTTGCCTTATATTTCGGCGGTATCTAAGCTCTGCAACCACTTAGGAATGACTTTGGAGCTTCTTCACCTTCTATTTCAGTGGCATCTAAGCTCTGCATCCCCTTAGGAACGACTTTGGAGCTTCTTCGCCTTATATTTCGGCGGTATTTTGGCTCTGCATTCCCTTAGGAACGACTTTTGAGCTTTGGAACTTACTCTGCGCTCCCTTAGGAACGACTTTTGTAGCTTCGAAACTTAGTTTGTGCTCCCTTAGGAACGACTTTGGTAGCTTCAAAACTTACTCTGCGCTCCCTTAGGAATGACTTTTGTAGCTTCGAAACCTAGCCAGCGCTACTTTAGGAACGACTTTTGTAGCTTCGAAACTTACTCTGTGCTCCCTTAGGAACGACTTTGGTAGCTTCGAAACTTACTCTGCGCTCCCTTAGGAACGACTTTTGTAGCTTCGGAACGTTCTTAAAAGAAATCATTCCACTTTGACTGTATGAGCACTGTTATTTCATATCAGAATTCAGTCCTTCGTGAAATGTTTTTCATACAAGAAAAAATAAGATTGCAAAAAAGGGTACACCAGATGTAGGATATTCTTCAGTAAATGTGCTTGGATTCAGGCATAGTGCTATTGACTGTGCGAGCTTTGGACTCCTCCCGAAAGTCGTGCTGCTGTTGAGTGTGCTGGTGCCCTTCTGGCTGCTGGTTTCTATGACGGAACCTCCCAAGTAACTAGGCCCACCTACAGTTGTCTTTGTCCAACAGACATCAGACAACCCTGTAGATGTTCCTGGATTACTCGACAAGTTCGGTATCTTCTTCTTACCTTACCAGGAACGTTTCACCCGTCTTGCAGACATTACAGAACATCGGAGATATAGATATGCGGAAGCGATTACATAAACTTACATTTATTAAAAAGTAAGATCAAGTTGTTTATTACAGACCAGAACTATATAACGAGTGCAGACTAATATTATTACACATACCAAGGGAGGCAAAAACTCCTCCCGACAGTTATCACACAAAAAGTTCTAATGGAGGATCCTTTCCTCCCGCACTTCACTTATCTTCATTAGGAACCACCTTGGAGCAAAAGCAACAAAGGTTTGTCGCTTCCTCACCTAAAAACAATGGAGGGATAAACCCTGAGTATGGAATTACTCAGCAAGTCTTACCCGACTAAGGAAAAGACTCTCAAGGGTATGCTGGATAAATAGGAATCAAGGAGAGGCTTTAGCAAAAATCAACTTAGATACTTTTGCAGAAATAGCTTACTAAAGTGAGTCCTTACTTTCAACATTTTAACGCCGAATTAAGTATTAATAGACTCTGTTTGCCTCTAGTCTAATTTCATCATCTCATCAATACAACATCATTTTTATCCATAATGTTCACATCCTGACTTAGGTTGTAGGGAAGTGACCAAGTCTTCATAACCGCGAAGGTACGGCGATCCGAATCGATTATACTCAGCTGAGGATCTCCAATCACACGACATATGTAGCACTTAACCCTTGCATATGTCAACCCGCCACCGGGGTTCTTAAGACCAGATCAGGTTCACGCAAACCGAGAGCACAGATACACCACCGTCCAGCCTCTTGCCACGGTGGGTACACGCTACTCTCGCCACCGCTCCATGCCCATTTCGTGTTATCTTATTCTGGCCTTAGTCTGCCCAAGGCAAGGCTTACCCATGACGAGGCATGTGACCAGTTAAAGGGTCCTCGATCAGCACGCCTACATACGCATTCAATCCTTAATCAACCTGGGTAGAACATCACCTGTTCCTAACCCAAGTATCGATTTAAGTACTTCCATCCTTAGGATTGTTTCTGTTCCTTAGGATGAAAAGAGCATCACAGGGAACTTTGCAGTAAGATCCCACCATTGCTCCAAAAGAAAATATTCTTGCGGGTAGAAGTCATCCTTTCTCGAGCTAGGCTAAGGACAACCTCTATCCACAAGATCTAAGTAGGGCTAAGCATTTTTGTAAATCATATTTTTGATACTTCATCAGAAGTATCTATAAAGGTATGGATATCAAGGAAGGCAATGCATCAAAGGGTTTCAAGCAACTCCGATAACCTAATGCACATTTCACTAGACTTAAAGTGTGCAAAAAGTATTTATAAACACAAGGAAGGGGTTGCATGCACCGGGGCTTGCCTTCGTTCACAGGTGAGTCTAGCTCGGATCCACAAATATCAAAGTAGAAGCAGTTGCCTGCCTGAGAATCCGAGGGTGGTGGTGTCTTCTCTTCAGTGACTTCCACTTCTTCTTCGTGTTCTAACATAACCATATATATACATATATAAGAATGAATGCCATGTAATGCTCATGAGAGTGCGAAGACAATAAAGATTTATTATCTAAGTCTTGAATACAACTTTCCTTCACGGAACTCCGAGAACTTAGGGTTTCCGGAGTCAGTAAAGGAGTTCAAAGGGCAGGGGGGTTTTGGGGTTCTAGTTATCAAACATGGTCCAAATCAATTCAAACTCTACCCAAGGCTTCTAAATAATGTGGGGAGTTCATATAAAAATTTTGAACATTTTTGGGATTACCATTTATTTTTTTAAAAATCCAGAACTACTTCTTTAAGCTATTTTAAATGCCCTAAAATTTCCTGTTTAAACTAAAAATCATGAAACTATTTTTATTAAATACTAGGGAAAATAAGGAGTCTAGGAAAATTGGTTTCACAATTTTACCATTTTTCTATCATTTTCTATAATTGTTTTGGCTCTGGAATAAAAGAAAAAGAAAAAACCAGTGAATAGTTCTGGGTTGGTTTCGGCCCAAGCGGCCCAGTCAGAGGGGAAAAGCGCACGCGCCCGCGCCCGCGGGGCAGGTTTGCGCAGAGGTCCCCCAGAGTTTTGAATAACCCGAGAAAGTCTGAACACTATTCAAAACAGTCGCTGACACTTTACACAGGGGTCCCCCAACTTCTGTTTCCTCGCACTGGGAGGTCCCCGACGGCGTTCAAGCACGGCTGAGCTCCGGTGAGCACTTACGCCGGCCGATTGGGGCTATTACTGGCGCTCTCCGACGACTAACACCTAATTCATACCTTAATCGATGTTTCCCCTAACTTAATTTCACCAATCGCGCACTAAAACTCTCTGGCCACGGTGACCGAGAACATGGCGGCTGGATCGTCGCGTTCCCGACGATTGGTGGCGGTCCAATTCAATTGGGTGGGTCGGTGAGCATCACAGGCGCATAAGAATGCTTAGACAAGGGAGCAGAGGGGAAGAGCTGACCTGAGTTGGGCTGACCGCGGCGGGGTTGAGTTCTACGGTGGCGGAAACCGTGATTGGGGAAATGAGCAATTCTCAGTCACTGGTGGATAATCTGGTGCAAGGTTTGGTGCAACTGATGCGTAATTATCCTATGGAGTGGCGGGGACACTCAATTTATAGCGAGGGGAAGCGGTGGCCAGTGAATTCGGGGAGGACGCGCGGCGGCCGAAAATGAAGAAGAAGGCGGGCGCGGTGAATTCGTGTCCTGCGGCGTGGCAGGTCCCCGGCGACGATGGGACAACCTTAAGGTGTCACGGCGGTGCTGTAGAACGGCTAGGCCACGCGGCGCACGGCCGGGAGGCGACGGTTATCGGCGAGCTTATTGGTTTCAGCCGCAAAGCAGAAGGGGAGCCACGGTGAGTCACCGGAGTGACCTCTAGCTCACCGTCGGCGAGGATCCTTACCCCGCGATGTTATCAATCCACCCCGCACGCGAATCTTGATGCCGGCAACACGAATCACGGCGAGGGAGATCACCGGCGGTGGGATTCTTCTGCTGCGCTTGTTCTGATCTGTTGAGGGCACTGTACCATCAGAGATTCAGTTTTTGATGCCTGACAGAGCAAGTTGGAGCAGGATTTACTCTCAATTTCCAATGGCAACTCCACTCAAGCTCTGTAGCAAAATTGTAGAACTATAAACCAGCAACAATTCGGCTATAGGACTTGAACCCATTCGAGCACTAAATCAAGGTGGAATTCATACTCAAAGTTGGCTCTACTACTCTGAATGTCTGAATTTCAGACTGAATCAGCCTGACCACCAATCTTTAGGCTTAATTATTTCTGGATTCTTCTCAACAAGTGAACTTACAACCTTAAGCAAAGTTGTTCTTCTATAATTAGACTACAACTTTGATGTGGTGACCTAGGGCAAAATCTCTTTTGTTTAGAAGTTACAAGGTCACAAAGAGGAGCACAATACACTGAAATTCAGACTTATTCAAAAGAGTTCAAATGTGGCTCTTTTGCATATAAGTCCAAAACTCAGGGTTTGGCTTACAAATTCACATATAAGTGACCCAAATAACTTAAGACACTTATTTGACTTGGTTTTTGCACTTTAGTCCAAAAGTGGACTAATTTTGCACATAGGTCCCTAGGGTTTGGTTTTAGGGTTTTCCAGGGTTCCAATTAGGGTTTCTGGTATCCCAAGGGTATGAATGTGATTTAACTCTGCTTTTGGGGATATTTTATAACTCTTCCCCAAAGCCTTTGGGTTTTCTCATCTTGGGTTAAGTTTTACCCCCTTTGAGCCTTATTTAGGGTTAGGTTCCCTGTCCAGGGTCCTATTTGCAAAACACCCAAAAACTATACACTGGTTTGAAATTTTTACTTAGTGAATGCACTCTAGGTGTATCAAACATATGCAATGTCAATGCTTATGATGCCATGCTCAAATTTTAGTTATAGTAACACCAGTGGTGTTACATCCTTCCCCCCATAAAAGAATCTCGTCCCGAGATTTAAAGTCCTAGGGTGAGTAATGGAAAAGGAAATGTGTCACATTTTTATTCCCTTATTTCTGGTACAAGGCAGGGGTGGTGTGGGGGTTCACTCCTTTATTGCAATAACTATATACACTTTACAAATTACATGAGGCTAGAAAGCCTGGGAAATTCTTATTCAAAAAGTCTTGAGTTTCCCATGTAGCCTCTTCCTCAGAATGTTGGTTCCATTGTATCTTGTAGAACTTGAGAGTTTTTCTCCGGGTAACCCTGTCCTTTTGATCCAGAACTCGAATAGGATGTTCCGAGTATGTTAAATCTGGTTCCAGGACCACATCTATCACTTCAATGGTTCGATCGGGAACCCGAAGACACTTCTTTAATTGTGACACATGGAACACATTATGAATAGCAGACAATATTTCGGGTAACTGGAGTCGGTATGCCACTGGTCCACATTGCTCAAGTATAGGGAATGGACCAATGTACCGGGGTGCAAGCTTTCCTTTAACCCCGAAACGCGATACACCCTTCATTGGTGAAACTTTCAAGTAGACATAATCGCCCACCAGAAAGCATAAGGGTTGTCGTCGTCAGTCTGCATAACTCTTTTGTCGAGTCTGAGCTTTCTTCATATTATGAATAATTTTCTGAACCTTTTCTTCGGCCTCCTTCACCATATCAGGCCTAAAGAAGTACCTTTCTCCAGGTTCAGACCAATTTAGCGGAGTACGACATCGTCGTCCATATAGCGCTTCGAAGGGTGGCATCTTGATATGAAAACTCCGCTAAGGGTAAACATTCATCCCATTTCTGTGAGAAGTCCAGAACACATGCCCGCAGCATATCCTCAAGTATTTGATTGACCCTCTTAGTCTGTCCACTTGTTTGAGGATGATAAGCCGAACTGTGGAGCAATTTGGTACCCAAGGATTTATGAAGTTCTTCCCAAAATTTGGATACGAACTGAGGTCCACGATCCGACACTATAGTTTTTGGAATACCATGCAAACTGAGAATACGGGCAATGTATAATGCTGCATAAGTGGCCACTGTATATTTGGCCCTGACGGGTAAGAAGTGGGCAATCTTTGTGAGTCGATCAACGATAACCCAAATAGAATCATACCCTTTGGCCGTCCTGGGCAGTCCCACAATAAAGTCCATACTTATGTCTTCCCATTTCCATGTTGGGATCGGCAAAGATTGTAATGGACCAGCAGTTTTCATTTGTATGGCCTTGACACGTCTGCAAGTGTCACACTTAGCCACATAGCGTGCAATTTCGATCTTCATCTTTGTCCACCAGTAATGTTGCTTCAAGTCTTGGTACATCTTAGTGCTTCCGGGATGAATAGAATAGCGACTAAGATGTGCTTCATCAAGAATTTGCTGGCGGAGTTCTTCATTCTTTGACACTACTATGCGGTTTTTAAACCATATCACACCTTGATCGTCTTCCTTGAAACATTTGGCTGTTCCAGCCCTTATTTTCTCCCGTATGTGCTTCATACCCAAATTATCCTTTTGAGCATTAATTATCCTTTGCAAAATGATTGACTCAAGCTTTAGCTGATTCAGAGTCCCTTGTTGGATCATCCCCAGGTTTAACTTTTCCATCTCTTGACATAAAGTGTTGTCAGAGGTCTTCACCATAAGACAGTGGCAGGAAGCCTTACGGCTCAATGCATCTGCCACAACATTGGCTTTGCCTGGGTGATAATGGATCTCCAGTTCATAGTCCTTAATAAGCTCAAGCCATCGTCTTTGCCTCATATTTAATTCTGACTGGGTGAAGATGTACTTCAAACTTTTATGATCTGTATAAATATGACAGACATTTCCCAGCAGATAATGACGCCAAATTTTCAGGGCATGAACCACATCAGCTAGCTCCAGATCATGAGTTGGGTAATGCTCCTCATGTCGGCGCAACTGTCTTGAAGCATATGCAATTACTCGGCCCTCTTGCATTAATACACAACCGAGTCCACTACCAGACGCATCACAATATACATCAAAAGGCTTGTTGATGTCCGGTTGAGCCAATACCGGAGGAGTGGTTAATAATGTCTTCAATTGCTCAAAGGCTTCATTACACTTAGAAGACCAATTGAATTTAATGTCACTCTTCAATAAACTTGTGATTGGCTTCACAAGCTTAGAAAAATCTGGTATGAATCTGCGATAATATCTAGCTAGTCCAAGAAAACTCCGGACTTGGTGAACAGTGGTTGGGGGTTTCCACTCCAGAATATCTTTGACTTTGCTAGGATCTACCGCAATCCCTGTTGGTGACTTGTTCTCAAATGCTTCGGATTAAGAACAAGGCAACATAAAAAGTGTTAAATGATAAGGTCCTTCGTCCCTTGAAACGTTAATTTCCCTTCGGGATATAACGTGCTCCGGACGAAGGTTGTAAACAATATATCTTCGTAAGCACGATGAGTTATGACGAAGAACTTATACATGTCATAAAAAGTAATGTAAACATTTAAATTTTGTCACAATGTCATTTCTATTTTATTACTGTGTAAAAACAGAAATGACTTCAAATTACAAATGTACCTTCGGACTGCAGGAAGGCAAAAGTACAAGGATGACGCAAAAGCAAATGCCAAGTCAGCGTGAATAGTACGGGAGCACTATTCACCTATTTATAGGCACGGGACACAGCCCATGTGAAATTACATTCATGTCCATTACATTTGCTAATGACTTATGGAAATCTGTCAAGGTCCAAGTAGTCTTTTCATCTTTAAGTCGGTTCCCCTTTCTGCTATCGCGCCGAAGCCTTCCTGCGCACAGCTTCGGCTGTGCACCACCCTTCGTAAGGCTTGGTAATCAGCCCGTCCTCCATTTCAATCCCCCTTCGTCTGGTTCAGGCTTCGTCCTGACCGTACTTCGTGTTCGTAATTCTGAGTCCGAAGGTACCTGTTCATATAATCCACTTGGAAAACATTGTCAAATCATGTTTTTGAGGACCTTCGAAGGACGAAGGCCCCCAACAATCCCCTTGGCAGATAACACGTGCCCCAAAAATTGAATTTCCTCCAGCCAGAACGCGCACTTGCTGAACTTGGCATACAGCTGATGTTCCCTTAGGCGCGTCAATACAATCCGTAGATGTTGAGCATGCTCCTCTTCATTTTTAGAGTATATCAAGATATTGTCGATGAAGACTACCACGAACTTGTCCAACTCGGGCATGAACACCGAGTTCATCAAGTAAGTGAAATGAGCAGGAGCATTGGTTAACCCGAAAGACATTACCAGATATTCAAACAATCCGTACCGCGTAGTAAACGCGGTCTTTGGTATATCCTCGGGCCGGATACGGATTTGGTGATAGCCCGACCTGAGATCAATTTTGGAAAATACCCTCGCCCCAGTCAGTTGATCAAATAAGATGTCGATCCTTGGAAGAGGGTACTTGTTCTTGATGGTGACCTCATTTAGGGGTCGATAATCCACGCACATACGTAAGGTTTGATCCTTCTTTTTAACAAAAATGGCGGGGCAACCCCATGGAGACGAGCTTGGTCGGATGAACCCTTTATTCAGTAGATCTTGTAATTGAATCTTCAATTCTGCCAACTCATTAGGGGGCATACGGTACGATCTTCGAGAAATGGGAGCCGTACCGGGCTTTAACTCAATTACAAATTCTACATCTCTCTCAGGTGGTAGTCCAGGAAAATCTTCCGGAAATACATCTGGAAACTCACATACTACCGGAATATCCTTGATCTCCGGTACAATGGCTTCATAGATTCTACCAGAAGCTTTGGCTGGATTGGTTACGGGGATGGACAAAAGAATCTCTTCTTGATTATAGCTCAACCTGACGGTTCTCAGTTCAGTGTTGAGAATTGCCTTATGTTGAGTTAACCAATTCATACCCAAAATTACATCTATATCCTGGCCTCTCAGAACAATCATGTTAGCAGGAAAGTTCCGTCCGACCATTGTTACTGGCACTTGATAGGCCACTTCTCTAGTAAAAATGTGTCCCCCAGGTGAATGAATTTTAAATCCCTCTTTTGATTCATGGCATGCAATGTGATGTTGCTCCACAAATTTCTTGGTAATGAACGTATGCGAAGCACCAGAATCAAAAAGAATAATTGCAGGGTGACTGGCCACGAGAAACGTACCCATCATCACCGGTTCACCTTTCGGTGTAGTGGCCACTTGAGTATAGTATACCCGCCCCGTCTTCTTTGTATTCTTCCCCACAGTATTTCCCTTTGACTGAGCTGATTTCCCAGACCCTTGCTGAGCATTTGATTGATTCTGCTTGGGATATGGGCAATCCTTGATGAAATGTCCCGACTTGCCACAATTGAAACACCCGGTTGAAGAGCTGGGCAAAGCAGGGAATCGAGTGCCCGGGGCACCCGACTGATTTGGGGTAGTGGGGGTATTGTTGGGACGGATAATGATTGGCTGCTTGAAAGGGAATGAGGGTGGACGAGAAAAAGTGCGATTTTGGCTAGAAGGCCGGATCACAAACCGTTGCCTCTTCGCCTGGCCCTGATTAGGCTTCTCACCACCGAATCCCTTGTTCTTCCCGGAACCTGCGTATTTTGCTTCAACAGATAAGGCTGTGCTGACAGCCTTTCCATACGTGAGATCTATGCATGTGGCCATTTTTCTCTGCAATCGATCATTCAGACCCCTCATAAAGCAGTTCTTTTTCTTTAAATCAGTGTTCACCTGGTCGATTGTGTATTGTGACAGGTGATTAAACTTGTTGAGATACTGATTGACGGTATCTCCTCCTTGTTTCAGCTTCATGAACTCTTCCTGCTTCATATGCAGAACACCTTCCGGTATGTAGTGCTCGCGGAAGGCCACTTTAAACTCTTCCCATGTGACTTGATGGTCGGCAGGTTGAATAGCCACAAAATTTCCCCACCAGGTACTGGCAGGGCCACATAGTTGTTGTGCTGCGAATAACGGCTTCTGCGTCTCTGAACAGCGGAGAAGACCAAACTTTTGTTCAATAACCCGTATCCACTCATCAGCTTCCAACGGGTCCTCAGCCTTAACAAATAGTGGTGGACGGGTTTCAGAGAAATCCAGATAGGTGGTCTCACGGGGGCCTTGCTGATAACCCCTTCCACCCTGCTGCTGGAGTTGTTGGCCCGCCATTTCTCTAAGAAAGCGGGTATTGTCCGCAGTCGCGTTTACCAAGGCGGCAATCGCCTCGGCCAATGTGGGAGGAACCGGAGGTGGATTTGGGGTGACATCCCTTCCCCAGAAGTTCCTGCTGCATCCTGTCCTCGAGTCCTGGTAGGCATCTGAGGCAAAGAACATTTGAAATAAATATAAAATGCCAAAGAAACCTTCCATTTTACATTACTATCAAAAGTAATGATACAGACTCGATGTTACATAACAGGACACATTACCCATTACACAATAGTTCAACCTATTATACAACATACTACTTCTATTTCTACAATTACACTATTACTCCTGCTTCTGATTGCTCTTGGCAGCTTCATCGTCAGGTGTGGGAGACCATACGTCGACCAACCTCATAGAAGGAGGGGGCCTAAAAAGGTCTAACTCGCCACCAAGCGCTTCTCCCGCATTATGCGAGGGTCCGGCTTCAGACCTGACGGGATCCGCAGGGACATGTGGGTGTAATTGCGAATACAATACATGAACTTCGTCATGCAAAGTATTGCAATATACCTGCAAGTTGTCAATAGCAGCGCTAAGTTTGTTGACTCGTGCTCGAGCCTTCGCTTCCTTAGCCCAAGCTACCGAACGAGACTGCACTGCCCAATCAAGCGCCAAATCTCTGCCAGCAAGTTGATCTTGCAGGGTGCGGATGTAACTTCTTAATTCGTTTATTCGGTCTCCATCTGCAACCCATAAATTGGTCCTGCGTTGTAACTCTGCTTGAAGTTGATTCACGCGAGCTTCGAGATCTCCAATTGGGTCGTTACTCCCGCTACTGTTGTCTTCCTCCCGTGGGGCAAGTTGGTGTCGGGGTACACCAATAGGCCCAGTATGCTTTCGCGCCGTTTTCCTTGTACGCGGCGGCATTTTCTAAGGGGGAAAATTTATTAGTATAATTCTTAGCATGATGCATGAATAATTACAGAATCAACCTTAGTTGATTTAACCTTCTATACATCGCACTCTTCCTATCTGGTCTTTGAAATACACTCTTCAGAGATGCTTAGGTAAGAAGAGAAGAAATCTTCTAGATAAGTCTTTTTTGAAGATGCTACATAATATCTGTCAAGAAGGGCTACGCTCCGATACCAGCTGTGACGGAACCTCCCAAGTAACTAGGCCCACCTACAGTTGTCTTTGTCCAACAGACATCAGACAACCCTGTAGATGTTCCTGGATTACTCGACAAGTTCGGTATCTTCTTCTTACCTTACCAGGAACGTTTCACCCGTCTTGCAGACATTACAGAACATCGGAGATATAGATATGCGGAAGCGATTACATAAACTTACATTTATTAAAAAGTAAGATCAAGTTGTTTATTACAGACCAGAACTATATAACGAGTGCAGACTAATATTATTACACATACCAAGGGAGGCAAAAACTCCTCCCGACAGTTATCACACAAAAAGTTCTAATGGAGGATCCTTTCCTCCCGCACTTCACTCTTGCTTATCTTCATTAGGAACCACCTTGGAGCAAAAGCAACAAAGGTTTGTTGCTTCCTCACCTAAAAACAACGGAGGGATAAACCCTGAGTATGGAATTACTCAGCAAGTCTTACCCGACTAAGGATAAGACTCTCAAGGGTATGCTGGATAAATAGGAATCAAGGAGAGGCTTTAGCAAAAATCAACTTAGATACTTTTGCAGAAATAGCTTACTAAAGTGAGTCCTTACTTTCAACATTTTAACGCCGAATTAAGTATTAATAGACTCTGTTTGCCTCTAGTCTAATTTCATCATCTCATCAATACAACATCATTTTTATCCATAATGTTCACATCCTGACTTAGGATGTAGGGAAGTGACCAAGTCTTCATAACCGCGAAGGTACGGCGATCCGAATCGATTTTACTCAGCTGAGGATCTCCAATCACACGACATATGTAGCACTTAACCCTTGCATATGTCTACCCGCCACCGGGGTTCTTAAGACTAGATCAGGTTCACGCAAACCGAGAGCACAGATACACCACCGTCCAGCCTCTTGCCACGGTGGGTACACGCTACTCTTGCCACCACTCCACGCCCATTTCGTGTTATCTTATTCTGGCCTTAGTCTGCCCGAGGCAAGGCTTACCCATGACGAGGCATGTGACCAGTTAAAGGGTCCTCGATCAGCACGCCTACATACGCATTCAATCCTTAATCAACCTGGGTAGAACATCACCTGTTCCTAACCCAAGTCTCGATTTAAGTACTTCCATCCTTAGGATTGTTTCTGTTCCTTAGGATGAAAAGAGCATCACAGGGAACTTTGCAGTAAGATCCCACCATTGCTCCAAAAGAAAATATTCTTGCGGGTAGAAGTCATCCTTTCTCGAGCTAGGCTAAGGACAACCTCTATCCACAAGATCTAAGCAGGGCTAAGCATTTTTGTAAATCATATTTTTGATACTTCATCAGAAGTATATATAAAGGTATGGATATCAAGGAAGGCAATGCATCAAAGGGTTTCAAGCAACTCCGATAACCTAATGCACATTTCACTAGACTTAAAGTGTGCAAAAAGTATTTAAAAACACAAGGAAGGGGTTGCATGCACCGGGGCTTGCCTTCGTTCACAGGTGAGTCTGGCTCGGATCCACAAATATCAAAGTAGAAGCAGTTGCCTGCCTGAGAATCCGAGGGTGGTGGTGTCTTCTCTTCAGTGACTTCCACTTCTTCTTCGTGTTCTAACATAACCATATATATACATATATAAGAATGAATGCCATGTAATGCTCATGAGATTGCGAAGACAATAAAGATTTATTATCTAAGTCTTGAATACAACTTTCCTTCACGGAACTCCGAGAACTTAGGGTTTCCGGAGTCAGTAAAGGAGTTCAAAGGGCAGGGGGGTTTTGGGGTTCTAGTTATCAAACATGGTCCAAATTAATTCAAACTCTACCCAAGGCTTCTAAATAATGTGGGGAGTTCATATAAAAATTTTGAACATTTTTGGGATTACCATTTATTTTTTTAAAAAATCCAGAACTACTTCTTTAAGCTATTTTAAATGCCCTAAAATTTCCTGTTTAAACTAAAAATCATGAAACTATTTTTATTAAATACTAGGGAAAATAAGGAGTCTAGGAAAATTGGTTTCACAATTTTACCATTTTTCTATCATTTTCTATAATTGTTTTGGCTCTGGAATAAAAGAAAAAGAAAAAACCAGTGAATAGTTCTGGGTTGGTTTCGGCCCAAGCGGCCCAGTCAGAGGGGAAAAGCGCGCGCGCCCGCGCCCGCGGGGCAGGTTTGCGCAGAGGTCCCCCAGAGTTTTGAATAACCCGAGAAAGTCCGAACACTATTCAAAACAGTCGCTGACACTTTACACAGGGGTCCCCCAACTTCTGTTTCCTCGCACTGGGAGGTCCCCGACGGCGTTCAAGCACGGCTGAGCTCCGGCGAGCACTTACGCCGGCCGATTGGGGCTATTACTGGCGCTCTCCGACGACTAACACCTAATTCATACCTTAATCGATGTTCCCCTAACTTAATTTCACCAATCGCGCACTAAAACTCTCTGGCCACGGTGACCGAGAACATGGCGGCTGGATCGTCGCGTTCCCGACGATTGGTGGCGGTCCAATTCAATTGGGTGGGTCGGTGAGCATGACAGGCGCATAAGAATGCTTAGACAAGGGAGCAGAGGGGAAGAGCTGACCTGAGTTGGGCTGACCGCGGCGGGGTTGAGTTCTACGGTGGCGGAAACCGTGATTGGGGAAATGAGCAATTCTCAGTCACTGGTGGATAATCCGGTGCAAGGTTTGGTGCAACTGATGTGTAATTATCCTACGGAGTGGCGGGGACACTCAATTTATAGCGAGGGGAAGTGGTGGCCAGTGAATTCGGGGAGGACGCGCGGCGGCCGGAAATGAAGAAGAAGGCGGGCGCGGTGAATTCGTGTCCCGCGGCGTGGCAGGCTCCCCGGCGACGATGGGACAACCTTAAGGTGTCACGGCGGTGCTGTAGAACGGCTAGGCCACGCGGCGCACGGCCGGGAGGCGGCGGTTACCGGCGAGCTTATCGGTTTCAGCCGCAAAGCAGAAGGGGAGCCACGGTGAGTCACCAGAGTGACCTCCAGCTCACCGTCGGCGAGGATCCTTACCCCGCGATGTTATCAATCCACCCCGCACGTGAATATTGATGCTGGCGACACGAATCACGGTGAGGGAGATCACCGGCGGTGGGATTCTTCTACTGCGCTTGTTCTGATCCATTGAGGGCACTGTACCATCAGAGATTCAGTTTTTGATGCCTAACAGAGCAAGTTGGAGCAGGATTTACTCTCAATTTCCAATGGCAACTCCACTCAAGCTCTGTAGAAAAATTGTAGAACTATAAACCAGCAACAATTCGGCTATAGGACTTGAACCCATTCGAGCAATAAATCAAGGTGGAATTCATACTCAAAGTTGGCTCTACTACTCTGAATGTCTGAATTTCAGACTGAATCAGCCTGACCACCAATCTTTAGGCTTAATTATCTCTGGATTCTTCTCAACAAGTGAACTTACAACCTTAAGCAAAGTTGTTCTTCTATAATTAGACTACAACTTTGATGTGGTGACCTAGGGCAAAATCTCTTTTGTTTAGATGTTACAAGGTCACAAAGAGGAGCACAATACACTGAAATTCAGACTTATTCAAAAGAGTTCAAATGTGGCTCTTTTGCAAATAAGTCCAAAACTCAGGGTTTGGCTTACAAATTCACATATAAGTGACCCAAATAACTTAAGACACTTATTTGACTTGGTTTTTGCACTTTAGTCCAAAAGTGGACTGATTTTGCACATAGGTCCCTAGGGTTTGGTTTTAGGGTTTTCCAGGGTTCCAATTAGGGTTTCTGCTATCCCAAGGGTATGAATGTGATTTAACTCTGCTTTTGGGGATATTTTATAACTCTTCCCCAAAGACTTTGGGTTTTCTCATCTTGGGTTAAGTTTTACCCCCTTTGAGCCTTATTTAGGGTTAGGTTCCCTGTCCAGGGTCCTATTTGCAAAACACCCAAAAACAATACACTGGTTTGAAATTTTTACCTAGTGAATGCACTATAGGTGTATCAAACATATGCAATGTCAATGCTTATGATGCCATGCTCAAATTTTAGTTATAGTAACACCAGGGGTGTTAGAGTTTCGGGTTAGAGCAGGTGGTAGCGGTGGTGGTGGTGGAAGCTGGGCCCAGGAAGCTTGAGAGTGGCTTGCCGAAGCGATAGAGGTCGTAGGCTGTTGATTACCTACGTATTTTGGGACGTAGGGAGAATAACATGAAGCAGTATGTAGGACCTACTTCGGCTGATTCTGCCGTGTCTCAGCTTCGACAATCTCTTTTTGCTTCTGAATTGTGATTTGGCATGTTCTTGTGGTATGGCCCTTGTTTTCATTGTAGAATAAGTAATACAGTCTTCTGGGCTGATCTCCGTACCTCATCCGAACTCTGCCCCTTGGGGCTGGTGGCCTGAAGGAGCTTTGCTGTGACCCCGAAGACTGGGAGCTGTGTTGCTGCCTTTGAGGTTGATTTCCTCTATCATCACTTGAGTTGGAATTATGGATCGATCTGACATGTCTTGGGTGAATTCTTCCTCTGAAGCCCCTGGTCATCTCAGAAAACATGTATGCTTCTTCCCTTCTTTGGCGGAAATCATTATCAGCCCGGATGTACTCATCCATCTTTAGAACAAGCTTCTCCAGGGTTTGTGGGGGTTTCCTGGCAAAATACTGAGCCGTAGGTCCTGGCCGAAGCCCTTTGATCATGGCCTCAATGACAATTTCATTGGACACTGTAGGCGCTTGTGCTCTTAGACGCAGGAACCTTTCGACATACGCCTGAAGGTACTCCTCATGGTCCTGCGTGCACTAAAACAAAGCCTGAGCAGTGACTGGCTTCGTCTGAAAGCCTTGGAAGCTAGTAATTAGCATATCCTTGAGCTTCTGCCATGATGTGATTGTCCCTGGTCGGAGAGAAGAGTACCATGTCTGGGCCACACTTCGGACTGCCATGACGAAGGATTTCGCCATGACTGCAGTATTGCCTCCATATGAAGATATGGTGGCTTCATAGCTCATCAAAAACTGCTTAGGATCTGAGTGTCCATCATACATAGGAAGCTGAGGTGGCTTGTATGATGGGGGCAATGGAGTAGCCTGCAGCTCTGCTGCCAAAGGAGAAGCATCATCAAAAGTAAAGTTACCATGATGAAAGTCATCGTACCATTCATCGTCATTGAATGAACTCTCTTGTCGAAGCTCCCTGTGCCGAGGCCTTCGGTCCTGGTCATCTTGAGTAAGATGACGCATTTCCTCAGCAGCTTCATCAATCTTCTTCTGTAAATCGGCCAAGTGGGCCATCTTCTCCTTCTTCCTTTGTACCTACTGGTGAATGATTTCTAGGTCCCTGATCTCCTGGTCCAGCTCCTCCTCCTGAAGTGTTGGGCTAGTAGCCTTCCTCTTCTGGCTCCTAGCTTCGCTTAGCGTCTCCTGATTAATGTCCAGTGGCTGCAATACAACCCCTAGCGCTGCTGTCTTCTTCAGCGGCATGACGAAGGTCGATGCTTGCCGAAGGTGGTCGAATGAGTTCACCGGAGGTGGGCGCCAATGTTGGCCACTTGTTCTCAAATGCTATGAGTTAAGAACAAGGCAACACAAATGTTAATGGTTAAATACCTTCGTCCTTCGAAACATTATCTCCCTTAGGATATAATGATCTTCAGACGAAGGTTATGAAGAACAAACCTTCATCATCTCGATATATGATAATGGAAAGCAAGAACACACGGGACATATAAAGAACATGAATGATCATATCAAATCATTAGATTATTTATATTTTCATTATATGATTATAAACAAACATTAAGGATATTGAATTACATTTGTACCTTCGGCTTGACAGAGGGTAAGAATCCAAGAGTGACGTGCTAGTGATTACAAGTCAGCGTGAACAGTACGGTGTTACTGTTCATCTATTTATAGGCACAGGACGCAGCCTATGTAAAATTACACTTATGTCCCTGACATTTATTATTAGCTAAAAAGTAAGTTGTCGAGGGCTAAGCTGGCTTTTTCCCTTTAAGTCGGTTTCATTCCCCATCGTCGTCTTTACGCTGGGCCGAAGCTCCTTCGTCCATAGCTTCGGAACTGGTTCATCCTTCTTCCAGGTTGCACCTTTCAAATCATGTACACCTTCATCTCAAAGCCGAAGCTTCCTGTGATAGTATATTATACTGGAAAGCATGTTAGTCGTGTTTTTGAGGACCTTCAGAAGACGAAGGCCCCCAACAATATGCTACTACAACTCAATCCAATTTGGTAAAGAAGTATCACTCTTATCAAGGATTGCAGCTTTCATTATTAAAGTAGCATAATTACTAGATTCTCCTGTTATAAGCTTATTTGATAATCTAGTGCATATGTTGTTCATTTGATAACATCTGTTATATTTTTATCATTGAATAGCTTCAATTGATACTTATTTTGCTTAGTGCTTCATGTACTATCAATTGATGTCTCTCTTATGTATGCACTAAGTTAACTTAAGAATTTAGGATAAGACATATGCAATTAAGTGATTTGCTTGATATTTGATAGTAGTGACTTGTTTAAAGAAAAGGATCACTTGGCATTTAAGGCCAAAATATGTATTCCTCTCTAGGCACATACTTGGGAGGATCAATCTATATTGTAGAAATATTATAAAGCTTAAATGACATATCTTTTGATCATATATATCTCTTTCAGTTGGTACTTGATTTTAATTCATATTTTTGCTTATACCAAGGTTCAATGTGGAGAACTTGCATCCTAGGACCTCACAAATCCTAAGTGCATTCATCTTACAAGTTTTCATCACTTGTATGCACAAGTTTAGGGGGAGCAATTCGCTACACATTAAATCCTTGAGACTAACCATTCTTTAAGTATATGTTGTGCTTAGTCTCTAATTAGTATCAAAGGGATTTATGGTTTAGGGTTTAGGGTTCAGAAAATAGGGTGGTGGTGGTGGAAGTACTCCCTTTGCTTAAATGGAGTTTCGAGCAAAGGGAGTACTTCCACTTCACATTCGTTCAGTATCAAACACCCTTGCTCAAACTAATCTACTTCAATTCCATATCTATATTAAATAGGCCCCAAAATTTCTTCATTTTTGGTGCTTAATGCCAAACGGGGCGAAAGTATTAGGCCAAAGCAAAAGGTCCGTACCACCACCACCCTATTTTCTGAAAATGTTTTAAACTGTTTCTTCAGGGGGAGTTTTTTAAATGGCCAAAGGAAAAGCATTTGAAAAAGGGGAGCATCTTTAAATCTTAGAAATGCTCTTAAAATTTCATTCTTGTACATTAGGCCATATGTAAATAACTTTGAAAAGATTTTATCAAAAGTTTGCAAAAAAAACCATTACATGTGGTGCAAATGTAGTCCAAAATTACAATCATGTCAATATCACTCATATGCACTTAGAACTGCTTTCATTTTAGTAGCTTAAGAACACTTGACCAATTGCAAATTAGTTACAATTTCATACTTCATATTTGCTTTGGTATTTATTGGCATCAATCACAAAAAGGGGGAGATTGAGAGGGAAATAGCCTTAAACCATTTCTTATATTGAATTTGGTTCTTGATGACCATCAAAACCATTCGGAGTAACTAGTTTGCTTGATCTTTGATTCATAGGTTCATAAGTTCAACATTTTAGTCTCTAAGTCACAATCAGCTCAGATCCAACCAAATAGGGGTAAAACGTGGAATAGATGAACTATCAATTGTTCTACTCTTTGGATAAGTTTTAAATACCCCAAGGAACATATTCAACACTTCGAGAGAGGTTGGAAAGCTCGAAATCAACATCTCACTATTTTGGAGCTAGTTTGAACAAAAGAAGAAATATGAGTTAAAGAATCAAAATTTTCATGGTCCATGACTTAGACTAGATGGAAAGCCACTTGAGATATTTTTCTAAGTCAGAGGATCTCTATCAAGTTTAGCCAAAGCAACTTGAAGAAAACTATTCAAAGATCAACGACAAGTCAAAAACTCAAGTTCTGAAATCGCCAAGTGCGGACCGTCTGACCCTTCTGGCGGACCGCTCGCTACACCACTATGACTTCGGACAAGAACTAAATCGTGGACAATCCAACTATACAGCGTGTACCATCCGGCTATAATTCTCGGACCGTTCACACGTGAAGATCTGGTTCAGCCCAAAGGTGACAAGTCTGCATATCATCACCAAGGAAATACAGTTGTTGATCTAGTCGTTGTTCTGTTAGGCGTATCCATTGAGATGTCAGAACCGACCGTCGGAGGGTCGCGGACCGTCCGGGTCCTAGCCACGGACCGTCCGCAAGTGTAGTTTCTGGTAGATGCGCCACAACGGCTATATCAGTGGTTGAGGGCTATAAAACCACCCTGTAATACTCAAAAGTGTAATAAAAGTGGATAGAGGTAAACTCATTAGTTTGTGGCCTCTACTATTCATTGCATGTGATCAACACTAGTTAAAAGTGGGGATTAAATAACCAATAACACCTAAATGAACCATGCATCATGCTGAGTTTTTACTTGATTGTGCATTTATGAATAATAAAATAAAGGTGGTGTTAACAATATATTAATGTATTAAAGGACACATGGAATTTAAACCCTAACTTGGAAAGCAAAATTCTAAAGAAATGTGGAGAAGGGGGGAAAAGTATTAGCCATCACCAAATAAAAATTTCTTAAAAATAAATCAATTTATCTCATGTCATACTCAAGGGGGATATTTAATTGGAGACAAGTTTGTCACAGAAATCGAAGTTAAATTCAAATTGGAGTTTGAATTGGGAAAGGGAGAAAAGAAAATATAAAATAAAAAGGAAAAAGGCCAAAACTCGGTTTGGGCTGGCAGCTAACCATTTCAGCCCATTTGCCCTAACACACCCGCACAGCCCACCCCACAACTCTGCGCTGACGGCCTGGTCCCACTGGACAGCCATGGCCTAGCCCTTCTTTCAATGACATGGTGGCCCACTTCGCAGCGAACTGCATTCGCGCGCCCGCGCTTCCCAATCGGCTTACAGGCGGGCCTGATCTGGCAGCCCTTGCGCGGTAGCTTCCCCCCCCGTCCCGGTGTCTCTGCCGCACGGGCCCCATACGTTAGTGGCTCGGGGAATCGTCCTCGCGCGTGTGGACTCCGTCCGCCCCCCTGTCAACCATAGCTCCGAGCATGGCGGGCCAAGCTCCGGGGTCTTCTCCACGCACGACTACCCGTCCATAAAGACCCGCGCGCAGCGCTTCCCGTGACCTGTTTCCCCCCTGCTATCCTCTTGCGCGATCTCTTTTCCCCAAGACCAGACCGACGCCGCCGTAGGGATTCCGTTGCGTCGTCGGTATTCTGCGCTCGGTGTGTGGCCGAGGGGGTCGCCAACGTCCGTGGAAGCCGCCCGTTAGAGTCGGGCACTTGTGATGTGCGGCGAATTGCTCGTCGTCGTGCAAGTTGTGCACTGAGTCGCACTTCGCCGAGGGGAGTGCTGGTTCATCCGACACTCGCGGTATGCATACCATCCCCGTGTTCGTCGTGCATGTGTCTCCGTATTTCCTCAAACGCTCTAGGGTTTAGTGCCGGGGAGGGGCGAAATGCATGTCGCCGGCGATGTTCACCGCAATCCGGTGGTGGCACTGCCGCGCGGGGTGCTCGCCAATGGGGAGTGGCGCTCATCCATTGGATCGATCCCCTACGGCTGGGATTAGATGCCCCCTGTTGCGTTGTCCGGGCATTCAATGGCCGTGGATGTTAGATCCAACGGTGGGAGGCGAGCCTGGGTTTCATTAAATACTAGTCGTTGGATCTAGATCCAATAGTCCGTGTAGCATACCGAATCATGAGATCTGGAATCTAATCTATGGCATCGGTTGTTGATCCAACGGCCGTAGCCGGCCGGTACCGCTTCGCTGGCCATTTCACTAAAGAGCCCTCCCATTTTTAGGATTTTGAACCCGCAGTCCACTCGGGTGTTCCTCTGAGTCTGAGGAATTCTTACACCGAGACCCCTGCGTTTTCCAGGAAATGAGGCCCAGTCCAGTCAACTCGAAATTCAGATAAAAATAAAATAGAAATAGATTTTTAATATATAGAACTTGTTTAATTTGTAGAAAATTCATATTAACTCCAAATTGGTCCATTCCAGTTCCTAATTTTTTGTAATATTATTCTCTATCAAATAGTACCACTGTTTTTGCATGAAATACACATTAAAATTTATCTAGTACTTAATCATGTATTAAATACACAAAACCTTGGAAAATTCATAACTTAAAATCTATAACTCCAAAATTAGTGATTCCAGTTCCTATGATTCTATTTTAATGTCTAGATTTTTACTGTGTATTTTATTCACATGTTTGGTGTAATGTTAATTTTTGCTATACTATGTATGTATTGTGTTGATGCGAGTAGACGAGCAAGTGACCGAGGATCTTGGTGAGCAGCAGATAGGAGTAGCTGAGCAGGAGCTCATTGAAGGCAAGTTGTGCCCTTGATCACCTCTTTTACCCATTCATGTTCTTATTTTTCATAATGATCTGAATAGGATAATTTTGATGGGACCCAATAGGTTACCCTAGATTTTGACTATCTTTATACCTTGTTTCACCACTGGTTTTACTACTAAAGTTTTGGGTAGTTCATGCTATTGCTTTATGTGGATTTGGGTATAGAGATATTCATCACTCATTTTTATACTTGTTATTATCTGTTCATTATTTTATGTTCTTGATAAGATCATTATGTTAATGGGAACATGGAGAACCACCCGGGAAAACAGTGCTACCACAAGGGTTTAATGGGACGCCCTTGGCTGATTAACTAGGAAAGCTAGTGGAGGGCTACCTTACCCGAAAGGGGCAAGAGCAGTAGGGGAGTGGTCAGTGTAGGGAGGTCCTTGGTTGATTTTGCTGCGATGGCGGTCGGGCAAGAACCCTGCACTGGAGCTTCCTATAAACTGTAGCGAGTAGTCTGAAGCTAGTGGAACTTTGTAAAGGCCTCGTAGTGGTACCCTGCCTCGCTTCCTTGGTAGAGGTGTATGGGGTCTGATCAACTCCGTGGCAAATGGGTAACACGACTTGTGGGTAAAGATGCGCAACCTCTGCAGAGTGTAAAACTGGTATACTAGCCGTGCTCACGGTCATGAGCGGCTCGGACACTCACATGATTAATATATGGAACTTAAACTTAATTTGTCATCTCATTGCATTTGGGATTATTTTATTATTACTTTTACTTATTATTACTATGGTTTGGTATTTACTTTCACTTAGTAACTGCTAATAAAATTTTGACCAACTTATAAAAGCAATGCTCGGCTTCAACCTTTAATCCATTGATCAGCCTTACACTTCATGAACTCCCCACCTTTGGTGAGTTCATGCCACATTATTCCCCACAACTTGTTGAGCGATGAACATGTGTGAGCTCACTCTTGCTGTCTCACACCCCCCCACAGGAGAAGAACAGGTGGTCGAAGAGGAGCCGCCTAACACCGAGGCTTTCGACTTGATCTAGGTGGCGTTTCTCAGTTGACATTGGCGCCGACGGTCCTTAGTTCGTTTTATATTTATTATTTTATTTTGTAACAAGTCTTCCGCTATGTAATAAATACTCTGATGTTTTATGACATTTATCTCTATACACTCTTGTCGGGGACCATAACTAGGGGTACCCTCAAGACCCCTAAATCTCAGCTGGTAACCCCCATCAGCACAAAGCTGCAAAGCCTGATGGGTGCGATTAAGTCAAAGATCGGTCCATTCAAGGGACACGATCGTGCCCCACCCGAGCCTAGCCTCGAGCAAGGGAAGCCGACCCCGGAGAACCTACGTCTCGCCCGAGGACCCCCCTCCAGCAACGGGCACACTATCGGCTCGCTCAAGGCCCAGTCTTCACCGAGAAGCAACCTTGGCCACACCGCCACGCCGACCGACCAAATCGCAGGGGCATTTAATGCAAAGGTGGCCTGACACCTTTATCCTGACGCACGCCCTCCAGTCGACAGAGCCGAAGTGACCGCAGTCACTTCGCCGCTCTACTGACCGGTCTGACAAGAGGACAGCGCCGCCTGTGCCGCTCCGACTGCTGAGCCACCCGACAGAGTGAGGCTGACATCAGCCAAGGCCGGCCTCCGGCGTCATAGGAAACTCCGCCTCGCCCGACCCCAGGGCTCGGACTCGGGCTCAGCCCCGGAAGACGGCGAACTCCGCTCCGCCCGACCCAGGGCTCGGACTTGGGCTCAGCCCTAGAAGACGGCAAACTCCGCTCCGCCGGACCTAGGGCTCGGACTCGGGCTCAGCCCCTGAAGACGGCGAACTCCGCTCCGCCCGACCCAGGGCTCGGACATGGGCTCAACCCCGGAAGATGGCGAACTCCGCTCCGCCCGCCCCAGGGTTCGGACTCAGGCTCAGCCCCGGAAGATGGTGAACTCCGCCTCGCCCGACCCTAGGGCTCGGACATGGGCTCAACCCCGGAAGACGACGAACTCTGCCTCGCCCGACCCGGGGGCTCGACCTCGACCTCGACCTCGGAGGAGCCTCCACCTCACCCAGCCTAAGGCACGGACCGACCACGTCAACAGGAAGCGCCATCATTACCCTACCCTGAGCTGACTCGGGCTACGGGGAACCAGACCGGCGTCCTATCTGGCTCGCTCCACCATGCGAGTAATGATGGTGCCCCGCATGCCCTGTGACGACGACGGCTCTCGGCCCCCTTACGGAAGCAAGAGGACGTCAGCAAGGACTCGACAGCCCCAACAGCTGTCCTCCCGCCAGGCTCCAGCACTCCTCCGACGGCCACGACACCACGCGAACTGGGTGCCAAGACCTCTCCGGCTGCCACGATGGCATGTACTTAGGGCGCTAGCTCTCCACCGCTAGACACGTTAGCACATTGCTACACTCCCCATTGTACACCTGGATCCTCTCCTTACGCCTATAAAAGGGAGGACCAGGGCCCTCTTACAGAAGGTTGGCCCGCGCAGAGAAGGACGGGACGGCGCTCGCGCAAGGCCGCTCGCTCCCACTCCCGCGTGGACGCTTGTATCCCCCTACTACAAGCGCACCCGACTCAGGCGCGGGGCTAACACGAAGGCCGCGGGATCCACTCTCTCACGCCTACCTCCCTCCGGCTGCTTCCTTTCCCCCCTTCGCGTTCCGCCTCGCGTCGACCCATCTGGGCTGGGGCACGCGGCGACAATTCACTCGTCGGTCCAGGGACCCCCCGGGTTTCGAAACACCGACAGTTGGCGCGCCAGGTAGGGGCCTGCTGCGTGTTGACGAACAGCTTCCCGTCAAGCTCCAGATGGGCAGTCTCCAGCAACCTTTTCGGCCCGAGGCGGTGCTCTGTTTCGGGAATCTTGAGTTCATGTCCCTCGACGGCAGCTATGACATGATACTCCTTCCCCCGCCGCGCGACAGCGACAATGGCGGTCGACAACCCACTCGCCGGCGGGGAAATCGACGACGCCTTCCCCACGTGGTGGAAGGACGACATTCGGGCTTGTCCCGTCCCCTCCCCCGCCGACGGAGGAGGAGGCGGGGCAACCAAGGCCAAGTGGGAAGCGGCACCTTGTTGGCTATCGAGCGAGTCGACGGCGCCGGTACCCCAAAGGAGGGCGCGTCGGGCATCGATCTCGCGTCTGAGACGAAGACGAGCGCCGCCTCCCCGCAACACGCCAATCTCAAGCAAACACACGACGCCAGCACGCTCGTGAAGGACTTGCTGGGCGTCACCCTCGTACCTGAGACAACGGTGCAGTCAGTCCCAGACACGACCTCGTCACTGCTCGTCGACCGAAAGGTACCGACCGATTCCCATCTCGCGTCTTTTGGATTCGGCCTCGACCCACCAAGCGACTCTGCTTCGGTGAGTACTCTCATAGAGGCGAGTCCAAACCCTCTGGGGTATCGTGTGCGGTCACCCTGGGACCAACTGATGGCCGACTCGACCTACGAGCCCTCGGGGTCCGAGGAAGATGGCGAGCCCGACCTCTGCTGGGATTTCTCTGGACATGGTAACCCCAGTGCCGTGCGGGACTTCATGACCGCATGTGACTACTGCCTTTCCGACTGTTCCGACGGCAGCCGCGGCCACGACAACGAGGACCGCGGCCCAAGTCGTGAATGTTTCCACGTCGATCTAGGGGATCCCGGCGAAGGCAACCATCTTGGTATGCCGGAAAACGGTGATCCCCCTAGGCCCGTGCCTCGCGTTGACATCCTTCGGGAGCTAGCTGTGGTCCCCGTCCCGGTGGGGGGTCCTGACCCACAGCTCGAGCAAATCCGCGAGAGGCAGGCCAGGCTCGATGAGGGAGCAGGAACGCTTGTGCCGATCCGCCGGGACATCGGGCAGGAATGGGCGGTCCAACCCCCGACCGGAGAAGCGCGTCATCTCCCCTAAGACATCCAGCACCGCATCGCCGACGACGTCAGGGTGAGGCCGCCGCCGGATTCCAGCGGAGTCGGCCAGAACCTGGCTACAGCGGCAATACTCCTCCGCGCGATGCCGGAGCCATCAACCACTGAGGGGCGGCGTATCCAGGGAGAGCTCAAGAACCTCCTAGAGGACGCCGCGGTCCGACGGGCCGAAAGCTCTGCCTCCCGAAGGCAGGGGTTCCCCTCGGAACATCGCGCCGCGACTTCCCGATTCATGCGGGAAGCCTCGGTCCACTCTGGGCGCACGCGCAACACAGCGCCTGCGGCCCCGGGTCGCCTCGGCAACGAGCGCCACCATCACAGCCGTTGGGCCCACCTCGACGACAGGGCGCGCCGAGGCTACCACCCCAGGCGTGGGGGACGCTACGACAGCGGGGAGGATCGGAGTCCTTCGCCCGAACCACCCGGTCTACAGGCTTTCAGCCGCGCCATACGACGGGCACCGTTCCCGACCCGGTTCCGAACCCCGACTACTATCACAAAGTACTCGGGGGAGACGAGACCGGAACTGTGGCTCGCGGACTATCGGCTGGCCTGCCAACTGGGTGGAACGGACGATGATAACCTCATCATCCGCAACCTCCCCCTGTTCCTCTCCGACATCGCTCGAGCCTGGCTGGAGCACCTGCCCCCGGGGCAGATCTCCAACTGGGACGACCTAGACCAAGCCTTCGCCGGCAATTTCCAGGGCACGTACGTGCACCCTGGGAACTCCTGGGATCTCCAAAGCTGCCGCCAGCAGCCGGGAGAGTCTCTCCGGGACTACATCCGGCGATTCTCGAAGCAGCGCACAGAGCTGCCCAACGTCACCGATTCAGATGTCATCGGCGCGTTCCTCGCCGGCACCACCTGCCGTGACCTGGTGAGCAAGCTGGGTCGCAAGACCCCCACCAGGGCGAGCGAGCTGATGGACATCGCCACCAAGTTCGCCTCTGGCCAGGAGGCGGTTGAGGCCATTTTCCGGAAGGACAAGCAGCCCCAGGGCCACCCACCGGAAGATGCTCCCGAGGCGTCAACTCAGCGCGGCGCCAAGAAGAAGGGCAAGAAGAAGTCGCAAGCGAAACGCGACGCCGCCGACGCGGACCTTGTCGCCGCCGCCGAGTACAAGAACCCTCGGAAACCTCCCGGAGGTGCCAACCTCTTCGACAAGATGCTCAAGGAGCCGTGCCCCTATCATCAGGGGCCCGTCAAGCACACCCTTGAGGAGTGTGCCATGCTTCGACGACACTTCCACAAGGCCGGGCCACCCGCGGAGGGTGGCAAGGCCCTCGACGATGCAAAGGAGGAAGATCACAAGGTAGGAGGGTTCCCCGAGGTCCGCGACTGCTTCATGATCTACGGCGGGCAAGTGGCAAACGCCTCGGCTCGGCACCGCAAGCAAGATCGTCGGGAGGTCTGCTCGGTAAAGGTGGCGGCGCCAGTCTACCTAGACTGGTCCGACAAGCCCATCACCTTCGACCAGGCCGACCATCCAGACTACGTGCCGAGCCCGGGGAGATACCCACTCGTTGTCGACCCCATCATCGGCAACGTCAGGCTCACCAAGATCCTCATGGACGGAGGCAGCGGCCTCAACATCATCTACGCCGAGACCCTCGGGCTTCTGCGGATCGATCTGTCCTCGGTCCGGACGGGCGCTGCGCCTTTCCACGGGATCGTCCCCGGGAAGCGCGTTCAACCCCTCGGACAACTCGACCTACCCGTCTGCTTCGGGACGCCCTCCAACTTTCGAAGGGAGACCCTCACGTTCGAAGTGGTCGGGTTTCGAGGAACCTACCGCGCAGTGCTGGGGAGGCCATGCTACGCCAAGTTCATGGCCGTCCCCAACTACACCTACCTCAAGCTCAAGATGCCGGGCCCCAACGGGGTCATCACCGTCGGGCCCACGTACCGACACGCGTACGAATGCGATGTGGAGTGCGTGGAGTATGCCGAGGCCCTCGCCGAATCCGAGGCCCTCATCGCTGACCTAGAGAGCCTCTCTAGGGAGGCGCCCGACGTGAAGCGCCATGCCGGCAACTTCGAACCAGCGGAGACGGCCAAGTCCGTCCCTCTCGACCCCTCCAACGACGCCTCCAAGCAGATCCGGATCGGTTCCGAGCTCGACCCCAAATAGGAAGCAGTGCTCGTCGACTTTCTCTGCGTGAACATCGACGTTTTCGCGTGGAGTCCCTCGGACATGCCTGGCATACCAAGGGAAGTCGCCGAGCACTCTCTGGATATTCGAGCTGGGGCCCGACCCGTGAAGCAACCTCTGCGCCGATTCGACGAAGAAAAGCGCAGGGCCATAGGTGAGGAGATCCACAAGCTACTGGCGGCAGGGTTCATCAAAGAGGTATTCCATCTCGAATGGCTAACCAAACCCTGTGCTTGTGAGAAAGAAAGGGGGGAAATGGCGGATGTGTGTAGACTACACTGGTCTAAACAAAGCATGTCCGAAGGTTCCCTACCCTCTGCCTCGCATCGATCAGATCATGGATTCCACTGCTGGGTGTGAAACCCTGTCTTTCCTCGATGCCTACTCAGGGTATCACCAGATCAGGATGAAAGAGTCCGACCAGCTCGCGACTTCATTCATCACACCCTTCGGCATGTACTACTAAGTTACAATGCCGTTTGGTTTGAGGAATGCGGGGGCAACGTACCAGCAATGCATGAACCATGTGTTTGGCGAACACATCAGCCGAACGGTCGAGGCCTACGTCGATGACATCGGTAGTCAAGACGAGGAAGGCCTCCGACCTCCTTTCCGACCTTGAAGCGACATTCCGATGTCTCAAGGCGAAAGGCGTGAAGCTTAATCCCGAAAAGTGTGTCTTTGAGGTCCCCCGAGGCATGCTCTTGGGGTTCATCGTCTCCGAGCGGGGCATCGAAGCCAACCCGGAGAAGATTGCAGCCATCACCAGCATGGGGCCAATCAAGGACTTGAAAGGCGTACAGAGGGTCATGGGATGTCTCGCGGCTCTGAGCCGCTTCATCTCGCGCCTCGGCGAAAGAGGTCTGCCTCTGTACCGCCTCTTAAGGAAGGCCGAGTGCTTCGCTTGGACTCCCGAGGCCGAGGAAGCCCTCGGGAACCTGAAGGCGCTCCTCACGAACGCGCCCATCTTGGTGCCCCCCGCTGCCGGAGAAGCCCTCTTGATCTACGTCGCCGCAACCACTCAGGTGGTTAGCGCCGCGATCGTGGTTGAGAGATGAGAAGAAGGGCATGCATTGCCCGTCCAGAGGCCAGTCTACTTCATCAGTGAGGTACTGTCCGAGACCAAGATCCGCTACCCACAAATCCAGAAGCTGCTGTACGCGGTGATCCTGACACGGCGGAAGTTGCGACACTACTTCGAGTCTCATCCGGTGACTGTGGTGTCATCCTTCCCCCTAGGAGAGATCATCCAGTCCCGAGAGGCCTCGGGTAGAATTGCGAAGTGGGCGGTGGAGATCATGGGCGAGACGATCTCGTTCGCCCCTCGGAAGGCCATCAAGTCCCAGGTCTTGGCGGACTTCGTGGCTGAATGGGCCGACACCCAGCTCCCGACGGCTCCGATCCAATCGGAGCTCTAGACCATGTTTTTCGACGGGTCGTTGATGAAGACGGGGGCCGGCGCAGGCCTCCTCTTCGTCTCGCCCCTCGGGAAGCACCTACGCTACGTGCTGCGCCTCCACTTCTCGGCGTCCAACAATGTGGCAGAGTACGAGGCTCTGGTAAACGGGTTGCGAATCGCCATCGAGCTAGGGGTCCGATGCCTCGACGCTCGCGGTAACTCGCAGCTCGTCATCGACCAAGTCATGAAGAACTCCCACTGCCGCGACCCGAAGATGGAAGCCTACTGCGATGAGGTTCGGCGCCTGGAAGACAAGTTCTACGGGCTCGAGCTCAACCACATCGCCCGACGCTACAACGAGACTGCGGACGAGCTGGCTAAAATAGCCTCGGGACGAACAACAGTTCCCCCGAACGTATTCTCCCGAGACCTGCATCGACCCTCCGTCAAGACCGAGGACACGCCCGAGCCCGAGGCACCTTCGGCTCAGTCCGAGGTACCCTCGGCCCCCGAGGGTGAGGCACTGCGCGTCGAGTGGGAACAGAGCGAGGTCACGCCTAATCAAAGCTGGCAGACCCCGTATCTGCAATATCTCCACCGAGGAGAGCTGCCCCTCGACCAAGCCGAAGCTCGGCGGTTGGCGCGGCGTGCCAAGTCTTTCGTCTTGCTGGGGGATGGGAAGGAGCTCTACCACCGCAGCCCCTCAGGCATCCTCCAGCGATGCATTTCCATCACCGAAGCCAGGAGCTCTTGCAAGAGATACACTCGGGGGCTTGCGGCCATCATGCAGCACCTCGAACCCTCGTTGGAAACGCCTTCCAACAAGGATTCTACTGGCCGACGGTGGTGGCCAACGCTACTAGAATTGTCCGCACCTGCGAAGGGTGTCAGTTCTACGCGAGGCAGACCCACCTGCCCGCTCAGGCTCTGCAGACCATACCCATCACCTGGTTGTTTGCTGTGTGGGGTCTGGACCTCGTTGGCCCCTTGCAGAAGGCACCCGGGGGCTACACGCACCTGTTGGTCGCCATCGACAAATTCTCCAAGTGGATCGAGGTCCGACCCCTAAACATCATCAGGTCCGAACAGGCGGTGGCGTTCTTCACCAACATCATCCATCGCTTTGGGGTCCCGAACTCCATCATCACCGACAATGGTACCCAGTTCACCGGCAGAAAGTTCCTGGACTTCTGCGAGGATCACCACATCCGGGTGGACTGGGCTGCCGTGGCTCACCCCATGACGAATGGGCAAGTGGAGCGGGCTAACGGCATGATCCTGCAAGGACTCAAGCCTCAGATCTACAACGACCTCAACAAGTTCGGCAAGCGGTGGATGAAGGAACTCCCCTCGGTGGTCTGGAGTTTGAGGACAACGCCGAGCCGAGCCACGGGCTTCACACCGTTCTTTCTAGTCTATGGGGCCGAGGCCATCTTGCCCACAGACTTAGAATACGGTTCCCCGAGGGCGAGGGCCTACACCGACCAAAGCAATCGAGTCAACCGAGAAGACTCACTGGACCACCTGGAGGAGGCTCGGGACATGGCCTTACTACACTCGGCGCGGTACCATCAGTCCCTGCGACGCTACCACGCCCGAGGGGTTCGATCCCGAGACCTCCAGGTAGGCGACCTGGTGCTTTGGCTGCGACAAGACGCCCGAGGGCGGCACAAACTCACGCCTCCCTGGGAAGGGCCGTTCGTCATCGCCAAGGTTCTGAAGCCCGGAACATACAAGCTGGCCAACAGTCAAGGCGAGGTCTACGACAACGCTTGGAACATCCAACAGCTACGTCGCTTCTACCCTTAAGATGCTTTCAAGTTGCTCATATACCTCGTTCACACACCAAGTCTAGTCGTCAAGGAAGGGTTAGCCTTGCCTCGGCAAAGCCCGACCCTCCCTCGGGGGCTAGAAGGGGGCAACCCCCTCTGCGTCAAAATTTTCCTCGAAAAAAGAAAAAAAATCTTTTCTGCCAGAATGCCTTTCGTGCTCTTCGACTACTTCAAAAGTGGATCCTGAAAACGACGGAGTACACGTAAGCAGCCAAGGCTGACCGAGCCGAAGGACTCCTACGCCTCCGGGATACGAATACCTCACTCATCACCTTCTGCGATAAGTAACTCGCGCTCGGATAAGTGACTCCGCGGACCGAACAAGTCTTCATGCTCGAGAGCTCCTCTGCCGAAATGATTTTTCGGGCCTTCTCGACTGCATCAGTAACGGAACCCTATGGACGAGTAAGAGCGCGCGTAAGCGGCAAGGCCGACCGAGCCGAGGGATTCCTACGCCTCCGGGATACGGATACCTCACTCATCACCTTCCGTGAAAAGCAACTCTCGCCCGCACAAACAATTCTGTTACCAACAAATGAGTCCAGATACTCGAAACAAGAGGAAAAGAAACGCAGCTTTACAACACGACGACGGTGTGTTTAGGCCTCGGCGGCCGCAGAAAACATACACACACTACAAGACAACCTGATCCTGCAGGCTCGGACGTCGACAGCCGAAGGGGGCAGCAGCACCCTCGGCATCAACTACACCTTCGGCGGGGTCTGACCTAGCCTCGGACGGCGACGCGGTCGGAGGGCCCCCACTCTAAAGGACGACATCAGCACCACACCCGGGCCATCGCCGCCAGGGTCTTCTTCGAGAATCCGGCCCGAGCAGGCGGCTTGGCCGGCCACCCCGAGGCCTCGGCCAGCTGTCCCCCAAAGACATCAGCTCGGCTTGTGGCCTCGGCAGCTCAACTCCAGCGTCGGTTCCGCCAGTGGACGACCTGGCCAGGCTCTGGCCAACCACACCTCCTTTTCGAAGCCAACTCTGCCTCCGTCCGTGCTGACACCGCTACCTCCGGCTTCGGCTCATCGAAGGGCGGCCGAGGGGTTCCTTTAACTAAGCAAGAGGGGCCTCGGACAGCAAGGCCGACCGAGCCGAGGGACTCCTACTCCTCCAGGATACGGATACCTCACTCGTCACCTTTGCACGAGGCAACTCACGCTCGGTGAAGCGGTTCAGATAATCGACAAGGCGAGTCTTAGTGCTCGAAATGAAGAAAAAACACGGATCCGTGCCGAAAATACATACACGTTCAGGCCTCGACAGCCGCATTGAACAAAACACTGGCACTTAAGGTGCCTTTACAAACGGAACTCCGGTTCCACCTCCGCAGGTACGAACAATCCCACGCGATTGGGGGGGCCTACGGAGCAACAGAAGACCGACGAACGGCTCGTCGTCGCCCGCCCCGGCAGCGGCAACGACGACGACTTCTGCTCCGGAGGGCCGAACAACAGCAGCGATGACCTCAGGATGGATGCTGCTGCCATGAGGCCCTCGCCCATGCCCCCAACTCGAGAGGCAAGGACGGGCAGAAGGCCGTAGAGTTGGAGGTCAGTCCGTGGGTGGCACTGGCTAGCTCGTCGGCGGTGGAACCTCTTCCAGCTGCCGTGGCGGAAGGCGGCACCGGGAGCGGCTCCGAAGCCGCTCGGCTCAGAGAGCCGGGCACGCGGCAGCTGCCCATGCCACGAACGGCGGACGCCCTTCCCCCCGATCACTGAGGGGAGGAGCGAGCCGCCGCCCGCACAGGGACCGACCCCAACTCGGCACACTCCCCTCCCCAGCACTGATGATGAACATCCTTGAAGCTGAGGGAGGGGCAGAGGCCGCAGCCCGGCTCGCTTCTCCCCGCCATCAAGCTGGAGGTCACCATCTTGGGTGACCACCGGCGAGGGGATGCAGCCGGGCTGCATGATGAAAATCCTTGAAGCCGAATGATGGCTGAAAGGTACCAACTTCCACGAAGTTGCGTTCCTCCGACGACAAGGCGGAAGGATTGCGGGCGTCCCCCATCCGGGGGGCTCGGAAGGTGGAAAGGCACGATGCATGAGGGGAGCGCGAAGACATGGTTGCCCTCCAAGGGGGTCGCCCCCCTTTTTAAGGCGACTCTCCCCACTTGCGTCCTCAACCGTTGCGGGTTGAGTCTTCTCCAACACGCTCCAAGATTCTCGCCCCCACGGCGCGGGGGCTGGGTCCCACACGTCATGCAAGCCGGTCAGGGGGAGAAGAAGCCAAACCGCCGCGCGCGCGGTGCATGCAACCACCCGGCGGTTACAAGCACTCCTCCACTTTTGCCCAGACTAGTGGGTGAAAGGGTGGACAACCATGCAGGCGGCATGCAACCGTGCCAAGTGGGCGCGCCCCTTCGACTCCAACATGCCCAGCACGGAGGTTCAGGCCCACGCGTCATGCAACCGGCATGCCAGTTGCTACGTGCGAGCAACTGCACTGCCACTCGCGCCACTACCGCGCCTCCTCGACTGCGGAGTCAATACCGCGACTCGAGGCAACCCTGCAGTGCCAGCCAAGCGCGACGGTCAAATGCGGTCAAAAATGGGCCGGCAGTAATGGCGGTGACGGGCGGGCAGCAGCAGCGGTCACGTCGTCAGCCAAGCTCACGTCCCATCCAGGGGCAGCGAGGGAGCCCTCTCTCACGGCGTGAAGACGGCGCGCCCGTGATCCATTCCTCGAACGGCGCGCACACGCGCAACGACCGCCTCGCGAACCACTCGCCCCGTCGCATTAACTCCGCGGCGGGATAGGCGGCGCCTCAGGCGGGAGAAGCAAGCGACGCTTCGCCTTCGCCATAATAACCGCGTCGAAAAAAAAAGGTATGCCACGTCATTTGACTTCGTATCCTTTTCCTTTTCCTCTTTCTCTCTCTTACAACAGGGACCGGGAAAGGGGGATACCCCGAAAAGGACCCTTCTCTGTGAAGGAAGCAGGCTCCGAGCCTCCCTATTGATCAGAGGTTCGAAGGCTGGCCCCTCGGAGGGGTTCAACGGCCGCCTCAAATCGATTGGGTTCTACGCCCACTAATGGTCAGAGGTTCGATGGCCGGCCCCTCGAAGGGTTCAATGGCCGCCTCAGGCCACTCGGGCTCCGTGCCCATTACTGATCAGTGGTTCGTAGGCTGGCCCTCGAAGGGTTCACAGTCGCCTCAGACACAGAGCGAGGGATGACCCTGGGTACGTTCGATACATAACCAAGGCTCGGGCTACGCTCCCGTGGTACCCTAGGACATTTCCGAGACCAGCGGGAGCGATCTTGTAACGGAATCCCATCAGAGGGAGGCATCGAGCCCTCGGACCCCATCAAATGGGACCGGGTCCGGCAGATCACCCGCAGGTACTTTTGGAGCGCGCCTCCGGGCCTCTAGCCGACCCCTAGCAAATGGGGCACGGGCGTCCGCTCGGATTACCCGCCAGCAGCTCACCGGAAACACCATGTTCGGCGCCCTCCGAGGGCAACATGGCGCTTTCCCCCCTCCTCCTTGCGGAAAGGTGACGCAGGGGCGTATGTAAAAAAGTCGAGTCTGTCCCTGACCGTCCTCACACCCTGTGCAGAGGCTCGGGGGCTGCTCTCGCGAACCCGGCTCCGGCCAACCCGTTGACAGCGTCAACATACCAGCCCGAGGACTTGGGACCCGACCGTGCACCCGGGCTATGGCCAGCTCGCATGAGGGAACACCCAGACCCGCCGAAGTGTTGCGAAACGCACTCAGACCTCGAAGGAGTAAAACTACTCCTCCGAGGCCTCGGGGGCTACACCCGGCGGGTGCGCTCGCGCGCACCCACCGGAACAGAATGCAACCAAAAAAGGCTGGTCCCCTTGCAAAAAAGTGCGGCAAAAGCCTCCAAGCGAGTATTAGTACTCCCTTGGAGGCTCGGGGGCTACTGTCGGGGACCATAACTAGGGGTACCCTCAAGACCCCTAAATCTCAGCTGGTAACCCCCATCAGCACAAAGCTGCAAAGGCCTGATGGGTGCGATTAAGTCAAGGATCGGTCCATTCAAGGGACACGATCGTGCCCCACCCGAGCCTAGCCTCGGGCAAGGGAAGCCGACCCCGGAGAACCTACGTCTCGCCCGAGGACCCCCCTCCAGCAACGGGCACAATATCGGCTCGCCCAAGGCCCAGTCTTCACCGAGAAGCAACCTTGGCCACACCGCCACGCCGACCGACCAAATCGCAGGGGCATTTAATGCAAAGGTGGCCTGACACCTTTATCCTGACGCACGCCCTCCAGTCGACAGAGCCGAAGTGACCGCAGTCACTTCGCCGCTCTACTGACCGGTCTGACAAGAGGACAGCGCCGCCTGCGCCGCTCCGACTGCTGAGCCACTCGACAGAGTGAGGCTGACAGCAGCCAAGGCCGGCCTCGAGCGTCATAGGAAACTCCGCCTCACCCGACCCTATGGCTCGGACTCGGGCTCAGCCCCGGAAGATGGCGAACTCCGCTCCGCCCGACCCAGGGCTCGGACTCGGGCTCAGCCCCGGAAGACGGCGAACTCCGCTCCGCCCGACCCAGGGCTCGGACTCGGGCTCAGCCTCGAAAGACGGCGAACTCCGCTCCGCCCGACCCAGGGCTCGGACATGGGCTCAACCCCGGAAGATGGCGAACTCCACTCCGCCCGCCCTAGGGTTCGGACTCGGGCTCAGCCCCGGAAGACGGCGAACTCCGCCTCGCCCGACCCCAGGGCTCGGACATGGGCTCAACCCCGGAAGACGACGAACTCCGCCTCGCCCGACCCGGGGGCTCGACCTCGACCTCGGAGGAGCCTCCACCTCGCCCAGCCTAAGGCACGGACCGACCACGTCAACAGGAAGCACCATCATTACCCTACCCCGAGCTGACTCAGGCTACGGGGAACCAGACCGGCGTCCCATCTAGCTCGCTCCACCATGCGAGTAATGATGGTGCCCCGCATGCCCTGTGACGACGGCGGCTCTCAGCCCCCTTACGGAAGCAAGAGGACGTTAGCAAGGACTCGACAGCCCCAACAGTTGTCCTCTCGCCAGGCTCCAGCACTCCTCCGACGGCCACGACATCACGCGAACTGGGTGCCAAGACCTCTCCGGCTGCCACGATGGCATGTACTTAGGGCGCTAGCTCTCCACCGCTAGACACGTTAGCACATTGCTACACTCCCCATTGTACACCTGGATCCTCTCCTTACGCCTATAAAAGGGAGGACCAGGGGCCTCTTACAGAAGGTTGGCCCGCGTAGAGAAGGACGAGACGGCGCTCGCGCAAGGCCACTCGCTCCCACTCCCGCGTGGACGCTTGTATCCCCCTACTGCAAGCGCACCCGACTCAGGCGCGGGGCTAACACGAAGGCCGCGGGATCCACTCTCTCACGCCTGCCTCCCTCCGGCTACTTCCTTTCCCCCCTTCGCGTTCCGCCTCGCGTCGACCCATCTGGGCTGGGGCACGCGGCGACAATTCACTCGTCGGTCCAGGGACCCCCCAGGTTTCGAAACACTGACAACTCTGTTATTATATATGTTGTCTTCTTGGCGCATGTATGAGATGCACCCGGCTTTGTTCCTTTAAAACCCGGGTGTGACACACCCCAACTAGCCCATTCATGGTATTCATTGATCTACACCATACACAATAGTTTGGTATTCACTCCTATATACTAGAGCAACACTTCCATACCCATCAAAGCCTCACAAGTGCCACAAAAGAGAGATCAAGCAAGAAAGAGCTACTCGTGTGTGTTTAGCAATAATGCCTTGTGAGAATCATTGAGAGAAAGTGTGTGCTACCTCTTGTGATCATTTGAGCATGGAGTTTTGAATCCCATTCATTGTAAAAGCTAGCAAGAGCCCCTTATCTTTTTGGTTGGACTTGCGGAGACTTCGACCTTTTTTGACAAAGAAGAAGGAACACTCACCGATCTTGGGAGAGGGAAAGGGTTGAAAAAGACCTGTCCTTTGTGGACTCCTCAACAGGGATTAGGTTCTTAGTGAACCAAACCTCAATAAAAGAAATCATTCATGTCACTTGTGTTTATTGCTTGTGATTTGTTTGTATTCTCCCTCTCTAAGTTCTCTTGCACTATACTTTGTTGATGTTGCTTTGTGTTGCTTCAAGTTAAATTCTCATATATAGAAGCAACGCCTTGCAAGAAAGAAATGTGATTTTCCTCTTCTTATCTAAGCCCTCTTGCTTTATTCTCCATAGATATTTTAGTTGTGTTGCTTTGTGTTAATTCCACATTCTTTAAAAGCAATACTTTTGCAAGCAGAGGACTTAGTTTATACTCTGATAATTATTCATCTTGTTCTAACCATTAATCGAGAGATCAAGGGTCATGTTAAAGTTATAAATTTCACGTTTCGCCAAATCACCCTCCCTCTAGGCAACTTTCACAAAGTCAAGTGGGGTCACCATTCAGAGGAAGAAGCAACCTGGGAAAGATAGGATGATCTAAAAGCCAAGTATCCTAAGCTCTTTGCTAGCCAACCCTGAATCTTGAGGGCGATATTCTTTTAAGGGGATATGTGAAAGTTGCTTAGAGAGGGGGTGAATAGGCAAGCAGAAACTTTTTCAACAAAAACTAGAAACGAACTAGGTAAAACCAGTTTAGCCAGTGTCAAAACCAGTTCAGCCAGTTTGCACGAGCTCAACTAAAGAATGAGATATAAAACTGAATTGATCTCGAAATTCACCTAGTTAACTTTGGAAATGAGATGTTCTAGATGATCCACAGGGTTCAAAGTAGTAGATCTGAGAAGGGCACTTCTCAAAATCCACACACCCTTCCACTACAGGAAACTAGTTAAAGAATGTGGGTGTCAAACCATCAAATTTAATGTAATAAGCCGATGAACTTACGTTAAGTTCGTCGGTTTACCGACGAATATAGCGGACGACGATTTTTGGACGAACTTAGAAAAGTAAGTTCGACGGCCCCAACGAACTTAGGGTTAAGTTCATTGGTACCATCGAACTTAACCTTAAGTTCGTGCGTTTTTAAGTTCGATGGGGCCGTCGAATTTGTGTTGATAAGTTCGACGGTACCCACGAACTTTGTGACGGAACCTCCCAAGTAATTAGGCCCACCTACAGTTGTCCTTGTCCAACGGACCTCAGACAACCCTATAGGTGCCCCTGAACTACTTGACAAGCTCGGTATCTTTCCTTACCTTTCCAGGAACGTCTTACCCGTCATGCAGATATTACAGAACATCGGAGATAAAGAAATGCGGAAGCGATTACATAAGCTTACATTTATTAAAAAGTAAGATCACATTGTTTATTACAGACTAGGAGTATATAACGAGTGCAGAGTAATATTATTACACATACCAAGGGAGGTAAAAACTCCTCCCGACAGTTATCACACAAAAGTCATAATGGAGGATCCTTTCCTCCCGCTCCTCATTCTTGTTTATCTTCATTAGGAACCACCTTGGTACAGAAGCAATAGAACTCTGCTGCTTCCTCACCTAAAAACAACAAGGGGATAAACCCTGAGTATGGAATTACTCAGCAAGTCTTACCTGACTAAGGAAAAGACTCTCAAGGGTATGCTGGGTAAATAGGAATCAAGGAGAGGCTTTAGCAAAATCAACTTTAGATACCTTTACAGAAACAGCTTACTAAAGTAAGTCCTTACTTTTAATCTTTTAATGCCATCTTACGTATTAATAGACTCTGTTTGCCTCTAGTCTAATTTCATCATTTCATCAGTACAACATCATTTTTATCCATACTGTTCACATCCTGACTCTAGGTTGCAGGGAAGTGACCAAGTCTTCATAACCGCGAAGGTACGGCGATCCGAATCGATTATACTCAGCTGAGGATCTCCAATCACACGACATATGTAGCACTTAACCCTTGCATATGTCAACCCGCCACCGAGTTTCTTAAGACCAGATCAGGTTCACGCAAACCGAGAGCACAGATACACCACCGTCCAGCCTCTTGCTACGGTGGGTACACGCTACTCCCGCCACCGCTCCACGCCCATTTCGTGTTATCTTATTCTGGCCTTAGTCTGCCCGAGGCAAGGCTTACCCATGATGAGGCATGTGACCAGTTAAAGGGTCCTCGATCAGCACGCCTACATACACGTTCAATCCTTAATCAACCTGGGTAGAACATCACCTGTTCCTAACCCAAGTTTCGATTTAAGTACTTCCATCCTTAGGATTGTTTCTGTTCCTTAGGATGGACGGAGCATTATAGGGAGCTTTGCAGTAAGATCCCACCACGCTCTTAATGAAAGTATTCTTGCAGGTAGAAGTCATCTTTCCTCAGGATAACCCCTGAGCTAGGCAGTACAGCAAAAGACAACCTCTATCCACAAGACCTAAGCAGGGCTAAGCATTTTTGTAAAACAATTTTGATACTTCACCAGAAGTATCCATAAAGGTGTGGATATCAAGGAAAGCAATGCATCAAAGGTTTCGAACAATTCCTAGGAACTTAATGCACATTTCACTTGACTTAAGATGTGCGAAAAGTATTTAAAAACACAAGGGAAGGAGTTGCATGCACCGGGGCTTGCCTTTGTTAACAGGTGAGTCTGGCTCGGATCCGCAAATATCAAAGTAAAAGCAGTTGCCTGCTTGAGAATCCGAGGGTGGTGGTGTCCTTTCTTCAGTGACTTCCTCTTCTTCTTCGTGTTCTAACATAACCATATATATGTATAAAAATGGATGCCATGACATGCTTATGAGGGTGCAAAGATAATATAAACTTATTATCTAAGTCTTGAGTACAACTTTCCTTCACGGTACTCCGAGAACCTAGGGTTTCCGGAGTCAGTAACCAAATTAAGCTCCTTGGCCGGAGTTCTCGAGCGACAGGAACCAAATTAAGCTCCTTCCGCACCTTTCCCCTCAATCAATTTCGCTAGAGATGGTTCATCATGTTCTGGCCACGGTGTAAGTGTGGGTGTTCAAGCGGATTATCGTGTTCCGGATCACTGAAGGTTGGACTGGCTAAATTGAAGCTAGGGAAAGGTTCCTAGGTTCACCAGGGTCCCTGAACATGCTTCGGTTTGGGCAGAACAAGACCTGAAGAACGGGTCGACGGTGGGGGGGTCACGGCGGCGTCCTATAGAACAGGCGTGCGTTCCGGTGATGGGCTTCGGCCAAACTCCAAATTGCCGCATCAAGGAGCAATAAGGGATCAAAGATTAACTAAAATAGGGAGTAATTCGGTAAGTACTGACCAGGGAAGCGCTGGGCACGGATGTTCCTTCTCGGCGGATCTAAGAACAGGAGAGGGAGAAATTGTGGGCTGCACAAGTTCTCAGGCGGGTTTGAGTCGATTGCTTAAGCACTGAGGTGCGTAATGTGGAGAAGAAGTGGAGTCCGGGCTCAATTTATAGGCCGTCGACCGGAGTTGGAGAAGAAGCGCGAACTACGGATGCGCTGGCAAGCTTTCCGCGCGGCGGTTTCCGGTGAGGGCACGAGGTCACCGTTTAACCGGAGTTCGCCACCTCGGTAACCTTTTGCCACGATGCCGAGGATCTTTACCGCGACCACCGACGACCGGTCATGCCGCGGTGGCGTTCTTATCGCCGGCGGGGGGGGGGGGGGTGATCCTGATCCATGGCGCGATATTTCTGATGATGGTGAATAGTGCTCTGAATTTAGTAAAAAGCTTGACTGACAGAGCAAATTGGAGCTCAATTTACTCCCGATTTTGTGTGAAACCTATGCCAACTTTCTGCAGCAAAGTTATAGAGCTATAATCCATCTATCATTTTGCTACAATGTGCTCCCACAAAAAGTCACTGGATCCCCTTCAAAATCGAGCTCAAAGTTCATCTCATAACACTGTTAATCTGAATTTCAGACTTCAGGCAGTCTGACAGTCCATCTTTGATTGGGTTTTTCTCCAAATTTCTCATAAGGTCATGACTTAAACCCTTAAACAAAGTTGTTCTCCTATGTTTGGTCTTCAACTTTGATGTGGTCACCTAACATGAATTCTCACTATTTTGAAAGCTACACAGCCCCAAAGTTGGGCCTATAACCCTGTTTTCAGACTTAGCATAGGAATCAAAATTGAGGTCCTATTTGCAAATGAGTCCAAAACTTAGGGTTTAGCTTTCAAGTCCACATATTTGTGAACCAAATGACTTAAAGTACTTATTTCACTTGGTTTTTGCACTTTAGCCCAAAAGTGGACTAATTTTGCACATAGGCCCCTAGGTTTTAGTTTTAGGGTTTTCCAGGGTTCCAAGTAGGGTTTCTGGGATTCCAGGGGCATAAATGTGATTCCACTTTGTTTTTGGGGATATTTTATGACTCTTTCCCTAAAGTCTTTAGGTTTTCTCATCTTGGGTTAGGTTTTACCACTTTAATCTCTGTTTAGGGTTAAGTTTCCTATCCAGGGTTTTATTTGCAAAAACACTTAAGCAATACAACTTGTTTGAAATTTTTGCCTAGTGAATGCACTCTAGGTGTATCAAACATATACAATGCCAATGCTTATGATGCCATGCTCAAGTTTTAGTTACAGTAACACCAGGGGTGTTAAATCCTTCCCCCCATAAAAGAATCTCGTCCCGAGATTTAAAGTCCTAGGGTGAGTAATGGAAAAGGAAATGTGTCACATTTTTATTTCCTTATTTCTGGTACAAGGCAGGGGTGGTGTGGGGGTTCATTCCTTTATTGCAATAACTAGATACACTTTACAAATTACATGAGGCTAGAAAGCCTGGGAAATTCTTATTCAAGAAGTCTTGAGTTTCCCACGTAGCCTCTTCCTCAGCATGTTGGTTCCATTGTATCTTGTAGAACTTGAGAGTCTTTCTCCGGGTGACCCTGTCCTTTTGATCCAGAACTCGAATAGGATGTTCCGAGTATGTTAAATCTGGTTCCAGGACAATATCTGTCACTTCAATGGTTCGATCGGGAACCCGAAGACACTTCTTCAATTGCGATACATGGAACACATTATGGATGGCAGACAAAATTTCGGGGAGTTGCAGTCGATATGCCACTGGCTCACATTGCTCAAGTACTGGAAATGGACCAATATACCTGGGTGCAAGTTTCCCTTTAACCCCAAAATGCGATACACCCTTCATTGGTGAAACTTTCAAGTAGACATAATCGCCTACCAGAAAGCATAAGGGTTGTCGTCGTCGGTCTACATAACTCTTTTGTCGAGTCTGAGCTTTCTTCATATTGTGAATAATTTTCTGAACCTTTTCTTCGACCTCCTTTACCATATCAGGCCTAAAGAAATATCTTTCTCCAGGTTCAGACCAATTTAGCGGAGTTCGACACCGTCGCCCATATAAAGCTTCAAAAGGTGCCATTTTGATACTTTCTTGATAACTGTTATTGTATGAAAACTCCACTAAGGGCAAACATTCATCCCATTTCTGTGAGAAGTCCAGAACACAAGCCCGCAGCATATCCTCAAGTATTTGATTGACCCTCTCAGTCTGTCCACTTGTTTGAGGATGATAGGCCGAACTGTGGAGCAATTTGGTACCCAAGGATTTATGAAGCTCTTCCCAAAACTTGGATACGAACTGAGGTCCATGATCCGACACTATAGTTTTTGGAACCCCATGCAAACTGAGAATACGGCCAATATATAATGCTGCATAAGTGGTCACTGTATATTTAGCCCTGACGGGTAAGAAGTGGGCAATCTTTGTGAGTCGATCAACGATAACCCAAATAGAATCATACCCTTTGGCCGTCCTGGGCAGTCCCACAATAAAGTCCATACTTATGTCTTCCCATTTCCATGTTGGGATTGGCAAAGATTGTAATGGACCAGCAGTTTTCATGTGTATGGCTTTGACACGTCTGCAAGTGTCACACTTAGCCACATAGCGTGCAATTTCGATCTTCATCTTTGTCCACCAGTAATGTTGTTTCAAGTCTTGGTACATCTTAGTGCTTCCGGGATGAATGGAATAACGACTAAGATGTGCTTCATCAAGAATTTGCTAGCGGAGTTCTTCATTCTTTGGCACAACTATGCGGTTATTAAACCATAACACACCTTGATCATCTTCCTTGAAACATTTGGCTGTTCCAGCCCTTATCTTCTCTCGGATGTGTTTCATACCCAGATTATCCTTTTGTGCATCAATTATCCTTTGCAAAATGATTGACTCAAGCTTTAACTGATTCAGAGTCCCTTGTTGGATTATCCCCAGGTTTAACTTTTCCATTTCCTGACACAGAGTGTTGTCAGGGGTCTTCACCATAAGACAGTGACAGGAAGCCGTACGGCTTAGTGCATATGCCACCACATTGGCTTTGCCTGGGTGATAATGGATCTCCAGTTCATAGTCCTTAATAAGCTCAAGCCATCATCTTTGCCTCATATTTAATTCTGACTGGGTGAAGATGTACTTCAAGCTTTTATGATCTGTATATATATGACCGATATTTCCCAGCAGATAGTGATGCCAAATTTTCAGGGCATGAACCACAGCAGCTAGCTCCAGATCATGAGTTGGGTAATGCTCCTCATGTCGGTGCAACTGCCTTGAAGCATATGCAATTACTCGGCCCTCTTGCATTAATACACAGCCGAGTCCACTGCCAGACGCATCACAATACACATCAAAAGGCTTAGTGATGTCCGGTTGAGCCAATACCGGAGCAGTGGTTAATAATGTCTTCAATTGCTCAAAGGCTTCATTACACTTAGAAGACCAATTGAATTTAATGTCATTCTTCAATAAACTTGTGATTGGCTTCACAAGCTTAGAGAAATCAGGTATGAATCTGCGATAATATCCAGCTAGTCCAAGAAAACTCCGGACTTGGTGAATAGTGGTTGGGGGTTTCCACTCCAGAATATCTTTGACTTTGCTGGGATCTACCGCAATTCCTTTGGCCGATAACACGTGCCCCAAAAATTGAATTTCCTCCAGCCAGAACGCGCACTTGCTGAACTTGGCATAAAGCTGATGTTCCCTCAGGCGCGTTAATACAACCCGTAGATGTTGAGCATGCTCCTCTTCATTTTTGGAATATATCAAAATATCGTCGATGAAGACCACCACGAACTTGTCCAACTCGGGCATGAACACCGAGTTCATCAAATAGGTGAAGTGGGCAGGAGCATTAGTGAGCCCGAAAGACATTACCAAGTATTCAAACAATCCATACCGCGTAGTAAACGCGGTCTTCGGTATATCCTCGGGCCGAATACGGATTTGGTGATAGCCCGACCTGAGATCAATTTTGGAAAATACCCTCGCCCCAGTTAATTGATCAAATAAGATGTCGATCCTTGGAAGAGGGTACTTATTCTTGATAGTGACCTCATTTAGGGGTCGATAATCCACGCACATTCGCAAGGTTTGATCCTTCTTCTTAACAAAAATGGCGGGGCAACCCCATGGGGACGAGCTTGGCCGGATGAATCCCTTATTCAGTAGATCTTGTAATTGAATCTTCAATTCCGCCAACTCATTAGGGGGCATACGGTACGATCTTCGGGAGATGGGAGCCGTACCGGGCTTTAGCTCAATTACAAATTCTACATCTCTTTCAGGGGGCAGTCCAGGCAAATCTTCCGGAAATACATCTGGAAACTCACATACTACCGGAATATCTTTGATCTCTGGTACAATGGCTTCATATACTCTACCAGAAGCTTTGGCTGGATTGGTTACGGGGAGAGACAAAAGAACCTCTTCTTGATTATAGCTCAACCTGACGGTTCTGAGTTCAGTGTTGAGAATTGCCTTGTGTTGGGTTAACCAATTCATACCCAAAATTACATCTATATCCTGGCCTTTCAGAACAATCATGTTAGTAGGAAAGTTCCGTCCGGCCATTGTTACTGGCACTTCATAGGCCACTTCTCGAGTAAAAATATGTCCCCCAGGTGAATGAATTTTAAATCCCTCTTTTGATTCATGGCATGCAATGTGATGTTGCTCCACAAATTTCTTGCTAATGAATGTATGCGAAGCACCAGAATCAAAAAGAATAATTGCAGGGTGACTGGCCACAGGAAACGTACCCATCATCACCGGCTCTCCTTCCGGTGTAGTGGCCACTTGGGTGTAATATACATGCCCCGTCTTCTTGGTATTCCTCCCCACAGTATTTCCCTTGGGCTGAGTTGACTTCCCAGTTCCTTGCTGAGCATTGGATTGATTTTGCTTGGGGTATGGGCAGTCTTTGATAAAATGTCCCGACTTGCCGCAATTGAAACACCCAGTTGAAGAGCTGGGCAAGGCAGGGAATCGAGTGCCTGGGGCACCCGGCTGATTTGGGAGGGTGGGGGTATTGTTGGGGCGGATAATAATCGGCTGTTTGAAAGGGAATGCAGGTGGACGTGAGAAAGTGCGATTTTGGCTAGAAGGCCGGATGACGAACCGTTGCCTCTTCGCCTGGCCCTGATTAGGCCTCTCACCACCGACTCCCTTGTTCTTCCTAGAGCTTGCGTATTTTGCTTCCACAGATAAGGCTGTACTGACAGCCTTTCCATACGTGAGATCAATACATGTGGCCATCTTTCGCTGCAACCGGTCATTTAGACCCCTCATGAAGCAGTTCTTTTTCTTCAAATCAGTATTCACCTGGTCGATGGCATACTGCGACAGGTGATTAGACTTGTTGAGATACTGGTTGACGGTATCTCCTCCTTGTTTCAGCTTCATGAATTCCTCTTGTTTCATATGCAGCACACCTTCAGGTATGTAGTGCTCACGGAATGCTGCTTTAAATTCCTCCCAGGTGATTTGATGGTTGACAGGTTGAATAGCCACAAGATTTCCCCACCAGGTACTGGCAGGGCCACGTAGTTGCTGTGCTGCGAACAATGGCTTCTGTGTTTCTGAACAACGGAGAAGACCAAACTATTGTTCGATGACCCGTATCCACTCATCGGCTTCTAGCGGGTCCTCTGCCTTGGCGAATAGGGGTGGACGAGTTTCGGAGAAGTCCAGATAGGTGGTTTCACGGGGGCCTTGCTGGTAACCCCTTCCTGCCTGCTGCTAGAATTGCTGTTGACCCGCCATTTCCCTAAGGAAACGGGTATTGTCTGTGGTGGCATTTACCAAGGCGGCGATCACCTCGGCTAACGTGGGTGGAACTGGAGGTGGATTTGGGGTGACATCCCGACCCCCAGAAGTTCCGGCTGCGTCCTGTCCGCGAGTCCTGGTCGGCATCTGAGGCAAAGAACATTTGAAATAAACATAATATGCCAAAGAGACCTTCCATTATACATTACTATAAAAAGTAATGATACAGAGTCAATTTTACATAACAGGACACATTACCCATTATACAAAAGTTCAACCTATTATACAACTTACTATCTCTACTTCTACAAGCTACATTACTACTCTTGCTTATTCTTGGTAGCTTCATCGTCAGGGGTGGGAGACCATACGTCGACCAGCCTCAAAGAAGGAGGGGGCCTAAAATGGTCTAACTCTCCACCAAGCACTTCGCCCGCAGTGTGCGAGGGTCCGGCTTCAGACCTGACGGGATCCGCAGGGACATTTGGGTGTAATTGCGAATACAGTACATGAACTTCTTCATGTAAAGTATTGCAATATACCTGCAAGTTATCAACAGCAACGCTAAGTTCGTTGACTCGTGCTCGAGCCTTTGCTTCCTTAGCTAAAGCTACCGAACGAGACTGCACTGCCCAGTCAAGTGCCAAATCTCGGTCAGCTAGTTGATCTTGCAGGGTGCGGATGTAACTTCTTAAATCATTGATTTGGTCACCATCCGCAACCCATAGATTAGTCCTGTGCTGTAACTCTGCTTGGAGATGATTCACGCGAGCTTCGAGATCACCGATAGGATCGTTGCTCCCGCTACTGCTGTTTTGCTCTTGCTCTCGTGGGGCAAGTTGATGCCGGGGCACACCAATGGGTCCCGTATGCTTACGTGCCGTTTTCCTTGTACGTGGCGGCATTTGCTAAGGGGGAAAATTTATTAGTACAGTTCTTAGCATGATGCATGAATAAGTACAGAATCAACCTTAGTTGATTCAACCTTCTATACATTGCACTCTTTCTATCTGGTCTTCGAAATAAACTCTTCAGAAATACTTAGGTAAGAAGAGAAGCAATTTTCTAGATAAGTCTTAGGAAATTCTTTTGAAGATGTCACAATAATATCTGTCAAGAAGGGCTACGCTCCGATACCAGCTGTGACGGAACCTCCCAAGTAATTAGGCCCACCTACAGTTGTCCTTGTCCAACGGACCTCAGACAACCCTATAGGTGCCCCTGAACTACTTGACAAGCTCGGTATCTTTCCTTACCTTTCCAGGAACGTCTTACCCGTCATGCAGATATTACAGAACATCGGAGATAAAGAAATGCGGAAGCGATTACATAAGCTTACATTTATTAAAAAGTAAGATCACATTGTTTATTACAGACCAGGAGTATATAACGAGTGCAGAGTAATATTATTACACATACCAAGGGAGGTAAAAACTCCTCCCGACAGTTATCACACAAAAGTCATAATGGAGGATCCTTTCCTCCCGCTCCTCATTCTTGTTTATCTTCATTAGGAACCACCTTGGTACAGAAGCAACAGAACTCTGCTGCTTCCTCACCTAAAAACAACAAGGGGATAAACCCTGAGTATGGAATTACTCAGCAAGTCTTACCCGACTAAGGAAAAGACTCTCAAGGTATGCTGGGTAAATAGGAATCAAGGAGAGGCTTTAGCAAAATCAACTTTAGATACCTTTGCAGAAACAGCTTACTAAAGTAAGTCCTTACTTTTAATCTTTTAATGCCATCTTACGTATTAATAGACTCTGTTTGCCTCTAGTCTAATTTCATCATTTCGTCAGTACAACGTCATTTTTATCCATACTGTTCACATCCTGACTCTAGGTTGCAGGGAAGTGACCAAGTCTTCATAACCGCGAAGGTACGGCGATCCGAATCGATTATACTCAGCTGAGGATCTCCAATCACACGACATATGTAGCACTTAACCCTTGCATATGTCAACTCGCCACCGAGTTTCTTAAGACCAGATCAGGTTCACGCAAACCGAGAGCACAGATACACCACCGTCCAGCCTCTTGCTACGGTGGGTACACGCTACTCCCGCCACCGCTCCATGCCCATTTCGTGTTATCTTATTCTGGCCTTAGTCTGCCCGAGGCAAGGCTTACCCATGACGAGGCATGTGACCAGTTAAAGGGTCCTCGATCAGCACGCCTACATACACGTTCAATCCTTAATCAACCTGGGTAGAACATCACCTGTTCCTAACCCAAGTTTCGATTTAAGTACTTCCATCCTTAGGATTGTTTCTGTTCCTTAGGATGGACGGAGCATTATAGGGAGCTTTGCAGTAAGATCCCACCACGCTCTTAATGAAAGTATTCTTGCAGGTAGAAGTCATCTTTCCTCAGGATAACCCCTGAGCTAGGCAGTACAGCAAAAGACAACCTCTATCCACAAGACCTAAGCAGGGCTAAGCATTTTTGTAAAACAATTTTGATACTTCACAAGAAGTATCCATAAAGGTGTGGATATCAAGGAAAGCAATGCATCAAAGGTTTCGAACAATTCCTATGAACTTAATGCACATTTCACTTGACTTAAGATGTGCGAAAAGTATTTAAAAATACAAGGGAAGGAGTTGCATGCACCGGGGCTTGCCTTTGTTAACAGGTGAGTCTGGCTTGGATCCGCAAATATCAAAGTAAAAGCAGTTGCCTGCTTGAGAATCCGAGGGTGGTGGTGTCCTTTCTTCGGTGACTTCCTCTTCTTCTTCGTGTTCTAACATAACCATTTATATGTATAAAAATGGATGCCATGGGATGCTTATGAGGGTGCAAAGATAATATAAACTTATTATCTAAGTCTTGATAACTTTCCTTCACGGTACTCCGAGAACCTAGGGTTTCCGGAGTCAGTAAAGGAGTTCATAGGGCAGGGGGGTGTTTTGGGGTTTGGTGATCAAACAAGGTCCAAATCAACCCAAACTCTACCCAAGGCTTCTAAATAATATGAGGAGCTTATATAAAAATTTTGAACATTTTTGGGATTACAATTTATCCTTTAAAAATCCAGAACTACTTCTTTTAACTACTTTAAATGCCTTAAAATTCCTTATTTAACCTAAAAATCATAAAACTATTTTTATTAAATTCTAGGGAAAATAACAAGCCTAGGAAAATTGGTTTCACAATTTTACCATTTTTCTATATTTTTCTACATATTTCTAAAGTTCTGACGAAAAAGAAAAAGGAAAATACTCAATAGCGTTGGGCTGATTCTGGCCCGAACCGGCCCAACAACGCAGGAAACGCGCGCCCGCGCCCGCGCGCGACGGCAGATTTGCACAGGGGCCCTCGCGTTTCTGTTTAACTGCGAACGGGTTCAAACACTATTCTAAAGAGTCTCTGACGCTTTGCAAATAGATCCCTCATCTTCTAATTCTTTACACCATGAAACCCTCGACGGCGGTCCAAGCTAGGAGCCGAGCTCCGACGAGCTAGACCGACCGAATGATGCCACGGCCGGAGTTCTCGAGCGACAGGAACCAAATTAAGCTCCTTCCGCACCTTCCCCTCAATCAATTTCGCTAGAGATGGTTCATCATGTTCTGGCCACGGTGTCAGTGCGGGTGTTCAAGCGGATTATCGTGTTCCGGATCACTGAAGGTTGGACTGGCTAAATTGAAGCTAGGGAAAGGTTCCTGGGTTCACCAGGGTCCCTGGACATGCTTCGGTTTGGGCAGAACAAGACCCGAAGAACGGGTCGACGGTGGGGGGGTCACGGCGGCGTCCTATAGAACAGGCGTGCGTTCCGGTGATGGGCTTCGGCCAAACTCCAAATTGCCGCATCAAGGAGCAATAAGGGATCAAAGATTAACTAAAACAGGGAGTAATTCGGTAAGTACTGACCAGGGAAGCGCTGGGCACGGATGTTCCTTCTCGGCGGAGCTAAGAACAGGAGAGGGAGAAATTGTGGGCTGCACAAGTTCTCAGGCGGGTTTGAGTCGATTGCTTAAGCACTGAGGTGCGTAATGTGGAGAAGAAGCAGAGTCCAGGCTCAATTTATAGGCCGTCGACCAGAGTTGGAGAAGAAGCGCGAACTACGGATGCGCTGGCAAGCTTTCCGCGCGGCGGTTTCGGTGAGGGCACGAGGTCGCCGTTTAACCGGAGTCCGCCACCTCGGTAACCTTTTGCCACGATGCCGAGGATCTTTACCGCGACCACCGACGACCGGTCATGCCGCGGTGGCGTTCTTATCACCGGCGGGGGGTGATCCTGATCCACGGCGCGATATTTCTGATGATGGTGAACAGTGCTCTGAATTTAGTAAAAAGCTTGATTGACAGAGCAAATTGGAGCTCAATTTACTCCCGATTTTGTGTGAAACCTATGCCAACTTTCTGCAGCAAAGTTATAGAGCTATAATCCATCTATCATTTTGCTACAATGTGCTCCCACAAAAAGTCACTGGATCCCCTTCAAAATCGAGCTCAAAGTTCATCTCATAACACTGTTAATCTGAATTTCAGACTTCAGGCAGTCTGACAGTCCATCTTTGATTGGGTTTTTCTCCAAATTTCTCATAAGGTCATGACTTGAACCCTTAAACAAAGTTGTTCTCCTATGTTTGGTCTTCAACTTTGATGTGGTCACCTAACATGAATTCTCACTATTTTGAAAGCTACACAGCCCCAAAGTTGGGCCTATAACCCTGTTTTCAGACTTAGCATAGGAATCAAAATTGAGGTCCTATTTGCAAATGAGTCCAAAACTTAGGGTTTAGCTTTCAAGTCCACATATTTGTGAACCAAATGACTTAAAGTACTTATTTCACTTGGTTTTTGCACTTTAGCCCAAAAGTGGACTAATTTTGCACATAGGCCCCTAGGTTTTAGTTTTAGGGTTTTCCAGGGTTCCAAGTAGGGTTTCTGGGATTCCAGGGGCATAAATGTGATTCCACTTTGTTTTTGGGGATATTTTATGACTCTTTCCCTAAAGTCTTTAGGTTTTCTCATCTTGGGTTAGGTTTTACCCCTTTAATCTCTGTTTAGGGTTAAGTTTCCTATCCAGGGTTTTATTTGCAAAAACACTTAAGCAATACAACTTGTTTGAAATTTTTGCCTAGTGAATGCACTCTAGGTGTATCAAACATATACAATGCCAATGCTTATGATGCCATGCTCAAGTTTTAGTTACAGTAACACCAGGGGTGTTACAAACTTAATCCTAAGTTCGTTGGGGCCACGTGGCTGACGAACGTACTTGGGTTGTGTGGGCCTGCGTGGGCTTTACATTAAGTTTGACGGTACCCACGAACTTAACTCTTTTTCTAGGAAAAAAATAAAATTTATAGAAATGAAAAGTTAGACAAACAGACTATCACATGCAACACAGAATATCACATACAATACAGATTTCAAACACATGGATATAAGTTTATATCACAAGTTCACGTAGGTTCACATAAGTTCACACAAGTCCAAATTCAAACTACTTCACATCCATAGTGCACATTATTAGTTCACAAGTTCAAACACAAAAGTTCAAACATTAGCTCCATCGCTCTCGATCAGGACATCGGATTGTTGTTTGTAGCTTCACCACTAGAATTGAGACATCCATCCACGAAGTCATCGTGAGGGGGAGGAGTCACTTGATGAGAGTCGGAACCCAACAAAATAAACCAAAATTCTCATAAATATACAACTGGCATTAAATCACATGTACACAAAGATATAGGAAAGCAGGATAAACACAAAATGTGGCTTCCAAAAAGATCACAAAATGCCGACATTAAATCACATGTACACCAAGATATAGGAAAACATGATAAACATCTGTCCTAGCCTAAAGTGCTGCCATCACAAGAAACAAGCAGCAGTGGAGTAGTCCCAATAGTTGCACTAAAAAGAAACTCCAAAAACAGAAGGTCAAATTGTTGCAGCGTGAACAAGTAGTAAGCAGCATGAATCATGAACGTACCGCTGGTGATGGAAGTGGTTGTGTTGGCCATGGGGGGGCATCCCCAAGGCCCCATTGGATGTGTAGGATATCCCCATGGTGGTGGCGGCCAATATCCCATACCTGGTTGTGGAGGAGGAAGATTTTGTCCTCTAGGAGGCATCGACCACTGCATGTGCATCTATGGGTTTTCTTGTCCGGTCTTAGAACCCTATAACCAAATAAACCGATGCATGATTATAATTGTAAATTAAAGTAAATATACTACAAAATTATACCTGTGTTTCGTTGGTGTTTAGGGTCTGTCTAGATTGTGAGGGACAGGTGAACTGGGGTCCCATTTGAGATCCCATCAGAGCACTATACATCTGCAAATACAATAAGTTTGAGTTTTTGCAATGCAACCATATATGAAAATCGAATGAATGATGGATTACTAAAATTATTACCTGCATGTCATACCTGGCTTCAAGGAACAAAACCAGGTGCATCTCATACATGCGCCAAGAAGACAACATATATAATAACATAGTGTATAGAGATAAATGTCACAATAACATCAGAGTATTTATTACATAGCAGAAGTATTATTACAAAATAAAAGATAAATATAAAACGAACTAAGGATCATCCTTGGCGCCTGTTGGGGCGAAGGCGAAGACGAAGACGAAGACGCCACCCTTCGCTCCAGCCTTCGTCCATCTCGCTGCACCAACGGAGGGACTAAAGAACGCCGGATCCACATTCTCTCGCCTCACCAAGACGGTGCTCGAGAGCCAAGTAGGCCGGAACATTTTCACGTATGTGGACGACATCGTTGTCGCCAGCAAAAACAAAGAGGATCACCTAGCCGACCTCGCTGAAATGTTCGCAAACATGCGGGAAGCAAGACTTTGCCTAAACCCCGAAAAATGTGTCTTCGGAGTTCGCTAGGGGAAGATACTGGGCTACCTGGTGTCGCACCGCGGGATCGAGGCCAACCCAACCAAGATCCAGGCTATCATCAACATGACGCCTCCGCAGTCAACCAGAGACGTCCAGCGCTTGACAGGCAGGTTGGCCGCCCTCAACAGATTCATTTCCAAGTCCGCAGAGCGAAGCCTACCCTTCCTCAGGACACTACGCGGCGCAAAAAACTTTGCATGGGGACCAGAGCAAGCGGTAGCCTTCGCATCACTCAAGCAGCACCTATCAGAGCTAGCAACACTTACAAGCCCCGACCCCTCGCTACCTCTGTTGCTCTATATCACGGCTTCGCCGCACGCCGTCAGCACAGCGTTGGTCCAAGAGCAGGTCAGAGAGGGCACAACTCGGACAGAGTCACGGGGCAAGCTGGAGCCAAAGTGGGAGGGTCCCTTCATCGTCAAGACGAAGGCGTCCCCCAGCGCGTATAGGCTGATAACGCCATCCGGCGAGGACCTAGAGCATTCCTGGAATATCGATAATCTCTGCAAATTTTTTGTTTGAATCCTCAGGGCTAACACGCCCTTGTAATGCACCAAACAGTATCATTTCGGCCCACACTCTTTTCCTCCCGGGGGGTGAGGTTTTTAATGAGGCGGAGCCATGTAATATACCCGCAAAAATCCCCCGCAAAAACTAAGACACAATATGTCGAAAAAGACCGCATTGACAGTCTTCAGCATTCGACCACACCTAAGTCACCGTGAGGGGCAGCGCTGGCCACCCTCGCGTGCGACACTCCGCGCAAAAGTCGGCTAAGGGTGCTGCCGGACTAAGCACAACAAGTGCGCAACATCGAAGTCTTTTCCAAAAAGACTCTCCGTGCAAAAGTTGCCTAAGGGTGCAGCCGGACTCTCCATGCAAAAGTCGCCTAAGGGTGCAGCCGGACTAGCACAATAAGTGTGCAACATCGATGTCTTTTCCAAAAAGACTCTCCGTGCAAAAGTCGCCTAAGGGTGCAGCCGGACTCTCCGTACAAAAGTCGCCTAAGGGTGCAGCCGGACTAGCACAATAAGTGCGCAACATCGAAGTCTTTCCCAAAAGACTCTCCGTGCAAAAGTCGCCTAAGGGTGCAGCCGGACTAGCACAATAAGTGCGCAACATCGAAGTCTTTCCCAAAAGACTCTCCGTGCAAAAGTCGCCTAAGGGTGCAGCCGGACTAGCACAATAAGTGCGCAACATCGAAGTCTTTCACAAAAGACTCTCCGTGCAAAAGTCGCCTAAGGGTGCAGCCGGACCCTCCGTGCAATAGTCGCTTACGGGTGCAGCCTAAACAGCACAACCAGTACGCAAAGATCGCGGTCGTCCCAAAAAGACTCCAGGCAAAAATCGCCTACGGGCGCGGCTGGATCAACGAAGGCGCACAACCTTATCATATAAATTACGGTTACATATACACAGCGAGGGCATCATACATCACATTGGCTCAACCTTCGGGATGATACCCATCTCCCTATAGTTGAACAACATTATCCTCAATTACTCACCCTCAAAAAGATTTCGTAGCTCCCCCTCACCTACACTCACCCCAATCGACGAGGACAATAATTCTCTCTTACCAGTCCCGTCCACATGAAGACGCCCACTCTCCAACTCACCACGTTGTCGCCTACCAGTTCGCGACAATCCACTCACCCTCCGTTTCGCCACCGCCCATCGCCGCCTATACCCAGTACTCGCACACGGGGCCTCCTTAGAACCCTCCACGCGCGGGGAGGGCTCCGCTACAGCCACATCCAACGCCGCAAAATAATCCAAGTCCTCATCCGAAGACTCCTCCGTCCATGCAATCAAACTCCCAGAATCATTAGACTCAACACACTTAGACACAGAGCCAAACGAATCGTCATCAGCAGCCACGGTCGAAGCTGCCACAAAAATATCATTGTCAGTAGCGGTTGCGTGCGCAGGCCCAAACCCCAGAACCTGCGCAGCAACCGAGGTTCAGTATCACACAGGCAAAATGTACAAACTCCCCAACACCTACTCAGCCACCTGCGAAGGCCCGGCTGCGGCTGTGAGGTCCTCGGCTGCCAGCTCGGCCACCGCCTTCGGGGCATCTTCGCCAGTCGGCGCAGGGGCTGGTGCGGGGTCTTCGCCGGCTGCAACGAGTGCAGGGGTCGCCAAGGGGCCTTCACCAGCATCCGTGGGCGGCACCGGATCGACCTCCGTAGCCTCGGGCAGTGCACCGTCTAGACCAGCAAGGTCCTTGACGTGTTCGAAATGAGCCATCTGCAGCAACAGCACACTCATTCAGCAAAGCCACATACCCACATATATAACCGCATGACGCCTTCGCTTTTACCTGCTCTATTGCCCGGTCAGACCGTTCCCTGACCGCCTCTCGGCCGTGCGGACCCCACATCCTATCAAAGAGTGCCCCGCCGACAGCTTCACCACGGGGTCTTCGACCCTGAAGATTTCACGTTCAAAGTTTTCGTCCGCTCGGTCGAAGACCTCATAGTCACTGCACCCCTCGCGGAACAAAGCATTCATGGCCCCCTTATAGGTGACGAGGGAGGCGAAGGACATGAAACCTGTCACAATGGTCGGGAGAACCAGTAGCTCCTCCTGCAACCATTCGAGGAAGCGAAGGCCCGCTTCTTGGCTGGGCACTTCAAAGTCAACAGTCCGCGCACCCAACTCACGGTATGCGTCCACGTACTGCGCATGTGTCACACCCGGTTTCAGAAGGCAAACCGAATGCGAACTATGTACGTGCCACGATCAGAATTCACGTACACAGCGATTACATAAATGAACATCATCGCACAGTGCTCGAATAATAACATAAAAGAGTATTAACTTATTACATCACAGAGTCAGAGACATCCACATAGTCATCAACTTAACGGGTAAATCAAAGTGCTAAGCGAAACGCAGTAACGATAAGGCCTTCATAGGCAGCTGACTGGGGGTTGCCGCCAACCCACACCTAAAATTCGTCGTAGTCTTGGAACTCCTGGAAGTCTCCTTCCACGGCTTCGTCTTCTCTTGAGCAGTGGTTGCAATGTGGACCACCTGGTGTTTTGTGGTAAAGCAAGAATGAGTACACATCAACGTACTCAGCAAATGCCCCGTTTGGCTGAAGTGGGCTAACTTTTATGTGGGGTTAGGCTCAAGCAGTTGCTTTTAGTTGGTCAGGTATTTATTGTTAGTGGAAGCCAGATTTTATCCTAAAATCCAAGTTATAATCCCAAAAAGTACCTCCTCAGAGAGAAAATACTAGAACACATAATTAAATTCACCATCATTAACCCTCATCATTAAAGTCATCATCTGCGGTGTATTCGGAGTATCTCTAATCAAAGAGGATCCCAAGGCTGCTCTTAACCGTGAGCACGGCTGATATATCAGTTTCACTACCCTCTACAGAGGTCGCACACTTTACCCATGAGTCGTGATCCCCTTTCTGCCCGGGGAGAGCTAATCCCCATTGATCACTTCCTAGGTGGTCCGGCAGGGTATCACTACTTAGCTTTTACAAAGATTCCCTAGAGGTCATAGCCGCCCGTTAGGTTTCTCCAGTTTGATAAACACAGTACCCCTCCCCGCAGGAGAGTGACTAACAAAAAAGCAAAACGAAAGAACCTCGGCACTCAGCCTCGGCAGAGCAAGCACTGTGCCTGGACCCCATTGACGGCACGACGGCGAAGCAACTACACCTCTAGTTCCTCTAATTAATTAGCTAAGGGCACCCCATTTCACCCTCATGGTTGCACTGTTATCCCGGGTGATCTCTCGACGAACAGGTCCTTACGGAGAGGTACTCGGGAAACAGCCCGAGTCCCCTTAAATGTCACAAGTATATCATCATATCCAGAATAAAAACATCGTATCATAAAGTAATTCTCATCATGTTCGTTGATTAGGGTAAAGCACCAGCATAGAGCTAACCATGATAATCCGAAAGGTAAACAAGGATAAGATAAATAGAAAGCTAGTCAATCCTCATGTTTCAATTAAGTAGTGCGGGACAGTGAATTATAAATAGATAGGACATAATGGGTCAGAGGACACTTGCCTTCACCAAGCTGCTGCTGCTCAGGGTCTTCTCCTGCAATTCCCTCAGACTCCACGAACGGTCCGATATCTACGCGAGTGCAAACATACATCCACATTCTTGAAACGGAAGGAAACAATACACCATACAACAATGTAGATCAAATAAATATGCACGCGACATAGAATTCGCATCTATGACTACGTGAGAACGGAACTGAGACGACTGACGCTACGGTCGAGGGATGTCACGTTTACACTAAGCGGATATGAATTATAATATCTAATTCGGCTTAATCATATTGACAGACATTAATCGTATGCTAAGTAAAATCACCACTTAGTCCCGATTAGTTTGCTACTCGAGTAACCGTTGTTTAAATATATATTTAATTAGCGCGAGCTATTCTAGGTGAGACGAATTATTAACGTGCGTAGAACGCATGACGACACGTGCGAACAGCACGCGCAACGCGCGCGAACAGCACGCTACAATTTATTGCGCGACGCGCGGGCGATGGCGAGCGACACGAACGCACACGGGGGTTAGACGAGGGGTAGACGGGGGGTAGACGGGGGGTAGACGGGAGTCGTCTAGGGGTAGACGAGGTCCCGTCGACGCACTGCGCGCAAGAGAACGCGAGCGCGCGCACTAGTTGTGCGACGCACGACACATCGAATAGTTAACAAACCGCGGCTAAATAATGACGTGACGAACGGACAACCTATATTACGCTTAAACGCGAAAACTATATTTTTCTAAGTTCAACTTAGTTAACATAAATTATTTGGGTGGGATATTTTAGATAAAATGAATTATCAATTAATCGATGATTAATACGAGGATTAATTGACTAATGCGTACGGACGATTATAGCGAAGTAATTAACTAATGCGCGCAGATTGCGCGCGCGACACGCGCGAAACAGCGTGAGGACTAAGCAAACAACGACGACGGCGCGCGCGATACCCGTGATCACGTGCGAAACTGCGCGCGTGAGACTTGACGAGTACGCGACGCGCTAGGTAACAGTAGCGAGGCTCGGCGAAGGTAGACGAATGGCCGGGGCGGGCTGCAGGGACATCGGCGGGGTCGGCTCGGCTGTTCGGTCACCATAGCTAGCCATGGCGGGGTGCTGGGCGTGCGGCGACTCGCTGTTTTGGGCTGGGATCTGCCGTGCTCGCAGCGCACCGGTGACCGATGGCATGGGGATGAGCTAGGCATGCAGCGAGCGCGCAGTGACCCGGCCACGGCACGCAGGGGCGAAGCTCGCCGGCGAGGGGACGCTGCTGCTACGGCGCTCGAGGTGCTTGCGGCCAGAGAAGAAGGAGCGAGGGCGGCTGAATCGGCTCAGCCGAACTCCGGCCATGGCAAGCGAGCAGCACGTCGAGAGGAGAAGAGTGGGGGAGAGAGAGGAAAGAAGAAACGAGCTCACCTCGGCTGCTCACCTCGGTGACGGTGGCGTCTCCCGCAGGGCGAGGCCGGCGCAGGCGGGGCGGCTCCGACGGCGGATCGTGGCGAAGTCGCGGCGACGCGGGCGAGAAAACTGGGTGTCGGGCAGAGAAACCGTGCGACTGGCGAGAGGAAAATCTGCGTGACGGATGGTTGTTTCTAGGATTCGACTTGGGAAGAGAACGTGCTTCCTGCGCATGGGACCCACTGAGCGGCGGCGGCAGCAGGCGCGTTGGGCGCGTTTTCCTCGCGCGGACGTTGCGTACGCGCAACGCGCGCTGGCCACTGGGCCGCGGCGTCGGGCGCGGCAGGCGCGCACGCGCTGGGAGCGTGGCGATCGCGCTCGGCCAGGCGGGCGTCTGCGGGGTGGAGCTAGGCCGCGGCGCGCGATGGGCCGCCAGGCGCGCACGGCAGCTGGGCTGGCGCGGGGGGCTGCCGCGGGGGAAGCTGGGAGCTGGGCCGGGCGCTGGCTGGCCCACGAGGGAGAGAGTTGGCGCGGTGGGCCGAGGGGGGAGAAAGAGAGGGGAAGAGAGGGGCGCGGGTGGGCTGGCCGAAATGGGCCAGGGAAGGGGGCTGGGCCACTTTTCCTTTTCCTTTTTCTTTTTCTTTTCTTTCTCTTTTCTATTTATTTCAGTTTGACTTTATGTGCAAATAAATGATTAGATGAAAGATCAAGCAAACCATTCATCAAACAAAAAAAACAAATGCTTTCTAACCTGATGCAACAACCATTGTTCCCTTAGGGTTTAACCTACTAGATTATAATTACATTTACAATTAAAAATAACCACTCTTCTTCTATAGAAAAGAGAAGCAGGAGATCGGGGAAGATGTGAAGAGAGGAGTAACACCTGAATTTGTGAATATGAGCAAAGAAATTTTTATACCCCAAATTCAGGGTGTTACAGCATGTGTCCGCTCGACCTCCGCGCGCGTAGAGGTCTCAGCCTTGTCCACGCGGCTGCGCAGGGCGTTGAATCTCGCCTCCAGCTCCTCGGCACGTTGGCGGGCGAGACTGCCCTCAGCCCGCGCCACTTTGGCCTCGTCCTGCGCAGCCTGCGCATTAGCGATGGCCTTGTTCGCCTCCCTCCTCTCCTCCGCCAGCTGGCGTCGGAGATCCGTCTTCTCGACCTCCATGGCGGCCACCTTCTCCGCCAGCCTGCGATTTTTGCTTTCCGCAGCAGACTTCTCCCGCACAGCATCTGCATGCTGTGCCCGGAGACGCTCGACCTCGGCGGCAACATCCGCAGTCAAGGCACTCGACGCGACGAGGTCAGCGAAGTCGGCCGCCTGACACAAACCCATGAGACCCGAATCCTCATAAAAACAACAAACATCGAAGTCCAGCAGAACTTACCCGCTTTAGCTGTTGTGACAGCTGCTGCGACGCCTCCCTCAATCGCTGCGACATGGAGCTCGCCACGTCCTTAGCGGCAGTAGCCGACAGAATCTCGCCGCTTGCGCAGAAGGTGGCCCACGGGTCCCGCACCCTTCGCACCCACCACCGCCGTTGGTGAAGTGGTCGTCACCGGGGGCGGGACAACAGCCAGTTACCCCTCACCCGGACCTGCACCACGATACTGGTTAAAAACCTCGTCGAGTGAAAAAAAAGAGTGTTAACTTACCAACAAGATAATCCTCGACACTGATGTCCGTGCCGAAGTCGGCAATACATTGCGCCGGCGAAGACTGCCTTCGTTCTTTCCCGAGCCCGCCCAGGGGTGGCTTGCTCCCGCCATCGGTGGCAGCCTTCGCACTGGCCGATGCCTTGCTGTGCACGGGGCGGCCGGTTTTGCAGCCGGCGCCTGTTTGCTACCACCAGAGGCAGCAGCCTTCGCGCTCCCCCGCGCCCTTTTTGCCTCGCGCATAGGATCCGCGATCCTGATGACCGCCCGACGTTTCTACGCGGCGTCCTAACGGTCCCTCTCCATCACTGCCGATACAACAGCAGCAATATTCCGCCCGTAAGGAAAAACCTTTAATTCGCGAGCCATGCTAGACGTAAAGAAGTCTTTGCCAGCCGCGCGGGGGACCGGAACATTCTTGGGCCATCAACCCCAGGTGTTGGGGCGAAGGCGAAGATGCCACCCTTCGCTCGAGGCCTTCGCCGTACTCGCTGCACCAGCGGTGGCAAGACAGCGGCAGACATACCCTTCACCTCATACGCGGCGGGACGAGGACCTGGACGAGGTCGTCTCATCCTGCGACCTCGTTCAGAACGGAGGCCCACGTGTGATCCGGCCCATTGTAACAGGCCCTGCGTGGCCGTCTCGCGTTACGGGCCTAATTTGTAAAGGCCTCCCTGTAATTACGGTATGTAACCCCGCTTCATGGGAATATTCTGGGGATAATCTAGGTGTCTGAGGGCACATGCGTCCCTAACACGGGACGCCGGGCACCCGGACACCTATGAATACCCCCGCACAGTGCCCTTGAGAGGCGAGATTAACAGAGCTTTTGCCATCACGTGCAGAAACCTTGTTTGCGCTATTACACCCCCCCCCCGTTGGATCAATTTGCGCCTGTGAGCAAGTTCCAACATTTGGCGCCCACCATTCGTGCTACGAAACAACCACCCGCGATGGCACCCAAGAAAGCTAGCTCGAAGGCTGACGAGGCTGCGAAGGCAGCACTGCTGGCCGCAAAAAAGGGCAAGGCCCTCGCACTCACCCACTCCACCCACCAAGAGGCTACTCAAGACGACGCTCACCGCACCAGCGAAGGCGACGCTCACCGCACCTGCAGCCCTGAAGGACAGCCGCAACCTCCCCCAGACTTCGCTCCACCAGAGGGCATGGACTTCACCGAGGACGGCGAAGTCATCGGTGTCTCCGCAGAAGATCAGCTACAGCTGCGCGCCCTGCACATCAAGAACCGCAATCTCCAGAAGCAAAAGGAGATACTTGAGGCCAAGCGCCAACGTGTGTCCGCACAAGCCAAGGTGCAGCAAATGATACGAGACGAAGAGTAGAAGGCCCAGGAGCTTGAGCAAGAGATCGCGCTAATGCAGCGCGAAGGCCACTTCGGCCTGCAACAAGGGCCACCCCTGCAACAGCGCGCACAAGTCGAAGACCTGCACTTTCCCTACCGCGACCGCGCCATCCCACACGCCGCGCCATTCCAAGGGGTCAACTACCTCGACGAGCGAAGTCCCCTGGCGCCACACCTGCAAGTGACAACCTGGCCAGCCAACTTCCGGGCAGGGACCTATCCCAAGTACAACGGCAGCACTGACCCAGCACAGTACATCAAGAGTTATCAGGTCGCCGTTGCATCTTCCGGTGGGGACGACGCTACGATGGCTAAGTCTTTCATCATCGCCCTTGAGGGCCCAGCTCTCACCTGGTTCACCTGGTTGCCACCATTGTCCATCGACTCCTGGAGAAGCCTCCGGGACAAATTCCTGCTCAATTTCCAAGGATACCGCCCGGACACCGACGCCTTGGCCGAACTCTCACTCTGCAAGCAGCTGGAGAAAGAGACCCTGCGGGAGTACTACCGAAAATTTCTAACACTCAAGTCACACTTGCCCTCGGTCGATGACCAGATCGCCATCCACTACGCCATCAGTGGCCTTCGCGCCGGCGTCCTCTACAGCCACTGCATCAGAGATCCGCCCAAGAACCTCCAGGAATTATATCAGCTATTTGAAAAATACGCCAAATCCAAAGAGCTCCACCAGCGCAAAGTTGAGTCTCAGAGGAAACCCAAAGATGCTCCACAGTCCAGCCGCACGTGGACAAGAACTCCGCAGCCAGACTCCGGTCGAGACGGCCGCAATCAGCAGCAGGTGCACAACATTGCCAACCAGCACCCCGCTGGTGATGCCCCTCGTCGCCAGGAATATCCCCCCTAGGGCCGCGGAAATGGAGCACGCGGTAGGGGCCGGGGGCGCGCGCAGCCGCCGCGCCGATTCTACTGTCTTTTCCATGGTGAAGACTGCGCCCACCAAACCAAAGACTGCCCAGACTAAGGCCACCAGAGACAGGATGGCACGGGCGCAACAGGCCGACAACCCTAGAGTTGTCGCGCACACTTATCAGCAACACCCTCCACCATACATCCACGCCCCCGCCCCGCATCCACCGCACCACGCATACCAACACCACCAGGAAGTACAAATCGTGCCTCCCCCACCCCCACCTCCACACCAGCAACAACAAAACATCAACAACCCCCACGCCCCAAAGCAAGAAGACTTCGCCGATCAGCCGTATCGCGGAGTCATTCATATGATCACTGGGGGGTCTAGCACCGACTTCGACACAAAGCGGTAGAAGCGGGACCACTACCGCAGCATCAACCACGTCGCCATCACTGGTCCAGTCGTGCAGACGAAGTGGTCCCACGTATCGCTAACCTTCGACGCCTGAGACGTCGAACTGCGCAGCGCCCCCCACATCGACGCTATGGTTATCAACTGCAGCGTGGCAGGCTGGGACCTGCACAAGGTCCTAGTCGACAATGGCAGTCAAGCAGACATCATTTTCCTCCATGCCTTCGACCGCATGGGCATAAGCCACAGCCTCCTCAAGCCTTCGGACAACCCGTTGTATGGCTTCGGCGGCAAGGGCACCTTTCCCGTCGGCAAGATAGAGCTGCCTCTCTCCTTCAGTGTAGCACCCAATGCCCGAAGTGAGCAAATCACCTTTGACATCGTCGATATGGTGTACCCGTACAACGCCATCATGGGCTGGGGCTCCATCAACAAGTTTGAGGCGGCCATTCACGGATTGTACCTATGCATGAAGATACCAGGTCCGTTAGGCGCCATCACGGTCTACGGCAATCAGTAGACTGCACGCAATATAGAGCGGGACTTCGTCCCCGGGCAAAGAAATGTTCACTTCCTCACCGCCCAGCGCGAGGTCCCTGCGGCCGCCAGCCCAACCGAAAAAGAACACGACAAGGCACAGCTACAGAGCAACGACGGAACCAAGACTGTTCCCCTCGACCAGGCCACGCCCAAGCAGACAGTCACCATCAGCGAAGACCTCACTTCGCACGACGAGGAGAAACTCCTATGCTGCTTGTCCAAGAACAAAGACGTCTTCTCCTGGTCCGCCCTCGACTTGGTCGGGGTCAGCCGATCCATAATTGAGCACAGCCTGGGAATCGACCCTTCGGTGAGACCGAAAAAACAACGGCTCCACAAAATGTCCAACGAGAAGACAAAAGCCGCCAAGGCCGAGGTGCATCGCCTCCTGGAAGGCAAATTTATCGAGCCAGTGGCTTACCCCACGTGGCTCTCCAACGTTGTTATGGTGCAGAAAAAGAGCGGCAAGTGGCGAATGTGCATCGACTTCACCAGTCTCAACAAGGCCTGCCCAAAGGACAACTTCCCGTTGCCTCGGATTGACAAAATAGTCGATAGCGCGGCCGGGTGCGAGGTCATGTCACTCCTTGACTGCTTCTCCGGTTACCATCAAATCTATATGAAGGAGGAAGACAAGGCTAGCACCAGCTTCATAACACCCTTCGGCACATATTGCTTTATCAGAATGCCGGAGGGACTCAAGAATGCCGGGTCCACCTTCTCCCGGCTTACCAAACCAGTGCTCGAAGGGCAAGTCAGCAGAAATATATTCACATATGTGGATGACATCGTCGTCGCCAGCCGGAACAAGGAGGACCATCTCGCTGACCTCGCCGAAACATTCGCAAACATGCGGGACGCACGACTTCGCCTGAACCCCAAAAAGTGCATCTTCGGCGTTCGCCAGGGAAAAATATTGGGCTACCTGGTATCACACCGTGGCATCGAGGCCAACCCAACCAAAATCCAGGCCATCATCAATATGACGCCCCCGCAGTTAGCCAGAGACGTCCAGCGTCTGACGGGCAGATTGGCCGCCCTCAACAGGTTCATCTCCAAATCCGCTGAGCGAAGTCTTCCCTTCCTCAAAACACTCCACGGCGCAAAAGACTTCGCTTGGGGACCAGAGCAGGCGGCGGCCTTCGCCTCACTGAAACAGTACCTGTTGGAATTGGCGGTTCTTACAAGCCCCGACTCTTCGCTACCCCTGTTGCTTTACGTTGCGGCCTCGCCGCACGCGGTCAGCGCGGCACTGGTCCAGGAGCAGACAGTAGAGGGCGTCACCAGACAGTGCCCAGTTTATTACGTTTCTGAAGTGCTCACACCTTCAAAATGTAACATGACGGAACTCGAAAAGATTGTCTATGCAGTTGTTATGTCTTCGCGCAAATTGCGTCACTACATTGAAGCATTCAAGGTCCGCGTCACCTCAGATAGGGGACTCGGCGAATTATTCAGAAACCCGGAGGCGTCGGTGCGGATCGCCAAATGGGCGGCCGAACTCTCCGGCTACCACATCACTTTCGAGCCCAGGACAGCGATCAAGTCACAAGTTCTAGCAGACTTCGTCGACGACTGGACCGGGCCAACAACACAGCCGGACCTGTCCGCAGAGAAGGTTTGGACAATCCACTGTGACGGCGCATGGTGCCACGCGGGGGCAGGCGCCGCTGCAGTCATCACCTCACCCACCGGGGTCAAGCACAGATACGCGGCACGCTTAAGCTTCGCTCTGGACTCTGACAGATGCACAAACAACATAGCAGAATACGAAGTTGTCATCCTCGGCCTCCGCAAGCTAAGAGCCCTCGGCGTCACCACCAGCATTGTCAGAACAGACTCCAAGGTGGTCACCAGCCAAGTCGAGAAAGACTATGCAGCAAAGGACCCCGCACTTATGCAATACCTCGCGGCCATCTGAAGTCTCGAGAGACAATTCAAGGGATTCACCTTGCAGCATGTGGACCGGGCCAAGAATGAAGAAGCCGACGCATTGGCCAAGGCAGCCGCCAGGGGCGAAGCCCTACCCTCCGACGTGTTCTACCACGTCATCGGCACGCCAGCCGTCCGCAGCCCTGAAGGGCTCCAAATAACCAACGGCAGCGAGGGCCACCGCATAATCAACCTCATCATGACCGAAGACTGGCGGGCCCCAATAACCCTGTACCTACAGGGGTACTGTCACCCAATCGATAGCAATGAGGCCAAGCGCCTCAGCCACCAAAGCCGGGACTTCACCCTGATCGAGGGCCAACTTTACAAGAAGGGGGTCAGTCAACCGATGCTTAAGTGTGTCACTGAGACCGAAGGCGTCCAAATCCTGCGCGAAGTCCACAAGGGGACCTGCGGCTCCCACGCAGGGCCTAGGGCCCTAGCGGCAAAGGTGATTCGCCAAGGTTTCTACTGGCTCGCCATCATTTGCGCCGCAAATCGGGTCGTCAGATCCTGCGAAGCCTGTCAGAAATTTTCCCCACACTCGAGGCGCCCTTCGCAGTTCACGAAGCTGATCGCCCACACGTGGCCCCTTCAGCGCTGGGGCCTAGACATTGTCGGGCCCCTGCCCACGGCTCAGGGGAAGCTCAAGTTCACCTTCGTCGCCGTCGAATACTTCACCAAATGGATTGAAGCGAGGGCAGTATCCACCATCACCTCAAAGACAGCCCAGAAATTCTTCTGGCAAAATATTGTTTGCCGCTTCGGGGTACCGTCCGAACTCACGGTCGACAACGGCAAGCAGTTCGACAACCAAGATTTCAAAGACTTCTGCTTCTCCATCGGCACCAAGCTTGCCTTCGCCTCCGTGTACCACCCCCAGTCCAACAGAGTCGTGGAGCGCGCCAACAGCAAAATTTTCACAGCCGTCAAGAAAATGCTCCTCGACGACAAAAAAGGCAAGTGGCCCGACCTGTTACCCGAAGTGGTCTAGGCACTGAATACAACTGAGTGTAGGGCGACTGGGTTCACCCCCTTCCGCCTATTCTATGGATCGGAGGCCATTACTCCGCAAGAAATAAAGCATGGGTCGCCTCGGACATCCGCGTCGGCCGTCCCCGACGTAGACGAGCCGACTTCGAAGGACCTCATCGACGGAGACCGCGTCTTCGCCCTACAAGCTCTGAACAAATACCAAGCCCAGACAAAGGCATGGCGTGACCAGGCAGTCATCCCAAGGGAATTCAGCGAAGGGGACCTCGTACTCGTCCGGACAGCCCGAGCAGAGTCTAGGGGCAAGCTGGAGCCCAAGTGGGAGGGCCCTTTCATTGTCAAGACGAAGGCCTCCCCCAGCGCATACAGGCTCGCAACGCCAAACAGCGAAGACTTGGAGCATTCCTGGAACATCGATAATCTCCGCAAATTTTTTGTTTGACTCATCAGGGCCAGCTCGCCCTTGTAATTCGCAAAGACAATTTTTATTCTGGCCCGCACTCTTTTCCTCCCGGGGGGTGAGGTTTTTAACGAGGCGGAGTCATGTAATATACAAGTGAAAAATCCCCCGCAAAATCTACGTCGAAAAAAGACCGCGCCGACGGTCTTCAACATTCGACCAATACATAGTCACCGCGAGGCCCAGTGTCAGCCACCCTCGCGTGCGACAACTCCACGCAGAAGTCGCCTAAGGGTGCAGCCGGACTAGCACAACAAGTGCGAAAAATCGAAGTCTTCAGCGAAGACTATCCGTGCAGAAGTCGCCTAAGGGTGCAGCCGGACTAGCACAACAAGTGCGAAAAATCGAAGTCTTCAGCGAAGACTATCCGTGCAGAAGTCGCCTAAGGGTGCAGCCGGACTAGCACAACAAGTGCGAAAAATCGAAGTCTTCCACGAAGACTATCCGTGCAGAAGTCGCCTAAGGGTGCAGCCGGACTAGCACAACAAGTGCGAAAAATCGAAGTCTTCCGCGAAGACTATCCGTGCAAAAGTCGCCTAAGGGTGCAGCCGGACTAGCACAACGAGTGCGAAGAATCGAAGTCTTCCGCGAAAATTATCCGTGCAGAAGTCACCTAAGGGTGCAGCCGGACTAGCACAACAAGCGTGGAAAAGACTACGCCAAACTATCCGCGCAAAGACCGACTACATGCGCACCAGACCAACCTAACTAATACACCAGACCAAGTGCGTAACGCCTTCGTAAGCATAGCCAAATGTGCGAAGACACACAACCTCATCATACAAGCCATTACATATGAACAAGCGAGGGCATCACACTTTACATCGGTTCAACCTTTGGAATAATTCCCATCTCCCTATAGTTAAATAGCATTATCCTCAGCTCCTCACCCGCAAAAAGACTTCGCAGCTCCCCCTCACCTGCACTCACGGCGGCCGGCAAGGACAACAGTTCCTGCCTGCTAGCCCTGTTCACACGAAGCCGACCGCCGTCCGCCTCACTCACTCTACGCTTCGCAACCGCCCTTCGCCGCCTACGCCCCGTGCTTGGACCAGGCACAACCTCAGCATCCATAGCACGCGGCGAAGCCTCCACCGCCGCCACATCCAAGGCCGCAAAATAATCCAAGTCCTCATCCGACGACTCTTCAGTCCACCCAACCGAACTCCCATAATCATCAAAATAAGAAAGCTTAGACGCAGATTCATCCGATTCATTCCCATCGTCCACGGTCGAAGCTGCCAAAAAATTACCAGTAGCGGCTGCGTGCGCAGGCCCAAAATCTTGAACCTGCGCAGCAACCAAGGTTCAGCAACATATACAAAATTCCCTAACTACCCACACCCACTATGCCACCTGCGAAGACCCAGCCGTTGTAGGATCCTCCACTGCCGCCTCCGCCGCCATCTTCGCAAGATCCTCAGCCGTCGGCGCAGCAGTTGGCGACGTGCCACCGCCGGCCGCGGTGGCTACGGGGGCATCAAGGGCGCCTCCGGCGGTCTCTGGGGCCGGCGCCGGGGCGACCTCGGACACAGCTGCCACCGGGTTCGACTCCGAGTCAGGCTGCGCGCTGTTTAAAGCCCCGAAGTCGTCCACCTTCACGTTACGCGCCGCCTAAGATACAGCACACAGATTCAGCAAACCCACATATAACCCACAACAACACCAAACAAAAGTCAAACATTACCTGACCCCTCGCCGTCTCAGACCGCTCCCTGACCACCTCCCGGCCGTGAGGACCCCACATCCGGTCGAACAGGGCTCCCACGGATTCCTTCACCACAGGGTCCTCAACCTTGTAGATATCACGCTCGAAATCCTCATCAGCTTGGTCGAAGACCTCATAGTGCCGGCACCCCTCGCGGGACAGCGCGTTCATCGCCCCTTCGCAGGTGACCAGGGAGGCATAGGACATAAACCCCTCCACAATGGTGGGGAGCTCCAGCAACTCCTCCTGCAGCCACTCCAGGCAGCGAAGGCCGGGCTCTTGGTCCGGCACTTCGAAGTCAGCGGTCCGCGCGCCCAGCTCGTGGTATGAGTCCACAAGCTGTTTGCGCGTCCGCTCTGCCTCCGAGCGTGTCGAAGCCTCGGCCCTCTCCACACGGGTCTGCAGGGCATTGAACCGCTCCTCCAATTCCTCGGCACGCTGTCTGGCGAGGCTGCACTCCGCCCGCGCCAAATTGGCCTCCGCCTGCGTAGACTGCGCCTTAGCGAGGGCCTCATTAGCCTCCTTCCTCTCCTCCGCCAGCTGCCGCCGGAGGTCAACCCTCTCACCCTCCAGCGCGGCCACCTTATCCGCCAGCTTGCGGCACTTGCTGTCGGTGGCCGACTTGTCCCGGACGGTGTCAGCATGTTGCGCCCGAAGTCTCTCGACCTCGGCAGACACAACTGCTGTAAGGGCCCTCGACGCCGCGCGGTCTGCGAAGTCAGCCGCCTGCAAGACACCCATAAGACCACAGCCCCAGCGAAGCTGGTAAAAGCCGAAGTCTAGCTCAATTTACCTGACTTAACGCCTCCTTCAGCCGGCGGGACACTGCACCCTCCTCGTCCCTGACGGCAGCGAGTGCCGGAAACTCGCCACCGGCACTAAGGGCACCACCCTTCGCCCTAGGCTCCACGACAGCCGCCACGGTCGCCACGACGGGCGGAACAATAGCAAGCTGGCCTTCGCCCGACCCTGCGACGTATCAATATATCAAAAAAACCTACCAACAAGATAATCATCCACGCTAATATCCGTGGCGAAGTCGGGAACGCGCTTGCCCGGCGGAGGCAACTCTCGAGCCTTCTCGGCTCCCGCTGGGACAGACTTAGTACCGCCGGCGGCGGCCGCCTTCGCAGCCTCCGGCACCCTGCTGGACCCAGGGCCGGCCGACTTCGCCACCTATGTCGGCTGGCTCCCGCCGGGGGCAGCAGCCTTCGTAGCCCCCCGCAACCTCTTCGGCCTGGCCTCAGGCAGCCTGACGACCGCCTGGCGTTTCTGCGCGGCTCCCTGGCGATCCTTGTCCATCACTGCCGACAAAACAGCAGCAATATTCCGCCCATAAGGAAACACCTTCTAATCACGAACCATGCGAGATGTAAAAAAATCTTCGCCGGCCGCGCGGGGGATAGGAACATTCTTAGGCCACCGACCCCCGGTAACCCTCAGCATCCACGTCGAAGACTCCCGGAGCTCGGGCGAAGACATCCTTCCCCCCGGGGTCGCGCACGTCCTCATCAATTCCCTAGCAAAACCATTGGAAACCCCCAGTCCTCCCGCAACAATACCTAGTTTCCTCTTCTTAGAGGATGGGGCGGCCGCCGGCGCGGGGTCGTCTCTAGTCTCCGCCACTGGTTTCTTCCCGCGACGATCCACATCATCTTGCCCGGGATAACCGCCATAGGCAGGCGGTTCAATTCGAAGACCCTGTTGAAGCGGTCATTAGACCCGCGTATATCCCAGCTACGCTGGCCTTCTGTCTTCGGCACGTACCGACCAACAATCCGCACCACCCCATCCTCCGCCTCACGCACAACGGCGGCCGGATCGCGACCACGCAGATCCAGTGTGAAGGCGGGACTTCGCACCAGCATCCCACCACGGGAAGGCATCTGGCGAGGGCATACTTCGCCCAGCGCCCAGCCATGCGCCAAAGGCCACACCCCATACGCCACAAACTCCTTAACCAAATCGCGCCCGCTACTCAGGCCGGCCGCGCACCGAAGGGACCGTTCGTCTGCATCCTCCTCCGCCACTTCAAACTGCGGGTATGCTGAGTAATAATATGAGCACATCTCAGCCACGGGGAGCCCCGGATGGTCCTCGACTATGCCCTCCGCAATGTAGAACCAAAACTCATGCCAGTTGCCCCATTTATTGCGGGCGCAAGGAACCAACTCAACTACCTCCATCGAGGTCTTGCCGGTCTTTGGCGTAAATGTACAGGATCCAAACTGTGCAACCTTATTTACGATCATCCTTTTCTGCCAGTGCAGGCAATAGTACTTCACGAAGACTTCGACCGATGGTTGTCCGCCGTACGAAGTCGTCGCCCAGACATATTTCGACAGAGCCACCACGGCATTCGGAGTCAGCTGGTGGATCTGGACGTTGAATCTGCGCAGGACTTCTCCCACGAATCGGTGCGCAGGCAAGCGAAGACCAGCGGCGAAGAACGCCTCAAAAACAACCAACTCGCCTTCTGGCTCGGGGACCTCCTCCGTCCCCGGGACACGAGCGACTCTGCCACCAAAGTAACCAAGCCGCTGTATATCTTGCACGCGGACCGAGGACATCCGCGACACACCGAAATTCACCGTGTCGTCGGCGCGCAACTCCTCCGCTGCCACAGCGCTCAGCGTCTCCTCAGACGACGCGTCGGTCGGCGGCGTAGCGGCAGCAGAAGAAGAAGAGGTCAGCATCGCTACGTACCGGCGGCGGCGGCGGGCGGTCTGCTTCACACGGGCCAGATCTCCCGCGAACAAGAGCAAGGAGGGCAGACGAGCAGCAAGAGGTTTGAGAAGGCGGTTAGGGTTTTCGCGGAGCGCGCAAAGACAAAGTTCAAAACGCGCCCCCCCCCCCTTGTCCCCTTTATACACAGGGCACGGCGCTTCGGGAAACCCGCAATCCAATAGTACGGCGTCAATCAACGGTCATGTCAAAAACCCCCGCGGAACCACTTCGAGCGAGGGCAGCGTCTCCGCCATCTAGCGACGTCTTCGGCACCAGGTGACTTAGTCGAACTGGTCCCTCGGAGGGCAAATGTTGGGGCGAAGGCGAAGATGCCACCCTTCGCTCGAGGCCTTCGCCGTACTTGCTGCACCAGCAGTGGCAAGACAGCGGCAGACATACCCTTCGCCTCATACGCGGCAGGACGAGGACCTGGACGAGGTCGTCTCATCCTGCGACCTCGTCCAGAACGGAGGCCCACGTGTGATCCTGCCCATTGTAACAGGCCCTGCGTGGCCGTCGAGCGTTACGGGCCTAATTTGTAAAGGCCTCCCTGTAATTACAGTCTGTAACCCCGCTTTATGGGAATATTCCAGGGATAATCCAGGTGTCTGAGGGCACATGCGTCCCTAACACGGGACACCGGGCACCTGGACACCTATAAATACCCCCGCACAGTGCCCTTGAGAGGCGAGATTAACAGAGCTTTTGCCATCACGTGCAGAAACCTTGTTTGCGCTATTACACCCCCCCCCCCGTTGGATCAATTTGTGCCTGTGAGCAAGTTCCAACACCAGGTAACCTCCAGCATTCGCCGAAGACTCCCAGAGCTCGGGCGAAGACATCCTTCCCCCGGGGGCTACGCACGTCCCCATCAAATCGACAGCAAAACTATCAGACACCCCCACTCCCCCAACTGCAGTACCTAATTTTCTCTTCGTAGTGGCTGGGGCAGCCTCCTGCGAAGGCCCTTCCTCGGTCACGTCCATCGGTTTCTTCCCACGGCGGTCAGCGGCGTCTTCCCCGGGATAGCCACCGTATGGAAAGCAGTTTAACTCGAAGACCCGATTCAACCTAACGTTGGACCCACGGATATCCCAGCTCCGCAGACCCTCTGTCCTCAGCACATAGCGCCCCACGATCCTCGCCGCACTGTCTTCCGCTTCACGCACGAATGCGGCGGGATCCCGACCATGCAGATCCAAAGTGAAGGCAGGACTTCGCACCCGCTGCCCGCCCAGGGAGGGCATCTCGCAAGGGCATACTTCGCCCAGCGCCCATCCATGTGCCAAGGGCCATATCCCATACCCGACGAATTCCTCAACTAAATCACGCCTGCTACTCATGCGGGCAGCGCACCGAAGGGCTCCCTCGTCTTCATCATCCTCTACCACCTCAAATTGCAGGTACGCTACAATATAATGGGAGCACATCACGGCCACGGGGAGCCCTGGGTGGTCTTCAACCTCGCCTTCCGAAACATAAAACCAGAAATCCCACCAGTTGCCCCATTTATTGCGGGCACAGGGAACTAACTCCACGACTTCCATCAAAGTCTTTCCGGTCTTCGGTGTAAATGTGCACGATCCAAACTGTGCAATCTTGTGTCCAATTTTCCTTTTCTGCCAATGCAGACAGTAATGTTTGGCGAAGACCTCCACAGACGGCTGGCCACCATACGAAGTCGCCGCCCAGACATACTTCGCCAGGGCCACCACGGCTTTCGGTGTCAGCTGGTGGACCTAGACCTCAAACCTCTGCAGGACCTCCGCCACAAAGTGATGTGTAGGCAGACGAAGGCCAGCGGTGAAAAACGCTTCAAACACGACCAACTCGCCCTCGGGCTCGAGAACCTCCTCTGCCCCCGGGACACGCCCCACTCCGCTGCCAAAATAACCAAGCTGCTGCATATCCTGAACGTGGACCGAGGAAATCCACGAAACACTGAACTCCACCGTATCACCCGGTCGCAGCTCCTCCGCCGCCACATTGCTCAGGGTATCCTCGGACGATGCGCCGATCGGCGGCGAGTTTGCAGCAGACGAGGAAGAAGACAGCATGGCTACGTACCATCGGCGGCGGCGAGCGGTCTGCTTGACGTGGGCCAGATCTCCTACGAGCAGAAGCAAGGAGGGCAGGCAGGCGGGCGAACAATTTCAAAAGGAGGCTAGGGTTTTGCGGCGCGCAGAAAGCGAACCTGAACCGCGCCGCCCCACCCTTTTTATACACGGGAAGCGATGCTTCGAGAAACCCGCAGTCCAACAGTACCGCGTCCGTCAACGGTCACATCAAAAACCCCCGTGGAACCACTTCGAGCGAGGGTAGCGTCTCCACCATCTAGCGATGCCTTCGGCACCAGATGACTTAGTCGAACTGGTCCCTCGGAGGGCAAATGTTGGGGCGAAGGCGAAGACGCCACCCTTCGCTCCAGCCTTCGTCCATCTCGCTGCACCAACGGAGGCAAAACGATTGGCGAGGTCCACCCTTCGTCCTCTACATCTATGAGACGAAGGCCTACGACGACGTCGTCCCGTCCCACGGCCTGGAGGCCCACGTGGGATTCGGCCCATTGTAGCAGGCCCCGTGCGCGGAAGTGTGTTACGGGCTCGATTTGTAATGGCTTTTCTGTAATGGCAGTCTGTAACCCTCCTATATGGGAATATTCTGGGGATAGACCAGGTGCCTGAGGGCACATGCGTCTTTACATCGAGACGTTGGGCACTCAGGCGCCTATAAATACCCCTGTACAGTGCCCTTGAGGGGCTAGATTAACAGAGCAATTATTGTCTCGAGCTAAAACCGTGCTTTCATCTTTCTCACTCCCCCGTTGGATCAACTTGCGCCGTCAGCGCAAGTTCCAACAGCGCCAATGTCAACTAAGAATGGCCATCTAGATTAGATCAAACTCCTCGCCTTATGGCTCCTCCTGAACCACCTGTTCTTCTCCTGTGGGGGTGTGAGACAGCAAGGGTGAGCTCACACATGATCATAGCTCAACAAGTTGTGGGGAAACCAATGGACATGAACTCACCAAAGGTGGGAGTTCATGTGATGTGTAAGGCTAACCAACAACAGGGGTTAAAGCTGAGCATTGCTTTTAATTAGTTGGTCAAAATTTTATTAGCAGTTACTAAATGTAAGTAAATACCAAACCTTAATAAAAATATTAGAACAAAATTAATAATAATCCCATGCAAATGCAAATGACAAAATTGAATTTAAGTTTCATAAATTAATCATCAGAGAGTCCTGAGCTACTCATGACCGTGAGCTCGGCTAGTATATCAGTTTTACACTCTATGGAGGTTGTACCCTTTACCCACAAGTCATGTTACCCATCTGCCAAGAGACGGCCAATCCCATACACCTATACCGAGGAGGCGAGGCAGGGTAACACTACGAGGCCTTTACAAAGTTCCACTAGCTTCAGAAAACCCGCTACAGTTTATGGGAAGAGCACTTGCAAGAATCCCCTGTTTGACCGCCATCGCAGCAAAATCAACCCGAGAACCTCCCTGCATGCAACTCCCCTACTGCCCTTGCCCCTTTCGGGTAAGGTAGTCTTCCACTAGCTTTCCTAATTAGTTTGCCAAGGGGTCCCATTCCTCCCTTGTGGTGGCACGTGTTTCTCAAGTTAAGCTCCATATTCCAATTAACATTAATGATCTTGACATGAACATAAATAGAATAACAAAATACTGGAGCATGGATACAGTAAATGATTATCCCAAAACCATATAAAGCAATAGCAAACTACCCAAGTGATTCAGGGGTAAACAAGGTAATGAGATAAACAATCTAGGGTGACCTATCGGGTCCCATCAAAATTAACCTATGCATGAATAAATGACATTAAAGAACATTATTGGGTATGAAAGTGGTCAAGGGCACAACTTGCCTTCAATGAGCTCCTGATCAGCTACTTCTATTTGCTGGTCACCAGGATCCTCAGTCACAGGCTCTTCTACTCGCTACAATATAAACAAGCACAATATATAGAGAAAATTAACATCATACCAAACATGTAAACAAAATACATAATAATAATCTACACATTAAAATAAAATCTTAGGAACATGAATCATAATTTTTGGAGTTATAGATTTTAAGATATGAATTTCCAAAGGTTTTATGGGCTTAAAATAGGATTAAGTGAGAAATTATTTTTGTTACTATTTTTATGTTAAAACAGAGACTCTAGGTGATAAACATTAATATTACAAAAATTTAGAAAGTGGAATGGATTAATTTGGACCAAGTATGAATTTTCTATGAATTTATCAAGTTCTAGTAATTATTTTCATATTAAAATCCATTTTCCAATTTATTTAATCAATTTCAAACTGCACTGGATTGGGCCTCATTTTTGGAAAAGGCTAGGGACCCTGGGGTAATATTTCTAAGACACAGGGAACACTGCTAGTTGGACTGCGGGTTGATTTTCTGTTTACCAGAGGGCTCTTTTGCAATTGCGACAGCGCGAACGGGTATTCTCTAATCTGGACCGTCAGATCAACGACGGGTGGCGCAGATTAGACATGACTTTAATCGAAACGGTACGCAACTAGCGCCATTGGATTCACCAGAAGCGGCCCAGATTTAACTACTCCCGATTCCATCCCATCCACTGGTGACTAGATCTACGGTCAGGATTTCTCGCTCGAAGGGGGGGTAAGCTATGCCCTAATCCGAACCGCAGATCGCACGATCGACGGCACACGCTGCCTCTTCCTTCCCTCCCGACGGCCCACGGCGACGCCGCCCGCACACGTGGTGGTGACCCAGCCGGCGAGTAGCCTAAGTGGCCACCAGAGCCAACCTCTATACTACCAACAAGCCGAATACGAAGGTAACGACGCAGGGAATGCTAGGAGCGAGGTCTCACCTCCTATTGGTGCGCCAGCGTCTCCGGCCACGACGAGACGTAGTGTCGGGTACCATAATTAGGGGTACCCACAACACTCCTAATCACGACTGGTAAACACCCTCTGACCAACTGACGGGCGCGGTTCAAGTCAAGGCTTCGTCTACCCAAGGGACACGATCTCACCTGAGCCCAGCCTTGGGCTGGAGCAGTAGTCCCAGACGAGTTCACGCCTCGCCCGAGGGCCTCCTCAGGCAGCGGGCGCCTCCTCGGCTCTCCCAAAGTCCGGCTCGGGCAGGCTTCGTTGTGAAGCAACCTTGGCCGGACCGCCTCAACAACCAACCGCCGCATTTAATGCAGGGGACGCCTGACGCCGTATCCTGACACACGTGCCTCAGTCGGCCAGGCCAAAGTGACCGCAGTCACTTCGCCCCTCTCTTTTACTGTCCGATATGACGGGAAAACAGCGCCGCTCGCCCTGCTCCGACTGCCGTGCCAACCGCCCAGGCGAAGACTGACAACAAGTCACGATCAACCATCGAGTTCGGCCTCGGGCGCAATAGGAAGCTCCGCCTCGCCCGACCTCAGGCTCCGGCCTCGGGAGGAGGTCTCCGCCTCGCCCGACCTCAGGCTCCGGCCTTGGGAGGAGGTCTCCGCCTCGCCCGACCCCCGGACTCGGCCTCGACCTCGGTCTCGGGAGGAATCACATCCTCGCCCAACCCCGACCTCAGCCTCAAGAGAAGTCTCCGCCTCGCCCGACCTTGGGCTCGGACCGACCGCACCAATAGGGGATACATCATTACCCTATCCCTAGCCTGCTCAGGCTACAAGGAACAAGACCGGCGTCCCATCTGGCTTACCCCGGCGACGGGTAATGATGGTGCCCCGCGTGCACCATGACGCCGGTGGCTCTCAGCCCCTTACGGCAGCAAGGAGACGTCAGCAGGATCCTTGCCGCACTGCCAGCTGTGCTCCTACAGGACTCAGGCGCTCCTCCGACGGCCACGCTATCACGTGTACAGGGCTCAAGCTCTCCCCTGACTGCCACGTTGGCATGTACACAAGGCTTAGGCATCTCTCTGCCGGACACGTTAGCGCATAGCTACACCCCCCATTGTACGACTGGACCCTCTCCTTGCGTCTATAAAAGGGAGGTCCAGGGCTATCCTGGAGGGGGGTTCGCACGAGGAAGGAGCAAACGAACAGGCTCCCTCTCACTCTCTCTCTCCCTCACGCGACGCGCTTGTAACCCCTACTACGAGCGGCACCCCTGGTGCAGGATAATACAAGGCTTGTCCCACCTCTTGTGCACCATCCCGCGCCAACCCATCTAGGCAGGGGCACGCAGCGACAATCTCACTCGTCGGTCCAGGGACCCCCCCCCGGGGTCCGAAACGCCGACACGTAGCTCCGCCACGAACGCGAAACTCCGTTAAGGAATCCCACCGGAGCCGATCGATTTGGGACCAACTGGTTGATCCACACTCGATCCCTGATGTCAGACGAACACACCTGGTCACCCACGGGCTGCCCGGCGGCGACGTACGCGGGAGGTGGATGCGACAGCGAGTTGACCACGAGCGGATCGTGGCGGCGCAACGGTGGTATGCGAGAGATTGGGGATAAAGGTATAGGGTTAGGTGAGTGCAGCGCGTAGAGTCTTATACCCTGGTTAAAGCCATGGCTTGAGGTGCGGTCGGTCTGGAGATCCCGTAATGGTCGCCGGCGTTCTCGCGTACGCCGTTGATTTCCCCCCTCAGCGCAGCATGGTCGTATGGAAGACGTTGGAGCTGACCCCATGGGCCCACGTGTCAGCCAGTAGTCGACCCCCGGTTCAGTTGCGCGGAGTGCCGACCGCATGGCCCCACCAATCAGCCAGATGCGGCAGTAAGTAATCGTGTTGGGTGAGACTGACAATGGGCCCTGCATGTCGGCGCACAAACCCAACCAGACAAGCGTGTGGGTCGTGTGGGCGGTTTCTTTAGGTGGGCCGAATTGAAGGTCCGCGGCCCAGGTAAGGTCTCCTTTCCTTTTTCTTTTATGTTATATTTTCTTTTTTTTCTTTTTCTTTGAGTTGGAAATTCAAAATTCAAAATTCAGTCTTACTTTGTGGTAAATCCTCCTCAATTTAAGAGAATCATTTTGCACATAATATTCTTACCTTTATTTATATTTTCTTTTCTTTCTCCACTTCTAAATTCTAGAATTTTCTTTTATATTTTATATTCCACTTTGGAACTTTAGTATATTTCTTTTCACATTATGATTTTTTTACATTGTCACAATATGCACACAAAATAAAATCTGGCATGATGCATAATTTATTTTTAGGTATCTTTTGTTTTTTTATTTATATGTTTTCATGCGATGTTCTCATGAAATGATGAATATAGATAACACATATGTTGGAGACTTGTTCTCAAATGCTATGAGTTAAGAACAAGGCAACACAAAATGTTAAATGTTAATGTCCTTCGTCCTTCGAAGCATTATTTCTCTTAGGACGTAATGATTTCCAGACGAAGGTTATAAGAGACATACCTTCATAAATAAGACATATCTAAGCAGAGAATGAAGTTTATGAAATATAAGGGACAATATAAACAATCGCATAGTTTTACCAGTTCATTCTCATTTTATTATTATGGAGAAATAAAAACAATATTGAATTTCAAATGTACCTTCAACTTGACAAAAGATAAAAGTACAAGTGTGACGCACGAGCAGATACAAGTCAACGTGAAGAGTACAGGGGTACTGTTCATCTATTTATAGGCACAGGGCGCAACCTGTGAGGAATCACAGTTTTGCCCTTTGCATTTACTATTGACGTATAGAAAAATCTATGAGGACTAGATAGCCTTTTCCCCTTTAAGTCGGTTCCCCTTCCCGCGATTGAGCCAAAGCTCCCTTTCGCATAGCTTCGGAGCAACAACAACCTTCGTCACGATCATGCCCTTCTCATCGTATGTGCTTTTAATCCTAAATCCGAAGGTACCTGTCTATAAACCATACTTGGAAGACATTGTTAAATTACGTTTTTGAGGACCTTCGGAGGATGAAGGCCCCTAACAGTAGCCCCTCGCAGTATTAATTTGTTTAAGATAACAAATTCAGACTATGACATGGACGAAGGCCTTAAGCCGAAGGTCCGAAAAACACCTTCCCTTTGCTAGAATAGCAACAGTCAATGACAGGCGGGACCCTCCAATTTGGGGTGCTCCGAGCGTATAAATAAGAACTCGCAGCAACCACATTTGGTATGCTGCTTGTGCTATTTGCTTTGTTTTCTGAATTTTATAGCTCCTGCTTATTAACGCTTGCTAGTTTTTCAAGCTTTCTCAGCTTCGGTTTGAAAGACACATTTTCGTCATTTCCGAAGAATAATGTCTCAAGACAAGAAGGTTGTTGCGGAGACGAAGCTGACTGAAGAGGAGAAGCTCTTTGAAGAGAAGAAGGATGCAGATCCTTACATAGCTGGGTTTATCGATTCAATGGGAAAATCAAATACAGAAAAGATTACTAAGGAGATCCTAGAAGGCCTGTCTGAAGATACCGATGACAGTGATGATTATGATGCTGAAAGCGGGGGAGAAGATTCTGAGGATCAGCCTTGGAGGCCAAGTCATACAATTTTTGGGAAATCGACAATTAAGCAGAGTCATCTTGAGAATATGAGAGGAAGGTACTTTCGAGATATGTCTATTGTGAGAGTTGGTGGAGACAACAAAGTCCCTGCCCCTGAGGAAGACGAAGTAGTGATTTACCGAAGTTTCTTCAAAGCTGGGCTTCGGTTTCCATTAAGCAGGTTTATGGTCGAAGTGTTGAAAATATATCAGATTTATCTTCATCAGATAACCCCCGAAGCTATTATTAGAATGGGGATTTTTGTTTGGGCTGTGAAGATCCAGGGGCTGGAGCCAAGCGCGAAATGCTTTTGCAGCATGCATGAACTTGTATATGTGACGAAGGCCATGGGCAAGGAACAATATCATAACAACTTTGGCTGCTATGGATTTATGGCTCGCCCCAACGCAAGCTACCCGGTGCCAACATTCCGGAAAAGGTGGCCCGGAGCCTGGATGGAGGAATGGTTTTACGTGAAGAATGACTTAAAGGCAAGAGAAGATATTAAGGAAGTTATTATGCGCCCCATTTGGTCCTGCTTCGGCCTCCGAAGGCCGAAGGTTGAAATTGACGAAGCCGCCGAAGCATGCCAGAAGGCGTTTGGTATTGTCTGTTTTTTCATTGGTACAAGAGACTTAATCCAAGAGCATATAGCCTTTAGAGTATGGCCGCTTGTAGAGAACTGGGAAATGCTGAAGGAAACTGTCGCCGAATCAAGCGAAGGTGAGCCGGTCCGGCTGAAGTATACTTTCAAATATGGGGATAAATTCGACGAGCCAAACGATGACTGGTTAAAATGCATCGAAGTAACAAGTGATGAACTGCTTGGATCATATTCCAAGGCAGAAGATAATGCATTGTCCACAGCCTTCGGAAGTCGAGGAAAGAAGAGATTGAACAAGGTTTTTGATGCATCGTCTATCCCGACTACCGCTATCCTCTGCGGGGACAAGGGAAAAAGAGGAAAGCTACTGCTACGGTCGCCTCGGTCGAACCTGTGCCGAAGGCTATAAGCAAAAAGATGAAGGTACTTACCCACCGGCCACGCTATATTGAACCAGCCGTGGTGCCTGAGTTTGGCGGGGAGGCTTCTTCAGCTGCTGAACCAAAAGAACCCGTTCCTCCCACACAGAAGACTGAAGAGCCAGTTATAATGCTGAAGGTACCCTCAGCCGAGCTGGCTGAGTTAAAGACTGATAAAGATAAAGCTGAAAAGCCAAATATTGAAGAAACAAAAATGCTAGAAATTTTAAACCCTTCATCAGAAGTAACAGTGCCGAGGGCACAAAAAGGTTATGCCATAACTCCCAAGAGGAGAAGGATGGCAAATGTACTAGATGTGTTAGAAACAGTAAAGACTTTGAGCTCTACTCCTTCAAGGAAGGTTGTCGAGGCTTCAAAAGTGCAAACCGAAACTGAAACAAAGCCGGCCGAAACTAAAGCTGCAGTAATCCAAACTGATATCGAAGCTGGGCCTTCAGAGCCCGCTGAGAAAAAGCCTTCGTGAAAGTCGCCTAGAGGGGGGGTGAATAGGGCGAATCTGAAATTTACAAAGTTTAAGCACAACTACAAGCCGGGGTTAGCGTTAGAATTAAAATCGAGTCCAAGAGAGAGGGCGAAAACAAATCACAAGCAAATAAAGAGTGTGACACGATGATTTGTTTTACCGAGGTTCAATTCTTGCAAACCTACTCCCCGTTGAGGTGGTCACAAAGACCGAGTCTCTTTCAACCCTTTCCCTCTCTCAAACGATCACTTAGACCGAGTGAGCTTCTCTTCTCAATCAAACGGGACACTAAGTCCCCGCAAGGACCACCACACAATTGGTGTCTCTTGCCTCGGTTACAATTGAGTTTATCACAAGAAAGAATGAAGAAGAAAAAGCAATCCAAGCGCAAGAGCTCAAATGAACACAAGTCACTCTCTCACTAGTCACTATTTGATTGGAATGATCTTTGGACTTGGGAGAGATTTTGATCTCTTTGGTGTGTCTTGTATTGAATGCTATAGCTCTTGTAAGGTGTAGGAAGTCTGAAAACTTGGATTCTATTGAATGTGGGGTGGTTGGGGTATTTATAGCCCCAACCACCAAACTAGCCGTTTGGTGGAGGCTGCTGTCGCATGGCGCACCGGGCAGTCCGGTGCGCCACCGGACACTGTCCGATGCGCCAGCCACGTCACCCGGCCGTTGGGTTCTAACTGTTGGAGCTCTGACAGGTGGGGCCTTCTAGCTGTCCGGTGGTGCACCGGACATGTCTTGTAGACTGTCCAGTGCACCTTCTAGCGCTGCTCTAACTCTGTCGCGCACTGTAGCGCATTGAATGCGTTTGCAGTCGACCGTTGGCACGAAGTAACCGTTGCTCCGCTGGCACACCGGACAGTCCGGTGAATTATAGCGGAGCGGCCTCCCATTTTCCCAAAGGTGGCAAGTTCAGCGTCGGGGTCCCTGGTGCACCGGACACTGTCCGGTGGCACAACAGACAGTCCGGTGCGCCAGACCAGGGCACACTTCGGTTGTCTTTTGCTCTCTTTGTTTGAACCCATTCTTGGTCTTTTTATTGGTTTGTTGTGAACCTTTGGCATCTGTAAAACTTATAATCTAGAGCAAACTAGTTAGTCCAATTATTTGTGTTGGGCAATTCAACCACCAAAATTAATTAGGAAAAGGTGTAAGCCTATTTCCCTTTCAATCTCCCCCTTTTTGGTGATTGATGCCAACACAAACCAAAGCAAATATAGAAGTGCATAATTGAACTAGTTTGCATAATTGTAAGTGCAAAGATTACTTGGAATTGAAACCAATAATTATTTCAACTAGATATGCATGGATGGCTTTCTTCTTATTAACATTTTGGACCACGCTTGCACCACATGTTTTGTTTTGCAAAATGTTTTGGAAATTCTTTTCAAAGTTCTTTTGCAAATAGTCAAAGGTAAATGAATAAGAGTTTGAGAAGCATTTTCAAGATTTGAAATTTTCTCCCCCTGTTTTAAATGCTTTCCCTTTGACTAAACAAAACTCCCCCTTAATGAAATCCTCCTCTTAGTGTTCAAGAGGGTTTTAGATATTAATTTTGAAGGCGGTATACCAACTTGAAATTATATCAAAAATAAGATACTAATTGAAAATTCTTTTCTTAACTCAAATTTGAAAGACTACATTTTTGAAATTTGTGGTGGCGCAGTCCTTTTGCTTTGGGCTAATACTCTCTCCCCCTTTGGCATGAATCGCAAAAAACAGAGTCATTAGAGCCCTTGTAACTACTTTCTCCCCCTATGGTAAATAATATATGAGTAAAAATTATACCAAAGTTGGAGAGTTGCGGAGCGACGGCGAAGAATGAATGATTCGATGGAGTGGAGTGGAAGCCTTGTCTTCGCCGAAGACTCCTTTTCCCTTTCAATCTATGACTTAGCATGAAATGGACTTTTGATCGACGGATTTACCTCCCGTGTCGAGGTCGAGATGCCCATTTGTTCCCATGGGTGTCTTGATGGGCTTGGCGTCCTTCATCCCAAACTTGGTTAGAATGTCTTGAATGTACTTCATTTGGCTAATGAAGGTGCCCTCTTGGAGTTGCTTCACTTGAAATCCTAAGAAATACTTCAACTCCCCCATCATAGACATCTCGAATTTTTGAGTCATGATCCTACTAAACTCTTCACATGTAGATTCGTTAGTAGACCCAAATATGATATCATCAACATAAATTTGGCATACAAACAAATCATTTGCAAGTGTTTTAGTAAAGAGTGTAGCATCGGCTTTTCTGACTTTGAAGCCATTAGCGATAAGAAAGTCTCTTAGGCATTCATACCATGCTCTTGGGGCTTGCTTGAGCCCATAAAGCGCTTTTGAGAGTCTATAAACATGGTTAGGATACTCACTGTCTTCAAAGCCGGGAGGTTGCTCAACATAGACCTCTTCCTTGATTGGTCCATTGAGGAAGGCACTTTTCACGTCCATTTGATAAAGCTTAAAGCCATGGTAAGTAGCATAGGCAAGTAAAATGTGAATTGACTCGAGCCTAGCTACGGGTGCATAGGTTTCACCGAAATCCAAACCTTCGACTTGTGAGTATCCCTTGGCCACAAGTCGGGCTTTGTTCCTTGTCACCACACCATGCTCATCTTGCTTGTTGCGAAAAACCCACTTGGTTCCTACAACATTTTGGTTAGGACGTGGAACTAAATGCCATACCTCATTCCTCGTGAAGTTGTTGAGCTCCTCTTGCATCGCCATCACCCAATCCGAATCTTGAAGTGCTTCCTCTACCCTGTGTGGCTCAATAGAGGAAACAAAAGAGTAATGTTCACAAAAATGAGCAACACGAGATCGAGTAGTTACCCCCTTATGAATGTCGCCGAGGATGGTGTTCACGGGGTGATCTCGTTGGATTGCTTGGTGGACTCTTGGGTGTGGCGGCCTTGGAACTTGCTCATCCTCCTTGTCTTGATCATTTGCATCTCCCCCTTGATTATTGTCGTCGTCTTGAGGTGGCTCATCTTCTTGATCCTCTTCTTCATCATCTTGAGCCTCATCCTCATCTTGAGTTGGTGGAGATACTTGCATGGAGGAAGATGGTTGATCTTGTGCTTGAATGGGCTCTTCGGATTCCTTAGGACACACATCCCCAATGGACATGTTCCTTAGCGCGACGCACGGAGCCTCTTCATCATCTAATTCATCAAGATCAATTTGCTCTACTTGAGAGCCATTAGTCTCATCAAACACAATGTAACAAGAAACTTCGACTAGTCCAGTGGACTTGTTAAAGACTCTATATGCCCTTGTGTTTGAATCATATCCTAGTAAAAAGCCTTCTACAGCCTTAGGAGCAAATTTGGATTTTCTACCTCTTTTAACAAGAATAAAACATTTGCTACCAAAGACTCTAAAATATGAAACATTTGGCTTTTTACCGGTGAGGAGTTCATATGATGTCTTCTTGAGGATTCGGTGTAGATACAATCGGTTGATGGCGTAGCAAGCGGTGTTGACCGCCTCGGCCCAAAACCGATCCGAAGTCTTGTACTCATCAAGCATGGTTCTTGCCATGTCCAATAGAGTTCTATTCTTCCTCTCCACTACACCATTTTGTTGTGGCGTGTAGGGAGAAGAGAACTCATGCTTGATCCCTTCCTCCTCAAGAAAACCTTCTATTTGAGAGTTCTTGAACTCCGTCCCATTGTCGCTTCTAATTTTCTTGATCCTCAAGCCGAACTCATTTTGAGCCCGTCTCAAGAATCCCTTTAAGGTCTCTTGGGTTTGAGATTTTTCCTGTAAAAAGAATACCCAAGTGAAGCGAGAATAGTCATCCACAATAACTAGACAATACTTATTCCCGCCGATGCTTATGTAAGCGATCGGGCCGAATAGGTCCATATGAAGGAGCTCGAGTGGCCTGTCAGTCGTCAATATGTTCTTATGTGGATGATGAACACCAACTTGCTTCCCTGCTTGGCATGCGCTACAAATCCTGTCTTTCTCAAAATGCACATTTGTTAGTCCCAAAATATGCTCTCCCTTTAGAAGCTTGTGAAGATTCTTCATCCCAACATGGGCTAGTCGGCGATGCCAGAGCCAACCCATGTTAGTCTTAGCAATTAAGCAAGTATCGAGTTTAGCTCTATTGAAATCAACTAAGTATAGTTGACCCTCTAATACTCCCTTAAAAGCTATTGAATCATCACTTCTTCTAAAGACAGTAACACCTGTATCCGTAAAAAGACAGTTGTAGCCCATTTTACATAATTGAGAAACAGAAAGCAAGTTGTAATCTAAAGAATCTACAAGAAAAACATTGGAAATAGAATGGTCAGGTGATATAGCAATTTTACCCTCCTTTGACCAAACCTTGATTTCCATCCCCGAATGTGATAGCTCGTTGGGGATCTTGGTTTTTCTCATAGGAGGAGAACATCTTTTTCTCCCCAGTCATGTGATTTGTGCACCCGCTATCGATGATCCAACTTGAGCCCCCGGATACATAAACCTACAAAACAAATTTAGTTCTTGATTTTAGGTACCCAAACAGTTTTGGGTCCTTTGACATTAGATACAAGAACTTTGGGTACCCAAACACAAGTCTTTGATCCCTTGTGTTTGTCCCCAACATACTTGGCAACTACCTTGCCGGATTTGTTAGTAAGCACATAGGAAGCATCAAAAGTTCTAAATGAAACATTATGATTATTTGATGCTTTAGGAGTTTTCTTCTTAGGTAATTTAGCATGGGTTGATTGCCTAGAACTAGATGTCTCACTCTTATACATAAAAGCATGATTAGGGCTAGAGTGAGACTTCCTAGAATGAATTCTCCTAATCTTATGCTCGAGATAACCGGCAGGGTACAAAATGTAACCCTCATTATCCTGAGGCATGGGAGCCTTGCCCTTAACAAAGTTAGATAATCTTTTAGGAGGGGCATTAAGTTTGACATTGTCTCCCTTTTGGAAGCCAATGCCATCCTTGATGCCAGGGCGTCTCCCACTATAAAGCATACTACGAGCAAATTTAAATTTTTCATTGTCTAGCTCATGCTCGGCAATTTTAGCATCTAATTTTGCCATATGATCGTTTTGTTGTTTAATTAAAGCCATGTGATCATGAATAGCATCAATGTTAACATCTCTACATCTAGTGCAAATAGAAACATGCTCAACGGTAGATGTAGAGGGTTTGCAAGAATTTAATTCAACAATCTTAGCATGTAATATGGCATTTTCATCTCTAAGATTGGAAATGGAAGCATTGCAAACATTTAATTCATTAGCCTTAGCAATTAGTTTTTCATTTTCATTTCTAAGGCTAGCAAGAGAGGCATTTAATTTTTCAATCTTAGCAATAGAACTAGCATGATCATTTCTAAGATTGGCATATGAATCATCACATACATTTGAATCAACCTTAGCAATTAATCTAGCATTCTCATTCCTAAGGTTGGCAATCAAATCATGGCAAGTGCTTAACTCACTAGATAATTTTTCACATTTTTCTACTTCTAGAGCATAAGCATTTTTAACCTTAACATGCTTCTTGTTTTCCTTAATTAGGAAGTCCTCTTGGGTGTCCAAGAGTTCATCCTTCTCATGAATAGCACTAATTAATTCATTCAATTTTTTCTTTTGTTGCATGTTAAGATCGGCAAAAAGGGTAAGCAAGTTTTCCTCCTCATAACTAGAATTGTCTTCATCACTAGAGGTTGCATATTTAGTGGAGGATTTGGATTTAACCTTCTTCTTTTTGTCGTCCTTTGCCATGAGGCACTTGTGGCCGACGTTTGGGAAGAGGAGTGTGACACCCTAGTGTCACCTAGGGTTTCACTCAAATGCTAACCCAAGAACCCTCATCTTATGTGAACCAAAATGGAGCATGAACATCAAATTGACTTAAGAATAAAGGATCCACTAAGCTCATATTTAAAAGTATCATGTTCAAAACAAATGGGTTTTTCAAAAAGGCAAAATGTGCAACCCCAATGTAACACCCGGTTTTAAGGGACAAAGCCGGGTGCATCTCATACATGCGCCAAAGAAGACAACATATATAATCACAGAGTGTATAGAGATAAATGTCACAATAATCAGAGTACTTATTACATAGCGGAAGTCTTACAAAATAAAAGATAAATATAGCAGGATCTAAAATATCCTTGGCGCCAGAAAGTCAACTGGGAGACGCCACCTAGATCGAATTGAACTCCCCATTGTATGGCTCCACTTGAAACACCTGCTCTTCTCCTGTGGGGGGTGTGAGACAGCAAGGGTGAGCTCACACATGTTCATCGCTCAACAAGTTGTGGGGAATAATGTGACATGAACTCACCAAAGGTGGGAGCTCATGAAGTGTAAGGCTTATCAAAGAAAATGGTTAAAGCTGAGCATAGCTTTTAATGTTGGTCAAACTTTTATTAGCAATTACTAGATGTAAGTAAATACCAAACCATAATAAATAATAGAACAAAATTAATAAATAATCCCATGCAAATGCAAATGACAAATTGAATTTAGGTTCCATAAATTAATCATGTGAGGGTCCGAGCCGCTCATGACCGTGAGCACGGCTAGTATACTAGTTTTACACTCTGCAGAGGTTGCGCATCTTTACCCACAAGCCGTGTTACCCATCTGCCAAGGGGTCATGAATCCCATACACCTCTACCAAGGAAGCGAGGCAGGGTAACACTACGAGGCCTTTACAAAGTTCCACTAGCTTCAGAAATCCCGCTACAGTTTATAGGAAGCTCCAGTGCAGGGTTCTTGCCTGACCGCCATCGCAGCAAAGTCAACCCAAGGACCTCCCTACACTGACCACTCCCTTACTGCCCTTGCCCCTTTCGGGTAAGGAAGACCTCCACTAGCTTTCCTAGTTAATCAGCCAAGGGCGTCCCATTAAACCCTTGTGGTAGCACTGTTTTCCCGGGTGGTCGCTCCATGTTCCAATTAACATAATGATCTTATCATGAACATAAATAACATAACAGAATAATTGGAACATGGATGTAATGAAATATTAACCCGAAAACCATATAAAGCAATAGCATAACTACCCAATTGATTCAGGGGTAAACAAGGTAAACAGGATAAACAAACTAGGGTGTCCTATTGGGTCCCATCAAAATTAAACCTATGCATTGAATAGTGATAATAAAGAATATTATTGGGTAACAAAAGTGGATCAAGGGCACAACTTGCCTGGCACTTGAGATTCCTGTTACCAGGGTGATCTTCAGATCTTCGTGACCTCACGCTAGTCATAGCAATACAAACAGACAGTGTATAGACAAAATTAACATCACATCAAATATAAGTACAAACTGAATAATAATGATCTACGCGTTGCTACGAGATCGCGGGTTCGAGAACTACTAAGATCGGAGCTATGGTTAAAAAGATATGGTTTTTCGGAAGACCTACTCGATTAAACAATTAGTTATAGATCTTTATGTTGATTTTATAAATCATGTGATAAAGATATTAAATAAATAACTCTAATTTATATTATATTTGAGTGGAGACCATATTTTAGTTAGATCATAGTCATAGACAAACCATCTTTGATTAAGGAGATTAATCTATTAAACATAGGTTTAAACAATATCTAATTATACAAGTAAGTAATATGGTACAAATAATAATATTACTGTGTAGTTAATATTATTATGAAGCTAACGCAATTTGAACGGGTTAATTTGGAGTTGAAACAAAGAAATTATGGATTTACTAAGCTTTTGAATTAAATTTTGTACTAAAATTCGATTTTCTGATTAAATTCAGAATTATATTCTGCTATCGGACTACGGCTACTAATATCACCAAGATCAGGGACTAAAGCATAAAGCTTATGCAGACTCAGAACTCCCCCGCTAGGACTGCGGGTTGATTCGCTAATCTTCGGAGGGCTCTTTAGAAAAATATTCGTCGCGAAGGGGTATGATCTAATATGGGCCGCAGGATTGAAATTGGGCGCTCGAGATTAGATCGAGTATTTTATAAATCGGTATGCGACATGGACCACACGATCCAATCATCAACGACACAGATTTTATTAGGCGCGATCCGATTCACTCCCTCCGATCCGGTTACAATGGCCCAGATTCCCCGACCAACCGGTACGCCCAGGATCCAATCTCAGCCGCCCGATCTGGTTTTAATGGCCAAGATCAAAAGACTGACGCGGTGATTGAGATCTAATCCCTACCGTTAATCCTATGATCAACGGCCAGCGCCGTTCTTCTTCCCCCAGCACGGGCACAGCAGCGCCCAGGCGTTGTTGGTGGCACGCCCGACGGAGGACACGCCATGGCCGTCCCCATGGATTCTCTCACTTATCCGAGCGCGCGGCCAAGGAACCAAACCCCATCTAAGTCGTAAATCAACACGCCAACAGTCCGGACCCCCTTCATCTACCGCTCTATCCGAGCTCCACGGAGCTCCAGCCCCCATGGTGGCGCACTGCGCAGACCGAAGAGAGCACCAACGCAGAGCATTCCCCGCTGCGGGATCCATCGCATGAGGCCCGAGGCCGACTCAGCACACAACCCCCTACCGTCAAGCACAATAACACGACAAGAGATTAACTCGAGCTAATTCAGAGGGCTTACCTAGGAATAATGGCACAGAGGACTTTGACCACGGCACGCGGTGGATTGCGACGATGCCGAGCAGGTGTTCCCCCCCGCGCGCTCCAACGTCGACCCACCCTTGCGGTCCGCTGATCCACCGAACTCCGACCGTCCGCACAAGCTCACAGCCCCATTCTCTCCCTCTCTGCTACGGCGCACGACGACGGCGGCCAACACTCTCTCTACGACGGAGCTCTCCTTTCCTGCGAGCTTGGCCCATGGCGGCTGGGTCCCTTGCACGATGAAGTAGCAAGGAAGGTCGCGGTCAGAGGTGGGATCCATACGCGGTCGGGGCTTCTCCTCACACAAGGCCATGGTGGCGCCCCTCTGCACTCACCCCCATGGCTACGCTTGGTGACCACGGCGTGGATCGAGATGGCAAGGGCGGTTTCTAGGCTCCATCTATTTATGGCTGGGCAAACACCAAGGTGGAGTGGTGGCGGAGTCAGATCCGAGATTCCTAGCGGATTTAGCTGCAACAACCGAGCAGGGAGACGGTTCTGGCGAGATTCTTGCGCAGGATTTGCTCTTGATTTGTTGAGCTTTGCCATCGAACGAACGAACTCCAGCAAATGTGGGGAAAGCTGTTGACGCCGCCAGGGGATACGCTGAGCAATCTCTGATTGAGAAGGGAGAGAAGAGGGACAATGGTTCTGGGTCCCACCCATCGGTGAGTAGAACGGCTAACGCCGCGGGGTGTGTGGCCGCGCGGTGGGCCCACCTGGCGGCACGCCCGCTGTGCAGGATTTGAGCCGCACGGTGCGTGAGCGAGGTGGGCCAAAATGGTGTCCTGGCCCAAGTAACTACCACCTTTCTTTTTCTTTATTTTGTTTTTCTTTTTATCATTGAGTCCAAATTTTGAATTCAAATTTTGTAATGAATTTGTACTTAGATTTGAATGTATGACTTGGACATTCCATCATGGGTTGAGTCTATTTATTTATAAATTCATTTTGTAATTTATAGTATTTCTCTCTTCTTTTTCATTCTTCATATCCCAAATTCAAATTTAAATTCCCATTTTGATTTACAAATTTCGAATCTGGTGCTTTGAATTTCAAATTTGGATTGGAAATCTACCGTGAACGTTAAGCACATAAAAATAAGTAATTTACTAGTATATAATGGCTATTTTTTTGCTCATATCAATCTTCTTTATATTTTATATTCTTTCACCCCTTTTCTCATTTTCTAGTTTCGTATTTAGGTTTCAATTCAAACCCAAGATAAAGTTTAGGAATTCATATTTTCACTACATACTCTAAATCAATTATGAAACAATAGATATACATTTATTTTAATTGATTAAATGTTTGAAATATGAGACACACTCATATTGTTTTCTTTCTTTTTAGAAAAATAATATTTTGTTTGTGGGACAAGAATTTGGAGTTACTTCGAAATTAGATATTCATGTAAATAATTACTTATGGAGCATCATTTAATGAAATGCGTATTCATTTAGTTGAATAGGAAACTTTTTTATTATTTCTTTTCTAAAATAGTTCTTGGTTTTCAAAGTTCGGTCCTCAACATTCATTGCTCAAGTATAAGTTGAGATGTCAGAATTTTACTATTTTATTTCTTCATATATTTATTTTATTATCATTAATAATAAATTTTTTTTATATACAGATTTTGGGCATTACAAATCCTACCCCCTTAACAGAAATCTCGTCCTCGAGATTTGTAAGGAAAGGGTGTAAACTCATGTCGTCTCAGAACATATGCACAAACAAAAAAAAATCTCAGCATGATGCATACTTTATTAACAACACAAGGGGTCCATTAGACCTTATTATTCCTCCTAAAATAGTATCATACCATCTACTAATTAAAGTAACATTTAGATCTTACAAATAGTAGTAATTTATATATATGTTTATGTAGCTTGGTGGAGCTGGTGGTGGTGGTGGAGGTTGTTGTTGTTGTCGTCGTTGTCTCTTCAACCGCGCTTGCCTTATTTCTTGACGTATCTCCAGATGGACCTGACGTATTTCCTCACGTTCTTGTCTTATCTGATTTTGCATTTCGATCATCATGTCTGTCAATTGTTGTATTACCAGCCTTTGGGCAGCAACCACTTGATCGATTTCGACAGGTGGAGGATTTGGAGGATTCATTTCTGTTTGTTGTTGCCTGATAATCCTTCCCTCCTGGTATTGACCATCGAAGTTAGGGACATATGGTAAAATAGTTTTGCAAGGGAATTTATTCGATAAGCAGAATGAATAAGCTAGTAGCTAGTTATAATCTGAAGACCCTTTAATAGGGCTTAATCTTTGTTTTATATCAAGATTGGGATAACTAGTCATATAAGGTGAATGCCCAAAGGTATGATAGGATTTTGTCAAGATGAGATAGAGTACTTGATGTAGGTCAAAAGGTTCGTTTGATGTTAGGTGGGGATAGATAATTATACCATTCATCATGACTCTATGGGTTGGATTAGCTCATGGTTGTTATTCTAGAGTGGAATAAATATACTAATTCGGGCAAGATGAATCCATATGGATAAGGTAGAATCTTTTGAGGTCAGTTAGATTTATTAGGGTGACATAAGATCTTTTCAAGATAAGAGAAGTATCTTTTAAGATAAAATTGATCTATTTGGATAGGATAGATTCCTTTAGGTTAAGAGGGATCCATTATAGTAAGAGAGAGTCTTTTGAGATAAGATGGATCTATATAAAATAGATACACTTTAATGGAGGATAATCTAAGTTGTTTAGTTATCTCATGAATTTTATTTATTTATAACTATACGTATATGTAGATGTAATTGTGGATATTACTCCACGACTAATCACACTCAAACAAAGATCCAAATCAGACATATATCATAAGAACAAACACTCAAGCGTATAGATACCTATGAAAATAGTTTTGTTTTTGTTCCTAAGAGTAGGTTTCCTATTCCTAAAGGTCACTTTAGGCACGGGATTTCAAAGTGTGAAATCCAGTTTTGTCTTTAGAAGTGAATAGGTAAGAATAATCGGAGTGAAGCGGAATTAGATGAGAAAATATTAAGATCAGTTTAGAAAGAGTTAGAGTAGCAGAGGTAAGGTTAATCAGAGTAGAACAGTAGAAGGTGAAACAGGATCAAGATAAGTATAGAAAGAGTCGTAGTAAGGTAAGTAGATAAGGGTTGTCCAGTTCTATCTATGTTTCGTCCTACAGTCAACATTCCTCTGATACCACTTCTGTAACACCTGGTTTTAAGGGACAAAGTCGGGTGCATCTCATACATGCGCCAAAGAAGACAACATATATAATCACAGAGTGTATAGAGATAAATGTCACAATAATCAGAGTACTTATTACATAGCGGAAGTCTTACAAAATAAAAGATAAATATAGCAGGATCTAAAATATCCTTGGCGCCAGAAAGTCAACTGGGAGACGCCACCTAGATCGAATCGAACTCCCCATTGTATGGCTCCACTTGAACCACCTGCTCTTCTCCTGTGGGGGGGTGTGAGACAGCAAGGGTGAGCTCACACATGTTCATCGCTCAACAAGTTGTGGGGAATAATGTGACATGAACTCACCAAAGGTGGGAGCTCATGAAGTGTAAGGCTTATCAAAGAAAATGGTTAAAGCTGAGCATAGCTTTTAATGTTGGTCAAACTTTTATTAGCAATTACTAGATGTAAGTAAATACCAAACCATAATAAATAATAGAACAAAATTAATAAATAATCCCATGCAAATGCAAATGACAAATTGAATTTAGGTTCCATATATTAATCATGTGAGGGTCCGAGCCGCTCATGACCGTGAGCACGGCTAGTATACTAGTTTTACACTCTGCAGAGGTTGCACATCTTTACCCACAAGCCGTGTTACCCATCTGCCAAGGGGTCATGAATCCTATACACCTCTACCAAGGAAGCGAGGCAGGGTAACACTACGAGGCCTTTACAAAGTTCCACTAGCTTCAGAAATCCCGCTACAGTTTATAGGAAGCTCCAGTGCAGGGTTCTTGCCTGACCGCCATCGCAGCAAAGTCAACCCAAGGACCTCCCTACACTGACCACTCCCTTACTGCCCTTGCCCCTTTCGGGTAAGGAAGACCTCCACTAGCTTTCCTAGTTAATCAACCAAGGGCGTCCCATTAAACCCTTGTGGTAGCACTGTTTTCCCGGGTGGTCGCTCCATGTTCCAATTAACATAATGATCTTATCATGAACATAAATAACATAACAGACTAATTGGAACATGGATGTAATGAAATATTAACACGAAAACCATATAAAGCAATAGCATAACTACCCAATTGATTCAGGGGTAAACAAGGTAAACAAGATAAACAAACTAGGGTGTCCTATTGGGTCCCATCAAAATTAAACCTATGCATTGAATAGTGATAATAAAGAATATTATTGGGTAACAAAAGTGGATCAAGGGCACAACTTGCCTGGCACTTGAGATTCCAGTTACCAGGGTGATCTTCAGATCTTCGTGCCCTCACGCTAGGCGTAGCAATACAAACAGACAGTATATAGACAAAATTAACATCACATCAAATATAAGTACAAACTGAATAATAATGATCTACGCGTTGCTACGAGATCGCGGGTTCGAGAACTACTAAGATCGGAGCTATGGTTAAAAAGATATGGTTTTTCGGAAGACCTACTCGATTAAACAACTAGTTATAGATCTTTATGTTGATTTTATAAATCATGTGATAAAGATATTAAATAAATAACTCTAATTTATATTACATTTGAGTGGAGACCATATTTTAGTTAGATCATAGTCATAGACAAACCATCTTTGATTAAGGAGATTAATCTATTAAACATAGGTTTAAACAATATCTAATTATACAAGTAAGTAATATGGTTCAAATAATAATATTACTGTGTAGTTAATATTATTATGAAGCTAACGCAATTTGAACGGGTTAATTTGGAGTTGAAACAAAGAAATTATGGATTTACTAAGCTTTTGAATTAAATTTTGTACTAAAATTCGATTTTCTGATTAAATTCAGAATTATATTCTGCTATCGGACTGTGGCTACTAATATCACCAAGATCAGGGACTAAATCATAAAGCTTACGCAGACTCAGAACTCCCCCGCTAGGACTGCGGGTTGATTCGCTAATCTTCGGAGGGCTCTTTAGAAAAATATTCGTCGCGAAGGGGTATGATCTAATATGGGCCGCAGGATTGAAATTGGGCGCTCGAGATTAGATCGAGTATTTTATAAATCGGTATGCGACATGGACCACACGATCCAATCATCAACGACACAGATTTTATTAGGCGCGATCCGATTCACTCCCTCCGATCCGGTTACAATGGCCCAGATTCCCCGACCAACCGATACGCCCAGGATCCAATCTCAGCCGCCCGATCTGGTTTTAATGGCCAAGATCAAAAGACTGACGCGGTGATTGAGATCTAATCCCTACCGTTAATCCTATGATCAACGGCTAGCGCCGTTCTTCTTCCCCCAGCACGGGCACAGCAGCTCCCAGGCGTTGTTGGTGGCACGCCCGACGGCGGACACGCCATGGCCGTCCCCATGGATTCTCTCACTTATCCGAGCGCGCGGCCAAGGAACCAAACCCCATCTAAGTCGTAGATCAACACGCCAACAGTCCGGACCCCCTTCATCTACCGCTCTATCCGAGCTCCACGGAGCTCCAGCCCCCATGGTGGCGCACTGCGCAGACCGAAGAGAGCACCAACGCAGAGCATTCCCTGCTGCAGGATCCATCGCATGAGGCTCGAGGCCGACTCAGCACACAACCCCCTACCGTCAAGCACAGTAACACGACAAGAGATTAACTCGAGCTAATTCAGAGGGCTTACCTAGGAATAATGGCACAGAGGACTTTGACCACGGCACGCGGTGGATTGTGACGATGCCGAGCAGGTGTTCCCCCCCGCGCGCTCCAACGTCGACCCGCCCTTGCGGTCCGCTGATCCACCGAACTCCGACCGTCCGCACAAGCTCATAGCCCCATTCTCTCCCTCTCTGCTACTGCGCACGACGACGGCGGCCAACACTCTCTCTACGACGGAGCTCTCCTTTCCTGCGAGCTTGGCCCATGGCGGCTGGGTCCCTTGCATGATGAAGTAGCAAGGAAGGTCGCGGTCAGAGGTGGGATCCATACGCGGTCGGGGCTTCTCTTCACACAAGGCCATGGTGGCGCCCCTCTGCACTCACCCCCATGGCTACGCTTGGTGACCACGGCGTGGATCGAGATGGCAAGGGCGGTTTCTAGGCTCCATCTATTTATGGCTGGGCAAGCACCAAGGTGGAGTGGTGGCGGAGTCAGATCCGAGATTCCTAGCGGATTTAGCTGCAACAACCGAGCAGGGAGACGGTTCTGGCGAGATTCTTGCGCAGGATTTGCTCTTGATTTGTTGAGCTTTGCCATCGAACGAACGAACTCCAGCAAATGTGGGGAAAGCTGTTGACGCCGCCAGGGGATACGCTGAGCAATCTCTGATTGAGAAGGGAGAGAAGAGGGACAATGGTTCTGGGTCCCACCCATCGGTGAGTAGAACGGCTAACGCCGCGGGGTGTGTGGCCGCGCGGTGGGCCCACCTGGCGGCACGCCCGCTGTGCAGGATTTGAGCCGCACGGTGCGTGAGCGAGGTGGGCCAAAATGGTGTCCTGGCCCAAGTAACTGCCACCTTTCTTTTTCTTTATTTTGTTTTTCTTTTTATCATTGAGTCCAAATTTTGAATTCAAATTTTGTAATGAATTTGTACTTAGATTTGAATGTATGACTTGGACATTCCATCATGGGTTGAGTCTATTTATTTATAAATTCATTTTGTAATTTATAGTATTTCTCTCTTCTTTTTCATTCTTCATATCCCAAATTCAAATTTAAATTCCCATTTTGATTTACAAATTTCGAATCTGGTGCTTTGAATTTCAAATTTGGATTGGAAATCTACCGTGAACGTTAAGCACATAAAAATAAGTAATTTACTAGTATATAATGGCTATTTTTTTGCTCATATCAATCTTCTTTATATTTTATATTCTTTCACCCCTTTTCTCATTTTCTAGTTTCGTATTTAGGTTTCAATTCAAACCCAAGATAAAGTTTAGGAATTCATATTTTCACTACATACTCTAAATCAATTATGAAACAATAGATATACATTTATTTTAATTGATTAAATGTTTGAAATATGAGACACACTCATATTGTTTTCTTTCTTTTTAGAAAAATAATATTTTGTTTGTGGGACAAGAATTTGGAGTTACTTCGAAATTAGATATTCATGTAAATAATTACTTATGGAGCATCATTTAATGAAATGCGTATTCATTTAGTTGAATAGGAAACTTTTTTATTATTTCTTTTCTAAAATAGTTCTTGGTTTTCAAAGTTCGGTCCTCAACATTCATTGCTCAAGTATAAGTTGAGATGTCAGAATTTTACTATTTTATTTCTTTATATATTTATTTTATTATCATTAATAATAATTTTTTTTATATACAGATTTTGGGCATTACACCCAATAAAAACCCTAATTGAGCCCTATAAACAAAATTCAAGAGAAAGGGGAAAAGAGTATGAAAAATATAAAATCATGACTTGGGCCAATTATAAACATTAAAGTATACTAAATAAGCAACAACAAAGATTATGGAAGCTTGGCCAAAACAATTTAAATAAAACCCTAAACAAGCCTCTCAAGTGGGAGTTCATTAGGGAATTCTGAAATTCAGAATTCTGAATTTCAGACCTTGAGCCAAAGATCAAGCGTGTTCACCTTGATCCCTAACTCAAATCCTAATGGCCCCATTGACAAAAACGTGCATAACTAACGTCTCTGTCTTGTGCCAGAAGATGGCATTGGGACGCGTGCCTCAGACACATCAAACCAGAGATCTTCTCCCTGTCTGCGGCAGTGAGACAAACCAGATTTCTTCCCTCTCTATCTCCTAATCTAGTCAACCAAACCTGCTAGCCTCCACATACAATCGACAAAGGGACCTGAGAGGAAGAGATCTCTCAACAGGATCATGGCCATAATCTCAAAGATTTAGGGCCAATCCGCGCTTGAACTCGACCTCTCTCTGCGCTACCTCGTGCTCAACGCTGTGTCAGGCGCCAAAGCGCGCACTGGCGTTCGCCGCGCACGCCCCGAGCGCTTGTCAGCGCCCCGCCCTCGGCCGTGCTCGCCCGCACCTATAAAGCCTCCCCGGGCGTGCCTCACTTCACCCCGTGCTCACCATCGCTGGCCAGACGCCCCTCCTTTGCTCCGGCGAGCTCTTTTCCGCCCGCCATTGCCGCCAGAGCCTCGGCCACCGTGGCCAGCCCACTCTAGTCACCCCCAAGTCGCGCTAGCGCCTCGGTTAGCTTCGCCATTGGCCCATGAAGCTTTCCAAGCCCTCGGACCCGGCAAAACTTCACCGGAAGCCCGAGATCACCCTCGCCGGACTTCGGTCGCCCGCCCCCACGCGTGGACCGAGCTCTCCGGTAAACGATTCTTCAATTCCTTGCACTCACACCTTCCTTGACCCCTGGTGAAGCTCTCTGACCCGTTCAATCGGTCAATTATGCCCTGGATAGGCCGGACTCCTCGCCGCCGACGAGCTTCCCCGCCTGCGCACGCGGACCAGCCGACTCCGACCATCCCCGACGGCGACCGCACATCGCCGTGACCCTCAGGACCTCCCCTACACCCTCGGTCACCTCACTAGAGCAATCTTGCCGCTGGTAAGCCCCTCCACCCTTTCTTCCGCCGCAGGTACTGTTTAGGTTGGGGAAAGGACCTCGGGTTAGGATTAGAAGAACCCAGGGGGTTTTCTGAGATGTCAGTGACTCAATTAAATAGTAGCCCAGGGACTAGTCTGTAAGGAAAACTTAAAACACCCGCCAGGGACCCCGTTGCAAAGTAGTTTTCCATTTAATCATTTCTGTTTAATCTTTTTAATGAACAGAGAACTTAGAAAATTCATAACTTGATGAATACTTAACCAAAAATTGTCAAACCAATTTTGCTAAATTCTAAATATTATGAACTATCAATTAAAAATGCTGAACCCTATGCTTTCTGTTCTAATTTTTAGAGTTTAAAATTAAATACAGAAACTGACCAAACCTTGTTTAATTAAGGAAAATTAGTTATGTTTCTATGCTGAACCTAAGAAAATTTGTAGATGTTCAAACCCCATTTAAACACTGTTTAAAAATAGTGAGAACCCCAGTATTGAAAAATTTAGTGTAAATATCCATTAAAAGCCATTTCTGCCCAAACCTTAGGAAAATCAGAAAGGCCTTAGAAATTAATGACCAGTGGATGAAATTGTTTTTTCTAGTTTGCTTAAGTAACAAATAACCTAGGAAAAATAAAGGAACCTCTAGTCTAGATCAGATTCAAAGAGAAATGTTTTATTTAGCATTATTCCAACTAGAAATCAATTATTAGAATTATAAAACCAGACCCAAAATTGATAATAAAAATCCAGTGGACTTGTAACCACCAAAACCCCACTGCAAAAATAATGGCCATCCAAGCCCATCATTTTAAGTAAGGTAAATAAATATAATGTGATAATGATTCATATTCCAATTAAATCATGAGTAACCCAAAATAATACAATAATGGACAAATAAAATTTTGCTAGATCAATAATGAGATAGGCCACCAGAGAAAAATACAAACCCATTGGAAAGATGCAAACTAATACCTATTGCCAATATTTTGTAAAAAGGGCCATTTAATCCAATTAATGCACACCACCCCTTCCCTTAAGCAAAAAGATGCCAAACTTCAGAATGATTGCTCTTGCGCAAAGGAGAAGCTAGGAAAAATCAGAAATCTGTTGTTTGATATTTTTCAAATATAGTGATAGTAGAAAGCACCCCTTTGGCTACAAACTTTAGAAAATCCTAGTAAAATAACTAATAAGTATTAATGGCTAGAGATTTGTACCAAGTCATGTTATAGCATCTAAATGCCAGCAAAAATAAGTCTTAGAGAATTACCTACTATTGAATGATAGTTGTAGTTCAAGTCACCCCTTCTGCCCTAAAATTTGGCAATTTTGTCTAGAGAAAACTATTCACTTCCAGAACCTCAAATTTTGAGACAAAGAATCATACACCAGTAATAAGCCACTGTAATTTTTGCAGAATTTTTGAAAACTTATTAAGGAGACTTGTAGTTCAAACCCACCCTAAAACCCTAAAGAAGGTCAAGGGAAAAAGAGGAAAGATAAACCTCACTCCAATAAGTCCAACTTGAGTTCTTGACAATTCTCACTAAAGACCTTAAAAAGAATTCAGTGGAACCCCAAGAATAAACCTACCACTTAACTTAGCTAAGTTTGATCCAATTTACCAAGTATACCACCAAAAATCTCGTATCAGCAAGACTTAGCTCTATCTAGCCCAAATAGATCATACACCATCAAAAGTTTAAATTACTAATGCACATATCATATCATGCATATATCTTACGCATTGCATTCATTAGATTGTAATCTAGCTGACGGAGAGTACGTGCTCATCCCCGAGTAAGGGACTGTCCAAGAAGAAGACCAGGAGCAAGCTCCCAAGGCTGCTATCGAGGATCTCCCCGCAGCCCCAGCTATTGAAGGCAAGCCCCGGTTTTTATGCATAACCATTTATATATGCTATTTTACTACACTTAATGTTTGTAGGTTTGTACTGTGCACTTGAGTGTAGGAGTTGCTTGAAACCTCTAGTTGCATGAACTTAGGATTCCTTTTGAGATGAATACTAGTATGCTAGGTCGAGTAGCTGCTTTGCTAATCAGGATCTCGGTACAAGTCGAGTGATTTTTCTAGCACTCGCACGAGGTCAGGAATTGATTGTATTCATCTTGATAACGGGATCTATGTTAGTCTATGGACTTGGATCCAGGGAGGATGCCTTGTCCATGAGACGGGAAAAAGGAATTAAGGATTAATGTGTGGATACTTAAGTCAAGCTTTTGAACGTACTAAGCACATGTCGGGAAATATGGTAACCGATAAACCTAGTACCTGAGTGAAGCCGGACGCGGACTTTATCCCTCATGTGACCTGAGACTAGGTCTCCCATGCTAGCTATGGTGGGTACAAGTGCGGTCACTGCACGGCGGCAGCCGGGGTCAATGGAGCATTGTATGCCAAGGCGGTGAGACCTGGACACAAACGGGGAATTGATGGGGACGGTTGACATGTGTGGGGACTGAGTGCCCTGACATGTCGTGTGTTTAGGTTTACCTTGCAAGGATAAAAACTCGATTCGAATCGTCTGCTTCTCACAGCTAATGAGACTGCTTGACCCCTTGTACTACATCGAGTAAGAAGTGAAATGAGGTTACATGAGACAATTTGTTGATTGAACTAAAATGCTTGTTACCATGTATGCCTAGAAGGAGCAAATGTAGCTAAGCTAATAATACTAGAATTTGAAAAGTTAAAAATGGATTTTAGAAACAGCTAGTGCTTTTGGCAAACCAAACCCCTCAGCCAAACAGCTGCATAGTCTAGAGGTAGAGGAGTAGATTCCTCACACCGGGTAAGTCTAGCTGAGTATTAGTATACTCAGCCTTGCTTGTGGCATAATTTTTGCAGGTACGATTCAGGATATGGTCGATGGTGTGACTTGGCCTACCACCCTGCCACTAGGTTGGACGGTCGAGTGGGATGTTGCTCTGGCAGGAGAGGAGCACGAGGAGTAGTGGGCTAGGCCTTGCCCATTTCCTCGATACCGACAACATCGATTATATGCTGCATTTTATTTCGTGAACTCTTATTTGCTACGTGAAAGACTCTGATCCATGTAATAATTCAGTACTTAATTTGAGGTTTCCTATTTTATTGTATTTCTTCTATGACTCACCTTCGAGTGAGATTGTGGAATTTGATCCTGGTTAAGTGGCTCTATCAGACTAGATCTGGGGGACTGACGGGTTATTCCGATTTAAGTGTGTTGCGGCCCCTGAGGCATGACTTAGGCACTTAAGCTGGAATAATTCGGGTGGTTCCGCCACAAGGAGTCCCTTGTTGACGGCGATGTTGGCGGCGTCCTCGTCGGAGGAGGAGTCGGTGGAGCTTTCGTCGGAGTTCCACTCGCGACACACATGGGCATCGCCGCCCTTCTTCTTGTGGTACCTCTTCTTTTCCTTTCTTCTCCCCTTCTTGTCGTCGCCCCTGTCACTGTCACTAGAAATAGGACATTTTGCAATAAAGTGATCGGGCTTACCACATTTGTAGCAAACCTTCTTGGAGCGGGGATTGTAATCCTTCCCCCTCCTTTGCTTGAGGATTTGGCGAAAGCTCTTGATGATGAGCGCCATTTCCTCGTTGTCGAGCTTGGAGGCGTCGATGGGGATTCTACTTGAAGTAGAATATTCTTTCTTCTCCTCCATTGCTTTGAATGCAACGGGTTGTGCTTCGAGCACGAAGGAGGATGCGCCTTGCTCGATGATCTTTTTGGAGCCTTTGATCATTAGTTCAAAGCTCACAAATTTGCCTATCACTTCCTCGGGAGACGTTAGCGTGTATCTAGGATCACCTCGAATTAATTGAACTTGTGTGGGGTTAAGAAAAACAAGGGATCTTAGAATAACCTTGACCATCTTGTGGTCATCCCACTTGGTGCTCCAGAGGTTGCGCACTTGGTTCACCAAGGTCTTTAGTCGGTTGTACATGGCTTGTGGATCCTCCCCTTGGTGAAGCATGAAGCGACCGAGCTCCCCCTCGATCGTCTCCCGCTTGGTGATCTTGGTCACCTCGTCTCCTTCGTGCGCGGTCTTGAGCACGTCTACAAATTTCCTTTGCGCTCTTCAACCCTTGCACCTTATTATACTCCTCTCGACTTAGAGAGGTGAGGAGTATAGTAGTGGCTTGGGAGTTGAAGTGTTGGATTTGGGCCACTTCGTCCGAATCATAGTCCTCATCCCCTACAGATGGTACCTGTACACCAAACTCAACAACGTTCCAAATACTAGTGTGGAGTGAGGTTAGATGATGCCTCATTTTATCACTCCACATGTTATAATCTTCACCGTCAAGAACCGGTGGTTTGCCTAATGGGAACGGAAAGTAATGGAGTACATTTGGAAATGCGAGGGTAGTGTAGGGGAATCTTACTAAACTTCTTGCGCTCATGGCGCTAAGAAGTTACGGACGGCGCATCGGAGCCGGAGGTGGATGGCGATGAAGAGTCGGTCTCATAGTAGACCACTTTCCTCATCTTCTTTTTCTTGTTGCCACTCCGATGCGACTTTTGTGAGGAGGATTCTGTCACGGAACCTCCCAAGTTATTAGGCCCACCTACAGTTGTCCTTGTCCAACAGACATCAGACAACCCTGTAGATGTTCCTTAATTACTTGACAAGTTCGGTATCTTTATCCTTACCTTTCCAGGAACGTTTCACCCGTCTGACAGACAATATGTTCATCGGAGATGCGGAAATGCGGAAGTGATTACATAAACTTACCTTTATTTAAAAAGTAGGAGTAAGTTATTTAGTATAGACCAGAGAGTGTTGAAACGTATTATTACAATACCTGGGAGGCAAAAACTCCTCCCATAAAGTTCTTTACATAAAAGTTTTTAAGGAGGACCCGGTCCTCCGGCAGCTTCACTCTTGATTATCTTCACTTTTCACCACCTTGGTACAAAAACAACAAAAGTTTGTTGTCTCCTCACCTAAAAAACAACGGGGGAATAAACCATGAGTATGGAATTACTCAGCAAGTCTTACCCGACTAAGGAAAAGACTCTCAAGGGGATGCTGGATATATGGGAGTCAAGGTAAGGCTTTTCAATATTCAAAGACTCTGTTTGCAGAATTGCTTACTAAAGTGGATCCTTAAAATCCAATTTTATTGTCAGGTTAAGTAAAATTACCTGCAGCTAGAGTTCTTCTACCCTAGTTCAATCACTTGACCTGCACTAGCCAATTTCTTATCAACCCTTCATCTTCACTGGATTGCTACGTGTAAGTCAGTGGCCAAGTCTCCATAACCGCGGAGGTACGGCGATCCGATTCGATTATACTCAGCTGAGGATCTCCGATCACACGACATATGTAGCACTTAACCCTTGCATATGTCAACCCGCCACCGAGTTTCTTAAGACCAGATCAGGTTCACGCAAACCGAGAGCACAGATACACCACCGTCCAGCCTCTTGCCACAGAGGGTACACGCTACTCTCGCCACTGCTCCACGCCCATTTTGTGTTATCTTATTCTGGCCTTAGTCCACCCGAGGCAAAGCTTACCCATGACGAGGCATGTGACCAATTAAAGGGTCCTCGGTCAGCAGGCTTACATCGAGACGGTCCTTAATCGACTCAGACGGAGACACTACACCGAGACTCTCTTTCTCATGCAAGTCACCCGCCCGGTCTTAGCTTAATCATTTAACCCTAAAGGTTGGTACCTGGCAGAGGTACATCTTTTCCGATGTGGAATCCATCACGGCCGTGATGGATTCACCATCAAGTTTTATATTTGAAAACAACCCTTCCACTTTGCCAAACATCTTTTGTAAAACAAATCTTTTTGTTTTGCTAGAGCAATACTAAGCATAATAAAACCTTTTGTAAAACAGGGTATCAAGGAAAGTACTCAATTCCAAGGAAAGTAATGCAGGAATTGGTTTAAGCAATCAACACCTATCACCTAGTGCATCAAGCAAGTGAGAAAGATTTTAAAATACAAGGGGTGGCAAATGCACCGGGGCTTGCCTTTGTTTATGGGTGAGTCAGGCTCAGATCCACAAATATCGAAGTAGAAACAGTTCTCAGTCTGTGTTTCCAAAGGTGGTGGTGCTTGCTCTTCAGTGGCTTCCACTTCTTCTTCGTGTTCTAATCATAACCATATATATGTATAAGAATGGATGCCATGGGATGCTCATGAGGGTGCAAAGATAATATAAACTTATTATCTAAGTCTTGAATACAACATTCCTTCACGGAACTCCGAGAACTTAGGGTTTCCGGAGTAGGTAAAGGAGTTCACAGGGCAGGGGGTGTTTTGGGGTTTGGTGATCAAACAAGGTCCAAATCAATTCAAACTCTACCCAAGGCTTCTAAATAATGTGAGGAACTCATAAAAATTTTGAGCATTTTTGGGATTACCATTTATCTTTTAAAAATCCAGAATTATTATCTTAAACTATTTTAAATGCCTTAAAATTCCCTGTCTAAACTAAAAATCATGAAACTATTTTTATTAAATTCTAGGGAAAATAAGAAGCCCAGGAAAATTGGTTTCACAATTTTACCATTTTTCTACATTTTTCTACATATTTCTAAAGTTATTCTGAAAAAGAAAAGGAGAAAGAATAAATAGTGTTGGGCTGAATTTAGCCCAGTCGGCCCAGTCCCAGGCAGAAGCGCGCCCGCGCGCGCCCGTGCTGGCCGTTTTGCGAAGACACCCTCGGGGTTTCTGTCTAACCGGAAACAGGTCTGATTACTGTTTACCGAGTCACTGACTGTTTGCAAATAGCCCCTTGGGTTTCTATTTCTTCACACGGTCAGGACCACGACGGCGCTCCGCATGGCAGAGCTCCAGCGAGCATCTGCACTGGCCGATTAAGGCGACGACCGGCGCTCCCGAGCGGCGGACATCACATCGGACCTACCCCGAGTGTTTCCCCTAATCTAATTGCACAAATGGTGAGCTATCAAGCTCTGTCCGCATGAACCAAATGGGTGGCGGACAGTTGAGTGCGTTCCCGGGGATTGGTGAGCCCGCAGTCCAAATTGGTGGTTCGGCAAGCATCGTAGACATGTGAGAAAGCTTAAACGAGGGAGAGGGAGGGTTGGACTGACCGGGAAGGGAGCTGGCCGCGTTGAGGTTGGTTTCGGGTGGCGGAAACTCGAATTGGGGGAAATGAGCAATTCTCCGGCGATGGGGACTAATCGGAGGCGGGAGTGGTGGCTATGGCTTCGGTATGACCTAACGCAGCTGGCCGGGGTCTCAATTTATAGGCAGAGCGAGCGGTGGCCGCGAATTTTGGATGAGACACACGACGGTCGGAAGTGAGGAAGAATGGTGCAGTGAACACGTGTTCATCGCCGTGGCAGTAACTCCGGTGGTCGACGGGGAGTTTAGAGAGAGTCACGGCGATGCGATGGCGCGGTTAGGACACGCGGTGGCCAACGGCGATGGCACGACGACAGTGAGCACTTTACCCGCGGGCGGTGAGCCAGGGGAGATGAACTACGGCTAGCCGGAGTGGCTTCCAGGTCACTGGCGGCGAAGATATTTGACCTCGCGACACTATCCAACCATCCAGAGCACAAAATGGGTCGGCGGTCGCACGAATCACGGCGGCAATCGATCGCCGGCGGTAAGGTGGCTGCGCTGGCAATCTGATCTCCCTGGTGGCACTGTACCATCGAAGAACTGCTTATCAGTGCCCTGACAGTCAATGTTTGGTTCGATTTTGCTCTCAATTCTTAGTGGTAACCCATGTCAAGCTCTATAGAAAAATTGTAGAGTAATGTGCCATCTACAATGTTGCCATATGGTGTTGCCACAGAAAATCATTGGATCATGTCTGAAATGGGGCTTGAAGTTGGTGGTAGTTCACTGTTAATCTGAAAATTCAGACCCATCAGCCTGACAGTCCAACTTTGAGCTGAATTATCTCCAAATTTCTCATAAGAACATGGCTTGCACTCTTAAGCAAAGTTGTTCTCCTATAATTGGGCTACAATTTTGATGTGGTGACCTAGGGCAAAAACCCTAGAATTTGGAAGATACAATGCTCCAAAGTTGAGCCCTCAACACTGAATTTCAGACTTAAAATGAAACCTAAGTGAGGTCCATTTTGCATTTAAGTCCAAAACCCAATGTTTGGCTTTCAAGCCCACACATTTGTGAACCAAAGGTCTTAAGATACTTATTTGACTTGGTTTTTGCACTTTAGTCCAGAAGTGGACTAATTTTGCACATAGGTCCCTAGGGTTGGGATTTAGGGTTTTCCAGGGTTCTAATTGAGATTTTTAGTATCCCAGGGGTATAAATGTGACTCAACTTTGTTTTTGGGGACATTTTATGACTCTTTCCCTAAAGCCTTTAGGTTTTCTCATCTTGGGTTAAGTTTTACTCCCTTTGAGCCTTATTTAGGGTTAGGTTCCCTATCCAGGGTCCTATTTGCAAAACACCAAAAACAATACACTGGTTTGAAATTTTTACCTAGTGAATGCACTCTAGGTGTATCAAACATATGCAATGTCAATGCTTATGATGCCATGCTCAAATTTTAGTTACAGTAACACCAGGGGTGTTACATCCTTCCCCCCATAAAAGAATCTCGTCCCGAGATTTAAAGTCCTAGGGTGAGTAATGGAAAAGGAAATGCTTCACATTTGTATTTCCTTATTTTTGGTACAAGGCAGGGGTGGTGTGGGGGTCACTTCTTTATTACAATATTAAATATACTTTACAAATTACATGAGGCTAGAAAGCCTAGGAAATTCTTATCTAAAAAGTCTTGAGTTTCCCATGTAGCCTCTTCCTCAGAATGTTGGTTCCATTGTATCTTATAGAACTTGAAAGTCTTTCTCCGGGTAACCCTGTCCTTTTGATCCAGAACTCGAATAGGATGTTCCGAGTATGTTAAGTCTGGTTCTAGGACAACATCTGTCACTTCAATGGTTCGACCGGGAACCCAAAGACACTTCTTCAATTGCGACACATGGAACACATTATGTACAGCAGACAATGTTTCGGGAAGTTGAAGTCGATACGCTACTAGCCCATACCTTTGAAGTATAGGAAAGGGACCAATGTACCTGGGTGCAAGCTTTCCTTTTATCCCGAAACGCGACACTCCCTTCATTGGGGAAACCTTTAAGTAGACATAGTCCCCTTCAAGAAAATACAAGGGCATTCGTCGTTTGTCTGCATAGCTCTTCTGCCGAGCTTGGGCTTTCTTCAGATTATAAATAATTCTCTGAACCTTTTCCTCGGCCTCCTTCACTATATCAGGCCTAAAGAAATACCTGTCTCCAGGTTCAGACCAATTTAGCAGAGTTCGACACCGTCGCCCATATAAAGCTTCAAAAGGTGCCATCTTGATACTCTCTTGATAACTATTATTGTATGAAAACTCTGCCAAAGGCAAACATTCATCCCATTTTGGTGAGAAATCCAGGACACATGCTCGCAACATATCTTCGAGTACTTGATTAATTCTCTCAGTCTGTCCACTGGTTTGTGGATGATATGCCGAACTATGGAGCAACTTAGTACCCAAGGATTTGTGAAGTGCTTCCCAAAACATGGCTACAAATTGGGGTCCACGATCCGACACAATGGTCTTCGGAACACCATGCAGACTAAGGATACGAGCAATGTACAATTGGGCGTAGACAGTAACTGGGGAATCTGTCTTGACCGGCAGAAAGTGAGCAATCTTTGTAAGCCGATCAATTATAACCCAGATAGAATCATACCCTCTTGCAGTCCTGGGCAATCCCATGATAAAGTCCATACTTATGTCTTCCCATTTCCATGTTGGGATCGGCAAAGATTGTAATGGACCAGCAGTTTTCATGTGTATGGCTTTGACACGTCTGCAAGTGTCACACTTAGCCACATAGCATGCAATTTCAATTTTCATCTTTGTCCACCAGTAGTACTGCTTTAGATCGTGATACATCTTAGTTCTTCTCGGATGAATAGAATAGCGACTAAGATGCGCTTCATCTAAAATTTGCTGGCGGAGTTCTTCATTCTTTGGCACTACTATGCGATTATTGAACCATAGCACACCTTGATCGTCTTCCTTGAAACATTTGGCTGTTCCAGCCCTTATTTTCTCCCGTATGTGCTTCATACCCAAATTATCCTTTTGAGCATCAATTATCCTTTGCAAGATGATAGACTCAAGCTTTAGCTGATTCAGGGTTCCTTGTTGGACCATTCCCAGGTTTAGCTTTTCCATCTCTTGACATAAAGTATTGTCAGAGGTTTTCACCATAATATAGTGGCAGGAAACCTTACGACTCAGTGCATCTGCCACAACATTGGCTTTGCCTGTGTGATAGTGAATTTCCAGTTCATAGTCCTTAATAAGCTCTAGCCATCGTCTTTGCCTCATATTTAATTCTGACTAGGTGAAGATATACTTCAAGCTTTTGTGATCTGTATAAATATGACAGATATTTCCCAGCAGATAGTGACGCCAAATTTTCAGGGCATGAACCACAGCAGCTAGCTCCAGATCATGAGTTGGGTAATGCTCCTCATGTTGGCGCAACTGCCTTGAAGCATATGCAATTACTCGGCCCTCTTGCATTAATACACAGCCGAGTCCACTGCCTGATGCATCATAGTATACATCAAAAGGCTAAGTGATGTCCGGTTGAGCCAATACCGGAGCAGTGGTTAATAATGTCTTCAATTGCTCAAAGGCTTCATTACACTTAGAAGACCAATTGAATTTAGTGTCATTCTTCAATAAAGTTGTGATTGGCTTCACAAGCTTGGAAAAATCTAGTATGAATCTGCGATAATATCCAGCTAGTCCAAGAAAACTCCGGACTTGGTGAACAGTGGTTGGGGGTTTCCACTCCAGAATATCCTTGACTTTGCTAGGATCTACCGCAATTCCCTTGGCAGATAACACGTGCCCCAAAAATTGAATTTCCTCCAGCCAGAACGCGCACTTGCTGAACTTGGCATACAACTGATGTTCCCTCAGGCGCGCCAATACAATCCGTAGATGTTGAGCATGCTCCTCTTCATTTTTGGAATATATTAAGATATTGTCGATGAAGACCACCACGAACTTGTCCAACTCGGGCATGAACACCGAGTTCATCAAATAAGTGAAGTGGGCAGGAGCATTTGTTAGCCCAAAGGACATTACCAAATATTCAAATAAACCATACCGCGTAGTAAACACGGTCTTCGGTATATCCTCGGGCCGAATACGGATTTGGTGATAGCCCGACCTGAGATCAATTTTGGAAAATACCCTCGCCCCAGTCAGTTGATCAAATAAGATGTCGATCCTTGGAAGAGGGTACTTGATCTTGATGGTGACCTCATTCAGGGGTCGATAATCCACGCACATTCGCAAGGTTTGGTCCTTCTTCTTAACAAAAATGGCGGGACAACCCCATGGAGACGAGCTTGGCCGGATGAATCCCTTATTCAGTAGATCTTGTAATTGAATCTTCAATTCCGCCAACTCATTAGGAGGCATACGGTACGATCTTCGGGAAATGGGAGCCGTACCGGGCTTTAGCTCAATTACAAATTCTACATCTCTTTCAGGGGGCAGTCTAGGTAAATCTTCCGGAAATACATCTGGAAACTCACATACTATCGGAATATCCTTGATCTCCGGTACAATGGTGTCGGCTTTCCGAGACCGGGGGGTCCCTGAGCCGACGAGTGAATGTCGTCGCGTGCCCCAGCCCAGATGGGTCGAGCGCGAGGGCGAGCGCGAAGGGGGGAGAGCGAGGCGGCCGGAGACCAGCGTGAGAGAGGTGGGAATCCCGCGGCCTTCGTGTTCATCCGGCGCCCAGGTCGGGTGCGCTTGCAGTAGGGGGTTACAAGCGTCCACGCGGGAGAGGGAGCGAGCGGCTCCGAGCGAGCGCGTGTCTCGTCCTCGTCCCCGCGCGGCCAACCCTCTCTAAGAGGGCCCTGGTCCTCCCTTTTATAGGCGTAAGGAGAGGATCCAGGTGTACAATGGGGGGTGTAGCAGAGTGCTACGTGTCTAGCGGAGGTGAGCTAGCGCCCTAGGTACATGCCGTTGTGGCAGCTGGAGAGATCTTGGCACCCAGCTGGTGTGATGTCGTGGCCGTCGGAGGAGCGATGGAGCTTGGCGGAGGGACAGCTGTCGGAGCGGTTGAGTCCTTGCTGACGTCCTCTTGCTTCCGTAAGGGGGCTAAGAGCCGCCGTCGTCACAGAGCATGCGGGGCGCCATCATTGCCTATCTGGCGGAGCGAGCCAGATGGGACGCTGGTCTTGTTCCCTGCGGCCCGAGTCAGCTCGGGGTAGGGTGATGATGGCGCCTCCTGTTGACGTGGCTGGTCTGCGCCCTAGGTTGGGCGATGTGGAAGCTCCTCCGAAGCCAAGGTCGAGTCCGAGCCCCCGGGTCGGGCGAGGCGGAGATTGCTGGCTGGTGCCGGGGCGGAGTCCGAGCCCTAGGGTCGGGCGAAGCGGAGTTCGTCGTCTTCTGGGGCTGAGCCCAAGTCCGAGCCCTGGGTCGGGCGAGGTGGAGATCGTCGTCTTCTGGGGCCGAGCCCAAGTCCGAGCCCTGGGTCGGGCGAGGCGGAGATCGTCGTCTTCCGGGACTTAGCCCAAGTCCGAGCCCTGGGTCGGGCGGAGTTCGCCGTCTTCCGGGACTTAGCCCGAGTCCGAGCCCTGGGTCGGGTGGAGTTCGCCGTCTTCCGGGACTTAGCCCGAGTCCGAGCCCTGGGTCGGGCGGAGCGGAGTTCGCCGTCTTCCGGGACTTAGCCCGAGTCCGAGCCCTGGGTCGGGCGGAGTTCGCCGTCTTCCGGGACTTAGCCCGAGTCCGAGCCCTGGGTCGGGCGGAGTTCGCCGTCTTCCGAGACTTAGCCCGAGTCCAAGCCCTGGGTCGGGCGAAGCGGAGCTTCCTATGGTGCCTTCGGCAGGGCCTGACTGCCTGTCAGTCTTACTCTGTCAAGTGGCACTGTAGTCGGAGTGGCGCAGGCGGCGCTGTCCTTCTGTCAGGCCGGTCAGTGGAGCGGCGAAGTGACGACGGTCACTTTGGCTCTGCCGGCTGGGGGGGCGCGTCAGGGTGTCAGGCCACCTTTGCATTAAATGCTCCTACGACTTGGTCGGTCGGTGCGGCGATTTGGTCAGGGTTGCTTCTTAGCGAAGGCAGGGCCTCGGGCGAGCCGGGAATATGTTCGCCGCTGAAGGGGGGCCTCGGGCGAGACGGAGATCCTCCGGGGTCGGCTGCCCTTGTCCGAGGCTAGGCTCGGGCGAGGCGTGATCGTGTCCCTCGAATGGACTGATCCCTGACTTAATCGCACCCATCAGGCCTTTGCAGCTTTGTGTTGATGGGGGTTACCAGCTGAGAATTAGGAGCCTTGAGGGTACCCCTAATTATGGTCCCCGAAAGTAGCCCCCGAGCCTCGAAGGGGGTGTTTGCACTCGCTTGGAGGCTTTCGTCGCACTTTTTTGCAAGGGGACCAGCCTTTCTCGGTTGCGTTTTGTTCCGGTGGGTGCGCGCGAGCGCACCCGCCGGGTGTAGCCCCCGAGGCCTCGGAGGAGTGGTTTCACTCCTTCGAGGTCTTACTGCCTCACATAGTGCTTCGGCTGGTTTGGTCGTTCCCTCATGCGAGCTGGCCGTAGCCCAGGTGTACGGTCGGGTCCCAAGTTCTCGGGCTGGTATGTTGACGCTATCAACGGTTCGGCCGGAGCCGGGTTTGCGAGAGCAGCCCCCGAGCCTCTGCACAGAGCGAGAGGGCGGTCAGGGGTAGACTCGGCTTTTTTACATACGCCCCTGCGTCGCCTTTCCGCAAGGAGGAGGGGGGAAAGCGCCATGTTGCCCTCGATGGGCGCCGAACATGGTGTCTCCGATGAGCTGCAAGCGGGTAATCTGAGTGGACGTCTGTGCCCCGTTCGTTAGGGGTCGGCTAGGGGCCCAGAGGCACGCCCAAAAGTACCTGCGGGTGATCTGCCAGACCCGGTCCCCTGGTGACGGGGTCCGAGGGCTCGATGCCTCCCTCTGATGGGATTCTGTTACAAGATCGTTCCCGCTGGTCTCGGAAATGTCCTAGGGTACCTCGGGAGCGCAGCCCGAGCCTTGGTTATGTATCGAACATACCCATGGTCATCCCTCGCTCGGCGTCTGAGGCGGCTGTGAACCCTTCGGGGGCCAGCCTTCGAACCCCTGATCAGTAATGGGCACGGAGCCCGAGTAGCCTGAGGCAGCCATGGAACCCTTTCGAGGGGCTGGCCTTCGAACCTCTGACCAGTAGTGGGTGCAGGGCCCACGCGATCTGAGGCGGCTGTTGAACCCTTCTGGGGGGCCAGCCTTCGAACCTCTGATCAGTAGGGGGCTCGGAGCCTGGTTCCTTCTCGGGGAAGGATCCTTTTCGGGGTATCCCCCTTTCCCGGTCCCTGTTGCAAGAGAGAGAAAGAGGAAAAACGGAAAAGGATACGAAATCGAACGACGCGGCGTACCTTTTTTGGACGTGGTCGAAGGCGAAGCGTCGCCCGCTTCTTCTGCCAGAGGCGCTGCGTGTCCCGCCGCGGAGTTAATGCGACGGGGCGAGTGGTTGGAGGGGCGACCGTTGCGCGTGCGTGAGCCGTTCGAGGGACGGCTGTTTCGCTTCGTGTTTTTGAATCCCACGTCCGGTCCGGGCGGAACGTTTGAACTGGTCGCGCCTTGGTCTTCATATACTTGGGAGAGGGTATGGCGATGGTTCTTTGCTCCGCTTCCTGTCTCCCTCTTAGATTTTTCGCAGCCTGAGAGACTTAGCCAGAGAAAAGGAAATCGCCCTCCCTGTTCTTTGCGCCGCCACCCCTTCCGCTCGGCGATGGCTGACCGGGTGACCATCATCTCGCCGCGCGACCCATGGCCTTTCTCCACGGTGACGGTGAGTGATCTGGAGGATCTCGTTGGCGAGGGTTTACTTCGCCCTCTCACCGATGAGCAGCGACCGGAATGGATTCCCCCCGTGGGCGGAGCCGCTCCATCCCCACCGCCGGGGTACATCGTGAGCTTCGTCTCCTTCCACGAGTGGGGCTTTGGTGTGCCGGCGAGCCGCTTCATGCGGGCGATCCTGCACCACTATGGGGTGGAGTTGCACAACCTTAGCCTCAACTCCATCTCACAGGCCGCCATCTTCGTAGCGGTGTGCGAGGGGTACTTGGGGATTGCCCCCCATTGGGATCTGTGGACCCATCTCTTTTTCGCGGAGCTTTTTGCCTCGCCGACGGGGGAGAGGAAGGTCCGCGCAACGGTGCGGGCCGACGGCTGCACCCTCCTGCTGAGGCAGTCGCGGGCGTCGTTGTATATTCCCGCCATCCTCGCGTCCTCGAACAAGGGGTGGCAGCGCCGGTGGTTCTACCTCCGGAATGACGGCGAGTTGCTCCCGCCGTTCTCTCAGCGAGTAGTCACTGCCGCCGCTGATGCTTGGCGCCACGGGACCCCTCACGAAAGACAGAAGAACCTCGAACCCCTCCTCTAGGCCTTAGAGGCGTTGCGGAAGGGGGGACTCACCGCTGCCGGGGTGATTGCCGCCATCCACCGTCGGAGGGTGCTTCCCTTGGCGGAGCGATGGCTGCCGCTTTGGGAAATGACACCGGAGGCGGACTTGGAGGGCTCGCGGATGTCCTCTGATCCTCTTCCCCTCAATGTCCTCCACGGGCGGGTGTCCGTTGCGTTGGGGAAGCCGGACCCCAGTGCCTTCTCCCAGCCTTTGATGCGCCCTGACCAAGGGTGCGTGACTCTGGTGAGTGTCCACTTCTTTCTTCTAGCGTCGAATTGCCCCTGGTTTCTAAGGTCGGGATTTCCACCCGTCTTCAGGAGGTAGGGTGGCACAAGTCTTCCCTGCCACGGGTCCCGCAAGATGCGGCGGACCGAGCGGCGCGGCGGGTCGCCGCGGAGGAGAAGAAGAAAAAGAAGGACGCGGAGAAGGCCCGGGCCCGCGAGCGGAGGCGGGCTCAGGACACCTTGGAAAAGCTTCGTCGTCGGCAGGAGAGGGAGGGGCTCCCGAGGGAGTCGTCGCCAGAAACACCCGACGACGATGACGATGATGAAGATGATGACGAGGAAGACGACATGGCTGCCCGCCTTGGCCTCAGCCCCGACTTGGGGTTAGGCCAGGAGCCATCAATCCAGCCCCCGAGCGGGTTGATGCCGTCAGTCCTTGGAGTCGGGACGCCGGGGTCCTGGCCCGAGGAGCGGGGGCAATCCGAGAGGGTACTTGACCCCTCGGCTGGTGGAGCTGAGGTGACCCCGGGGAGCCAGGCCGAGGCGTCTGCTCCCCGAGAGCCGCCGCCCACGCCGGCAGCGCAGGGGATCGGCCCCCAGGTCGTCGTGGCAGTGCCTGAGTAGCCCGCCTCCCAGGCGTCCAGGGCGCCCAAAGCAAGGGTGATGCCGAAGCTGCCGGCGAACGGACCTCGGCGGCGTCGCCGGGGGTCGAGATCCGAGAGACCTCCCCCCAAGCACGGTTGATCATGGCCCGGAGCGGGTGAGTATCCTGGAATGTCTTCGTCCTGGCTTTTCATTCGTATGTCTCGGCCGTGATTTTTCTTTTTTCCTCAGCAAGCGAAGCCATGGGCTGACTGACCTGGCGCCCCGGAAGGCCCTTAAGACGACACCGGCTTGCGTGGCCAACGCTGCTCCGGGCCTTGCCGTTCAGGTGACCTTCTCGCAAGGCGCTCCACAGCAGGGGGCCCAGGCGGCACCAGTCACCGTGGAGCGGGTTCCCGAGGCTGGCGCTTCTGCTGGGGTGGCCATCGTGATGGGGGTGGCGGCTGACGCGGACATGGCCCCGGGCTCACTGGACGTGCCGGCGATGCCGGCACCTGTCGCTACTGAAGTCGCCGTCGTCCCAGTCGGGGAGCGACCGGCTGCTGCCGACGTCGAGACGGCTGAGGCGTCGGCGCTCGGTGCCTCGGAAGAGGGGGGCGTGGAGGCGCGATCCGTCCCGCCGGGCGGCAGCCTCGTCGCTGTGCGGCGGAGCTCCGAGGGCCGGCGCCAGTTGCTCCGGTTCCGGACCCGTGAGGCCTCGGATCCCGGCTTCGTTCTCGACGATGAGCGGGAGGACCAGTCCTGGGACGAGCTCCGCGAGTGTGTCGAAGCAACGGTGGGGTCGCTCCGGTCGTCGCTGGAGGTTTTCTGCAGGGACGTCCCCAAAATCCTCCAGGTAATGGTTTCAGGCATACCTTTTCTCTTTCGTGACCAAGGCGTCTTTCGTGACGCCCCGTTTCCTTCCCTCAGGATCTGACGGATCGGAGCGCCGCCAAGTCATCGTTCATCCGCCGCGAGGTTGACGTCTGGGGCTCGCTGCGATCCCTGAGGACCTCGCTTGCCAGGGCTACTGCGCGCCTCTCTCAGCAGGGTGCCGAGGTGGCGGACCTTCAGTTGCTCTGCACCGATCTGAGAGCCGAGGCGGCAGCGGCGCGCGCGGAGGCGGCCACGGCGCGTGCAGAAGCGCAATGACAGCAGTCGGAGTTCGACCGGGTCGTCAAGGAGCGGGACCAATCTCGGGGCCGGGCTGCCGAGGCCGAAAGCCGGGCCGAAACCCTTGCAGCCGACCTAGCCGTAGCCTAGGTCGCAGCCTCGGAGCAGCGTGCCCGAGCCGGAGGTATGCCTTGGCCATCTTCGGTTTTCGTTTCTGCTTGTTTCCTCTGCTTGTGTTTGAGATCCTTCCTTTGGCTGTTCGCAGAGCTCGAGTCCGCCCTCGATGAGTCCGCCAAGGCGCTTGCCGAGGCGCTTGCCGGGGCGGCCGAGCAGAGGGAAACCGACCACGCGGCCATGTCCGAGGCCGTCTCGGACATTTACCGGGTCCTTGGCTCCGGCGACGTCCCCTCAGGAAGCTCCCCTCGAAGTCGCCTTCAAGTCTTGGGCGATCATGTGCGCGGCAGACTTCGCGAGGCGTTACACCACGGCGTCAGGCGGGCCTTCGCCGTACTCGCTTCCCACTACGTTGTGGACCTGGAGCGGGTTAGCGAGGGGTATTGCCTTCCTGACGAAGATGAAGCCGCCCTGGCAGAAGTCCAGAGGCTCGATGCGGCCACCGTGGGTCCGAGCGCAGCGCTGGCGACCACCTTTGAGGCAGAGATCCTCCCACCTGCGCCATCGCCGGAAGCCGGGATGGACTTTGCCGATGGTGGGGATGAAGCCGAAGGTGTGGCTCCTTCCCAAGGCGACGCCTAACTCTGTTGGATCAGTTTCTGTCGGATGCACGTGTGTCCTTCTGCGGCCGCTGAGGCCTGAACACTTTGTTACCGTTGCATGAAGTCGTACTCCTTTCCTTTTTGCGTGTCCGGCTTCGCCTGTTTAGTAACAGGGTGGTTTCCCCAAGTAGGGGTCACTTTTCGCGGCGGGTGACGAGTGAGGTGTTCCTAACCCGGAGGCGTAGGAGTCCCTCGGCTCAGTCGGCCTTGCCACTTACATGCACCCGCGTTCGCTCCTTGGGGCCTTGCTTCCGACATAGCCGGGGGAACGCAAAAGCTTTTTTGATTGAAAATCTTGGACGCAAAGAGGTCCCTCAATCTTGACGCAGAGGGGGTTCCCCCCCTTTTAGCCCCCGAGGGAGGGTCGGGCTTTGCCGAGGCGAGGCCGACCCTTCCTTGATGACTAAACTTTGCGTGGGTGCGAGGTATATGATCAACTTGAAAACATCTTAAGGGTAGAAGCGACGTAGCTGTTGGATGTTCCAGGCGTTGCCGTAGACCTCACCTTGACTGTTGGCCAGTTTGTATGTTCGGGGCTTCAGAACCTTGGCGACGACGAATGGCCCCTCCCAGGGAGGCGTGAGCTTGTGCCGCCCTCGGGCGTCTTGTCGCAGCCGAAGCACCAGGTCGCCCACCTGGAGGTCTCGGGACCGGACCCCTCGGGCGTGGTAGCGTCGCAGGGACTGCTGGTACCGCGCCGAGTGTAGCAAGGCCTGGTCCCGAGCCTCCTCCAGCTGGTCCAGCGAGTTTTCTCGACTGACTTGGTTGCTTTGGTCGGTGTAGGCCCTCGTCCTCGGGGAACCGTATTCTAAGTCTGTGGGCAAGATGGCTTTGGCCCCATAGACTAGAAAGAACGGCGTGAAGCCCGTGGCTCGGCTCGGTGTTGTCCTCAGACTCTAGACCACCGAGGGGAGTTCCTTCATCCATCGCTTGCCGAACTTGTTAAGGTCGTTGTAGATCCGAGGCTTGAGCCCTTGTAGAATCATGCCGTTGGCACGCTCCACCTGCCCATTCGTCATGGGATGAGCCACGGCGGCCCAGTCCACCCGGATGTGGTGATCCTCGCAGAAGTCCAGGAACTTTCTGCCGGTGAACTGGGTGCCATTGTCGGTGATGATGGAGTTTGGGACCCCGAAGCGATGGATGATGTTGGTGAAGAACGCCACCGCCTGCTCGGACCTGATGTTGTTCAGGGGTCGGAACTCGATCCACTTGGAGAATTTGTCGATGGCGACCAGCAGGTGCGTGTATCCCCCGGGTGCCTTCTGCAAGGGGACGACGAGGTCCAGACCCCACACCGCAAAAGGCCAGGTGATGGGTATCGTCTGCAGAGCCTGAGCGGGCAGGTGTGTCTGCCTCGCGTAGAATTGGCAGCCTTCGCAGGTGCGGACGATTCTGGTAGCGTCGGCCACTGCCGTCGGCCAGTAGAAGCCTTGCCAGAAAGCGTTCCCAACAAGGGCTCGAGGCGCTGCGTGATGGCCGCAAGCCCCCGAGTGTATCTCTCGCAGGAGTTCCTGACCTTCGGCGATGGAGATGCATCGCTGGAGGATGCCGGAGGGGCTGCGGTGGTAGAGCTCCTTCTCATCTCCCAGCAAGACGAACGATTTGGCGCGCCGCGCCACCCGCCGAGCCTCGGCTCGGTCGGAGGGTAGTTCTCCTTGGTGGAGATATTGCAGGTACGGGGTCTGCCAGTTTCGATTAGGCGCGACCCCGCTTTGTTCCTCCTCGACGCGCAGTGCCTCACCCTCGGGGGCCGAGGGTACCTTAGACTGAACCGAGGGTGCCTCGGGCCGAGCTGAGGGTGCCTCGGGATGAGCCGAGGGTGCCTCGGACCGAGCCGAGGGCGCCTCGGGTTGAGCCAAGGGTGCCTCGGACTGAGCCGAGGGTACCTCAGGCTCGGACGTGTCGTCGATCTTGACGGAGGGTTGATGCAGGTCTCGGGAGAAGACGTCCGGGGGAACCATCGTTCGCCCCGAGGCTATTTTAGCCAGCTCGTCCGCAGTCTCGTTGTAGCACCGAGCGATGCGGTTGAGCTCGAGCCCGTAGAACTTGTCTTCCAGGCGCCGAACCTCATCGCAGTAGGCCTCCATCTTCGGGTCGCGGCAATGGGAGTTCTTCATGACTTGGTCGATGACGAGCTGCGAGTCACCGCGAGCATCGAGGTGTCGGACCCCTAGCTCGATGGCGATCCGCAACCCGTTGACTAGAGCCTCATATTCGGCCACATTGTTGGACGCTGGGAAGTGGAGGCGTAGCACATAGCGTAGATGCTTTCCAAGGGGTGAGACGAAGAGTAGGCCTGCGTCGGCTCCTGTCTTCATCAGCGACCCGTCGAAGAACATGGTCTAGAGCTCCGGTTGGATCGGAGCCGTTGGTAGCTGGGTGTCGACCCATTCAGCCACAAAGTCTGCCAAGACCTGGGACTTAATGGCCTTCCGGGGAGCGAACGAGATTGTCTCACCCATGATCTTTACCTCCCACTTCGCAATCCTACCCGAGGCCTCTCAGCACTGGATGATCTCTCCCAGGGGGAAGGATGACACCACAGTTACCGGATGAGACTCGAAGTAGTGTCGCAGCTTCCGTCGCGTTAGGATCACCGCGTACAGCAGCTTCTGAACTTGTGGGTAGCGGATCTTGGTTTCGGACAGTACCTCGCTGATGAAGTAGACTGGCCTTTGAACGGGCAATGCATGCCCCTCTTCTCGCCTCTCGACCACAATCGCGGCGCTAACCACCTGAGTGGTCGCGGCGACGTAGACCAGGAGGGCTTCTCCGGCAGCTGGGGGCACCAAGATAGGCGCCTTTGTGAGGAGCGCCTTCAGGTTCCCGAGGGCTTCCTCGGCCTGAGGGGTCCAAGTGAAGCACTCGGCCTTCCTTAAGAGGCGGTACAGAGGTAGACCTCTTTCGCCGAGGCGTGAGATGAAGCGGCTCAGAGCCGCGAGGCATCCCATGACCCTCTGTACGCCTTTCAAGTCCTTGATGGGCCCCATGCTGGTGATGGCTGCGATCTTCTCCGGGTTGGCTTCGATGCCCCGCTCGGAGACGATGAACCCCAAGAGCATGCCTCGGGGCACCCCAAAGACACACTTTTCGGGATTGAGCTTGACGCCTTTCGCCTTGAGACATCAGAATGTCGCTCCAAGGTCGGAAAGGAGGTCGGAGGCTTTCCTCGTCTTGACTACGATGTTGTCGACGTAGGCCTCGACCGTGCGGCCAATGTGTTCGCCGAACACATGGTTCATGCACCGCTGGTACGTCGCGCCCGCATTCCTCAAGCCGAACGGCATGGTGACATAGCAGAACATGCCGAAGGGTGTGATGAAAGAAGTCGCGAGCTGGTCGGACTCTTTCATCCTGATTTGATGATACCCCGAGTAGGCATCGAGGAAAGACAGGGTTTCGCACCCAGCAGTGGAATCCACGATTTGGTCGATGCGAGGCAGAGGGTAGGGAACCTTCGGACATGCTTTGTTGAGACCAGTGTAGTCTACACACATCCGCCATTTCCCCCCTTTCTTTCTCACAAGCACAGGGTTGGCAAGCCATTCAGGATGGAATACCTCTTTGATGAACCCTGCCGCCATTAGCTTGTGGATCTCCTCGCCTATGGCTCTGCGCTTCTCCTCGTCGAATCGGCGCAGCGGCTGCTTGACGGGTCGGGCTCCGGCTCGGATGTCCAGCGAGTGCTCGACGACATCCCTCGGTATGCCGGGCATGTCCGAGGGACTCCACGCGAAGACGCCGGCGTTCGCGCGGAGAAAGTCGACGAGCACTGCTTCCTATTTGGGATCGAACCTGGAGCCGATCCGGATCTGCTTGGAGGTGTCGCCGCTAGGGTCGAGGGGGACGGACTTAACCGTCTCCGCTGGCTCAAAGTTGCCGGCGTGACGCTTCACGTCTAGCACCTCCTTAGAGAGGCTCTCCAGGTCGGCAATGAGGGCCTCGGACTCGGCGAGGGCCTCGGCGTACTCCACGCACTCCACGTCGCATTCGAACGCGTGTTTGTACGTAGGGCCGACGGTGATGACCCCGTTGGGGCCCGGCATCTTGAGCTTCAGGTAGGTGTAGTTGGGGACGGCCATGAACTTCGCGTAGCATGGCCTCCCCAGCACCGTGTGGTAGGTTCCTCGGAACCCGACCACCTCGAACGTCAGGGTCTCCCTTCGGAAGTTGGAGGGTGTTCCGAAGCAGACGGGAAGGTCAAGCTGTCCGAGGGGTTGGACGCGCTTCCTGGGGATGATCCCATGGAAGGGCGCAGCGCCTGCCCGGACAGAGGACAGATCAACACGCAGGAGCCCGAGGGTCTCGGCGTAGATGATGTTGAGGCTACTGCCTCCATCCATGAGGACCTTGGTGAGCCTGACGTCGCCGATGATGGGGTCGACGACGAGCGGGCATTTCCCCGGGCTCGGCACATGGTCGGGGTGATCGTCTCGGTCGAAGGTGATGGGCTTGTCGGACCAGTCTAGATAGACTGGCGCCGCCACCTTCACCGAGCAGACCTCTCGGCGCTCTTGCTTGTGGTGCCGAGCCGAGGTGTTCGCCGCTTGCCCACCATAGATCATGAAGCAGTCGCGGACCTCGGGGAACTCTCCTGCCTGATGATCTTCCTTCTTGTCGTCGTCGCGGGCCTTGCCACCCTCCGCGGGTGGCCCGGCCCTGTGGAAGTGTCGCCAAAGCATGACGCACTCCTCAAGGGTGTGCTTGACGGGTCCCTGGTGATAGGGGCACGGCTCCTTGAGCATCTTGTCGAAGAGGTTGGCACCTCCGGGGGGCTTCCGAGGGTTCTTGTACTCGGCGGCGGCGACAAGGTCCGCGTCGGCGGCGTCGCGTTTCGCTTGCGACTTCTTCTTGCCCTTCTTCTTGGTGCCGCGCTGAGTTGACGCCTCGGGAGTACCTTCCGATGGGCGGCCCTGGGGCTGCTTGTCCTTTCGGAAGATAGCCTCGACCGCCTCCTGGCCGGAGGCGAACTTGGTGGCGATGTCCATCAGCTCGCTCGCCCTGGTGGGGGTCTTGCGGCCCAGCTTGCTCACCAGGTCGTGGCAGGTGGTGCCGGCGAGGAACGCGCCGATGACATCCGAGTCGGTGATGTTGGGCAGCTCGGTGCGCTGCTTCGAGAATCGCCGGATGTAGTCTCGGAGAGACTCTCCCGGCTGCTGTCGGCAGCTTCGGAGGTCCCAGGAATTCCCGGGGCGCACATACGTGCCCTGGAAATTGCCGGCGAAAGCTTGGACTAGGTCGTCCCAGTTGGAGATCTGCCCCGGAGGCAGGTGCTCCAACCAGGCGCGAGCGGAATCGGAGAGAAACAGGGGGAGGTTGCGGATGATGAGGTTGTCATCGTCCGTTCCACCTAGTTGGCAGGCCAAACGGTAGTCCGCGAGCCACAGTTCCGGTCTCGTCTCCCCTGAGTACTTTGTGATAGTAGTCGGGGGTTGGAACCGGGTCGGGAACGGCGCCCGTCGGATGGCTCGGCTGAAGGCTCACGGACCGGGTGGTTCGGGCGAGGGACTCCGATCCTCCCCGCTGTCGTAGCGTCCCCCACGCCTGGGGTGGTAGCCTCGGCGCACCCTCTCATCGAGGTGGGTCCGTCGGTCGCGGTGACGGTGCTCGTTGCCGAGGCAACCCGGGGCCGCAGGCGCTGTGTTGCGCGTGCGCCCGGTGCAGACCGAGGCTTCCCGCATGAATCGGGAAGTCGCAGCATGAGGTTCCGAGGGGTACCCCTGCCTTCGGGAGGCAGAGCTCTCGGCCCGTCGGACCGTGGCGCCTTCCAGGAGATTCTTGAGCTCTCCCTGGATTCGCCGCCCCTCGGTGGTTGATGGCTCTGGCATCGCGCGAAGAAGCATTGCTGCTGCCGCCAGGTTCTGGCCGACCCCACTGGATGCGGGTGGTGGCCTGAGCCTGACGTCGTCGGTGATGCGGTGCTGGAAGCTCTGGGGTAGATGACGTATTTCTCCGGCCGGAGGTTGGCCCGCCCATGCCTGCCCGACGTCCCGACGGATCAGCTCAAGCGCTCCTGCTCCCTCGTCGAGCCTAGCCTGCACCTCGCGGATTTGCTCGAGCTGTGGGTCATGACCCCCCGCCTGAACGGGGACCACAGCTAGCTCCCGTGGGATGTCAACGCGAGGCACCGGCCTAGGGAGGTCACCGTCCTCCGGCATGCCGAGATGGTTGCCTTCAGGGGGACCCCCTAGATCGACGTGGAAGCATTCGCGACTTGGGCCGCGGTCCTCGTCGCCGAGGCTACGGCTACCGTCGGAACAGTCGGAAAGGCAGTAATCGCATGCGGTCATGAAGTCTCGCATGGCACCGGGGTTGCCAAGTCCAGAGAAATCCCAACAGATGCTGGGTTCGTCGTCTTCCTCGGACCCAGAGGGCCCGTAGGTCGAGACGTCCGTCAACCGGTCCCAAGGTGACCGCATACGAAACCCCAGAGGGTTCGGACTCGCCTCTGCGAGAGCGTCCGCCAAAGCGGAGCCGCTAGACGGGTTGAGGCTGAGTCCGAAAGACGCGGGATGGGAATCGATCGGTACCTTTTGGTCGACGGGCGGCGATAAGGTCGCGTCGGGGACTGACTACGCCGTCATCTCAGGTACGAGGGTGACGTCCAGCAAGCTTTTCGCGAGCGTGCTGGCGTCGTCCGCTTGCTCGGGTTTGACGTGTCGCGGGGAGACGGCGCTCGCCTTCGTCTTAAACGCGAGGTCGACGCCCGGTGCGCCCCCCGTCGGGGTGCCGGGGCCGTCGACTCGCTCGACAGCCGACGAGGCGCTGTCTCCTGCTTGGCCTTGGTTGCCCCGCCTCCTCCTCCGTCGGCGGGGGAGAGGACGGGGTGAGCTCGAAGGTTGCTCTTCCACCATGCGGGGAAGACGTCGCCGATTCCGCCGCCGGTGGGCGGGCTGTCGGCCGCCACTGTTGTTGTCGCACGGCGGTGGAAGGAGTATCATGTCGTAGCTGCCGTCGAGGGACATGAACTCGAGACTCCCGAAACGGAGCACCGTCCCGGGTTGGAGAGGTTGCTGGAGACTGCCCATCTGGAGCTTGACGGGAAGCTGTTCGTCAACACGCAGCAGGCCCCTACCTGGCACGCCAACTGTCGGCGTTCCGAGACCGGGGGGTCCCTGAGCCGACGAGTGAATGTCGTCGCGTGCCCCAGCCCAGATGGGTCGAGCGCGAGGGCGAGCGCGAAGGGGGGAGAGCGAGGCGGCCGGAGACCGGCGTGAGAGAGGTGGGAATCCCGCGGCCTTCGTGTTCGTCCCGCGCCCAGGTCGGGTGCGCTTGCAGTAGGGGGTTACAAGCGTCCACGCGGGAGAGGGAGCGAGCGGCTCCGAGCGAGCGCGTGTCTCGTCCTCGTCCCCGCGCGGCCAACCCTCTCTAAGAGGGCCCTTGTCCTCCCTTTTATAGGCGTAAGGAGAGGATCCAGGTGTACAATGGGGGGTGTAGCAGAGTGCTACGTGTCTAGCGGAGGTGAGCTAGCGCCCTAGGTACATGCCGTTGTGGCAGCCGGAGAGATCTTGGCACCCAGCTGGTGTGATGTCGTGGCCGTCGGAGGAGCGATGGAGCTTGGCGGAGGGACATCTGTCGGAGCGGTTGAGTCCTTGCTGACGTCCTCTTGCTTCCGTAAGGGGGCTGAGAGCCGCCGTCATCACAGAGCATGCGGGGCGCCATCATTGCCTATCTGGCGGAGCGAGCCAGATGGGACGCCGGTCTTGTTCCCTGCAGCCCGAGTCAGCTCGGGGTAGGGTGATGATGGCGCCTCCTGTTGACGTGGCTGGTCTGCGCCCTAGGTTGGGCGATGTGGAAGCTCCTCCGAAGCCGAGGTCGAGTCCGAGCCCCTGGGTCGGGCAAGGCGGAGATTGCCGGCTGGTGCCGGGGCGGAGTCCGAGCCCTGGGGTCGGGCGAAGCGGAGTTCGTCGTCTTCTAGGGCCGAGCCCAAGTCCGAGCCCTAGGTCGGGCGAGGCGGAGATCGTCGTCTTCTGGGGCCGAGCCCAAGTCCGAGCCCTGGGTCGGGCGAGGCGGAGATCGTCGTCTTCCGGGACTTAGCCCGAGTCCGAGCCCTGGGTCGGGCGGAGTTCGTCGTCTTCCGGGACTTAGCCCGAGTCCGAGCCCTGGGTCGGGCGGAGTTCGCCGTCTTCCGGGACTTAGCCCGAGTCCGAGCCCTGGGTCGGGCGGAGCGGAGTTCGCCGTCTTCCGGGACTTAGCCCGAGTCCGAGCCCTGGGTCGGGCGGAGTTCGCCGTCTTCCGGGACTTAGCCCGAGTCCGAGCCCTGGGTCGGGCGGAGTTCGCCGTCTTCTGGGACTTAGCCCGAGTCCGAGCCCTGGGTCGGGCGAAGCGGAGCTTCCTATGGTGCCTTCGGCAGGGCCTGACTGCCTGTCAGTCTTACTCTGTCAAGTGGCACTATCGTCGGAGTGGCGCAGGCGGCGCTGTCCTTCTGTCAGGCCGGTCAGTGGAGCGGCAAAGTGACGGCGGTCACTTTGGCTCTACCGGCTGGGGGGCGCGCGTCAGGGTGTCAGGCCACCTTTGCATTAAATGCTCCTGCGACTTGGTCGGTCGGTGTGGCGATTTGGTCAGGGTTGCTTCTTAGCGAAGGCAGGGCCTCGGGCGAGCTGGGAATATGTTCGCCGCTAAAGGGGGGCCTTGGGCGAGACGGAGATCCTCCGGGGTCGGCTACCCTTGTCCGAGGCTAGGCTCGGGCGAGGCGTGATCGTGTCCCTCGAATGGACTGATCCCTGACTTAATCGCACCCATCAGGCCTTTGCAGCTTTGTGCTGATGCGGGTTACCAGCTGAGAATTAGGAGCCTTGAGGGTACCCCTAATTATGGTCCCCGACAAAGGGCTTCATATATTCTACCAGAAGCTTTGGCTGGATTGGTTATGGGGAGAGACAAAAGAATCTCTTCTTGATTATAGCTCAACCTGACGGTTCTGAGTTCAGTGTTGAGAATTGCCTTGTGTTGGGTTAACATATTCATACCCAAAATTACATCTATATCCTGGCCTTTCAGAACAATCATGTTAGCAGGAAAGTTCCGTCCGGCCATTGTTACTGGCACTTCATAGGCCACTTCTCTAGTAAAAATGTGTCCCCCAGGTGAATGAATTTTAAATCCTTCTTTTGATTCATGGCATGAAATGTGATGTTGCTCCATAAATGTCTTGCTAATAAATGTATGCGAAGCACCAGAATCAAAAAGAATAATTGCAGGGTGACTGGCCACGGGAAACGTACCGATCATCACCGGTTCTCCTTCCGGTGTAGTGGCCACTTGAGTATAGTATACCCGCCCCATCTTTTTTGCATTCTTCCCCGCATTAATTCCCTTAGGCTGAGCTAACTTCCCAGATCCTTGCTGAGCATTTGATTGATTCTGCTTGGGATATGGGCAGTCTTTGATGAAATGTCCAGACTTGCCACAATTAAAACACCCGGTTGAAGAACTGGGCAAAGCGGGGAATCGAGTGCCCGGGGCACCCGGCTGATTTGGGGTAGTGGGGGCATTGTTGGGGCGAATAATGATTGGCTGCTTGAAGGGTAATGAGGGCGGACGAGAAAAAGAACGATTCTGGCTAGAGGGCCGGATCACAAACCGTTGCCTCTTTGCCTGGCCCTGATTCGGCTTCTCACCACCAAATCCCTTGTTCTTCCCGGAACCTGCATATTTTGCTTCAACAGATAAGGTTGTGCTGACAGCCTTTCCATACGTGAGATCTATGCAGGTGGCCATTTTTCTCTGCAATCGATCATTTAGCCCTCTCATAAAGCGGTTCTTTTTCTTTAAATCAGTATTCACCTAATCGATGGCATACTGCGACAGGTGATTAAACTTGTTGAGATACTGATTGACGGTATCTCCTCCTTGTTTCAGCTTCATGAACTCTTCTTGCTTCATATGCAGAACACCTTCGTGTATGTAGTGCTCACGGAAAGCCGCTTTAAATTCTTCCCATGTGACTTGATGGTTGGCAGGTTGAATAGCCACAAAATTTCCCCACCAGGTACTGGCAGGGCCGCGTAGTTGTTGCGCTGCGAACAACGGCTTCTGTGTCTCTGAACAGCGGAGAAGACCAAATTTTTGTTCAATAACCTGTATCCACTCATCAGCTTCCAACGGGTCCTCAGCCTTAACAAATAGTGGTGGACGGGTTTCAGAGAAATCCAGATATGTGGTCTCACGGGGGCCTTGCTGATAACCCCTTCCACCCTGCTGCTGGAATTGTTGGCCCGCCATTTCCCTAAGAAAGCGGGTATTGTCTGCAGTGGCGTTCACCAAGGCGGCAATCGCCTCGGCCAATGTGGGAGGAATCGGAGGTGGATTTGGGGTAACATCCCTTCCCCCAGAAGTTCCTGCTGCATCCTGTCCTCGGGTCCTGGTAGGCATCTGAGGCAAGGAACATTTGAAGTAAACATAATATGCCAGAGAAACCTTCCATTTTACATTACTATAAAAAGTAATGATACAGACTCGATGTTATACAACAGGATACATTACCCATTATACAAGAGTTCAACCTATTATACAACATACTACTTCTACTTCTATAACTACACTACTCCTGCTTCTGATTGCGCTTGGCAGCTTCATCGTCAGGTGTGGGAGACCATACGTCGACCAGCCTCAAAGAAGGAGGGGGCCTAAAAAGGTCTAACTCGCCACCAAGCGCTTCTCCCGCATTACGCGAGGGTCCGGCTTCTGACCTGACGGGATCCGCAGGGACATGTGGGTGTAATTGTGAATACAGTACATGAACCTCCTCATGTAAAGTATTGCAATATACCTGCAAGTTGTCAATAGCAGCGCTAAGTTCGTTGACTCATGCTCGAGCCTTTGCTTCCTTAGCCCAAGCTACTGAACGAGACTGTACTGCCCAATCAAGTGCCAAATCTCGATCAGCTAGTTGATCTTGCAGGGTACGGATGTAACTTCTTAACTCATTTATTCGGTCACCATCCTCAACCCATAACTTAGTCCTACGTTGCAACTCTGCTTGAAGTTGATTCACGCGAGCTTCGAGATCACCAATAGGATCGTTGCTCCCGCTACTGCTATCTTGCTCCCGTGGGGCAAGTTGGTGTCGAGGTACACCGATAGGTCCAGTATGTTTCCGCGTCGTTTTCCTTGTACGCGGCGGCATTTGCTAAGGGGGAAAATTTATTAGTACAATTCTTAGCATGATGCATGAATAATTACAGAATCAACCTTAGTTGATTCAACCTTCTATACATTGCACTCTTCCTATTTGGTCTTTAAAATAAACTCTTCAAAGATGCTTAGGCAAGAAGAGAAGAATTTTTCTAGATAAGTCTTAGAAAATCCTTTTGAAGATGCTACATAGTATCTGCCAAGAAGGGCTACGCTCCGATACCAGCTGTCACGGAACCTCCCAAGTTATTAGGCCCACCTACAGTTGTCCTTGTCCAACAGACATCAGACAACCCTGTAGATGTTCCTTAATTACTTGACAAGTTCAGTATCTTTATCCTTACCTTTCCAGGAACGTTTCACCCGTCTGACAGACAATATGTTCATCGGAGATGCGGAAATGCGGAAGTGATTACATAAACTTACCTTTATTTAAAAAGTAGGAGTAAGTTATTTAGTACAGACCAGAGAGTGTTGAAACGTATTATTACAATACCTGGGAGGCAAAAACTCCTCCCATAAAGTTCTTTACATAAAAGTTTTTAAGGAGGACCCGGTCCTCCGGCAGCTTCACTCTTGATTATCTTCACTTTTCACCACCTTGGTACAAAAACAACAAAAGTTTGTTGTCTCCTCACCTAAAAAACAATGGGGGAATAAACCCTGAGTATGGAATTACACAGCAAGTCTTACCCGACTAAGGAAAAGACTCTCAAGGGGATGCTGGATATATGGGAGTCAAGGTAAGGCTTCTCAATATTCAAAGACTCTGTTTGCAGAATTGCTTACTAAAGTGGATCCTTAAAATCCAATTTTATTGTCAGGTTAAGTAAAATTACCTGCAGCTAGAGTTCTTCTACCCTAGTTCAATCACTTGACCTGCACTAGCCAATTTCTTATCAACCCTTCATCTTCACTGGATTGCTACGTGTAAGTCAGTGGCCAAGTCTCCATAACCGCGGAGGTACGGCGATCCGAATCGATTATACTCAGCTGAGGATCTCCGATCACATGACATATGTAGCACTTAACCCTTGCATATGTCAACCCGCCACCGAGTTTCTTAAGACCAGATCAGGTTCACGCAAACCGAGAGCACAGATACACCACCATCCAGTCTCTTGCCATGGAGGGTACACGCTACTCTCGCCACCGCTCCACGCCCATTTCGTGTTATCTTATTCTGGCCTTAGTCCACCCGAGGCAAAGCTTACCCATGACGAGGCATGTGACCAGTTAAAGGGTCCTCGATCAGCAGGCTTACATCGAGACGACCCTTAATCGACTCAGACGGAGACACTACACCGAGACTCTCTTTCTCGTGCAAGTCACCCGCCCGGTCTCAGCTTAATCATTTAACCCCAAAGGTTGGTACCTGGCAGAGGTACATCTTTTCCGATGTGGAATCCATCACGGTCGTGATGGATTCACCATCAAGTTTTATATTTGAAAACAACCCTTCCACTTTGCCAAACATCTTTTGTAAAACAAATCTTTTTGTTTTGCTAGAGCAATACTAAGCATAATAAAACCTTTTGTAAAACAGGGTATCAAGGAAAGTACTCAATTCCAAGGAAAGTAATGCAGGAATTGGTTTAAGCAATCAACACCTATCACCTAGTGCATCAAGCAAGTGAGAAAGATTTTAAAATACAAGGGGGGTGGCAAATGCACCGGGGCTTGCCTTTGTTTATGGGTGAGTCAGGCTCAGATCCACAAATATCGAAGTAGAAACAGTTCTCAGCCTGTGTTTCCAAAGGTGGTGGTGCTTGCTCTTCAGTGGCTTCCACTTCTTCTTCGTGTTCTAATCATAACCATATATATGTATAAGAATGGATGCCATGGGATGCTCATGAGGGTGCAAAGATAATATAAACTTATTATCTAAGTCTTGAATACAACTTTCCTTCACGGAACTCCAAGAACTTAGGGTTTCCGGAGTAGGTAAAGGAGTTCACAGGGCAGGGGGTGTTTTGGGGTTTGGTGATCAAACAAGGTCCAAATCAATTCAAACTCTACCCAAGGCTTCTAAATAATGTGAGGAACTCATATAAAAATTTTGAGCATTTTTGGGATTACCATTTATCTTTTAAAAATCCAGAACTACTATCTTAAACTATTTTAAATGCCTTAAAATTCCCTGTCTAAACTAAAAATCATGAAACTATTTTTATTAAATTCTAGGGAAAATAAGAAGCCCAGGAAAATTGGTTTCACAATTTTACCATTTTTCTACATTTTTCTACATATTTCTAAAGTTATTCTGAAAAAGAAAAGGAGAAAGAATAAATAGTGTTGGGCTGAATTTAGCCCAGTCGGCCCAGACCTAGGCAGAAGCGCGCCTGCGCGCGCGCCCGCGCTGGCCGTTTTGCGAAGACACCCTCGGGGTTTCTGTCTAACCGGAAACAGGTCTGATTACTGTTTACCGAGTCACTGACTGTTTGCAAATAGCCCCTTGGGTTTCTATTTCTTCACACGGTCAGGACCACGACGGCGCTCCGCACGGCAGAGCTCCGGCGAGCATCTGCACTGGCCGATTAAGGCGACGACCGGCGCTCCCGAGCGGCGGACATCACATCGGACCTACCCCGAGTGTTTCCCCTAATCTAATTGCACAAATGGTGAGCTATCAAGCTTTGTCCGCGTGAACCAAATGGGTGGCGGACAGTTGAGTGCGTTCCCGGGGATTGGTGAGCCCGCAGTCCAAATTGGTGGTTCGGCAAGCATCGTAGACATGTGAGAAAGCTTAAACGAGGGAGAGGGAGGGTTGGACTGACCAGGAAGGGAGCTGGCCGCGTTGAGGTTGGTTTCGGGTGGCGGAAACTCGAATTGGGGGAAATGAGCAATTCTCCGGCGATGGGGGCTAATCGGAGGCGGGAGTGGTGGCTATGGCTTCGGTATGACCTAGCGCAGCTAGCCGGGGGCTCAATTTATAGGCAGAGCGAGCGGTGGCCGCGAATTTTGGACGAGACACACGGCGGTCGGAAGTGAGGAAGAACGGTGCAGTGAACACGTGTTCATCGCCGTGGCAGTAACTCCAGTGGTCGACGGGGAGTTTAGAGACAGCCACGGCGATGCGATGGCGCGGTTAGGACACGCGGTGGCCAACGGCGATGGCACGACGACGGTGAGCACTTTACCCGCGGGCGGTGAGCCAGGGGAGATGAACTACGGCTAGCCGGAGTGGCTTCCAGGTCACTGGCGGCGAAGATATTTGACCTCGCGACACTATCCAACCATCCAGAGCACAAAATGGGCCAGCGGTCGCACGAATCACGGCGGCAATCGGTCGCCGGCAGTAAGGTGGCTGCGCTGGCAATCTGATCTCCCTGGTGGCACTGTACCATCGAAGAACTGCTTATCAGTGCCCTGACAGTCAATGTTTGGTTCGATTTTGCTCTCAGTTCTTAGTGGTAACCCATGTCAAGCTCTATAGAAAAATTGTAGAGTAATGTGCCATCTACAATGTTGCCATATGGTGTTGCCACAGAAAATCATTGGATCATGTCTGAAGTGGGGCTTGAAGTTGGTGGTAGTTCACTGTTAATCTGAAAATTCAGACCCATCAGCCTGACAGTCCAACTTTGAGCTGAATTATCTCCAAATTTCTCATAAGAACAGGGCTTGCACTATTATGCAAAGTTGTTCTCCTATAATTGGGCTACAATTTTGATGTGGTGACCTAGGGCAAAAACCCTAGAATTTGGAAGATACAATGCTCCAAAGTTGAGCCCTCAACACTGAATTTCAGACTTAGAATGAAACCTAAGTGAGGTCCATTTTGCATTTAAGTCCAAAACCCAATGTTTGGCTTTCAAGCCCACACATTTGTGAACCAAAGGTCTTAAGATACTTATTTGACTTGGTTTTTGCACTTTAGTCCAGAAGTGGACTAATTTTGCACATAGGTCCCTAGGGTTGGGATTTAGGGTTTTCCAGGGTTCTAATTGAGATTTTTAGTATCCCAGGGGTATAAATGTGACTCAACTTTGTTTTGGGGGACATTTTATGACTCTTTCCCTAAAGCCTTTAGGTTTTCTCATCTTGGGTTAAGTTTTACTCCCTTTGAGCCTTATTTAGGGTTAGGTTCCCTATCCAGGGTCCTATTTGCAAAACACCAAAAACAATACACTGGTTTGAAATTTTTACCTAGTGAATGCACTCTAGGTGTATCAAACATATGCAATGTCAATGCTTATGAAGCCATGCTCAAATTTTAGTTACAGTAACACCAGGGGTGTTACAGATTCCTTATCCTTTCCCTTGTTGTGGGACTCTCCCGATGGAGCCTTCCCGTGGCTTGTAACGGGCTTGTCGCCGGTCACCATCTCCTTCTTGGCGTGATCTCCCGACATCACTTCGAGTGGTTAGGCTCTAATGAAGCACCGGGCTCCGATACCAAATTAAAGTCGCCTAGAGGGGGGTGAATAGGGCGAATCTGAAATTTACAAAGTTTAAGCACAACTACAAGCCGGGGTTAGCGTTAGAATTAAAATCGAGTCCGAGAGAGAGGGCGGAAACAAATCACAAGCAAATAAAGTGTGTGACACGGTGATTTGTGTTTTGTTTTACCGAGGTTCGGTTCTTGCAAACCTACTCCCCGTTGAGGTGGTCACAAAGACCGGGTCTCTTTCAACCCTTTCCCTCTCTCAAATGGTCACTTAGACCGAGTGGGCTTCTCTTCTCAATCAACTGGGACACTAAGTCCCCGCAAGGACCACCACACAATTGGTGTCTCTTGCCTCGGTTACAATTGAGTTTATCACAAGAAAGAATGAAGAAGAAAAAGCAATCCAAGCGCAAGAACTCAAATGAACACAAGTCACTCTCTCACTAGTCACTATTTGATTGGAATGATCTTTGGACTTAGGAGAGGTTTTGATCTCTTTGGTGTGTCTTGTATTGAATGCTATATCTCTTGTAAGGTGTAGGAAGTCTGAAAACTTGGATTCTATTGAATGTGGGGTGGTTGGGGTATTTATAGCCCCAACCACCAAACTAGCCGTTTGGTGGAGGCTGCTGTCGCATGGCGCACCGGATATTCCGGTGCGCCAGCCACGTCACTCGGTGTAACGCCCTGAATTTGGGGGTAGAATTTTTTCTTCTTTTCTCTCACCAAATTCGGGCGTTACTCTCTTTTCTCTTTTCTGTTTCGCTCCTTCCTCCCAATTTCAAACCCGTATAGTGACGGTGTCCGTGTCATGTATAAACCAAAACCTAAGTGTCATGGGTGTTGCATCATGCTGAGGCACATTTCTTTGTCTGATATCGCGTGTCCGTCTCGCTCTGTCTCGGTTTTTGGTTCGTGATTGGAGCCCGTGTCGTGCGTCTCAGTTTGGGTTGTGCGCGTCGTGGGTTTCGATCCGCGAAGTGGCCCGGCCCAACCCAACCCGGCCCGGTCCGGCCCTGCGCGCCCCTGGCGCCCACACCCCCCCCCCATGCGCCCCCCCCCCCCTCCTCTCTCTCTCTCATTTGGATCTCCCACGCAACAACTTCCCTCTCCCTCTTCCACCTCTCTCTCCCTGTGGTGCCCTAGGAATTGGAGACGGCGATCACCGGAATTTGGACCCCGAGGTGAGCTCCCCTCCCCTCCCCTCCTCCTCTCTCTCCCTCTCCCTCCTCTTCTTCCTCCCCCGCGCGCGCCCTCCCTTTCCCCTGCTCGCGCGCGCCCCTGCCCTTCCCCGCTCGCCGGCGGCGCGGCCCGCCCCGCCCCTCCCCTGCGCGCGGCGGCGCTCGCCCGCCCCGGCCTCACCCCGCGGCGGCGCTCGCCCCCGCCCCACCCTGGCCCCTGCGTGGCCTCGCCCACCCGCGCAGCCCCGGTCCCGGCGTGGCCTCGGCGTGCGCGCGGAGCCCCGGCGCGGCCCGTGCACGCATGGTGCCCCCGGCGAGCTCGCCGCACCCGCGGCTCACGGCCATGGCAGCTCGGTCCTGCCCGCCCCGGCATGTCCTGCTCGCGTCGCGATGGCCTTGACACGTGTGCGACTCGTTCGCGGCGCGTTAGCGGGGCTTTGCGCGCGCGCGTGTTCGCACAGCGTTTTGGCGTAGCTCATCGTGCTCGCGACGCGACGCATAGCGCCCTGTCGCGTTCGCGACACGATCGTCTACCCCGAGCCACCCGTCTACCCCCCCCGTGCATTCCGTGCGTAGTGATCGTGTGATCTAATCAATAAATGGAAACCCAAATTAGAAATCGGTTACGTTAGTTAATTCATGTAAGTAATTGTCTAGCTCATCTAATGTCGTTCAACTGGAAATGGTCATGATTCGAATTATGCATGTAGCTAATCCGTTTGTTAGAACTAATTGGAGCTAAGTAGAACTAGGGCACGTAGCGTTGAGTTATTCGTCTACCCGTAGTGCACCTCGAGCACAAGCCTTAACTCTTGCGAGACCTTCCCTCGTTTCTTTCTAACAATGGATAACTCGTTATCGTATGTGATATTTTATGCATGTTTAATCTACTTGTTCTCTTGTATGGTGTATTGTTGGTTTCCTAATTTCAATGAATGGATGTATGTATGCTTGCAATCGCTTAGAGAACGATCTGGTTGGAGAGCCCGAGGAACTCGCAGGAGAAGCCCCTGAGCAGCAGTCGGTTGGTGGAGGCAAGTGTCCTCCGACCTATCTCTGTCCTATTCATTCTTTAATTCACCTCCCGCATTACACATTTATACTTAAGGATTGACTAGCTTTTGTTATCCATGTCCTTGTTTACCTATTTGGGTCGGATTATTATTATTTAGCTCTACGCTATTGCTCAAACTCTAATCAATGAACATGATGAGATTATATATGATACGCTGTTTTCCCTTCTCTTATTATGATGTTGTACTTGTGGTCTTGAAGGAGGCTCGAGCGGTTTCTCGAGTGCCTCTCCGTAAGGACCTGTTCTATGGATAACCGCCCGGGAAAACAGTGCAACCATGAGGGTGGAGTGGGACGCCCTTAGCTGAATAATTAGAGGAATCGGGGTGTAGTTCGCTTAGCCGTTGTGCCGTCAATGGGGCTCGGTGTATGCGGCTCGCTCTGCCAAGGTTGATTTGTCCCTTGAGGAGGAGTGCGGTACATTTAGGAAACCTAACGGGCGGCTACAGCTCCGGGGAATCTTTGTAAAGGCTACGTAGTGATGCCCTGCTGGACCACCTAGGTAGTGGTCAATGGGGAGTAGCTCTCTTCGGGCAGAAAGGGGATCACGGCTTGTGGGTAAAGTGCACAACCTCTGCAGAGTGTTTGGAAACTGATATATCAGCCGCGCTCGCGGTTATGAGCGGCCAAGGGAGCTCCAATGATTAGTGGTACTTGATCAGAGACATTTTGGTTTACAGGTGGCTATGAGATCGATGGTTTTGGTTATGTCTATGGTGCTGGTAAGAGGTATTCTTTCCGTTTGGAAAGGGTACATCAGGCTAATAACTTGGGTTAATGTTAAAACCTGGATTTCTACTAGTAAATAATAACCTGACCAATTAACAGCAACTGCTTGACTTACCCCCACATAAAGCTAGTCCACTACAGCCAAACAGGATACTTGCTGAGTATGTTGATGTGTACTCACTCTTGCTCTACACACCAACCCCCCCCCCCCTCCCCATCCCCAGGTTGTCAGCATTGCAACCACTGCTCAGGCGAAGATGAAGCTGTGGAAGGAGACTTCTAGGAGTTCCAAGACTACGACGAGTTCTAGGTGTGGGTTAGCGGCAACCCCCAGTCGGCTGCCTGTGAAGGCCGTGGTTATCTACGTTTCGTTTTCGCACTTTGATTTATTGTAAGGATTATATGGACGTCTCAGACGTATGATGTAATCGACTATTATTTCCCCTTTTAATACTATTTTGAGCACTGTGTGATGATGTCCATGTTATGTAACTACTGTGTACGTGAATAACTGATCCTGGCACGTACATGGTTCGCATTCGGTTTGCCTTCTAAAACCGGGTGTGACATAGCTGGTATCAAAGTCGTGCTGACTGTAGGACCGCTAACCTAGAGTAGAATGGTCGTTCTAAGGGCTATAGACCTCTGTCCCTGCCTTGACTTTGGTACCCCTTCAAAAGTTGGTCATATCGACCAAACCTATGTTCTACTATATATTATACCTTGCTGAAAATTTTGTTTTATTCTAATCCTTCATTTATTTATGATTCATTATTTGCTGGTCATATTAATTATGTTCTCACTCTTTTGCTTGCGGTGTCTTTTGTAGATGGCTCGACTTAGACACACTGCACGAAAGTCCGTCATCCCCTTCTTACCCTCCCGCCTTGCGGAGCGTCCGCTTCGCCGTCCCGTGGCCGGTCAGTCCAGCCACTTGGAGAGACTGCACCACCGCCTGCATGAGGAGCAGGAACGTCGACGACAGGAGCAGCAGGGCTCTTCTTTCTCGCTCCAGCAGGAGATAGAGTCCGTGAGGAGCTGCTCCCCTGTGCTTCCCCTGGAGGCGCCCCCTGCACCACCACTGGGCGCCCCAGCCCCTGCAGTGGCTGCTGGAGGAGACCCAGACGACGGAGGTGGCGACGACAGCCCGAGCCACGACACCGACTTCTCTGCTGACCATGAGCCGGAAGGATGGGTTGCTCGACCCATCACTCGCGACGCTGCTCGCGGGTGTCACTTCCACGATGCGCTCGACACCCTGCTACGTCGGGCACTTGACCGGCGTACTTGGTCCATCGAGTATCGCTGTGTGGTCTACCAGCATAGTCGCGGGGTTTACCCGGACCGCTGGGAGGCAACCTGCTTGGTGCGCCGTCCGGAGAACAGTCTCCAGGGTGCGGAGGCCTGCTCAGAGCACTATTCTATCTCTGAGCGGGACTCAGCTGAGGCAGCCATGCAGGATGCTGCACGGCGTGCGCTTTCGCACTACTGCTCGGTTCTCGGTGGGGTAGCTGACGGTCTCGACCTGAAGTATTACCCCCGCTGTCCATCTGGCAGCACAGGAGGCGTGATTGTTTCACCTGCTGGTGAGGACAATCCTAGGTTGAGCAGCACAGTCAACCTAGCCGCCATGCTAAACACGGAGCTGGACCATGCATTAGACGAGCTGAGTAGGGCTCGTGCTGAGATCGCCCTGCTGCGGGCTGAGCGCACGGAACGTCGTCACCTGGATGATGGTTCCCCCGCTCCCGTTGGGACTCAGCACCCATACCGCTCACCTCGACGTGGGCACCAGCTTTATGGCAACCCCGACTGCAAGACCAAGATAAACTTGGAACCATAGATTGTCAGTGTGGAGTCTTGTAATAAGTGCTTAATATAGGAGTTTTACTCTTAGTCTTAGTCTCAGTCTTAGCGTTGGCCTCGCTCTTAGTTAGTCTTAGTTAGACAGGGTAGTTTGCTATATCCTGTGCATTTATAGTTGTCATGATGAACTATGTTTGGTTTGGATCTTTGTAATGACTGTCACCAGAGTGTGGGTATCCCCTGCATTTTGGTTTACCTATTATGTTAATGGAGTTGGTTATATAGTTGGGAAAACCTTTTATTCCACTTTCCTCTTTATCTGAGAAGTTGTGTGATCTGTGTTGGAAATCAGTGAAGATGCTTATCTGTTCATTGCTGTTGAAGAATTCTATACTCTTTTCTTATGCTGCAAGATTTGCAAGATCAGTTCTGATGTGTGGTTGCATTCTGCAGATGTCAGAGAACAGGCGCAGAGGAGGAAGGCATGCTCAGCAGGAGCGAGCCGCTCCGCAGGATGAGGTGCCTCAGCAGCAGCACCTGCCGCCCCCGCCCCCGATGTCCATCGAGCAGATGTTTCTGATGCAGACTCAAGCAGTTCAAGCCATCGGTCAGACTCTGGCCGCCATTCAGCAGCAGCAGCAGGCCCCACCTCAACCTCAGATGCCTCAGATGCCCAGAGACAAGCGTGCTGAATTCATGAGAGGTCATCCACCAACATTTGCTCACTCTTCTGACCCCATGGATGCTGAAGATTGGTTGCGCACTGTGGAGCGGGAGTTGCATACCGCTCAGTGTGATGACAGGGAGAAAGTCTTGTATGGTCCCCGCCTGTTGAGAGGAGCAGCTCAGTCATGGTGGGAGTCTTATCTTGCCACCCATGCCAACCCTGACGCCATCACTTGGGAAGAGTTCAGAGGTAGCTTTCGTTAGTATCATGTGCCTGCAGGTCTGATGACAGTGAAGAAGGAGGAGTTCTTAGCCCTTAAGCAAGGGTCATCATCTGTCAGTGAGTATCGAGACAGGTTTCTGCAGTTGTCTCGCTATGCTCCTGAAGATGTCAACACCGACGCCAAGCGACAGTATCGTTTCTTAAGAGGCTTGGTTGACCCTCTTCAGTATCAGCTGATGAATCACACCTTCCCGACATTCCAGCACCTGATTGACAGAGCAATCATGACAGAAAGAAAGCGTAAGGAGATGGTGGATCGTAAGCGCAAGATCAGTGGACCCCAGCCTGGAAGCAGCAGCCACCCTCGTTTCTCAAGCAACCAACCTCAGCAGTTCAGGCAGAACCAGCGTCCACCTCAGCAGCGTCAGCAGTTCCAAAGGTAGTACCCTCAGCACCAGTATCAGAACCGTCAGAGCAATCAGTCAGGAGGTCAGTTTCAGAGGCAGAATCAGCAGGCACCTCATCTTCCTGCCCCAGCAACCCAGCAGAACAATCAGGCAGCACAATCTCAGGTTGGAAACAGAGCATGTTTCCACTGTGGAGAGCAAGGCCACTGGGTGATGCAATGTCCGAAAAAGGCAGCCCAGCAGCAGTCAGGCCCCAATGCCCCAGCAAAGCAGAATGTGTCTCAGCCTGGAGCAGGCAACCGCTCTCAGCCGCGTTACAATCATGGAAGACTGAACCACTTGGAGGCTGAAGCAGTTCAGGAGACCCCCGGCATGATAGTAGGTACGTTCCCAGTCGACTCCCATATTGCAGAAGTGTTATTTGATACTGGAGCAACGCATTCTTTCATTACTGCATCATGGGTAGAAGCACATAATCTTCCAATCACTACCATGTCAACCCCCATTCAAATTGACTCAGCCGGTGGTAGAATTCGAGCTGATAGCATTTGTTTGAATGTAAGTGTGGAAATAAGGGGGATAGCGTTTCCCGCCAACCTTATAGTAATGGGTACTCAGGGAATAGATGTCATCCTAGGGATGAATTGGCTAGATAAGTATCAGGTAGTTATCAGTTGTGATAAAAGGACAATCAAGTTGGTGTCCCCACTAGGAGAGGAAGTGGTGACCAGGTTAGTCCTGCCCGAGCCAAAGAAAGGAAGTTGTTATTGGATGGCTATCGATAGCAGTGAAGCAGACCCAATTGAGAGTATCAAGGTTGTGTCTGAGTTCCCAGATGTGTTCCCGAAGGACTTACCGGGTATGCCACCAGAGCGGAAAGTTGAGTTTGCCATAGAGCTTCTTCCTGGAACCGCCCCCATCTTTAAGAGAGCTTACCGAATATCCGGACCAGAGTTGGTTGAGCTTAAGAAGCAGATTGACGAACTGCCAAAGAAAGGTTACATCCGGCCAAGCACCTCGCCTTGGGCCGCCCCTGTCCTATTTGTGGAAAAGAAAGATGGCACCAAAAGGATGTGTATCCATTATCGAGCTTTGAATGAAGTCACGATCAAGAATAAGTACCCTTTGCCCAGAATAGAAGATCTGTTCGACCAGTTAAGAGGAGCCAGTGTGTTCTCCAAGATTGATCTGAGGTCGGGTTATCATCAGCTCAGGATCCGACCTTCGGACATTCCGAAGACGGCATTCATTACCAAGTATGGGTTATATGAGTTCACAGTGATGTCTTTTGGTTTGACCAATGCGCCGGCCTTTTTCATGAATCTGATGAACAGTGTATTCATGGATTATCTTGATAAGTTTGTGGTGGTATTCATTGATGATATTCTGATTTATTCTCACAGCGAAGAGGAGCATGCAGATCATTTGAGGATGGTATTGCAGAGATTGCGAGAGCACCAGTTGTATGCAAAATTGAGCAAATGTGAATTCTGGATCAATGAAGTCCTGTTCTTGGGTCACATAATCAACAAAGAAGGATTGGCTGTGGATCCGAAGAAAGTGGCAGACATTCTGAACTGGAAAGCGCCAACGGATGCTCGAGGAATCAAGAGCTTCATTGGAATGGCCGGATATTATCAGCGATTCATTGAAGGGTTTTCGAAGATTGCAAAACCAATGACAGCGTTGCTAGGCAACAAGGTTGAGTTCAAGTGGACCCAGAAATGTCAAGAGGCCTTTGAAGCGCTGAAAGAGAAGTTGACAACAGCGCCTGTCTTAGTCTTGCCTGATGTGCACAAGCCCTTCTCTATGTACTGTGATGCTTGTTACACAGGTTTGGGATGCGTGTTGATGCAAGAGGGAAGAGTTGTGGCTTACTCGTCCCGACAGCTGAAGGTTCATGAGCAGAATTACCCAATCCATGATCTAGAGTTGGCAGCAGTGGTTCATGCACTGAAGACATGGAGGCACTATCTGTATGGACAGAAATGTGATGTTTACACAGACCACAAGAGTCTGAAGTACATATTCACTCAGTCAGAGTTGAATATGAGGTAGCGAAGATGGTTAGAGTTGATCAAAGACTATGAGTTGGAGATTCACTACCATCCAGGTAAAGCGAACGTAGTGGCAGATGCTTTGAGCAGGAAGAGTCAAGTCAATCTGATGGACGCTCGTCCGATGCCTTATGAGTTGGCCAAGGAGTTTGACAGGTTGAGTCTCGGGTTTCTGAACAATTCGCGAGGAGTCACAGTTGAGTTGGAACCTACCTTGGAGCGAGAAATCAAAGAAGCGCAGAAGAATGATGAAAAGATCAGTGAGATTCGGCGACTGATTCTAGATGGCAGAGGCAAAGATTTTCGTAAAGATGCAGAAGGCGTGATATGGTTCAAAGACCGCTTGTGCGTTCCCAATGTCCAATCCATTCGGGAGTTGATTCTTAAGGAAGCTCATGAGACAGCCTATTCGATTCACCCTGGTAGTGAGAAGATGTATCAGGATCTGAAGAAGAAATTCTGGTGGTATGGAATGAAGAGGGAGATCGCAGAGTATGTGGCTATGTGTGGTAGTTGTCGACGGATTAAGGTAGAGCACTAGAGACCAGCTGGATTGTTGCAACCGTTGCAAATTCCTCAGTGGAAATGGGATGAAATTGGTATGGATTTCATAGTCGGACTGCCTCGCACTCGAGCCGGCTACGATTCCATTTGGGTAGTAGTGGACCGTTTGACCAAGTCAGCCCACTTCATACCTGTCAAGACCAACTACAGCAGTGCAGTATTGGCAGAATTGTATGTCTCGGATCGTTTGTCTTCATGGTGTGCCAAAGAAGATAGTGTCAGACAGAGGAACGCAGTTCACCTCTCATTTCTGGCAGCAGTTGCATGAGGCCTTGGGCACACATCTGAATTTCAGTTCAGCTTATCATCCGCAGATAGATGGCCAGACTGAAAGGACCAATCAAATTCTTGAAGATATGTTGAGAGCCTGTGCGCTGCAAGATCAGTCCGGATGGGATAAGCGATTGCCTTATGCAGAGTTTTCCTATAACAACAGTTACCAGGCCAGTTTGAAGATGTCACCATTTCAGGCGCTTTATGGAAGGAGTTGTAGAACTCCGTTGCAATGGGATCAGCCTGGGGAAAAGCAAGTGTTTGGGACAGACATTCTGCTTCAAGCTGAAGAGAACATCAAGATGGTCCGAGAGAATCTGAAGATAGCGCAATCGAGGCAGCGAAGCTATGCAGACACAAGAAGAAGAGAGCTGAGTTTCGAAGTCGGAGACTTCGTCTATCTGAAAGTGTCACCGATCAGAGGAGTCAGAAGATTTGGAGTCAAAGGCAAGCTAGCACCCCGCTACATTGGTCCGTACCAAATTCTCTCAAGGCGTGGAGAAGTGGCCTATCAGCTCAGTCTGCCAGAGAATTTGTCCGCAGTGCATGATGTCTTTCATGTGTCTCAGTTGAAGAAGTGCTTGCGTGTGCCAGAAGAGCAGTTGCCAGTGGAAGGTCTTGAAGTCCAGGAGGACTTGACCTACGTTGAGAAGCCAGTGCAAATCCTTGAGGTTGCAGACAGAGTCACTCGAAGGAAGACCATCAGAATGTGCAAAGTCAGGTGGAATCATCACTCTGAGGAAGAAGCAACCTGGGAGCGTGAAGATGATCTGTTGGCTAAATACCCAGAGCTCTTTGCTAGCCAACCCTGAATCTCGAGGGCGAGATTCTTTTAAGGGGGATAGGTTTGTAACGCCCTGAATTTGGGGGTAGAATTTTTTCTTCTTTTCTCTCACCAAATTCGGGCGTTACTCTCTTTTCTCTTTTCTGTTTCGCTCCTTCCTCCCAATTTCAAACCCGTATAGTGACGGTGTCCGTGTCATGTATAAACCAAAACCTACGTGTCATGGGTGTTGCATCATGCTGAGGCACATTTCTTTGTCTGATATCGCGTGTCCGTCTCGCTCTGTCTCGGTTTTCGGTTCGCGATTGGAGCCCGTGTCGTGCGTCTCGGTTTGGGTTGTGCGCGTCGTGGGTTTCGATCCGCGAAGTGGCCCGGCCCAACCCAACCCGGCCCGGTCCGGCCCTGCGCGCCCCTGGCGCCCACACCCCCCCCCCCCCCCCATGCACCCCCCTCCTCTCTCTCTCTCTCATTTGGATCTCCCGCGCAACAACTTCCCTCTCCCTCTTCCACCTCTCTCTCCCCGTGGTGCCCTAGGAATTGGAGACGGCGATCACCGGAATTTGGACCCCGAGGTGAGCTCCCCTCCCCTCCTCCTCTCTCTCTCCCTCTCCCTCCTCTTCTTCCTCCCCCGCGCGCGCCCTCCCTTTCCCCTGCTCGCGCGCGCCCCTGCCCTTCCCCGCTCGCCGGCGGCGCGGCCCGCCCCGCCCCTCCCCTGCGCGCGGCGGCGCTCGCCCGCCCCAGCCTCCCCCCGCGGCGGCGCTCGCCCCCGCCCCACCCCGGCCCCTGCGCGGCCTCGCCCGCCCGCGCAGCCCCGGTCCCGGCGTGGCCTCGGCGTGCGCGCGGAGCCCCGGCGCGGCCCGTGCACGCACGGTGCCCCCGGCGAGCTCGCCGCACCCGCGGCTCGCGGCCATGGCAGCTCGGTCCTGCCCGCCCCGGCATGTCCTGCTCGCGTCGCGATGGCCTCGACGCGTGCGCGACTCGTTCGCGGCGCGTTAGCGGGGCTTTGCGCGCGCACGTGTTCGCACAGCGTTTTGGCGTAGCTCATCGTGCTCGCGACGCGACGCATAGCGCCCTGTCGCGTTCGCGACACGATCGTCTACCCCGAGCCACCCATCTACCCCCCCCCCCCCCCCCGTGCATTTCGTGCATAGTGATCGTGTGATGTAATCAATAAATGGAAACCCAAATTAGAAATCGGTTACGTTAGTTAATTCATGTAAGTAATTGTCTAGCTCATCTAATGTCGTTCAACTGGAAATGGTCATGACTCGAATTATGCATGTAGCTAATCCGTTTGTTAGAACTAATTGGAGCTAAGTAGAACTAGGGCACGTAGCGTTGAGTTATTCGTCTACCCGTAGTGCACCTCGAGCACAAGCCTTAACTCCTGCGAGACCTTCCCTCGTTTCTTTCTAACAATGGATAACTCGTTATCGTATGTGATATTTTATGCATGTTTAATCTACTTGTTCTCTTGTATGGTGTATTGTTGGTTTCCTAATTTCAATGAATGGATGTATGTATGCTTGCAATCGCTTAGAGAACGATTCGGTTGGAGAGCCCGAAGAACTCGCAGGAGAAGCCCCTGAGCAGCAGTCGGTTGGTGGAGGCAAGTGTCCTCCGACCTATCTCTGTCCTATTCATTCTTTAATTCACCTCCCGCATTACACATTTATACTTAAGGATTGACTAGCTTTTGTTATCCATGTCCTTGTTTACCTATTTGGGTCGGATTATTATTATTTAGCTCTACGCTATTGCTCAAACTCTAATCAATGAACATGATGAGATTATATATGATACGCTGTTTTCCCTTCTCTTATTATGATGTTGTACTTGTGGTCTTCAAGGGGGCTCGAGCGGTTTCTCGAGTGCCTCTCCGTAAGGACCTGTTCTATGGATGACCGCCCGGGAAAATAGTGCAACCATGAGGGTGGAGTGGGACGCCCTTAGCTGAATAATTAGAGGAACCGGGGTGTAGTTCGCTTAGCCGTTGTGCCGTCAATGGGGCTCGGTGTATGCGGCTCGCTCTGCCAAGGTTGATTTGTCCCTTTGGGAGGAGTGCGGTACATTTAGGAAACCTAACGGGCGGCTACAGCCCCGGGGAATCTTTGTAAAGGCTACGTAGTGATGCCCTGCTAGACCACCTAGGTAGTGGTCAATGGGGAGTAGCTCTCTCCGGGCAGAAAGGGGATCACGGCTTGTGGGTAAAGTGCACAACCTCTGCAGAGTGTTTGGAAACTGATATATCAGCCGCGCTCGCGGTTATGAGCGGCCAAGGGAGCTCCAATGATTAGTGGTACTTGATCAGAGACATTTTGGTTTACAGGTGGCTATGAGATCGATGGTTTTGGTTATGTCTATGGTGCTGGTAAGTGGTATTCTTTCCGTTTGGAAAGGGTACATCGGGCTAATAACTTGGGTTAATGTTAAAACCTGGCTTTCTACTAGTAAATAATAACCTGACCAATTAACAGCAACTGCTTGACTTACCCCCACATAAAGCTAGTCCACTACAGCCAAACAGGATACTTGCTGAGTATGTTGATGTGTACTCACTCTTGCTCTACACACCAAACCCCCCCCCCTCCCCATCCCCAGGTTTTCAGCATTGCAACCGCTGCTCAGGCGAACACTACACCGTGACACATTATTGCCGGCAGACTATCTGATGGTAATACACCTAAATAGCGTCACACAGTCTGTTGGCAATGAGTTTTCCCGACAGATAATGTGTGTCGCTAAAAGTCGTGTCGGCAATAATGTTTACCGACAGACATATGAATACCGACTACCTATCTGTCGGTAATGTGTTTGTTATTGCCGACAGACAGGTCTTTGCCGACAGACACATTCTGGACGCCGTAATTACTGTATCGACAACAAGTCTGTCGCTAAAAGTCTATATGGCGACAGATTGTTTGTCGTTGTTCTTTGTGTCCGGTAAAAAAATATATGCATGCATACAAATATATATATTCTAAATGAAACAATTAATAAACTGGTTACAATACACACTTCGAGGCAACTTGAATAATATGTAGCTCAGAATATAAGAAATTTGATTACTAAAAGAGATAGATCCATGACTTTAGAGTCCCCGCATACATTTGTTTGGAACACAATTTGCCTGATGAACTTATAAATATAAGTAGTATACATGTTTTCTAAATTCCGAAGTGACCTTTCAGTTCTATTACATACAAAAGTCTCTAGATTTATCTAATAAACTAAAATCTCTCCAACAGTTGGGTGTTACCAACGGCCACCGTACCATGCATGCGAATAATATTTTCTCACGCACTTCAAGAATCAACTCCGATCATTTGTGTTTCCAGCACCTTTTCCTGCACCAGATGTGAACAAAGTTTTCAGAGCTAAGAAAAAAAATAAGATAACATATAAAGTGACACAGTAGGTAAATCTGAACTTTTATAAACTGTAAATCTGAATTCATGTGAACATATTCCTGTTGTGGCCGCATGAATTTTCAGCCTAGGTTCAGCTTGTTCCTGTATCCTCCTATTTCCGGTTTTCTTCTCGCTTTTCTTCTATTTTTTTCTTACTTTTCAATTTCGAATGCTGAATGCTGAATGTGCAGAAACTTACATGTTCAAACATGGGGATTCAGTATGACCAAATATCACATACAGAGGTCTACACGTTCAGATGTCTAGATGATTGGCCACATGAAAAAAACTATACGTTCAGAGGTCTACACGTTGGCTGTTAGTGCTTTGAGTAATCTGAAATTTGAGTAATATCTATACAGGTTATGAGCTAACGAAGGTCACAATCCTCCGTTACTAATTTGAACTTTGAGTAATCTGAACATTGTTGGCTGAAAATGAAGGGATAATGTTGACTGAAAATTTCTGTACGGAAAATGCTTAAATTTTTGTATGACAGCTTCGGTTTCATGAAGGGAATATATGATATGTATGCCATGTATGCTTCAATTTCTATAAGGAAAATGCTGGCTGAAAATTTATGGAGTGTTTATATGTATTCAAAGTTTCAAATATCAAAAACTGCTAGCTGAAAACAGAGAAATACCAAAACAGATTCCCAGCTATTGAAGTGCAAATGCATTTTCTTGAGCAGGAATACTAGTCAAGCTATAGTTAACAGGCTTCAGATACCAAAACAGATTCCCAGCTGTTGAGCCTGGTCAGCGTGATTATCTAGCACAGAAGGTGAAGGTTGATGGGATCATGGGAACCAGAGTTCACCAATCTGATCCAGTGGAGCATGCTAGTGAAAGCCCAAAACAGTCAGAGTGTTAATAGCTATGGCAGCTCAAAGGGATTGGGAGATACACCACATGGTTGTGAAGTCTGCTTTTCTAAATGGAGAACTAATAGAGGAGGTTTATGTAAATCAACAACCAGGTTTCACCAGCCTAGACACTGTGAAAAGAGTGCTCAAGTTGAAAAAGCCCCTGTGTATGGCCTCAAACAGGCCCCAAGAGCCTGGAATGCCAGGCTTGATATGGAACTTACCAAGCTGGGATTCAGAAGGAGCACAGAAGAACATGCAGTGTATAGAAAGGGGATTGGTGGATCACTGCTGCTAGTAGGTGTATATGTGGATGATCTCATAATTTGTGGGCCTAATACAAGAGATGTCTCTGTGTTCAAGCAGCAGATGAAGAATATATAGCAGCAGCCACGACAGCCTGTCAGGGAGTGTGGCTGAGCAGACTTATAGGGGATCTGTTGGGCACTGAAGTGAAGAAATTCAACCTCCGAAATGACAACAGATCTGCTCAATAGCTGAGTAAAAATCCAGTTTATCATGAGAGGAGTAAGCAGATTGATACAAGATATCACTACATCAGGGAGTGTGTTAGCGAGGGAGACTGGAAATCAGTCATGTGAGTTCTGAAGAACAGCTGGCATATACTAACAAAACCACTGGGAAGGATCCGTTTTGCAGAGCTAAGGAGGCAGCTAGGCATCATCAGAATTGAAGATTGACAAAGTTCAAAAATAATAGCTAGTTCCATTAGAAGCCCAATTGAATCATGGACAGACAAAACAAAAATATACGAAGTAAGATTACAAAGTTCAAAAATAATAGCTAGTTCCATTAGAAGCAAATATTTACCTGCTGCTGTAGAACCTTGGTTCAACATTGATTTTTTGTTACGACCCATCTAAAAATATAGAACATTAGAAGCTTGTTCTATTAATTACATAAATAAAGTACAAGGTTGTAGTATATTACCTTGTTTGTTGGCCATGCAACGGGCATAAAAAGAGCATCCCCCATACTCTCTACACCTAAGTATGGTCGTGGCAGAGTACTTTCCCGTTTTAGCACGCGAGTCACAAAAACCTGTGTGAACTCCCTTCCAAGAGGAACATCTCCTACTTTAGTGGTTGGGTCGGTTGAGATAATATTTGCTATTGCAACAGGAACTTCTGATCTCATCATAGAATATAATATCACTTCTTTACCAACCTAATAAAATATGCGAAGTAAGATTACAAAGTTCAAATAATGAAACATAAATATGAAGTGATAGATGAGAAAATTACAGGATTATCATCTGAATTTTGAGATGATCCATGATTTCTTTGAGGTACCATTGTTGCAATGTCTCGCCTGCGACTTTGCTCTTCAATAGTATTAACATCTTCACGATTCCTTAGACGACCCACAGTGCTTGCAACTCGCCTAGTAAGTTGCAAGTCATCTTCAACCATATTTTGTGAATGGTTATTACCATTGTAATCATGTGCCACCTCATCTGAACGATGCACCCTTGAGTTCTAAAGAAAATAAAAAGGGAAAAAGTGTTAGTGAGATAAAGGAAACAAGCCTAATTAATTAACATGATAGACGCCGAACTGCTCGATATATGCTACACTGACTAAACATATGCAATATTATATCACCTGTCGAGAATTAGACCCATGTTGTGATGGGCTTTCTATATGTTGCACCCCTTGAGCTGCTACCATCATTTGATAAATTTGATCCATTTTTTCTTTCATTTGATTCATATCCTGTCTTAAGGCTCTAACCTCTTGCTCAGACTGACTGCGAGCTTGCAATGCCATTTGAAGCTTTGTTGATATTTTCATTTGAGTTCCAGGGGTGCCTACATCTTGTGGAGTTGGTCCTAAGCCTAAACCACGAATACGACCTCTTGGTTCTTTCTCTCCAAAAACATGTGCATATAAATCACCATCTTCAATACTTCTGTCCTTCAGTTCTGGGTTCTCAGCAACAGCTTCTTCAAATTTATTCTTAAGAGGACCACACATATATTATATTTTGTTCACTTATATTTTAATTATTACATAAATCAAAAATATGTGTGTACTCACAATGAATATTTCTGCTCCAGGTAGAGGCACAATATCCCCTTCTTTGTTCTTACGCGTGTGTGTTCTAACATATATTTCATCTCTTCTCGCAGGGCGTCCTTGTTGCTCGGCCTACAAGAAAAAATGATTTGGTCCAGTAATTGACTAGATTTTTCATAAATTAAACTAATGATTATACAAACTAGTGATTATAAATTTTTTTACCAGTTCATGCCCCACACGAGCATAACTCTTGCTGCCAGCTGCATGCGACATAGTCAGCTTTGAACGGTTATCTTTACCTCTGTTTGTACGAACCTACAACATACATATGAATCTATCAAAACAATAATACAAAATCATTCATACAATAGTTTAATGAAGGTGTATATCTCAAAAAAGAATTCAAAACAAATCAGCATGTACCTCGGCTTCTGGAGACATCCAATAAGTTATCAACCACTCCCAATCAGATTCTTTCACCCTTTCATCCCTTTTAGCAATAAGCTCTTCAAAACTCAATGTTTCATCAAAATATTTGTTCTTTAGGTCAGCCTTAAACTCTCTCCACTTTTTTGCTGCAGATGTTATAACATAATCTATACCAGATTCATCCACTTCATAGTATTCCTGTTTCAACAAAAATGTAGTTGATTACCAAATCTATTGACAATAGGATAAGACAAATTATCTCACTAAATCAGATTACCTTCACTTTTGTCCATAACTCAAACTTCTTTTTAGAATCAACTAGTCTCCAATCCTCACAAGAAACAGGGATATTTTTCCTCACCAAAGTTCCTATGAAATTACCAAACTCTTTGCTGTTCCTACCAACTGGTTGTCCATATTCATTAAGGGTAATGCAGATTTTAGGCCCACCACTACTTGAATATATGTTCTTCTTCAAGGTTGGGCCCCTTCCTTTCCTTATATTTTGATGCCCAATAGGTTGCTCTGCTTATTACAGGAGATAAAACAGATGAAAACCTTTGTTGATAACTATTTTCAAAATTGCTACAATAAATTTAAAGTTTGTTTGATTTTTACCTTCATCATTGATGGGATTTTCAGATTCTTCATAACTATTTTCAGATTCTTCATCAACAATATCCCTTTCAGTCCTTGATCGCAAAGTAGGTCCATCAGTTGAAGCTGCTAATGTCCTTGTCTACACTCAAAGAAATGAAAACATTAAAACTTAAGGTTCAGAAATTAAAGCAGTCAACCAATTGCCAGTGAAGCAGCAGAAATTTGAAGCAGTAATATAGTTGTAATATAATATAGCTGTAGCATGACAGCAATACACTATACCTGTCTAGCAGTAATATACCTATATAGCTGTAGCATGACAGTATAGCTGTAATATACCTGTATAGCTGTAGCATGACAGTAATATAGCTGTATGCGAACCCCTGAATTCAGTTATGCTTGGTTTAGGTTTAAGTTTTATTTAGCTGAATTCGAAGGGTGCACCTTTGGGTAATATAAAATATAAATAATGTTTTCTGAAGTAAGTAATTTATTTTATATAGGTATGCAGACTTCAGTTATGCTTGGATGAGATTTAGGTTTTATTTAGACGGTTCTTAAGGAAACTATCATCTTCATGCAATGTGTATATAGGTTTCAGCTGATGAATGGGAGCTCAACATCAAATGTTTGAACTGCACAGTTTAGTGCCACACGTTGATCACGTGAAACAAGTTTTTTCACTTTGGAAAGCTTGGTGGTTGTTGCAGAGCAAGCCGGTTCTCAACATGGCTCTCATATTTTGTTTTTCATTTAGTATTATGATGACTTAACATCAAGCACTATCCTGAATGCTGAATGTTCCTGACATGATTTATTGAGTGAAGACCAAACTGATCAACGAGGTACCTCCAATTTGAAGACCAAACTGAAGACCAAACTGGCCAATGGAACTGATCAACGAGGTACCTCCAATCAAGGTTGATGGTCGCATTGCTGTCTGTGAAGGGGGTAGGCACCAAAGCTGAATATGCATACTCTATTTTGTTTTGCACATTCTCAAATTGATGACCATATCATACATCTTATGTAAAACTGAGTTGAGGAGTTTATGTGCACACACATTTGTTTCACAATGTTCTGTAGTGTACTTTGTACTATCCTTGCGGGAAAAATATTACCTTTGATGATCATCCTCTTCTCGGGCGATCTTTTATTAATCCTGAGTTGAGGAGTTTATGTGCACACGGCAAACATGCACACATATCTCTCCAGCTCATGCTTCAACACAAATATCCCTTTTGTCCAGTTTTGAAGATAGTTCATGTGGATTTAACTAGCAGCTCTGTTCATGTGGATAGGGTACTAGCTGTCTTGAAATATATTTCAACACAATAAACAGGAATAGCTTTGATTGGTACAATATGTTTTTATAGATACTCTCTGCTATAATGTGAATAATAGAAGTTACAAACACAAAGAAAGCCAAATTTTCCTATCGGGGCAAATCTGGAGTACTCTGAGCAAAACACACTAAACACAGGGATAGTAAAATTATCATAGAACACATGCCACATGGACGAATCACACCTTAAGAAAAGCTGCCCACGGTAAGGAGGGGCAGAACAGCCAGCGCGGTCACCAGTCACAGGGACGGCTTCGAGCACCAAACTTGGACAAAGAAACTGGGGTGACTTAGGGGGTTAACACAAGCGTAAAGGGATGGTGAGCACCAAACGAAGCGATGGGGCACAGGAACAGCGAAGTTCAGCCCGAACCCGAGACTACGATAACGGAGAGTTAACAGAAACCGAGTTCTCGTGGCCTTATTGGAGCTTAATATGGAGGGAGCCAGAGCCAGCACATAGCTTCACTACTGCACGGACACCACATATGTCCAAGGGCACAGAGAAACAGTGAACGGTGACCAATAGTGTTCGGACTGGAGGCAAGCAGACAGGCAAACATCATAGTCAACAGATAGGCTTCACCTCTTCAATCCAATCCTTGGCAGTGAAACTATCCCAAGTTATCCCACCCTCGTCCTGCCAGCACAAACTCTTATCCCCAGCTTACCCAGATGCATCATGAATTCATATTAACAGTTGCATCACTGCAATAGGCGGGGCTAACATCATGAATACATTATATTAACATTAAAACATTATATTAACATTAAATCAACTCCAACAAACTCATATTAACAGTTGCATATAACCTGAATTCATAACTACTTTCCAAATGCCAAAATGAAACGACAGCAATCATAAGAAATTGGAAAATGTAAATGATACAATCAACTTTTTTTATGACCAACAATGCAATAGCCATGAATACGAGCATCTAATTTGCTCACCAGTTGTATGGTCAAGTTTGCACTCAAAGACGCAAACATGAGGGAATGAACTCACTACATTCAGTTATCCCTCAAGTGTGACTTTCTTTTGAAACGGGACTGCTACAAATCTTTACAGAGGTTTTGAAAGGAAACAACCAGATGATGTGAGTATGGAGGCAAAACTACAGAGAAGCATGCAACAAAGTGATCTTCAATGATAGTTGAAGCTGCTAATGTCCTTGTCTACACTCAAAGAAATGAAAACATTACTAATAATGAGGAGTACATGCCCGAGTAATAATGAGAGAATCAATAGATCTAGCATGCGAAATTGTATATGTCGGACTGTAGCAGCTCTGTTCATGTGGATCACTAGAAAATGCCAGAAAATGGATTTAACTAGCAGCTCCGTTCATGTGGATAGGCATATTTTTCACTACACCTTAATTAGTGGTCAATAATTTAGCTTTTTATTTGATTACACTATCTACAGACAATGCATCACCAGAAACTGTTTATGAAAGGATAGGGTACTAGCTGGCTTGAAAGATGTAACACCCCTGGTGTTACTCTAACTAAAACTTGAGCATGACATCATGAGCATGGGCATTGCATATGTTTGATACACCTAGAGTGCATTCACTAGGCAAAAATTTCAAACAAGTTGTATTGTTTTGCTGTTTTACAAATAGGACCTTGGTTTAAGGACTTAACCCTAACTAATGGTTAATGGGGTAAAACTTAACTTAAGTTGAGGAAAACCTTAGGGTTTGTGAGAAGAGCCATAAAACAACCTCAAACACTCAGTGGAATCACAATTATACCCCTGGGATATTAAAAACCCTAATTAGAACCCTGGGAAACTCTAAAACTAAACCCTAGGGACCTAAGTGCAAAATTAGTCCACTTTTGGGCTAAAGTGCAAAAACCAAGTCAAATAAGTATTTCAAGTCTATTGGGTCACAAAAATGTGGACTTGCAAGCAAAACCCTAAGTTTTGGACTAAAGTGCAAAATGGACCTCCCTTGAGTTTTGGTTCTAAGTCTGAAAAGCAGTGAATGGGCTCAACTTTGGGGCTTTGTAACTTTCAAAGCATAGGGTTTTTGCCCTAGGTCACCACATCAAAGTTGAAGCCTAATCATAGGAGAACAACTTTGCTGAAGGGTGCAAGCATAGTTGTTATGAGAAATTTGCAGAAAAACCCAGTCCAAAACTGGCTGTCAGGCTATTTTGAACTGAAGATCTGTTTAGCAGTGAACTGACCCCAACTTGGAGCTCAATTTTGAGCATGATCCAGTGCTCAAATGTGTTCAAGTTCTATAGTTGGATTGTAGCTGGTTTGTAGCTCTAAAACTTTACTACAGAGAGTTAGCTTAGTTTTCACACAAAAATTTAAGAAAAACGGACTCTAAGTTGGTCTGTCAGGTGCACTGAAGGGATGTTCTGATGGTACAGTGCCCTGAGTAGATCAGATCGCCAGCGCTACCAGTCCTCACCGCCGGCGACCTCCCCGCGTCAAAATTCGCGCCGTCGCCGCGGGATTCGTGCACGGTGAGGGAACAGATAACGTCGGAGTTGATAGGCGCATACGTGGCACCATTCCCTGAGCCCGGCCGAGGTTACTCACCGGCGGCCGCCGTGACTCAGTGAAATTCGCCGCGGTGGCGCGCATGCCGTAGTTCTCTCTCCCTGTACCTTTTACCGACGTGGTCGACATGCCATAGTGATGCTCTTCTCGGCCGCGAGGTGACCACTGGGTCGGCGCGGCTATAAATAGCCATGCTCCCCGGCGGGCGCTCGCTGTTCTTCGAAGTAAGCTCGAGCTCAACTAGAAATTCCCACTGATCTCTCCATCTTCTCCCAAATCAATTGCGCACGGTAAAAGCACAACTTCTTACGGCCAAGTAGTCCCAATCTCCAGCCCCAATTTCAAACAGAGCCATCGCGACGCCTTCTTCCCCCAATTTGGTCCGTCGCGCCATCAAACGTAGCTCGTTCGTGGCCACACCGCTCTGGTAAGGATCTGCCCAAATTGAGTGTTGTTCCTGCAACTCCATAAGCTTGTGATGCTCACCGACCCGTTGAATCGAACTAGACCACTCCTAATCCGCGGGAACGTATGCTCCTGTGCTCGGTTTCCGCCGTGCACATGGACAAGCCGTTCTCTGGGTGTTCATGCCAAATTGTTAGATGTCCCGAGGTCCCTGGTAGTCGCTAATGCCCCTCCGGTAGCTAGCTTGAACTCTCGTCGCCGGTCATGGCCGGTACGGACCTTGTCCGTGACGAACGGCAAGCACGCCATGGTCAGGGGCTATCGCGGGAAAGAAACAGAAGCTCGAGGACCTTTCTGCAAATCGTCAGTGACTCGGAGCAATAGTAATAGGACCGATTTCTGTTTAGCCAGAAACGCGAGGCCTTTTCTGCAAAACTGCCTAGGCGCGGACGCGCGCGCGGGGGTGCGGGCGCTGTTTCCCCTGGGCCTGGGCTTGTTGGGCCAGAAGCAGCCCAGTTCTGTTAATCATTTTCCTTTTTCTTTTACAGCAGAGCTTTAGAAATGTATAGAAAAATGTAGAAAAATGCTAAAATTATGAGACCAATTTTCCTAGGTTTGTTATTTTCCATAGAATTTATTAAAAATAGTTTCATGATTTTTAGATCAAGTAGGGAATTTTAGGATATTTAAAACAGCCTAGATCAATGGTTCTGGATTTTTAGAAATTAAATAGTTAGTCCAAAATTTCCCAAACTTTTTATGAGAGCTTATCACATTATTTAGAAGCCATGGGTAAAGTTTGGTTTGATTTGGGCCTTGTTTGATCACAAAACCCCAAAACCACCCCCCCTGCTCCATGAACTCCTTTACTGACTCCGGAAACCCTAGGTTCTCGGAGTACTGTGAAGGAAAGTTGTATTCAAGACATAACTAATAAGTTTATGTTAACTTTGCATCCTCATGAGCACTCCATGACATCCATCCTTATGTATGTATATGATTATAATAGAGCAAGAAGAAGAAGAAGAAGTTATTGAAGAGGGGATACCACCCACCTCTGATCCCCAGGCAGACAACTACTTCTATTTTGACATCTGTGGATCCGAGCCCGATACCTCTGATAACAAAGGCAAGCCCCGGTGCATTTGCCACCTTCCTTGATGTTTTTAAAATCTTTCTCACTTGCTTGCTGCATTAGGTGATAGGAGTTGATTGATTAAACAATTCCTGCATTACCTTCCTTGATCTTGATTACCCTCCTTGAAATCCTGTTTTTACAAAAAGGTTTTACTATGCTTAGTATTGCTTTAGAAAAACAAAAGGATTTGTTTACAAAAGATGTTTGGCAAAGTGGGAGGGATGTTTTCAAAAACAAAACTTGATGGTGGATCCATCATGGCCATGATGGGTCCAACATCGGAAAAGATGTACCTCTGTCAGGTACCAAGTTTTTGGGTTAAAAAGGATTAAGCTGAGACCGGGCGGGTGACTTGCACGAGAAAGAGAGTCTCGGTGTAGTGTCTCCGTCTGAGTCGATTAAGGACCGTCTCGATGTAGGCTTGATGATCGAGGACCCTTTAACTGGTCACATGCCTCGTCATGGGTAAGCCTTGCCTCGGGCAGACTAAGGCCGGAATAAGATAACACGAAATGGGAGTGGAGCGGTGGCGAGAGTAGCGTGTACCCTCCGTGGCAAGAGGCTGGACGGTGGCGTATCTGTGCTCTCGGTTTGCGTGAACCTGATCCGGTCTTAAGAACCCCGGTGGCGGGTTGACATATGCAAGGGTTAAGTGCTACATATGTCGTGTGATTGGAGATCCTCAGCTGAGTATAATCGATTCGGATCGCCGTACCTTCGCGGTTATGAAGACTTGGTCACTGCCCTACACGTAGCATTCCACTAAAGATGATGGGTTTTGGTTAAGAAATTGGCTAGTGCAGGACCAGTGATTGAACTAGGGTAGAAAGAACTCTAGTGCAGGTAATTCTACCTAACTTGACAAATAAAATTGGATTTTTAAGGATCCACTTTAGTAAGCATTTCTGCAAAACAGAGTCTTTGACTATTGAAAAGCCTTACCTTGACTCCCATATATCCAGCATACCCTTGAGAGTCTTTTCCTTAGTCGGGTAAGACTTGCTGAGTAATTCCATACTCAGGGTTTATCCCTTTGTTGTTTTTAGGAGGGGAAGTAGCAGACTTCTGCTGCTTCTGTGCTAAGGTGGTTCCCAAGGATGAAACCCAAGACTGAAGTGCGGGAGGACTCGGTCCTCCATCTTAGATCTTTTGTTTATAGTCCTTCGGGAGAAGTTGTGTCTCCCCGGGTTGTATAATTAATACTTTATGCACTCGTTTTTAGACCTGGTCTGTAATAACTTAACTTGGGCTTACTTTTGGAAATAAATGTAAGTTATGTAATTCGCTTCCGCATATCTGTATCTCCGATGATCTGTAATGTCTGCAAGACGGGTGAAACGTTCCTGGTGAGGTAAGGAAAGATACCGAGCTTGTCAAGTAACTTAGGAACATCTACAGGGTGTCTGATGTCTGTTAGACAAGGACAACTGTAGGTGGGCCTGATTACTTGGGAGGTTCCGTCACAGCTGGTATCGGAGCGTAGCCCTTCTTTGCAGATATTTCAGGGCATCTTCAAAAGATTTTCAAAAGTCTTACCTAAAGATTCTTTTCTCTTCTTACCTAAGTATTCTGAAGAGTTTATATTAAAGACCAGTTAGGAAGAGTGCAACGTATAGAAGGTTGAATCAACCAAGGTTGATTCTGTACTTACTCATGCATCATGCTAAAAATTTTACTAATAAATTTCCCCCTTTAGAAAATGCTGCCGCGCACAAGAAAGACTGCGCGTAAGTCGACTGGACCTCTTGGAGTGCCTCGACATCAGCTTGCTCCGCGAGATGTAGATAGTAGTAGCGGGAGCAATGATCCCATCGGGGATCTGGAGGCAGAAGTAAACAGGCTCCAATTGGAACTCCGCCGCAGGACAGCTATATGGATTGGAGATGGTGACCGTATAAATGAGTTACGAGCAGACGTTCGCCATCTACAAGACCAGCTGGCCGATCGAGATTTGGCACTCGATTGGGCTGTTCAATCTCGTTCACGGGCATGGGCCAAGGAGGCAAAGGCTCAGGCCCGAGTTAGAGAACTCAGCTGGGCTGTGGACGACTTACAGGTGTACTGCAATACACTCCATGAAGAAGTTCATGTGCTCTACTCGCAGCTACACCCCAGTGAGCCTGCCCATCCTACTGAGGCAGAAGCCGGACCCTCCCACGTTGCGGGGCGCGCGTCGGGTGGGGAGCTAGATCTTTTTGAGCCCCCTCCTTCTTTAAGGTTGGTGGACATCTGGACTCCTACCCCCGACAATGAAGCTGCCAAAAGCGATGGGAAGCAAGACTAGTGGTATAGTAAGAGTAGAGTAGTATATTGTAAGGTATACTATTATATTAGAGTAATGTATTGTAGGATGTACTAATGTATAATAGGGTAAACTTTTGTAAAATGGGTTATGTATCCTGTTGTATAATATTGAGTCTGTACCATTACTTTTTACAGTAATGTAAAATGGAGGGCTTTCTTTGGCACATTATGTTTATTCAAATGTTTTTGCCTCAGATGCCGACCCGTACTCGAGGACAGGATGCAGCTGGAACATCCGGGGGTGGGGATGCTACCCCGAATCCACCTCCCGTTCCACCCACACTGGCCGAGGCAATCGCTGCCTTGGTAAATGCTACAGCTGACAACACCCGCTTTCTGAGGGAGATGGCGGGTCAGCAACAGCTTCAACAACAAGCAGGACGAGGATTCCAGCAGGGTCCCCGTGAGACTACATATTTGGATTTCTCGGAGACTCGTCCGCCTCTCTTTATTAAAGCAGAAGATCCGCTTGAGGCCGACGAATGGATACGGGTCATAGAGCAGAAATTTGGCCTTCTTCGCTGCTCAGAAACCCAGAAGCCACTGTTTGCAGCTCAGCAACTTCGAGGCCCTGCCAGCACTTGGTGGGGGAACTTTGTGGCCATCCAGCCGGATAATCACCAGATTACATGGAATGAGTTCAAAGCAGCATTCCGCGAGCATTATATTCCTGAGGGAGTGTTGCACATGAAGCAGGAAGAGTTTATGAAGTTGAAACAAGGGGGAGATACTGTTAACCAGTATCTCAACAAATTCAATCACCTGTCCCAGTACGCAATTGATCAGGTGAACACAGATTTGAAAAAGAAGAATTGTTTTATGAGGGGTCTGAACGACAGGATGCAGCGGAAGATGGCTGCATGTATTGATCTTACTTATGGCAAGGCTGTCAGCACAGCCTTATCCGTGGAGGCCAAATATGCAAATTCTGGGAAAAGCAAGGGATTTAGTGGTGATCGGTCTACTCAGGGCCCGGTTAAGAGGCAACGGTTTGTTCTCCGGTCCTCTAACCAGAATCGCTCAAGTACACCATCTTTCCCTTTCAAGCAGCCTATCATTATTCGGCCTAACAAAGCCCCTACTGCCTCAAGTCAGCCGGGTGCCCCAGGCACTCGATTCCCTGCACTGCCAAGTTCTTCCACTGGATGCTTTAACTGTGGCAAATCTGGGCACTTCATTAAAGACTGTCCCTATCCCCGGCAAAATCAGGCCAATAATCAGCAAGGATCGGGAACTTCAGCTCCAGGCAAGGGAACTACTTCGGGCAGAAATACCAAAAAGACGGGGCGAGTCTATTATACGCAAGTGGCTACCACACCGGAAGGAGAGCCGGTGATGATGGGTACGTTCCCTGTGGCCAGTCACCCTGCAATAATTCTTTTTGATTCTGGTGCTTCACATACTTTCATTAGCAAGACATTTGTGGAACAACATCACATTACATGTCATGAATCAAAAGAGGGTTTTAAAATTCATTCACCTGGGGGATACATTTTTACTAAAGAAGTGGCCTATGGAGTGCCAGTAACTATGGCCGAACGGAACTTTCCTGCCAACATGATTGTTCTAAAAGGCCAAGATATAGATGTAATTTTGGGGATGAATTGGTTAACTCAACACAAGGCAGTACTCAACACTGAACTCAGAACCGTCAGGTTGAGTTATAATCAAGAAGAAATTCTCTTATCTCTCCCCAAGACCAATCCAGCCAAAGCTTCTGGTAGAATCTTTGAAGCCATTGTACCGGAGATCAAGAATATTCCGGTAGTTTGTGAGTTTCCAGATGTGTTTCCGGAAGATTTGCCTGGACTGCCCCCAGAAAGAGATGTGGAATTTGTGATTGAGCTAAAGCCCGGTACGGCTCCTATTTCCCGAAGGTCGTACCGTATGCCCCCTAATGAATTAGCAGAATTGAAGATCCAATTGCAAGATCTGCTGAATAAAGGATTTATCCGGCCAAGCTCGTCTCCTTGGGGTTGTCCCGCCATCTTTGTGAAGAAGAAGGATCAAACCTTGCGCATGTGTGTGGACTATCGGCCCCTAAATGAGGTCACCATCAAGAATAAGTACCCTCTTCCAAGGATTGATATCTTATTTGATCAACTGACTGGGGCGAGGGTGTTTTCCAAAATTGATCTCAGGTCGGGCTATCATCAAATCCGTATTCAGCCCGAGGATATACCGAAGACCGCTTTCACTACGCGGTATGGGTTATTCGAGTATCTAGTAATGTCTTTCGGGCTCACCAATGCTCCTGCCCACTTTACCTATTTGATGAACTCGGTGTTCATGCCCGAGTTAGACAAGTTTGTGGTGGTCTTCATCGATGATATTTTGATATATTCTAAAAATGAAGAGGAGCATGCTCAGCACTTACGGATTGTATTGACGCGCCTAAGGGAACATCAGCTTTATGCCAAGTTCAGCAAGTGCGCGTTTTGGCTGGAAGAAATTCAATTTCTGGGGCACGTATTATCAGCCAAGGGAATTGCGGTAGACCCTAGCAAAGTCAAGGATATTCTGGAGTGGAAACCTCCAACGACTGTTCACCAAGTCCGGAGTTTTCTTGGACTAGCAGGATACTATCGCAGATTTATACCTGATTTTTCTAAGCTTGTGAAGCCAATCACAAGTTTATTGAAGAATGATACCAAATTCAATTGGTCTTCTAAATGTAATGAAGCTTTTGAGGAATTGAAGACACTATTGACCACTGCTCCGGTATTGGCTCAACCGGACATCACCAAGCCTTTTGATGTATACTGTGATGCGTCAGGCAGTGGACTCGGCTGTGTACTAATGCAAGAGGGCCGAGTGATTGCATATGCTTCAAGGCAGTTACGCCGGCATGAGGAGCACTATCCAACTCATGATCTGGAGTTAGCTGCGGTGGTTCATGCCCTGAAAATATGGCGTCACTATCTGCTGGGAAATATCTGCCACATATACACTGATCATAAGAGTTTGAAGTATATATTTACCCAGTCAGAATTGAATATGAGGCAAAGGCGATGGCTTGAGCTTATTAAAGATTATGAACTAGAGATCCATTATCACCCAGGCAAGGCCAATGTGGTGGCAGATGCATTGAGTCGTAAGACTTTCTGCCACTGTCTTATGGTTGAGACCTCCGAAAGCACTTTGTGTCAAGAAATGGAGAAGTTAAACCTGGGAATGATCCAACAAGGGACTCTAAATCAGCTAAAGCTTGAATCAACCATCTTGCAAAGGATAATTGATGCTCAAAGGGATAATCAGGGTATGAAACACATCCGAGAGAAGATTAGGGCTGGAACAGCCCAATGTTTCAAGGAAGATAATCAAGGTGTGTTATGGTTCAACAACCGCATAGTAGTGCCAAAGAATGAAGAGCTCCGCCAGCAAATCTTAGATGAGGCGCATCTTAGTCGCTATTCCATTCATCCGGGAAGCACTAAAATGTATCATGATCTGAAACAACATTACTGGTGGACGAAGATGAAGATTGAGATTGCACGCTATGTGGCTAAGTGCGACACTTGTAGACGTGTCAAAGCCATACACCTGAAAACTGCTGGTCCATTGCAATCCTTGCCAATCCCAACATGGAAATGGGAAGACATCAGCATGGACTTCATTGTGGGATTACCCAGGACCGCACAAGGATATGACTCTATTTGGGTTATCATTGATCGACTCACAAAGATCGCCCACTTCCTTCCGGTCAAAATGAAATATCCTGTCATTACCTATGCGGAGTTATACATTGCCCGTATTCTCAGTTTGCATGGTGTTCCAAGGACCATAGTGTCGGATCGTGGACCTCAATTTGTAGCCAAGTTTTGGGAAGCACTTCACCAATCTTTGGGTACTAAGTTACTCCACAGTTCGGCCTACCATCCCCAAACCAGTGGACAGACTGAGAGAGTGAACCAAATACTTGAAGATATGCTGCGGGCATGTGTCCTGGATTCCTCGCAAAAATGGGATGAGTGTTTGCCCTTAGCGGAGTTTTCCTACAATAACAGTTACCAGGAAAGCATCAAGATGGCACCTTTTGAAGCTTTGTATGGGCGACGGTGTCGAACTCCGTTAAATTGGTCTGAACCTGGAGAAAGGTATTTCTTTAGGCCTGATATGGTGAAAGAGGTCGAAGAAAAGGTTCAGAAAATCATTCATAATATGAAGGAAGCTCAGACTCGACAAAAGAGTTATGCAGACAAACGGCGAATGCCCTTATTCTTTTTAGAAGGAGACCATGTCTATTTAAAGGTTTCACCAATGAAGGGAGTATCGCGTTTCGGGGTAAAGGGAAAACTTGCACCCAGGTATATTGGTCCATTCCCTATTCTTCAAAGATATGGACCAGTAGCGTATCAACTCCAACTCCCTGAAACATTGTCTGCCGTGCATAATGTGTTCCACGTGTCACAATTGAAGAAGTGTCTTCGGGTTCCCGATCGAACCGTTGAAGTGACTGATGTTGTCCTGGAACCAGATTTGACATACTCGGAACATCCCATTCGAGTTCTGGATCAAAAGGACAGGATTACCCGGAGAAAGACCCTCAAGTTTTATAAGATACAGTGGAACCAGCATTCGGAAGATGAGGCTACATGGGAAACCCAAGATTTCTTAGATAAGAATTTCCCAGGCTTTCTAGCCTCTTGTAAATTGTAAAGTTTGTATAGTTGTGGAATAAAGGAATAAACCCCCGCACCACCCCTGCCTTGTACCAAAAATAAGGGAATAAAAACATGACACATTTCCTTTTCCATTCCTCACCCTAGGATTTTAAATCTCGGGACGAGATTCTTTTATGGGGGAAAGGATGTAACACCCCTGGTGTTACTCTAACTAAAACTTGAGCATGACATCATGAGCATGGGCATTGCATATGTTTGATACACCTAGAGTGCATTCACTAGGCAAAAATTTCAAACAAGTTGTATTGTTTTGCTGTTTTACAAATAGGACCTTGGTTTAAGGACTTAACCCTAACTAATGGTTAATGGGGTAAAACTTAACTTAAGTTGAGGAAAACCTTAGGGTTTGTGAGAAGAGCCATAAAACAACCTCAAACACTCAGTGGAATCACAATTATACCCCTGGGATATTAAAAACCCTAATTAGAACCCTGGGAAACTCTAAAACTAAACCCTAGGGACCTAAGTGCAAAATTAGTCCACTTTTGGGCTAAAGTGCAAAAACCAAGTCAAATAAGTATTTCAAGTCTATTGGGTCACAAAAATGTGGACTTGCAAGCAAAACCCTAAGTTTTGGACTAAAGTGCAAAATGGACCTCCCTTGAGTTTTGGTTCTAAGTCTGAAAAGCAGTGAATGGGCTCAACTTTGGGGCTTTGTAACTTTCAAAGCATAGGGTTTTTGCCCTAGGTCACCACATCAAAGTTGAAGCCTAATCATAGGAGAACAACTTTGCTGAAGGGTGCAAGCATAGTTGTTATGAGAAATTTGCAGAAAAACCCAGTCCAAAACTGGCTGTCAGGCTATTTTGAACTGAAGATCTGTTTAGCAGTGAACTGACCCCAACTTGGAGCTCAATTTTGAGCATGATCCAGTGCTCAAATGTGTTCAAGTTCTATAGTTGGATTGTAGCTGGTTTGTAGCTCTAAAACTTTACTACAGAGAGTTAGCTTAGTTTTCACACAAAAATTTAAGAAAAACGGACTCTAAGTTGGTCTGTCAGGTGCACTGAAGGGATGTTCTGATGGTACAGTGCCCTGAGTAGATCAGATCGCCAGCGCTACCAGTCCTCACCGCCGGCGACCTCCCCGCGTCAAAATTCGCGCCGTCGCCGCGGGATTCGTGCACGGTGAGGGAACAGATAACGTCGGAGTTGATAGGCGCATACGTGGCACCATTCCCTGAGCCCGGCCGAGGTTACTCACCGGCGGCCGCCGTGACTCAGTGAAATTCGCCGCGGTGGCGCGCATGCCGTAGTTCTCTCTCCCTGTACCTTTTACCGACGTGGTCGACATGCCATAGTGATGCTCTTCTCGGCCGCGAGGTGACCACTGGGTCGGCGCGGCTATAAATAGCCATGCTCCCCGGCGGGCGCTCGCTGTTCTTCGAAGTAAGCTCGAGCTCAACTAGAAATTCCCACTGATCTCTCCATCTTCTCCCAAATCAATTGCGCACGGTAAAAGCACAACTTCTTACGGCCAAGTAGTCCCAATCTCCAGCCCCAATTTCAAACAGAGCCATCGCGACGCCTTCTTCCCCCAATTTGGTCCGTCGCGCCATCAAACGTAGCTCGTTCGTGGCCACACCGCTCTGGTAAGGATCTGCCCAAATTGAGTGTTGTTCCTGCAACTCCATAAGCTTGTGATGCTCACCGACCCGTTGAATCGAACTAGACCACTCCTAATCCGCGGGAACGTATGCTCCTGTGCTCGGTTTCCGCCGTGCACATGGACAAGCCGTTCTCTGGGTGTTCATGCCAAATTGTTAGATGTCCCGAGGTCCCTGGTAGTCGCTAATGCCCCTCCGGTAGCTAGCTTGAACTCTCGTCGCCGGTCATGGCCGGTACGGACCTTGTCCGTGACGAACGGCAAGCACGCCATGGTCAGGGGCTATCGCGGGAAAGAAACAGAAGCTCGAGGACCTTTCTGCAAATCGTCAGTGACTCGGAGCAATAGTAATAGGACCGATTTCTGTTTAGCCAGAAACGCGAGGCCTTTTCTGCAAAACTGCCTGGGCGCGGACGCGCGCGCGGGGGTGCGGGCGCTGTTTCCCCTGGGCCTGGGCTTGTTGGGCCAGAAGCAGCCCAGTTCTGTTAATCATTTTCCTTTTTCTTTTACAGCAGAGCTTTAGAAATGTATAGAAAAATGTAGAAAAATGCTAAAATTATGAGACCAATTTTCCTAGGTTTGTTATTTTCCATAGAATTTATTAAAAATAGTTTCATGATTTTTAGATCAAGTAGGGAATTTTAGGATATTTAAAACAGCCTAGATCAATGGTTCTGGATTTTTAGAAATTAAATAGTTAGTCCAAAATTTCCCAAACTTTTTATGAGAGCTTATCACATTATTTAGAAGCCATGGGTAAAGTTTGGTTTGATTTGGGCCTTGTTTGATCACAAAACCCCAAAACCACCCCCCCCTGCTCCATGAACTCCTTTACTGACTCCGGAAACCCTAGGTTCTCGGAGTACTGTGAAGGAAAGTTGTATTCAAGACATAACTAATAAGTTTATGTTAACTTTGCATCCTCATGAGCACTCCATGACATCCATCCTTATGTATGTATATGATTATAATAGAGCAAGAAGAAGAAGAAGAAGTTATTGAAGAGGGGATACCACCCACCTCTGATCCCCAGGCAGACAACTACTTCTATTTTGACATCTGTGGATCCGAGCCCGATACCTCTGATAACAAAGGCAAGCCCCGGTGCATTTGCCACCTTCCTTGATGTTTTTAAAATCTTTCTCACTTGCTTGCTGCATTAGGTGATAGGAGTTGATTGATTAAACAATTCCTGCATTACCTTCCTTGATCTTGATTACCCTCCTTGAAATCCTGTTTTTACAAAAAGGTTTTACTATGCTTAGTATTGCTTTAGAAAAACAAAAGGATTTGTTTACAAAAGATGTTTGGCAAAGTGGGAGGGATGTTTTCAAAAACAAAACTTGATGGTGGATCCATCATGGCCATGATGGGTCCAACATCGGAAAAGATGTACCTCTGTCAGGTACCAAGTTTTTGGGTTAAAAAGGATTAAGCTGAGACCGGGCGGGTGACTTGCACGAGAAAGAGAGTCTCGGTGTAGTGTCTCCGTCTGAGTCGATTAAGGACCGTCTCGATGTAGGCTTGATGATCGAGGACCCTTTAACTGGTCACATGCCTCGTCATGGGTAAGCCTTGCCTCGGGCAGACTAAGGCCGGAATAAGATAACACGAAATGGGAGTGGAGCGGTGGCGAGAGTAGCGTGTACCCTCCGTGGCAAGAGGCTGGACGGTGGCGTATCTGTGCTCTCGGTTTGCGTGAACCTGATCCAGTCTTAAGAACCCCGGTGGCGGGTTGACATATGCAAGGGTTAAGTGCTACATATGTCGTGTGATTGGAGATCCTCAGCTGAGTATAATCGATTCGGATCGCCGTACCTTCGCGGTTATGAAGACTTGGTCACTGCCCTACACGTAGCATTCCACTAAAGATGATGGGTTTTGGTTAAGAAATTGGCTAGTGCAGGACCAGTGATTGAACTAGGGTAGAAAGAACTCTAGTGCAGGTAATTCTACCTAACTTGACAAATAAAATTGGATTTTTAAGGATCCACTTTAGTAAGCATTTCTGCAAAACAGAGTCTTTGACTATTGAAAAGCCTTACCTTGACTCCCATATATCCAGCATACCCTTGAGAGTCTTTTCCTTAGTCGGGTAAGACTTGCTGAGTAATTCCATACTCAGGGTTTATCCCTTTGTTGTTTTTAGGAGGGGAAGTAGCAGACTTCTGCTGCTTCTGTGCTAAGGTGGTTCCCAAGGATGAAACCCAAGACTGAAGTGCGGGAGGACTCGGTCCTCCATCTTAGATCTTTTGTTTATAGTCCTTCGGGAGAAGTTGTGTCTCCCCGGGTTGTATAATTAATACTTTATGCACTCGTTTTTAGACCTGGTCTGTAATAACTTAACTTGGGCTTACTTTTGGAAATAAATGTAAGTTATGTAATTCGCTTCCGCATATCTGTATCTCCGATGATCTGTAATGTCTGCAAGACGGGTGAAACGTTCCTGGTGAGGTAAGGAAAGATACCGAGCTTGTCAAGTAACTTAGGAACATCTACAGGGTGTCTGATGTCTGTTAGACAAGGACAACTGTAGGTGGGCCTGATTACTTGGGAGGTTCCGTCACAAAATATATTTCAACACAATAAACAGGAATAGCTTTGATTGGTACAATATGTTTTTATAGATACTCTCTGCTATAGCGCGGTCACCAGTCACAGGGACTTAGGGGGTTAACACAAGCGTAAAGGGATGGTGAGCACCAAACGAAGCGATGGGGCACAGGAACAGCGAAGTTCAGCCCGAACCCGAGACTACGATAACGGAGAGTTAACAGAAACCGAGTTCTCGTGGCCTTATTGGAGCTTAATATGGAGGGAGCCAGAGCCAGCACATCTAGCTTCACTACTGCGCGGACACCACATATGTCGAAGGGCACAGAGAAACAGTGAACGGTGACCAATAGTGTTCGGACTGGAGGCAAGCAGACAGGCAAACATCATAGTCAACAGATAGAAGCTGCAATAGAATTAAGTAAGAATCCGGTATATCACGACCGGAGCAAGTCCTAGTCGCTGATCCTAGAAATATGGCGATGAAGGGGGCGACGTGCAACGGGGGAGGTGGACGGCTTCATATAGCCGATGTAATCTTTTTCAGTATTATTAGTATGCAAGACTGAAAACTGCAAAGGCACATTATATTCTTGGTACATATCAAGCCAATTTGAGGTGGTTTGGAATTGGCATGAAATGAAAGTCTGAACCAAAATGAAAGTCTGAACCTTAAGTTTTAACTGGCATGGACGACTGAGAATGAAATTACAAGCAGTAATGCTAACTGGTGTTGGTCACTGTTCTTCGTCACTGCTCACTAGTGCTGGTCTAGAGACAACAGTACAAGAACTGAAAGTCTGAAACTGAAATATTGAAAACAGTACAAGAAGTAGAGACTATAGAATGCACAGGTTAATTTATATGCCTATGGCAGAAAATTCTAGTTCCTTCTACAAGAAAGAAAATTCTAGTTCCGCATGTATTGAGATAGATTGTGGTACTATTAAATTAAATGTAAAAAACATGAACTTATTAAATAGGGAAATACATTAACCTTATGTTTCTTATTGGCTCGATGTGATCCATTTGCTTCTTCATTAACCATAGTACTAGGTACATGGAGATTAAGAGATCTCATCCTCTTCAAATTTTCTTTTATGTTGGCAGCCCTTTGTAGTTCATATTCATTGACCTCCGTTTCTTTACCCATTCCTCTTCCTCTTACAAACTTTCCTCCTGAATCAAAACATAAAGAGATTACAATCAAGATTCAAGACAAAGAGATTACAACGTAAAATGAAACATTTTTGCGTAAACGGATATAAACATATCTTACTTGCTAGGTTGGTTTTCGGCAATCATTATTCCATCTATATCAGTCCTAACACAACTACCACCAATAGATACATTAACTTGTGTGTGTGCATCCAAATCTGGCAAGAAAGAACCTATTTCTGTACTATTGTCTAGCCTTTCTTCCATATCATACATGTCACGTTGTTTTGACTTTAAAACAGCAAACCAATCAGCATCAATAGGATCTTGCACATAGTAAACTTGAGTTGCCTGAGATGCAAAAATAAATGGCTCATCTAATTCCTTGTCACCGGTATTGAATAAATGCTTGAAGTTGACCATTGTCACCCCAAACTTGTCTATTTTGACCCATTTGTCTCGTACTCGGTTATCAATCCAATCACATTTGAACAATACTATTTTTCCCTGGTGATGGTAGTTCAGCTCAAGAATGTCTTTTATAACACCATAATAAGTTTTGCTCATTGATACTGGGTTATTATTGTTTGTCTCATCAAAACTTGTTGCATGTGCAACTAGGGCTACACCACTACACTGCACTGACCTACCCACATCATAAGAATGTGTATGAAAATTTATCCCATTTATAGAATAACTATCATAAGAATGTGCAACCATGTTAGGCTCCTTAGCTAATATTGTTATCTCCTTAGGTACTTCCTCACTCGTTGTTTCCACCTGATGATATTGAAGATTGTTATTGCACTAAAAAATAATGTGGAACTATACTCTATATAAACATTTTCCTAGATACTTACGTGTGACTTAAACCACTCGTGAAAAGTCTCATAGTGTAAACGACTGATTGCTCTTTGATTTTGATGACCAGCAGAGTAAAGGTATTCTATATGTTTACTAAACAAACATTATAATTTAGTAATCATGAAATAAATGGATGATATTGATTATAAAATATAATGTTCAACTTACTTCAAGTAAGGCTCTATATGGTCATAGTTGAACAAGACATATCTATGTGCTTGAAGCCATGTTTTGTGGTCTAATGTGACACTACGCTTACCAACCAATCCACGACCTATGTTATGGAAGAAAGGGGTGGTATTGATTAAATCAACATTCAAGCCATCATCATTTCTTTTTTCCGGTTAAATCTAGTTTCACCATGTAAATAGCGAGAACAGAATGTGAGACTCTCATCAAATAGATAACTTTCTGCAATTGACCCCTCTGGGTGACTCCTAGTGCGAACATGGCCCTTACATCTCATTAAAAACCTATAAAGGAGAAATGGCATATATGTTAAACCTTCCTTTGAGTAAAACTAAGTTTAATTTATTGCTAAAATATATTAAAATTTACCTCTCCACTGGGTACATATTACGAAATTGAACAGGGCCAGCAATTCTGACTTGAGTAGGGAGATGAACCATTAAGTGTACCATAATATCAAAAAAGGATGGCAAGAATATAGTCTCAAGAATGCTTAGAGTCTCAGCTATTTCTGACTCTAGCTTATGCATATCGCTTATACGAATAACTGGCGAATAGATTTGCTTGAAAAAATTGCTCACACGAATCAGTGCAGCACTAACTATTTCTGGTAAAATCCTTCTCACAGCAAGTGGGAGTAAATATTGTATCAAAACATGGTTATCATGGCTCTTTAGCCCAACAAGCTTCTTCTCCTTCACATCCACATTGTTTCTTATATCTGATGCATATCCATCTGGAAATTTTACTCCTTTCAGTACCTCACAAAATAACGTCTTCTCAGACGCACTCATTGTATATGATGCTGGTGGTAAATATAACTTGTCACCCACTGGAATAGGATGAAGCTCAGTTCGAATGCCTAGGGACTGAAGATCCAAACGATATTTCAAGTTATCCTTGGACTTTCGTTGAATGCCTAGGAGGGTGTTGACAATGTTATCACACACATTCTTCTCGATATGCATGACATCTAAATTATGTCGTAACATTAAATCCTTCCAATATGGAAGCCTAAAAAAAATAGACCTCCTTTTCCATATGATAGTAGGCTCCCCTTCCTTCTTTTTTGCTTTCTTTTTATGTTGGCAACCTTTCCCATGCACTGTGTGCATATTCTCTGTTTGCAATAAAACTTCCTCTCCAGAAAGTGGTCTAGGCGCTGGCCTGTCCTCAACTTTACCATCAAACGAATCTAGATCAAATCTATATGGATGGTTTGGGCCCAGGAATCTACGGTGTCCCATATAACAATTTTTTGTACCTTGTTTCAATCGTAGAGAACATGTATATGAGTGGCATTCAATACATGCTACTTCACCTGATGTAGTACATGCTGCAATGTACCCTAGGCCTGGATAATCAGATATGGTCCATATTATTGCAGCACGTAATTGAAAATACTCATGCTTTGCAGAATCGTATGTTCTCACCCCTTCAACAAACATATCTAGCAGATCATCAATTAGTGGCTCAAAATAAACATCTATATCACTACCAGGAGATCTACGACCCGGAATCAGCAATGAGATAATGAAATTTGTTTGCTTCATACACAACCATGGTGCAAAGTTATATGGGATGAGAATAACAGGCCAAATGCTATAGCTAACATTCATGGACCTAAACGGATTAAAACCATCTGTAGCTAAAGCAAGTCTAATGTTGCGACTGTCAGAAGCAAACACTGGGTGCTTTTGGTCAAAATCCTTCCAGAGAGGTGAATCTGCAGGATGCCTTAGTAATCCATCTTGTATACGCTCCTCATCATGCCACCTCATGTCACTTGCTGTCTTAGATGATAGAAATAACCTCTGAAGCCTTCTTTTTATTGGAAAATAGCGAAGAACTTTGCATGGAACCTTGTGTACACGTTTTCCATTTAAACTTCTCCTTTTTGATTTCCAGCGTGACCTTTCACATGTGGGACATGCATCACAATTAGCATACTCCTTCCTAAACAAAATGCAATCATTTTCACATGCATCAATTTTGATATACCCGAGTCCTAGACACTTAATTACTTTCTTTGCTTCATTGAAATTTTTTGGCAATGCCAAGCCATCAGGGAAAGCCTCCATTAGTAGATCTAGTAGCATATCAAAACTTTTATCTGTCCACCCTCCAAGCAATTTCAAGTGAAGAATTCTTATTAAGAAATGCAACTTTGAGAACTTCTTACACCCTGGGTATAGCTCTTGGGTATTATCTATCACTAACTGATTGATGGCTTCTAAATCTACATCAGTTTCATCAGAACCATCAGATACTTCAAAATCCCCTTTATCATCTAGACCACCAGCCATGTCTTGAACCAAATTGGCTATGTCATCTTCATCTGAATTGTTTGCAGCCTCTATATCACTATAGTCATGACTATTAATAGGCATAGAGTCTGTTTCTCCATGATAAGTCCACCTTTTGTATCCCTCTTGAAAGCCATCACATATCAAGTGCGCACGAACTTCATTTTCATCTTTCCATAGAGAATTAACACATTTTCTACAAGGACATAGAATTCTATTTCCACCTATAGAATTGCTAAACGCAAACTCAATAAATCCAGCTACCCCATCTATGTAGACCTTCGTGTGCCTATAAATATTAGGTACAAAAACGATATGTTGGTCAAAGGTGATTACTACAAAATAATGGTTTATAGAACATTGTTAGAAATATACCTAGGTTCATTCATCCACCTTTTATCCATGTTGTACCTTAAAAGATAATAAGATGAAATGTACCCTTCCTAGTTTCAAAGTAGAGGTGTAAAAAGGGGAATCATTACAAGTATCAAAGATAAAAGCTGAACTAATGATCGTCTAATTATTTTATAGCAAAATTTACTAACTACAAGTTTGCAACACATACCTCTACTAGGTTTGGTTTTAGCATTGTTTTTACACTTGTCCATTCATTTTGTTTCATCTTCATTATTTAGTATTAATAATCTTCAGAAATCCATTGTGCTTTAAAAACTCATCTCAAATAAATGATAACCAATAAATTAAAAAATCAACAACGAAAAAAAGACTTTCAGGTTTCCTAGTAGAGTCATATCGTGGGGCCATGATATATAGAATTAGGAAGTCAAGAACTGCTGAAATGGCGAGTTGTAGGCTGACGCCTTGGGTTGAAAACTAGAAAACTACAAGCTGACGAGCGGAGAATTGCAGGAGCCAGAAGGCGAGCAAGCAGTAGCCTGCAGGCGGCTAATGCCTAAGGCACATAGCACGAGCAAGCAGTAGCCTACAGCATAATGTCGTGATCTCATCGCCCTCACCACAACCCCCTAACTGTTTGGGAATAGAAGCACTGACAAAAGAGTCAAATCGTTTGTTTCCTAATCTTGCTCAAGTCGCCTAATCGTCGTGATCACATGGGCATATGCATTATTGGTTTACTTTATCCATGGGTTGTTCATTGATTTCAACAATTCATGTTACTAGTAGCGCACAAGAACAGGGCCTCGTCCAGGTAACGAACAATTTAATTAGGTGTCCATCTTCTTTCTTGCATCTAGCACCTATGGCTACTGAAACGAACTTGCATCAAATGTCCATGGCTATTGATTAGTTTGTGCCAGAGAATGATTTTGGTAGAGATCTGCGGCAGAGCCAAGGTATGGCGAACCGAGTACCCCCGCCACTACCCATCAACAACAAAGATTGCACAAAAATTAAAAACCATAATTCAAAGCAGCTCGAAGTCATCCTCACCGGCAATGTCGTCCTCACCAGCAGCCCGCCCGCCTGCACCTCGCCGTGGCCTTCCCGCCCGCGCCGACCTGCTTGCCCACGCCGGCCTGCTCGGCCGCGTCGGCCTCCCCCTTCTCAATCGCCGCCGCTACGCAGTTAGGTCTCGGAGACACGCGACAGCGCGCCGGCCTGCTCGCCCTTCTCTATCGCCGCCGCCTGCTCGCCCGCGCCAGCCTCGCCCGCCTGCTCGCCCGCACGCGTCTGCTCGCCCGCGCGCGTCTGCTCGCCCACGCGTGAACTCAATCGCGCCGCCGCCTGCTCGCCCGCGCGTGAACTCAATCGCGCCGCCGCCCTGCTCGCCCGCGCGCGCTATCTAGGTTGACGTGATTCGGCTCGGGACACAAGCGCGCGTGAAACTGGGCAATAATATGTTCGAATCCGATCCTGGCCTATACGTACGTTACGTACTTAGTGACACGACGACGCTCGTTATTAAACTAGCAACGGCGTATATCCTCTCTCTTTTTTTGACTGTCAACGGCGTATATATCCTTTAGTTTGTATCTCCGAGAGTTGATCAACGACCAGATTTTTGAACTTGTTGTGCAGGATATATTAATAAAAAAATTAGTCGCTTAGGTTATTTATGATGATGAAACCTGCTAGCTCGTTCAATTATCTAGGACTTATAGTTATGCCTTTGACGTGGATGTTCAGTTTTTAGGTTTGTTTTAGGAATTAATACATTTTTTCCTTCGTTGTATAAGCGACGTGTGCTCCTTAACTGTCCATGGTGCCTTCGTCAATTTAAATACATGTTCACCATTTCAAAATTAATGTGTTCATAGAGACAGGTGTGTCTACGTCTATTATTTGATTCATAAAAACAAAAATCAAATCCTTCATCTATCAAAAGATCAGTTTCCTTTTTTTTCTTCTTCTTGTGGGCTAGCTCTATATATTATACGTATACAGTAATGTATGGCCTCTTCCGACAGGACGGACAGAGCGAGGCCACAATAAAAATTAAAACCAATTTAATTTAATTTGCTATTTAGAATCGTGACATCCATTTACCGACAAACGATTTGATGCTACTTTTTCCCGACAGACTTTGCGCCACGTATAATCTGTTTTACCGACAGATGGACTGCCATAATAGCTCGACATTATTGCCGACAGATTTGTTGACTCCAATACAATAACTACCGACAGATAGTGTGATGGGAATATTTTGTGACAGACTGTCTGTCGCAAAACGTCTATTTTTACCGTCAGTTGTTTGACGCTAAAAGTGTGTCATGGTGTAGTGGAAGATGAAGCTATGGAAGGAGACTTCCAGGAGTTCCAAGACTACGACGAGTTCTAGGTGTGGGTTAGCGGCAACCCCCAGTCGGCTGCCTGTGAAGGCCGCGGTTATCTACGTTTCGTTTTCGCACTTTGATTTATTGTAAGGATTATATGGACGTCTCAGACGTATGATGTAATCGACTATTATTTCCCCTTTTAATACTATTTTGAGCATTGTGTGATGATGTCCATGTTATGTAACTGCTGTGTACGTGAATAACTGATCCTAGCACGTACATGATTCGCATTCGGTTTGCCTTCTAAAACCGGGTGTGACACTCGGCCGTTGGGTTCTGACCGTTGGAGCTCTGACAGGTGGGGCCTTCTAGCTGTCCGGTGGTGCACCGGACATGTCCTGTAGACTGTCCGGTGCGCCTTCTGGCGCTGCTCTGACTCTGTCGCGCACTATAGCGCATTGAATGCGTTTGCAGTCGACCGTTGGCACGGAGTAGCCGTTGCTCCGCTGGCACACCGGACAGTCCGGTGCGCCACCGGACACTGTCCGGTGCTACACCGGACAGTCTGGTGAATTATAGCGGAGCGGCCTCCCATTTTCCCGAAGGTGGCAAGTTCAGCGTCGGGGTCCCTAGAGCACCAGACACTGTCCGGTGGTGCACGAGACATTGTCCGGTGGCACACCGACAGTCCGGTGCACCAGACCAGGGCACACTTCGGTTGTCTTTTGCTCTCTTTGTTTGAACCCATTCTTGGTCTTTTTATTGGTTGTGAACCTTTGGCATCTGTAAAACTTATAATCTAGAGCAAACTAGTTAGTCTAGTTATTTGTGTTGGGCAATTCAACCACTAAAATTAATTAGGAAAAGGTGTAAGCCTATTTCCCTTTCACTTCGGAAATTGAAGAAAAGGCAACATAAGAAAGGGCCACAGAGTGAATTTCTCCTAAAAAGGTTACCACTCCTGCTCCCGAAGCTTTAAAAGAGACCATTGATTACATCATCTGCCATGCTTTGGGAAAGGGGCTCTCTAAGGAAGAAGAACGAGAGGCTCAACATTATGCCCAAAAACTGAAATACCCGAAGGGAGCATTAGTGTTCAATGGCAGCGGGGAGGAAGATTTTTTGTACTGCCTCCCAGACAATAAAGAATTATCTGTCTACCGGGAGATGGGTAGAAGCTTCGGATTTCCGAAGCTAGAAGAAGGCCTTTCAGTGTTATCAAAGGATGAATTGGCTGACAGTTTAGCATATAATAGCATAAAGGTATAAAAGCTAATTTTGTATTTGAAAACGAATTGTTTCATTTGCTTATACATGATCTTATCCTCCTCTTGTAGGGCCTAATCCTTAGCAATGCCCTTAGAGCACAGAAAAACATTGAAGATGAAGGGTATACAATGGCTCTGGACAACCTTCGTTCAGAGGTGATTGAACTAAGGAACGAAGGCCTTGAAAAAGACAAGGTATTAATTTCGTTGATAAACAAAATAAAAGAAGACGATGCTAATTCCAAGGCTCAAACTGAGGTCCAAAAGAATGAGATCGAAGAGCTTCGGAAACAACTAGCAGAAGCCAAGGAAAAATGCGCTGTTGCAGAAGCTGATAGAGAGGCCAGTGAATATTGGAAAAATTATTTTGAAAAAACAGTTGAAGAACTTCGCGCATCCAAGGAAAGATGTTTTGAAAAATCTTTGGGCTGCATGAAGAAGATAAAGGCTAGCTTCGCCAACGTAGGCGCCTATTCAAACGAAGATAACTTCATACAAGGCGACCCTGAGGGTGTTATCGAGTGGATCAGCAGAGAAGCCGAAGCTTTTGAAGAAATCTTAGGTGATCGTGGGGATGTCTATGCATTCTCTGGTGCGAGAGGGGTTTCAGCTATCTTGGAGAAGGCGGGTTGTAATCATGTTAAAACCTTGGCCCAGGCCGAAGCTGCCCTCTCTGTAGATGACACAAAGGACCCCTCGGCCAAAGCAAGTTTTCTTAGCGGAAATTTTTTCACTGACATCTGGGAGAATGGTGGCCGAGAAATGGCCTACGAGATAATGAAGAAGAGCAAAAAAGATATTCATGACGCTCAAGAAGCAGCGAAAGAAGCTGAGAAAGCTGCAGAACTCGAGAGACGGATTGGTATCGTTTGATTGGTTTTAGCTTCGTCGTTTGTTTTCGTGGCTTCGAACTGATTGATTTTTTTATCGCAGCTGAATTACCTCCTCCACCGGAGCCATTCAACCCCCTGGCCGACCCGGAGACGAAGAAAGCAATAGAAATTATCAACATAGCCGAATCTATTGTTGACGAAGTCGTCAACAAGTTGCTTAACGAAGTTGCAGAAAAAGTTCTAAAGGAACAGTAGTAGTTATTGTAAAAACGTTCTTAGGTGATTAATGTATTATTTGTTGGACTAAGTTTGCAATATTTGATGTGTATAGTTTTGAATCTAATATGTAAACTATTTTGCAATTCACTTCTTTGCGATGCATGAAACTTTTTATATACATACCGTTTTTGAGCCTTTGGCAAAAAAACACCTTCCCTTCTTTTCATGCTTCGTAAAGAAGAATACTTATGCTTTGCGAGAATATCCATACTTTGTAAAGAGCATCCAAGCTTCGTAAAAATATCAATGCTTTGTGAACAATAGATCTCTTCTTCCTCATCAAAGCTGATGAAGCTGTAATTCTCAGTTTACTCTGTGCCTTAGCACCTTTTCATTTTTGTGAAGCATTCTCCGACGGTCGGCTTTGTTTCCAATTTGTGTCATTGGTGTGATATGATGTATGATGTGATGCTATGCGATATGATGCAATGAAATGATGCAAAGAATGATGCTAATGCCGAAGACACACGCCCTCATTGAAACACACAATCTCTGCGTCCCCTTAGGAACGATCAAAATCTCTTTGCCGTTTATTTTTCGGCTTCACCGCTTATTTTTCGGTGTAAGTTCTGCATCCCCTTAGGAACGTCTTTTGAACTTCTTCGCCTTCTATTTCGGCGATATTTTTCGCGTTGACTTTTCGCGCTTTGCCTTATATTTTGCCGGTATTTTTCGTGTTGACTTTTCGCGCTTCGCCTTATATTTCGGCGGTATTTTTCTCGTTGACTTTTCGCGCTTCGCCTTGTATTTCGGTGGTATTTGGCTCTGCATTCCCTTAGGAACGACTTTTGAGCAAAAAACTTACTCTGCGCTCCCTTGGGAACGACTTTTTAAGCTTAGGCAAGATTTTTGTTGCGCTCCCTTAGGAACGACTTTTCAAGCTTCGGCAAGACTTTTGCTGCGCTCCCTTAGGAACGACTTTTGAAACTTCGGCAATTTTCGAGCTTCGTAAATCTGTGAAGAAGATATATTTCATTTTAACAGAAGCAAAACTATTACAAAGACTTAAAACTAGATTTGCATTACTTGTCCTTTATTAAAAAACAAAATGGCATAGAGTAAAAAAGTGCTTCAGAGGGTAGGATATCTCTCAATAGATGTGCTTTGACTCCGGCACAGTACTGTTGACTGTGTGAGCTTCAGATTCCTCCCTGAAATCCCTGTGTTGCTAGGTGTGCTGGCTCCCTTCTGGCTGCTGACCCCATGAATAAGTAGGTTGTAGTGGTGGCGGAGGTGGAAGCTGTGGCCAAGAAGCCTGTGGATGACTAGCCGAAGCAACAGAAGCTGCAGAGTGATTACCCACATATTCTGGTATGTAGGGTGAATGGCACGAAGCAGTGTGCAGGACCTACTTCGGTTGATTCTGCCGAGCTTTGGCTTCTGCAATCTCCTTCTGCTTTTGGATAATGATTTGGCACATTCTTATCGTATGGCCCTTGTCTTCACCATAAAATAAGCAGTAGATCTTCTTGGGCTGATCCCCATATCTTCCTCCGAAGCCCCTGGCACCTCTGCCTCTTGGAGCTGGCGGCCGGAAAGAGCTTTGTTGCTACCCCGAAGATTGTGAGGTATATTGTGGCCTCTACAGCTGACCTCCTTTGTCATCATTCTGAGTGGAGTTGTGAATTGACCTGACATGCCTCGGGTGGATTCTTCCTCCGAAGCCCCTGGTCATTTTAGAGAATCTATAAGCTTCCTCCCTTCTTTGGTGGAAGTCATTGTCAGCCCGAATGTATTCGTCCATCTTTTGAAGCAGCTTTTCTAGAGTTTGTGGGGGCTTCCTGGCGAAATATTAGGCAGTAGGTCCTGGGCGAAGACCTTTGATCATGGCCTCAATGACAATCTCATTGGGCACTATAGGCGCTTGTGCCCTCAATCGCAAGAACCTTCGTACATATGCCTGAAGGTACTCTTCATGGTCTTGTGTACATTGGAATAGGGCCTAAGCTGTGACCGGCTTCGTTTGAAAGCCTTGGAAAATAGTGACCAACATGTCCTTAAGCTTCTACCACGATGTGATTGTCCCTGGCCGAAGAGAAGAATACCATGTTTGAGCTACATTCCGGACTGCCACAACGAAGGACTTCGCCATAACTGCGGTATTGCCTCCATACGAAGTTGCTTCGTAGCTCATGAGAAACTGCTTTGGATCTGAATGCCCATCATACATGGGAAACTGAGGTGGCTTGTACGATGGGGGCCACGGAGTAGCCTGCAGTTCTGCTGCCAAGGTAGAAGCATCATCAAAGGTAAAGGTATCATGATTAAAATCATCATACCATCCATCTTCGTTGAATAGGCCTTCCTAACGAAGCTCCCTGTGCTGGGGCCTTCGGTTTTGTTCGTCTTGAGCGAGATGGCGCACTTCTTCAGTAGCTTCGTCGATCTGCCTTTGAAGGTCAGCTAATCGCGCCATCTTCTCCTTCTTCCTTTGTACTTGCTGATGGATGATCTCCATATCCCTGATCTTTTGGTCCAACTCCTCCTCTTGGAGTGTTGGACTGGTGGCTTTCCTCTTCTGGCTTTGAGCCTCTCGAAGAGAAAGAGTTTCTTGGTTTGGGTCCAGTGGCTGTAGTGCAGCGGTCCCTGGTGCTGAAGTTTTCTTCGGCGGCATGACGAAGGTTAGTGCTTGCCGAAGGTGGTCGAAAAGGGTTCACCAGAGGTGGGCGCCAATGTTGGAGACTTGTTCTCAAATGCTATGAGTTAAGAACAAGGCAACACAAAATGTTAAATGTTAATGTCCTTCGTCCTTCGAAGCATTATTTCCCTTAGGACGTAATGATTTCCAGACGAAGGTTATAAGAGACATACCTTCATAAATAAGACATATCTAAACAGAGAATGAAGTTTATGAAATATAAGGGACAACATAAACAATTGCATAGTTTTATCAGTTCATTCTCATTTTATTATTATGGAGAAATAAAAACAATATTGAATTTCAAATGTACCTTCAACTTGACAAAAGATAAAAGTACAAGTGTGACGCACGAGCAGATACAAGTCAATGTGAACAGTACAGGGGTACTGTTCATCTATTTATAGGCACAGGGCGCAGCCTGTGAGAAATTATAGTTTTGCCCTTTGCATTTACTATTGTCTTATAGAAAAATCTACGAGGACTAGATAGCCTTTTCCCCTTTAAGTCGGTTCCCCTTCCCACGATTGAGCCGAAGCTCCCTTTCGCATAGCTTCGGAGCAACAGCAACCTTCGTCACGATCATGCCCTTCTCATCGTATGTGCTTTTAATCCTGAATCCGAAGGTACCTGTCTATAAACCATACTTGGAAGACATTGTTAAATTATGATTTTGAGGACCTTCAGAGGACGAAGTGATAGTCGCCTAGAGGGGGGGTGAATAGGGCGAAACTGAAAATCTCAAAGATAATCACAACTACAAGCAAGGTTAGCGTTAGAAATATGAACGAGTCCGCAAGAGAGGGCGCAAAACAAATCGCAAGCAAATAAGAGTGTGACACGCGGATTTGTTTTACCGAGGTTCGGTTCTCGCAAACCTACTCCCCGTTGAGGAGGCCACAAAGGCCGGGTCTCTTTCAACCCTTCCCTCTCTCAAACGATCCCACGGATCGAGTGAGCTTTCTCTTCTTCTCAATCAAACGGGAACAAAGCTTTCCCGCAAGGGCCACCACACGATTGGTGCCTCTTGCCTTGGTTACAATTGAGTTTGATCACAAGAATAAGTGAGGAAGAAAAGAATGCGATCCAAGCGCAAGAGCTCGAAAGAACACAAGCAAATCACTCTCTCTAGTCACTATGGTGTTGTGAGGAATTTGGAGAGGACTTGATCTATTGGGTGTGTCTAGAATTGAATGCTAGAGCTCTTGTAGTAGTTGAGAGTTGGAAAACTTGGATGGCAATGAATGTGGGGTGGTTGGGGTATTTATAGCCCCAACCACCAAAAGTGACCGTTGCAGGAAGCTGTCTGTTCGATGGCACACCGGACAGTCCGGTGCACACCGGACAGTCCGGTGCCCCTGCCACGTCACCATTGCCGTTGGATTCTGACCGTTGGAGCTTCTGACTTCTGGGCCCTCCTGGGTGTCCGGTGCACACCGGACATGTACTGTTTGATGTCCGGTGCACCGGTATGGGCGATCCTGACGTCTGCGCGCGCTGCGCGCGCATTAAATGCACCGCAGGGAGCCGTTGGCGCCGCAGAGAGCCGTTGCTCCGCTGGCACACCGGACAGTCCGGTGCACACCGGACAGTCCGGTGAATTTTAGCGGAGCGGCTGCCGCGCAAACCCGAGGCTGGCGAGTTCCGGAGACCGCGCTTCCTTGGAGCACCGGACATGTCCGGTGCACACCGGACAGTCCGGTGAATTATAGCGCGCCGGCTTCCGAGAATTCCCGAAGGCGAAGAGTTTGAGTTGGAGTCCTCTGGGCGCACCGGACACTGTCCGGTGCACACCGGACAGTCCGGTGCCTCTAGACAGAGGTGCCCTCGGTTGCCTCATTGCTCCTTTGTTGAATCCAACACTTGGTCTTTTTATTGACTGAATGTGAACCTTTTGCACCTGAATGACTTATACACTAGAGCAAACTAGTTAGTCCAATATTTGTGTTGGGCAATTCATCCACCAAAATTATTTAGGAACTAGGTGTAAGCCTAATTCCCTTTCAATCTCCCCCTTTTTGGTGATTGATGCCAACACAAACCAAAGCAAATATAGAAGTGCATAATTGAACTAGTTTGCATTATGTAAGTGCAAAGGTTGCTTGGAATTGAGCCAATATAAATACTTACATGAATGCGCATGGATGGTTTCTTTGTTTTTGACATATTGGACCACATTTACACAAAGAGTTTTGTTTTTGCAAATTCTTTTGTAAATTCTTTTCAAAGTCCTTTTGCAAGATAGTCAAAGGTAAATGAATAAGATTTGCAAAGCATTTTCAAGATTTGAAATTTTCTTCCTTTGTTCAAATGCTTTTCTTTGACTAAACAAAACTCCCCCTCAAATAAGGTCTCCTCTTAGTGTTCAAGAGGGTTTTAAGACATCAATTTTGAAAATACTAGTTGCTCCCCCTTTAGAACACAAAGAGATACCAATTTTGAAATTTTCCAATATAAAATCATCAAATTTATAATATAAGGTGGTGGTGCGGTCCTTTTGCTTTGGGCTCATATTTTCTCCCCCTTTAGCATGAATCGCCAAAAACGGAATCATTAGAGCCCAAGAAGTACTTTCTCCCCCTTTGGTCATGAAATGAATGAGTGAAGATTATACCAAAGTTGGAGAGATGATGCGGAGCGACGGCGAAGGATGAGTAGTAGAGTGGAGTGGAAGCCTTTTTCTTTGTCGAAGACTCCTATTTCCTTTCAATATACCTATGACTTGGTTTGAAATACACTTGAAAACACATTAGTCATAGCATGTATAAAAGAGACATGATCAAAAGTATATTCATGTGCTATGTGTGCAAGACTAGCAAAAGAAATTCCTAGAATCAAGAATATTGAGCTCATGCCTAAGTCTGGTAAAAGATTGCTCATCAAGTGGCTTGGTAAAGATATCGGCTAATTGATCTTTAGTGTTAATGTATGAAATCTCGATATCCCCCTTTTGTTGGTGATCCCGAAGAAAATGATACCGAATGGCTATGTGCTTAGTGCGGCTATGCTCGACGGGATTGTCGGCCATTTTGATTGCACTCTCATTGTCACATAGCAAGGGGACTTTGGTTAGTTTGTAACCGTAGTCCCGCAGGGTTTGCCTCATCCAAAGCAATTGCGCGCAACAATGACCTGCGGCAATGTACTCGGCTTCGGCGGTAGAAAGAGCGACCGAATTTTGCTTCTTTGAAGCCCAAGACACCAAGGATCTTCCCAAGAACTGGCAAGCCCCCGATGTGCTCTTCCTATTAATCCTACACCCTGCCCAATCGGCATCCGAATACCCAATCAAATCAAAAGTGGATCCCCGAGGGTACCAAAGCCCAAACTTAGGAGTATAAGCTAAATATCTCAAGATTCGTTTTACGGCCGTAAGGTGTGATTCCTTAGGGTCGGCTTGGAATCTTGCACACATGCAAACGGAAAGCATAATGTCCGGTCGAGATGCACATAAATAAAGCAATGAACCAATCATCGACCGGTATACCTTTTGATCCACGGACTTACCTCCCGTGTCGAGGTCGAGATGCCCATTTGTTCCCATGGGTGTCTTGATGGGCTTGGCATCCTTCATCCCAAACTTGCTTAGGATATCTTGAGTATACTTCGTTTGGCTAATGAAGGTGCCCTCTTAGAGTTGCTTGACTTGGAATCCTAGAAAATACTTCAACTCCCCCATCATCGACATCTCGAATTTTTGTGTCATGATCCGACTAAATTCTTCACATGTAGATTTGTTAGTAGACCCAAATATGATATCATCAACATAAATTTGGCATACAAACAAATCATTATCAAGAGTCTTAGTGAATAAAGTAGGATCGGCCTTGCCGACTTTGAAGCCATTTGCAATAAGGAAATCTCTAAGGCATTCATACCATGCTCTTGGGGCTTGCTTGAGCCCATAAAGCGCCTTAGAGAGCCTATAAACATGGTTAGGATACTCACTGTCTTCAAAGCCGGGAGGTTGCTCAACATAGACCTCCTCCTTGATTGGTCCATTGAGGAAGGCACTCTTCACGTCCATTTGATAAAGCTTGAAGCCATGGTAAGTAGCATAGGCTAATAATATGCGAATTGACTCAAGCCTAGCTACGGGTGCATAGGTTTCACCAAAATCCAAACCTTCGACTTGTGAATACCCCTTGGCCACGAGTCGAGCTTTGTTCCTAGTCACCACACCATGCTCGTCTTGCTTGTTGCGGAAGACCCACTTGGTTCCTACAACATTTTGATTAGGACGTGGAACTAAGTGCCATACCTCGTTCCTCGTGAAATTGTTGAGCTCCTCTTGCATCGCCATCACCCAATCCGAATCTTGAAGTGCTTCCTCTACCCTGTGTGGCTCAATAGAGGAAACAAACGAGTAATGTTCACAAAAATGTGCAACACGAGATCGAGTAGTTACCCCCTTATGAATGTCGCCGAGGATGGTGTCGACGGGGTGATCTCGTTGTATTGCTTGGTGGACTCTTGGGTGTGGCGGCCTTGATTGTTCATCCTCCTTGTCTTCATCATTTGCATCTCCCCCTTGATCGTTGCCGTCATTTTGAGGTGGCTCATCTTCTTGATCTTCTCGTTCAACATCTTGAACCTCATCCTCAATTTGAGTTGGTGGAGATGCTTGTGTTGAGGAGGATGGTTGATCTTGTGCATTTGAAGGCTCTTCGGATTCCTTAGGACACACATCCCCAATGGACATGTTCCTTAGCGCTATGCATGGAGCCTGTTCTTCACCTGTTTCATCAAGATCAACTTGCTCTACTTGAGAGCCGTTAGTCTCATCAAACACAACGTCACAAGAAACTTCAACAAGTCCTGAGGACTTGTTAAAGACTCTATATGCCCTTGTGTTTGAGTCATATCCTAGTAAAAAGCCTTCTACAGTTTTAGGAGCAAATTTAGATTTTCTACCTCTTTTAACAAGTATAAAACATTTGCTACCAAAAACTCTAAAATATGAAATATTGGGCTTTTTACCGGTTAGGAGTTCATAAGATGTCTTCTTGAGGATTCGGTGAAGATATAACCGGTTGATGGCGTAGCAGGCGGTGTTGACCGCCTCGGCCCAAAACCGATCCGGTGTCTTGTACTCATCAAGCATGGTTCTTGCCATGTCCAACAGAGTTCGATTCTTCCTCTCCACTACACCATTTTGTTGTGGAGTGTAGGGAGAAGAGAACTCATGCTTGATGCCCTCCTCCTCAAGAAAGCCTTCAATTTGGGAATTCTTGAACTCCGTCCCATTATCGCTTCTAATTTTCTTGATCCTTAAGCCGAACTCATTTTGAGCACGTCTCAAGAATCCCTTTAAAGTCTCTTGGGTATGAGATTTGTCCTGCAAAAAGAATACCCAAGTGAAGCGAGAATAATCATCCACAATTACAAGACAATACTTACTACCGCCGATGCTTATGTAAGCGATCGGGCCGAATAAATCCATGTGTAGGAGCTCCAGTGGCCTGTCGGTAGTCATGATGTTTTTGTGTGGATGATGTGTGCCAACTTGCTTCCTGGCTTGGCATGCGCTACAAATCCTGTCTTTCTCAAAATGAACATCGGTTAGTCCCAAAATGTGTTCTCCCTTTAGAAGCTTGTGAAGATTCTTCATTCCAACATGGGCTAGTCGGCGGTGCCAGAGCCAACCCAAGTTAGTCTTAGCAATCAAGCAAGTGTCGAGTTCAGCTCTATTAAAATCTACTAAGTATAGCTGACCCTCTAACACTCCCTTAAAAGCTATTGAATCATCACTTCTTCTAAAGACAGTAACACCTATATCAGTAAAAAGACAGTTGTAGCCCATTTGACATAATTGGGATACGGAAAGCAAATTGTAATCTAAGGAATCTACAAGAAAAACATTAGAAATGGAATGGTCAGGGGATATAGCAATTTTACCCAAACCTTTGACCAAACCTTGGTTTCCATCCCCGAATGTGATAGCTCGTTGGGGATCTTGGTTTTTCTCATATGAGGAGAACATCCTTTTCTCCCCTGTCATGTGGTTCGTGCACCCGCTATCGAGTATCCAACTTGAGCCCCCGGATGCATAAACCTACAAAACAAATTTAGTTCTTGATTTTAGGTACCCAAACGGTTTTGGGTCCTTTAGCATTAGAAACAAGAACCTTGGGTACCCAAACACAAGTCTTGGAGCCCTTGTGTTTGCCCCCAACAATTTTGGCAACTACCTTGCCGGATTTGCTAGTCAAAACATATGATGCATCAAAAGTTTTGAATGAAATGGCATGATCATTTGATGCATTAGGAGTTTTCTTTCTAGGCAACTTGGCATGGGTTGGTTGCCTAGATCTAGATGTCTCACCCTTATACATGAAAGCATGATTAGGGCCAGAGTGAGACTTCCTAGAATGAATCTTCCTAATCTTGCTCTCAGGATAGCCTGCAGGGTACAAAATGTAACCCTCGTTATCCTGAGGCATGGGAGCCTTGCCCTTAACAAAGTTAGATAAGTTCTTTGGAGGGGCATTAATTTTGACATTGTCTCCCTTTTGGAAGCCAATGCCATCCTTAATGCCAGGGCGTCTCCCATTATAGAGCATGCTTCTAGCAAGTTTAAATTTTTCATTTTCTAAGTCATGCTCTCTAATTTTAGCATTAAGTTGTGCTATGTGATCATTTTGGTTTTTAATTAAGGCTAGGTGATCATGGATAGCATCAACATTAATATCTCTACATCTAGTACAAATGGAAATATGCTCAGTAGATGTAGATGGTTTGCAAGATTTTAATTCAATGACCTTAGCATGCAATAAATCATTTTTAGTTCTAAGGTCGGAAATAGTAGCATTGCAAACATCAAAATCCTTAGCCTTAGCAATTAATTTCTCATTCTCATTTCTAAGGCTAGCAATAGAACAGTTCAATTTTTCAATCCTAGCAATCAAATCATCATTATCATTTCTAGGAATTGAAACATTGCAAATATGAGAATCAACCTTAGCTAACAAATTTGCATTTTCATTTCTAAGGTTGTCTAAAGTCTCATGACAAGTGCTTAGCTCACTAGACAATTTTTCACATTTTTCTCTTTCTAGAGCATAAGCATTTTTAACCTTAACATGCTTCTTATTTTCTTTAATAAGGAAGTCCTCTTGAGAATCCAAGAGATCATCCTTCTCATGTATAGCACTAATCAATTCATTTAATTTTTCCTTTTGTTGCATGTTGAGGTTAGCAAAAAGAATGCGCAAATTATCTTCTTCATTTTTATCATCATCCTCATCACTAGATGTTTCATATTTAGTGGAGGACTTTGATTTTACCTTCTTTTTGCCGTCCTTGGCCATGAGACACTTGTGGCCGACGTTGGGGAAGAGGAGGCCCTTGGTGACGGCGATGTTGGCGGCGTCCTCGTCGTCGGAGGAGTCGCTTGAGCTCTCGTCGGAGTCCCACTCCCGACAAACATGGGCATCGCCGCCCTTCTTCTTGTAGTATCTCTTCTTCTCCTTCCTCTTGCCCTTCTTGTCGTCGCCCCTGTCACTATCACTAGACATAGGACATTTTGCAATAAAATGACCGGGCTTACCACACTTGTAGCAAACCTTCTTGGAACGGGATTTGTAATCCTTCCCTTTCCGTTGCTTGAGGATTTGCCGAAAGCTTTTGATGATTAGGGCCATCTCCTCATTGTCGAGCTTGGAGGCGTCAATCGGTTGTCTACTTGGTGTAGACTCCTCCTTCTTCTCCTCCGTGGCCTTGAAGGCCACCGGTTGCGCCTCGGATGTGGAAGGTTCATCAAGCTCGTTGATCTTCTTGGAGCCCTTAATCATGCATTCAAAGCTTATAAAATTCCCGATAACTTCCTCGGGGGTCATTAGTGGATATCTAGGATTACCACGAATTAATTGTACTTGAGTGGGGTTAAGGAAAATAAGGGCTCTTAGAATAACCTTAACCACCTCGTGGTCATCCCACTTTGCGCTTCCGAGGTTGCGCACTTGGTTCACCAAGGTCTTGAGCCGGTTGTACATGTCTTGTGGCTCTTCCCCTTGGCGAAGACGGAAGCGACCGAGCTCCCCCTCGATCGTTTCCCGCTTGGTGATCTTTGTGAGTTCATCACCCTCGTGCGCCGTCTTGAGTAGGTCCCAAATTTCCTTTGCGTTCTTCAACCCTTGCACTTTGTTGTATTCCTCCTTGCTTAGAGAGGCAAGGAGGATGGTTGCGGCTTGGGAGTTGAAGTGCTCGATTTGGGCCACTTCGTCCGTGTCATAGTCCTCATCCCCTACAGATGGTACCTGTACACCATACTCAACAACGTCCCATATACCCTTGTGGAGAGAGGTTAGATGAAATCGCATTAAATTGCTCCACATAGCATAATCTTCACCATTAAAAGTTGGTGGTTTGCCTAATGGGACGGAAGGTAAAGGTGTATGTTTAGGAATGCGAGGGTAGCGTAGGGGAATCTTACTATACTTCTTACGCTCTTGGCGTTTAGAAGTGACGGACGCCGCATCGGAGCCGGAGGTGGATGTCGATGAAGTGTCGGTCTCATAGTAGACCACCTTCCTCATCCTTTTGTGCTTGTCCCCACTCCGATGCGGCTTGTGAGAAGAAGATTTTTCCTTCTTCTCCTTGTGGTGAGAAGAGGAAGATCTTTTCTCCTTCCGCTTGGAGGAGTTCTTCTTCTTCTCTCTTCTCTTGGTGCGGGAATCTTCCGATGAAGTGCTCCCTTGGCTTGTAGTGGGCTTGTTATCGCCGGTCTCCATCTCCCTCTTGGTGTGATCTCCTGACATCACTTCGAGCGGTTAGGCTCTAAAGAAGCACCGGCCTCTGATACCAATTGATAGTCGCCTAGAGGGGGGGTGAATAGGGCGAAACTGAAAATCTCAAAGATAATCACAACTACAAGCAAGGTTAGCGTTAGAAATATGAACGAGTCCGCAAGAGAGGGCGCAAAACAAATCGCAAGCAAATAAGAGTGTGACACGCGGATTTGTTTTACCGAGGTTCGGTTCTCGCAAACCTACTCCCCGTTGAGGAGGCCACAAAGGCCGGGTCTCTTTCAACCCTTCCCTCTCTCAAACGATCCCACGGATCGAGTGAGCTTTCTCTTCTTCTCAATCAAACGGGAACAAAGCTTTCCCGCAAGGGCCACCACACGATTGGTGCCTCTTGCCTTGGTTACAATTGAGTTTGATCACAAGAATAAGTGAGGAAGAAAAGAATGCGATCCAAGCGCAAGAGCTCGAAAGAACACAAGCAAATCACTCTCTCTAGTCACTATGGTGTTGTGAGGAATTTGGAGAGGACTTGATCTATTGGGTGTGTCTAGAATTGAATGCTAGAGCTCTTGTAGTAGTTGAGAGTTGGAAAACTTGGATGGCAATGAATGTGGGGTGGTTGGGGTATTTATAGCCCCAACCACCAAAAGTGACCGTTGCAGGAAGCTGTCTGTTCGATGGCACACCGGACAGTCCGGTGCACACCGGACAGTCCGGTGCCCCTGCCACGTCACCATTGCCGTTGGATTCTGACCGTTGGAGCTTCTGACTTCTGGGCCCTCCTGGGTGTCCGGTGCACACCGGACATGTACTGTTTGATGTCTGGTGCACCGGTATGGGCGATCCTGACGTCTGCGCGCGCTGCGCGCGCATTAAATGCACCGCAGGGAGCCGTTGGCGCCGCAGAGAGCCGTTGCTCCGCTGGCACACCGGACAGTCCGGTGCACACCGGACAGTCCGGTGAATTTTAGCGGAGCGGCTGCCGCGCAAACCCGAGGCTGGCGAGTTCCGGAGACCGCGCTTCCTTGGAGCACCGGACATGTCTGGTGCACACCGGACAGTCCGGTGAATTATAGCGCGCCGGCTTCCGAGAATTCCCGAAGGCGAAGAGTTTGAGTTGGAGTCCTCTGGGCGCACCGGACACTGTCCGGTGCACACCGGACAGTCCGGTGCCTCCAGACAGAGGTGCCCTCGGTTGCCTCATTGCTCCTTTGTTGAATCCAACACTTGGTCTTTTTATTGACTGAATGTGAACCTTTTGCACCTGAATGACATACACTAGAGCAAACTAGTTAGTCCAATATTTGTGTTGGGCAATTCATCCACCAAAATTATTTAGGAACTAGGTGTAAGCCTAATTCCCTTTCACGAAGGCCCCCAACAACATATATGTATAAAGGAACATAATTTCTCTTTTTAGACTTTTCTTACAAAGTGGGTTTTACAAATCCTACCCCCCTTAAAAATAATCTCGTCCTCGAGATTTAAGAAGATCTAGGGAAAAGGTGGGGAAATTCTATGCGAAGCTCTTCTTCTCTTTCCCATGTTGCTTCATCTTTGCCATGGTGACTCCATTGCACTTTGCACATCTTTATCACCTTATTCCTTGTAACTCGAGTCAATGTATCAAGAATCTTGACAGGATACTCCGTGTAAGTCAAATCACCCCAAACACTGAGCTCTTCCATTGGTAATTGTTCCTCCGGGACACGGAGACACTTCTTAAGTTGAGACACATGAAATACATTATGCACATCAGATAGAGTAGCAGGTAGCTCGAGTTGGTATGCCATCTCCCCAACTCGCTTAAAGATCATGAATGGTCCAATATAGCGAGGGGACAATTTGCCCTTAACTTTGAATCTCCTCATGCCACGAAGTGGTGACACCTTGAGGTAAACATAATCTCCTTCCTCAAATTCTAGTGGTCTCCTTCTATTATCAGCATAGCTCTTTTGCCTGGTCTAAGCTACCCTCAAATTATCTCGAATTATACGGACTTGTTCTTCTGCCTCTTGAATTAGTTCAGGCCCAAAGAACTATCTTTCTCCAGTCTGATACCAATATAGAGGAGTCCTGCACTTTTTCCCATATAAAGCCTCAAAAGGTGACATCTTCAGACTGGCCTGATAACTATTATTATAAGAGAACTCAGCATAAGGTAGACTTTTATCCCAACTTCCTCCATGCTGAAGAGCACAAGCTCTCAACATGTCTTCCAATACTTGATTAGTCCTTTCAGTATGTCCATCAGTCTAAGGGTGATAAGCCATACTAAAGTTCAACTTAGTGTTCATATTCTCATGAAAGCTTCTCCAAAACCTTGAGGTAAACTGTGAACCTCGATCGGACACAATCTTCTTTGGTACTCCATGTAAACACACAATCCAAGCCATATATAATTCTGCTAGTTGAGAACCTTTATAAGTAGTCTTGACAGGAATGAAGTGAGCCACTTTAGTCAATCTATCCACAATCACCCATATAACATCATATCCTTTCTTGGTGCGAGGCAATCCAGTAATAAAATCCATATCAATCTCTTCCCACTTCCACTCGGGTATCTTCAGTGGATGCAGTAGTCCAGCTGGCCTCTGGTGTTCAGCCTTAACTCTTTTACACACATCGCACATAGCCACATGTGCAGCCACATCTCTCTTCAATCCATACCAACAATACTTTCGCTTCAAATCCTTATACATCTTGGTACTACCAGGATGAATAGAATAATCTGAGTCATGGGCTTCCTTCATATAGTCTCACGAAGGCTTCAATATCAAGAACACATATCATGTCCTTGAACCATACGGTGCCTAGCTCATCCTCCATGAATTCTGGACCTCGACCTTCAGTAATCAGATCCTTAATCTCTTGTATTTTAGCATCACCAATTTGTCCTTTGTGGATTTCTTGCTCCAAAGTAGGTTCCACATTAATAGTAACTCCTTCAGTGTGAGCAACTATCCCCAGGTTAAGTCTCCTAAAATCCTCAACAATCTCATCGGGTAGCTGGGCAACAACAGCGGAATGAACATGCTCCTTTCGACTCAAGGCATCTGCAACCAAATTTGCCTTGCCCGGGTGATAGTGAATCTCCAAATCATAGTCCTTAATAATCTCCAACCAATGGCGTTGCCTAAGGTTGAGATCCTTCTGAGTGAATATATACTTCAACCTCTTATGATCCGTGTATACTTGACACTTGGTTCCCATGATATAATGTCTCCAAATCTTAAGCGCATGCACAACGGCTGCCAGTTCTAGGTCATGCGTGAGGTAGTTCAATTCATGCTTCCGTAATTGATGAGACGCGTAGGCAATCACATGTCCTTCTTGCATGAGCACACATCCCAAGCCTTGGCCACATGCATCACAATAAATATCAAATCCCTTCTACAGGTATGGCAAAACCAACACTGGTGGCGACATCAATCTCTTCTTTAATTGATCAAAACTATCTTGGCACTTCTCATCCCACTTGAACTCTCTTCCCTTCTCCAGAAGTGAGGTCATAGGCTTAGCGATTTTAGAAAATACTTCAATAAATCTCTGATAATATCCTGCAAGTCCTAAGAAACTCCCAATCTTCGTAACTGTAGTGGGTACTCTCCACTCCATTATCTCCTTGACCTTAGCAGGATCCACTGATATTCCTCCATTAGAAATGAAAGCTCTCTTGTGGGTTTTGGTGTTTGGATGACAACCCAATTAAAGGGCTAACAAGTGTGCTAAGTGTTGAACAGGTGCTGAATGCAAAGCTAACAGGGTTCAACACAATTAAACAGGTGTGATGGTCCAAAGTCGGAATTATCTATAAATAATGGACATCACAAGAAAGATGGACATTGCTTAAGTGAGACTTGATGTGCATAACTTGGAGACAACCGATCAAACCAAGGATGGAAGCAAGAAGAGCTTCGAGGTACCGAGTGCACAGGAGAAAGTAAAGGAGACCAGGAACCCAAAGCCAGGGGTGAAGAAGAAGACTTGCAAAGTCAAGGTTGATCTTGTTAAGAGTTATGGTGCATCAAGGAACACTACATAAGGACATGACTTACAACTAATGATGTAACAACTACAATTATGTGGTGTAAGTCATAAGGCTCAAGACCAAGCTCAAAAAGCAAACAAGGTCACTGGAAGGAGAACCAATGTCAAAATCAGAACTGGAAGCAGCCCAAAAGATCTAAGTGCACCTTGATCTTTAGTTTGGGTTGTTTCTATGTTTGGAGATATTCTATGTGACCTTTGCAGGATGTTGGAGCTCAGAAATGACAAATCTAGATCAAGTCAAGTTGACTTGATGGTTTATGAGTCCAACATCAATCTCAATCATGTCAAATGCTAAAGAAGTGCAAAACAAGAACAAGGTGTGTTTCTAGACTTAGTGAAATTGTTTTTGAGTACTAACATATTCTATTTAAGTGCTAGAAACAGCGAGAAAAGAATTGCAAAAAGTCTTGGTTCGGTGCAGCCAAAACTCTGCTCAGTCTGGCACACCGGACTGTCCTGTGGTGCACCGGACAGTGTTCGGTGCGCCAGGCTGAACTATGATGAATAGGCCGCTCTCGGGAGAAGTTTGGCGGCGTACGGCTATAATTCACCGGACCGTCCGGTGGTGCACCGGACTGTCCGATGAGCCAAAGATCGACTGCGCCAACGGTCGGCAGCGCAATCAGCGGGTGACGCGTGACATGAGCCAACGGTTAGTTGGCGCACCAGACTGTCCGGTGTGCACCGGACAGTGTCCGGTGAGCCAAGTCAACCGTTGCTCCAACGGTCAGCTGAGCCTGATTTGGAAGGCGATCGCACACCGGGCAAGCTACAGGACCTGTCCAGTGGTGCACCGGACTGTCCGGTGCGCCACCCGACAGAAAACAAATATTGCCTTCCAAAAGGATTTCCAACGGCTCCTAGGCCCCTTGGGTCTATAAAAGGGACCCCTAGGCGCCTCCAACAAGTGAACAAGTGCAGCCAACAATTGTATACATCACTCGGATCGATTCTCTCTCTCCCTCTCGTGTATATCTCTCTAGTTTGTGTAGAGGCAAAGCTATAAGCCTTAAGAGAGTGGAGAAGTGCTGCTAAGAGCTAGAGCAAAGTCTTGAGCACATCGTTACTCTGCCGGAGTGCTGTCAAGAAGATTGTAAGCAGCCGCGGCTTTATTGTAACCAACATCAACATAGTGGAAGGCTCTATCTGTCATACTGACAGATTTGACCAAACGGAGGAAGGAGTTGAAATAGACTCCAAGCCCAGGTGTGGCTAACTCCAACGAGGACTAGGCAAGCATTTCAGGCTTGGCTGGACCTTGGGATAAATCCCTGCGTCTGTGTGCTCTGCTCTGTGCTGTGTATTGATTCTCCGTCTTACTCACTCATTATATCTGCACTTCAATACTTATTTGTGGTACAAGCGATATTTGAAGTGCAGGGTATTTCCAAGATAGGAACTTCTATTCCGCTGCAACCTACTCGAAGGGTCCTTCATTCCACTGCGATCCAGCCTTCGAGTAGAGTAAGAATTTAAGTGTTAAAGTGATAATTTTTATCCGCCTATTCACCCCCCCCCCCCCCTTTAGGCGACATCCAGATCCTGTTCCCGGGCAAAGGGAACTTTCAAGAAATAATATGACCAAGAAATGGCACCTCGCCAATCCAAAACTCGCACTTGCTAAACTTGGCATAGAGTTGATTATCTCTTAGCTTCTGTAGCACCAATCTCAGATGTTCCTCATGATCACTATCACTCTTAGAAAAGATAAGAATATTGTCGATGAATACCACGACGAATCTGTCCAAATACTCCATAAACACCTTATTCATCAAGTTCATAAAATAAGCTGGTGCATTGGTTAATCCAAACGACATAACAGTGAACTCATATAATCCATATCGAGTCGAGAAAGCCGTCTTAGGAATATTCGATGGCCTAATCCTCATCTGATGGTAACCCAATCGGAGATCAATCTTCGAGAATACCCTTGCACTTCTCATCTGATCAAATAAATCCTCAATGCGGGGTAACGGATACTTGTTCTTCACAGTAACATCATTAAGTGATCTATAATCCACATACATTCTTTGTGATCCATCCTTCTTCTGTACAAATAGAACTGGCGCTCCCCAAGGTGAGGAACTCGGATGAATGTACCCAACCTCTTGTAACTCCGTTAACTGCTTCTTAAGTTCTTTTAATTCTTCTACAGACATCCTGTATGGCCGTTTAGAAATAGGGGCAGTCCCAGGTAGAAGATCAATGACAAACTCAACTTCCCTATCAGGTGGCATCCCTGGTAACTCCTCTGGAAAGACATCCGGAAAATCCCTAACCACACAGATGTTGTCACCAACAAACTGTCACACCTGTTTCCAAAGGGCAGAGCCGGGTGCATCGCATATGTGTGCCAGGATCTATTTCCACACATATGTTGACGTCACAAGTGTAATATATCAAAAGAACAATGCATAAAAGCATAAATAACAATTATATTACACTTCGAACAGACATAATGTCTTAACCTTTATTCATCAAAGTACAGTGAAACAAGGACATCCATCCATAGGAAGATGACTGGGGGTATCACTAGACTAGCATCCATGGAGTTCAGCATCATATCTTCATCTACAAACTTCTGATCAAAATTAAGCAAGGGTGAGCTCACTTATGGTTGGGGCTCAGCAAGTGGGAGAAAATGCAAGGTAACAAGGCAAGGCTAAAGTTTTAATGCGGTTAGCATTTTAGTTGGTCAACATTTTATTATCAACGCCTGATTACTAAGTGCAAGTATATACCAAACCCAATTAAGCATAAGCGATAATTTTCAGCATATAGATATCAACATAAATAATCACTTGCATAAGCTCATAACCACTTGAACCAAAAAGAACCATGATTTATTTTCGTCTTCAAGTTCAATTATCATGTGAGGAGTCCAGGCTGCTCATAACCGTGAGCACGACTGATATATCAGTTTTACACTCTGCAGAGGTGGTACAACTTTACCCACAAGCCATGTATCCCCTCTAGCCTAGGTCGGCCAAAACCCGTAAACACTTCCGAGGTGAGTGGCCAGGGATCCACTATGAGGCTTTCACAGAATACTCTTAATACTAAGCAACCCGCAAAGGTTTCTAAAGTCGATGGTGGAGGCCCCCTGGGTGAGGTACCTTAGCCAAGAATATGTCCCCATGTTAACATGGGCTGCCACCACCACCGCTCCCCCTTTTTCCCATATTTCAGGTAAGGTTGCTAGGCACTAAGCATATAAAGCTAATTACCAAAGCCAGAGCCATGATAGCACTCGTGGTTGCACTGTTTTCCCGGGTGGTCACTCCATGTTCCAATTATCACAATATGATCTTGCTTAATCATCGGATTAATAACAATAATGTAACTTACCATTTGGAACATTGATATCATCAGTAGGAGTAACATCATAAAGTTAAAGTTGTAGCAATAGCATAGCTACTTGATTAGATCAAAACCTAGGTTAACAAGGAATAAGGTTGGAAAGGTTAGGTGTATCTGAATAGGTAACCCATCAAATTATGCATATATATCAAAGAATAAACTTTATTAAATGTATTGTTTGGGATCAAACAGTGTATGCAGAGGGAGAAGTCCACTTGCCTTGCTTACAGAAAACTTGAGATTCTTCCACGAAAAAAGATCTTGATTCTTAACTACTGGATCAATCACTGAACATCACATAAACAAACAAGAAGAAACGAACACCACTCAATAACATACAACATTCACCATAGACAAAGCTAAAAGAAAGCTTAACGACAAGAGCATTCGCTTTTCAAAAACATCACAAGCAATGGTTATAATAAAAAGGTATTCTTTTTAAAAGTGTGTGATCTATACTTTATAAAACAAGACATGAGCTTAAAAGTATCTTAATTAAAATATACAAATATTAGGTTCACCAATTTAATCTTTTATAAAACGTCATATGTGATATGTCTAAGATTAATGGTTTATAGGATGATAAAACATGTTATAATAATATTAAAACTATTTAACCTTTTAGAAAAGATCTAAGTTATATCTAAGATTAATGCGTTATGAAATACATTATTATTTTATGAAGACTTATGGAACATATAATAAAACATCTATTTGAAAAGACCTTAAGATATAAGCCTAAACGGGTTTTATGTGAAAAGATGATTAAACAAATAGTTATATTTATTTTCATTAAGAAAATACATGGCCTAATTGATTTTTATGAGAGATAATGAAACAATTAATTATCTTTACTTTTGCTTAAGAAAACACTAGCCTCTATTTTTATTAAGCCTGTATAACCAGTTGTGAACAAATTGAAATATAAATCTAATTAACTAGATTATGAGAAAACATAATTAATCTATTACTTATCTTTACCTTTAGTTTAGGAACATATGACCTAGATATTTAAAATGAATACTATATTTATTTGTATATTATTAATTATCATTTTAGTTATGACGGTGTGAGCACTTAATTAAGCCATTATATCATTATTAGAAAAGTTATATGACATTTCTATTGTAAAGCATATAATTATGGATACTTAAATATGAGACTAAATGAGTTTTATGTGAAGGGATAATAGATGATTATCATTCTATTAAAAAACACTAAATCTATATTTGTTGAGAAAACTACATTTAAACAGATAGGTCATCATTTTAAAGATATGAACACCAATTTTATTATTTTAGTATCTTTTAGAAAACTCTATTCTTTCTGTTTTCTCCTTTCTTTTCTAAATAAAAATTATACGTATAACTAAGAACTGTTTATTCATAATTCTTCTAACGTTAATATTCTAAGAATTGTAAATTACTAATTGAACTTTTAATAATATATTCATGATTATTATGACATAAACAAGTATTTTACTAATTCTAAGTAATTAAGTGTTATACTTACATTTATCATGACTAGTGAAATCTATGTTTTTATCTGACTAAACATACGTGGCCTAGGAGTGATGACTTAACCAATTCTATAGAAATAAACAAATTAGTACCTAATTATTTATACTATGAATAGTGATCTCATTTTAGTTTAATCTTTTCTTTCTAAAAGAAAAATATCATTAATAATCAGAGATTAAAACATCTAATAATACATTAAACCACTGTTTATACTATGATGTTTGTATGGTTATGAATTCTATACCACTTACTAAATATATGTTAAGAGGAGCTTTTATTATCTATTTAGTGGGTTTAAATGGACATATGTATATAAACTTTTAGATAAGTTCTAAAATTCGTCATAAACAAAAATTAACTAAGATATTATTTATCTAGTGTTTTCATCACTAACATGTGTCTTCCAAATTTTGTCATACTTCTTTTAAATCCTAAATTCTAAAACAATTGGAAACAAATAACATGAATAAGGTTAATATACTAATTCATCGCACGGATACTAAAAAAATCAATCGTTCACATACATGAATTCCAAATCACAACAAATAATTACCAAATTCATGAATTAATTCAAACTGTGATTTTGGAGTTAATAAAAATATTTGGGTTGTCTTCAACCTTGTGGTGAATGGAGGGATTTGGTCGCGGTAAGGCGAGGCACGGCGTTGGGCGTGGATGGTCCAGTTGGTGTGCTGCACGATCGCGTCGACGATGGATGTTGTAACTCTGATGATGCGTTCGGACGGCGGGGCACGAATTCTGGTGAGGCTCCAAGGGTGGTGGACGATTGACGAATGGTGTGGGCACGGTCGCCGGGGTGTTGCGCGGGCAAGCTCTAGCGCGGGCAACGACGGCGACGGCCACGGTAGATGGCTCCCGACGAGGGCATAGAGCAGCGACGAGCGCTCGGCACGACGGTGTTGGTGGTCGGTCATGGAGGCAGAGGATTGGAAGGGAGCTCGGTCGAGGTGGCTGGGGTGGGCGCAGATGGTCCGATCGGCGAGCACGAGTTCTGGCGAGGCGGTGCGGGCGAGCTCTGGCGCAGACGGCTGGGTAGGGTCCTTGGCACGTCGGACGGTGCAGGGCTAGAAGCGTCGGGGCGCTGGGCACGCACAGCGTGGGCGGTCGGCTGCGTGGGCGCGGTCGGGGCTTCGGTGCTCGGACGCGCAGGGGCGCAGCGCGTCAGCTCGGGCGGCGCTTGGGAAGAGCAGGAGAGAGGAGCGAGGGGGAGGAGAGAGAAGGAGGCAGGTGGGAGAGAGAGAGTTGGGTGGGGCCTGCGCGCAAAAGGAGGAAGGGGGATTCGCCCCTGGCGGCGGCGGCCAGCAGGGGAAGGGGCGCGGCTAGCTAGGGTTAGGAGAAGCAAGGGCGGCCTCTTTGTTGGGCCCTGGTGGGCCGATTAGGTTAGGGTTAGTTAGGTTTTCTTTTTTTTCTATTTCCTTTTTCTAATTTCGAAATACACATTTAAATAACCCTAAAACTTATAATAGTTAAACCAAAATTATTTATAAATAAAATATTTATTTTTGGACTAGTATTATTATATATATTATTTATTAGGATTTTCATTTAAGGTGAAATGCTATTAAATATTCGAAAATCAATCATGCGCAATCAAAAAGTATTCCAAATGAAATAAATAATAAACAGTTCAATGAAAATTTTATTACCATAAATATCATTAATAAACTAACTGCATTATTTTTTTAATGATTTTTATAGTGTCACAAATCTACCCCTCTAAAAAAATCTCGTCCTCGAGATTAGGGAAGGCTAGCAAGAAAACAATGGTGATATATGGTTACTCGTAGGTTCTTGGTTCACACTTTAACTCTTCTAAATGTAAGGAACTTATTATTTCTCCGCTTCGCAATGACTACTAATCAAGCGATCTTCATCATCGTACTTATAATTGGTTGGTCTTCTGGATTATTGTTTGGGTCTTGCTTCACCGACTTCTTCTTTAGTTGGTCTAGATGCTTCTTGGGGCATTCGCGAATAATATGTTCTTCATTTTTGCAGTAGTAGCAAGCACCTCTTGCTTTGAGTTCTTTGCGAGTCAACTTTGCTTGACCAACAGGGGATGAGGGATGATTGGGTGTCTGTATCTCTTATAGTTGAGTCTGGCTTGATTCTTCTGTTTGGGTATCCATGTTTTTCGGGGCTTTTGCTTGTGGTTGAGGTGGGCTACTCATGTATCCAAACATTTTCCTATTCCTTTTGTTGTTCTTCACGATGTTGGTAGAAGTTTCTATGCATTTTGGTTCATATTCCATGTCTGGAGACTGAGATAGCTTTATCTCGGAGGTGTTCGGTAGTGAACTCTTCTCAAGACAGTTACGAAGGTAATGATCTTCACGTCCACATAGATAGCAAGCTTTTCTTAAAGTTATTTCTTGACTTTTTCCATGTTTCCATTTTTGTTTCTTGGACCTGATGCGACGACGAGGCTGAAACTGTGTGCAGGTGATAGTCCATCCATCAATGTAACACTCATTTGCTTCTTTTTGGAGTTGGACATCCTTGTGCTGTTTCCTTTTTTGGAAAACCTAGCAATTCATCGTCTGACAGTGCATTAGGTATTCGAGAATCTGCTATTAGTTGTTCTTGGGGAGACCATTGACTTTTTATGCCAGAAAACAAAATCCGGTTCTTCTGTTTTGTAGTTTCACTTTCGTTTATACTGATCTGGTGACAAGGAATTCCATAGTATTCACAACAACAACATATTCCATGATCATTTGTCTGTTGGTGTGCATCCTTTTGTTCATCAGTTGTTTCATTTCTAGTGACGTTTTGACTTGTCAACACTTGCTGGTATGAGGAGGTGAGTTGAGATGCTTTCTGTATTATCAGAGCTTGTGCATGTAATAGCTTCTCTAAGTCAACTATCAAGGATGATGTTGTGGTTGATGTCATATGGTTACTGGTAGTCTGCTCATGTGCTATAAATTCTACTAAATCAACTTGTTGGAATCTAGCTACCACTTGAGATGTTGCTTGCAGAAACTGAGCATGCGCCTTCTTGAACTGTTCCATCTGAGACTTAGCTGGAGGAGTTGCTAACGCAATGTATTCTTTGCACTTAGTGACATCACTTGTAGTTGACATCCAAGGTCTGATATCTGTATGGATATAGTAAGGAAAGAAGGGACGAAAAGATTGAGCTAAGGCAGATTATAAAGAGTAGAGAGAACCCAACTATCTAAGGTTTAACCTAGCTAACTGTTGTCATTGTGGACAAAAGTCACACAATACAACAACAATCATTACAAAGAAACAAATCAATCATAGTCACAAAGATAACTAACATGAACTCAAACATATCAGCACAACATAACTCGATGTTATTTATTCAATCAAAAGGCAATCTTTCCCAAGGAAAACAATTTCTTATAATTTTTTTGAAAGGCGAGGCAAGGTTAGGAATAAGGAAGAGATTATAAAATCAAGGAATCAGATCAGAAATAACAAGGAGATAGACAAGATCAAAACATTATTGTTAATGACCAAGAGTAAAATAAGATAACCACTAACTGGTGAAGAGAGGATAAATTGTACAACCAAGGATATGAGAAAGTTTTTTAAGGATACAAAATACAAAGGCATTATCAAGGAGGGAAGTAGATAGACAAAGGGTTCAATATATCAAGGTAGATATTGTCCAAGGATGACAATACAATGGCAAGAAAACAAGAGTAGAAGAAATCAAGGGTTATATAGCAATATTATGAGTTAGAAAACAACAACAATATAACGTCGTCTTTACCGATCTAGTCGAAAACTTAACACTATAGAACTATCATATCAACCTAACCAAGAAGATTGGTAATCGATCCAAGAGATCTATAACAAAACTTCTTGCGGGGCGGGGATAAGACAGAGAATGGGGCATCTTCAATAGCTTCTAAAGGGTTCCTTCCAGTAGACTTCACTTCAAGTTCCATAATCCTAACTTGATCATCTTGTAGTGCTTCTGAGCAGAGTCTTCTAATATACGAAAAATCAGACTAGAAGAGTTGAAGACAAAAGAGACAAGTTTTGATATAAAGTAAGTTTTTATGGAGGAAAATATATCAAGCTTTGAAAGACTGACTGGGCTTTCCATTTCTAACTAATCTAGCGACCTACGGTCACCTGGCTTTGATACCACTTCTGTCACACCCGTTTCCAAAGGGCAGAGCCGGGTGCATCGCATATGTGTGCCAGGATCTATTTCCACACATATGTTGACGTCACAAGTGTAATATATCAAAAGAACAATGCATAAAAGTGTAAATAACGATTATATTACACTTCGAACAGACATAATGTCTTAACATTTATTCATCAAAGTACAGCGAAACAAGGACATTGATCCATAGGAAGATGACCGGGGGTATCACTAGACTAGCATCCATGGAGTTCAGCATCATATCTTCATCTGCAAACTTCTGATCAAAATTAAGCAAGGGTGAGCTCACTTATGGTTGGGGCTCAGTGTAACACCCCTGGTGTTACTATTACTAAAACCTGAGTATAACATCATAATCACTGGTATTTCATGTGATTGTCACACCTAGAATGCATTCACTAGGCAAAAATTTCAAACAAGTTGTATTGGTATGACCTTTTGTGGATAAAACCCTAGAATAGGGTACTTAACCCTAAATGGGGATCAGAAGGGTAAAACAAAATCCAAATAGAAGAAAAATCTAAAGCTCAATTGAAATAGTCATAAAATGTTACTGAGAATGGACCTAAGTTACATCCAAACCCCTGAAATGTCAAAAACCCTAAAAAGGACCCTGGAAAGCCCTAAACCTAAACCCTAGGGGGCTAAGTGCAAAATTAGTGCACTTTAGGACTAAAGTGCAAAAACTATAATAATAAAGTGTCTTAAGTCATATGGTTCACAAATAAGTAGGTTTGCAAGTTAAACCTTGAGTTTTGGACTAATTTGCAAAAGAGCCACACTTGAACCCTATTGGCTAAGTCTGAAATCAGTGTAATTAGCTCAACTTTGGAGCCTTACATCTGCAAATTATAAGGTTTTTGCCCTAGGTCACCACATCAACTTTGTAGATCTATGGAAGGAGAATAACTTCGCTATAGAAATCATGCCTTGGTACCATGAAGAATTCTGAGATAAATGAGCCTGAAGTTGGACTGACAGACTGCTGGAAATCTGAAATTCAGACTAACAGTGGAATGGCATGGAGTTAGGGCTCGAATTTAAGCATGATCCAGTAAGAATTTGGTTAGGGATGCTATGACAAAGATGAAGATGGTTGATAGGGCTACAACTTTGTACAGAAGGATGATCGTGTTACTACACAAAATTGGGAGCAAATCTCCCTGCAAGTTGTTCTGTCAGGTGTTCCGAACTACTGGCTGATGGTATAGTGTTCTGAACAAGATTCAGATACAGCGAACCTTGTCACCGGCGACCTCGCATGTAGATTCGCACGCGATGAGGTGATTCGTGCCCATTTTAGTCCGGATAACGTCGCGGGGTAAAAAGATCATCACCACCGTTGGGCTTTGGACACCAATCCGGCTAGCTATCGTGCTCCTTTCTGCTTTGCGGCCGGTCCAGATAAGTCACTGAAGTTGGCTGCCCATCGACCGAATGCCGCGTGTCCACACACCTTACCACATCGCGGTTAGTCACGTAGGGGTATCCGGTGATCGCCGGAGAAGCCGCCACGGTGAGGGCCACGAATCACCATGCCGGTGACTCATCTTAGTTCTTACCGATAACCATCCGCCGCTCAAATTCGTTGTGCTCACGGTCGATCTCTATAAATTGAGGCCTCTGAGAGCTCCGTTAGGTTATCCCCAAGCCAACGCACCAAGTATTGCCCTCAATCGATCACCAGAGCTTGCCGATTTCTAACTTCCCCCAATTCTTCCACCGCAGGGACACCCTCACCGCGACCAGCTTATTCCAGGTTCGTTCAAGTGCTCTGGTTGATTGTTCTAGCATTCTTAGGTCTTCCTCAAGCTTCACGACTCCTTTGATTGAACTAGACCGCCCTGGGTTGCCGGGAACGCCCGTGTTCTTCCGCGATGCCCACGGTGACCGTGGCCAGAGCAAACCGGGTAGCCATTTGCGAAATTATGTGAGGGAAAACGCTCACTAGACCTTGAATTCGGTCTCGGCTAAGATAGGGCGCTGGTCTTTGAGCGAATTATCCGGTACGCGAGCTCGTCGGAGCTCTGCGCGACGCCGCTCGCCGTCAGGAACTAGGTTCGTGAAGGAATAGAACGTGAGGGACCTTTTTGCACGATGTCAGTGACTATGTAGAATAGTGTTTAGGATTCTTTCGGGTTATGCCAAAAGCCAGGAACATTCTTGCAAAGACTACACGCGGGCGCGCGGGGGCACAGTTTCACCCATAGTTGGGCCGACCTGGGTCAGATTCGGTCCAATACTATTCACAGTTTTTCTTTTTCTTTTTTTTGCCAGCGCTAAAACAATTCTAGAAAATTGTAGAAAAATCCTAAAAATACCAAACCAATTTTGCTAGGTTTCTAATTTCCTATAGTATTTAATAAAAATAGTTTCATAATTTTTAGTCCAAAAGGGAAATTATAGAGTATTTAAAACAGCTTAAGATCATGTTTCTAGATTTTTAGAAAATAAATAATAAATCCAAAATTCACTAAATTTTTAGGATAAACTTTAAATAATATTTAGAAGCCTTGGGTAGAGTTTGATATGATTTGGACCATGTGTGATACTTAGAACCCAAAACCCTACCCCCTGCCCTGTGAACTTCACTGTTGACTCCGGAAACCCTAAGTTCTCGGAGTTCCATGAAGGAAAATTGTATTCAAGACTTTAGATAATAAACTTTTATTATCTTTGCACTCTCATGAGCATTACATGGGCATTCATTATTATGTATGGTTATATTTAGAAAACAAAGAAGAAGTAGAAGAAGAGAAGACTCCACCACCACCACCTAAGGAACATCAGGCAGGCAACTGCTTTTATTTTGATATCTGCGGATTTGAGCCTGATTCACCAGTAAAACAAGGCAAGCCTCGGTGCATTTGCCACCTCCATGTTCCTTTTAAAATCTTTCTCGCTTACTTGATGCATTAGGTGATAGGAGTTGTGTGTGAAGCTATTGGTGTATCTCTTTCCTTGGATTATTTCCTAATCCCTGCTTTACAAAAGGTTTTCTTATGCTTAGCTTTGCTTTAGAAAACAAAATGTTTTGTTTTCTCAAAGATGATGTTGCAAAGTGGGTGGGATGTTTTCAAAAATAAAACTTGATGGTGGATCCATCATGGCCATGATGGGTTCAACATCGGAAAAGATGTACCTCTGCCAGGTACCAAACTTTGGGGTTTGAAATGGTTAAGCTGAGACTGGGCGGGTGACTTGCACGAGAAGAGAGTCTCGGTGTAGTGTCTCCGTCTGAGTCGATTAAGGACCGTGTCGATGTAGGCTTGATGACCGAGGACCCTTTAACTGGTCACATGCCTCATCATGGGTAAGCTTTGCCTCGGGTAGACTAATACCAGAATAAGATACCACACAATGGAAGTGGAGAGATGGCGAGAGTAGCGTGTACCCTCCATGGCAAGAGGCTGGACGGTGGTGTATCTGTGCTCTCGGTTGGCGTGAACCTGATCTGGTCTTAAGAACCCCGGTGGCGAGTTGACATATGCAAGGGTTAAGTGCTACATATATCGTGTGATTGGAGATCCTCAACTGAGTATAATCGATTGAGATCACTGTACCTTCACGGTTATGAAGACTTGGTCACTGCCCTATACGTAGAACTCTAGTAAAGATGAAGGGTTGTTAAGAAATTGGCTAGTGCAGGTCAAGTGATTGAACTAGGGTAGAATGAACTCTAGTTACAGGTAATTTTAACTTAACCGGACAAATAAAACTGGATATTTAAGGATCCACTCTTAGTAAGCATTTCTGCAAACAAAGTCATTGACTATTGTTAAGCCTTACCTTGACTCCCTGAAAGCCAGCATACCCTTGAGAGTCTTTTCTTTAGTCGGGTAAGACTTGCTGAGTAATCCCATACTCAGGGCTTTGTCCCATGTTGTTTTTAGGTGAGGAAGCAACCAACTTTTGTTGCTTCTGTTCAAAGGTGGTACCAAAGGAAGAGCACCAGGAGTAAAGCTGCGGGAGGAAAGGGTCCTCCATAAAACTTTTGTTTGATACTTACCGGGAGGGGGTTTTGCCTCCCATGGTTTGTAATAATAATACTCAGCACTTATATATATATTATATTTCTCGTCTGTAATATTATAACTCTGTCTTACTTTCTAATAAAGGTAAGTTAATGTAACTGCTTCCGCATGTTCGTATCTCCGATGCTTATAATGTCTACGTGACGGGTGAAACGCTCTTGGGAAAGGTAAAGAAAGCAGATACCGAACTTGTCAAGTGATTCAGGAGCACCTGCAAGGTTGTCTGAAGTCTGTTGGACAAGGACAACTGTAGGTGGGCCTAATGACTTGGAAGGTTCCATCACACTCAGCAAGTGGGGGAAAATGCAAGGTAACAAGGTAAGGCTAAAGTTTTAATGCGATTAGCATTTTAGTTGGTCAACATTTTATTATCAACGCCTGATTACTAAGTGCAAGTATATACCAAACCCACCTAAGCATAAGCGATAATTTTCAACATATAGATATCATCAACATAAATAATCACCTGCATAAGCTCATAACCACTTGAACCAAAAAGAACCATGATTTATTTTCGTCTTCAAGTTCAATTATCATGTGTGGAGTCCGGGCTGCTCATAACCGTGAACACGGCTGATATATCAGTTTTACACTCTACAGAGGTGGTACAACTTTACCCACAAGCCGTGTATCCCCTCTAGCCTGGGTCGGCCAAAACCCATAAACACTTCCGAGGTGACTGGCTAGGGATCCACTATGAGGCTTTCACAGAATACTCTTAATACTAAGCAACCCGCTAAGGTTTCTAAAGTCGATGGTGGAGGCCCCCTGGGTGAGGTACCTTAGCCAAGAATACGTCCCCATGTTAACGTGGGCTGCCACCACCACTGCTCCCCCTCTTGCCCATATTTCAGGTAAGGTTGCTAGGCACTAAGCATATAAAGCTAATTACCAAAGCCAGAGCCATGATAGCACTCGTGGTTGCACTGTTTTCCCGGGTGGTCACTCCATGTTCCAATTATCACAATATGATCTTGCTTAATCATCGGATTAATAACAATAATGTAACTTACCATTTGGAACATTGATATCATCAGTAGGAGTAACATCATAAAGTTAAAGTTGTAGCAATAGCATAGCTACTTAATTAGATCAAAACCCAGGTTAACAAGGAATAAGGTTGGAAAGGTTAGGTGTATCTGAATAGGTAACCCATCAAATTATGCATATATATCAAAGAATAAACTTTATTAAATGTATTGTTTGGGATCAAACAGTGTATGCAGAGGGAGAAGTCCACTTGCGTTGCTTACAGAAAACTTGAGATTCTTCCACGAAAAAGATCTTGATTCTTAACTACTGGATCAATCACTGAACATCACATAAACAAACAAGAAGAAATGAACACCGCTCAATAACATACAACATTCACCATAGACAAAGCTAAAAGAAAGCTTAACGACAAGAGCATTCGCTTTTCAAAAACATCACAAGCAATGGTTATAATAAAAATGTATTCTTTTCAAAAGTGTGTGATCTATACTTTATAAAACAAGACATGAGCTTAAAAGTATCTTAATTAAAATATACAAATATTAGGTTCACCAATTTAATCTTTTATAAAACGTCATATGTGATATGTCTAAGATTAATGGTTTATAGGATGATAAAACATGTTATAACAATATTAAAACTATTTAACCTTTTAGAAAAGATCTACGTTATATCTAAGATTAATGTGTTATGAAGTACATTATTATTTTATGAAGCCTTATGGAACATATAATAAAACATCTATTTGAAAAGACCTTAAGATATAAGCCTAAACGGGTTTTATGTGAAAAGATCATTAAACAAATAGTTATATTTATTTTCATTAAGAAAATACATGGTCTAATTGATTTTTATGAGAGATAATGAAACAATTAATTATCTTTACTTTTGCTTAAGAAAACACTAGCCTCTATTTTTATTAAGTCTGTATAACCAGTTGTGAACAAATTGAAATATAAATCTAATTAACTAGATTATGCGAAAACATAATTAATCTATTACTTATCTTTACCTTTAGTTTAGGAACATATGACCTAGATATTTAAAATGAATACTATATTCATTGGTATATTATTAACTATCATTTTAGTTATGATGGTGTGAGCACTTAATTAAGCCATTATATCATTATTAGAAAAGTTATATGACATTTCTATTGTAAAGCATATAATTATGGATACTTAAATATGAGACTAAATGAGTTTTATGTGAAGGGATAATAGATGATTATCATTCTATTAAAAAACACTAAATCTATATTTGTTGAGAAAACTACATTTAAACCGATAGGTCATCATTTTAAAGATATGAACACCAATTTTATTATTTTAGTATCTTTTAGAAAACTCTATTCTTTCTATTTTCTCCTTTCTTTGCTAAATAGAAATTATACGTATAACTAAGAACTGCTTATTTATAATTCTTCTAACGTTAATATTCTAAGAATTGTAAATTACTAATTGAACTTTTAATAACATATTCATGATTATTATGACATAAACAAGTATTTTACTAATTCTAAGTAAGTGTTGTACTTACATTTATCATGACTAGTGAAATCTATGTTTTTATCTGACTAAACATACGTGGCCTAGGAGTGATGACTTAACCAATTCTATAGAAATAAATAAATTAGTACCTAATTATTTATACTATGAATAGTGATCTCATTTTAGTTTAATCTTTTCTTTCTAAAAGAAAAATATCATTAATAATCAGAGATTAAAACATCTAATAATACATTAAACCACTGTTTATACTATGATGTTTGTATGGTTATGAATTCTATACCACTTACTAAATATATGTTAAGAGGAGCTTTTATTATCTATTTAGTGGGTTTTAAAAGGACATATGTATATAAACTTTTAGATAAGTTCTAAAATTCGTCATAAACAAAAATTAACTAAGATATTATTTATCTAGTGTTTTCATCAATAACATGTGTCTTCTAAATTTTGTCATACTTCTTTTAAACCCTAAATTCTAAAACAATTGGAAACAAATAACATGAATAAGGTTAATATACTAATTCATCGCACGGATACTAAAAAAATCAATCGTTCACATACATGAATTCCAAATCACAACAAATAATTACCAAATTCATGAATTAATTCAAACTGTGATTTTAGAGTTAATAAAAACATTTGGGTTGTCTTCAACCTTGTGGTGAATGGAGGGATTTGGTCGCGGTGAGGCGAGGCACGACGTTGGGGCGGATGGTCCAGTTGGTGTGCTGCGCGATCGCGTCGACGACGGACGGCGTAACTCCGATGATGCGTTCGGACGGCGGGGCACAAATTCCAGTGAGGCTCCAAGGGTGGTGGACGATTGACGAATGGTGTGGGCACGGTCGCCGAGGTGTTGTGCGGGCAAGCTCCGGCGCGGGCAATGACGGCGACGGCCACTGTGGACGGCTCCCGACAAGGGCATAGAGCAGCGACGAGTGCTCGGCGCGTTGGTGTTGGTGGTCGGTCACGGAGGCAAAGGAGCGAAAGGGAGCTCGGTCGAGGTGGCTGGGGTGGGCGCGGACGGTCCGGCCGATGAGCACGAGTTCTAGCGAGGCAGTGTGTGCGAGCTCTGGCGCGGACGGCTGGGCAGGGTCCTCGGCGCGTCAGGCGGTGCAGGCCCAGGGGCGTTGGGGAGCTGGGCGCGCACGGCATGGGCGGTCGGCTACGCGAGCGCGGTCGAGGCTTCGGTGCTCGGACGCGCAGGGGCGCAGCGCGTCGGCTCAGGTGGCGCTTGGGAAGAGCAGGAGAGAGGAGCGAGGGGGAGGAGAGATAAGGAGGCGGGTGGGAGAGAGAGTCGGGTGGGGCCCGCGCGCAAAAGGAGGAAGGGGGATTTGCCCCTGGCGGCGGCGGCGGCCAGCAGGGGGAGGGGCGCGGCTGGCTAGGGTTAGGAGAAGCAGGGGCGGCGGCCTCTTTGTTAGGCCCTGGTGGGCCGATTAGGTTAGGGTTAGTTAGGTTTTCTTTTTTTCTATTTCCTTTTTCTAATTTCGAAATACACATTTAAATAACCCTAAAACTTATAATAGTTAAACCAAAATTATTTATAAATAAAATATTTATTTTTGGACTAGTATTATTATATATATTATTTATTAGGATTTTCATTTAAGGCAAAATGCTATTAAATATCCGAAAATCAATCATGCGCAATCAAAAAGTATTCCAAATGAAATAAATAATAAACACTTCAATGAAAATTTTATTACCATAAATATCATTAATAAACTAACTGCATTATTTTGTTTAATGATTTTTATAGTGTCACACAAACTCCTCAGTTATAAAGAACATTGCACGTTTGGATGAGGTGGTTACTGTAATTTTAACTTGAAATCTTTCTCCTTTAGGGCTGGTGAGTTCTACCATACCCCTACCACATGCTATAATGGCCTTTGCCTTTCTTAACCATAACATTCCAAGGATGAGATCTATATTGTTTGTCTCTAATATTATAGCAGTAGCTTCAAATTCTCTTCCCATAATTGTTAATGTCAATATACGTGTCATTTGATTTGCCTCAACAGGCCCTTTAGGTGTAATTACTATCATTGATTTTCTCATGTTTAGCTGTGGTATCTCATTTGTGTTGGCATATCGAGTAGACATAAATGAATGTGTAGCACTAGAGTCAAATAATATGGTTGCAGGAATAGCATTAACGTAAAACATACCAAGTACGATGTCAGCACCATCCGAAGTAGCATCAACGCTAACTTGATTAACCCTGGCAATAGAGTATCCCTTGCCAGATCCTGGAGTCTATTGCTTATTCTGAACTGGGGTAGTAGCAATCCTCTGTGGACAGACATTTGCATAATGTCCAGTCTTCCCACACTTGAAGCAAGTGGTGCTTGCACTCTGTCCTGAAAACTTCGTCAGGGTGCCAGTGGGGGTAGCCTGACGAGTCGGTGGAGTCCTCTGAGGTGATTGCTGAACTGGGCGCTGGCCTCCGCCAGTGCGAACTAGTGTACCCCAGGGTGAACTGTAGTGAGGACGAACACTGCTGCTTCCTTGTCCTTGAGATATAGCCTTCCTCTTCAAATCTTCTAGCTGAACACGCTTGTGTTCGATAGCTAGAGCCTTATTGAGCAGCCTCTGAAATGATGGAAATGTATGTGCCACCAGAGCATATTGTAGGGGTCCATTAAGTCCTTCAATAAAATGCTCTTGCTTCCTCTCATCCTCATCAACTTCATCTGGGGCATATCTGGATAGCTGGATAAACTTGTCGCGGTACTCGCTGACTGACATACTTCCTTGCTTCAGCGATAGAAATTCCTTCTTCTTAATCTTCATCAATCCAGCTGGTATATGATAGTTCCTGAACTGTGTACTGAACTCTGCCCAAGTAATAGTATCAGCAGCATCGTGGGCAGTAGTATATGAATCCCACCAATCAGCAGTAGGACCTGTCAGACGTCCAGAGGCATATAAAACCTTCTCCCGGTCAGTGCATTGAGTAATGTTCAACATCTTCTCTACGGACTTCAGCCAATCATCTGCGTCCAGAGGGTCAGGGGAACTAGCAAATGTCGGTGGTTTATGGCTCATGAATTCCCGGTGTTTATCTTGGGGTGGAACTGGTGGTGGTGGAGGCAATGGTACTTGTTGCTGTTGCTGATGTTGCTGCTGTTGCTGCTGCGCACTCCTTTCCTAGCATATTTCTTCTCATTCTTGGCGCAGCTCTCGACGTATCTCCTCCTGTTCTTGGCGCATCTCCTGGCGTTCCTGCTGCATCTGAGCACGCATATCCGCCATAGTGTCCGCCATCTGTTGCATCATCCTTGTGGCAGAACCACCCGAATTATTCCAGCTTAAGTGCCCAACCACGCCTCGAGGGCCGTGACACACTTAAATCGGAATAACCCGTCAGTCCTTCAGATCTAGTCTGATAGAGCCACTTAACCAGGATCAAATTCCACAATCTCACTCGAAGGTGAGTCACAGAAGAAATACAATAAAACAGGAAACCTCAAATTGAGCACTGAATTATTACATGAATCGGAGTTCTTGAGTAGCAAACAAAGTTCATAAAGTAAAGTGCAGCGGATAATCGATGTCGTCGGTAATGAGGAAATGGGCAAGGCCTAGCCCACTACTCCTCAAGCTCCTCTCCTGCCGGAGCAACATCCCACTCGACCGTCCAACCCGGTGGCAGGGTGGTAGGCCAAGTCACACCATCAACCAATTCCTGCATGGTACCTGCAAAAATGGTGCCACAAGCAAGGCTGAGTATACTAATACTCAGCTAGACTTACCCGGTGTGAGGAGTCTACTCCTCTACCTCTAGACTATGCAGCTGTTTGGCTGAGGGGTTTGGTTTGCCAAAAGCACTAGCTGTTTCTAAAATCAATTTTTAGCTTTTCCAAATTCTACCATCATTTACTTAGCTAGATTTGCTCCTTCTAAGCATACATGGTAACAATCAATTAGTTCAATCAACAAGTTATCTCATGTAACCACATTTCACTTCTTACTCGATGCAGTACAAGGAATCAAGCAGTCTCATTAGCTGCGAGAAGCAGACGATTCGAATCGAGTTTTAACCTTGCAAGGTAAACCTAAACACACGGCATGTCAGGGTACTCCGACCCCACACATGACAACCGTCCCCATCGATTCCCCGTTCGCGTCCAGGCCTCACCGCCTTGGCATACAATGCTCCACTGACCCCGGCTGCCGCCGTGCAGTGACCGCACTTGTACCCACCATAGCTAGCATGGGAGACCCAGTCTCAGGTCGCATGAGGGATAAAGTCCGCGCCCGGCTTCACTCAGGTACTAGGTTTACCGGTTACCATATTTCTCGGCATGTGTTTAGTACGTTCAAAAGCTTGACTCAGGTATCCACACATTAATCCTTAATTCATTTTTCCCGTCTCCTAGACAAGGCATCCTCCCTGGATCCAAGTCCATAGACCAACATATATCCCATTATCAAGATGAATACAATCAATTCCTGACCTCGCGCGAGTGCTAGAAAAATCACTCGACTTCTACCGAGATCCTGATTAGCAAGCAGCTACTCGACCTAGCATACTAGTATTCATCTCAAAAAGGAGTCCTAAGTTCATGCAACTAGAGGTTTCAAGCAACTCCTACACTTAAGTGCACATTACAAACCTACAAGCATTAAGTGTAGTAAAGTAGCATATAATAACATGGTTATGCATAAGACCGGGGCTTGCCTTCAACTGCTGGGGCTGCGGGGAGATCCTCAATAGCAGCCTCTGAAGCCTGCTCCTGGTCCTCCTCTTGGACAGGTCCTTGCTCGGGGATGAGCACGTACTCTCCGTCGGCAAGATTACACTCTAATGAATGCAATGCGTAAGATATATGCATGATATGATATGCGCTTTTAGAAATCACAACTTAAAAGGGTGTATAATCTTTCTTGAGTTAAACAAAGTTAACTTTACTTATGCAGGACTCTTGGGTGGTATACTTGGTAAACTGGTTCAAATTGAGCTAAGGTAAATGGTAGGTTTAATTTTAGGGTTCCACTGAATTCTTTTTAAGTCTTAGGGATAATGATAAGTACTCAAGTTAGGCTTATTGAGGTGGGGCTTATTTCTTCTTTCCTTTTCCTTTATTCTCTTTAATGCTTTGGAGTAGGTTTGAACTACAAGTTGCTTTTATAAAATTCTAAAAATTCTGCAAAAATTACAGTGGCTTGCTACTGGTGTGTGTTTTCCTGTCTCAAAATTTGGGGATCAGCAAGTGAATAGTTTTCTCTGCACAAAATTATTAAACTCTAGGGTAGAAGGGGTGCTTTGAACTACAGCTACTATTTAACAGTGGGTATTCTTCAGAACTTATTTTTGCTGGCTTTTAGGTGTTATAACATGACTTGATACAAATTTCTAGTCATTAATACCTTTTAATTATCTTTCTATGGTTTTCTCAAGTCTCTAGCCAAATAGGTGCTTTCTACTACCACTATATTTGAAAAACATCAAACAACAGAGTTCTTATTTTTCTTAGTTATTGTTTTGTGCAAGAGCAATCATTCTGAAGTTTGGCATCTTTTTGCTTAAGGGAAGGGGTGGTATGCATTATTTGAATTAAATGGCCTTTCTCTTAAATCATTAACAATTGGTATGAGTTTGCTTCTTTTTCAGGGGTTTGCATTTTTCTCTGGTAGTTTACCTCATCATGGACTTAGTTAATTTTTGGTTGCCCATTATCACATTATTTGGGGTTGTTCATGATTTAGTTGGGGAAATGCCTTATTATCACTTTGTATTTATTTCCCTTACTTAAAAAGTTGGGCTGAGGTGCTCTGTATTTTTGTAGTGGGGCTCTGGTGGTTATAAGTCCACTGGATTTTTGTTAAGCATTTTGGTTATAGTTTTGCCTCTTTAATAATTGATTTTCAGTCTTATTTAGGCTAAACAAATCATTTTAATTTAAAACTGGTCCAAATTAATGGTCTCTGTATTTTTCCTAAGTTCTCTGTTACATAAGTAAACTAGGAAAAATAATATTAATCACTGTTCAATAATTTCTAATGTCTTTCTGATTTTCTCTAAGTTTTGGACAAAACATCTTTAAATGAGAAACTACATCATAATTTCTAATGCTGGGGTTCCTACTATTTTTAAACAGTGTCTAAAAGAGGTTTGAATATCCACAAATTTTCTTAAGTCTAGAACAGAAGAAAAACTAATTTTCCTTGATTACATAAGGTTTAGTGGGTTTCTGTTTTTAATTTTAAACTCTAAAATTTTAAACAGAAAGTATAGGGTCTACTATTTTTAAATGACAGATTATAATATACAGGAGCTAGCAAAATTGGTTTGACATTTTTTTTTGAATAGGAATTCATCAAGTTATGAATTTTACAAGTTCTCTGGTTATTTAAAAAGAATAACAAAATTGATTTAAATGAAAATCCACTTTGCACTGGGGTCCCTGGCGGTTTTCTAAGTTTTCTCCGCGAATCAGTCCTTAAGCTACTATTCACCTGAGTCTCTGACATTACAGAAAACCCCTCGGGTTCTACAAAACCTAACCCGAGGTCCTTCTTCTACCTTAAACAGTAGCCGCGGCGGAGAAAAGGGCGGAGGGGCTTACCGGCGGCGAGACTGTTCCGGTGAAGTGGTCGAGGATGAAGGGGAGGTCTCGGGGATCACAATGGTGTGCGGAACGCCGTCGGAGATGGCCGGAGTCGGTCGGTCCACGCGCGCAGGCGGGGATGCTCGTCGGCGGCGAGGAGACCGGCTGGATAGTTCGGTCCACGCGCGGCGGCGGAAGACCGAAGTCCGGTGAAGTCAATCTCGGGCCTCCGGTGAAGTCCGGCCGGGTCCGAGGGTTTGGCAAGCTTCACGGGCTACTGGCGGAGCTAGCCGAAGCACTGGCTTGCCCGGAGGATGGCTGGGGTGGGCTGGCCACGGTGGCCGAAGCTCTAGCGGCAATGGCGGGCGGAGTTGAGCTCGCCGGAGCTAAGGGAAAGTGGCTGGCCGGTGAGGGTGAGTGCGGGGCGAAGTGAGGTGCGCCTGGGGAGGCTTTATAGGCACGGCGCGGTGCACGGGCGGTCGTGGACCGGCGAGTGCGCGCGGGCGTGCACTGGGAAGGCGCGGTGCGCGAACGGGCGTGAACCGGGGTGTCAGCCACGGTCGAACACGTGTTCCCGTTGCCTCTGCCCCTGCTCAAGCGCCGATTGGGAGCAAATCTTCGCGAATTTGGGCAAGATCACTGCAAGGGATTTGTTCACCAGACTAAGCTTTGTCTTTTGTGTATGGACGACGTGCGGTTTTAGGCTAGGGACAGGGAGTTGTAGCGTCACCAAGGTGCCAGTGTCAGAATGCCTGGTCCCGAGGTTAAGCTGAGCCAAAATCGGGTCAAATGAATTTGGTTTGAATTCAAACTTTCCCAGAATGTGTTCAAGGTAATTTGGCACGACTTTGATATTTGGATCTTCTGGCTTTGAGTTTTGAAAAGCAGAGAACACAGATGATCTTTGGAAGGAGGTTTGAAATTCAGAAATTCAGAAATCTGAATTTCCCAAGGGTTCATAGATCAAGGGCTGATTTGGGGATTTAATTGAATTATTTTGGCTAAGCCTTCTCGATCTTTCTTGTTGCTTAATAAACATACTTTAACTTATATAATTGGCTCAACTCAAAATTTTAAACTTTTCACTCCCTTTTTCTTACTTTCTTGAATTTTGCTCATGGGGCTCATTTAGGGTTTTTAAATTAGGGTTGCACAATCTTATCTTTTAGAGGACTCAATTGCTTTGATCATGACACTTTTAAGTATATACTTGGTGAATTCTTTCTCACTTAAATTGTTTTGTTGCTCATGCTTACTCTGGTTCACATATAATGATGGTTCTTGGTTTGGCTTTTGAGAGAGAAACCCTGAGTGACACTGGGGTGTCACAGCCTTCCCCCCTTAAAGGAATCTCGTCCCGAGATTCGGGCCAGAGTCCTCCCGGGGTAAAGCGAAGGGTGAGACTGATAGGAAAAAGGGTGATGATTGCCATTATTGGGATAAACTGCTCTTCGAATGTCATTCTCTTTGCAACTTCAGAAGGAAGTCCTTTTAAATTTTACTTTATAGTTACTTCATTCTGAATTAAGATTATATTTTTGAAAATTAGATTCGAAAGGCAGGAGGAGGGGTTTGGGGGTGATTACGTACCAGCTTCCTTAGGTAGGCAATCGGGGAAGTTGGATCTCAGGAATTCCTCGGTTTCCCAAGTAGCTTCCTCCTCGGAGTGATTACTCCACTGGACCTTGTACATCTTGATCGATTTAGCCCGAGTTGATCTTTCTTTGCAATCCAGAATCTTGGAGGGGTACTCTTGGTACGAGAGATCTGGCTCTATCTCCAATTCTGGCTCTGCTATGATCTCAGTCGGCAATCGAACACACTTCTTCAGCTGAGATACATGGAAAATATCGTGAATGGCAGACATCTTTGAAGGTAACTTCAGCTTGTATGCCACGGGTCCACATGCTTCTATGATCTCATAAGGTCCAATGTAACGAGGGGCTAGCTTGCCTTTGATCCCAAACCTCTGCATTCCCTTGGTGGGTGATACCTTTAGGTATACAAAACTTCCCACCTCGAACTGGAGAGGTTTCCTTCTTTTATCATGATAACTCTTCTGCCTGGCCTGAGCCGCTTCTAGATTCTTCCTGATTAGCTTGACCTTCCTTTCGGCTTCAGTTACTAAATCAGGTCCAAAAACTTCTCTTTCACTAGGCTGAGACCAACTGAGTGGTGTCCTGCACCTTCTTCCATAGAGAGCTTCAAAAGGTGCCATCTTTAGGCTGGATTGATAACTATTGTTATAAGCGAACTCTGCTAAGGAGAGGTGCTTATCCCAGTTCTTGCCACAATCGATCGCACAAGCTCTCAGCATATCCTCCAGAATCTGGTTTACCCTTTCCGTCTGACCATCAGTCTGTGGGTGGTAAGCTGAACTCCTGATTAGCTTGGTTCCCAAAGACTCTTGCAATTGTTCCCAAAATCTGGCAACAAATTGGGCTCCTCGGTCAGAAACAATGGTCCGAGGTAATCCGTGCAAACACACGATCCGGTCAATATACAATTCTGCATATCTCTGAGCCTTATCAGTGGTGTGCACAGGAAGAAAATGTGCCACTTTTGTCAATCGGTCCACAATAACCCAAATTGAATCATGATGACGAGAGGTGTTGGGCAGGCCCACAATGAAATCCATGCTGATGTCGTCCCACTTCCACGAAGGTACGGATAGTGGTTGCAGAGCTCCAGCTGACTTCAAGTGGCTTGCCTTTATCCTCTGACAGGTGTCACACTCTGATACATACTGGGCTATCTCCCTCTTCATTCTGGTCCACCAGTACAAAGGCTTCAAATCATGGTACATCTTGGTGCTTCCCGGATGCATAGAGAATTTGGAGAGATGAGCTTCATCCAAAATTTTCCTCTTGAGATCCTGGTTTTTAGGAATCACCAATCTGCTTTTGAACCATAACACACCCTTCTCATCCTGGCGGAAACAATTATACTTCTCAACCTTCTGATGGAGATTCTCCTTGATAATCTGCACTCCCTTGTCACTGAGCTGGGCCATGATAATCTGGTCTTGCAAAGCTGGCTCAACAGAAATGTGAGACAAAGAACCAGAAGGAATCACTTCAATTTGCATCTTGCTCAACTCATCACACAAGGTGTTAATGCGAGAATCCATCAGAACACAGTTGCACTGCAACTTCCGACTCAAGGCATCAGCTACCACATTAGCTTTCCCTGGGTGATAATGTACCTCCAGGTCATAATCCTTGATCAGCTCTAGCCATCTTCTCTGCCTCATGTTGAGATCAGCCTGAGTAAAAATGTACTTAAGGCTCTTATGATCAGTGAAGATGTTGCAGTGGGTTCCCATTAGATAGTGCCTCCACATCTTCAATGCATGAACCACTGCTGCTAACTCAAGGTCATGAGTGGGATAATTTTGCTCATGAGGCCTGAGTGCTCTTGAAGCATAAGCAATGACTCGGTTGTCTTGCATCAAGACACAACCTAGCCCGGTGCCTGAGGCATCACAATATACATCAAAAGGTTTGCTGCTGTCGGGTTGCGCCAATACTGGTGCTGTGGTCAGATGCTGCCTTAATGCTTAGAAGGCATTATCGCACTTCTGACTCCACACAAATTTGACTTCTTTCTTCAGCAACTCAGTAATAGGCTTCGCAATTCGAGAGAAGTCCGGAATAAATCTTCGGTAATAACCAGCTAATCCCAGAAAACTCCGAATCTGACGAACAGTGGTTGGTGGCTTCCAGTTCATCACCTCTTGCACTTTATCAGGATCAACAGCTATTCCAGGTTGAGAGATAGTGTGACCCAAGAATTTGATTTCCTTTAGCCAAAAATCACACTTGGATAACTTGGCATAAAGGTGGTGCTCTCGCAGACGTTGAAGCACTACATGCAAATGCCCGGCATGTTCTTCTTCGTTCTTTGAGTACACCAAAATATCATCGATGAAGACCACCACGAACTTGTCCAATTCCGGCATAAAAACAGAATTCATCAGATACATGAAATATGCTGGTGCATTTGTCAGCCCAAATGACATCACCAAGAATTCATATAGCCCATATCTGGTTGAGAATGCTGTCTTCGGAATATCACTTGCTCGTATTTTGATCTGATGGTAGCCAGAGCGAAGGTCTATCTTGGAAAACACCTTGGCTCCGACCAACTGGTCAAATAGAACATCAATACGAGGCAAAGGATACTTGTTCTTGATAGTTACCGCATTAAGAGGGCGGTAATCTATACACAGCCTCAAGCTTTCATCCTTCTTCTTCACAAACAGTGCTGGACATCCCCAAGGCGAAGTGCTTGGGCGAATGAAACCCTTATCCAGCAACTCTTGCAATTGCTTCTTCAATTCTGCCAACTCAGCGGGTGGCATTCGGTAGGGCCTCTTGGAAATTGGGGCCGTTCCCGGTTGCAACTCGATGGCGAATTCAATATCCCGGTCTGGTGGCATTCCTGGCAATTCATCAGGAAAGACATCTGCATACTCACAGACCACTGGGATCTTCTTCAGGGGTAACTCCGTCATAGAGAAAGCACATGACTGAGAAGAACCCTGACTAGGCAAAATCAAAGTGAAATTCCCGCAGAAAGGAGAATTAACTTCCACGGTACGACTGGCTACATCAAGCACAACTTAGTGCAAGGTCATCCAATTTGCCCCTAGAATAATATCCACATTTTCCAATCCCAACACAAGAAGAGTGGTTTTGATAATGTGGCTTCCCAGTTGAATAGGCACACTTTGGTTTAATTGATTAGTTGCAATTTTACCCCCAGGTGTGACTATCATGAATGACCCTTTTGAGTGAGAAAAAGGCAGTTTGCAATTAGCACTGAACCTTTGGCTAATGAAACTATGAGATGCACCAGAATCAAACAGAATTAAAGCAGGTTGATTATAAACTGAAAAGATACCAGTCATGATAGGAGCTCCTTCTGGCACTTCCTCAAGAGCAGTGAAGTTGAGCTTCCCTTGCCTGACTTGCACCTTCTGCTTTCTTCCCTTGTCTTGATTTGGTGCTGGCATCTGCCTCTGCTGGTTCCTGGGACAATTCTTGGCATAGTGGCCCACATTGCCACAAGTGAAACACTTGTTCCCATTGCCCTGGCGGAACTGCTGCTGCTGCGGAGGCTGATTGTTCCTTGGGGCGGGAGCTGGGTAGCGGTTGGGTGCTGGCTGCTGCTGCTGCTGAGGTGGCCTGATCACCCATCTACCTGCCTGCTGCTGAAAACCCCTGCTCTGATTATGGGAAACAATCCGAAACCTCTGAGCCTGAGCGGATGGTGCTGCCATTGGTGCCTTTCTCTTCTTCTCTGCCCGGTGAGCAACAATGCAATCCTCCTGAGAGATGGCCATATTGACCAACTCATTGAAGCTATCAGCCCGGACACTGTTGAGTCGTTCCCGCAGCTTGGTATTGAGACCCCTGCGGAAGCGATCCCTCTTTTTCTCGTCAGAATCAGCATGGTACCCTGCATACTGGCACAAGTCGTTGAAGGCTTGCGCATACTGCAGTACCGTGCGGGTTCCTTGATTGAGGGCCAGAAATTCATTCAACTTTCGATCAAGAATGCCAGCTGGAATGTGGTGTCCTCTGAAGGCAGTCTTGAATTCCTCCCAAGATACCTCACGATCATCAGGGAGCATAGCACGGAAGTGATCCCACCAAGTCCGAGCAGATCCGCGAAGCTGCTGCGCGGCGAAGCGGGTCTTGGTAACATCAGGGCAGTCTCCCGTGAGGAGGGGAAACTTGGACTCGACGACGCGAAGCCATACGTCGGCGTCCAACGGATCCTCTGCCTTGGCGAACAAGGGCGGTTGCGTGCTCAGAAACTCCTAGTATGTTGCCATAGCCGGGGGTCGCTGATACTGGCCTCCACCATGCTGCTGGGGGTGGGGCTGGCGCTGCAAGAGCTGTCGCAGAATCTCATTCTGCTGGGCCATCAGCTCCTGCACTGTGGGAGCTAGAGGAGGTGGCGGGGGAACTTGCTCGTTATGCCCGCGACGCTGCCTAGCTGCCATCTGAAAACAGAGATTGTCGCCATTGTTATCCCAACTCACAGTTTCGAATGGCACGATATCATTTCATATGGGGGGAAAATGCCATAATCATAATATTAGGTTCGAAATGAAGATAACATGGTGACAAAGATCCCACAGATTTCAAAAGTTTACAGGGTTACATCAATCAGGGGAAAGTACCCGCAAGCCTAGTCCAAAATGTGATACTACTAAGCTCGCATGGGTTTCTATCCGCCCAAAAGTGTCGAAGCGACTGCTCAACCCTGAGCGGTGGAAGCGACACTGGATGCGGGTGAAGGAGGCATCGCGGAGGTAGTCCCATTGGCACCAGGGGCTGGTCCTAGCTCCTCGGGAGCCTCTTCTCCCTCGCTTCCTGCTTCATTGGCCTCCATCTCTAGGTGGTGCATGTCCAAGTGGTCATTCGCTTCCTCGAGTTCCCTCTGCACATCGTGAAGCTGGTTCTCCAAGACATCAATAGTGTTGTCTCGGATCTCCACTTGCTGCTCCAAGGTAGCGATACGCTGGCTCAGCCTCTCCACCTGCAGATCCTTCTCCACCAACTCTGTGGATAGGTCGACCACAAAATCTTCCCGACTGTCGAGAGTGATCTTGGTGGTTTGAGCGGTGTTAGCAAGAAGTGTCATAGCATCGCTCTGAAGGGCCTGAAGGCGGTACAGCGCACTCATGCACTGAACGGTGACCCTCCCAACCAAGTCAGGATACATTGCCCACACATCCTTCACATGGCTCACGCAGTTACACCACATGGGATCATCCTTCTTCTCAGCAGGGAAGAGTCCCAAGGGGTGCATCACCATCTCCAGGGGATGGTAGCCACAGAAAGTCGTCAGAGTCTTCATGGCTGCTGCCTCAACGGTGTCGTCCGTCCTGAGTCCAATCGTCTCAGAGTCAAGAGAACGCCAACCCGGCTGAAGGGGATGAGCCTCCAAAGTCAGCCAGACCCGACAGCGAGGTACCCGATGCTCCTCATACAACTGCACCGTGTACAAAGGGGGCGTAGGGTAACCGGCGGAGTTAAGCACTTCCCACAAGATGGAAGGAAAGCCATCGCGAGAAAGGAAGTCAGAACTGAAACGAGAGTCTCCTCCACTGGCGGGGGTGGGTGAACTCATCTGCGGAAGGGAATCAGAGATAAAGATTCTGGTGGAAGGAAAAAGAAAAAGAGAGCCCGGATGGTTTTAAGGAAAAAGGGGTTAGCTCAAATTTTAATTCCTCTTTATGTTTTATAATGCATGCATGCTGGAAGAAACGTTGCCTCTCAAAAAGAAAATAGGGTGCCTTTTTAGGGCATCCTTAATATAAGTATTGGCCCACGGGGCCTAATTAATTAGCCACCTATTTCTCCCTCTATGACTAAGGCCTTTCGTCCTAGGTCTAGCGGTCTAGTCCTGACGATCCTTAGCAGTTTCTAAGCAAGTTTTAGATTTTGAAAATTGGTATCCATGGTCTATTGTCCTTCTCTGTGGTGGAATTTGCTCCGATACCAGCTGTGGCAGAACCACCCGAATTATTCCAGCTTAAGTGCCCAACCACGCCTCGAGGGCCGTGACACACTTAAATCGGAATAACCCGTCAGTCCTTCAGATCTAGTCTGATAGAGCCACTTAACTAGGATCAAATTCCACAATCTCACTCGAAGGTGAGTCACAGAAGAAATACAATAAAACAGGAAACCTCAAATTGAGCACTGAATTATTACATGAATCGGAGTTCTTGAGTAGCAAACAAAGTTCATAAAGTAAAGTGCAGCGGATAATCGATGTCGTCGGTAATGAGGAAATGGGCAAGGCCTAGCCCACTACTCCTCAAGCTCCTCTCCTGCCGGAGCAACATCCCACTCGACCGTCCAACCCGGTGGCAGGGTGGTAGGCCAAGTCACACCATCAACCAATTCCTGCATGGTACCTGCAAAAATGATGCCACAAGCAAGGCTGAGTATACTAATACTCAGCTAGACTTACCCGGTGTGAGGAGTCTACTCCTCTACCTCTAGACTATGCAGCTGTTTGGCTGAGGGGTTTGGTTTGCCAAAAGCACTAGCTGTTTCTAAAATCAATTTTTAGCTTTTCCAAATTCTACCATCATTTACTTAGCTAGATTTGCTCCTTCTAAGCATACATGGTAACAATCAATTAGTTCAATCAACAAGTTATCTCATGTAACCACATTTCACTTCTTACTCGATGCAGTACAAGGAATCAAGCAGTCTCATTAGCTGCGAGAAGCAGACGATTCGAATCGAGTTTTAACCTTGCAAGGTAAACCTAAACACACGGCATGTCAGGGTACTCCGACCCCACACATGACAACCGTCCCCATCGATTCCCCGTTCGCGTCCAGGCCTCACCGCCTTGGCATACAATGCTCCACTGACCCCGGCTGCCGCCGTGCAGTGACCGCACTTGTACCCACCATAGCTAGCATGGGAGACCCAGTCTCAGGTCGCATGAGGGATAAAGTCCGCGCCCGGCTTCACTCAGGTACTAGGTTTACCGGTTACCATATTTCCCGGCATGTGTTTAGTACGTTCAAAAGCTTGACTCAGGTATCCACACATTAATCCTTAATTCATTTTTCCCGTCTCCTAGACAAGGCATCCTCCCTGGATCCAAGTCCATAGACCAACATATATCCCATTATCAAGATGAATACAATCAATTCCTGACCTCGCGCGAGTGCTAGAAAAATCACTCGACTTCTACCGAGATCCTGATTAGCAAGCAGCTACTCGACCTAGCATACTAGTATTCATCTCAAAAAGGAGTCCTAAGTTCATGCAACTAGAGGTTTCAAGCAACTCCTACACTTAAGTGCACATTACAAACCTACAAGCATTAAGTGTAGTAAAGTAGCATATAATAACATGGTTATGCATAAGACCGGGGCTTGCCTTCAAATGCTGGGGCTGCGGGGAGATCCTCAATAGCAGCCTCTGAAGCCTGCTCCTGGTCCTCCTCTTGGACAGGTCCTTGCTCGGGGATGAGCACGTACTCTCCATCGGCAAGATTACACTCTAATGAATGCAATGCGTAAGATATATGCATGATATGATATGCGCTTTTAGAAATCACAACTTAAAAGGGTGTATAATCTTTCTTGAGTTAAACAAAGTTAACTTTACTTATGCAGGACTCTTGGGTGGTATACTTGGTAAACTGGTTCAAATTGAGCTAAGGTAAATGGTAGGTTTAATTTTAGGGTTCCACTGAATTCTTTTTAAGTCTTAGGGATAATGATAAGTACTCAAGTTAGGCTTATTGAGGTGGGGCTTATTTCTTCTTTCCTTTTCCTTTATTCTCTTTAATGCTTTGGAGTAGGTTTGAACTACAAGTTGCTTTTATAAAATTCTAAAAATTCTGCAAAAATTACAGTGGCTTGCTACTGGTGTGTGTTTTCCTGTCTCAAAATTTGGGGATCAGCAAGTGAATAGTTTTCTCTGCACAAAATTATTAAACTCTAGGGTAGAAGGGGTGCTTTGAACTACAGCTACTATTTAACAGTGGGTAATTCTTCAGAACTTATTTTTGCTGGCTTTTAGGTGTTATAACATGACTTGATACAAATTTCTAGTCATTAATACCTTTTAATTATCTTTCTATGGTTTTCTCAAGTCTCTAGCCAAATAGGTGCTTTCTACTACCACTATATTTGAAAAACATCAAACAACAGAGTTCTTATTTTTCTTAGTTATTGTTTTGTGCAAGAGCAATCATTCTGAAGTTTGGCATCTTTTTGCTTAAGGGAAGGGGTGGTATGCATTATTTGAATTAAATGGCCTTTCTCTTAAATCATTAACAATTGGTATGAGTTTGCTTCTTTTTCAGGGGTTTGCATTTTTCTCTGGTAGTTTACCTCATCATGGACTTAGTTAATTTTTGGTTGCCCATTATCACATTATTTGGGGTTGTTCATGATTTAGTTGGGGAAATGCCTTATTATCACTTTGTATTTATTTCCCTTACTTAAAAAGTTGGGCTGAGGTGCTCTGTATTTTTGTAGTGGGGCTCTGGTGGTTATAAGTCCACTGGATTTTTGTTAAGCATTTTGGTTATAGTTTTGCCTCTTTAATAATTGATTTTCAGTCTTATTTAGGCTAAACAAATCATTTTAATTTAAAACTGGTCCAAATTAATGGTCTCTGTATTTTTCCTAAGTTCTCTGTTACATAAGTAAACTAGGAAAAATAATATTAATCACTGTTCAATAATTTCTAATGTCTTTCTGATTTTCTCTAAGTTTTGGACAAAACATCTTTAAATGAGAAACTACATCATAATTTCTAATGCTGGGGTTCCTACTATTTTTAAACAGTGTCTAAAAGAGGTTTGAATATCCACAAATTTTCTTAAGTCTAGAACAGAAGAAAAACTAATTTTCCTTGATTACATAAGGTTTAGTGGGTTTCTGTTTTTAATTTTAAACTCTAAAATTTTAAACAGAAAGTATAGGGTCTACTATTTTTAAATGACAGATTATAATATACAGGAGCTAGCAAAATTGGTTTGACATTTTTTTTTGAATAGGAATTCATCAAGTTATGAATTTTACAAGTTCTCTGGTTATTTAAAAAGAATAACAAAATTGATTTAAATGAAAATCCACTTTGCACTGGGGTCCCTGGCGGTTTTCTAAGTTTTCTCCGCGAATCAGTCCTTAAGCTACTATTCACCTGAGTCTCTGACATTACAGAAAACCCCTCGGGTTCTACAAAACCTAACCCGAGGTCCTTCTTCTACCTTAAACAGTAGCCGCGGCGGAGAAAAGGGCGGAGGGGCTTACCGGCGGCGAGACTGTTCCGGTGAAGTGGTCGAGGATGAAGGGGAGGTCTCGGGGATCACAATGGTGTGCGGAACGCCGTCGGAGATGGCCGGAGTCGGTCGGTCCACGCGCGCAGGCGGGGATGCTCGTCGGCGGCGAGGAGACCGGCTGGATAGTTCGGTCCACGCGCGGCGGCGGAAGACCGAAGTCCGGTGAAGTCAATCTCGAGCCTCCGGTGAAGTCCGGCCGGGTCCGAGGGTTTGGCAAGCTTCACGGGCTACTGGCGGAGCTAGCCGAAGCACTGGCTTGCCCGGAGGATGGCTGGGGTGGGCTGGCCACGGTGGCCGAAGCTCTGGCGGCAATGGCGGGCGGAGTTGAGCTCGCCGGAGCTAAGGGAAAGTGGCTGGCCGGTGAGGGTGAGTGCGGGGCGAAGTGAGGTGCGCCTGGGGAGGCTTTATAGGCACGGCGCGGTGCACGGGCGGTCGTGGACCGACGAGTGCGCGCGGGCGTGCACTGGGAAGGCGCGGTGCGCGAACGGGCGTGAACCGGGGTGTCAGCCACGGTCGAACACGTGTTCCCGTTGCCTCTGCCCCTGCTCAAGCGCCGATTGGGAGCAAATCTTCGCGAATTTGGGCAAGATCACTGCAAGGGATTTGTTCACCAGACTAAGCTTTGTCTTTTGTGTATGGACGACGTGCGGTTTTAGGCTAGGGACAGGGAGTTGTAGCGTCACCAAGGTGCCAGTGTCAGAATGCCTGGTCCCGAGGTTAAGCTGAGCCAAAATCGGGTCAAATGAATTTGGTTTGAATTCAAACTTTCCCAGAATGTGTTCAAGGTAATTTGGCACGACTTTGATATTTGGATCTTCTGGCTTTGAGTTTTGAAAAGCAGAGAACACAGATGATCTTTGGAAGGAGGTTTGAAATTCAGAAATTCAGAAATCTGAATTTCCCAAGGGTTCATAGATCAAGGGCTGATTTGGGGATTTAATTGAATTATTTTGGCTAAGCCTTCTTGATCTTTCTTGTTGCTTAATAAACATACTTTAACTTATATAATTGGCTCAACTCAAAATTTTAAACTTTTCACTCCCTTTTTCTTACTTTCTTGAATTTTGCTCATGGGGCTCATTTAGGGTTTTTAAATTAGGGTTGCACAATCTTATCTTTTAGAGGACTCAATTGCTTTGATCATGACACTTTTAAGTATATACTTGGTGAATTCTTTCTCACTTAAATTGTTTTGTTGCTCATGCTTACTCTGGTTCACATATAATGATGGTTCTTGGTTTGGCTTTTGAGAGAGAAACCCTGAGTGACACTGGGGTGTCACAGCCTTCCCCCCTTAAAGGAATCTCGTCCCGAGATTCGGGCCAGAGTCCTCCCGGGGTAAAGCGAAGGGTGAGACTGATAGGAAAAAGGGTGATGATTGCCATTATTGGGATAAACTGCTCTTCGAATGTCATTCTCTTTGCAACTTCAGAAGGAAGTCCTTTTAAATTTTACTTTATAGTTACTTCATTCTGAATTAAGATTATATTTTTGAAAATTAGATTCGAAAGGCAGGAGGAGGGGTTTGGGGGTGATTACGTACCAGCTTCCTTAGGTAGGCAATCGGGGAAGTTGGATCTCAGGAATTCCTCGGTTTCCCAAGTAGCTTCCTCCTCGGAGTGATTACTCCACTGGACCTTGTACATCTTGATCGATTTAGCCCGAGTTGATCTTTCTTTGCAATCCAGAATCTTGGAGGGGTACTCTTGGTACGAGAGATCTGGCTCTATCTCCAATTCTGGCTCTGCTATGATCTCAGTCGGCAATCGAACACACTTCTTCAGCTGAGATACATGGAAAACATCGTGAATGGCAGACATCTTTGAAGGTAACTTCAGCTTGTATGCCACGGGTCCACATGCTTCTATGATCTCATAAGGTCCAATGTAACGAGGGGCTAGCTTGCCTTTGATCCCAAACCTCTGCATTCCCTTGGTGGGTGATACCTTTAGGTATACAAAACTTCCCACCTCGAACTGGAGAGGTTTCCTTCTTTTATCATGATAACTCTTCTGCCTGGCCTGAGCCGCTTCTAGATTCTTCCTGATTAGCTTGACCTTCCTTTCGGCTTCAGTTACTAAATCAGGTCCAAAAACTTCTCTTTCACCAGGCTGAGACCAATTGAGTGGTGTCCTGCACCTTCTTCCATAGAGAGCTTCAAAAGGTGCCATCTTTAGGCTGGATTGATAACTATTGTTATAAGCGAACTCTGCTAAGGAGAGGTGCTTATCCCAGTTCTTGCCACAATCGATCGCACAAGCTCTCAGCATATCCTCCAGAATCTGGTTTACCCTTTCCGTCTGACCATCAGTCTGTGGGTGGTAAGCTGAACTCCTGATTAGCTTGGTTCCCAAAGACTCTTGCAATTGTTCCCAAAATCTGGCAACAAATTGGGCTCCTCGGTCAGAAACAATGGTCCGAGGTAATCCATGCAAACACACGATCCGGTCAATATACAATTCTGCATATCTCTGAGCCTTATCAGTGGTGTGCACAGGAAGAAAATGTGCCACTTTTGTCAATCGGTCCACAATAACCCAAATTGAATCATGATGACGAGAGGTGTTGGGCAGGCCCACAATGAAATCCATGCTGATGTCGTCCCACTTCCACGAAGGTACGGATAGTGGTTGCAGAGCTCCAGCTGACTTCAAGTGGCTTGCCTTTATCCTCTGACAGGTGTCACACTCTGATACATACTGGGCTATCTCCCTCTTCATTCTGGTCCACCAGTACAAAGGCTTCAAATCATGGTACATCTTGGTGCTTCCCGGATGCATAGAGAATTTGGAGAGATGAGCTTCATCCAAAATTTTCCTCTTGAGATCCTGGTTTTTAGGAATCACCAATCTGCTTTTGAACCATAACACACCCTTCTCATCCTGGCGGAAACAATTATACTTCTCAACCTTCTGATGGAGATTCTCCTTGATAATCTGCACTCCCTTGTCACTGAGCTGGGCCATGATAATCTGGTCTTGCAAAGCTGGCTCAACAGAAATGTGAGACAAAGAACCAGAAGGAATCACTTCAATTTGCATCTTGCTCAACTCATCACACAAGGTGTTAATGCGAGAATCCATCAGAACACAGTTGCACTGCAACTTCCGACTCAAGGCATCAGCTACCACATTAGCTTTCCCTGGGTGATAATGTACCTCCAGGTCATAATCCTTGATCAGCTCTAGCCATCTTCTCTGCCTCATGTTGAGATCAGCCTGAGTAAAAATGTACTTAAGGCTCTTATGATCAGTGAAGATGTTGCAGTGGGTTCCCATTAGATAGTGCCTCCACATCTTCAATGCATGAACCACTGCTGCTAACTCAAGGTCATGAGTGGGATAATTTTGCTCATGAGGCCTGAGTGCTCTTGAAGCATAAGCAATGACTCGGTTGTCTTGCATCAAGACACAACCTAGCCCGGTGCCTGAGGCATCACAATATACATCAAAAGGTTTGCTGCTGTCGGGTTGCGCCAATACTGGTGCTGTGGTCAGATGCTGCCTTAATGCTTGGAAGGCATTATCGCACTTCTGACTCCACACAAATTTGACTTCTTTCTTCAACAACTCAGTAATAGGCTTCGCAATTCGAGAGAAGTCCGGAATAAATCTTCGGTAATAACCAGCTAATCCCAGAAAACTCCGAATCTGACGAACAGTGGTTGGTGGCTTCCAGTTCATCACCTCTTGCACTTTATCAGGATCAACAGCTATTCCAGCTTGAGAGATAGTGTGACCCAAGAATTTGATTTCCTTTAGCCAAAAATCACACTTGGATAACTTGGCATAAAGGTGGTGCTCTCGCAGACGTTGAAGCACTACATGCAAATGCCCGGCATGTTCTTCTTCGTTCTTTGAGTACACCAAAATATCATCGATGAAGACCACCACGAACTTGTCCAATTCCGGCATAAAAACAGAATTCATCAGATACATGAAATATGCTGGTGCATTTGTCAGCCCAAATGACATCACCAAGAATTCATATAGCCCATATCTGGTTGAGAATGTTGTCTTCGGAATATCACTTGCTCGTATTTTGATCTGATGGTAGCCAGAGCGAAGGTCTATCTTGGAAAACACCTTGGCTCCGACCAACTGGTCAAATAGAACATCAATACGAGGCAAAGGATACTTGTTCTTGATAGTTACCGCATTAAGAGGGCGGTAATCTATACACAGCCTCAAGCTTTCATCCTTCTTCTTCACAAACAGTGCTGGACATCCCCAAGGCGAAGTGCTTGGGCGAATGAAACCCTTATCCAGCAACTCTTGCAATTGCTTCTTCAATTCTGCCAACTCAGCGGGTGGCATTCGGTAGGGCCTCTTGGAAATTGGGGCCGTTCCCGGTTGCAACTCGATGGCGAATTCAATATCCCGGTCTGGTGGCATTCCTGGCAATTCATCAGGAAAGACATCTGCATACTCACAGACCACTGGGATCTTCTTCAGGGGTAACTCCGTCATAGAGAAAGCACATGACTGAGAAGAACCCTGACTAGGCAAAATCAAAGTGAAATTCCCGCAGAAAGGAGAATTAACTTCCACGGTACGACTGGCTACATCAAGCACAACTTAGTGCAAGGTCATCCAATTTGCCCCTAGAATAATATCCACATTTTCCAATCCCAACACAAGAAGAGTGGTTTTGATAATGTGGCTTCCCAGTTGAATAGGCACACTTTGGTTTAATTGATTAGTTGCAATTTTACCCCCAGGTGTGACTATCATGAATGACCCTTTTGAGTGAGAAAAAGGCAGTTTGCAATTAGCACTGAACCTTTGGCTAATGAAACTATGAGATGCACCAGAATCAAACAGAATTAAAGCAGGTTGATTATAAACTGAAAAGATACCAGTCATGATAGGAGCTCCTTCTGGCACTTCCTCAAGAGCAGTGAAGTTGAGCTTCCCTTGCCTGACTTGCACCTTCTGCTTTCTTCCCTTGTCTTGATTTGGTGCTGGCATCTGCCTCTGCTGGTTCCTGGGACAATTCTTGGCATAGTGGCCCACATTGCCACAAGTGAAACACTTGTTCCCATTGCCCTGGCGGAACTGCTGCTGCTGCGGAGGCTGATTGTTCCTTGGGGCGGGAGCTGGGTAGCGGTTGGGTGCCGGCTGCTGCTGCTGCTGAGGTGGCCTGATCACCCATCTACCTGCCTGCTGCTGAAAACCCCTGCTCTGATTATGGGAAACAATCCGAAACCTCTGAGCCTGAGCGGATGGTGCTGCCATTGGTGCCTTTCTCTTCTTCTCTGCCCGGTGAGCAACAATGCAATCCTCCTGAGAGATGGCCATATTGACCAACTCATTGAAGCTATCAGCCCGGACAGTGTTGAGTCGTTCCCGCAGCTTGGTATTGAGACCCCTGCGGAAGCGATCCCTCTTTTTCTCGTCAGAATCAGCATGGTACCCTGCATACTGGCACAAGTCGTTGAAGGCTTGCGCATACTGCAGTACCGTGCGGGTTCCTTGATTGAGGGCCAGAAATTCATTCAACTTTCGATCAAGAATGCCAGCTGGAATGTGGTGTCCTCTGAAGGCAGTCTTGAATTCCTCCCAAGATACCTCACGATCATCAGGGAGCATAGCACGGAAGTGATCCCACCAAGTCCGAGCAGATCCGCGAAGCTGCTGCGCGGCGAAGCGGGTCTTGGTAACATCAGGGCAGTCTCCCGTGAGGAGGGGAAACTTGGACTCGACGACGCGAAGCCATACGTCGGCGTCCAACGGATCCTCTGCCTTGGCGAACAAGGGCGGTTGCGTGCTCAGAAACTCCTGGTATGTTGCCATAGCCGGGGGTCGCTGATACTGGCCTCCACCATGCTGCTGGGGGTGGGGCTGGCGCTGCAAGAGCTGTCGCAGAATCTCATTCTGCTGGGCCATCAGCTCCTGCACTGTGGGAGCTAGAGGAGGTGGCGGGGGAACTTGCTCGTTATGCCCGCGACGCTGCCTAGCTGCCATCTGAAAACAGAGATTGTCGCCATTGTTATCCCAACTCACAGTTTCGAACGGCACGATATCATTTCATATGGGGGGAAAATGCCATAATCATAATATTAGGTTCGAAATGAAGATAACATGGTGACAAAGATCCCACAGATTTCAAAAGTTTACAGGGTTACATCAATCAGGGGAAAGTACCCGCAAGCCTAGTCCAAAATGTGATACTACTAAGCTCGCATGGGTTTCTATCCGCCCAAAAGTGTCGAAGCGACTGCTCAACCCTGAGCGGTGGAAGCGACACTGGATGCGGGTGAAGGAGGCATCGCGGAGGTAGTCCCATTGGCACCAGGGGCTGGTCCTAGCTCCTCGGGAGCCTCTTCTCCCTCGCTTCCTGCTTCATTGGCCTCCATCTCTAGGTGGTGCATGTCCAAGTGGTCATTCGCTTCCTCGAGTTCCCTCTGCACATCGTGAAGCTGGTTCTCCAAGACATCAATAGTGTTGTCTCGGATCTCCACTTGCTGCTCCAAGGTAGCGATACGCTGGCTCAGCCTCTCCACCTGCAGATCCTTCTCCACCAACTCTGTGGATAGGTCGACCACAAAATCTTCCCGACTGTCGAGAGTGATCTTGGTGGTTTGAGCGGTGTTAGCAAGAAGTGTCATAGCATCGCTCTGAAGGGCCTGAAGGCGGTACAACGCACTCATGCACTGAACGGTGACCCTCCCAACCAAGTCAGGATACATTGCCCACACATCCTTCACATGGCTCACGCGGTTACACCACATGGGATCATCCTTCTTCTCAGCAGGGAAGAGTCCCAAGGGGTGCATCACCATCTCCAGGGGATGGTAGCCACAGAAAGTCGTCAGAGTCTTCATGGCTGCTGCCTCAACGGTGTCGTCCGTCCTGAGTCCAATCGTCTCAGAGTCAAGAGAACGCCAACCCGGCTGAAGGGGATGAGCCTCCAAAGTCAGCCAGACCCGACAGCGAGGTACCCGATGCTCCTCATACAACTGCACCGTGTACAAAGGGGGCGTAGGGTAACCGGCGGAGTTAAGCACTTCCCACAAGATGGAAGGAAAGCCATCGCGAGAAAGGAAGTCAGAACTGAAACGAGAGTCTCCTCCACTGGCGGGGGTGGGTGAACTCATCTGCGGAAGGGAATCAGAGATAAAGATTCTGGTGGAAGGAAAAAGAAAAAGAGAGCCCGGATGGTTTTAAGGAAAAAGGGGTTAGCTCAAATTTTAATTCCTCTTTATGTTTTATAATGCATGCATGCTGGAAGAAACGTTGCCTCTCAAAAAGAAAATAGGGTGCCTTTTTAGGGCATCTTTAATATAAGTATTGGCCCACGGGGCCTAATTAATTAGCCACCTATTTCTCCCTCTATGACTAAGGCCTTTCGTCCTAGGTCTAGCGGTCTAGTCCTGACGATCCTTAGCAGTTTCTAAGCAAGTTTTAGATTTTGAAAATTGGTATCCATGGTCTATTGTCCTTCTCTGTGGTGGAATTTGCTCCGATACCAGCTGTGGCAGAACCACCCGAATTATTCCAGCTTAAGTGCCCAACCACGCCTCGAGGGCCGTGACACACTTAAATCGGAATAACCCGTCAGTCCTTCAGATCTAGTCTGATAGAGCCACTTAACCAGGATCAAATTCCACAATCTCACTCGAAGGTGAGTCACAGAAGAAATACAATAAAACAGGAAACCTCAAATTGAGCACTGAATTATTACATGAATCGGAGTTCTTGAGTAGCAAACAAAGTTCATAAAGTAAAGTGCAGCGGATAATCGATGTCGTCGGTAATGAGGAAATGGGCAAGGCCTAACCCACTACTCCTCAAGCTCCTCTCCTGCCGGAGCAACATCCCACTCGACCGTCCAACCCGGTGGCAGGGTGGTAGGCCAAGTCACACCATCAACCAATTCCTGCATGGTACCTGCAAAAATGATGCCACAAGCAAGGCTGAGTATACTAATACTCAGCTAGACTTACCCGGTGTGAGGAGTCTACTCCTCTACCTCTAGACTATGCAGCTGTTTGGCTGAGGGGTTTGGTTTGCCAAAAGCACTAGCTATTTCTAAAATCAATTTTTAGCTTTTCCAAATTCTACCATCATTTACTTAGCTAGATTTGCTCCTTCTAAGCATACATGGTAACAATCAATTAGTTCAATCAAGAAGTTATCTCATGTAACCACATTTCACTTCTTACTCGATGCAGTACAAGGAATCAAGCAGTCTCATTAGCTGCGAGAAGCAGACGATTCGAATCGAGTTTTAACCTTGCAAGGTAAACCTAAACACACGGCATGTCAGGGTACTCCGACCCCACACATGACAACCGTCCCCATCGATTCCCCGTTCGCGTCCAGGCCTCACCGCCTTGGCATACAATGCTCCACTGACCCCGGCTGCCGCCGTGCAGTGACCGCACTTGTACCCACCATAGCTAGCATGGGAGACCCAGTCTCAGGTCGCATGAGGGATAAAGTCCGCGCCCGGCTTCACTCAGGTACTAGGTTTACCGGTTACCATATTTCCCGGCATGTGTTTAGTACGTTCAAAAGCTTGACTCAGGTATCCACACATTAATCCTTAATTCATTTTTCCCGTCTCCTAGACAAGGCATCCTCCCTGGATCCAAGTCCATAGACCAACATATATCCCATTATCAAGATGAATACAATCAATTCCTGACCTCGCGCGAGTGCTAGAAAAATCACTCGACTTCTACCGAGATCCTGATTAGCAAGCAGCTACTCGACCTAGCATACTAGTATTCATCTCAAAAAGGAGTCCTAAGTTCATGCAACTAGAGGTTTCAAGCAACTCCTACACTTAAGTGCACATTACAAACCTACAAGCATTAAGTGTAGTAAAGTAGCATATAATAACATGGTTATGCATAAGACCGGGGCTTGCCTTCAACTGCTGGGGCTGCGGGGAGATCCTCAATAGCAGCCTCTGAAGCCTGCTCCTGGTCCTCCTCTTGGACAGGTCCTTGCTCGGGGATGAGCACGTACTCTCCGTCGGCAAGATTACACTCTAATGAATGCAATGCGTAAGATATATGCATGATATGATATGCGCTTTTAGAAATCACAACTTAAAAGGGTGTATAATCTTTCTTGAGTTAAACAAAGTTAACTTTACTTATGCAGGACTCTTGGGTGGTATACTTGGTAAACTGGTTCAAATTGAGCTAAGGTAAATGGTAGGTTTAATTTTAGGGTTCCACTGAATTCTTTTTAAGTCTTAGGGATAATGATAAGTACTCAAGTTAGGCTTATTGAGGTGGGGCTTATTTCTTCTTTCCTTTTCCTTTATTCTCTTTAATGCTTTGGAGTAGGTTTGAACTACAAGTTGCTTTTATAAAATTCTAAAAATTCTGCAAAAATTACAGTGGCTTGCTACTGGTGTGTGTTTTCCTGTCTCAAAATTTGGGGATCAGCAAGTGAATAGTTTTCTCTGCACAAAATTATTAAACTCTAGGGTAGAAGGGGTGCTTTGAACTACAGCTACTATTTAACAGTGGGTAATTCTTCAGAACTTATTTTTGCTGGCTTTTAGGTGTTATAACATGACTTGATACAAATTTCTAGTCATTAATACCTTTTAATTATCTTTCTATGGTTTTCTCAAGTCTCTAGCCAAATAGGTGCTTTCTACTACCACTATATTTGAAAAACATCAAACAACAGAGTTCTTATTTTTCTTAGTTATTGTTTTGTGCAAGAGCAATCATTCTGAAGTTTGGCATCTTTTTGCTTAAGGGAAGGGGTGGTATGCATTATTTGAATTAAATGGCCTTTCTCTTAAATCATTAACAATTGGTATGAGTTTGCTTCTTTTTCAGGGGTTTGCATTTTTCTCTGGTAGTTTACCTCATCATGGACTTAGTTAATTTTTGGTTGCCCATTATCACATTATTTGGGGTTGTTCATGATTTAGTTGGGGAAATGCCTTATTATCACTTTGTATTTATTTCCCTTACTTAAAAAGTTGGGCTGAGGTGCTCTGTATTTTTGTAGTGGGGCTCTGGTGGTTATAAGTCCACTGGATTTTTGTTAAGCATTTTGGTTATAGTTTTGCCTCTTTAATAATTGATTTTCAGTCTTATTTAGGCTAAACAAATCATTTTAATTTAAAACTGGTCCAAATTAATGGTCTCTGTATTTTTCCTAAGTTCTCTGTTACATAAGTAAACTAGGAAAAATAATATTAATCACTGTTCAATAATTTCTAATGTCTTTCTGATTTTCTCTAAGTTTTGGACAAAACATCTTTAAATGAGAAACTACATCATAATTTCTAATGCTGGGGTTCCTACTATTTTTAAACAGTGTCTAAAAGAGGTTTGAATATCCACAAATTTTCTTAAGTCTAGAACAGAAGAAAAACTAATTTTCCTTGATTACATAAGGTTTAGTGGGTTTCTGTTTTTAATTTTAAACTCTAAAATTTTAAACAGAAAGTATAGGGTCTACTATTTTTAAATGACAGATTATAATATACAGGAGCTAGCAAAATTGGTTTGACATTTTTTTTGAATAGGAATTCATCAAGTTATGAATTTTACAAGTTCTCTGGTTATTTAAAAAGAATAACAAAATTGATTTAAATGAAAATCCACTTTGCACTGGGGTCCCTGGCGGTTTTCTAAGTTTTCTCCGCGAATCAGTCCTTAAGCTACTATTCACCTGAGTCTCTGACATTACAGAAAACCCCTCGGGTTCTACAAAACCTAACCCGAGGTCCTTCTTCTACCTTAAACAGTAGCCGCGGCGGAGAAAAGGGCGGAGGGGCTTACCGGCGGCGAGACTGTTCCGGTGAAGTGGTCGAGGATGAAGGGGAGGTCTCGGGGATCACAATGGTGTGCGGAACGCCGTCGGAGATGGCCGGAGTCGGTCGGTCCACGCGCGCAGGCGGGGATGCTCGTCGGCGGCGAGGAGACCGGCTGGATAGTTCGGTCCACGCGCGGCGGCGGAAGACCGAAGTCCGGTGAAGTCAATCTCGGGCCTCCGGTGAAGTCCGGCCGGGTCCGAGGGTTTGGCAAGCTTCACGGGCTACTGGCGGAGCTAGCCGAAGCACTGGCTTGCCCGGAGGATGGCTGGGGTGGGCTGGCCACGGTGGCCGAAGCTCTGGCGGCAATGGCGGGCGGAGTTGAGCTCGCCGGAGCTAAGGGAAAGTGGCTGGCCGGTGAGGGTGAGTGCGGGGCGAAGTGAGGTGCGCCTGGGGAGGCTTTATAGGCACGGCGCGGTGCACGGGCGGTCGTGGACCGGCGAGTGCGCGCGGGCGTGCACTGGGAAGGCGCGGTGCGCGAACGGGCGTGAACCGGGGTGTCAGCCACGGTCGAACACGTGTTCCCGTTGCCTCTGCCCCTGCTCAAGCGCCGATTGGGAGCAAATCTTCGCGAATTTGGGCAAGATCACTGCAAGGGATTTGTTCACCAGACTAAGCTTTGTCTTTTGTGTATGGACGACGTGCGGTTTTAGGCTAGGGACAGGGAGTTGTAGCGTCACCAAGGTGCCAGTGTCAGAATGCCTGGTCCCGAGGTTAAGCTGAGCCAAAATCGGGTCAAATGAATTTGGTTTGAATTCAAACTTTCCCAGAATGTGTTCAAGGTAATTTGGCACGACTTTGATATTTGGATCTTCTGGCTTTGAGTTTTGAAAAGCAGAGAGCACAGATGATCTTTGGAAGGAGGTTTGAAATTCAGAAATTCAGAAATCTGAATTTCCCAAGGGTTCATAGATCAAGGGCTGATTTGGGGATTTAATTGAATTATTTTGGCTAAGCCTTCTCGATCTTTCTTGTTGCTTAATAAACATACTTTAACTTATATAATTGGCTCAACTCAAAATTTTAAACTTTTCACTCCCTTTTTCTTACTTTCTTGAATTTTGCTCATGGGGCTCATTTAGGGTTTTTAAATTAGGGTTGCACAATCTTATCTTTTAGAGGACTCAATTGCTTTGATCATGACACTTTTAAGTATATACTTGGTGAATTCTTTCTCACTTAAATTGTTTTGTTGCTCATGCTTACTCTGGTTCACATATAATGATGGTTCTTGGTTTGGCTTTTGAGAGAAAAACCCTGAGTGACACTGGGGTGTCACAATCCTCATCTGAGCTGCAACCAGTGGGTCAACTCCTGCTGATGGAGGCGGTGGTGGAGGATCCATCTCTGTTAGTTGTGGCTGGGGTTGTCTATATATCCACCGAGTGTGTTGATTAGGAGGCAAATCAATTCCACCAACCCACCTAGTATTGACCATCTGAGTTAGATACATATGGTAATAGAGAATAGTAGACAAGGCAAGTAGTTACAAATCAGGTTACTTTAGGGGATTTATTAGCTAAACAGATTAATGTTTTACTTACTAAAGCTAACTCAATACCTTACGGTGGTACATGCTAAGATGTCCATCTATAATAATTCAATCAATCAAAGAAGCAAATCAGACATTTATCATCAGAACAATCAACCAATATTTTTAAATAAAGAAAATAGTTTAATTTTGTCTTAGGTTCCCTATCTCTTAAAAGTTCATAAGTGTACAATTCCAAGGTGTGAAATCCATCTTGTCTTAGAGTAGAAAGGATGAGAGTAATCAGAGTGGAACAGCAAAAGGTGAGATAGGATCAAGATGAGATAAGTATAGAATGAATCAGAGTAAGGTAAGTAGGTAAGGGTTTTGTCCATTTCTATCTAGGTTTCGTCCTACAGTCAATATTTCCTCTGATATCACTTCTGTCACACCCGGCTTCAAGGAACAAAGCCAGGTGCATCTCATACATGCGCCAAGAAGACAACATATATAACAGAGTGTATAGAGATAAATGTCACGATAACATTAGAGTATTTATTACATAGCGGAAGTCTTATTACAAAGTAAAAGATAAATATAAAATGAACTAAGGATCATCCTTGGTGCCAATGTCAACTAAGAATCGCCACCTAGATTAGATCAAACTCCTCGCCTTGTGGCTCCTCCTGAACCACCTGTTCTTCTCCTATGAGGGTGTGAGATAGCAAGGGTGAGCTCACACATGATCATAGCTCAACAAGTTGTGGGGAAACCAGTGGGCATGAACTCACCAAAGGTGGGAGTTCATGTGATGTGTAAGGCTAATCAACAACAGGGGTTAAAGCTGAGCATTGCTTTTAATTAGTTGGTCAAAATTTTATTAGCAGTTCATAAATGTAAGTAAATACCAAACCTTAATAAAAATATTAGAACAAAATTAATAATAATCCCATGCAAATGCAAATGACAAAATTGAATTTAAGTTTCATAAATTAATCATCAGAGAGTCCTGAGCTGCTCATGACCATGAGCTTGGCAGTATACCAGTTTTATACTCTACAGAGGTTGTACCCTTTACCCACAAGTCATGTTACCCATCTGCCAAGAGACGGCCAATCTCATACACCTCTACCGAGGAGGCGAGGCAGGGTAACACTACGAGGCCTTTACAAAGTTCCACTAGCTTCAGAAAACCCGCTACAGTTATGGGAAGAGCACTTGCAAGAATCCCCCGTCTGACCGCCATCGCAGCAAAATCAACCCGAGAACCTCCCTGCATGCAACTCCCCTACTGCCCTTGCCCCTTTCGGGTAAGGTAGTCTTCCACTAGCTTTCCTAATTAGTTAGCCAAGGGGTCCCATTCCTCCCTTGTGGTGGCACATGTTTCTCAAGTTAAGCTCCATGTTCTAATTAACATTAATGATCTTGACATGAACATAAATAGAATAACAAAATAACTGGAACATGGATATAGTAAATGATTATCCCAAAACCATATAAAGCAATAGCAAACTACCCAAGTGATTCAGGGGTAAACAAGGTAATGAGATAAACAATCTAGGGTGACCTATCGGGTCCCATCAAAATTAACCTATGCATGAATAAATGACATTAAAGAACATTATTGGGTATGAAAGTGGTCAAGGGCACAACTTGCCTTCAATGAGCTCCTGCTCAGCTACTTCTATCTGCTGGTCACCAGGATCCTCAGTCACAGGCTCTTCTACTCGCCACAATACAAACAAGCACAATATATAGAGAAAATTAACATCACACCAAACATGTAAACAAAATACATAATAATAATCTACACATTAAAATAAAATCTTAGGAACAGGGATCATAATTTTGGAGTTATAGATTTTAAGATATGAATTTCCAAAGGTTTTATGGGCTTAAAATAGGATTAAGTGAGAAATTATTTTTCTTGTTGTTTTCATGTCAAAACAGAGACTCTAGGTGATAAACAATAATATTACAAAAATTTAAAAAGTGGAATGGATTAAGTTGGACCAAGTATGGATTTTCTATGAATTTATCAAGTTCTAGTAATTATTTTCATATTAAAAATCCATTTTCCAATTTATTTAATCAATTTCAAACTACACTGGACTGGGCCTCATTTTCGGAAAAGGCCAGGGACCCTGGGGTGATATTTCTAAGACACAGGGAACACTGCTAGTTGGACTGCGGGTTGATTTTCTGTTTACCAGAGGGCTCTTTTGCAATTGCAACAGCGAGAACGGGTATTCTCTAATCTGGACCGTCAGATCAACGATGGGTGGTGCAGATTAGACATGACTTTAATCGAAACGATACGCAACTAGCGCCGTTGGATTCACCAGAAGCGGCCCAGATTTAACTACTCCTGATTCCATCCCATCCACTGGTGACTAGATCTACGGTCAGGATTTCTCGCTCGAAGGGGGGGTAAGCTATGCCCTAATCCGAACCGCAGATTGCACGATCGACGGCACACGCTGCCTCTTCCTTCCCTCCCGACGGCCCACGGCGACGAGCCCGCACACGCGGTGGTGACCCGGCCGGCGAGTAGCCTAAGTGGCCACTAGAGCCAACCTCTATACTACCAACTAGCCGAATACGAAGGTAACGACGCAGGGAATGCTAGGAGCGAGATCTCACCTCCTATTGGCACGTCAGTGTCTCCGGCCACGACGAGACGCAGCTCCGCCGCGGACGCGAAACTCCGTCGAGGAATCCCACTGGAGCCGATCGATTTGGGACCAGCTGGTTGATCCACACTCGATCCCCGATGTCCGACGAACACACCCGGTCACCCACGGGCTACCCAGCGGCGACGTACGCGGGAGGTGGATGCGGCAGCGAGTTGACCCCGAGCGGATCGTGGCTGCGCAACGGTGGTATGCGAGAGATTGGGGATAAAGGGATAGGGTCAGGTGAGTGCAGCGCGCAGAGTCTTATACCCTGGTCAAAGCCATGGCCCAAGGTGCGGTCGATCTGGAGATCCCGTAATGGTCGCCGGTGTTCTCGCGTACGCCGTTGATTTTCCCCCCTCAGCGCGGCGAGGTCGTAGGGAAGACGTTGGAGCTGACCCCATGGGCCCACGTGCCAGCCAATAGTCGACCCCTGGTTCAGTTGCGCGGAGTGCCGACCGCATGGCCCCACCAATCAGCCAGATGCGGGAGTAAGTAATCACGTTGGGTGAGACTAACAGTGGGCCCTGCATGTCGGCGCACAAACCCAACCAGACAAGCGTGTGGGCCGTGTGGGCGGTTTCTTCAGGTGGGCCGAATTGAAGGTCTGCGGCCCAGGTAAGGTCTCCTTTCATTTTTCTTTTATGTTATATTTTCTGTTTTTTTCTTTTTCTTTGAGTTTGAAATTCAAAATTCAATCTTACTCTGTGGTAAATCCTCCTCAATTTAAGAGAATCATTTTGCACATAATATTCTTACCTTTATTTATATTTTCTTTTCTTTCTCCACTTCTAAATTCTAGAATTTTCTTTTATATTTTATATTCCACTTTGGAACTTTAGTATATTTCTTTTCATATTATGATTTTTTTATATTGTCACAATATGCACACAAAATAAAATCCGGCATGATGCACAATTTATTTTTAGGTATCTTTTGTTTTTTTATTTATATGTTTTCATGTGATGTTCTCATGAAATGATGAATATAGATAACACAGATATGTATAAAGGAACATAATTTCTCTTTTTAGACTTTTCTTACAAAGTGGGTATTACACTGCATCAGCATTCCCTGCATCATCTGACCTTGTTGAAATAGTTGTTGAACTTGTTGTTGTTGTTGTCTTAGTTGCTCATCAACCTCTGATTCCCTCGAAGTTGAAGTTCGAGATCTACTCCCCACTAAGGAAACAGACCGACGACCAAAGCTATCGCAACTCACAACCCCATTGTCGATCCCCAACATAGAAACATCACAAATTATGAACAAAAGTTATTATTTATCACAATTTTGATCTTATCATACCTCCCATGCGGTAGCCCACCACTAATAACATATGCTGCTTCCGGATCAAACGGTGCCTCCCTCCAATCTAGACCCTCGTCTCCTGCTTTCCTCCTAACCTCCTCAGCATAACGAGTCTACAAAACAATTTATGTTAGTTATAAAAACGAGTCACAAGTTAATTAAGAATATATAGTTATTATTTACACCTACCAGCTTTTCTATCACGTTGTCGTCACATAAAATTTCCGGATGCTCTAGATCTGGACCTCGGTGTCCCTCCATGTAAACGTCAATGAATCAGGGTTCAACACCATCACGACCCCCCTGCAGTAAGATACATAATGAAATATACAAATTTGTTAGAGGGAAAAGACTAAATATTACTTAGCTCGCCATACCATTCGTTGTGATTTCCCAATAAATCCATCTGCCCCAAATCGATGGAGGCCCGGTTTGCTCTTCCGGTTGAAATGATTTCTATTCGAAATCACTTTGTACTCATCTGAGGCCCAGTACTCGCAGAGCTTGACCCAAGCTTCAGGATGAGCAGTGAGCAAGTCCACTTCACTTTGTTTGTACTCCTCAGCTATCAAGTGGATTTCACACGCCTGCTTGTTGGTCATTCTTTGACCCTTCACTTTCTTGAAGTACACGGTAACAGCTTTGACCCGTGCATCTGACATTGAACCATTTATAACTTTTCTAGCAGCATTATGGAATACATGTTTTGCATGTTCTTCGTTCACTGTTTCATTCAATCTAAATTGTTCCTACATAATGAAGAAGCAATTAAATTCATTTATAGATGCCCACGGTAAATAAATTTAAAAGACATAATAAACTCACCAAAAACGATGACCACACAACGTCTTGGTGAGTACGGTCGGGTCCATATGGTTTGAGGCCCCAGTGAACCCAGTGATACGCCCCTATCTCTGCCCCGTTGAATTGTACCACCCCTGGATAGTGAAAACAAGCTATAGATCCCAACACTGTGTTAACTTGTGTCCGGTGACCTTTGCCACTCCATGCCACCTCCACCCAGCTCCTCTCTCCTACAGGGTTTATGACCCTATGTTGGTCCAAGGGTTGTGTCAGTGGAACTCTAAGGGACCGTCGAAACCTACAAAATTGTAAATTGTGCAATGATAATAATATAAATCAAACAAAAAATAGAACTCATCGTCAAAATAAAAATACCTAAAGTTCGTTGTCTGTGTTGTAACAACCTCGTCATCCTCTCCATCGGCCTCTCCATCGTAGTCCTCCTCATAGTCATCATCACACATAGGTGAACCTTGGCCTGCCACCTCATGCTCCTGCCCAGGTGCATTGTGTTCTATCGCCTCTCGTTCCAGCTCAAGTGCACCATGGCCTGCCACCTTGTGCTCCAGCATAGGTGCAATGTAGCCTGCCTCCTCGCGCTCTAGCATAGGTCCACTTGAGCCTGCCGCCTCATGCTCCTGCTCAAGTGCACTATGTCCTGCAACTTCGCGCCCCTGCTCCTCCATGCAACCAAGGAGCTGCTCTAGCCGTTGCCTTGACGTTGTGGAGCCCTACAAACATAATCAATAATGAGATATATCAAGTACTAGAAAATAAGGTGATAAACATCATGAGCATCGCTATATAGGAGTACCATAAAATTAAGGAGGCAAATAATGTCAGTTTTACAAAAGGTTGTTACTTGGATAAAACTAAAACAAACATAAAACACAAGCACTAAAGTGATGTCCCACATTGCCAATTAGTCTACCAACTTGAAATCTGATTGAAGAGGCCAGTGCTATATATGTTTGAAACAGGTATAAATCTGACACCAGCATGATGGCACCATGAATTTGACAAAGTTACTAAATTGTTGCACTGTTCATGGAACTAACCCAGTCAATCACAATCAGATTGGATGAAAAGTGTTACCATTCCACACTATCTAGTTATCTACATTGTTCATGGAAATTCCACACAACAATGCCCATCTGCATCCATACCAGCAAACTAGAACTTTTATCTGCCCTCAACTGCTACTTTTACTAATCGTGTGGATATGGTGGACAGACGATTCACCTTGGTCCAACAAAGGCAGAATTCAGTGCATCCGAAGAATAAACATGTAAAAAAACGATTTCTGGATGGGGTAAAAACTAGCTGTAAAAACTAGGCTTGGTGTTGCACTTCCAGTATAGGGTGATACATTTCACGACGGCAATACTTGATAGGCATGTGATTATCCTTTTGTGTAGGACACTAAAAAATGCTACTATTGAAGATTCAATAACACGACCAGTAAGGAAAGCCATTCATGTTATACCTGGAGACTACAGTGTGATTTGATTTGTGGATACTAATGTTATTCTAGCCTGCATTGTTAAATCACATAGGGAAAAACGTAACTGATTATATATACTGTTGGTACCTTGGAAATCAAGCTTGCCAACATATCCCTTTTGTAAAAAAATCTATACTCTGGTGTACGTTTAGTTACATACGTAGAAGAAAAGAAAGTAAAACAAATTAAATACCTGGAACAACATAGAGGATGTATCCCCACCTAGTCGACCTTGACCTCGAGAAGTCGCCACGGTCTCCACGCTTCCTCCCTTTAAGCTTGTCCATAAGCTTCATCATCTGCACAAATTTCATAACTGAGTCCATATTAAGATTGAAATAGGAATGCATACAAGAATTTAATTATATATACTTTTCAAAAATCATCGGCATCTAATCTGCTTCAGCAACGCGCTGCTCAATTATTTCAAGTCCTTGTTGTCTTTCAAGATTCTCTGTGACTTATGAGTCCTTGGATATAGTAAATTCTATATTTTCTGGCCAGTCGCCTTCTTCTTGATAAATATTAACAGAATCATCATATTCATTATTTGTGTTGTCATAATCATATCGTAACGGATGGACTTCTGGATTAATTTGGTATACAACTCAACAAGACTTCAAGTTTTCATGAGGATATGTTAGATAGTACACCTATTGCACTTGATGTGTAAGCACAACATTGCTATGCTCGCTGCCTTTAAACTGTGATTCATGCTTTACCTCCACAATTCCAAATTCATCCTCTTGCGTGTTTGAGTATCAAACCATACATAATCAAATAACACAAACATGAACTCTTTGGCCCCACCAAGAGTGTACTCAGTTATGTCTTCAAGAACACCATAATAGTCATGAGTGCCTCCGTCTGCATTTGAGGCAGTTGCTACTACTCCATTGTTTGTCGTGGCTGCCTATGGGTGGATTTTTTTTCTAATTTTGATGTTCGAAAACGATATCCATTAATATCATAGTGGCTATATTTTCTTGCTTTCAACTAGCCATGTGATATCTGTCGCAAGTCATCTGAGACTAGAGAGTCAAGTTTTTTTACACTACATAGAGCAGAAAAAGATATATAGTTAAATAGCAAGTCGTTTGTGCAAACTAAGTACACAAAGGAAAATTATAGAGAGATAATTACAAGTTCATGGAACCATTCAATGAAACATGGACCTCCGTTCATCCCTTTCATACGTAGATTATCCAGTTCCTTTGGTGTAGGTTTGTGACTAGCTAAATATATGGTATCAAACATTTCAAAGTATGGATCAAGTTCCTCCATGTTGGTGTACAAGTAGAGCATGGTGAAATTACGCTCTCTTATGTCAACATAATGTGCAGTAGAAGCCCTGACCCCTTTCCCCTTCTAGAGAAAAACACTAAGGTCGGTTGAAGGACCTTCTTCTTCAGTATGATACTGTGTTGATTGAGCATTCACGTTGTTAGCGTGTGATAAATACTGACTTGAGAAGATTGTGATCTCTTTAGCTGCAAAGGCCTCTACAATACACCCCTCAACCCTTGCTTTGTTCCGCATAGTAGCTCTAAGTTTTTTCAATTCTATTTCTTGACTATACATCCATCAGAACTACACTAGTCCTCCTACCAATGCTCATAAGGTAAGTGCACCAGCAAATGTTGCATCACATTCATAAATCTAGGTGGAAATACTTTTTCCATCTTGCATACAAGCACCACGATTTGTTTCTCAAATTGAATCATCAATTTCTTTGAGATCTGCTTAGCACATATATGTCTATATATGTAACTAAGTTCAACAAGCATCTTCCACGGAGGAGGCTTCAAATAGCCACAGAACATTACCGGCATAAGTCTTTCCAACAAAATATGATAATCGTGAGCCTTCAACCCATTTAATTTATTAGTGTCGAGGTTAACAGTATGTTTTATGTTAGCTGTATAGCGGTCTAGAAACTTCAACATTTTCAACCATCGAAATACTTCTTTTCGCTCTTCTGGCTTTAGACAGTATGGAGCTCGTGGTGTCCTCTCCTTTCCATTAGGATTTAATTTTACCTCAAGGCGGGGGCGATCTCAAAGATTAGCTAAATCATTCCTAGCATTGATGTTGTCTTTTGTTTTACCCTTAATGTTTAGACACATGCTTATGATTCTTTCAGCAACATTGCGCTCTTGGTGCATCAAATCTATGTTGTGTGGTAAAATCCATACCTTCGCATACGAAAGTTCCTAAAGAAAAGAAATATGAGTCCGGTTGTGCTCTTGACCATAGCCTTCAAACTCATGACCTTTTGCAGCGCTTTTAAGGCCACGATGTTGTATCATGATATCTTCACCCATTAAACATTTTGGTGGACCCTCTTTAACTTTTATGCCTCCTCTAAATGACTTCGTATCATTTCAAAACGGGTGATTGGATGGAAGAAACTGTCGATGACAATCAAAGAATGAGACATTTTTACCATGCTCTAATCGAAATGCTTGTGTGTCGCCCATGCATATGGGACAGCACAGTCGACCATTGACGCACCAGCCAGACCAAATGCCATATGCAGGCAAATCATGAATTGACCACAAATATACAACACGTAAGGTAAATTCACGTTTTAGATGACCATCATAAGCCTTTACCCCTACCCATAGCTCTTTCAACTCTTCAATCAACGGTTGCATAAATACATTGATCTTCTTTCTAGGATGTTTAGGCCTTGGAATAATAAGGGCAAGAAATATGAACCCTTCTTTCATGCATTTGTTAGGAGGGGGTTGTAGGGCATGATGAAAACCGGCCAACAAGGGTATTAAGTGGAACTTTTGTCGTAAGGAGTGAAACCATCAGTGGACAAGCCTAGACGAACACTCCTAGCGTCTCTTGCAAATTCTAGGTCAAACGATCCAGAGCCTTCCAAGCATCGCCATCTGATGGATGCATCATAATGTCTGGATCTTGGCTCTCACAGTCTCCTTCCTTATGCCACAATATTAGCTTCGCGGTTTCTGGGGTTAAAAACAGACATTTAAGCCTTGGAGTGATGGGCATATATCGGAGCTATTTAACTGCCACTTTTGTATAAAAAGTAGCTCCATCCTATTTTAGTACCTCCGCATATGATTTACCGCATTTCTGACAATGGGTGGTCGCATCATATTCCTTCCAGAACAGCATGCAATTATCTTTGCTTACATTAATCTTCTTATACTTCATGCCAAGACCGGACACAATCTTTTTAGACTGGTATAAGTCTTTTGGCATCTTATGGTTCGATGGGATGAGATCAATAATTAGATTGATTATATCGTTATAGCAATTATTCGAGAAGTTATACTTTGCCTTCATTGCCATAAGACGTGTAACCACCTGCAACACGGTCACAGTGGTGTCGTCATGCACTTTTTCATCTAACGCGTGAAGAAGCTTATAAAACTCCTGCACTTCCTCTGGTGTGGCCTGTTCCGAGGCCAATGTTGGATACTCTCTACTAATATCAGCCACTAAGTCATCCATCAGCTCCTCCTCATCATCAATTCTTTCTGACTCTGTGATATTCTACTCTACTTCTCTATGTGAGCGCCACACAAGATAGTTAGGCATAAACCCATTCTTGCAAAAATGATGCTCCAGTTCTTCGATCTTTCTCACATACTTAAAATTTCGACACTTGGTACATAGACACTTCACCACACGTGGTCCACCGGAAAATGCGAGATCCACGAATTGTTTTGCAACCCTAACCCATTCCTTTGAGTGGCCTAGAGTCACGCTATTGAATCCATCATACATCGCCCTTCTTCTATTGTCATCCATTTCCAAAACTAAATAACCCAATGTATAAAAAATGTGTAAATAAACATCATTAAGCATACATATGTAAATCCAGACTTTGTATAATAACCCTATTAGGAAGGATCACTAGACATAAAAAATATTTAACTAAACATTGAACATAACATCGATCAATCTACAATGAACAAGAAATTATGCATAAATTGTAACAACTACCCAAAAATCCTACATCAAATTTTAACTAACAAACTAATTCTAATAATATGCATCAAAGAAAGAAGAAAAATACCTTCACGGAGACTGTCGAAGGTGGTGATGGTCGAGGAGACGTGGGTCGGCCTGCAGTTAGAGTGGAGAGAGATACCGAGGACTAGAGTCAAATGGGCCTACAGTTAGATGGAAACACATCTTTAGGTTTCATAAAAATGCAACAGATAATGCAAGGAGGTGGGGTGTTGCTTGCTTCTTGCTGCTTGTGTACAGCAGTGCTACTGCCATCTGTGCCATCGTCGACAAGGAGCAAGCAAGCAATAGCAACACAGGTATATGCATCAACCTGAAGAGCCAGGCATGTGAATAATGTACTGATTACTGATTAGTTAATAATAGTAGAAGACCTTAATCAGTTGACAAAATTAAGCTTATGCTAAATAGCAGTAGAAGACCTTAATCAGTAGAATATCTTCACGGAGACCATCGAGGTGGTGCTAGCGAGCCGAGGTCGAGCTTGGGCGGTGCCGCTACGGTGCTGGCGAGCCGAGGCTGAGCTTGGGCGGTGGCGCGGCGGTGTAGGCGAGCCGAGGCCGAGATTGGGCGGCGGGGCAGCGAGCCGAGGCCCAGCTTGGGCGGTGGCACGGCGGCGCGGTGTTCTAGCGGCGGTGCAGTGGGCGAGAAACGAGTGAGAGGCTGGTGAGAGAGAGACTCGTGGGTGGGTTAGGGATTTAGATATTTTGGGTTAAGTTTGACGGTGTCCAATTGGCCCACGAACTTAATTTGAGAACGTGGGTACCCACGTTCCTAATACGTTAAGTTCGACGGTTTTAGCTAGGGCGCACGAATTTAAACTAAGAACGACATTCTTAACCAAGCCCATGAACTTAACTCAAGTAAGAACGTCGGTACCCACGTTCTTAGTTTTACCCACAAATATTTATCAGTTTCTTATAGTATTCGCGTGTGCGGCCCTGCTCTCTCTCTGCGTTGTGGGCCCACCTCATCAGCGTCTTTACCCGTTCGCTCCACGCGCCCGTGCCCTAGCGCTATGGGCCTGCCCTGTCAGCCCCGTCTTCCCCGCAACCACCGCTGACCCGTGTGCGCATGCACGCCGAGAAGCCTGGCCATGTCGCGCCCCCACGTCCCCTAGCTCCCTTTTGAGCCCCGTCTGCACCCGCTCTCTCACCCCTGCCTCATTTTGCCCACTCCCAGCCTCTCTCACGCTCAACCACCGTCGCCTGAGTTCGCCGAAGAAGCGCGCCCGCCGTGCCGTTTGCTCGGAGCTCCAGACGCCATGCCAAGCCTTCCCGAGCATTGTCCCAAGGTGAGGAACCTTTCCTCGTGCTCTGTTTGCCTTGATTCTGTCGCACCATAGTGAATTAGCGCTCACTGGAGCTCTCCCTCGCCGGTCCGCCGCATCCGCACAAGTGTCCGGTCGATTTAGCCATGTCCTGTGCCTATGCTTTGGCCCTAGGTGTCCCTCACCCCTCAGCAGAGCTTGCGCTGCCCTCCACGCACCTGATCACCCCTTCTCGCGGTCGGGATTGCTCGCCGGAGTAACCTCGACCCACTCGGAGCGCCCCTTCCACCATTTGACTGCTCTCAGCCCCGCTCTCAAGGCTAGAACCCTGCCATCGAGCTCGTTGAGTCCCCCTCACCAATCCTGATCAGCTCCGGCGACCTCATTTCCTTGGAGCCCGCGCCTGCCTCGTCTCCAGTGACTCTGCCGTTGCGGACGGGAGCAGCACCGACTGTCGTGCCATTAACCCCCTAGGCGCCTGATCCCAACCGTTCAGCCCCGATTCGGTGGTCCAGATCACTGAATACCGCGTCGCATGAGCGCCCCGGCCCCTAGGTCCCACTCATTGGTTGATTACGCCCCCTGGAGCTGGGCCTGACCAGTTAGCCCACCCTCGCTCTTGAGCCGCTGACTGCCCTGGCCTGCCTATTAGTGCGTGCCCGCGCTCGCCCGCAGATCAAATCTCGGTCGTTAATCTACGATCGGATGGCCGAGAGCGCATGATACTCCTTCGCTTGGTAATTTGTTAAAGAGACCCCCGATTTCATAGGAATCAACTTGAAGTCCGGGTTTCTTGCGCCTGAGTCCCTGGTTTCTTGCATAGAGACCATATGACTATTTTAATCACAGGAATAAGTTTAATTTAGGGTTTTGAATTCCAAAACTTGTAAATTTCATATCTTTGTCATATGAACTCCAAATTAGGTGATTCAAATTGCAAAATGTTCATAATGTTATTCTCTATATGTTTAAATTATATTCATTCACTGTTTTCATGTCTCAGTTTTGTGGTTAGTCTCTAGGTTAGTTTAAGGTTATAGAATATTTGTTAAAGGTAAAATAAAAGATAAAACCCAAGTGAATATTTATGTGTCTAAATTTGTAGACCTAACCTCATTTAATATATAATCCCATCCATGGAATAAGTTTACCTAGGTAAGGAATATTGAGATAGACTTAGTTAGAGAACAATAGACCACTAGACATAGTGATTAACTCCAGAACCTAGATTGCACCTGTGTGTGTTTACCCCTTTTATGGAACATGTGTTCACTCTGTTGCATATGTTTGGTGTACTGTTCTTTGGCTATTCCTCAAGTGTGTTGAATGGATGATTGCTTTGCATAGACAACGAGTAGTCCGAGGTTCCCGAGCGTGTTGCAGGAGACTTCCCTAAGCAGCAACCTCGTGAAGACAAGTGTCCTCTGACCCATTATGTCCTACTTACTTTATAATTCATTGTCCCGCATACAAATGATCAACTTAAGGATTGACTAGTGTTCTGTTTTCCTACCCTTTGTTACCATTTTGGAATTGGTTATTATGATTAGTATCATGCTACTGCTTTACTTTAACCAGTGAACATGATGAGAACATTTATGATACGCTAATGATATCTTGATTATGATGATGAACATGTGATACTTTAGGGGACTCAGGCTATTTCCCGAGTACCTCTTCATAAGGACCTGTTCGTTGGATGACCACCTGGGAAAACAATACAACCATGAGGGTGGAATGGGACGCCCTTAGCTGATTAATTGGAGGAACTTGGGGGTGTAGTTAGCTTCGCCACAGGGCCGTCGATGGGGGCCAGGGCATAGGGCTTGCTCTGCCAAGGGTGGGTGCCGAGGTTCATTTGATTTAGTTTTATTAGTCACCCACCTTAGGAAGGAGTATTGTATTTGTACGACTGGCAAAACCTAATGGACAACTACACACCAGGTGAATCTTTGTAAAGACTATGTAGCAAAACCTTGTCGACTCACCTTGGTAGTGTTTGAGGGTTTAATCGACCCAAGGCAAAAAGGGATCATGACTCGTGGGTAAAGCATGCAACCTCTTTAGAGTGTTAGAAACTACTATATCAGTCGTGCTCACGGTTATGAGTAGCATTGGGAGCTCCTTTGATTAGAGTTACTTTGGATACTTTTATGATGCTATCTATGGTATTTGGTATTTTCTCTTGGAGGGAGTACTTTTTCGGATAACAACTTGGGATTACTACTAAAACTTGGCTCTTTACTAGCAATAAATACTTGTCCAACTAAAATTAACTGCTCTAAGCTTAACCCCACATACAGCTAGTCCACTTTAGCCAAACAGGACATTTGTTGAGTACGTTGATGTGTACTCACCCTTGCTTAAAAACACCAAACCCCAAGTTGTCCCCATTGCAACAAATGCTCGGGAGAAGATGAAGACAACGTGGAGGACTTTTAAGAGTTTCAGGACTTCGACGAGTTCTAGATTAGATTAGTGGCAAACCCCCAGTCATCTGCCTATGAAGGCCTTAACTTACTGTGTTTCATTTGACTCATTCGACACTTTGATTATGACTTAAGTTAATGACTTTATGGATGTCTTAGATATCGTGATGTAATCAAGTACTTATTTTCGCTATTATTTTGAGCAATGTGTGATGATGTCCAACTATGAAATCGTTGTGTACATGAGTTTCTGATCCTGACACGCACATGGTTCGCATTTGATTTGCCTTCTAAAACCAGGTGTAACAACACGCAAGGAGCGAAAAGGGAGGCTGACGTGTGGAGGCTACATGTCGGCGATGAATTGCCCTGCTGGGCTGGTGTAGCGGTGTGGCCAGATTCAGCCCACGTTTTGTTTTTTTCTTCTTTTCTTTTATCCTTTCATTTTATGTTTTCTATTCCTTTTCTTTCCCTTCTAATTTCAGATTTATAAATTCGAATTCACATTCAAGTTTGGTTTTGAATTTCAACTCTAAAGTAGATGCACCAAACAAAAGAGCTCCAGCATGATATGCATAGGTTCTATGGTATTCATATTAATGTGTTTAGCCCTATGCTTCAAAATATAAGCCACATACACACATTTTATTTTATTTTGTTTTTATATAAGATATTCCTTTTGAATGTATAATTTTTATATTCGTATTTGTTTTGAAAAAGTTAGTATATATTCTTTACCATGACTTATTTTAATTCAAGTGTGTGCCTGTGTGTATAGTAAAGGGTGCTTTAAGGGAATAATTCGATAATTTGAAAATCCTTCTTCGATATGTTCCAAGTTTCAACTTAAATTTCTAGTTTTAAGATTTGGATCTAAGTTTCGAACTACCTAACTTTTAATATTGTCATTTATTTACTGTAGTGAGGCAAAACTCTATGAAATAAATCATTAAAACTCATTTTACCTCAAATCTTTTTAGGGAAATTTTTATAATTCTCAAAATAGGATTTCGGGTGTTACAATCCTATTGTCATAAATAAAATTGCCAGGGTCACTATTATTCCCAAGTGTGGGGATAAAAGCAAGATTAGAGATAAGTTCTAGAATATTATTGACCATGTGAGGTAGCTCAACGACCTTAAGATGGACAAGAATCAGAACCTGACATATGTATAGATGGCCAAACGGGCCGGCACGGTCCGATCCGGCATGACCCGTCAGGCCCGGCTAGTGAACCGTGCCGTGCCAGATAGGCCCACGTGCCGCGGTAGCGGCCCAGGCATGGCCCGTCAGCCTGATAGCCGTGTCGTGCCGGCCCGGTGGCACGTTGGCCCATCTGAGTATATTGTATAATTTAACAAAAAAATGTGTAGCTATGGAGGTTCGAACACACAACCAAGTGTATGGGAGACTTAAACACACCCATCTAACTAGTGCAGCTACAGTTTTATTGTGTTATGCGATGAATTCTTATACTTAATATATGTAAACTATTATTTTTAAAATAAAAAATGTAACAGTGTTGTGCCCGTGCAAGCACTACGGGTCGAGATGGTGGCCTAGGCACGGCACTATAGCTGTGCCGTGCCAGGCACTGGCACTATACTAGCCAGGCCGAATCGTGCCCGGGCCGTGCTTTTTTGTGTCGTGCCTGGGCTGGCTTATCGTGTTAGTGCCAAATGGCCATCTATAAGCATATGCTCCTTATATAATGGCTCTGATTAAGGCTAAAACCAGATTTGTGGGGTGATGTGAGATAGCTCACACTCCATTTAGACCTTTCAATAATGAGATTGATTTTCTCACCAGGCCTCTCATCCCTTTCCCTGATGACGAGGGAGCCCCTAGAGATGATTATGATACTAATCCTGAGAATGATCCAGCTTAGCAGATGCCACCTCCTCCTTAGCATGGGCAGTTCTGGCAGTCTGGTCCTAGATATTTTGATCCTTACTTCCAGTAAATGTAGCACGGGCTCCATACTCATATGAATGGAAGGTTTTAGGGTATGATGACACATGTGGATGGCTGATTTGATGCCATGCAAACTCACTTTAATGGCCAGTACTCTGCCTCAACACAAGGTTCAATGTCGTTGACAATCAACTTGATAGGATGCACTCCCAGTTTGATGATCTTCGCTCTCATATTTAGTATACTTTTCATGATCCCATCATGAGTAGAATGAACAACATGCAACAGAGCTTTCAAGATAATATGTGTGCTCTGTCAAGTCAGTTTGAGACTCTATCTACCAGTGATAGCATCCATACTCTTGATGAGTGGCAGTAGCAACTTCAAAATGACTTCAGCCAATTCACCTTCATCTTTGACACCTTTAGCTCACACTATTACATCATGTATTCGCGTTCTGCACCGGTTGCTCAGTGAGACCCTCCTTTATGGAAATTGATGCTAAAGGGGGAGAGAGATGAAGATGGGGATTTTACAGGGGGGTTCATGTGGATATTTGTTGCATGTGCATGTTTATTATGCCTATGTTTCATGCATTTTCTATATTGATTATGAACAAATGTTATTTGTCTGCATTCGAACTATGTACTATGTTGTTAACTTCTTATGGTTCTATTGGTTCGAAGTATATTGTGAATGGTTAATCGAGGAGTGATTACATTTGTTGCGCCCATGACTTATATTATTATACTTGTATACCTTGATAACCATGGTTGTAGGAAGATTTCCGCCAAAACTCCGATATATTATGTGTGAAATTTTCAACTAGATGTATCATGCACACATGTAGGGGGAGCTATTCCTACACTTTGAGTTTCTGTCCTGACATCTATATTTCAGATGGAACTTTAAATCAAGATAAGTCACTCAAAACTCATCTAACATAGATTTTGCTTTTGCCAGTCATTAGAAGTTTAGAGAAGAAATTGATCGGATTAGTAGGCTAGATAGTCGTATAATTAAGAGGGGTCAATGACTTTGATCGGTGTAAAACTTAGTGCCTCATAGACATATAGAGTTGCATTTGCATGAGAACTGACAGCGCTTCGTTTTTTGAGAGTTAAAATCTTTTGTAAAGCGCGTTTAAAAAATGATCGAATTCTGGGATCGGTGGACCCTCCGGGCCAGGAGGCCGAACCGTCCGTGATCTTTCCAGAAGGGTCTGCTGTCGCACATGTCTCTATGTACTTGTGTGGGCCGTTTGGATAGGGTCGAGCGGTCGGCGGACCATCCGCGAGTGCCAAAATGGATTTGGAAAGGGACTGTGTTTTTGAGCTCTTGTACTATGAACCATCCGGGGCTTTAGCCCGAATAATACTTACTCCCCGGGGCGGACCGTCCAGTCATGTTGGACGGACGGCCCGCCCATGTATTTCAACTTGGTCAGTGCTCTGACATTTCAAGTTGATAGGTCCCGGACCATCTAACTTGGGCTAGCGGACCGTCCAGGCTTGACTTTTTCTGACAACATTGACAGGTTTCAAACAGGTTTTATAGCCATTACTTGTACGGCGGACCGTCCAACCATAGGGCAGGGACCGTCCGCGTGTGCGCAGAAGTTGTGCCAGTTGCACATAACGGCTAGTATTGAGTGGTGGGCTATAAATAGAAGTAGAGATCATGTGTGGATGCTCTCTTGGCCATTCCTAGCATACATTGAGCTCATTTGTGATCCTCTAGCTCAATCTCTCGCACTTCTTGCTTGAGATTGCATTCTACTGAGTGATTGAGAGCTCATAGTGCACTTGCATCCATTGGTGATCCTTGAGGCACTAGGTGGTACACCAGGCAAGCTTCATTGGCTTGCTACTCTTGGAGGCTGCCGCCTCCTAGACGGCTCGAGTGTTGTCTCCGTCGAGCTCTCCGTGAAGGTTGTGGAGGAGCCGTAGTGTTGATTGTGAGGGGTTCACGCCCATCTTGTCGGAGCAGCAAAGGCGACGCTAGTGGAATCCACTTGGCTCAAAGATCAAGCCTTGTCTTGATAGAGGAGCAAGTGAGAGCATGAACTCCACCTCAACGTGTATTAGGGGTGATCGACAAATCACGGATACCACGGGATAAACCTCGGTGTCATTCTTTTCACTCTTTACTTATTACTTTGCAATTAGTTAGTAATTTGTGTATTGCCTATCATTTATAGTATTGACATAATTGTTCATCATAGTTTGCTTGCCTGTCATAGCTAGGAAATTTATATCTCTTGTCGTATTGATTAAATTTCTCTAGTCTCTTTGATTTTATTTAAAATAATCTATTCACCCCCTCTAGCCGGTGTCCTAGATCCTACATACCCTCATGAGAGATATTGAGGGTGTTCTAGATTCTTTTGGCGTTGTCCAAGCCACTAACTTTGTTATATTCATCCCTGCACAAAGAGGCTAAAAGCACAATAGTGGCTTAGGTATTTTTATGAATCATTTTTTGAGCATGAATGACGTTGTAATTTTCATCATCACTATCTGCACATTGCATTCCATTTTCAACTACGTCCCAAATGCTATGATGAAGTGAAAGTAAATGATTCCATATTTTATGACTCCACCATGAATAATCCTCCCCATCAAAGTGAGGAGGTTTGCCAAGAGGTATAAACAACAAATGAGCATTGACGTTGTAAGGAATGCAGGAATAATTAAAAGATGTCTTAGAATAGTTTTATTTGACCATTTTTTTTGTAGTGGATGACTCGTCGTCCTCCCTTGGTGAAGATGAAGAAGCGTCACTGTAGTAGCAGACTATCTTATTGATACACTTCTTATTCTTCGTGTTCTTCTTCTTCTTCTTGCTAGACTCGGAGTCAACGATCTCTCCCTTGGGTGTTTCGTTGGAGGGGATCTCTTTCTCCTTCTTGTCGGTCACCTTCCCCTTGCCTTTAGGATCCTTCTCTTTGGGCGGTTAGTCCTTTGATGAACAGAACGACTCCGACACCAACTAAGAGAACCCACAGAGGGGTGAATAGGTGATCCTATAAAACTTGCTCCAAACAACACAAACTTGGTCCAATAAATGGGTTAGAGTGACTTAAAACCAACTTTGGATGAAAAGCGGAGAGAAAGAAATACTCTTCACTTGACTGCTTACTTGAGATGTGTATTAAACTAGGAGCAATATGTAGGTGAAGTGTAAGCTCAAAGGAAGATAGAAATCACAGTAAAGTAAAGAGACAAGAGGCATGATAATTTTTATCCCATGGTTCGGTCAAGCGTAATATGCTTGCCTACTCTACGCTGTGGCGTCCCAATAGACGAGGGTTGCACTCAAACCCTCTCAAGTGATCCAAAGATCAAACTTGAGTATCACGGTTCTGCCTTATATCTCCCAATATATTGTTTCCGAGGAATCTCCACAAGTTGGAGTCTCTCACACCTTACACAAGTGAGCACAATCAAAACCGGAGTAAGGGAGGGAGTGAGAACACACACACAAGAGCTCAATCACAACAACACACGCACAAATGCAAAGAAGGGAGTGCAACAACAAAGCGATAGAACAGTGACTTAGAAAATGTGCTCAAATCTCTCTCAAACACTTCAAAGGCGTCGTCGTGGAGTCTCGAAGTTATAGTGTGCTATTAGAATGCTTGGTGTATTAGTAGAGGTTCATAGGGGTCTCTTTTATAGCCCCAAGGGGCCAAGAAGTCATTGCCCCTTCCTTTGGAAACTCCAGATTTGCTTCTGTTCTGTGATATCCTAGCCCAAGGCTTAATAGAATTAATAGAGTACTCATATCAATAAGGTGCATCTTCTTTTTCGGAAGCCTATTTTGAAAAACCTCCAATTTAAGTGTGCTTGGCTTGGAGCAATTTGGTATGGGTGACTGACTGGAAAGTTTTTCGCGGGTGCGCATGAGTGAGGACAAAGTGCACACAAAATACCCGTGTTGGTCTGTAGGGACAATATATGATCCAAGAGAGCTGCCAGGAGTAAGTACCATCGGTTCGGGAGTGGACGGGGTGTTACATGTTCGCGGGTGCACCGGACAATCCGGTGCACATCAGACACTTTGGCCTGCAACGGTAACAGGATCATCTAATTGGTTGCCTTCCTTTTCAGGTCGGCACCGGACTATTCGGTGACCCTCTCGACCGTTGCCATACTGACGTGGCCGACGACTATTACGGTGTCGATCGTTGGCGTGGGCTAAGAGCCGTTGGCTGCCTGGCCCACTAGACATGTCCTGTGAATTTTAGCCGGCACGCCTGAGCAAAAACCCAAGAGCAGCCAGTTGGGCAAGCTGACCAGGTGTTGGGACCATGCTTCGTTGCGCCGAAGGTATTGTAGGAGGAAGCAGCTTCGGCTGAAGTTGTCCCCAGGAGATGACCGAAGGTTCCTTTTCATGAAGCTTCGGTGTTACAAACCGACTTAAAGATAGAATGACTTTTTAGTCCATAAAGGTCCGAGTTAATGTTGTAAATTCTTATGAGGGGCATAATTGTAATTCTTCACAGGCTGTGTCCTGTGTCTATAAATAGATGAACAGTACCCCCGTACTGTTCACGCTGACTTGTACTCGTACGCGCGTCACACTTGCATTTTTGCCTTCTGTCAAGCCGAAGGTACAAATGTAATTCAACATTGTTTTTATTCTTCCATGATTATTTAATAAGAACATATAATAATGCTATGTGATTATTCATGTTATTCTCTCATGTTTCATTTGCTTCTCCTTTTATTAATAAAAAATGCAATCATGAAGGCATGACCTTCATGACCTTCGTCTGAAGATCGTTATATCCTAAGGGGAATAACGCTTCAAAGGACGAAGGATATTTATCATTAACTTCTTTCTGTGTTGCCTTGTTCTTAATTCATAGCATTTGAGAACAAGTCCCCAACATTGGCGCCCACCTCCGGTGAACTCACTTCCACTTTTTTGAGCTGATGGCTTCGTTCAACGATCAAGCTGGAGCTGCTTCGGCTCCGAAGCTGCTGTTCCCGATAACAGGCGGTTCATGTTCACAGCCAGCCAACAAGAAGCAGAAGAAGGAAGCACAGAGAAGGGTACAGCATGTTGGGGTGCAAGGACCCTTCATTAAGTCGAGATGGTCTCACATTCCTATTACCTTCTCCCAAGAGGACCTTCAACTCAAGGATTACCCACACAATGATGCTATGGTTATCTCTTGTGTGATCAAAGGGTTTCTGGTTCACAATGTCTTGGTTGATACAGGCAGTGCAGCTGATATCATATTTGCTAAGGCCTTCAGGCAAATGCAAGAGCCCGAAGACAAGATCCATGATGCTACGCACCCTCTTTGTGGCTTCGGAGGACGGCAGATTGTAGCACTTGGGAAGATTACCATGCCAGTAACCTTCGGATTTGTTAACAACACAAGGACTGAGCAAATTGTGTTTGATATTGTTGACATGGAGTATCCTTACAATGCTATCATTGGTCGCGGTACTCTCAATGCCTTCGAAGCAATTCTTCACCCAGCTTACCTCTGCATGAAGATACCTTCGGACCAAGGGCCTATTGCTATTCATGGAAGCCAGGAAGCTGCTAGAAGGGCCGAAGGAAGCTGGACTGACTCCAAAGCAATCCATAACATAGATGGAGCTGAAGCTTGTGAACAGTACAAATTCAGAAGGGAGAAAGCAGCTTCAGCAGATCAGCCGAAGCCCATGCTCTTATGTGAGGACATAGCAAAGCAGAAGGTGCTGTTGGGTTCTCAATTATCCGAAGAGCAGGAGAAAACCTTGATAAGGTTTTTGTTTAACAACAAAGATGTTTTTGCATGGTCAGCCAATGACCTCTGCGGAGTAAATCGGGATGTTATTGAACACTCGCTCAATGTTGACCCATCCTTCAGACCCCGAAAGCAGAGGCTTCGGAAAATGTCTGATGACAAGGCCGAAGGGGCTCGCAATGAAGTAAAAAGACTCCTCAGTGCAGGAGTTATCAGAGAAGTAAAGTACCCAGAATGGCTAGCTAACACTGTTATGGTAAAGAAGGCCAACGGCAAGTGGAGAATGTGTATCGATTTTACAGATCTCAACAAGGCTTGTCCGAAGGACGAATTCCCATTGCCAAGGATAGACTCTTTAGTTGATGCAGCAGCTTCTTCAGAGCTCATGAGTCAGCTAGATTGTTACTCAGGCTATCACCAAATCTGGATGAAGAAGGAAGATGAGCCGAAGACTAGCTTCATAACCCCAAGTGGCACATATTGCTATCTTCGGATGCCTGAGGGGCTCAAAAACGCTGGAGGAAGTTTCAGCAGGATGACGACGAAGGTCCTCCAGTCTCAGATAGGCAGAAATGTGCTAACTTATGTTGATGACATCATTGTAAAAAGCACGAAGCAGGAAAATCATATTGCTGATTTGCAGGAGACCTTCGCCAGTTTCAGACAAGCTGGTTTGAAGCTGAATCCAGAAAAATGTGTCTTCGGAGTAAAGAAGGGGAAATTTCTTGGATGTTTGGTTTCAACAAAGGGAATTGAAGCTAATCCAAATAAAATTGAAGCTATACTTCGAATGGAGCCACCAACTACAAGAAAGGGGGCCCAAAGATTGACAGGGAGGCTGGCATCTCTCAATAGATTCATATCCAGATCAGCAGAAAGAAATTTACCATTTTTCGAGGTGCTGAAGTCAGCTGAAGTCTTTCAATGGGGACCGAGCCAACAAAAAGCCTTCGAAGAGCTGAAGCAATATTTGATAGATCTAACAACATTAACTCCACCAACGCCAGGGGCTCCTTTGTTGTTATATGTGGCAGCTTCACACTCGGCAGTAAGTGCAGCACTTGTCCAGGAGAAGCTTGTTGGCCAGGTCAAGAAGCAGGTTCCAGTGTATTTTGTATCTGAAGTCCTTAGTGTATCAAAGAAAAACTATACAGAACTGGAGAAGGTATTATATGCCGTTTTGATGGCATCCAGGAAGCTTCGGCATTATTTTCAAGCATACAATATTGTTGTTCCTTCTTCGCAGCCGTTGAAGGATATTATGAGAAATAGAGAAGCTACTGGACGGATTGGAAAATGGGCTGCAGAGCTTAATGAATTTTGCATTGATTATGTGCATAGATCCTCGATCCAGTCTCAAGCGTTGGCAGATTTCATTGCCGATTGGACGCCAGGGGCTCAGGATGAAGAAGCAAATAAAGATGCCGAAGTGTGGACAGTGTTTTGTGATGGCTCTTGGGGAACCTTCGGAGCAGGTGCAGCCGCTGTGTTGGTCTCACCATCCAAGGTTAAAACTTGTTATGCGGCAAGACTTGATTTCAGCTGTACAAACAATATTACTGAGTACGAAGCCCTGCTCCTGGGCCTTCGGAAATTAAAGGCAATGGGAATCAGAAGGGCGATTCTTAAAACTGATTCCCAGGTTGTTTCGGGTCACATCGACAAAAGTTGCAAGGCTAAAGATCCGAAGCTTGAAAAATATCTAGACACGGTCCGAAGAATCGAAGCTTCCTTCGAAGGATTTTCTGTCAAAAATATCCCTCGAGGACAAAATGAGCATGCTGATTTGCTAGCCAAGTCAGCAGCACAGGGGCTGCCGTTACCTTCGGATGTGTTCTTCGAAACAATAAAGGCACCTTCAGTGGAGCTCCTTGAAAGAGCAGTCCTCAACATATCTCCTGTTTATAGCGAAGATTGGAGAACTGAGATCATCTCTTACCTTCAGGGTAAGTTCCTTTCAGATGACGAAGCTTATAACAGGAGAATAGAGGCAAGAGCTCGTCCATATGTCATGATAGAAGGGGAGTTGTACAAGCATGGAGTTTGTGCTCCGCTACTCAAGTGTTTATCTAGAACCGAAGGTATAGAGTTGATGAAAGAGATACATGCAGGCCTGTGTGGATCCCACATTGGATCTAGGCCGTTACTTGGAAAAGTCTTCCGCCAAGGGTTTTATTGGCCGAAGGCAGCTTCGGATGCAGCGGAGTTAGTTCAAAAGTGCGAAGGCTGTCAGAAATGTGCAAGAGATCAAAAACAGCCTTCGTCTTTAACACAGCTCATACAGCCCATTTGGCCATTGCAAAGGTGGGGCCTTGACTTGTTAGGTCCATTACCACCGGCTCAAGGGAATTTAAGATATGTTATAGTAGCTGTGGAGTATTTTTCTAAATGGATTGAGGCAAAGCCATTAGCCACAATAACTTCGGCCACTGTCCAAAAGTTTTTCTGGCAGAATATTGCTGTCGCTTCGGGGTACCGAAGGCCATCACTGTAGATAATGGAACGCAGTTCGACTCCGAAGCTTTCAGAAATTTCTGTGATCAAATTGGTACGAAGATCCATTTTGCATCAGTCAGGCATCCAGAGTCAAATGGGCTCGTTGAAAGAGCCAACGGCATTATAATGACAGGAATAATGAAGTTAATCTTCAATCAACCCAGGGGAAAGTGGCCAGATCAGTTAACCAAAGTGGTGTGGAGCCACAATACAACAACATCAAGGTCTATAGGCTTTACTCCATTCAAGTTATTATTCGGTGACGAAGCAATAACTCCGGAAGAAGCTAAAGCTGGATCAATAAGAGTAGTAGCTTCGGCAGAATCAGGTCCTGAAGATGCTTGTCTTGTGGAAAAAGATGCTTTAGAAGGGATCAGGCTTCAAGCTGTGGAGAATATCAATAAATACCAAGCTGAAACAGTCAAATGGCGAGATAGAAAGGTCCGGCTAAAAAGTATTGAGCCGGGACACTTGGTGCTTCGGAGAGTGGCCAACCCAGACACAGTGGGTAAGTTACAGTTGAAATGGGAAGGACCTTTCTTAGTAGCATCTTCGTCAAGACCTGGTTCATACAGATTGAAGGACATGGACGGCAACGATATTCCAAGATCTTGGAATGCGGATGAGCTTCGGCGATATTATGTGTAATATGATGTAACTTTTCTTATGTTTTTTTTCTTTTTCATGGCACCCTTTTCCTTTCTAAAGGGGGAGAAAGGTTTTTAATGGGGCCATCATATGTAATTTCCTTTTTAGTTCTATAAGAGCAAAATCCCCCAAAGAATGTAAATGTAAAAGCTGAGAACTCACCATCGAGTGCCGAAACTGAAAAAGCGAACAAGCTCCAAAGACGTTCCTAAGGGAATGCAGAGCTTACAGCGAAAAGTCAACGCTGATTCCGCCGAAAGTAAAAGGCGAAGAAGCTCCAAAGTCGTTCCTAAGGGAATGCAGAGCTTACAGCGAAAAGTCAACGCTGATTCCGCCGAAAGTAAAAGGCGAAGAAGCTCCAAAGTCGTTCCTAAGGGAATGCAGAGCTGATGTGTGGTTGTTTCTAAGGAAATAATGGCTGAGGGTATGGCTTCGGATATGTGATTTGGACATTCATTCGCACATCACATTACATCATAGCATTTGCATTCATAAGCATTCATTCAGGCATATATAGGATAATCATCATCATGGCATAAGTGGTTGTTTCGGCAAAAAGAAGAAGCAGTCTTTTATGCTTTGTTGTGTACAAAAAAGAAAAAGTTTTGGCAAAAAGAAGAAGCGGTCTTTTATGCTTCGTTGTGTACGAAAAGAAGGGAAGGTGTTTTTTTTGCCTCTGGCTCAAAATACTAATTTCGTCCACATCAAAGCGTTTCAATGGAAGGGTAAGAATATATTACAAGGTATGTACAAAGTTCATTAAGAACAGTTTAGCTGTATTTACAAGTTATTACAAAAGTCTCTTAAGTTTTTTCTACAATGTACTCCTACTGATCTTCACCAGGCTCAAGCTTCGGCGGTATATTTTCTAGGCATCGCTATCAGCTTCGTCATCCTACATGAATCAAGGTATTGCAAGTAAAAATCAAGTCTGAAGGAGAAGGTAAGCACAAGGTATGATTTCTTACTGGTTCAAGGTGACTTCGAGCTTCGTCTCCAGCCTTCTCTCGCCCGCCTTTTGTCCATATCATTTTTATAAATCTGTTTGAAATGCTTCGGGCGAGGTCAGGAATATCGTCTAGAATTGATGGAGACAGAGTAAAATTGGGCCTGTTGACGATTTTTCCATGATCACAGCCGGCCTTCAGGAACGCTGCAGCAGTGCCCCGAGAAGCTACCCAGGCACAGAAGTCACCGTGCCCGGCTATAACTTCGTCAAGCTCATCAATTTTAGCTTCAATATGTTCGAAGGTTCTTGGCAAATTTTCAGCTGAAGGGATGAACTTTCCACTGCTGGCTCCAACTGAATAAAAGATCTTTTTTAATTGTTGAATACAGTTGTTACTAAATTTCAAACATTTGTCTTGAAGGCTTGTTAATGATTTCTTCAAATCTGAGCTGGTTTGGACTTCGGCCTCAAGTTTTGAATTAAGCTCTAGCTTCTCTTGTTCAAATTGTTTTGATTGGCAGAGAAGCTTCGAATTCAATTCTGCTACTTTAGCTTCAGTTTCTGCCAATAAGCCTTCAGTTGTTTGGAGTTCGAAGTCTTTCTTTTCAATAATAGCTGATTGCTCTTTTATCTTGCTCTCTAGATTTTCAATTATAGCTTCGTGTTTCTTATCCTCTAGATCTTGTTGCATCTTCAAAGCTTTGCTCAGTAGCATGCTCTGCACATAAACAACCTTCGTCAGGAGCACTCTCATTATTAAAAACAATAAAACTCAGCGAAAAGTTGTTTACCTTGAAATTGGAGTAAAATAAGCTACCAACGATATGTTGTCGTCGGTAGCGGCTGATATCCGTTTCTAGCTTCGGAAAACCGATACTCTTTGATAGAGTACCGATGACCTTAGCACCAGTTTGATCTCGGATGCAGCCTAATTTTTCATCGTTAACACCTCCAAAAAGAAGAGCTCCTGGCTTATATCCGCAAGATTTGGCATATTCTTTAAGCTCTTCTATTTCGGCCTTCGACAGTTCTTGTCCAACTAAATTTTGAAATATGAAGGCTTCGTCCTCCGAAGTATCTTCGGCTATTTCCTTTTCCTTCTCAGGCACTGTGGCCATGGTTTCTTCGGCAGCGGTGGTGGCTTCTTCTGCGGCCATATCTAGCAGTATTTTGTTGATGTCTTCAATCGTAGTTTCCAAGTTCAAATCTTCGGCCGAAGCGGCTTCGGTAGCCGTGACCTCCGAAGGTGCGGCTTCGACATTTGTTGTGCCCTCAACCGCTGGCGCTTTCCGAGTTGAAGCCCTCGGTGGCGTCTTGTCGATAACTTCGGTCACTGCGATAATTCTTTGTCTTTTTGTTTTGGTTATCTTCTTCGTTTTTTCCGGCTCCTCCACCTTTCGAAAAAGCTTCGTCAGTTGAGGCCCTAATGGACTTAGCTTCGCGGGCAGGGGTTCAGTCATTACCTTTAAGATTTCCTCCACATCGGTGGTAGAGGGCGATGCAGGAGTCCTCTCTTCATCGGATAATTTTCGCTTCGGAGATGATATTCTTCTTTTCTTTGGAATATTCTTCTTTTTTGATGGTTCTTCCTCATCCTTGTTCAAAGTTTCGGCCACCCTTTTCCTTTTTTGCCCCTCAGCACCCTTATTTAGCTGTTCATAATCAGGGTACTCAAAACCCAGGGCATCAAGCACTCGGTTCAGCCTTCGCTTCGGACGGGTGCCGAAGGCCGCGGTCATCAATTGATCCTCTTTTTTCGAATAATTCCCAAGAATTTCATTGCACATTACTTCAACTGTGTCCAGCCACTCTTGGCAAGGTTTTTTAAAGTATTTCTTGAACTTGAAATGGTAAGGAAGCCGGACAAGTTCTCTTCCTTCTTCTCCCCCTCTAGCTTCGGCATTTCCCATTCTTTTAGAGTGGGGAAAACCCTGAAGGCCAAGAACTCTTGAACCAGGTCCCTGGTACTGATATGCTCTGAAATAATTTTAAACTCACCCAGTGCAGCCCAGGTGGGACCTTCTAATGTCATGTGACACCGCGGTCTTGTTTCTCCGAAGATCAATTCAAGTGGGCTTTGCACCAACTTCTCTTTGTCTTCGTCAACTTTCACATAAAACCACTCTGACTTCCAGCCTGCCGGCCATTTGCTTCGGTAGCTAATAACAGGAAACTTTGTGGTTTTCCGGTAGGCAAAATTGTAGCAACCAAAGTTATCATGTAATCCATCTTTTCTGGCTTTCGTCTGGTAATGCAGCTCATGGACTCGACAAAAGCTGTCGGCAAACGGCTCCACCGCCTGGCTTCGGAGGGCCCAGATATAGACACTAAGCCTAACGATAGCGTTAGGAGTCAACTGATGAAAGTAGATTCCAAACTTCTTCAATACATCTGCAATAATCCCATGGAGGGGGAATCTCAACCCAGCCTTTAGAAAGCTCTTGAAAATGACTATCTCATCCTTCTCTGGCTTCGGGGTAGTTTCTTCTCCCCCGAAGCGAAGTAGCTTCTTCTGACTTTCACTGAAATAACCTGATTTTACCATCTTGGAGAGATCAGCCTTCGAAACGGTCGACTTTCCGAAGTCCAAGTGGCTGGGCTTACTTGGCATGGCAATGCGATAATCATCTTCGGGATCAGTTTCTTCAATGTTCTCCTCTTCTGCTTCGGCAGTTGCTTGTTCTGCTTCAACGGTGGGAATTTCTTCCGCAGTTACCAGTCCGGATCGTTGCATTGCTTCGGAGATGGGAACAGTCCCCGAACCTTCAGCTTCGTCTCCTTCACGCTCAACCCTGGCGGTAGATCGCACTCTGGCCATTAATTCTGAGTCTGTGGAAATTGAATACTTTTTTACTTTTTTCTCCCGAAGCCTTTCCTTCTGACGAAGCAGATTTCGAATTGGAGCTTCGTTCGATTCCGAGAGTCAGGCTTCGGCTATGGTTGAAAATTTTGGCAGCAAAACAGTGCAAATAGCAATGAATGCTGTGGTAACTTCACACCTACCCGTCTGTTTTTATAGTGCTGCAGGTAAGAAGGCGAAACGCCAGGATTTTTACACCGGGCGGACAGTCACTTGCACTCACTGCGCGGTGGACCGCAAAGACCAAACAGTAACTCTGCAAGGTGGGCCCGACACGCGCTCGGAAACTGAATCGTTTCTCGACAACGAGCTCAGGGAAGGTTTTTTTTTGACCTTCGGCTTCCCGAAGCTTAAGAGGTTTTTTCACGGATCAAGCTCGTTACGAAAAACGATCTAGCGCCGCGAAAGGGGCTACTGTTGGGACCATGCTTCGTTGCGCCGAAGGTATTGTAGGAGGAAGCAGCTTCGGCTGAAGTTGTCCCCAAGAGATGACCGAAGGTTCCTTTTCATGAAGCTTCGGTGTTACAAACCGACTTAAAGATAGAATGACTTTTTAGTCCATAAAGGTCCGAGTTAATGTTGTAAATTCTTATGAGGGGCATAATTGTAATTCTTCACAGGCTGTGTCCTGTGTCTATAAATAGATGAACAGTACCCTCGTACTGTTCACGCTGACTTGTACTCGTACGCGCGTCACACTTGCATTTTTGCCTTCTGTCAAGCCGAAGGTACAAATGTAATTCAACATTGTTTTTATTCTTCCATGATTATTTAATAAGAACATATAATAATGCTATGTGATTATTCATGTTATTCTCTCATGTTTCATTTGCTTCTCCTTTTATCAATAAAAAATGCAATCATGAAGGCATGACCTTCATGACCTTCGTCTGAAGATCGTTATATCCTAAGGGGAATAACGCTTCGAAGGACGAAGGATATTTATCATTAACTTCTTTCTGTGTTGCCTTGTTCTTAATTCATAGCATTTGAGAACAAGTCCCCAACACCAGGCCACCACCAGACATGTATGATGCACACCGGACTGTCTGCGATGCCCAATCTGCCCCAACTTTGGTTCTTTTGAGCCAAACTTCTTCACTTCTCTTTGACTCTTTTTGTGATGATTCCTAGCACTTAAACAGCTATAGTTAGCAACAAAAAAATAATTGACTAAGAGCTAGAATAATACCTTTATCACTTGATTTCATAATGGTTTGCAATATGCTCAAACTAAGTCCAAATGCCACTTTACTTGCACAAAGAAGTTAGTAGCCAAACAAAGGCGTAAGAAACATTGACTTCACATCTTCAATTGCTTGATCTAACTCATGCTCGTATGAAGAATGTTAGTCTATAGTGGTGTTTTGGTTAGCTAATCACCAAAACAACTTAGAAATGGCCCAAGGGTGCCGACTTATCATTGGATTTGGAACCCAGGAGCTCACCATGTGCCTGCCGTTAGGAGTCGCAGACCGGAGGTCGTAGGCCACCGAGAGTCACACCGTAGGCCTTGCGGGAGGGGTGCAGGGATGGTTGGGTGGGAGTCCTCATAACGACAAGTGCGGCTGGGTGGGAAGTTGGGAGCTGGATGGGAATCCCGAGTCCTGACGAGTGCGGGTGTGCGGATGGGTGAGAGGCTGGGAGCTGGGTGGGAGGGAGTGAACCCCTATTTTTATATATTTTCTAAGATATATCCACATATCAGATTCATGGAGCGGGTTTATCGGATATGCAGGTGTGAATACTATTTTTTCTTGCCACTAAAAAAAATATCCTCTAGGTCTATTATTATATCCTTATCCATGTCCGGGGATATAAAATTACCCGTATCCGTATCCATTAGGTTTATTATCCGCAAACACACAGATATTTCATGCCAATTGCCATATCTAACTGTATCTAAAGTATTAAAAGGCGCTCGGGTTTCGAACGCTGTCCGCGTTTCACGCGCTTTGGCGATCGCTCATGCCGACGTGTGCCCGCCAGCCTCGGACCCGAAAATTTGGTTCAATTGGACTCTGAGTCTCTGAGCAGTCCACGCCCTCGACGCCTCGACGTCGTGTCACTGCATCCACCGTCCACTCCTGACCTCACCGCCAGTCGTGGTTTTTATCGATGCGCTCGCAGGACGCGACCCTCCTCTCAGCGGCAGCCTGCCACGCGCCGTCACGTTCTCCTGTGCAGGCCGTCATTCCCGCGTCTTCACCGCATCTGCCCCCACGTGTGATGCCCTCCATGCCGCTGCCCTCTCTCACTCCCACCCATGGCTGCGAACAGAGAGGATTCTCGGGGCCCTCTCCTTGGAATGCGAGACGACAGAACGGCCTGGTGAGACCAGGACGATGACCCTCCGTGAGGCCGTCGGATCAAGCCTCCCTTGGACGACGTTGTCCATACTCCATCATCGCAGCGCTCCTTGCCCTAGCAGGCGTCGTCTTCCTGAGCTCCGGCGCTGACGCTGGCCGTCACAGTCTCAGCGTCTCCCGCACCGCGGAGCCAGCACGAGGTGGAGTCCGTTGTGGGTGCGGTGGCAGCGGACGACATGCAGTGCTCGGAGGTGGGTGTCATGGCACTGCGCGCGGGCAGCTACGTGGTCGCAGTCTGCCTTGGGTCCTGCACCCCATGTACAGCAGCGTCGGCGGATCAACCAACCACATGTTGCATCTTTTATCGGCTAGCATCGATCTTATAGTATGGTTCGTCAGCCATGCACATCTGATCGGTCACAAATGTCATGTCGGCAAGGCCCATATGAGCGGAGAAGTCAGGTCAGTGTGAAAAATTATTTGATGACATTAGTATTCATGGTGAATAGAGAGAGATAGGTTACTAGCACTGTTTCTCTCCGTAGTTTGGGGATAAAAAACTGTTCACTATTTAACATGTGAGAGATGAGCTTAACCAATTATTGGATGATGATGACCTCGCTGATCTTTATATGTCTAGAAAGTTGGCTGGGGTATCTTCCCTGTCAGGCTTGTTCGTTTGTGTCTGGATTGAAGACCCCCTTCGATCAAGACGTAACTGATAGTACGACCATTAGGGTAGCTATACCAATGAAAGCCACAATTTTCATGACATACATGATGGTAGATGGGTGGGCTGTTATTGCTAACGAGATCCTTCAAGTGAAGGATATGGTGATATAGCATCTGAGTAACATGTTTATCGTGAAGGAGAGGAACATGGAGAGGGCGATGGATGCACAAACATATGAATCATATGAATGATTGCTACGTCAGGCGCTATACACTGTTATTTTAGTGCGCATATATATGTGCCTGGGTTATACTTTTATTGCACTTTTGTTTGTGGTTATGTGCCCGAGTTATGCTTTTATTGCACTTTTGTTTGTGGTCTGCTTGCTACATCATATGAAGGTTTTTCTGCAATTCCAATCTGATAAGCATGGTTATGTTCACTCTCTTTCTATGTGTTTGGTTTAATCATTGTATTTGAATATGTCATGGACAATTATTATCTTCTGGTTTTCTCTTGAGATGGATAGGGCGCCCGAAGGGGCGCCCTTGATCTAGTGTTCTACAATGATGCGCCTGTAAGGACGCCTCATGCTCTAGTTACGAGTATTATTGTAGAAAAATCATTTCGTATAAGTAAAATAACTCTTATCTTAAAGCCATTAAGCTATAACTCTAGACCCTCGGTCCCCCATTGGGCCATAAGTTCATCCACCCTAAACCCTCGGCCCACGTCCCTACCGGCCGCTCTCTTTCGGCGCTCTCCCGGCTCCCGCTGTCCCGCATGAAACAACACTGCTCCCTCCCCCGGCGGATTGGCCCATCTAAGTACATTAAGCCCATTAGCCCAATAGGTCATATTTCTTTAATACGCTCTCCCACACCCAGCCTGGCATCCTCCCTCTCCACGCCACACGCACGGCTCCATCCTTCTGTCCACGCTCGCGCCGCCAGGGCGCTCGAGCTCGCCGTCGTCATCTCGTCCGGCCGCCGCCTCGCAGCTTCGCCCGCGGCTCTGGTCCGCGCGCCGCCAAGGCCCAGCCCCAAGCTGCCAGCGGCCCCCGGCGTTGCTCGCCGCTCACTGCGCGCCGTCTCGCGCTCTCGCGCCCTCGCCCAGTCCTGCTCTCCCTTCGTCGCTCCGCGGCTCCGCCGGCGTCTGGGCATCCGGCCTCCGGGCTTTGGTGGCGCCCCCCACCGGCCACCGGCCCACCCCAGCGGGCAGCGGCCACTGCAACTCTGCGGCTCTGCCAGGAACAGGGAGGAGCAGTGGCGATTCTGCCAGGGACAGGGAGGAGCAGTGGCAGGCAACGTCCTTCCTTTTGTTTGACCCGGGGCTTCGGAATTATCTGGATCCGCTACTGCCCCCAGCGTTCGGACTCCCGGGTCGCAGGCAGCCACGTCTCGTCCTGGCTCTGGGGTCTGGGCTCGCCGCGCTACCGTCTCGGCCATTCGCTCCGGCGTCCGTCTTCAATAGATTTGTCCTACTCGTGACCACGAGAATCCGGCGAGGAGGGAGACCGCTCGTGCGGAGTCTATAATGGCTGACGGGCAGCATATTCAGGTTGGTGTCTGGTTCCCCCAGCTGTGAACCTCGTGTTTTTAATAACCTCCTGGTTGTTCTCCTAGTATGTTGTTGTATTCTGTTTAGCTGAGTAAGTTTTCGTCCATCATCCACTTGGCACTAGCTCTATAATTTAGTGAGCAGTAGCAGGTAGAAAACTTTGTCAAATGAACGTGCTCGGCAATACAAACACCTATTAACTGTCAGGTTCTTAATTCATATGTAACTTGACAATTGACAAATAAACTTTACGTGATGCATTGCTCTGAAGTTATACTCCACACCAGGTGACTGAAATCTTATATCAACAAGCTACCAAAATTTTACCAAAAAATATACTAGAAATTGAGACTGGGTTGGGGATTTGGGGTTAAGGCCATCTCCAGCAGACCGTGTAAACAGTTGTGCAAAGTACTGTTTTGTCATGTAGATTGCACTGTTTACAGAGTGAAGTTTGAAATAGAAGTGAGATAAGGAATAGGATAGCGAGTCTGGAGATAGTCTATTTACCTGTTCTGGCAGCTGTAGAGGGAGATCCGGGAATGTGTTCTGGCAGTGAGTGGTGGGTAGGAAGATTTGAAGTGCCGCCTGCCAAAATTGTAGAGGCTGGCCGGTGGGCATGGAGGTGGCAGGTGGACGGCGGGGAGGTTTGGGCCACTGGACTTGAAGAACATTTCTGAGCAGTTGGAGAGGACATAGGAAGCATGCACGGAGGAGGAAGGCGCTGGAGCCTGGTGGGAGGTAGTGGAGCGATAGTAGGCGGGGAGCGTCTGCATGTGGTGCACCAGTGTTGTGTTGAATGGTAAGCAGATAAGAAGAGGAAAAGAAGGCACATGATCTGGACCATTAGAGTTGGATTGGGCAAACCAAATTTCAGTCAGCCGTTATGCAGATAGACCCATATGTTCTCCACTGTATATGATGTGTAGGCTTGTAGTGATCTTGTCGTCTTACCCTGTGTTACATTCACATTGCAGTTTGCTTAAATAAACTGTAGAAACTTCAACGAGCAACAAAAGATCTATTCTTAACACTTAAGTGTTTGTTCTGTCCATTGATATCAAGTCGTCCGACTAATCGTGATTATTCGCGATTAGTCGGGCTAGTTGGTTGTGGTGATGCGACTAGGGAGTCCGACTCGATCAGGTCGACTAATCGTCCGACTAGTCGTCGATTAAACACGATTAGTCGTCCAGTTTGGGTGGGAACGATTAGTTGGTTTTGGCCTGTTTTGGATGTGGACTGGATGGCTAGTAATAAGGCCCATTAGTGTAATACCTTAGGGTTTTAGCTAAATAAGGGCCACTAGTGCTACTGCTTTTCAATTGGATGAGGATCTGTTACTTTAGGTCAATAGTAAGTTTGTACTTGCCTACTTGGCTTTTATATAGTAACTAGTAAGTCTGCAACTCTGCATCATATGAACTAGTGAGTTAGTGAGTAGTGACTGATGTTCAGTTCATGTTGTGAATCTGAATTCTGAAATGTGAGTCTGTGACAGTTCCAGTATCCATATTTGCTATGTTCGGTAATTGGTATTGCCTCCTATATGCTATATTGCTATATATAATTTAGTTAGTGACTGATGTTCATGTTCTGAAATCTGAATTGTCCACCGTCCAGTTTCAGTATTCATATTTTTTATGTTTGGTATTGCCTCCTATATGCTATATTGCTATATATATATCAATATTATATATACTATATAGGTCCTGTTCCTGTAAATATGCATAAGGGCTGTAGGGACGACCAGGTCGACTAGGACTCGATTAGTCGACCTAATCGTCGTCCTAATCGTGATTAGTCGCCTGGTCGCCCAGGTGTATCGACTAGTTAATTTCATATTTAAGTTCTTTGCAGATTGCTGTTAAACCTCAGGACCTAGTGCTATTAGTTTCAGTTTCCTGTTCGCAGAATGCCACTGCTCTTCCTTTTGTGCTTTACTTCCTTCAAGAAAATGTATTTTCATTGTTTGTATCATTATAATTGAAACTCTTTTAAAGTTATCTGCAAACTACTAGTTTCAGTTTCTGTAGACTTCGGATGCCACATTATGGTCTTCTGCACTCTTGCGGCTTATACTTTCCTACTAGTAGTTCACTGGCTGATGCTACGTTATTTACTTATTGAGCAGGCAGCATCAGAGGAAGTGGGTTCAATCCACTTCAGCTTCTATAGTGATGATGAAATTAAGAGGATCAGCATTAAAAAGATCACCAAGTCGGAGCGCCTTGATGCCAAAAACCTTCCTGTGCCAGGTGGATTACTGGACCCTGCAATGGGACCTATCAATGATATTGATACGTGAGTTCCTTGTCCCACTTTTGAAATCCTGCTTCTGGACTTGGCATCTTAGATATGGTCCGGAGTACTTGAGATCAGTTTATAAGGAAGTGACATTGTATTTTCTTATGTTCTAATACCAATTTCTATATTTCACCCCAAGGAAAATCATGTAGCTTTGCCTCAGTATATATAAAATGTATCAGTATCTTAGATGCTGAGTACCATTTGTATCATATCTTTAGTTGCTGTCTTATAAGATTATGATATGGTTGGATTGGGTTAAGCCAAACACAACCAGATGTGCTCTCCACTTCTCGCTGGTGAAGCAAACTGGCACCTTAAAGTTGATGACATACATTGGCTTAATAATTGATATACACCATTTTTTAGATGCACCGAGTAGTTTCATTAGTTCTTATTTAAACTATGTGAGTTGTTTTATTCTTAGTTGATGATTGGTCGAGCAAATTCATGAGATGTAGCTGTTAGGATACCCATTAGGGTTTAGGGTTTTCCCTGTGTAATTACCCTCTCGCCACCTTGTAATGGGCCTGACCCAACTATCCCATGTCTATTAATACAATACCCAACCCCACTCCAGGGTTAGGGTTTCCCACAGTAGCAAGCATGTATATATGTTTTTTTTGCATCCAGCGGTGGGGAGAACATACTCTATGTTGTGGAATACTTATTTGATACAAGCGAACCTTGTGGGTGTGCCCCCGTGGATATTTGCATATGGGTGTTAAAAATACATTTCTCTAGTTTCTGACCATGTCCAAATTTTAATGGTCAGCTGCAAGAGTTGTGGTCAGCATTCTGTTCGTTGCCCTGGTCACTTCGGTCATATTGAGTTGGCAAAACCATTGTTCAATCCTTTGCTGTTTATGAGTCTGAAAAACCTTCTCCATGTCACGTGTTTCCATTGTCACAAGTTCCGCTTGAACAAGGAACAGGTGAGTTCATTTTCATCTTGCTACTTAGGTTTTCATTTTGGGCTAAGTTTTTGCATGCCACTGCACAATCTTATTGTGATTTCACTTTCTTAGGTTGACAGATATGTGAACGAACTTGAACTTTTAGTAAAGGGTGATATTGTCTGTGCTAAAAATTTGGAAGACTCAGTAGAAGAAGCATATCTTTCCAAGGAAGATGAAAACATGAACAAGACAACTTCAGGTGATAACTCATCTTCTGTGAAAGACAAGAAAACCTGGACATCTATCCAATTGAAAGAGGTTTTGTCTATTTTTTCCAAGATAATGAAAAAGAGACAGAAGAAGTGTGCAAAATGTGACATGAAGAGCCCAACAATCTCAAGTCCTATATTTGGTTGGCTGGTCAAGGTATACATGATTTTAGCAATATTTGGTTAGTGCTTAGTGGCTACTTCTAAATTCTGTGACATATTCCAAATTAGACTTATTTAGTTTTGTTTGATATTTGCTTAATCTACATGTTTCTGATTAATTTGGGGCAGATACGGATCAGCTATCCGACTCTTTACAAAATTTAGACTACTGTTTCAATCTTGTTAAACTGAACCATTCAGAGGTTGTTTAGCAATTAAAGGGCGTACCCAGTGCCGTAGGCTTCCCGCACTGTGCGGGGTCTGGGAAGCCTATGGCACTGGGTACGCCTTTTAATTGCTTACATAGCTAAAATTCTTTTTGCGTATGATCATTGGTACATGATAACAGTTTCTGAGAATACGAAGCCAGACGTGTTGGTTTTAAAACCTGTATAATTAAAACTTTAGAGTATTTGAACATTAGTCTCTACTATATTTAATTGTCAATTTCTTCGTGCGTCTCAACTCCTACGTGCGTCGCTGCTTCTCTACAGATTCCGGCACGCGCAGTCAGAAAAATAAGCGTCAGTGGGGTATCGATCCCTACTCCCTCTACTCCTTTAGGGCTAGTTTGGGAACTCCATTTTCCCATAGGATTTTTATTTTCCCAAGAGAAAATGAACTAATTTCCCTTGGGAAAATGGAAATCCCTTGGGAAAATGTGGTTCCCAAACTAGCCTTTAGGATGTAGACTGTAGACAGAAGGCTTTTACCACTGAACTGTATGCCCGTGTGCGGTATAAATAGGAGTTACATATATATGTATGCATATATATTAATAATTTGAAAATAAAAATATAATTATGTTTGAATAAATATCTCATTTAAGTAAGGCCTATTTATATGACATGTAGAAACCGTAGCAATGTACGGACAGCTAACTAGTATATATAGAAGTATGTAGACACACATGACACATGCATATAAAGTTATTGGATTTTCCATTGCAAGTATTTGTGTAAGCCCTTCTCATAAAAATTAAGATTCCATCCTATAATTCCATGTGTTGTCATACACCACTAATGCCTCACTGGCATGTAAACCAAGCCCCACATGTCAAACACACAATTAGTGTTATATTGTGCGTTGTGTAGTTATTCAGTGGCATATCATGGATTCTCACGATGCCATAACTGTTGCAAGTACTCACATGAAATCCCCTAGTACTCCTAGATAGTATACAACTATACATGGAGAAAGGACTACATTAGCTATATCTATTTTGTGTTGGGCATGCTTAAATTTAATCTTCATTTCATATTGTCAATTCAAATTCTTAATGGGGAATCATCTGCTGTATCTTAATTCTTCATTGCATGCCAATTTCATCTTCCGATTTGTAGGACACAAAGGCTTCTGCTGTAAGAACAAATGCAATTGCTGATTTTAAACTCAAGGGAGATGGTGATATTCACAACTCAGGGGAAACAGGGGTTTCTGGTCTTGAGGAAGAGTCATCTTCACCTGGAATGGTGTCCAAAGGCTCAATCAATGAAGTTAGAGGTCTTGCTGATGATACAATTAAAGAATTGGTAGCATCATCAGGAAAAAAGCATCTATTGCCTACAGAGGTATGTTTTGTTGCTTCTTGAGTTTTAAAGGGAAATGAAAGCTTTGGAAGAAGATCAAAGCATTTTATTACCAATTTCTTCAGGTTGAATCTATTCTCAAGGACTTGTGGAAAAATGAAGCTAGGTTCTGCATGTTACTTTGTGATTTCCAGAAGAATATGTCAAGTGAACCAGAAAAGAGAAGGGGCTATGAAATGTTCTTCTTGAGTAGTCTCCTTGTGGCACCAAATAGATTCCGCCCATCAACTAGCTCTAGTCTTGGAGTAAGTATCTCAGCCATCTAACCAACTGAATCTTGTTCTAAAGCTGACCACTTTAGTATTTTGCTGTTGTAGATTATGGAACATCCTCAAAGTGTTCTGCTAAGTAAAGTGCAAGAAGCCAATCTTGCGCTACAACATAACAATGCATGTTCAAACCATATGGATGTTCTTCAAAGATGGATGGATCTACAACGGAGTGTAAATGTGCTATATGATAGTAGCAAGGGCCTTGGTAAGATTGTCTCCAACAGCGTCCCCCCCTAAATCCACCCTTTATATCCATCCTTTACAATCTCCTCTGAAAGATCCTCTCCTCTATTTCTCCTTCCTCTCCAGCAGCGTCCTCTATATATCGTCCTCTATATTAATTTTTGTATGTATGTATTTATCATACTCTCAAATGTGTTTTACAAATTTTAGTTTTGCTAAATCTGTAGCTGAGTTGGTTAAGTGGTTCAAGTAGCACTCCTCAGGTCCTTGGTTCGATTCCCCATAGGAGCGAATTTGAGGTTATGGTTAAAAAAAATCCTCTCACTTGTTCCACGCCAAAGCACAGGTTTAAGGCTCGATCCTGACTGCAGTCATTCTCACATGGACTACGATGCCGCTGTGTATGGGTAGGGCAGGGGTTCAGGGGTTTTCTCAACCTGCGTGAGAAGGTCTTTTCTTAATATAATGTCAGGACGGTCTTACCTCCGCAGGTCGAGTTTTTAAATCTGTTGTTTAAACTTTAAAGTATTATAATGGATAGATGAAAGGAAAGAGAAACTCTATATACAGAGGATCCAACAACGTCCTCTAAATTTTATGGTAGAGGACCCTTTAGGGGCCCTTGTTGGAGACGTCCTAAGGATGTATTCTTTTCATAATGATTTGGACTGGTGCCTTTTACTTGCTGATCCAATCCTGTAATATCGCCTTACTGCGGCATCAGTGCAGGTGTTGGTGTCTGACTTGGGTGTGGGTGTCCGATTCAGCAACTATAAAACAGGATCTGTGGATTTGTCTATTATATATTTGTTTATACTATTTTATTTAGAAAGGGAAATAAATTCATATCACACAATCTGTGCAATCATTTATTGTTGTGTCACATCTTTAACTAGGCTCTGTTTATATCCTGCTAAAATTGGCATATGCTAGCAACATCTACCTTGCTAATTTTTGCTAGTAGCTAGTACACCTGTACCTGTTAGTAAGTGGTATGTTTGGTTCCAGGCTTGCTAATTTTCAGTTTCTAGCTATTAGCAACATGGATCCAAACAGACAGTAATCTATATGTGCCAAATCTATAAGCAAATGCATCACATGCTTAAAAAGGAGAGGAATAAAAAAAAGATGCTATTAAGCTGCCTTTTGTACCTGTATGTGGTATATCAGGGCTCTTACTCCATCCTTCTTTAATATAATGATAACCAGCTCTCTTTCATGTTTGAGGAAAAAAATGCACCATTCAGCCCAACAAAAGCATAACTTCCCAGTTGCCCTGTACGCTGGCATGCAGCTAGCAGCTGCTGCTGCCTTTCATTCCCCTTGCTCTCTTGCTCCGGATGCAGATCTGCTGCCATCGTAAGATGGCCATTTTCTTGTATTGGGGCTCACAAAATTTGTCGTCCCTGCCCTTCTCTGCTTCTCATTCCTCCGGTGCTCTTGGATTGCCTAGGGACCAGATGTTTCTAACCCAGTGAACTGTGAAGGACAAGGCTGCAGGCCTACCGTCCTCATTGAGCTTGGACCTTGGCATGCTGGCAGCCCCTTTGGCCCTTCTCCATATTCCCGCCCTCTGCGATGAGAGTAGTTGCATTCCATATTCTGGTATGGAGTAATTACAAGTTAGGGTAGGCTGCTAGGGGTTAAACAACCATGCACCTTCTGGGACAAGTGACACAATTCTCTTTTCTTTTCGGTCGGTAGTGGATGGTTCTTGGTATTATTTGCAAATGAACCATCTCAGCCCTCAGCTTCATGGTAATTTGATGCTTATTTGTGCACTATTGATTTAAAATGTCATTTTGAGAGCTGCTTGAAAATAAGTTTGCGTTCATTTAAGATGCGGTTGTACTTGCCTTCTTGGGAAGGGTTAGGTTTAGCTATAATATTGCTTATACTCATTGTCTCTGTGTGCTCTTGGTTTGTTTGCGAGCTGCTTTGAAAGTAAATTTCTGTTCATTTAACATGCAGTTGTTCTTGGGGATGGTTAGGTCTAGTATAATATCACCTCTAGTAACTGTCATTGTGTGGTGGTTCGAAATTTCAATTTGCGAGCTGCTTCAAACATAAATTTCTGTTTGTTTAGCATGCAGTTGTTCTTGGGAAGGTTTAGGTTTACAATATCGTTTGTACTCATTTTTGCTCATTACCTTGAGTTCTTTACTTGTTTTATCTACCCCCACTATAAAGGTTTATGGCTAAATGTTTCTGTTGGCAATAACAGCAAGAAGCGAGAAGAATGCTCATGGTATACGCCAGCTATTGGAAAAGAAAGAAGGAATTCTTCGACAAAAGATGATGGGGAAGAGGGTTAATTATGCATGCCGATCTGTTATATCTCCAGATCCGTACTTGGCTGTTAATGAAATTGGCATTCCTCCTGTTTTTGCGACACGATTGACATATCCTGAGGTAGTGCTTTATGCATTGTCCAACATCCTGTATGATTCAATTTGGCACAACTTTGTTTACGTTTGTGTTCTGACTTGCTTTGCCCTCTGCGATAGGGATGACAATGGGATGGGTAAGGCGTGGGTGTAGTAAAAATCTGCCCTACACCCACCCTCAATGAGACTCGCGGGTGCAATGTCGCACCCATGGGTGTGTTAACAAGAAGCTAATCTATATCTATATCTACACTTCTATATCTATACTTAATCTATTAAGAACCTAATGTGGGCACCTGTGCTACCACGACTTCACCCTCCCTACGCCCAGCACCCGCAAAAAATAGTGCAAAGCGAGCAGTCAAACCCACACCTCTTTGCTCCAGAAATTTGGGGCTAACCACCAGACCATATGTACTTTAGTGTTTACAAATAAACAATAAATATATTTGCAGCCTAGGCGCCGCTCTCCACGCTCTCCCGCCTTGTGGCAACGCACGGGCACATACCTAGTATATAACAAATAAATTAAAAAATTACAGGGAAAGCAACACAAATACCAATTTATCATCACCAATGAATCGAAAGTTCACAACTTAAATCTAGTCTTACTTCATGCTATGTAGACAACACACAAATCATCCTAAGTTTTACATAGGCTTGCGCTAGACATTAGTTTTAGTTCTGTACCTAGTTGATGGGGAGGCCTCATGGGTTGAAAACGATCGAAAATGGTCGGAAACTGTCGTGTATAGTTTCTACGAAAAAGATTGCCAGTCGGTCGGAAATTAACTCGGTTTTATAATTAATCTATTTATTGGCGAGTACAATACAATGTTGACAGATATTTGAAATTCAAATTTTAAATACAGTAATTTTGGAAACGATATTGTCTTTACAGAAACGATACAATTATGAGGCCCCGGTTATGGGATTTTTGGTTATGGTTTTCAGCCCCACCCGACCCAACACCATCGTGGGTCCTGGGTCCTCACACGAAGACACCCACGGGTGTGATTGCCATCCCTACTTTATGCCCCCTTTTATTACTATAAATTGCCTTGACCAATCTTTCGATCCCTTTTTAACCATGACATGCCTGACCCCTTCACACTATCTTAGGGTTGTTTGGTTCCAAGGGTCTAAATTTTGGTCCCATCACATTAGACGTTTTGATACTAGTTAGAAATATTAAATATAGTCTAAGTATAAAACTAATTACACAAATAAGGACTAAACAGTAAGACGAGTCTATTAAGACTAATTAGTCTATTATTTGCTCATGTGATGCTTAAGTAAACATTTGCTAATCATGGATTAATCATGCTTAATAAATTCGTCTCATCGTTTAGTCTTCATCCGTGTAAATAGATTTTCAATTGGACTATATTTAATGTTGGTGATTGACATTCAAACATCCGATATGACACATACTAAACTTTAGTCAGAGGAACCAAACACCCCCTTAATCTAATCTATTATTATATGATATGTTGATTATGTCCACAAGGAAATAAACCCAACTAACAAGAAACACAAATGTTTTATCTTGTCCAAAATTTTGCCTGGATTCTCATGCAAGAGACCAGGTCGGCACAAGAACCAAGAAAGGGAGAAGGGGGGATACAATGAGGATAGGATGGAGAAGAATTGGGATTGGAAGAAAAATCATTTTGAAGAAATCATCCAATGGGAATATAGTTTCTTGTTGGGACAACGGGGACCCACATAGGGTGCGTTTGGTTCAGATGTTAGCTATGAAAAAGCTGCTCTCAGTTGTCTGCTATGAAAAACTGAAAGTCGTTTGGTTTAAACTGCTGTAAGTTGTCTATTGTGAACAAATTATATACTGTTTATAGGCACTTTGTTTAACTATATCTCTTAATCAATGTATCTAATTAAAAACCGATTTCGCATTTGTGTTCCTGATATTTTTACAAATAAAATAGACTCCACTTTCTGTATAACTTTTATTATAATGTATATTTTTATTTCATTTATTCTAACACTTATTTATTTTTAATGTCATTTTATTTTCTATTTGCCGTATCTCCTCATTAATATATTTAATTAATAAATCAATTTTACAATTCCATTTTAAATAAATTTTTACCTGATTCAGAATTTTGTACCTGTTGTGAAAACTGAAACAGAAAAACTTCTACTACTAGACGTCCTATTACAACCAGAACCAGAACAACCAGACCACAAAAGTAAAAAATACAGAAGACAACACATGACAATATATTCCATTTCCACCTGGCTTGTGAAAATCATTTGGATCAACAGGGCTTCTTCAGTCATGCTCTGGTGGGTCTTTGACCTGACCATCTTCAATTATTGGCACTCCATTCATGGGGATGTTCGAAGTTAACACCAAGATACTCATAATAGTCTATCATAATATGCATGATTTCGATGACCAATACTTGCTTCTCCCTTGAATACAACATGTCTATTGTTGTGCTTAGGCTAGTTGTTCCTATATGCGAGTGTGTGATATCCTAACTCAAGGCTTAATAGAATTAATAGAGTACTCATATCAACAAGGTGTATCTTCTTTTTTGGAAGCCTACCTCAAAAGGACCTCTAAGTTAAGCGTGCTTGGCCTCGAGAAATTTTGGGATGGGTGACCGATCGGGAAGTTTTCCCGGGTGCGCACGAGTAAGAACAAAGTGTGCACAAAAAATTCGTGTTGGTCTGTGGGGATGGTCTATTATCCTAGAGGACGGCCAGGAGTAAGTACTGCCGGTCCGGGAGTGGCCGGTGTGTTACAGAGTGATGCAACTGTAACGACTTCATCAACAGATGTACTGGTATACATGGGAACTTGATCTTTCATTGTGGTTTTGATAGCTTTCTGCTGTGATCTACTAGTCCTAGACTTTTCTTTAAGATGTTACAGCTTTAGAAAAACAAATGCTGAAACAGCTTTATATCAGACTATTTTTCTTTCTTTGTTCACTTCTTTCCAAGCACCTTTTATCTTTCAACTGTTGACTTCTAGGATTTTCCTTAATGTTTGACATTGTTTATCTTTTTTTGCACAGAAAGTAACACCCTGGAATACCAAAAGGCTCCAAGAAGCTATAAGGAATGGTGCCGATATACATCCAGGTGCAACACATTACAGGGACAACAATAGCATGTATAAGTTACAGGCAGTCCCTGCCAAACGCCGTTCCATTGCTAAGATGCTACCTGCATCTAGAGGATCAATTTGTCAGCCAGGGAGAGATCCTAATTGTGAGTTTGAAAGCAAGGTTGTATATCGGCATCTTCAAGATGGTGACATTGTACTTGTCAATAGGCAGGTGTGTCTATACTATCGCAGTTCATATTCTTGATTAGTAATATCTGAATTTTCTCCTCCAGCCCCATAGTGGTTTTGGTTTGTGTACACAACTCATCCATCCAAATACCCTTACTACTTATTCTTAGTATTGTTAAGGAAAAAGATGGATGGTTGTCGGGGGTAAAATTTACTAAAAGCAGTTCATAATGCTTTGTTGTGATTCCGCAATAAGCATGAGATGTCTGTAAACAATTAGGTCTGATGAAATGCAGTTTGAATGTTTATCATATCTGAGCTCAGGCAAGTTCCTGTCTGCTTTCCAAAAGTTCTGAAGCACACTTTGGAAACAATCTAGGGCTTGATTTTGCAACCACTCACCATTCTGCCCCTAACCATGCTGCTTATGATTCTTTACGGCACAGTGGCTGTTGTGGGTGATAGGGCTATCACTCCTTTTGTCAATCAACCATGAACCCATCGTGTAGCTCTTCCAGTTTATGGATCATGAATTTCTCTAATGCCTCATTTTTCTTGGTTGTGATTCAAAGCCTACTCTTCACAAGCCCAGCATGATGGCTCATTTTGTTCGGGTGTTACCTGGAGAAAAGACGTTACGAATGCACTACGCCAATTGCAGGTACTTGGATATCATCTTTATTCCATGCTGTGCTGTCCCTTTGCCTACATCACACGAGCAAGCAAACAATTGACTGCTATCTCTTTTTAGCACCTACAATGCTGATTTTGACGGAGATGAGATGAATGTTCATGTTCCACAAGATGAAATATCTCGTGCTGAGGCCATGAATATTGTTGACGCAAACAAGCAATACATTGGTCCTAGGAGTGGGGATGCTGTCAGAGGTCTCATACAGGTATAGTATGCACAGACAATTGTTTTACGTTGATTATTTTGCGCACTGATATATGGAAATGGAGTACATGTTTAATATGCTCATACTGTACCCCATATGCACTGGTATAGCGCACGGTTTAATGCAAATGCATCTATCCTCATTAGTAAACTAATTCTTCTTGTTAGACCTTGCAAACATGTTTTTTTAGTCACTTGTTTCTAGCTAATTCGTAGCTTGTTGTTTCTCTGCTCATTTTGTGAACCTAGTTTTTTTAGGGCTGGTCTGGTGACCAGGGAATTGGAGGGGATCCCTAGCAAGGGGATTCCTTCCACAGGGATCCCCTCCAATTCCCTAGTCACCAAACCAGCCCTTAGGTAGTGTTTGGTTCCGGAGTATGGTGGGAAGGGGCTGCTTCGCTTCGAATTATTTGTTGTTCCATATAAGACAAAGTGGTTCCATATAAGACAAAGTGGCTCTAAAAAAGGAAAATTATGCTCAAACGCTGAACCATCCGTCTCCTTAAAATCTCCCGGACGAATCCGCTCCCTGGCGTGGAGCCGCTCCATCCCAACTAGCTCCGGAACCAAACACTACCTTAATGAAACACCACAAAGCACATTCTTTAAAATTTATATTTTTTCTCTTGGCATTGTAACTAACAAATAATTACTGTTATCATTTTATGTTTTGTTTTCATTTATAGGACCACATTGTTGGTGCTGTACTATTGACAAAACCAGACACATTGCTAAGCCGTGAAGAATATAGTCAGCTTGTCTTTGGGTCTTGTGTGCCGTCCTCAAATTGTGGCTCTCATCACCCTGCTAAGGTGTCTGCTATTGAGGATTACGATACACTTGAACTTGTCCATCCTGCTATTTGGAAGCCAAGGCCCTTATGGACAGGAAAACAGGTTAGATGTTTCTGAGTTCTGACAAATAATTCTCTCCTGGGAATAGTTCAAGAACCGTCTATGTAACCTATTTGTTTTACAGGTTATAACAACCATCTTGAATCATTTAACAAAAGGTTGTCCTCCATTTACTGTGGAGCAGAAGGGAAAAATACCAAAAGAATATCTGAAAGAAGATTCTTCCGCTCGAAAAGAAGATTCTTCTGCTCGAAAAGAAGTTCATTCTGCTAAAAAAGGAAAACGAGAAGATCCTTCCGCTCAAAAAGAAAAAGGTTCTTCAGTTAATAAAGAAAAACAAGAGAGGATACAAAAACAAAAACAAAAAGATCGTTCTGAACTGGTCTTATATATTCATGATAATGAGCTCATAAAGGGCATAATAGACAAGGCCCAGTTTGGGAAGTATGGGATAGTTCATACAGTTCATGAACTTTATGGTGCATATACAGCTGGGATATTGCTCTCGACATTCAGCCGCTTATTTACACTGTTCTTGCAGGTAAACTCACAAATAATGCTGTCTTTTTTTAATTATGGGTGATTCACCAACATTTATGTAGTTGTTTTGATTGTGAGTGTAGCCTAATTGGCCAGCCCAACTAAAACATCTGTAGTACCTTCTTATTGAATGTCTTTGTGAAACTGCAGCATACTTATCATTACTTTTGTGCCTAGTTTGTTTGGCCATATGACATACAATGTGATCATTTATCATTATTTTGCTTTTGTAAATAACAAGAGTAGCCTGTAGCTGACAATACCAACATATCCAAATTGCCGCGTCAATGTTGCATTCAATGTGTTTTGTGCAAAACATGTATATCTAGTGTCACATCATAAACATCTAGATATGGGCCATGGGGCCATGAAGGAAGGGAAAGAAAAAAGGGTTGGATGAGTGGTTCAGAGTAGGTTTGGCTGGACAAAAACACTATCAGGCTGGCTGATTTTGTGTTAAACTACACCCATTGAACCATTGGAGCAGTCATATGGCAGCTGATAAAAGTTGAGCTTTTGTAATACAGTATCTGTGCACTCTGGTACATATGGCAATTTACTTATCTGACACTTACCTCAATTTACTTAATTTGTGTAGACCATAGTTTTCAGATCGCCTGATCGATCCCACTGGGCGATCAGGCGATTAGTCGCGATTAGGTGTCGATCAGGGCGATTAGTCGCCCCTGATCGATCCTAATTGTCCCCCTGGTCGTCCTGTGTATTCCAGGACATATATATAGATATATAGTCATATATAACACTATATATAGATATATACTTATATAGTATAGAGACTTGCAGCGGTATAAATACTTAAATAGTCCATAACAGCACAGCAATATAAATATTCAATTTCAATACTTGAATAGTCCATACTCCAAAACAGCACAACAGCAACAAGTTTATATAAGGCTATGAAACTGCAAGTTTACAACTTACTAGACCAGTAGAGTAGAGAACAAATAGGAGTGAAGAACAGACAAAAGCAGCGCGACGTCCATACCTTCAGAAGAGCTGCTCATTTTCAGAGTGCTGCTGTTGTTGACAGATAGGCGACAGGAGAAGAGTGAAGAACAGGAGAAGAGAATGGAGGACTGGAGGTATAAGATAGGCTGCTCAGCTGCTGTTAATGACAGATAAGCTGTCGTCCTTTGGACTGGGCGACCTTTGGTCTACCCAGGCCGCATCTGAAGGGACTGGCTGACTGGCCGTCCTTTGGACTCCCCAGACTGCATTTAAGCCTAAAATGGCTTTTGGACTGTCAGTCTGCCACAGCGCTTATCGGCTGATCGCCCAACACGTCGATTAATCGCTATATATCGCGATTAGGCGGATGATAAGGACGATCAGCTACCCTGATCGAATCGCTACCTCTTACCGAGCACTAACAACCGATCAGACCGACTAATCGCAACTAATCGCGATTAGTCGGACGATATGTAATCACTGGTGTAGACTGTTGATCGAGTAGTGTGTACTAGTGTTTTCAGTAACACAGTGCCCTGATTTTGCTTAGCCTTCCATCTTTTTTTTTTGATATATACTGTAACACCAGCTCCTGCACATCTGTAGTAAGGCATATGCTATGTATGTCTGCTTCCATCCTGGCCTGTTCTAAAATATCGTTTTGATCTACTGGTACCTACTAGTAGTCATTCTGAAGTGATATTTAAGATGTAGCTAGAAAGGTATTTTAATTACCGTATCATCAGATGCAACTAGAAAATTCTCCAGATTCTACTTTTACCAGATCTATTGATATTTGATGCCATATCTCTGTTGGATCTTGTAGGAGAATAATCTCATCCTTATAAGTTGTGACCGACATTCCAAAAATCTCTAGTTCTCACTGTTGAAGATGATCTTGCATTTTTTTAAAGTTTGAATGCATTTCTGCTGTCAGCTCCTTATCAGTTAAACCGACCAGAATGTTGTATAATATCCTAGTTGTGTCATCCTTTTCCTATGCGGTTTTGAGCCTTTGACAGATGATTCTGTCTTTCTAGTACAAATTTATTATTGGTCTGTTATCATAATAGATGGAGTAAAACTACGTGATTTCTTTCAGTTGCATGGGTTTACTTGTGGGGTAGATGACCTGCTACTATTGCCAGAGAAGGATAAACTGAGAAGTAAAATTCTTAGTGGAAGCGAAGTGCGTAGTAAAGAAGTCCACTGGAAATTTACTGGAGCGGACGAAGATCATAAAGGTTTGTGGAACGTCATTGCATAAAATAAAATAGCTGTTTTTTATTTTTATTTTTGGCCTTTCCTTATACACTATCGCTTCATGTTGATTGTTTATTTGCTTTTAAGGTGATCTGGTAAAATTGCATATGGAGGTTGAGAAGGCTGTAAGAAGTAACGGTGAATCGGACACGGCTACCTTGGACAATGATATGAAAAATGCTCTAAATGGGATAACAACCGACGTCAATAAAATATTATTTCCTGATGGTCTACAAAAGCCCTTTCCTGGAAATTGTCTCTCTCTTATGACTACGACTGGAGCTAAAGGTGGTCCGGTAAGTTTTTTTGTTCAGTCAGAACTTAAATTATTTTTGTTATTGATTTACCTGAAAGCAGACCAAGGCTAATATGGCACCACTTTATGTCTTGGTAGGTTAACATGAATCAAATATCATCATTACTAGGCCAGCAAGAGCTAGAAGGAAAGCGTGTTCCACGGATGGTTTCTGGGAAGACTTTACCGTGCTTTCCGCCATGGGATATTTCTTCAAGAGCTGGTGGCTTTATCAGTGATCGATTTTTAACTGGTCTGCGCCCTCAAGAGTATTACTTTCACTGTATGGCAGGCAGAGAGGGGTAATTTGCTTCTATCTTCACATTAGGTTAATCTGATTAAAAATAGATTTAACAGGTCAATTACAACATAAGATCTAGCATCTCAGGTTGTATATCACACAGTAGGTCAACTATGCTGCATGGATACGTGAGGTTGGTCATGTATCTCGTGTGGGATACATATCTGGTACGAATATGCTTGAGATATGCGACAGATACATATCCGCGAAAAATAATTTCAAAAAATCCGATACTTGGTCTGGTACATATCCACACAATTTGACAAATGACAATACATATCCGCTGTGGACTTCCGCCTAGACGCTTGGCTTCATGAGTGGTGCCATCTGGCTTGCCTCTGCCCGCTCACACACAAGTGCTGGCGATGCAGCAAGCACGAGACGCAGCACCTTTTTCCTGGATGCACAGTGGCACAAGTGCTGTTGCCTGACACGTGGCTTCCTGCCAGTATTCTTGGGAGCCGATGAGCAGTTGCCCGACACTTCCCTCATGGCTGCTGCCTGCCTCTGGCTGTGATGATCTCCAGCACTCCCTGGTAGCGATTCAGTGGTGGCTGCTGGTGATCTCCCCTTCTTAATTTCGTGTTACCTGATTTGATTTCTCTTCCCCTGTGGAAAAGGGTGAAAAACAAAGGATACAGACTGAGTGGTTGATAGCTGTGCTGATTTTTTAGTGGTGTCTTTGGGGTGACTGGGTGAGTGGTCGAGATGTAGAGCTGCATCAGTGCTTCTGTTGTATGAAGCCACTAGTCTAGATAGAAGCAGTTAAATAACTGTAGATGTGGCTCCACAGACCGTCCATGCATCCTGAATTCCTGATCAGCTTCTACTAATTTTAACATGTCATATTATTTTTTAAAGAACATAAAACATATCAGCGTACCATTTCTTTTTTGAAAATGACATCCGCGTATCTGTATGTCTGATACACGTATCTGTATCTGCATAGTAGGGAACTGTTACAGGCATTTCAAGTTTTGCATTACATGGGTATCCAATATCCATGCATCTTCACACCCTAAACTATATGTATATGGATTGGTTGGCTACATCTTTCTGAAGAATAAATGATTGTCATATATTCTTAAATTGGTATGTTTGATACTCATTAGAACAAGATATGTGAAATTCTGGATGTTTCTGCAACATATATTCTTTATGTTTACCCCTATTATTTTTTTGAGTTCTTTACAGGTTGGTTGACACAGCAGTCAAAACATCCCGTAGTGGATACCTTCAGCGTTGTCTTATCAAATGTTTGGAATCGTTGAAAGTCTCCTATGATCACACTGTTCGGGATGTTGATGGATCAATTGTACAGTTCTGCTATGGAGAAGATGGAGTTGATGTGCTGAAAACTAGCTTTCTGAACGAGTTCAAAGAACTTGCTGATGTAAGAAATTCAATACCTGACTATAAATTTGGATCTGTACCATTAAAAGATTACAACTTTAGATATATACCATTGTTATGTCACTTACATGTGGGGTCCACATGAGTCAATGACATGTAAGCCAATGGTATATATCTAATGTTGCAATCTTTTAATGGTATAGATCCAATTATTCCTAGTTTAAAACCACCTTGCATTTGAAGTATGTCTCCCTATTGCTTGCTTGGTAGGCTTCCTAATGGTGTGTTATATGTTATCCAAATTACAGAACAGAAAAGCTGTCCTTGCCAAGCTTGGTGGCCGCAGTAAGGATCCCACATTATCAAAATGTAATGGATACATTACTGAACTGCCTCCTAAATTGATTGATAAAGCGGAAGAGTTTCTTAAGCATTCAAAGGAATGCTGTCGTTACAACATTGAGGCAAAGGAATTAAAGGAGTTACTTAAAGTCAAGTTCCTGTCCAGTCTTGTAGATCCTGGTGAGGCTGTTGGTGTGGTTGCTGCTCAGTCAATAGGAGAACCTTCTACGCAGATGACGTAAGAGATTCTGTTAATTTATATATAGTTCTTGTTCTTGAGATACCCACATTCATTTCTCCATTTGTTGCTAGACCTTCTGTGGTTGAACTTATATATATCTGATAAAAGAGGCAGTATAATTTATGTGCTAAGTTTTTGTCCTCGTTTTGCTTGTGTTGTACTACTGTTTATCTATGTTATATTTCAGAAATTGAATATAACAACTCATATTGTTTTACTATGCATTGCAGGCTCAACACTTTTCATCTTGCTGGAAGGGGTGACATGAATGTAACTCTTGGTATACCCCGGCTGAAAGAAATACTGATGACTGCATCAGATAATATTAGGACGCCTGTTATGAAGTGTCCTTTGCTCGAACATATTTCTGAGTGAGTTTTAATTCTTTTAGTATGATGAACACCTGAGTTTTGTTTCTACTGTATTTTCATTACTATATCAAAGCACATACATTTATGACTTTCACGTGCACCAATCTCTGGGGTATGTGCATTCATTTTTTCTTTTGGTGAATGCCTAGGGATGATGCTAAAATGGTGGTTGCAAAGCTTAGGAGGGTTCGTGTGGCTGATATAGTGGAGAAAATTGAAGTCTGCACAGTTCCTTTTTACAACTCTAATGGACGTGTTTCAACCCTGTACAAGTTACAGATGAAACTCTATCCACAAGACCAGCTTGAGTCAGGTCTTACTGTAGATGAGTGTCAGGCAACCTTGAGAACAGTTTTTGTTGAGGCAATGGAACATGCAATTGAAAAGCATCTAGATCTGCTATACAAAATAAATGAAATCCGTGCTGTTAAGATAGAAGATACAGAGGGCTCATTATTAAATGGTGATGAAGAATCTCAAAGTAGACATGCTGATGGAGGAGACACTGGTACAAGTGATGATGATGATCAAAATGATAATGATGTTGACTTGGGAACTGATGCAGAAAAGATGAAACGGCAAGAGAAAGATGAGATGGAGTACGATGATGATACTGAAACCGAGGAGGGAATGGGTAGCGAATCTGAGGAGAGCGATGAGGATCCAGCTGAGTCAGGTGATGATTCACAAGAGGCTGACAAAGAACACACGATCTCGAAGTCTGAGACGACTTCAGTGGATGACCTGCCATATTCTGTAAAAAAGGGAAAAAAATCAAAAGATGATCGTGGAACAGCTAAACTAGAAGAGAAAAATCAAAATGAGGGAAGATTAGATGACCAGAAACAGGGTCAAATAAAGAAGCGCAGGAAAAAGTTAAAACATACTATCCATGTTGAATCCAGTGATTTGGATTTTGAGATTCACTATGCCTTTCATGATGAACCTCATATTTTACTAGCTCAGGTAACAAGTGAATTAAACTTTAATTTTCTTTCTAGGATTAGTTACTTTGAAACTCAACATGTTTTCCTTATCGGATTGACTACATATAACTTGACAGCGTCCATTTCACTATCGAAAGCTAAGATACTCGCGCTGGTTATGGGTGAGTGGTGGTCCAGTGGGGCTAAACTCTATTATCATCCTTGGATCCTGGATCATTTGGAGCCTTTGGCCCTTGCTATAGAGGAGGTAGAGTGGTGGAGTCTGGCAGGGGCAAAGGGGCTCACCCTGCCCACTGCTAGGGAGAGAGGTTAGGTTGTGCTCTTCCCATTTTGGCCGGGTCTTGCTTTTTATGTAATAGGTGGTTAGGATCAGAATTTACAAACTTCTAGGGGTGGTGGTGGTGGTGGGGGGGGGTCTGTATGACTATTTCTTCTATCAATTCAATGATATGCGCTGGTAGTAACTAGTAATGCCACATTTTCCTCCCAACTGTAAAAGAACCCTAATCTATTGTATAGTAAGTTCGCAAGGGCCAGCACACTGCACTTGTCTTCAAACAATGATCTTATTCAGTAGTACAGCTTCTGGGACACTTGATTAGCTGAAGTATGAGCTTTGCTGTTTTTCTTGTCCGACACCACATTGGCAGTCTATATAGCCCCTTGTTCGCATGATCTGTTCCTTTTTCCTTCCTTAATTGTGTTGCTTTGTCATGCTCCTGTCATTGTCGGACTATACTAAGTTTATGGTACTTTATTTCAGTAGCACTACAGTATCACCTTCAAGCAGCTGCTACTTTGTTAAAGATTAGTCATACATTATTGCTAATACTAGTAATCTCTGTTAGTTCATCTGTCCAGAATTATGTGGAACGTTTTACAGTTTATTTCTAGGTATTTATTATTGTGTGTGACTACTGGCCGTAACTCCCACTATACAACCTTTTAGCACTTCACATTCTTGTGGATCACCATTTTGTTTGGCACTTCATGGTTTTCAAACATAGATTGCACCAAGTTTTAGAACAGTCAGCATTACCTACCAAGTATACTTATTAATGCTCCAGTTGGGAAACTCTTAATGGATTTTTTTTTTCAAAAAAAATTCTTTGTTCAGATTGCCAAGAAGATAGCTAGGACTATTCTTGTCAAGGCCTGCAATAACATTGATCATTGTAAGATCGTCAAGCCAATGCACAACCATACGCGTCTAGAGACCGCCGGAGTGAACTTTGAAGTGGTATGGAATCTCAGTGAATACATCAGCGTCAATGACATCACGTCAAATGACATCCATGCCATGCTGAAGACATACGGGGTGGAGGCCGCACGGGGCACCATCATCAAGGAAGTGAGCGGCGTGTTTGAACCCTATGGCATCAATGTTGACATGAGGCACCTGAGCCTGATCGCAGACTTCATGACCTTGGATGGCGGATACCGGCCTATGAACAGGATGGGGATTGGCCAGTTCAGCACCTCGCCATTTGGCAAGATGACGTTCGAGACAGCAACAAAGTTCATTGTGGATGCAGCCACACATGGGGAGGCAGATTTTCTGGAGTGCCCCTCAGCGAGTGTCTGCCTTGGGAAGCCCCCGAAGGTTGGGACTGGGATCTTTGGGCTACTGCAGAATCTTGAATTGGAGCAGCCCAAGAATATCTAAAATCTGCATTTGGTGCACGTCTGGCCAAGCTGCCTTCTGAAGGTTCACAAGTTTTGGCCCTGTCAGCCTTTGCACGGCAGAATGTGCTTTAGTTTGTTACGGTGTGGCACGCTGCATCTGTGGTGGCTTTGTGGCAGCATGCGGGCATGCTGCTGGAAAAACTAGCAGAACATGTCAAATACCAGTTAGTGATCTGGAATTCTGGATTAATTTACAGCATGATAGCTAGTTGTACACATGCTTTAGAATGCCGTTGTTGTCCAGTGCTTGTTAAGTGGTGGCTTTGTGGCAGCATGCGGGCATGCTGCTGGAAAAACTAGCAGAACATGTCAAATACCAGTTAGTGATCTGGAATTCTGGATTAATTTACAGCATGATAGCTAGTTGTACACATGCTTTAGAATGCCGTTGTTGTCCAGTGCTTGTTAAGAAAGAACTGGGTCATCTTAGTTGCCAGGGTCTCAAAAAACAACCCTGCATGACGCCAAGGACCCAGGCACCAGTGTTCGAATTATCGACGGACATACATCATATATTGTTGCGATATTCTATTGACACAATCTCAGGTTGACTGCTCACCTATGTACTAAGGGCATGTTCGGTTCACTGACTAACTTATTATACTTTGTCTAACTTTTCTGTCTAACTTTAGCTATTTAATTTGAAGGACTAATTTTAGATAAAGTGTGTCATAGTTAGCCACGAACCAAACATGCTCTAAATCTGTCTACCCTGTGATATGAAAATTGAAATACTAGAAGCATTTGTAGGACTTTTAATTAGAGGACTAGCATTTGTAGGACTTTTAATTAGAGGACTCAACAGTCACTTATCCTAGTGGCTTAGGAGGTTTGAAAGCACTTGCGTGTTTTAAAGAGCCGGTCTTTATGGTTCTTTAAAATATTGGTAACGAAGGCTTGATGTGCGGCTGGAGCAAGGACCTTCGGTACCTGTTAGCCTTGTTCAGTTATTTCTATGCCTTTATGGAAGAGATTAACTTTTTTTAAGGATTTGATTTCGCCGTGGATTGAAATCCATGCAATCTTCTTCAATCTATATAGATTTTTGATGAAACCGAATAGGCCCTTATAGAGGCATGAGGTAGGCTAGGAAATCTTGTTAATCTGATAGTAGAGGTGTACATTTAGGTTGGGCATGAGAAGAACTACCCAACGCCTGAATTGGAGTTAGTTGTTGTAGTGCACGCTCCAAAAATTTGGAGTCGCTAGTGTATGTTTAGTTCTTTACAAGTCGAGACAAGCATGCATGAGCTTAGCTAGTATTGGTAGAAAAACAGTGAGTTCATGCAGATTCTTTTGTTTGGTTGCTTGTATAGGCTTGTGCAGAATATACATAGACTTTGTTATATTGGTCGCACTAAAATGTGTATTATAGAAGAGTGCATAACTAAATCTTTAAATATTATATATTATAATATATTATAAGTGGTCTAGTTTTGTTAGAAAAACTTAGAGCATCTCTAACAACGTGACCTATAAAAATGCCCTATAATTTAAAAATAAGTATATTTTATAGAATTTAGGGCACCAACAAAACACATCGCTCCAACAGTAAAGCCCCAAATCTAGATTATAGGGCAGCCCACTACGGTGTAGTATATTTGAGGCACTTGAGAGGGTGCCCTATAGTTTTTTGACAAAATTTTATGAAATGAGGCACTGTTGGAGTGGTTTTTACTGTGTAGAGCCCCATATTTCAATTTGAGACACTAGTTTGAGGCATTGTTGGAGATGCTCTTAGAAACATAAATATAAAATTAGTTCGATGATTAAATCTTTTAATTAGAAGATATAAAAAATAACCTCTAGAAGCGTCTCGTTTTTGTGTGCCTTTATTTGCTCGGCTGCATGCCTTGAGCTTTCACGTGCGAGGACGCTCGGCTGGAGCATCTGACCAGAGTCTGGCTCGGCTGAGCTGTTCATTTTGCCTCCATCGAGACTGCATGTGTGAATGCCACAACCAAAGTGTGCTTTAATAATCCATGGATGCAACTGCATGGATGCATCTGGGAACCAGTCACATGGTATATGATTGGGAATAAGTGCAACGTCTTCACAAACCATAAGAATTTGAAGTATATATTCACACAAAAAGATCTCAACTTAAGGCAACGAAGATGACTTGAGTTGATCAAGACTACGATTTGGTAAAGCAAATGTTGTGGATGACGTGTTAAGTCGTAAAGGTTAGGCCAACATGGTTATTGCTCACTTGATACCCCAAGAGTTATGTTGGGAGATGGAACTACTTAACCTTGGTATGGTCGCCCACACAGAAGAAACAATTATGGAGATAGATTTGACCTTGGAGCAAGAAATTCACAAAGGTCAGGAGTCGGACGGAAGGATTAAGGAAATCAAAACCCTGATTAGGATGGGAAAAGCCCCATAATTTATAGAGGATGATCAAGGTCCTGTTTGGTTCAAAAGTAGAATCTGTGTGCTAGAAAGTGATCATCTTTGGCAGATGATCTTGAAGGAAGCACATGACTCCGCTTATTCTATACATCCCAAAAGTACCAAGATGTATCAGTATTTAAAGAAAAAGTACTGGTGGTTTGGTTTAAAAAGAGACGTGGGCACTTGAAAGTCGCCTAGAGGGGGGGGGTGAATAGGGCGAAACTGAAATTTACAAAGTTAATCACAACTACAAGCCGGGTTCGCGTTAGAAATATAATCGAGTCCGAGAGAGAGGGTGGAAAAAAAATAAATCACAAGCAAATAAGGAATGAGACACAAGGATTTGTTTTACCGAGGTTCGGTTCTTGCAAACCTACTCCCCGTTGAGGTGGTCACAAAGACCGGGTCTCTTTCAACCCTTTCCCTCTCTCAAACGGTCACTTAGACCGAGTGAGCTTCTCTTCTCAATCACACGGGACACAAAGTCCCCGAAAGGACCACCACACAATTGGTGTCTCTTGCCTTGGTTACAATTGAGTTTGATCACAAGAAGAATGAGAAAGAAAAGAAGCAATCCAAGTGCAAGAGCTCAAATGAACACAACAAATCTCTCTCTCTAATCACTAAAGCTTTGTGTGGAGTTGGGAGAGGATTTGATCTCTTTGGTGTGTCTTGTATTGAATGCTATAGCTCTTGTAAGGTGTAGGAGTGCAGAAACTTGGATGCCATGAATGTGGGGTGGTTGGGGTATTTATAGCCCCAACCACCACAAAGTGGCCGTTGGAAGGCTGCAGTCGCATGGCGCACCGGACAGTCCGGTGCGCCACCGGACACTGTCCGGTGCGCCAGCCACGTCAGCAGACCGTTAGGGTTCGACCGTTGGAGCTCTGTCTTGTGGGCCCGCCTGGCTGTCCGGTGTGCCACCCGCGCGTGCTCTGCTGCTCTGCGCGCGCAGGCGCGCATTTAATGCGTTGCAGTCGACCGTTGCGCGCGGAGTAGCCGTTGCTCCGCTGTTACACCGGACAGTCCGGTGTGCACCAGACACTGTCCGGTGACTCACCGGATAGTCCGGTGAATTTTAGCGGAGCAGCTTCCCGAAGCTGGCGAGTTCAGAGTCGCTCTTCCTTGGGGCACCGGACACTGTCCGGTGGTGCACCGGACAGTCCGGTGAATTATAGCGGAGCTCCTCTGAAAATTTCCGAAGGTGAAGAGTTCAACTTGACGTCCCCTGGTGCATCGGACACTGTCCGGTGGCACACCGGACAGTCCGGTGCGCCAGACCAGGGCACACTTCGGTTGTCCCTTGCTCTCTTTGTTTGAACCCATTCTTGGTCTTTTTATTGACTTTTTATGAACCTTTGCCACATGTAGAACTTATAGACTAGAGCAAACTAGTTAGTCCAATTATTTGTGTTGGACAATTCAACCACCAAAATCAATTAGGAAATAGGTGTAAGCCTAATTCCCTTTCAATCTCCCCCTTTTTGGTGATTGATGCCAACACAAATCAAAGCAAGTATAGAAGTGCATAATTGAACTAGTTTGCATATTTGTAAGTGCAAAGGTTACTTAAAATTGAGCCAAAAGAAATTCATAAGATATGCATGGATTATTTCTTTATAATTTTAACATTTTGGACCACGCTTGCACCACATGTTTTGTTTTTGCAAAGTTTTGGAAAATCTTTTCAAAGTCCTTTTGCAAATAGTCAAAGATAAATGAATAAGAATTTTGAGAAGCATTTATAAGATTTGAAAATTTCTCCCCCTGTTTCAAATGCTTTTTCTTTGGCTAAACAAAACTCCCTCTCAATAAAATCCTCCTCTTAGTGTTCAAGAGGGTTTTAAGATATCAATTTTGAAAATACTACTTTCTCCCCCTTTTGAACACAATGAGATACCAATTTGAAAATCATTAGTTTTTTTTTAAAATTAGGTGGTGGTGCGGTCCTTTTGCTTTGGGCTAATACTTTCTCTCCCTTTGACATGAATCGCCAAAAACGGATACTTTGAGTGAAATATAAGCCCTTTTAACTACTTTCTCCCCCTTTGGATAGAAGTATAGAAGTGAAGATTATACCAAAGTTGGAGAGTTGCTCGGAGCGACGGCGAAGGATGAGTGATGGAGTGGAGTGGAAGCCTTGTCTTCGCCGAAGACTCCTTTTCCCTTTCAATCTATGACTTATCATGAAATGGACTTGAAAGAACACATTAGTCATAGCAAAAGAGATGATCAAAGATATATATATGAGCTATGTATGCAAGACATCAATAAAAATTCCTAGAATCAAGAATGTTTAGCTCATGCCTAAGTTTGGTAAAAGTTTGTTCATCTAGTGGCTTGGTAAAGATATCAGCTAATTGATCTTTAGTGTTAATATATGCAATCTCGATATCTCCCTTTTGTTGGTGATCCCTAAGAAAATGATACCGAATGGCTATGTGTTTAGTGCGGCTATGTTCAACGAGATTATCCGCCATGCGGATTGCACTCTCATTATCACATAGAAGAGGAACTTTGGTTAATTTGTAACCATAGTCCCTAAGGGTTTGCCTCATCCAAAGCAATTGTGCGCAACAATGGCCTGCGGCAATATACTCGGCTTCGGTGGTAGAAAGAGCAACGGAATTTTGCTTCTTTGAAGCCCAAGACACCAAGGACCTTCCCAAGAACTGGCAAGTCCCCGATGTGCTCTTCCTATTAATCTTACACCCCGCCCAATCGGCATCCGAATAACCAATTAAATCAAAAGTGGATCCCCGAGGGTACCAAAGCCCAAACTTAGGAGTATAAGCCAAATATCTCAAGATTCGTTTTACGGCTGTAAGGTGAGCTTCCTTAGGGTCGGCTTGGAATCTTGCACACATGCATACGGATAGCATAATGTCCGGTCGAGATGCACATAAATAGAGTAATGAACCTTTCATCGACCGGTATACCTTTTGATCTACGGATTTACCTTCCGTGTTGAGGTCGAGATGCCCATTGGTTCCCATGGGTGTCTTGATGGGCTTGGTATCCTTCATCCCAAACTTGTTTAGAATGTCTTGAGTATACTTTGTTTGGCTAATGAAGGTGCCCTCTTGGAGTTGCTTCACTTGAAATCCTAAGAAATACTTCAACTCCCCCATCATTGACATCTCGAATTTCTGTGTCATGATCCTACTAAATTCTTCACATGTAGATTCGTTAGTAGACCCAAATATAATATCATCAACATAAATTTGGCATACAAACAAATCATTGTCAAGAGTTTTAGTGAATAAAGTAGGATCGGCCTTTCCGACTTTGAAGCCATTAGCAATAAGGAAATCTCTTAGGCATTCATACCATGCTCTTGGGGCTTGCTTGAGCCCATAAAGCGCCTTAGAGAGCCTATTGACATGGTTAGGGTACTCACTGTCTTCAAAGCCGGGAGGTTGCTCAACATAGACCTCTTCCTTGATTGGTCCATTGAGGAAGGCACTCTTCACGTCCATTTGGTAAAGCTTGAAGCCATGGTAAGTAGCATAGGCTAATAATATACGAATTGACTCAAGCCTAGCTACGGGTGCATAGGTTTCACCAAAATCCAAACCTTCGACTTGGGAGTATCCCTTAGCCACAAGTCGAGCTTTGTTCCTTGTCACCACACCATGCTCATCTTGCTTGTTGCAGAAGACCCATTTGGTTCCTACAATATTTTGATTAGGACGTGGAACTAAATGTCATACCTCGTTCCTAGTGAAGTTGTTGAGCTCCTCTTGCATTGCCATCACCCAATCCGAATCTTGAAGTGCTTCCTCTACCCTGTGTGGCTCAATAGAGGAAACAAAAGAGTAATGCTCACAAAAATGTGCAACACGAGATCTAGTGGTTACCCCCTTATGAATGTCGCCGAGGATGGTGTCGACGGGGTGATCTCGTTGGATTGCTTGGTGGACTCTTGGGTGTGGCGGTATTGGTTCTTCATCCTCCTTGTCTTGATCATTTGCATCTCCCCCTTGATCATTGCCGTCATCTTGAGGTGGCTCATCTTTTTGATCTTCTCCTTCATCAACTTGAGCCTCATTCTCATTTTGAGTTGTTGGAGATGCTTGTGTGGAGGAGGATGGTTGATCTTGTGCTTGAATGGGCTCTTCGGATTCCTTAGGACACACATCCCCAATGGACATGTTCCTTAGTGCGATGCACGGAGCCTCTTCATCTAATTCATCAAGATCAACTTGCTCTACTTGAGAGCCGTTAGTTTCATCGAACACAACGTCACAAGAAACTTCAACTAGTCCTGAGGACTTGTTAAAGACTCTATATGCCCTTGTGTTTGAATCATATCCTAGTAAAAAGCCTTCTACAGTCTTAGGAGCAAATTTAGATTTTCTACCTCTTTTAACAAGAATAAAGCATTTGCTACCAAAGACTCTAAAATATGAAATATTGGGCTTTTTACCGGTTAGGAGTTCATATGATGTCTTCTTGAGGATTCGGTGTAGATACAACCGGTTGATGGCGTAGCAGGCGGTGTTGACCGCCTCGGCCCAAAACCGATTCGAAGTCTTGTACTCATCAAACATGGTTCTTGCCATGTCCAGTAGAGTTCTATTCTTCCTCTCCACTACACCATTTTGTTGTGGCGTGTAGGGAGAAGAGAACTCATGCTTGATGCCCTCCTCCTCAAGAAAGCCTTCAATTTGTGAATTCTTGAACTCCGTCCCATTATCGCTTCTAATTTTCTTGATCCTCAATCCGAACTCATTTTGAGCCCGTCTCAAGAATCCTTTTAAAGTCTCTTGGGTTTGAGATTTTTTCTGTAAGAAGAATACCCAAGTGAAGCGAGAATAATCATCCACAATAACTAGACAGTACTTACTCCCGCCGATGCTTATGTAAGCAATCGGGCCGAATAGATCCATGTGTAGGAGCTCCAGTGGCCTGTCAGTCGTCATGATGTTCTTATGCGGATGATGAACACCAACTTGCTTCCCTGCTTGGCATGCGCTACAAATCCTGTCTTTCTCAAAATGAGCATTTGTTAGTCCTAAAATGTGCTCTCCCTTTAGAAGCTTATGAAGATTCTTCATTCCAACATGGGCTAGTCGGCGGTGTCAGAGCCAACCCATGTTAGTCTTAGCAATTAAGCAAGTGTCGAGTTCAGCTCTATCAAAATCTACCAAGTATAGCTGACCCTCTAACACTCCTTTAAATGCTATTGAATCATCACTCCTTCTAAAGACAGTGACACCTACATCAGTAAATAGACAGTTGTAGCCCATTTGACATAATTGGGAAACGGAAAGCAAGTTATAATCTAAAGAATCTACAAGAAAAACATTGGAAATGGAATGGTCAGGTGAAATAGCAATTTTACCTAAACCTTTGACCAAACCTTGATTTCCATCCCCGAATGTGATAGCTCGTTGGGGATCTTGATTTTTCTCATAGGAGGAGAACATCTTCTTCTCCCCTGTCATGTGGTTTGTGCACCCGCTATTGATGATCCAACTTAAGCCCCCGGATGCATAAACCTACAAAACAAGTTTAGTTCTTGATTTTAGGTACCCAAACAGTTTTGGGTCCTTTAGCATTAGAGACAAGAACTTTGGGTACCCAAACACAAGTTTTGGAGCTCTTGTGTTTGCCCCCAATATACTTGACAACTACCTTGCCTGATTTGTTGGTTAGCACATAAGAAGCATCAAAAATTTTAAATGAAATGCTATGATCATTTGATGCAATAGGAGTTTTCTTCTTAGGAAACTTAGCACGGGTTGGTTGCCTAGAGCTAGATGTCTCACCCTTATACATGAAAGCATGATTAGGGCCAGAGTGAGACTTCCTAGAGTGAATTCTCCTAATTTTATGCTCGAGATAACCGGCAGGGTACAAAATGTAACCCTCGTTATCCTGAGGCATGGGAGCCTTGCCCTTAACAAAGTTGGATAATTTCTTAGGAGGGGCATTAAGTTTGACATTATCTCCCTTTTGGAAGCCAATGCCATCCTTGATGCCAGGGCGTCTCCCACTATAGAGCATGCTTCTAGCAAATTTAAACTTTTCATTTTCTAAGTCATGCTCATTTATTTTAGCATTAAGTTGAGCTATGTGATCATTTTGTTTCTTAATTAAAGCTAGATGGTCATGGATAGCATCAACATTAATGTCTCTACATCTAGTGCAAATGGAAGTATGCTCCACGGTAGATGTAGAGGGTTTGCAATATTTTAATTCTACAACCTTAGCATGTAATATATCATTTTCACTTCTAAGGTTAGAAATAGTAACATTGCAATCATCAAAATCTTTAGCCTTAGCAGTCAATTTTTCATTTTCATTTCTAAGACTAGCAAGGGAATCATTCAATTCTTCAATCTTAGCAAGTAAATCAATATTATCATTTCTAAGATTGGGAATTGAAACATTACAAATATTAGAATCAACCTTAGCAATAAGTTTAGCATTTTCATTTCTAAGGTTGGCAATAGTATCATGGCAAGTGCTTAGCTCACTAGACAATTTTTCACATTTTTCAACTTCTAGAGCGTAAGCATTTTTAACCTTAACATGCTTTTTGTTTTCCTTGATTAGGAAGTCCTCTTGGGTGTCCAAGAGTTCATCCTTTTCATGGATGGCACTAATTAATTTATTTAATTTTTCCTTTTGTTGCATGTTTAGGTTGACAAAAAGGGTACGCAAATTATCCTCCTCATCACTAGCATTATCATCACTAGAGGACTCATATTTAGTGGAGGATTTGGATTTAACCTTCTTATTTTTGCCGTCCTTTGCCATGAGGCACTTGTGGCCGACGTTTGGGAAGAGAAGTCCCTTGTTGACGGCGATGTTGGCGGCGTCCTCGTCGGAGGAGGAGTCGGTGGAGCTCTCGTTGGAGTCCCACTCGCGGCACACATGGGCATCGCCGCCCTTCTTCTTGTGATATCTCTTCTTCTCCTTTCTTCTCCCCTTCTTGTCGTCGCCCCTGTCACTGTCACTAGAAATAGGACATTTGGCAATAAAGTGTCCGGGCTTACCACACTTGTAGCAAACCTTCTTGGAGCGGGACTTGTAATCCTTCCCCCTCCTTTGCTTGAGGATTTGGCGGAAGCTCTTGATGATGAGCGCCATCTCCTCATTGTCGAGCTTAGAGGCGTCGATTGGTTGTCTACTTGATGTAGACTCTTTCTTCTCCTCCGTCGCCTTGAATGCAACCGGTTGTGCTTCGGGCGCGGAGGGGCCATCTAGCTCGATGATCTTCTTTGAGCCTTTGATCATCAACTCAAAGCTCACAAAATTACCTATTACTTCCTCGAGGGTCATTTGTGTATATCTAGGATTACCTTGAATTAATTGAACTTGCGTAGGGTTAAGAAAAACGAGGGATCTTAGAATAACCTTGACCATCTCATGGTCATCCCATTTGATGCTCCCGAGGTTGCGCACTTGGTTCACCAAGGTCTTCAAGCGGTTGTACATAGCTTGAGGGTCCTCGCCTTGGTTGAGTCGGAACCGACCGAGCTCCCCCTCGATCGTCTCCCGCTTGGTGATTTTGGTCACCTCGTCTCCTTCGTGCGCGGTCTTGAGTACGTCCCAAATTTCCTTCGCACTCTTTAACCCTTGCACCTTATTATACTCCTCTCGACTTAGAGAGGCAAGGAGTATAGTGGTGGCTTGGGAGTTAAAGTGGTAGATTTGGGCCATGTTGGGGGCTTGTTCTCAAATGCTAAGAATTAAGAACAAGGCAACATAGAAGATGTTAAGGGTTAAAGTCCTTCGTCCTCCAAGACATTATATCCTTTCGGGATATAAGGAATTTCGGACGAAGGTTACGAAGGACGTACCTTCGTAAACATAATAGCAAGGAACGAAGTATTCATACAGATCATAAGGTTTGAAATAAACATCTAAATATCATCATAGAATCATCTCCATTTTTATTATCATGAATGAATACAAATGACTTCGAATTAAAAAATGTACCTTTAGTCCTGAGGAAAGCAAAAGTACAGGTGTGATGCGAAAGCAAATGGTAGGTTCGCGTGAACAGTACAGAGGTACTGTTCATCTATTTATAGACACAGGTCACAGCCTGTGACAGATTACAATTATGCCCCTTACAAAAGTTTACAACATTGACTCAGACATCTATGGATAAAAAGGTCATTCTATCTTTATGTCGGTTTGTAACGCCGAAGCTCCATGAAAAGGAACCTTCGGCCATCTCCTGGGGACAACTTCAGCCGAAGCTGCTTCTTCGTGCAAGACCTTCGACGCAACGAAGCATGCCCCCAACAGTAGCCCCTTTCGCGGTGCTAGATCGTTTTTCGTAACGAGCTTGACCCGTGAAAAAAGCCTCTTCAGCTTCGGGAAGCCGAAGGTCCAAAAAACACCTTCCCTGAGCTCGTTGCTGAGAAACGATCCGGTTTCCGAGCGCGTGCCAGGCCCACCTTGTAGAGTTACTGTTTGATCTTTGCGGTCCACTGCACAGCGAGTACAAGTGACTGCCCGCCTGGTGTAAAAATCCTGCCGCTTCGCCTTCTTACCTGCAGCACTATATAAACAGACGAGTAGGTGTGAAGTTACCACAGCATTCATTGCTATTTGCACTGTTCCGCTGCCAAAATTTTTAACTATAGCCGAAGCTTGATTCTCAGAATCGAACGAAGGTCCATCTCGACGTCTGCTTCGTCAGAAAGAAAAGCTTCGGAAGAAAAGAAAAAAGAAAAAGTATCTAACTTCCCCAAATTCAGAATCAAATGGCCAGAGTACGATCTACTGCCAGAGTTGCACGTGAAGGAGACGAAGCCGAAGGTTCGAATACTGTGCCCATCTCCGAAGCGATGCAGCGTTCCGGACTGGTGACTGCGGAAGAAATGCCTGCTGCTGAAGCAAACCCGACAACTGCCGAAGGAGAAGAAGAAAACATTGAAGGGACTGATCCCGAAGATGACTACCGTATTGCCATGCCCAGCAAGCCCAGTCACCTAGATTTCGGAAAGTCGACTGTTTCAAAGGCTGATCTTTCCAAGATGGTGAAAGCAGGTTATTTCATTGAAAATCAGAAGAAGCTACTTCGCTTCGGGGGAGAAGAAACCACCCCGAAGCCAGAGAAGGACGAGATTGTCATCTTCAAGAGCTTTTTAAAGGCTGGGCTGAGATTCCCTCTTCACGAGATTATTGCGGAGATACTGAAGAGGTTTGGTATCTACCTTCACCAGTTAACTCCTAACGCTATCGTTAGGCTTAGCGTTTATATTTGGGCCCTCCGAAGCCAAGCAGTGGAGCCATTTGCCGACAGTTTCTGTCGAGTTCATGAGTTACATTATCAAACAAAGGCCAGAAAAGATGGGCTACATGATAACTTCGGTTGCTACAATTTTGCCTACCGGAAAACCGCAAAGTTTCCTGTAATCAGCTACCGAAGCAAATGGCCGGCAGGCTGGAAATCAGAATGGTTCTATGTCAAGGTTGATGACGACAAGGAGAAGCTTGTGCAAAGTCCACTCGAGCTGATCTTCGGAGAAACCCGGCCCCGCTGCAACATGACACCAGAGGGTCAAACACAACAGGCAATGGATGAATTCAGTATTATTGCAGAGCATATCGGTACCAGGGATCTGGTTCAAGAATTCTTGGCATTCAGAGTCTTCCCTACTCTGAAAGAATGGGAAATGCCGAAGTTAAAGGGGGAGAAGAAGGAGGGGGAACTTGTCCGGCTTCCTTATCACTTCAAATTCAAGAAATACTTTAAGAAGCCCTGCCAAGAGTGGCTGGACACAGTTGAGATAATGTGTAATGAAATTCTTGGAAATTATTCGAAAAAAGAAGATCAACTGATGACAGCAGCCTTCGGCACCCGTCCGAAGCGAAGGCTGAACCGAGTGTTTGATGCCCTGGGCTTCGAATACCCTGACTATGAGCAGTTGAGCAAGGGTGCTGAGGGCCAAAAAAGAAAAAGAGTGGCCGAAACTCTGAACAAGGATGAAGAAAGACCATCAAAAGAGAAGAAAATTCCCAAGAAAAGAAAAATATCAACTCCGAAGCGAAAATTATCCGAAGAAGAGGGGACCCCCACACCACCTTCTACCAGCGACGTGGAGGAAATTTTAAAGGTAATGACTGAACCCGTGCCCACGAAGCTAAGCCCACTAGGGCCTCAACTGACAAAGCTTTTTCGAAAGGTGGAAGAGCCGGAACAAACGAAGATAACCAAACCAAAGCGGCAAAGAATTATTGCAGTGACCGAAGTTATCGATAAGACGCCGCCGAGGGCGTCAATTCAGAAAACGGCAGCTGCTGAAGACACAACAAACGTCGAAGTTGCACCTTCGGAGGTCGTGGCTACCGAAGCCGCTACAGCCGAAGATGTGAACTTAGAAACTACCATTGAGGACATCGACAAAATTTTGCAAGACATGGCTGCAGAAGAAGCTGCTGAAGAAACCATGGCCACAGTGCCTGGGAAGGGGAAAGAGATAGCCGAAGACACTTCGGACGACGAAGCCTACGCATTTCAAAATTTAGTTGGGCAGAAGCTGACGAAGGCCGAAATAGGAGAGCTCAAGGACTATGCCAAATCTTGCGGATACAAGCCAGGAGCTCTTCTATTTGGAGGCATTGATGACGAAAAATTGGGCTGCATTCGAGACCAAACTGGAGCTAAGGTCATCGGTACTTTATCAAAAAGTATCGGTTTTTCGAAGCTAGAAACAGATATCAGCCGCTACCGACGACAACATATCGTCGGCAGCTTATTTTATTCCAATTTCAAGGTAAACAACTTTTCTCTGACTTCTATTGTTTTTAATAATGGAAATATTCCTGACAAAGGTTGTTTATTTGCAGAGCATGCTTCTGAGCAAAGCTCTGAGGATGCAGCAAGACTTGGAGGACAAAAAACACGAAGCTATAATTGAGAATTTAGAGAGCAAGATAAAAGAACAATCAGCTATCATTGAAAAGAAAGACTTCGAGCTCCAATCAACCGAAGGCTTGCTGGCAGAGACTGAAGCTAAAGTATCAGAATTGAATTCGAAGCTTATTGGCCAATCAAAACAATTTGAACAGGAGAAGCTAGAGCTTAATTCGAAACTTGAAGCCGAAGTCCAAGCCAACTTAGACTTGAAGAAATCATTAACAAGCCTTCAAGACAAATGCTTGAAATTTAGCAATAATTGTATTGGACGATTAAAAAAGATATTTTACTCTGTTGGAGCCAGCAGCGGGAAGTTTAACCCTTCAGCGGAAAATTTACCACAAGCCTTCGATCATATTGAAGCTGAAATCGAAGAACTTGACGAAGTTATAGCCGGGCACGGTGACTTCTGTGCCTGGGTAGCTTCTCGGGGTACCGCTGCAGCGTTCCTGAAGGCCGGCTGCGAGCATGGAAAAATCGTCAACAGGCCCAACTTCACCTTGTCTCCGTCAATCCTGGACGATATTCCTGACCTCGCCCGAAGCATCTCAAATAGATTTATAAAAATGATATGGACAAAAGGCGGGCGGGAGAAGGCTGGGGACGAAGCTCGAAGTCATCTTGATCCAGTAAGAAATCATACTTTGTACTTACCTTCTCCTTCACGCTTGATTTTTACTCGTGATACCTTGATTCATGTAGGATGACGAAGGTGAAGATGATGCTTAAAGTATGTCGCCGAAGCCGTCGCCGAAGCTGAAGCTTAGTGAAGATCAGTAGAAGTATACTATAGAAAAAACTCTGGATACTTTTGTAACAACTTTTGTAAATACAATTAAACTGTTCTCAAGGAACTTTGTACATACCTTGCAATATATTCTTACCCTTCTGCTGAGGCGCTTTGATGTGAACGAAATCAGTATTTTGAGCCGAAGGCGAAAAAACACCTTCCCTTCTTTTCGTACACAACGAAGCATAGAAGACCACTTCTTCTTTTTGCCGAAGCTTTTCTTTTTTGTACATATTAAACCATAAAAGACCACTTCTTCTTTTTGCCGAAGCTTTTCTTTTTTGTACATAACGAACCATAAAAGACCACTTCTTCTTTTTGCCGAAGCAACCACTTAGGAACACAAATGCTATGAATGAATGCTTATGAATGCACATGCTATGATGTAATGTAATGTGCGAATGAATGTCCAAAGCATATGTCCGAAGCCACACTCTCAGCCATTATTTCCTTAGAAACAACCACACATCAGCTCTGCATTCCCTTAGGAACGACTTTGGAGCTTCTTCGCCTTTTACTTAGGCGGTATCAGCGTTGACTTTTCGCTGTAAGCTCTGCATCCCCTTAGGGACGTCTTTGGAGCTTCTTCGCCTTTTACTTTCGGCGGAATCAGAGCTCTGCATCCCCTTAGGGACGTCTTTGGAGCTTCTCTTTTTTTTTCAGTTTCAGCACTCGATGGTGCGTTCTCAGCTTTTACATTTACATTCTTTGGGGGATTTTGCTCTTATAAAACTAAAAAGGAAATTACAGATGATGGCCCCATTAAAAACCTTTCTCCCCCTTTAGAAAGGAAAAGGGTGCCATGAAAAAGAAAAGAAAAAACATAAAAAGTTACATCAAGTTATACATAATATCGCCGAAGCTCATCCGCATTCCAAGATCTTGGAATTTCGTTGCCATCCATGTCCTTCAATCTGTAGGAACCAGGCCTTGACGAAGATGCTACTAAGAAAGGCCCTTCCCATTTCAATTGTAACTTGCCCACTGTATCTGGGTTGGCCACTCTCCGAAGCACCAAGTGTCCCGGCTCAATATTTTTTAGCCGGACCTTTCTATCTCGCCATTTAACTGTTTCAGCCTGGTATTTATTGATGTTTTCCACGGCTTGAAGTCTAATTCCTTCTAAAGCATCTTTTTCCACAAGACAATCATCTTCAGGACTTGATTCTGCCGAAGCTACTACTCTTATTGATCCAACTTTGGCTTCTTCCGGAGTTATTGCTTCGTCACCGAATAATAACTTGAATGGGGTAAAGCCTGTAGACCTTGATGCTGTTGTATTGTGGCTCCACACCACTTTGGTTAACTGATCTGGCCACTTTCCCCTGGGTTGATTGAAGATTAACTTCATTATTCCTGTCATTATAATGCCATTGGCCCTTTCAACGAGCCCATTCGACTCCGGATGCCTGACTGATGCAAAATGGATCTTCGTTCCAATTTGATCACAGAAATTTCTGAAAGCTTCGGAGTCGAACTGCGTTCCATTATCTACAATGATGGCCTTCGGTACTCCGAAGCGACAGACAATGTTCTGCCAGAAAAACTTTTGGACAGTGGCCGAAGTTATTGTGGCTAATGGCTTCGCCTCAATCCATTTAGAAAAATACTCCACAGCCACTATAACATATTTTAGATTCCCCTGAGCCGGTGGTAATGGGCCTAACAAATCAAGGCCCCACCTTTGCAATGGCCAGATGGGTTGTATCAGCTGGGTCAAAGACGAAGGTTGCTTTTGATCTCTTGCACATTTCTGGCAACCTTCGCATTTTTGAACTAATTCCGCTGCATCCGAAGCTGCCTTCGGCCAATAAAACCCTTGGCGGAAAACTTTTCCAAGTAACGGCCTAGATCCGATGTGGGATCCACACAGGCCTGCATGTATCTCTTTCATTAACTCTATACCTTCGGTTCTAGACAAGCACTTGAGCAGCGGGGCACAAACTCCATGTTTGTATAGTTCCCCTTCTATCATGACATACGGACGAGCTCTTGCCTCTATTCTTTTATTGTAAGCTTCGTCATCTGATAGGAAGTTACCCTGAAGGTAAGAGATTATTTCAGTTCTCCAATCTTCGCTGTAAACAGGAGAAATGTTGAGGACTGCTCTTTCAAGGAGCTCTACTGAAGGTGCCTTTATTGTTTCGAAGAACACATCCGAAGGTAACGACAGCCCCTGTGCTGTAGACTTGGCTAGCAAATCAGCATGCTCATTTTGCCCTCGAGGGATATTCTTGACAGAAAATCCTTCGAAGGAAGCTTCGATCCTTCGGACCGTGTCTAGGTATTTTTCAAGCTTCGGGTCTTTAGCCTTGCAACTTTTGTCAATATGACCCGACACAACCTGGGAATCAGTTTTAAGAATCGCCCTTCTGATTCCCATTGCCTTTAGTTTCCGAAGACCCAGGAGCAGGGCTTCGTACTCAGTAATATTATTTGTGCAGCTGAAGTCAAGTCTTGCTGCGTAACAAGTTTTAACCTTGGATGGTGAGACCAACACAGCAGCTGCACCTGCTCTGAAGGTTCCCCAAGAGCCATCACAAAACACTGTCCACACTTCGGCATCTTTATTTGCTTCTTCATCCTGAGCCCCTGGCGTCCAGTCAGCAATGAAATCTGCCAATGCTTGAGACTGGATCGAGGATCTATGCACATAATCAATGTAAAATTCATTGAGCTCTGCAGCCCATTTTCCAATCCGTCCAGTAGCTTCTCTATTTCTCATGATATCCTTCAACGGCTGCGAAGAAGGAACAATAATATTGTATGCCTGAAAATAATGCCGAAGCTTCCTGGATGCCATTAAAACGGCATATAATACCTTCTCCAGCTCTGTATAATTTTTCTTTGATATACTAAGGACTTCAGATACGAAATATACTGGAACCTGCTTTTTGATTTGTCCATCAAACTTCTCCTGGACAAGCGCCGCACTTACTGCTGAGTGCGAAGCTGCCACATATAATAACAGAGGAGCCCCTGGCGTTGGTGGAGTTAATGTTGTTAGATCTATTAAGTATTGCTTCAGCTCTTCGAAGGCTTTTTGTTGACTTGGGCCCCATTGAAAGACTTCAGCTGACTTCAGCACCTCGAAGAATGGTAAATTTCTTTCTGCTGATCTGGATATAAATCTGTTGAGAGATGCCAGTCTTCCTGTCAATCTTTGGGCCCCCTTTCTTGTGGTTGGCGGCTCCATTCGAAGTATAGCTTCGATTTTATTTGGATTAGCTTCGATTCCCTTTGTTGAAACCAAGCATCCAAGAAATTTCCCTTTCTTTACTCCGAAGACGCATTTTTCTGGATTCAGCTTCAGGCCAGCTTGTCTGAAATTGGCGAAGGTCTCCTGCAGATCAGCAATATGATTTTCCTGCTTCGTGCTTTTTACAATGATGTCATCGACATAAGTCAACACATTTCTGCCTATCTGCGACTGGAGGACCTTCGCTGTCATTCTGCTGAAACTTCCTCCAGCATTTTTGAGCCCCTCAGGCATCCGAAGATAGCAATATGTGCCACTTGGGGTTATGAAGCTAGTCTTCGGCTCATCCTCCTTCTTCATCCAGATTTGATGATAGCCTGAGTAGCAGTCCAGGAGACTCATGAGTTCTGAAGAAGCTGCTGCATCGACTAAAGAGTCTATCCTTGGCAGCGGGAATTCATCCTTCGGACAAGCCTTGTTGAGATCTGTGAAATCGATACACATTCTCCACTTGCCATTGGCCTTCTTCACCATAACAGTGTTAGCTAGCCACTCTGGATACTTTACTTCTCTGATAACTCCTGCACTGAGGAGTCTTTTTACTTCATTGCGAGCCCCTTCGGCCTTGTCATCTGACATCTTCCGAAGCCTCTGCTTTCGGGGTCTGAAGGATGGGTCGACATTGAGCGAATGTTCAATAACATCCCGATTTACTCCACAGAGATCATTAGCTGACCATGCAAAAACATCTTTGTTGTTGAATAAAAACCTTATTAAGGTTTTCTCCTGGTCTTCAGATAATTGCGAGCCCAACAGCACCTTCTGCTCTACTATGTCCTCACACAATAACATGGGCTTCGGCTGATCCGCTGAAGCTGCCTTCTCCCTTCTGAATTTGTACTGTTCACAAGCTTCAGCTCCATCTATGTTATGGATTGCTTTAGAGTCAGTCCAGCTTCCTTCGGCCCTTCTAGCAGCTTCCTGGCTTCCATGAATAGCAATAGGCCCTTGGTCCGAAGGTATCTTCATGCAGAGATAAGCCGGGTGGAGAATTGCTTCGAAGGCATTAAGAGTACCACGGCCAATGATAGCATTGTAAGGATACTCCATGTCAACAATATCAAACACAATTTGCTCAGTCCTTGTGTTGTTAACAAATCCGAAGGTTACCGGCATGGTAATCTTCCCAAGTGCTATAATCTGCCGCCCTCCGAAGCCACAAAGAGGGTGCGAAGCATCATGAATCTTGTCCTCGGGCTCTTGCATTTGTCTGAAGGCTTTAGCAAATATAATATCAGCTGCACTGCCTGTATCAACCAAGACATTGTGAACCAGAAATCCTTTGATCACGCAAGAGATAACCATGGCATCATTGTGAGGATAATCCTTAAGTTGAAGGTCTTCCTGAGAGAAAGTGATTGGAATGTGGGACCATTTTGACTTGATGAAGGGTCCTTGCACTCCAACATGCTGCACCCTTCTCTGAGCCTCCTTCTTCTGCTTCTTGTTAGCCGGCTCTGAGCAAGAACCGCCTGTTATCGGGAGCACCAGCTTCGAAGCCGAAGCAGCTCCAGCTTGATTGTTGAACGAAGCCATCAGCTCAGAAAAGTGGAAGTGAGTTCACCGGAGGTGGGCGCCAATGTTGGGGGCTTGTTCTCAAATGCTAAGAATTAAGAACAAGGCAACATAGAAGATGTTAAGGGTTAAAGTCCTTCGTCCTCCAAGACATTATATCCTTTCGGGATATAAGGAATTTCGGACGAAGGTTACGAAGGACGTACCTTCGTAAACATAATAGCAAGGAACGAAGTATTCATACAGATCATAAGGTTTGAAATAAACATCTAAATATCATCATAGAATCATCTCCATTTTTATTATCATGAATGAATACAAATGACTTCGAATTAAAAAATGTACCTTTAGTCCTGAGGAAAGCAAAAGTACAGGTGTGATGCGAAAGCAAATGGTAGGTTCGCGTGAACAGTACAGAGGTACTGTTCATCTATTTATAGACACAGGTCACAGCCTGTGACAGATTACAATTATGCCCCTTACAAAAGTTTACAACATTGACTCAGACATCTATGGATAAAAAGGTCATTCTATCTTTATGTCGGTTTGTAACGCCGAAGCTCCATGAAAAGGAACCTTCGGCCATCTCCTGGGGACAACTTCAGCCGAAGCTGCTTCTTCGTGCAAGACCTTCGGCGCAACGAAGCATGCCCCCAACAGGCCACTTCGTCGGAGTCGTAGTCTTCATCCCCTACGGATGGTACCTGTACACCAAACTCAACAACATTCCAAATTCTTGTGTGGAGTGAGGTTAGATGATGCCTCATTTTATCACTCCACATATTATAATCTTCACCGTCAAAAACCGGTGGTTTGCCTAATGGAACGGAGAGTAAAGGAGTACGCTTTGAAATATGGGGGTAGCATAGGGGAATCTTACTATACTTCTTGCGCTCATGGCGCTTAGAAGTAATGGACGGCGCATTGGAGCCGGAGGTGGAAGGTGATGAAGAATCGGTCTCGTAGTAGACCACCTTCCTCATCTTCTTTTTCTTGTCACCACTCCGATGCGACTTGTGGGAATAGGATTTCCTCTCCTTCCCCTTCCCTTTGTTGCGGGACTCTTCCAATGAAGCCTTCCCGTGGCTTGTAGTGGGCTTGTTGCCGGTCTCCATCTCCCTCTTAGCGTGATCTCCCGACATCACTTCGAGCGGTTAGGCTCTAATGAAGCACCGGGCTCCGATACCAATTGAAAGTCGCCTAGAGGGGGGGGGGGGTGAATAGGGCGAAACTGAAATTTACAAAGTTAATCACAACTACAAGCCGGGTTAGCGTTAGAAATATAATCGAGTCCGAGAGAGAGGGTGAAAAAAAAACAAATCACAAGCAAATAAGGAATGAGACACAAGGATTTGTTTTACCGAGGTTCGGTTCTTGCAAACCTACTCCTTGTTGAGGTGGTCACAAAGATCGGGTCTCTTTCAACCCTTTCCCTCTCTCAAACGGTCACTTAGACCGAGTGAGCTTCTCTTCTCAATCACACGGGACACAAAGTCCCAGCAAGGACCACCACACAATTAGTGTCTCTTGCCTTGGTTACAATTGAGTTTGATCACAAGAAGAATGAGAAAGAAAAGAAGCAATCCAAGTGCAAGAGCTCAAATGAACACAACAAATCTCTCTCTCTAATCACTAAAGCTTTGTGTGGAGTTGGGAGAGGATTTGATCTCTTTGGTGTGTCTTGTATTGAATGCTATAGCTCTTGTAAGGTGTAGGAGTGCAGAAACTTGGATGCCATGAATGTGGGGTGGTTGGGGTATTTATAGCCCCAACCACCACAAAGTGGCCATTGGAAGGCTGCAGTCGCATGGCGCACCGGACAGTCCGGTGCGCCACCGGACACTGTCCGGTGCGCCAGCCACGTCAGCAGACCGTTAGGGTTCGACCGTTGGAGCTCTGTCTTGTGGGCCCGCCTGGCTATCCGGTGGTGCACCGGAGAGGCCCTGTAGGCTGTCCGGTGTGCCACCCGCACGTGCTCTGCTCCTCTGCGCGCGCAGGCGCACATTTAATGCGTTGCAGTCGACCGTTGCACGCGAAGTGACCGTTGCTCCGCTGTTACACCGGACAGTCCGGTGTGCACCGGACACTGTCCGGTGACTCACCGGACAGTCCGGTGAATTTTAGCGGAGCAGCTTCCCGAAGCTGGCGAGTTCAGAGTCGCTCTTCCTTGGGCCACCGGCCAGTCCGGTGAATTATAGCGGAGCTCCTCTGAAAATTCCCGAAGGTGAAGAGTTCAGCTTGACGTCCCTTGGTGCACCGGACACTGTCCGGTAGCACACCGGACAGTCCGGTGCGCCAGACCAGGGCACACTTCGGTTGTCCCTTGCTCTCTTTGTTTGAACCCATTCTTGGTCTTTTTATTGACTTTTTGTGAACCTTTGCCACCTGTAGAACTTATAGACTAGAGCAAACTAGTTAGTCCAATTATTTGTGTTGGGCAATTCAACCACCAAAATCAATTAGGAAATAGGTGTAAGCCTAATTCCCTTTCAGCACTCACGTAACTCTTTGTGACATATGCCATAGAGTGAAAGCCGAGCATCAAAGGCTAGCAGGTTTGCTTCAACCACTAAAGGTGCCCGAATGGAAATGGGAGGAAATCGATATGGATTTTATAGTTGGATTACCCTGTACCAGAGATTGCTATGATTCTATCTGGATTATTATGGACAAACTGACAAAGGTGGCACACTTTATACCAGTTAAGACCACCTATTCTGGAGCCAAGTTGGCAGAACTGTATATGGTTAGGATCGTGTGTTTACACGGAGTCCCTAAAAAGATTGTGTCAGACCGAGGAACTCAGTTTACCTCGCGCTTTTGACAGAAGTTGCACGAGTCAATAGATACCAAGCTCAACTTCAGCTCCGCATACCATCCATAAACAAATGGCGGAGAACAAACCAGATTCTGGAGAACATGTTACGAGCTTGTGCCCTTAAGCATGGTGGAAGTTGGGACAAGAGTTTGTCCTATGCAGAATTTTCTTACAATAACATCTATCAAGCAAGTCTCAAAATGGCATGACACCTTTGTATTGGAATCAAACAGGAGAAACTCAAGTGTTTGGACCAGAAATCCTACAAGAGGCAAAAAGCAAGTGCAAATCATTAGAGGAAACCTCAAAATAGCCTAGTCGATACAAAATAGTTATACCGACAATAGGAGAAGAGATTTGGCCTTTGAAGCTGGAGACTATGTGTATCTCAAGGTTTCACCTATGACAGGCATGAGAAGATTCAAGGTTAAGGGAAAACTATCACCTCGTTACATCGGACCATTTTCGGTCTTAGAAAGAAAAGGTGAAGTGGCATATCGGCTGGAATTGCCTGCCCAACTATCAGATGTGCATGATGTGTTTCACATATCGCAACTTAAGAAGTGCCTAAGAGTACCAAAGGAACAGTTACCCTTGGAGGAACTTGATATTAAGGAAGATCTAACATATTCCGAATACCTAGTGAAAATATTGGAAACGTCTTGTAGAATCACTCGGAGTAAAGTAATCAACATGTGCAAAGTTCAGTGGAGCCACCACTCGGAAGATGAAGTGACTTGGGAAAGAGAAGATGAATTCAGAGCATAATTCCCTTAGCTTTTTGCAGAAACTCCTTAATCTCGAGGACGATATTCTTTTTAGAGGGGTAGGTTTTGTAGCACCTCAAATTTATCCCTTATAGCTATTTGTTTTCAAATAAAACCCTTAGAGAAGAGTGGCCAATATTCCTTTGCATATAAGACTAAGCTCTTTGTTAGTATATTCTTTATGGAGCATGACTTTTGTTTGTTATGTTTTGAATGATTTGTTTTCATATCCCATTAATACGAGGTTCTCATTATTCTTTCTTAGTAAAGACTCAAAACTTTGTTTACTTTAAAAGTTAATATTCAAACTTGGGTAATGAAAGGGAAATGACTTTTACCATTTTCTCTAAATTGATTTTGATGATTGATGACCATCACAACCTAATGGACTAACTAGTTTGCCTAGTTGATTAATTCTCAGGTGCATAAGTCCAACCATCTCAATTCTATGTTGACTGTCTAGAATACCGTAGATTATTCCGTATAGGAGAAGCTTTTTGGAGAATTCACCCTGTGCGCGGACTGTTCGGGCCCTTCTGGCGGTCTGTCTGCGACACCTCGGTAAGCCTCGGACAAAAACTATGCAAAACTTACATTTCTACTACGGACTATCCAAAGGATAGAAGAACACCATTCGGGACCAAGCTCGGACCAACATTTAATGCACTTATATCTGTTGATATAGCAGTTACTGCTGACCGTTGCGATTTCAGTCGTTGATGTGTAGGGGCGGACCGTCCGGGCGAGGAGCGCGGACCATCCACGGTTGGCAGAAAGTGGGAAATGACTAAGAAGTGGTTGGTGGCTATAAATACAACTCCAACCACCTCCATTCACTTCATCCAAGTATCCCATTCGTTCTCATTCAATACAAGAGCAAGCACTTCATTTCAAGACACATTCAAAGCTTCCAAACTCCTCCAAGTGTCATTGTGACTAGTGATCATTAGTGATTAGTGCCTTGGAAAGTCTAGAGAGTGTGATCTTGTGATTTTCTTGTTGATTGGCTTTCTTAATCGTGCTTTCTTCATCTCCTTCTAAATTCTCAAGTGACTTGTAAAGCTAGCAAGAGACACCTAATTGTGTGGTGATCCTTGCAGGGTCTAAGTGACCCTTGAGATTAAGAAGAAGCACTCAACCGGTCTAAGTGACCTTTTGAGAGAGGGAAAGGGTTGAAAGAGACTCGACCTACGTTGCCTCCTCAACGGGGAGTAGGTTCTTTGGAATCGAACCTTGAGAAACAAATCGCCATTGTCTTTGTGTTAATCTTGTATTGCGATTTGGTTCTTCCTCTCCTCTCTCTCTAAAGTTCTCTTGCTTGCAATCTCTTTGAGTTAGCTCCAAAAGTTATCCGCATTGATTGAGCAACTCATAGCAAGAAGAATTCTCTTGCGCACTCCGATTTCATTATTACCCATTCTAACTCCTAGGCAAAGTTCATGTTCAAAGCTTATAATCTCTAGGTTTTCGCCTATCCACCCCCTCTAGGTGACTTTCAATTGGTATCGGGGCCCAGTACTTCATTAGAGTCTAACAACTCAAATTGATGTCGGATGAACATGCCAAAAAGGAGTTAGTCCCCGAGGAAAAGCCCGGATCTTCGGGAAAGAAGCATGAAGACAAGACTTTGTCATAGGAGGCCAAGATATCCTGCGACAAGCACAAGGAGGACAAGGAAGAATCCACCGGCTCCATCAAATCACACAAGAAGAAGGGTGGCAAGAAGAAAAAGAAGATGAAGAAGGTTGTCTACTACGAGACCGACTCATCCACGCCCTCAACCTCCGACGCCGAGTCAACAACTTCAAAGCACCAAGAGCATAAGAATTATAGTAAGATTCCTCTTCGCTATGCTCACGTTTCCAAACGTGCTCCTTTACTTTCTGTTCCCTTAGGCAAACCACCATATTTTGATGGTGAAGACTATTCTATGTGGAGTGATAAAATGAGGCACCATCTAACTTCACTCCACGAAAGCATTTGGGATATTATCGAGTTTGGAGCGCAGGTACCATAAGTGGGCGATGAGGACTATGACTCCGATGAGGCCACCCAAGTGAGGCACTTCAACTCCCAAGCCACATCCATACTCCTCGCTTCCTTATGTATAGAGGAGTACAACAAGGTGCAAGGGTTGAAAAGTGCCAAAGAAATTTGGGACGTCCTCTAGACAGCACACAAAGGGGACAAAGTCACCAAGATCACCAAGCGGGGAATAATTGAGGGAGAACTCGGTCGGTTCGTCCTCAATAAAGGAGAAGAGCCACAAGCTATGTACAACCAGCTCAAGACCATGGTGAACCAAGTCCGCAACCTTGGGAGCACCAAGTGGGATGACCATGAGATGGTTAAGGTTATTCTAAGGTCTCTTGTTTTTATCCTAGGTATGATCAAATGTCTCCCGTGGAGGTGATTGACAAGTTTGTGAGCTTTGAACTTATAGTCAAAGACTCCAAACACATTGCCAACTTGGAGCAAGGTGGTACCACCACACCCGAGGCGCAACCCGTTGCATTCAAGGCAACAATAGAAAAGAAGGAGGAGCACACACCAACAAAAGGCTCCCAACTGATGCCTCCAAACTTGACAATGAGGAGATGAATCTTATCATTAAGAGCTTTTAGCAAATCCTCAAGCAAATAAAAGGGAAGGAGTACAAACCCCACTTCAAGAGGGTTTGCTACCGGTGTGGTCAGTTCGGTCATTATATTACTAAATATCCATATGCAAGTGATAGTGACAGGGATGAAGATAAGAAAGTGAAGAAGATAGAGAAGAAGAAATACTACAACAAGAAGAAGGGTGTTGTGACGCACATAGGAAGGGAATGGGACTCCGACGAGAGCTCCTTTGACTCCTCCGACGAGGACGTCGCCAAAATCGCCATCAACAAAGGTCTCCTCTTCTCCAATGTCGGCCACAAGTGTCTCATGGCTAAGGAGGCAAAAAAGAAGGTATACTCTAGAGACACCCAAAATATACTACTTCTGATGATGAGGGTAACTCTAGTGGAAAGAATGATGATTTGTCCTCTCTTTTTGCAAACCTTACCATAGAACAAAAGGAGAAAAATCAATGAATTGATAAAATCCATTAATGAGAAGGATGAAGTATTGTAATGCCAATAATATCTACTCATTAAGGAGAACAAAAAATTTGTTAAGCTAAAAGATGCTTTTGCTCTTGAAATTGAAAAATGCAAGAACTTGATTAAAGAGCTAAAAACAAGCAATGATTCAATTTCTTGCCTTAAAATCGAAAATGCTAGTTTAATTGCCAATATTGAGGAATTGAATGCTTGCCATGTCCCTACATCTACCGTTGAGAATGTTACTATTTGCACTAGATGTAGAGATGTTGATGTTAATGCTATGAATGATCACCTTGCTATGATTAAAGAACAAAATGATCACATAGCTAAATTGAATGCCAAAATTGTCGAGCATGAGCTTTAAAATGAAAATTTTAAATTTGCTCGTAATATTCTTTACAATGGGAGACTCCTTGGCATTAAGGAGGGCATTTGCTTCCAACCTGGGAGCCAAAACAACATCAAACTCAATGCCCATGGAAACAAGATTTCCAACTTTGTTAAGGGCAAGGCTCCCATGGTGCAAGATAGAGAAGGTTATATTTTATATCCTAAGAATTATCATGAGCATAAGATTAGAGGAATTCAAGCTAAGAAATATCATTCTGTTGCTCATCATGCTTATATTTACAAAAATAAGGCTTCTAGTTCTAGGCATACAACTCAAGTTAAAATGTCTAAGAAAAAGGTTGTTGATGCATTAAATGAACCTAATATTTCATTAAGACCTTCTATGCATCATTGTTTTCACTAACCAATCAGGCAAAATAGTTGTCAAATATGTTGGGGGCAAGCACAAGAGGTTAAAGACTTGTGTTTGGGTACCCAAGGTGCTTGTTTCTAATGTGAAAGGACCCAAACCATTTTGGTACCTAAGGACACGACCTAAATCTGTGTTGTAGGTTTATGCATCTGGTGGAACAAGTTAGATAATCGACAGCAGGTGCACAATCCACATGACAGGGGAGAAAAGGATGTTCTCCTCATATGAGAAAAATAATGATCCATAGAGAGCAATCACATTCAGGGATGTGAATCAAGGTTTGGTCAAAGGATTAGGTAAAATTGCTATATCACCTGACCATTCCATTTCTAATGTATTTCTTATAGAATCTTTGGGTTACAACTTGCTTTATATGTCTTAATTATGCAAAATGGGCTACAACTATTTATTTACGATGTTGATGTTACCGTCTTTAAGAAATGATGATTCACTAGCTTTTAGGGGAGTGTTAAATGGATCGGTATATTTAGTTGATTTCACTGATGACAATGTCAAACTAGACACTTGCCTGATTGCTAAGACTAATATGGGTTGGCTCTGGCATCACTGACTTGCCCATGTTGGGATGAAAAATCTTCACGAGCTTCTAAAGGGGAACACATTTTAGGACTAACCAATGTTCATTTTGAGAAAGACAAGATTTGTAGTGCATGTCAAGTAGGGAAGAAGGTTGAAGTTTATTGTCCACACAAGAACATCATGATGACTGAGAGGCCACTTGAGCTACTCCGCATAAGCATCGACAGGAGTAAGTATTGTAATTGTGGATGACTATTCTCACTTCACTTGGGTGTTCTTTTTGCAGGAAAAATCACAAACCCAAGAGACCTTAAAGAAATTCTTGAGACGGGCTCAAAATGAGTTCGGATTGAGAATAAAAAAGATTAGAAGCGACAATGGAATGGAGTTTAAGAACTCTCAAATTGAAGTATTACTTGAGGAGGAGGGCATCAAGCATGAGTTCTCTTCTCCCTACACACCTCAACAAAATGGTGTTGTGGAGAGAAAGAATAGAACTCTTATGGATATGGCAAGGACCATGCTTGAGGAATATAAGACATCAGATCGGTTTTTGGCGGAGGCGATTAACATTGCGTGCTACTCTATCAACCGGCTCTATCTTCACAGAATCCTCAAGAAAACATCATATTAACTCCTCACCGCTAAAAAGCCAATGTTTCTTATTTTCGAGTTTTTGAGAGCAAATGCTTTATTCTTGTTAAAAGATGTAGAAATTCAAAATTTGCTCCTAAAGTAGTAGAAGGTTTTTTATTTGGTTATGACTCAAACACAAGGGCACATAGAGTCTTTGACAAGTCCACTGGATTAGTTGAAGTTTCTTGTGACATTGTGTTTGATGAGACTAATAGCTCTCAAGTGGAGCAAGTTGATCTTGATGAGTTAGATGATGAAGAGGCACAATGCATCGCGCTAAGGAACATGTCCATTGGCGATCTGTGCCCACAAGAACCCGAAGAGCCTCCACAAACACAAGATCAACCATCATATTCAATACAGGCATCTCCACCAACTTAAGATGAGGAACCGATTCAAGAAGAAGAAGATTGAGTTCAAAACAATGAGCCACCTCAAGATGAAGGCATCGATCACATGGGAGATGAAGTTGATCAAGAAAAGGAAGATAAACAAGAGATTCAAGATCAAAGACCACCTCACCACCAAGCAATTTAGCGAGATCACCCCGTCAACTCCATCCTTGGGGACATTCAAAAGGGGGTAACCACTCGCTCTAGAGTTGCTCATTTTTGTAAACATTACTCTTTTGTGTCTTCTATTGATCCATACAGGATAGATGATGCACTTAGAGATCCAGACTGGGTGGTGGCAATGCAAGAAGAGCTCAACAACTTCACATGGAATGAGGTCTGACATTTAGTTCCACGTCTTAACCAAAATGTTGTAGGTACCAAATGGGTATTCCGCAATAAACAGGACGAGCATGGTGTGGTGACTCGGAATAAAGCCCGACTTGTTGCCAAGGGGTATTCACAAGTTGAAAGTTTGGATTTTGATGAAACCTATGCACCCGTAGCTAGGCGTGAGTCAATTCGAATTTTACTTGCCTATGCTACTTACCATGACTTTAAGTTGTATGAAATGGATGTGAAAAGTGCCTTCCTCAATGACCCTATCAAGGAAGAGGTGTATGTTGAACAACCTCCCGGCTTTGAAGATAGTGAGTATCCTTCACATGTCTATAAGCTCTGAAAGGCGCTGTATGGGCTCAAACAAGCCCCAAGAGTATGGTATGAATGCCTGAGAGACTTTCTTATTACTAATGGTTTCAAAGTCGGAAAAGCTGACCCTACTCACTTCACTAAAATAGTTGTCAAAGACTTGCTTATATGTCAAATTTATGTTGATGATATTATCTTTGGGTCTACTAACAAGTAATCTTGTGAAGAGTTTAGTAGAATTATGATACATAAATTTGAAATGTCCATGATGGGGGAGTTGAAGTATTTCCTTGGATTCCAAATCAAGCAACTACAAGAGGGCACCTTCATCAGCCAAACAAAGTAGACTCAAAACATTCTCAAGAAGTTTGGAATGAAGAATGCCAAGTCCATCAAGACTCCTATGGGAACAAATGGGCATCTCGACCTCGACACAGGAGGTAAATCTTTAGATCAAAAGGTATACCGGTCAGTGATAAGATCTTTACTCTATTTATGTGCTTCACGACTGGATATTATGCTTTCAATATGTATGTGTGCACAATTCCAAGCCGATCTTAAGGAAATCCACCTAAGGGCCATAAAAAGAATCATGAGATATTTAGTTTATACTCCTAGGTTTGGGCTATGGTACCCCCAAGGGATCTACCTTTGATCTAATCGGGTATTCTAGCGTTGATTATGTCGGATGTAAGATTGATAGAAAGAGTACATCAAGGACTTGTCAGTTTTTGAGGAGATCAATGGTGTCTTGGGCTTCAAAGAGACAAAACTCAGTAGCTCTATCCACCGCCGAAGCTGAGTATATTGCTGCAGGACATTGTTGTGCATAATTACTCTGGATGAGGCAAACTCTTAGCGACTATGGCTACAATTTGAGCAAAGTCCCTCTCCTATGTGACAATAAGAGTGCAATCCGCATGGCGAGCAATCCTGTTGAACACAACTACACAAAGCACATAGACTTTGGGTATCACTTTCTGAGAGATCATCAACAACAGGGAGATAACTCAATTGAATATGTTAGCACCCACAACCAATTAGCTGATATCTTCACCAAGCCCCTAGATGAAAATACCTTTAGTAAGCTTAGGAATGAACCAAATGTCTTAGATTCTTGGAACTTTGATTGAAATATTGCACACATTGCTCATTTTATACCTTTTATCATGGCATGTCTCTTTCATTTGGTACAAATTCATATTTCTTATTCTTCTTGTGCCAAAGCTAAGACTAATGTGCTTCCAAGTGTATTTCTATACTTAGTCTTAGATTGAAAGAAAAATGAAGTTGTAGCCAAAGGCAATGCTTCCACTGCATCTCCATCAGTATCAAATACCCTTTGCCCTACTCATGTATTTACATTCATATCTTTCTTGTTATAGGCCTCTATATTTCTTCATTTTTGGCGCTTAATGCCAGGGGAGAAATTAATAGTCCAAAGCAAAAGGACCGCACCACCACCCCATTTTCTGAAAACGTTTTATCTTCCAAATTGGTACTATTGCATTTGCAAAAACCCTCTTAACAACTAAGGGGATAACTTCTTCAGGGGAGCTTTTATTAAGTCAAAGGAAAAGCATTTGAAAAAGGGGGAGAATCTTTCAAACTTGAAAATGCTTTTGAAAAATTATATTCTTTTAACTTTGGCTAATCACAAAAGAATTTGAAAATACTTTTCCAAAAGATTTGCAAATCCTAGCTAAGTGGTGCAAATGTGGTCCAAAATTTTAATTATATCAAAACATTCATATGTACTTAGAACTGCTTTCACTTCAATAACTTATGCACTCTTGTCAAAATTGTAAACTAGTTACTTTTTTACACTTTATACTTGCTTTAGTTTATGTTGGCATCAATCACCAAAAAGGGGGTGACTGAAAGGGAAATGGCATTTACCATTTTCTCTAAATTGATTTTGATGATTGATGACCAACACAATCTAATGGACTAACTAGTTTGCCTAGTTGATTGATTCTCAGGTGCATAAGTCCAACTATCTCAATTCTAAGTCAATCATCTGCCAATTGAAAACCAAAGAAACTTGAAGGTGATGGGTTTAGTAAAATGCATTTTAGAGTCCTCGCAGACCGTCTGGGGTGCACGGTCAGACCATCCGTGATTGCTTTATCTGATATTCGACGACACATTTAATGCAATTATAACCAATTATATAGCCGTTACTGTTGACCGTTGCGATTTCAGTCGTTGATGTGCAGGGCGGACCGTCCGGGCCAGGAGCACGAACCGTCCGCAGTTGGCAAAAAGTGGGCAACGACTAGGAAGTGGTTGGTGGCTATAAATACAACCCCAACCACCTCTGTTCACTTCATCCAAGCATCCCATTCATTCTCATTCAATACAAGAGTAAGCACTTCATTTCAAGACACATTCAAAGCTCCCAAACTCCTCCAAGTGTCATAATTGTGACTAGTGGTCATTAGTGATTAGTGCCTTGGAAAGTCTTGAGAGAGTGTGATCTTGTGATTTTCTTGTTGCTCTTGTTGCTTGGCTTTCTTAATCGTGCTTTCTTCATCTCCTTCTAAACTATCAAGTGACTTATAAAGCTAGCAAGAGACACCTAATTGTGTGGTGATCCTTAAGGTGTCTAAGTGACCCTCGAGATTAAGAAGAAGCTCTCAACCGGTCTAAGTGACTTTTGAGAGAGGGAAAGGGTTGAAAGAGAACTGGCCTACCTGGTCTCCTCAATGAGGAGTAGGTTCTTGGGAACCAAACCTCAGGAAATAAATCGCTTGTGTCTTTGTGTTAATCTTGTATTTTGATTTGATTCTTCCTCTCATCTCTCTCTAAAGTTCTCTTGCTTGCAATCTCTTTAAGTTATCTCCAAATGTTATCCACATTTATTGAGAAACTCATAGCAAGAACTCTCTTCCGCACTCTAATTTCATTATTACTCCATTGGATTGTGGATTATAGACTGACATGAAGACTGCCTGTGTGCCTATGGAGGCCCAAAAATCTCTGAAATCTTGATTATCAAATTGTTTTTCGTTGTCTACTGTTAGCTGAAAAGGTACATCGAAACGACAGACAATGTTTTGCCAAAAGAATTCATGTGTCGTCTTTGCTGTTATTGTGGAGACTACTCTTGCTTCGATCCACTTGGTAAAGTATTCCACAGCAATGAAGGCATATTTGAGGTTTCCTTGTGCAGTGGGAAGCGGTCCAACTATATCGAGCCCCCAATGTTGTAGAGGCCTTGTGTGAGCAATTAATTTTGTGAGATGCAAAGGTGCCTCGCTTCGCAGTGAAAACTTTTGGCATGCCACGCATGTGTGCACTACACAGTTGGCTGCACATATAATGGTTGGCTAGTAGAAACTTTGGCGCATGAATTTGGTGGCGAGGGCCCTTGGGCCCAAGTGATAGCCACATACTCCTTTGTGGATCTTGCAGAGGAGCACGATGCCTTCGATTTCTGTGATGCATTCGAGCAAAGGTTGGTTGAGTCCTTTTCTATAAAGTTGGAATTCTGTTATCGTTAACCCACGACTTTGATATTTTAATCTTTTAGCCTCGGCTTGATCTGTGGGGGTGGTAATGGCCCTAAAGGTATATAGCTATAGGGTCCTCTAGTCTTCAGTCATGATGAGGCTTATGACTATCTAGCCATCTGGTTCCCTTATGACTGGGGCTTCGATTACTTGATAGAACACATCCAAGGACATGGGGTCTCCTCTTGTAGCGGTCTTCACAAGTGTGTCTGCTTCTTCATTTTTGCTTCTATGTGCTAAATGGTGAAGCCTTTGAATTGCTTCTCTAGACTGCGCACGACTGATAAATATTGAAGGAGAATTGGTTCTCATGTTGCACAATCTTTTTTCTATCTGACCGACAACAGTTTTGGAGTCAGTCTTGATTATGCATGTTTCAACGCCGAGGGCTCTGAGCTTGCGAAGTCCTAGAATGACGGCTTCGTATTCTATTATATTATTGGCACATTTATCTATTTTGAGAGCAAAACTGAGGTGTGTTGCGTACTTGTACTCGATGCCTAACGAAGCTGCTATTATTGCTGCGTCCCCGGTCCCTACATGGCACCAGGTGCCATCATAGTGAATTGTCTATAATGTTTCCGCATCTAGGTGGTTGGAAGAGGAAGGCCCTGCCCAATCTACTATGAAATCAGCGAGGACCTAGGATTTTATTGTGCTTCTTGATTCCAAGACTAATTGTAGCCAGACAGTTCGGTTGCCCACTTGCCTATTATGGCTAAAGCATCTATGTTGTTGAATAAGTCATTGAGATTTCGACCTGTGGGCACGCTTATTCCGTGATGCCCTAAGGAATGCATATGCTATTTTATCCATCTCAGTCTTGTTGCGTTTGGAGCTGTTGAGGAGGACCTCAGAGACGAAGTATACGGGTTGTTACTTGAGAGCACCTAGAGGGGGGGGGGGGGTGAATAGGTGATCCTACAAAACTTGCTCCAAACAACACAATCTTGGTCTAATAAAATAGTTAGTGAATATTAAAACCAAGTTTGGATGAGAGAAAGAGAAAATATGGGCTCTTCACTTGATTGCTCTCTTATGATGAATATTAATCTAGGAGCAATATCACAAATGAATACGAGCACTAAGAAATACAAGAATCACAATAAAGTACAGTGGACAAGAGACACAACAATTTTTCCCGTGGTAGAGATGAATGGGATTTTTATACCCCTTGGCAAATGTGTAACATGATTTGTGGGTAAAGATACACAACCTCTATAGAGTGTAAAACTGCTATATCAGCCGTGGTTATGGTCAAGAGCGGCTCAGACACTGAGATGAGTAACTTATGGAATTAAACTTAATCTGTCATTTGCATTGCATTGTGGGATTTATCATTAATTGTGATCAATTATTTAATTAGGTTGGTATCTACTTGTGCTTAGTAATTGCTAATAAAATATTGACCAACTTATTGAAAGCAATGCTCAGCCTTAACGACTTTCTCTTTAGTTAGCCTTACACTTTATATGAGCTCCCACCATAAGTGATCTCGTGCACATTATTCCCCATAACTTGTTGAGCGATGAACGTATGTGAGCTCACTCTTGTTAAACTCACACCAGGTCAAGAACTGGTACCACAAGATGAGGAGCGTGATGGATGTTGCGATGAGTTCAGAGAGGTCTAGACCATCGTCTCCCAATCAACTATGATTGGGGAGGATCGTTGTCATCAAATGATGTATTTATTTAGCTATTTTGTACATAACCTCTATCATATAATAAAGATGTGACATTGATTTCTGTACCATGAGTCATCATATGTGTGAGTCTTGATCCTAGCACACATTTGAGACACGCGTGACTTTATCCTTAAATCTAGGTGTGACAATTCTGTAGCTCCAGCCCGTAGTAAAATAGGGTCTCGCGGACGAACGAATGAAGGGGGAATCCAAAACCTCGCTCATAGAAGGAAGCGAGAACCACCACCTTGTCATCCCACGAGGTCGAGGCATCACTTTCTTCCTCAATACGCCAGCTTGAGACTGTTTGGAGGGCAAAAACCCTTTCCTCTCTAGGTCTTCGAGTTGGCTGTGGGTGAAGGAGCAGGCAGGAAAGGAATCCATGGGATTAGCGGTGGGTGCGAGTAAGGAAGGAAGAAGAATAGGGGAGCGTAGGGAGGCTTTGAGGGAGAAGGAAAAGAAGGTGCACAGACTGAGAGCACCAAGAGGGAGGGTGAATAGGTGATCCTGCAAAATTAACTCTAAACAACATAAACTTGGTTTATAATATGTGTTAAGGAGACTAAAATGAAGTTAGGATGAGAAGAGAGAAGGGAGAATGCTTCACTTGATTGCTCCTTTAAGATGAGTATTAAACTTAGGAGCAATATTGCAACTAAGTAGAGAACTCAAGAAGACATTAATCGTAATAAGTAAAATGGACAAGAGGCAGTGATTTTTACCATGGTTCGACCAATGCCTACTCCATGTTGTGGTGACCTCCTTTGGTCAAGGGTTGCACTCAACCCTTCTCAAGTGATCTAAAGATCAAACTTGAGAGCCATAATTGTCTTCCTTATATAAATATCCTATTGTAAAGAATCTCCACAAATTGGAGTCTCTCAAGCCTTACACAAACGATTACGACCAAATTCAGAGTAAGGAGGGGAGTATAAAACACACACAAGAGCACAACACAGCAACAACACGGACACAAGCAAAAGAGAGAGCGCACAAATCAAAACGATAGTGTCACAGCTCAAGAACGCGCTCAAAAGCTCTCTCTAAAAAATCAACAGCGTGGTTGCAGAGGTTCGGAGTTGCGGCGTGCTCAAAGTATGCTTGGGTTATAGCTACATGTGCTTAGGGGGTCCTATTATAGCCCCAAGGGACCTAGGAGCCGTTGGAGCTTTATTTGGAAGCTCCTAGCCTTCCTTGTCTACGGGTGCACCAGATTGTCCTATGGTGCACTGGACACTACACAGTGTAATGGTCAACAGATCCCTGATTGGTCACTTTTTGTTTTAGGTGGGCATCAGACTGTCCTGTGGGGGCATCAGACTGTCCGGTACTGAAAGCTCTCTTGTGGGTTTTGGTGTTTGGATGACAACCCAATTAAATGACTAACAAGTGTGCTAAGTGTTGAACAGGTGCTTAATGCAAAGCTAATAGGGTTCAACACAAGTGAATAAGTGTGATGGTCCAAAGACTGATTTATCTATAGATAATGAACACTGCTTAAGTGAGACTCGGTGTGCGTAACTCAGAGACAACCGATCAAGCCAAGGATGGAGGCAAGAAGAGCTTCGAGGTACCGAGTGCACGGGAGAAGGTCAAGGAGACCAGGAACCCAAAGCCAGGGGTGAAGAAGAAGACTTGCAAAGTCAAGGTTGATCGAGTTAAGAGTTATGATGCATCAAGGATCACTACATAAGGACATGACTTACAACCAATGAGGTAACATCTATAGTTATGTGGTGTAAGTCATAAGGCTCAAGATCAAGCTCGAGAAATGAACAAGGGAGTTGGAGCTTAGATATGTCAATCTAGATCAAGTCAAGTTGACTTAATGGTTTAGAGTCCAACATCGACCTCAAACATGCCAAATTGGGTAAAATGGTGAAAAAGGTTAAGTATGTAAGGTTTGAGTGTTCAACCATGTTGCATACACCTATTACTACAAATTTGGTGCTTTGGTTTGCTCTCTAACTCTTTCTGTAGAGAAAGTACCATTCTGAGCTCTGTTGGAGGAGAAACAGAAAAGCTAGGGGAAGAACAAGAAAGATGTAAGTTTCTAGGACTAAATCAATTGGATTATACTCTAAATGTGTTTGTTTAAGTCTCAGGAAAATCCTCTCAAAAGTTGAAGTCAAACGGAGAAAGAACGGAGGAAAAATCACTTAGTGTGCTGTTGGCTGGTGCACAGGACAGTGAATAGTAGCTGTCTGGTGCACAGGACAGTGAATAGTAACTCTGTCCGGTGCACAGGACAGTGAATAGTCCCTGTCCGGTGCACAGGACAGTGAATAGTCGTTGCGTCCGGTGCACAGGACAGTGAATAGCAGCTGTGTCCGGTGCATAGGATAGTGAATAGTAACCTGTCCGGTGCACCAACGGCTAGCTGTTCCAGAGAAGGAAACTGCCAATCAGATCCGTTACTGTTCACTGTCCGGTGCGCCACCGGACAGTCCGGTGCACCCGCAACCAGGGAAGGCTGGGAGCTTCCAAATGAAGCTCCAACGGCTCCTAGGCCATTTGGGGCTATAAAAGGGACCCCTAGGCGCCTCAAACAACAACACAAGTGCAGCCAACAAGTCCATACACCATTTGGATCAATTCTTTCTCTCTCTCTCTTGTGTATCTCTCTAGTTTGTGTAGAGGCAAAGTTATAAGCCTTTAGAGAGAGGGGAAGTGCTGCTGAGAGCTAGAGCAAAATCTTGAGCGCATTGTTACTCTGTCGGAGTGCTGTTGAGAAGATTGTAAGCAGCCACGACATCGTTGTAACTGATATCAACATAGTGGAAGGCTCTATCTGTCGCCCGACAGATCTGAGCAAACGGAGGAAGGAGTTGAAATAGACTCCAAGCCAAGGTGTGGCTAACTCCAACGAGGACTAGGCAAGCATTTCAGGCTTGGCCGAACCTCGGGATAAATCCCTGTGTCTGTGTGCTCTGCTCTGTGCTGTGTGCTGTTTCTCTGTCTTATTTGTTGTTTATACTTGCACTTCAATATTTATATGTGCTATAAGCTGTCTTCGAAGTGCAGGGTATTTTAAGACAGGAACTTCAATTCCGCTGCAACCTACTCGAAGGGTCCTTCATTCCACTACGATCCAGCCTTCGAGTAGAGTAAGAATTTCCAGTTATAAAGTGATAATTTTTATTCGCCTATTCACCCCCCCTCTAGGCGACATCCAGATCCTGTTCCCGGGCAAAGGGAACTTTCAGGTACGCCATCTGACCGTTGGTTGCGGATGACGTGGCAGATAGTCGTTGGCTATCTTTACACTGTCCGGTGCTCCGCATGGATTGTTCGGTGATTTTTAGCTGAGGAAGCCTAGCCAAGCCCGAGAGTGGCCAGTACTGTCGGATGATCACCGGACTGTCCAATGCACATCGGACTGTCTGGTGGGTGGCACTGGACTGTTCAGTGCTGCCCATTTGAGCCGAACTTGTTCCTTTTTGTTCTAACTTTCTTTTGCTCCTTTTGGCTCGACTTCATATGGTCCCTAGCACTTAGACAAACGTGATTAATACCTAAAACAATTTACTAAGTGCTAGAAGCATACCTTTTTCACTTTAATCCATAGATGTTTCAGTATGCCCATTTACAAGCCCAAAGGATGCCTTTTTCTTGTAATCCTCAATTTGCTTTACAAACACTTGTTCTCATGCTCATATATGGAGTTGTTAGTTCATAGTAATGCGTTGAGCATCTAATCTCCAAAACAACTAGAAATGGCCTAAGGGCACATTTCCCTTTCACGGACGCAAGGTTGTGGTAAGCAAAACCAAACATAGTCAACCTCCTCCTCTATTTTATGACTGAGGAGAAAAGACCCAGGCAGCGTTTCGAAGGTGGGCCACAAAATACCGCTTTGAAAAAGTCCACCGCTTTAGGGGACGACGCCTCGAAAACTGGGGGGATGACTGTGTATTTGCAAACCAACCGTATTGAATGGAGTGCCAAGAGAGCACGTGGTGGGAAGAGCGCTCGTAACAGACAGGAGGTTAGCCACCCTATCACGCCACCTATGTGCGATACAGCAACGAGGTCATTTCACGTCCCATCAGACCGCTCACATGAGCGGTGTAATGGTGACCCCATATTTTACCGTGCCGCCACAACAGCTACGCCGCGCCAGCCAGGTAAAAATTGAAACACACTCCTGCTCGACACACAGAGTAAGGGGTGGACCGAGTGAACTCCCAGCGAGTCGCATGCTAGGTGATCGGCTCATAGGTCGTTCGCTCGACACCACATCTAAGGTCGTACCTGAAATTCTCTCGCGGAAACCTGGCTAATGGGGTGGCCATGAGCCCCCCTCTAATCGGCCATGCTGACCAAAGGGCCAGGACAGGGTCGAATAAGGAAGGACTTGATGAGATGCCCCCAGCGGATTGAGCACCCCTAGTGGGATCGCTCGCCGAGACCTAACCTCACCGGAGGATTGTCGGATCTCACTTGGATAACCTGCTTGTAGCTCAATGGCCCACCTCCCCATGCCGATTAGGTCGGAGGAGGGAGGCCCTCCCCTTATAGGAAGACTTCCGAGAGAAGCTGACCTAAGGGGAGATGCGTGCACCAAAAAGGGAGAAGTAACAACCAGAAGAATCACCCTTGAAAACAACGGTACAACACTGAAGCAGATGAGCTCACGCATGACACATGACACCATCCAAGACCGCCCCAACAGTAGATACAAAACCGTGTGAACCCCCAAGCAATCCTCACAGATTACTCGAGGGCTTGGGGGCTGCATATAACAGATGTGCTTGCGGGCCCCGGACATCAGTCATAAGTAGGGGTCGAGACAATAACAGAGGGACTCACGCTTAGCGCATGATGACCACAGCATAAAGGGTCTGCCCCTAGACTGTAGAGTTAACCCGGTAAACCCTCGATCAATTCTCACGAATTACACGGGGCTCGGGGGCTACATCTAGCAAATGCGCGTGCGCGCACCTAGAAAATTCGTTTTTTAGACGAAAGCCTTTATGCAACTCCATGAAGTTTCTTAAAGGCTCGAGGGCTGCTGTTGGTCACCAAGAAATAGGGTGCCCAAAGAAAGTCCAAGAAACTCCTCAAAGAAATCCCAAGAAACTCCCAAGAACGGCCCACCGACCAAGTCCCCCGCTAAGCAAGTCTGCGAGACGGAGCGGCGACCAACTCCCCCGCCGAGTAAGTCTGTGAGATGGAGCGAGCGACCAAGTCCTCCACCGAGAAAGTCGGCGAGGTAGAGCGGGCGACCAAGTCCCCTACCGGACAAGTCTACAAGGCGGAGCGGGTGACCAAGCCCCCCGCCAAGCAAGTCGGTGAGGCAGAGCGGCAACCAAGTCCCTCACTGAGCAAGCGCAAGCATTGGGACAGAGCCACAAGCATACACCGACCATAGCAGTACGAGACGCCAAGAGCCCATGCGATAAGCCGAAGACACAACTCTCCTGTCAAGGGCAACCTCAGCACCGGAGCTCTACAGTAGCTGGTACGATGGAAATGATAGGGCAGGGCGCCATAATGAATGGACGAATTTGTATGCGCGGAAGGGCAACGTGGGGCCCACGATGGTGGGAACTGGGAAGGAACCATGTCATGTCTGTCAAGCCCCAGGGCTAAACCATGGGACCCACCGCACGTTATCGCGGGGACATAATCCACGAACCCGCCGTAGGGACACGAGTAACAGGTGGTGCCATACCTAGAAGCAATACTTCGTACGACCAGGGGAAGGGGCCTGCCACAACGAACGAAGGACTTTTTCTCCCTTTACTCCATCTCTCTCTCTAAAAAATATAAAACAATGTAAGGTCTCTCCCTTAAGATATAAAAGGACAGGCTCTCCTTTTTCTAGGATACATGCACACGAGCTCTAACACGTTCTATCAAATACTACGATCAGCACTACAGTGGACTAGGGCTCTGGCCTAAACTAGTATAAACCATGTGTCCCAACTTCTTCGCTGGATCCGAGTATTCAAAGCTACCCATGAACATGATGAACAGAGCAGTGGCAATAATTACTGGTAACGAAGTGGGGGAATCCTCTGATGCTGATGTTGAGGAGGATGGGAGTGCCGCGGGAAGCTATCTGCGTATGAGAGTTTGTATTGATATCCAAAACCCGCTCACGAGGAGAGTTAGTGAGTTACCATTGATGTTGACTGTTGAGGAGTAAGGAGGTAAAGAAAAATGGTGCCCTTTTGAGTATGAATTTCTTCCAGACTTTTGTCTCTGTTGTGGGATTCTTGGCCACACAGACAAGAATTGTTCACACCCAATTCTCATTCCAGAGAGGCAGTATGGTAAATGGCTCCAGGTGATTCTGCCTAAAAGGAGGTTTGTAGATGAGGTCAAAAACAAAAGCTCTTAGTTGGCTCTTAGGAGCAATGGTGATTGGAGGATGGAAAAATAGAGGAGGTTAAAGGAGAAGGTCGGGGTGGGGGAGTGTGTGAGAGAAGTCACTGGCTATGTGAGACAAGAGGCGGAAGAAGGGGGAAAAATGGGGAAAATATTTAAGGAGGAGGATAAGGAAAAGGAGGCCAAAGGCGTGTATGTGCTAGCAGAGAATAAATCTCACGAGCTGGATGCTTCTATACTGGCTGCTAGTGCTGTGACTATCCCAGTGAAGGATGGTGATGCTACTGTTATGGCTGCTAGTCACGTGAATGTTCCAATATAGGTTGGTGAAGGTAGTGCTCAAATTGCAAAAGGAAAGAAATTGAGATCTTTTAAAAGAATTAAACGCAGTGATGATCTGAAGACTGATTCAAGGTTGATGATCAGTGTGGGAACAAAGAGGGGGTGTTCTGAGGGGGAAGAGTTGGAGATGCTCAATAAAAGAAACAAGACAAGTGATGTTGACATGGTGGATAGTGTTGTTCAGGAGCCAGCTAAAAACTCCATGCTGGGACTGTCGGAACAGTCCTGTTTGAACCAAAAAAGAGCTGGCGGACGGTCCGGCCCTGAGGCCGGACGGTCCGCGGTCCGGACAGTCCGCGCCTGTGGGCCGGACGGTCCGCGCGTGCGCAGAACAGATTAGGGTTCCGAGTTTTGTGCTACGGTTGTGACGGAACCTCCCAAGTAATCAGGCCCACCTACAGTTGTCCTTGTCTAGCAGACATCAGACACCCTGTAGATGTTCCTAAGTTACTTGACAAGCTCGGTATCTTTCCTTACCTCACCAGGAACGTTTCACCCGTCTTGCAGACATTACAGACCATCGGAGATGAAGATATGCGGAAGCAAATTACATAAACTTACATTTATTTCAAAGCAAGCTCGAGTTAATTTATTACAGACCAGTCTAAAAGCGAGTGCATAGAGTAATAATTATACAAACCAGGGAGACACAAACTTCTCCCGAAAGGCTAAAAACAAAAGATCCTAGATGGAGGACCAAGTCCTCCCCCACTTCAATCTTGTTTTTCTTCGTTGGGAACCACCTTAGCACAGAAGCAGCAAAAGTCTGCTACTTCCCCACCTAAAAACAACAAAGGGATAAACCCTGAGTATGGAATTACTCAGCAAGTCTTACCCGACTAAGGAAAAGACTCTCAAGGGTATGCTGGTTATATGGGAGTCAAGGTAAGGCTTCTCAATAATCAAGGACTCTGTTTTGCAGAAATGCTTACTAAAGTGGATCCTTAAAAATCCAATTTTATTTGTCAAGTTAGGTAAAATTACCTGCACTAGAGTTCTTTCTACCCTAGTTCAATCACTGGTCCTGCACTAGCCAATTTCTTTAACAAAAACCCATCATCTTTAGTGGAATGCTACGTGTAAGTCAGTGGCCAAGTCTCCATAACCGCGGAGGTACGGCGATCCGAATCGATTATACTCAGCTGAGGATCTCCAATCACACGACATATGTAGCACTTAACCCTTGCATATGTCAACCCGCCACCGGGGTTCTTAAGACCGGATCAGGTTCACGCAAACCGAGAGCACAGATACACCACCGTCCAGCCTCTTGCCACGGAGGGTACACGCTACTCTCGCCACCGCTCCACTCCCATTTCGTGTTATCTTATTCCGGCCTTAGTCTGCCCGAGGCAAGGCTTACCCATGACGAGGCATGTGACCAGTTAAAGGGTCCTCGGTCAGCAGGCCTACATCGACAAGGTCCTTAATCGACTCAGATGGAAACACTACACCGAGACTCTCTTCTCGTGCAAGTCACCCGCCCGGTCTCAGCTTAATCATTTCAACCCAAAAACTTGGTACCTGACAGAGGTACATCTTTTCTGATGTTGGACCCATCAAGGCCTTGATGGATCCACCATCAAATTTTGTTTTTGAAAACAGCCCTCCCACTTTGCCAAACATCTTTTGTAAAACAAATCCTTTTGTTTTTCTAAAGCAATACTAAGCATAGTAAAACCTTTTTGTAACAAAACAGGATGTCAAGGAGGGTAATTAAGATCAAGGAAGGTAATGCAGGAATTGTTTAATCAATCAACTCCTATCACCTAATGCAGCAAGCAAGTGAGAAAGCTTTTAAAACATCAAGGAAGGTGGCAAATGCACCGGGGCTTGCCTTTGTTATCAGAGGTGTCCTGCTCGGATCCACAGATATCAAAATAAAAGCAGTTGTCTGCTTGAGGATCAGAGGTGGGTGGTATCCCCTCTTCAGAAACTTCTTCTTCTTCTTCTTGCTCTAATATCACCATATACATGCATAAGAATGGATGTCATGGAATGCTCATGAGGATGCAAAGATAATATAAACTTATTATTTATGTCTTGAGTACAACTTTCCTTCACGGTACTCCGAGAACCTAGGGTTTCCGGAGTCAGTAAAGGAGTTCATGGAGCAGGGGGGGTGGTTTTGGGTTTAGTGATCAAGCAAGGTCCAAATCAACCCAAATTCTACCCAAGGCTTCTAAATAATGTGAAAAGCTCACATAAAAAGTTTGGGAAATTTTGGGTTTATTATTTATTTTCTAAAATTCCAGAACCAATGGTTTAGGCTATCTTAAATACCCTAAAATTCCCTATTTAAACTAAAAATCATAACACTATTTTTATTAAATACTATGGAAAATAACAAGCCTAGGAAAATTGGTCTCATATTTTTAGGATTTTCCTATCATTTTCTACAGTTTTTCAAAGTTTTGCTGAAAAAGAAAAAGGAAAACTAGGAGCAGTACTGGGCCGATTCTGGCCCAACAAGCCCAGGTCCAGGGAGAACAGCGCGCTCGCGCCCGCGCGCGCGCGCCCGCGCCCAGGCGATTTTGCAGAAAGGGCCTCACGCTTCTGGCTAAACAGAAATAGGTCCTTTCACTATTGGGTTGAGTCACTGACAGTTCACGAAAAGGCCCTCGGGTTTCTATCAATTTACAACTCGAAGTCCTCGACGGCGCTCGCGCACGGCCGCGCTCCGGCGAGCCAGCAGACCGGCCGAACGGGGCAACGGCTGGGTTCTCCGAGCGGTGGACATGAAATTGGGGTCGGCCTAACTACTTCCCCTAACTTAATTGCACTATTGGTGGCTCATGGAGCTCCGGCCACGGTGACCGTAAGCAAAGTGGCGAAATGATCGTGTTCCCGGCGACCCATGGCGGTCTAGCTTGATTCAATGCTTCGGTAAGCATCAAGAGGAAACAAGGATGTTGAAACAAGAGAACCGAGGGTGAGATTGGACCTGAAACGGGCTGCCCACGGCGAGCTCACTTCTACGGCGGCGGAGAACCGAGTTGGGGGAAACTCCAAATTCAAGCGCGCGAGTGGATGATTGTGGCCGATTAGCGGTGGCTGGATGCGTAAGGATATGGTGAAGCTCACGGCGGGGTCAATTTATAGAGCCCCGAAGCGGTGGCGCTTAATTTGATCGCGATGTGTCGACGGCCGGAGAGGAGGAAGAAGCACTGGCTTCGCGGGTACGTGGCCAACGACGTGGCAGTAACTCCGGTGAGCCACGGAGGGTTCAGAGGAGGTCACGGCGACACGGTAGAAACGCTAAGCCACGCGGCGCAAGGCTAGGAGGCGGCGATCACCGGTGTTCTTATCCACTTCCGCCGCGGTAACGATGGTACGGTGGCCGGAGTTGTTTATGGCCGGAGTTATCCACGGCGAGGATCTTTACGTGACCCAAAGTGTTATCCAGCCAGGCCAAGCTCGGATCACGGCAGCCGCGGCACGAATCGCGGCGGAGGGTGCCGTCGGCGGTGAGATTCTTTGCCGTGGCCGATCTGATCCATTTGAGCACTGTACCATGGGAATATCGGTTCAGAGTGACTGACAGCCCAGTTTCCAGAGCCCACAACTTCCAAGTTTGTGCAGCAACTCGATTGCCTTTCTTAAACAAAATTGTAGAGCAATATACCATCTACAATTCGACTATAGGACTTGAACACATTTGAGCACTGGATCATGCTTGAATCTGAGCTAGAAGTTGATGTCAGTTCACTGCTAGTCTGAAAATTCAGACCTAACAGCCTGACAGCCCAACTTTAGGCTTGGATTTCTCTAATTTCTTCTTAACAACTAAGCTCACAACCTTAAGCAAAGTTGTTCTCCTACAATGGTTCTTCAACTTTGATGTGGTGACCTAGGGTAAAAACCCTATACTTTGTAAGTTACAGAGCCCCAAAGTTGAGCCCATTCACTGTTTTTCAGACTTAGAACAAAACTCAAATGAGGTCCATTTTGCATTTAAGTCCAAAACTTAGGGTTTGGCCTTCAAATCCACATATTTGTGATCCAATTGACTTAAAACACTCATTTGACTTGGTTTTTGCACTTTAGTCCAAAAGTGGACTAATTTTGCACTTAGGCCCCTAGGGTTTGGTTTTAGGGTTTTCCAGGGTTCCAATTAGGGTTTCTGGTATTCCAGGGGTATAAATGTGATTCAACTTTATTGTTGGGGTCATTTTATGACTTTTACCCTAAAGCCTTTAGGTTTTCTCAACTTGGGTTAAGTTTTACCCCTTTAATCACTATTTTAGGGTTAAGTCCTTAACCAGGGTCCTATTTGTAAAACATTAAAACAATACAACTTGTTTGAAATTTTTGCCTAGTGATTGCACTCTAGGTGTGTCAAACATATGCAATGCCCATGCTCATGATGCCATGCTCAAGTTTTAGTTATAGTAACACCAGGGGTGTTACATCCTTTCCCCCATAAAAGAATCTCGTCCCGAGATTTAAAGTCCTAGGGTGAGTAATGGAAAAGGAAATGTGTCATATTTTTATTTCCTTATTTCTGGTACAAGGCAGGGGTGGGGTGGGGGTTCATTCCTTTATTACACAGCTATACAAACTTTACAACTTACAAGAGGCTAGAAAGCCTGGGAAATTCTTATCTAAGAAATCTTGGGTCTCCCATGTAGCCTCATCTTCCGAATGCTGGTTCCACTGTATCTTATAAAACTTGAGAGTCTTTTTCTGGGTAACCCTGTCCTTTTGATCCAGAACTCGAATGGGATGTTCCGAGTATGTTAAATCTGGTTCCAGGACAACATCAGTCACTTCAACGGTTCGATCGGGAACCCGAAGACACTTCTTCAATTGTGACACGTGGAACACGTTATGTACAACAGACAATGTTTCGGGGAGCTGGAGTCCGTATGCCACTGGTCCACATTGCTCAAGTACCAGGAATGGACCAATGTACCTGGGTGCAAGTTTTCCTTTAACCCCAAAACGCGATACGCCTTTCATTGGTGAAACCTTTAAGTAGACGTAGTCTCCTTCTAAGAAGTATAAGGGCATTCGCCGTTTGTCTGCATAACTTTTCTGACGAGCCTGTGCCTTCTTCATATTATGAACTATTTTCTGAACCTTTTCTTCGGTTTCTTTTACCATATCAGGTCTAAAGAAATATCTTTCACCAGGTTCAGACCAATTTAGCGGAGTTCGACACCGACGTCCGTATAAAGCTTCAAAAGGTGCCATCTTAATACTTTCCTGATAACTGTTATTATAGGAAAACTCCGCCAAAGGTAAGCATTCATTCCACTTTGTTGAGAAATCCAGGACACATGCCCGTAACATATCTTCAAGTATTTGGTTCACTCTCTCAGTCTGTCCACTGGTTTGGGGATGGTAGGCCGAACTGTGGAGTAACTTAGTACCCAAAGATTTGTGAAGTGCTTCCCAAAACTTGGCTACAAATTGAGGTCCACGATCCGACACTATGGTCCTCGGAACACCATGCAGACTAAGAATACGAGCAATGTACAATTGGGCGTAGACAGTAACTGGGGAATTTGTCTTGACCGGCAGAAAGTGAGCAATCTTTGTAAGTCGATCAACAATCACCCAGATAGAGTCATACCCTTTTGTCGTCCTGGGCAATCCCATGATAAAGTCCATGCTTATATCTTCCCATTTCCATGTTGGGATCGGCAAAGATTGTAATGGACCAGCAGTTTTCATGTGTATGGCTTTGACGCGTCTGCAAGTGTCACATCTAGCCACATAGCGTGCAATTTCAATCTTCATCTTTGTCCACCAGTAATGTTGCTTTAAATCTTGATACATCTTAGTGCTTCCCGGATGAATAGAATAGCGACTAAGATGTGCTTCATCTAAAATTTGCTGGCGGAGTTCTTCATTCTTCGGCACTACTATGCGGTTGTTAAACCATAACACACCTTGATCGTCTTCCTTGAAACACTTGGCTACTCCAGCCCTTATCTTCTCTCGTATGTGCTTCATGCCCAGATTATCCTTTTGATCATCAATTATCCTTTGCAAAATGGTTGACTCAAGCTTTAGCTGATTCAGAGTCCCTTGTTGGATTATCCCCAGGTTTAACTTCTCCATTTCTTGACATAAAGTGTTTTCGGAGGTCTTTACCAGAAGGCAGTGGCAGGAAGTCTTACGACTCAATGCATCTGCCACCACATTGGCTTTGCCTGGGTGATAATGGATCTCCAGTTCATAGTCTTTAATGAGCTCAAGCCATCGTCTTTGCCTCATATTTAACTCTGACTGGGTAAATATATACTTTAAACTCTTATGATCTGTATATATGTGGCAGATATTTCCCAGCAGATAGTGACGCCATATTTTCAGGGCATGAACCACAGCAGCTAGCTCGAGATCATGAGTTGGATAGTGCTCCTCATGTCGGCGTAATTGCCTTGAAGCATACGCAATTACTCGGCCCTCTTGCATCAGCACACAGCCGAGTCCACTGCCTGACGCATCACAATATACATCAAAAGGTTTAGTGATGTCCGGTTGAGCCAATACCGGAGCAGTGGTCAATAGTGTCTTCAGTTGCTCAAAGGCTTCATTACATTTAGAAGACCAATTGAACTTAGTATCATTCTTCAATAAACTTGTGATTGGCTTCACAAGCTTAGAAAAATCTGGTATGAATCTGCGATAATATCCCGCTAGTCCAAGAAAACTCCGGACTTGGTGAACAGTTGTTGGGGGTTTCCATTCCAGAATATCCTTGACCTTGCTAGGATCTACCGCAATTCCTTTGGCTGATAACACGTGCCCCAGAAATTGAATTTCCTCCAGCCAGAACGCGCACTTGCTGAACTTGGCATACAGTTGATGTTCCCTCAGGCGCGTTAATACAATCCGTAAGTGCTGAGCATGCTCCTCTTCATTTTTAGAATATATCAAAATATCATCGATGAAGACCACCACGAACTTGTCTAACTCGGGCATGAACACCGAGTTCATCAAATAGGTGAAGTGGGCAGGAGCATTAGTGAGCCCGAAAGACATTACCAAGTACTCAAACAATCCATACCGCGTAGTAAATGCGGTCTTCGGTATATCCTCGGGCCGAATACGGATTTGATGGTAGCCCGACCTGAGATCAATTTTAGAAAATACCCTCGCCCCAGTCAGTTGATCAAATAAGATGTCGATCCTTGGAAGAGGGTACTTATTCTTAATGGTGACCTCATTTAGGGGCCGATAGTCCACGCACATGCGCAAGGTTTGATCCTTCTTCTTTACAAAGATGGCGGGACAACCCCACGGGGACGAGCTTGGCCGGATAAATCCCTTATTCAGCAGATCTTGTAATTGAATCTTCAATTCTGCTAACTCATTAGGGGGCATACGGTACGATCTTCGGGAGATGGGAGCCGTACCGGGCTTTAGCTCAATTACGAATTCTACATCTCTTTCAGGGGGTAGTCCAGGCAAATCTTCCGGAAATACATCTGGAAACTTACATACTACCGGAATGTTCTTGATCTCCGGTACAATGGCTTCAAATATTCTACCAGAAGCTTTGGCTGGATTGGTTTTGGGGAGAGACAAGAGAATTTCTTCTTGATTATAACTCAACCTGACGGTTCTGAGTTCAGTGTTGAGAATTGCCTTGTGTTGAGTTAACCAATTCATACCCAAAATTACATCTATATCCTGGCCTCTTAGAACAATCATGTTAGCAGGAAAGTTCCGTCCGGCCATTGTTACTGGCACTTCATAGGCCACTTCTCTAGTAAAAATATGTCCCCCAGGTGAATGAATTTTAAATCCCTCTTTTGATTCATGACATGCAATGTGATGTTGCTCCACAAATGTCTTGCTAATGAAGGTATGCGAAGCACCAGAATCAAAAAGAATAATTGCAGGGTGACTGGCCACAGGGAACGTACCCATCATCACCGGCTCTCCCTCCGGTGTGGTAGCCACTTGCGTATAATATACTCGCCCCGTTTTCTTGGTATTCTTGCCCGAAGTACTTCCCTTGCCTGGAGCAGAATTCCCTGATCCTTGCTGATTATTAGCTTGATTTTGCCGAGGATAGGGGCAATCTTTAATAAAATGCCCAGATTTGCCACAGTTAAAACATCCAGTTGAAGAACTTGGCAGAGCACGGAATCGAGTGCCTGGGGCACCCGGCTGACTTTGGACAGTAGGGGCTTTGTTGGGACGAATAATTATAGGCTGCTTGAAAGGGAAAGATGGTGCACTTGAACGGTTCTGGTTAGAGGGCCGGAGAATGAACCGTTGCCTCTTTACCGGGCCCTGACTAGGCCTATCACCACTGAATCCCTTACTTTTCCCAGTATTTGCATATTTGGCCTCCACAGATAAGGCTGTGCTGACAGCCTTCCCGTAGGTGAGATCAATACAGGCAGCCATTTTTCGCTGCATTCGGTCATTCAGACCTCTCATAAAACAATTCCTTTTCTTCAAGTCCGTGTTCACCTGATCAATTGCGTATTGTGACAGGTGATTGAATTTGTTGAGATACTGATTAACAGTATCTCCCCCTTGCTTCAATTTCATAAACTCTTCTTGTTTCATGTGCAGCACTCCTTCAGGAATATAATGCTCGCGGAATGCTGCTTTAAACTCGTTCCATGTAATTTGATGGTTGTCCGGTTGGATGGCCACAAAGTTCCCCCACCAAGTGCTGGCAGGGCCTCGGAGTTGCTGTGCCGCAAACAATGGCTTCTGGGTTTCCGAACATCGAAGAAGGCCAAATTTCTGTTCAATGACCCTTATCCACTCGTCGGCTTCGAGCGGGTCTTCTGCTTTGACGAAGAGAGGCGGACGAGTCTCGGAGAAATCCAGATAAGTAGTCTCCCGGGGACCTTGCTGGAATCCTCTTCCTGCTTGTTGCTGAAGCTGCTGCTGACCCGCCATCTCCCTCAGGAAGCGGGTATTGTCGGCTGTAGCATTTACCAAGGCAGCGATTGCCTCGGCAAGCGTGGGTGGAATGGGAGGTGGATTCGGGGTAGCATCCCGACCCCCGGATGTTCCGGCTGCGTCCTGTCCGCGAGTCCGGGTCGGCATCTGAGGCAAAAACATTTGAATAAACATAATGTGCCAAAGAAAACCTTCCGTTTTACATTACTATAAAGAGTAATGATACAGACTCGATATTACACAACAGGATACATTACCCATTTTACAAAAGTTTAACCTATTATACAACAGTACACCCTACAATACACTACTCTACTTTTATTACACCATTAGTCCTGCTTTCCGTTGCTGTTGGCGGCTTCATTGTCAGGTGTGGGAGTCCAGACGTCCACCAACCTCAAAGAAGGAGGGGGTTCATACAGGTCTAACTCCCCACCCAACGCGCGTCCCGCAACGTGAGAGGGTCCGACTTCCGCCTCAGCAGAGGGTGCAGGCTCACTAGGGTGTAGTTGCGAGTAGAGCACATGGACTTCCTCATGCAATGTATTGCAGTAAACCTGCAGGTTGTCAACAGCTGTGCTAAGTTCTTTAATTTGGGCCTGAGCCCTTGCTTCCTTAGCACATACTAACATATGTGACTGTACTGCCCAGTCAAGTGCTAAGTCCCGATCAGCCAGCTGATCCCGCAGGTGACGGATGTCCCTTCTTAGATCATTAATTCTGTCTCCGTCCGCAATCCAAGCATTGGTCCTGTGTCGCAGCGTCGCTTGAAGTCGACTCACTTCAGCTTCCAAGTCTCCTATGGGGTCATTACTCCCGCTACTACTGCTTTCGTGTCGAGGGGCCAGTTGATGCCGGGGTACTCCAATTGGTCCCGTTGACTTGCGTGCCGTTAGCCTTGTGCGTGGCGGCATCTTTCTAAGGGGGAAAACTCATTAGTATAATTCTTAGCATGATGCATGAATAAATACAGAATCAACCTTGGTTGATTCAACCTTCTATACGTTGCACTCTTCCTATCTGGTCTTTAAGATAAACTCTTCAGAATACTTAGGTAAGAAGAGAAAAAGAATCTTTAGGTAAGACTTTTGAAACTCTTTTTGAAGATGCCTTAATATCTGCAAAGAAGGGCTACGCTCCGATACCAGCTGTGACGGAACCTCCCAAGTAATCAGGCCCACCTACAGTTGTCCTTGTCTAGCAGACATCAGACACCCTGTAGATGTTCCTAAGTTACTTGACAAGCTCGGTATCTTTCCTTACCTCACCAGGAACGTTTCACCCGTCTTGCAGACATTACAGACCATCGGAGATGAAGATATGCGGAAGCGAATTACATAAACTTACATTTATTTCAAAGCAAGCTCGAGTTAATTTATTACAGACCAGTCTAAAAGCGAGTGCATAGAGTAATAATTATACAAACCAGGGAGACACAAACTTCTCCCGAAAGGCTAAAAACAAAAGATCCTAGATGGAGGACCAAGTCCTCCCCCACTTCAATCTTGTTTTTCTTCGTTGGGAACCACCTTAGCACAGAAGCAGCAAAAGTCTGCTACTTCCCCACCTAAAAACAACAAAGGGATAAACCCTGAGTATGGAATTACTCAGCAAGTCTTACCCGACTAAGGAAAAGACTCTCAAGGGTATGCTGGTTATATGGGAGTCAAGGTAAGGCTTCTCAATAATCAAGGACTCTGTTTTGCAGAAATGCTTACTAAAGTGGATCCTTAAAAATCCAATTTTATTTGTCAAGTTAGGTAAAATTACCTGCACTAGAGTTCTTTCTACCCTAGTTCAATCACTGGTCCTGCACTAGCCAATTTCTTTAACAAAAACCCATCATCTTTAGTGGAATGCTACGTGTAAGTCAGTGGCCAAGTCTCCATAACCGCGGAGGTACGGCGATCCGAATCGATTATACTCAGCTGAGGATCTCCAATCACACGACATATGTAGCACTTAACCCTTGCATATGTCAACCCGCCACCGGGGTTCTTAAGACCGGATCAGGTTCACGCAAACCGAGAGCACAGATACACCACCGTCCAGCCTCTTGCCACGGAGGGTACACGCTACTCTCGCCACCGCTCCACTCCCATTTCGTGTTATCTTATTCCGGCCTTAGTCTGCCCGAGGCAAGGCTTACCCATGACGAGGCATGTGACCAGTTAAAGGGTCCTCGGTCAGTAGGCCTACATCGACAAGGTCCTTAATCGACTCAGACGGAGACACTACACCGAGACTCTCTTCTCGTGCAAGTCACCCGCCCGGTCTCAGCTTAATCATTTCAACCCAAAAACTTGGTACCTGACAGAGGTACATCTTTTCCGATGTTGGACCCATCAAGGCCTTGATGGATCCACCATCAAATTTTGTTTTTGAAAACAGCCCTCCCACTTTGCCAAACATCTTTTGTAAAACAAATCCTTTTGTTTTTCTAAAGCAATACTAAGCATAGTAAAACCTTTTTGTAACAAAACAGGATGTCAAGGAGGGTAATTAAGATCAAGGAAGGTAATGCAGGAATTGTTTAATCAATCAACTCCTATCACCTAATGCAGCAAGCAAGTGAGAAAGCTTTTAAAACATCAAGGAAGGTGGCAAATGCACCGGGGCTTGCCTTTGTTATCAGAGGTGTCCTGCTCGGATCCACAGATATCAAAATAAAAGCAGTTGTCTGCTTGAGGATCAGAGGTGGGTGGTATCCCCTCTTCAGAAACTTCTTCTTCTTCTTCTTGCTCTAATATCACCATATACATGCATAAGAATGGATGTCATGGAATGCTCATGAGAATGCAAAGATAATATAAACTTATTATTTATGTCTTGAGTACAACTTTCCTTCACGGTACTCCGAGAACCTAGGGTTTCCGGAGTCAGTAAAGGAGTTCATGGAGCAGGGGGGGTGGTTTTGGGTTTAGTGATCAAGCAAGGTCCAAATCAACCCAAATTCTACCCAAGGCTTCTAAATAATGTGAAAAGCTCACATAAAAAGTTTGGGAAATTTTGGGTTTATTATTTATTTTCTAAAATTCCAGAACCAATGGTTTAGGCTATCTTAAATACCCTAAAATTCCCTATTTAAACTAAAAATCATAACACTATTTTTATTAAATACTATGGAAAATAACAAGCCTAGGAAAATTGGTCTCATATTTTTAGGATTTTCCTACCATTTTCTACAGTTTTTCAAAGTTTTGCTGAAAAAGAAAAAGGAAAACTAGGAGCAGTACTGGGCCGATTCTGGCCCAACAAGCCCAGGTCCAGGGAGAACAGCGCGCTCGCGCCCGCGCCCAGGCGATTTTGCAGAAAGGGCCTCACGCTTCTGGCTAAACAGAAATAGGTCCTTTCACTATTGGGTTGAGTCACTGACGGTTCACGAAAAGGCCCTCGGGTTTCTATCAATTTACAACTCGAAGTCCTCGACGGCGCTCGCGCACGGCCGCGCTCCGGCGAGCCAGCAGACCGGCCGAACGGGGCAACGGCTGGGTTCTCCGAGCGGTGGACATGAAATTGGGGTCGGCCTAACTACTTCCCCTAACTTAATTGCACTATTGGTGGCTCATGGAGCTCCGGCCACGGTGACCGTAAGCAAAGTGGCGAAATGATCGTGTTCCCGGCGACCCATGGCGGTCTAGCTTGATTCAATGCTTCGGTAAGCATCAAGAGGAAACAAGGATGTTGAAACAAGAGAACCGAGGGTGAGATTGGACCTGAAATGGGCTGCCCACGGCGAGCTCACTTCTACGGCGGCGGAGAACCGAGTTGGGGGAAACTCCAAATTCAAGCGCGCGAGTGGATGATTGTGGCCGATTAGCGGTGGCTGGATGCGTAAGGATATGGTGAAGCTCACGGCGGGGTCAATTTATAGAGCCCCAAAGTGGTGGCGCTTAATTTGATCGCGATGTGTCGACGGCCGGAGAGGAGGAAGAAGCACTGGCTTCGCGGGTACGTGGCCAACGACGTGGCAGTAACTCCGGTGAGCCACGGAGGGTTCAGAGGAGGTCACGGCGACACGGTAGAAACGCTAAGCCACGCGGCGCAAGGCTAGGAGGCGGCGATCACCGGTGTTCTTATCCACTTCCGCCGCGGTAACGATGGTACGGTGGCCGGAGTTGTTTATGGCCGGAGTTATCCACGACGAGGATCTTTACGTGACCCAAAGTGTTATCCAGCCAGGCCAAGCTCGGATCACGGCAGCCGCGGCACGAATCGCGGCGGAGGGTGCCGTCGGCGGTGAGATTCTTTGCCGTGGCCGATCTGATCCATTTGAGCACTGTGCCATGGGAATATCGGTTCAGAGTGACTGACAGCCCGGTTTCCAGAGCCCACAACTTCCAAGTTTGTGCAGCAACTCGATTGCCATTCTTAAACAAAATTGTAGAGCAATATACCATCTACAATTCGACTATAGGACTTGAACACATTTGAGCACTGGATCATGCTTGAATCTGAGCTAGAAGTTGATGTCAGTTCACTGCTAGTCTGAAAATTCAGACCTAACAGCCTGACAGCCCAACTTTAGGCTTGGATTTCTCTAATTTCTTCTTAACAACTAAGCTCACAACCTTAAGCAAAGTTGTTCTCCTACAATGGTTCTTCAACTTTGATGTGGTGACCTAGGGTAAAAACCCTATACTTTGTAAGTTACAGAGCCCCAAAGTTGAGCCCATTCACTGTTTTTCAGACTTAGAACAAAACTCAAATGAGGTCCATTTTGCATTTAAGTCCAAAACTTAGGGTTTGGCCTTCAAATCCACATATTTGTGATCCAATTGACTTAAAACACTCATTTGACTTGGTTTTTGCACTTTAGTCCAAAAGTGGACTAATTTTGCACTTAGGCCCCTAGGGTTTGGTTTTAGGGTTTTCTAGGGTTCCAATTAGGGTTTCTGGTATTCCAGGGGTATAAATGTGATTCAACTTTATTGTTGGGGTCATTTTATGACTTTTACCCTAAAGCCTTTAGGTTTTCTCAACTTGGGTTAAGTTTTACCCCTTTAATCACTATTTTAGGGTTAAGTCCTTAACCAGGGTCCTATTTGTAAAACATTAAAACAATACAACTTGTTTGAAATTTTTGCCTAGTGATTGCACTCTAGGTGTGTCAAACATATGCAATGCCCATGCTCATGATGCCATGCTCAAGTTTTAGTTATAGTAACACCAGGGGTGTTACATCGGTTGTTAGCTAGATTCGCGGAATTAGCTCGGAATCAGTTGTGTAAAGGGTCCAGCCCCCCTCCTCTATAAATAAAGAGGTCTACGACCGATTTGTTATCATCAATCGAATCAATACAACTTCTATTTCACATTTTATCTTAGGAGTAGTTCTAGTTTAGCCCTAGTTTAGCCTTCTAATCCCCAAATTCTCTGTCTCTCTTCGACTCTACGTCGATTAGAGGAGTCTAGGTCGGTCTACCCGAGCCTAGACAACTCCTAGGATCTCTCCTCCCCGACGGGGTCCCTCCCGGGAGCGAGATCTAGGCGCCGCCGGCGATCTTCCGCCGCCCCTGCGCATGCGCGGACCGTCCGGCCCTAGGGCGCGGACCGTCCGACCGTCAGGCAGGGAACCCGAGCTCCTGTACCAGGTCGCGGACCGTCCGGCCCTGTGCCGCGGACCGTCCGCGCCTGACAGAGAGCACCGCCGCCTCGAGCCAGGTCGCGGACCGTCCGGCCCTGGGCCGCGGACCGTCCGCGCCTGACCAGAGAGCACCGCCGCTGGTTCTCTTGAGTAATTGACGCCTCCAAAAAGGTGTCAACATACTTTTTGGTGACTCCGCTGGGGACAATAAATATAGACACATCAAATCGGCCCTCAATGGCCGGTTCAAGGGATAGCTCTGATATTTCTCCAAGCAACATCATTGAGCCGACTTGAGAAACCTTGCCGGCTGATGAACAGCTCCAGTTTGAGGAGCACAAGGAGCGTATGATCCAGGAGACAAAAGCAAAATTCTTGGCCAGCTTCAAAGTGGACAGGAACAACAAGGTCGTCCGACATCGGGTGACGGATCCGGCTTCGCTCCAACCCACACCAGATATCCCCAATGTAAGTAATACCAACGAGCTACAATCTCTTAGAAATTATGTAGAAGAGCAACGTGAGCAAATGCAGAACATCATAGGGGGTATGCAAAGCGATTTTAAGAGACTAGTACGTGCATTTGATAAATCTAATATCGCAAATTTTCCTTCGCACGAGGTTGAGTTAGGGGGTAACACGCGTAATACATCGGCTACAGGTTGTCACGACCAGTCACAACCCCTTTATGGGATGCCGATGGACACATACCCTGAGCAACCGCAAATCGGCAGTAAATCAGCCGATCTACACATGCCCGGACCGTCCGCACGTGAGCGCGGACCGTCCGGGCCAGCAACAGTCGGGCCTATTTTTAATGAGTTACCTAGATATGCGCCCGAGCCACCACACACGGCACAGAACCCAAACTACCCAGTCGGACGGTCCGCATACAACGACGGACGGTCCGCATATAACCACGGACGGTCCGGGTACATATCCGGACAGTCTGTGCATGAATCTTTTGAGGAGGATTATTACCTGAATCCTCACCCGTCCCAGCAACACTTCCCATCACACTATGCAATGCACCAGCCCATTAATTCAAGATCCAGAGCCCAGGAAAGCTTTCCGGCCCCACCCAGGAGGCCGGAAAGAAACGATCAAACCTATGACCCATATAGGGCAAATGAAAATGCACCACGTAACTCAAACCAATGGGGGGAAAGACAACATGCTAATATCCAGCCAACCCCACCTATGTTTGACCAGAGAGCCGGTGGTCTCGCACCGGCTGCCATTGATATAGTAAGGGAAGAAATAGCCGGGGCGTTCCGAGATAAGCTCGGAGTAAGCATGATCCCTGGGGGCAATCATACCGGAAACCTTATGACAGCCGATTTGATCACCACCCATACCCACAGGGAACCAGGATACCCGAATTCACAAAATTTTTGGGTGATCAAGGAAAGAACACACGTGAACACATAGGCCAATTTTTAGCATAATTAGGAGAGTTGGCCGACACAGAGGCATTTCGCGTACGTTTATTTTCATTATCTTTAACAGGAACTGCGTTTGCATGGTACGCCACTTTACCTCCTAATTCCATTTCATCATGGGGGGGATCTAGAACAAAAATTTTATGATCATTTTTTCTCCGGTGACTATGAGTTGGATTTGGTAGATTTAGTGTCATTACGACAAGCAAAAGATGAATCGGTTAATGATTACATCCGGAGATTCCGAGATACAAGAAACCGATGCTTCCAAATTCATTTAGCAGAAAAACAGCTAGCAGGATTAGCCTTTAATGGTCTACGATATTATTTAAAAGAAAGATTAGAAGGCATCCAATTTTTTACACTAGCACAGTTACACCAGAGAGCTTCGGCTTGTGAAAGCCGAAGCAAAGAAACTGCTAAAACAATTCGTCACAACGTACATATAGTAGAATGCGACCAAAGTAGCTCAGATGACAAATCAGCATATATGATGCTGAAATGGTTTGGCCAAAACAGGCCAAATCTTCAGCTTGTTCCTCCTTACAGCCGGTTCAAAAGAAACGACAAGAGGAGGTTAAGTTTACGTTTAATGTTGGTAAGTGTGATAAAATATTTGATGAATTACTCAAAAATGGCAACATTAAAATAAATCACACTGTTCCATCCGCCGACGAGTTAAAACGTCGGGCATACTGCAAGTGGCATAACTCATTTTCTCATGCCACTAATGATTGTAATGTATTCCGTCGACAGATTCAATCGGCCATTAACGAGGGATGATTGAAATTTCAGGAAATGCAGGTAGATACAGAGCCCTTTCCGATGAACATGATCGACTTCGAGGGCAAGAAAGTCCTGGTTCGGCCAAACACAGCCGATAAAGGCAAAGGCAAAGAAACAATCAATGACGATGCTAAAGAGGCCGATGAGGGTCGCAAAGTTTCTTGCAGGAAAGTGGTGGCCGAGAAGACTCCCGATGGAGGGGGGACCCTGAAGGTGACCATCACAGCCTCTAGCATTGGGGGGCAAGCGCAGACAGGGAGACAGATGCAGGAACCCATGCTGCGCATCCCGGACGGTCCGGCACATAGGCATGGACGGTCCGGGACCCCGCCGGACGGTCCGGAGAACTCCAGCGGACGGTCCGGCCGTGCTCAAGACTCACAACGGCCACGTACTTTCAAACCACGACGACCAGAGATAGGTACGTGGAAAACAAATACATTCAAGGCAGCTGGTCGGTTGGTCAAAGCTAGCCCAACTTTTAATCAATTATTGTCTAAATACGTAAAAAAGAAGGCCGACCACAGTGACCGGCCAGCAAAGCGACCCCGCTCACCCATTCATGAGCAACGTCAGGTCAGGCCGATTGGACCACCCCACCAATCGGAAGAAATGAAAGGTCATACTGTACAATTGAGACCTAACATACCAACATGGACACCTTCACCCCCTTATCCACCTATGTCATATCCATACACATATTTACCTTCACCATATGTCCCAAATCAAATGTGGGGCATGCCACCATACCCATTTGGGATGCCACAGTACCCCGCCTGGGGGGCACCCCAAACATCTGTTTTTGACAGGCTGACGCCACCAGTACAAGATCGATTGAGCACCGCTCAATCCGGTCACCAGGCACAGACCCAACAGGATTGCCGGACTACTCGGCCTCTAAGGCCGACCAATCCGGCAGGGGGGCATATGCCTGTAGCAACTCAAAGAACAACAAAAAAGGACATCATCAAAATAGGCACTGCAGATGTTGTCATACAGAGAGACAATAAAGGGCCGATGATTTTCGGCGAATCGGCCAACACAACCGAAAAGGATACGGCTACCATCAAAACAACCGATCCAAAATACTCCATGCCTCGATGGTGCCCAGTGGGATTGACACGATCCCAAAAGAGAAAATTACAGCGCCTAAGAGCAAAGGAGAGCCAGGAGAAGGAGGCGGAAAAGACATTTAATGACACACATCCACTATACCTGCTACCGCAAAAGAAATGGAGACCGAAGGCCGTTGAGAAAAAACAAACGGCCACAGAAACAGAAAGTCAATCTGCACCAGGCGCGGACCCTCCGGCCCCTGCGCGCGGACCGTCCGCCGTTCACCAGGAAGTCTCTGGACAACCTGCACCAGGCGCGGACCGTCCACCGTTCACCAGGAAGCCTCCAACGACACGACAACATCAATGGAAGAGGACGACCTGCTGGGAAAAGACCTGGTCGACTACGAGGCTTCTACAGAACGCCCTGGTATGGATGTAAATATTATTACATTTTCTGCCGATTGTACTATTATCGGCGACGATGAACCTGTTGTTGCCCAGTTTGATTTCGGTCCTAAAGAAGCCGCCTTTACTAAACCAAAGGAATCGGTAAATCATTTAAAGCCGCTCTTCGTGCGCGGTCACATTGATGGAATACCGATTGCTAAGATGTTGGTAGATGGAGGGGCGGCTGTAAATCTAATGCCTTATTCATTATACAGAAAATTAGGTAAACAAGATGACAAACTTATCAAAACCAACATGACCCTCAGCGGTGTTGGGGATAGTTCGATTAAAGCCAGGGGAGTCACCTCCGTTGAATTAACCATCGGGACTAAGACCCTTGCTGTTGCATTCTTCGTCGCTGATGTAGAAGGGAATTACAGTTTAATTCTAGGCAGAGATTGGATTTATGCCAATCAATGTATACCTTCTACATTACATCAAATGCTAATACAATGGGTAGGCGATGAGGTAGAACAAGTACATGCTGATGTATCGGCCTGCATCGCTGTGGCTGATGCCCCTGTACTCTGGACTTATGAGACTGCTACATGTCTCACAGTAGTAGATTTTTCTGATTATCAGTTCATAAGTATAGATAAGAAAGGTTTCATTCCTGTAATGCTAGAGCCGATGGAGAATCGGCTAAATCCTAAATAGAGTTTAAATGATGAATACACACAAAGTTCATGAGTCTTTGATCACGGACAATTCGGCTCTCAAAGCCGGATGGTCTGGTCTTTCACAAAACAGTTCGGACTTTAAGATCGAACATCTACCACAGCGAAAAGACAGTATTACAGATGATCCTGTCCCCGAGACCGGAAAGTCCGCCATCACACAAAGATCATCTGATTCCTCTGTGGGGGACATGATAGAGGAATTTAGAGATCTTGATAAACTAGGATAGGGGTTCGCTGAAGGATATGCTGATAACCAGCTTCCAAGGGTTTCAGACGAAGCCAGTCACTGCTCAAGCTTTATTCTAGTGCACACAGGATCACAAAGATTACCTTCAGGCATATGTCCGAAGGTTCCTACGTCTGAGGGCACAGGCACCAACAGTGCCCAATGAAATTGTCATTGAGGCCATGATCAAGGGGCTTCGGCCAGGACCTGCAGCTCAGTACTTTGCCAGGAAGCCTCCTCAAACTCTAAAGAAGCTGCTCCAGAAGATGGACGAGTACATTCGGGCTGACAATGATTTTCGCCAAAGAAGGGAGGAAGCTCTCAGGTTCTCTGAAATGACTAGGGGCTTCGGAGGAAGATTTTATCCAAGGCACGTCAGGTCAATTCACAATTCTACTCAAAACGACGACAAAGGGAGTCAACAGCAAAGGCCACAGTGCTCCTCGCAAGCTTCGGGGCAATAGCAAAGTTCCTTCCGGCCGCCAGCGCCAAGGGGCAGAGGCGCTAGGGGCTTCGGGGGAAGATTTGGGGATCAATCAAGAAAAATATACTGCTTATTCTGTGGTGAGGGTAAGGGCCACACCACCAGGATGTGTCACATTACCATCCAGAAGCAAAAGGAGCTAGCAGAAGCTGCTGCACAACAGAACCAGCCGAAGCAGGTCATGCATACTGCTTCGTACCATTCGCCTTATATTCCAGAATATGTAGGCAATCACCCAGCAGCCTCTGTTGCTTCGGCAAGCCAACCCCAAGCTTCCTGGCAACAGCTTCCACCGCCACCACCAATACAACGAGCTTCGTAGCCAGAAGGGAGCCAGCACTCTCACCCCCAGAGGGACTTCAGAGAAGAATCCGAAGCTCGCACAGTCAATAGCACTGTGCCAGAGTCGAAGCACATTTATTGATAAATATCCTACCAAAACAGCAGTTTTTTCGCATTTTTACATCCAGTATTACTTTTTTATTAATAAGGAACAATTATGGGAAGTTTAATGTCTTTTATCGTTTTTCAATTTCTTGTAACACTTTCTCCATAGGCTTGAGTTGCCGAAGTATACGAATTTATGGTGGCATGAAGGACCGTTGTATTGTCAAAAGTTTTTTATAACGGACACAGTGCAAATTGTTCGAAACAGTAAAAAGTCGTTCCTAAAGGAGCGCAGAGTAAGTTTTCTGAGCTTACAGCAAAAAGTCAGTGCTGATTCCGCCGAAAGTAAAAGGCGAAGAAGCTCCTAAGGGAGGCTTACAGCGAAAAATAAACGCTGATTCCGCTGGAAGTAAAAGGCGAAGAAGCTCCTAAGGGAGGCTTACAGCGAAAAGTCAACGCTGATATAAAAAGTGTGTGTGCTCTATTACAGGGATATGTATCTGTGGCACAAATGTCATTTTGCATAACATAACATCATCACATCATTCTGCATAACATAAGCATCATACACCATATTGCATGTGAAACAACAAGTGGATACAGTATTGATCTTTGGAGAATATTTTGGAAAAGAGAAAATCATACTAAAGCACAAGGCAAGTCGAGAAGAAGTGTAGAATATCTTGTGATATAAGATTTTCTTCACGAAGCATGAAAAGAAGGGAAGGTGTTTTTTCGCCGAAGGCTCAAAAAATGGTATGTATGTAGGATTTCATGCATCGTAAAGAATTAAAACTGTACATGGTTTATATATTACATTCAAAGTTACAATATATTACATACGTTACGTTCCAAATGTTTTTACAGTAGCATTTAATCCTCTTTAAGAACTATTTCTGCAGCTTCGTTCAGTAGCTGGTCAACAACCTTGTCCATAATGGCTTCGGCCATTTTTCTAATTTCATCGTCCCCTTTCGGGTGGGGGCCCGGAGATGCCTCAGCAGGTTCTGAGCAGAGAGAAGATACGGCTATATTACTATTACAAACCGTGAACAAAGTCTAGAATCAAAAATTACAACATAATAAAAATCACTAATTAATACCTATTTGCCCTTCGGGCTCTGTACTCTTTTCGGTAGCCGCCGCTACTTGTCTAGCATCATGGATGCCTTTTTCACTCTTTTGAATAATTTCTTGCGCCATTTCTCGGCCGCCGTTGTCCCAGATATCGGTGAAAAATTTTCCGCCGATCATGCTTGCTTCGGCTGAGGGGTCTTTAATGTCTTCAGAGGACAAAGTAGCTTCGGATTGTGCTAAAGAATTTACATGCTCACAACCTTTCTTCTCCAAAACAGTAGCAATTCCTCTAGCACCCGAAAAAGCACATATGTCTCCGCGGCTATTCAGGATTTCTTCGAAGGCCTCAGCTTCGTTACTGATCCATTCCATCGGACCTTCGGGGTTGCCCCTTGAGAAATTCTCTTCGCTAGAGAATGCGCCAACGTTGGCAAAGCTGGATTTTATCTTCTTAACGCACTCTATAGATTTAACATAGCATCTCCTCTGAGAAGCACGAAGCTCTTTAACATTAACTTCCAAATGATCTGCCCATTGATCACTTAAAATTTCAAGACCGATGTTGGGGCGAAGGCAAAGACGCCACCCTTCGCTGCAGTCGCTGGTCCGACGGAGACAAAGCAGGCCTTCGCTGCAGTCACCGGTCCGACGGAGACAAAGCAGGCCTTCGCTCGATACGGCGCCAGACGAAGACCTGCGACGTCGTCACTCCGCTAAGCGGCCTCGTCCAGCTCAGAAGCCCGCGTGTGATCCGGCCCATTGTAACGGGCCCCGCGTGGCCGCTGCGTGTTACGGGCCTAATTTGTAAAGGCATTCCTGTAATTACAGTATGTAACCCTGCTTTATGGGAATATTCTGGGGATAATCTAGGTATCCGAGGGCACATGCGTCCTTAACACAGGGCGCTGGGCGCTCAGACACCTATAAATACCCCCGCACAGTGCCCGTGAGCGGGCAGATTAACAGAGCTATTGCCATCTAGCGCGAGAACCCTGTTGACGTCACTATTCTCCCTTGTTGGATCCCCTTGCAACTGAGAGCAAGTTCCAACATTTGGCGCCCACCGTTCGTGCTACGAGAAAACCACCCGCGATGGCACCCAAGAGAGCTAACCCGAAGGCTGACGAGGCTGCGAAGGCAGCACTGCTCGCCGCAAGAAAGGGCAAGGCCCTCGCCCTCACCCAATCCACCCACCAAGAGGCCACCGAAGACGATGTTCCCCGCACCTGCGAAGACGACACTCTCCGCACCTGCGGCCCTGAAGGACAACCGCAGCCACCGTCAGGCTTCGCACCACTGGAGGGCGCGGACCTCACCGAGGACGGTGAAGTCCTCGGCGTCTCAGCAGAAGAACAGCTACAGCTGCGCGCCCTGCGCCTCAAGAACCACAATCTCCAGAGGCAGAAGGAGATACTGGAGGCCAAGCGCCAGCGCGTGTCCGCACTAGCCAAAGTGCGGCAAATGATACGCGACGAAGAGCAGAAGGCCCAGGAACTCGAGCGGGAGATTGCGCTGATGCAGCGCGAAGGCCACCTTGGCCTACAGCACGAGCCACCCCATGCGAGACGCACAACTCCGCCTAAACCCGGAAAAGTGCGTCTTCGGCGTTCGCCAAGGCAAAATATTGGGCTACCTGGTATCACACCGTGGCATCGAGGCCAACCCAACCAAGATTCAGGCCATCATAGACATGACGCCTCCGCAGTCTGTCAGGGACGTCCAGCGCCTGACAGGCAGATTGGCCACTCTCAACAGATTTATCTCCAGGTCCACCGAGCGAAGTCTCCCCTTCCTCAAGACACTCCATGGTGCAAAAGACTTCGCCTGGGGACCAGAGCAGGCGGCGGCCTTCGCCTCATTAAAACAGTACCTGACAGAGTTGGCCGTCCTTACCAGCCCCGACCCCTCACTCCCCCTGCTGCTCTACGTCACGGCTTCGCCACATGCGGTCAGCGCGGCACTAGTGCAGGAGCAGACTGTCGAGGGCGTGGTCCGGCAGTGCCCCGTGTACTATGTCTCCGAAGTGCTGACACCGTCCAAGTGCAACATGACAAAGCTGGAGAAGATTGCCTACGCAGTCGTCATGTCTTCGCGCAAACTGCGCCATTACTTCGAAGCATTCAAGGTCCGGGTCACCTCAAACAGGGGACTCGGCGAATTATTCAGAAACCCGGAGGCATCGGTGAGGATTGCCAAGTGGGCGGCCGAACTCTCCGGCTACCACATCTGCTTCGAGCCCAGGACAGCCATCAAGTCTCAAGTCCTGGCAGACTTCGTCATCGACTGGACCGGGCCAACAACACAGCCAGACCCATCCGCAGAGAAGATTTGGACGATCCATTGCGACGGCGCATGGTGCCATGCGGGGGCAGGCATCGCTGCAGTCATCACCTCACCAGTCGGGGTCAAGCACAGATATGCAGCACGCCTCAGCTTCAATCTGGAATCCGACAGATGCACAAATAATATAGCAGAATACGAAGCAGTCATCCTCGGCCTCCACAAGCTAAGGGCCCTCGGAGTCACCACCTGTATCATCAAAACAGACTCCAAGGTAGTTGCCGGCCAAGTCGAGAAAGACTATGCAGCAAAGGACCCCGCGCTCATGCAGTACCTCGCGGCCATCCGGAGTCTCGAGAGGCAATTCAAGGGGTTCACCTTGCAGCATGTGGATCGGGCCAAGAATGAAGAGGCCGACGCATTGGCCAAGGCTGCCGCCAGGGGCGAATCTCTGCCCTCCGACGTGTTCTTTCATGTCATCGGCACGCCAGCCGTCCGGAGCCCCGAAGGGCTCCAAATAACTAATGACAGCGAGGGCCACCACATAGTCAACCTTATCATGACCGAAGACTGGCGGGCACCAATAACCCTGTTCCTACAGGGGTACTATCATCCAGCCGACATCAGTGAGGCCAAGCGCCTCAGACATCGAAGCCGAGACTTCGCACTGATTGAAGGCCAACTCTACAAAAAAGGGGTCAGTCAGCCAATGCTTAAGTGCGTCACCGAAGCCGAAGGCATCCAGATTCTACGCGAAGTCCACAGCGGCACGTGCGGCTCACACGCAGGGCCAAGGGCCCTGGCTGCTAAGGTGATCCGCCAAGGCTTTTACTGGCCCGCAATAATCTGCGCCGCAAATCGGGTCACAAGGTCCTGCGAAGCCTGCCAGAAATTTTTTCCTCGGTCAGGCAGCCCCTCGCAGTATACAAAGCTGATCGCCCACACGTGGCCTCTCCAACGCTGGGGCCTAGACATCGTCGGGCCCCTGCCCACCGCTCAGGGGAACCTTAAGTTCGCCTTCGTCGCTGTCGAGTACTTCACCAAATGGATCGAGGCAAGGGCTGTTTCCACAATAACATCAAAAACTGCCCAAAAGTTCTTTTGGCAAAACATTGTTTGCCACTTCGGAGTACCGTCCGAACTAACAGTTGACAACGGCAAGCAGTTTGACAACCAAGACTTCAAGAATTTTTGTTTCTCCATTGGCACCAAGCTTGCCTTCGCCTCAGTCTATCATCCGCAGTCCAACGGAGTTGTGGAATGCGCCAATGGAAAAATCTTCACAGCTGTCAAAAAGATGCTCCTCGATGAAAAAAAGGGCAGATGGACCGATTTGTTACCTGAGGCAGTATGGGCACTAAACACGACTGAGTGCAGGGCGACTGGGTTTACTCCTTTCCGCCTTCTATACGGATCGGAGGCCATGACCCCACAAGAAATAAAACATGGGTCCCCACGGACAGTTCCGTCAGCCGTCCCCGACGTGGATGAGCCAACTTCAAAGGATCTCATTGACGGAGACCGAGTCTTCGCTCTACAAGCCCTAAACAGATACCAAGCCCAGACAAAAGCATGGCGCGACCACGCAGTCATCTCGAGGGAATTTAGCGAAGGGGACCTTGTACTCGTCCGAACAACTCGGACCGAGTCCAGGGGCAAGCTAGAGCCCAAGTGGGAGGGCCCCTTTATAGTCAAGACGAAGGCTTCTCCCAGCGCTTACAGGCTCACAACGCCAAACGGCGAAGACCTGGAGCACTCCTGGAACATCGACAACCTCCGCAAATTTTTTGTTTGACTCTTCAGGGCTGATTCGCCCTTGTAATTTGCAAAAACAATCTTATTCTGGTCCGCACTCTTTTCCTCCCGGGGGGTGAGGTTTTTAACGAGGCGGAGCCATGTAATATATGACTGAAAAATCCCCCGCAAAAACATGCGTCGAAAAAAGACCGCGACGATGGCCTTCGACATTCGACCAATACGAGGTCACCGCGAGGCTCAGCGCTAGCCACCCTCGCGTGCGACAAATCCGTGCAGAAGTCGCCTAAGGGTGCAGCCGGACTAGCACAACAAGTGCGAAAAAACTTAAGTCTACCGTGAAGACTATCCGTGCAGAAGTCGCCTAAGGGTGCAGCCGGACTAGCACAACAAGTGCGAAAAAACTTAAGTCTACCGCGAAGACTATCCGTGCAGAAGTCGCCTAAGGGTGCAGCCGGACTAGCACAACAAGTGCGAAAAAACTTAAGTCTACCGCGAAGACTATCCGTGCAGAAGTCGCCTAAGGGTGCAGCCGGACTAGCACAACAAGTGCGAAAAAACTTAAGTCTACCGCGAAGACTATCCGTGCAGAAGTCGCCTAAGGGTGCAGCCGGACTAGCACAACAAGTGCGAAAAAACTTAAGTCTACTACGAAGACTATCCGTGCAGAAGTCGCCTAAGGGTGCAGCCGGACTAGCACAACAAGTGCGAAAAAACCGAAGTCTACCGCGAAGACTATCCGTGCAGAAGTCGCCCAAGGGTGCAGCCGGACCGGCACAACGAAACACACCAGACCAAGTACATAACACCTTCGCAAGCATAGCCAAGTGTGCGGGAGCACACAACCTCATCACACAAGCCTTTACACATGTACAAGCGAGGGCACTACACTCTACATCGGCTCAACTTTAGGAATAATTCCCATCTCCCTATAATTAAATAACATTATCCTAAGCTCCTCACCCGCAAAGAGACTTCGCAATTCCCCCTCACCCATACTCATGGTGGCCGACAAAGACAACAGTTCTTGCCGGCCAGCCCTACTCACACGAAGCCGGTCTCCCTCCGCCCCACTCACTCTACGTTTCGCAACCGCCCTTCGCCGCCGGCGCCCGGTGCTCGGACCAGGAACACCACCCGTGTCGGCAGCGCGCGGCGAAGCCTCCGCCGCTGCCACATCCAAGGCCGCAAAATAGTCCAAGTCCTCCTCCGTCGACTCCTCAGTCCACTCAACCGAGCTCCCAGAGTCAGCAAAATCAGAAAACTCAGTTGCAGACCCATCACATTCATTACCACCATCCACGGTCGAAGCCGCCCAAAAATTAGTAGTGACGGTTGCGTGCGCAGGCCCAAAATCTTGAACCTGCGCAGCAACCAAAATTCAGCAACATATACAAAATTCCCTAACTATCTACACCCATTACGCCACCTGCCAGGACCCAGCCGCCGCGGGAGCCTCCGCCGTTGCCTCCGCTGCCGCCTCCGCCGCCGCCGTCGCAGGATCTTCAGCCCTCGGCGCAGCGGCTGCGGGGGCATCAGGCGCGCCTTCGGCGGTCTCTAGGGGCAGGTCCCCGCCGGCCGCAGCAGATGCGGGGGCATCCGGAGCGCCTTCCGCAGGCTCCGGGAGTGCCTCCAGGGCGGCCCCGGACACGGCTTCCGCCGGGATCGGCTCCGGGTCAGGCAGCACGCTGTTCAACGCCCCGAAGTCATCCACTCTCTCGCCACGCGCCGCCTAAGACACAGCACACAAATTCAGCGAACCCACACATAGCCCACATCCAGCAAACGCCAAACAAACGCTAAACGTTACCTGAGCCCTCGCCGTCTCGGCCCGCTCCCTGACCACCTCGCAACCGTGCGGACCCCACATCCGGTCATAGAGGGCACCAGCGGATTCCTTCACCACGGGGTCTTCGACCTTGTAGATATCTCGCTCAAAGTCTTCATCGGCCTGGTCGAAGACCTCGAAGTGCCGGCACCCTTCGCGGGAGAGCGCGTTCATCGCCCCCTCGCAGGTGACCAGGGAGGCATACGACATGAACCCCTCCACGATAGTGGGGAGCGCCTGCAACTCCTCCTGTACCCACACCAGGCAGCGAAGTCCGGACTCTCGGTCCGGCACTTCGAAGTCACCAGTCCGCGCGCCCAGCTTATGGTACGAGTCCATAAGCTGCTTGCGCGTCCGTTCGGCCTCCGCGCGCATCGCGGCCTCAGCCCTCTCCACGCGGCTCTCCAGGGCGATGAGCCGCTCCTGCAGCTGCTCGGCGCGCTCCCTGGCAAGATTGCCCTCCGCCCGCGCCAGATTGGCCTCCACCTGCGCAGCCTGTGCCTTGGCGAGGGCCTCGTTGGTCTCCCTCCTCTCTCCCACCAATTGGCGCCGGAGGTCAGCCTTCTCCCCCTCCAGCACGGCCACCTTGTCCTCCAGCTTGCGGCACTTGCTGTCGGCGGCCGATTTTTCACGGACAGCGTCCGCATGTTGCGTCCGAAGTCTCTCAACTTCGGTAGACACAACTGCCGTGAGGGCCCTCGACGCCATACGGTTGGCGAAGTCAGCCACCTGCAGAACACACGTAAGACCGCGAAAAAAAAGGAGTCCAACTCAGCGGACCTGACTTAGTGCCTCCGTCACCTCCCTCAGCCGGCGGGACGCAGCGCCCGCCTCATCCCTGACGGCCGCCAGTGCCGACACCTCACCTCCGGCACTAAGAGCACCGCCCTTCGCCTTCGGCACTACGGCAGCCGCCACGGTCGCCGCGGCAGGCGCAACAATAGCAAGCTGGTCCTCGTCCGACCCTGCAACGTTTCAACGAATAATTAAAAAAAAAGAAAAAAATTAAAAAGAAACGAGCCAAGGGCTTACCACCAAGATAGTCCTCCACACTGATATCGGTGGCGAAGTCGGCGACGCGCTTGCCCGACGACGGCAACTCTCGGGCCGCCTTCGCGACCTCCGACACCCTGCCGGGCGGCGGCACAGCCTTCGTCGCTTTGGAACCACCGGCGCCTACCGCCACCTCCGGCGCCTTGCTAGATACAGGGCCGCTCGGCTTCCCCGTCAGCGGCGGCTTGCCTCCGCCAGGGGCAGCAGCCTTCGCAGCCCCCCGCTGCCTCTTCGGCCGGGCTTCATGAAGCCTGACAACCGCCTGGCGCTTTTGTGCAGCTCCCTGGCGATCCTTGTCCATCACTGCCGACACAATAGCAGCAATATTCCGCCCGTAAGGAAACACTTTCCATTCACGAACCATGCGAGATGTAAAAAAGTCTTCGCCGGCCGCGCGGGGGATAGGAACATTCCTAGGCCACCAACCCCCGGTAACCCTCAGCATCCGCGCCGAAGACTCCCGGAGCTCGGGCGAAGACATCCTTCCCCCCGGGGCCGCGCAAGTCCTCATCAGCTCTCTAGCAAAACCATCGGAAACCCCAAGTCTTCCCATAGCAGTACCTAATTTCCTCTTTTTAGAGGATGGGGCGGCCGCCGGCGCAGGGTCGTTTCCGGCCTCCACCACCGGCTTCTTTCCACGGCGGTCCACATCGTCTTGGCCGGGGTAGCCGCCATACGGCAGTTGATTCAATTCAAACACCCTGTTCAAACGGTCGTTCGACCCGCGGATATCCCAGCTACGCTGGCCCTCTGTCCTCGGCACGTACCGACCAACGAGCCGCACTGCCCCATCCTCCGCCTCACGCACAGAGGCGGCCGGATCACGGTTTTGCAGATCCAGTGCGAAGGCAGGACTTCGCACCATCTTCCCACCATGGGAAGGCATCTGGCGAGGGCACACTTCGCCCAACGCCAAGCCATGCGCCAAGGGCCATACCCCGTACGCCACAAATTCTTCAACCAAATCACGCCCACTGCTCAGGCCGGCGGCGCACCGAAGGGCCCCTTCGTCCGCATCCCCCTCCGCCACCTCAAAGGACGGGTACGCTGAGTAAAAATGTGAACACATCTCGGACACGGGGAGCCCATCATGGTCTTTGACGGTACCCTCAGCGACGTAAAACCAAAACTCATTCCAGTTGCCCCATTTGTTGCGGGCGCAAGGAACCAACTCGACTACCTGCATCGTGGTCTTGCCGGTCTTCGGCGTAAACGTGCAGGACCCAAACTAGGCAACTTCATCCCCAATCATCCTCTTTTGCCAGTGCAGGCAGTAATACTTCGCAAAGACTTCGTCTGATGGTTGTCCGCCGTACGAAGTCGTCGCCCAGACATACTTCGATAGAGCCACTACGGCATTCGGAGTCAACTGATGTATCTGAACGTTGAACCTCCGCAGGACTTCGCCAACAAATCGGTGTGCAGGCAGACGGAGACCGGCGGCGAAGAACGCCTTGAACACAACCAACTCGCCCTCCGGCTCGGGGACTTCCTCCGTCCCCGGGACACAAGCGACTCCGCCGCTGCATATCTTGCACGCGGACCGACGACATCCGCGACACGCCAAAATTCACAGAATTGCCAGCGCGCAACTCCTCCGCCACCAAACTACTCTGCGTCTCCTCAGACGAGGCGTAGACCGTCGGTGAAGCGACGGTCGGTGGCGAGGCGTCGGCCCGCGGTGTAGCGGCAGCAGAGGAAGAGGAGGTCGGCATCGCTACGTACCGTCGGCGGGGGGGGGGGGGGGGCGGTCTGCTTCACTCGAGCCAGATCTCCGGCGAACAAAAGCAAGGCGGGCAGACGAGCAGTAAGACGGTGGAAAAAAGCGGCTAGGGTTTGCACCGAGCGCGGAAAGTGAAATTCAAAAGGCGCCGACCCCCGCCCCCTTTTATAGACAGGGCGCGGCTCTTCGGGAAACCCGCAATCCGACAGGGCGCGGCGCTTCGGAAAACCCGCAATCCAACAGTACGCTGTCAATCAACGGTCATGTCAAAAACCCCCGCGGTACCACTTCGAGCGAGGGCAGCGTCTCCGCCATCTAGCGACGTCTTCGGCACCAGGTGACTTTGTCGAACTGGTCCCTCGGAGGGCAAATGTTGGGGCGAAGGCAAAGACGCCACCCTTCGCTGCAGTCGCTGGTCCGACGGAGACAAAGCAGGCCTTCGCTGCAGTCGCCGGTCCGACGGAGACAAAGCAGGCCTTCGCTCGATACGGCGCCAGACGAAGACCTGCGACGTCGTCACTCCGCCAAGCGGCCTCGTCCAGCTCAGAAGCCCGCGTGTGATCCGGCCCATTGTAACGGGCCCCGCGTGGCCGCTGCGTGTTACGGGCCTAATTTGTAAAGGCATTCCTGTAATTACAGTATGTAACCCTGCTTTATGGGAATATTCTGGGGATAATCTAGGTATCCGAGGGCACATGCGTCCTTAACACAGGGCACTGGGCGCTCAGACACCTATAAATACCCCCGCACAGTGCCCGTGAGCGGGCAGATTAACAGAGCTATTGCCATCTAGCGCGAGAACCCTGTTGACGTCACTATTCTCCCTTGTTGGATCCCCTTGCAACTGAGAGCAAGTTCCAACAACCGAGCAGATGCTGGGTGCACAGGCTAAAAGCTGGGTGAGTAAAAAGCAGGTGGCAAAAGGGCGTGCCAAATAAACTCGCGGTGGGCTCGTATTTATACACCCAGTATGTCGAAAACTGGAGGGCCCCGCTTGTCAATGACTGTTGCTATTCTAGCAAGAGGAAGGTGTTTTTTCGGACCTTCGGCTTAAAGCCTTCGTCCATGTCGCAATACGAATTTATCTTAATAAATTGATATTGCGAGGGGCTACTGTTGGGGGCCTTCGGCTCCCGAAGGTCCTCAAGAAACATAATTTGATAATATTTTCCAAGTGTAATATGTGAACAGGCACCTTCGGAACAGGCACCTTCGGAGTCAGGTTGCGAATGGTTAAGACGAAGCTTGACTGGAATGAAAAACGATCATGACGAAGGATAAGGCGATCACGAAGCTATATGCAGAAAGGATTCGGTAGAACGACAGAAAAGAAGAACCGACTTAAAGATGAAAAGCCAAATTGGACCTCGAAGAATTACTGTAGTTATTGATAAATGTAAAGGGCATCTATGTAATTTTACACGGGCTGCGACCCGTGTCTATAAATAGGTGAACAGTACTCCCGTACTGTTCACGCTGACTTGGCATACGCTTTTTCGCATCACCTTTGTACCTTTACTTTTCATCAATCCGAAGGTACATTTGTAATTCATTTTTATAAATTTAATAATGGAAATATATCGATGGTAATACTGGTATTATAACTCGCACATTATGTATACTTGCTCTATTTTAATCATTTGTCAACCTAACGAAGGTCTTTTCTTTTGTAACCTTCGTCATAGATTCGTTATACCCGAAGGGATATAACGTTTCTAAGGGCGAAGGAGTTCGACATTTAACACTTTTATGTTGTCTTGTTCTTGATTCATAGCATTTGAGAACAAGCCACCAACAATTGTAAAGCAAGCAAGAGACACCTAATTGTGTGGTGATCCTTGTGGGGTCTTAGTGACCTGTGAGATTAAGAAGAAGCACTCGATCGGTCTAAGTGACCGATTGAGAGAGGGAAATGGTTGAAATAGACCCAGCCTTTGTGGCCTCCTCAACGGGGACTAGGTTCTTTGGAACCGAACCTCGGTAAACAAATCACCATGTTCATTTCTGTTGATATCCACTCAATTTGTTTTTCCCTCCTCTCTCTAAAGTTCTCTTGCTCATATTGATTTAAGTTTGCTCCTAGAGTTATCCACATTGATTGAGCAACTCCTAGCAAGGAGAACTATCTTCCGCACTCCGAATTATTTCTAACACTAACCTCGGGCATAGTGCGTGTTCAAAGTTTATAGGTTTCGCCTATTCACCCCCCTCTAGGTGACTTCCAATTGGTATCAGAGCCAGTGCTTCATTAAGAGTCTAACAACTCAAAGTGATGTCTAGAGGTCATGCCAAGAGGAAGATAATCATCGGCGACAAGGTCGAAGGCTCAGGAAGGAAGAACAATGAACAGACTCCGTCAAGAGAGTCCGGTGACAAGTACAAGGAGGAATCCGCTTCCTCCATCAAGTCACATAGGAAGGGTGACAAGAATAAAAAGAAAATGAAGAAGGTGGTCTACTATGAGACTGATTCTTCATCACCTTCCACATCCGGCATCGAGTCTACTACTTCAAAGCGCCAAGAGCGCAAGAGTATAGTAAGATGCCTCTACGCTATCCTTGCATTTCTAAACGCGCCCCTTTACTTTCGGTACCCCTAGGCAAACCACATATTTTGATGGTGAGGATTATTGTATGTGGAGTGATAAAATGAGGCACCATCTAACCTCACTCCACGAAAGTATATGGGATATTGTTGAGTTTGGAGCGCAGGCAACACAAGTGGGTGACGAGGACTATGACTCCGATGAGGCCGCCCAAATAAGGCATTTTAACTCCCAAGTGAAACGGAAATGTGCCCTTGGGCCATTTCTATAAATGTTTTGGTGATTAGATGCCCAACACATATTATTTTGGTTCATAACTGCTAAGTACTAAGGAAGATGCAAATCAAGAATCAAGGTATAACTCTAGCCTTAGTGAATTGTTTTTGGTACTAATATATTCATCTAAGTGCTAGGAACCTTGTGAAGACAAGTGAGATTGGGTTGAAGAAGATTGGTAAAGTCTAGCTAGAATTGCACCAGCGTGCAGTGCACCGGACTGTCCGGTGTGCATCGGACAGTGTTCGGTGCCCAGGCTAGCCCGGTAATGAACTCGTCGCTCTCGAGAAAAAGCTGAGGGCGTTGCGGATAAAATTCACCAGACTGTATGGTGTGCCAACAACGCCCGCGCCAACGGTCGGCAGCGCGATCAGCGGAGGACACGTGGCCAGGGCCAACAGTCACTTGGTCGCACCGGACAGTGTCCAGTGTGCCAAGTGGACCAAGGGCTCAACGGTCGGCTTCGCTAGAAAAGGAAATAAAACAGGCACCGTTCATGTCCGGTGGTGCACCAGACTGTCCGGTGCGCCAACCGGCAGAAGGCAAGAATTGCCTACCAAATGGAGATTCAACGGCTCCTAGCTGTCTTGGGGCTATAAAAGGGACCCCTAGGCACATGGAGCAGTACACCAAGCCTCTATTGAACATCCTAAGACGCCTAGACTCCGCAAGCATGCATCCGGATCTTCATGTTTGAGATTTGAGAACTTCTTGAGTTGTAAACTCCCTGCGTTGTGGTTTCATGTGCTCACGTCTTGACTTGTGTGCGTGTGATTGCTATGACTCTTGCGTGTGTTTCTTTCCCTCCCTTACTCTTGTGGTTTTCGTTGAGATCAATCTTGTAAGGGTGAGAGACTCCAACTTGTGGAGATTGCTCACAAAGGGAACATCTACAATAAGGAAGAAAAGCGTGGTATTCAAGTCGATCATTGGATCACTTGAAAGGGGTTGATTGCAGCCCTCATCCATTAGGACGCCACAACATGGAAGTAGGCAAGTGTTATACTTGGCCGAACCACGGGATAAAAATTGTTGTGTCACTTGTAGCTTTCTTGTGCGATCTTCTTTTCACTTGATAATTGCTCTAAGTTCAATACTCACTTTGTGAAGAGCAATTAAGTGAAGAAGTCACTTCTCTCTTGACATTACACCTTGATTTGAATTCACTAACATTTCATAAACCAAGTTTGTGCTATTTAGTGTTAAAGTTTACAGGATCACCTATTCACCCTCCTCTAGGTGCTCTCAATTGGTATCAGAGCTGTACTCTTCATTCAGGGACTAACCGCCCGAAGAGATGAATCCTAAGGGTAAGGGAATGGTGATTAACGACAAGGAGAATGAGACCCTCTTCGTCAACGAGCCAAGAGATGACAAGCCCTCTGACTCAGGCTCGAGTCACAAGAAGAGGGATGGAAAGAAGAAGAGGCGCATAAAGAAGATCATCTACTACGGCAGCGATGCCTCCTCTTCTTCACCAAGGGATGACGACGACGAAGACTCTTCGTCGAAAAAGAAAACGGTTAATTAAAACTATTCTTTTGATTATTCTTGCATCCCTTACAATTTGAATGCCCATTTACTCTCCATTCCACTTAGAAAACCCCCACACTTTGATGGAGAGGACTATTCATTTTGAAGTCATAAAATATGTAGTCACTTATTTTCCCTCCATCCTAGTATTTGGGAAATTGTTGAAAATGGAATGCATTTCGATAGCACTGATAATCCTATATATATCAATGAGTAAATACATAAAAATGCCCAAGCCACTACTGTTTTGCAGGAATCTCTATGCAGGGATGAATATAACAAGGTTAGCGGCTTGGACAATGCCAAGCAAATATGGGATACCCTCAAGATCTCTCACGAGGGTAATGATGCTACCATGATCACCAAGATGGAAATGGTGGAAGGAGAGCTGGGGAGGTTTGCCATGATAAGGGGAGAGGAGCCAACACAAACGTACAACAGGCTCAAGACCCTTATCAACAAAATTCGAAGCTATGGGAGCACAAGATGGATGGATTATAACGTCGTCCGACTCATGCTAAGGTCATTTACTGTTATTCCTCATCTTGTAAATCTTATTCGTGAGAACCCCAGGTACACCAAGATGACACCCGAGGAAATTCTCGGAAAATTCGTAAGCGGGCGCATGATGGTGAAAGAAGCGAGATATGTGGACGATGCCTTAAACGGACCACTTCCTGTCTACGAGCCATAGCCCATTGCTCTCAAAGCAACCAGCAGCAAGGAGGTTCTACCTAGCAAAGTAGCACAAGTGGAGGCTGCTGGGCTCAATGAGGATGAAATGACGCTCATCATCAAGCGCTTCAAGACCGCCTTGAAGGGACGCAAGGAGTATCCCAACAAGAACAAATCAAGGGGAAAGCGCTCCTGCTTCAAGTGCATTAAGTCTGGTCATTTTATAGCACAATGTCCCGATAATGACAATGACCAGGCACAAGAGAAGAAAGGGAAGAAGGAAAGAAAGAAGAACTACACGAAAGCGAAGGGCGAGGCGCACATTGGAAAGGAATGGGACTCTGACTGCTCTTCATCCAACTCCGATGATGAAGGACTAGCTGCCTCGGCCTTCGACGAGTCTTCTCCCTTCCCCAACGAACGCCACATGTGCCTTATGGCTAAGGAGAAAAAGGTACATATTCGAGATACCCCTAAGTATTCTTCTTCTAGCGATGAGGAATCTTCTAACGATGAAATATATTTTAGTGATTTATTTAAAGGATTAGATAGATATAAGGTAGACAAAATAACTGAATTGATTGATGCACTTAATGAAAAAGATAAGCTACTAGAAAAACAAGAAGATATTCTCTATGAAGAACATGATAAGTTTATTAGTGTTCAAAAATCTCTTGCACTAGAAGTTAAAAAAAATGAACTGTTGTCTTCTGAGTTGTCTACCTGTCATGATTCTATTTATAGTCTAAAAAATTTGAATGCTGATTTATACTAAGCTAGAAAAAGTTAATGTGGCTAGTTCATGTGTAGAGCATGTTGTTATCTGCAATAGGTGTAAAGATTTTAATATTGATGCTTGTAGTTGTCACACCCGGGTTTCGGGGCACCAAGACCCAGGCACGAACATAATCACCAGGTGTGCTGGGACCAAGTCTCACACATATGATGAATCATGGCACAGGATCGAATGTCACATCTTTACTATATAACAGGAGTTCTATACAAAATAAATAGATAATTACATTATAAGGAGACAACGGTCCAGCAACCCAAAGTTGACTGGGAGACGACGGCCTAGATCTCTCACGAACACATCACAGCATCCTCCGAGCGCCTCATCCTGCGGTACCTGTTCTTGACCTGTGGGGGGGGGGGGTGTGAGACAGCAAGAGTGAGCTCACATACGTTCATAGCTCAACAAGTTGTGGGGAAAATGTGCATGAACTCGCCAAAGGTGGGAGCTCACGTGAAGTGTAAGGCTTACCAAAGAGGATGGTTAGAGCTGAGCATTGCTTTTAAAGTTGGTCAAAATTTTATTAGCAATTACTAAGTATAAGTAAATACCAAACCCAATTAAGAAGTAGAACAAAATTAACAACATCACCTGCGATGCAATGCATATGACAAATTGAATTTAGTTCCATAGATTAATCATGTGAGGGTCCGAGCTGCTCATGACCGTGAGCACGACTAGTATACCAGTTTTACACTCTGCAGAGGTTGCACATCTTTACCCACAAGTCATGTTAACCATCTGCCAAGGGATCGCGACTTCCCATACACCTCTACCGAGGAGGCGAGGCAGGGTAACACTACGAGGCCTTTACAAAGTTCCACTAGCTTCAGAAAACCCGCTACAGTTTATAGGAAGCTCCAATGCAGGGTTCTTGCCTGACCGCCATCGCAGCAAAATCAACCAAGGACCTCCCTACACTGACCACTCCCCTACTGCCCTTGCCCCTTTCGGGTAAGGTAGTCTTCCACTAGCTTTCCTAATTAATCAGCCAAGGGTGTCCCATTAAACCCTTGCGGTAGCACTGTTTTCCCGGGTGGTCGCTCCATGTTCCAATTAACATAATGATCTTATCATGAACAGTAATAATAAACATATAATAAAAGTGTGATCATGAATAATGTACCTTCATACCCAAAACCACATAAAGCACTAGCAAGTACTACCCAAAAAGTTCAGTGGTAAACAAGGTATAAAGATAGACAAACTAGGGTAACCTATTGGGTCCCATCAAAATTAACCTATGCAGATCATTATGATTAATTAGAACATGGCTAGGTAAAAAGAAGTGATCAAGGGCACAACTTGCCTGGGACTTGAGATTTCCAGGAACCAGGATGATCTTCAGATGACACGTGTCATCACTGCTAACGTATCAATACAGGCAAACATGGTATAGGCAAAAATTAACATTACACCAAACATATATGCAAAATACATAATAATGATCTACATATTGAAATAAGATCACAGGAACAGGAATCATTAACTTTGGAGTTATAGATTTCAAGTTATGGATTTCTAAAGATTTTATGTGTTTTGTACAAGATTAAATAGAATATAAATTTTATTGTGATATTCATGTCAAAACAGTGGTACAAAAGGATAAACAATAATATTACAAAATTATTGGAATTTGAATGGATTAATTTGGACTACATATGAATTTTCTATGGATTATACAAGTTTTACAATTATTTTTATACTCAAAATCAATTTCTAAATCTCTTTTTCCTATTTTCTTTAATTCCTGGACTGGGCGCACAATTTTATAAGAATGCAGGGGCTAGATCGCAAGTTTTCCTAGACTCAGGATTAACCTACAGATGGACGGCGGGTTGATTCCACAAAACCCCGAGAGCTCTTTAGCAAAAATACCCGACCGAAGGGGTACGGTGAGATCCTAACCGTCCGATCAGCATCAGACCGTCCAGATTAGATCATCATAATACCCGAAGCGGTATCCAATGCCAGCGGTCGGATCCCGATCCAACGGTGCACTTTTAATGAGTCGCGCGATGCCCGCCGACCGCCCGATGGGAGATCAACGTCCCAGATCGCGATCGGGCAAAGCGGTGTCCTCCAACTAATCTTAGCCACACGTGCACGATCGAACGGTGCACCAACATCTCCCCCACACGACTGGCCAAGATGGCGGCGCCGCCACGCCCGCCCGACGGAGCATCACCGGCGAGCATGGCCGATCGGCACCCAAGCACCCAAATCACCCACAAAAACAGCTACACGATGCGGATGCCCTAATGAACAGCACAAGCGCTCCATACCGGGATTTGAGGCTCGAACGAAATCTGCCCACGGCATGCGATGGTCCGGCGGCGGAGCAATAACTTCGGTGAGGAATTGAGGTGGCGCCGCGGGTGTTTCTCGCATGCTGACGTTATGGCGAGAGTCCCCATGCGAAGGAGACTCCCCGAGGCCGCAACCCAGGTGCACTGCGAGCCCGCAGATACGGATCGATGGTGGCGGCAACTCTTCCTCTCGATTTGCGACGGCGGATGATTTCTGCTTGATGGCTCATTTGGTTCAGCCCGATCTCTAGACGAGAGGATGCGGCCGAGTTTTATATTCACAGGAAAAGTCCGAGAGGGGAACGATTGATGCACAGCTGGAACTGAATCTCGAGATCTCCGGCGACGGCTTGCAACAGAGCGAGCTCGCTTTCGGTTTCGGTTGAAGACAACCCTGACCACGAGGGCCCACACGACAGCGAGAGCTTGTTGGACGTGGGTGGGATTGGAGTGAGGCTGGCAGTAGCGGCCCACCGGTCAGTGAGGCAGACACCGCAGGGTGCGCATAGAGTCGGGCCAGGGTCGCTGGCAGCAATGGCCCACCGGGCAGTGAGTGGCGCGGAGGTGGGAACTCAGTTGGGCCGGCCAAGGAGGAATTCAGCCCAAACAGCCGCGCCGGGGAAAGATGAGTGGGCCAGAAGCAGGGAGTCGAGCCCAAGCGAGTTTTCCTTCTTTTTCTTTTTATTTTCCTTTTTCCATTTCCATTTCTATTTCCTATTTTCTATTTATTCAAATTTAAATTGGGTTTTGAATTCCACACTCAAGTTCAAATGCGTAAACAAAATAGATTCCAGCATAAAATGCGAAATTGTATTTTATTTATAATATTTGGTTATCTATATGCCTCAAAATATAAAGCACATACATATATATATATATATATATATATATATATATTTATAAGAGACTCATTTGGAAAGTATACTTTAATTTTCATTACTTATTTTCTTTTAAAACCATAAATAAACAAATATATATTATATGTGTCATGAACTATTTTCATTCAAATGCATCTATTTATTTGTGAAGGGTGTTTAAGGGAATAATTAGGTAGATTAAAGGTCCTTCCTCTATTTGTTGTTTCTATTTTCAAATCAAACTTTTTAAATTCAACTTTGGGTCTAAGTTTGAATTGCCAAACCTTTAATGTTACTTGTTGTTTGTTTCAAGGAAACATATTTTTATAAAGAGGGAATTCATTATTTAGTTGTCATTTTATCTTAAGTATTTTGGAAGATCTCTCAAAATTACCACCATACGATTTTGGATGTTACAAATTCTACCCCCCTTAACAGAAATCTCGTCCTCGAGATTTGTAAGGACAGGGATGTAAAAAGCTTTTATTTATAGTTTAACCTTTAACTTCTAATTAGTTTAAGAATAATAAGTTTCATGTTATTTAGAAAGTGGTTGTGAAAGCATGGGTATATATATGTATAGTCAAAAGATAGGTTAGGGCAAGAATAGCCTTGGGTGAGAAAGTTTATAGTGGGAAAGATTCTGTGTTGAGTGGTAAAGCATCTGAAGATGGAGTTTGACTTCTCTATCGTTCCTTGATTTGATGAGGTCGATCATATTCGATCTTCGTTCTTGAAGTCTTTATCCAAATTAGGGACATGTAGTTAGGATAACTTGTAGGTAGGGACAAATGGTTAACAGGTTGGTGGCATAAGATAAGTGTATTATGGCAACATCTAGGATGGGAGGGATGGTCACCATAAATATGCTGGTAAGTTATTTGTTCATGGGTGGTTTGGTCTGATGTACTAATTTAAGTTAAAACATGGCCAGCAGGGTCTAATCTATTTCACTAGTATTAACTAGTCTGTTAAGTAACTCACTTTAGATTAGATCATATTAGGTTAGATGGGATCTAGACTAGATTGGTATGACTAGTTTGACTAGATATGATCTAATTAATTTGCATTAGATCATGGTTGTTGAACTAGGGTGGATAAGTATGATTATTAGGATAAGACAGATCCATAAAGATAAGATAGAATCTTTTGAGGCCAGTTAGATCTATTAGGATAAGGATAAAATCTTTTCTAGATAAGATGTATCTATTAAGGTAATAGAGTATCTTTTAAGATAAAATGGATCTATTAAGATGAGATATATTTCAATTAGGATAAGTTGGGATCTTTTGAGATGAGATGGATATTGTTAGGCTAGATATTTTAATGGGGAATAATCTAGTTTGTCTAGTTATTTTTATAAGCATTTTCTTATATGTATATACAGATGTAATTGTGGGCATTACTCCACAACCAATCACACTCAATCAAAGATCCAAATCAGACAAGTATCATAAGAACAAACACTCGAGCATACCAATATCTACAAAAATAGTTTTGTTTTTGTTCCTAAGAGTAGGTCTCATATTCTTAAAGGTCTCTTTAGGCACAGGATTTCAAATTGTGAAATCCACATTTGTCTTTAGAAAGAAAAGGTAAGAATAATCAAAGTAATGTGGAAAAAGATGAGAAAATATTAAGGTAAGTTTAGAAAAAGAATCAGAGTAAGATAAGTATTTAATGGTTGTCTAGTTCTATCTAGGTTTCGTCCTACAGTCAACATTCCTCTGATACCACATCTGTCACACCCGGGTTTCGGGGCATCAAGACCCGGGCACGAACATAATCACCAGGTGTGCTGGGACCAAGTCTCACACATATGATGAATCATGGCACAGGATCGAATGTCACATCTTTACTATATAACAGGAGTTCTATACAAAATAAATAGATAATTACATTATAAGGAGACAACGGTCCAGCAACCCAAAGTTGACTGGGAGACGACGACCTAGATCTCTCACGAACACATCACATCATCCTCTGAGGGCCTCATCCTGCGGTACCTGTTCTTGACCTGTGGGGGGGTGTGAGACAGCAAGAGTGAGCTCACATACGTTCATAGCTCAACAAGTTGTGGGGAAAATGTGCATGAACTCGCCAAAGGTGGGAGCTCACGTGAAGTGTAAGGCTTACCAAAGAGGATGGTTAGAGCTGAGCATTGCTTTTAAAGTTGGTCAAAATTTTATTAGCAATTACTAAGTATAAGTAAATACCAAACCCAATTAAGAAGTAGAACAAAATTAACAACATCACCTGCGATGCAATGCATATGACAAATTGAATTTAGTTCCATAGATTAATCATGTGAGGGTCCGAGCTGCTCATGACCGTGAGCACGGCTAGTATACCAGTTTTACACTCTGCAGAGGTTGCGCATCTTTACCCACAAGTCATGTTACCCATCTGCCAAGGGATCGCGACTTCCCATACACCTCTACCGAGGAGGCGAGGCAGGGTAACACTACGAGGCCTTTACAAAGTTCCACTAGCTTCAGAAAACCCGCTACAGTTTATAGGAAGCTCCAATGCAGGGTTCTTGCCTGACCGCCATCGCAGCAAAATCAACCAAGGACCTCCCTACACTGACCACTCCCCTACTGCCCTTGCCCCTTTCGGGTAAGGTAGTCTTCCACTAGCTTTCCTAATTAATCAGCCAAGGGCGTCCCATTAAACCCTTGTGATAGCACTGTTTTCCCGGGTGGTCGCTCCATGTTCCAATTAACATAATGATCTTATCATGAACAGTAATAATAAACATATAATAAAAGTGTGATCATGAATAATGTACCTTCATACCCAAAACCACATAAAGCACTAGCAAGTACTACCCAAAAAGTTCAGTGGTAAACAAGGTATAAAGATAGACAAACTAGGGTAACCTATTGGGTCCCATCAAAATTAACCTATGCAGATCATTATGATTAATTAGAACATGGCTAGGTAAAAAGAAGTGATCAAGGGCACAACTTGCCTGGGACTTGAGATTTCCAGGTACCAGGATGATCTTCAGATGACACGTGTCCTCACTGCTAACGTATCAATACAGGCAAATATGGTATAGGCAAAAATTAACATTACACCAAACATATATGCAAAATACATAATAATGATCTACATATTGAAATAAGATCACAGGAACAGGAATCATTAACTTTGGAGTTATAGATTTCAAGTTATGGATTTCTAAAGATTTTATGTGTTTTGTACAAGATTAAATAGAATATAAATTTTATTGTGATATTCATGTCAAAACAGTGGTACAAAAGGATAAACAATAATATTACAAAATTATTGGAATTTGAATGGATTAATTTGGACTACATATGAATTTTCTATGGATTATACAAGTTTTACAATTATTTTTATACTCAAAATCAATTTCTAAATCTCTTTTTCCTATTTTCTTTAATTCCTGGACTGGGCGCACAATTTTATAAGAATGCAGGGGCTAGATCGCAAGTTTTCCTAGACTCAGGATTAACCTACAGATGGACGGCGGGTTGATTCCACAAAACCCCGAGGGCTCTTTAGCAAAAATACCCGACCGAAGGGGTACGCTGAGATCCTAACCGTCCGATCAGCATCAGACCGCCCAGATTAGATCATCATAATACCCGAAGCGGTATCCAATGCCAGCGGTCGGATCCCGATCCAACGGTGCACTTTTAATGAGTCGCGCGATGCCCGCCGACCGCCCGATGGGAGATCAACGTCCCAGATCGCGATCGGGCAAAGCGGTGTCCTCCAACTAATCTTAGCCACACGTGCACGATCGAACGGTGCACCAACATCTCCCCCACACGACTGGCCAAGACGGCGGCGCCGCCACGCCCGCCCGACGGAGCATCACCGGCGAGCATGGCCGATCGGCACCCAAGCACCCAAATCACCCACAAAAACAGCTACACGATGCGGACGCCCTAATGAACAGCACAAGCGCTCCATACCGGGATTTGAGGCTCGAACGAAATCTGCCCATGACATGCGATGGTCCGGCGGCGGAGCAATAACTTCGGTGAGGAATTGAGGTGGCACCGCGGGTGTTTCTCACATGCTGACGTTATGGCGAGAGTCCCCATGCGAAGGAGACTCCCCGAGGCCGCAACCCAGGTGCACTGCGAGCCCGCAGATACGGATCGATGGTGGCGGCAACTCTTCCTCTCGATTTGCGACGGCGGATGATTTCTGCTTGATGGCTCATTTGGTTCAGCCCGATCTCTAGACGAGAGGATGCGGCCGAGTTTTATATTCACAGGAAAAGTCCGAGAGGGGAACGATTGATGCACAGCTGGAACTGAATCTCGAGATCTCCGGTGACGGCTTGCAACAGAGTGAGCTCGCTTCGGTTTCGGTTGAAGACAACCCTGACCACGAGGGCCCACACGACAGCGAGAGCTTGTTGGACGTGGGTGGGATTGGAGTGAGGCTGGCAGTAGTGGCCCACCGGTCAGTGAGGCAGACACCGCAGGGCGCGCATAGAGTCGGGCCGGGGTCGCTGGCAGCAATGGCCCACCGGGCAGTGAGTGGCGCGGAGGTGGGAACTCAGTTGGGCCGGCCAAGGAGGAATTCAGCCCAAACAGCCGCGCCGGGGAAAGATGAGTGGGCCAGAAGCAGGGAGTCGAGCCCAAGCGAGTTTTCCTTCTTTTTCTTTTTATTTTCCGTTTTCCATTTCCATTTCTATTTCCTATTTTCTATTTATTCAAATTTAAATTGGGTTTTGAATTCCACACTCAAGTTCAAATGCGTAAACAAAATAGATTCCAGCATAAAATGCGAAATTGTATTTTATTTATAATATTTGGTTATCTATATGCCTCAAAATATAAAGCACATACATATATATATATATATTTATAAGAGACTCATTAGGAAAGTATACTTAATTTTCATTACTTATTTTCTTTTAAAACCATAAATAAACAAATATATATTATATGTGTCATGAACTATTTTCATTCAAATGCATCTATTTATTTGTGAAGGGTGTTTAAGGGAATAATTAGGTAGATTAAAGGTCCTTCCTCTATTTGTTGTTTCTATTTTCAATTCAAACTTTTTAAATTCAACTTTGGGTCTAAGTTTGAATTGCCAAACCTTTAATGTTACTTGTTTGTTTCAAGGAAACATATTTTTATAAAGAGGGAATTCATTATTTAGGAGTCATTTTATCTTAAGTATTTTGGAAGATCTCTCAAAATTACCACCATACGATTTTGGATGTTACAGTAATGAACATGCCTCTATTATTCTTAAATTAAACAATGATGTTGCGAGTCTTAATGCTCAACTTAAGACTTGCAAGGATAACTATGAGAAACTAAAATTTGCTAGGGATGCCTACACCATTGGTAGACACCCCTCAATTAAGGATGGACTTGGTTTCCAAAAGAGAACCAAGAACTTGACAAGCCATAGGACTTCCAATCTCAACAAGGAGAAAGGGAAGGCTCCTATGGCTAGTAGTTCTCAAAAGAACCATTTCTATCTTTATAAGAAAGCTACTAAGGTTACTCATCATGATAAGTATCATAATCATTCTATTTTTCATGTATGTCATGATGATGTATTTAGTTCTCATGCCATGTTTTCAACTAGCTCCTCTTATGCTCATGGTAGAAATAGGCCTAGGCGTAATCATGCTGTTTCCCATGCGCCTAGGAAAGTATCCACTGGTCCAACTACTATTTATCAAACATGTGATGCTTCATTTGTACTGTCATGTAGAAATGCTAAAGTAGTTGCTAGAAAGTTGGGATCTAAATGCAAGAGAGACAAAACTTGCATTTGGGTTCCAAAATCTGTTGTAACTAACCTTGTAGGACTCAACAAGAGTTGGGTACCTAAACCCAAGCTTAATTACCTTGCAGGTTTACGCATCCGGGGGCTCAAGCTGGATTATTGATAGCGGATGCACAAACCACATGACAGGGGAGAAGTGATACGACCATGCCATTAAGCAACACATTACAACCCCCAAGTCATACTACATCAACTCAAGTACAACCAACATCATCGCCAACCCAAGCCTTTGATGGACCAATTACACCTAGCCAAGCTAAGAAGCTACAGCAAGAGGTACACGTGCTACTTTATGAATTTCAATTAAACACTAATGAGAACTTTATGCTACCTAAGTCGTGTATGTTGATATTACTTAGGTTCACCAAAGAGGAAGGACAAAACATATCAAGGGCAAATCAGCAAGAAGAGCTATGTCCGAGTCAGTCCAGCGCAACAGAACCATCCAGAAGAAACAGACATATCTTTTGATTCCCAAAAGCTATGAAGGCCCATAAGTACTTTTTGGAAAGCTCTTGAAGTCTAGTTTCCAATGCTTCTAAGGCCGACTTAATCAAATCTACCAGAAATGCAGCCGACCTACTTTAGTGCTGACTAGTCAGAAGGTCAACAGTCTGCTTGATGACCAAGTTTTCGTATTAAACTGCATCATTCTACGAAGTTTCATTAAGCATGCTATACATGGTGAGAAAGCTTATCAAGTTAGCTTTCCAACGCATCCAGCCTCATGTCATTTGGAGATTCCTAGGAGAGGTTATTATCAAAATACTAAAGGCTGCACAGAAGTCAAACAGCCACACGGAATTCAGCTCTGCAGATCTCCCGAAGAGGCTCCTTCACATTAGCACGTGAAAATAATTTTGTTTCGTGTTTATAGCTCTCTAAGGTTGGTTGTTACTAGTATAAATATCCCCTATGTCTATAACGTAAGACAACTTTTGATAATCTAAAAACAGAACACTTTTGGTCAGCTGTGTGCTAACAAATATTGAGAGTGATCTCTACCCCTTTGCTCTTGTGAATTCCTTCACGGGATTGCAGAAGCGGCGGCTTCATCTGCTCCTAAGTGGTGCTCCTACTCTCTTCGAGGTCTCTTCGATTGATTGTAGGCTATGTTGGTTGGTTCTTTGAGAGTGTGGTTGGGCGAATCCTCGATTCAGGTTGCCGATTAAAGACGGTGGTTGGCTTCGAGTTTTATTTGTAAGGTTGCACTAGTTATCTCTGCTAGCAGCAAGTTATCTTGGCTTCTTCGAATCTAGTTATCTGAAGATTGATCCTACGTCATGAAGATCGGGCATCGTGACACATCATCTGGTATCAAAGCCTCAGTTGCCACGATAGGTTTCTTTACCCTTAGCTACATATATTTTGTGTTCATCCTATCCACCAAAAAGCCATAAAATATTTTTGCCATAGCCCTTTGTTTCAATCCGTTGTTCCAGTGAGTTTTGTTAAGTTTCAGTCCTTAGAGTCTTTGTTTAGTTGCTGGTCACTCTATCCTTTGTGTTCCCTTTGAGCCTCTTATATATATATATCTGAAAATATCCACAAAAAGAAAAATCTGAAAACCCTCATCATTTCCTTCGTGTTAACTTTTATCCTATTTAAGTTATAGCTGCTGGTTGAGTTCTTTGATTATTATAAAGTGTGCAATATCATATCAAATCTCTGTGTTTAGTTCTATATAAAAAAAGAGTATCAAAAAATAGAATAAAGAAAAGTACAAAAAAGTGTTGAGCAAGATTGTGAAAGAAAAGTAGAACGATCAGTTTGTTTATGTGCACAAGTGCTGAAAGTTCATCAAGTTGTTCAACCAGTTTGCTATAGTCATTTGGTGCAAAATTTTGGTTGGGTCTGATCGCAACACTTGCATTCCAATCATACTCCTTGATTTGCATTAAATCTGAAATTTCTTTGCGCGTGTGTTTGATCTACTTACGTCACTCGTATCTTGTGGTCAGCACTAGGCAGTGAACTTCTAGTTGGATTGTTATTTAACTTCACAACAACTAGGATTCAGATTGCATTCCTTGTTTATTATTCCCCACCAAGCTCCACATATAAGCCATCGTAATCGGCACTCCGATCTTGTATTCGCTTAACCACCACTTTCTTGTTACCACCACATATTTTTCTTGCAACCCGCAGGGACCTCATAAGAGCTTTGGTTGGTAAGAGTGGTGAGGTTGTGAGATTCTATATAGCTTCATATTCCACCTATATTTGTTGCCTTGTCGCCACTAATTTTGCAGGAAGATGGATCCCAACGCTGAGATTGAAGAATGTGTCACCATGATACAATTCAATGAGCTCAAACAAAGCATATAAGACAAGAAAGATCGGTTGCTACAAGATCTTCAGACACTTATGGTTGAAATCAGAGGTCGTCGACTCCCTGATGGTGCAAGAAACCATGATGAAGATGGAGAAGAAGGTGAAGGAAATTATTCTAAAAGAGCAAGCAAACATGGGAGGAGAAATCAAGGTGCTGCACATGGTAGAGGAAGAGGTCGGAATCGAAGAAATGATGACAATGAAGAATCTGAATTTGGGGATGATGATGATCAGTCCCAACATCACTATGGTCGTCATCGTCATAGAGGCGTCAACCAAGAAGAGAGATTTGAGAAACTTAAGTTTACCATGCCAAAATTTGATGGTAGATCTGATCCTGAAGATTATTTCACATGGGAATTGAATGTGGAGAAAATCTTCCGCCTACATAATTATTCAGAGGAGAAGAAACTTGCAATGGCATCTCTTGAGTTTGAAGGATATGCTCTGATTTGGTGGGAGCAACTTCTTCGTGATCGTGAAGAAGATGGAGAGGACCCTATTATTACTTGGCAAGAGATGAAGCGAGAAATGAGAATTCGTTTTGTGCCGAAGCATTATCGGCGTGATCTTTTTGATAAATTGCAGAATTTGAGGCAAGGAAGTTTCTCTGTTGAGGAGTATTATAAGGAGATGGAGAAGGCCATGATTAGAGCCAATGTGTATGAAGACGAAGAGCAAACCATTGCACGTTTCATGGCTGGGTTAAAGGCTTAGGCAAAATAGCCATCACAACCAAGCATTCGATCTCTAATGTGTTTCTAGTAGAATTGATCAGGTACAATTTGTTGTCTGTAAGTCAATTATGTCATATGGGCTATAATTGTTTATTTACAAATATTGATGTATCAGTCTTTAGAAGAAGTGATGGTTTTAGCTTTTAAGGGTGTATTAGACGACAAGCTCTACTTAGTTGATTTCTCAAATGAGAATGTCGATCTAGATGCATGCTTAATAGCTAAGACTAATATGGGCTGGCTCTAGCACCGCCGTCTAGCACATGTTGGAATGAAGAACCTTCATAAACTTCTAAAGGGAGAACATGTGTTCGGATTAACCGATGTTTGTTTTGAGAAAGACAGACCTTGTGTAGCATGCTAGGCAGGAAAGCAGGTGGGAAGTACTCATCAAAGCAAGAACGTGATGTCAACATCAAGACCACTGAACTCCTACACATGGATCTCTTCAGGCCCATTGCCTATCTCAGGATCAGGGGAAGTAAGTATGGTCTTGTTATAGTTGATGACTTCTCCCGCTTCACTTGGGTGTTCTTTTTGCAGGATAAATCTGAAACCCAAGGAACTCTAAAGTGCTTCTTAAGGAGAGCTCAAAACGAATTTGAGCTAAAAGTGAAAAAGATAAGAAGCAATAATGGATCTGAGTTCAAGAATCTTCAAGTCAAAGAATATCTTGAGGAAGAAGGCATCAAGCACGAGTTCTCCACTCCCTACACACCATAGCAAAATGGTGTAGTAGAGAGAAAGAACAGGATGATAATTGACATGGCAAGGACAATGCTTGGAGAATTCAGGACTCCTGAGCAGTTTTGGTCGGATGCCATAAACCGGCTCTATCTGCACCGCCTCCTCAAGAAGACATCATACGGATTCCTAACCGGTAACAAACCCAATGTTTCATATTTTTGTGTATTTGGGAGCAAATGCTACATCTTGGTAAAGAAAGGTAGGCAGTCGAAGTTTGCTCCCAAAGTTGTAGAAGGGTTTTTACTAGGATATGACTCAAGTACAAAAGCGTATAGGGTCTTCAACAAATCATCAGGATTAGTTGAAGTCTCTAGCGATGTTGTATTTGATGAAACTAATGGCTCTCCAAGAGAGCAAGTTGATCTTGATGATGTAGATGAAGATGAGGTTCCGACGGCTGCAATGCGAACAATGGTGATAGGTGATGTGCGACCACAGGAACCACAAGAGCAAGATCAATCTTCTTCCTCTATGGTGGTGCATCCCCCAACTCAAGACGATGAACAGGTATCTCAAGAAGAAGGGCAGGATCAAGGGGGAGCACATGAAGAACAGGATAAGGAGGAAGAAGCATCACGAGTTCCTCCAACTCAAGTTCGGTCAACAATCCAAAGAAAGCATCCAGTGGATCAAATTCTGGGTGATATCAGCAAGGGAGTAACCACTTGCTCACGCTTAGCTAATTTTTGTGAGCATTACTCGTTTGTTTCTTCTATTAAGCCTTTCAGGGTAGAAGAAGCCTTGTAGGATCCGGACCGAGTGTTGGCCATGCAGGAAGTGCTCAACAACTTCAAGAGAAATGAAGTTTGGAGCCTGGTGCCACGTCCAAAGCAAAATGTTGTGGGAACCAAGTGGGTGTTCCGCAACAAGCAAGATGAACACGGTGTGGTGACAAGAAACAAGGCTCGACTTATGGCAAAAGGTTATGCCCAAGTCGCAGGTTTGGATTTTGAGGAGACTTTTGCTCCTATGGCTAGGTTAGAATCAATTCGAATATTATTAGCCTATGCTGCTCATCATTCTTTTAAGTTGTTCCAAATGGACGTGAAGAGTGCCTTCCTTAATGGACCAATCAAGGAGGAAGTGTACGTGGAACAACCCCCTGGCTTTGAGGATGACAGGTATCCCGACCACGTCTGCAAGCTCTCTAAGGCGCTCTATGGACTTAAGCAAGCCCCAAGAGCATGATATGAATGCCTTAGAGATTTTCTCATTTCTAATGCTTTCAAGGTTGGGAAAGCTGATCCTACTCTCTTTACTAAGACTTGTAATTGTGATCTTTTTGTATGCCAAATATATGTCGATGACATTATATTTGGTTCTACTAATCAAAAGTTTTGTGAGGAGTTTAGCAGGGTGATGATGCAAAAGTTTGAAATGTCAATGATGGGCAAGTTGAACTACTTCCTTGGATTTCAAGTGAAGCAACTTAAGGAAGGAACCTTCATCTCCCAAACGAAATACACTCAAGACTTGCTCAAGAGGTTTGGGATGAAGGATGCAAAGCCCGCAAAGACACCAATGGGAACGGACGGACATCTGGACCTCAACAAAGGAGGTAAGTCCGTTGATCAAAAGGCATACTAGTCTATGATAGGATCTTTGCTTTATCTTTGTGCTAGTAGACCGGATATTATGCTAAGTGTATGCATGTGTGCAAGATTTCAATCTGACCCCAAGGAGTGTCACCTTGTGGCCGTTAAGCGAATTCTTAGATATTTAGTTTCTACACCTTGCTTCGAGATCTTGGTACCTTTGACTTAATCGGATACTTGGATTCTGACTATGCTGGATGCAAGGTTGATAGGAAGAGCACATCAGGAACTTGTCAGTTTCTGGGAAGGTCCCTGGTGTCTTGGATGTAACACCCCTGGTGTTACTATAACTAAAACTTGAGCATGGCATCATAAGCATTGGCATTGCATATGTTTGACACACCTAGAGTGCATTCATTAGGCAAAAATTTCAAACAAGTTGTATTGTTTTAATGTTTTTGCAAATAGAACCCTGGTTAAAGGACTTAACCCTAAATAGTGGTTAAAGGGGTAAAACCTAACTCAAGCTAAGAAAACCTAAAGACTTTAGGGTAAAAGTCATAAAATGACTCTAAGAACAAACTTGAATTCCTTTTATACCCCTGGGATACCAGAAACCCTAATTGGAACCCTGGAAAACCCTAAAACCAAACCCTAGGGGCTTATGTGCAAAATTAGCCCACTTTTGGGCTAAAGTGCAAAAACCAAGCCAAATAAGTATTTTGAGTCAATTGGTTCACAAGTATATGGATTTGAAAGCCAAACCCTAAGTTTTGGACTTAAATGCAAAATGGACCTCATTTGAGTTTAACTCTAAGTCTGAAAATCTGAGAATGGGCTCAACTTTGGGGCTTTGTAACTTACAAAGTACAGGATTTTTGCCTTAAGTTACCACATCAAAGTTGAAGACCAATTATAGGAGAACAACTTTGCTAAAGAGTGTGAGCTTAGTTGTTATGAGAAATTTGGAGAAAAACCCAATCAAAGTTTGACTGTCAGGCTTGTTCATTCTGAAAATCAGCTTTTTAGTGTAACAGGGTCGACTTTGTGGATGAATTAAACCTTGATCCAGTGACTTTTTGTGAATGCACATTGTAGCAAAGTTGTAGAGGGATTATAGTTCTACAACTTTACTACAGAAAGTTGGCTTAGGTTCCACACGAAAATTTGAGAAAATAAAGCTCCAATGTGCTCTGTCAGTCGCTCTGAACTGGTGTTCACGATGGTACAGTGATCTAACCGGATCAGAACGACCGTCGTAGAAAAGATCTCCCCGCCGGCGACCTCTTTGCCGGGATTGGTGCCACGGCCGTGTGGATGTTGCTCACCTTGCAAAGATCTCCCCGTGGATAAACTTGGAGCACTGTGGCCACTCGATTACTCCTCCCTTTACCGGCGACGTGGTCGTGCGGCCATCACCGGTGTGCCGCCGTTTCTTGTTGCTATGCCACGCCGTCGGTCATCTTACCACGTCGCAGTCGATCACTATACGCTGTCCTTCTTTTACCTAAGGCCTTGCCACGCCATAGGACACGTAACCGCGCGCGCCAGGCTTCTTCTTCACCTCCGGCCGCCAGCTCGCCGCGGTCAAATTAAGAGCCACCGCTCTCGGAGTCTTTAAATTGAGCCCACCGGTAGCTTCGTAACTTCATCACGTACCTCCTCGTCCAGTATCAGCCCCAGTCCTGCCCCCGTGAGCTCCAATTCCAAGTTTTCCCCAAACCCGTTGAAAAGCACCGCGAAGAACACCTCGCCGTGGTCAGCCCGATTCAGGTCCGATCTCACCCTCGGTTCCCTTGTTTCGACGTCCTTGCTTCCTCTTGATGCTTACCGAACCATTGAATCGAGTTAGACCGCCATGAATCGACGGGAACGCACTCATATGTCCGCCATTCTCTCGGTCACCGTGGCCGGAGCTCAATAATTGGTCGTTCGTGCAATTAGGTTAGAGGAAATGCTCAGGCTAGCTTCGATTTGGTGTCCACCGCTCGGGAGCGCCGGTCATGGCCCCGTTCGGCCGGTCTGCTTGCTCGCCGGAGCGCGGTGGTGCGCGAGCGCCGTCGTGGACTTCCAATTGTGAATTGAATGAAACGCAGGGGCTTTTCTGCATTTGGTCAGTGACACAGAAGAACAGTAAGCAAACTTAGTTTGAGTTAGCCAAAACCATGAGGCCCTTTCTGCAAAGTCGCCAGGGCGCGGGCGCTTTCCCCTCTGGACTGGGCCGTCTGGGCTGGTTTCAGCCCGTTACTATTGAAGCTTTTCCTTTTTCTTTTTCCACAGAGCTTTAGAAATATATAGAAAAATGTAAAAAAATGCTAAAATTGTGAAACTAATTTTCCTAGGCTTGTTAATTTCCCTAGAATTTAATAAAAATAGTTTTGTGATTTTTAGTGGAAATAAGAAATTTTAGGGTATTTAAAGTAGTTAAAAGTATTAGTTATGGATTTTTAGAAAATAAATGGTAAGTCCAAAAATGTCCAAACTTTTTATGGGCACTTAAACCAATATTTAGAAGCCTTGGGTAGAATTTGGGTTGATTTGGACCTTGTTTGATCACTAAACCCAAAACACCCCCCCTGCCCTATGAACTCCTTTACCGACTCCGGAAACCCTAAGTTCCCGGAATTCCGTGAAGGAAAGTTGTACTCAAGACTTAGATAATAAGTTTGTATTATCTTTGCATCCTCATGAGCACCTCATGGCATCCATTCTTATGCATATATATGGTTATGTTAGAACACGAAGAAGAAGAAGAAGTCACTGAAGAGGGAACTCCACCAACCTCAGATCCTCAAGCAGGCAACTGCTTTTATTTCGATATTTGTGGATCCGAGCAGGACTCACCTGATAACAAAGGCAAGCCCCGGTGCATTTGCCACCCTCCTTGTTGTTCTAAAATCTTTCTCACTTGCTTGATGCATTAGGTGATAAGAGTTGATTGATAAAACAATTCCTGCATTACCTTCCTTGAATTTGATTACCTTCCTTGATCACCTGTTTTACAAAAGATTTTGATGCTTAGCATTGCTTTAGAAGAACAAAATGTTTTGTTTTTACAAAAGTTGATGTGGCAAAGATGGGAGGGTTGTTTTCAAAAATAAAACTTGATGGTGGATCCATCATGGCCATGATGGATTCAACATCGGAAAAGATGTACCTCTGTCAGGTACCATGTTTTTGGGTTAAAAAGATTAAGCTGAGATCGGGCGGGTGACTTACACGAGAAGAGAGTCTCGGTGTAGTGTCTCCGTCTGAGTCGATTAAGGACCGTCTCGATGTAGGCTTGATGATCGAGGACCCTTTAACTGGTCACATGCCTCGTCATGGGTAAGCCTTGCCTCGGGCAGACTAAGGCCGGAATAAGATAACACGAAATGGGAGTGGAGCGGTGGCGAGAGTAGCGTGTACCCTCCGTGGCAAGAGGCTGGACGGTGGTGTATCTGTGCTCTCGGTTTGCGTGAACCTGATCCGGTCTTAAGAACCCCGGTGGCGGGTTGACATATGCAAGGGTTAAGTGCTACATATGTCGTGTGATTGGAGATCCTCAGCTGAGTATAATCGATTCGGATCGCCGTACCTTCGCGGTTATGAAGACTTGGTCACTGACCTACACGTAGCATTCCACTAAAGATGATGGGTTTTTGTTAAGAAATTGGCTAGTGCAGGACCAGTGATTGAACTAGGGTAGAAAGAACTCTAGTGCAGGTAATTTTACCTAACTTGACAAATAAAATTGGACTTTTAAGGATCCACTTTAGTAAGCATTTCTGCAAAACAGAGTCTTTGATTACTGAGAAGCCTTACCTTGACTCCCTAAAAGCCAGCATACCCTTGAGAGTCTTTTCTTTAGTCGGGTAAGACTTGCTGAGTAATTCCATACTCAGGGTTTATCCCTTCGTTGTTTTTAGGTGAGGAAGTAGCAGACTTTTGCTGCTTCTGTGCCAGGGTGGTTCCCAAAGAAGAAAAACAAGACTGAAGTGCGGGAGGACTCGGTCCTCCATATAGGATCTTTTGTTTATAGCTTATCGGGAGACGTTTGTGCCTCCCTTGGTTTGTATAATATTACTACTCTGCACTCACTTTTAGTCTGGTCTGTAATAAAATAACTCGAGCTTGCTTTTGAAATAAATGTAAGTTTATGTAATTCGCTTCCGCATTTCTTTATCTCCGATGTTCTGTAATGTCTACAAGACGGGTGAATCGTTCCTGGTAAGGTAAGGAAAGATACCGAACTTGTCAAGTAATTTAGGGGCACCTACAGGGTTGTCTAAAGTCCGTTGGACAAGGACAACTGTAGGTGGGCCTAATTACTTGGGAGGTTCCGTCACAGCTGGTATCGGAGCGTAGCCCTTCTTTGCAGATATTATGAGGCATCTTCAAAAGGATTTTCGAAAATCTTACCTAAAAAAAATTCTTTTCTCTTCTTACCTAAGTACTCTGAAGAGTTTATCTTAAAGACCAGATAGGAAGAGTGCAATGTATAGAAGGTTGAATCGACTAAGGTTGATTCTGTACTTATTCATGCATCATGCTAAGAATTATACTAATAAATTTTCCCCCTTAGAAAGATGCCGCCACGCACAAGGCTAACAGCACGTAAGTCAACGGGACCAATTGGAGTACCCCGGCATCAACTAGCCCCTCGACACGAAAGCAGTAGCAGCGGAAGTAATGACCCTATAGGAGACCTGGAAGCCGAAGTGAGTCGACTTCAAGCAACGCTGCAACACAGGACAAATGTTTGGATCGCAGACGGAGATAGAATCAATGAACTAAGAAGGGATGTCCGTCACCTGCAGGATCAGCTGGCTGATCGGGACTTAGCACTTGACTGGGCAGTACAGTCTCATATGTTGGTATGTGCTAAGGAAGCAAGGGCTCAGGCCCGAATTAAAGAACTTAGCTCAGCTGTCGACAACCTGCAGGTCTACTGCAATACGTTGCATGAGGAAGTCCATGTATTATACTCGCAATTACACCCTAGTGAGCCTGCACACTCTGCTGAGGCGGAAGCCGGACCCTCTCACGTTGCGGGACGCGCGCTGGGTGGGGAGTTAGACCTTTTTGAACCCCCTCCTTCTTTGAGGTTGGTTGACGTCTAGACTCCCACACCTGACGATGAGGCCGCCAAAAGTAACGGAAAGCAGGACTAATGGTGTAATAAAAGTAGAGCAATGTATTGTAGGGTGTACTGTTGTATAATAGGTTGAACTTTTGTAAAATAGGTAATGTATCCTGTTATGTAATATCGAGTCTATATCATTACTCTTCATAGTAATGTGAAATGGAAGGTTTTCTTTGGCACATTATGTTTATTCAAATGTTTTTGCCTCAGATGCCGACCAGGACTCGCAGACAGGACGCAGCCGGAACTTCTGGGGGTCGGGATGTAACCCCAAATCCACCTCCGGTTCCACCCACGCTTGCCGAGGCGATTGCCGCCTTGGTGAATGCCACCGCCGACAATACCCGCTTCCTTAGGGAAATGGCGGGTCAGCAGCAGTTCCAGCAGCAGGCAGGAAGAGGTTTTCAGCAAGGTTCCCGTGAAACAACTTATCTGGACTTCTCCGAAACTCGTCCACCTCTATTCATCAAAGCAGAAGACCCGCTAGAAGCCGACGAGTGGATACGAGTTATTGAACAAAAGTTTGGCCTTCTTCGTTGTTCTGAAACGCAGAAGCCATTGTTCGCGGCACAACAACTTCGTGGCCCTGCCAGTACTTGGTGGGGAAACTTTGTGGCTATCCAACCTGACAACCATCAAATCACTTGGGATGAATTTAAAGCAGCCTTCCGCGAACACTACATACCTGAAGGAGTGCTGCATATGAAACAAGAGGAATTTATGAAGCTGAAACAAGGAGGAGACACCATCAATCAGTATCTTAACAAGTTTAATCACCTGTCGCAGTATGCCATCGATCAGGTGAATACTGATTTGAAGAAAAAGAACTGTTTTATGAGAGGTCTAAATGACCGGTTGCAGCGAAAAATGGCCACATGTATTGATCTCACATATGGAAAGGCTGTCAGTACAGCCTTATCCGTGGAAGCAAAATACGCAAGTTCTGGGAAGATTAAGGGATTCAGTGGTGAGAGGCCTAATCAGGGCCAGGCGAAGAGGCAACGGTTCGTCATCCGGCCTTCTAGCCAAAACCAAACTTTTTCTCGTCCACCAGTATTCCCTTTCAAACAGCCCATTATTATCCGCCCCAACAATACCTCCACTTCCCCAAATCAGCCGGGTGCCCCAGGCACTCGATTCCCTGCCTTGCCCAGCTCTTCAACTGGGTGTTTCAACTGCGGCAAGTCGGGACATTTTATCAAAGACTGCCCGTACCCCAAGCAAAATCAATCCAATGTTCAGCAACGAACTGGGAAGTCCACTCAGCCCAAGGGAAATGCTGTGGGGAGGAATACCAAGAAGACGGGGCGTGTATATTACACCCAAGTGGCCACTACACCGGAGGGAGAGCCGGTGATGATGGGTACGTTTCCCGTGGCCAGTCACCCTGCGATAATTCTTTTTGATTCTGGTGCTTCGCATACCTTCATTAGCAAGAAATTTGTGGAGCAACATCACATTGCATGTCATGAATCAAAAGAGGGATTTAAAATTCATTCACCTGGGGGACATATCTTTACTAGAGAAGTGGCCTATGAAGTGCCAGTAACAATGGCCGGACGGAACTTTCCTGCTAATATGATTGTTCTAAAAGGCCAGGATATAGATGTAATTTTGGGTATGAATTGGTTAACCCAACACAAGGCAATTCTCAACACTGAACTCAGAACCGTCAGGTTGAGCTATAATCAAGAAGAAATTCTTTTGTCTCTCCCCAAAACCAATCCAGCCAAAGCTTCTGGTAGAATATTTGAAGCCATTGTACCGGAGATCAAGAACATTCCGGTAGTATGTGAGTTTCCAGATGTATTTCCGGAAGATTTGCCTGGACTACCCCCTGAAAGAGATGTAGAATTCGTAATTGAGCTAAAGCCCGGTACGGCTCCCATCTCCCGAAGATCGTACCGTATGCCCCCTAATGAGTTGGCGGAATTGAAGATTCAATTACAAGATCTACTGAATAAGGGATTCATCCGGCCAAGCTCGTCCCCATGGGGTTGTCCCGCCATTTTTGTTAAGAAGAAGGATCAAACCTTGCGCATGTGCGTGGATTATCGACCCCTGAATGAGGTCACCATCAAGAATAAGTACCCTCTTCCAAGGATCGACATCTTATTTGATCAACTGACTGGGGCGAGGGTATTTTCCAAAATTGATCTCAGGTCGGGCTATCACCAAATCCGTATTCGGCCCGAGGATATACCGAAGACCGCATTTACTACGCGGTATGGATTGTTTGAATACTTGGTAATGTCTTTCGGGCTCACAAATGCTCCTGCCCACTTCACCTATTTGATGAACTCGGTGTTCATGCCCGAGTTAGACAAGTTCGTGGTGGTCTTCATCGACGATATTTTGATATACTCTAAAAATGAAGAGGAGCATGCTCAGCATCTACGGATTGTATTGACGCGCCTGAGGGAACATCAGCTGTATGCCAAGTTCAGCAAGTGCGCGTTCTGGCTGGAAGAAATTCAATTTTTGGGGCACGTGTTATCAGCTAAAGGAATTGCGGTAGATCCTAGCAAGGTCAAAGATATTCTGGAGTGGAAACCCCCAACCACTGTTCACCAAGTCCGGAGTTTTCTTGGACTAGCTGGGTATTATCGCAGATTCATACCCGATTTTTCTAAGCTTGTGAAGCCAATCACAAGTTTGTTGAAGAATGACATTAAATTCAATTGGTCTTCTAAGTGTAATGAAGCCTTTGAGCAATTGAAGACATTATTAACCACTGCTCCGGTATTGGCTCAGCCGGACATCACTAAGCCTTTTGATGTATATTGTGATGCATGTGGCAGTGGGCTCGACTGTGTACTGATGCAAGAAGGCCGAGTAATTGCGTATGCTTCAAGGCAGTTGCGCCCGCATGAGGAGCATTATCCAACTCATGATCTGGAGCTAGCTGCTGTGGTTCATGCCCTGAAAATATGGCGTCACTATCTGCTGGGAAATATCTGTCACATATATACAGATCATAAAAGTTTGAAGTACATCTTCACCCAGTCAGAGTTAAATATGAGGCAAAGACGATGGCTTGAGCTCATTAAAGACTATGATCTGGAGATTCATTATCACCCAGGCAAGGCCAATGTGGTGGCAGATGCATTGAGTCGTAAGACTTCCTGCCATTGTCTTATGGCAAAGACCTCCGAAAACACTTTATGTCAAGAAATGGAGAAGCTAAACCTGGGGATAATCCAACAAGGGACTCTGAATCAGCTAAGGCTTGAGTCAACCATTCTGCAGAAAATAATTGATGCTCAAAAGGATAATCTGGGCATGAAGCACATACGAGAGAAGATAAGGGCTGGTACAGCCAAATGTTTCAAGGAAGACGATCAAGGTGTGTTATGGTTTAATAACCGCATAGTAGTGCCAAAGGATGAAGAACTCCGCCATCAAATCTTAGATGAAGCGCATCTTAGTCGCTATTCTATTCATCCGGGAAGCACTAAGATGTATCATGATTTAAAACAGCACTACTGGTGGACGAAGATGAAAATTGAAATTGCACGCTATGTGGCTAAGTGTGACACTTGCAGACGTGTCAAGGCCATACACATGAAAACTGCCGGTCCATTGCAGTCATTACCAATACCAACATGGAAATGGGAAGACATAAGCATGGACTTCATTGTGGGATTGCCTAGGACCGCAAAAGGATATGACTCTATCTGGGTGATTGTTGATCGACTTACAAAGGTTGCTCATTTTCTGCCGGTCAAGACATATTACCCGGTACTTACCTATGCGGAATTATATATTGCTCGTATTCTCAGTTTGCATGGTGTTCCAAAGACTATAGTGTCGGATCGTGGACCACAATTTGTATCCAAATTTTGGGAAGAACTTCATAAATCCCTGGGTACTAAGTTATTCCACAGTTCGGCCTATCATCCTCAAACCAGTGGACAAACTGAGAGAGTGAACCAAATACTTGAAGATATGTTGCGGGCATGTGTCCTGGATTTCTCACAGAAATGGGATGAATGTTTACCTTTGGCGGAGTTTTCATATAATAACAGTTATCAAGAAAGTATCAAGATGGCACCTTTTGAAGCTTTATACGGACGTCGGTGTCGAACTCCGCTAAATTGGTCTGAACCTGGTGAAAGGTATTTTTTTAGGCCTGATATGGTAAAAGAAACCGAGGATAAGGTTCAGAAGGTTATTCATAATATGAAGAAAGCACAAGCTCGTCAGAAGAGTTATGCAGACACACGGCGAATGCCCTTATATTTCTTGGAAGGAGACTATGTTTATCTGAAAGTCTCACCAATGAAAGGGGTATCACGTTTCGGGGTAAAGGGAAAACTTGCACCCAGGTACATTGGTCCATTTCCTATTCTTCAAAGATATGGGCCAGTGGCGTATCAACTTCAACTTCCCGAAACATTGTCTGCTGTGTATCGCAATTGAAGAAGTGTCTACGGGTTCCCGATCGAACCATTGAAGTGACAGATGTTGTCCTGGAACCAGACTTAACGTACTTAGAACATCCTATTCGAGTTCTGGATCAAAAGGACAGGGTTACCCGAAGAAAGACTCTCAAGTTCTACAAGGTACAATGGAACCAGCATTCTGAAGATGAGGCTACATGGGAAACTCAAGACTTCTTGAATAAGAATTTCCCAGGCTTTCTAGCCTCATGTAACTTGTAAAGTGTATATAGTTATGGCAATAAAGGAATGAACCCCACCCCACCCTGCCTTGTACCAGAAATAAGGAAATAAAAATGTGACACATTTCCTTTTCCATTACTCACCCTAGGACTTTAAATCTCGGGACGAGATTCTTTTATGGGGGGAAGGATGTAACACCCCTGGTGTTACTATAACTAAAACTTGAGCCTGGCATCATAAGCATTGGCATTGCATATGTTTGACACACCTAGAGTGCATTCATTAGGCAAAAATTTCAAACAAGTTGTATTGTTTTAATGTTTTTGCAAATAGAACCCTGGTTAAAGGACTTAACCCTAAATAGTGGTTAAAGGGGTAAAACCTAACTCAAGCTAAGAAAACCTAAAGACTTTAGGGTAAAAGTCATAAAATGACTCTAAGAACAAACTTGAATTCCTTTTATACCCCTGGGATACCAGAAACCCTAATTGGAACCCTGGAAAACCCTAAAACCAAACCCTAGGGGCTTATGTGCAAAATTAGCCCACTTTTGGGCTAAAGTGCAAAAACCAAGCCAAATAAGTATTTTGAGTCAATTGGTTCACAAGTATATGGATTTGAAAGCCAAACCCTAAGTTTTGGACTTAAATGCAAAATGGACCTCATTTGAGTTTAACTCTAAGTCTGAAAATCTGAGAATGGGCTCAACTTTGGGGCTTTGTAACTTACAAAGTATAGGATTTTTGCCTTAAGTTACCACATCAAAGTTGAAGACCAATTATAGGAGAACAACTTTGCTAAAGAGTGTGAGCTTAGTTGTTATGAGAAATTTGGAGAAAAACCCAATCAAAGTTTAACTGTCACGCTTGTTCATTCTGAAAATCAGCTTTTCAGTGTAACAGGGTCGACTCTGTGGATGAATTAAACCTTGATCCAGTGACTTTTTGTGAATGCACATTGTAGCAAAGTTGTAGAGGGATTATAGTTCTACAACTTTACTACAGAAAGTTGGCTTAGGTTCCACACGAAAATTTGAGAAAATAAAGCTCCAATGTGCTCTGTCAGTCGCTCTGAACTGGTGTTCACGATGGTACAGTGATCTAACCGGATCAGAACGACCGCCGTAGAAAAGATCTCCCCGCCGGCGACCTCTTTGCCGGTATTGGTGCCACGGCCGTGTGGATGTTGCTCACCTTGCAAAGATCTCCCCGTGGATAAACTTGGAGCACTGTGGCCACTCGATTACTCCTCCCTTTACCGGCGACGTGGTCGTGCGGCCATCACCGGTGTGCCACCGTTTCTTGTTGCTATGCCATGCCATCGGTCATCTTACCACGTCGCAGTCGATCACTATACGCTGTCCTTCTTTTACCTAAGGCCTTGCCATGCCATAGGACACGTAACCGCGCGCGCCAGGCTTCTTCTTCACCTCCGGCCGCCAGCTCGCCGCGGTCAAATTAAGAGCCACCGCTCTCGGAGTCTTTAAATTGAGCCCACCGGTAGCTTTGTAACTTCATCACGTACCTCCTCGTCCAGTATCAGCCCCAGTCCTGCCCCCGTGAGCTCCAATTCCAAGTTTTCCCCAAACCCGTTGAAAAGCACCGCGAAGAACACCTCGCCGTGGTCAGCCCGATTCAGGTCCGATCTCACCCTCGGTTCCCTTGTTTCGACGTCCTTGCTTCCTCTTGATGCTTACCGAACCATTGAATCGAGTTAGACCGCCATGAATCGACGGGAACGCACTCATATGTCCGCCATTCTCTCGGTCACCGTGGCCGGAGCTCAATAATTGGTCGTTCGTGCAATTAGGTTAGAGGAAATGCTCAGGCTAGCTTCGATTTGGTGTCCACCGCTCGGGAGCGCCGGTCATGGCCCCGTTCGGCCGGTCTGCTTGCTCGCCGGAGCGCGGCGGTGCGCGAGCGCCGTCGTGGACTTCCAATTGTGAATTGAATGAAACGCAGGGGCTTTTCTGCATTTGGTCAGTGACACAGAAGAACAGTAAGCAAACTTAGTTTGAGTTAGCCAAAACCGTGAGGCCCTTTCTGCAAAGTCGCCAGGGCGTGGGCGCGCGCGCGCGCTTTCCCCTCTGGACTGGGCCGTCTGGGCTGGTTTCAGCCCGTTACTATTGAAGCTTTTCCTTTTTCTTTTTCCACAGAGCTTTAGAAATATATAGAAAAATGTAAAAAAATGCTAAAATTGTGAAACTAATTTTCCTAGGCTTGTTAATTTCCCTAGAATTTAATAAAAATAGTTTTGTGATTTTTAGTGGAAATAAGAAATTTTAGGGTATTTAAAGTAGTTAAAAGTATTAGTTATGGATTTTTAGAAAATAAATGGTAAGTCCAAAAATGTCCAAACTTTTTATGGGCACTTAAACCAATATTTAGAAGCCTTGGATAGAATTTGGGTTGATTTGGACCTTGTTTGATCACTAAACCCAAAACACCCCCCCTGCCCTATGAACTCCTTTACCGACTCCGGAAACCCTAAGTTCCCGGAATTCCGTGAAGGAAAGTTGTACTCAAGACTTAGATAATAAGTTTGTATTATCTTTGCATCCTCATGAGCACCCCATGGCATCCATTCTTATGCATATATATGGTTATGTTAGAACACGAAGAAGAAGAAGAAGTCACTGAAGAGGGAACTCCACCAACCTCAGATCCTCAAGCAGGCAACTGCTTTTATTTCGATATTTGTGGATCCGAGCAGGACTCACCTGATAACAAAGGCAAGCCCCGGTGCATTTGCCACCCTCCTTATTGTTCTAAAATCTTTCTCACTTGCTTGATGCATTAGGTGATAAGAGTTGATTGATAAAACAATTCCTGCATTACCTTCCTTGAATTTGATTACCTTCCTTGATCACCTGTTTTACAAAAGATTTTGATGCTTAGCATTGCTTTAGAAGAACAAAATGTTTTGTTTTTACAAAAGTTGATGTGGCAAAGATGGGAGGGTTGTTTTCAAAAATAAAACTTGATGGTGGATCCATCATGGCCATGATGGATTCAACATCGGAAAAGATGTACCTCTGTCAGGTACCATGTTTTTGGGTTAAAAAGATTAAGCTGAGATCGGGCGGGTGACTTACACGAGAAGAGAGTCTCGGTGTAGTGTCTCCGTCTGAGTCGATTAAGGACCGTCTCGATGTAGGCTTGATGATCAAGGACCCTTTAACTGGTCACATGCCTCGTCATGGGTAAGCCTTGCCTCGGGCAGACTAAGGCCGGAATAAGATAACACGAAATGGGAGTGGAGCGGTGGCGAGAGTAGCGTGTACCCTCCGTGGCAAGAGGCTGGACGGTGGTGTATCTGTGCTCTCGGTTTGCGTGAACCTGATCCGGTCTTAAGAACCCCGGTGGCGGGTTGACATATGCAAGGGTTAAGTGCTACATATGTCGTGTGATTGGAGATCCTCAGCTGAGTATAATCGATTCAGATCGCCGTACCTTCGCGGTTATGAAGACTTGGTCACTGACCTACACGTAGCATTCCACTAAAGATGATGGGTTTTTGTTAAGAAATTGGCTAGTGCAGGACCAGTGATTGAACTAGGGTAGAAAGAACTCTAGTGCAGGTAATTTTACCTAACTTGACAAATAAAATTGGACTTTTAAGGATCCACTTTAGTAAGCATTTCTGCAAAACAGAGTTTTTGATTACTGAGAAGCCTTACCTTGACTCCCTAAAAGCCAGCATACCCTTGAGAGTCTTTTCTTTAGTCGGGTAAGACTTGCTGAGTAATTCCATACTCAGGGTTTATCCCTTCGTTGTTTTTAGGTGAGGAAGTAGCAGACTTTTGCTGCTTCTGTGCCAGGGTGGTTCCCAAAGAAGAAAAACAAGACTGAAGTGCGGGAGGACTCGGTCCTCCATATAGGATCTTTTGTTTATAGCTTATCGAGAGACGTTTGTGCCTCCCTTGGTTTGTATAATATTACTACTCTGCACTCACTTTTAGTCTGGTCTGTAATAAAATAACTCGAGCTTGCTTTTGAAATAAATGTAAGTTTATGTAATTCGCTTCCGCATTTCTTTATCTCCGATGTTCTGTAATGTCTGCAAGACGGGTGAATCGTTCCTGGTAAGGTAAGGAAAGATACCGAACTTGTCAAGTAATTTAGGGGCACCTACAGGGTTGTCTAAAGTCCGTTGGACAAGGACAACTGTAGGTGGGCCTAATTACTTGGGAGGTTCCGTCACATTGGATCTCTAAGAAATAAACTTCCGTTGACCTATCCACTGCTGAGGCCGAGTATGTTGTCACAGGACAGTGTTGCGCACAACTACTTTGGATGAGGCAAACCCTCCGGGACTTTGGCTACAATCTGAGCAAAGTCCCACTCCTATGTGATAGTGAGAGTGCAATCCGCTTGGCGGATAATCCTATTGAACACAGTCGCACTAAGCACATAGACATCCGGCATCACTTCTTGAGAGACCACCAGCAAAGGGGAGATATCGATATTTATCATATTAGCACCGAGAACTAGCTAGCCGATATCTTCACCAAGCCTTTAGATGAGATAAGGTTTTGTAGGTTGCGTAGTGAGATAAATGTCTTAGATTCGCGTAACTTGGATTGATCTATAGCATACATGTGTTCTATGCCTTTGATCATATTACTTTAAGCATTAGTGTCTTTAATTGCTTATTTTTGGTGCTCAAGTTGTACAAGTCATTTCTGGACCTCACAAGTCCCTATGCAAGTAATGCACATGTTTAGGGGGAGGATGTGCTACAACTTGACTCCCTTGAGACTAACTTGTTTGTTGATTACTCCTGAAATAGTCTCAAAGGTGTATTGAAAGGGAAAAGTGAACTTGGACAAATAAAGAGCTTCCACTGCATTTCGGTATAAATGCATCTTGTCCTAGGTTCCTCGTTGTGATCTCATTGCCTTTTTACTCTTATTTGACATTTTGGTGAGGCAATGGGGTTAAAGGGCCAAAAGTTCTCCCGTTTTGGTGCTTAATGCCAAAGGGGGAGAAATTAAGGCCAAAGCAAATGGATCAGCCAACCACTTGTGAGATTTCAAAAAATTGTAGAGTTAGACGTTTTGTATTTGATTGTATTTGATCAAAGCCCTCTTGTTGCAAAAGTTGTTCTCTTACGGGGGAGAATTTTGATTATGGGAAAGAGGGGAGTTTTTGACATTTGATCAAAATTACTCATGATAAATCTCTTAATTTGAAAAAACAAGTGTGTTTGACATAGAGATAGGAAAAAGAATTTGTTTTTGAAAATAAACCAAGTGGTGGCAAAAGTGATCCAAATATGCCAAATCTGATGTGAGTAAATTGGTCTTCAATTTGCACTCTTTGAGAATAACATTGCACTTGTAGTTGCTTTTTTGTGTTGGCATAAATCACCAAAAAGGGGGAGATTGAAAGGGAAATGTGCCCTTGGGCCATTTCTATAAATGTTTTGGTGATTAGATGCCCAACACATATTATTTTGGTTCATATGTGCTAAGTACTAAGGAAGATGCAAATCAAGAATCAAGGTATGACTCTAGCCTTAGTGAATTGTTTTTGGTACTAATATATTCATCTAAGTGCTAGGAACCTTGTGAAGACAAGTGATATTGGGTTGAATAAGATTGGCCAAGTCTAGCTAGAATTGCACCAGCCTGTAGTGCACCGGACAGTGTCCAGTGCCCAGGCTGGCCCGACGATGAACTCATCGCTCTCGAGAAAAGCCGAGGGCGCTGCGGCTAAAATTCACCGGACTGTCTGGTGAGCCAACAGCGCCCGCACCAACAGTCGGCAGCGCGATCAGCGGACGACACGTGGCCAGGGCCAACGGTCACTTAGTCGCACCGGACTGTCCGGTGTGCCAAGTGGACCAAGGGCTCAACTGTTGGCTTTGCCAGAAAAGGAAAGAGATCAGGCACTGTTCATGTCCAGTGGTGCACCGGATTGTCCGGTGCGCCAACCGGCAGAAGGCAAGAATTGCCTACCAAATGGAGATTCAACGGCTCCTAGCTACCTTAGGGCTATATAAGGGACCCCTAGGCGTATGGAGCAGTACACCAAGCCTCTATTGAACATCCTAAGACGCCTAGACTCTGCAAGCACGCATCCGGATCTTCGTGTTTGAGATTTGAGCACTTGAGTTGTAAACTCCCTGCGCTGTGGTTTCGTGTGCTCATGTCTTGACTTGTGTGCGTGTGATTGCTACGACTCTTGCGTGTGTTTCTTTCCCTCCCTTACTCTTGTGGTTTTCGTTGAGATCAATCTTGTAAGGGTGAGAGACTCCAACTTGTGGAGATTCCTCACAAAGGGAACATCTACAATAAGGAAGAAAAGTGTGGTATTCAAGTCGATCATTGGATCGCTTGAAAGGGGTCAGTGCAACCCTCATCCATTGGGACGCCACAACGTGGAAGTAGGCAAGTGTTATACTTGGCCGAACCATGGGATAAAAATCGCTGTCACTTGTTGCTTTCTTGTGCGATCTTCTTTTCACTTGATAATTGCTCTAAGTTTAATACTAACTTTGTGAAGAGCAATTAAGTGAAGAAGTCACTTCTCTCTTGACATTACACCTTGGTTTGAATTCACTAACATTTCATAAACCAAGTTTGTGCTATTTAGTGTTAAATTTTACAGTATCACCTATTCACCCCCTCTAGGTGCTCTCACCAAGAAACTTCTATACTTCTTGCCTCCTTGTGTCGAGAGGAGTATAATAAGGTGTAAGGGTTAAAAAATGCTAAAGAAATTTGGGACGTCCTCAAAATGGCGCATGAAGGGGACGAGGTGACTAAAATCACCAAACATGAGACGATCGAGGGAGAGCTCGGTCGATTCGTCCTCAACAAAGGAGGGGAGCCACAAGCGATGTACAACCAGCTCAAGACAATGGTCAATCAAGTGCGCAACCTCGGGAGCAACAAATGAGATGACCATGAAATAGTCAAGGTTATTCTAAGATCTCTCATTTTTCGTAATCCTACTCAAGTTCAATTAATTTGTGGAGATCCTAGATATAAACAGATGTCCCCCGAGGAAGTGATTGGCAAGTTTGTGAGCTTTGAACTAATGATCAAAGACTCCAAACATATTGTCATCTTGGAGCAAGGCGCCACCTCCACACCCGAGGTGCAACCCGTTGCATTCAAAGCAACGGAAGAAAAGAAGGAAGAGTCTACACCAAGTAGACTCTCAATCGACGCCTCCAAGCTCGACAACAAGGAGATGGCTCTTATCATTAAGAGCTTTTGAGAAATCCTCAAACAAAGGAAGGGGAAGGACTACAAGCCCCATTTCAAGAGGGTGTGCTATAGGTGTGGTAAGTCCGGTCACTTTATAGCTAAATGTCCATATACAAGTGACAGTGACAGGGACGACGACAAGAAAGGGATGAAGAAGATGGAAAAGAAAAGATACTACAAGAAGAAAGGTGGCGAGGCGCACATGGGACGGGAATGGGAGTCCGACGAGAGCTCCACCGACTCCGACGAGAGATGAGGACACCGCCAACATCGCCATCAACAAGGGCCTTCTCTTCCGCAACATCGGCCACAAATGCCTCATGGCTAAGGACGGCAAGAAGAAGAAGGTACATTGTAGAGATACCCCAAATATACTGCATCCGATGATGAAGGTAGCTCTAGTGATGATAATGATGATTTAACTTCTCTTTTTGCCAACCTTACTAAAGATCAAAAGAAGAAAATAAATGAATTGATAGAATCCATTAACGAGAAGGATGATCTCTTGGAATGTCAAGAGGACTTGCTCGTTAAGGAAAATAAGAAATTTGTTAAATTTCAATGCTTATGCTCTAGAGGTAGAAAAATGTGAAAATTTATCCAAAGAGCTTAATATGTGCAATGATTCAATTTCTTGTCTTAGAATTGAGAATGGAAATTTAAATGCTAAGATAGAAGAATTGAATACTTGCAATATGTCTACATCTACTGTTGAGCATGTCACCATTTGCACTAGATGTAGAGATATTAATGTTGATGCTATGACTGATCAAATTACTGTGATTTAAGAACAAAATGATCACATAGCAAAATTAAATGCTAAAACTGTTGAGCCTGAGTTAGAAAATGAAAAATTTAAATTTGCTCGTAGCATGCTTTACAATGGGAGACGCCCTGACATTAAGGATGGCATTGGCTTCCAACAAGGGAGCCAAAGCAACATCAAGCTTAATGCCCCCAAGAACAAACTCTCCAATTTTGTTAAGGGTAAGGCTTCCATGGTTCAGGATAGAGAAGGTTACATTTTATATCCTAAAAACTATCCTGAGCATAAGATTAGGAGAATTCATGCTAGAAAACATCATACTATTTCTCATCATGCTTACATGTATAGTAATGAGGCATCTAGCTCTAGGCATTCAACTCATATCAAAATGCCTAAAAGGAAAATTGCAAATGCATCAAATGAGCATAACATTTCTTTTAAGACTTTTGATGCTTCGTATGTGCTAACTAACAAATCAGGCAAGATAGTTGCTAAATATGTTGGGGGCAAACACAAGAGTTCCAAGACTTGGGTTTGGGTACCCAAGGTGCTTGTTTCTAATGTCAAAGAACCCAAGACCATTTGGGTACCAAAGAACAAGGCCTAAATTTGTTTTGTAGGTTTATGCATCTGGTGGATCAAATTGGATAATCGATAGCGGGTGCACAAACCACATGACAGGGGAGAAAAGGATGTTCTCCACATATGAGAAAAATGATGATCCCCAAAGAGCTATCACATTCGGGGATGAAAATCAAGGTTTGGTCAAAGGTTTGGGTAAAATTTCTATATCCCTTGACCATTCCATTCTAATGTTTTCTTGTAGATTCCTTAGATTATAACTTGCTTTCAGTTTCACAATTATGTAAAATGGGCTACAACTGTCTCTTACTGATATTGGTGTTACTGTCTTTAGAAGAAGTGATGATTCAATAGCTTTTAAGGGAGTGTTAGATGGTCAGCTATATTTAGTTGATTTTAATGATAACAATGCTAAACTAGACACTTGCTTAATTGCTAAGACTAATATGGGCTGGCTCTAGCATCGTCAACTTGCCCATGTTGGAATGAATAAAATCTTCACAAGCTTCTAAAGGGAGAACACATTTTAGAACTAACAAATGTTCATTTTGAGAAAGACATGATTTGTAGCGCATGTCAAGCAGGAAAGCAAGTTGGAGGTCATCATCCACACAAGAACATCATGACGACCGACAGGCCGCTTGAGCTACTCCACATGGACTTATTCAACCCGATTGCTTACATAAGCATCCGCGGGAGTAAGTATTGTCTAGTCATTGTGGATGATTATTCTCGCTTCACTTGGGTATTCTTTTTGCAGGAAAAATCTCAAACCCAAGAGACCCTAAAGAGATTCTTAAGACGAGCTCAAAATGAGTTCGGATTGAGAATCAAAAAGATTAGAAGCGATAAAGGAACAAAGTTCAAGAATTCATAAATTGAAGGATTTCTTGAGGAGGAGGGCATCAAGCATGAGTTCTCTTCTCCCTACACACCTCAACAAAATGGTGTAGTGGAGAGGAAGAATATAACTCTTTTGGATATGGCAAGAACCGTGCTTGATGAGTACAAGACACCTGATCGGTTTTGGGTGGAGGCGATTAACACCGTCCATTACTCCATCAACCGACTCTACCTTCACCTAATCCTCAAGAAAACATCATATGAACTCCTCACTGGTAAAAAGCCCAATGTTTCTTATTTTAAAGTTTTTGGGAGCAAATTCTTTATTCTTATTAAGAGAGGTAGAAATTCTAAATTTGCTCCTAAAGCAGTAGAAGACTTTTTACTTGGTTATGACTCAAACACAAGGGCATATAGAGTCTTCAATAAGTCCACTGGATTAGTTGAAGTTTCTTGTGATATTGTGTTTGATGAGACTAATGGCTCTCAAGTGGAGCAAGTTGATCTTGATGAATTAGATGATGAAGAGGCTCCATGCATCGCACTAAGGAACATGTCCATTGGGGATGTGTGTCCAAAAGAATCCGAAGAGCCTCCACAAGCACAAGATCAACCATCGTCTTTTATACAAGCATCTCCACCAACTCAAGATGAGGAATTGGCTCAGGAAGAAGAGGATGAAGATCAAGAATATGAGCCACCTCAAGAGGAGGACATTGATCAAGGGGGAGATGAAGATGATCAAGACAAGGAAGATGATCAAGAGATTCTGGATCAAAGACCACCACACCCAAGAGTCCACCAAGCAATTCAAAGAGATCACCCCATCAATTCCATTCATGGTGACATCCACAAGGGGGTAACCACTAGATCTCGAGTTGCTCACTTTTGTGAATATTACTCTTTTGTGTCTTCTATTGAGCCATACAGGAGAGAGGATGCACTAAGAGATCTGGATTAGGTGGTGGCAATGCAAGAGGAGCTCAACAACTTCACGAGGAATGAGGTATGACATTTAGTTCCATGTCCTAACCAAAATGTTGTAGGTACCAAGTGAGTATTCCGCAACAAACAAGATGAGCATGGTGTGGTGACTAGGAACAAAGCCCGGCTTGTTGCCAAGGGATATTCACATGTTGAAGGTTTGGATTTCGATGAAACCTATACACCCGTAGCTAGGCTTGAGTCAATTTGTATATTACTTGCCTATGCTACTTACCGTGGCTTTAAGTTATATCAAATGGATGTGAAGAGTGCCTTCCTCAATGGCCCTATCAATGAAGAGGTATATGTTGAGCAACCTCCTGGCTTTGAAGATAGTGAGTATCCTAATCATGTTTAAGCTCTCAAAGGCGCTTTATGGGCTCAAGCAAGCCCTAAGAGCATGGTATGAATGTCTGAGAGACTTTCTTATCACTAATGGCTTCAAAGTTGGTAAAGCTGACCCAACTCTCTTCACTAAAATTATTATCAAGGACTTGTTTATATGCCAAATTTATGTTGATGACATTATATTTGGGTCCACTAACAAGTCATCCTATGAAGAGTTTAGTAGGATAATGATACAAAAAATCGAGATGTCTATGATGGGGGAGTTGAAGTATTTCCTTGGATTTCAAATCAAGCAACTCCAAGAGGGCACCTTCATCTGCCAAACTAAGTACATTCAAGACATACTCTAAAAGTTTGGAATGAAGAATGCCAAACCCATCAAGACACCCATGGGAACAAATGGGCATCTCGACCTCGACACGAGAGGTAAATTCGTAGATCAAAAGGTATACCGGTCGATGATAGGATCTTTACTCTATTTATGTGCCTCACGACTGGATATTATACTTTCCGTATGCATGTGTGCAAAGTTTTAGGCAAATCCTAAGAAAGTCTAGCTTAGGGCCGTGAAAAGAATCATGAGATATTTAGTTTACACTCCTAAGTTTAGGCTATGGTACCCTAAGGGATCTACCTTTGATTTAATTGGGTATTCTGATGTCGATTATGCCGGATGCAAAATTGATAGGAAGAGCACATCAGGGACTTGTCAGTTTCTGGAAAGATCTCTGGTGTCTTGGGCATCAAAGAAACAAAACACAGTAGCTCTATCCACCGTCGAAGCTGAGTATATTGCTACAGGCCATTGTTGTGCACAATTACTCTGGATGAGGCAAACCCTTAGGGACTATCACTACAAATTGAGCAAAGTCCCTCTCCTATGTGATAATGAGAGTGCAATCTGCATGGTGGATAATCTCGTTGAACACAGCCGCACTAAGCACATAGACATCTGGTATCACTTTTTGAGAGATCACCAACAAAAGGGGGATATCGAAATTGCTTATGTTAGCACTCACAACCAATTAGTCGATATCTTTACCAAGCCCCTGGATGAAAAGACCTTTAGCAAGCTTAGGAATGAGCTAAACATCTTAGATTCTTGAAACTTTGATTGAAACATTGCACATATTGCAAATTTATATACCTTTGATCATGTCTCTTCCTTTGGTACAAATGCATATTTCTTATTCTTCTTATGCCAAGGCTAAGACTAATGTGCTTCCATGAGTATTTCTGTGATTAGTTTTAGATTGAAAGGGAAATGAAGTATTCGGCAAAGGCAAGACTTCCACTACAACTCTATTGGTACCACTTATCTTTTGCCCTCCTCATAAACTTTCACTCATATTCTTTTACCAAAGGGGAAGATCTACAACTATTCTCAAGTTTCTTCGTTTTTGGCGCTTAATGCCAAAGGGGGAGAAAGTAATAGGCCCAAAGCAAAAGGACCACACCACCACCCACATTTTCAAATTTTCAAAAAGTTACTTAACAAAGGGGAAGGAAATATTTCAAATGCAGAAACCCTCTTGACAGCTAAGAGGAGAACTTCTTCAGGGGGAGCTTTTATTTAGCCAAAACAAAAGCATTTGAAACAGGGGAGAATTTTCAAAAACTTGAAAATGCTTTTTGAAATCATATTCTTATACCATTGGCTAATTGCAAAAGAATTTCAAAGACTTTTCAAAAAGGATTTGCAAAAACTAGCTGAGTGGTGCAAATATGGTCCGAAATGTTAAATATATCAAATCAAACATATATGCTTAGAAATGCTTTCATTTCAAAGTAACTTATACACATCTGTCAAAATGCAAACTAGTTACATTTCTACACTTTGTATTTGCTTTGGTTTGTGTTGGCATCAATCACCAAAAAAGGGGAGATTGAAAGGGAAATGACCTCAACATTTCCTATAATCAATTTTTGGTGTTTGACGTCCATCACAAACCATGTGGACTAACTAGTTTGCCTAGTTGATCATTTCTCAAGTGCATAAGTTTATCTACAATTATTCTAAGTCGATTGTCTAGAATACCGTAGATTATTCCAGACAGGAGAAGCTTTTTCGGAAAAACACCTATGCGCGGACCGTCCGGGCCCTTGCAGTGGACCATCCGCGACACTAGGGTGAGCCTCAGATAGGAACACTGCAAAAACACAAGTTAACATTGCGGACCGTCCGATGTAGAAGCGAGCACCGTTTGAGACCAAGCGCGGACCGTCCGGCCTCTATCTCGGACAGTCCGGTTGTTGTAAAAACAGAAAACCTCGAAGGTGATAGGTTTGATAAAATGCATTTTTAGCGTCCTCGCAGACCGTCCGGGGTGCACGGCCGGACTGTCCGCGACTGCTTTATCTGACATCTGACGACATATTAAATGCGCTATAGCCGTTGATATAGCCGTTACTGCTGACCGTTGCAATTTCAGTCGTTGATGTGCAGGGGCGGACCGTCTGGACCAGGGGCGCAGACCGTTCGCGATCGACAGAAAAGGAGCAATGACTAGGAAGTGGTTGGAGGCTATAAATACAACCCCAACCACCTCCATCCACAACATCCAAGCACTCCACTTGTTGACAATTAATACAAGAGCTAGCAATCCACTCCAAGACACACTCAAAGCTTTCAACCTCTCAAAGTCCCACAATTTTGACAAGTGATCATTAGTGCTTAGTGACTTGAGAGAGTGTGATCCATGTGCTATTTGTCGCTCTTGTTGTTTGGTTTTCGCAATCATGCTTTCTTCAACTCTTTCTTAACCTTCTAAGTGAACTGTAAAGCAAGCAAGAGACACCTAATTGTGTGGTGATCCTTGTGGGGTCTTAGTGACTCATGAGATTAAGAAGAAGCACTCGACCGGTCTAAGTGACCGATTAAGAGAGGAAAAGGGTTGAAATAGTCCTGGCCTTTGTGGCCTCCTCAACGGGGACTAGGTTCTTTGAAACCGAACCTCGGTAAACAAATCACTGTGTTCATTTGTGTTGATATCCACTCGATTTGTTTTCCCTCCTCTCTTTAAAGTTCTCTTACTCATTGATTTAAGTTTGCTCCTAGAGTTATCCACATTGATTGAGCAACTCCTAGCAAGGAGAACTATCTTCCGCACTCCGAATTATTTCTAACAATAACCTCAGGCATAGTGCATGTTCAAAGTTTATAATTTTCAGGTTACGCCTATTCACCCTCCTCTAGGCGACTTTCAAAAGTGCTGGACAAAACGTAGTACGATAAGGCCTTCATAGACAGCTGACTAGGAGATTTGCCACTAATCTAATCTAGAACTCGTCGAAGTCCTGAAACTCTTGAAAGTCCTCCACGTTGCCTTCATCTTCTCCTAAGCACTAATTGCATTGGGGACAACCTGGGGTTTGGTGTTTTTAAGTAAGGGTGAGTACACTTCAATGTACTCAGCAAATGTCCCATTTGGCTAAAGTGGACTAGCTGTAAGTGGGGTTAAGCTCAAGTGTTGCTTTTAGTTGGTCAGGTATTTATTACCAATAGAGAGCCAAGTTTTAGCAATAATTATAACCATCAACGTTAAACGTCATCGTAAAAGTAATCCAGAGTAACTCCCAAGGCTGCTCATAACCATGAGCACGACTGATATACCAGTTTCTAACACTCTGCAGAGGTTGCACACTTTACCCACGAGCTATGATTCCCTTTCTGCCCGAGAAGCGCTACTCCCCATTGATCACTACCTAGGTGACCTGACAGGGTATCACTACATAGCCTTTATAAAGATTCTCTTGGTGTGTAGTTGCCCGTTAGGTTTCGCCAGTCGTACAAACACTCTCCCTAAGGTGGGTGACTAACAAAACCAAATCAAATGAACCTCGACACCCACACTTAGCAGAGCAAGCAATATGCCCCAGCCCCCATTGACGGCACAACAGCAAAGCAAACTACACCCCAAGTTCCTCCAATTAGTCAGCTAAGGGCGTCCCATTCCACCCTCATGGTTGTACTGTTTTCTTGGGTGGTCATCCAACGAATAGGTCCTTACAGAGAGGTACTCGGGAAACAGCCCGAGTCACCTAAAGTATCACATGTTCATCATCATATCTAGAATAACATCATCGTATCATAAATGTTCTCATCATGTTCATTGATTAAAGTAGAGCAATAGCAAGATACTAATCATAATAACCAATTCCCAAAGGATAACCAAGGATAGGAAAAATAGAACACTAGTCAATCCTTAGGTTGATTATGGTATGCGGGACAATGAATTATAAAGTAAGTAGGACATAATGGGTCAGAGGACACTTGCCTTCACCAGGTTGCTGCTTAGGGAAATCTCCTACAACACACTTACGAAATAACAAAAGAACAGTACACCAAACATATGCAATAGAGTGAACACATGTTCAACAAAAAAGTAAAGACACACCGATACATTAAAGGTCTTGGGGTAGATCACTATGCCTAGTGGTCTATTGTTCTCTAACTAAGTTGTTGGGGACTTGTTCTCAAATGCTATGAATTAAAAACAAGGCAACATACAAGAAAAATGTTAAATGTTAATGTCCTTCGTCCTTCGAAGCATTATTTCCCTTTGGGTATAATGATCTTTGGACGAAGGTTATGAAGGACATACCTTCATAAACACGACAAGTGTAATTATACGATGAAGGTCAAGAAACATAAGACAATATAAATAATTACATAATATCAAAATATGAATGTTTCTTGTCAAATAATCATGAATACATAAAAGTCAAATTAAATTACATTTATACCTTGAGCTCGATTGAATACGAAGATTCAAATGCGATGCCAAAAAGCGTGAACAGTACGGGGGTACTGTTCACCTATTTATAGGCACAGGGCGCAGATCTGTGTGAATTTACATTCATGTCCTCTACAAATGATTACAATTATTACACAGTTTATCATGGGCCGATTGGTCATCTCATCTTTTAGTCGGTGCATTTTGAAATACACTACGAAGCTTCGTGAATGGTAGCTTCGGCATTGTTCTTGTTCTGACCTTCCGAAGGTGCTTCATCTGACAGGACCTTCGGCGATGTTGGGGGCTTGTTCTCAAATGCTATGAATTAAGAACAAGACAACATAAAAGTGTTAAATGTCAAGCTCCTTCGTCCTTAGAAACAGTATATCCCTTCGGGTATAATGAATCTCGGACGAAGGTTACGAAGGAAAAGACCTTCGTTAGGTTGATAAATGATTAAACAGAGTAATTATATATATCTAATGTGCGAGTAATAATACCAGCATTATCATCGACATATTTCCATTATTAAACTCATAAAAACGAATTACAAATGTACCTTCAGATCGATGCAAGGTAAAAGTACAAACGTGATGCGAAAAAGTGTATGCCAAGTCAGCGTGAACAGTACGGGAGTACTGTTCACCTATTTATAGGCACGGGGCGCAGCCCGTGTAAAATTACATTGGTGCCCTTTACATTTATCAATAACTACATTAATTCTTCGGGGTCCAATTTGGCTTTTCATCTTTAAGTCGGTTCCTCTTTTCTGTTATTGTGCCGAAGCCTTTCTGCACATAGCTTCGTGATCGTCTTATCCTTCGTCATGATCGTTTTTCATTCCAGTCACGCTTCGTCTTAACCATGCTCTTGTATATTCACGACCTGACTCCGAAGGTGCCTGTTCACATATTACACTTGGAAAATATTATCAAACTATACTTTTGAGGACCTTCGGGAGCCGAAGGCCCCCAACAGTAGCCCCTCGCAATATCAATTTATTGTAAAGATAAATTCATATTGCGACATGGACGAAGGCTTTAAGCCGAAGGTCCGAAAAAACACCTTCCTTTTGCTAGAATAGCAACAGTCATTGACAAGCGGGGCCCTCCAGTTTTCGACATACTGGGTGTATAAATACAAGCTCACCGCGAATTTATTTGGCACGCCCTTTTGCCACCTGCTTTTTACTCACCCAGCTTTTAGCCTACGCACCCAGCTTTCAGCCTGCGCGCGACAGCATTTGCTCGGTCTTAAATTTTTAAGCTTCGGTTTCAAGTCTGGTTTGCCAGCATTCGCGGAAATGTCTGAGGATAAGATAGTTGCTGGTGCTTCGAAGCTAAGCCTTTCGGAGGAAATGCACCTGGGTTTTCTTGAGTCAATGTCGAAGACCAATACGGAAAAGATTGTCAAGGAAACTTTGGAGGGTTTATCTGAAGATACTGGCGACAGTGATAGTTATGATGTGGATAGTGGTGGGGAGGACTCCGAAGATCGCCCGTGGCGGCCTAGTCACTCAAACTTCGGAAAATCAACTATAAAGCAGAGTCACCTTGAAAATATGAGGGGGAGATATTTCCGAGATATATCCATGGTGAGGGCAGATGACGGAGAAAAAACTACGCCGACCCCCGAAGATAATGAGGTCGTGATCTTCCGAAGCTTTTTAAAGGCTGGGCTACGATTCCCTCTAAGCAGGTTTGTGGTAGAAGTTCTGAAAATATATCAAATTTACCTTCATCAACTTACCCCCGAAGCAGTAATAAGATTGGGAATCTTCGTCTGGGCCGTGAGGAGCCAGGGCCTGGAGCCAAGTGCAAAAAGCTTTTGCAATATACACGAGCTAGTATATGAGACGAAACCCTGGGGTAAGGAGCAATATCATAATAATTTTGGTTGCTATAGCTTCGGTGCCCGCTCTGGGTCAAGCTGTCCCGTGCCAACCTTTCGGAAGAGATGGCCCGGGGAATGGATGAAAGAATGGTTCTATGTGAAGAACGATTTGAAGGTTCAAGAAGATATCAAAGATATCATCATGCGCCCTATCTGGCAGCGCTTCGGACTTCGGAAACCAAAGGTGGAAATGGACGAAGCAGCTGAAGAATGTCAGAGGGCCTTCGGCGTAGTCTGCTCTTTTATTGGGACCAGGGATTTAATGCAAGAGCACATTGCCTTCAGAGTGTGGCCACTTGTAGATAACTGGGAAATGCCGAAGGAGACCATTAAAGAAACTGACGAGGGTGGACTAATCAGGTTGAAATATACATTCAAGTATGGAGATAAGTTTGTTGAACCGGATGATGATTGGCTGAAAAGCATTGAGAATGTAAGTGATGAATTGCTTGGGGCATACTCAAAGGCCGAAAACACTTGCATTATCAGCGGCTTTCGGAGGCCGAAAAAAGAAGAGACTCAACCGAGTATTTGATGCAATTGGATTTATCTATCCCAACTATTATTATCCAATGCGAGGTCAAAAGAGAAAAATACTTCTCCTGCAAAGGACACTGCTTCGGCTGCTCCTGGGGAGCCAGCGCCAAAGAGAAAGAAGGTAAAAGTGTTCACACACCCTCCACGCTGTATTGAGCCGGCCACAGTGCCCGAGTTTATTGGCGAGGCCTCTTCGGCCACCGAAGCCAGAGAACCAACTGCAGCGCCAAAATCCGAAGAAATGGCCGAAGCACCAGCAATAGAAAAAACAGGAAAAGAGAAATCTGAAGAAAGAAAAACACTAGATGTTTTAAGTCCTTCATCAAAAGTTGAGACAGCTAAAAGCCAGAAGGGGCCAGCAGCGACCCCGAAAAGAAAAAGGATGGTTAATGTGCTGGATGTTTTGGAGACAATTAAATCTTCAAGCACAACTCCAAAGAAAACTGTTGAAGTGTCTACTGAAGCCTTTGCTGCTGAAACTTCGAAGCAGCAGTTTGAAACTGAAGCTGGGCCTTCGGAATCCACCAAGATACAACCTTTGAAGGCAAGTTTAGAAACTGAAAAAAGCAAAAATAGCAGAGCCGATTCTGACTGAGGAAATTGGCACTGCCACCCCCGAAGCATCTTCCAAAATACATGATTATATTGTGCGACATGCTTCGGGGAAGAAACTATCTGAAGAAGAGATTTTTGAAGCCAATCACTATGCCCGAGAACTGAAGTATCCGAGGGGGGCCGTAGTGTTCAATGGGACAAACGAAGATGATTTCCTGTACTGTCTCCCAGAGAATAAAGAATTATCCGTGTGTCGGGAGATGGCTAGAAGCATGGGGTTCCTGAAACTCGAAGCTGGCCTTTGCGCCATGACGAAAGAGGATCTTGCGGATAGCCTGGCGTACAATAGTCTGAAGGTACAAAAATTGTGAATTTTGAAGTTTATGAATTTTGAATTAGTTTTTTGCTCTTATGTTAACTCATTCATTCTTTTGAATAGGGCTTAATACTCAGCAATGCCTTAAGGGCTCAGAAGAATGCCGAAGATGAGAGCTGCACCATTGCTCTCAACAACCTTCGAACAGAGGTTATCAGGCTAAGAAACGAAGCCTTGGAGAAGGACAGAATTCTGCTTACATTAGTGGAAAAAATGAAGGAAGACGAAGCTAACTCTAAAACTCAAGCCGAAGCTCAGAAGCGTGAAATCGAAGATCTTCATAAACAACTAGCCCGAGCCAAAGAAGAACGCATTCTTGAAGAAACAAAACGAGAATTAAGCGATCAATGGGCAGATCATTTGGAAGTAAATGTTAAAGAGCTTCGTGCTTCGAAGAAGAGGTGCTATGATAAATCCATAGAATGTGTTAAGAAAATAAAATCCAGCTTCGCCAGCGTTGGCGCGTTCTCTAGTGAAGAAAATTTCACAAGAGGAAATCCGGAAGGCCCAATCGAATGGATTAGTCGCGAAGCTGATGTCTTCAACGAAATCTTGAACAGTCGCGGCGACATTTGTGCTTTTTCGGGCGCCAGGGGAATTGTTACCATTTTAGAGAAGAAAGGGTGCGAGCATGTAAAATCTTTGGCGCAGTCTGAAGCTGCTTTGTCCCCTGAAGATATCACAGACCCTTCAGCCGAAGCAAGCCAGGTTGGTGGAAAATTTTTCACTGACATTTGGGACAATGGCGGCCGAAAAATGGCTCAAGAGATCATTCAGAGAAGTGAAAAAGGCATCCATGATGCTAGGGAGGTAGCGAGAGCTGCTGAAAAAAACACAGGGACCGAAGGGCAAATAGGTATTAATTAGTGATTTTTATTTTGTTGTAATTTTTGATTTTGAACTTTGTTCGTAGTTTGTAATAGTAATATAGCTGTGTCCTCTCCTCCCTCAGAACCTGCTGAGGCATCTACGGACCCTCCCCCGAAGGGAGACGACGAAATTAGACAGATGGCCGAAGCCATCATGGACAAAGTTGTCAATCAACTGCTAAACGAAGCTGCAGAAGTAGTTCTTAGGGAAGATTAAATGCTATTGTAAAAATACTTGGAACATGACAAGTGCAAAACTTTGTAACTTTGAATGTAATATATAATCTATTTACGGTTCAATTCTTTACGATGCGTGAAATTTTTTCATACATACCGCTTTTTGAGCCTTCGGCGAAAAAACACCTTCCCTTCTTTTCATGCTTCGTAAAGAAAATCTTTTATGTGTCACAAGAATTACCATATTTCTTTGATGAAGAATCTCCAAACTTTATGAAAACATTCTTTGAATCCATAAAAAAGTCTTATGTTGCCTCTCAAATGAAGCTACACTTCTTCTCAATTTATCTTGTGCCTTGGCACGATTTTCTATTTTTCAAAACATTCTTCGAAGATCAATGTTGTGTCCCCTTCCTGTTCTCCATGCGAAATGATGGATGATGCTTATGTTATGCAAAATGATGTAATGATGTTATGTTATGCAAGATGACATTTATGCTGAAAATACACATATCCCTGCCATAGAGCACACAATCTTTTTATCTCAGCGTTGACTTTTCGCTGTAAGCCTCCCTTAGGAGCTTCTTCGCCTTTTACTTTCAGCGGAATCAGCGTTTATTTTTCGCTGTAAGCCTCCCTTAGGAGCTTCTTCGCCTTTTACTTTCAGCGGAATCAGCGTTTATTTTTCGTTGTAAGCTCTGCATTCCCTTTGGAACGACTTTCGAGCAGAAAACTTACACTGCGCTCCCTTAGGAACGACTTTTTATTACTTCAAAAAAGTTACGGCTCATTCCTTAGAACAAGTTTTCGATAATCCGAAGGTTCTCCGTGCCTCCATAAATTCTTGTGCTTCGGTAACTCAAGCCTTTGGAGTAGATATATTTTCATTATGATAATACGGTAAACTGTTACCAGGATTTGAAAAACAATAAAAAAACATTTAAACTCCCCATAATTGTTCTTTACTGCGAAGAAAATAAAACTGAATGTGAAAGCATAAAAAACTGCTGTGGGAATAGGATATTTTGTCAGTAAATGTGCTTCGACTCTGGCACAGTGCTATTGACTGTGCGAGCTTCGGATTCTTCTCTGAAGTCCCTCTGGGGGTGAGAGTGCTGGCTCCCTTCTGGCTGCGAAGCTCGTTGTATTGGTGGTGGCGGTGGAAGCTGTTGCCAAGAAGCTTGGGGTTGGCTTGCCGAAGCAACAGAGGCTGCAGGGTGATTGCCTACATATTCTGGAATGTAAGGTGAATGGTACGAAGCAGTATGCATGACCTGCTTCGGTTGATTCTGTTGTGCAGCAGCTTCTGCTAGCTCCTTTTGCTTCTGGATGGTAATGTGACACATCCTGGTGGTGTGGCCCTTACCTTCACCACAGAATAGGCAGTATATTTTTCTTGGTTGATCCCCAAATCTTCCCCCGAAGCCTCTGGCGCCTCTGCCCCTTGGCGCTGGCGGCCGGAAGGAGCTTTGCTGTTGCCCCGAAGCTTGCGAGGAGCACTGTGGCCTTTGCTGTTGACTCGCTTTGTCGTCATTTTGAGTAGAATTGTGAATTGACCTGACGTGCCTTGGATAAAATCTTCCTCCGAAGCCCCTAGTCATTTCAGAGAACCTGAGAGCTTCCTCCCTTCTTTGGCGAAAATCATTGTCAGCTCGAATGTACTCGTCCATCTTCTGGAGCAGCTTCTCCAGAGTTTGAGGAGGCTTCCTGGCAAAGTACTGAGCTACAGGTCCTGGCCGAAGCCCCTTGATCATGGCCTCAATGACAATTTCATTGGGCACTGTTGGTGCCTGCGCCCTCAGACGTAGGAACCTTCGGACATATGCCTGAAGGTATTCTTCGTGATCCTGGGTGCACTGGAATAAAGCTTGAGTAGTGGCTGGCTTCGTCTGAAACCCTTGGAAGCTGGTTATCAGCATATCCTTCAACTTTTGCCATGAGGTGATTGTCCCTGGCCTGAGGGAAGAGTACCAAGTTTGTGCAACACTCCTGACAGCCATGACGAAGGACTTTGCCATGACCGCCGTGTTGCCACCGTACGAAGATATAGTTGCCTCATAGCTCATCAAGAATTGTTTCGGGTCTGAATGACCGTCGTACATGGGGAGCTGAGGTGGCTTGTAAGACTGTGGCCAAGGAACAGCCTGCAGTTCTGTTGACAAGGGAGAAGCATCATCAAAAGCAAAATTTCCGTGATGGAAATCTTCATACCAATCATCCTCATTGTAGAAACCCTCTTGATGAAGCTCTCTGCGCGGGGGCCTTTGATTCTGGTCATCTTGAGCGAGATGTCGAAGCTCTTCAGAGGCTTCATCTATCTGCTTTTGAAGATCAGCTAGACGAGCCATCTTCTCCTTCTTCCGTTGAACCTGTTGATGGAGCATCTCCATTTTTTGTATTTCTTGGTCCAAGTCGTCTTCCGGAGGCGTTGGGCTGATGGCCTTTCTCTTCTGGCTTCGGGCCTCCCTAAGAGAGACGACATCCTGATTGGGGTCCAGCGGCTGCAGAGTGGCAGCCCCTGTCGTTGAAGCTTTTTTCGGCGGCATGACGAAGGTGACGTTTGCCGAAGGTTTTCAAAACCCAAAAAGTGGAAGTGAGTTGACCGGAGGTGGGCGCCAATGTTGGGGGCTTGTTCTCAAATGCTATGAATTAAGAACAAGACAACATAAAAGTGTTAAATGTCAAGCTCCTTCGTCCTTAGAAACAGTATATCCCTTCGGGTATTGAATCTCGGACGAAGGTTACGAAGGAAAAGACCTTCGTTAGGTTGATAAATGATTAAACAGAGTAATTATATATCTAATGTGCGAGTAATAATACCAGCATTATCATCGACATATTTCCATTATTAAACTCATAAAAACGAATTACAAATGTACCTTCAGATCGATGCAAGGTAAAAGTACAAACGTGATGCGAAAAAGTGTATGCCAAGTCAGCGTGAACAGTACGGGAGTACTGTTCACCTATTTATAGGCACGGGGCGCAGCCCGTGTAAAATTACATTGGTGCCCTTTACATTTATTAATAACTACATTAATTCTTCGGGGTCCAATTTGGCTTTTCATCTTTAAGTCGGTTCCTCTTTTCTGTTATTGTGCCGAAGCCTTTCTGCACATAGCTTCGTGATCGTCTTATCCTTCGTCATGATCGTTTTTCATTCCAGTCACGCTTCGTCTTAACCATGCTCTTGTATATTCACGACCTGACTCCGAAGGTGCCTGTTCACATATTACACTTGGAAAATATTATCAAACTATACTTTTGAGGACCTTCGGGAGCCGAAGGCCCCCAACAGGCGACGAAGCAGACCCCCAACAGTAGCCCCTTCACGGTGCCAGATCGTTTTTTTGTAACGAGCTCGACCCGTGAAAAAACTCTTTTATGCTTCAGAATGCCGAAGGTCCGAAAAACACCTTCCCTGAGCTCGTTGCCGAGAAATGATTTAAATATTCTGGGTGTAAGGCGATCCCACCCTAAGACGGGTACATTTGATCTGGCAGTTCATCTCCTCGCGCAGTATGGTCCACCGTTCAGTGGGTGCGGGCGGCTGTTCAGCGGGTGCGATCGTCTTGTCGATTTACCTTCCCACCTGCAGCACTATATATACAGACGGGTAGGTGTGAAGTTACCACAACATTTACTACTATTGTACTGTTGTGCTGCCAAAAAATTCGACCACAGCCGAAGCTTATTCACCGTACTCCAAACCAAAGCTTTGTCACAAGAGGGAGCTTCGGCAAAGATAAAAATTATTCAACTTTGCAAGAAATTCAATCATCAAATGGCTAGGGTCCATTCAACAGCTAGGGTTACACGTGACGAAGAGGTGGCCAAAGCTGCTGGGACTGCCCCGATCTTCGAAGTAATGAGGCAGTCGAGACTGGTTATACCAGAGGGTACTGCTGACAAAGATGCACCTGCTGCCGAAGCTGAGCAGGCAGATATTGCAGAAAGTGAGGCTGACGAGGAAGATATAGATGATTACTCCACCGTGCCATCTAAGCCCAGCCACTTGAATTTTGGAAAATCGACTGTCTCCGAAGCTGATATGCTGATGATGATAAAACTAGGTTACTTCAGGGAAGCCGAGAAGAAGCTGGTTCGCTTTGGCAGGGAAGAGACAACCCCGAAGCCAGAAAACAATGAGGTGGTAGTCTTCAGAAGCTTCTTTAAAGCAGGATTAAGGTTTCCTCTACATGGGATGATTGTAGATGTATTGAAAAATTTTGAAGTTTATCTTCATCAGCTGACTCCTAACGCTATCGTTAGGCTCAGCGTCTTTATCTGGGCTCTCTGGAGCCAAGGAGCGGAGCCGATTGCCGAAGCCTTTTGCCGGGTACACGAACTTCACTATCAGACGAAGGCTAGAGAAGATGGATTGCACGAGAACTTCGGCTGCTATAATTTTGCTTATCGCAAAGACATGAAGACATCGGTGGTAAGCTACCGCACCAAATGGTGAATGGTTTTATGTTAAGATTGATGAGAAAAAGGAGAAGTTAGTTCAAAGCCCGCTAGAGCTAACCTTCGGGTTGACTAGGCCTCAGTGCAATATGACGCCGGGGACAGCATGCCCAGATGTTGTGGGTGATTTTAGAGTTGTGTCTGAACATATTGGTACTAGGGATCTAGTCCAGGAATATTTAGCCAATAGGGTATTCCCAACGTTAAAGGAATGGGATATGCCGAAGCTTAAAGGAGAGAAAAAAAGAATGAACTCGTTCGGTTGCCCTATCATTTTAAGTTCAAGAAACACTTCAAAGAACCCTGCCAGGAATGGTTGGATACAATTGAAGTTATGTGTAATGAAATCTTGGGCAATTATACGAAAAAAAGATCAACTGATGATGGCAGCCTTCGGCACCCGGCCGAAACGAAGGTTAAACCAAGTGATGGACGCTTTGAAATTTGAATACCCAGACTACGAAAAGTTAAGCAAAGGTGCCGAAGGGCCGAAACAAAAAAGGGTTGTCAGTGTTATACAAAGGCAAGCTGCCAGGATGATAAAAGAGGATGAAAATTTGGCAAAGAAGAAAAAATTTGGTCCTGAGCCAAAGTTGGCTGTGCCGAAGAAAAGAAAGGCTCCAGCTTTGAAGCCGAAAGCTGATTTAGAAGAAGAAGAAGTTCCCTCGACACCTTCTGCCACTAACGCGGAAGAAATTTTAAAGGTAATGACTGAATCTCTACGTAATAAGCTAAGTCCGCTGGGACCAGAACGGATGAAGCTTTTACAGAAGAAGAAGCCTTCAGCTGCCGAGAAGCCTGCTGAACCAAAAAAGCGAAGAATCATTACTGTCATTGAGGCTATTGAAGAAACACCGCCACCGGCCTCAGTGCCGAAAACAGCAGCAGCCGAAGCTGCTCCTCCCGAAGCTGCAGCAGCCGAAGCCACAGATTTGGAAACCACACTCGATGACATTGATGAAATGATTTTGAAAAATGGCTGAGGAAGAAACTGCTGCAGCTGCTGAGAAAACCCCGGCCGCAGTGCCTGAAAAAGGGGGGAAATGCCTGAAAAAGAGAAGGAACCTGCCGAAGATACTTTGGAAGAGGAAAATTTTAACTTTCAAAACATAATTGAGCAAGAATTGTCAAAGGCTGAATAAGAAGAACTGAAGGACTATGCCATATCGTGCGGGTATCAGCCAGGGGCACTGCTCTTCGGCGGTGTTGCCGAAGAGAGTTTAGGATGCCTTCGGGACCGAATTGGGGCGAAGGTTGTCAGCACTTTATCGAAAAGTGTTGGTTTTCCGAAGCTCGAAGCTGATCTTAGCAGATACCGGCGACATCATATCACTGGTAGCCTATTTTATTCTAACTTTAAGGTAAAATTTTTCCCTTTACTTTTTATTGTTTTGATATGAAGATGTTTTTTGATGAAGGTTATTTTGCCAGAGCCTACTGCTAAGCAAAGCCTTGAGGATGCAACAAGACCTCGAGGACAAGAAAAACGAAGTTATAATTGAGGATTTAGAGAAGAAGATTAAAGATCATGAAGCTGCCCTAGAAAAGAAATACTTCGTGCTTCAAACGATGGAAGGTTCACTGGCAGAAGCTCAAGTTGAGATCGCTAGATTAAACAGTGAACTTTCCCTGCAGTCAAAAAACTTTGAGCAAGAGAAGAATGATTTCCAAACAAAACTCGAAGCTAAGGCTGAAAAAAGTTCAAATCTTCAAAAAATCACTCAAAGATCTTCAGGAAAAATGCTTAGGCTTCGGCACCCGGTGCGTTCAACGACTGAAACAGGTCTTTAACTCAGTTGGGGCCAGCTCTGAAAAGTTTAAACCTTCGGTTGAAGACCTGCCGGGGACACTTGATCATATTGAAGGTGAAGTTGATGCTCTCGACGAAATTATAGCTGGACATGGTGACTTTTGTGCCCTGTTAGCTTCTCGAGGCACAGCTGTGGCTTTTATGAAGGCTGGCTATACACATGGAAATATTGTAAACAGACCAAACTTCAGCCTGTCACCGGCAGACTTGAACGACATCCCCGGCCTGGCCCGAAGCATTGGAAACAGATTCATTACTTAAATCTAGGTAAAGGGCGGGCGAGACTTGGCTGGTGACGAAGCTCGAAGTCACCTTAAACCGGTAATAAACTCATACCTTGTGCTTACCTTTTTCCTTGAAACTTGAATTTACCTTATAATACTTTGATATGTACAGGATGACGAAGCCGAGGAGCATTGAGCCAAAGCCTAGCAGATGATCCGAAGCTTAGCAGTTGATGATGAAGCTAAAAACCTAGCTGTGAAAAAACTCTAGAAAAACTCTTGAATTATCCTTTGTAAAGAATATTGTAATTTGAGAATCAAATACTACTCTGTAAATTTGTCCATACCTTGTAATATATTTTTACCTTTTCGTCCATGTATGAACTACTTTGATGTGGACGAAACTTGTATTTTTGAGCCGAAGGCGAAAAACACCTTCCCTTCTTTTCGTTCACAACGAAGCATAAAATTGCTTTCGAAGTCGTATCCATAGAGCCGAAGCAACTGTCTGTATCTGTATGATATGATGATGATGATCCTATGTATGCCTAAATGAATGTTTATGAATGCAATGTATGATGTAATGTATCGTGCAAGTGAATTCCCATACACACATACGAAGCCACATCCATAATCTTCATTCCCTTAGGAATGACTGAAGTCTCTTTGCCGTTTATTTTTCGGCTGCACCGTTTATTTTTCGTTGTAAGTTCTGCATCCCCTTAGGAACGTCTTTTGAACTTCTTCGCCTTCTATTTTGGTGGTATTCGCGTTGACTTTTCGTGCTTCGCCTTATATTTCGGCGGTATTTGGCTCTGCATTCCCTTAAGAACGACTTTTGAGCAGAAAACTTACGCTGCGCTCCCTTAGGAACGACTTTTGTAGCTTCGTCGTGCTCCGCATCCCCTTAGGGACGACTTTCGAGCTTCTTCCTGTTTTTTTCTCTCTGCGCTCAACGGTGCATGCTCAGATTTTACATTTAGATATCTTGGGGGACTTTGCCCTCATAGGGCTGAATTAAAAAGGAAAAATTACAGACTATGGCCCCATTAAAAACCTTTCTCCCCTTTGGAAAGGAAAAGGGTGCCATAGAAAAAATGAAAAAGATTACATCAATTTATACATAATATCGCCGAAGCTCATCCGCATTCCAGGATCTGGGAATGTCGTTGCCGTCCATGTCCTTTAACCTGTAAGAACTGGGCCTTGACGAAGATACTACCAAGAAGGGTTGTTGGGGGCCTTCGGCTTCCGAAGGTCCTCAAAAACATGATTTAACAATGTTTCTGGAGTATAATACATGGACAGGTACCTTTGGACTTGGATCAAGACCACAGTGTGAAGAAGTACAAGGAATACGAAGGATGGTGCAGAGCCGAAGCTATGCGCAGGGGAGCTTCGACATGATAGCAGAAAAGGAAACCGACTTAAAGATGAAAAGGCTATTTAGACCTCGATGGATTACTATAGAGTTATTAGCAAATGAAAAGGGCATGGGTGTAATTTTATATGGGCTGCGTCCCGTGCCTATAAATAGATGAACAATGCTTCTGTACTGTTCACGCTAACTTGGCATTTGCTTTCGCGTCACGCTTGTACTTTTACCTCCTTTCAAGCCGAAGGTATATTTGTAATTTGATATCATTTCTATTTTTCCATAATAATAAAATAGAAATGAGTTGATAATAATACATTATTGTTTATGTTGTCTTTTATATCTCATATGATTCCTTCTTCATTTTTGTATGTTATGCTGATGAAGGTATGTCCTTCATAACCTTCGTCCGAAGATCATTATATCCCAGGGGAAATAATGCTTCGAAGGACGGAGGACTTTAACGTTTAACATTTTCTGTGTTGCCTTGTTCTTAATTTATAGCACTTGAGAACAAGTCCCCAACATTGGCGCCCACCTCCGGTGAACTCTTTTCGACCACCTTCGGCAAGCATAGACCTTCGTCATGCCACCGAAGAAAGCTTCAGCGACAGGGACTGCCGCTTTGCAGCCGCTGGACCCGAACCAGGGGACCTTTTCACTTCGAGAGGCCCGAAGCCAGAAGAGGAAGGCCACTAGTCCAACTCCCCAGGAGGATGAGCTGGACCAAGAAATCAGGAATATGGAGATGCTTCATCAACAAGTACAAAGAAAGAAGGAGAAGATGGCTCGACTAGCCGACCTTCAGAGGCAGATTGACGAAGCTACTGAAGAAGTACGCCATCTTGCTCAAGATGAGCAAGAGAGAAGGCCTCAACATAGGGGGCTTCATCAAGAAGGCTTCTTCAACGAGGATGAATGATATGAGGATTTTCATTATGGAAATTTTGCTTTTGATGATGCTTCTCCTCTATCAGCAGAACTGCAGGGTACACCTTGGCCCCCATCTTACAAGCCACCCCAGCTCCCCATGTATGACGGACACTCAGATCCAAAGCAGTTTTTGATGAGCTACGAAGCAACCATATCTTCATATGGAGGCAATACTGCAGTCATGGCGAAATCTTTCGTCATGGCAGTCAAGAATGTTGCACAAACCTGGTACTCCTCCCTTCGGCCAGGAACAATTACATCATGGCAGAAGCTGAAGGACATGCTGATTACCAGTTTCCAAGGGTTTCAGACGAAGCTGGTTACCGCTCAAGCTTTGTTCCAGTGCACGCAGGATCACAAAGAATACCTTCAGGCGTATGTCCGAAGGTTCTTGCGTCTAAGGGCACAAGCACCAACAGTGCCCAATGAAATTGTCATTGAGGCCATGATCAAGGGGCTTTGGCCAGGACCTACGGCCCAATACTTCGCCAGGAAACTCCCTCAGACCCTGGAGAAATTGCTTCAGAAGATGGATGAATACATCCGCGCTGATAATGACTTTTGGCAGAGAAGGGAGGAAGCTTACAGGTTCTCTGAAATGACCAGGGGCTTCGGAGGGAGAATCCACCCAAGGCATGTCAGATCAATCCACTCCACTCAGAATGACAACAGAGGAGGTCAGCAACAGAGGCTACAATATTCTTCCCAGGCTTCGGGGCAGCAACAAAGCTATCCTCGGCCTCCAGCTCCAAGGGGCAGAGGCGCCAGGGGCTTCGGTGGAAGGTTTGGGGATCAGCCCAGGAAAATTTATTGCCTATTCTGTGGTGAGGACAAGGGCCATACTACAAGGATGTGCCATGTCACCATTCAGAAACAGAAGGAGATAGCAGAAGCTGCAGCCCAACAGAACCAGCCGAAGCAGGTCATGCACACTGCTTCGTATCACTCACCATACATACCAGAGTATGTGGGTAACCATCCTGCAGCTTCTGTTGCTTCGGTAAGCCAACCACAGGCATCTTGGCAACAGCCTCCACCTCCACCACCAATACAACCCGCATACTCCTGAGGCCAACAGCCAGAAGGGAGCCAGCATACTCACCAGCAGCAAGACTTCAGGGAGGAGTCCGAAGCTCGCACAGTCAACAGTACTGTGCCAGAATCGAAGCTTATCTACTAAGAGATATCCTACCCCTAAAATAGTTTTTGCATTCATCATCATTTTCTTTTTTAATAAGGAGCAATCATTGAAAGCCTAGTTCTTTTGTTGTTTTCAATTTCTTGTAATAGCTTCGTTATTGTCATGATATAATAAACCTTCTTCACAGACTCACGAAGTTCCAAAAGTCGGTGAACCACGAAAGTTGGTCTCAAGAGAACGTGGGGTTCACAATCATATTACAAGTTTTGCCGAAGCAACAAAAAGTCGTTCTAAGGAACGCAGCGTAAGTTTTGCCGAAGCAACAAAAAGTCGTTCCTAAGGGAGCGCAGCGTAAGTTTTCTGCTCAAAAGTCATTCCAAAGGGAATGCAGAGCTTACATCGAAAAATAAACGTTGATTCCGCCGAAATATAAGGCGAAGCACGAAAAGTCAACGCGAATACCGCCGAAATATAAGGCGAAGAAGTTCAAAAGACGTTCCTAAGGGAATGCAGAACTTACAGCGAAAAATCAATGCTGATACACCGAAAAATAAGCGGTGAAGCCGAAAAATAAACGGCAAAGAGATTGTGTGTTCTATTCTGGGAACGTGTGTGTATCTTTGGCACAAATATCATTTTGCATAGCATAACATCATCACATCATTCGCATAACATGGCATCATACATCATATTGCATCAATGGCACAAGAAGGGGATACAATGTTTATCTTCGGAAATTGTTTCGAAGAAGTTGTGCCAAGGCACAAAATAAGTTTTGAAGAAGTACAACTTCATCAACTCTAATATCAAAGGAGATCTATTGCTTATGAAGTATAATGTTTTTACGGAATATGGATATTCTTCACGAAGCATGAAAAGAAGGGAAGGTGTTTTTTTGCCGAAGTCTCAAAAACGGTATGTATATAAAGTTTCATGCATCGTAAAGAATTGAATTACAAACAAGCTCATATATTACATTCAAAACTACAAAATATTACACACTTTGTTCAGCAAATATTACATTAATATTCCAAATGTTTTTACAACAATAAGCTATTCTTCCTTTAGAACTGTTTCCGCAACTTTGTTTAGCAGTCGAGTAACAGCTTCGTCCATAATAGCTTCGGCCATCTTAGTAATTTCATCTTCCTTTTTTGCTTTGGGGTCGGCCAATGACTCGAAGGGCTCCGGGGGAGGAGATAGTTCGGCTGCGATATAAAACATAAATAAGTCCGAAGTCACAAAAAATAAAACATAAAGTCAAAAACAATTAGGCAATACATATCCGCCTTTCAAGTTCTGCAGTCTTTTCAGCTGCCTTTGTTGCTTCTCTAGCATTGTGAGTATCTTTTTCACTTTTCTTTATAATTTCGTGGGCCATCCCTAGGCCGCCATTTTCCCAGATGTCGGTGAAAAACTTTCCACCAATTAAACTTGCTTCGGCCGAGGGGTCTTTTGTATCTTCAATAGATAAGGCAACTTCGGTTTGCGCCAAGGATTTTACGTGTTCGCAACCTATCTTCTCCAAGATAGCTGCAACTCCCCTCGCGCCAGAAAAGGCGCAGACGTCTCCACGGCCATTTAAAATTTCCTTGAAAGCATCGGCTTCGCCGCTGATCCATTCAATTGGGCCCTCAAGATCGCCTCTTACGAAGTTGTCCTCGCTGGAGTATGCGCCAACGTCGACGAAGCTTGTCTTTATTTTTCTCACACATTCTATGGATTTTTCATAACATCTTTCTTTTGAAGACCGAAGTTCTACAACTGTTTTCTCCCAATAATTTTTCCAGTAATCACTGGCGTCTCGGTCAGCTTCGGCAATTGCACATTTTAATTTTGCTTCTGCCAGCTGTTTCTGAAGATCTTCAATTTCGCATTTCTGGGCTTCAGCTTGGGCTTTTGAAGTAGCTTCGTCTTCTTTTATTTTGTTTACCAACGAGTTCAATATTTTATCTTTTTCAAGGCCTTCGTTCCTTAGTTCAATTACCTCGGAACGAAGGTTATTCAAAGCTATAGTGCATCCTTCGCCTTCGGCACTTTTTTGTGCCCTGAGGGCGTTGCTAAGAATGAGGCCCTGCGAAAGGAGTGCAGTATTAAGTATAAGCAAATAAAAAATCTTTTGTTTTTTAAAGTACAAAAAGTTCATTCTTGTACCTTTAAACTATTATATGCTAAGCTGTCGGCCAATTCATCTTTTGATAGCACCGAAAGCCCGTCTTCTAGTGTCGGGAACCTGAAGCTTTTGCTCATCTCTCGGCACACAGAAATCTCCTTGCTGTCTAGGAGACAGTACAAGAAGTCTTCTTCTCCATTGCCGTTAAATATCAATGCCCCTTTTGGATATTTCAGTCTCTGGGCATAATATTGAGCTTCTCGCTTTTCTTCTGCAGATAACCTTTTTCCCGAAGCATGTCGTACAATATAATCGAGAGCTTCGTAAGATGCTTCGGGAATAGGAATGGCAGTTTTTTCAGACAGAATTTGTTTTGCAGATTCTTTTTCCGCTTCTTCTTCTCCGATTTCCAAGGATTTCTCCTTGGCGCGCTCTGAACGCCCAGCTTCGGTCTCGGCATGACTTTGTGCAGCTTCGGCTTCAGTTTGTTTTGTTTCAATTCGCGGTTTTGAAGCTTCGGCTGTTCTTCCTAGAGTAGAGCTTGAAGTCTTTATTTTCTCCAGTACATCTAGTACGTTGACCATCCTTTTCCTCTTGGGGGTCGTTGTAAGATCCTTTTGCGCCTTCGGCACTGTCACCTCTGCCGAAGGGCTTATAACTTCTAATATTTTTGTTTTTTTGACCTCTGCCTCTTCAATATTAATGGCCTTTGGCTCATCTGATTTGGCTGGTGATGCCTTCGGCATTGCAACCGACTTTTCAGTTTTCTGCGTAACCGCAGATTCTTTGGCTTCAGTAGTCGAAGAGGTTTCACCGCCAAATTCAGGCACTATGGCCGGTTCAATGAAGCGCGGTCGGTGAGTAAGGACTTTCACCTTTTTCCTCTTTGGCGCGGGCTCGCTTGGAGCAGCTGAAGCATCATCCTTCCCGGGAATTGCACTTTTTCTTTTTTGCCCCCATGACGGGTAGCGGTAGTCAGGGTACATGAAACCAATAGCATCAAAAACTCTATTTAGCCTTTTCTTTTTTTTGGCTCCCGAAGGCCACAGATAAAGCATTATCCTCCGCTTTGGAGTACGGCCCGAGCAGATCATCACTTGTAGCTTCGATGCACTTCAGCCAGTCATCGTCTGGTTCGATAAATTGGTCTCCAAATCTGAAAGTATATTTCAATCGAACCAAATCACCTTCGTTAGTGTTGCTGATGGTTTCTTTTGGCATCTCCCAGTTGTCTAGCAGCGGCCATATCCTGTAGGCCACGTGCTCTTGGACTAAGTCCCTTGTCCCGATGAAAGAACAAACTATGCCAAAGGCCCTTCGGCATTTTTCAGCTGCTTCATCAATCTCCACCTTCGATTTCCAAAGGCCGAAGCGGGACCAGATGGGGCGCATTATGATCTCTTTGATATCTTCTCTCGCCTTTAAATCATTTTTCACATAGAACCATTCTTTCATCCAGTCTCCAGGCCATCTCTTCCGAAAAGTTGGCACTGGGCAGCTTGAGCCTGAGCGGGCAATGAAGCTGTAGCAACCAAAATTATTGTGATACCGCTCTTTACCCTAGGGTTTTGTCTCGTATAAAAGTTCGTGTATACTGCAGAAACTTTTTGCACTTGGTTCCAAACCTTGACTCCTCACAGCCCATACGAAGATTCACATTCTTATAATGGCTTCGGGAGTAATCTGGTGAAGAAAAATCTGGTATATCTTTAAGACTTCAACAACAAATCTGCTCAAGGGGAATCGAAGCCCAGCCTTGAAGAAGCTTCGATAGATCACGACTTCATTCTCTTCAGGAGTAGGAGCAGTTCTGTCTCCGTTGTCAGCCCTCACGATGGATAGGACTCGAAAATACCTTCCTCTCATGTTATCAAGATGGCTTTGCCTGATGGTTGATTTTTCGAAGACTGTGTGACTTGGTCGCCACGGCCGATCTTCGGAGTCTTCGCCCCCACTTTCCACATCATAACTATCGCTGTCATCGGTGTTTTCGGATAAGCCTTCTAGAATTTCTCTTGTAATCTTCTCTGTGTTGGTCTTTGCAATTGACTCGATGAATCCAGCGGTTTTTTTCCTTAAGAACCTTCTCCTCCTCGCTCAGCTTCGTTTCAGCAACAGCTTTCTTATCTTGAGACATCTTTTCTTCGGAAATGCTAAAAAAGTGCTCTCAAGGCCGAAGCTTAGAAAATTTAAAAAACCAAGCAAGTGTTGGTACGCAAGAGCTAAAAATTGAGCAAGCGAGAGCAGATGGCAAAAAAGTGTGCCAAATGAGCTCGTGATGTGCCCTTATTTATACGCCTCGTACGTTGAAAACAGGAGGGCCCCGCTTGTCATTGACTGTTGCTATTCTAGCAAAGGGAAGGTGTTTTTTTGGACCTTCGGCTTAGGGCCTTCGTCCATATCGCAATCTAAATTTGTCTTTCTAACAAATTAATATTGCGAGGGGCTACTGTTGGGGGCCTTCGGCTTCCGAGGGTCCTCAAAAATATGATTTAACAATGTTTCTGGAGTATAATACATGGACAGGTACCTTCAGACTTGGATCAAGACCACAGTGTGAAGAAGTACAAGGAATACGAAGGATGGTGCAGAGTCGAAGCTATGCGCAGGGGAGCTTCGGTATGATAGCAGAAAAGGAAACTGACTTAAAGATGAAAAGGCTATTTAGACCTCGATGGATTACTATAGAGTTATTAGCAAATGAAAAGGGCATGGGTGTATTTTACATGGGCTGCGTCTCGTGCCTATAAATAGATGAACATTGCTCCTGTACTATTCACGCTGACTTGGCATTTGCTTTCGCGTCACGCTTGTACTTTTACCTCCTTTCAAGCCGAAGGTACATTTGTAATTTGATATCATTTCTATTTTTCCATAATAATAAAATAGAAATGAGTTGATAATAATACATTATTGTTTATGTTGTCTTTTATATCTCATATGATTCCTTCTTCATTTTTGTATGTTATGCTGATGAAGGTATGTCCTTCATAACCTTCGTCCGAAGATCATTATATCCCAGGGGAAATAATGCTTCGAAGGACGGAGGACTTTAACGTTTAACATTTTCTGTGTTGCCTTGTTCTTAATTCATAGCACTTGAGAACAAGTCCCCAACAAGGGTCCTTCCCACTTCAGCTGAAGTTTGCCTACTGTGTCAGGGTTGGCTACTCACCGAAGCACCAAGTGTCCAAGCTTAATGTCTTTCAATCGAACTTTCTATCGCACCATTTTATTGTTTCGGCTTGATATTTGTTGATATTTTCCACAGCCTAAAGTCTGGTCCTGTCAGGGACCATAATTAGGGGTACCCTCAAGACGCCTAATTCTCAGCTGGTAACCCCCATCAGCATAAAGCTGCAGAGGCCTGATGGGTACGATTAAGTCAGGGATCAGTCCATACGAGCGACTCGATCACGCCTCGCCCGAGCCTAGCCTCGGGCAAGGGCAGCCGACTCTGAGGTGTTTCTGTCTCGCCCGAGGCCCCCTTTTTTACGGCAGACGCGTCTCCGGCTCGCCCGAGGCCTTGCCTTCGTTAAGAAGCAAGCCTGACTAAATCGCCGCACCGACCGACCGAGTCACAGGGGCATTTAACGCAAAGGTAGCCTGGCACCCTTATCCTGACGCGCGCCCCCTGGCAGAGCCGAAGTGACCGCCGTCACTTCGCCGCTCCACTGACCGGTCTGACAGAAGGACAGCGCCGCCTGCGCCATCCCGACTGCAGTGCCACTTGACAGAGTGAGACTGACAGGCAGCCAGGCCTTGCCAAAGGCGCCATAGGAAGCTCCGCCCGACCCAGGGCTCGGACTCGGGCTAAAGCCCCGGAAGACGGCGAACTCCGCTCCGCCCGACCCAGGGCTCGGACTCGGGCTAAGGCCCCGGAAGACGGCGAACTCCGCTCCGCCCGACCCAGGGCTCGGACTCGGGCTAAGGCCCCAGAAGACGGCGAACTCCGCTCCGCCCGACCCAGGGCTCGGACTCGGGCTAAGGCCCCGGAAGACAACGAACTCCGCCTCGCCCGACCCCAGGGGTCGGACTCCGCCCTGGCCTCTGCCGAACGACCTCCGCCTCGCCCGACCCTGGAGCTCGGGCTCGGCCTCGGCCATGCAGGACAGACTCGACCTCGGCTTCGGAGGAGCCTCCACGTCGCCCGACCTAGGGCACAAGTCCGCCACGTCAACAGGAAGCGCCATCATCACCCTACCCCGAGCCGACTCGGGCCGCAGAGAACAGGACCGACGTCCCATCTGGCCAGCTCCGCCAGATAGGCAATGATGGCGCCCCGCTAGACCCATGACGACGGCGGCTCTCAGCTCCCTTACGGAAGCAGGGGGACGTCAGCAAGGGCCCAACCTCTCCGACAGCTGTCCCTCCACCAGGCTCCGTTACTCCTCCGACAGCCACGACACCACACCAGCTGGGTGCCAAGATCTCTCCGGCTGCCACCTTGGCATGTACTTAGGGCACTAGCTCTCCCCCGCTAGACACGTAGCACTCTGCTACACCCCCATTGTACACCTGGATCCTCTCCTTACGCCTATAAAAGGAAGGACCAGGGCCTTCTTAGAGAAGGTTGGCCCCCGCGGGAACGAGGGCAGGGGCAGGCGCTCTCTTGGGGCCGCTCGCTCCCCTCACCCGCGTGGACGCTTGTAACCCCCTACCGCAAGCGCACCCGACCTGGGCGCGGGACGAACACGAAGGCCGCGGGAATCTCCACCTCCCTCACGACTCGGCTCCGGCCACCTCGCTCTCTTCCCCCCTTCGCGCTCGCCCACGCGCTCGACCCATCTGGGCTGGGGCACGCGGCACACTCACTCGTCGGCTTAGGGACCCCCCGGTCTCGAAACGCCGACAGTTGGCGCGCCAGGTAGGGGCCTGCTGCGTGTTGACGAGCAGTTTCCCGTCAAGCTCCAGATGGGCAGTCTCCAACGACCTCTCCAACCCGGGACGGTGCTCCGTTTCGGGAGCCTCGAGTTCATGTCTTTCGACGGCAGCTACGACATGATACTCCTTCCACCGCCGCACGACGACGACAATGGTGGCCGACAGCCCGCCCGCCGGCGGCGGAATCGACGACGTCTTCCCCGCGTGGGGGAAGAACAACATTCGAGCTCGCCCCATCCTCTCCCTCGCCATCGGAGGAGGAGGCGGGGCAACTAGGGCCGAGCGGGAGGCTGCGCTCCGTCGGCTGTCGAGCGAGTCGACATCCCCAGCGCCCCAACGGAGGACGAGTCGGGCGTCACCCTCGCGTTTGAGGCGAAGGCGAGCGCCGTCCCCCCGCAACACGCCAACCCCGAGGAGGTGGACGACGCCAGCACGCTCACGGAGGGCCTGCAGGACGTCGCCCTCGTACCCAAGACGACGGCGCGATCAGCCCCCGATGTGACTTCGTCGCTCCTCGTCGACCAAAAGGTACCGACCGATTCCCATCCTTCGTCATTTCGACTCGGCCTCAACCCGCCTAGCGACCTCGCTCTGACGGGCGCTCACGTTGAGGCGAGCGCAACCTCTCTTGGGTTTCGTGTGCGGTCGCCTTGGGACCGATTGACGGGCGTCTCGACCTACGGGCCCTCTGGGTCCGAGGAAGATGACGACCCCAGCATCTGCTGGGATTTCTCTAGATCTGGCAACCCCAGTGCCATGCGGGACTTCATGACCGCATGCAACTACTGCCTCTCCGACTGTTCCGACGACAGCCGCAGCCTTGACGACAAGGACTGCGGCCCGAGCCGCGAATGTTTCCACGTTGAGCTAGGGGATCCCTCCGGAGGCAACCGTCTCGGTATGCCGGAGGATGGTGATCTCCCTAGGCCAGCGCCTCGCGCCGACATCCCGCGGGAGCTAGCTGTGGTCCCCATTCCGGCGGGGGGTCACGACCCACAGCTTGAGCAAGTCCGCGGGGCGCAGGCCGGGCTCGACGAGGGGGCAGGAGCGCTCGAGTTGGTCCGCCGGGACGTCGGGCAGGTATGGATGGGCCAGCCCCCGGCCGGAGAAATACGTCACTTGCCCCAGGGTCTCCAGCACCGCATCGCCAACGATGCCAGGGACAGGCCGCTACCCGCATCCAGCGAGACCGGTCAGGACCTGGCAGCCGCAGCGATGCTCCTCCGCGCGATGCCGGAGTCATCAACCACCGAGGGTCGGCGAATCCAGGGAGAGCTCAAGCATCTCCTGGAAGGCGCTGCGGCCCGGTGGGCCGAGAGCTCTGCCACCCGAAGGCAGGGGTACCCCTCGGAACCTCGTGCCGCGACTTCCCGACTCATGCGGGAAGCCTCGGTCTACACCGGGCGCACGCGCAACACCGCGCCTGCGGCCCCGGGCCGCCTCGGCGACGAGCACCCTCATCGCGACCATCGGGCCCGCCTCGACGAAAGGGTGCGCCGAGGCTATCACCCCAGGCGTGGGGGACGCTACGACAGCGGGGAGGATCGGAGTCCCTCGCCCGAACCACCCGGTCCGCAGGTCTTCAGCCGGGCCATTCGGCGGGCGCCGTTTCCGACCCGATTCCGGCCCCCGACTACTATCACGAAGTACTCGGGGGAAACGAGACCGGAATTATGGCTCGCGGACTACCGCCTGGCCTGTCAACTGGGTGGAACGGACGACGATAACCTCATCATCCGCAACCTCCCCCTGTTCCTCTCCGACACTGCTCGCGCTTGGTTGGAGCACCTGCCTCCGGGGCAGATTTCCAACTGGGAGGATTTGGTCCAAGCTTTCACCGGCAACTTCCAGGGCACGTACGTGCGCCCCGGGAATTCCTGGGACCTCCGAAGCTGTCGGCAACAGCCGGAAGAGTCTCTTCGGGACTACATCCGACGGTTCTCGAAGCAGCGCACCGAGCTGCCCAACATCACCGACTCAGATGTCATCGGCTCGTTCCTTGCCGGCACCACTTGCCGTGACCTGGTGAGCAAGTTGGGTCGCAAGACCCCCACCAGGGCGAGCGAACTGATGGACATCGCCACCAAGTTCGCCTCTGGCCAGGAGGCGGTCGAGGCCATCTTCCGAAAGGACAAGCAGCCCTAGGGCCGCCCGTCGGAGGATGCCCCCGAGGCGTCTACTCCGCTCGGCGCCAAGAAGAAAGGCAGGAGGAAGTCGCAGGCGAAACGCGACGCCGCCGACGCAGACCTTGTCGCCGCTGCTGAGTACAAGAACCCTCGGAAGCCCCCCGGAGGTGCCAACCTCTTCGACAAGGCACTCAAGGAGACGTGCCCTTACCATCAGGGGCCCGTCAAGCACACCCTCGAGGAGTGCGTCATGCTTCGGCGCCACTTCCACAAGGCCGGGCCACCCGCAGAGGGTGGCAGGGCCCGCGACGACGACAAAAAGGAAGATCACCAAGCAGGAGAGTTCCCCGAGGTCCGCGACTGCTTCATGATCTACGGAGGGCATGCGGCGAATGCCTCGGCTCGGCATCGTAAGCAAGAGCGTCAGGAGGTCTGCTCGGTGAAGGTGGCGGCGCCAGTCTACCTAGACTGGTCCGACAAGCCCATCACCTTCGACCAAGATGACCACCCCGACCACGTGCCGAGCCCGGGGAAGTACCCGCTCGTCGTCGACCCCATCATCGGCGACATTAGGCTCACCAAGGTCCTGATGGATGGGGCAGCTGCCTCAATATCATCTACGCCGAGACCCTCAGGCTCCTGCGCGTCGATCTGTCCTCCGTCCGAGCAGGCGCTGCGCCTTTCCACGGGATCATTCCTGGGAAGCGCGTCCAGCCCCTCGGACGGCTCGACCTTCCTGTCTGCTTCGGAACACCCTCCAACTTCCGAAGGGAGACTTTGAAGTTCGAGGTGGTTGGGTTCCGAGGAACCTACCACGCGGTATTGGGGAGGCCATGCTACGCGAAGTTCATGGCCATCCCCAACTACACCTACCTGAAGCTCAAGATGCCGGGCCCCAACGGGGTCATCACCGTCGGCCCCACGTACAAACACGCGTTCGAATGCGATGTGGAGTGTGTGGAGTACGCCGAGGCCCTCGCCGAGTCCGAGGCCCTCATCGCCGACCTGGAAAACCTCTCCCGAGAGGTGCCGGACGTGAAGCGACACGCCGACAACTTCGAGCCAGCGGAGACGGTCAAGGCCGTCCCTCTCGACCCCAGTGGCGACACCTCCAAGTAGATCCGGATCGGTTCCGGGCTCGACCCCAAATAGGAAGCAGTGCTCGTCGACTTTCTCCGCGCAAACGCCGACGTCTTTGCGTGGAGTCCCTCGGACATGCCCGGCATACCGAGGGACGTCGCCGAGCACTCGCTGGATATTCGGGCCGGAGCCCGACCGGTCAGGCAGCCTCTGCGCCGATTCGACGAGGAAAGGCGCAGGGTGATAGGCGAGGAGATCCACAAGCTAATGGCAGCAGGGTTCATCAAAGAGGTATTCCATCCCGAATGGCTTGCCAACCCTGTGCTTGTGAGGAAGAAAGGGGGGAAATGGCGGATGTGTGTAGACTACACTGGTCTCAACAAAGCATGTCCGAAGGTTCCCTACCCTCTACCTCGCATCGATCAAATCGTGGATTCCACTGCGGGGTGCGAAACCCTGTCTTTCCTTGATGCCTACTCAGGGTATCATCAAATCAAGATGAAAGAGTCCGACCAGCTCGCGACTTCTTTCATCACGCCCTTCGGCATGTACTGCTATGTCACCATGCCGTTCGGTTTGAGGAACCCGGGGGCAACGTACCAGCGGTGCATGAACCATGTGTTCGGCGAACACATCGGTCGCACGGTCGAGGCCTACGTCGATGACATCGTAGTCAAGACGAGGAAAGCCTCCGACCTTCTCTCCGACCTTGAAGTGACATTCCGGTGTCTCAAGGCAAAGGGCGTCAAGCTCAATCCCGAGAAGTGTGTCTTCGGGGTGCCCCGAGGCATGCTCCTGGGATTCATCGTCTCCGAGCGGGGCATCGAAGCCAACCCGGAGAAGATCGCAGCCATCACCAGCATGGGACCCATCAAGGACTTAAAAGGCGTACAGAGGGTCATGGGATGTCTCGCGGCCTTGAGCCGTTTCATCTCGCGCCTCGGCGAAAGAGGCCTGCCTCTGTACCGTCTCTTAAGGAAGGCCGAGTGCTTCACTTGGACCCCCGAGGCCGAGGAAGCCCTCGGGAACCTGAAGGCGCTCCTCACCCAGGCGCCCGTCTTGGTACCCCCAGCTGATGGAGAAGCCCTCTTGGTCTACGTCGCCGCTACCACTCAGGTGGTTAGCGCCGCGATCGTGGTCGAAAGGCAAGAAGAGGGGCATGCATTGCCCGTTCAGAGGCCAGTTTACTTCGTCAGCGAGGTGCTGTCCGAAACCAAGGTCCGCTACCCACAAGTTCAGAAGCTACTGTATGCAGTAATCCTGACGAGGCGGAAGTTGCGACATTACTTCGAGTCTCATCCGGTAACTGTGGTGTCATCCTTCCCCCTGGGGGAGATCATCCAGTGCCGAGAGGCCTCGGGCAGGATCGCAAAGTGGGCGGTGGAAATCATGGGCGAGACAATCTCGTTCGCCCCTCGGAAGGCCATCAAGTCCCAGGTACTGGCGGACTTCGTAGCCGAATGGGTCGACACCCAGTTGCCGACGGCTCCGATCCAACCGGAGCTCTAGACCATGTTTTTCGATGGGTCGCTAATGAAGACGGGAGCCGGCGCGGGCCTGCTCTTCGTCTCGCCCCTCGGGAAACACCTGCGCTACGTGCTGCGCCTCCATTTCCCGGTGTCCAACAATGTGGCTGAGTACGAAGCTCTGATCAACGGATTGCGAATCGCCATCGAGCTAGGGGTCCGACGCCTCGACGCTCGCGGCGACTCGCAGCTCGTCATCGACCAGGTCATGAAGAACTCCCACTGCCGCGACCCGAAGATGGAGGCCTACTGTGATGAGGTTCGACGCCTGGAAGACAAGTTCTACGGGCTCGAGCTTAACCACATCGCCCGGCGCTACAACGAGACTGCGGACGAGCTGGCAAAGATAGCCTCGGGGCGAACGACGGTTCCCCCGGACGTCTTCTCCCGGGATCTGCATCAACCCTCCGTCAAGATCAGCGACACGCCCGAACCCGAGGCGACCTCGGCCCCGTCCGAGGTAACCTCGGCCCAGCCCGAGCCGTCCTCGGTTCAGCCCGAGGAACCCTCGGATCCCGAGGGCGAGGCGCTGCGCATCGAGGAGGAGCGGAGCGGGGTCACGCCTGATCAAGATTGGCAGGCCCCGTACCTGCAGTATCTCCGCCAAGGAGAGCTACCCCTCGACCAGGCCGAGGCACGACGGGTAGCGCGACGCGCCAAGTCGTTCGTCTTGCTGGGCGATGAGAAGGAGCTCTACCACCGCAGCCCCTCGGGCATCCTCCAGCGGTGCATCTCCATCGCCGGAGGTCAGGAACTCCTGCAAGAGATACACTCAGGGGCTTGCGGCCATCATGCAGCGCCTCGAGCCCTCGTCGGGAACGCTTTCCGGCAAGGCTTCTACTGGCCGACGGCAGTGGCTGACGCCACTAGAATTGTCCGCACCTGCGAAGGGTGTCAATTCTATGCGAAGCAGACCCACCTGCCCGCTCAGGCTCTGCAGACGATACCCATCACCTGGCCCTTCGCTGTGTGGGGTCTAGACCTCGTCGGCCCTCTGCAGAAGGCGCCCGGGGGCTACACGCACCTGCTGGTCGCCGTCGACAAATTCTCCAAGTGGATCGAGGTCCGACCCCTGAACAGCATCAGGTCCGAGCAGGCTGTGGCGTTCTTCACCAACATCATACATCGCTTTGGGGTCCCAAACTCCATCATCACCGACAACGGCACCCAGTTCACCGGCAAAAAAATTCTTGAATTTTTGCGAGGATCACAACATCCGGGTGGACTGGGCTGCCGTAGCTCATCCCATGTCGAATGGGCAAGTAGAGCGTGCCAATGGCATTATTCTACAAGGGCTCAAGCCTCGGATTTACAATGACCTCAACAAGTTCGGCAAGCGATGGATGAAGGAACTCCCCTCGGTGGTCTGGAGCCTGAGGACGACGCCGAGCCGAGCCACGGGTTTCACGCCGTTCTTCCTGGTCTACGGGGCCGAGGCCGTCTTACCCACGGACCTGGAATACGGCTCCCCGAGGACGAGAGCCTACGACGACCAAGGCAACCAAGCTAGCCGAGAAGACTCGCTGGACCAGCTGGAAGAGGCCCGGGACAGGGCCTTACTACACTCGGCGCGGTATCAGCAGTCCCTGCGACGCTACCACGCCCGAGGGGTCCGACCCCGAGACCTCCAGGTGGGTGACCTGGTGCTTCGGCTGCGGCAAGACGCCCGAGGGAGGCACAAGCTCACGCCCCCCTGAGAGGGGCCATTCGTCATCGCCAAAGTTCTGAAGCCCGGAACGTACAAGCTGGCCAACAGTCAGGGCGAGGTCTACGGCAACGCTTGGAACATCCAACAGCTACGTCGCTTCTACCCTTAAGATGTTTCCAAGTTGTTCATATACCTCGCACCCACGCAAAGTTTAGTCAACAAGGAAGGGTCGGCCTCGCCTCGGCAAAGCCCGACCCTCCCTCGGGGGCTAAAAGGGGGGGAACCCCCTCTGCGTCAAAATTTTCCTCGAAAAAAATCTCTTCTACCAGAATATCTTTCGTGCTTTTTGGCTACTTCGAAAGGTGGGTCCTGGAAACGACAGAGTACACGTAAGCAGCCAAGGCTGACCGAGCCGAGGGACTCCTACGCCTCCGGGATACGGATACCTCACTCATCACCTTCTGCGATAAGTAACTCGTGTTCGGATAAAGTGGCTCCGCAGATCGAACAAGTCTTTATGTTCGGAAGCCCTTCTGCCGAAGCGATCCTTCGAGCCTTCTCGACCGGGTCGGCGATAGGGCCTCATGGACGGGTGAAAGTACGCGTAAGCGGCAAGGCCGACCGAGCCGAGGGACTCCTACGCCTCTAGGATACGGATACCTCACTCATCACCTTCCGCGAGAAGCAACTCTCGCTCGCACAAACACCCCTGTTACCGACAAAAAGTCCAGATACTCGAAACAAGAGGAAAGGAGACGCAGCTTTACAACGCAGCGAGGGTGTGTGTTCTGGCCTCGACGGCCGCACAAGGCACACGCTACAAGACAACCTGATCCTGCAGGCTCGGGTCTTGACGCTGGAAGGGGGCAGCAACACCCTCGGCATCGACGGCACCTTCGGCGAGGCCCGACCTAGCCTCGGACGGCGACGCGGTCCGAGGGTCTCCGCTCTGAAGGACGACGTCATCACCACGCCTGGGCAATCGCTGTCAGGGACTTCTCCGGGAATCCGGCCCGAGCAGGCGGCTCAGCCGGCCACCTCCGGGGCCTCGGCCAACTATCTTCCAAGGGCGCCGGCCCGGTCCGAAGCCTCGGCTAATCAACTCCGACGTCGGTCCTGCCAACGGACAACCCGGCTAGGCTCCGGCCAACCAGGTTTCATTTTCGAGCCAACTCTGCCTCTGTTCATGCTGATATCGCTACCCCTGGCCTCGGCTCGACGAAGAGCGGCCGAGGGGTCCCTTTAACTAAGCTAGAGGAACCTCGGACAGCAAGGCCGACCGAGCCGAGGGACTCCTACGCCTCCGGGATACGGATACCTCACTCGTCACCTTGACACGGGATGACTCATGCTTGGTGAAGCGGTTCAGATAGTCAACAGACGAGTCTTAGTGCTCGGAAATGAGGAAAAAACACGGCTCCGTGCCGAAGTTACATACATGTTCAGGCCCCGAAAGCCGTAACGAACAAAAAATCCTGGCATTCGAAGTGCCATTACAAACGGAACTCCGGTTCCCCCCCGCAGGTACGAACAACCCCACTCGATAGGGGCGGGCCTGCGGGGCGGCGGAAGAACTCTCACCCCCCGAGGACGAGAGGCAGCCATTCAGGCCAGGAGACGGAGACCCAGGGCTACTGACGGAGTTGGCAATCTCATCGGTAGAGAAGCCACCTCCGTCCGCCGACGCCTCGGAACGCGCCGGCAGGTCTTCGCCCGTGCTGGGGCCGTCCGGGGCGTGGGCACTGCCCTCGTGGTGCGCGGCGCAATCGTCGTCCGGACGGAGGACGCGGCGTTGCGCCCTGACTGTGTGACGACGACCCGCCTCTTCCGGCATGGCTGGAGGAAGTCTCCGTGAAGCTGGAGGATGCCGTTCTCCCCCAGACGTCCGGGGAAGAAGAGGGCAACCGACCCACACGGAGGCAGCCCCCTGACTCGCCTCGTCCTCCATCTTGGCCTGGATGACGAAAATCCTTGAGGCTGAGGGAGGGGCAGAGGCCGCAGCCCGGCTCGCTTTCCCCCACCATCAAGCCGGAGGTCACCATCTTGGGCGACCGCCGGTGGAGGGGTGCAGCCGGGCTGCATGATGAAAATCCTTGAAGCCGAACGATGGCTGAAAGGTACCAACTCCCACGGAGTTGCGTTCCTCCAACGATGAGGCGAAAAGACGGCGGTTTCCCCCATCCGGGGGCTTGGAAGGTGGAAAGACACGGTGCATCAGGGAGGAAGAAGACATGGTCGCCTTACGGAAGGGGTCGCCCTCCTTTTAAAGGCGACTCTCCCTGCTTGCGCCCCCAACCGTCACGAGCTGAGTCTTCTCCAACACGCCTCCAAAGCACTCCCCTGCGGCACGGGGGCTGGGTCCCGCATGTCATGCGGACCGGCTCCAAGCAGAAGAAGCCAAACCGCCGCGCACGGCGCACGCGACCGCCCGGCGGTTACAAGTGACCCTCCACTTTTGCCCAGACCAACGGGCGAAAGGGGCGGGCAGCCATGCAGGCGGCATGCAATCGCGCCAAGTGGACGCGCCTCTCCGACTCCCGACACGCCAGCACGGAGGCCCGGGCCCACGCGTCGCGCGACCGGCGCGCCGGATGCTGCCTGCAAGCAACTGTACCACTTGCGCCACCACCGCACCTCCTCGATTGCGGAACCGATACCGCGACCCGAGGCGACCCAGCGCGCGACCCAGCAGCGCCAGCCTGACGCAGCGGTCAAACGCGGTCAAAAGTGGGCCGGCAGTAATGACGGTGGCAGGAACGCGGGAGCAGCGGTCACGCCGTCAGCCAAGCTCACGTCCCATCCGGAGGCAGCGAGAGAACCCCCTCTCACGGCGTGAAGACAACGCGCCCGTGACCCGTTCCTCGAACGGCTCGCGCACGCGCAACGGCAGCCTCGCCAACTACTCGCCCCGTCGCATTAACTCCGCGGCTGGACAGGCGGCGCTTCTGGCAGGAGCAGCTGGCGACGCTTCGCCTTCGCCAAAACAACCGCGCCAAAAAAGGTACGCCGCGTCGTTCAATTTCGTATCCTTTTCCCTTTTTTCTCTTTCTCTATCTCTTGCAACAGGGACCGGGAAAGGGGATACCCCTAAAGGGATCCTTCCCCGTGAAGGGACTAGGCTCCGAGCCTCCTTACTGATCAGGGGTTCGAAGGCTGGCCCCCCCGAAGGGTTCAACAGCCGCCTCAGATCGCGTGGGCCCGACACCCACTACTGGTCAGGGGTTCGAAGGTCGGCCCCCCGAAGGGTTCCACGGCCGCCTCAGGCTACTCGGGCTCCGCGCCCATTACTGATCAGGGGTTCGAAGGCTGGCCCCCCGAAGGGTTCACAGTCGCCTCAGACACCGAGCGAGGGATGACCAGGGGTACGTTCGATACATAACCAAGGCTCGGGCTGCGCTCCCGAGGTACCCTAGGACATTTCCAAGACCAGCGGGAACGATCCTGTAACGGAATCCCATCGGAGGGAGGCATCGAGCCCTCGGACCCCGTCGCCAGGGGACCGGGTCCGGCAGATCACCCGCAGGTACTTTTGGGCGTGCCTCCGGGCCCCTAGCCGACCCCCAACGAACGGGGCACGGACGTCCACTCGGATTACCCGCTTGCAGCTCACCGGAGACACCATGTTCGGTGCCCATCGAGGGTAACATGGCGCTCTCCCCCCCTCCTCCTTGCGGAAAGGCGACGTAGGGGCGTATGTAAAAAAGCCGAGTCTGTCCCTGATCGCCCTGTCGCCCTGTGCGGAGGCTCGGGGGCTGCTCTCGCAAACCCGGCTCCGGCTAAACCGTTGACAGCGTCAACATACCAGCCCGAGAACTTGGGCCCCGACAGTGCACCCGGGCTACGGCCAGTTCGCATGAGGGAACCGCCAGACCAGCCGAAGCGTTACGCAAGGCATTAAGACCTCGAAGGAGTGAAACCACTCCTCCGAGGCCTCGGGGGCTACACCCGGCGGGTGCGCTCGCGCGCACCCACCGGAACAAAATGCAACCGAGAAAGGCTGGTCCCCTTGCAAAAAAGTGCGACGAAAGCCTCCAAGCGAGTGCTAACACTCCCTTTGAGGCTCGGGGGCTACTGTCGGGGACCATAATTAGGGGTACCCTCAAGACGCCTAATTCTCAGCTGGTAACCCCCATCAGCATAAAGCTGCAGAGGCCTGATGGGTACGATTAAGTCAGGGATCAGTCCATACGAGCGACTCGATCACGCCTCGCCCGAGCCTAGCCTCGGGCAAGGGCAGCCGACTCTGAGGTGTTTCCGTCTCGCCCGAGGCCCCCTTTTTTACGGCAGACGCGTCTCCGGCTCGCCCGAGGCCTTGCCTTCGTTAAGAAGCAAATCTGACTAAATCGCCGCACCAACCGACCGAGTCACAGGGGCATTTAACGCAAAGGTAGCCTGGCACCCTTATCCTGACGCGCGCCCCCTGGCAGAGCTGAAGTGACCGCCGTCACTTCGCCGCTCCACTGACCGGTCTGACAGAAGGACAGCGCCGCCTGCGCCATCCCGACTGCAGTGCCACTTGACAGAGTGAGACTGACAGGCAGCCAGGCCTTGCCAAAGGCGCCATAGGAAGCTCCGCCCGACCCAGGGCTCGGACTCGGGCTAAAGCCCCGGAAGACGGCGAACTCCGCTCCGCCCGACCCAGGGCTCGGACTCGGGCTAAGGCCCCGGAAGACGGCGAACTCCGCTCCACCCGACCCAGGGCTCGGACTCGGGCTAAAGCCCCGGAAGATGGCGAACTCCGCTCCGCCTGACCCAGGGCTCGGACTCGGGCTAAGGCCCCGGAAAACGGCGAACCCCGCTCCGCCCGACCCAGGGCTCGGACTCGGGCTAAGGCCCCGGAAGACAACGAACTCCGCCTCGCCCGACCCCAGGGGTCGGACTCCGCCCTGGCCTCTGCCGAACGACCTCCGCCTCGCCCGACCCTGGAGCTCGGGCTCGGCATCGGCCATGCAGGACAGACTCGACCTCGGCTTCGGAGGAGCCTCCACGTCGCCCGACCTAGGGCACAAGTCCGCCACGTCAACAGGAAGCGCCATCATCACCCTACCCCGAGCCGACTCGGGCCGCAGAGAACAGGACCGACGTCCCATCTGGCCAGCTCCGCCAGATAGGCAATGATGGCGCCCCACTAGACCCATGACGACGGCGGCTCTCAGCTCCCTTATGGAAGCAGGGGGACGTCAGCAAGGGCCCATCCTCTCCGATAGCTGTCCCTCCACCAGGCTCCGTTACTCCTCCGACAGCCACGACACCACACCAGCTGGGTGCCAAGATCTCTCCGGCTGCCACCTTGGCATGTACTTAGGGCACTAGCTCTCCCCCGCTAGACACGTAGCACTCTGCTACACCCCCATTGTACACCTGGATCCTCTCCTTACGCCGATAAAAGGAAGGACCAGGGCCTTCTTAGAGAAGGTTGGCCCCCGCGGGAACGAGGGCAGGGGCAGGCGCTCTCTTGGGGCCGCTCGCTCCCCTCACCCGCGTGGACGCTTGTAACCCCCTACTGCAAGCGCACCCGACCTGGGCGCGGGACGAACACGAAGGCCGCGGGAATCTCCACCTCCCTCACGACTCGGCTCCGGCCACCTCGCTCTCTTCCCCCTTCGCGCTCGCCCACGCGCTCGACCCATCTGGGCTGGGGCACGCGGCACACTCACTCGTCGGCTTAGGGACCCCCCGGTCTCGAAACGCCGACAGGTCCCTTCTATAGTATCTTTTATCACAGAATAATTAGCTTCGTCTTCAGCCGAAGCTACTGTTCTTATTGACCCCACTTTAGCCTCTTCGGGGGTTATGGCTTCGTCACCGAACAATAACTTAAATGGTGTGAAACCTGTTGATCTTGATACAGTTGTATTGTGGCTCCACACCACTTTAACTAACTCATCTGGCCACTTTCCTCTAGGCTGATTGAAGATTAACTTCATTATTCCTGTCATTATAATACCATTTGCCCTTTCAACTAGTCTGTTTGATTCCGGGTGCCTGACTAATGCAAAATGTATTTTTGTGCCGATTTGATTGCAGAAATCTTTGAAAGTTTTAGCATCGAACTGCGTTCCATTGTCCACAGTTATAGCCTTCGGCACACCGAAGCGACAAACTATATTCTGCCAGAAGAAATTTTGGACTGTGGCCGAAGTTATTGTAGCCAAAGGCTTCGTTTCAATCCATTTAGAAAAATATTCTACCGCCACCACAACATATCTCAAGTTGCCCTATGCTGGTGGAAGTGGGCCTAGTAAATCTAGGCCCCACCTTTGCAACGGCCAGGTTGGTTGTATAAGCTGAGTCAATGACGAAGGTTGTTTCTGATCTCTTGCACATTTTTGGCAATTTTCACACTTTTGAACCAAATCTGCTGCGTCCGAAGCTGCCTTCGGCCAATAGAATCCTTGTCGAAAAACCTTTCCCAGAAGAGGTTTGGACCCAATATGAGATCCACACAATCCTGCATGTATCTCCTTCATCAGTTCTATTCCTTCAGTTCTGGACAAACACTTGAGAAGTGGGGAACAAACTCCATGTTTATATAATTCCCCTTCTATTATGACATATGGTCTTGTCCTTGCTTCCATTCTTTTGTTATAAACCTCATCATCTGAGAGATGATTCCCTTGGAGGAAAGATATAATCTCGGTCCTCCAATCTTCACTAGGGACAGGAGATATTGTGAGCACTGCTCTTTCAAGGAGTTCTACCGAAGGTGCTCTTATTGTCTCAAAAAAACACTTCCAAAGGTAAGGGAAGCCCCTGTGCTGCTGACTTAGCCAGCAGATCAGCATGCTCATTTTCCCCTCTTGGAATATTCTTAACAGAAAATCCTTCGAAAGAAGCTTCAAGCCTTCGAACTGTATCCAGGTATCTCTCAAGCTTCGGATCTCTTGCCTTGCAACTCTTATCAACATGTCCAGAAATAACTTGAGAGTCAGTTTTGAGGACTGCCCTTCTTATTCCCATTGCCTTTAACTTTCGAAGTCCCAAAAGTAATGCTTCGTATTAAGCAATATTATTTGTACAGTTGAAATCAAGCCTTGCTGCATAGCATATTCTGACTTTGGAAGGTGCAACTAAGACAGCAGCCGCACCTGCACCGAAGGTTCCCCAAGAACCATCGCAGAACGCTGTCCAGGCTTCGGCATCTTTATTTGCTTCTTCTTCCTGAGCCCCTGGTGTCCAATCAGCAATGAAGTCTGCTAGCGCTTGGGACTGAATTGAGGATCTATGGACATAGTCAATAGTGAATTCGTTAAGCTCCATAGCCCACTTTCCAATCCTTCCAGTGGCATCTCTGTTCCTCATAATATCCTTCAGAGGCTGTGATGAAGGAACAATTATGTGGTATGCTTGGAAATCGTGCCGAAGTTTCCTGGAGGCCATTAACACAGCATATAACACCTTCTCCAACTCAGTATAGTTTTTCTTTGATAAACTTAGAACTTCGAAGACAAAGTATATTGGGGCTTGCTTTTTAATTTGTCCTTCAAGCTTTTCCTATACCAGCGCCGCACTTATTGCAGAGTGCGAAGCTGCCACATACAATAGTAATAGAGCCCCTCGCGCAGGTGGAGTTAATGTTGTTAGATCAATCAAGTACTGCTTCAACTCTTCAAAGGCCTTCTGCTGAGCTAGGCCCCATTGAAAAACTTCGGCCGACTTTAGTATTTCAAAGAATGGCAAATTTCTTTCTGCTGATCTAGATATAAATCTATTCAATGATGTCAGTCTTCCTGTCAGCCGTTGGGCCCCCTTCTTTGTGCTTGGTGGTTCCATCCGAAGGATAGCTTCGATCTTGCTTGGATTAGCTTCAATCCCCTTCGTTGAAACTAGGTAGCCATGGAACTTACCCTTCTTCACTCCAAAGACACATTTTTCTGGATTTAATTTCAGGCCAGCTTGCCTGAAGTTAGCAAATGTTTCTTGTAGATCAGTAATGTGATTTTCTTGCTTTGTGCTTTTTACTATGATGTCATCGACGTATGTTAGCACATTTCTGCCTATCTGAGAATGAAGGACCTTAGCTGTCATTCTGCTAAAGCTTCCTCCAGCATTCTTGAGCCCCTTAGGCATCCGAAGATAGCAATAGGTGCCACTAGGAGTTATGAAGCTAGTCTTTGGCTCATCCTCCTTCTTCATCCATATTTGATAATATCCTGAGTAGCAGTCCAACAGACTCATAAGCTCTGAAGAAGCTGCTGCATCTACAAGAGAGTCTATTCTTGGTAATGGAAATTCGTCCTTTGGACAGGCCTTGTTAAGATCTGTGAAATCAATACACATTCTCCATTTGTCGTTGGACTTCTTCACCATGACAGTATTGGCTAGCCACTCTGGATATTTTACTTCTCTAATGACTGCAGCACCGAGGAGTCTTTTTACTTCATTTCGAGCACCTTCGGCTTTATCATCAAACATTTTCTGAAGTTTTTGCTTTCTTGGCCTGAAGGATGGGTCGACATTGAGTGAATGTTCAATGACGTCTCTGTTGACACCACACAGATCATTGGCTGACCAAGCAAAGACATCTTTGTTGTTGAATAAAAACCTTATCAAAGTTTTCTCCTGCTCTTTAGATAGTTGAGACCCTAGCAGTACCTTCTGCTCTGCTATGTCTTCACATAGAAGCATGGGTTTCGGCTGATCAGCCGAAGCATCCTTCTCTCTTCTGTACTTGTACTGCTCACAAGCTTCGACTTCATCTATATTGTGGATTGCTTTTGAATCTTTCCAATTGCCTTCGGCTTTTCTGGCAGCCTCTTGACTTCCATGAATAGCAATGGGCCCTTGTTCCGAAGGTATCTTCATGCATAGGTATGCTGGGTGAAGTATTGCTTCGAAAGCATTGAGTGTCCCACAACCAACGATTGCATTGTAGGGGTACTCCATGTCAACAATGTCAAAAACAACCTGTTCAGTCCTTGTATTGTGAACAAAGACGAAGGTAACTGGCATTGTGATTTTGCCAAGTGCTACGATCTGCCTTCCTCTAAAGCCACATAGGGGATGTGTAGCATCATCAATCTTATCTTCTGGCTCTTGCATTTGTCTGAAGGCCTTAGCAAATATGATATCCGCAGCACTGCTTGTATCAACCAGAACATTGTGGACAAGAAAACCCTTGATGACACAAGATATGACCATAGCATCATTGTGAGGATAGTCCTTGAGCTGAAGGTCCTCCTGAGAGAAGGTGATTGGGATGTGAGACCATTTTGACTTGATGAAGGGTCCCTGCACCCCAACATGCTGCACCCTTCTCTGTGCTTCCTTCTTCTGCTTCTTGTTAGCCGGTTCTGAACTTGAACCGCCTGTTATCGGGAGCACAAGCTTCGTAGCCGAAGGTGCTCCAGCTTGGTTGTTGAACGAAGCCATCAGCTCAACAGTGGAAGTGAGTTCACCGGAGGTGGGCGCCAATGTTGGGGACTTGTTCTCAAATGCTATGAATTAAGAACAAGGCAACATACAAGAAAAATGTTGAATGTTAATGTCCTTTGTCCTTCAAAGCATTATTTCCCTTTGGGTATAATGATCTTTGGACGAAGGTTATGAAGGACATACCTTCATAAACACGACAAGTGTAATTATACAATGAAGGTCAAGAAACATAAGACAATATAAATAATTACATAATATCAAAATATGAATGTTTCTTGTCAAATAATCATGAATACATAAAAGTCAAATTAAATTACATTTATACCTTGAGCTCGATTGAATACGAAGATTCAAATGCGATGCCAAAAAGCGTGAACAGTACTGGGGTACTGTTCACCTATTTATAGGCACAGGGCGCAGCCTGTGTGAATTTACATTCATGTCCTCTACAAATGATTACAATTATTACACAGTTTATCATGGGCCAATTGGTCATTTCATCTTTAAGTCGGTGCATTTTGAAATACACTACGAAGCTTCGTGAATGGTAGCTTCGGCATTGTTCTTGTTCTAACCTTCCAAAGGTGCTTCATCTGACAGGACCTTCGGCGACGAAGCAGACCCCCAACATAAGTCTATCTCAGTAAATTACTTACCTAAATAAACTTATTCCAGGGATGGAGTTATACATAAGATGGGATTAGGTCTATAAAGTTAAGCATTTGGATATTCATTATGGTTTTATTTTTATTTTATTCCTAATGAAATTCCCATAGCCTTATTCCAACCTAGAGACAAACAATAAATTTGAAACATGGAAATTGAAAGGGAAATAGGGTCAAACCTTTTCCTAAATGATTTTGGTGGCTGAATTGTCCAACACAAATAATTGGACTAACTAGTTTGCTCTAGATTATACATTCTACAGGTGCTAAACGTTCAACACAAACCAATAAAAAGAACAAGTTAGGCTTCAAAAGAAAGGAGCAAAAAGGAAACCGAAGTGTCCCCTGGTCTGGCGCACCGAACTGTCTGGTGTGCCACCGGACAGTGTCCAGTGCACCACCGGACAATGTCCGGTGCACCAGGGTGAATCAACTCAAACTCCTTAGCTTCGGGTCAGAGTGGGCATAAAACCCGAGCCCGAAGCTCGAAACCCGAAAAACCCGAGCCCGAACCCGTATAGCCCAATACCCGATACCCGAAACGTTTATGCGGGCAGTAAACCTTAAAACCCGATATTATTTTGGGCTTAATCGGGTAGTAACACCCGGTACCCGAAATACCCAAATACCCGAACTGTATAAAAATCACCACATGTGTCTATGTGGGCATACATACGGATACGACCCAGCCCAACTAGATTTAGAAAGTAGCAAATCCTAGTCTTAATCTCCACTCTCCAGTCTATCCAGTATCCATGGCGTCAGGAAGGAGTCGCTGGCTCACAGAGCTCACTGCCGCGGTGTCGCCTGGCCGTCTGGAGTATCCGGCATCCGGCTTCCGGCCATCAGCGATTCAACAGAGTAAGCGTGCAACTGTGGTGCCGTACTAGCTCTTGCTCTTCCGTCCCATGTGCCAGCACGTCGTGGTGCCATACTGCCAACCATCAGTCAACCAACCGGCTTCTGGTTCATCACCCAACCGTCTTCCGGATTGCAACAGCTAGCAGTTCATCACCCAACCGGCCAACCATCAGTCGTGCTTCCGGTTCCACTTTCCAGAGTTTGCTATTTCCTCAACTAATCAAGGTCAGTTGCATGGTAAAATATTTCCTACTTTGTTCATTTTACTTTGCCAAATATTTGATGTCACATTGATCTGCAACGAAATCGGGTAGAACGGGCTACCCGTACCCGAACCCGAATTTTTTGGGTACCCGAATTTTCGGGTTTTGCTTAAATTGGGTACATATTCGGGTATTGTTTCTGAAAACCCGAATTGTCAAAAGCCCAAACTACCCGACCCGAAAATTCGGGCTAACCCGAATGCCCAGCGTGAGCTTCGGGTTCCCTAGGCGCAGCTCCACTATAATTCACCGGACTGTCCGGTGCACCAGCGGAGCAATGACTATCTGCGTGCAACGGTCGACTCTGGCGGATGAACAGTAACACGGCAGAAGTCAGAGCAGAAGGTCAGAGGGGCACCAGACTGTTCGGTGCGGCACCGGACTGTCCGGTGTCGCATGAGGACAAAGCCTCCAACGGTCGACTAGCTCCAAGCCCTAACGACAGGGTGACGTGGCAGGGCACCGGACACTGTCCGGTGGTGCACCGGACTATCCGGTGTGCCCATCGCCAGCAGCCTTCTCCAACGGCTACAATTTGGTTGGTGGCTATAAATACCACCCCAACCAGCCACTTCAAGGTGTGGGAGCCCAAGCAACATTACAAGTCATATAGTTAACATATCCAAGCCCTCCCAACCACCTCTATTCATTGATCCATCCTATACACAAGATTTAGACCACTACAACCAACACAAGTGCCACAAAAGAGAGAGCAAGCAAAAGAAAGCTTCTCGTGTAAGTTTAGCAATAGTGCCTTGTGAGATTCATTGAGAGAAAGTGTGTGCTACATCTTGTGTTCATTTGTGCGTGGAGTTTTGACTCCCATTTAACTTCCTCCAAAGTTTTGGAGGCTTGTAAAGCTAGCAAGAGACACCTAAGTGTGTGGTGATCCTTGCGGGGTCTTAAGTGATCCTTGAGAAGAAGAAGAGCTCGCCGGTCTTGGTGATCGGTGGAGAGAGGGAAAGGGTTGAAAGAGACCCGTCCTTAGTGGAGTCCTCAATGGGGACTAGGCCTTCGAGGGCCGAACCTCGGTAAAACAAATCACCCGTGTCTCTTGTGTTTATTGTTTGTGATTTGTTTGTTCTCTCCCTTTCTAAGTTCTCTTGCGCTACTCTTTGCTAATATTATTTTGTGTTGCTTCAAGTTAAATTCTCATTTAGAGAAGCAACCCCTTGCAAGAAAGAACTTGTGTTTATCATCTTCTTATCTAAGCCCTCTTGCATTATTCTCCACTAACATTTCTAGTGTATTGCTATTGATTAAATTCCGCACTCTTTGAAAACAATAGTCGTTGCAAGCAAAGGACTTAGTTTTATACTCGAATAATTGTGAATCTTGTTCTAACCACTAATCAAGGGATCTAGTTGGGGTGTAAAGTTATAATTTTTAGGTTTCGCCTATCCACCCTCCCCTCTAGGCGACTTTCAATTGGTATCAGAGCTAGGCACTTCATATTGAGTCTAACAACTCGAAGTGATGGCTCATAGAAGATCCCAAAAGAACAAGAAGACACCTCCGAAGGAGAACAATGAGGTAACTCTTGAGATATTACTTTCTGATTGTTCTAATTATGATTCATGGTCTACTAGGGTGATAAATGCTTTTAGAACCGTAGATCCACAATTAGAACAAATCATAGACAAGAGTATCATATCCTCTAGTTATAATGAAAAAATTACTTCCAAGGAAGATCAAAGATGTATACGCTTAAACTACCTAGCTTATGACATCTTAAGTAATTCTCTTAGCAAAGAAGATTATCGTGCCTTCATAATGAATTATAATGAATCAATTCATGATGTGCATGATATTTAAAGGTAAATTTGATGAGTCCAAACATGATGGTTCATTTTGTGCTTCTACTTCCTCTAGTCCTTGTGAAACTAACCTTTTGAAGGAAGAAGAAGAAAATGAACGTTGGAGACCAAACGATGAGTCCACCTCTCCAAAAGGTTTGTCTTCCCATTTTAATTCCAACATATGTTGTATGGATAATGAAAATGATAGAGGAAGCACAAATGAGGATGATGAGGATGAAAGAAGGTTCATGCAACTCTACGCTCATCTAAGCCAAGAAGATAAGGCGGTCATGCTCAAACTTCTAAAAAGAATGAGAGAGCAAAGCGAAGCTCATCACATGCTGGAAGATATGCTCGCCATAAAAATGCAAAGCTTTGATGAGTTGACTAAAGAACATAAGGAGCTAAAGTGCTCTCACGTTGACTTGGTCCAAAGGTATGAATCTATTACAATTGAGCAAGATAACTCTTTATTTTGTATTGCTCAATTAGTAAATAGGAATGCCTTGCTTAAGGACCAAGTAGAAAAGCTAAAAGTTGAAAATCTAGCTTTTCAAGAAAAATATGATATGCTTCTATATTCTCATAAAAATCTTATGGATGATCATATCATATTAAACATTGCTCATGAGGTTGTGATAGAAAACTTAAAATCCCAACAACCTCACTCATGCACATGTATTCAAGTTGAAACTATATTACCATGTGCTAATGTTTGTTGTCCTTCGACAAGCAAATCTTCCTTTGAGCTAGAATTTGCAGGAACAAAAGATGATACACATCAAAAGCTCAAAGAAGAAAATGAGAGGCTAAAGATGAGCTTGACACAACTAAAAAGGAAGTGCATTACTCAACCTTCTCAAGATAACCGTGATCACATGGTGAAGAAGCTTGAGATGGGAACAACCGTGGCATGCACTAAATCCCTTGAAGAAAATGTCAAGGACTTGAGGATTGCCAAGAGGAAGGAACAAAAGAAGAAAATCAATACCTCTGCCAAAAGCCTCAACCGCGCCTCCATGCAAGGTAACATCCAAGGTAATGATCAAGCTACACTTCACACTAAGAGAAGTAAAAAGTGTAGTGAATGCTTTGAAAAGGGACACTCGATTAGGTCATGTCCCTATATTAAAAATAGCTTGATTATTAACAAGGATGATAAACTTTGTTTTAAATGCTCAAAGAAGGGACACTTAATTAAGTCTTGTCCCTATTTGAAATAAAAAGGCATAATGTTAGAAAAGAAAATATTAACTAACCATGTAGCAAGCAAGAAACAAGGAAAGAAGAAATCTTCAAGACTTGAAGATCGCCTTTGCTACTGTTGGGACCATGCTTCGTCGCCGAAGGTCCTGCAGGAAGAAACAGTTTCGGTTGAAGCTGTCTGTACGTAATGCCGAAGGGTGCCGTCCATGAAGCTTCGGAATTACAAACCGACTTAAAGATAGAATGACCTTTTAGTCCATAAGAGTTTGAGTCGATGTTGTAAACTTTTATGAGGGGTATGATTGTAATTGTTCACAGGCTGTGTCCTGTGCCTATAAATAGTGAACAGTATTCCTTTACTATTCAGGCATTCCTGTAATTGCAATCGCATCACCTGGAAATTATCATTTGTCAAGGCAGAGGTATAAATGTATTTAAATATTATGTTTAAACATTTAAGATTTATATAGCGTAATAAATGATGTCATTTATTTCCAATTTAACTATCTTTAATACTTTATGTCCTGCGTTATTCCGCATTACCTTCGAGAATTAAATTACGAAGGTGATACTTTCGTAACTTTGTTATTATAATCTTCGTCCGAAGTTCATTGAATCCTTGGGGAAATAATGTTTCATCGGACGAAGGACATCGATATTTAACATTTTATGTTGCCTTGTTCTTAATTCATAGTATTTGAGAGCAAGTCCCCAACATTGGCGCCCACCTCCGGTCAACTCACTTCCACTTTTTTGAGCTGATGGCTTCGTTCAACGATCAAGCTGGAGCTGCTTTGGCCCTGAAGCTGGTACTCCCGATAACAGGTGGTTCATGCTCAGAGCCAGCCAACAAAAAGCAGAAGGAAGCACGGAGAAGGGTACAGCATGTTGGGGTGCAAGGACCCTTCATCAAGTCAAGATGGTCTCACATTCCAATTACCTTCTCCCAAGAGGATCTTCAACTCAAGGATTACCCACATAATGATGCTATGGTTATCTCTTGTGTGATCAAAGGATTTCTGGTCCATAATGTTTTGGTTGACACAGGCAGCGCAGCTGATATCATATTTGCTAAAGCTTTCAGACAAATGCAAGAGCCCGAAGACAAGATCCATGATGCTACGCACACTCTTTGTGGCTTCGGAGGACGGCAAATTGTAGCACTTGGGAAGATTACCATGCCAGTAACCTTCGGATTTGTTAACAACACAAGGACTGAGCAAATTGTGTTTGATATTGTTGACATGGAGTATCCTTACAATGCTATCATTGGTCGCGGTACTCTCAATGCCTTCAGACCCAGAAAGCAGAGGCTTCGGAAGATGTCTGATGACAAAGCCGAAGGTGCTCGGAATGAAGTGAAAAGACTTCTCAGTGCCGGAGTTATTAGAGAGGTAAAATACCCAGAATGGTTGGCTAACACTGTTATGGTGAAGAAGGCCAATGGTAAATGGAGAATGTGTATTGATTTTACTGACCTCAATAAGGCTTGTCCGAAGGACGAGTTTCCATTGCCAAGGATAGATTCCTTAGTTGATGCAGCAGCTTCATCAGAGCTTATGAGTTTGCTGGATTGCTATTCAGGCTATCATCAAATCTGGATGACGAAGGAGGATGAACCGAAAACCAGCATCATAACCCCTAGTGGGACATATTGTTACCTTCGGATGCCTGAGGGGCTTAAAAATGCTGGAGGAAGTTTCAGCAGAATGACAGCGAAGGTTCTCCATTCTCAGATAGGCAGGAATGTACTAACTTATGTTGATGACATCATTGTAAAAAGCACGAAGCAAGATAACCACATTGCTGATTTACAGGAGACCTTCGCTAATTTTAGACAGGCTGGTTTAAAGCTGAATCCAAAAAATGTGTCTTCGGAGTAAAGAAGGGGAAATTTCTTGGTTGCCTAGTTTCAACAAAGGGAATTGAGGCTAATCCAAGTAAAATCGAAGCTATACTTCGAATGGAACCACCAAGTACAAAAAAGGGGGCTCAAAGATTGACGGGAAGGCTGGCATCTCTCAACAGATTCATATCCAGATCAGCAGAGAGAAACTTACCATTCTTCGAAGTGCTGAAGTCAGCCGAAGTCTTTCAATGGGGACCAATCCAGCAGAAAGCCTTTGAAGAGTTGAAGCAATATTTGATAGATCTAACAACATTAACTCCACCAACGCTAGGGGCTCCTTTGTTATTATATGTGGCAGCTTCGCACTCAGCGGTAAGTGCAGCACTTGTCCAGGAGAAGCTCGAAGGCCAAGTGAAGAGGCAGGCCCCAATATACTTCGTATCCGAGGTTCTTAGTTTATCGAAGAAAAATTATACAGAATTGGAGAAGGTACTGTATGCTGTTTTAATGGCCTCCAGGAAGCTTCGGCATTATTTTCAAGCTTACAACATAATTGTTCCTTCTTCGCAACCTCTGAAGGATATTATGAGAAACCGAGAAGCTACTGGAAGGATTGGAAAATGGGCTGCAGAGCTCAATGAATTTTGTATTGATTATGTTCATAGATCCTCGATTCAGTCCCAGGCGTTAGCAGACTTCATTGCTGACTGGACGCCAGGGGCTCAGGAGGAAGAAACAAATAAAGATGCCGAAGCATGGATAGTGTTTTGCGATGGGTCTTGGGAACCTTCGGAGCAGGAGCGGCTGCTGTGTTGGTTTCGCCTTCCAAAGTTAAAACTTGTTATGCGGCAAGACTTGATTTTAGTTGCACAAATAATATCGCTGAATATGAAGCTCTGCTCTTAGGTCTTTGGAAGTTAAAGGCAATGGGAATCAGAAGGGCCATTCTTAAAACCGATTCTCAAGTTATTTCTGGTCATGTTGACAAGAGCTATAAAGCAAGAGACCCGAAGCTTGAAAAGTATCTAGATACAGTCCGAAGGATTGAGGATTCCTTCGAAGGTTTCTCTGTCAAAAATATTCCTCGTGGAGAAAATGAATACGCTGATCTATTGGCCAAGTCAGCAGCCCAGGGGCTGCCTATACCTTCGGAAGTATTTTTCAAAACAATAAAAGCACCTTCGGTCGAGCTTCTTGAAAGAGCAATCCTTAATATATCCCCTGTTTATAGCGAGGATTGGAGAACTGAGATCGTCTCTTTCCTTCAGGGTAATTTTCTTTCAGACGACGAAGCTTATAACAGGAGAATAGAAGCAAGAGCTCGACCATATGTCCTAATAGAAGGGGAGTTATACAAGCATGGAGTCTGTTCCCCATTGCTCAAGTGTTTATCCAGATCCGAAGGTATAGAATTAATGAAGGAAATACATGCAGGCCTGTGTGGATCTCACATTGGATCTAGGCCCTTGCTCGGGAAAGTTTTTCGCCAAGGATTTTATTGGCCAAAGGCAGCTTCGGATGCAGCGGATATAGTCCAAAAGTGCGAAGGTTGTCAGAAATGTGCAAGAGATCAAAAACAACCTTCGTCTTTAACTCAATTAATACAACCCACTTGGCCGTTGCAGAGGTGGGGCCTTGATTTGCTAGGCCCATTACCACCAGCACAGGGGAACTTAAGATATGTGGTAGTGGCAGTGGAGTATTTTTCCAAATGGATTGAGGCAAAGCCCTTAGCCACAATAACTTCATTTACTATTCAAAAGTTTTTCTAGCAGAACATTGTTTGTCGCTTCGGAGTGCCGAAGGCCATTACTGTGGACAATGGGACACAGTTTGATTCTGAAGCCCTCAGAGAATTTTGTGATCAAATTGGCACGAAGATCCATTTTGCATCAGTTCGACACCCAGAGTCAAATGGACTTGTCGAAAGAGCTAATGGGATCATAATGACAGGAATAATGAAGTCAATCTTCAACCAGCCCAGGGGAAAATGGCCTGACAAGCTAATCAAAGTGGTATAGAGCCATAATACAACCATGTCAAGGTCAACAGGTTTTACGCCATTTAAACTATTGTTCGGTGACGAAGCAATAACCCCAGAAGAGGCCAAAGCAGGATCAATAAGGATAGTAGCTTCGGCAGAAGGCAAAGACGAAGCTGATTGCTCTGTAGAAAAAGATGCTATTGAAGGGATCAGACTTCAAGCTGTGAAAAACATCAATAAATATCAAGCTGAAACAATAAAATGGCGTGACAGAAAAGTCAAGCTGAAGAACATTGAACCAGGACACTTGGTACTTCGAAGAGTAGCCAACCCTAAGACAGCAGGCAAATTACAGCTGAAGTGGGAAGGCCCCTTTTTGGTTGTATCTTCGTCAAGACTCGGCTCCTACAGATTGAAGGATATGGACGGCAACGACATTCCTAGATCATGGAATGCGGATGAGCTTCGACGATATTATGTTTAGCTTGATGTAATTTTTTATATTCTTTTTCGTGGCACCCTTTTCCTTTCCAAAGGGGGAGAAAGGTTTTTAATGGGGCCACAACATGTAATTTTCCTTATTTCAATTTTAAGAGAGTGATATCCCCCAAAAAATGTAAATGTAAATGCAAAAGGAAAAAGAAAAGGAAACAGGGAGAAGCTCAAAAGTCGTTCCTAAGGGAATGCAGGGCTTACAGCGAAAAATAAGCGCTGATTTCGCTGAAAGTAAAAGGCGAAGAAGCTCCTAAGGGAAGCTTACAGCGAAAAATAAGCGCTGATTCCGCTGAAAGTAAAAGGCGAAGAAGCTCCTAAGGGAGGCTTACAGCGAAAAGTCAACGCTGAAGGGCTATGATTATGTATTTTGGTATTCATTTGCACAATACATCTCATCATGTCATTTGCATTCATAAACATGCATTTAGACATATATAGAATCATCATTATACCCCACAAAAACACAGATGCTTCGGCGATGAGGAAAAACTCAAAGGAAAATTTTTTATGCTTCGTTGTGTACGAAAAGAAGGGAAGGTGTTTTTCGCCTTCGGCTCAAAAGAGAAGTTTCGTCCACAGCAAAGCAGCTTGTACGCAGATAGCAGAAACAAAATATATTACAAGGTATGTACAAATTTACATAAGTTGTTCCATAACTATATTACAAAAGTTTCTCCAGAATTTTTGCAGGAAAGTATATTGTAAACAACTATCAAGCTTCAGGCTAGGCTTCGTCGAACTTCAACTTCGTCATTCTCCAGCTTCGTCATCCTGCGTATATCAAACAGCAAAATAAGAAAGGTGCAAATTTCAAGGGGAAGGTAAAACTAACAAAAATAAGTTTCTTACCGGCTTAAGATGACTTCGAGCCTCGTCACCCGCCATTTTTCGCCCGCCACTTACCCAGATCTGGGTCATGAATCTATTTCCAATGCTTCGGGCTAGGCTTGGGATATCTATCAGATCTTATGCTGACAAGCTGAAGTTTGGTCTGTTCACAATATTTCCATGCGTGCAGCCAGCCTTCAGAAAAGCGGTGGCTGTGCCTCGAGAAGCTACCAGGGCGCAGAAGTTGGCATGCCCACCAATAACTTCGTCGAGGGCATCAACCTCGCCTTCAATATATTCTAACGTGCTGGGCAGATTATCAGATGAAGGTGTAAATTTTGCAGAGCTGGCTCCGACAGAATGAAACACATCCTTCAGCCGTTGCACGCATCGGCTGCCGAAGCTTAGGCATTTCTCTTGAAGTTCTTTAAAGGATTTCTGCAAATTTGAATTTTTATCCACCTCAGTTTTCAGGCTTGCTTCGAGATATTTCTTTTCTTGCTCAAATTTTTCTGACTGTTGGAGCAATTCATTCTTTAAGCTGTTATTTTCAGTTTGGACTTCAGCCAAAGAACCCTCCATAGTTTGAATAACAAAATCTTTCTTTTCTAATGCACCTTCGTGCTCTTTGACCATCATTTCAAGATCTTGGATGATGAAATCCTTCTTTTTCAAATCAGCTTCGTAGTTTTCAACTTTTTCAGCCAAATTTTGGATGACGGCTTTGTTCTTCTCTTCTTCGAGATCTTGTTGCATTTTTAGAACCTTACTTAACAGTATGCTCTGTCGAAAAGATCTTCGTTAGAAAACGACCTAAAAGATAATAATAATAAAAAAATAACAAAAATATTTGTTACCTTGAAGTTAGCATAAAGCAAACTCCCGGCGATATGGTGCCGTTGGTAACGGCAGAGGTCCACTTCCAGCTTCGGCAAGCCAATGTTTTTGCAGAGAGTTCTAACAATTTTAGCTTCGCTGCGGTTTCGAAGGCACCTCAGTTTTCCTTCGTTAACCCCACCAAACAGTGTAGCCCCTGGCTTATATCCGCAAGCTATGGCACATCTTTTAAGCTCTGCTTTTTCAGCGTCTGTCAGCTCTTGCCCAAGTAAATCTTGAAATTCAAAATCTTCCCCCTCTAAAATGTCTTCAGCTTGTTTTTTCCCCTTTTCAGTGCCTGTGCTCGCCGCGGCCACAGCAGATTCTTCCTCAGTCATTTTTAAGAGTATGTTATCAATAACTTCAAGTGTCTCGTCCAGGTTCAGATCTTCTGTGGTCCCAGTTTCAACTCCGGCAGCTTCGGCTACGCCAGTTTCAGCTTCGAAGGTTTCCGCTCTGGTGGTTTTGGCTGTGGCGCCTTTAGCTTCGGCAGTTTCGGCAGTCTGGTCAATAGCAATTCTTGATGCTGATGTCGGTAACGGTGTCCCATGAATTACATCTGCTATTTGAATAATCCTTCGTTTTTTCGGCAGTGCAGGACCTTCTTCTGCCGAAGCTGCCTTGTCCTTCTGAAAAAACTTCGTCAGTTCCAACGCCAGCGGACTTAGCTTGACAGGCAAGGGTTCAGTCATTACCTTCATAATCTCTTCCACTTCAATAGCAGAAGGCGTTGCAGGAGTATCTTCTTCTTGAGCCAACGTTCTTGGTTCTGGAGATGCAGTTTTCCTCTTTCCTGCAGTGGCCACCTTTGGCTCAGGATTCAACTCTTCAGGGCTAAGTTTTTCAGAATCTCCCCTTTTCTTTCTGGTTACCTTGGCGACCTCTTCGTCAGCAGCGCTGGAAATTCTTTTTCGCTTTGGGCCTCCAGCATCTCCGCCCAGGCGATCATAATCAGCATATTCAAAACCTATGGCATCAAGCACCCTGTTCAGCCTTCGCTTCGGCCGAGTGCCGAAGGCTGCTGTCATCAACTGGTCCTCTTTTTTGGAGTAATTTCCAAGGATTTCATTACTCATTACTTTAATTGTATCAAGCCATTCTTGACAGGGTGCTTTAAAATATTTCTTAAACTTATAATAATAGGGCAGTCGGACAAGCTCCCCTTCTTTCTTTTCTCCTTTAAGCTTCGGCATAGTCCACTCCTTCATAGTCGGAAATACTCTGAAGGCCAGAAATTCCTGCACTAAATCTCTAGTGCCAATGTGTTCTGCAATAATTTCGAATTCAGCCAGTGCGGCCCAAGTTGGACCTTCAGTTGTCATTCTACAACGGGGTCTTGTTTCTCCGAAGATCAGTTCAAGAGGGCTCTGTACTAGCTTCTCTCTATCTTCGTTAACTTTAACATAAAACCATTCTGACTTCCAGCCTGCCGGCCATTTGCTCCGGTAGCTAATCACAGAAAATTTTGTGGTCTTCCGATAGGCAAAATTGTAACAACCAAAATTTTCGTGCAACTGATCCTTTCTGGCCTTAGTCTGGTAATGCAGCTCATGTACTCGACAGAAGCTGACGGCAAACGGCTCCACCGCCTGGCTTCGGAGAGCCCAGATATAAACGCTAAGCCTGACAATGGCGTTAGGGGTCAGTTGGTGAAAATAGATCCCAAACCTTTGCAGCACATCAGAAATCATTCTATTCAAAGGAAATCTCAACCCAGCCTTTAAAAAACTCTTGAAAATAACTATTTCATCCTTTTCTGGCTTCGGGGTAGTCTCCTCTCCCCCGAAGCGAAGTAGCTTATTCTCATCTTCTCTGAAATAGCCCGACTTCACCATTTTGGAGAAATCTGCTTTGGAGATAGTCGACTTCCCGAAGTCCAAATGACTAGGCTTACTCGGTACTGCGATATGGTAATCATCGTCAGAATTAGCTTCCTCAATATCTCCTCGTTCTGCTTCGGCAGCAGCTTGTTCTGTTTTGGCAGCAGCCTGTTCTGTTTCGGCAGTAGGAATTCTTTCCGAAGTCACCAATCCGGATCGCTGCATTGCTTCGGAGATAGGAACAGTCTCTGCACCTTCAACTTCGTCTCCCTCACGCTCAACTCTAGCAGTAGAGCGCAATCTGGCCATTCAATTTTGAATTTCTTGAAAGATTTCTCGGGAACTAAATAACCTCTTCTCCCGAAGCTTTTCTTCTGACGAAGTAGTGTAACACCCGGTTTTAAAGAACAAAGCCGGGTGCATCTCATACATGCGCCAAGAAGACAACATATATAATAACAGAGTGTATAGAGATAAATGTCATTAACATCAGAGTATTTATTACATAGCGGAAGACTTATTACAAAATGAAATAATAAAGATAAAATAAACTAAGGATCGTCGGCGCCAATGTCGACTGGGAAACGCCACCTAGATCAGATCGAACTCCTCAGTGTTAGGCAGCTCCTCCTGAACCACCTGATCATCTCCTGTGGGGGGGTGTGAGACAGCAAGGGTGAGCTCACACATGATCATAGCTCAACAAGTTGTGGGGAACCAGTGGACACAAACTCACAAAGGTGTGAGTTCATGTGATGTGTAAGGCTTAATCAATGACAGGGGTTAAAGCTGAGCGTTGCTTTTAAGTAGTTGGTCAAAATTTTATTAGCAGTTACTAAGTGTAAGTAAATACCAAACCATAAGTAAAGTAATAGAACAAAATTAATAACAAACCCATGCAATGCAAATGACAAGATTGAATTTAAGTTCCATAATTTAAACATCAGAGAGTCCTGAGCTGCTCATGACCGTGAGCTCGGCTAGTATACCAGTTTTACACTCTGCAGAGGTTGTACCCTTTACCCACAAGTCATGTTACCCATCTGCCAAGGGGTCATGAATCCCATATACCTCTACCTAGGAAGCACGGCAGGGCAACACTACGAGGCCTTTACAAAGTTCCACTAGCTTCCGAAAACCCGCTACAGTTTATAGGAAGATCCAGTAAAGGGTTCCTGGCTGACTGCCATCGCAGCAAAATCAACCAGGGACCTCCCCGCACTGACCTCTCCCCTACTGCCCTTGCCCCTTTCGGGTAAGGTAGTCTTCCACTAGCTTTCCTAATTAGTCAGCCAAGGGGTCCCATTCCTCCCTTGTGGTGGCACGTGGTTCTCAAGTTAAGCTCTATGTTCCAATTAACATTAATGATATCAACATGAACATAAACAGAATAACAACAAGAATTGGAACATAGAGGTAATAAATGATTATCCCAAAACCATGTAAAGCAATAGCAAAAACTACCCAAGTGATTCAGGGGTTAAACAAGGTAATGAGATAAACAATCTAGGGTGACCTATTGGGTCCCATCAAAATTAACCTATGCATGAGTATGTGACATTAAAGAACATTATTGGGTAAAAAGTGGTCAAGGGCACAACTTGCCTTCAATGAGCTCCTGCTCAGCTACTTCAACCTGCTGCTCACCAGGCTCCTCCGCAACGGGCTCTTCTACTCGCCACAATACAAACAAGCACAGTGCATATAGAGAAATTAACATTACACCAAACATATAAACAAATTACACAGAGGTATTCTACATATTAAAATAAAAACTTAGGAACTGGAATCATAATTTTCTGAGTTATAGATTTTTAGTTATGCATTTTCAAAGGTTTTATGTGTTTTAAATAGGATTAAATGAGAAATAACTTTTCTTACTGTTTTTATGACATAACAGAGGCTCTAGGTGAAGGAGAACAATATTACAAAATTTTAGCAACTGGAATGAAGTGATTTGGACCAAAAATGGATTTTCTATGAATTATTGAAGTTCTAGCAATTATTTTCCTATTAAAAATCTATTTAATAAACATTTTCTCTGGTTTTCGTGTTGACTGGACTGGGCGTCAATTCCTGGAAAACCCAGGGGGCTCGGTGTAAGTCGCCCCAGACTCAGAAAACAGTGACAAAGGGACGGCGGGTTGATTCCTATGAAGTTCAGGGGCTCTTTAACAAAAATAACCCGCGAAGGGGTATCGGGCCACTCTGGCCGTCCGATCGGCCACCTACGTTCTAGATTAAATCATGGTATAAGCGAAGCGGTACACATTGCCGTCCACAGGATCACGATCCTACGGCACAGATTTAATTTTATCCAGAGCCACCCGATCCATCCGATCGGATATCAACGGCTGATGAGAAACCCACCAAAGCGTTACCCGCCTTCTAATCCGAGCCATACAACGAGAAATCGACGGCACGCAATCCTTCTCCTTCCTTCGGTCCTAACTCCGGCGGCATCGCCCAGTCACCACGGTGGCGCGCCCCCGGCGTGCGGCAATTGTGTCCATTACGCCCTAATTCGACCCTCGAAAGGGTCCTACTCTATGCTAGCGCCTATAGGAAACGGATGACCACACACATACCGGTGATCGAAGCCCCGAAGATGCAGGCCACACGACGAGGCGGATTTGCGGCGAATGCGAAGTCGGGCGAGCAATTCACGCCGAGCAGGAGCCTATCTTCACGGTCCGAGCACGCGTACGGTTTCCCCGTGGTCCGGCGAACACAACCGGCCACCCACGGGCCGCCCGGCGGCGATACAGGGCGGAGTCAACGGCGGCGGGTCACTTCCCCTCTGCGGACACGATTCTGGAGGTGGCGGCGGGTTTCTTGGCAGAGACGAGGTGCGGAGGACGGGCGATGGTCGACTGGGGTTTTAACTCATGGATGGTTTCGGTCAGCGGCGCTTTTCACGGGCCCGAGCGGCCTGCACGGTCACGCCGTGCCGAGAAGATCGGCGGCAGCTACGCCCGCCGCGGCGAAGGAATCGGAGGTGACAAGCGGGTCCCACCGGCCAGCGACACGGCGCCAGGGAGACTGAGGGAGCTGACGTGTGGGACCCGCGACGCAGCGAGTTCATCCCGCGCGCGCGAAGGGCGGCTGACGTGCGGGCCCCGCGTGTCGGCGCCGGTTGGTTAGCAGGGCCGCGCGACGCAGCTGGCCAAATGGGCCGAAATCAGGTGAACGGCCCACCAAGCCACTTTATCCTTTTCTTTTTATATTTCCTGTTTTCTGTTTTCTTTTCTTTTTATTTTTTTCAATTTCCCAATTTGAATTCCAAGTATGACTTTGAATTTGTACTCAAATTATAGATAAATTTTAATCATACCAGTATGGTTGAGTTTGGGTATTTATAAATTTTGTATTATATTTTATATTATTTCTTTCTTTCTTTCTCCTTTTTCCTATAATCCTCTTCTCATTGTCATTTTATTTCTATGTTGTCACCAAATGCACACACAAATAAAATATTCAGCATGATGCAATGATTTAGTAGCATGTCTTTTATTAATTGTTTTTGGACATGGTGTTCACATAGGATGATGCATAAAGATCAATCTTCACATAAGGGGAGAAATTGTTTTCTCTATTGATATTATTCCTAGCACTTACAAAGTAGGTGTTACAAATCCTACCCCCCTTAAAAATAATCTCGTCCTCGAGATTTAAGAAGATCTAGGGAAAAGGTGGGGAAAATCTATACGAAGCTCTTCTTCTCTTTCCCAAGTTGCTTCATCTTCACTGTGGTGACTCCATTGAACTTTGCACATCTTTATCACCTTATTCCTTGTAACTCGAGTCAATGTATCCAAAATCTTGATCGGGTACTCCGTGTAAGTCAAATCACCTTGAACACTGAGCTCTTCCATCGGTAACTGTTCCTCGGGGACACGGAGACACTTCTTTAGTTGAGACACGTGGAATACATTATGCACATCTGATAGACTAGCAGGTAACTCAAGTTGGTATGCCATCTCCCCAACTCTTCTAAAGATCAAGAATGGTCCAATATAGCGAGGGGACAATTTGCCCTTAATTTTAAATCTCCGCATTCCACGCAGTGGTGACACCTTGAGATACACATAATCTCCCTCTTCAAATTCCAGTGGTCTCCTTCTATTATCAACATAACTCTTCTGCCTGGTTTGAGCCACTCTCAAATTCTCTCGAATTATACGAACTTGTTCTTCTGCTTCTTGAATCAATCCAGGCCCAAAGAACTGTCTCTCTCTAGTCTGATCCCAATATAGAGGAGTCCTGCACTTCCTCCCATATAAAGCTTCAAAAGGTGACATCTTCAGACTGGCCTGATAACTATTATTATATGAGAACTCAGCACAAGGTAGATTCTTGTCCCAACTACTACAATGCTGAAGGGCACAAGCTCACAACATGTCCTCCAATACTTGATTAGTCCTTTCAGTTTGTACATTAGTCTGAGGTAGGCCGAACTATGATTCAACTTCGTATCCATATTCTCATGAAAACTTTTCCAAAATCTGGGGGTAAACTGTGATCCTCTATCCAAAATGATCTTCCTTGGTACATTGCGTAGAGACTTAATCCGAGACATGTATAACTTAGCCAATTGCGATCCCTTATAAGTAGTCTTAATCGGGATGAAATGAGCCACTTTGGTCGGTCTATCCACAATAACTCATATAGAACCATATCCTTTCGAGGTGCGAGGCAATCCAGTAATGAAGCCCATACCAATCTCTTCCCACTCCCACTCGGGTATCTTTAGTGGGTGTAATAGTCCAGCTAGTCTTTGGTGATCGGTCTTAACTCTTTGGCACACATCGCACCTAACCACATGTGCAGCCATATCTCTCTCCAGTCCATATCACCAGCACTTCTGCTTTAAATCTTGATACATCTTGGTACTACCAGGATGAATAGAATAATCCAAGTCATGGGCTTTCTTCAATATAGTCCCACGAAGGCTTTCAATCTCCGGAACACATACCCGATCCTTGAACCATATTGTGCCTTGCTCATCTTCCGTAAATTCTGGAACTCGATCTTCGGTAATCAGATCCTTAATCTCTTGTGTCTTAGCATCACCAATTTGTCCTTTGCGGATCTCTTGCTCCAAAGTAGTTTCCACATCAATAATAACTCCTTTAGTGTGAGTAACTATCCCCAGGTTAAGTCTCCTGAAATCCTCAATAATCTCATGAGGTAGCTGGGCAACAACAGCTAAATGAACATGCTCCTTTCGACTCAAGGCATCTGTAACCAAATTTGCCTTGCCCAGGTGATAGTGAATTTCCAAATCATAATCCTTAATAAGCTCCAACCAACGGCGTTGCCTAAGGTTGAGATCCTTTTGAGTGAATATATACTTCAAACTCTTATGATCCATATATACTTGGCACTTCTCATCCCACTTGAATTCTCTTTCCTTCTCCAGAAGTGAGGTCCTGCAAGTCCCAAGAAACTCCGAATCTCAGTGACTGTAGTGGGTACTCTCCACTCCATTATCTCCTTAACTTTAGCAGGATCCACTGAAATTCCTCCATTAGAAATGATATGACCAAGAAATGGCACCTCGCCAATCCAAAACTCGCACTTGCTGAACTTGGCATAGAGTTGATTATCTCGTAACTTCTGTAGCACCAACCCTAGATGTTCTTCATGGTCACTCTCATTCTTAGAATAGATAAGAATATCGTCGATGAACTCCACGACGAATCTGTCCAAATACTCCAAAAACATCTTGTTCATCAAATCCATAAAATAAGCTGGTGCGTTAGTTAATCCAAACGACATAACGATGAACTCATATAATCCATATCGAGTCGAGAAAGCCGTCTTAGGAATATCTGATGGTCCAATCTTCATCTGATGGTATCCCGATCGGAGGTCAATCTTCGAGAATACCCTGCTCCTCTCATCCCATTAAATAAATCCTTAATGCGGGGTAACAGAAACTTGTTCTTCACAGTGACATTACTAAGGAACCTTTAATCCACGCACATCCCTTGCAATCCATCTTTCTTCTTTACAAACAAAAATGGTACTCTCTAAGGTGAGGAACTCGGACGTAAGCAACTAGCCTCTTGTAATTCCGTTCACTGATTCTTCAGTCCCTTTTAGGTGTAATTACTCTCATGGGTTTTCTCATATTGTCCAACACATATGCCCAAACCAAAATCTCAGCATGACGCATAATTTTATTAGCAACTCATGGGGTCAAATAGACCTTTTTATTCCTCCTAAAATGGTATCATACCGAATACTAACTAAAGGAACATGTAGATCTTACAAATAGTAGTAATTTATATATATGTTTATGTAGCTTGGTGGAGCTGGTGGTGGTGGAGATGGTGGTTGCTCTTGTCGTTGTCTCTCCAACCGTGATTGCCTTATTTCTTGATGTATCTCCAGACGGGCCTGACGTATTTCCTCGCGTTCTTGTCTTATCTGGTTTTGCATTTCGGTCATCATGTCTGTCAATTGCTGTATTACCAGCCTTTGGGTTGCGATCACTTGCTCGGTTTCAACAGGTGGGGGATTTGGAGGATTCATTTCTGTTTGTTGTTGCGTGATAATCTTTCCTTTCCTGGTATTGACCATCTGAGTTAGATACATAAGGTAAGAAAGAGCAGTAGACAGGGCAGTAATTACAATCATGTTACTTTAGGGGACTTATTAGCTAAGTAGATTAGTGTGTCACCTACTAAAGCTAATACAGTACCTTATAGTGGTACATGCTAAAATGTCCATATATAATATCTCAATCAATCAAAGAAGCAAATCAGGCATTGATCATCAGAACAATCAACCAACATTTTTAATAGAGAAAATAGTTTTAATTTTGTCTTAGGCCTCCTATCTCTTAAAAAGATCATAGTGGTAGGATTCCAAGGTGTGAAAACCATCTTGTCTTAGAGTAGGAAAGATAAGATTAACCAGAGTAGAGTAGCAAAAGGTGAGACAAGATCAAGATGAGATGAGTATAGAATGAGTCAGAGTAAGGTAAGTAATGAAGGGTTTGTCCATTTCTATCTAGGTTTCGTCCTACAGTCAACATTTCCTCTGATACCACTTCTGTAACACCCGGTTTTAAAGAACAAAGCCGGGTGCATCTCATACATGCGCCAAGAAGACAACATATATAATAACAGAGTGTATAGAGATAAATGTCATTAACATCAGAGTATTTATTACATAGCGGAAGACTTATTACAAAATGAAATAATAAAGATAAAATAAACTAAGGATCGTCGGCGCCAATGTCGACTGGGAAACGCCACCTAGATCAGATCGAACTCCTCAGTGTTAGGCAGCTCCTCCTGAACCACCTGATCATCTCCTGTGGGGGGGGGTGTGAGACAGCAAGGGTGAGCTCACACATGATCATAGCTCAACAAGTTGTGGGGAACCAGTGGACACAAACTCACAAAGGTGTGAGTTCATGTGATGTGTAAGGCTTAATCAATGACAGGGGTTAAAGCTGAGCGTTGCTTTTAAGTAGTTGGTCAAAATTTTATTAGCAGTTACTAAGTGTAAGTAAATACCAAACCATAAGTAAAGTAATAGAACAAAATTAATAACAAACCCATGCAATGCAAATGACAAGATTGAATTTAAGTTCCATAATTTAAACATCAGAGAGTCCTGAGCTGCTCATGACCGTGAGCTCGGCTAGTATACCAGTTTTACACTCTGCAGAGGTTGTACCCTTTACCCACAAGTCATGTTACCCATCTGCCAAGGGGTCATGAATCCCATATACCTCTACCTAGGAAGCACGGCAGGGCAACACTACGAGGCCTTTACAAAGTTCCACTAGCTTCCAAAAACCCGCTACAGTTTATAGGAAGATCCAGTAAAGGGTTCCTGGCTGACCGCCATCGCAGCAAAATCAACCAGGGACCTCCCCGCACTGACCTCTCCCCTACTGCCCTTGCCCCTTTCGGGTAAGGTAGTCTTCCACTAGCTTTCCTAATTAGTCAGCCAAGGGGTCCCATTCCTCCCTTGTGGTGGCACGTGGTTCTCAAGTTAAGCTCTATGTTCCAATTAACATTAATGATATCAACATGAACATAAACAGAATAACAACAAGAATTGGAACATAGAGGTAATAAATGATTATCCCAAAACCATGTAAAGCAATAGCAAAAACTACCCAAGTGATTCAGGGGTTAAACAAGGTAATGAGATAAACAATCTAGGGTGACCTATTGGGTCCCATCAAAATTAACCTATGCATGAGTATGTGACATTAAAGAACATTATTGGGTAAAAAGTGGTCAAGGGCACAACTTGCCTTCAATGAGCTCCTGCTCAGCTACTTCAACCTGCTACTCACCAGGCTCCTCCGCAACGGGCTCTTCTACTCGCCACAATACAAACAAGCACAGTGCATATAGAGAAATTAACATTACACCAAACATATAAACAAATTACACAGAGGTATTCTACATATTAAAATAAAAACTTAGGAACTGGAATCATAATTTTCTGAGTTATAGATTTTTAGTTATGCATTTTCAAAGGTTTTATGTGTTTTAAATAGGATTAAATGAGAAATAACTTTTCTTACTGTTTTTATGACATAACAGAGCCTCTAGGTGAAGGAGAACAATATTACAAAATTTTAGCAACTGGAATGAAGTGATTTGGACCAAAAATGGATTTTCTATGAATTATTGAAGTTCTAGCAATTATTTTCCTATTAAAAATCTATTTAATAAACATTTTCTCTGGTTTTCGTGTTGACTGGACTGGGCGTCAATTCCTGGAAAACCCAGGGGGCTCGGTGTAAGTCGCCCCAGACTCAGAAAACAGTGACAAAGGGACGGCGGGTTGATTCCTATGAAGTTCAGGGGCTCTTTAACAAAAATAACCCGCGAAGGGGTATCGGGCCACTCTGGCCGTCCGATCGGCCACCTACGTTCTAGATTAAATCATGGTATAAGCGAAGCGGTACACATTGCCATCCACAGGATCACGATCCTACGGCACAGATTTAATTTTATCCAGAGCCACCCGATCCATCCGATCGGATATCAACGGCTGATGAGAAACCCACCAAAGCGTTACCCGCCTTCTAATCCGAGCCATACAACGAGAAATCGACGGCACGCAATCCTTCTCCTTCCTTCGGTCCTAACTCCGGCGGCATCGCCCAGTCACCACGGTGGCGCGCCCCCGGCGTGCGGCAATTGTGTCCATTACGCCCTAATTCGACCCTCGAAAGGGTCCTACTCTATGCTAGCGCCTATAGGAAACGGATGACCACACACATACCGGTGATCGAAGCCCCGAAGATGCAGGCCACACGACGAGGCGGATTTGCGGCGAATGCGAAGTCCGGCGAGCAATTCACGCCGAGCAGGAGCCTATCTTCACGGTCCGAGCACGCGTACGGTTTCCCCGTGGTCCGGCGAACACAACCGGCCACCCACGGGCCGCCCGGCGGCGATACAGGGCGGAGTCAACGGCGGCGGGTCACTTCCCCTCTGCGGACACGATTCTGGAGGTGGCGGCGGGTTTCTTGGCAGAGACGAGGTGCGGAGGACGGGCGATGGTCGACTGGGGTTTTAACTCATGGATGGTTTCGGTCAGCGGCGCTTTTCACGGGCCCGAGCGGCCTGCACGGTCACGCCGTGCCGAGAAGATCGGCGGCAGCTACGCCCGCCGCGGCGAAGGAATCGGAGGTGACAAGCGGGTCCCACCGGCCAGCGACACGGCGCCAGGGAGACTGAGGGAGCTGACGTGTGGGACCCGCGACGCAGCGAGTTCATCCCGCGCGCGCGAAGGGCGGCTGACGTGCGGGCCCCGCGTGTCGGCGCCGGTTGGTTAGTAGGGCCGCGCGACGCAGCTGGCCAAATGGGCCGAAATCAGGTGAACGGCCCACCAAGCCACTTTATCCTTTTCTTTTTATATTTCCTGTTTTCTGTTTTCTTTTCTTTTTATTTTTTTCAATTTCCCAATTTGAATTCCAAGTATGACTTTGAATTTGTACTCAAATTATAGATAAATTTTAATCATACCAGTATGGTTGAGTTTGGGTATTTATAAATTTTGTATTATATTTTATATTATTTCTTTCTTTCTTTCTCCTTTTTCCTATAATCCTCTTCTCATTGTCATTTTATTTCTATGTTGTCACCAAATGCACACACAAATAAAATATTCAGCATGATGCAATGATTTAGTAGCATGTCTTTTATTAATTGTTTTTGGACATGGTGTTCACATAGGATGATGCATAAAGATCAATCTTCACATAAGGGGAGAAATTGTTTTCTCTATTGATATTATTCCTAGCACTTACAAAGTAGGTGTTACAAGTAGACACCAAATTGGAGCTTCGTCTAAATCCGAGAGTCGAGCTTCGGCTATGGTTAAAATTTTTGGCAGCAAAATGGTGCAATAGCAATGAATGCTGTGGTAACTTCACACCTACCTGACTGTTTATATAGCGCTGCAGGTAAGAAGGTGAATCGTCAGGATTTTTACACCAGGCAAACAGCTGCTCGCACCCGCTGCGCGGTGGGCCACAAAGACCAAAATAGTGAACCTGCATGGTGGGACCGCTACGCGCTCGGAAACTGTATCGTTTCTCGACAACGAGCTCCGGGAAGGTGTTTTTCGGACCTTCGGCTTCCTGAAGCATAGGAGACTTTTTTCACGGATCTAGCTCGTTACGAAAAACGATCTAGCACCACGAAGGGGCTACTGTTGGGACCATGCTTCGTCGCCGAAGGTCCTGCAGGAAGAAACAGTTTCGGTTGAAGCTGTCTGTACGTAATGCCGAAGGGTGCCGTCCATGAAGCTTCGGAGTTACAAACCGACTTAAAGATAGAATGACATTTTAGTCCATAAGAGTTTGAGTCGATGTTGTAAACTTTTATGAGGGGTATGATTGTAATTGTTCACAGGCTGTGTCCTGTGCCTATAAATAGTGAACAGTATTCCTTTACTGTTCAGGCATTCCTGTAATTGCAATCGCATCACCTGGAAATTATCATTTGTCAAGGCAGAGGTATAAATGTATTTAAATATTATGTTTAAACATTTATGATTTATATAGCATAATAGATGTCATTTATTTCCAATTTAACTATCTTTAATACTTTATGTCCTGCGTTATTCCGCATTACCTTCGAGAATTAAATTACGAAGGTGATACTTTCGTAACTTTGTTATTATAATCTTCGTCCGAAGTTCATTGAATCCTTGGGGAAATAATATTTCATCGGACGAAGGACATCGATATTTAACATTTTATGTTGCCTTGTTCTTAATTCATAGTATTTGAGAGCAAGTCCCCAACAGCTACTTATGCCGAAAGAATGGACATCAATGCAAGGATTGTCCCATTGGTAACTATCCCACTTCTAGCTTGTCATTATTTCACATGTAACTAGGTAACCCAAAATTGCAACTTGTGCTAGAAAGGTAATGAGTATACCAAGTGCTAACACAAAGGACTTTTGGGTTCCTAGATCTTTGTTGACTAACCTTGATGGACCCATCAAGCGATGGGTACCAAAATATGCTTGACAAGCTTTGCAGGAGAAGGAGATGATATGAAGCTTTGGGGTGCTTGAGAGAGTCAATTCAATTATTATTAACTCAAGCTATCAATCTTCAATGATCTATATATTCAAGATTGACCCAAAGTTATTTTAAATTATTATGACTAAAACTCATATCATCTCGGGGAAGATATTGATGTTGTAGGAAATAAAGAATTATCCTGTGCAGAAAAATAAAGGCCTACAACATGGAGGAAAGCCAAAGGATGGTAACATTTATGCCTTTAAGTGCAAGTATCTTAAATTACCATTTCTTATGTGTCTTGTGTAGTCACATAGAAAAAGGGAAGCACTTCAAATGTTTTTAAATCATGTCACCATTCTTTGAAGAAATTCCTCTCATATGGTAGATTGCATTTTCATCATCTCCATACTATGGCAATCTACATGCTTTTAATTATTGTAAGTATCTTATGGCATGTTTTACATTAATTATCCTATTGTTGCCATGTTCTAGACATAGAGACATATTCCATGTTCTTAAAAGAATAAGGTGTCATATAAGGAATTCAAATCCTTAGAACACTTATAAAGAGAATATCTCTTTATGACTAGAATCGTGAGACTAATGCTTTTGTGCATTTAACCTAAGTAGTCTCACATAGAGAGAATAAGTTTCTCTATGGAAATACGTAATCTAACATGAAAAGAAAAATCGATCCAATGATTTATGATGTATTTTTACTTGCTTAAATTGGATATGATTCTTCTACATTCATCGCTCTCCATGTTATGAAGTTTCCATGTTTTAAGTAATCTATCTTTTCATTCCTTATCAAAAATGATTACAAAAAGGGAAACTAGTGCTTGTGTTACTAATGACATATCTCTTGAGCTTACTTATGGAAATCTACAAGAGAGTAAGTGCATGTTTAAAGCCACAAGCCTCAAGGGTTGCTCTTCACCCAAAGAAAGAAAGGTAAAAGCAAAGGTATGGGAACTCATCTTCTTAATCAAATATAGTTCCCATCAATGGTTATTTAATCTAAATTATCATATTCTACCTATGTGAAGAATAGATTCTTTATTGAACTTAAATTAGCTAAATGTACATTTAATCTCGTTCTCTTAAATGCACTAGTTCATTAGAATCTATTTCATACCTTTTGTTGTGGACTTGTTCTCAAATGCTATGAATTAAGAACAAGGCAACACAGAAAATGTTAAACGTTAAAGTCCTTCATCCTTCGAAGCATTATTTCCCTTAGGATATAATGATCTTCGGACGAAGGTTATGAAGGACATACCTTCAGCAGCATAACATATAATGATGAAGAAGGAATCATATGAAATATAAAATAACATAAATAATCATGTATTATTATCAACTCATTTCTATTTTATTATTATGGAAAATGGAAATGATATCAAATTACAAATGTACCTTCGGCTTGAAAGAAGGTAAAAGTACAAGCGTGACGCAGAAGCAAATGCCAAGTCAGCGTGAACAGTACAGAAGCACTGTTCATCTATTTATAGGCACGGGACACAGCCCATGTAGAATTACACCCATGCCCTTTACATATGCTAATGGCTCTATAGTAACCCATCGAGGTCTGAATAGCCTTTTCCTTTTTAAGTCGATTTCCTTTTCTGCTATTATGCCGAAGCTCTCCTGCACATAACTTTGGCTCTGCGCCTTCGTATTCTTTGTGCTTCTTCACACTGTGGTTTTGATCCGAGCCCGAAGGTGCCTGTTCATGTATTATACTCTAGAAACATTGTTAAATCTTGTTTTTGAGGAACTTCGGAAGTCGAAGGCCCCCAACAGTAGCCCCTCGCAATATTAATTTGCTGAAATAACAAATTCAAATTGCGATATGGACAAAGGCCTTAAGCCGAAGGTCCGAAAAAAACACCTTCCCTTTGCTAGAATAGCAACAGTGAATGACAAGTGGGGCCCTGCCACTTGCGATGTACTGGGCGTATAAATAAGAAGGCATCGCCAGCTCATTTGGCACGCTCTCTTGCTGTCGGCTCCTGTCTTCCTAATTTTTAGCTCTTTGCCCACCAATGCTTGCCTGGCTTTCTACATTTTTAAGCTTCGTCTTTGAGAGTACCTTCCTCGCGTTTTCGAAGATGTCTGAAGACAAGAAAACTGTCGCTGAGTCGAAGCTAAGCCTTTCTGAAGAGATGAATCTCGGCTTCCTTGAATCAATAGCAAAGACAAATACATAGAAGATTACTAGGGAGATTTTAGAGGGTTTGTCTGAAGACACTGGTGATAGCGACAGCTATGATGTGGAGAGTGGCGGTGAAGATTCCGAAGATCGACCTTGGCGACCAAGCCATGCAGTTTTTGGAAAATCAAGCATCAAACAAAGTCATCTTGTCAATATGAGGGGCAGATATTTTCAGGATTTATCTATTGTAAGGGCTGACGAATGGTAGAAAACTTGTCCGACTCCTGAGGAAAATGAAGTCGTGATATTCTGAAGCTTCCTTAAGGCTGGACTTCGGTTTCCCTTGAGCAGCTTCGTAGTAGAAGTTTTGAAGATATTTGAGATCTACCTTCATCAAATTACTCCTGATGCAATCATAAGGATGGGAATCTTCGTATGGGCCGCGAAGAGCCAAGGTTTGGAACCAAATGCAAAAAGTTTCTGCAATATGCATGAGTTATTGTATGAGACGAAACCATGGGGTAAGGAACAATATCACAACAATTTTGGCTGTTATAGCTTCGGTGCCCGTTCTGGGTGAAGCTATCCCATGCCAACTTTTCGGAAAAGATGGCCTGGGGACTAGATGAAGGAATGGTTCTACGTGAAAAACGACTTGAAAACACGAGAAGACATTAAAGGTATCATCATGCGCCCTATCTGGCAGCGCTTCGGCCTTCAGAAACCGAAGGTAGAAATTGACGAAGCAGCTGAAGAATGACGGAGAGCCTTCGGAGTAGTTTGCTCTTTCATCGGGACAAGGGACTTGATCCAGGAACACATTGCCTTCAAAGTATGGCCACTTGCAGATAATTGAGAAATGCCGAAAGAAACCGTCGGCGAACCTAACGAAGGTGGACTGGTTAGGTTAAAATTTACCTTCAAGTATGGAGATAAGTTCGTCGAGCCAGACGACGACTGGCTGAAAAGTATTGAGGCCGTAAGCGATGAGCTGCTTGGTCCATACTCGAAGGCAGAAGATACTGCACTATCCGCAGCCTTCGGAGGCCGAAAGAAGAAAAGGCTCAACCGAGTGTTTGATGCCATTGGGTTTGTGTATCCTGACTACCGTTACCCAACATGGGGTCAAAAAAGGAAAGATACGGCGTCTACAAAGGAAGCCGCCTCAGCTGCTCTCAGTGAGCCAGCGCCGAAGAGGAAAAAGATAAAAGTTCTTACACACCATCCACGCTATATTGAACCGGCCACAGTGCCCGAGTTTGTCGGTGAATCTTCTTCGACCCCCGAAGTCAAAGATGCGACTCCCCCGAAGAATATTGAAGAGCCGATCACGATGCCGGAGACAAAGAAAGTAGAAGAACCGACGGCTGAAGAAACAAGGACATCTGAGATTCTAAGTCCTTCAGCAAAAGTTGAAGTACCAAAGAGCCAAAAGGGTCCAGCATTGACCCCCAAAAGAAAAAGGATGGTTAATGTACTGGATGTACTAGAGACAATAAAGTCTTCAAGCACTACTCTGAAGGAAATTGCCAAAACTCCCGAAATACAAATCAAAGCCCTTGAGGCCGAAACTTCAAAGCGCCAAGCTGAAACTGAAGCAGGGCCTTCAGAGCCCGCCAAGGTAAAATTCTTGGAAACCAAAGAGACGGAAACAACAGAAAAACTCTTTGTTGAAGAAAGTGGCATTGCCGCCCCCGAAGTCTTTTCTAAAACTTCCGACTATATTTTACGACATGCTTCGGGGAAAGAATTGACTGATAAAGAAAGGCAGGAAGCTCAGTTCTATGCCCAAAGACTGAAGTATCCGAAGGGGGCGTTGATATTCAATGGCAGTGGAGAAGAAGATTTCTTGTATTGTCTCCCTGACAGCAAGGAAATTTCAGTCTGTCGGGAGATGAGCAGAAGCTTTGGATTCCCAACACTAGAAGACGGGCTTTCAGTGTTGTCAAAGAACGAGCTGGCTGACAGCTTAGCGTACAATAGTTTAAAGGTGAAAAAATGAAATCTCTGAATAATTTCTTGAAACCAAAGTTTTTCGTTTGCTTAAACTTATTAATAAACACATTTTTTTCCAGGGTCTTATACTTAGCAATGCCCTCAGGGCATAAAAAGACGTCGAAGACGAAGGGTATACCATAGCCTTGAGCAACCTTCGTTCCGAAGTAATTGAACTAAGGAACGAAGGTCTTGAAAAAGATAAAATATTGCACTCGTTATTGAATAAAATAAAAGAAGACGAAGCTGCTTTCAAAACTCAGGCCGAAGCTCAGAAACGCGAAATTGAAGATCTTCGGAAACAACTAGTCAGAGCTAAAGAAGAGTGCACACTTGAAGAAACAAAACGAGAAATTAGTGAACAATGGGCCAATCATTTAGAAAGAAACGTTGAAGAGCTTCGTGTATCCAGGAAAAAGTGTTATGAAAAATCTATAGAATGTGTTAAGAAAATAAGAACCAGCTTCGCCAGCGTCGGCGCATTCTCAAGTGAAGAAAACTTCATAAGGGGTGACCCCGAAGGCCCAATCAGATGGATCAGCCACGAAGCTGAAGCTTTTGAAGAAGTTTTGAGTAGCCGTGGAGACATATGTGCCTTTATAGGTGCTAGAGGGATCGCCACTATTTTGGAGAAGAAAGGCTGTGATCATGTAAAATTCTTGGCACAAACCGAAGCCGCCTTGTCTCCTGAAGATATAAAAGACCCCTCGGCCGAAGCGAGCCTGGTTGGTGGGAAATTTTTCACCGACATCTGGGACAACGGTGGCCGGGAGATGGCCCAAGAAATTATACGAAAGAGCGAGAAAGGTATTCATGATGCTAGAAAAGTAGCAGAGACCGCTGAAAAGAGTGCAGATGCCGAAGTACAAATAGGTACTGACTAGCAGTTTTTGGGTCTACTGTAATTTTTGATTTCGAACTTGTTTACGCTTTGTAACACAGCCATACTTTCTCGCCCCTCAGAGCCTGCCAGGCCATCGGCGGACCCCCACGCGAAGGGGGATGACGAAATTAGAAAAATGGCTGAAGCTATCATGGATAAAGTTGTTGATCAACTACTGAACGAAGCTGCAGAAGTTGTTCTAAGGGAAGATTAGATGTTGCAAAAACATTTGGAATGTGATATTTATTGTAATATTTTGTAACTTTGAATGTAATATATAAGCTATTTATGGTTCCATTCTTTACGATGCATGAAACTATACATACCGTTTTTTGAGCCTTCGGCGAAAAAACACCTTCCCTTCTTTTCATGCTTCGTAAGGAATATCTGTATTTCCATAAAAAACGTCCAATCTTCATAGAATCAATAACCGATAAATCTTTTCATTTCGGAGCTTTGATGAGGGTATGCTTCTTCAAAATTTACTTTTTTGTGCCTTGGCACTATTTCTTCGAAACAATCTCCAAATATCAATATCGATCCCCTTCTTGCGTCATTGATGTGATATGATGTATGATGTTATGCTATGCAAATGATGTAATGATGTGATGTTATGCAAAATGATCTTCGCCTTTTACTTCAGCGGGATCAGCGTTTATTTTTCGTTGTAAGCCTCCCTTAGGAGCTTCTTCGCCTTTTACTTTCAGCGGTATCAGCGTTTATTTTTCGTTGTAAGCCTCCCTTAGGAGCTTCTTCGCCTTTTACTTTCAGCGGTATCGGCGTTTATTTTTCGCTGTAGGCTCTGCATTCCCTTCGGAACGACTTTTGAGCAGAAAACTTACACTGCGCTCCCTTAGGAACGACTTTTTGTTATTTCGGAAATTCCCCTTGCAATCATAAATCTTATGCTTCGGCAATTCTGCTATTCTGTGGAGAAGGTATACTTTTATTGTGGCAAAAAACGAAACTATTACAAGAGGTTTGAAAAACGGCAAAAACACTTAGGCTTTCAATAATTGTTCCTTATTAAAAAAAGAAAATGATACTGAATGTAAAAACTACTGCTGAAGTAGGATATTTGTTAGTAAATATGCTTCGATTCTGGCACAGTACTATTGACTGTGCGAGCTTCGGACTCTTCTCTGAAGTCCCGTTGGAGGTGGGGATGTTGACTCCCTTCTAGCTGCTGGCCTTGTTGCATTGGCGGTGGAGGGGGAAGCTGTTGCCAGGATGCCTGAGGTTGGCTTGTCGAAGCGACAGAAGCTGCAGGGTGGTTGCCTACATACTCTGGAATGTATGGCGAATGGTACGAAGCAGTGTGCATGACTTGCTTCGTCTGGCTCTGTTGGGCCGCAGCTTCTGCTATCTCCTTTTGTTTCTAGATGGTAACATGGCACATCCTGGTGGTATGGCCCTTGTCCTCACCGCAGAATAGGCAATAGATCTTCCTGGGCTGATCCCCAAATCTCCCTCCGAAGCCCCTGGTGCCTCTACCCCTTGGAGCTAGAGGTCGAGGATAGCTCTGCTGCTGCCCCGAAGCCTGAGAGGAATATTGCGGCCTCTGCTGCTGACTTCCCTTGTCATCATTCTGAGTGGAATGAATCGATCTGACATGTCTGGGATGAAATCTCCCTCCGAAGCCCCTGGCTATTTCGGAGAACCTGTAAGCTTCCTCCCTTCTCTGTCGGAAATCATTGTCAGCGCGGATGTATTCATCCATCTTCTGAAGCAACTTCTCCAGAGTCTGAGGGGGCTTTCTGGCAAAGTATTGGGCTGAAGGTCCCGACCGAAGCCCCTTAATCATGGCTTCAATGACAATTTCATTGGGCACTGTTGGCGCTTGTGCCCTCAAGCGTAAGAATCTTCGGACATACGCCTGAAGATACTCTTCGTGATCTTGGGTGTACTGGAATAAAGCTTGAGCGGTAACTGGCTTCGTTTGGAACCCTTGGAAGCTGGTGATTAGCATATCCTTCAGCTTCTGCCATGATGTGATTGTTCCTGGCCGAAGGGAGGAGTACCAGGTTTGTGCAACATTTCTGACAGCCATGACGAAAGATTTTGCCATGACTGCAGTATTGCCACCATAGGAAGATATTGTTGCTTCGTAGCTCATCAAGAACTGCTTCGGGTCTGAATGGCCGTCATACATGGGGAGTTGAGGTGGCTTGTAAGACGGAGGCCAAGGTGTAGCCTGCAGTTCTGCTGATAGAGGGGAAGCATCATCAAAGGCAAAATTTCCATGATGGAAATTCCCATACCAGTCATCTTCGTTGAAGAAGCCCTCTTGATGAAGCTCTCTATACTGAGGCCTTCAGTTCTGCTCATCTTGAGTGAGATGGCGAACTTCTTCAGAGGCTTCGTCTATCTGTCTTTGCAGTTCAGCCAGCCTAGCCATCTTTTCCTTCTTCCTTTGCACCTGCTAGTGAAGCATCTCCATATTTTTGATCTCTTGGTCCAGGTCGTCCTCCTGAGGCGTTGGACTGATGGCCTTCCTTTTCTGGCTTCGGGCCTCCCGAAGAGAGAGAGTGTCCTGGTTGGGGTCTAGCGGCTGCAGAGCGGCAGCCCCTGTTGCTGAAGTTTTCTTTGGCGGCATGACGAAGGTCTACGCTTGCCGAAGGTGTTCAAAACTCAAAAGGTAGAAGTGAGTTCACGGGAGGTGGGCGCCAATGTTGTGGACTTGTTCTCAAATGCTATGAATTAAGAACAAGGCAACACAGAAAATGTTAAACGTTAAAGTCCTTCGTCCTTCGAAGCATTATTTCCCTTAGGATATAATGATCTTCGGACGAAGGTTATGAAGGACATACCTTCAGCAGCATAACATATAATGATGAAGAAGGAATCATATGAAATATAAAATAACATAAATAATCATGTATTATTATCAACTCATTTCTATTTTTTTATTATGGAAAATGGAAATGATATCAAATTACAAATGTACCTTCGGCTTGAAAGAAGGTAAAAGTACAAGCGTGACGCAGAAGTAAATGCTAAGTCAGCGTGAACAGTACGGAAGCACTGTTCATCTATTTATTGGCACGGGACGCAGCCCATGTAGAATTACACCCATGCCCTTTACATATGCTAATGGCTCTATAGTAACCCATCGAGGTCTGAATAGCCTTTTCCTTTTTAAGTCGGTTTCCTTTTCTACTATTATGCCGAAGCTCTCCTGCACATAACTTCGGCTCTGCACCTTCGTATTCTTTGTGCTTCTTCACACTGTGGTTCTGATCCGAGCCCGAAGGTGCCTGTTCATGTATTATACTCTAGAAACATTGTTAAATCATGTATTTGAGGACCTTCGGAAGCCGAAGGCCCCCAACACCTTTGCTATATCTGTTCTCATATTGATATGCTTCTAAGTTATGATAATAAATTCAATATGAAGAAGTAAATTTCCCATGATTAATCAAAATGTTTAAAAGGTGCATATTCCTCTTTTCTAATGACATGCACTAATGTTAAGGATTTTACTTCATATGTGACTTATGGATGATGAATTGTTTATATTTCTTATCTAAAGAAATCATCCTTCATCATATACTCCCTTGTGCCATTAACATCTCTCTTGAGTATTTTCAATGAGTTTAGAAGGAAAAAGAGACAACTACAAAGGGAGGACACTCAAATGAAAGAGGAAGACATCAAGAACAACAACACCTACTTGGACAATAAGATCTTCAAAACAATCAATGATGTGGTTGTGAGTATTCTAAATCCTTTTCATTGTGAGAATATCAGGCATAAGTTGTTTATTGCAAATCTTATCAGCCTTGTTCAAGATGTATAATGCTTCTCCCTATTCGTCTCTAAAAATGAGTGCATCAATTCAATTCATTCAAATACTTGATGCATATCTTTATGGGGAGCCTATTTCTATAGCTTGATTATATTGAGACTAAAACTTTATCTTAGTAATCTCATATAGTCTCAAGTATGAGAATAAGTTTCTCATGAAGTATGCTACTACATTTCAATCCAACTTGGTAAAGTAATGTCACCTTTATCAAGGATTGTAACTTTCACTATTAAAGTAGCATATTTACTGGATTCTCCTGGTTTAAGCTTGTTCGATGATCTAATGCATATGTTGTTCTTTTGATCGCATCTGTTATTTGTTTGATCATTGAATAACTTCAATCAACACTTATGTTTCTTAGTGCCTCATATAATTTCAATCAATATCTCTCTTGATATGCACTAAGTTAAAAGGAGAATTCATGATACATTTATGCAATTTGTGATCTACTTGATATATAATAACAATGACTTAGAAAAGGATCACTAGTTGTAGAAATCTCTCTTGTGCAAAACATTTCCATACACTGTCTTGAATATAGGTATTAAGTAACTAAGACTGAGGACAAAGCACAATGAAGAGAGCGTCTCTATATGTAGGTACAAAAGGGTAAAACTACTTCCTCTCATTTATACATGTACCTAAATCTTCCTCTTCTATACATTACTTGCATATCTTGTATAAAAGGAAGAGAAAGCATGTCTATGCAAATCCCTGCTTCATACGTAGTTTAACCTCTCAAAAATTTCATTCCTGCATTTATGCATTTTTGTTAAAACTAGGTGAAGTGATTTTATTGTCAAAGAGCTTAAAGCTTAACCTTGTAACAAGGATAAGCTACCTTTGTTCCAAAGGTGGAGGTCCCTTAAGTCTCTTTGAAATCCTTAAGGGTAATTGCTTAAAATGGTTCCAACATGCTTTCATAAGTGCATAGTCTGTCATGAGCTTCACACTTTTATAACACTTTTGAAAGGGAAATGTGCCCTTGGGCCATTTCTAAGTATTTTGGTGATTGAATGCCAATGCAAGTGCTTTTGTGTTGATCTATGCAATGTGTGAACAAAGTGCAAATCAAGTCAAAAGGTATGTTTCTAGACTTAGTACATTGTTTTATGGACTAATGTGTTGTGTCTAAGTGCTGGAAACAGGAAAGATTGAATTGGAAATGAGATGGCTTTGTTCAGCCAAAGTCTGCTCAGTCTGGGTGCACCGGACTGTCCGGTGGTGCACCGGACAGTGTCCGGTGTGCCAGGCTGGCTCTGGCGAACAGGCTGCTCTTGGGACTTCGACGACGGTGTACGGCTATAATTCACCGGACTGTCCGGTGGCGCACCGGACTGTCCGGTGAGCCGTTCACAGGCGAACTCGTCGCTCTCGGGAGATGATTAACGGCGTACGGCTAAAATTCACCGGTCTGTCCGGTGGTGCACCGGACTGTCCGGTGAGTCAACAGTCAGCCGGGGCAACGGTCGGCCGAGGATTCCGCGCGTGACGCGTGGCCGAGCCAACGGTCACATTGGTGCACCGGACAGTGTTCGGTGCGCCAATGGCTCTCAGACTCCAACGGTCGGCTTCGCCAAATAAGGAAGGATATCTGCACCGGACAGTGTCCGGTGGTGCACCGGACTGTCCGGTGCGCCAGTCGACAGAAGGCAAGATCTGCCTTCCAGAATTGCTCTCAACGGCTCCTAGCTGCCTTGGGGCTATAAAAGGGACCCCTAGGCGCATGGAGGAGGACACCAAGCATTCCTTGAGCACTCTTGATCACTCACACTTCATTCTTGCGCACTTGTTCGACATTCTAGTGATTTGAGCTCCGTTCTAGTGTGCTAGTCTCCTGAGCTTAAGTCTGGGTCTTGTGTGTGCGTATTTGCTGTGATCTTTGTGTCTTGTGTGAGTTGCTAATCCCTCCCTTGCTCCGTGCTTCTTTATGAACTTCAAGTGTAAGGGCGAGAGGCTCCAAGTTGTGGAGATTCCTCGCAAACGGGATTAAGAAAAGCAAGCAAAATACCGTGGTATTCAAGTGGGTCTTTGGACCGCTTGAGAGGGGTTGATTGCAACCCTCGTCCGTTGGGACGCCACAATGTGGAGTAGGCAAGCGTTGGTCTTGGCCGAGCCACGGGATAACCATCATGCCATCTCTGTGATTGATCTCTTGTGGTTATTGTGTTTTGTTGAGACTCCTCTCTAGCCACTTGGTGATTATTGTGCTAACGCTTAACCAAGTTTTTGTGGCTTAAGTTTTAAGTTCTACAGGATCACCTATTCACCCCCCCTCTAGGTGCTCTCAATTGGTATCGGAGTCGTTCTCTTCACGAAGGGACTAATCGCCCGAAGAGATGGATCCTAAGGGGAAGGGAATCGTGATCAACGATAAAGAGAAGGAGTCCTTCGTCAATGAGCCTAAGGATGACAAGCCTACCGACTCGGGCTCAGGCCACAGACGCAAAGATGGAAAGAAGAAGAAGACGAGACGCATCAAGGAGATCGTCTACTACGACGACAGTGATGAGTCCACTTCTTCCCATAAGGACAACGACGACAACGACTACAACAAACGAAAGACGGTTAACTCAAACTTTTCTTTCGATTATTCGCGTATTCCTCAAAGTTCAAATTCACATTTGCTCTCCATTCCTCTCGGCAAGCCTCCACACTTTGATGGGGAGGACTACGGATTTTGGAGCCACAAAATGCGTAGTCACCTGTTCTCTCTCCATCCAAGCATATGGGAGATTGTTGAGAATGGAATGAAGTTTGATAGCTCGAATAGTCCTATTTTTATTAATGAACAGATTCATAGAAATGCACAAGCTACTACTGTGTTGTTAGCCTCCTTGTGCAGGGACAAGTACCATAAAGTGAGCGGCTTGGACAATGCCAAGCAGATCTGGGACACCCTCAAGATCTCTCATGAGGGGAACGACGTCACCTTGCTCACCAAGATGGAGTTGGTGGAGGGCGAGCTTGGACGATTCGCGATGATAAGGGGCGAGGAGCCAACCCAAACATACAACCGGCTCAAGACCCTTATCAACAAAATAAGGAGCTATGGAAGCACGCGATGGACGGACCACGACGCCGTCCGACTAATGCTAAGGTCCTTTACCGTTCTTAATCCACATTTGGTGAACAATATTCGTGAGAATCCCAGGTACACCAATATTCGTTGAGATCCGGCACTCGAGGGGGGTTAACGGTCTTGGGCAGCGTCGCTCCCGTCCGCGGCGGTGAAGTCGCCAGAGACAAGGCGAGTGTAGGTTCCAGGGGGTTTGAGGTCGTCAGAGCTGGCTAGGACCGGTGAGGGGAACCCGACGAACTCAATGGCAGTGCGTTAGTTGTGAGCACGGGGCAGGAAACGGGCGAACGCGCGGAGGGGGGGGGGCACTCCGGGCGGGTCAGTTGTATTCTGGTGAGCAATCCTAGCCGCGGGGAGGGGTGATCAAGAATGCCGAGGCCGGCGCAGGCTTCGATGAGGGATGAGGGACACTTAGGGCCAAAGCGGGGCTAAATCGGTCGGACGCCGTGCAGGTGCGGTGGACCAGCGCGACAAAGCTCCGGCGAGCGCAAATTCACTACGGCGAGGTGGAATCGAGGCAAACAATGCGCGGGGAATGATTCCTTACCCTCGAGATGGTGCTCGGGGAGGCTTGGCACGGCGTTTGGGGCTCCAAACAGACGACACGACGAGCGCAGATCATCGACGAGCTTGGGCGGCGGCGACTGCGCACGAGAGAGATTGGAAGCGAGTGAAATGAGGCGGGTGGGGGGTGAGAGAGCGGGTGCACGTGGGGCTCAAAAGGGAGCTGGGGAACGTGGGGACGCGACGTGGCCGGCTTTCTCGGCATGCGTGCGTGCTGGGGGAGGTTTAGTGGCGGTTGCGGGGAGGACGGATCTAACAGGGCGGGTCCACGGTGCAGAGGCACGGGCGTGTGGGGGAAAACATCACGACGCTGATAGATCGGGCCTGCGACGCAGACAACGGGGAGGCGCGCGCAGTTGGGGATGTTGGCGCTGACAGGTCGGGCCCACCGGGCAAAGGGAGCGAGCGCGCGCGGATGGCCTGGGCCTAACAGGCCGAAAGGCCGAGCATGGGCAGGCTGCGGGCTGCTTTGCCTTTTTCTTTTTATTCTGAATTTCTAATCCCTTTTATTTTTATTTTCTCTTTTGAATTCAAATCCAACCAAACCACAAATTCAAATTTGAATATTCCAAGCATATGCATCAAACAAAAAAGTGAAGTCTAGGCTCAACATGATGCACCATTCATGTCTCCCCTAGGGTTTAACCTACTAAAGTATGAATACATCTCCAAAATAAATAAACAAAACTCTATTAAAAAGAAGAGAAAAGAAAACAATAGAGAGGAGAAAAGAGGTAACACCTGAATTTGGTAGATATTAGAGAAGAAACTTTATACCCCAAATTAATGGTGTTACACAAATTAGCTTATAGGGTGCAGGTAGCAGCTGAATCGAGTGCCAGGGGACAAGTACATGGATTACTGTTCATCATCCGGCAGTTAGAACATGTTTTCCTTGGGAAAAAATCTGGGACCTCCCAAGCCCAAACAAAATAAAAAATTTCACTTGGCATCTAGCTCATGAAAGTTTGTCGTTAAAGAGAAAGATTCAGTCAAGAGGAATAACACTGGATACTAGATGTACTTTATGCTATAGATTTGACGATGATGCGTCACATATTCATTTTAAATGTAAGTCCTCAAAAATAGTCTAGTGTGAGCTGAATCTTGAACAAACAAGATCTGATATGGCTTCCTTACCTTCTTCACAAGAAGTATTCTGTTATATCTGAAATTACAATGCTCAAGACCAAGTTAAATTGATCACTCTACTCTGGGTTTTAATCATTGAAAGGAATGCTGTTAATGCAGGTGAGAAAAAGAAAAATCCCAATCAGCTAGTTGTGGAACTTCAGAGTTTCTGTAATGAATATTTGGAATTCTTTAACAAGGAACATATATCAGCTCCCCATGTCAACCAAACCTAGTCAAAACCGAGCCCAGGATATTTGAAAATAAATATTGATGGTTCTTACTGGAAGGATGCAAATCTTGGAGGTTGGGGTTTTGTGATTAGGAATGATCAAAGGGAAGGTATAGCTGTTGCAGCAGGTTTCATAGCTGCAGTTGCTAGCCCCTTCCAATCTGAAGCAATTGCATGTTTAAAAGCTCCAAATTTTGCTTCAAACCAAGATACGATGACTCTGAAGATTGAAACAGACTGTAAGTGTCTTCGAGATGCCCTCACATCGAATGATTGAGATGATTCCCATGATGGAGTGATTATTAGGGAGCTTAAATTCCTGATTTTGTCCTGCTTTAATAATGTTCAGATGTTGTTTGTGCCTAGAATGTGTAACAAGATAGCACATCATCTCGCTTTGCTGCTATTGGTTCTGACAGTCAAGAGTTGATTTGGATGTATAATTTTTCAGACGTCGTATCAGATTTGGTCACCAGCGACTTAATGTTGTGCGAAGGTTAATAAAATTTTTATATTACTATAAAAAATTAAAGAATACACCATTCACTTTGCAACAATTATTATCTTTTGATACTAAGATAAGTCCACCCTTTCATCTTTCATTGCAGTGCCGTCGCTCACTTCAATTTCAGATGTTCAAAGAAGATATATAAGTCCGGCCAACAGAAGTAACATACGTAGAACATATGTTTTATCCCTTTCGTTCACCCCGTCCGATTTTTTCAAAAGTTTAATCACTATCTTATTTAAAATATTTATTCAAAAATATAAAATTTTAAGTCATATTTAAACAATTATAAATGATAAAACAAATAAAAAAATAACTCATATTTTTTAATAAAATAAATAACTAAAGTTTTGGAACAAAGACAACTATATTATATATTTATGAACGGAAGGAGTATTACATCATTATGCAGTGAACTTCGTATCGATCTGACCTAAATAAATATAATCAAGTTGGATGAATTATGAAACAAACATTGTAACCTTAGTCATCATTAGCTGCATTAGTGTACTGGATGACGTTGAATCGAGGTCATTTACACAATTGTCCTTTCTTAGGGGGTGTTTGGTTTCTAGGGACTAATGTTTAGTCCCTAGATTTTATTCCATTTTAGTTCCAAAATTACCAAATATAGAAACTAAAACTTTATTTTAGTTTCTATATTTAACCATCTATACACTAAAAAGGAATAAAATGAAGGGACTAAACATTAGTCCCTAGAAACCAAACACCCCCTAGAAGGTTATACACGCCGCACTACGTAGAATTTATATAGTCTCCTTGCACGTATCAGTGAACTCGCTATCCTGACCTCCACCGCCCACCGGCCGCCCCCTCTGCTGCTGCCAGCAAGACGAGCCCTCGAACCTTCCAGTTCCATCCATCGCCGCCCTCCTCCTGAGGAGCATCCGAAACAAGAGCAGCGGCAGCCGCCAACGCCCGCGCCCGCCATCCCGACGATGCGCCGACCCACACTCTCGCTCGCGCTCGGGCTCGGGCTCTCCCTCGTCGCCCTCTTCGCGGCCCGGGGCGCCGACGCCTCAATCCACGAGTACGGCGGCGGCGGCTTCGCGCCGCGGGCCAACTCCTTCTTCTTCCACGGCGGGAGCGAGGGGCTCTACGCGTCTGACCACTCGTCCAACTCCTCCGCATCCTTCATCAGGTACGCGCCTGCCACCGCATCCGCCCGGCCCTCACTCCCTCGGCTCGCCTCGCCTTTCCCCGCGCCCCTAGGGTTTTGCGGACCTCGTACGCATCGAGGGGGTGCTGGTGGGCAGGATCAGATGAGACTATTGAATGCGGCGCATTTCGTTGATCCCGGCTGAGCTAGTTCCGGGATAATGGTGTGTACGACAAGTAGCATAAGAGGGTTTGGTTGGGGCGGCAGGAACTTCTGCGGACAAGTTGCGTCTTGGGAATTTGGGCCGATTTTTAGGGCCCCGCAGTTTCTTTTGGTATTATGTGTTGGATCAAGTGGAAATTCTTGCAGTTTTGTGCTCAGGTAGGGTGGTAGACTGATCTATTGACTTAGTTGGAACAACAGTTAAAAGGTAGTTATTGTTTTATGTGAGTCGTGATCTAGTGCATGTCGTAGTCAGTTTGGTGGCCTTGAGCATCTCCAGTAGTTTTGTAAAAATAGGTCCCTAAAGACAGATGTGAGTAGTTGCTAAATGATAGTAGGGAGTAAAAAAATATGTGTTCTGTAGTAGTTCTCTATTTTTTAGCTGCCAAATATTTCAAATTATGTCAGCTAGAAACTCTTCTCCCTCTCACGTTCTAGAAAGTTTTATGTTCTTCCCATCAAACACGATATTGTTCTTGCAATGGTTCTAAAAATCCGCGTACAGGAAAATCTGCGTACAAAACAGACACAAATCTCTATGATTAATTGATTCCAAATATGACCTAAATTGCAAACTGCAGAAATAAAAAAGTCTAACATGCAGCAAAATTCTTTTCCACATAGTAGCCTGGAGTTTATTAATAAAAAATAAAAGAGAATAAAAACAGAAGGCATAGAACACTACTTTCACATGAATAAGTGTTCTGAGGAGTCACTCTCAGGTTGCCAAATGTGGGGACAAGAAAGGATAAAATAGCAACTTCTTAAATTTAGCAACATCGTTTAGGGTACTATTGGAGACGTGTTTTTTTATAATAACTCCTTAAACTGAGATTTGGAAACCTTTTTAAATAACAGTTGGAGATGCTTAGCTCAACTCTAGTTTTGTTTGCCTAGCATGTGATGAGGCTGGGATTAAAGTAGGTCCTAAAACTTGATTATTTCCTTTTAGTCGTTTGCGATACACTATGTTGCAGGCAGCTTGAAGCCTTGACTAGTTATCTTTTACTGTTAGTTCTTAATTTGCGTTTTGAGTGTTTGCCATTCCTAGCTACTGTTTTTTTATATTATGTATGTGAGGAACCAAGCCATTTGTTTTAAAATTGGTTTCATGTAGGCTGATCTGTTGACTTGTTTGGATACAGCTGCTAAAAGAAAGTTAGTGTTATATCTGAATTGCAGTGGTCTAGTGTGTGCCAAAGTGTGTTTGACCACCTTGCGTAGTTCAGTTTTTTTGTTTTGGTTGCCGTGTTATGACTTATGAGGTTGGAATCTGGGAGCATTACTGCATCTTTGCACCAAGCCTCCAATAAGAGGATACGAACAATCACTGCTTGGATCAAGTTATAGTATGGTTGGCATGCTTTAATGCCATGAACATGCGAGAGACTGTAAATTTTGCTTAGGTTCTGTACGGCACATGCTGTGTCACTGTTCTTACTGTGCAGATTAGTGAAGTAGTGGACATTAGGTCAACTGTTTTGGAGCATCCATGTCATTAGGCATTTTGTACACAAACAGTTTCGTGGTAAACTGCACGGGTTAATCATGACAATAAGAATAACATGGTCAGATGTCTTTGAAATTGTTACTCTTCTGTGATCTAATGGACTAATTTTCAGATTTGACACCGTTGTATTTCGTCGCACCCTGGAGTCAGCATCTAGGCATGAGGAGATGCAACAAAAGACAGGATTGGTGGAGGCTATAATTGTTGAGATACAGGATAGAGGCAAAATTGGAGGTTCATATCTGCACTCTGATGCAATATGCTGCACACCTGAGCTTGATAAGGAGAAATCTTGTAGAGTAGGTGAGGTGATCATACGTCCAAATCCTGAGAACCCCGACTGGCCTAAGAGGATCCAGACATTCTTTGATGGTAAAAATGAAGAAACCACTATGGTAACTCAAATTGTGTCGATAAACAAAACTGGGATGTATTACCTCTATTTTATGTTCTGTGATCCTCAACTTAAGGGATTGAAGATTACAGGAAGAACTGTTTGGAGAAATCCACAGGGTTACCTTCCTGGTAAAATGGCTCCAATGATGACATTTTATGGTTTCATGTCACTTGCATATCTTGTACTTGGACTTCTATGGTTCATTCAGTTTGTGCGATGCTGGAAGGACATTTTGCAGCTGCATTACCATATAACAGCTGTTATTGCTCTTGGCATGTGTGAAATGGCTTTTTGGTATTTTGAGTATGCTAACTTTAATTCAACTGGAACAAGACCTATGGGCATTACCTTGTGGGCAGTTACATTTACAGCTGTGAAGAAGACTGTTTCTCGGCTTCTTCTATTAGTAGTTTCAATGGGCTATGGTGTTGTTCTACCCACATTGGGTGGCATAACATCAAGAGTTGCTGCTCTTGGTTTCATCTATTTTGTTGCTTCAGAAGCTCTTGAACTTGTTGAAAATCTGGGAAATATCAATGACTTCTCTGGAAAGACAAGGCTATTCCTAGTGTTGCCTGTTGCTGTACTTGATGCTACCTTTATCATCTGGATATTTTCATCCCTCTCCAGAACTTTGGAGAAGCTGCAGGTAACCACTTTCTGGCCTTACTAGTCCCAGAATATGTTTTCTTTGATGGTTAGCTAGGTTATGGACCATGCAGACTGTTACTATGTGTAGAAATGTAGCTAGAATAGTATTGGTTGATGAATACCAGGGTAGAGGGGTTACACATATATAGGCAAGGATCACAGGGTTTATAGAAACACCCAATCACAGATTGATCCTTGTCTAATCAACTCATATACCCTACCTATTCTGGCTAGAGTACATGGGGAAGGTAATCATATGTCTAGCCCTGATTCTAGCTTATCAAAACTGACTAACACTATGTAGTTTGGTCATGTATGATTGATTCTAACGCTGGCTTCATAGTCCATTCACCTACATGTTTACAATCCTTGGCTAGTTACACATTGTATTACTTTCCCAGTACTAAATTATGACTGCCTGTCATGTGTTTTACATGTTCACTGCTACAAAGTAGCCCTGGTTTTGTGCCTATATCTTAACGAAATAACTCCCCCCCCCCTGTCACATACCCAGTGCTCATTTCTTTTTCTTTTCTTTTTTTTTGGCAGCTGCGGAGAAGCATGGCAAAACTTGAATTATATAGAAAGTTTACAAATTCTCTGGCTGTGTCAGTGCTTATCTCAATCGCTTGGATTGGCTACGAGGTATCTTTTATCAACTCTAAAGTTCATTTATGTGGTCCATGTAATGTAGATATGATAAAACGGTCAAGGCAATGGAAAGCAATTGCATCATGGGAATGAGCGGAGGAGCAAGAGCCAAGTTTTATGTCGTTTTCCCTCTTCTATGTGGTGATCATAAAATAGGTTTGGAGATGTCCATAGACACTTCATTTTAGCCATTGTAACCATAGATCTGCTTGATAAATGTTTGAGAAAAAAACCCTAAAACAGTACCTTTTTTTCTGCAATTCATATTGACTATGGCCTGGCTTGTTTTTGTCTTGAATCAGCTATATTTCAATGCAACTGACCCGTTGAGTGAACTTTGGCAACGGGCTTGGATCATCCCCTCCTTTTGGAATGTCCTTTCCTATGCCCTCCTCGGTATCATATGCATCCTTTGGTCTCCATCTCGCAATCCAACAGGGTAAATTTTTGACTTTGCATTTTACATTTCTCATTTGAGTTGGATTGTTTATTTTGGTTGGCTTTCCTTGTAAATAATGTGGTGCCAATTGTAGTACTGTATCTCATCATATAAGTTGTCATCATCATCAATTTATACTGTTACCCTGTGAAGAAGGCAGCACAAGCATATATTCTGAAACAGATTTACAAACGTATTCTTTATAATATTCATAATGAACTTTGCTGTAAAGCAACTTCTATCTTCCATGAAGATGTTCCCTGTTCAACTATATATCAAATCTTTTAATCTTTGGAGATGTGTATTTCATTTTGATAATTAATCTCAGTTAAGCATGGCAATGCCTGCTACAACATGGAGTTTTTCGCCGTGCTTTTCCACAATTCCAACTTAGGTTTTCAGTTTTCATCGTTCCTGTCATGTGCAGGTTTGCATATTCAGAGGATGCAGGTGAGGGAGCTGATGAGGAAGGGCTCTCTCTAGTAGGCAGTGCGGTGAAAGGAACCGGAGATATGGTAAACATGCATATCTTTCCGGAGGATAAGCGTGCATGATAAGTTTTGGCCTGAATGCAGCTGTACTCCTGGCAGAATGCTATGGTATGTGCTCACTTTGTCAGGAAATGTACGTATGAGTGCATGATAACTTGATAAGTGCATGGTGAACTTGATTAGTGAACATAGGGATAGGTGTTGTTTGTTTGGGATTATAACCTATTCAGATTATATAATCTAACTTATTTTAAACTAAGGAGCTGTTTGTTTGGAATTATAATCTGCCCAGATTATATAATCCAACACCTATAATCTAGGCAGATTGTTAGACTACCCGTCTAGGGTTTGTGTTATTCCCTGTGTAATGACCGTTATACCCCTGTGTAATGGGCCCTGGCCCAGTTACTCTCTCTACTTAATATCACTCCCAACCCCTGATTAGGGCATGGGTTCCTATTCTAACATGGTATCTTTAGTCTAGGTTAGGTTTCTTTTCCTCCCAGCCGCCAGCCGCCAGGGAGCTCTCCACCCTCCAGCCGCCGCCAGGAGGGATTCTCCTCCCTGCAGCCGCCGCCGGCCAGCCTTCCCGCCGCCGGCCCCCAACCTCCTCCCTCTCTCCCCTCTGCTTCGTCCCGACGCCTCTCCTCTCCTTTTCTCCTTCCCCCTTCAGGCTCCCCGATCCGACGACCCCAGCGGCGGCGATGGGCGGCAAGGACCTGACAGAGGAGCAGATCGCCTCGATGCGGGAGGCCTTCACGCTGTTCGACACGGACGGGGACGGCCGCATCGCTCCCACGGAGCTGGGCGTCCTCATGCGCTCCCTCGGCGGGAACCCAACCCAGGCGCAGCTCCGGGACATCGCCGCGCAGGAGAAGCTCACGGCGCCCTTCGACTTCCCGCGCTTCCTCGGCCTCATGCGCGCCCACCTCAGGCCCGAGCCCTTCGACCGCCCGCTCCGCGACGCCTTCCGCGTCCTCGACAAGGACGGCTCCGGCACCGTCCTCGCCGGATCCGCGCCGCCCCCGACCTGCTGCTCCATGGACGCCGGCCTCGCCTTCCCCACGGCCAGTCTCACTGCCCCCCGCAGCGAGCGCACTGGTGGCAGTGCTCCGTTCATCGACGGCCTCGGGCCCCTCCGTGATGCCACCCCCATGGCCCTGCGCCGTGGCTCTCCGCCGGGGTTTCCCACCATACCGGCACCCGCCGAGCACAACCCCTCACTCGTCGCCGCCATCGCTACGATCCAGGCCGCTGTGGCTGCCTCGCGGGAGCGTGAGCGCGCCACGTCCCTCGCCCTGGAGCACGAACGTGCCCTGGGTGCCGCTCTGACCACCCAGATGGCCACTGCCCAGCGCCTCCTCCTCGGCCGCCCGCCGGTCGCCCGTGAGGACCCCCCGGCGCCTCCTGCGGCCATCCCCGCCACTGGCCTCGACGTCGACCACATCGGTGCTCTCCACGCTCAAGCCGCCGGACTTCACAACATCCGGGCCCTCGTGTCCGTGGTGTTGGACCCGGCGTCCTCCCACTACCCCCGTTGGCGAGGACAGGTCCTCCTCACACTGCGGCGGTATGCCCTCGCCGATCACGTCCTCGACGACCTCGACGCTCCGCCGACTCCCTCCTGGTGCCTCATGGACAGTGTCGTCCTCTCGTGGCTCCACGGCACCATCACCGTTGAGCTACAGGACATCATCCGCGACCAGGCGGACACGGCTCGTCAGGCGTGGCTCGCTCTCGAGGACCAGTTCCTCGGGAACCGGGACGCGCGGGCACTCCACCTCGACGCCCAGTTTCACCTGTTCTCTCAGGGGGACCTCTCCGTGGGAGAATACTGCCGCCAGATGAAGGGCCTGGCTGACTCTCTCCGCGATCTCGGCGAGCCCGTTGCCGATCGTACCCTGGTGCTGAACCTCCTGCGTGGCCTCAGCCCCCGCTACGGCCAACTGAAGGCTCTCATCAAGAGGAGTGTGCCCTTCCCCACCTTCCACGCCGTGCGTAACGAGCTTCTCCTCGAGGAGCTCACCATGGCGAATGAGGCACCCACTCCTGCCTCGGCCCTCTACAGCGCTCCCACCAGTGGTCAGCCGCCTTCAGGGGGCCAGGCCACCCGTCCTCCGTCGACCGGGGCTCCCACCTGCCCTACTCCTGCCGTCCCGGCGGCCCCTCGTCTGACTTCCACGACCGACGGGGGTCGTCGCTCCCGCAAGGGCGGCCGTGGGAGCGGCGGCTCCTCTCGTGGTGGTCCCTCCGGCCGGGGTGGCGGCCACGCGTGGCCGTCATTCTACAACCCCTGGACCGGGACCATCGCCATGTGGCCGGGCCAGGCACCGAGTACCCCCCGTCCTCCGTCGCCAGCCCTCCTGACTACACCTCACTACGGCACACCTCCGTATGGTGTTCCCGTCGTGCCCCAGGCTTCGCCCGCGCTCCTGCCCCCGGGGACCCCCACCTCGACGACTTGGTCCCCGCCGGCCGGTGGTTGGGACAGCGCCTCCCTCGCTGCTGCCTTCAGCACCATGGCGATGACCCCACCCCCCTCCGACTGGGTGATCGACTCCGGTGCCTCGTACCACACCACTCCCACGGCAGGCACGCTCTCTCGCTCTCATCCCCCCTCCCCTCTCACCCATCCTCGATCGTCGTTGGAAACGGTTCCACTCTGCCAGTCACCTCAGTAGGTGCCTCGGTTCTCCCTGGGCCGTTTTACCTCAACGATGTTCTCGTAGCTCCCCACATCACCCACAATCTTCTTTCTGTTCGTCGATTCACCACTGACAACTCCTGTTCCATTGAGTTTGACCCCTCTGGTTTTTCTGTGAAGGATCTGGCCACCAGGACCCTTCTCGCCCGCTGTGACAGCTCGGGGCCTCTCTACACGCTCCAGCCCTCCACCGCCGGCGTGTCTCCACCTCCTGCCCTGGTCTCCACCACCTCCTCCACCACATGGCATCGACGTCTCGGCCATCCTGGACTCGACGTCATGACCAAGATTACCAGTAGTCTCGATCCTTCCTGTAGTAGGGGACATTTTGAGGGTCTCTGTCATGCTTGTCAGTTAGGCCGACATACTCGTCTCCCATTTACTACTTCTTCTTCTCGGGCTGAGCAGGCTTTTGATCTGGTTCATTGTGACCTTTGGACCTCCCCTGTACTCAGTCTTTCTGGTTATAAATACTATCTGGTGATTTTGGATGATTTTTCCCATTTTCTCTGGACCTTCCCGCTTCGGTTGAAGTCGGACACATTCGCCACCCTCACACACTTCTTCACCTGGGTATCCACTCAGTTTCGTCGCCCGGTCCGTGCTCTGCAGTGTGACAATGGCCGCGAGTTCGATAACAACGCCTCTCGCTCCTTCTTCCTCACTCATGGCGTCCAGTTGCGTCTCTCGTGCCCCTACACTTCTGCCCAGAACGGCCGTGCCGAACGCATGATCCGCACCATCACTAATATGCTCCGCTGTCTCCTCTTCCAGGCGTCTCTCCCTGCCAGCTACTGGGCAGAGGCCCTGCATACTGCCACCCACCTCCTCAACCGTCTTCCCTCGAAGGCGGTGAGCCACCCTACTCCTCACTTTGCCCTGTACGGCACAGCCCCTTCCTACGACCACCTGCGCGTGTTCGGCTGTGCCTGCTACCCTAACACTTCCGCTACCGCCCCTAACAAGCTTTCTCCTCGCTCCACTCGATGCCTCTTCCTCGGCTACTCCCCCGACCACAAGGGGTATCGGTGCCTAGACCTCACCTCCCACCGCATCATCATCTCTCGTCACGTCGTCTTTGACGAAGATGTGTTTCCCCTTGCTGGCTCCACCCCACCCACCGACCTTGACTCCCTCCTCGAGTCCGATCCGATTCCTCCCCCACCTTCGGCTCCCCGTCTTGCGCCGTTATCTGCTCCTCGTGCGGCCCCCACGACCCCGCCTGCGCCACGCGCGGCCCCGTCGACCACGCCTGCGCCACGCGCGGCCCCGTCGGTTTCCGCGCCACGCGCGACCCCGTCGACCCCGCCTGCGCCACGCGCGGCCCCGCCGACCCCGCCTGCGCCACGCGCGGCCCCGTCGGTCCTGCCTGCGCCACGCGCGGCCCCGTCGGTCCTGCCTGCGCCACGCGCGGCCCCGTCGACCTCGCCTGTGCCATGCGCGGCCCCGTCGACCCCGCCTGCGCCACGCGCGGCCCCGTCGACTCCGGCTCGACTCGCCAACCCCGCCCTCGTCTACCATCGCCGCGGCCACGCCAATACCTCGGCGCCCCCCGACTCGGGCCCGTCGACGAGCGCGGCCCGATTCGCCGACCCCGCCGTCGTCTATCACCGCCGTGCGCCGGCCCCACCAGCCGCTCCCGACGTTACGGCGGCTCACTCCGAGCCGTCCGTATACCACCCGGTCGCCATCCATCGCGACCCCGGGCACGTCCACCCGATGGTGACTCGGCGCGCTGCTGGCGTTCTCCGCCCCGTTGACCGGCTCATCCTGGCAGCCGCTACGACCAGCACTCCACCCGACGCTTCCCCGGTACCCTCCTCCGTTCGCACTGCCCTCGCCGACCCACATTGGCGTCGCGCTATGGAGGAGGAGTACGCGGCTCTCTTGGCCAACCACACCTGGGACCTGGTGCCGCGACCACCAGGCACCAACGTGGTCACCGGCAAGTGGCTATTTCGCCACAAGCTGACCTCGGACGGCTCCCTCGACCGCTACAAGGCCCGTTGGGTCCTTCGGGGCTTCACCCAGCGCCCCGGAGTGGACTACGACGAGACCTTCAGCCCGGTCGTCAAGTTCGCCACTGTTCGCGCCGTCCTCTCCCTCGCCCTCTCCCGCGACTGGGCGATCCACCAGCTCGATGTCAAGAATGCCTTCCTCCATGGCACTCTGACAGAGACTGTCTACTGCAGCCAGCCCACCGGCTTCGTCGACGCTGACCGTCCGGACCTGGTTTGCCGGCTGAACCGATCCCTGTACGGCCCTGGTTTGCCGGCTGAACCGATCCCTGTACGGCCTCAAGCAGGCGCCACGGGCTTGGTACAGCCGCTTCGCCTCCTACCTGGCCTCCGTCGGCTTCGTCGAGGCCAAGTCGGACACGTCCCTGTTCATCTACCGGCGCGGCGACGACACCGTCTACCTCCTGCTCTACGTCGACGACATTGTGCTCACGGCATCCACCGCCGACCTCCTTCACCGCACGATCGTCGCCCTTCAGCGGGAGTTCGCGATGAAGGACCTGGGGCCCCTCCACCACTTCCTAGGCATCACCGCCGAACGTCGGCCTTAGGGTCTCTTCCTCCACCAGCGCCAGTACGCCATCGACATCCTGGAGCGGGCTGGCATGTCTGACTGCAAGCCCTGCTCCACGCCTGTCGACACTCAGGCGAAGCTCTCTGAGGACGACGGGCCTCCGGTCGCCGATGCGACGTCCTACCGGAGCCTCACCGGCGCGCTCCAGTACCTCACGTTCTCCAGGCCCGACATCGCTTACGCCGTCCAGCAGGTGTGCCTGCATATGCACACTCCGCGGGAGCCCCATCTCACTGCGCTCAAGCGGATTCTACGCTACCTCCGCGGCTCCCTCGACTACGGCCTCCTACTCCGCCCATCCCCGACGTCGGAGCTTGTGGTCTACACCGACGCTGACTGGGCTGGCTGTCCCGACACGCGCCGGTCCACCTCCGGCTACGCCGTCTTCCTGGGCGCCAACCTCGTTTCTTGGGCCGCCAAGAGGCAGCCCGTTGTCTCTCGCTCCAGCGCTGAGGCCGAGTACCGTGCCGTGGCCAACGGCGTGGCCGAGGCCTCCTGGCTGCGCCAGCTCCTTCACGAGCTACACAGTCCCCTCCAGCGCGCCACCCTCGTCTACTGCGACAACGTCAGCGCGGTCTACCTCTCCACCAACCCCGTGCAGCATCAGCGCACGAAGCATGTGGAGATCGACCTGCACTTCGTCCGCGTTCTCAGCGTCCCCACCACGCTTCAGTTCGCCGACATCTTCACCAAGGGATTGCCATCGAGTGTCTTTTTCGACTTCCGATCCAGTCTCAACATCTGTACAGGATAGAATTGTGACTGCGGGGGGTGTTAGACTACCCGTCTAGGGTTTGTGTTATTCCCTGTGTAATGACCGTTATACCCCTGTGTAATGGGCCTTGGCCCAGTTACTCTCTCTATTTAATATCACTCCCAACCCCTGATTAGGGCATGGGTTCCTATTCTAACACAGATTATAATCTCAAACAAACACCCCCTAAGCGTTAGTTCAAAATAAGTTAGATTATATAATCTGGGCAGATTATAAATTATAATCTCAAACAAACAGGCCCATAAATGGTCCAAACTGTAATTTGACTTATGCTATCCCTGGGCCTCTTGTTGAGTGATCACAAAACTTCACCCCGGATCTTTACTGATTTAGCTTCTTTCTTGAACTTCGCATTTTATCTTTTAATCAATCCTGTTCTTATGACACCTATTTGTTTATTGCACATTTGCATTCTTAATTTTACAACCCATTTGTCTTCTACACACTAAAACTATCATAATTTGTCTTCTAGGTTTCTTTTTAATGAGCTGTGTGATCTTTGCACTTTTTGTATGCGTCTATTATGGCAGCGCTTCTTTTGTGTAACCGCCTCAACTGATCTGAAGTGCCATTTCCCTCTGATTTTTTGTTTAATATTTTGTTCTCGTTGCAGTGAAGTACCTTTTTCCTCTGGATTCACGACTTAGCTGACATCTTCTAAAGATTGCGTAAGATTCCAGATGTACAGGTGGTGACTTGTGTTGAACGATTTGACCAAGAGATGTTTACTTCAGTTGTGGCTACCCAATACAAAAAGGTCGGCAAAATAAACTATCACTGAGAGCATAAGAGGGTTTGTCTTTGTAATCCTTGTGATGGTGACGTAACTCGTAGGTGATTGAAATGTATCATTCCCAGAGCTGAGATGTACTCACTCCGTTCCAAATTAAAATTCGTTTTTCTTTTTATTAGATTTATACAATATGTGTTATATATATATATATATATATTCATAATTATCTATACGTATATGGACATTTTTAATAAATATTTTGAATAATACGAGTGGTTAAAGTATTTTTTTTTAAAAATTACGGTGTTATATATTTATGAAAGGAGTGAGTAAATGTATCATGGACCTAATGATATATTTGAGATTGAGTATGCACCTGTCATATTCTTAGTCCCCGTTTTTTCACCTAGCTAATGGTTAGTCTGAAAAGAAAGCAGGGTGTCAATTATTAGCTGGACACCTAGTTAACAACTCCTGCCTGCTCTCCAGTCTCGACTCTTGAACGGTAAGCACCAGCGTATTTTGATCAGGGATAAGCCAATTAGAATAGATGTTCCCTCCAATAATTCGTTTAACTTTTTTATACAAGTTGGGCCGACTTGTTTTATTCAATTGTTTTGTAAATTTAAACCCTACTTAAAATATATTATAAACTAAATGATATTATACTAAAAATGAGTAATAATTATGAATTTTTTAATAAGATAGGTCGGTCAAATTTAAGAAAAAAAAAGTTAAATGAACTATAAATTGGAACGGAGAGAATGATATATTATCACTTACTGTTAATTAAATATCACAAAAGGTGACCTTGTAGAAAATATGATTATCCTTTTTTTTGAAATAAAGGAGCATCTCACTAGATATTACAAAGATAATAGTTGCCCAAAAAATATGATTATCCTTTCAGATGAGAGTATCTCATCAATTCCTACAACTAGTCTATTATTCATGCTAATGCTACGGTCCTAGATAGGGTAGTCTATTATTCATGCTAATGCTACGGTCCTGGAGAGGGGAGGACAGGCCGAGTGTCACACCCGGTTCTAAGGGGCAGAGCCGGATGCATAGCATATGTGTGCCAGGATCTATTTCCACACATATGTTGACGTCACAAGTGTAATATATCAAAAGAACAATGCATCAAAGCATAAATAACGATTATATTAATATATTACACTTCGAACAGACATAATGTCTTAATCTTTATTCATCAAAGTACAGCGGAACAAGGACATCCATTCACAGGAAGATGACTGTGGGTATCACTAGACTAGCATCCATGGAGTTTAGCATCATATTTTCATCTGCAAACTTCTCATCAAAATTAAGCAAGGGTGAGCTCAATTATGGTCGAGGCTCAGCAAGTGGGGGAAAAATTAATGCAGGTATAACAAGGTGAGGCTAAAGTTGAGCAGTAAGCATTTTAGTTGGTCAACATTTTATTAACAACACCTGTCTTACTAATAAGTGTGAATCCTAAGTATCCCATTTAAACAAAGGTATAAGAGTATATCAAAAATACTTAAGCGAAACCGCTTAAGCAACATTGGCAGATCATCGGATCTCGATTTATTTCCATCTTCAAGTTCAATTATCATGTGAGGAGTCCAGGCTGCTCTTAACCGTGAGCATGGCTGATATATCAGTTTTACACTCTGCAGTGGTGGTACAACTTTACCCACAAGCCATGTATCCCCTCTAGCCTGGGTCGGCCAAAACCCGTAAACACTTCCGAGGTGAGTGGCTAGGGATCCACTATGAGGCTTTCACAGATACTCTTAATACTAAGCAACCCGCTAAGGTTTCTAAAGTCGGTGTGAAGGCCCTCTGGGTGAGGTACCTTAGCCAAGAATACGTCCCCATGTTAACGTGAGCTGCCACCACTACCGCTCCCTCTCTTGCCCATATTTCAGGTAAGGTTGCTAGGTACTAAGCATATAAAGCTAATTACCAAAGCCAGAGCCATGATAGCACTCGTGGTTGCACTGTTTTCCCGGGTGGTCACTCCATGTTCCAATTATCACAGTATGATCTCGCTTAATTATCGGATTAACAACAATAATGTAACTTACCATTTGGAACATTGATATCATCAGTAGGAGTAACATCATAGAGTTAAGGTTGTAGCAATAGCATAGCTACTTAATTAGATCAAAACCCAGGTTAACAAAGAATAAGGTTGGAAAGGTTAGGAGTATCTGAATAGGTAACCTATCAAATTATGCATATATATTTGAAAGTCGCCTAGAGGGGGGGGGGGTGAATAGGGCGAAACTGAAATTCTCAAAAATAATCACAACTACAAGCCGGGTTAGAGTTAGAAATATAATCGAGTCCGTGAGAGAGGATGCAAAACAAATCGCAAGCGAATAAAGAGTGTGACATGTGGATTTGTTTTACCGAGGTTCGGTTCTCGCAAACCTACTCCCCGTTGAGGTGGTCACAAAGACCGGGTTTCTTTCAACCCTTTCCCTCTCTCAAACGGTCCCTCGGACCGAGTGAGCTTTCTCTTCTCAAATGTTTGGAACACAAAGTTCCCACAAGGACCACCACAAGATTGGTGTCTCTTGCCTCAATTACAAGTGAGTTTGATCGCAATGAAGAATCAAAGAAGAAAGAAAGCAATCCAAGCGCAAGAGCTCGAAAGAACACAAGCAAATCTCTCTCACTAATCACTAGGGCGTTGTATGGAGTTTGGAGAGGATTTGATCACTTTGGTGTGTCTAGAATTGAATGCTAGAGCTCTTGTAAGTAGTTGAAGTGGGAAAACTTGGATGACTTGAATGTGGGGTGGTTGGAGATATTTATAGTCCCAACCACCAAACTAGCCGTTTGGGTGGAGGCTGTCTGTCGTATGGTGAACCAGACAGTCCGGTGCACACCGGACATGTCCGGTGCGCCAGCCACGTCACCCGAACGTTAGGGTTCCGACCGTTGGAGCTCTGACACTGGGCCCGCCTGGATGACCGGTGGCACACCGGACATGAACTGTAGGGTGTCCGGTGCGCCAGCATGGGCGTGCCTGACCTCTGCGCGCGCTGGCGCGCATTTAATGCGCTGCAGGTAGCCGTTGGCGCCTGAAGTAGCCGTTGCCCCGCAGTTACACCGGACAGTCCGGTGTACACCGGACATGTCCAGTGAATTATAGCGGAGCAGCCGTTGCGAATTCCCGAGACTGGCGAGTTCGGAGCCGCGTCCTCTTGGAGCACCGGACAGTCCGGTGAATTATAGCGCGCCGGCTCCGAGAATTCCCGAAGGTGAGGAGTTTGAAGTCGATCTTCCCTGGTGCACCGGACACTGTCCGGTGGCACACCGGACAGTCCGGTGCGCCCGACCAGGGTGCCTTCGGTTGTCCCTTTGCTCCTTTGTTTGAACCCTTTTTCTTGGTCTTTTTATTGGCTTATGGTGAACCTTTGTACCTGTAGAACTTATAAACTTGGGCAAAACTAGTTAGTCCAATTATTTGTGTTGGGCAATTCAACCACCAAAATTAGTTTAGGAAATAGGTGTAAGCCTAATTCCCTTTCAATCTCCCCCTTTATGGTGATTGATGCCAACACAAACCAAAGCAAGTATAGAAGTGCATAATTGAACTAGTTTGCAAAATGTAAGTGCAAAGGTTACTTAGAATTGAGCCAATAAATATCACTTACTAGATATGCATGGATTGTTTCTTTATTTTTAACATTTTGGACCACGCTTGCACCACATGTTTTGTTTTTGCAAATTCTTTTTGTAAATCCTTTTCAAAGTCCTTTTGCAACATAGTCAAAGGTAGATGAATAAGATTTTTGCAAAGCATTTTCAAGTTTGAAATTTTCTCCCCTTGTTTCAAATGCTTTTCCTTTGACTAAACAAAAACTCCCCCTCAATAAATTCTCCTCTTAGTGTTCAAGAGGGTTTTAAGATATTAATTTTGAAAGTACTACTTTCTCCCCCTTTAGAACACAAAGAGATACCAATTTGAAATTTACCAATTGAAAATCATTAATTTTAAAATTAGGGTGGTAGTGCGGTCCTTTTGCTTTGGGCTAATACTTTCTCCCCCTTTGGCATGAATCACCAAAAACGGATACTTTGAGTGAGATATAAGCCCTTCGATAACTACTTTCTCCCCTTTGGCAAATAAAACATATGAGTGAAGATTATACCAAAGATGGAGAGATGCTCAGAGCGACGGCGAAGGATGAGTGATAGAGTGGAGTGGAAGCCTTTGTCTTCACCGAAGACTCCAATTCCCTTTCGATACACCTATGACTTGGTTTGAAATTCACTTGAAAATGCATTAGTCATAGTATATATAAAAGAGACATGATCAAAGGTATACTTATGAGCTATGTGTGCAAATTAGCAAAAGAAATTCCTAGAATCAAGAATATTGAGCTCATGCCTAAGTTTGGTAAAAGTTTGTTCATCTAGTGGCTTGGTAAAGATATCGGCTAATTGATCTTTAGTATTAATGTATGCAATCTCGATATCCCCCTTTTGTTGGTGATCCCTAAGAAAATGATACCGAATGGCTATGTGTTTAGTGCGACTATGCTCAACGGGATTATCCGCCATGCGGATTGCACTCTCATTATCACATAGAAGAGGAACTTTGGTTAATTTGTAACCATAGTCCCACAGGGTTTGCCTCATCCAAAGCAATTGCGCGCAACAATGGCCTGCGGCAATATACTCGGCTTCGGCGGTAGAAAGAGCGACCGAATTTTGCTTCTTTGAAGCCCAAGACACCAAGGATCTTCCCAAGAACTGGCAAGTCCCCGATGTGCTCTTTCTATTAATCTTACACCCTGCCCAATCGGCATCCGAATAACCAATCAAATCAAATGTGGATCCCCGAGGGTACCAAAGCCCAAACTTAGGAGTATAAGCCAAATATCTCAAGATTCGTTTTACGACCGTAAGGTGTGATTCCTTAGGGTCGGCTTGGAATCTTGCACACATGCAAACGGAAAGCATAATGTCCGGTCGAGATGCACATAAATAAAGCAATGAACCAATCATCGACCGGTATACCTTTTGATCCACGGACTTACCTCCCGTGTCGAGGTCGAGATGCCCATTGGTTCCCATGGGTGTCTTGATGGGCTTGGCATCCTTCATTCCAAACTTGGTTAGAATGTCTTGAGTATACTTTGTTTGGCTAATGAAGGTGCCTTCTTGGAGTTGCTTGACTTGGAATCCTAGAAAATACTTCAACTCCCCCATCAAAGACATCTCGAATTTCTGTGTCATGATCCTACTAAATTCTTCACATGTAGATTCGTTAGTAGACCCAAATATGATATCATCAACATAAATTTGGCATACAAACAAATCATTGCCAAGAGTTTTAGTGAATAAAGTAGGATCGGCCTTGCCGACTTTGAAGCCATTAGCAATAAGGAAATCTCTTAGGCATTCATACCATGCTCTTGGGGCTTGCTTGAGCCCATAAAGCGCCTTAGAGAGCCTATAGACATGGTTAGGGTACTCACTATATTCAAAGCCGGGAGGTTGCTCAACATAGACCTCTTCCTTGATTGGTCCGTTGAGGAAGGCACTCTTCACGTCCATTTGGTAAAGCTTGAAGCCATGGTAAGTAGCATAGGCCAATAATATGCGAATGGACTCAAGCCTAGCTACAGGTGCATAGGTTTCACCAAAATCCAAACCTTCGACTTGTGAATACCCCTTGGCCACGAGTCGAGCTTTGTTCCTTGTCACCACACCATGCTCGTCGTGCTTGTTGCGGAAGACCCACTTGGTTCCTACAACATTTTGATTAGGACGTGGAACTAAATGCCATACCTCATTCCTGGTGAAGTTGTTGAGCTCCTCTTGCATCGCCATCACCCAATCTGAATCTTGAAGTGCTTCCTCTACCCTGTGTGGCTCAATAGAGGAAACAAAAGAGTAATGCTCACAAAAATGTGCAACACGAGATCGAGTGGTTACCCCTTATGAATGTCGCCGAGGATGGTGTCGATGGGGTGATCTCGTTGTATTGCTTGGTGGACTCTTGGGTGTGGCGGCCTTGGTTCTTCATCCTCCTTGTCTTCATCATTTGCATCTCCCCCTTGATCATTGCCGTCATCTTGAGGTGGCTCATCATTTTGTTCTTCCTCTTTATCAACTTGAGCCTCGTCCTCATTTTGGGTTGGTGGAGATGCTTGCGTGGAGGAGGATGGTTGATCTTGTGCATGTGGAGGCTCTTCGGATTCCTTAGGACACACATCCCCAATGGACATGTTCCTTAGCGCGATGCACAGAGCCTGTTCTTCACCTATCTCATCAAGATCAACTTGCTCTACTTGAGAGCCGTTAGTCTCATCAAACACAACGTCACAAGAAACTTCAACAAGTCCTGAGGACTTGTTAAAGACTCTATATGCCCTTGTGTTTGAGTCATATCCTAGTAAAAAGCCTTCTACAGTTTTAGGAGCAAATTTAGATTTTCTACCTCTTTTAACAAGAATAAAACATTTGCTACCAAAAACTCTAAAATATGAAATATTTTGCTTTTTACCGGTTAGGAGTTCATAGGATGTCTTCTTGAGGATTCGGTGTAGATATAACCGGTTGATGGCGTAGCAAGCGGTGTTAACCGCTTCGGCCCAAAACCGATCCGGCGTCTTGTACTCATCAAGCATGGTTCTTGCCATGTCCAATAGAGTTCGATTCTTCCTCTCCACTACACCATTTTGTTGTGGGGTGTAGGGAGAAGAGAACTCATGCTTGATGCCCTCCTCCTCAAGGAAGCCTTCAATTTGAGAGTTCTTGAACTCCGTCCCGTTGTCGCTTCTAATTTTCTTGATCCTTAAGCCGAACTCATTTTGAGCCCGTCTCAAGAATCTCTTTAAGGTCTCTTGGGTATGAGATTTTTTCTGCAAAAAGAACACCCAAGTGAAGCAAGAATAATCATCCACAATAACTAGACAGTACTTACTCCCGCCGATGCTTATGTAAGCTGTAAGGAAAATGGACCCCGGGCCTTTTGGCTAATTGAGTTTTGGTGTTTGATGAACAACACAATCCGTGAACTAATGAGTTTCCTAGTGTTTGTGTTTGTAGTTCACAGGATGCGAAGAGAATTGGACCAAGGCAATGAGGATGCAACACCTCAAAAGAAGACATAAAAAGATGCATAGGAGTCCAATACTCAAGAACAAAGAAGCCCGAAGAAATCAGCGAAGAAATCCAAGATAAGGGCTGTCAGCCAGCGCCTGGTGGCGCACCGGACATTGGTGTCCGGTGTGCACCGGACTGTCCGGTGAGGTACCGGACAGTCTGCGTAGAGAGGCCACAGACAGGCGCTCTCTGGCTGTAGCACCGGACTGTCCGGTGTGCACCGGACTGTCCGGTGTGCCAACGGGCAGACGGCAACGGTCGGATCCAACAGTCGACTGCTACAGGCGCCAACGGTCGGCTGACGTGGCGTGCACCGGACATGCTACAGTGCAGTGTCCGGTGGTGCACCGGACTGTCCGGTGCACCCGACGACAGAAAGCTGCTGCTTTCTGTCCAACGGCTAGTTTGGGGTGTGGAGGCTATAAATACCACCCCAACCGGCCATTCTCAAGTGTGAGAGCCCAAGCAACATACCAAGGCATATAGTGCACATTTCTAAGAGCTCAAACACCCAAGTGCTTAATAGAATCACTCGGTGATTAGCGTAGGTGCTTTGCGAAGTGCTTAGGTTAGTTAGACCGCTTTAGCGCTTGCTCTAGGTGAATCCTAGTTAGTTGAGTGAGTTTTGTAAAACCACACAACCCCTCGGCTCTTGCGTGAGTCGTTGTAATTGTACCGAGTGGGGCGAGAGTCTTGCGAGACCGTGACAACCGCGTTTGTTTCACGGCCGCCACCGTGTACCGGAGGGAACGAGGCCCGCGGCGTTTCGGCCGGAAGCTCGATAGTGGAGACGGCGGGGAGCGTCCGAGAGGAGCCGGAAGCGGAGCACCACTTGCGCGTGGAGAAGGCCCGCGGCTCTCTACGGAGTTACTCGACCGTGGTGCTTGGCCCTCGCGTGGGCTTCCCTTTGCGTAGGGGCACCAACGAGGATTAGTCGGGACCTTGCGTGGTTCCGGATACCTCGGTAAAAATACCGGCGTCATCCACGAGAGTTTGCTTCTCTACTTAGCTCTTTACATTCCGCATTTATATTAAGCATTTAAGTTTCAATCTTGTAGTCATACTTATTTAGTATAGATTGAAACTTAGCCTTTTGCGGTAGAGATAGCAACACTTAGACAAAACCTAGTTTGCACATTCTAGTTTTGATTATTTGCATAGGTTTTGCTCTAGGGAATTAATTGTGGCCTAGTTTAGTAAAAGTTTTAGAAGTCCTAATTCACCCCCCCTCTTAGGCGTCACCCGTTTCCTACAAGTGGTATCAGAGCCCGGTTTGGCTCATTTGAAACGCTTTAGCTTCACCGCTAAAAGAGCCGACGCTTTTTAGAGGAAGGGATGGATACCCATAGGCCACCACACTTCGACGGCACTAACTTCCCGTATTATAGTGCTAGAATGGCTTGTTACCTAGAGGCCGTTGATCTAGGTGTTTGGAGAGTCACTCGTGACGGGATGAAACCCCTCAAGAATCCCGAGAAACCCACCACGAGTGAGGAAAAAGAAATCCATTTAAATGCTAGAGCCAAAAATTGCTTGTTTGAATCTCTTAGCATGGATATTTTTAACCAAGTATTTACCTTGAAAACTGCTAATGAGATTTGGCTAAAATTGCATGAGCTCCATGACGGCACATCCAATGTCCGTGAGCAAAAACATTGCCTAGTCTTAAATGAGTATAATTCTTTTGCCATGAAAGATGATGAGCTTGTTAGAGACATGTATTCTCGTTTGAATCTAATTATCAATGAGCTCAATTCTATTGGCATTAATAAGCTAGGTGATGCGGACATTGTGAGGAAGATTATCTCCCTGCTACCACAACAAAGATATGGGAGCATCATCACCATCCTTCACAACATGGAGGACTTGAGCAACATGACCCCGACCATCGTGATTGGGAAAATCGCGGCCTTTGAGATGTCGCGAAAAATGAGTCGGGGAGAGGAGCCAACTTCCTCAAGGCCATATGCTTTTGCATGTGATGAAAGGAAGGGCAAAAAGAAGGCTCCCACTCCAAGTTCCTCAAGTGAAGAAGAAGAAGAAGAAAGTGATGATGATGAAGATAATCAACCATGCACATCATCCTCCGAGGACGAAGAAAGAATCCGACGCGTCGGAAAGGTAATGAGGATGATCCGCAAGATTAATCTAATGGGTGTGCCCCTGCAGGTCGAGGATCTTCTCTTTAACATTGACAGGAAAAAGCAAAGGAAGAGAGGATGCTTCGCATGTGGGGAGAAGGGCCACTTCAGGGACAACTGTCCAAATATGGCCAAACCCAAAAAGGAGAGGAGCAAAGGCAAGGCGCTCACAAGTGTTAGAACTTGGGATGATTCTTCGAGTGAAGATGAACCTCCAAGGACACGCAGCCACCGGTCCTCGTCACGATCATCACGGTCATCACACAAATGCCTTATGGCAAGAGGTAACAAAAGCATTCCATCCTCTAGTGATGAAAGTAGTAGTGATGATAAAGGCGAGGGAAAGGCCTCTCTAGAAGAGCTTGCGGAAGCCGTAAAATTTTTCCAGGATGTTTGCACTAAGCAAAAAGCTCAACTTAAAACTTTGAAAAATAAGTTGGTTAGCTCTCAAAATGATTACAAAGGTTTGCTAGAAAAATTTGAAACTTTTGCAAACTTAAATAGTGAGCTATCAACTAAAATTGAGCTATTAGAATCTAGTGCTCCATCCACTGCTACCGATGATAGCCTTATTAAAAAGAATGAAAAACTTAAGGCTAAGTTAGCTAGCTCTCAAGAAGCTATTGAAAATTTGCTAGAGAAAATGGAAATTCTTAGCATACACAATAATGAGCTAACTACTAAGCTAGAAAACATTGGTAGCACCCCAGCAGCATCTTTAGTTGAAATACCTGAAATAATTAAGAAAGATGCTTCTACTTCCTGCTTTGATTTAATTGATGATTCTAACCCCTGCAACCAAGTCGTTGTTGAGAATATTGTTGTAGAGACATGTACGGATGAGGTTGCAAAGGAAAATGAACAATTAAAGCAAGAAGTGGCTCGCCTTGGCAAGGCTTTGTATGACAAGAAAGGCAAAGCCAAACAAATCCGACCTCCACAGGATAACACCACTGCGGGAGTGAACAAGCCTGTAGAGGGAGAAACTGTGATTTGTAGGCTATGCCACAAGGAAGGCCACAAGTCTTTCCAATGCAAGGCGATGACCGGGGATAAACAAAGGCAAAAGCTCAAGCAAAAGCCATCAAGCAAAATCTCCAACACCTACATCAAAAAGGTGAACAAAAAGGATGCTACACCATATTTGATGAAGAAGAAAAAGAACGGAAAGGTGATAGCAATCAAGGCCACCAAGCAAGCCAACAAAGGAAAGGGGGCCAAACGTATCTGGGTGCCAAAGGAGATAATTTCAACCATGAAAAGCATCAAGAAGGTTTGGATCCCGAAAGGGAAGTGAGTGGACCGAAGATCTTCGGGAAATTTGGAGACTTGGCAAAATTGGGATGTATATCATGGGATACATCATATTGGATCAAGTTTATTGCCAAGTGGGTTATTGAAAATTTCGGACCCAAATTTCCCACCCATGACAAAGGTAACTAGTTTTATTGTATTTCTCGTTTTTAGATATGCGTATCTATTTACCTTGTATCTAGTTTACCTTTCTTGCCTAGTATTACATGTGTTATGTACTTTTGCTTAAAATCATGCATACTAGGTAAATCATATGGTAGGATTGCCTGTTTTTAATTCATATACTTAAAGCAAACCTACATGGCTTAAAATGTTTATTTAAGCACGGCACATAGCTTTTATATCACTCCATAGTAAATGATGCATCAATTGAAAATTTTGATTTCTTCAAAGTGTATCATTTAACTTATATGTGCCAAAGTTTGGATTATGGATAATTTGCCCCTCTAGATATCAAATCAAAGTGCATGTCTCCTACAAGTATTCAAAACTTGTATGCATACCTTTAGGGGGAGGTTACTCTATAATCTAACACTTTGAGACTAACACCTTTTCAAGTCTATTTCATGTGATAGTCTCATTGTAAGGAAAATGAAGTCCCCGGAGAAAGACAACAATCTTCCACTGCAAAATCTCCAAGAACTCTCATGTCTCTCAAGCTCACCATTGACTTTCAATTGGTATCTTTTGAGACTACTTTCAGTATTATTTACATGTCTTCTCCAAAATTTGATTAGACTATATTTCATATCATATGCTTCCATGTTGCAAAAATGCATAAGTAGTTAACTCATATTCTGTTACCTATGCATAAGGGAAGTTAGTCTTTTCAAATCATGTCTTGCACCTCTAATTTTCACATGCTTTTTACTAAGTAGAGGATCTCTGTCAGGGGGAGTATTTCTTCATCTCTAAAGGGGGAGAAAAACTCTTTCTAAAGGAGAATACTCATTTAGGGGGAGTAATCTTTTGAGGACCCCTTCAAGTGGTATCATTCACTTAGTTTAATTTAATATCCTTCTAGTGATATCATTTGATTCAATTCTTGATGAGGGCAAGCTTTTATTTACTTCCTACATGCTTTTAATGTCTTCCTTTTCGGTGGTTGATGCCAAAGGGGGAGAAGTTTAGGGACCAAAGCAATGAAAACTATATCAAACACCAAACACCACAAATTTAAAATTTTATATCTTCAAATAAGTTCTACAAGTGGTTTTGGTTATTTGGTTCAAAAATAGGAAGTAAGTGAATTATGGAGTTAGGGGGAGGCTTAAGTCCATAATATCACATTGTGGGGACAAACATGCATCTTAGCAAGTAGATTGCATATTTTCACTCATATACTTGTATTATTTGCTTGCTTTGGTTGTGTTGTCATCAATCACCAAAAAGGGGGAGATTGTAAGGAAAATGGACCCTGGGCCTTTTGGCTAATTGAGTTTTGGTGTTTGATGAACAACACAATCCGTGAACTAATGAGTTTCCTAGTGTTTGTGTTTGTAGTTCACAGGATGCGAAGAGAATTGGACCAAGGCAATGAGGATGCAACACCTCAAAAGAAGACATAAAAAGATGCATAGGAGTCCAATACTCAAGAACAAAGAAGCCCGAAGAAATCAGCGAAGAAATCCAAGATAAGGGCTGTCAGCCAGCGCCTGGTGGCGCACCGGACATTGGTGTCCGGTGTGCACCGGACTGTCCGGTGAGGTACCGGACAGTCTGCGCAGAGAGGCCACAGACAGGCGCTCTCTGGCTGTAACACCGGACTGTCCGGTGTGCACCGGACTGTCCGGTGTGCCAACGGGCAGACGGCAACGGTCGGATCCAACGGTCGACTGCTACAGGCGCCAACGGTCGGCTGACGTGGCGTGCACCGGACATGCTACAGTGCAGTGTCCGGTGGTGCACCGGACTGTCCGGTGCACCCGACGACAGAAAGCTGCTGCTTTCTGTCCAACGGCTAGTTTGGGGTGTGGAGGCTATAAATACCACCCCAACCGGCCATTCTCAAGTGTGAGAGCCCAAGCAACATACCAAGGCATATAGTGCACATTTCTAAGAGCTCAAACACCCAAGTGCTTAATAGAATCACTCGGTGATTAGCGTAGGTGCTTTGCGAAGTGCTTAGGTTAGTTAGACCACTTTAGCGCTTGCTCTAGGTGAATCCTAGTTAGTTGAGTGAGTTTTGTAAAACCACACAACCCCTCGGCTCTTGCGTGAGTCGTTGTAATTGTACCGAGTGGGGCGAGAGTCTTGCGAGACCGTGACAACCGCGTTTGTGTCACGGCCGCCACCGTGTACCGGAGGGAACGAGGCCCGCGGCGTTTCGGCCGGAAGCTCGATAGTGGAGACGGCGGGGAGCGTCCGAGAGGAGCCGGAAGCGGAGCACCACTTGCGCGTGGAGAAGGCCCGCGGCTCTCTACGGAGTTACTCGACCGTGGTGCTTGGCCCTCGCGTGGGCTTCCCTTTGCGTAGGGGCACCAACGAGGATTAGTCGGGACCTTGCGTGGTTCCGGATACCTCGGTAAAAATACCGGCGTCATCCACGAGAGTTTGCTTCTCTACTTAGCTCTTTACATTCCGCATTTATATTAAGCATTTAAGTTTCAATCTTGTAGTCATACTTATTTAGTATAGATTGAAACTTAGCCTTTTGCGGTAGAGATAGCAACACTTAGACAAAACCTAGTTTGCACATTCTAGTTTTGATTATTTGCATAGGTTTTGCTCTAGGGAATTAATTGTGGCCTAGTTTAGTAAAAGTTTTAGAAGTCCTAATTCACCCCCCTCTTAGGCGTCACCCGTTTCCTACATAAGCGATCGAGCCAAATAAATCCATGTGTAGGAGCTCCAGTGGTCTGTCAGTCGTCATGATGTTCTTGTGTGGATGATGAACACCAACTTGCTTCCCGGCTTGGCATGCACTACAAATCCTGTGTTTCTCAAAATGAACATCTGTTAGTCCCAAAATGTGTTCTCCCTTTAGAAGCTTATGAAGATTCTTCATTCCAACATGAGCTAGTCGGCGGTGCCAGAGCCAACCCATGTTAGTCTTAGCAATTAAGCAAGTGTCGAGTTCAGCTCTATCAAAATCTACCAAGTATAGCTGACCCTCTAACACTCCCTTAAAGGCTATTGAATCATCACTTCTTCTAAAGACAGTGACACCTACATCAGTGAATAGACAGTTGTACCCCATTTGACATAATTGAGATACGGAAAGCAAATTGTAATCTAAAGAGTCTACAAGAAAAACATTGGAAATGGAATGGTCAGGAGATATAGCTATTTTACCCAAACCTTTGACCAAACCTTGGTTTCCATCCCCGAATGTAATAGCTCGTTGGGGATCTTGATTTTTCTCGTAGGAGGAGAACATCTTTTTCTCCCCCGTCATGTGGTTTGTGCACCCGCTATCGATGATCCAACTTGAGCCCCCGGATGCATAAACCTACAAAACAAGTTTAGTTCTTGACTTTAGGTACCCAAACGGTTTTGGGTCCTTTGGCATTAGACACAAGAACTTTGGGTACCCAAACACAAGTCTTGGAACCCTTGTGTTTGCCCCCAACAAACTTGGCAACTACCTTGCCGGATTTGTTAGTCAAAACATAAGATGCATCAAAAGTTTTGAATGAAATGTCATGGTCATTTGATGCATTAGGAGTTCTCTTCTTAGGCAACTTAGCACGGGTTGATTGCCTAGAGCTAGATGTCTCACCCTTATACATAAAAGCATGATTAGGGCCAGAGTGAGACTTCCTAGAATGAATTCTCCTAATTTTGCTCTCAGAATAACCGGCAGGGTACAAAATGTAACCCTCGTTATCCTGAGGCATGGGAGCCTTGCCCTTAACAAAATTTGACAATCTTTTAGGAGGGGCACTAAGTTTGACATTGTCTCCCCTTTGGAAGCCAATGCCATCCTTGATGCCAGGGCGTCTCCCATTATAGAGCATACTTCTAGCAAATTTAAACTTTTGATTTTCTAAGTTATGCTCGGCAATTTTAGCATCTAATTTTGCTATATGATCATTTTGTTGTTTAATTAATACCATGTGATCATGAATAGCATTGATATCAACATCTCTACATCTATCACAAATAGACACATGCTCATCGGTAGATGTAGAGGGTTTGCAAGAATTAAGTTCAACAATCTTAGCATGTAATATATCATTTTTATCTCTAAGACCGGAAATTGTAACATTGCAAATATCAAAATCTCTAGCCTTATCAATCAATTTTTAATTCTCATTTCTAAGGCTAGCAAGAGAAATATTCAACTCATCAATCCTAGCAAGTAAATCAACATTATCATCTCTAGGATTGGAAATACAAACATGAGAATCAACCTTAGCAATTAATTTAGCATTTTCATTTCTAAGGTTGGCAATAGTGTCATGGCAAGTGCTTAGCTCACTAGATAGTTTTTGACATTTTTCTATTTCTAGAGCATAAGCATTTTTAACCTTAACATGTTTCTTGTTTTCCTTAATTAGGAAGTCCTCTTGGGAATCTGTTGGGGCCGTGCTTCGGTGCGCCGAAGGTCTTACACGAAGAAGCAGCTTCGGCTGAAGTCGTCTCCAAGAGATGGCCGAAGGTTCCTTTTCATGGAGCTTCGGCGTTACAAACCGACATAGAGATAGAATGACCTTTTTATCCATAGAGGTCTGAGTCAATGTTGTAAACTTTTGTAAGGGGCATAATTGTAATTTGTCACAGGCTGCGACCTGTGCCTATAAATAGATGAACAGTACCTCTGTACTGTTCACGCGAACCTGTCATTTGCCTTCGCATCACACTTGTATTCTCACCTTCCTCAGGACCGAAGGTACATTTGTAATTTGAAATCATTCATATTCATTCATGTTAGTAAAAATGAAAATGATTCTATGATAACATTTAAATGTTTATTTCATATCTCATGATTTACATGAATGCTTCGTTCCTCGTTATTATGTTTACGAAGGTACGCTCTTCGTAACCTTCGTCCGAAATCCTTTATATCCCGAAAGGATATAATGTGGTAGAGGACGAAGGATTTTAACACTTAACATTTTCTGTGTTGCCTTGTTCTTAACTCATAGCATTTGAGAACAAGCCCCCAACATTGGCGCCCACCTCCGGTGAACTCACTTCCACTTTTCTGAGCTGATGGCTTCGTTCAACAATCAAGCTGGAGCTGCTTCGGCTTCGAAGCTGGTGCTCCCGATAACAGGCGGTTCTTGCTCAGAGCCGGCTAACAAGAAGCAGAAGAAGGAGGCTCAGAGAAGGGTGCAGCATGTTGGAGTGCAGGGACCCTTCATCAAGTCAAAATGGTCCCACATTCCAATTACTTTCTCTCAGGAAGACCTTCAGCTTAAGGATTATCCTCATAATGATGCCATGGTTATCTCTTGCGTGATCAAAGGATTTCTGGTTCACAATGTCCTAGTTGATACAGGCAGTGCAGCTGACATTATATTTGCTAAAGCCTTCAGACAAATGCAAGAGCCTGAAGACAAGATTCATGATGCTACGCACCCTCTTTGTGGCTTCGGAGGGCGGCAGATTGTAGCACTTGGGAAGGTTACCATGCCTGTAACCTTCGGATTTGTTAACAACACAAGGACGGAGCAAATTGTGTTTGACATTGTTGACATGGAGTATCCTTACAATGCTATCATTGGCCGTGGTACTCTTAATGCCTTCGAAGCAATTCTTCACCCAGCTTATCTCTGCATGAAGATACCTTCGGACCAAGGGTCTATTGCTATTCATGGAAGCCAGGAAGCTGCTAGAAGGGCCGAAGGAAGCTGGACTGACTCCAAGGCAATCCATAACATAGATGGAGCTGAAGCTTGTGAACAGTACAAATTCAGGAGGGAGAAGGCAGCTTCAGCGGATCAGCCGAAGCCCATGTTATTGTGTGAAGACATAGCAGACCAGAAGGTGTTGTTGGGCTCGCAATTATCTGAAGACCAGGAGAAAACCTTGATAAGGTTTTTATTCAACAACAAAGATGTTTTTGCATGGTCAGCTAATGATCTATGTGGAGTAAATCGGGATGTTATTGAACATTCGCTCAAAGTTGACCCATCCTTCAGACCCCGAAAGCAGAGGCTTCGGAAAATGTCTGATGACAAGGCCGAAGGGGCTCGCAATGAAGTAAAAAGACTCCTCAGTGCAGGAGTTATCAGAGAAGTGAAGTATCCAGAGTGGCTAGCTAACACTGTTATGGTGAAGAAGGCCAATGGCAAGTGGAGAATGTGTATTGATTTCACAGATCTCAACAAGGCTTGTCCGAAGGATGAATTCCCGCTGCCAAGGATAGACTCTTTAGTTGATGCAGCAGCTTCTTCAGAACTCATGAGTCTCCTGGACTGCTACTCAGGCTATCATCAAATCTGGATGAAGAAGGAAGATGAGCCGAAGACTAGCTTCATAACCCCAAGTGGTACATATTGCTATCTTCGGATGCCTGAGGGGCTCAAAAATGCCGGAGGGAGTTTCAGCCGAATGACAGCGAAGGTTCTCCAGTCTCAGATAGGCAGAAATGTGTTGACTTATGTCGATGACATTATTGTAAAAAGCACGAAGCAGGAGAATCATATTGCTGATCTGCAGGAGACCTTCGCCAGCTTCAGACAAGCTGGTCTGAAGCTGAACCCAGAAAAATGTGTCTTCGGAGTGAAGAAGGGTAAATTTCTTGGATGCTTGGTTTCAACAAAAGGAATCGAAGCTAATCCAAATAAAATCGAAGCTATACTTCGAATGGAGCCACCAACCACAAGAAAGGGGGCTCAAAGATTGACAGGAAGGCTGACATCTCTCAACAGATTTATATCCAGATCAGCAGAAAGAAACTTACCATTCTTCGAGGTGCTGAAGTCAGCTGAAGTCTTTCAATGGGGCCCAAGTCAACAAAAAGCCTTCGAAGAGCTGAAGCAATACTTAATAGATCTAACAACATTAACTCCACCAACGCCAGGGGCTCCTCTGTTGTTATATGTGGCAGCTTCGCACTCAGCAGTAAGTGCGGCACTTGTCCAGGAGAAGTTTGATGGACAAGTCAAGAAGCAGGTCCCAGTATATTTTGTATCTGAGGTCCTTAGTGTCTCAAAGAAGAATTATACAGAGCTGGAGAAGGTATTGTATGCCGTTTTAATGGCATCCAGGAAGCTTCGGCATTATTTCCAGGCATACAACATTATTGTTCCTTCTTCGCAGCCATTGAAGGATATCATGAGAAATAGAGAAGCTACTGGGCGTATTGGAAAATGGGCTTCGGAGCTCAATGAATTTTACATTGATTATGTGCATAGATCCTCAATCCAGTCTCAAGCATTGGCAGATTTCATTGCCGACTGGACGCCAGGGGCTCAGGACGAAGAAGCAAATAAAGATGCTGAAGTATGGACAGTGTTTTGTGATGGCTCTTGGGGAACCTTCGGAGCAGGTGCAGCTGCTGTGTTGGTCTCACCATCCAAGGTTAAAACTTGCTATGCAGCAAGACTTGACTTCAGCTGCACAAATAATATAACTGAGTACGAAGCCCTGCTCCTGGGTCTTCGGAAACTAAAGGCAATGGGAATCAGAAGGGCGATTCTTAAAACTGATTCCCAGGTTGTTTCGGGTCATATTGACAAAAGTTGCAAGGCTAAAGACCCGAAGCTTGAAAAATACCTAGACACGGTCCGAAGGATCGAGGCCTCCTTCGAAGGATTTTCTGTCAAGAATATCCCTCGAGGACAAAACGAGCACGCTGATTTACTAGCCAAGTCTGCAGCACAGGGGCTGCCGTTACCTTCGGATGTCTTCTTCGAAACAATAAAGGCACCTTCAGTGGAGCTCCTTGAAAGAGCAGTCCTCAATATTTCTCCTGTTTACAGTGAAGATTGGAGAACTGAAATAATCTCTTACCTTCAGGGCAACTTCCTATCAGATGACGAAGCTTATAATAAAAGGATAGAGGCAAGAGCTCGTCCGTATGTCATGATAGAGGGGGAGTTATACAAGCATGGAGTTTGTGCCCCGCTGCTCAAGTGCTTGTCTAGAACCGAAGGTATAGAGTTAATGAAAGAGATACATGCAGGCCTGTGTGGATCCCACATCGGATCCAGGCCATTACTTGGAAAAGTGTTCCGCCAAGGATTTTATTGGCCGAAGGCAGCTTCGGATGCAGCGGAGTTAGTTCAAAAGTGCGAAGGTTGTCAGAAATGTGCAAGAGATCAAAAGCAACCTTCGTCTTTGACACAGCTGATACAACCCATCTGGCCATTGCAAAGGTGGGGCCTTGACTTGTTGGGTCCATTACCACCGGCCCAAGGAAATCTAAGATATGTTATAGTAGCTGTGGAGTATTTTTCCAAGTGGATTGAGGCGAAGCCATTAGCCACAATAACTTCGGCCACTGTCCAAAAGTTTTTCTGGCAGAATATTGTCTGTCGCTTTGGGGTACCGAAGGCCATCACTGTAGATAACGGAACGCAGTTCGACTCCGAAGCTTTCAGAAATTTCTGTGATCAAATTGGAACGAAGATCCATTTTGCATCAGTCAGGCATCCGGAGTCGAATGGGCTTGTTGAAAGGGCCAATGGCATCATAATGACAGGAATAATGAAGCTAATCTTTAATCAACCAAGGGGAAAGTGGCCAGATCAGTTGACCAAAGTGGTGTGGAGCCACAATACAACAACATCAAGGTCTACAGGCTTTACCCCATTCAAATTATTATTCGGTGACGAAGCAATAACTCCGGAAGAAGCTAAAGCTGGGTCAATAAGGGTAGTAGCTTCGGCAGAGTCAGGTCCCGAAGATGCTTGCCTTGTGGAAAAAGATGCTTTAGAAGGAATCAGACTTCAAGCCGTGGAAAACATCAATAAATACCAGGCTGAAACAGTTAGATGGCGAGATAGAAAGGTCCGGCTAAAAAATATTGAGCCGGGACACTTGGTACTTCGGAGAGTGGCCAACCCAGATACAGTCGGCAAGTTACAATTGAAATGGGAAGGGCCTTTCTTAGTAGCATCTTCGTCAAGGCCTGGTTCCTACAGATTGAAGGACATGGATGGCAACGAAATTCCAAGGTCTTGGAATTCAGATGAGCTTCGGAGATATTATGTATAACTTGATGTAACTTTTTATGTTTTTCTTTTTCTTTTTCATGGCACCCTTTTTCCTTTCTAAAGGGGGAGAAAGGTTTTTAATGGGGCCATCATCTGTAATTTCCTTTTTAGTTTTATAAGAGCAAAATCCCCCAAAGAATGTAAATGTAAAAGCTGAGAACGCACCATCGAGTGCCGAAACTGAAAAAAAAGAGAAGAAGCTCCAAAGACGTCCCTAAGGGGATGCAGAGCTCTGATTCCGCCGAAAGTAAAAGGCGAAGAAGCTCCAAAGACGTCCCTAAGGGGATGCAGAGCTCTGATTCTGCCGAAAGTAAAAGGCGAAGAAGCTCCAAAGACGTCCCTAAGGGGATGCAGAGCTTACAGCGAAAAGTCAACGCTGATACCGCCTAAGTAAAAGGCGAAGAAGCTCCAAAGACGTTCCTAAGGGAATGCAGAGCTTATACTGCCTAAGTAAAAGGCGAAGAAGCTCCAAAGTCGTTCCTAAGGGAATGCAGAGCTGATGTGTGGTTGGTTCCAAAGAAATAATGGCTGAGAGTGTGGCTTCGGATATATGTTTTGGACATTCATTCGCACATTACATTACATCATGGCATTTGCATGCATAAGCATTCATTCATAGCATTTATGCACCAAAGTGGTTGCTTCGGCAAAAAGACGAAGTGAATTTTTATGATTCGTTATGAAAAAGAAAAGCTTCGGCAAAAAGGAGAAGTGGTTTTTTATGATTCGTTATGCTTTGTTGAGTACAAAAAAGAAAAGTTTCGGTGAAAAGAAGAATCGGCCTCTTATGCTTTGTTGTGTACAAAAAAGAAAAGCTTCGTTGCTCGGCAAAAAGAAGAAGTGGTCTTTTATGCTTCGTTGCTCGGCAAAAAGATTTGGTCTCTTATGCTTCGTTGTGTACGAAAAGAAGGGAAGGTGTTTTTTCGCTTTCGGCTCAAAATACTGATTTCGTCCACATCAAAGCGCTTCAGTAGAAGGGTAAGAATATATTACAAGGTATGTACAAAGTTCCTTGAGAACAGTTTAATTGTATTTACAAAAGTTGTTACAAAAGTATCCTGAGTTTTTTCCTATAGTATACTTCTACTGATCTTCATTAAGCTTCAGCTTCGGCGACAGCTTCGGCGACATATCTTAAGCATCATCTTCACGTTCGTCATCCTACATAAATCAAGGTATCGTGAGTAAAAATCAAGTGCAAAGGAGAAGGTAAGTACGAAGTATCATTTCTTACTGGTTCAAGATGACTTCGAGCTTCGTCTCCGGCCTTCTCCCGCCCGCCTTTTGTCCATATCATTTTTATAAATCTATTTGAGATGCTTCGGGCGAGGTCAGGTATATCGTCCAGGATTGATGGAGACAAGGTGAAGTTGGGCCTGTTGACGATTTTTCCATGCTCGCAGCCGGCCTTCAGGAATGCTGCAGCGGTACCCCGAGAAGCTACCCAGGCACAGAAGTCACCGTGCCCGGCTATAACTTCGTCAAGTTCTTCGATCTCAGCTTCAATATGATCGAACGCTTGTGGTAAATTTTCCGTTGAAGAGTTAAACTTCCCGCTGCTAGCTCCAACAGAGTAAAATATCTTTCTTAATCGTTCAATACAATTATTGCTAAAATTCAAGCATTTGTCTTGAAGGCTTGTCAATGATTTCTTCAAGTCTGAGTTGGCCTGGACTTCGGCTTCAAGTTTCGAATTAATCTCTAGCTTCTCCTGTTCAAATTGTTTTGATTCACTGATAAGCTTCGAATTCAACTCTGATACTTTAGCCTCAGTCTCTGCCAGCAAGCCTTCGGTCGATTGGAGCTCGAAGTCTTTCTTTTCAATGATAGCAGATTGTTCTTTTATCTTGCTTTCTAAGTTTTCAATTATAGCTTCGTGTTTTTTGTCCTCCAAATCTTGCTGCATCTTCAGAGCTTTGCTCAGTAGCATGCTCTGCACAGGAACAACTTACGTTAGTAACATTTTCATTATTAACAGCAATAAAAACCAGAGAAAAGGTTGTTTACCTCGAAGTTGGAGTAAAATAAGCTGCCGACGATATGTTGTCGTCGGTAGCGGCTGATGTCTGTCTCTAGCTTCGGAAAACCGATACTCTTTGATAGAGTACCGATTACCTTAGCTCCAGTTTGGTCTCGAATGCAGCCTAATTTTTCATCGTCCACACCTCCAAATAGGAGAGCTCCTGGCTTGTAGCCGCAAGATTTGGCATAGTCCTTAAGTTCTTCCATTTCGGCCTTCGACAGTTTTTGCCCAATTAAATTTTGGAATGTGTAGGCTTCGTCGTCCGAAGTGTCCTCGGCTATTTCTTTCCCCTTCCCAGGCACTGTGGCCATGGTTTTTTCAGCAGCAGTGCCAGCTTCTTCTGCAGCCATGTCTTGCAAGATTTTGTCAATGTCCTCAATGGTAGTTTCTAAGTTTACATCTTCGGCTGTAGCGGCTTCGGTAGCTGCAACCTCCGAAGGTGCGACTTCGACGTTTGTGGTGCCTTCGACAGCTGGTGTTTTATGAATTGATGCCCGAGGCGGCGTCTTGTCGATAACTTCAGTTACTGCAATAATTCTTTGCCGCTTGGGTTTGGTTATCTTCGTTTGATCCGGCTCGTCCACCTTTCGAAAAAGCTTCGTCAGTTGGAGCCCTAATGGACTTAGCTTCGTGGGCATGGGTTCAGTCATTACCTTTAAAATTTCCTCCACGTCGCTGGTAGAAGGTGGTGGGGGGTCCCCTCTTCTTCGGATATTTTTCGCTTCGGAGTTGATATTTTTCTTTTCTTGCGAATTTTCTTCTCTTTTGCTGGTCTTTCTTCATCCTTTTTCAGAGTTTCGGCCACTCTTTTTCTTTTGTGGCCCTCGGCACCCTTGTTCAACTGCTCATAGTCAGGGTACTCGAAGCCCAGGGCATCAAGCACTCGGTTCAGCCTTCGCTTCGGTCGGGCGCCGAAGGCCGCTGTCATTAGTTGATCCTCTTTTTTGGAATAATTCCCCAGGATTTCATTGCACATCACCTCGATTGTGTCCAGCCACTCTTGGCAGGGCTTCTTAAAGTATTTCTTGAATTTGAAGTGATAGGGCAGCCGGACAAGATCCCCCTCCTTCTTCTCCCCCTTTAACTTTGGCATTTCCCATTCTTTCAGAGTAGGGAAGACTCTGAATGCCAAGAATTCTTGGACCAGATCCCTGGTACCGATATGCTCTGCAATAATTCCGAATTCATCCATTGCCTGCTGTGTTTCACCCTCTGGCGTCATGTTGCAGCGGGGTCGGGTTTCTCCGAAGATCAGCTCGATTGGACTTTGCACAAGCTTCTCCTTGTTGTCATCAACTTTGACATAGAACCATTCCGATTTCCAGCCTGCCGGCCATTTGCTTCGGTAACTAATTACAGGAAACTTTGCCGTTTTCCGGTAGGCAAAATTGTAACAACCGAAGTTATCGTGTAGCCCATCTTTTCTGGCCTTGGTTTGATAATGCAACTCATGAACTCGACAGAAACTGTCGGCAAATGGCTCCACTGCTTGGCTTCGGAGGGCCCAAATATAAACGCTAAGTCTAACGATAGCGTTGGGAGTTAACTGGTGAAGGTAGATGCCAAACCTTTTCAGTATCTCCGCAATAATCTCGTGAAGAGGGAATCTAAGCCCAGCCTTTAAAAAGCTCTTGAAGATAACAATCTCGTCCTTCCCTGGCTTCGGGGTGGTTTCTTCTCCCCCGAAGCGAAGTAGCTTCTTCTGGTCTTCATTGAAATAACCTGCTTTCACCATCTTCGAAAGATCAGCCTTTGAAACAGTTGATTTCCCAAAATCCAGGTGACTGGGCTTGCTGGGCATGGCAATACGGTAGTCATCTTCGGGATCAGTCCCTTCAATGTTTTCTTCTTCTCCTTCGGCAGTTGTCGGGTTTGCTTCAGCAGCAGGCATTTCTTCCGCAGTCACTAGACCGGAACGCTGCATCGCTTCGGAGATGGGCACAGTGTTCGAACCTTCGGCTTCGTCTCCCTCACGTACAACTTTGGCAGTAGATCGCACTCTCGCCATTTGATTCTGAGTTTGGGGAAGTCAGAAACTTTTTTCTTTTTTTCTTTTCTCCCGAAGCTCTTCTTTCTGACGAAGCAGACGTCGAGATGGACCTTCGTTCGATTCTGAGAATCAAGCTTCGGCTATAGTTAAAAATTTTGGCAGCAAAACAGTGCAAATAGCAATGAATGCTGTGGTAACTTCACACCTACCCGTCTGTTTATATAGTGCTGCAGGTAAGAAGGCGAAGCGGCAGGATTTTTTACACCAAGCAGGCAGTCACTCGTACTCGCTGTGCAGTGGACCGTAAAAGATCAAACAGTAACTCTGCAAGGTGGGCCTGGCACGCGCTCGGAAGCCGGATCGTTTCTCCGCAACGAGCTCAGGGAAGGTGTTTTTTGGACCTTCGGCTTCCCGAAGCTGAAGAGGCTTTTTTCACGGGTCAAGCTCGTTACGAAAAACGATCTAGCACCGCGAAAGGGGCTACTGTTGGGGCCGTGCTTCGGTGCGCCGAAGGTCTTACACGAAGAAGCAGCTTCGGCTGAAGTCGTCTCCAAGAGATGGCCGAAGGTTCCTTTTCATGGAGCTTCGGCGTTACAAACCGACATAGAGATAGAATGACCTTTTTATCCATAGAGGTCTGAGTCAATGTTGTAAACTTTTGTAAGGGGCATAATTGTAATTTGTCACAGGCTGCGACCTGTGCCTATAAATAGATGAACAGTACCTCTGTACTGTTCACGCGAACCTGTCATTTGCCTTCGCATCACACTTGTATTCTCACCTTCCTCAGGACCGAAGGTACATTTGTAATTTGAAATCATTCATATTCATTCATGTTAGTAAAAATGAAAATGATTCTATGATAACATTTAAATGTTTATTTCATATCTCATGATTTACATGAATGCTTCGTTCCTCGTTATTATGTTTACGAAGGTACGCTCTTCGTAACCTTCGTCCGAAATCCTTTATATCCCGAAAGGATATAATGTGGTAGAGGACGAAGGATTTTAACACTTAACATTTTCTGTGTTGCCTTGTTCTTAACTCATAGCATTTGAGAACAAGCCCCCAACAGAATCCAAGAGGTCATCCTTTCCATGAATAGCACTAATTAATTCATTTAATTTTTCCTTTTGTTCCATGTTAAGGTTGGCAAAAAGGGTACGCAAGTTATCCTCCTCATCACTAGCATTTTCATCACTAGAAGAATCATATCTAGTGGAGGATTTAGATTTAACCTTCTTCTTTTTGCCGTCCCTTGCCATGAGGCACTTGTGGCCGATGTTGGGGAAGAGGAGTCCCTTGGTGACGGCGATGTTGGCGGCGTCCTCGTCGTCGGAGGAGGAGTCGGTGGAGCTTTCGTCGGAGTCCCACTCGCGGCACACGTGGGCATCACCGCCCCTCTTCTTGTGGTGCCTCTTCTTTTCTCTCCTCTTGCCCTTCTTGTCGTTATCCCTGTCACTGTCACTTGATAATGGACATTTAGCAATAAAGTGACCGGGCTTACCACACTTGTAGCAAACCTTCTTGGAACGGGATTTGTAATCCTTCCCCTTCCGTTGCTTGAGGATTTGGCGAAAGCTTTTGATGATTAAAGCCATCTCCTCATTGTCGAGCTTGGAGGCGTCAATTGGTTGTCTACTCGGTGTAGACTCCTCCTTCTCCTCTGCCGCCTTGAATGCCACCGGTTGTGCTTCGGACGTGGAGGGTTCATCAAGCTCGTTGATCTTCTTTGAGCCTTTAATCATACACTCAAAGCTCACAAAATTCCCGATTACTTCCTCGGGAGTCATTAGTGTATATCTTGGGTTGCCACGAATTAATTGTACTTGAGTAGGGTTAAGGAAAATAAGTGATCTTAAAATAACCTTAACCACCTTGTGGTCATCCCATTTCTTGCTCCTGAGGTTGAGCACTTGGTTCACCAAGGTTTTGAGCCGGTTGTACATATCTTGTGGCTCCTCTCCTTGGCGAAGACGGAAGCGACCGAGCTCCCCCTCGATCGTTTCCCGCTTGGTGATCTTGGTGAGTTCATCACCTTCGTGCGCGGTCTTGAGTAAGTCCCAAATCTCCTTCGCATTCTTCAATCCTTGCACCTTGTTATATTCCTCTCTACTTAGAGAGGCGAGGAGAATGGTTGTGGCTTGGGAATTGAAGTGCTCGATTTGAGCCACTTCATCCACATCATAGTCTTCATCCCCTACGGATGGTACCTGTACACCAAACTCAACAACATCCCATATACTTTTGTGGAGTGAGGTTAGATGAAATCGCATTAAATCACTCCACCTAGCATAGTCTTCACCATCAAACGTTGGTGGTTTGCCTAATGGGACGGAAAGCAAAGGTGTATGTTTAGGAATGCGAGGGTAGCGTAAGGGGATCTTACTATACTTCTTACGCTCTTGGCGCTTAGAAGTGACGGACGCTGCGTCGGAGCCGGAGGTGGATGTTGACGAAGAATCGGTCTCGTAGTAGACCACCTTCCTCATCCTCTTTTTCTTGTCCCCACTCCGATGCGGCTTGTGGGAAGAGGATTTTTCCTTCTTTTCTTTGTGGTGTGAAGAAGAAGATCTTTTCTCCTTCCGTTTGGAGGAGTCCTTCTTCTTCTCCTTCCTCTTGGTGCGGGACTCTTCCGATGAAGTGCTCCCGTGACTCGTAGTGGGCTTGTCGCCGGTCTCCATCTCCCTCTTGGTGTGATCTCCCGATATTACTTCGAGCGGTTAAGCTCTAATGAAGCACCGGGCTCTGATACCAATTGAAAGTCGCCTAGAGGGGGGGTGAATAGGGCGAAACTGAAATTCTCAAAAATAATCACAACTACAAGCCGGGTTAGAGTTAGAAATATAATCGAGTCCGTGAGAGAGGATGCAAAACAAATCGCAAGCGAATAAAGAGTGTGACACGTGGATTTGTTTTACCGAGGTTCGGTTCTCGCAAACCTACTCCCCGTTGAGGTGGTCACAAAGACCGGGTCTCTTTCAACCCTTTCCCTCTCTCAAATGGTCCCTCGGACCGAGTGAGCTTTCTCTTCTCAAATGTTTGGAACACAAAGTTCCCACAAGGACCACCACAAGATTGGTGTCTCTTGCCTCAATTACAAGTGAGTTTGATCGCAATGAAGAATCAAAGAATAAAGAAAGCAATCCAAGCGCAAGAGCTCGAAAGAACACAAGCAAATCTCTCTCACTAATCACTAGGGCGTTGTGTGGAGTTTGGAGAGGATTTGATCACTTTGGTGTGTCTAGAATTGAATGCTAGAGCTCTTGTAAGTAGTTGAAGTGGGAAAACTTGGATGACTTGAATGTGGGGTGGTTGGGGATATTTATAGCCCCAACCACCAAACTAGCCGTTTGGGTGGAGGCTGTCTGTCGTATGGTGCACCGGACAGTCCGGTGCACACCGGACATGTCCGGTGCGCTAGCCATGTCACCCGAACGTTAGGGTTCCGACCGTTGGAGCTCTGACGCTGGGCCCGCCTGGATGACCGGTGGCGCACCGGACATGAACTGTAGGGTGTCCGGTGCGCCAGCATGGGCGTGCCTGACCTCTGCGCGCGCTGGCGCGCATTTAATGCGCTGCAGGTAGCCGTTGGCGCCTGAAGTAGCCGTTGCCCCGCAGTTACACCGGATAGTCCGGTGTACACTGGATAGTCCGGTGTACACCGGACATGTCCGGTGAATTATAGCGGAGCAGCCGTTGCGAATTCCCGAGACTGGCGAGTTCGGAGCCGCGTCCTCTTGGAGCACCGGACACTGTCCGGTGTGCACCGGACAGTCCGGTGAATTATAGCGCGCCGGCTCCGAGAATTCCCGAAGGTGAGGAGTTTGAAGTCGATCTTCCCTGGTGCACCGGACACTGTCCGGTGGCACACCGGACAGTCCGGTGCGCCCGACCAGGGTGCCTTCGGTTGTCCCTTTGCTCCTTTGTTTGAACCCTTTTTCTTGGTCTTTTTATTGGCTTATGGTGAACCTTTGTACCTGTAGAACTTATAAACTTGGGCAAAACTAGTTAGTCCAATTATTTGTGTTGGGCAATTCAACCACCAAAATTAGTTTATGAAATAGGTGTAAGCCTAATTCCCTTTCAATATTCAAGAATAAACTTTATTAAATGTATTGTTTGGGATCAAACAGAGTATGCAGAGGAAGAAGTCCACTTGCCTTGCTTATTGAAAATTTGAGGTTCTTCCACGGAATAGCACTTGATTCTCAACTATTAGATCAATCACTAAATATCACACAAACAAACAAGAAGAAACAAACACCACTCAATAACATACAACATTCACCATACGTAAAGCTAAAAGAAAGCCTAACGAAAAGAGCGCTCGCTTTTCAAAAACATTACACGCAAGGGTTATAATAAAAAGCTATTCTTTTCAAAAATGTGTGATCTATACTTTATAAAACATGACATGAGCTTATAAATATCTTAATTAAAATATACAAATATTAGGTTCACCAATTTAATATTTTATAAAACATCGTATGTGATATGTCTAAGATTAATGGTTTATAGGATGATAAAACACATTATAATAATATTAAACCTTTTTAACCTTTTAGAGAAGATATGTGTTATATATCTAAGATTAATGCGTTGTAAAATACATTACTAATTTATGAAGCATTGTGTAACATATAATAAAACATTTATTTGAAAAGACCTTAAGATACAAGCCTAAACAGGTTTTATGTGAAAAGATCATTAAACAAATAGTTATATTTATTTTCATTAAAAAATACATGGTCTAATAGATTTTTATGAGAGACAGTGAAACAATTAATTATCTTTACTTTTGCTTAAGAAAACACTAGCCTCTATTTTCATTAAGAAAGTTATATACAAAACAACATGTAAACTCATATTTTAAAAGAACATGAACACTAATTTCATTAGTTTATTCTTTAGGAAAAACTAATTGATATATAAATAATATGGACTAATTTGATGGATAATATTAATCATGTCTAGAAAACTAATTGATATATATGACATAGACTAAGTTTGATTAAATGGTTAATTAAGCCTATATAACCAGTTGTGAACAAATTAAAATATAAATCTAATTAACTAGATTATGAGAGAACATAATTACTCTATTACTTATCTTTATCTTTAGTTTAGGAACATATGACCTAGATATTTAATACTATATTCATTGGTATATTATTAACTATCATTTTAGTTATGACGGTGTGAGCATTTAATTAAGCCATTATCTCATTATTAGAAAGGTTAGATGACACATTTCTGTTGTAAAACATATAATTATGGATACTTAAATATGAGAATAAATGAGTTTTATGTGAAGGGATAATAAATAATTATCATTCTACTAGGAAAACACTAAATCTATATTTGTTGAGAAAACTACATTCAAACTGATAGGTCATCATTTTAAAGATATGAACACCAATCCCATTATTTTAGTATCTTTTAGAAAACTCTATTCTTTCTGTTTTCTCCTTTCTTTTCTAAATAGAAATTATACGTATAACTAAAAATTGTTTATTTATAATTCTTCTAACATTAATATTCTAAGAATTAATTGTAAATTACTAATTAAACTTTTAATAACAGATTCATGGTTATTATGACATAAATAAGTATTGTACTAATTCTAAGAAATTAAGTGTTATACTTACATTTATCATGACTAGTAAAATCTATATTTTTATCTGACTAAACATACGTGGCCTAGGTGTAATGACTTAACCAATTCTATAGAAATAAACTAATTATTACCTAATTATTTATACTATGAATAGTGATCTTCATTTTAGTTTTATCTTTTCTTTCTAAAAGGAAAATGTCATTAATAATCAGAGATCAAAACATCTAATAAGACATTAAACCACTGTTTATACTATAATATTTGTATTGTTATGGATTCTATACCACTTACTAATATATGTTAAGAGAAGCTTTTATTATCTATTTAGCGGGTTTAAATGAACTTAGGTATATAAACTTTTTTTTCAAATTCGTCATAAACAAAATTAACTAAGATATTACTTATCTAGTGTTTTCATCACTAAAGAAGTCGTAAACCAATATCACATCTACTACAATTCACTAATTCATCGCACATATACTTAAAATCAATCATTTACACATATGAATTCCAAATCACAATATTCTAAAATACAGGTAATTACCAAATTCATGAATTAATTCAAGCTGTGATTTTGGAGTTAATAAAATTTTTGGGTTGACTTCAACCTTGCGACGAACGACGGACGGGGCTTGGGCGCGCGTCTAGGCGAAGGTTCGACACGGCAGGTGGCGTCGCTTCGGCGAGCTAGGCACGAGCATGGCGAGGGTGTGGTGTAGGCGAACGGTCCGGCAAGTTCCACGGGCGGGGCAGTGAGTGGTCTAGCCGGGGTGCTACGCGGTTGCGTCGACGGCGGTCGGTGAGCGCCATATTTACAAAAGTCAGGGACCAAAATAGAAAATCGATCATCTTCTACCTCTGGTTCTTGGCTTCCACGACAAAGGAGACAACGGACTAGAGACTGGGCCGGTTTCACTATGGAGGACATCGTTTTGGGTAGGGATCCATCGAAGGGGACGCCAGTGACTTGTGTTCGTCTTCGCCGGCGACGGGGAAGGAGCAGGGACCTCCGGTCACGGCGAGTGGCGCGATGGTGCGAACACACACACGCAAACAAGCGAGCAGCGAAGAGGAGTGTGTGAGAACGAGGCAGGGAGGCGGGATGGAATGGAGAGCGAGCTTGGGGATGGAGAGGGAGAAGGGCTCAGCGTCCAATTTATAGAGAATAAGGAGGGAGAGGAAAGGTCGGGTCTTCATGGCTGTTGATGGCGTTCATGGAGGAGAGTAATGGGGAGGAAACGGTGGCATTGAAGGTATGGCGAATGGTCGCGGGACGTCAGGGTCTTCAAGGCGCGGTCGGCTTCATGGCAGCTGCTGCGGTCGGTCTTCGGCCTTGGGCACTGCGCTCGGACTTGGGCGTGTCAGATCGATGCGGGGCAGGGCGTCGAGGCGGGGCACGGGGTCGCGTCGGGCGCGGGTGGCTGTGTAGCTCGGTTGGCGCGGATGGCAGGGCACGTCGGGGCCGGGGCTGGCTCAGGGTCGCTCAGCATAGGGGCAACGCGGTCTGAGCGCGGACGTCGGGGTCGGGGCGAGGTTGGCGGCCGTCGAGGTCCTGGGCGCAGGTGGCCGGCTTGAGGCGCTGCTCGGCTCCTGCTTCTGGGCGGGCGCTTGGGAAGAGCAGGAGAGATGGGTGGGGGAGAGAAGGTGGTGCGGGTGGGGCCCAGGGGCGGCGGCGGCTGGCAGCAGGGGAGCAGGGTGCGACTAGGGTTAGGAAGGGGCGGCGGCTGGTCCTTGATGGGCCTAATGGGCTTTAGGGTTTAGTTTAGGTTTTTTCTTTTTTTCTATTACCTTTTCTAATTTCGAAATACATATTTAAATAACCCTAAAATTTATAATAATTAAACCAAAATTATTTATAAATAAAATATTAATTTTTGGACTAATAGTTATTATATTAGTTATGTGAATTTTCATTTAAGAGGAAGTGCTATTCAATATCTAAAATCGATTATGAGAAATAAAAAATCATTCAAAAGGCAAATAAATAACAAACACTTAAAAGAAAATTTAATTACCATAAATATCATTTATAACTAAATATATTATTTTTATTTAATGATTTTCATAGTGTTACAACGAGTGAGGGAGGGGAGGCGTGGAGTTACTGTGCGATGAATGAGAAAGGATGATACAAATGACATTTGGCCATTGGATTTGACGTAACACCCTAAATTTAGAGGTATAAAATTTCTTCTTAATGCCTACCAAATTCAGGAGTCACAACAGGAATTCCGTTGACTCCCGTCGGCCAGATTAATTCCCGTCGGCCAGTGTAAAAGCCGACGGGAATTAAGTAACTCCCGTCGGCCGTCAACTAGCTGACGGGAATTAATTTAATTCCCGTCGGCCACGTCACCTAGCCGACGGGAATACTTAATTCCCGTCGGCTTTATCCCTAAGTCGACGGGGGTTATTTAATTCCCGTCGGCCACGTCATAGGCCGACGGGGATTAATGGTTTTAGACCACGTCAGGTCGCGCGCGGACTCATTCTTCCTCCTCTCTCGTCTGAAACGGACGAGCCGCCGCCGCCTCCGCACGCCCGAGCCGCCGCTCGCCCGAGCCGCCAACGCCGCCGCCCGCCCGAGCCGCCCTCAACGCCGCCGCCCGCCCGAGCAGCCGCCCGCCTGAGCCGCCGCCTGCCCGAGCAGCCGCGCGGCCGAGCTCCCGCGCCGTCGGGCCGCCGAGCCCCCACGCCACCGCGCCGCCACGCCACCGCGCCGCCACGCCCCGGCGCCACTGCGCAGCCGTGCCATCGCGCCGCAGCACCGTCGCGTCTCCGCGCCACCGCTCCTCCGTGCCGCCACCATCCGAGGCCCGCCACCCGAGGCCGGAACGCCGCCCCCGAGGCCGCCAACGCCCTCTGCTCGTCCCGGAGCGCCGCCGTCTGCCTGAACGTCGCCCCTAGCCCCCATCGAGGTATAATCCTACCTATATGTAAATATATGTGATTATTTTCGTCGGTTTTTTATGGCCGACGAGAGTTAGCTTTAATGTGATTAGAGTTAGTTTAATATAACATGTGATTAGAGTGTGATTAGAGTTAGTTTATGTGGCTTGATTAGAGTGTGATTATTGTTTATTTTCGTCGGTTTTTATGGCCGACGGGAGTTAGCTTTAATGTGATTAGAGTTAGTTTAATATAACATGTGATTAGAGTGTGATTAGAGTTAGTTTATGTGGCTTGATTAGAGTGTGATTATTGTTTATTTTCGTCGGTTTTTATGGCCGACGGGAGTTAACTGTAATACGATTACAATTTGTTAGTTTAATATCACATGTTAATTTTCGTCGGTTTTAATATCACATGTTATTTGTTAGTATGTATATATATATATAGTTTTACTACTTACCTATAGATGTATGTGTGACGTGTAGAAACATGAATGTCTCACACGCACTCTTTACTCGTACACACAGCCGCAATAATGGGTGATAGACGTGATTGGATGTATGAAGGTTTCAAGAAGGGTGGGTGTCACACAAGTGAATGGTTTGCCAAGACGCAGATGTTTCTGGACCATGCAGCTGCTTTGTCATAAATAGATAATATTAGGTGTCCATGCAATAAATGTAGAAATATGACGAGCCACACCAAGAGGCAGGTCACACTACACCTGTGTTCGCATGGTTTCGTGCCAGGCTATAAGGTCTGGTATCTCCATGGTGAAGATGTTGAACGAGCAGCAGAAGTAGAAGTTGATGACGGTGAAGATGATGTTGATAGGATGGACCAGATGCTTGAGGATCTGCAGCCTGAACTGGCACCAGATCATCATGATTCACCTACACCGGAGGTTCAGAAGTTCTTCGACCTACTCAAAGCGTCAGAAGAGCCTCTTCATGGGCACACTGACGTGACCGTACTAGAATTCGTGACCCGGCTGATGTCAATCAAGTCCAAGTTTGCATTCTCAATTAATTGTTACAAGGAGCTTGTGGATTTGATTAGCGAGGTTCTCCCTACGGGTCACAAGATGCCCAAAGACATGTACCAGTCCAAGAAATTGCTTGAAGGTCTTGGTATGGAGTATGAGAAGATTGATGTTTGCCAAGACAACTGTATGCTTTTTTGGAAGGAACATGGCAGAGAACAGAAATGCTTAAAATGTGGGAAGTCGAGGTACGTGGAGCTTGTAAATGAAGATGGGGAGAAGGTGGTGACAAAGGTTGCACATAAACAGCTTCGGTACATGCCTCTCACTCCTAGAGTGAAACGTTTGTTTCTCTCGAGGAAGACCGCTATGCACATGAGGTGGCATAAAGATTGTACGGACAGACAAGATGGGTTAATGGTGCACCCGTCAGATGGTGATGCATGGAAGGCTCTTGACAAATTTGATCCAGATTTTGCGAGCGATGCAAGACACGTTCGTATCGGCTTGGCAACTGATGGTTTCACGCCGTTCAATATGACCGCTGCGTCGTATTCATGTTGGCCTATCATTGCCATACCGTACAACCTTCCACCTGCTCTTTGCATGAAATATGAGTTTATGTTCCTATGTCTTGTTATACCTAGGCCTGAGCATCCTGGCGTACGCCTCAATGTGATGCTTCAACCACTGATTGAAGAGTTAAAGAAGCTATGGCAAGGTGTGGAAGCCTATGATTGCTTCAAGAAGCAGAAATTCAATCTTCGTGTTGCATATCTGTTCTCGGTTCATGATTTTATGGCGTATGGTATTTTCTCTGGATGGAGCGTGCATGGTAGATTGACGTGTCCTTATTGTGCTAAAGATACAGATTGTTTTCGTCTTAGTGCTGGTGGCAAGATATGTTACTTTGATTGCCATAGATGTTTTCTACCCTTCAATCACCCCTTCAGAAGGCAGAGAAAGGAATTTAGGAAGGGCACCATCGTCACGAAGGGACCGCCCATGCGACGTAGTGGGATAGAAATTACAGAAGAGCATATGAAACTTGTCCTAGACGAGAGTGGGAAAAGGTATCAAGGTTTTGGTGAGGAGCATAACTGGACTCACATATGTGGCTTGTGGGAGCTTCCTTATGCTAAGTCATTGATTTTGATGCACAACATCGACGTCATGCATCAAGAGAGTAACTTTTGCCAAGCCCTCATAAATACATGCATGGATTTCCCTGATAAAACGAAAGACAATGACAAGGCACGCATGGACTTAGCAGTGATATGTGATCGTCCAACCCTAGTGCTTAGAGAAAACGGAGGCAAACCAAAAGCTGACTATTGTCTGAAATCTAAGCAACGGAAAGAAGTGATGAAGTGGACGAAGGATATTAAATTCCCCGATGGTTATGCCGCTGGTTTTAGAAGATCTATGAACTTGAAGACAATGAAGATGAATGGACTGAAGAGCCATGACTTCCACATAATTATGGAGAGGCTCATGCCTGTAATGTTTCGTGGATACATTTCAGAAGCTGTGTGGAAAACGTTAGCTGAAGTTAGCTATTTCTACAAACAGTTGTGTGCTAAAGAAATCAGAAGAGATGTGATGGAACAGCTGGAGAAAGAGGCACCAGTGCTTTTGTGCAAATTGGAAAAAAATATTTCCACCGGGTTTCTTCAATCCTATGCAGCATCTCTTTATACATCTTCCATATGAGGCTAAGGTCGGTGGTCCTGTTCAGTATAGGTGGATGTTTCATATGAAAGAACTTTAAAGAAGCTTAGAGCAATGGTGGGCAATAAGGCAAGAGTTGAAGGATGTATTGCGGAACAATTTAAACTTAAGGAGGTAGCACACTTCACAAGTTGTTACTTTGCAGAAGAACATAATGTATTTGCTCGAAAGAAAAGGTACCATGATGATGAACGAGAGATGCCTCCTTGTAGTGATCTTTCGATTTTTCAGACAAACGGCAAAGCCGTTGGTCCACCCAAGGCATATCACCTCAGTATGGAAGAACGGAAGTCTGCTTTACTGTACATGTTCACGAATATGCCTGAGGTGGAGAAATATTTTGTGTAAGACTTATTTTCTTAAACTGTTCATATGTGAATTAGTTTATGTTATCAAATATCTCATGTCACACAATAATATTTGACAGCGAGTTTGATGAACAAAACATGAGGTGTCTCGGTAGGCCAACAGCGAGAGACATAGACAAATTGCGACGCGATGGTATGCATGGGCGACCTAATTTCATTATGTGGCTTCGGGACCGTGTAAGTCTTAATTATGTGGGTACGAGAGCTAATTTCAGTTAACTAATATTACAGAATTTGCTAATGCTTTGTGGCATAATTGACAGTTTGGGGAGGAAATGAATTTGAATGATGACTTACGTCAGTTATCTATTGGAAGCGTAACTGCCAAAAGCTATGGACGTTACGACGTCAATGGATATCGCTTTCGTTCAAGCATTTTCGAATCAAGTCATCCTATGGCCGCCACTCAAAATAGTGGAGTCATTACTAGGGCAACCGACATGGAAGGACACGAAGCCTGCTATTACGGGAAAATCAAAAATATAATCGAGATTACATTTGCTGGAAATAAGCCTTTAGCGCTAGTTTTCTTTGAGTGCAAATGGTATGACCCGAAGTATTATAGGATCGAATTTGGGATGACACAGATCCAACCGGAAAAATTGCTTCAAGGACACGACACGTATATCCTTGCCCATCAAGCAGACCAAGTTTATTTCTCGACATATCCATGCAAAAAGTTGTCTAAATGGAGGGTTGTGTACAATGTAAATCCCTGCGAACGCCTATACACTCCTGGTGAGGACGAATATCAAATTGGTCACCTTGAGCAGGTTGATGAGGTGTTTCAAGAAGAAGAGTTGCCAACTAGTTTTCATATTGATCCTGCACCGGCATTAGATTCACTAGTTGCAGACGTTAACGACTTAACTTTTCCCGAGAGACGGAGAAGACAACCTGTTAGGAGAAAAGTTAAATGGCGACCACTGCATAGAAGAGAACAAATAGATCCTGATTTTGATGATATTTAACAAGTAAAGTTGTTTTGTTATTTCATTTGTTTCTATTTTAACTATTATGTCATTTTTGATGCACTAATGAATAATTTCTTATTTTTTATGCAGGATGCCGCCAAAATCAAAGAAGTCAGTGAAGGGGTTGTTCAAGGGCATGAGCCTTTTTCAGGGCAGTTCTTCTAGCAGCAGCAGACGTCGAGAGCTGTTGAGCGCGGTACATGGAGATGAGGTAACATATCTTGTACAAATAAATTTGTTTACATATTTACAAATAAATCTTGAGTTGTATATACCAGGATGAGCAGCACACTGAGGAGCAGCACAATGAGGCTGAGCAGCACATTGAGGAGGTGGAGCACAATGAGGAGGTGGAGCACGTGACATGGGACCAGGCCGCACAGCATCACCAGCCATGGGACCAGTGGGACCACCAGAGAGAGCAGCAACAGGCGTGGGACCAGTGGGGCCAACAGGGCGAACCGGCTGACAACCCGATGGATGATGGCTCGGGAGGCTCTTCAGCGACACGCACACGTCGCTCAAGAAAAAGCCATTCAGTAAAGCCTCGTCACGCGATAGAGCGAGAGGCTGATAGGACTTTAATCATGCCACATGGAGATCGGTGAGTGTAATATATTAACTTATCTCATATAACTATTATGTGTATTATTAATGTTTTTCTGTAATGCAGGAATTGGGAGGACCTGTCCTTCGACGGCAAAGGACACCACACTCAGGTTAACCTTACGTTGGGTTCTCTTTGCCGCCTTCACTACCCTGGTATAGTGAAGGTGTCAAACGGTGATACCGAGGATGAGGTGCTCGTCAGTACCTGGGACGAGTACAAGTTTAAAAAGGAACGAAACCACACCGACAGACAAGGACTTGTGCGTAATGACTTTTGGGTATGAATTCTTTATTATTTTTGTTATGTTTCTTAATATTGTAAATCTATGACTTATACCATTGTATTTGTATTCTTTATGTTGTAGCTTCGATATCGGTTGCCTGACGGAGAGGATTACATGGGGCACGCTGAACGTGTCTTCCAAAACAATGCAAAGAAGCTGGTGAAGGATGCCATATACTATGCGAGAATTCAGGCTACAAACCTGTATTTTCAAAAGCATCCAGAAGAAGCAGGCCCCTTGAGTAAAAAGGAAGGGTCCTCAAAGATATATTTGACTGAGGATCAATATCGTGAGGTTAGTATTCAATTTGTTTTACCCTTTATATTGATTGTTGTGATTGATATAATATGTAACATTGTGTGTGTAGGTGATGGTTCCATGGATGGCGCCCGTGCCTGATGCGTACTATGCTTGGTGTCGATATTGGGCTTCCGAAGGCTTCCAGAAAGCGTCAGCGCATCACAGACAATGTCGAGGAACCAATCCTAACCACAAGTTTGGCGGTGATGACATGATACGAAAAGCTAAAAGAATGGTAAGTTTGATCTAGCTATGTCGATGAGCAAATAGTACGATTTCTTATGAATGTTTTTTGTTTATACAGGAAGCTACGAGTGGCCAAAAGCCTAGTGACATTGAGGTCTACCAGGAGGGCCACAAAGGACCAGACCCGAACAACCCTGACCAGCTCTGCAGCCAGACAGCCACGGATCGCTTGGTGAGTTTTGGCCCAAAAGTACAAACGTTCAAAGTATAGAAATTCCTGCATTTGTAAGGTTGTGAATGATGTATAGGCGGCATATGGGGAGGAGATGGTTCGTCGCCATGGCCCTGACTTCGACTGGCGTCATGAAACGGTGGATCCCTCGGTGGTGTACGCAAGTGGTGGTGGCAAAGCGCATGGACGGTAAGCTCTAACTTATGAAATTATATGGTTGACACTAAATTGATTATGCAGTAATAACATTTTTTGAATCACTTATAGATACACACTCTTCGACGGATTCATTGACTCGTCGTCGGTGAGATCTCAGAGGACGGGTTCGTCTTCCCGTAGCTCATGCTCTCATCGACCGAACGAGCAGGAGTTAGAGATTATGAGGATGCGTGAAGAGATGAGACAACAGCGCGAATTTATGGAGGCTTGCAATGCCCATAACCAAGCGATGTATCAAGTGAGTACACATAATCCGAACTCTAAATTATTATATTTCAATACAACATCTTCAGTAGTAACACATATGTTTAACAGTTAATGCAGCAACAGGGCATGGCAACAAATTTTCCACCGCCACCACAATGGAGCCAATTTGCAAACACACCAGTTCCACCACCACAGTTCAACACCCCTCCGCCACATATACCTGCACCTGGAGATAGGGTACGTTTCATAACTCTCGATTAATTTATACACTTGTATACTTTTTGATATTTGTATTTAACGTGTTGATATTTGCTAACTTGCATAGGTTACGCCTGAAGCGGGTGGTAGTGGGTCTGATCCAGCAGGGACTGGATTTGTTGACTCGCTCTTCGCATTCCCTCCTCCTGGTGGTGGTGGCGGCAGCGGTCAAAGCTCTAACCACCCAAGTGGTGGTTATCTCTAAACAATTGAACTCGTGCTCGTTATGTTTTTAACTCCTGGACGTTATGTTTGTGTAAACACTTGATCTTAACTCGTATCAGAAATGTTTGTGTATGTTATGTGACGGATTTAACCTATAATGCGTTTGTGATGTGTACGCTCATGTGGATGATATATATGTTTGTGATGTGTATGTTTTGTGATGTGTATGTGTTGGGGACTTGTTCTCAAATGCTTCGGATTAAGAACAAGGCAACATAAAAAGTGTTAAATGTTAAGGCCCTTCGTCCTACCAAACATTATTCCCCTTCGGGAATAATGAGCCCCGGACGAAGGTCACAGGAGACATACCTTCGTAAATTCAACAAGTAATAACGAAGGATTCATATAAAACATGAAATGTAAATCATAGAATCATTTCTATTTTATTAACACAGAGAAATAGAAATGATTACACATTACAAATGTACCTTCGGTCTTGAGAGAAGGTAAAAAGTACAAGCGTGACGCAAATGCCAATGCCAAGTCAGCGTGAACAGTACGGGAGTACTGTTCATCTATTTATAGACGCGGGACGCAGCCCACGTAAAATTACATCCATGTCCATTACATTTGTTAATGGCTTATGGAAATCTGTCAAGGCCCACGTAGTCTTTTCATCTTTAAGTCGGTTCCCCTTTCTACTATCGCGACGAAGCTTCCCTGCGCACAGCTTCGGCTGTGCACCATCCTTCGTAATTGGTAATCAGCTCGTCCTTCGTCTGGTTTAGGCTTCGTACTGACCGTGCTTTATGTTCATAATTCTGAGTCCGAAGATACCTGTTCACATAATCCACTTGGAAAACATTGTCAAATCATGTTTTTGAGGACCTTCGGAGGACGAAGGCCCCCAACAGTAGCCCCTCGCAATATTAATTTGTTAATAATAAATTCAGATTGCGATATGGATGAAGGCCTTGAGCCGAAGGTCCGAAAAAACACCTTCCCTTTGCTAGAATAGCAACATTCTCTGACAAACGGGGCCTTTCAGTTTTCAACGCCCTGGGCGTATAAATAAGATCGCACCGCAAACTCATTTGGTACGCACACTTGCCATCTGCTTCGGCCCACTAAAATTTTTAGCTCTTGTGCACTAAGATTTGCTGGTCTTTTTGTTTTTGAAGCTTCGGCCTCGGGAACAATTTTTTAGCGTTTCCGAAGATGTCTGAAGGGAAGAAGATCCCTGCTGAGACGAAGCTGAGTCTCGAGGAGGAGAAGAATCTGGGGTTCCTGATAGCGATGGCAGAGACTAATACAGAAAAAATCACCAAGGAGATTCTCGAAGGTTTGTCCGAAGATACTGGTGACAGCGACAGCTATGATGTAGAGAGCGGTGGGGAAGAGGCCGAAGATCGTCCATGGCGGCCAAGTCACACGGTTTTCGGGAAAACCACTATCAAGCAGAATCATATTGATAATATGAGGGGGAGGTATTTTCGAGATGTATCTATTGTGAGAGCTGACGCTGGAGAAAAGACTTCTCCCACTCCCGAAGAAGATGAAGTTGTAATCTTCCGAAGCTTTCTCAAGGCTGGGCTTCGGTTCCCCCTGAGCAACTTTGTTGTTGAGGTACTGAAAACATTCCAAGTCTACCTTCATCAACTTACTCCCGAAGCTATCATAAGAATGGGGATTTTTGTCTGGGCTGTGAGAAGCCAAGGTTTGGAACCAAACGCTAAAAGCTTCTGCAATATTCACGAATTGTTATATGAAACGAAGCCCTGGGGAAAAGAACAATACCACAACAATTTTGGGTGTTATAGCTTCGGTGCCCGCTCCGGGTCAAGCTGCCCTGTGCCGACCTTTCGGAAAAGGTGGCCCAGAGCCTGGATGACAGAGTGGTTCTATGTAAAGAGTGACTTATCGGTGCAAGAAGATGTCAAAAGTATCATTATGCACCCCATCTGGCAACGCTTCGGACTTCGAAGGCCGAAGGTTGAAATGGATGAAGCAGCCGAGGAATGCCAAAGAGCCTTCGGCGTGGTCTGCTCTTTCATTGGAACAAGGGACCTGGTCCAAGAGCACATTGCCTTCAGGGTATGGCCACTTGCGGAAAAGTGGGAAATGCCGAAGGAAACCATTAAAGAGTCCGACGAAGGCGGACTAGTTAGACTAAAATATACATTCAAGTATGCAGATAAATTTGTTGAACCTGATGATGATTGGTTGAAAAGTATTGAAACATTGAGTGACGAGCTGCTTGGCACATATTCGAAGGCCGAGAACACTGCGTTATCAGCAGCCTTCGGAGGCCGAAAAAAGAAAAGGCTCAACCGGGTATTCGACGCAGTCGGGTTTGTCTATCCCGACTACCACTATCCGGTACTGGGTCGCAAAAGGAAAAATACTTCTCCTGCGACAGAAGCTACCACGAGTGTCACTAGTGAGCCAGCGCCTCAAAGGAAAAAGATGAAGGTGCTCACCCATCGAACGCGCTTTATTGAGCCGGCCATAGTGCCAGAATTTATTGGTGAAACTTCTTTGGCCTCTGAAGCTACGGAACCAGCTCCAGTGCCGAAGACAGAAGAAAAAGCCGAAGCGCCTTCAGCATTAGAAAGACCGAAGACTAAAGGGCCAAAAACATCAGAAATCTTAAGTCCTTCAGCAAACGTTGAATCAACAAAAAATCAAAAGGGCCCATTGGTGACTCCAAGAAGAAAGAGAATGGTTAACGTACTGGATGTCTTGGAGACAATTAAGTCTTCAAGCACAACCGCAAAGGAGTCTGTTGAACTCGCCGAAGCATCTACTGAAGCTTCGAAACAACAAGCTGAAGCTGAAGCCGAAGCCGAAGCTGAAGCCGAAGCTGGGCCTTCAGAGCCCGCCAAGGAACAATCCGAGAAAATATCAAAACCAGCTCTAGTTGAAGAAATTGAGACTGCCGCCCCCGAAGCCCCCTCCAGCACACGCGATTACATCGTGCGACATGCTTCGGGGAAGAAACTGTCTGAAGAAGAAATCTATGAAGCGAATCATTATGCTAGAGAGTTGAAATATCCGAAGGGGCAGTAGTATTCAATGGGACAAACGAAGATGATTTCCTGTACTGTCTCCCTGACAATAAGGAACTATCCGTGTGCCGGGAAATGGCTAGGAGCATGGGGTTCCCTAAACTCGAAGCTGGATTATGCGCCATGACGAAAGAGGATCTCGCAGACAGTCTTGCATATAATAGCCTAAAGGTATGGAAATTAAGCGTTTGAAAAAACTTTTTAATACGTAATTCATTCCTTTATTCTTATATAGACTCTCTCTTTTTTTATAGGGTTTGATCCTGAGCAACGCATTGAGAGCACAAAAGAGTGCCGAAGATGATAGTTATGAAATTGCATTCAACAATCTACGATCAGAAGTTATAAAGCTGAGGAACGAAGCTCTAGAAAAAGACAAAATTCTGGTTACTCTAGTAGACAAGATAAAAAAGGACGAAGCTGCTGCAAAGATTCAGGCCGAAGCTCAGAAACACGAGATCAAAGATCTTCAGAAACAACTAGCCCGGGCGAAAGAAGAACGTGCGCTTGAGGAAACAAAACGAGAACTTAGTGATCATATGGTGGATAAGTTGGAGTTAAGGGTTAAGGAGCTTCGTGCCTCTCAAGGAAAATGCTATGTTAAATCTGTAGAATGCGTGAATAAAATTAAAAACAGCTTCGCCAGCGTGGGCGCCTTTTCCAGCGAAGAGAATTTCTCTCGAGGTAATCCCGAAGGTCCACTGGAATGGATTAGTCACGAAGCAGAGGCCTTCGAGGAGATCCTGAGCAGTCGTGGCGACATCTGCGCTTTTTCGGGCGCCAGAGGAATTGCTTCTGTCTTGGAGAAGAAAGGTTGCGGGCATGTAAAATTTTTAGCTCAGTCCGAAGCTGCCTTATCTTCCGAAGACATCAAGGACCCCTCGGCCGAAGCAAGCGTTGTTGGTGGCAAATTTTTTACTGATATCTGGAACGACGGCGGCCGAGGAATGGCGCAAGAAATCATCCAAAGGAGCGAAAAAGGCATCCATGATGCTAGGAAAGTGGCAGAAGCTGCCGAAAAAAGTACAGAGCCCAAAAGGCAATTAGGTATTAATTAGTCGTTCTTATTGTGTTGTAATTTTTGTTTCAAACTTTGCTCACGGTTTGTAATAGTAATGAAGAAATATTCTTTTGCCTCAGAAGCTGCTGAATCGACTGCCGACCCGCACACAAAAGGTGATGATGAAATTAAACAAATGGCCGAAGCTATCATGGGCAAAGTTGTTGATCAGCTTCTAAATGAAGCCGCCGAAGCAGTATTAAGAGAAGACTAGATGCTATTTAGAAAAAACATTTGAATTGTGATCTATGTAACATTTTGTACATTTGGATGTAATATACAAGTTTCTTTTCATTATTCAATTCTTTACGATGCATGAAACTCTACATACATACCATTTTTGAGCCTTCGGCGAAAAAACACCTTCCCTTCTTTTCATGCTTCGTGAAGAAAATATTCTCCGTTAAAACTGTTCTGATAAGTCACATCCATGCTTCGTGAAAGCATTCTCCGAAGCTATACAATTTCGATATTGCTCTGACGAAGCTTGTCCATGCTTCGTAAAAATATTCTCCGAAGCTGTATTCCGAATTTATAGAATTTCGATATTGCTTTCTCAAAGCATTCTTCCAAAGGTCGATACTGTGTACCCTTCTCTTGCGAAATGCAATATGATGTATGATGCTTATGCTATGCAAGATGATGTAATGATGTTATGTTATGCAAATGACCTTTGTTCCGAAGATACACACAAAATTTATTCGTAAGCTCTGCATTCCCTTAGGAACGTCTTTGGAGCTTCTTCGTCTTTTACTTAGACGGTATCAGCGTTGACTTTTCGCTGTAAGCCTCCCTTAGGAGCTTCTTCGTCTTTTACTTAGACGGTATCAGCGTTGACTTTTCGCTGTAAGCCTCCCTTAGGAGCTTCTTCGTCTTTTACTTAGACGGTATCAGCGTTGACTTTTCGCTGTAAGCTCTGCATTCCTTTAGGAACGACTTTTGAGCAGAAAACTTACACTGCGCTCCCTTTGGAACGGCTTTTTGTGACTTCATGAACTTACTCTGCGTTCCTTAGAACGACTTTCTGTTAATCCGAAGGATTTTTAATATTTCGAAGGTCCTCCTTGTTAACACAGAAACTTCATCAACTTAATCCTGTGGAGAAAATAGATTTTCCTCGTGGGAAACAGTGAAATTATTACATGGAAACGATCAATGTTTTTTGCTACAGAGAATAGAACTGAATGGAAAAGACTGCTATCAAAGGTAGGATATGTGTCAATAAATGTGCTTCGACTCTGGCACAGTGCTGTTGACTGTGCGAGCTTCGGATTGTTCTCTGAAGTCCCTTTGATGTGGAGCATATTGACTCCCTTCTGGCTGTTGACCCTGTTGCAATGGAGGTGGAGGCGGGGGCTGTTGCCAGGAAGCTTGAGGTTGACTTGCCGAAGCTACAGAAGCTGCAGGGTGGTTGTCTATGTACTGTGGGATGTAAGGCGGATGATACGAAGCAGTATGCATGACCTGCTTCGGCTGAGCTTGTTGAGATGTAGCTTCGGCTATCTCCTTTTGCTTCTAGATTGTAATATGGCACGTCCTGGTGGTATGGCCCTTGCCTTCTCCACAGAACAAGCAAAACAATTTCCTTGGTTGATCTCCGAATCTTCCGCCGAAGCCCCTGGCGCCTCTGCCTCTCGGAGCTGGTGGCCGGAAGAAAGCTTGTTGTTGCCCCGAAGCCTGTGAGGAGCACTGCGGTCTGCTCTGCTGACTCCCCTTATCATCATTCTGAGTGGAGCTGTGGATGGACCGGACATGCCTCGGGTAGTATCTTCCTCCGAAGCCCCTGGTCATTTCAGAAAATCTGAAGGCCTCCTCCCTTCTTTGGCGAAAGTCATTGTCAGCACGAATGTACTCATCCATCTTTTGGAGCAGTTTCTCCAGGGTCTGAGGCGGCTTTCTAGCAAAGTATTGAGCTGCAGGCCCAGGACGAAGCCCCTTGATCATGGCTTCAATAACAATTTCATTGGGCACCGTTGGTGCCTGCGCCCTCAAACGTAAGAACCTTCGGACATAAGCCTGAAGGTATTCTTCATGATCCTGAATGCACTGGAACAAGGCTTGAGCTGTGACCGGCTTCGTCTGAAATCCTTGAAAGCTGGTCAGTAACATATCCTTCAGCTTTTGCCATGAAGTAATCGTTCCTGGCCGAAGGGAGGAATACCAGGTCTGAGCAACACTCCTGACGGCCATAACGAAAGACTTCGCCATGACTGCAGCATTGCCCCCATACGAAGACACTGTTGCTTCGTAGCTCATCAGGAACTGCTTCGGGTCTGAGTGGCCGTCGAACATGGGGAGCTGGGGTGGCTTATAGGATGGAGGCCAAGGTGTAGCCTGCAGCTCAGCGGACAAAGGAGAAGCATCATCGAAAACAAAATTTCCCTGATGGAAATTGTCATACCAGTCATCTTCGTTGACGAAGCCCTCCTGATGAAGGTCTTTCTGCTGAGGCCTTCTGTTTTGCTCATCATGGGTAAGATGGCGGACTTCCTCAGAGGCTTCGTCTATCTGCCGTTGCAACTCAGCTAGCCGGGCCATCTTCTCCTTCTTCCTTTGCACCTGTTGATGTAGGATCTCCATATCCCTGATTTCTTGGTCTAGCTCTTCCTCCTGAAGCGTCGGGCTTACGGCCTTTCTCTTCTGGCTTCGGGCCTCCCGAAGAGAGACGGTCTCCTGGTTGTGGTCCAGCGGTTGCAGTGCTGCAGCCCCAGCCGCTGAAGCTTTCTTCGGTGCCATAGCGAAGATCTACAGCTTCCGAAGGTGTTCAAAAAAGCTCGAAGTGGAAGTGAGTTCACCGGAGGTGGGCGCCAATGTTGGGGACTTGTTCTCAAATGCTTCGGATTAAGAACAAGGCAACATAAAAAGTGTTAAATGTTAAGGCCCTTCGTCCTACCAAACATTATTCCCCTTCGGGAATAATGAGCCCCGGACGAAGGTCACAGGAGACATACCTTCGTAAATTCAACAAGTAATAACGAAGGATTCATATAAAACATGAAATGTAAATCATAGAATCATTTCTATTTTATTAACACAGAGAAATAGAAATGATTACACATTACAAATGTACCTTCGGTCTTGAGAGAAGGTAAAAAGTACAAGCGTGACGCAAATGCCAATGCCAAGTCAGCGTGAACAGTACGGGAGTACTGTTCATCTATTTATAGACGCGGGACGCAGCCCACGTAAAATTACATCCATGTCCATTACATTTGTTAATGGCTTATGGAAATCTGTCAAGGCCCACGTAGTCTTTTCATCTTTAAGTCGGTTCCCCTTTCTACTATCGCGACGAAGCTTCCCTGCGCACAGCTTCGGCTGTGCACCATCCTTCGTAATTGGTAATCAGCTCGTCCTTCGTCTGGTTTAGGCTTCGTACTGACCGTGCTTTATGTTCATAATTCTGAGTCCGAAGATACCTGTTCACATAATCCACTTGGAAAACATTGTCAAATCATGTTTTTGAGGACCTTCGGAGGACGAAGGCCCCCAACAGTATGTTCATGTGGATGATATATATATTTTGTCATATGTTTGTCTGTGGAGAAATGTCTAATTTGGTGTTGTTGTTGCAGAATTATAGATTAACTCCCGTCGGCCCAGTTAATCCCCGTCGGTTTGACCATAGCCGACGGGAATTAACTATTAATTCCCGTCGGCCCAGTTAATCCCCGTCGGCTGACTGGGCCGACGGGAGTTAATTGTTAATTCCCGTCGGCTGGTAGGGCCGACGGGAATTAATTGATAACTCCCGTCGGTTGTCCTGGCCGACGGGAATTAATTGATAACTCTCGTCGGTTGTCCTGGCCGACGGGAATTAATTGATAACTCCCATCGGCCATTAACTAGCCGACGGGGATTAATTATTCCCGTCAGCCGCCGACGGGAATAACCGTATCCCCGACATCTAACGCCCGTCGGCTAACAACCGACGGGAATAAGCCTTAAACCGACGGGAATTACTTATTCCCGTCGGTTTAAGGCTTATTCCCATCGGTTGTCGGCCGACGGGAATTAATTGATTTCCTGTAGTGAGTTACCTCTTGTTTCTCTCTTTAGATTTCTTCTCTCTTTCTTTTTATTAGAATTATGTCTATTAGGTGGGAGATTAATTATTTCTTTACTATATCAAAACATATGGGAGTCATGACATGTTGCATCATGCTGAGCCTAAATTATTATTTTGTTTGATATACATGTTTGAATTATTTGAAATTTGAATTTGGAACATGTTTGAATTTGAATAAATATAAAAACCAAAGAAGCCTAGCCATCCCTCCCCCTCGGCCTGTTCGGCCCATTTGGCCCGCCTAGCGCGCGCCCGCCTCTCCCCTCCCTGCTCTTGCTACCGAGTGGGCCCACCTTGTCGGCGCAGTCCGTGCGCTCTCCCTCTGTTCGTGGGCCCGCCCTGCCAGCCGCACGCCCGCACCAGCCTAGGGATGACAATTTTACCCGCGGGTTCGGATATCCGTAGGATATCCGACCCGTCGGGTTCAGGTACGGGCACAAATTTTGACCCGTGGGTATCGCTCGTACCCGACCCGTGATAAAATCGGGTCGGGCACGGATTCCAGTTTTGCCCACGGGTTCCCCGCGGGTATCCACGATAATTAAAAAAGGACAAAGAGCAACGACCCATCAAACGTCTCTAAGTGACCGAATCCTGGCGAGAGGCAACCTCGCCCATATGTCTAACCCTAAATAATTCCACTCGACCACCCCAGTACTTCAGCTCCACTCTGCGGTTGTGCCTCCGGCCGGCGACTTCCTAGTCTCAGTTGCCACTCGATGGTTGATCCCTATCATCCTCATAATCGCTCCTCCATCCATTCCCGCATCGGGACCTGCACGCGCACGAGCACACGACGGCGGACGGTCGTACCTCCCCCGCTCGATCGCTCCACGGTTGGCGCTCCGGCGGGCGCTGGCACCTCCCGCTGCGTCATGCTGCCTGCGCGCGGTAGTCACATGCTGTACCCACCCTAGCCTGCTCTTTGAGCTGATACTTTGACTGTGCAGTCGGCATGCTCTCTCCAGGTAATTTGTGTGGCTGTGAGCCTGTAATTGTGAGTCTTTGACGTTGTGGCCTATGCGAGTGTGCAATGTGTGGCTGTGCCACTGTGCTCGGCAGCATGTGTTGTGTGCGTATCAGTCAACAGTGCAGTGTGCAAAGCCGAATGTTTTCTTGTCTTATTACATTTCTTTTTGGACTAAGTTATATTTTCTGGAATTAAGTTACTTTGTGAACTAAATTGATTGTGTTATTGTTACTATTACATGTATAATGTATATGATATGTTTGTCTACAGTTTAAATGCTCTCAGTGGGTGTACATGTAAAACTATACCCGCGGGTACCCGATACCCGATGGGTACGGGCACGGGTACAAAATTATACCCGCGGGTATAATCGCGGGTGGGTATGATCAATCCCCGCGGGTATGGTTGTGGGCGGGTATTTGTCATACCCGATCCGAACCTGACCCGTTGCCATCCCTAAACCCGTCCGTCGTGCTCGCGGTCAATGGGCAGTGGGCCCCGCTCGTCAGCTTCGCCCACTACCTTATACCCACCCTCTCGCGCATGCCATCGTGGACGTGCCCACGACACGCGTTCTCCTGCAATCGCCCACGTACCTGGCCCATATTCCATCCCCCCCCGCAGCCCCACTCGGCCACCTAATTTGCAGACCACACCTAGCTCACCCCCTCTCGCACACCCGTGCCCGACCTCCGCCGCACATAGCCGAGCTCCACCATGCCCGTGTCGTGATGGTCACCGCGCCGCGCCAGTGCCCCGTTTCCGCCTTGTCTGGTGTTGCCGTTGCATCCGCGCCCGAAAACTGTCGACCTCGCATGAGCTCCGCCTGAGGTAAGGATCACCGGCCGCCTCCCTTTCTCTTTATCCCTGTTTTCTCTCTGTTATTGCGCGATTCGCCAATGTGGGTCGACAACGGTGCTTCATCGCAGCGCAGTGATTCTTCGGTCAACAACCGATGTCTGCACGCGCCTCCCTCCTTGTGTCGCCGTTGGCCACGGCCAACGGGCGACACTCTATTTCGCGGCCGAGGAAGATGAGGACCTCGACATCCGGGGCTCACTAGCAGTCTTTCGTGCCAACTTCTTCCCTCTCCCCCTCTGTGTCGCTGACTAGAGGGCCCCGCTGAAAGGAAAATGTGCCCTTAGGACATTTCCATAATTGTTTTGGTGATTAGATGTCCAACACATTGTTTTGAGTTCATATGTGCTAACTAAGTGAGAAGTGAAAATCAAAGAGAAAGGTATGTCTCTGGACTTAGTAAATTTTTTTTGGGTACTAACATGTTTATCTAAGTGCTAGAGACATAACAAAGAAAATAGAAAAAGGTTTGAAGAAGGTATGGCTAAGTTCAGCCAAAACAGCACCAGCCTGTGGCGCACCGGACTGTCCGGTAATGCACCGGACAGTGTCCGGTGCCCAGGCTGGCCCGGCGGCGAACTGCCCGCTCTCGGGAAAAGAAAGAGGCGCTGTGGCTAAAAACCACCGGACTATCTGGTGGTGCACAGGACTGTTTAGTGAGCTAACGGCGCTCGCGACCAACTGTCGGCTGCGTAATCAGCGGGCGACGCGTGGCCCACGCCAACGGTCGGTTGGGCACACCGGACTGTCTGGTGGGCACCGGATAGTGTCCGGTGCGCCAACCGGACCCGAGGCCCAACAGTCGACTTTGCCCGATTAGGAAGGAGATCTGAGAGCACCTAGAGGGGGGGGTGAATAGGTGATCCTACAAAATTCAACACTAAATTCCAACAAGCTTGATCAAAGAGATGTTAGCACGAGTTAAGCAAGTCAATAGGCGAGCTCTTGCGAACACAGACAATCAAAGAGAGAAGCAACACAAGAGACACGCGATTTTATCCCGTGGTTCGGCCAAGTAACACTTGCCTACTTCCACGTTGTGGCGTCCCAATGGACGAGGGTTGCACTCAACCCCTTGCAAGTGATCCAATAATCAACTTGAATACCATGGTGTTCTTCCTTATAGTTTTCTTCCCGTTTGCGAGGAATCTCCACAAGTTGGAGCCTCTCGCGCTTACAAGAATGATCACAAAGAACACGCAAGAGTAAGGTTGGAAAGAGCAACACACACAAGACTCAAATCGCAGCACAACCACGCACACAAGAGAAGACTTGAGCTCAAATGACAACACGTGGAGTCCTCGACTCGAATAGAGCTCAAATCTCTAACACAATGAAACAAATGCGTGGGAATAGAGTCTGGATGCCTTGGGATGCTTAGTGAAAGCTTGGGTGACTCCATGCGCCTAGGGACCCCTTTTATAGCCCCAAGGCAGCTAGGAGCCATTGAAGGCCAACAAGGAAGGCCATCCTTGCCTTCTATCGAGTGGCACACCGGACAGTACGGTGCGCCACCGGACAGTCACTGTAGACAGTCCGGTGCCAATCTCCTTCCTTTTCTGGCACAGACGACCATTGCAACTCCGGGCCCGTTGGCACACTGGACACTGTCCGGTGCACACTGGACAGTCCGGTGCACACCAGACAGTCCGGTGCCCCCCGCCGACCGTTGGAGCTGCCACGCGTCGCGTGAAGATTGCGCGGCCGACCGTTGGCATAGTCGATCGTTGGCTCACCGGGTAGTCCGGTGCATCACCGGATAGTCCGGTGAATTTTAGCCGTACGCCGCTGATCCTCTCCCCGAGAGCGACGAGTTCGCCGCGGACGACTCACCGGACAGTCCGGTGCACCACCGGATAGTCCGGTGAATTATAGCCGTACGCCGCCGTCGAGTCCCGAGAGCGGCATGTTCACGCGGACTAGCCTGGCGCACCGGACACTATCCGGTGCACCATCGGACAATGTTCAGTGCACCACCGGATAGTCCGGTGTGCCAGACTGAGCTGATCTTCGGCAGCACACATCCGGTCTTTTGCAATCCTCTTCTTTCCTTCTTTTCTCTGCTTCTAGCACTTAGACAATATATGTTAGTACTCAAAACAATGTACTAACTCTACAAACATACCTTATGTCTTAATTTGTACTTTTCTCTTCATTTAGCACACAAGAACGCAATTAAATGTGTTGGGCACTTAATCACCAAAACATAATAGAAATTGCCCAAGGGCACATTTCCCTTTCAATCTCCCCCTTTTTGGTGATTTATGCCAACACATCCAAAAGCAACCAAAAGAAGTGCAACATCAATGCAATTGAGAACAAAATTGTCTTTGCACAAGTTTTAACATATTTGGATCATTCTTTGCCACCACTTGGTTTGTTTTTGCAAATCAAATTCATTTTCCTATCTCTAAGTCAAACTCACTTGTTTGGGCACAAAGAGAGATAATCCAATGGAAAATTTGATCGAGTGCCAAAAACTCCCTCTTTTTCCCATAATCATAAATTCTCCCCCACAAGGGACAAAATTTTGCAATAAGAGCATTTTGGACAAATCAAAAGTTCTAACTCCATTGTTTTCAAAATTCACAAGTGGTAGCTAATCCATTTGTTTTGGCCTTAATTTCTCCCCCTTTGGCATTAAGCACCAAAAGGGGATCATTATTGGCCCTTTAACCCCATTGCCTCACCAAAAATGTCAATTAAGAGCAAAAAGGCAATAAGAGCATACGAATGAGCTAGGAATTAAGTACACTAATACCGGAGTGCAGTGGAAGTCTTTGCATGGTCCAAGTTCACCTTTCCCTTTCAATCCACCTTTGAGACTACATCAAGTATACTCAAACAAACGGATTAGTCTCAAAGGGTCAAGTTGTAGCACATCTCCCCCTAAATATGTGCATCACTCACACATGGACTTGTGAGGTCCAGGGATCCCTTGCACAACTTGAGCACCATAAATAAGCAACAAATTACATAAATGCATAAAGTAACATGATCAAAGGCATAGAACACATGTATGCTATAGATCAATCCAAGTTACACGAATCTAAGACATTTAGCTCACTACGCAACCTGCAAAACCTTTTCTCATCTAAGGGCTTAGTGAAGATATCGGGTAGCTGGTTCTTGGTGCTAATATGGTACACCTCGATATCTCCCTTTTGCTGGTGGTCTCTCAAAAAGTGATGCCGGATGTCTATGTGCTTAGTGCGGCTGTGTTCAACAGAATTATCCGCCATGCAGATTGCACTCTCATTGTCACATAGGAGTGGGACTTTGCTCAGATTGTAGCCAAAGTCCCGGAGGGTTTGCCTCATCCAAATTAGTTGCGCGCAACACTGTCCTGCGGCAACATACTCGGCCTCAGCGGTGATAGGGCAACAAATGTTTGTTTCTTTGAGCTCCACGACACCAGGGACCTTCCTAGAAATTGGCACGTCCCCGATGTGCTCTTCCTATCAACCTTGCACCCGACATAATCGGAGTCTGAATACCCAATCAAGTCAAAGGTAGACCCCTTTGGATACCAGATCCCGAAGCAAGGCGTAGCAACTAAATACCTAAGAATTCGCTTAACGGCCACAAGGTGACATTCCTTGGGGTCGGATTGAAATCTAGCACACATGCATACACTAAGCATAATGTCCGGTCTACTAGCACACAAATAAAGCAAGGAACCTATCATAGACCGGTATGCCTTTTGATCAACGGACTTACCTCCTTTGTTGAGGTCGACATGCCCGTCGGTTCCCATTGGTGTCTTCGCAGGCTTGGCGACCTTCATCCCAAACCTCTTGAGAAGATCTTGAGTGTACTTCATTTGGGAGAGGAAGGTGTCGTCCTTGAGTTGTCTCACTTGGAACCCAAGGAAGTAGTTCAACTCGCCCATCATTGACATCTCAAACTTTTGAGTCATCACCCTACTAAACTCCTCACAAGACTTTTGGTTAGTAGAACCAAATATTATGTCATCGACATAAATTTGGCACACAAAAAGATCACCATCACAAGTCTTAGTGAAAATAGTGGGATCGGCTTTCCCAACCTTGAAAGCATTAGCAATTAAGAAATCTCTAAGGCATTCATACCATGCTCTTGGGGCTTGCTTAAGTCCATAGAGCGCCTTAGAGAGCTTAAAGACGTGGTTGGGATACCTGTCATCCTCAAAGCCAGGGGGTTGTTCCACGTATACCTCCTCCTTGATTGGCCCGTTGAGGAAAGCACTCTTCACGTCCATTTGAAACAACCTGAAGGAATGGTGAGCGGCATAGGCTAATAGAATGCGAATAGACTCTAGCCTAGCCACAGGAGCAAAAGTCTCCTCGAAATCCAAACCTGCGACTTGGGCATAACCTTTTGCCACAAGTCGAGCCTTGTTTCTTGTCACCACCCCGTGCTCGTCTTGCTTATTGCGGAACACCCACTTGGTTCCCACAACGTTTTGCTTTGGACATGGCACTAGGCTCCAAACTTCATTCCTCTTGAAGTTGTTGAGCTCTTCCTGCATGGCCAACACCCAGTCCGGATCCTGCAAGGCCTCTTCTACCCTGAAAGGCTCAATAGAAGAGACAAACGAGTAATGCTCACAAAAATTAGCTAAACATGGGCGAGTAGTTACTCCATTGCTTATGTCACCCAGAATCTGATCGACGGGGTGATTTCTTTGGATCGTCGCTCGGACTTGAGTTGGAGGGTCCAGTGGTGCTTCTTCCTCCATAACTTGTTCTTCTTGTGTCCCCCCTTGATCACGCGCTTCTTCTTGAGGAACCTGTCCATCATCTTGAGTTGGGGGATGCACCATAGTTGAGGAAGACGACTGATCTTGTTGTTGTTGTTCCTGTGGTCGCACATCACCTATCGCCATCGTGCGTATTGTGGCCGTTGGAACATCATCTTCATCTACATCATCAATATCAACTTGCTCTCTTGGAGAGCCATTAGTTTCATCAAATACAACGTCGCTAGAGACTTCAACCAAACCCGATGATTTGTTAAAGACTCTATACACCCTTGTATTTGAGTCATACCCTAGTAAAAACCCTTCTACTGCCTTGGGAGCAAATTTAGAATTTCTACCTTTCTTCACTAGAATGTAACATTTGCTCCCAAATACACGAAAGTATGAGACGTTGGGTTTGTTACCGGTAAGAAGTTCGTACGAGGTCTTCTTGAGGAGGCGATGCAGATATAGCCAGTTTATGGCATGGCAAGCTGTATTCACAGCTTCCGACTAAAACCGCTCGGGCGTCTTGAACTCTCCTAGCATCGTCCTTGCCATGTCGATAAGCGTCCTGTTCTTTCTCTCTACCACACCATTTTGTTGTGGTGTATAGGGAGCGAAGAACTCGTGCTTGATGCCTTCCTCCTCAAGATACTCCTCCACTTGCAGATTCTTGAACTCGGACCCGTTGTCGCTTCTTATCTTTTTCACCTTGAGCTCAAATTTGTTTTGAGCCCTCCTTAGAAAGCGCTTTAGGGTCCCTTGGGTTTCTGTTTTATCCTGCAAAAAGAACACCCAAGTGAAGCGGGAAAAATCATCAACAATTACTAGACCATACTTACTTCCCCCGATGCTAAGGTAGGCGACGGGTCCGAAGAGGTCCATATGTAGTAGCTCCAGTGGTCTTGATGTTGTCATCACATTCTTGTTGTGATGAGTGCTCCCCACTTGTTTTCCCGCCTGACAAGCTGCACAAGGTCTATCTTTCTCGAAACAAACATTTGTTAGTCCTAACACATGTTCTCCCTTTAGAAGTTTATAAAGGTTCTTCATCCCAACATGTGCTAGACGGCGATGCCACAGCCAGCCCATGCTAGTCTTAGCTATTAAGCATGCATCTAGATCGGCCTCCTCTTTCAAAAAATCAACTAAGTAGAGTTTGCCGTCTAATACACCTGTTGGGGACTTGTTCGCAAGTGCTATAAGTTAAGAACAAGGCAACACAAAAAGGTTAATGGTTAATGCCCTTCGTCCTTCAAAGCATTATCTCCCTTGGGATATAATGTTATCCAGACGAAGGTCATGAAGGACGTACCTTCGTCATTTCAGTATATATTAATGAAAGAAGAAACATATGAGGCATGAGAAATAACATAAATAATCACATGTCATCATTAATATCATTTAATCATATAGTCATGAATGCACTTGAACAATATTGAATTACATTTTTACCTTCGGCTTTGACAGAAAGCAAAAGTCCAAGCGTGACGCGCGAGTGAATACAAGTCAGCGTGAACAGTACGGGGGTACTGTTCATCTATTTATAGACACAGGACACAGCCTGTGAAGAATTACAATTGTGCCCCTCATAAAAATTTACAACATTGACTCGGACCTTTATGGACTAAAAAGTCATTCTATCTTTAAGTCGGTTTGTAATACCGAAGCTTCATGAAGAGGGACCTTCGGTCATCTTCTGCGAACAGCTTCAGCCGAAGCTGCTTCTTCCTACCAGACCTTCGGCGCGACGAAGCATAGCCCCAACAGTAGCCCCTTTCGCGGCGCTAGATCGTTTTTCGTAACGAGCTTGATCCGTGAAAAAAGTCTCTTAAGCTTCGGGAAGCCGAAGGTCCCAAAAAACACCTTCCCTGAGCTCGTTGTCGAGAAACGATTCAGTTTCCAAGCGCGTGGCAGTCCCACCTTGCAGAGTTACTGTTTGGTTTCTGCGGTCCACCGTGCAGCGAGTGTAAGTGACTGTCCGCCTGGTGTAAAAATCCTGGCGTTTCGCCTTCTTACCTGCAACACTATATAAACAGACGGGTAGGTGTGAAGTTACCACAGCATTCATTGCTATTTGCACTGTTTTGCTGCCAAAATTTTTAACCACAGCCGAAGCTTGACTCTCGGAATCGAACGAAGGTCCAACTCGAAGTCTGCTTCGTGAGAATGAAAGGCTTCGGGGAAAAAAGTATTCAATTTCCCAAAAACTCAGAATTAAATGGCCAGAGTGCGATCTACTGCCAGGGTTGAGCGTGAAAGAGACGAAGCTGAAGGTTCGGAGACTGTTCCCATCTCCGAAGCAATGCAACGATCCGGACTGGTAACCTCGGAGGAAATCCCCACTGTTGAAGCAGAACAAGTAACTGCCGAAGCAGAAGATGAGAACATTGAAGAAACTGATCCCGAAGATGATTATCGCATTGCCATGCCAAGTAAGCCCAGCCACTTGGACTTCGGAAAGTCGACCGTCTCGAAGGCTGATCTCTCCGAGATGGTAAAGTAAGGGTATTTCAGTGAAAGTCAGAAGAAGCTACTTCGCTTCGGGGGAGAAGAAACTACCCCGAAGCCAGAGAAGGATGAGATAGTCATTTTCAAGAGCTTTCTAAAGGCTGGGTTGAGATTCCCCCTTCATGGGATTATTGCAGATGTATTGAAGAAGTTTGGAATCTACTTTCATCAGTTGACTCCTAACGCTATCGTTAGGCTTAGTGTTTACATCTGGGCCCTCCGGAGCCAGGCGGTGGAGCCGTTTGCCGACAGCTTTTGTCGAGTCCATGAGCTGCATTACCAGACGAAGGCTAGAAAAGATGGATTACATGATAACTTTGGTTGCTACAATTTTGCCTATCGGAAAACAACAAAGTTTCCTGTTATTAGCTACCGAAGCAAATGGCCGGCAGGCTGGAAGTCAGAGTGGTTTTATGTGAAAGTTGACGAAGACAAAGAGAAATTGGTACAAAGCCCACTTGAATTGATCTTCGGAGAAACAAGACCGCGATGCCACATGACGTTAGAAGGTCCCACCTGGGCTGCACTGGGTGAGTTTAAAATTATTTCAGAGCATATCAGTACCAGGGACCTGGTTCAAGAGTTCTTGGCCTTCAGGGTTTTCCCTACTTTAAAAGAATGGGAAATGCCGAAGCTAGAGGGGGAGAAGAAGGAAGGGGAACTTGTCCGGCTTCCTTACCATTTCAAGTTCAAGAAATACTTTAAAAAACCTTGCCAAGAGTGGCTGGACACAGTTGAAGTAATGTGCAATGAAATTCTTGGGAATTATTCGAAAAAAGAGGATCAATTGATGACCGCGGCCTTCGGCACCCGTCCGAAGCGAAGGCTGAACCGAGTGTTTGATGCCTTGGGTTTTGAGTACCCTGACTATGAACAGCTAAATAAGGGTGCTGAGGGCCAAAAAAGGAAAAGGGTGGCCGAAACTTTGAACAAAGATGAGGAAGAACCATCAAAAAAGAAGAATATTCCAAAGAAGAGAAGAATATCATCTCCGAAGCGAAAATTATCCGATGAAGAGAGGACTCCTGCATCGCCCTCTACCACCGATGTGGAGGAAATCTTAAAGGTAATGACTGAACCCCTGCCCGCGAAGCTAAGTCCATTAGGGCCTCAACTGACGAAGCTTTTTCGAAAGGTGGAGGAGCCGGAAAAAACGAAGAAGATAACCAAAACAAAAAGACAAAGAATTATCGCAGTGACCGAAGTCATTGACAAGACGCCACCGAGGGCTTCAACTCGGAAAGCGCCAGCGGTTGAGGGCACAACAAATGTCGAAGTCGCACCTTCGGAGGTCGCGGCTACCGAAGCCGCTTCGGTCGAAGATTTGAACTTGGAAACTACAATTGAAGACATCGACAAAATACTGCTAGATATGGCCGCAGAAGAAGCCACCATCGCTGCCGAAGAAACCATGGCCACAATGCCTGAGAAGGAAAAGGAAATAGCCGAAGATACTTCGGAGGACGAAGCCTTCATATTTCAAAATTTAGTTGGGCAAGAACTGTCGAAGGCCGAAATAGAAGAGCTTAAAGAATATGCCAAATCTTGCGGATATAAGCCAGGAGCTCTTCTTTTCGGAGGTATTGACGATGAAAAATTAGGCTGCATCCGGGATCAAACTGGAGCTAAGGTCATCGGTACTCTATCAAAGAGTATCGGTTTTCCGAAGCTAGAAACGGATATCAGCCGCTACCGACGACAACATGTCGTTGGTAGCTTATTTTGTTCCAACTTCAAGGTAAACAACTTTTCTCTGTCTTTTATTGTTTTTAATAATGAAAATGTTCCTAACGAAGGTTGTCTATGTGCAGAGCATGCTACTGAGCAAAGCTTTGAAGATGCAGCAAGACCTAGAGGATAAGAAACACGAAGCTATAATTGAAAATTTAGAGAGCAAAATAAAAGAGCAATCAGCTATTATTGAAAAGAAAGACTTCGAACTCCAAACAACTGAAGGCTTATTGGCAGAAACTGAAGCTAAAGTAGCAGAATTGAATTCGAAGCTTCTGTGCCAATCTGAACAGTTTGAACAAGAAAAACAAGTACTAAATGCGAAGCTTGAAGCCGAAGTGCAAGAAAATTCAGCTTTGAAAAAATTATTGGCGAGCCTTTAAGATAAATGTTTGGGATTTAGCAACAAATGTATTGAACGACTGAGAAAAATCTTCCACTCAGTTGGAGCTAGCAGCGAGAAATTTACCCCGTCAGCTGAAGATTTACCAAAGACCTTCGAACATATTGAAGGTGAAATTGATGAGCTTGACGAAGTTATAGCCGGGCACGGTGACTTCTGTGCCTGGGTAGCTTCTCGGGGTACTGCTGCTGCCTTCCTGAAAGCTGGCTGTGATCATGGAAAAATCGTCAACAGGCCCAATTTCACACTATCTCCATCAATTCTAGACGATATTCCTGATCTCGCCCGAAGCATTTCAAACAGGTTTATAAAAATGATATGGACAAAAGGCGGGCGCGAAAAGGCTGGTGATGAAGCTCGAAGTCATCTTGAACCAGTAAGAAATCATACCTTGTGCTTACCTTCTCCTTCACACTTGATTTTTACTCACAATACCTTGATTCATGTAGGATGACGAAGTTGAAACTGATGCTTAATATGCAGCCGAAGCTGAAGCCCAGTGAAGATTAGTAGGAGTAGACTGTAGAAAAAACTCAAGAGACTTTTGTAATAACTTTTTGTAAATATAGCTAAACTGCTCTTAATGAGCTTTGTTCATACCTTGTAATATATCCTTACCCTTCCATTGAGGCGCTTTGATTGTGGACGAAATTAGTATTTTGAGCCGAAGGCGAAAAAACACCTTCCCTTCTTTTCGTACACAACGAAGCATAAAAGACCGCTTCTTCTTTTTGCCGAAACCTTTCTTTTTTTGTACACAACGAAGCATAAAAGACCGCTTCTTCTTTTTGCCGAAACCTTTCTTTTTTTTACACAACGAAGCATAAAAGACCGCTTCTTCTTTTTGCCGAAACCTTTCTTTTTTTTGTACGCGAAGAAGCTCTTCTCGTATGCCGAAACAGCCACTTATGCCATGATAATGATTATCCTATATATGCCTGAATGTTTATGAATGCAAATGCTATGATGTAACGTGATGTGCAAATGAATGTCCAAACACATATCCGAAGCCATACCCTTAGCCATTATTTCCTTATAAACAATCACACATCAGCTCTGCATTCCCTTAGGAACGACTTTGGAGCTTCTTCGCCTTTTACTTTCGGCGGAATCAGCGTTGACTTTTCGCTGTAAGCTCTGCATTCCCTTAGGAACGACTTTGGAGCTTCTTCGCCTTTTACTTTCGGCGGAATCAGCGTTGACTTTTCGCTGTAAGCTCTGCATTCCCTTAGGAACGACTTTGGAGCTTCTTCGCCTTTTACTTTCGGCGGAATCAGCGTTGACTTTTCGCTGTAAGCTCTGCATTCCCTTAGGAACGACTTTGGAGCTTCTTCGCTTTTTCAGTTTTCGGCACTCGATGGTGCGTTCTCAGCTTTTACATTTACATTCCTTGGGGGATTTTGCTCTTATAAAACTAAAAAGGAGATTACATATGATGGCCCCATTAAAAACCTTTCTCCCCCTTTAGAAAGGAAAAGGGTGCCATGAAAAAGAAAAAACATAAGAAAAGTTACATCATATTACACATAATATCGCCGAAGCTCATCCGCATTCCAAGATCTTGGAATGTCGTTGCCGTCCATGTCCTTCAATCTGTATGAACCAGGTCTTGACGAAGATACTACCAAGAAAGGTCCCTCCCATTTCAACTGTAACTTGCCCACTGTGTCTGGGTTGGCCACTCTCCGAAGCACCAAATGTCCCGGCTCAATACTCTTTAGCCGAACTTTTCTATCTCGCCATTTGACTGTTTCGGCCTGGTATTTATTGATATTCTCCACAGCTTGAAGCCTGATCCCTTCTAAAGCATCTTTTTCCACAAAACAAGCATCTTCAGGGCCTGATTCTGTCGAAGCTACTACTCTTATTGATCCAGTTTTAGCTTCTTCAGGAGTTATTGCTTCGTCACCAAATAATAACTTGAATGGAGTAAAGCCTGTAGACCTTGATGTTGTTGTATTGTGGCTCCACACCACTTTGGTTAACTGATCTGGCCACTTTCCCCTGGGTTGATTGAAGATTAACTTCATTATTCCTGTCATTATAATGCCGTTGGCTCTTTCAACAAGCCCATTTGACTCCGGATGCCTGACTGATGCAAAATGGATCTTCGTACCAATTTGATCACAGAAATTTCTGAAAGCTTCGGAGTCGAATTGTGTTCCGTTATCCACAGTGATGGCCTTCGGTACCCCGAAACGACAAACAATATTCTGCCAGAAAAACTTTTGGACAGTGGCCGAAGTTATTGTGGCTAATGGCTTTGCCTCAATCCATTTAGAAAAATACTCCACAACCACTATAACATATTTTAAATTCCCTTGAGCCGGTGGTAATGGACCTAACAAGTCAAGGCCCCACCTTTGCAATGGCCAGATGGGTTGTATCAGCTGTGTTAAAGACGAAGGTTGTTTTTGATCTCTTGCACATTTCTGACAACCTTCGCACTTTTGAACCAATTCCGCTGCATCCGAAGCTGCCTTCGGCCAATAAAACCCTTGACGGAAAACTTTTCCAAGTAATGGCCTAGATCCAATGTGAGATCCACACAGGCCTGCATGTATTTCTTTCATCAACTCTATACCTTCGGTTCTAGATAAACACTTGAGCAGCGGAGCGCAAACTCCATGCTTGTATAACTCCCCTTCTATCATGACATATGGACGAGCTCTTGCCTCTATCCTTTTGTTATAGGCTTCGTCATCTGAAAAGAACTTACCCTGAAGGTAAGAGATGATCTCAGTTCTCCAATCTTCGCTATAAACAGGAGATATGTTGAGGACTGCTCTTTCAAGGAGCTCCACTGAAGGAGCCTTTATTGTTTCGAAGAACACATCCGAAGGTAACGGTAGCCCCTGTGCTGCTGACTTAGCTAGCAAATCAGCATGCTCATTTTGTCCTCGAGGGATATTTTTGACAGAAAATCCTTCGAAGGAAGCTTCGATTCTTCGGACCGTGTCTAGATATTTCTCAAGCTTCGGATCTTTAGCCTTGCAACTTTTGTCGATATGACCCGAAACAACCTGGGAATCAGTTTTAAGAATCGCCCTTCTGATTCCCATTGCCTTTAATTTCCGAAGGCCCAGGAGCAGGGCTTCGTACTCAGTAATATTATTTGTACAGCTGAAATCAAGTCTTGCCGCATAACAAGTTTTAACCTTGGATGGTGAGACCAACACAGCGGCTGCTCCTGCTCCGAAGGTTCCCCAAGAGCCATCACAAAACACTGTCCACACTTCGGCATCTTTATTTGCTTCTTCATCCTGAGCCCCTGGCGTCCAATCGGCAATGAAATCTGCCAACGCTTGAGACTGGATCGAGGATCTATGCACATAATCAATGCAAAATTCATTGAGCTCTGCAGCCCATTTTCCAATCCGTCCAGTAGCTTCTCTATTTCTCATAACATCCTTCAATGGCTGCGAAGAAGGAACAACAATATTGTATGCTTGAAAATAATGCCGAAGCTTCCTGGATGCCATCAAAACGGCATATAATACCTTCTCCAGTTCTGTATAGTTTTTCTTTGATACACTAAGGACTTCAGATACAAAATACACTGGAACCTGCTTCTTGACTTGGCCAACAAGCTTCTCCTGGACAAGTGCTGCACTTACTGCTGAGTGCGAAGCTGCCACATATAACAACAATGGAGCCCCTGGCGTTGGTGGAGTTAATGTTATTAGATCTATCAAATATTGCTTCAGCTCTTTGAAGGCTTTTTGTTGGCTTGGTCCCCATTGAAAGACTTCAGCTGACTTCAGCACCTCGAAGAATGGTAAATTTCTTTCTGCTGATCTGGATATGAATCTATTGAGAGATGCCAGCCTCCCTGTCAATCTTTGGGCCCCCTTTCTTGTAGTTGGTGGCTCCATTCGAAGTATAGCTTCAATTTTATTTGGATTAGCTTCAATTCCCTTTGTTGAAACCAAGCATCCAAGAAATTTCCCCTTCTTTACTCCGAAGACACATTTTTCTGGATTCAGCTTCAAACCAGCTTGTCTGAAACTGGCGAAGGTCTCCTGCAAATCAGCAATATGATTTTCCTGCTTCGTGCTTTTTACAATGATGTCATCAACATAAGTTAGCACATTTCTGCCTATCTGAGATCGGAGGACCTTCGCAGTCATTCTGCTGAAACTTCCTCCAGCGTTTTTGAGCCCCTCAGGCATCCGAAGATAGCAATATGTGCCACTTGGGGTTATGAAGCTAGTCTTCGGCTCATCTTCCTTCTTCATCCAGATTTGGTGATAGCCTGAGTAACAATCTAGCAGACTCATGAGCTCTGAAGAAGCTACTGCATCAACTAAAGAGTCTATCCTTGGCAATGGGAATTCGTCCTTCGGACAAGCCTTGTTGAGATCTGTAAAATCGATACACATTCTCCACTTGCCGTTGGCCTTCTTTACCATAACAGTGTTAGCTAGCCATTCTGGGTACTTTACTTCTCTGATAACTCCTGCACTGAGGAGTCTTTTTACTTCATTGCGAGCCCCTTCGGCCTTGTCATCAGACATTTTCCGAAGCCTCTGCTTTCGGGGTCTGAAGGATGGGTCAACATTGAGCGAATGTTCAATAACATCCCTATTTACTCCGCAGAGGTCATTAGCTGACCATGCAAAAACATCTTTGTTGTTGAACAAAAACCTTATCAAGGTTTTCTCCTGCTCTTCGGATAATTGAGAACCCAACAGCACCTTCTGCTCTGCTATGTCCTCACATAAGAGCATGGGCTTCGGCTGATCTGCTGAAGCTGCTTTCTCCCTTCTAAATTTGTACTGTTCACAAGCTTCAGCTCCATCTATGTTATGGATTGCTTTGGAGTCAGTCCAGCTTCCTTCGGCCCTTCTAGCAGCTTCCTGGCTTCCATGAATAGCAATAGGCCCTTGGTCCGAAGGTATCTTCATGCAGAGGTAAGCTGGGTGAAGAATTGCTTCGAAGGCATTGAGAGTACCGCGACCAATGATAGCATTGTAAGGATACTCCATGTCAACAATATCAAACACAATTTGCTCAGTCCTTGTGTTGTTAACAAATCCGAAGGTTACTGGCATGGTAATCTTCCCAAGTGCTACAATCTGCCGCCCTCCAAAGCCACAAAGAGGGTGCGTAGCATCATAGATCTTGTCTTCGGGCTCTTGCATTTGTCTGAAGGCCTTAGCAAATATAATATCAGCTGCACTGCCTGTATCAACTAAGACATTGTGGACCAGAAATCCTTTGATCACACAAGAGATAACCATAGCATCATTGTGTGGGTAATCCTTGAGTTGAAGGTCCTCTTGAGAGAAGGTAATAGGAATGTGAGACCATCTCGACTTGATGAAGGGTCCTTGCACCCCAACATGCTGTACCCTTCTCTGTGCTTCCTTCTTCTGCTTCTTGTTGGCTGGCTCTGAACATGAACCGCCTGTTATCGGGAACAGCAGCTTCGGAACCGAAGCAGCTCCAGCTTGATCATTGAACGAAGCCATCAGCTCAGAAAAGTGGAAGTGAGTTCACCGGAGGTGGGCGCCAATGTTGGGGACTTGTTCTCAAGTGCTATAAGTTAAGAACAAGGCAACACAAAAAGGTTAATGGTTAATGCCCTTCATCCTTCAAAGCATTATCTCCCTTGGGATATAATGTTATCCAGACGAAGGTCATGAAGGACGTACCTTCGTCATTTCAGTATATATTAATGAAAGAAGAAACATATGAGGCATGAGAAATAACATAAATAATCACATGTCATCATTAATATCATTTAATCATATAGTCATGAATGCACTTGAACAATATTGAATTACATTTTTACCTTCGGCTTTGACAGAAAGCAAAAGTCCAAGCGTGACGCGCGAGTGAATACAAGTCAGCGTGAACAGTACGGGGGTACTGTTCATCTATTTATAGACACAGGACACAGCCTGTGAAGAATTACAATTGTGCCCCTCATAAAAATTTACAACATTGACTCGGACCTTTATGGACTAAAAAGTCATTCTATCTTTAAGTCGGTTTGTAATACCGAAGCTTCATGAAGAGGGACCTTCGGTCATCTTCTGCGAACAGCTTCAGCCGAAGCTGCTTCTTCCTACCAGACCTTCGGCGCGACGAAGCATAGCCCCAACAACACCCTTAAATGCTAATGAACCATCACTCCTTCTAAAGACAGAAACATCAATATTAGTAAATAGACAATTATAACCCATGTCACATAATTGACTCACATACAATAAGTTGTACCCGAGCGATTCAACTAGGAACACATTAGATATAGAATGCTCGGATGAAATTGCTATCTTGCCCAAGCCTTTGACCTTGCCTTGGTTCCCATCTCCAAAAATAATCATATCCTGGGAATCCTTGTTCTTGACGTAGGAGGTGAACATCTTCTTCTCCCCCGTCATGTGGTTTGTGCATCTGCTATTGATAATCTAGCTTGAGCCCCCGGATGCATAAACCTGCAAGGCAATTTACACTTGGGTTTTAGGTACCCAACTCTTGTTGGGTCCTACAAGGTTAGTGTAACACCCGGTTTTAAAGGACAAAGCCGGGTGCATCTCATACATGCGCCAAGAAGACAACATATATAATAACAGAGTGTATAGAGATAAATGTCATAAATCATCAGACTATTTATTACATAGCGGAAGACTTATTACAAAATAAAATAGTAAACATAAAACGAACTAAGGATCGATGGCGCCAATGTCGACTGAGAAACGCCACCTAGATCAGATCGAACTCCTCAGTGTTAGGCGGCTCCTCTTCAACCACCTGTTCTTCTCCTGTGGGGGGGTGTGAGACAGCAAGAGTGAGCTCACATACGTTCATAGCTCAACAAGTCGTGGGGAATAATGTGGCATGAACTCACCAAAGGTGGGAGCTCATGTAGTGTAAGGCTGATCAATGAAATAAAGGCTAAGGCTGAGCATTGCTTTTATAAGTTGGTCAAATTTTATTAGCAATTACTAAGTGTAAGTAAATACCAAACCTTAATAATAATAAAGAACAGTAATAGTAAAATAATCCCAAATGCGATGCAAGTGTCAAATTAAACTTAAGTTCCATAGTTAATCATGTGAGGGTCCGAGCCGCTCATGACCGTGAGCACGGCTAGTATACTAGTTTTACACTCTGCAGAGGTTGCGCATCTTTACCCACAAGTCGTGTATCCCATGTCGCCTGGGTTTGCAAGGCCCTTAGACACTACCGAGGTGAATGGCTAGGGATCCACTACGAGGCCTTTACAAAGTTCCACTAGCTTCCGAAAACCCGCTACAGTTTATAGGAAGATCCAGTGCAGGGTTCCTGGCTGACCGCCATCGCAGCAAAATCAACCAGGGACCTCCCTACACTGACCTCTCCCCTACTGCCCTTGCCCCTTTCGGGTAAGGTAGTCTTCCACTAGCTTTCCTAATTAGTCAGCCAAGGGCGTCCCATTAAACCCTTGTGGTAGCACTGTTTTCCCGGGTGGTCGCTCCATGTTCCCATTAATTTAATGATCTTAACATGAACAATAATAACAAGATAATAACAGAATAATCATGAATAATGAATCTCCATACCCAATCCACATAAAGCAATAGCAAGTACTACCCAAAAATATTCCAGGGGTGAACAAGGTATAGAGGTAATCAAAACTGGGGTACATAAAGGATCCCATCAAAATTAACCTATGCAGATCATTAAAATTAATAAGAACATGGCTGGGAAAAGTAAGTGATCAAGGGCACAACTTGCCTGCAATGAGCTCCTGCTCAGCTACTTCTACTTGTTGAACCTCAGTTTCCACAGTAGCTTGCTCGTCTACTCGCATCAACACAATACATACATAGTATAGCCAAAATCAACATCACACCAAACAGATGAATGAAATATACAGTAAAAATCTACACATTAAAATGAAACCATAGGAACTGGAATCACTAAATTCTGAGTTATAGAATTCAAGTTATGAATTTCCTAAGATTTAAGGTGATTATAATAGGATTAGATGATAAATTAATTTTCTAACAGAGTTCATGTCAAAACAGTGATTCTAGATGATAGAGAATATTATTACAAAATTTTAGGAATTGGAATGACTCAATTTGGAGCTAAAATGAATTTTCTATGCATTTTACAAGTTTCTAGATTTGTTTTTGTATTAAAAATAAATTTCTAATATTAATTTCTCTGTTTTTAATACTCTCGGGACTGGGCGTCAAATTCCAGAAAACACAGGGGTCTGCGCGAATAAAATCCTAGACTCAGCGTACAGTGGCCAATGGACTGCGGGTTGATAACTAAATTTTCCAGGGGCTCTTTAACAAAAAGTACCCGCGAAGGGGTATGGACAAGTCTCGGCCGTTGGATCAACGACGTGCGGCAGAGATTAGATCTTGCGCGCAGTGAACCGGTACGCTATTTTAACCCTTAGATCCAGATCTAACGGCCACGAGTTCAAAACTGCGTGATCCCATTACGAACGTCCATCCACAATCGGACGGCTGCGATCAAACCGAGCGAAGGGGTATCTCTCTTCTAATCAGAGCCGTTCAACAAAAGATCAACGGCCCGCGGCCATCTCTCCCAACTCACCTGACGAGCGACAGCAGCGCCGCCGGCCACCCACGGCGGCAACCTCACCGGCGCACACCAACTAAACGAAATAGGGGCTTAATCGATACTACGACCGGTGCTATACGTAGAGTAGACAGTAGCGGAGGCGATGAGGTACTTCTTACCGGCAGTCACGCGGTGAAGCAGGCGGGCCACGGCGCAATGGATCCCACGGCGGAGCTAGGGCCTCCGACGAGAAATTCCAGCTGACCCGCAGCACCCCAGGCCACGATTCTGCACGGACACGATCAGCACCACCTGACGAGTTGCCGAGACCTCGCGGCGTCCCCGAAACGACGGCGGACACGCGAGTCAACGGCGGCGGGTTTCTTCCTCTCTGCGGACGCGATTCTGGTGGTGGCGGCGGCGTGTTTCCGGGCAGGGACGAGGTGCGGAATGAAGAGGGGAAGGAGGCGGACCGGGTCCCACCCCTATAAGGACGTGGCCATGGCCGGAATGCTTCAACGACCTCGCGGTATCCGCGCGCGCGCCATGCGCGGCGAAGCCGTTGGAGACGACTATGACACGTGGGGGCCACGAGGCAGTGAGCGTAGCGCGACGCGAGTGAACATCCGGCTGACGAAAGGGTCCCGCAGCGCAGCGAGAGGAGGAGAATACGCGCGCGAAAGGAGAGGCTGGCAAGGAGGGCCCAGGTGTCGGCGCTCTCACGCGTAGGAGATGGGCCGCGCGGGATTTCCCCCCCTGGTGGGCCGAATACTGAGGAGGAGAGCCCAGGTAAGCTTTATTCTTTTTTTCTTTTTATTTTGTTTTCTGTTTTCTTTCTTCTAGGTTTAAATTTGAATTTGAATTTAGTTTTCAACCCTTGTGCACACTTGTTATCAAATCATATTCTGAAATATGGAATACAAATTTTTGGAATATATTTATATTATTTTCTTTATTTTCATAACATTTCTCTTCTTCCTTTAAACCCTAGTTTTCAATGTGGCTTAATCAAGCTTCAATTACCTTATCATTTTATCCTCATGGTTTTATTTAATGCACAACACATAAAACTCCAACAAATGCACTTTTTTTTCTTTATTTTAGAGTAATTGTCTTATTTAGTCACTCTCAATTACATAGGTGCTCTTTTTATGATGCAAATAAGACACACACAATGAGGAGCTCTCTCTATTACACTTGGTATACAACTTGAGTATTACAGTTAGTCACAATAGCCTTTGGAACCCAAATACAAGTCTTATCTCCCTTGCATTTGGATCCCAACTTTCTAGCAACTACTTTTACCTTCTTACATAAAAGAGCAAATGAAGTATTGCAAGCATGGTAAATGATAGTAGATTCATTGCACATTTTCCTAGGCACATGATGAGCAACATTACCTTTTCTAGGCCTACTTCTACCATGCACAAAAGTAGAGCTTGAAGCAATCATATCATGTGAATCAAAAACATCATGATCATAACTCCTATTATAATTGGAATGACTAGCAATTTTCCTATTATACATGAAAGCATGATTCCTTTGAATGCTACTAGCCATAGGGGCCTTCCCTTTCTCCTTGGCGAGAATGGGAGCCTTTTGGCTTGTTAAGTTCTTGGTTTCCTTTCGAAAACCAAGTCCATCCTTAATAGAGGGGTGTCTACCAATTGTGTAGGCATCCCTGGCAAATTTTAATTTATCAAAATCAATTTTGCAAGTCTTAAGTTGAGCATTAAGACTTACCACTTCATCATTCAATTTTGTAATAGCAATAAGATGTTCATTACAAGCATTAACATCAAAGTCCTTACATCTATTACAAATACTAACATGCTCTACACATGAATTAGATTTATTAGCTTCCTCTAGCTTAGCATTTAAATCATCATTTAAACTCTTTAAACTAGATACAGTTTCATGGCAAGTAGATAACTCAGAAGATAGTATTTCATTCCTTTTAGTTTCTAAAGCAAGAGATTTTTGTACACTAACAAATTTGTCATGTTCTTCATATAAAATGTCCTCTTGCTTCTCTAGCAATCTATATTTTTCATTTAGAGCATCAATTAACTCATTAATTTTATCTACTTTAGCTCTATCTAAACCCTTAAATAAATCAGTATAATCTACTTCATCATCACTAGAATCATCATTGCTTGAAGTAGTATACTTAGGGGTTTCTCAAACACTTACCTTCTTTTCCTTGGCCATGAGACAAGTGTGGCATTCGTTGGGGAAGAGAGAAGACTTGTTAAAGGCCGAGGCTGCCAGTCCTTCATCATCGGGGTCGGATGAAGAGCAGTCCGAGTCCCATTCTTTACCAAGGTGCGCCTCGCCCTTCACCTTCTTGTAAACCTTCTTCTTCTCCCTCTTCCCATGCTTTTCTTGTTCCTGGTCATTTTCATTATCGGGGCATTGTGCTATAAAATGACCAATCTTACCGCATTTGAAGCAGGAGCGCTTCTCCTTTGCTTTGTTCTTGTTGGGGTGCTCCTTGCGTCCTTTTAGAGCGGTCTTGAAGCATTTAATGATTAGGGCCATCTCTTCTTCGTTTAGCCCGGTAGCTTCAACTTGTGCCACCTTGCTTGGTAGCGCCTCCCTGCTGCTTGTTGCTTTGAGGGCAACGGTTTGAGGCTCATGGACAGGTAGTGGACCATTTAGAGCATCGTCCACATATCGGATCTCCTTCACCATCATGCGCCCGCTCACAAACTTCCCAAGAATCTCCTCGGGCGTCATCTTGGTGTACCTGGGATTCTCACGAATAAGGTTAACAAGATGGGGGTCAATTACCGTGAATGACCTTAGCATAAGTCGGACGACGTCGTGGTCCGTCCATCTTGTGCTTCCATAGCTTCTAATCTTGTTAACCAGGGTCTTGAGCCTGTTGTATGTTTGTGTTGGCTCCTCTCCCCTGATCATCGCGAACCTTCCCAGTTCGCCTTCCACCAACTCCATTTTGGTGATCATGGTGGCGTCGTTCCCCTCATGAGATATCTTGAGGGTGTCCCAGATTTGCTTGGCGTTGTCCAAGCCGCTCACCTTGTTGTACTCATCCCTGCACAAAGATGCTAGCAAAACAGTGGTAGCTTGTGCATTCTTATGAATTTGCTCATTTATGAAAACGGGTTTGTCAATATTATCAAAATGCATTCCATTTTCAACAATCCCCCAAATACTAGGATGGAGAGAAAATAGGTGACTACGCATTTTGTGACTCCAAAATGAGTAGTCTTCTCCATCAAAGTGTGGAGGTTTCCCAAGTGGAATGATAGTAAATGAGCATTAGAATTGAATGGAATACGAAAATAATCAAATGAATAGTTTTGATTAACCAGTTTCTTTTTAGACGAGTCATCGTCGTTGTCGTCTCTTGGTGAAGAAGAAGATTCATCGCTGTCGTAGTAGACGATCTTCTTGATGCACCTCTTCTTCTTCCTATCCTTTCTTCTTGTGACTCGAGCCAGAGTCAGTGGGCTTGTCATCTCTTGGCTCGTTGAAGATGGACTCCTTCTCCTTGTCGTTGACCACCATCCCCTTTCCCTTAGGATCCATCTCTTCGGACGATTAGTCCCTTATGTGAAGAGAACGACTCTAATACCAATTGAGAGCACCTAGAGGGGGGTGAATAGGTGATCCTGCAAAATTGAACACTAAATTCCAACAAGCTTGATCAAAGAGATGTTAGCACGAGTTAATCAAGTCAATAGGAGAGCTCTTGCGAACACAGACAATCAAAGAGAGAAGCAACACAAGAGACACGCGATTTTATCCCGTGGTTCGGCCAAGTAACACTTGCCTACTTCCATGTTGTGGCGTCCTAATGAACGAGGGTTGCACTCAACCCCTTTCAAGTGATCCAATGATCAACTTGAATACCACGGTGTTCTTCCTTATAGTTTTCTTCCCATTTGCGAGGAATCTCCACAAGTTGGAGCCTCTCACCCTTACAAGAATGATCACAAAGAACGCGCAAAAGTAAGGTTGGGAAGAGCAACACATACAAGACTCAAATCGCAGCACAACCACACACACAAGAGAAGACTTGAGCTCAAATGACAACAAGGGGAGTCCTCGACTCGAATAGAGCTCAAATCTCTAACACAATGAAACGAATGCGCGGGAACAGAGTCTGGATGCCTTAGGATGCTTAGTGAATGCTTGGGTGACTCCTCCATGCGCCTAGGGACCCCCTTTTATAGCGCCAAGGCAGCTAGGAGCCGTTGAAGGCCAACAAGGAAGGCCATCCTTGCCTTTTGTCGAGTGGCGCACCGGACAGTCCGGTGCGCCACCGCACAGTCACTGTAGACGGTCTGGTGCCGATCTCCTTCCTTTTCTGGCACAAACGACCGTTGCAACTCTAGTCCCATTGGCGTACCAGACACTGTCCGGTGCACACCGGACAGTCCGGTGCCCCCGCCGACCGTTGGAGCTGCCACGCGTCACGTGAAGATTGCGCGGCCGATCGTTGGCGCAGTCGACCGCTGGCTCACCGGACAGTCCGGTGCACCCCCGGACAGTCCGGTGAATTTTAGCCGTACGCCACTGATCCTCTTCCCGAGAGTGATGAGTTCTCCGCGGACGACTCACAGGACAGTCCGGTGCACCACCGGACAGTCCGGTGAATTATAGTCGTACGCCGCCGTCGAGTCCCGAGAGCGGCCTGTTCACGCGGACTAGCCTGGCGCACCGGACAATGTTCGGTGCACCACCGGACAGTCCGGTGTGCCAGACTGAGCTGATCTTCGGCAGCACACATCCGGTCTTTTGCAATCCTCTTCTTTCCTTCTTTTCTCTGCTTCTAGCACTTAGACAATATATGTTAGTACTCAAAACAATGTACTAACTCTAGAAACATACCTTATGTCTTAATTTGTACTTTTCTCTTCATTTAGCACACAAGAACGCAATTAAATGTGTTGGGCACTTAATCACCAAAACATAATAGAAATTGCTTAAGGGCACATTTCCCTTTCAAGATCGTGCACTAGACGCTTACTGTTCATGTCCGGTAAGATTTGCCTTCCAAGTTGATCTCCAACAACTCCTAGCTGCCTTGGGGCTATAAAAGGGACCCCTAGGTGCATGGAGCAGTACACCAAGCATTCTCTAAACATCTTAGACTCCTAGACTCCGCATCCACGCATTTGGATTGTTGTGTTAGTGATTTGAGCTCCGTTTGAGTTGTGAACTCCCTGCGCCGTGTTTTGAGCTCAAGTCTTGGCTTGTGTGCATGTGTGTGCTGCAGATTGAGTCTTGTGTTTGTTGCTTTCCCCCTTTACTTCTGTGCCTCTTGTGTGATTAAACATTGTAAGGGCGAGAGGCTCCAACTTGTGGAGATTTCTCGCAAACGAGAAAAGACTAATGAAGATGTTGGGGACTTGTTCTCAAATGCTTCGGATTAAGAACAAGGCAACATAAAAAGTGTTAAATGATAAAGCCCTTCGTCCTTTGAAGCATTATTTCCCTTCGGGATATAACGTGTTCCGGACGAAGGTCACAAACAACATATCTTCGTAGGTACAATAAATTATGACGAAGAACTTACATGCAACATAAAGAGTAATATAAACATTTAAATATTATCACAACGTCATTTCTATTTTATTATCATATAAAAATAGAAATGAGTTCAAATTACAAGTGTACCTTCGGATTGCAGGAAGGCAAAAGTACAAGGATGACGGAAAGCAAATACCAAGTCAGCGTGAACAGTACGGGGGTACTGTTCATCTATTTATAGGCGTGGGACGTAGCCCATGAAAAATTACATTCATGTCCATTACATATGCTAATGACTTATGGGAATCTATTAAGGCCTAAGTAGTCTTTTCATCTTTAAGTCGGTTCCCCTTTCTGCTATCGCGACGAAGCTTTCTGCGCATAACTTCGGCTTGTGCACCATTCTTCGTACAGCTTGGTAATCAGCTTCGTACAGCTTGGGCTTCGTCCTGACCGTACTCCATGTTCATGATCCGAGTCCGAAGATACCTGTTCATATAATTCACTTGGAAAATATTGTCAAATCATGTTTTTGAGGACCTTCGGAGGACGAAGACCCCCAACAGTAGCCCCTCGCAATATTAATTTGTTAGCGATAAATTCAGATTGCGATATGGACAAAGGCCTTAAGCCGAAGGTCCGAAAAAACACATTCCCTTTGCTAGAATAGCAAAAATCACTGACACCTGGGACCACACAGTTTCCGTCATATCGAGTGTATAAATAAGAGCCCGCCATATTTGATTTGGCACGCTCTCTTTGCCATCTGTTTTTCCTGCTTATAAAACTTTCTGCCCAAAAATATTTGTTTTCTTTCGTAGTTTTAAGCTTCGGAAGCGAGAAGTAGGATCTCCGAAGAGATGTCTGAGGAGAAGAAGGCTGTTGTCGAGATGAAGCTAAGTCTCTCTGAAGAGAAGAACCTGGGGTTTCTTAAGGCAATGTCGAAGACCAATACAGAAAAGATCACCAAAGAGATTTTAGAAGGTTTATCTGAAGATACTGGTGACAGCGACAGTTATGATGTAGAAAGCGGCGGGGGAGAGTCTGAAGATCGACCATGGCGGCCAAGTCACACGGTTTTCGGGAAAACCACTATTAAGCAGAGTCATATTGACAATATGAGGGGGAGATATTTTCGAGATATATCTATTGTGAGGGCTGATGCTGGAGAAAAGACTTCTCCTACCCCCGAAGAAGATGAGGTCGTGATCTTCCGAAGCTTTCTCAAGGCTAGGCTTCGGTTCCCCCTAAGCAGCTTTGTTGTCGAAGTCCTGAATACATTTCAAATCTACCTTCATCAAATTACTCCCGAAGCTATCATAAGAATGGGAATCTTTGTCTGGGCTGTGAAAAGCCAAGGTTTAGAACCAAATGCTAAAAGCTTTTGCAAAATTCATGAATTGGTATATGAGACGAAGCCTTGGGGGAAAGAACAATATCACAACAACTTTGGTTGTTACAGCTTTGGTGCTCGCTCCGGGTCGAGCTGCCCTGTGCCAACCTTTCGGAAGAGGTGGCCCGGGGCCTGGATGACAGAATGGTTCTATGTAAAGAATGACTTGACAGCGCAAGAAGATGTTAAGAGTATCATTATGCGCCCCATCTGGCAACGCTTCGGACTCCGAAAGCCGAAGGTTGAAATGGATGAAGCGGCCAAAGAATGCCAAAGAGCTTTCGGCGCAATCTGCTCTTTTATTGGGACAAGGGATCTGGTCCAAGAGCATATTGCCTTCAGGGTGTGGCCACTTGCAGGAAAGTGGGAAATGCCGAAGGAGACCATCAAAGGGTCTGACGAAGGTGGACTAGTCAGACTAAAATACACATTCAAATACGGGGATAAGTTTGTTGAACCTGATGACGAATGGTTAAAAAGCATTGAAACATTAAGTGACGAACTGCTTGGGGTATATTCGAAGGCCGAAAACACTGCATTATCGGCAGCCTTCGGAGGCCGAAAGAAGAAGAGGCTCAACCGGGTATTTGATGCAATCGGGTTTGTCTACCCTGACTACCATTATCCGGTGCCGGGCCGCAAAAGAAAAAATACTTCTCCTGCAACAGAAGTTGCCACAAGTGCTTCTAGTGAGCCAGCGCCGCAAAGAAAAAAGATGAAGGTGCTCACCCACCGGGCATGTTTTATTGAGCCGGCCACAGTGCCTGAATTTATCGGTGAAGTCTCTTTGGCTACTGAAACTACAGAGCCAGCTCCAGTGCCGAAGATCGAAGAAAAAACTGAAGCACCTTCAGCAGAGAAGACAGAAAAACCGAGAATTGAAGGACCAAAAATATTGGAAATCTTAAGTCCTTTAGCAAGTGCTGAGCCAATAAAAAATCAAAAGGGCCCATCTGTGACCCCAAAAAGAAAAAGAATGGCGAACGTTTTAGACGTTTTGGAGACAATTAAGTCTTCAAGCATAACTCCAAAGAAGACTGTTGAACTTTCTGGAGTGTCTACTGAAGCCTTAGTTGCTGAAGCTTCGAAGCAACAACCTGAGGCTGAAGCTGGGCCTTCAGAGCCCAGCAAGGAACAACCTCTGGAAGCCGAAGATAAAATAAAAGTGCCAGAGCCAGTCTTGGTTGAAGAAATTGACACTGCCGCCCCCGAAGCTCCTTCCACCATATGCGATTACATTGTACGACATGCTTCGGGGAAGAAATTATCTGAAGAAGAGATTTATGAAGCCAAACACTATGCGAAAGAATTAAAATATCCGAAGGGGGCACTAGTGTTCAATGGGACAAACGAAGATGACTTCCTATACTGTCTCCCTGACAACAAAGAATTATCTGTCTGCCGGGAGATGGCTAGGAGTATGGGGTTCCCGAAGCTCGAAGCTGGCTTATGTGCTATGACGAAAGAAGATCTCGCGGATAGTCTTGCGTATAATAGCCTGAAGGTATGGGAATTAGTCGTTTGAAAAATTTTATAATTCGTAACTCATTCTTTTATTCTTATATGGATTCTTTTTCGTATAGGGTTTAATTCTAAGCAACGCATTAAGAGCACAAAAGAGTGCCGAAGACGAGAGCTACGAAATTGCGTTCAACAATTTACGATCAGAAGTTATTAAACTGAGAAACGAAGCTCTAGAAAAAGATAAAATTCTGCTTACATTGGTAGACAAGATAAAAAAGGACGAAGCTGCTGCAAAGGTTCAGGCCGAAGCTCACAGACGCGAAATTAAAGATCTTTAGAAGCAATTGTCCCGGGCGAAAGAAGAACGCATACTTGAAGAGACGAGGCGGGAATGTAGCGACCAATGGGCTAATCATTTGGAAGGAACCGTTGAAGAGCTTCGGTCTTCTAAGAAAAGGTGCTACGAAAAATCCATGGATTGTATAAAGAAAATAAAAACCAGCTTCGCCAGTGTTGGCGCATTTTCGAGTGAAGAAGATTTTGTGAGAGGTAACCCAGAAGGGCCGATAGAATGAATCTGCCACGAAGCTGAGGCCTTCGAAGAAATTCTAAGCAGTCGAGGTGACATTTGCGCCTTCTCGGGTGCCAGAGGGATTGCTTCTATATTGGAGAAAAAAGGCTGCGATCATGTTAAGGTTCTTGCACAATCCGAAGCCAGCTTATCCCCTGAAGATATTAAAGACCCCTCGGCCGAAGCTAGCCAGGCTGGTGGAAGATTTTTCACCGATGTCTGGGACAATGGTGGCCGAGAAATGGCCCGAGAAATTATCCAAAAAAGCGGAAAAAGGCATTCATGATGCTAGGAAAGTAGCAGAAGCTGCTGAAAAAAACACAGAGCCCGAAGGGGAAATAGGTATTAACTAGTGTTTTTTATCTCTTTGTTGTAATTTTTGGTTTCAAACTTGATGACGGCTTGTAATAGTAATAAGTCCGCATCCACTCTTCCCTCAGAACCTGCTGGATCGTCGGCTGGCCCCCACGCGAAGGGGGATGACGAAATTAGACAAATGGCCGAAGCTATCATGGATAAAGTTGTTGAACAACTACTAAATGAGGCTGCAGAAGTAGTACTCAGGGAAGACTAGATGTTATTGTAAAAACATTTGAAATGTGATCTATGTAATATTTTGTAACTTTGAATGTAATATACAAATTTCTTTTTAAGATTCAATTCTTTACGATGCATGAAATTTAACATACATACCGTTTTTGAGCCTTCGGCGAAAAAACACCTTCCCTTCTTTTCATGCTTCGTGAAGAAAAACTTTTATGTATCCCGACATCTTTGATACTGTTCTGATGAAGCATATCTATGCTTCGTAAAAATTTTTTCCCGAAGATGTACTTCGAAGGTCAATATCGTATTTCCTTTTTCTGCCTTAGCACAATTTTCACTTTTTCAAAACATTCTCTGAAGATCGATATTGGATCCCCTTCTTGTGCCGTATGCAGCATGATGTATGATGCTTATGCTATGCAAAATGATGTGATGATGTTATGTTATGTAGATGACATTTGTTCCGAAGATACACACATATCCCACAAAATATTTTTGTACCAGCGCTGACTTTTCGCTGTAAGCTCTGCATTCCCTTAGGAACGACTTTGGAGCTTCTTCGCCTTTTACTTAGGCGGTATCAGCGTTGACTTTTCGCTGTAAGCTCTGCATTCCCTTAGGAATGACTTTGGAGCTTCTTCGCCTTTTACTTAGGCGGTATCAGCGTTGACTTTTTGCTGTATGCTCTGCATTCCCTTTGGAACGACTTTGGAGCAGAAAACTTACACTGCGTTCCTTTTGGAACGACTTTTTCTGATTTCAGCAAACTTGCTCTGCGTTCCTTAGAACGACTTTTTGTTGCTTCGAAGGATTTTCAATAATTCGAAGGTCCTCCTTGTTATCGTAAACTTTTTCATGAAAACTAAAAAATGTCCTTTATTACACAGAAAATAGAACTGAATGGAAAAAACTGGTAGGATATTTGTCAATAGATGTGCTTCGACTCTAGCACAGTGCTATTGACTGTGCGGGCTTCGGATTGTTCTCTGAGATCCCTTTGGTGTGGAGCATATTGGCTCCCTTCTGGCTGTTGGCCTTGTTGCAACGGTGGTGGAGGCGGAGGCTGTTGCCAGGAAGCTTGAGGTTGAGTCGCCGAAGCAACAGAAACTGCAGGGTGGTTGCCTATGTATTCTGGGATGTAAGGCGGATGGTACGAAGCAGTATGCATGACCTGCTTCGGCTGAGCTTGTTGCGCTGCAGCTTCGGCTATCTCCTTTTGCTTCTGGATGGTAATATGGCACATCCTGGTGGTATGGCCCTTGTTTTCACCACAGAATAAGCAGAATACTCTCCTTGGTTGATCTCCAAATCTTCCGCCGAAGCCCCTGGCGCCTCTGCCTCTTGGAGCTGGTGGCCGGAAGAAACTTTGCTGTTGCCCCGAAGCCTGTGAGGAGCACTGCGGCCTGTTCTGCTGACTCCCCTTATCATCATTTTGAGTAGAGTTGTGGATGGACCTGACATGCCTCGGATAGAATCTTCCTCCGAAGCCCCTGGTCATTTCAGAAAATCTGAAAGCCTCCTCCCTTCTTTGGCGAAAATCGTTGTCGGCACGAATGTACTCGTCCATCTTCTGGAGCAGCTTCTCCAAAGTTTGAGGAGGCTTCCTAGCAAAGTATTGAGCTGAAGGTCCAGGACGAAGCCCCTTGATCATGGCCTCGATGACAATTTCATTGGGCACCGTTGGTGCCTGCGCCCTCAAACGCAAGAACCTTCTGACATACGCCTGAAGGTATTCTTCATGATCCTGAGTGCATTGGAACAGGGCCTGAGCAGTGACCGGCTTCGTCTGAAACCCTTGGAAGCTGGTTAACAACATGTCCTTCAGCTTTTGCCATGAAGTGATCGTTCCTGGTCGAAGGGAGGAATACCAGGTTTGAGCAACACTCCTAACAGCCATAACAAAAGACTTTGCCATGACTGCCGTATTGCCACCATACGAAGATACTGTTGTTTCGTAGCTCATCAAAAACTGCTTCGGGTCTGAGTGGCCGTCGAACATGGGAAGCTGGGGCGGCTTGTAGGATGAAGGCCAAGGTGTAGCCTGCAGCTCAGCGGACAGAGGAGAAGTATCATCAAAAGCAAAATTTCCCTGGTGGAAATTCTCATACCAGTCATCTTCGTTGAAGAAACCCTCCTGATGAAGATCCTTGTGCTGAGGCCTTCGGTTCTGCTCATCCTGAGTAAGATGGCGAACTTCTTCAGAAGCTTCGTCTATCTGCCTTTGCAGTTCAACTAGCCTGGCCATCTTTTCCTTCTTCCTCTGCACCTGTTGATGAAGCATCTCCATATCCCTGATCTCTTGGTCTAGCTCATCCTCCTGAAGCATCGGGCTGACGGCCTTCCTCTTCTGGCTTTGGGCCTCCCGAAGAGAGACAGTCTCCTGATTGTGGTCCAGCAGTTGCAGGGCTGCAGCCCCAGTTGCTGAAGCTTTCTTCGGCGCCATAGCGAAGGTTTATGGCTTCCGAAGGTGTTCAAAAACTCAAAGTGGAAGTGAGTTCACCGGAGGTGGGCGCCAATGTTGGGGACTTGTTCTCAAATGCTTCGGATTAAGAACAAGGCAACATAAAAAGTGTTAAATGATAAAGCCCTTCGTCCTTTGAAGCATTATTTCCCTTCGGGATATAACGTGTTCCGGACGAAGGTCACAAACAACATATCTTCGTAGGTACAATAAATTATGACGAAGAACTTACATGCAACATAAAGAGTAATATAAACATTTAAATATTATCACAACGTCATTTCTATTTTATTATCATATAAAAATAGAAATGAGTTCAAATTACAAGTGTACCTTCGGATTGTAGGAAGGCAAAAGTACAAGGATGACGGAAAGCAAATGCCAAGTCAGCGTGAACAGTACGGGGGTACTGTTCATCTATTTATAGGCGTGGGACGTAGCCCATGAAAAATTACATTCATGTCCATTACATTTGCTAATGACTTATGGGAATCTATTAAGGCCTAAGTAGTCTTTTCATCTTTAAGTCGGTTCCCCTTTCTGCTATCGCGACGAAGCTTTCTGCGCATAACTTCGGCTTGTGCACCATTCTTCGTACAGCTTGGTAATCAGCTTCGTACAGCTTGGGCTTCGTCCTGACCGTACTCCATGTTCATGATCCGAGTCCGAAGATACATGTTCATATAATTCACTTGGAAAATATTGTCAAATCATGTTTTTGAGGACCTTCGGAGGACGATGACCCCCAACAGAAGAAGACAACCGTGGTACTCAAAGTTGATCATTGGATCACTTGAGAGGGATTGAGTGCAATCCTTGACCGAAGGAGGTCACCACAATGTGGAAGTAGGCATTGGCTGAACCACGGAATAAATCACTGTGTCTCGTGTCCATTTTCTTTGTGATTGGTTTTCTTCCAAAGTTCACACCTTAGCAACTTGGTTTTAATTACACTAATATTTCATAACCAAGTGTTGGCTATTTAGTGTTGAATTTCGCAGGATCACCTATTCACCCCCCCTCTAGGTGCTCTCAATTGGTATCGGAGCCGTACTCTTCATCTAAGGGACTAACTGCCCGAAGAGATGGATCCTAAGGGTAAGGGGATGATGGTCAATGACAAGGAGAAGGAGTCCCTCTTCAACGAGCCAAGAGATGACAAGCCCACTGACTCAGGCTTGAGTCACAAGAAGAGGGATGGGAAGGAGAAGAGGCGCATCAAGAAGATCATCTACTATGACAGCGACGCCTCCTTGTCTTCACCAAGGGATGACGACGATGACTCATCATCCAAAAGAAAGACGGTTAATCAAAACTACTCCTTTGATTATTCCCGCATTCCGTATAATTCAAATGCCCACTTACTTTCTATTCCTCTTGGAAAACCTCCACACTTCAATAGAGAGGATTACTCATTTTGGAGCCATAAAATGCGTAGTCATCTATTTTCTCTCCATCCTAGTATTTAGGAAATTGTAGATAATGGGATGCATTTTGATAGTACTGATAATCCTGTGCTCATAAATGAACAAATTCATAAAAATGCCCAAGCCACTACTGTTTTGCTAGCATATCTTTGCAGGGATGAGTACAATAAAGTGAGCGGCTTGGACAATGCTAAGCAAATCTGGGATACTCTCAAGATATCACATGAGAGTAATGACGCCACGATGATCACCAAGATGGAACTTGTAGAAGGCGAGCTGGGGAGGTTCATGATGATCAGGGGAGAGGAGCCAACATAGACCTACAATAGGCTCAAGACCCTAGTCAACAAAATCTAAAGATATGGGTCACAAGATGGACGGATCATGATGTCATCCGACTCATGCTCAGGTCATCTACAGTTATTAACCCCCATCTTGTGAATCTTATTCGTGAGAACCCCAGGTACACCAAGATGACGCCCGAGGAAATCCTCCGAAAATTCGTGAGCGGGCACATGATGGTGAACGAGGCACGATACGTGGATGATGCCTTGAACGGTCCACTCCCCTTCTATGAGCCGTAGCCCGTTGCTCTCAAAGCAACAAGCAGCAAGGAGGCACTACCGAGCAAGGTAGCACAAGTGGAGGCTGCCGGGCTCAACGAGGATGAGATAGCACTCATAATAAAGCGCTTTAAGACCGCACTAAAAGGACGCAAGGATTACCCCAACAAGTACAAGACGCCTAAGCGGTTCTGGTCGGAAGTTGTGAACACAGCCTGCCATGCCATAAACTGGCTCTACCTGCACCGTATCCTCAAGAAGACCTCCTATGAACTCCTAACTGGTAACAAACCCAATGTTTCTTATTTTCGTGTATTTGGGAGAAAATGCTACATTCTAGTGAAGAAAGGTAGACATTCTAAATTTGCTCCCAAGGCAGTAGAAGGGTTTTTACTAGGATATGACTCAAATACAAAGGCGTATAGGGTCTTCAACAAATCATCAGGATTAGTTGAAGTCTCTAGAGACGTTGTATTTGATGAGACTAATGGCTCTCCAAGAGAGCAAGTTGATCTTGATGATATAGATGAGGATGAAATTCCGACGGCCGCAATGCGAACCATGGCGATAGGTGATGTGCGACCACATGAACTGCAAGAACAAGATCAACCATCTTCCTCCACGATGGTGCTTCCCCCAATTCAAGATGATGAATAGGTACCTCAAGAAGAGGGGCAAGATCAAGGGGGAGCATAGGAAGAACAGGTTATGGAGGAAGAAGCACCACGAGCCCCTCCAACTCAAGTCCGAGCGACGATCCAAAGACATCACCCCATCGATCAGATTCTGGGTGACATCAGCAAGTGAGTAACTACTCGTTCACGATTAGCTAATTTTTGTGAGCATTACTCGTTTGTCTCTTCTATTGAGCCTTTCAGAGTAGAAGAGGCCTTGCAGGATCCGGATTGGGTGTTGGCCATGTAGGAAGAGCTCAATAACTTCAAAAGGAATGAAGTATGGAGCCTGGTGCCACGTCCAAAGCAAAACATTGTGGGAACCAAGTGGGTGTTTCGCAACAAGTAAGACGAGCATGGAGTGGTAACAAGAAACAAGGCTCAACTTGTGGCGAAAGGTTATGCCCAAGTCACAGGTTTGGATTTTGAGGAGACTTTTGCTCCTGTGGCTAGGTTAGAATCAATTTGGATTTTATTAGCCTATGCCGCTCACCATTCCTTTAAGTTGTTTCAAATGGATGTAAAGAGCGCTTTCCTAAATGGACCGATCAAGGAGGAGGTATACGTGGAACAACCCCCTGGCTTTGAGGATGATAGGTATCCCGACCATGTATATAAGCTCTCTAAGGCGCTCTATGGACTTAAGCAAGCCCCAAGAGCATGGTATGAATGCCTTAGAGATTTTCTTATTTCGAATGCTTTCAAGATTTGGAAAGCCGATCCCACTCTTTTCACAAAGACTTGTAATGGTGATCTTTTTGTTTGCCAAATTTATGACGATGACATAATATTTGGTTCTACTAACCAAAAGTCTTGTGAGGAGTTTCGAAGGGTGATGATGCAAAAGTTCGAGATGTCAATGATGGGCGAGTTGACCTACTTCCTAGGATTTTAAGTGAAGCAACTCAAGGATGGCACCTTCATCTCCCAAACAAAGTACACTCAAGATCTTCTCAAGAGGTTTGGAATGAAGGATGCTAAGCCCGCAAATACACCTATGGGAACTGACAGACATCTTGATTTCAACAAAGGAGGTAAGTCCGTTGATCAAAAGACATACCGGTCAATGATAGGTTCATTACTTTATCTTTGTGCTAGTAGACCGGATATTATGCTTAGTGTATGCATGTGTGCTAGATTTCAATCCGACCCCAAGGAGTGTCACCTTGTGGCTGTTAAGCGAATTCTTAGGTATTTAGTTTCTACGCCTTGCTTCGGAGTCTGGTATCCAAAGGGGTCTACCTTTGACTTAATCGGATACTCAGATTCCGACTATGCCGGGTTCAAGGTAGATAGGAAGAGCACATCAGGGACGTGTTAGTTTCTAGGAAGGTCACTGGTGTCTTAGAGCTCCAAGAAACAAACATCCGTTGCCCTATCCACCGCTGAGGCCGAGTACATTGCCGCAGGTCAGTGTTGTGCACAACTGCTTTGGATGAGGCAAACCCTTTGGGAATTTGGCTACAATCTGTGCAAAGTCCCACTCCTATGTGACAATGAGAGTGCAATCTGCTTGGCGGATAATCCTGTTGAACACAGCCGCACTAAGCACATAGACATCCGGCATCACTTCCTGAGAGACCACCAGCAAAAGGAGATATTGATGTTTACCGCATTAGCACCGAGAACCAGCTAGCCAATATCTTCACCAAGCCTTTGATGAGAAAAGGTTTTGCAGGTTGCGTAGTGAGCTAAATGTCTTAGATTCGCGTAACTTGGATTGATCTATAGCATACATGTGTTTCATGCCTTTGATCATGTTACTTTGAACATTTACATCATTTATTGTTTATTGGTGGTGCTCAAGTTGTACAAGTCATCCTCGGACCTCACAAGTCCGTATGCAAATGATGCACATGTTTAGGGGAAGATGAGCTACAACTTGACTCCTTTGAAACTAACTTGTTTGTTTGAGTACACTTGAAGTAGTCTCGTAGGACCATTAAAAGGGAAAATGAACTTGGATGTCGAAATGACTTCCACTGCCCTCTGGTATAAGTGTATTTAATTCCAAGTTCGTACTAATGCTCTCATTGCCTTTTTGCTCTTATTTGACATTTTCGTGAGGCAATGGGGTTAAAGGGCCAAAACTTTTCCTGTTTTGGTGCTTAATTGAAAGCTCTCTTGTGGGTTTTGGTGTTTGGATGACAACCCAATTAAAGGACTAACAAGTGTGCTAAGTGTTGAACAGGTGCTTAATGTAAAGCTAACAGGGTTCAACACAAGTGAACAAGTGTGGTGGTCCAAAGACTGAATTATCTATAGATAATGAACACTACTTAAGTGTGACTCGGTGTGTGTAACTCAGAGACAACCGATCAAGCTAAGGATGGAGGCAAGAAGAGCTTCGAGGTACCGAGTGCACGGGAGAAGGTCAAGGAGACCAGGAACCCAAAGCTAGGGGTGAAGAAGAAGACTTGCAAAGTCAAGGTTGATTGAGTAAAGAAGAGTTATGGTGCATCAAGGATCACTACATAAGGACATGACTTACAACCAATGAGGTAACATCTACAGTTATGTGGTGTAAGTCATAAGGCTTAAGATCAAGCTTGAGAAGTGAACAAGGGAGTTGGAGCTCAGATATGCCAATCCAGATCAAGTCAAGTTGACTGCTTACAATCTTCTCGACAGCACTCCGACAGAGTAACAATGCGCTCAAGATTTTGCTCTAGCTCTCAGCAGCACTTCCCCTCTCTCTAAAGGCTTATAACTTTGCCTCTACACAAACTAGAGAGATACACAAGAGAGGGAGAGAAAGAATTGATCCAAATGATGTATGGTCTTGTTGGCTGCACTTGTGTACATGTTTGAGACCCTAGCTGCACTTGTGTACATGTTAGAGACCCCTAGGCGCCTCAAACATGTACACAAGTGCAGCCAACAAGTCCATACATCATTTGGATCAATTCTTTCTCTCCCTCTCTTATGTATCTCTCTAGTTTGTGTAGAGGCGAAGTTATAAGCCTTTAGAGAGAGAGGGGAAGTGTTGCTGAGAGCTAGAGAAAAATCTTGAGCGCATTGTTACTCTGTCGGAGTGCTGTCAAGAAGATTGTAAGCAGCCACGGCATCATTGTAACTGACATCAACATAGTGGAAGGCTCTATCTGTCGCACTGACAGATCTGAGCAAACGGAGGAAGGAGTTGAAATAGACTCCAAGCCAAGGTGTGGCTAACTCCAACGAGGACTAGGCAAGTATTTCAGGCTTGGCCGAACCTCGGGATAAATCCCTATGTCTGTGTGCTCTGCTCTGTGCTGTGTGCTGTTTCTCTACCTTATTTGTTGTTTATACTTGCACTTATATATTTATATGTGGTACAATCTATCTTCGAAGTGTAGGGTATTTTAAGACAGGAACTTCAATTTCGCTGCAACCTACTCGAAGGGTCTTTCATTCCACTGCGATCCAGCCTTCGAGTAGAGTAAGAATTTCCAGTTTTAGAGTGATAATTATTATTCGCCTATTCACCCCCACTTTCTAGGCGACATCCAGATCCTGTTCCCGGGCATAGGGAACTTTCAATTGGTATCAGAGCTAGGCCTCTCTAGTGTGGGCTTAGCCGTCCGGAGATGACGATGTCGTCACAAGAGGTAACTGTAGAACTTCTTAATTCTGATGGCTCTAACTATGCATCCTGGTCTTTTCATTTATATAATACTTTTAGGAGTTTAGGTCCTGAAGTAGAGAAAATATTTGATGCTAGTGTTTTTCCCATTAATATTGACATGAAAAATCCATCTGAGCATGATCTAAGATGTTTGCGTCACAATTATCAAGCCTATGACATCCTAGTCAATTCCCTTAGCAAGGATGTTTATTTTGCTGTCATAGGTAGTAATAGTGATGTTCTTGTCGATGCTCATGATCTATGGACTAGAATTAAAATAAAATATTCTAAGTCCAATTGTACTACTTCTGCTCCCTATGTTGCTTGTCATACTAACCTTTCGAAGGGAGAAGAAAAACGATGGCAACCAAATGATGAATCCACCTCACTGACAGGTGTGTCTTCCACTAGTTATAAATGTCTTATTGCTAACAATGATAGTGGAGACGAAAGCGATGAGGAGGAGGAATATGAGGATGATAGCGAGGATGAGTCTTCATCACCACAATGTACTTTTTCTTGTATTGCTTCCACTAATAATAATGACAGGGAAAATGAGACCGACAACATGGAAGAAGAGGAGATTCGCCGGTTCTACACCCATCTCAACAAAGAAGACAAAGTGCTCTTGGTTAAGCTATTAAGGAGGAACAAGGAACAAGGCGAGATGCTTCTCAGGCTGGAGGAGACTCTCATCAAAACCAACGACAGCCTGGAGAAGATGACCAAAGAACATGAGGAGCTAAGGTGCTCTCATGATGATTTGGTCCAACGGTATGATTCAGTTTTAATTGAGCAAAGAAATATTGATGATGTTTTATCTTGTGTTGCTCAACTTAACATTGAAAATGCCATGCTTGAGAGGCAAGTAGAATTGCTAAGTCATGATAAACTTGCTCTTACTGAAAAATATGATGCATTGTCTTATTATCATGATAATCTTTTGGATAGACATATCATGCCTGATGTTGCTCATGAGGTTGTAATTGCGAACTTAAATTCATGTGAACCTCATTCTTGTACACGTGCGCATTTAGATAATATATCACCATGTGCTAACCCCTGTTGCTCAAAAGAAGGCCAATTTTTGAATGAGCATCAAGCTGCAGGATCAAAAGAAAAGTTGCTCATCAATAAAGAAAGGAATAAGAAAGCAAAGCAACTAAGAAGAAGACGCATTGCTCAACCTCCTCAAGATATCCATGGACGCGTGATGAAGAAGCTTGAGACGGGAGAAACCACAGCAAGTATTAAACTCCATAAGAAGGATGTTCCTTGTTGGTGACTTGTTCTCAAATGCTTCGGATTAAGAACAAGACAACATAAAAAGTGTTAAATGATAAAGTCCTTCGTCCTTTGAAACATTATTTCCCTTCGGGATATAATGTGCTCCGGACGAAGGTTACAAATAATATATCTTCATAAGCACAATAAGCTATGACGAAGGACTTACACGCGACATAAAAAGTAATATAAACATTTAAATCTCATAATATCATTTCTATTTTATTATCGCATAACAATAGAAATGACTTTAGATTACAAGTGTACCTTCGGATTGCAGGAAGACAAAAGTACAAGGATGACGCAAAAGCAAAATGCCAAGTCAGCGTGAACAGTACGGGAGTACTGTTCATCTATTTATAGACATGGGACGCAGCCCATGTAAAATTACATTCATGCCCATTACATTTGTTAATGACTTATGGGAATCTGTCAAGGCCTAAGTAGTCTTTTCATCTTTAAGTCGGTTCCCCTTTCTGCTATCGCGACGAAGCTTTCCTGCGCACAGCTTCGGCTGTGCACCATCCTTCGTACAGCTTGGTAATCAGCCCGTCCTTCATCTCAATCCCCCTTCGTCTGGCTTAAGCTTCGTCCTGACCGTACTCCATGTTCATAATTCTGAGTCCGAAGATACCTGTTCATATAATCCACTCGGAAAACATTGTCAAATCATGTTTTTGAGGACCTTCGGAGGACGAAGGCCCCCAACAGTAGCCCCTCGCAATATTAATTTGTTAATGATAAATTCAGATTGCGATATGGACGAAGGCCTTAAGCCGAAGGTCCGAAAAAACACCTTCCCTTTGCTAGAATAGCAAAAGTCACTGACACGCGGGACCACACAGTTTCCGTTATATCGAGTGTATAAATAGAGGCCCGCCACAATTTGTTTGGTACGCTTTCTTGCCATCTGCTCCCGCTTACTAAATTTTTAGCTCTTGCGCACTAAGATTTGCTGTTCTTTTGGTTTTGAAGCTTCGGCCTTGAAAACAGTTTTTTAGTGTTTCCGAAGATGTCTGAAGATAAGAAGGTCACTGCTGAGATGAAGCTGAGTCTCGACGAAGAGAAGAACTTGGGGTTCCTTATAGCGATGGCGGAGACCAATACGGAAAAAATCACCAAGGAGATTCTGGAAGGTTTGTCTGAAGATACTGGTGACAGCGACAGTTATGATGCAGAAAGCTGCGGGGGAGGGTCCGAAGATCGACCATGGCGGCCAAGTCACACGGTTTTCGGGAAAACCACTGTTAAGCAGAGTCATATTGACAATATGAGGGGGAGATATTTTCGAGATATATCTATTGTGAGGGCTGATGCTGGAGAAAAAACTTCTCCCACCCCCGAAGAAGATGAAGTCGTAATCTTCCGAAGCTTTCTCAAGGCTGGGCTTCGATTCCCCCTAAGCAGCTTTGTTGTCGAAGTCCTGAAGACATTTCAAATCTACCTTCATCAAATTACTCCCGAAGCTATCATTAGAATGGGGATCTTTGTCTGGGCTGTAAGAAGCCAAGGTTTAGAACCAAATGCTAAAAGCTTTTGCAACATTCATGAGTTGTTATATGAGACGAAGCCCTGGGGGAAAGAACAATATCACAACAACTTCGGTTGTTACAGCTTCGGTGCCCGCGCCGGGTCAAGCTGCCCTGTGCCAACCTTTCGGAAGAGGTGGCCCGGCACCTGGATGTCAGAATGGTTCTATGTAAAGAATGACTTGACAGCGCAGGAAGATGTTAAGAGTATCATTATGCGCCCCATTTGGCAACGCTTCGGACTACGAAAGCCGAAGGTTGAAATGGATGAAGCGGCCGAAGAATGCCAAAGAGCCTTCGGCGTAGTCTGCTCTTTTATTGGGACAAGGGATCTGGTCCAAGAGCATATTGCCTTCAGGGTGTGGCCACTTGCAGGGAAGTGGGAAATGCCGAAGGAGACCATCAAAGAATCTGACGAAGGTGGACTAGTCAGACTAAAATACTCATTCAAATACGGGGATAAATTTGTTGAACCTGATGACGACTGGTTAAAAAGCATTGAAACATTAAGTGACGAACTGCTTGGGGTATACTCGAAGGCCGAGAACACTGCATTATCGGCAACCTTCGGAGGCCGAAAGAAGAAGAGGCTCAACCGGGTATTTGATGCAATCGGGTTTGTCTACCCTGACTATCATTATCCGGTGCTGGGCCGTAAAAGAAAAAATACTTCTCCTGCAACAGAAGTTGCCACAAGTGCCTCTAGCGAGCCAGCGCCGCAAAGAAAAAAGATGAAGGTGCTCACCCACCGGGCGCGTTTTATTGAGCCGGCCACAGTGCCTAAATTTATTGGTGAAGTCTCTTTGACCTCTGAAACTACAGAACCAGCTCTAGCGCCGAAGATAGAAGAAAGAACTGAAGCGCCTTCAGCAGAGAAGGCAGAAAAACCGAGGATTGAAGGACAAAAAATATTGGAAATCTTAAGTCCTTCAGCAAATGTTGAAACAATAAAAAATCAAAAGGGTCCATCGGTGACTCCAAAAAGAAAAAGAATGGTGAACGTGCTAGATGTCTTGGAGACAATTAAGTCTTCAAGCACAACTCCAAAGAAGACTGTTGAACTTGCTGAAGCGTCTACTGAAGCTTCGAAGCAACAACTTGAAGCTGAAGCTGGGCCTTCAGAGCCCACCAAGGAACAATCTTTGGAAACCGAAAAAATAAAAATATCAGAACCAGTTTTGGTTGAAGAAATTGACACTGCCGCCCCCGAAGCTCCTTCCAACATATGCGATTACATCGTGCGACATGCTTCGGGGAAGAAATTATCTGAAGAAGAGACTTATGAAGCCAATCACTATGCCAGAGAGTTAAAATATCCGAAGGGGGCAGTAGTGTTCAATGGGACAAATGAAGATGACTTCCTATACTGCCTCCCTGATAACAAAGAATTATCTGTCTGCCGGGAGATGGCTAGAAGTATGGGGTTCCCGAAGCTCGAAGCTGGATTATGTGCTATGACGAAGGAGGATCTCGCGGACAGTCTTGCGTACAATAGCCTAAAGGTATGGGAATTAGGCGCTTGAAAATTTTTTAATTCGAAACTCATTCTTTTATTCTTATACCAACTTTTTTACATATAGGGTTTAATCCTAAGCAACGCATTAAGAGCACAAAAGAGTGCCGAAGATGAGAGCTATGAAATTGCGTTCAATAACCTACGGTCAGAAGTTATAAAACTGAGAAACGAAGCTCTGGAAAAGGATAAAATTCTGCTTACATTGGTAGACAAGGTAAAAAAGGACGAGGCTGCCTCAAAGGTCCAGGCCGAAGCCCAAAAACGTGAGATTAAAGATCTTCAGAGACAGCTAGCTAGAGCTAAAGAGGAACGTGTGCTTGAAGAGACAAAACGAGAGCTTAGTGATCAGTTGGTCAATCATTTAGAGTTAAGTGTTAAGGAGCTTCGTGCATCCCAGAGGAAATGTTATGTTAAATCTATAGAATGCGTCAAAAAGATAAAATCCAGCTTCGCCAGCGTTGGCGCATTTTCTAGTGAAGAGAATTTCTCAAGAGGCAATCCCGAAGGTCCAATGGAATGGATCAGCCACGAAGCAGAGGCCTTCGAGGAAATCCTGAGTAGCCGCGGTGACATCTGCACTTTTTCGGGCGCCAGAGGAGTTGCTACTGTTTTGGAGAGGAAAGGTTGCGAGCATGTAAAATCCTTAGCTCAGTCCGAAGCTGCCTTGTCCTCTGAAGACATCAAAGACCCCTCGGCCGAAGCAAGCATGGTTGGCGGAAAATTCTTTACTGATATCTGGGACGACGGCGACCGAGAAATGGCGCAAGAAATTATTCAAAAGAGTGAAAAAGGCATCCATGATGCTAGGAAAGTGACAGAAGTTGCCGAAAAAAGTATAGAGCCCGAAGGGCAAATAGGTATTAATTAGTCGTTCTTATTGTGTTGTAATTTTTAATTTCAAACTTTGTTCGCGGTCTGTGATAGTAATGTAGACATATTCTCTTCCCTCATAACCTGCTGGATCGTCTGCAGACCCTCACACGAAAGGGGATGACGAAATTAAACAAATGGCCGAAGCTATCATGGATAAAGTTGTTGAACAACTTCTAAATGAGGCTGCCGAAGTAGTACTAAGAGAAGACTAGATGTTATTAGAAAAAAACATTTGAAATGTGATCTATGTAATATTTTGTACATTTGAATGTAATATACAAGTTTCTTTTCATTATTCAACTCTTTACGATGCATGAAACTTTACATACGTACCGTTTTTGAGCCTTCGGCGAAAAAACACCTTCCCTTCTTTTCATGCTTCGTGAAGAAAACATTCTCCTTTAATACTATTCTGATGAAGCACGTCCACGCTTTGTGAAAATATTCTCCGAAGTTGTACAATTTCAATATTACTCTGATGAAGCACGTCCACGCTTCGTGAAAATATTCTCCGAAGCTGTATTCCGAAGATCAGCATTGTATTCCCTCGTGACTTTGCACGATTTTCACTTTCTCAAAGCGTCCTTTCGAAGGTTGATACTGTGTCCCCTTCTTTTGCTATGTGCGACATGATGTATGATGCTATGATGCTTATGCTATGCAAAATGATGTGATGATGCTATGTTATGTAGATGACATTTGCTCCGAAGATACACACATATCCCCGTAAAACACAAAATATCTCTGTATCAGCGCTGACTTTTCGCTGTAAGCTCTGCATTCCCTTAGGAACGTCTTTGGAGCTTCTTCGCCTTTTACTTAGGCGGTATCAGCGTTGACTTTTCGCTGTAAGCTCTGCATTCCCTTAGGAACGTCTTTGGAGCTTCTTCGCCTTTTACTTAGGCGGTATCAGCGTTGACTTTTCGCTGTAAGCTCTGCATTCCCTTAGGAATGACTTTGGAGCAGAAAACTTACACTGCGCTCCCTTTGGAACGGCTTTTTGTGACTTCAGCAACTTACTCTGCGTTCCTTAGAACGACTTTTTGTTGCTTCGAAGGATTTTTAATAATTCGAAGGTCCTCCTTGTTATCGCAAATTTTTAAGCTTCAGCAACTTAAGCCTGTGGAGAAAATAAGTTTTCCTTGTGACCAACAATGAAACTATTACATGAAAACTGAAATGTTCTTTATTACACAGAAAATAGAACTAAATGGAAAAGACTGCTATCAAGGTAGGATATTTGTCAATAAATGTGCTTCGACTCTGGCACAGTGGTATTGACTGTGCGAGCTTCAGATTGTTCTCTGAGATCCCTTTGGTGTGGAACATATTGGCTCCCTTCCGGCTGTTGGCCTTGTTGTAGCGGTGGTGGAGGCGGGGGCTGCTGCCATGAAGGTTGAGGTTGACTCGCCGAAGCTACAGAAACTGCAGGGTGGTTGCCCACGTATTCTGGGATGTAAGGCTGATGGTACGAAGCAGTATGCATGACCTGCTTCGGCTGAACTTGTTGCGCTGCAGCTTCGGCTATCTCCTTTTGCTTCTGGATGGTAACATGGCACATCCTGGTGGTATGGCCCTTGTTTTCACCACAGAATAAGCAAAATACTCTCCTTGGTTGATCTCCAAATCTTCCGCCGAAGCCCCTGGCGCCTCTGCCTCTTGGAGCTGGTGGCCGGAAGAAATTTTGCTGTTGCCCCGAAGCCTGTGAAGAGCACTGCGGCCTGTTCTGCTGACTCCCCTTATCATCATTTTGAGTAGAGTTGTGGATGGACCTGACATGCCTCGGCTAGAATCTTCCTCCGAAGCCCCTAGTCATTTCAGAAAATCTGAAAGCCTCCTCCCTTCTTTGGCGAAAATCATTGTCGGCACGAATGTACTCGTCCATCTTCTGGAGCAGTTTCTCCAAAGTCTGAGGAGGCTTCCTAGCAAAGTATTGAGCTGAAGGTCCAGGACGAAGCCCCTTGATCATGGCTTCGATGGCAATTTCATTGGGCACCGTTGGTGCCTGCGCCCTCAAACGCAAGAACCTTCTGACATACGCCTGAAGGTATTCTTCATGATCCTGAGTGCACTGGAACAAGGCTTGAGCAGTGACCGACTTCGTCTGAAACCCTTGAAAGCTGGTTAACAACATGTCCTTCAGCTTCTGCCATGAAGTGATCGTTCCTGGTCGAAGGGAGGAATACCAGGTCTGAGCAACACTCCTGACAGCCATAACAAAAGACTTTGCCATGACTGCAGCATTGCCACCATACGAAGATACTGTTGCTTCGTAGCTCATCAAAAACTGCTTCGGGTCTGAATGGCCATCGAACATGGGAAGCTGGGGCGGCTTGTAGGACGGAGGCCAAGGTGTAGCCTGCAGCTCAGCGGACAGGGGAGAAGCATCATCGAAAACAAAATTTCCATGATGGAGATTGTCATACCAATCATCTTCGTTGAAGAAGCCCTCCTGATGAAGGTCTTTTTGTTGAGGCCTTCTGTTCTGCTCATCGTGAGTAAGATGGCGAACTTCTTCAGAAGCTTCGTCTATCTGCCTTTGCAGCTCAGCTAGCCTGGCCATCTTTTCCTTCTTCCTCTGCACCTGTTGATGAAGCATCTCCATATCCCTGATCTCTTGGTCTAGCTCATCCTCCTGAAGCGTCGGGCTGACGGCCTTCCTCTTCTGGCTTCGAGCCTCCCGAAGAGAGACAGTCTCCTGGTTGGGGTCCAGCGGTTGCAAGGCTGCAGCCCAAGTCGCTGAAGCTTTCTTCGGCGCCATAGCGAGGGTCTTTGACTTCCGAAGGTGTTCAAAAAACTCAAAAGTGGAAGTGAGTTCACCCACGGTGGGTGCCAATGTTGGTGACTTGTTCTCAAATGCTTCGGATTAAGAACAAGACAACATAAAAAGTGTTAAATGATAAAGTCCTTCGTCCTTTGAAACATTATTTCCCTTCGGGATATAATGTGCTCCGGACGAAGGTTACAAATAATATATCTTCGTAAGCACAATAAGCTATGACGAAGGACTTACACGCGACATAAAAAGTAATATAAACATTTAAATCTCATAATATCATTTCTATTTTATTATCACATAACAATAGAAATGACTTTAGATTACAAGTGTACCTTCGGATTGCAGGAAGACAAAAGTACAAGGATGACGCAAAAGCAAAATGCCAAGTCAGCGTGAACAGTACGGGAGTACTGTTCATCTATTTATAGACGTGGGACGCAGCCCATGTAAAATTACATTCATGCCCATTACATTTGTTAATGACTTATGGGAATCTGTCAAGGCCTAAGTAGTCTTTTCATCTTTAAGTCGGTTCCCCTTTCTGCTATCGCGACGAAGCTTTCCTGCGCACAGCTTCGGCTGTGCACCATCCTTCGTACAGCTTGGTAATCAGCCCGTCCTTCATCTCAATCCCCCTTCGTCTGGCTTAAGCTTCGTCCTGACCGTACTCCATGTTCATAATTCTGAGTCCGAAGATACCTGTTCATATAATCCACTCGGAAAACATTGTCAAATCATGTTTTTGAGGACCTTCGGAGGACGAAGGCCCCCAACATTCCTAAAGCAATAAATGAAGCAATCAACATGAACAAGGAAAAAGGTAAAAATTCAATTAGTCATGTTGTTTGCACTAATCATCTCTCTATGTCACCAAGAGCAAAAAGGGAAGAGGCAAAAGGAGGTGCTTCAAGTGCAAGGAATTAGGCCACTTCACTGCATCTTGTCCGCACAAAGACAAGGATGAAGGGATGAGGAGATGTTTTGGATGCAATGATAAGGACCATATGATCACTTCATGTTCGCTCATGAAGAATCAAAGACGTGAACCTTCCAAGATGACCCTCATTAAGAAAAAAGACACACAGCAAGCGTCATGTCAGGTTGAGCGACGCTTCTGCTACATGTGTGGTGAGCATGGTCATCTACCTAAGGTATGTAAGAAGGGTAAGGTTCCTAAGCAAGTAAATTTATCTCAATCTTATTTGCTTAGGAGACCCAAATCATACACTTGTGCTAGATCAGTAATGAGATCACCTAGAACTAGCACAACTGCTATTTGGGTACCAAAGGCTCTTTTAGATGAACATTATGGACCCATCCTGAGATGGGTACCAAACTATGCCAACTAGACCATGCTGGTGCCTCGAGATGGACTCGAGACCCTAGGAGAGCTTAAGATGGTTAATTCAAACTCTATGCTTAAGCTATCAATTTTATTGTCTATTTATTGACCCAAGGTTGATTTATTGTGCAATACTAATCCCATGTTCATCTCAAGTTAAATAAGCTGTAGAGATCCTTAATCATTATTGGCGAATCAAGCAAAAGACTTTGATGAGAATCTGCAACTTGCTCTCCAAAGGACGGTACCCGTGTATCTTAAGTGCATTATTTCCAATCAGTATTGCTCTTAAGTTGGATTGTCATGCTATACATATCCTTGGAGTAGTTATGCCTTTGAGATTGCTTGTGTTGAATATCTTTCAATTAATGATCCATGATTTCCAAGATCATAATCATGCTTGCTCTATCATGATTGTGTGCTTTGTAGGTTATATCTCTTGAATCATTCAATGGGTAGCTTTTCATTAGATATATCTACCATGATTAACTCTCTTGGTGTATGTGGCTAAACCTGTATCTTTTTGTAAATCATGTTGTGTGATTCTTAATGATTATGTATTAACCTATGTGCAAGCATGATAGTTTTGTTTAGTCCATGTTCATATGATTAATTTGTCTTGGTACTCTATGTATACCAAAACAAGAAATCCATGTTGTGTCTCTAATGCACCCTCTCGAGCTATGAGGTGCATGAGCATAAGGAGCCCTCAACTGGTGACAATAGGTGCTCTCACTCCACACTACCTAAAAGAATGAATCTCATGGCATTCAGGTAAAAGGCAAATGTATGGAGGATGGAACTATGCAATTTCATTGAATATCTTGAAATTCCGTTGATTGTTATCATAGCTATGTGAAAGGGAAATATGCCCTTGGGCCATTTCTATAAGATTTTGGTGATTAAGTGCTCCACACAAATGCCTTGAGTGATATTTGTGCCAAAGACTCAAGAAGTGCAAATCAAGATTAAAGGTATGTTTCTAGACTTAGTACATTGTTTTGAAGACTAATGTATTATGTCTAAGTGCTAGAAATAGGAGAAATCGTTTTGAAGAAAAGTTGGCTATGTATAGCCAAAAGGCTGCTCGGTCTGGTTGCACCGGACTGTCCGGTGGTGCACCGGACAGTGTCCGGTGTGCCAGGACCAGTCCCGGTGAACAGCCTACTCTCGGGTCTCGACGGCAGCATACGACCATAAATCACCGGACTGTCCGGTGAGTCGTCTGCGGCGAAGTCACCGCTCTCGGGAAACAGTCAACAGCGTACGGCTAAAAATCACCGGACTGTCCGGTGAGCCAACGGTCGATTGCGCCAACGGTCGACCGCGCAATCCGCGCGTGACGCGTGGCCGAGCCAACGGTCAGATGGGGGCACCAGACTGTTGTGATGGAACCTCCCAAGTAATTAGGCCCACCTACAGTTGTCCTTGTCCAACGGACTTCAGACAACCCTGTAGGTGCCCCTAAATTACTTGACAAGTTCGGTATCTTTCCTTACCTTACCAGGAACGATTCACCCGTCTTGCAGACATTACAGAACATCGGAGATAAAGAATTGCGGAAGCGATTACGTAATTCACATTTATTTAAAAGCAAGCTCAAGTTGTTTTATTACAGACCAGAACTAAAAGCGAGTGCTGAGTAGTAATATTATACAAACCAAGGGAGGCAAAAACTCCTCCCGAGAAGATTTAAGTAAAAGTTCTATATAGAGGTCCAAGTCCTCCCGCACTTCAGTTTTGGGTTTCTTCTTTGGGAACCACCTTCGCACAGAAGCAGCAGAAATCTGCTACTTCCTCACCTAAAAACAACGAAGGGATAAACCCTGAGTATGGAATTACTCAGCAAGACTTGCCCGACAAAAGAAAAGACTCTCAAGGGTATGCTGGCTTTTAGGGAGTCAAGGTTAGGCTTCTCAATACTCAAAGACTCTGTTTTGCATAAATGCTTACTAAAGTGGATCCTTAAAAATCCCATTTTATTTGACCAGTTAAGTTCAATTACCTGCAACTAGAGTTCTTTCTACCCTAGTTCAATCACTGGTCCTGCACTAGCCAATTTCTTAACAAATATCCATCATCTTTAGTGGAATGCTACGTGTAGGGCAGTGACCAAGTCTTCATAACCGCGAAGGTACGGCGATCCGAATCGATTATACTCAGCTGAGGATCTCCAATCACACGACATATGTAGCACTTAACCCTTGCATATGTCAACCCGCCACCGGGGTTCTTAAGACCGGATCAGGTTCACGCAAACCGAGAGCACAGATACACCACCGTCCAGCCTCTTGCCACGGAGGGTACACGCTACTCCCGCCACCGCTCCACGCCCATTTCGTGTTATCTTATTCCGGCCTTAGTCTGCCCGAGGCAAGGCTTACCCATGACGAGGCATGTGACCAGTTAAAAGGGTCCTCGATCATCAAGCCTACATCGAGACGGTCCTTAATCGACTCAGACGGAGACACTACACCGAGACTCTCTTCTCGTGCAAGTCACCCGCCCGGTCTCAGCTTAATCTTTTTAACCCAAAAACTTGGTACCTGACAGAGGTACATCTTTTCCGATGTTGAATCCATCACGGCCGTGATGGATTCACCATCAAGTTTTATTTTCGAAAACATCCCACCCACTTTTGCCACATCATCTTTTGTAAAAACAAAACATTTTGTTGTTCTAAAGCAAGGCTAAGCATCAAAATCTTTTGTAAAACGGGTGGTCAAGGAAGGTAATCAAATTCAAGGAAGGTAATGCAGGAATTGTTTTATCAATCAACTCCTATCACCTAATGCAGCAGTCAGGTGAGAAAAATTTTAAAAACATCAAGGAAGGTGGCAAATGCACCGGGACTTGCCTTTGTTATCAGGTGAGTCTTGCTCGGATCCACAAATATCGAAATAAAAGCAGTTGCCTGCTTGAGGATCTGAGGTTGGTGGAGTTCCCCCTTCAGTGACTTCTTCTTCTTCTTCGTGTTCTAACATAACCATATATATGCATAAGAATGGATGCCATGGGATGCTCATGAGGATGCAAAGATAATATGAACTTATTATCTAAGTCTTGAGTACAACTTTCCTTCACGGTACTCCGAGAACCTAGGGTTTCCGGAGTCAGTAAAGGAGTTCATAGGGCAGGGGGGTGGTTTTGGGTTTAGTGATCAAACAAGGTCCAAATCAACCCAAATTCTACCCAAGGCTTCTAAATATTGGTTTAAGTGCCCATAAAAAGTTTGGGCATTTTTGGACTTACCAATTATTTTCTAAAAATCCATAACTAATACTTTTAACTACTTTAAATACCCTAAAATTTCTTATTTCCACCAAAAATCACCAAACTATTTTTACTAAATACTAGGGAAAATAACAAGCCTAGGAAAATTAGTTTCACAATTTTAGCATTTTTCTACATTTTTCTTCATATTTCTAAAGCTTTATTGAAAAAGAAAAAGGAAAAGGCTGAACAGGACTGGGCCAGTTCTAGCCCAGTCGGCCCAACCCAGAGTGGAAACGCGCCCGCGCGCCCCCGCGCCCTGGCAGCCTTACAGAAAGGCCCCTGTTTTCTTGAATATCCCGACAAAGTCCAAAGCACTATTTAACACAGCCGCTGACAATTTCAAAGACACCCTCGTACTTCTATCTATTCTCGGTTTGTAGTCCCCGACGACGGTGAACGTGGCCGCGCTCCGGTGAGCCACTGTACCGGCCGAACGGGTCCATGACCGGCGCTCCCGAGTAGCAGAAATGAAATAGGACCCGTCCTAACCCCTTTCCCCAACCCAATTTCACTAATGGTCAAATATGGAGCTCTGGCCACGGTGACCGTGAGCATCGTGGCAAGACAGCCGTGTTCCCGGCGATGGGTGGCGGTCCGGTTCGATTGGAAGGGTCAGAGAGTATCACCAATACGTAAGTATGCTAGAACAGAGATGAAAAAGGAATGAGCAGACCTTGGGACGGCTGGCCGCGGTGAGGGTGTTTTTGCGGTGGCGGAAACCGAATTGGGGAAACTGAGAAATTCAAGCTCTCAGGTGAACAATTGAGGACGATATCTGGTGGCTGGGTGCGTGATGACCTTGCGGAGCTCACGGTAGCTTCAATTTATAGGGAAGCTAAGCGGTGGTGCCCAATTCTGAGTAGAGAGACCGGCGGTCGAGACGAAGGGTGAGTCACTGGTGGCCGCGCAACATGGCTTTTACCGTGGCGGCACCTCCGGCGATCACCGGATATGTGTAGCACGGTTAGCCGTGACGTGGTAAAGCGTCAGGACACGCGGCGGGCGACAGTGATGGCTCAACGACGGTGGAAATCTATCCGGGTGACCGATGAGCAAGGGGAGGGGGTACGGCGACTAGCCGGAATAGTTTACTGACCGGGCTTATCCACGACGATGGTCCCTGGGTGCTATCCGATCAACCCGAGCACGAATCGAAGCGGCGGCGGCACGAATCGCGGCGGAGGGAGTCATCGGCGGCGAGGATAGTCGCGCTAGCGACCTGATCCACTCGGGTTACTGTACCATGGGGAAATGGTATTCAGACAGCCTGACAGTCATAGTTTAGGACCAATTTTCACTTAAGTTTCTCTAGTAACTTGCTCCACTCTCTGTAGCAAAGTTTCAGAGCTACAAACCAGCTACAATTCGACTATAGAGGTTGAACTCATTTGAGCACTGGATCAAGGTTCAATTCACACTCAAAGTTGACCCGGTTACACTGAAAAGCTGAATTTCAGAATGAATCCAGCCTGACAGCCAAGGTTTGAGTATGATTATCTCCAAATTTTTCTTAACAACTGAGCTCACATCCTTAAGCAAAGTTGTTCTCCTATAATTGGGCTACAAACTTGTTGTGGTCACTTTGGGCAAAAACCCTATGCTTTGAAAGTTACAAAGCCCCAAAGTTGAGCCAATATTACTGAAATTTCAGACCTAGTATAGAATTCAAATGAGGTCCATTTTGCAATTGAGTCCAAAACTTAGGGTTTGGCTTTCAAGTCCACATATTTGTGAACCAAAGGACTTAAGAAACTTATTTGACTTAGTTTTTGCACTTTAGTCCAAAAGTGAACTAATTTTACACATAAGCCCCTAGGGTTTGGTTTTAGAGTTTTCCAGGGTTCCAATTAGGGTTTTTAGTATCCCAGGGGTATAAATGAGATTCAACTTTGTTTTTGGGGATATTTAATAACTATTACCCTAAAATATTTGGATTTTCTCAAGTTGGGTTAAGTTTTACCCCTTTAATCCCTGTTTAGGGTAAAGCTTCCCATCCAGGGTCCTATTTGCAAAATCCTTAAAACAATACAACTTGTTTAAAATTTTTGCCTAATGAATGCACTCTAGGTGTACCAAACATATGCAATGCCAATGTTATGATGTCATGCTCAAGTTTTAGTTATAGTAACACCAGGAGTGTTACATCCTTCCCCCCATAAAAGAATCTCGTCCCGAGATTTAAAGTCCTAGGGTGAGTAATGGAAAAGGAAATGTGTCACATTTTTATTTTCTTATTTCTGGTACAAGGCAAGGTGGTGTGGGGGTTTATTCCTTTATTGCAATAACTATATACACTTTACAAATTACATGAGGCTAGAAAGCCTGGGAAATTCTTATTCAAGAAGTCTTGAGTCTCCCACGTAGCCTCTTCCTCAGAATGCTGGTTCCATTGTACCTTGTAGAATTTGAGAATCTTTCTCCGGGTAACCCTGTCCTTTTGATCCAGAACTCGAATAGGATGTTCCGAGTACGTTAAGTCTGGTTCCAGGACAACATCTGTCACTTCAATGGTTCGATCGGGAACCCGTAGACACTTCTTCAATTGTGATACATGGAACACATTATGCACAGCAGACAATGTTTCGGGAAGTTGAAGTTGATACGCCACTGGCCCATATCTTTTGAGAATAGGAAATGGACCAATGTACCTGGGTGCAAGCTTCCCTTTAACCCCAAAACGCGATACTCCTTTCATTGGTGAGACTTTCAGGTAAACATAGTCTCCTTCCAGGAAATATAAGGGCATTCGCCGTGTGTCTGCATAACTCTTCTGACGAGCTTGTGCTTTCTTCATATTATGAATAATTTTCTGAACCTTATTCTCGGCTTCTTTCACCAGATCAGGTCTAAAGAAGCACCTCTCACCAGGTTCAGACCAGTTTAGCGGAGTCTGACACCGTCGTCCATATAAAGCTTCAAAGGGTGCCATCTGGATACTGTCTTGATAGCTATTATTATATGAAAACTCCGCCAAAGGTAAACATTCATCCCATTTCGGTGAGAAATCCAGGACACATGCCCGCAGCATATCTTCAAGTATCTGATTCACTCTCTCAGTTTGTCCACTGGTTTGAGGATGATAGGCCGAACTGTGGAGCAGTTTAGTACCCAGGAATTTATGAAGTTCTTCCCAGAATTTAGATACAAATTGTGGTCCACGATCTGACACTATAGTCTTTGGAACACCATGCAAACTGAGAATACGGACGATGTACAACTCCGCATAGGTAATGACGGGATATTTTACTTTGACAGGGAGGAAGTGGGCGATCTTGGTAAGTCGATCAATGATAACCCAAATAGAGTCATATCCTTTTGCGGTCCTGGGCAATCCCACAATGAAGTCCATGCTTATGTCTTCCCATTTCCATGTTGGTATTGGTAATGACTGCAATGGACCGGCAGTTTTCATGTGTATGGCCTTGACACGTCTGCAAGTGTCACACTTAGCCACATAGCGTGCAATTTCAATTTTCATCTTCGTCCACCAGTAGTACTGCTTTAGATCATGGTACATCTTAGTGCTTCCCGGATGAATAGAATAGCGACTAAGATGCGCTTCATCTAAGATTTACTGGCGGAGTTCTTCATTCTTTGGCACTACTATGCGGTTGTTAAACCATAACACACCTTGATCATCTTCCTTGAAACATTTGGCTGTTCCAGCCCTTATCTTCTCTCGTATGTGCTTCATACCCAGATTATCCTTTTGAGCATCAATTATCTTTTGCAGAATGATTGACTCAAGCTTTAGCTGATTTAGAGTCCCTTGCTGGATTATCCTCAGGTTTAGCTTCTCCATTTCTTGACATAAAGTGTTCTCGGAGGTCTTTGCCATAAGACAGTGGCAGGAAGTCTTACGACTCAATGCATCTGCCACCACATTGGCCTTGCCTGGGTGATAATGGATCTCTAGTTCATAGTCTTTAATGAGCTCAAGCCATCGTCTTTGCCTCATATTTAACTCTGACTGGGTAAAGATGTACTTCAAACTTTTATGATCTGTATATATGTGACAGATATTTCCCAGCAGATAGTGACGCCATATTTTCAGGGCATGAACCACAGCAGCTAGCTCCAGATCATGAGTTGGATAATGCTCCTCATGTCGGCGCAACTGCCTTGAAGCATACGCAATTACTCGGCCTTCTTGCATCAGTACACAGCCGAGCCCACTGCCAGATGCATCACAATATACATCAAAAGGCTTAGTGATGTCCGGTTGAGCCAATACCGGAGCAGTGGTTAATAATGTCTTCAATTGCTCAAAGGCTTCATTACACTTAGAAGACCAATTGAATTTAATATCATTCTTCAATAAACTTGTGACTGGCTTCACAAGCTTAGAAAAATCGGGTATGAATCTGCGATAATACCCAGCTAGTCCAAGAAAACTCCGGACCTGGTGAACAGTGGTTGGGGGTTTCCATTCCAGAATATCTTTGACCTTGCTAGGATCTATCGCAATTCCTTTAGCTGATAACACGTGCCCCAAAAATTGAATTTCCTTCAGCCAGAACGCGCACTTCCTGAACTTGGCATACAGCTGATGTTCCCTCAGGCGCGTCAATACAATCCGTAGATGCTGAGCATGCTCCTCTTCATTTTTAGAGTATATTAAGATATCGTCGATGAAGACCACGACGAACTTGTCTAACTCAGGCATGAACACCAAGTTCATCAAATAGGTGAAGTGGGCAGGAGCATTTGTGAGCCCGAAAGACATTACCAAGTATTCAAACAATCCATACCGCGTAGTAAATGCGGTTTTCGGTATATCCTCGGGCCGAATACGGATTTGGTGATAGCCCGACCTGAGATCAATTTTGGAAAATACCCTCGCCCCAATCAGTTGATCAAATAAGATGTCGATCCTTGGAAGAGGGTACTTATTCTTGATGGTGACCTCATTCAGGGGTCGATAATCCACGCACATCCGCAAGGTTTGATCCTTCTTCTTAACAAAAATGGCGGGGCAACCCCATGGGGACGAGCTTGGCCGGATGAATCCCTTATTCAGTAGATCTTGTAATTGAATCTTCAATTCCGCCAACTCATTAGGGGGCATCCGGTATGATCTTCGGGAGATAGGAGCCGTACTGGGCTTTAGCTCAATTACGAATTCTACATCTCTTTCAGGGGGGCAATCCAGGCAAATCTTCCGGAAATACATCTGGAAACTCACATACTACCGGAATGTTCTTGATCTCCGGTACAATGGCTTCAAATATTCTACCAGAAGCTTTGGCTGGATTGGTTTTGGGGAGAGACAAAAGAATTTCTTCTTGATTATAGCTCAACCTGACAGTTCTGAGTTCAGTGTTGAGGATTGCCTTGTGTTGGGTTAACCAATTCATACCCAAAATTACATCTATATCCTGGCCTTTCAGAACAATCATGTTAGCAGGAAAGTTCCGTCCGGCCATTGTTACTGGCACTTCATAGGCCACTTCTCTAGTAAAAATGTGTCCCCCAGGTGAATGAATTTTAAATCCCTCTTTTGATTCATGACATGCAATGTGATGTTGCTCCACAAATTTCTTGCTAATGAAGGTATGCGAAGCACCAGAATCAAAAAGAATAATTGCAGGGTGACTGGCCATGGGAAACGTACCCATCATCACCGGCTCTCCTTCCGGTGTAGTGGCCACTTGAGTGTAATATACACGCCCCGTTTTCTTGGTATTTCTTCCCACAGTATTACCCTTAGGCTGAGGAGACTTCCCAGTTCCTTGCTAAGCATTGGATTGATTTTGCTTGGGGTATGGGCAGTCTTTGATAAAATGTCCTGATTTGCCGCAGTTGAAACACCCAGTTGAAGAGTTGGGCAAGGCGGGGAATCGAGTGCCTGGGGCACCCGGCTGATTTGGGGAAGTGGAGGTATTGTTGGGGCGGATAATAATGGGCTGTTTGAAAGGGAATGCTGGTGGACGGGAAAAAGTACGGTTTTGGCTAGAAGGCCGGATGACGAACCGTTGCCTCTTCGCCTGGCCCTGATTAGGCCTCTCACCACTGAATCCCTTATTCTTCCCAGAACTTGCGTATTTTGCTTCCACAGATAAGGTTGTACTGACAGCCTTTCCATATGTGAGATCAATACATGTGGCCATCTTTCGCTGCAACCGGTCATTTAGACCTCTCATAAAACAGTTCTTTTTCTTCAAATCAGTATTCACCTGGTCGATGGCATACTGCGACAGGTGATTAAACTTGTTAAGATACTGATTGATGGTGTCTCCTTGTTTCAGCTTCATGAATTCCCCTTGTTTCATATGCAGCACCCCTTCCGGTATGTAGTGCTCACGGAAGGCTGCTTTAAATTCTTCCCAGGTGATTTGATGGTTGTCAGGTTGGATAGCCACAAAATTTCCCCACCAAGTACTGGCAGGGCCACAGAGTTGCTGTGCCGCGAACAATGGCTTCTGCGTTTTAGAACAACGAAGAAGACCAAACTTCTGTTCGATGACCCGTATCCATTCGTCAGCTTCCAGTGGGTCTTCTGCTTTGGTGAATAAAGGTGGACGAGTTTCCGAGAAATCCAAGTAAGTAGTTTCGCGGGGGCCTTGCTGAAAACCTCTTCCTGCCTGCTGCTGGAACTGCTGCTGACCCGCCATTTCCCTAAGGAAGTGGGTATTGTCTGCGGTGGCATTCACCAAGGCGGCAATCGCCTCGGCTAGCGTGGGTGGAACCGGAGGTGGATTTGGGGTGACATCCCGACCCCCAGACGTTCCGGCTGCGTCCTGTCCGCGAGTCCTGGTCGGCATCTGAGGCAAAAACATTTGAAATAAACATAATATGCCAAAGAGACCTTCCATTTTACATTACTATAAAAAGTAATGATACAGACTCGATATTACATAACAGGATACATTACCCATTATACAAAAGTTCAACCTATTATACAACAGTGCACCCTACAATACCCTACTCTACTTCTATTACACCATTAGTCCTGCTTTCCGTTACTTTTGGCGGGCTCATCGTCTGGTGTGGGAGTCCAGACGTCAACCAACCTCAAAGAAGGAGGGGGTTCAAAAAGGTCTAACTCCCCACCCAACGCGCGTCCCGCAACGTGAGAGGGTCCGGCTTCCGCCTCAGCAGAGTGTGCAGGCACACTAGGGTGTAATTGTGAGTATAGTATATGGACTTCCTCATGCAACGTATTGCAGTAGACCTGCAGGTTGTCGACAGCTGAGCTAAGTTCTTTAATTCGGGCCTGAGCCCTCGCTTCCTTAGCACATGCCAACATATGAGACTGTACTGCCTAGTCAAGTGCTAAGTCCCGATCAGCAAGCTGATCCTGCAGGTGACGGATGTCCCTTCTTAGTTCATTGATTCTATCTCCGTCTGCGATCCAAGCATTGGTCCTGTGTTGCAGCGTTGCTTGAAGTCGACTCACTTGGGCTTCAAGGTCTCCTATGGGGTCATTACTTCCGCTGCTACTGCTTTCGTGTCGAGGGGCTAGTTGATGCCGGGGTACTCCAATTGGTCCCGTTGACTTACGTGCTGTTAGCCTTGTGCGTGGCGACATCTTTCTAAGGGGAAAATTTATTAATATAATTCTTAGCATGATGCATGTGTAAATACAGAATCAACCTTAGCCGATTCAACCTTCTATACATTGCACTCTTCCTATCTGGTCTTTAAGATAAACTCTTCAGAGTACTTAGGTAAGAAGAGAAAAGAGTTTTTGGGTAAGATTTTCGAAAATCCTTTTGAAGATGCCTCATAATATCCGCAAAGAAGGGCTACGCTCCGATACCAGCTGTGACGGAACCTCCCAAGTAATTAGGCCCACCTACAGTTGTACTTGTCCAACGGACTTCAGACAACCGTGTAGGTGCCCCTGAATTACTTGACAAGTTCGGTATCTTTCCTTACCTTACCAGGAACGATTCACCCGTCTTGCAGACATTACAGAACATCGGAGATAAAGAATTGCGGAAGCGATTACGTAATTCACATTTATTTAAAAGCAAGCTCAAGTTGTTTTATTACAGACCAGAACTAAAAGCGAGTGCTGAGTAGTAATATTATAAAAACCAAGGGAGGCAAAAACTCCTCCCGAGAAGATTTAAGTAAAAGTTCTATATGGAGGTCCAAGTCCTCCCGCACTTCAGTTTTGGGTTTCTTCTTTGGGAACCACCTTGGCACAGAAGCAGCAGAAATCTGCTACTTCCTCACCTAAAAACAACGAAGGGATAAACCCTGAGTATGGAATTACTCAGCAAGACTTGCCCGACAAAAGAAAAGACTCTCAAGGGTATGCTGGCTTTTAGGGAGTCAAGGTAAGGCTTCTCAATACTCAAAGACTCTGTTTTGCATAAATGCTTACTAAAGTGGATCCTTAAAAATCCCATTTTATTTGACCAGTTAAGTTCAATTACCTGCAACTAGAGTTCTTTCTACCCTAGTTCAATCACTGGTCCTGCACTAGCCAATTTCTTAACAAATATCCATCATCTTTAGTGGAATGCTACGTGTAGGGCAGTGACCAAGTCTTCATAACCGCGAAGGTACGGCGATCCGAATCGATTATACTCAGCTGAGGATCTCCAATCACACGACATATGTAGCACTTAACCCTTGCATATGTCAACCCGCCACCGGGGTTCTTAAGACCGGATCAGGTTCACGCAAACCGAGAGCACAGATACACCACCGTCCAGCCTCTTGCCACGGAGGGTACACGCTACTCCCGCCACCGCTCCACGCCCATTTCGTGTTATCTTATTCCGGCCTTAGTCTGCCCGAGGCAAGGCTTACCCATGACGAGGCATGTGACCAGTTAAAAGGGTCCTCGATCATCAAGCCTACATCGAGACGGTCCTTAATCGACTCAGACGGAGACACTACACCGAGACTCTCTTCTCGTGCAAGTCACCCGCCCGGTCTCAGCTTAATCTTTTTAACCCAAAAACTTGGTACCTGACAGAGGTACATCTTTTCCGATGTTGAATCCATCACGGCCGTGATGGATTCACCATCAAGTTTTATTTTCGAAAACATCCCACCCACTTTTGCCACATCATCTTTTGTAAAAACAAAACATTTTGTTGTTCTAAAGCAAGGCTAAGCATCAAAATCTTTTGTAAAACGGGTGGTCAAGGAAGGTAATCAAATTCAAGGAAGGTAATGTAGGAATTGTTTTATCAATCAACTCCTATCACCTAATGCAGCAGTCAGGTGAGAAAAATTTTAAAAACATCAAGGAAGGTGGCAAATGCACCGGGGCTTGCCTTTGTTATCAGATGAGTCTTGCTCGGATCCACAAATATCGAAATAAAAGCAGTTGCCTGCTTGAGGATCTGAGGTTGGTGGAGTTCCCCCTTCAGTGACTTCTTCTTCTTCTTCGTGTTCTAACATAACCATATATATGCATAAGAATGGATGCCATGGGATGCTCATGAGGATGCAAAGATAATATGAACTTATTATCTAAGTCTTGAGTACAACTTTCCTTCACGGTACTCCGAGAACCTAGGGTTTCCGGAGTCAGTAAAGGAGTTCATAGGGCAGGGGGGTGGTTTTGGGTTTAGTGATCAAACAAGGTCCAAATCAACCCAAATTCTACCCAAGGCTTCTAAATATTGGTTTAAGTGCCCATAAAAAGTTTGGGCATTTTTGGACTTACCAATTATTTTCTAAAAATCCATAACTAATACTTTTAACTACTTTAAATACCCTAAAATTTCTTATTTCCACCAAAAATCACCAAACTATTTTTACTAAATACTAGGGAAAATAACAAGCCTAGGAAAATTAGTTTCACAATTTTAGCATTTTTCTACATTTTTCTTCATATTTCTAAAGCTTTATTGAAAAAGAAAAAGGAAAAGGCTGAACAGGACTGGGCCAGTTCTAGCCCAGTCGGCCCAACCCAGAGTGGAAACGCGCCCGCGCGCCCCCGCGCCCTGGCAGCCTTACAGAAAGGCCCCTGTTTTCTTGAATATCCCGACAAAGCCCAAAGCACTATTTAACACAGCCGCTGACAATTTCAAAGACACCCTCGTACTTCTATCTATTCTCGGTTTGTAGTCCCCGACGACGGTGAACGTGGCCGCGCTCCGGTGAGCCACTATACCGGCCGAACGGGTCCATGACCGGCGCTCCCGAGTAGCAGAAATGAAATAGGACCCGTCCTAACCCCTTTCCCCAACCCAATTTCACTAATGGTCAAATATGGAGCTCTGGCCACGGTGACCGTGAGCATCGTGGCAAGACAGCCGTGTTCCCGGCGATGGGTGGCGGTCCGGTTCGATTGGAAGGGTCGGAGAGTATCACCAATACGTAAGTATGCTAGAACAGAGATGAAAAAGGAATGAGCAGACCTTGGGACGGCTGGCCGCGGTGAGGGTGTTTTTGCGGTGGCGGAAACCGAATTGGGGAAACTGAGAAATTCAAGCTCTCAGGTGAACAATTGAGGACGATATCTGGTGGCTGGGTGCGTGATGACCTTGCGGAGCTCACAGTAGCTTCAATTTATAGGGAAGCTAAGCGGTGGTGCCCAATTCTGAGTAGAGAGACCAGCGGTCGAGACGAAGGGTGAGTCACTGGTGGCCGCGCAACGTGGCTTATACCGTGGCGGCACCTCCGGCGATCACCGGATATGTGTAGCACGATTAGCCGCGATGTGGTAAAGCGTCAAGACACGCGGCGGGCGGCAGTGATGGCTCAACGGCGGTGGAAATCTATCCGGGTGACCGATGAGCAAGGGGAGGGGGTACGGCGACTAGCCGGAATAGTTTACTGACCGGGCTTATCCACGGCGATGGTCCCTGGGTGCTATCCGATCAACCCGAGCACGAATCGAAGCGGAGGCGGCACGAATCGCGGTGGAGGGAGTCATCGGCGGCGAGGATAGTCGCGCTAGCGACCTGATCCACTCGGGTTACTGTACCATGGGGAAATGGTATTCAGACAGCCTGACAGTCATAGTTTAGGACCAATTTTCACTTAAGTTTCTCTAGTAACTTGCTCCACTCTCTGTAGCAAAGTTTCAGAGCTACAAACCAGCTACAATTCGACTATAGAGGTTGAACTCATTTGAGCACTGGATCAAGGTTCAATTCACACTCAAAGTTGACCCGGTTACACTGAAAAGCTGAATTTCAGAATGAATCCAGCCTGACAGCCAAGGTTTGAGTATGATTATCTCCAAATTTTTCTTAACAACTGAGCTCACATCCTTAAGCAAAGTTGTTCTCCTATAATTGGGCTACAAACTTGTTGTGGTCACTTTGGGCAAAAACCCTATGCTTTGAAAGTTACAAAGCCCCAAAGTTGAGCCAATATTACTGAAATTTCAGACCTAGTATAGAATTCAAATGAGGTCCATTTTGCAATTGAGTCCAAAACTTAGGGTTTGGCTTTCAAGTCCACATATTTGTGAACCAAAGGACTTAAGAAACTTATTTGACTTAGTTTTTGCACTTTAGTCCAAAAGTGAACTAATTTTGCACATAAGCCCCTAGGGTTTGGTTTTAGAGTTTTCCAGGGTTCCAATTAGGGTTTTTAGTATCCCAGGGGTATAAATGAGATTCAACTTTGTTTTTGGGGATATTTAATAACTATTACCCTAAAATATTTGGATTTTCTCAAGTTGGGTTAAGTTTTACCCCTTTAATCCCTGTTTAGGGTAAAGCTTCCCATCCAGGGTCCTATTTGCAAAATCCTTAAAACAGTACAACTTGTTTAAAATTTTTGCCTAATGAATGCACTCTAGGTGTATCAAACATATGCAATGCCAATGTTATGATGTCATGCTCAAGTTTTAGTTATAGTAACACCAGGAGTGTTACAATTGTCCGGTGTGCACCGGACAGTGTCTGGTGCGCCAACGGCTCCAAATCTTCAACGGTCGGCTGCGCCAATTTAGGAAAGCAATCTGCACCGAACAGTGAACAGTGGATGTCCATTGGTGCACCGGACTGTCCGGTGCGCCACCCGACAGAAGGCAAGAATTGCCTTCCTGGATTGCTTCCAACGACTCCTAGCTGCCTTGGGGCTATAAAAGGGACCCCTAGGCGCATGGAGGAGTACACCAAGCATACTTTGAACATTCTAAGACTCTCACACTCCATCTTGGCACACTCGATTGATTTTCTTAGTGATTTGAGCTCTGTTCTAGTGGGTGAACTTGTTGCATTTCATTTGAGCTCAAGTCTTGGCCTGTGTGTGTGCGTATTGCTGTGGATTTGTGTGTGTTGCTTCCCTCCCTTACTCTAAGTGCTTTTACATTGATAATTGTTGTAAGGGCGAGAGACTCCAAGTTGTGGAGATTCCTCGCGAACGGGATATAGTGAAAGGAAGAAGATCACCGTGGTATTCAAGTTGATCATTGGATCACTTGAAAGGGGTTGAGTGCAACCCTCGTCCATTGGGACGCCACAACGTGGAGGTAGACAAGTGTTGTACTTGTCGAACCACGGGATAACTCGCATGTCTCTTGTGATTGCTTTTTGTGTAATTGTTGTGATTCGCAAGAGCTCGCTTTATAGTCACTTGGTATATCTCTCTAACACTTAACCAAGTTTTGTGGCTATAAGTTTTAAGTTTTTATAGGATCACCTATTCACCCCCCTCTAGGTGCTCTCAATTGGTATCAGAGTCGTTCTCTTCACGAAAGGGACTAATCGCCTGAAGAGATGGATCCTAAGGGAAAGGGGATGGCGGTCAACGATAAGGAGAAGGAATCCGTCTTCAACGAGCCAAGAGACGATAAGCCCACTGACTCTGGCTCAAGTCACAAGAAAAAGGACGGGAAGAAGAAGAGGCGCATCAAGAAGATAGTCTACTATGATAGCGACGAATCCTCTTCTTCCCAAAGAGACGACGACGACGACGAGAAAAAGAAAGCGGTTAACTCAAACTTTTTTTTGATTATTCTCGTATTCCGTCTAACTCCAATGCTCATTTACTTTCAATTCCACTTGGGAAACCTCCGCACTTTGATGGAGAGGACTACGGATTTTGGAGTCACAAAATGCGTAGCCATTTGTTCTCTCTTCATCCAAGTATATGGGAGATAGTAGAAAATGGAATGCAATTTGATAGTACTGATAATCCCATGTTTATCAACGAACAAATTCACAAAAATGCACAAGCTACCACTGTTCTATTAGCATCCTTGTGCAGGGAAGAATATCATAAGGTGAGCGGCTTGGATAACGCCAAGCAGATTTGGGACACCCTCAAGATCTCGCATGAGGGGAATGACGTCACAATGATCACCAAGATGGAGTTGGTGGAGGGCGAACTGGGAAGGTTCGCAATGATTAGGGGGAGGAGCCAACTCAAACGTACAACAGGCTCAAGACCCTGGTCAACAAAATAAGGAGCTATGGAAGCACGAGATGGACGGACCACAACGCCGTCCGGCTTATGCTAAGGTCCTTCACTGTCCTTGATCCTCATCTTGTAAACTCTATTCGTGAAAATCCTAGGTACACCAAGATGACGCCCGAGGAAATACTCGGAAAGTTTGTAAGCGGGCGAATGATGATCAAGGAGGCGAGATATGTTGATGAGGCGTTGAATGGCCCAATGCCGATCCACGAGCCTCAAACCGTTGCTCTCAAAGCAACAAGTAGCAGGGAGGCGCTACCTAGCAAGGTGGCGCAAGTTGAGGCGGCTGGGCTTAACGAGGAAGAAATGGCCCTAATCATCAAGCGCTTCAAGACGGCGCTAAAAGGTCGCAAGGAGCATCCCAACAAGAGCAAGACGAAGGGAAAGCGATCCTGCTTCAAGTGTGGTAAGTATGGTCATTTTATAGCAAATTGTCCCAACAATACTAATGACCAGGAACAAGAGAAAAGCGGGAAGAGGGAAAAGAAGAAGGCCTACAAGAAGGCGAAGGGCGAGGCGCACCTCGGCAAAGAGTGGGACTCGGATTGTTCTTCGTCCGACTCCGACGACGAAGGACTCACCGCCACGGCCTTCAACAAATCATCGCTCTTCCCCAACGAGCGCCACACTTGTCTAATGGCAAAGGAAAAGAAGGTAAACACTAGAGAAACTCCTAAGTACTCTACTTCTAGTGATGAGGAATCTAGTGATGATGAAATTGATTACACTAGCTTGTTCAAAGGATTAGATAGAGCAAAAGTAGAAAAGATCAATGAATTGATTGATGCTCTAAATGAAAAGAACAGACTTTTAGAAAAGCAAGAGGATCTTTTATATGAAGAGCATGATAAATTTGTAAGTGTGCAAAAGTCTCTTGCTTTAGAAGTCAAAAGGAATGAAATGCTTTCTTGTGAAATATCTACTTCTCATGAGACTGTGGCTAGCTTAAGAAGTATTAATGATGATTTAAATGCTAAGCTCGAAGTAGCAAATAAATCTAGTTCTTGTGTAGAGCATGTTGTGATTTGTAATAGATGTAAGGATTTTAATGTTGATGCTTGTAATGACCATTTAATTTCTATTACTAGATTAAATGATGAAGTGGCTAGTCTTAATGCCCAACTTAAGACTAGCAAAAGTGATTTTGATAAACTAAAATTTGCTAGGAATGCCTACAATGTTGGTAGACACCCATCAATTAAGGATGGGCTTGGCTTTAAGAGAGAAGCCAAGAACTTAACAAGCCACAGGGCTCCCATTTTCAACAAGAAAAAAGGGAAGGCTCCTATGGCTAGTAGTAGTCAAAAGAATCATGCATTTATTTATGATAGAAAATTTTCTAGGAATGCTCATCATAATAGGAGTTTCAATGCCTATGATTCACATGCCACGTTTGGTTCAAGTTCTTCCTTTGTGCATAGTAGAAACATGCCTAGGAACAATGTTGTTCATCATGTATCTAAGAAAATGCAAAATAAATCTGCTACTGTTTTTCATGCCTGCAACACTGATTTTGTACTTTCATGTAAAAATAAGAAAGTGGTTGCTAGGAAAGTGGGGGCCAAATGCAAGGGAGACAAGACTTGCATTTGGGTCCCTAAGGCTATTGTTACTAACCTTGTAGGACCCAACAAGAGTTGGGTACCTAAAACCCAAGCCTAATTTGCCTTGCAGGTTTATGCATCCGGGGGCTCAAGCTGGATTATCGACAGCGGATGCACAAACCACATGACGGGGGAGAAGAAGATGTTCACCTCCTACGTCAAGAATAATGATTCCCAAGATTCAATCATATTCGATGACGAGAATCAAGGCAAGGTTAAAGGTCTAGGAAAGATAGCTATTTCATCCGAGCATTCCATATCTAATGTGTTTTTAGTTGAATCGCTCGGGTATAACTTGTTGTCTATTAGTCAATTATGTAATATGGGTTACAACTGCTTATTTACAAATGTAGATGTGTCTGTCTTTAGAAGGAGTGATGGTTCATTAGCCTTTAAGGGTGTACTAGACGGCAAACTCTATTTAGTTGATTTTTCGAAGGAGGAGGCCGATCTAGATGCATGCTTAATCGCTAAGACTAGCATGGGCTGGTTGTGGCATCGCCGTCTAGCACATGTTGGAATGAAGAACCTTCACAAACTTCTAAAGGGAGAACATGTGTTAGGTCTAACAAATGTAACTTTCAAAAAAGATAGACCTTGTGCAGCTTGTCAAGCAGGTAAACAGGTGGGAAGCGCTCATCACAACAAGAATGTGATGACTACATCAAGACCTCTGGAGCTACTGCATATGGACCTCTTCGGACCCGTCGCCTACCTTGGCATCGGGGGAAGTAAGTATGGTCTGGTTGTTGTTGATGATTTTTCCCGCTTCACTTGGGTATTCTTTTTGCAGGATAAATCAGAAACCCAAGGGACCCTCAAGCGCTTTCTAAGGCGAGCTCAAAACGAATTTGAGCTCAAGGTGAAGAAGATTAGAAGCGACAACGGGTCCGAGTTCAAGAACCTTCAAGTGGAGGAGTACCTTGAGGAAGAAGGAATCAAGCACGAGTTCTCCGCTCCCTACACACCACAGCAAAATGGTGTGGTAGAGAGGAAGAACAGGACGCTCATAGACATGGCGAGGACGATGCTTGGAGAATTCAGGACACCCGAGCGGTTTTGGTCGGAAGCTGTGAACACAGCTTGCCACGCCATAAACCGGGTCTACCTTCATCGCCTCCTCAAGAAGACGTCATATGAACTCCTAACCGGTAACAAACCCAACGTTTCATATTTTCGAGTTTTTGGGAGTAAATGCTACATTCTAGTGAAGAAAGGTAGGAATTCAAAATTTGCTCCCAAAGCTGTAGAAGGGTTTTTGTTAGGTTATGACTCAAATACAAAGGCGTATAGAGTCTTCAACAAATCATCGGGTTTGGTTGAAGTCTCTAGCGATGTTGTATTTGATGAAACTAATGGCTCTCCGAGAGAGCAAGTTGATCTTGATGATGTAGATGAGGATGATGTTCCAACGGACGCAATACGCACCATGGCGATTGGAGATGTGCGACCATAGGAACACCAAGTGCAAGAACAACCTTCTTCCTCAACAATGGAGCATCCCCCAACTCAAGATGATGAACAGGTTCCTCAAGAGGAGGCGTGTGATCAAGGGGGAGCACAAGAAGACCAAGTTGAGGAGGAAGAAGCACCACGGGCCCCTCCAACTCAAGTTTGAGCGACAATTCAAAGGAATCATCCCGTCGACCAGATTTTGGGTGACATAAGCAAGGGAGTAACCACTCGCTCTAGATTAGCAAATTTTTGTGAGCATTACTCTTTTGTCTCTTCTATTGAGCCTTTCAGGGTAGAAGAGGCCTTGCTAGATCCGGACTAGGTGTTGGCCATGCAGGAAGAGCTCAACAACTTCAAGTGAAATGAAGTTTGGACACTGGTGCCACGTCCCAAGCAAAACATTGTGGGAACCAAGTGGGTGTTCCACAACAAGCAAGACGAGCACGGGGTGATGACAAGGAACAAGGCTCGACTTGTGGCAAAAGGCTATGCCCAAGTCGCAGGTTTGGACTTTGAGGAGACGTTTGCTCCTGTGGCTAGGCTAGAGTCAATTCGTATTTTGTTAGCCTATGCCGCTCACCATTCTTTCAGGTTATTCCAAATGGATGTGAAGAGCGCTTTCCTCAACGGGCCAATCAAGGAGGAGGTGTACGTGGAGCAACCCCCTGGCTTTGAGGATGAACGGTACCCCGACCATGTGTGTAAGCTCTCTAAGGTGCTCTATGGACTTAAGCAAGCCCCAAGAGCATGGTATGAATGCCTTAGAGACTTTTTAATTGTTAATGCTTTCAAGGTTGGGAAAGCCGATCCAACTCTTTTTACTAAGACTTGTGATGGTGATCTATTTGTGTGCCAAATTTATGTCGATGACATAATATTTGGTTCTACTAACCAAAAGTCTTGTGAAGAGTTTAGCAGGGTGATGACTCAGAAATTCGAGATGTCGATGATGGGCGAGTTGAACTACTTCCTTGGGTTCCAAGTGAAGCAACTCAAGCATCTCTCAAACGAAGTACACACAAGACTTGCTCAAGCGGTTTGGGATGAAGGACGCCAAGCCCGCAAAGACTCCAATGGGAACCGACGGACAAACGAAGTACACACAAGACTTGCTCAAGCGGTTTGGGATGAAGGACGCCAAGCCCGCAAAGACTCCAATGGGAACCGACGGACATGTCGACCTCAACAAAGGAGGTAAGTCTGTGGATCAAAAGACATACCGGTCTATGATAGGGTCTTTACTTTATTTATGTGCCAGTAGATCGGATATTATGCTTAGCGTATGCATGTGTGCTAGATTTCAATCCGACCCAAGGGAGTGTCACCTTGTGGCCGTTAAGCGAATTCTTAGATATTTAGTTGCTACGCCTTGCTTCGGGATCTGGTATCCAAAGGGATCTACCTTTGACTTGATTGGATACTCAGACTCCGACTATGCTGGATGTAAGGTCGATTGGAAGAGTACATCAGGGACGTGCCAATTCCTAGGAAGGTCCCTGGTGTCCTAGAGTTCTAAGAAAAAAACTTCCGTTGCCCTATCCACCGCTGAGGCCGAGTATGTTGCCGCAGGACAGTGTTGCGCGCAACTACTTTGGATGAGGCAAACCCTCCGGGACTTTGTCTACAATCTGAGCAAAGTCCCACTCCTATGTGACAATGAGAGTGCTATCCACATGGCGGACAATCCTGTTGAACACAGCCGCACAAAGCACATAGACATCCGGCATCACTTTTTGAGAGACCACCAGCAAAAGGGAGATATCGAAATGTTTTATGTTAGCACAGAGAACCAGCTAGCCGATATCTTTACCAAGCCTCTAGATGAGAAGACCTTTTGCAGGTTGCGTAGTGAGCTAAATGTCTTAGATTCGCATAACTTGGATTGATCTAGAGCATACATGTGTTTTATGCATTTGATCATATTCCCTTATGCATTTTATTGCTTATTTAAGGTGCTCAAGTTGTGCAAGGAATCCCCAGACCTCACAAGTCCATGTGTGAATGATGCACATATTTAGGGGGAGAAATGCTACAACTTGACCCTTGGAGACTAATCGTGTGTTTGAGTTCTCTTAATTTAGTCTCAAAGGTGATTGAAAGGGAAAAGGTGAACTTGGACCATGCAAGACTTCCACTGCACTCCGATGAGAGGGTAATTTACTCCAAGTTCATCTCCGTGCTCTTATTGCCTTTTTACTCTTAATTGAAGATTTTGGTGAGGCAATGGGGTTTAAGGGCCAATAACAATCCCGTTTTGGTGCTTAATGCCAAAGGGAGAGAAATTAAGGCCAAAGCAAGAAATGGATCAGCTACCACTTGAGAATTTTGAAAATAGTAGAGTTAGAGATTTTGTTTTGTCAAGATACTCTTATTGTCTCTTATTGTCAAAAGTTGGTCTCTTGTGGGGAGAATGTTTGATTATGGGAAAAGGGGGAGTTTTTGAACCTTTGATCAATTTCTCTTGGAATACCTCTCTCTATGCCTCAACAAGTGAATTTGACTTAGAGATAGGAAATTGAGTTTGATTTGCAAAAACAAACCATGTGGTGGCAAAGAATGATCCAAATATGCCAAATTTGAATCAAACAAATTTTTGTTCTCATTTGCATTGATGTTGCACTTATTTTAGTTGCTTTTTGTTGTGTTGGCATAAATCACCAAAAAGGGGGAGATTGAAAGGGAAATGTGCCCTTGGGCCATTTCTATAAGATTTTGGTGATTAAGTGCTCCACACAAATGCCTTGAGTGATATTTGTGCCAAAGACTCAAGAAGTGCAAATCAAGATTAAAGGTATGTTTCTAGACTTAGTACATTGTTTTGAAGACTAATGTATTATGTCTAAGTGCTAGAAACAGGAGAAATCGTTTTGAAGAAAAGTTGGCTATGTACAGCCAAAAGGCTGCTCGGTCTGGGTGCACCAGACTATCCGGTGGTGCACCGGACAGTGTCCGGTGTGCCAGGACCAGTCCCGATGAACAGCCTACTCTCGGGTCTCGACGGCGGCGTACGACTATAAATCACCGGACTGTCCGGTAAGTCGTCTACGGCGAAGTCACCGCTCTTGGGAAACAGTCAACAGCGTACGGCTAAAAATCACCGAACTGTCCGGTGGTGCACCGGACTGTCCGGTGAGCCAACGGTCGATTGCGCCAACGGTCGACCACGCAATCCGCGCGTGACGCGTGACCGAGCCAACAGTCGGATGGGGGCACCGGACAGTGTCCGGTGCGCCAACGGCTCCAAATCTTCAATGGTCGGCTACGCCAATTTAGGAAAGCAATCTGCACCGGACAGTGAACAGTGGATGCCCGGTGGTGCACCGGACTGTCCAGTGTGCCACCCGACAGAAGGCAAGAATTGTGTTCCTGGATTGCTTCCAACGGCTCCTAGCTGCCTTGGGGCTATAAAAGGGACCCCTAGGCGCATGGAGGAGTACACCAAGCATAATTTGAACATTCTAAGACTCTCACACTCCATCTCGGGACACTCGATTGATTTTCTTAGTGATTTGAGCTCCGTTCTAGTGGTGAACTTGTTGCATTTCATTTGAGCTCATGTCTTGGCCTGTGTGTGTGCGTATTGCTATGGATTTATGTGTGTTGCTTCCCTCCCTTACTCTAAGTGCTTTTACATTGATAATTGTTGTAAGGGCGAGAGACTCCAAGTTGTGGAGATTCCTCGCGAACGGGATATAGTGAAAGGAAGAAGATCACCGTGGTATTCAAGTTGATCATTGGATCACTTGAAAGGGGTTGAGTGCAACCCTCGTCCATTGGGACGCCACAACGTGGAGGTAGACAAGTGTTGTACTTGTCGAACCACGGGATAACTCGCGTGTCTCTTATGATTGCTTTTTGTGTAATTGTTGTGATTCGCAAGAGCTCGCTTTATAGTCACTTGGTATTATCTCTCTAACACTTAACCAAGTTTTGTGGCTATAAGTTTTGAGTTTTTACAGGATCACCTATTCACCCCCCCTCTAGGTGCTCTCACTATGTTCTTACCTTTCAATTGGTAGTATCTTGGCTTAGATGCTTTATGCTTTAAAATGTTGTTTCCTTTGGTGTACCTAAGAAAATACTTCTTAATCATGGTAGGCTTAGACATTGTGCTTTATATGCATGATCTTGTCGTTTTTCAATTGGTATATGTGTTGTAATGATCATCATGTGTGAAGTGTGCCAAGGTTGCTTTTAAAATGTTATATATCTTGAGGCATGCATTGTTTCTAGTAGTCATAAGTTTTATTATGTCTTCTATTCAATTGGTATCTTTTTGTGATGCAATTGATATATTATGCCTAGACCAAGGTATGTTGTGATCCCCTCTAGTTCTGAGGACGCTAGAATGTGCAAGGTGCAAGTCATTCAAATACTTGATGCACAACTTTAGGGAGAGCAAACATAACTTGTGTCTTTTGAGGCTAATTGTTTCTTGAGTGATCCTATATAGTCTCAAGGTGGAAAAGGGAAGATGAGCAAGAAATGGAGCAATCACGACTTGGGTACCTCCACAAGTCGAGTAATTGGTATCTAAAGTTGTGAGTAATTGCATATTTAAAGATTCCTCGTGCTCTATTATAGTCCTAGATGCTTATCTTTAAATATCATGGAGCTATGACAGTGATTATCTTTCAATCGGTAGCCTTGGTAGTGTGCTTCAATTGGTATCTTTTGGTAATCACTAGAATAGAAGCTTCATCTTGTGCCACAATACTATAACTTGTTCTAAGTTTGGTGTCTTAGCAACAAGAAAAGATCAGGATAAAGGATCAGACACAAGTGTGAAGGAGCTCCCTAGAGATAAAACTTTCAAGATGGAAATCTTAAATTGATGACAAAAGCAACTCCGCCTACTTAGATGGAAAGTACATCATAACAATGGTAAAGGTACAAAAGGAGGTATTGACCTTTTTGCGTATTTGTACCTTAATTTCCTCCAATGCTTGTGTTGCATATGTTTAATGTGTAAGGGGGAGTAATGTTAGTGTGTTGCATTTTACCTGCTTAATACCCTGTTGTCCCTTGACATCATCCTATGTTCTTGCTTGAATATGGTTTTGGTGTTTGATGCAAAGGGGGAGAATTTGTGCATTAAAGCTTACCTCGACCTGAGAGGAAAGCTTATCTTAAGTGTGAAGAGGGAGAAGATTATTTTTTTGTGTGCTAAAGGACTCAAAGGGGTTTCCTTGAGGTCCTATGATCTTAAGGAAGAATGTGTTAGTTTTGTTGATAATACTGATCATATGCTTCTTGTTGTATTATATGGTGATAATACATAATGAGTGCTTCCGATGATATGAATCAATTGGTATCTATTATGTTTGTCCTGTAATAGATATTCATTTGGTTCTGGTGTTTTAAATTGGTATCTTAATGGTGAATAGTGGTAGGTTGATATTCCTGTGGTATATCCATTTAATTGGTGTTTAACTCTGATTCTGTGCATTTGTGTGTTATACGCATCACGGTTTAATTATTGACATAATGCATCCCACGGGTGCTAAGGTGTAGTAATGCTTCAAATTAGCCTAAGTATGTGCAATTTGACATATAAGGCCAAAGTTAAGATTTTAATGTAAGCACATATTTAGGGGGAGCATTCTATAAACTTAGAATTAAAAGTTTGTGCTTTAAATCTTATTCTTGTGTAAGCTTTAATTGTGTTGCCATCAATCATCAAAAAGGGGGAGATTGAAAGCTCTCTTGTGGGTTTTGGTGTTTGGATGACAACCCAATTAAAGGACTAACAAGTGTGCTAAGTGTTGAACAGGTGCTTAATGTAAAGCTAACAGGGTTCAACACAAGTGAACAAGTGTGATGGTCCAAAGACTGAATTATCTATAGATAATGAACACTGCTTAAGTGAGACTCGGTGTGCGTAACTCAGAGACAACCGATCAAGCCAAGGATGGAGGCAAGAAGAGCTTTGAGGTACCAAGTGCACGGGAGAAGGTCAAGGAGACCAGGAACCCAAAGCCAGGGGTGAAGAAGAAGACTTGCAAAGTCAAGGTTGATCGAGTTAAGAAGAGTTATGGTGCATCAAGGATCACTACATAAGGACATGACTTACAACCAATGAGGTAACATCTACAATTATGTGGTGTAAGTCATAAGGCTTAAGATCAATCTCGAGAAGTGAACAAGGGAGTTGGAGCACAGATATGCCAATCTAGATCAAGTCAAGTTGACTACTTACAATCTTCTCGACAGCACTCCAGCAGAGTAACAATGCGCTCAAGATTTTGCTCTAGCTCTCAGCAGCACTTCCCCTCTCTCTAAAGGCTTATAACTTCGCCTCTACACAAACTAGAGAGATACACAAGATTGGGAGAGAAAGAATTGATCCAAATAATGTATGGACTTGTTGGCTGCACTTATGTACATGTTTGAGACCCCTAGGCGCCTCAAACATGTACACAAGTGCAGCCAACAAGTCCATACATCATTTAGATCAATTCTTTTTCTCCCTCTCTTGTGTATCTCTCTAGTTTGTGTAGAGGCAAAGTTATAAGCCTTTAGAGAGAGGGGAAGCGCTGCTGAGAGCTAGAGCAAAATCTTGAGCGCATTGTTACTCTGCCAGAGTGCTGTCGAGAAGATTGTAAGCAGCCACGACATCGTTGTAACTGACATCAACATAGTGGAAGGCTCTATCTGTCACACTGACAGATCTGAGCAAACGGAGGAAGGAGTTGAAATAGACTCCAAGCCAAGGTGTGGCTAACTCCAACGAGGACTAGGCAAGCATTTCAGGCTTAGCCGAACCTCGGGATAAATCCCTATGTCTGTGTGCTCTGCTCTATGCTGTGTGCTGTTTCTCTGTCTTATTTGTTGTTTATACTTGCACTTCTATATTTATATGTGGTACAAGCTGTCTTCGAAGTGCAGGGTATTTTAAGACAGGAACTTCAATTCCGCTGTAACCTGCTCGAAGGGTCTTTCATTCCACTGCAATCCAGCCATCGAGTAGAGTAAGAATTTCCAGTTTTAGAGTGATAATTATTATTCGCCTATTCACCCTCTTCTTCTAGGCGACATCCAGATCCTGTTCCCGGGCATAGGAACTTCATTAATGCCAAAGGGGGAGAAATTAAGGCCAAAGTAAATGGATCAGCCAACCACTTGTGAATTTTGAAAAATTAGAGTTAGAATTTGTATCTTGTCCAAATTACTCTTATTGCAAAATTGGGTCTCTTATGGGGGAGAATTTTGATTATGGGAAAAGGGGGAGTTTTTGGCACTTGATCAATTTCACTCTTGGAATATCTCTCTATTTGCCCAAACAAGTGTGTTTGACTTAGAGATAGGAAAAAGGATTTGATTTGCAAAAACAAACCAAGTGGTGGCAAAAGTGATCCAAATATGCCAAATACTGAGTAAAGAAAAATTTGATCTTAAATTCGCACTTCTTAGTTGCTTTTTTAATGTGTTGGCATAAATCACCAAAAAGGGGGAGATTGAAAGGGAAATGTGCCCTTGGGACATTTCTATAATTGTTTCAGTGATTAGATGCCCAACACATTGTTTTGAGTTCATATGTGCTAACTAAGAAGTGAAAATCAAAGAGAAAGGTATGTCTCTAGACTTAGTAAATTGTTTTTGGGTACTAACATGTTTATCTAAGTGCTAGAGACATAATAAAGAAAACAGAAAAAGGTTTAAAGAAGGTATGGCTAAGTTCAGCCAAATAGCACCAGCCTGTGGCGCACCGGACAGTGTCCGGTGCCCAGGCTGGCCTGGCGGTGAACTGCCCGCTCTCGGGAAAAGAAAGAGGCGCTACGGCTAAAAATCACCGAACTGTCCGGTGGTGCACCGGACTGTCCTGTGAGCCAATGGCGCTTGCGGCCAACGGTCGGCTGCACAATCAGCGGGCGACGCGTGGCCCGCGCCAACGGTCGGTTGGGCACACCGGACTGTCCGGTGTGCACCGGACTGTCTGGTGTGCACCGGACAGTGTCCGATACGCCAACCGGACCCGAGGCCCAACGGTCGACTGCGCCCGATTAGGAAGGAGATCGTGCACTGGACGCTTACTGTTCATGTCCGGTGGTGCACTGGACTGTCCAGTGCACCACTCGGTAGAAGGCAAGATTTGCCTTCCAAGTTGATCTCCAACGGCTCCTAGCTACCTTGGGGCTATAAAAGAGACCCCTAGGCGCATGGAGCAGTACACCAAGCATTCTTTAAACATCTTAAGACTCTTAGACTTCGCCTCCACACATTTGGATTGTTGTGTTAGTGATTTGAGCTCCGTTTGAGTTGTGAACTCCCTGCGCTGTGTTTTGAGCTCAAGTCTTGGCTTGTGTGCGTGTGCGTGCTGCGGATTGAGTCTTGTGTGTTGCTTTCCCCCTTTACTTTTGTGCCTCTGGTGTGATTAAACATTGTAAGGGCGAGAGGCTCCAACTTGTGGAGATTCCTCACAAACAGGAAAAGACTACTGAAGAAGACAACCGTGGTACTCAAAGTTGATCATTGGATCACTTGAGAGGGATTGAGTGCAATCCTTGACCGAAGGAGGTCACCACAATGTGGAAGTAGGCATTGGCCAAACCATGGGATAAATCATTGTGTCTCATGTCTATTTTCTTTGTGATTGGTTTTCTTCCAAAGTTCACACCTTAGCAACTTGGTTTTAATTACACTAACATTTTATAACCAAGTGTTGGCTATTTAGTGTTGAATTTCATAGGATCACCTATTCACCCCCTCTAGGTGCTCTCACTGAGAGCACCTAGAGGGGGGTGAATAGGTGATCCTGTAAAAACTTGAAACTTAATCCACAAAACTTGATTAAGAGTTAGCACAATAAAGCCAAGTGGCTAGAAAAGAGTTCTTGCACAACACCATAACCACAAGAAGATCAACACAGAGATGGCACAGTGGTTTATCCCGTGGTTCGGCCAAGTCCAACACTTGCCTACTCCACGTTGTGGCGTCCCAACGGACGAGGGTTGCACTCAACCCCTTTCAAGCGGTCCAAAGACCCACTTGAATACCATGGTGTTTTGCTTTCACTTTACTATATCCCGCTTGCGAGGAATCACCACAACTTGGAGCCTCTCGCCCTTACACTTTGATTATCACAAAGAAGCACAGAAGTAAGGATGGGATGAGCAACGCACACAAGACACAAAATCAGAACAACAACACGCACACAAGTCACAACACGAGCTCTCAACACAACTCAAAGAGTTCTCTACTCAAATGGAGCTCTAGTTGCTATCACAAAGAATCGAATGCGCGGAATTGGAGTCTTGGTGCTTAGGAATGCTTAGAGAATGCTTGGTGTCCTCCTCCATGCGCCTAGGGGTCCCTTTTATAGCCCCAAGGCATCTAGGAGCCGTTGAGAGCATTCCAGGAAGGCAATTCTTGCCTTCTGTCGCCTGGCGCACCGGACAGTCTGGTGCACCACCGGACACTGTCCGGTGCGGATTTCTTTCCTTCTGTGGCGCAGCCGACCGTTGAAGATCTAGAGCCGTTGGCGCACTGGACACTGTCCGATGCACACCGGACAGTCCGGTGCCCCCTTCTGACCGTTGGCTCGGCCACGCGTCGCGCGTGGATTACGCAGCCGACCGTTGGCCCGGCTGACCGTTGGCTCACCGGACAGTTCGGTGATTTATAGTCGTACGTCGTTAATCGCTTCCCGAGAGCGACGACTTCGCCTGTGAATGGCTCACCGGACAGTCCGGTGCACCATCGGACAGTCTGGTGATTTATAGTTGTACACCGTTGATCGCTTCCCAAGAGCAGCCAGTTGACAGTCGCCAGCCTGGCGCACCGGACACTGTCCGGTGCACCACCGGACAGTCCGGTGCACCCAGACTGCGCAGAGTCTTGGCTGCTTAGCCAAGTCTTTTCCAAATTGGTCTTTTCCTGTTTCTAGCACTCAGACACAATACATTAGTCTCCAAAACAATGTACTAAGTCTTAGAAACATACCTTTACTCTTGATTTGCACTTTGTCCATCAATTGTCATAGATTAACACTTAAGCACTTGTGTTGGCACTTAATCACCAAAATACTTAGAAATGGCCCAAGGGCACATTTCCCTTTCAATCTCCCCCTTTTTGGTGATTTATGCCAACACAACAAAAAGCAACTAAAGAAGTGCAACATCAATGCAAATGAGAACACAAATTTGTTTTGATTCAAATTTGGCATATTTGGATCATTCTTTGCCACCACTTGGTTTTGTTTTTGCAAATCAACCTCAATTTCCTATCTCTAAGTCAAACACACTTGTTGAGACATAAAGAGAGTTGTTCCAAGAGAAATTGATCAAAGATTTCAAAAACTCCCCCTTTTCCCATAATCAACTATTCTCCCCACAAGAGGCCAACTTTTGACAAAAGAGACAACATGAGAGTTTTGACAAACCAAAAGCTCTATTCTACTATTTTCAAAATTCTCAAGTGGTAGCTGATCCATTTATTGCTTTGGCCTTATTTTCTCCCCCTTTGGCATCAAGCACCAAAACGGGATCAATCTTGGCCCTAGAACCCCATTGCCTCACCAAAATCTTCAATGAAGAGTAAAAAAGGCAATAAGAGCATGAAGATGAACTTGGAATAAGTTACCCTCTCATCGGAGTGCAGTGGAAGTCTTGCATGGTCCAAGTCCACCTTTCCCTTTCAATCCACCTTTGAGACTAAATCAAGTAAACTCAAGCACACAGTTAGTCTCAAAGGGTCAAGTTGTAGCATGCCTCCCCCTAAATAAGTGCATCACTTGCCAATGGACTTGTGAGGTCCAGGGATCATGAGTACAACTTGAGCACCATAAATAAACAACAAAATGCATAAAGGAACATGATCAAAGGCATAAACACATGTATGCTATAAATCAATCCAAGTTCCGCGAATCTAAGACATTTAGCTCATTACGCAGCCTGCAAAAGGTCTTCTCATCTAAAGGTTTGGTAAAGATATCGGCTAGCTGGTTCTCGGTGCTAATATAAAACACTTCGATATCTCCCTTTTGCTGGTGGTCTCTCAAAAAGTGATGCCGGATGTCAATGTGCTTTGTGCGGCTGTGCTCAACGGGGTTGTCCGCCATGCGGATAGCACTCTCATTATCACATAGGAGTGGGACTTTGCTCAGATTGTAGCCAAAGTCCTGGAGGGTTTGCCTCATCCAAAGTAGTTGCACGCAACACTGTCCTGCGGCAACGTACTCGGCCTCAGCGGTGGATAGGGCAACAGAAGTTTGTTTCTTAGAACTCCATGACACCAGGGACCTTCCTAAGAATTGGCACGTCCCCGATGTACTCTTCCTATCGACCTTACACCCAGCATAATCGGAGTCTGAATATCCAATCAAGTCAAAGGTAGACCCCTTTGGATACCAGATCCCGAAGCAAGGCGTAGCGACTAAATATCTAAGAATTCGCTTCACGGCCACTAAGTGACACTCCCTTGGATCAGATTGAAATCTAGCACACATGCATACGCTAAGCATAATATCCGGTCTACTTGCACATAAGTAAAGCAAGGAACCTATCATAGACCGGTATGCTTTTTGATCAACGGACTTACCTCCTTTGTTGAGGTCAACATGTCCGTCGGTTCCCATTGGAGTCTTTGCAGGCTTGGCCTCCTTTATCCCGAACCGCTTTAGCAAGTCTTGTGTGTACTTCGTTTGGGAGATGAAGGTGCCGTCCTTGAGTTGTTTCACTTGGAACCCAAGGAAGTAGTTCAACTCGCCCATCATCGACATCTCAAACTTTTGAGTCATCACCCTGCTAAACTCTTTACAAGACTTTTGGTTAGTAGAACCAAATATTATGTCATCGACATAAATTTGGCACACAAATAAATCACCATCACAAGTCTTAGTGAATAAAGTCGGATCGGCTTTCCCAACCTTGAAAGCATTAGCAATTAAAAAGTCTCTAAAGCATTCATACCATGCTCTTGGGGCTTACTTAAGTCCGTAGAGCGCCTTAGAGAGCTTACATACGTGGTCGAGGTACCGTTCATCCTCGAAGCCAGGGGGTTGCTCCACGTACACCTCCTCCTTGATTGGCCCGTTGAGGAAAGCGCTCTTCACATCCATTTGGAACAACCTGAAAGAATGGTGAGCGGCATATGCTAGCAAAATGCGAATGGACTCTAGCCTAGCCACAGGAGCAAAAGTCTCCTCAAAGTCCAAACCTGTGACTTGGGCATAACCTTTTGCCACAAGTCGAGCCTTGTTCCTTGTCACCACCCCGTGCTCGTCTTGTTTGTTGCGGAACACCCACTTGGTTCCCACAACGTTTTGCTTGGGATGAGGCACCAGCGTCCAAACTTCATTTCTTTTGAAGTTACTAGTTCTATGCCAGTGCGTTGCCACGAGAGTAAAAAATAGTTTAAAACATAGATATCATTCTTCATCTACGAGGAGGGTGGAGTCATGGCGAGAACATGTTCCTACTGCACAACGTCGTCGTGCCCAATGCCACAATATAGGACTCCGGTCTCCAATGCTCAACCTCGCTACAAGTGTCCGGAGAAGGGGAAGGCAAGGCCGTTGTTCACCCCGCTATGGCCGACGCTCCGCTCTGATAAAGCAATATAGGCAAAGGAAAAGTGAGCGATGGAGTTGTTGATGATCTATACAGCTGGGCAGAGTGACAGGGTTGTTGAGGTCACGGAGTCGTGTCACGAAGGTCACAAACAAATGAGTCTAATAGGTTGTTACACCATAAATGGGTTATGTGAATCCACTCAAACCAAACACGACAGGAAGCCACATGTAGCACATTGCTCTCACATAGTACCACCTAGCTTGCTAGCTGAAGAAGGATGAGCGATCGAGCGAGATATAAAAAAGAGGGACCAGACGCATTTTCAACCCATACATTTCTCAAACTTTTGGCTCAGATGAAGTATAAAATTTATTCTTATCACTTTAATATTTGATAGTACGATGCCCGTGCGTTACGACGGTATACAATTATTCGATAAAATTTTAACACATAATCAGATATCCTATTATCTCAGGAATGGTTTCAAATTGGCCCCGCAATTGGCATTGTCAAACACTAAGAGGTAACTTAGCAGCATCCACAATCTTAAGAGACCATATAAAAACCTACTGAAAGTTATGCAGAAAAATCGTAATTCCAAGATACTTAAGTCTTGATATCATTTCCCATGTTTCTCTCCAATCAAAGAAAGGGCCAAACAATCTTGAGGCAGTTGTCCCACAAGTCATAAGAACAGTAATTAATGACATCAATACATACAATGCTCTCGCAAGAGTCCATGGGTGATATATCTCGCAAAACACTGGATATGACTAAAGAAATATAACCCAACAAGGAAGGTCATACTCAAGTAATGTTAAAACTTTGACGTCATATAGTATGACTTCTTTGAATCTGAATGGAAGGTCACGATCATCAAACCAAAAGCAGATCAGTACATCCTTATATGTTCAAGGCTCCAAAAGCAGATTGGCATTCACATCATCACTGGCAAATGAATTTGCTATAATTTTCAAACAATATCAGGTTATCAGAACAATGTACAAATAATGCCTAGTTGCCCACCCTAAAAAACATATTCCAACTTACATGAGCTAGGAAAAAGAGTAACAGATAATAGAAATAAACATTGAGATGTAAAGACCAAGAAACTAAATAGACGCAACCATGGAACTGAAAGTGCAAGATGATCACCAGAACAACACTAATTCTCGTTTGCAAATACGAGCGCCAGGAAAACCATATCAAACATTTAGCACGAGGGGCTTCCCATGAAATTCTGCTGACGTACACAGAGGGCGACTGACCACATTTGCTCGATGTGCCTGACCACATTCAGCATGAGAGGATTTTCCCTTCAGATCAAAATAGAAACAGGGGCGTAAAATCCATCAATAGATCCAAATAATAAAAAAACAAAAGGGGACTTAGAAGGTTCACATCAAATCCACAAACTCATCTCATCTCGGTCCGGTAGCCACCGACACCGAGGTTGACCTTCACGGGACCGGGATTCAGTGAAACAGAATAAGAATAGTAAAATCCACATAACTTTTTGTTGTTGTTCATGCAGTAGCAGATCAACAAGTCTGACCAATTTCCTCAACTTCATGAGCAGCATTTCTTAAGGAACATGGACAAATACCTTTAAAAATTTTAGTAGCATTCTGTAAAAGACAAACAAATTAAAAGGTAAGCAAGCAAGTGAAATACTCCAGCTTCTCAGCCCCTAAACATACTTCTCATCCAGCAATTTCTAAAGGAACATGGACAAATACCATTCGACTTTTCTAAGTAGCATTCTGTAAAGACAAAAAACAAATTAAAAATGGATCAACCAAGTGAAATACTCTAGCGTCTTAGCCCCAGACATACTTCTTTAACCTCCTCAATGGCCTAGTATGCATTGGTGGGTATACCCAACTCCTTGGGTTTAACATCAATAATCACCAGGACAGGATTAGGAACATACCTGGGAATTGGAGAACGACAAAACAGTTGTAAGAAGCGCCACGAGCAGTACAGCATGAGCAACCGTGTACTCGCTGAAGCTTAACACTGCACACTCTGATTAAATTAAAATTATAGCTTTAGTTTATTGGAGCCCCTGTAGGTACAATCTGTATTTCGAGTGCTTGTTGTACTATAGGTTATATTCATCGGTTTGCCTATTTGTGGCTAACATTTATCGTGTCATTTTAGTTTAACATTCTTCTTATTTAAGGCTTCGAGATGTACTTATATCTTACCAATCCATTCTTTTTAAATGAAAGTAAGACAAACATTTGATTTTCCTTGTTAGACGCGAGCAGATTTTCATCCACTTTTATTGTATAGGTCTGCAGGGAATGAAGTGTCTCTGAATGCATCTACAAGAAAGTATACCGCAGAGGCACCATCGAGCTCAGGCACAACGAGTGCAAGGAGGGAGGATGTCTCACTGAGTTGGTAGTTTTTGAGAGGCGGCCTTCATGTAGGTGTCGTCAGTGGCCGCGGAGGGCGGGAACATGCGGAGCACGGAGGTCGGCGACGTCGCCGCGGCGTGGGACTACTCGCTGGAGTCGTAGGACGTGGCGGAGGAGGACATGTTCTTGGACGCCAGGGCCGGTGGCTGCTGGAGGCGCTCGACGACCTCGTCGAGGACGGGGACCGACGCGTCGTCTGCAAGTTCGAAGTTGTTGGTGGCATGGGGCCCGCGTAGCTGTATGGTGGCCGAGTGCGGCCTCCTCGGTGGCATCGAAGGTGACGAGTCAGATGCGCACACGATGCCACGGGTCGCGGATCTCCGCTGTGTACATGCCCCACGGCCGACGCCGCACTCTGCAGAACTAGGATTCGGCGCCGGCGTCGTTCAACTTCCTCTTCCGCTCAGGGAGCGTCAGCGGTCTGGGCCGCTCCCTCGCCGCGGCCCGCATGGACGGCACCTCCTACTTCAGCGCTCGCTCCAGACGGATCTCCTGGATGTAGCGCTTCACCCTCTGCGGACCTGCTTCACCACGGGCGGCGAGCACCACGGACGGCGCAACCTTGACTCGGATGGTGGCCCTTTCCACCATTAGCCTTGACTCGGATGGTGGCTCCCCGTTGCCCCTCTTCTGCACCAGCAGCCCGGACGGCACGATAGGTTGGGGGAGCGCTAGATGCCTCAACCCTTGCTGCCAGTGCCGCTCTCGTCCCGGTCCTCCGGTGGCAGGAACCAGTGGTAGTAGAGGTGCAGCAGGTGGTGGATCTTGCCGTTAGGGGGCCGCGTGCTCTTAGGGTCCTGTGGGCCAGCGCCCATGTCCACGGCGAGGAGTGGTGGCGAATCCGGGAGCCGGAGGAGAGGTGGCGACAGGGAGAGAGGAAGAGGCACTGAGGATGGGGCAAGTGTTGGGGGCCTTCGTCCTCCGAAGGTCCTCAAAAACATGATTTGACAATGTTTTCCAAGTGGATTATGTGAACAGGTATCTTCGGTCTCAGAATTATAAAGCACGGTCAGGACGAAGCCTGAACCAGACGAAGGGCGAGCTGATTACCAAGCTCTACGAAGGTGCACAGCCGAAGCTGTGTGCGAGGAAGCTTCGTCACGATAGCGGAAAGGGGAACCGACTTAAAGATGAAAAGACTACGTGGGCCTCGACAGATTTCCATAAGTCATTAACAAATGTAATGGACATGGATGTAATTTTACGTGGGCTGCGTCCCGCGTCTATAAATAGATGAACAGTACTCCCGTACTGTTCACGCTGACTTGGCATTGGCATTTGCGTCACGCTTGTACTTTTTACCTTCTCTCAGGACCGAAGGTACATTTGTAATTTGTAATCATTTCTATTTCTCCGTGTTAATAAAATAGAAATGATTCTATGATTTACATTTCATGTTTTATATGAATCCTTCGTTATTACTTGTTGAATTTACGAAGGTATGTCTCTTGTGACCTTCGTCCGGAACTCATTATTCCCGAAGGGGAATAATGTTTGGTAGGACGAAGGGCCTTAACATTTAACACTTTTTATGTTGCCTTGTTCTTAATCCGAAGCATTTGAGAACAAGTCCCCAACATTGGCGCCCACCTCCGGTGAACTCACTTCCACTTCGAAGCTTTTTTGAACACCTTCGGAAGCTGTAGATCTTCGCTATGGCACCGAAGAAAGCTTCAGCGGCTGGGGCTGCAGCACTGCAACCGCTGGACCACAACCAGGAGACCGTCTCTCTTCGGGAGGCCCGAAGCCAGAAGAGAAAGGCCGTAAGCCCGACGCTTCAGGAGGAAGAGCTAGACCAAGAAATCAGGGATATGGAGATCCTACATCAACAAGTACAAAGGAAGAAGGAGAAGATGGCCCGGCTAGCTGAGTTGCAACGGCAGATAGACGAAGCCTCTGAGGAAGTCCGCCACCTCACCCATGATGAGCAAAACAGAAGGCCTCAGCAGAAAGACCTTCGTCAGGAGGGCTTCGTCAACGAAGATGACTGGTATGACAATTTCCATCAGGGAAATTTTGTTTTCGATGATGCTTCTCCTTTGTCCGCTGAGCTGCAGGCTACACCTTGGCCTCCATCCTATAAGCCACCTCAGCTTCCCATGTTCGACGGCCACTCAGACCCGAAGCAGTTCCTGATGAGCTACGAAGTAACAGTGTCTTCGTATGGGGGCAATGCTGCAGTCATGGCGAAGTCTTTCGTTATGGCCGTCAGGAGTGTTGCTCAGACCTGGTATTCCTCCCTTCGGCCAGGAACGATCACTTCATGGCAAAAGCTGAAGGATATGTTACTGACCAGCTTTCAAGGATTTCAGACGAAGCCGGTCACAGCTCAAGCCTTGTTCCAGTGCATTCAGGATCATGAAGAATACCTTCAGGCTTATGTCCGAAGGTTCTTACGTTTGAGGGCGCAGGCACCAACGGTGCCCAATGAAATTGTTATTGAAGCCATGATCAAGGGGCTTCGTCCTGGGCCTGCAGCTCAATACTTTGCCAGAAAGCCGCCTCAGACCCTGGAGAAATTGCTCCAAAAGATGGATGAGTACATTCGTGCTGACAATGACTTTCGCCAAAGAAGGGAGGAGGCCTTCAGATTTTCTGAAATGACCAGGGGCTTCGGAGGAAGATACTACCCGAGGCATGTCCGGTCCATCCACAGCTCCACTCAGAATGATGATAAGGGGACTCAGCAGAGCAGACCGCAGTGCTCCTCACAGGTTTCGGGGCAACAACAAGCTTTCTTCCGGCCACCAGCTCCGAGAGGCAGAGGCGCCAGGGGCTTCGGCGGAAGATTCGGAGATCAACCAAGGAAATTGTTTTGCTTGTTCTGTGGAGAAGGCAAGGGCCATACCACCAGGACGTGCCATATTACAATCCAGAAGCAAAAGGAGATAGCCGAAGCTACATCTCAACAAGTTCAGCCGAAGCAGGTCATGCATACTGCTTCGTATCATCCGCCTTACATCCCACAGTACATAGACAACCACCCTGCAGCTTCTGTAGCTTCGGCAAGTCAACCTCAAGCTTCCTGGCAACAGCCCCCGCCTCCACCTCCATTGCAACAGGGTCAACAGCCAGAAGGGAGTCAATATGCTCCACATCAAAGGGACTTCAGAGAACAATCCGAAGCTCGCACAGTCAACAGCACTGTGCCAGAGTCGAAGCACATTTATTGACACATATCCTACCTTTCATAGCAGTCTTTTCCATTCAGTTCTATTCTCTGTAGCAAAAAACATTGATCGTTTCCATGTAATAATTTCGCTGTCTCCCACGAGGAAAATCTATCTTCTCCACAGGATTAAGTTGATGAAGTTTTGGTGTTAACAAGGAGGACCTCCGAAATATTAAAAATCCTTCGGATTAACAGAAAGTCGTTCTAAGGAACGCAGAGTAAGTTCATGAAGTCACAAAAAGCCGTTCCAAAGGGAGCGCAGTGTAAGTTTTCTGCTCAAAAGTCGTTCCTAAAGGAATGCAGAGCTTACAGCGAAAAGTCAACGCTGATACCGTCTAAGTAAAAGACGAAGAAGCTCCTAAGGGAGGCTTACAGCGAAAAGTCAACGCTGATACCGTCTAAGTAAAAGACGAAGAAGCTCCAAAGACGTTCCTAAGGGAATGCAGAGCTTACGAATAAATTTTGTGTGTATCTTCGGAACAAAGGTCATTTGCATAACATAACATCATCACATCATCTTGCATAGCATAAGCATCATACATCATATTGCATTTTGCAAGAGAAGGGTACATAGTATCGACCTTCGGAAGAATGCTTTGAGAAAGCAATATCGAAATTGTATAAATTCGGAATACAGCTTCGGAGAATATTTTTACGAAGCATGGACAAGCTTCGTCAGAGCAATATCGAAATTGTATAGCTTCGGAGAATGCTTTCACGAAGCATGGATGTGACTTATCAGAACAGTTTTAACGGAGAATATTTTCTTCACGAAGCATGAAAAGAAGGGAAGGTGTTTTTTCGCCGAAGGCTCAAAAATGGTATGTATGTAGAGTTTCATGCATCGTAAAGAATTGAATAATGAAAAGAAACTTGTATATTACATTCAAATGTACAAAATGTTACATAGATCACAATTTAAATGTTTTTTCTAAATAGCATCTAGTCTTCTCTTAATACTGCTTCGGCGGCTTCATTTAGAAGCTGATCAACAACTTTGTCCATGATAGCTTCGGCCATTTGTTTAATTTCATCATCACCTTTTGTGTGCGGGTCGGCAGTTGATTCAGCAGCTCCTGAGGCAAAAGAATATTTCTTCATTACTATTACAAACCGTGAGCAAAGTTTGAAACAAAAATTACAACACAATAAGAACGACTAATTAATACCTAATTGTCTTTTGGGCTCTGTACTTCTTTCGGCAGCTTCTGCCACTTTCCTGGCATCATGGATGCCTTTTTCGCTCCTTTGGATGATTTCTTGCGCCATGCCTCGGCCACCGTCGTTCCAGATATCAGTAAAAAATTTGCCACCAACAACGCTTGCTTCGGCCGAGGGGTCCTTGATGTCTTCGGAAGACAAGGCAGCTTCGGACTGAGCTAAAAATTTTACATGCCCGCAACCTTTCTTCTCTAAGACAGAGGCAATTCCTCTGGCGCCCGAAAAAGCGCAGATGTCGCCGCGACTGCTCAGGATTTCCTCGAAGGCCTCTGCTTCGTGACTAATCCATTCCAGTGGACCTTCGGGATTACCTCGAGAGAAATTCTCTTCGCTGGAGAAGGCGCCCACGCTGGCGAAGCTGGTTTTAATTTTATTCACGCATTCTACAGATTTAACATAACAGTTCCTCTGAGAAGCACGAAGCTCTTTAACACTTAACTCCAATTTGTTGACCATATGATCACTGAGTTCTCGTTTTGTTTCCTCCAACACACGTTCCTCTTTAGCCCTAGCCAGCTGCTTCTGAAGTTCTTTAATTTCACGCTTTTGGGCTTCGGCCTGGGCTTTTGAAGCAGCTTCGTCCTTCTTTACTTTCTCTACCAGTGTGAGCAGAATTTTATCCTTTTCCAGAGCTTCGTTCCTCAGTTTGATAACTTCGGAGCGTAAATTGTTAAACGCAATATCATAGCTTTCATCTTCGACGCTTTTTTGGGCTCTTAACGCGTTGCTCAGAATCAGGCCCTGTGTAAAAAAGAATCCATATAAGAATAAAGGAATGAATTACGCATTAAAAAGTTTTTTCAAACGCTTAATTTCCATACCTTTAGGCTATTATATGCAAGACTGTCTACAAGATCCTCTTTCGTCATGGCGCATAATCCAGCTTCGAGCTTCGGGAATCCCATGCTTCTAGCCATTTCCCGGCACACGAATAATTCTTTGTTGTCTGGGAGGCAATACAGGAAATCATCTTCGTTTGTCCCATTAAATATCACTGCCCCCTTCGGATACTTCAACTCTTTCGCATAGTGATTCGCTTCATAGATCTCTTCTTCAGACAGTTTCTTCCCCGAAGCATGTCGCACGATGTAATCGTATACGCTGGAGGGAGCTTCGGGGATGGCAGTGTCAATTTCTTCAACTAAAACTGGTTCTGATATTTTTATTGCTTCGGCTTCCAAAGGTTGCTCCTTGTAGGGCTCTGAACGCCCAGCTTCAGCTTCGGCCTGTTGCGTCGAAGCTTCAGTAGAAGTTTCAGCAACTTCAGCACTCTTTTTTGGAGTTGTGCTTGAAGACTTAATTGTCTCCAAGACATCTAGCACGTTTACCATTCTTTTCCTTTTTGGGGTCACCGATGGCCCCTTTTGGTTTTTTATTACTTCGACATTTACCGAAGGACTTAAGATTTCAGACATTTTTGGCTCGTCAATCTTTGGCTTTTCTACTGCTGAAGGCGCTTCAGTCTTCTCTTCCATCTTCGGCACTGGAGCTGGTTCTGTAGCTTCAGAGGCCAAAGAAGCTTCACCAATGAATTCTGGCACTGTGGCCGGCTCAATAAAGCGTGTCCGATGGGTGAGCACCTTCATCTTTTTTCTTTGAGGCACTGGCTCACTAGGGGCACTTGTGGTAGCTTCTGTCGCAGGAGAAGTATTTTTCCTTTTGCGACCCAATACCGGATAGTGATAGTCAGGGTACATAAACCCGACTGCGTCAAACACACGGTTGAGCCTTTTCTTCTTTCGGCCTCCGAAGGCTGCTGATAGCGCAGAATTTTCGGCCTTTGAATATGCCCCAAGTAGTTCATCACTTAAAGTTTCAATGCTCTTCAGCCAGTCATCATCAGGTTCAACAAATTTATCTGCATATTTGAATGTGTATTTCAGTCTAACTAGTCCGCCTTCGTCGGACTCTTTAATAGTTTCCTTCGGCATTTCCCACTTTTCTGCAAGTGGCCATACCCTGAAGGCAATGTGCTCTTGGACCAAGTCCCTTGTCCCAATGAAAGAGCAGACTATGCCGAAGGCTCTTTGGCATTCCTCGGCTGCTTCGTCCATTTCAACCTTTGGCCTTCGAAGTCCGAAGCGTTGCCAGATAGGGTGCATAATGATACTCTTGACATTTTCTTGCACTGTTAAGTCGTTTTTTACATAGAGCCATTCAGCCATCCAAGCTCCGGGCCATCTCTTCCGAAAGGTTGGCACAGGGCGGCTTGACCCGGAGCGGGCACCGAAGCTGTAACACCCAAAATTATTGTGATATTGTTCTTTTCCCCACGGCTTCGTCTCATATAACAGTTCATGAATGTTGCAAAAACTTTTAGCATTTGGTTCTAAACCTTGACTTCTTGCAGCCCAGACAAATATCCCCATTCTTATGATAGCTTCGGGAGTAAGTTGATGAAGGTAGACTTGAAATGTTTTCAGTACCTCGACAACAAAGTTGCTCAGGGGGAATCGAAGCCCAGCCTTGAGAAAGCTTCGGAAAATCACAACTTCATCTTCTTCGGGAGTGGGAGAAGTTTTTTCTCCAGCGTCAGCCCTCACAATAGATATATCTCGAAAATACCGCCCCCTCATATTATCAATATGGCTCTGCTTGATAGTGGTTTTCCCGAAAACCGTGTGACTTGGCCGCCATGGACGATCTTCGGCCTCTTCCCCGCCACTTTCTACATCATAGCTGTCGCTGTCACTAGTATCTTCGGACAAACCTTCGAGAATCTCCTTGGTGATTTTCTCTGTATTGGTCTCCGCCATCGCAATCAGGAACCCCAGATTCTTCTCTTCCTCGAGGCTCAGCTTTGTCCCCGCAGGGATCTTCTTGCCTTCAGGCATCTTCGGAAATGCTAAAAAACTGTTTTCAGGGCCGAAGCTTCGAACTCAAAAAGGTCACCAATCTTAATGCACAAGAGCTAAAAATTTTAGTGGGCCGAAGCAGATGGCAAGTGTGCGTACCAAATGAGTTTGCGGTGCGATCTTATTTATACGCCCAGGGCGTTGAGAATTGAAAGGCCCCGCTTGTCAGTGAATGTTGCTATTCTAGCAAAGGGAAGGTGTTTTTTCGGACCTTCGGCTCAAGGCCTTCGTCCATATCGCAATCTGAATTTATTATTAACAAATTAATATTGCGAGGGGCTACTGTTGGGGGCCTTCGTCCTCCGAAGGTCCTCAAAAACATGATTTGACAATGTTTTCCAAGTGGATTATGTGAACAGGTATCTTCGGTCTCAGAATTATAAAGCACGGTCAGGACGAAGCCTGAACCAGACGAAGGGCGAGCTGATTACCAAGCTCTACGAAGGTGCACAGCCGAAGCTGTGTGCGAGGAAGCTTCGTCACGATAGCGGAAAGGGGAACCGACTTAAAGATGAAAAGACTACGTGGGCCTCGACAGATTTCCATAAGTCATTAACAAATGTAATGGACATGGATGTAATTTTACGTGGGCTGCGTCCCGCGTCTATAAATAGATGAACAGTACTCCCGTACTGTTCACGCTGACTTGGCATTGGCATTTGCGTCACGCTTGTACTTTTTACCTTCTCTCAGGACCGAAGGTACATTTGTAATTTGTAATCATTTCTATTTCTCCGTGTTAATAAAATAGAAATGATTCTATGATTTACATTTCATGTTTTATATGAATCCTTCGTTATTACTTGTTGAATTTACGAAGGTATGTCTCTTGTGACCTTCGTCCGGAACTCATTATTCCCGAAGGGGAATAATGTTTGGTAGGACGAAGGGCCTTAACATTTAACACTTTTTATGTTGCCTTGTTCTTAATCCGAAGCATTTGAGAACAAGTCCCCAACAGCAAGCACGCGATGAGGACGCGAGGCAGGCGCGCGATGAGGACGCGGGGCGGGCGTCACGGCGGGGACATCGCGACGCGGGGGGAATGCGAGGCAGGGGCGGGGATTGGGGAAGGGGATCGCGCGGGGAAGGGCGGCGATGGCGTGATGGAGGCGGCGGAGGGTTTTTTCTGACTGCGAGGGCGACGCACGCGGGGCGTGATTGGCGGGCGGAAGGAAGACGCGCGCGAGGGCCCAAAATCGCGGGCGGGGGCACGGTGCGTGGTGGACGCCCTCCGTCCACCCTTAAGGATTAGTAGAGATTGAGCTCTTCCTGCATGGCCAACACCCAGTCCGGATCTAGCAAGGCCTCTTCTACCCTAAAAGGCTCAATAGAAGAGACAAAAGAGTAATGCTCACAGAAATTAGCTAATCTAGAGCGAGTAGTTACTCCCTTGCTAATATCACCCAAAATTTGGTCGACGGGATGATTCTTTTGAATCGTCGCTCGAACCTGAGTTGGAGGTGTCGGTTGTGCTTCTTCCTCCATTACATGATCATCTTGTGCTCCCCCTCGATCACATGCCTCCTCTTGATGAACCTGTTCATCATCTTGAGTTGGGGGATGCACCATTGTTGAGGAAGAAGGTTGATAATGCTCCTTTTGTTCCTGTGGCCTCACATCTCCAATCGCCATGGTGCGCATTGCGGCTGTTGGAACGTCTTCTTCATCTACATCATCAAGATCAACAACTTGCTCTCTTGGAGAGCCATTAGTCTCATCAAATACAATGTCGCTAGAGACTTCAACCAAACCCAATGATTTGTTGAAGACCCTATATGCCTTTGTATTTGAGTCATAACCTAACAAAAACCCTTCTACAGCTTTGGGAGCAAACTTAGAATTTCTACCTTTCTTCACTAGAATATAACACTTGCTGCCAAATACACGAAAGTAAGATACATTGGGTTTGTTACCGGTTAGAAGCTCATACGAAGTCTTCTTGAGGAGGCGATGAAGATACACCCGGTTTATGGCGTGGCAAGCCGTGTTCACGGCTTCCGACCAAAACCGCTCGGGCGTCTTGAATTCTCCAAGCATTGTCCTTGCCATGTCAATGAGCGTCCTGTTCTTCCTCTCTACCACACCGTTTTGCTGTGGTGTGTAGGGAGCGGAGAACTCGTGCTTGATCCCTTCCTCCTCAAGATACTCCTCCACTTGAAGGTTCTTGAACTCGGACCCGTTGTCGCTTCTTATCTTCTTCACCTTGAGCTCAAACTCATTTTGAGCTCTCCTTAGGAAGCGCTTGAGGGTCCCTTGGGTCTCAGATTTATCCTGCAAAAAGAATACCCAAGTGAAGCGGGAAAAATCATCAACTATAACAAGACCATACTTACTTCCTCCTATGCTTAGATAGGCGACGGGTCCGAAGAGGTCCATATAAAGCAACTCCAAAGGTCTTGATGTGGTCATCACATTTTTGGTATGATGAGAGCTTCCCACCTGTTTACCTGCTTGACAAGCTGCACAAGGTCTATCTTTTTCGAAAGTAACATTTGTTAGACCTATCATGTGTTCTCCCTTTAGAAGTTTGTGAAGGTTCTTCATCCCCACATGTGCTAAGCGGCGATGCCACAGCCAGCCCATGCTAGTCTTAGCAATTAAGCATGCATCTAGACCGGCCTCCTCTTTTGCAAAATCAACTAAATAGAGTTTGCCGTCTAATACACCCTTAAAAGCTAATGAACCATCACTCCTTCTAAAGATAGACACATCTACATTTGTGAATAAGCAGTTATATCCCATATTACAAAGCTGACTCACAGATAACAAGTTATATCCAAGCGACTCAACTAAAAACACATTGGAAATGGAGTGCTCAGATGAAATAGCTATTTTTCCTAACCCTTTCACCTTGCCTTGATTCCCGTCACCGAAAATGATTGAGTCTTGGGAATCTTTGTTCTTGATGTAGGAGGTGAACATCTTCTTCTCCCCCGTCATGTGGTTTGTGCATCCGCTGTCGATAATCCAACTTGATCCCCTGGATGCATAAACCTGCAAGGCAAATTTAAGCTTGGGTCTTAGGTACTCAACTCTTGTTGGGTCCTACAAGGTTAGTGACAATATCCTTAGGGACCCAAATGCAAGTTTTATCTCCCTTGCATTTTGCCCCTAATTTCCTAGCAATCACCTTTCTATCATTTCTACAAATTGCAAAGGAAGCATTGCAAGCATGATAAATTGTAGAAGGTTCAATGTTTACTTTCCTAGGAACATGAACAACATTTCTTCTAGGCATGACATTTTTCCTAGTCAAATTTCTATTATGCATAATAGAAGAACTTGAGGCAATCATTGCATTTGAATTGTAAGCATTACAACTCCTATCATAATGAACATTTCTAGAAAATTTCCTATCATGGTACATGAAAGCATGGTTCTTTTGACAACTATTAGTCATAGGGGCCTTCCCTTTCTCCTTGGCGGGAATGGGAGCCTTATGACTAGTTAAGTTCTTGGCTTCCCTCTTGAAGCCAAGCCCATCCTTAATTGAGGGGTGTCTACCAATAGTGTAGGCATCCCTTGCAAATTTTAGTTTGTCAAATTCATCCTTGCAAGTCTTAAGTTGGGCATTAAGACTAGCCACTTCACCATTTAGTTTTGCAATGGAAACTAGATGTTCACTACAAGCATCAACATTAAAATCTTTGCACCTATTGCAAATCACAACATGTTCTACACAAGAGTTAGATCTATTTGCTACTTCTAACTTGGCATTCAAGTCATCATTAATACTCTTTAAGTTAGAAATAGACTCATGGCATGTAGATAGTTCACATGAAAGCATTTCATTTCTTTTGACTTCTAGAGCAAGAGAATTTTGCGCATTAATTAATTTATCATGCTCTTCATACAAAAGATCCTCTTGCTTTTCTAACAATCTATTCTTATCATTTAAAGCATCAATCAATTTATTAATCTTATCAATCTTAGTTCTATCAAAGCCTTTGAATAAGCATGAATAGTCAATTTCATCATCACTAGATTCATCTTCACTTGAAGAAGCGTAAGTACTAGTGTTACGAGTGCTTACCTTCTTTTCCCTTTCCATGAGGCAAGTGTGATGCTCGTTGGGGAAGAGGGATGATTTGTTGAAGGCGGTGGCGGCGAGTCCTTCGTTGTCGGAGTCGGACAAGGAGCAATCCGAATCCCACTCCTTTCCAAGATGTGCCTCGCCCTTTGCCTTCTTGTAGTTCTTCTTCTTTTCCCACTTTCCACTCTTCTTTTCCTGGTCACTCTCATTATCGGGACAATTAGTGATAAAGTGACCAATCTTACCACATTTGAAGCAGGAGCGCTTCCCCTTTGTCTTGTTCTTGTTGGGGTGCTCCTTGCGACCCTTTAGCGCCGTCTTGAACCGCTTGATGATGAGGGCCATTTCTTCCTCATTAAGCCTGGCCGCCTCAACTTGCACCACCTTGCTAGGTAGCACCTCCTTGCTCCTTGTTGCTTTGAGAGCCATGGTTTGAGGCTCGTGGATTGGGCCATTCAATGCATCGTCGACGTATCTTGCCTCCTTGATCATCATCCGCCCGCTTACAAACTTCCCAAGTATTTCTTCGAGCGACATCTTGGTGTACCTGGGATTCTCACGAATATTGTTTACAAGATGTGGATCAAGGACAGTAAAAGACCTTAGCATTAGGCGGACGACGTCGTGGTCCGTCCATCGTGTGCTTCCATAGCTCCTTATTTTGTTGATAAGGGTCTTGAGCCGGTTGTACGTTTGGGTTGGCTCCTCTCCCCTGATCATTGCGAATCTCCCAAGTTCGCCCTCCACCAACTCCATCTTGGTGAGCATGGTGACGTCATTTCCCTCATGTGATATCTTGAGGGTGTCCCAGATCTGCTTGGCATTGTCCAAGCCGCTCACCTTATTGTATTCTTCCCTGCACAAGATGCTAAAAGGACAGTAGTAGCTTGTGCATTTTTATGGATTTGTTCATTGATGAACATGGGACTATCTGTACTATCAAAGTGCATTCCATTTTCTACTATCTCCCATATACTTGGATGGAGAGAGAACAAGTGGCTATGCATTTTGTGACTCCAAAATCCGTAGTCCTCTCTATCGAAGTGAGGGGGTTTACCGAGGGGAATGGAAAGCAAATGAGTATTGGAACTTTGCGGAATACAAGAATAATCAAAGGAAAAATTTGAATTAACCGTCTTCTTTTTCTCATAGTCGTTGTCGTCGTCCTTTTAGGAAGAAGAGGACTCGTCGCTGTCGTCGTAGTAGACAATTTCCTTGATGCGCCTCGTTTTCTTCTTCTTCCCGTCTTTTCTTTTGTGACTCGCGCCCGAGTCAGTAGGCTTGTCATCCTTTGGATCATTGACGAAGGACTCCTTCTCCTTATCATTGACCACCATCCCCTTGCCCTTAGGATCCATCTCTTCGGGCGATTAGTCCCTCACGTGAAGAGGACGGCTCTGATACCAATTGAGAGCACCTAGAGGGGGTGAATAGGTGATCCTGTAAAAACTTGAAACTTAATCCACAAAACTTGATTAATAGTTAGCACAATAAAGCCAAGTGGCTAGAAAAGAGTTCTTGCACAACACGATAACCACAAGAAGATCAACACAGAGATGGCACAGTGGTTTATCCCGTGGTTCGGCCAAGTCCAACACTTGCCTACTCCACGTTGTGGCGTCCCAACGGACGAGGGTTGCACTCAACCCCTTTCAAGAGGTCCAAAGACCCACTTGAATACCACGGTGTTTTGCTTTCACTTTACTATATCCCGCTTGCGAGGAATCTCCACAACTTGGAGCCTCTCGCCCTTACACTTTGATTATCACAAAGAAGCACAGAAGTAAGGATGGGATGAGCAACGCACACAAGACACAAAATCAGAGCAACAACACGCACACAAGTCACAACACGAGCTCTCAACATAACTCAAAGAGTTCTCTACTCAAATGGAGCTCTAGTTGCTATCACAAAGAATCGAATGCGCGGAATTAGAGTCTTGGTGCTTAGGAATGCTTAGAGAATGCTTGGTGTCCTCCTTCATGCGCCTAGGGGTCCCTTTTATAGCCCCAAGGCAGCTAGGAGCCGTTGAGAGCACTATCCGGTGCGGATTTCTTTCCTTCTGTGGCGCAGCCGACCGTTGAAGATCCAGAGCCGTTGGCGCACCGGACACTGTCTGGTGCACACCGGACAGTCCGGTGCCCCCTTCTGACCGTTGGCTCGGCCACGCGTCGCGCGCGGATTACGCGGCCGACCGTTGGCCCGGCTGACCGTTGGCTCACCGGACAGTCCGGTGCACCACCGGACAGTCCGGTGATTTATAGCCGTACGCCGTTAATCGCTTCCCAAGAGTGACGACTTCGCCTGTGAATGGCTCACCGGACAGTCCGGTGCACCACCGGACAGTCCGGTGATTTATAGCCATACGCCGTTGATCGCTTCCCGAGAGCAGCCAGTTGACAGTCGCCAGCCTGGCGCACCAGACACTGTCCGGTGCACCACCGGATAGTCCGGTGCACCCATACTGTGCAGAGTCTTGGCTGCTTAGCCAAGTCTTTTCCAAATTGGTCTTTTCCTGTTTCTAGCACTCAGACACAATACATTAGTCTCCAAAACAATGTACTAAGTCTTAGAAACATACCTTTACTCTTGATTTGTACTTTGTCCATCAATTGGCATAGATTAACACTTAAGCACTTGTGTTGGCACTCAATCACCAAAATACTTAGAAATGGCCTAAGGGCACATTTCTCTTTCACTCACCCGCCCGCTAGAGCGCGCCCGTGCGTCAGTGTCGCAACTCACCCCAAGCCCCACTTGTTAGGGGTCCGCGTCGAGCCCTCGCCTGAGCTGTCGGCCTCGTTTGCGCCTCGCCCGAGCCTGACTGATCAACCCATCATGCCCCCAGTCGATGACGCCCCTGGCCTGCCTGTCAGCCCGCACGCGCGCTCTCGCGCTCGGGACTGATCTCGGTCGTCGAGCTGTGATCGGATGGCTAAAGATGCCCTGTACCCCTTTGGTTTGCAGTTTTATAAAAAGAACCCTCAGCTTCCGAGAAATAGAACCCGTCGTCCCTGGAATTTGCAACCGAGCCTCTAGGATCTTGCAGAAAGAACCCCGAGCTTATATTTAATCGCAAAAATAGATCTAATTTTGTATTTTGAATTCCAAAACTTGTTTATTTCATATCTTTTGCATATGAACTCCAAATTGGGTGGTTCAACTTGCAGAACGTTCATAAAATTATTCTCTATCTGTTAAAATTACTATCTTTCACTATCTACATGTCTTAATTTTATGCCTAGGCTATAGGTGCATTTAAAGTAATGGTTTATTATTTAAAAGGAAATGAAAAGGAAAACCCTAATGATAACTAGGTGATTAACTTTGTGAAGTTAATGTCATGTAATGTATGAACCCATCTCTGGCATAATTTTAATAATCCATTGAGATGACTGTAGTAAGTTATGTAATCCACTGAGATAAGCAGTACCTAGAGAACCACAAACCCCTAAGTATATTTATTTATCCTAGAATATAGATTTCACTCTAGTGTTTGTACTTTTCTATTGGACTTGTGTTCACTTGATTGCACATGTTTGTTGTACTGTTCCTTTATCATTTTCCAAATGTGTTAAATGCATGATTGCTTTGCGTAGACAACGAGCAGTCTTTGGTTCCTGAGTGTGTTGTCGAAGACTTCCCTGAGCAGCAACCTGGTGAAGGCAAGTGTCCTCTGACCCATTATGTCCTACGTACTTTATAATTCAATGTTCCACATTACTTAATTGAAACCTAAGGATTGACTAGTTTGTATTTACCTTGTACTTGATTACCTTTTGGTTATTATGGTTAGCTTCATGCTATTGCTCTACATTAATCAACAAACATGATGAGAATATTTATGATACGATGATGTTATCTGGATTATGATGATGAATTTGTAATACTTTAGGGGACTCAGGCTGTTTCCTGAGTACCACTCTATAAGGACCTGTTCGTTGAGAGACCAACCGGGATAACAGTGCAACCATGAGGGTGGAATGGGATGCCCTTAGCTGATTAATTAGAGAAACTTGAGGTGTAGTTGGATTTGTCGTAGGGCCGTCAATGGGGTCCGGGCACAGTAGTTGCTCTACCGAGGCTGGTTGTTGAGGTTCTTTCGATTTGGTTTTGTTAGTCACCCTTCCTGTGGGGAGAAGTATCATGTTTATCAAATTGGAGAAACCTAACGGGCAGCTATGACCTCTGGGGAATCTTTGTAAAGGCTACGTAGTGAATCCCTAGCCATGCACCTCGGTAGTGAAGATTGGGTCTGGACAACCCAGGCTGGAAAGGGATCACGATTCGTGGGTAAAGTGTGCAACCTCTGCATAGTGTTATAAACTGGTATATCAGTCGTGCTCACGGTTAAGAGCAGCCTTGGGATCCTCTTTGATTAGAATAACTTTGAATACTTTATGATGATGATTAATGGTGATGATTATAACTGTGGTCTCTAGTATTTCCTCTTGGAGGGAGTACATCTGGGTAAGAACTTGGGTTTATTACTAAAACATGGCTTTTCTACTAGTAATAAATATCTGACCAACTAAAAGCAACTGTTTTAACCTTAACCCCACATACAGTTAGTCCACTTTAGCCAAACGGAACATTTGCTGAGTACATTGATGTGTACTCACCCTTGCTTTAAAAAACCGCCAAACCCAGGTTGTCCCATTGCTATTAGGAGGAGATGAAGGCAACATGGAAGACTTTGAGTAGTTTCAGGACTACGATGAGAACTAGTTGTGTTAGTGGCAAACCCCCAGTTAGCTACCTGTGAAGGCCTTATTGAAAGTCGCCTAGAGGGGGGTGAATAGGCGTAATCTGAAATTTACAACTTTAAACACACACTACAAGCCGGGGTTAGCGTTAGAACTAAAATCAAGTCTGGGAGAGAGGGGAAAACAAATCAAATGGAAATCAAGCGAATGAACATGGTGATTTGTTTTACCGAGGTTCGGTTCCAAAGAACCTAGTCCCCGTTGAGGAGGTCACAAAGACTGGGTCTATTCCAACCCTTTTCCTCTCTCAAACGGTCACCTAGACCGAGTGAGCTTTCTCCTTAATCAAATGGGTCACTTAGACCACCCAAGGACCACCACACACTTAGGTGTCTCTTGCTTTGATTACAAGTCACTTCGGAACAAGAATGAGGAAGGAAGAAAGCGATCCAAGCAACAAGAGCACAAATGAACACGAACACACTCTCTCTCAAGTCACTAGGTGGTTGGAATGAATTTGGAACTTGGAGAGGCTTTGATCTTTTGAATTGTGTCTATGAGTGAATGCACTAGCTCTTGTATTGAATGAGAACTTCAGAAAACTTGGATGCTTGGAGTTGTGGTGGTTGGGGGTACTTATATCCCTCAACCACCAAGAAGCCGTTGGGGAAGGCTGCTGGCGATGGGCGCACCGGACAGTTCGGTGCGCCACCGGACAGGTCCTGTTCACTGTCCGGTGCGCCGCCATGTCACCCAACCGTTAGGGTTCGGGAGCAGTCGACTGTTGGCGTCGTTGTCTTTTTGTGGCATTGGACAGTCCGGTGCCACACCAGACACTATCCGGTGCGCCTCTGACTCTACGCCCTGACTCTGCCACGCACTGTTCTCCACTGTTGCGCTGTCAGCGCGCTTTTGGAGTCGATCATTGCATGAGTTAGCCGTTGCTCCGCTGGTGCACCGAACAGTCCGGTGGCACACCGGACAGTCCGGTGAATTATAGTGGAGCGCGCCTGCGGAAACCCGAGAGTGGCTGCTTGGACTCTGTACGGTCCAGGTGCACCAGACAGTCCGGCGCGCCAGACCACAGCACACTTGGTTTCTTTTGCTCCTTTGAATTTGATCCCTAACTTGAATATTTATTGGTTTGTGTTGAACCTTTATGCACATATAAAACATGTATTCTAGAGCAAACCATTTCTTATATTTTGGTGCTTGATGACCTTCACAACCATTCGGACTGACCAGTTTGCCTAGTCTCTAATTCACAGGTTCATAAGATCAATAGTTAGAATCAGCTTAATTCCAACCAAATAGGGGTAATACATGAAATAGGTGAACTACCAATAGTTTTACTCTTTGGATAAATTATAAATACCCCGAGGAACCTTTTCAACACTTCTAGAAAGGTTGGAAAGCTCGAAATCGACATATCACTATTGTGGAGCTAGTATTGGGCAAAAGAAGATATATGAGTGAAAGAATCAAAATGCAAAGAGGATTGGACTAAGGAAATAAGGATGCAACACCTCAATAGGAGACATAAAAAGAAGCAGAAAAGCCCAAGACTCAAGATCAAAAGAAGCCCAAAAGAGTCAGCGAAGAAATCCAATAATGGGGTAAGGCAGGCTTGCACCAGCCTACGGCGCACCGGACTGTCCGATGTGCATCGGACAGTGTTCGGTGCCCAGGCTGGCGCGCCTAACAAATTGGCCGCTCTCAGGAAAACGAAGGGCTCCACGGCAAAAATTCACCTAACTGTCCGGTGCATCGGACTGTCCGGTGAGCCCAGGGCCAACGGTCGACTGCTACGCCGTTAGAAAGGACAGAAGGTCAGAAGTGGCTAGAGAAAGTCAGTCGCACTGGACTGTCCTGTGTGCCACTGGACTATCTGGTGTGCCACATTGGCAGACGAATCCAACGGTCGACTCCAACGGGTGACTGACGTGAGACGCACCGGACAATAAACAGTGCAGTGTCCGATGCGTACCGGACTGTCCGGTGTGCCCGTCGACAGAAAGCTCCTGCTTTCTGTCCAATGGCCATATGGGGGGTTGGAGCCTATAAATACCAACCAACCGGCCATTTCAAGGGGTGGGAGCCCAAGCAACATATTAAGGCATATAGTAGACATATCCAAACCCTCCCAACCACCTTCATTCATTGATCTATCTCATACACAAGAGTTAAGCCACATCAAATCCTCACAAGTGCCACAAAAGAGAGATCAAGCAAAAGAGAGCTACTCGTGTGTGTTTACGATAGTGCCTTGTGAGAATCATTGAGAGAAAGTGTGTGCTACATCTTGTGATCATTTGAGCGTGGAGTTCTGACTCCCATTCATCTTCCTCCAAACTTTTTGGAGACTTATAAAGCTAGCAAGAGACACCTAAGTGTGTGGTGGTCCTTGCGGGGTCTTAGTGATCCTTGAGATTAAGAAGAAGCACTCACCGGTCTTGGTAATCGGTGGAAAGAGGGAAAGGGTTGAAAAAGACTCGTCCTTAGTGGACTCCTCAACGGGGATTAGGTTCTTAGTGAATCGAACCTCGGTAAAAACAAATCACCAGTGTCACTTGTGTTTATTGCTTGTGAGTTGTTTTTCTTCTCCCTCTTTAAGTTCTCTTACACTATTCTTTGTTGATATTACCTTGTGTTGCCTCAAGTTAAAATATCATATATAGAAGCAACGCCTTGCAAGAAAGAACTTGTGTTATTTCTCATCTCATCTAAGCCCTCTTGCATTATTCTCCATAAACATTTTAGTTGTGTTGCTTTTTCCGCATTCTTTGGAAGCAATACTCTTTGCAAGCAAAGGACTTAGTTTTATACTCCGATAATTGCGTATCTTGTTCTAACCACTAATCAAGGGATCAAGTCTGGGTTTAAAGTTACAATTTTTAGGTTTCGCCTATTCACCCCCTCTTGGTGACTTTCAGTATGAGGGCGATCTGTTGCCCTGGTCTAGCGTAGCGCTCCTGACATAGTCTATAGGGTCGTGCATAGCCATACTCACATATCGTCTCGCTCATTCGTCATATGGGTCCCTGTAGCGAGTCCTCCATTGACATCTTTATGGTAGTGTGTGGCGGGTCTCGTGGGTCAGTCCCCCATAGTGTGGTCGTGCGTAGCACAGCCTTGCCCATCGTCTTAGACCTGTGTCACTTACCGTTGTGCGTAGGCATACACTAGTATGGTGTATCTATCGTGTCCTTTCCGGTATGTGGGTCACTGTAGAGACTCCAACGCTGAAGTCCCTACGACCGGGGTTGACTGGACCCATTTGTCAGTGGGGGTTGTCTAGGATAGTACGTGATGACGTACCGTTTGACATTTGATGGGGACCCTTCGACACTGTACCCAAGCCTCGGACGTGGTTTGGTGATGCCGCGTCTTGTCACGCTGATGCGGGTCATAGCATTGGTCGACCCTTCTCTTATGTCGGTTAGATCGAGACAGGACCTAGTTGCTCGCCCTGTCTCGCGGGGTCGCTCGTCATAAAGTTGGTTGTCCACTCCGCCTCGCAGGGTTGTTCGGCAAGGACTTGGTCGCTCATTTCTCCTTTCAAGGTTGCTCAACAAGGACTTAATCGTCCGCTTCGCCTTGCGAGGTTGCTCGGTAGGGACTTAATCGTCCGCTTCACCTCACGAGGTTGCTCGGCAGGGACTTGGTCGTCCGCTTCGCCTCACGAGGTTGCTCGGTGGGCCATTTTTAAGGAGTTTTCTAGGCTTTCTATGGGCACCCTGTTCCTAGGTGCCCGACAAGGAGTAATAGATTATACAGGAAAAAAGAATAGCACACAACTAATAGTTGCTTTACACTAGTGCTAATGGGGATCAATACTGGTCCTTCGCATGGCATAACAATGAGTCGGTATCGCCCGCTGCGACACCAGCGTCGGACAGTACGGGCGCACAGTTGACAGAGCCACCGACCGACTGACAGGGTCGGTACTGACCACGTTGGGGTTGGGTACAGTCGGTATCGCTCGCTATGTTGTTGTTGCGATCGATACGATCCGTCGGTTGCTATGTTGCATAATCTGATTGGTTCATTTCACTTTTAAATTAGAAATCAAAAATATGAAAGCTAGTCTATAAATAGAGAAGAAGTTTTAGAGCTCATTCACCCAATCCTCACTTCAAATTCCTCTGCCTTGTCAATCTCCTCTCTCGCTCGTTTCGTTCAATCAAACATTGATGTGATGTTTTTGTTAAGCTCTGATATCAACATGACTAAAGAAGAATTGTTTGAGTTGATGTAGCAAAATATAATACAACAGGTGATAGAGCTTGCCTCTGAGTCTTTCACGTCGAGCAGGCAACCGAGGCGACATCAGAGGTACATCGACCACGACCGTGAAGCTGTCCACGACCGGTTGATGCAAGACTACTTCAGTGACCCATGCATCCACTCGTCGCTCTACTTTTGTCGAATGAAGAGCCTCTTCCTTCACATCTTGAAGAGGCTAGGTTAGTACCCCCTCCACTTTACTCTTTGAATCGATGTAGTCAACCCAACGATTTCTCTTCCCACCAGAAGTGCACAACTGCCCTACGTATGCTTGTGTATAGTAGCGTTGACTCTATTGATAAGTATATCAAAATATCGGAAAAGTTCTGCCTTAGAGTATCTTAGTTTTTTTGTAGAGGTGTTATTGCATGTTCCGGGAGTACATGCGACGTCCCACTGTTGATTATTTTAGACGTCTATTAGCTAAGACAGTGGAAAGAAGATTTCTCGGTATTGATAGAGAGTATAAATTGTGTTGTCTCATTAGATGGAGAGGACTGTTCATAAGAGACATTGGATCCCCGACCATTGTGCTTGTGGATCTGGTATGCTTTTTGGGGTGGCAGGTTCAAACAATGACGTGAACGTGCTCAACCAGTCATTATTGTTCACTAACGTGCTTAAGGGTGAAGCACCAAACATGAAATTCATGATGGATGGTCATAAGTATAACTAGGGTTAACTAGGATCCACCTATGTCTGGCCTACAACCAAACACATCCTTATGGGTTGTTCGTTTCGAATTGAAGTCAATTATTCGGACTGCTGCAGTTACAATCCATAGAGACAGAACACTGTAGAAGCGGTAGAAATCGATACGGATTAAAGCCAAGGGAATAGATTTTCCGTCTATGCACTAAGACAGTCGAGCTATGTCCTTTGGTATCCAACCTTTGCTCTAAAACAACCATGCTAGTCTTATATCAATGAGTGGTCGCTTTTTCTAATGTGGGTTAACTTTGGTAGTTCCTTACGTTTTAGTTTGGTAGCTTGATATAGTGATGGTTTTTATGGGCCTCTCAGGCTAGAGTAGAGATAGCAATGGACACAAACTCGCTGGATTTTGCCAACACAAACTTATATCCATGAACATAAAATATACCCGTTTTAAAAATACATGATCCATCTCGAGTTTAATTTTGTGCCTAAACTCATACTTATTAGGATCATGGGTACCTAAGAGCATCACCAGTAGTTTTGTAAAAAGGTTTCTAAATTTGAGTTTTAAGGAGTCATTAGATAAAATACATCTCCAGTGGTACTGTAAAGGATGTTGCCAAATTTATAAAATTGCTACATTTTCTTTTTTGGTTGCCACATTTGACAAGCACACAGAAACTCCCGAAATGATGTTTCAGCGCCAAATGCAAGTGAAACTGATCTGCTCACCTTCTTTTCGCGCGTTCTCCACCCACCCCACCCCCCACAAACACATACGCGTTCCCAGCCAGCGCTGGCCGCCAAACCCAGCTGTGCCGCACTGCCGCTCTCCCTTCAGTCCGCTGGCCATGCCGCCCTCACGTCTGGTCGGTCGATCGATTTGCCGTATCTGAAAGCCCTCCCTCGCCATCGCGTCTGAAAGCCCACAATAAGTAATCGATTTGTTTATTAGTAAAAAATAGAAACACATGTAGACTAGTACTAGACAAGGAACCAACCGCCAACAAGTACCTGGTAACAAAGGACCAGATGCGGACTAGTACCTGATGAAGGAGGAAATGAGAAGGATGGAAACCGTCGGTAAACACTAAAACCATTACTGTTTTCAAATTTTTTATCGGAAACAAAATCGAAAACGGTAACTCCGAAAACGGAAACGATATCGGTATTTCGGAAACATCGGAAACGAAAGTTCGGTGCGGAAAATACACTGGTAACGGTCGAAATCTAAATACGAACGGTAAACTTATCAAACTTCACAATACAACAAAGTTGACAAAAGATCACAAAGACCACAAGTTCACAATTCATGATATAACAAGTTCACAATATAATAAGTTCACAAGGATCACAAATTTATAATATAAAAAGTTTACAAAGATCACAAGTTCACAATATAATAAGTTCACAGTATAACAAGTTCATAAAGGTCACAAGTTCACGAACTCAAAGTTCACAATATCCACTCAATTTAGCTGACATGACATGTTTACTCATGAAATATTTTTTCCTCACATAAAAAGTTTTTTCACAGCCTCACAAGAAAACCCTAAAATCTAGTGTGTGGAAAAGACAGACTGTCGGCTCTCTATCATTATTATATTACTAATACATAACATGTGCATAAAAAAAGGTGGATTCGTTCGAGAGACCAAATCATTATCTCAACTGTCTTCCAACATCATCTATCCAAAAAAATCTTAAAGCGTCCAAAAAATACAAAAATAAGTAATCGTTATCCAGAGATGTACAGACGATGTGAAAAAATCACATGCTGGAAAATTTCGAAAAAAATTCCGAGACATAATTCCGGAAAATTCTGAGACACAAATCCGGTAATTTCCGACAAATTCCGGTAACCGAAAGAAACGGTCGGTAAAACACCACGCCGATTCTGAAACCGATTCCGATAGAAAATTCCGAAAACCGATTCCGTTTTCGAAAAATACCGTTACCGGTGAATCTCATTGAAAAATTTAGAAATCGGCTTCCGAAATTCCGAAAAATTCCGAAACTGTTTTCATCCCTATAAATGAGTGAATGAAAGGAGCCAACTAGTACCTCACGGTCATGACTTCGTTTTCCCTAGAACGGTTCTTTGGAACAGTTCCAGCTGGCAGTGGCGGAGCTCCATAAGAATAACACTCCGAGCTACTTTACAAATATAACGATGTACTACTTATCTTTTAATTTTTCGCACTTTAGGTGTAGTAACATTTAAAACAATCCAATGGAACTTTTAATTTTTCGCACTTTAGGGGTAGTAACATTTAAAACAATCCAATGAAACTGTGGCAGATAGAAAAAATGAATCAGACGTTCGGGAACAATTACTCACAATATAGGAGAAGCACTCAGCACACAACGCTTGCCGCTCAGGTAGTCGCTGCCCATTGGCCAGGGAGCGCTCCACCCTCGCCTATAAATAAGAAAAGAAAATAAATCAGGTTGAGAAAGTTGTATAGTTTGGAAGAAGATGTAATGACAGGGGTAGATTTAGACGGTGGCGTGGCGCCAGTGCAAGCCACGTGCGTCATTGCTACAGGGATGATAGAGGCGAACTGGTGGAGGTGGAGGCCGGACTGGCGGCGGCGGATGCCTGAGTCAGAGCCCGCCCGGCCGCCTCGGAGGTTGCTGCCTTGTGCCCTTGCCGAATTCATAGAGCCTAAAGACGTGGAGAGCGATACAGGACTGAATGGAGGCGGTCGCGCCGCTGGCAACATAGAAAACGCAGCCGCGCATGTTTGCGAAATAATTGAAAGAATCTATGTTCTCGTGTATTGAGCGACTGGGGGAGGCCACCAGCGCCAGGCTTAATCGGTGCAAGCAGGAGGTCTTTTGGGCCACATTTTAGGCTGAAATGTATTTTAGACTATATTTTTTGGTTGAAAAAAGACATATATATATAAGAGGATTTTTGGGCTGCGCCCAAGGCCACGGCCTACGTGGCTCGGGGCCCATATCCGCCCCTACCAGCTGGAGTAATAGGCTTTTTTTAATTAATATTGATCAACTAGAATAGTTCCAGCCCCAATCAACGATGCCTAACTTAGCTCACTCCTTCCCACCACTTTCAACGATAGTTTCGCGTCATCTTTTTACAAATAATTTCTCATATTTATTTCAAATTAACCTGCTCCCCGTCCCACGGCCCGGCGCGGGCCCGCTAATAGCCCGATGGCCTACTAACCGTGTTGGATCGACCCGTTAGCCAATCGGGCTATTTAGTTAAATCAGCGTAAAATGTTAAAAAGCGGTGCAGGAGATGAGATTTGTCAAACCATTGGAACATCATGCTTAGTTGTTTTTAATATTAAATATAAATTATACATATGTATATACGATTTTTTTGTAAAATAAAAAAATCGTGTCGGGCCGGATCAGTACTACGGGCCGAGGCTACGGCCCAAGCATGGCAGCACTATTAAATGGGTCGTGCCTCGGGCTGACCCGCCAGACACAACTCATTTGGCCATTTATACCTTCGCACGATAATGATAGTCATCGTCTCAGTTGTCGCCACCTCGTTCGCCATCTCGCTTCTTTTATCTCACCCTCATGCCTCCGCCTCTACGCCACCCTATTCTCGGTAGAGGACGTGGGAGCAGGCGTCTCCTCCCCGTATTCGTCCGACACTAGCCCCGATACCGACCCGCACAATGGCTATTGCACGTCCATAAGGACATTTCATACCAGCGCACACCATCGTTTTCGTCGTCGTCGGATGTCTCGTTCGTCTTCCCGGCCTTCACCTTGTTCATCCTCCTCAACCTGCTGCCCCTGCCTATGGTCACAGCCTCCTCCAAGACATATTATACCAAGACATCAAGACATATTGAATAGACTAAACAAAACATATTGGATGGAGTAAATAACAACATCAGTTAGCCAAATCAAAAAAATATATATTACGCGGAGAGCGGAGACCATCAATAAAAAATCTTGCGAGCTTTTTGATGAATAGTTTACGTGCATATTATTGTAAGCCGTCGTAACACAAAGGCAACCGACTTGTGACAATAATACAACGGCAATCACATACATCCAGAGCATTCACGTCTGTCACGCGCCCAAAAGGCTTAGGCTATCCGCAACGGTTACCTCTAAATTTTTCCCCCTATATCACTTTTTCCCCTTATTTGTCCCCCTATTTTTTCATCTCCCGCAGCGGTTCCCCCTAAATACTCCCTCTATACCCCACTACCACTATAAAATATCATTTTCTATACCAACTATCAATTTTTTATCTACTAACAATTACTCGTGGACCCACAGCACAGTGTTTAGGGTGATGAACAGTGACACGCTAGATCTGGGGGGAGAGAGAAGGGGACCGACACGTAGGGGGCGCTGTAGGGGGCACCGCTGCGGCCATAGGGTGCCCCCTACAGCCGACGTGGAAGGGGAGGGGGCGCGGTAGCGTTCACCGTTGCGCTCAGTCTTAGATTCTAACTACTTCCTTCGTTCTATAAATAAAAAATGATGTTTGACTTTTTTGACATCAAGTTTAACTGAATTGTCTTATTCAAAATATTAATGAAAATATAGAAAAATTTAGTTCATAGTTAAAGTAATTATATAATAAAGTAAACCATAATAAAAATAAATAATAATTATAATTTTTTAAATAAAAATAATCCAGTCAAACTACATAAAAATTCAAACGACATTATTTGTGGGATGAAGGGAGTAGTTAAAATATGAACTATAGTAGCTCACTATTATATGGTTAGGGAAATTTAATTTATTATTTATTTATGCTATTTTTACTATACAATATACATAGACGAGTATACGATAATTGAGAATATATATCATATACAACTATTTGCTTACTGTAACTGACATCGTGTGCTTATTGTTACCGACACAATTGACCCGTTAGAGCATCTCCATTAATTCTCTAAATTTAAATTTAGGGAGTTACTAAGTATATATTAGAAATAAAAACAACTTTAGTCTCCATAAGTTTCTAGTTAGTAGGCTATTAAATATTTTTAAAATATACTCAACTTTTATAGTTATTAATTGTAGTTCTAAATTTGGTTTCATTTGTATGATAAAGTTCAATAATCATTATTCTTCTCTTGCTTACTATTTTTATTTGAATCACGGTCGGTCATTTTTCTCTAAATTTTTTAGATAGGTCATCTTTAGACTTGTTAAACGCGGATGATGAATTCATCATGTCTGCAACTCAAATTATTTAAAGTATATTACTTGAACACGAGCGTGACATCTATGGTAGATAAGTGATTTTACGACGTAATTGACACACAAAATAGGCTATTGGGAGTGCCAAATAGCTCTCCAAATTTGGAGAATAAATAGAAATACTTAGGAAGTTACTATATCTGGAGGATCTTGTTTAATAAATTGTTGGAGCATATTTTTGGTTAATAACACCCTAAATTAATTTTAGGGACATTTTTTTTTTGGGAACTAGCAGATATGCTGTTAGAGCATCTCCAATAGTTTTATAAAATAACTCCCTAAAAGCAGATGTATAGAGTCGCTAAATGATAAAGTTATGTATTCTCCATTAGCTCTCTATTTTTATTTATCAAATATTTTAAATTATGTCAGCCCAGATTATTTAAAGGGATTTTTAATGTGTCTGTTTTGACTTGATCCAATACATTTCTAGGGCAGCCAGTAGATCAAAACACGGTCGTAGGGCATAGGAGCCGTCATCCACAACTGCGCACCCTAGCCATCGTTCTCACGCCGGCGTCCTTTGTCATTGTTCAGGTACGCGCATGTGCTCTTGGATTTTAGGGTGAGAACTCAGTCTTATATACGCCTCTAGATCGACCAATTTTTATATACGACTCTAAATAAATCAATCTAGTTGAAGTATTGTAGACTGATGTAAGCTACTCTTCGATCATATTTTTTAAAAAAAACATAGGTTTACATATTTGGATATACACATCCAGACGTACCCATAAATCCGTTAGGTATGTGTTGACGCCTTTTTAGGGCGCCAATCACTCAACACGAACCAGCGGCGGTGCTCTCCGCGCAGGGGCGGACGGTCCGCGGCCTGCCGCGAGGCTAGGTTTTCCTGCCGGACGGTTCGCGCCCTAGGGCCGGACGGTCCGCGCGTGCGCAGGGGCAACGGAAGATCGCCGGCAGCGCCTGGATCTCGCTCCCGATAGGGACCCCGTCGGGAGGAGAGATCCTAGGAGTTGTCTAGGCTCGGGCAGGCCGACCTAGACTACTCTAATCGACGTAGAGTCGAAGAGAAGCGGAGAATTTGGGGATCGAGAGGCTAAACTGGAACTAGACTAGAACTACTCTGTTGGTGACTTATTCTCAAATGCTATGAGTCAAGAACAAGGCAACACAAAGTATTAAATGTTAAAGTCCTTCCTTCGAAACATTATTTCCCTTAGAATATAACGATCTTCGGACGAAGGTTTTGAAGGACGTACCTTCATCATCACGATTATAAGATAATGAAAGATGAAATATATGAAACATGAAAGATAACACGAACAAACACATAATATCATTCATATGTTCCATTATACAAACATGAATATTTAAATACAATATTTAATTATATTTATACCTTCGGCTTGACAGAAGGCAAAAATCCAAGTGTTGCGCGCGAGCGATTAGAAGATAGCGTGAACAGTACGGGGGTACTGTTCATCTATTTATAGGCACAAGACACAGCCTGTGAGAAATTACATTTAGACCCATTACAAAGGTTTACAATCATAATACAAGTTGTCGTGGGCCGGTTGGTCATTTCATCTTTAAGTCGGTGCATTTGTAAATATGCTCCGAAGCCTTTTGATTGATAGCTTCGGCTTTTGTCAATCTTCCGAAGGTGTTTCTTCTTATGAGACCTTCGGCGACGAAGCAGACCCCCAACAGTAGCCCCTTCACGGTGCCAGATCGTTTTTCGTGACGAGCTCGACCCGTGCGAAATTCTCTCAGGCTTCGGAATGCCGAAGGTCCGAAAAACACCTTCCCTGAGCTCGTTGCTGAGAAACGATTAAAATATTCCGAGCGAAGGATGGTCCCACCTTGCGATTCAGCTTCTTCGGCACTATGGTCCACCGTTCAGCGAGTGCGGGTGACTATTCAACAGGTGTGAGCGGCTTGACGATTCACCTTCCCACTTGCAGCACTATATAAACAGACGGGTAGGTGTGAAGTTACCACAGCATTTACTGTTATTGCATCGTTGTGCTGCCAAAAAATTTGACCATAGCCGAAGCTTGCTCACTGCATTCTGAACTGAAGGATCATTTTGCTCTAGCTTCGTGACAAGAAGGAGCTTCGGCAAAGATAAAAAAATTTCAACTTCGTCAAAACGCAAGAAATTCAACATCAAATGGCCAGGGTGCGCTCAACGGCTAGGGTTACTCGCGACGGAGAGGAAGCCGAAGCTGCTGAAACTGCTCCGATCTCCGAAGTTATGAGGCGGTCGGGATTGGTTGTGACTGAAGGCGCTTCTGACGAAGAAGCACCCGCTGCTGAAGTCGAGCAGGCAGATATTGAAGAGGGTGATGCTAATGAAGGAGAGATTGATTATAACATCATTATGCCATCGAAGCCCAGCCATTTGGATTTTGGGAAATCGACTGTGTCTGAAGCTGATATGACTATGATGACGAAACTAGGCTACTTCAGAGAAGCCGAGAAGGGACTGGTTCGCTTTGGCGGAGAAGAGACTATCCTGAAACCAGAAAATGATGAAGTTGTAGTTTTTAAGAGCTTCTTCAAAGTAGGGTTGAGATTTCCTCTACACGGAATGATTGCAAAAGTCTTGGAAAAATTCGGGATTTACCTTCATCAGCTGATCCCTAACGCCATTGTTAGGCTCAGCGTGTACATCTGGGCTCTCCGAAGTCAAGGGGTAGAGCCGCTCACCGAAGCATTCTGCCGAGTACAAGAACTTCACTATCAGACGAAGGCTAGAGAAGACGGATTGCATGAGAATTTCGGCTGCTATAATTTTGCTTATCGGAAGGATATGAAGACACCAGTGGTCAGCTATCATACTAAATGGCTGACCGGTTGGAAATCTGAATGGTTTTATGTTAAAATTGATGATAAAAAGGAGAAGCTAGTTCAGAGCCCGCTGAAGCTAATCTTCGGGCCTCAGTGCAACATGACACCAGGGGATCCATGCCAAGATGTTGTGTATGAGTTTAGAATTGTGTCTGAACATATTGGAACTAGGGATCTAGTCCAGGAATACTTAGCCAACAGAGTATTCCCAACGCTGAGGAAGTGGGGTATGCCGAAGCTTGAAGAAGAGAAGAAAGAGAGTGAACTCGTTCGGCTGCCTTATCACTTTAAGTTCAAGAAACACATCAAAGAACCCTGCCAAGAATGGTTGAATACAATTGAAGTTATGTGCAACGAGATTTTGGGCAATTACACGAGAAAAGAAGATCAGTTGATGACTGCAGCCTTCGGCACCCGACCGAAGCGAAGATTAAATCGGGTAATGGATGCCCTGAATTTTGAATATCCAGACTATGAGCGATTGAGCAAGGGCGCCTGTAACACCCGGCTTTAAAGGACAAAGCCGGGTGCATCTCATACATGCGCCAAGAAGACAACATATATAATAACAGAGTGTATAGAGATAAATGTCATAAAACATCAGAGTACTTATTACATAGCGGAAGTCTTATTACAAAATAAAGATAAATATAAAACGAACTAAGGATCGTCGGCGCCAATGTCAACTGAGAAACGCCACCTAGATCAAGTCGAATGCCTCAGTGTTAGGCGGCTCCTCTTCGACCACCTGTTCTTCTCCTGTGGGGGGTGTGAGACAGCAAGGGTGAGCTCACACATGTTCATCGCTCAACAAGTTGTGGGGAATAATGTGGCATGAACTCACCAAAGGTGGGAGTCCATGAAGTGTAAGGTTGATCAATGAAATAAAGGCTGAAGCTGAGCATTGCTTTTATAAGTTGGTCAAAATTTTATTAGCGATTACTAAGTGTAAGTGAATACCAAACCATAGTAATAATAAATAAAAGTAATAATAAAATAATCCCAAATGCAATGAAATGACAGGTTAAGTTTAAGTTCCATAATTTAATCATGTGAGTGTCCGAGCCGCTCATGACCGTGAGCACGGCTAGTATACCAGTTTTACACTCTGCAGAGGTTGCGCATCTTTACCCACAAGTCGTGTTACCCATTTGCCACGGAGTTGATCAGACTCCATACACCTCTACCAAGGAAGCGAGGCAGGGTACCACTACGAGGCCTTTACAAAGTTCCACTAGCTTCAGACTACCCGCTACAGTTTATAGGAAGCTCCAGTGCAGGGTTCTTGTCTGACCGCCATCGCAGCAAAATCAACCCAAGGACCTCCCTACACTGACCACTCCCCTACTGCCCTTGCCCCTTTCGGGTAAGGTAGCCCTCCACTAGCTTTCCTAGTTAATCAGCCAAGGGCGTCCCATTAAACCCTTGTGGTAGCACTGTTTTCCCGGGTGGTTCTCCATGTTCCCATTAACATAATGATCTTAACATGAACAGTAAAGAATAAAACAGATAATAAGAAGTATAACAATGGGTGCTGAATATCTCTATACCCAATCCACATAAAGCAATAGCATGTACTACCCAAAACTTTAGTAGTAAAACCAGTGGTGAAGCAAGGTATAAAGATAGTCAAAATCTAGGGCATCCTATTGGGTCCCAGCAAAATTATCCTATGCAGATCATTATGAATAATAAGAACATGAATGGGTAAAAGAAGTGATCAAGGGCACAACTTGCCTTCAACGAGCTCCTGCTCAGCTATCTCTACTTGTTGAACCTCAGATTCCACAGTGGCTTGTTCGTCTACTCGCGTCAACACAATACATACACAGTATAGCAAGAATTAACATTACACCAAGCATGCAAATAGAATATACAGTAATAAACTAGACATTAAAATAAGATCACAGGAACTGGAATCATTAAATTTGGAGTTATAGATTTTAAGTTATGGATTTTCTAAGGTTTTATGCATTTAATACAAGATTAAGTGAAAGAATAATTTTAATGTGTTTGTCATGTCAGAACAGAGGCACTAATGGGTAGACAATATTATTACAAAAATTTAGGAACTGGAATGGACCAATTTGGAGTTCATATGCATTTTCTATGAATTATACAAATTATATGAATTGTTTTTATATTAAAAACTCATTTTTCAATTCATTTTCTTGATTTTATAACTCTCTGGACGGGGCATCAAATACTGAAAACTGCAGGGACTCATTGGTAACTTATCCTAGACACAGTGAACATCAATATGGGACGGCGGGTTCTATTTTCTTATTTCCCGAGGACTCTTTAGAAAAATGACCATCGCGAAGGGGTACGGGTTGAATCTGACCGTCCGATCCAAACCGACGCATCGGATTAGATTGCCGCTTATAAAATTAGTAACTCGCCCCGACCGTTCATTCTACATCCAAGCGCCAGGATCGGTCATCGCTTAAACGAGTTGCTACGCGATCACGTCCACTGGATCGCTCATCTACGGCCCGCAACAGCCCCGCACCCAGAACTGATCCTAGCCGCTCATCCAGGATTTGACGGCAACAGGCGACTTTCCCCCTCCCACCGACACACCATCGCCCAGCCGCACGCGGCGGAGCAACGATGGCACGGCGGCGCCATCGCCAGTGCCCGCCAAGCTCAGTTTCCTGCTCTCGAACTTCAATCTAATCGGTGATAAATGATGCGTAGACAGAGGCGAGTATCTGGGAAGCCTTCATACCAGTGATTGCCGTCGCGAAGTCCCCTGCCACCGCACGGTGTGTTTCAGCAGTTGGGCCGAAAGGGGAATCCGAGGCCCAGGCAGGGTTTTAATCTTTTTCCATTTTATTTTCTATTTTCTTTTCTTTTTTTTCCAATTCAAACTCCAATTTGAATTTGAATTCGAATTCCATAGCAAACTTGTCTCCAAATTAAATATTCCACTTAAGTATGACATGATATGAATTGATTTATTTTTAAGAAGTTTATTTAGTGGTGACTAATGCTTCCCCCCCTTCTCCATATTTCTTTAGAATTTTGCTCTCCAACAATAGAATTTAAATCCATGTGTCTATTAATATATTAACAATACCTTTATTTTATTAGCCACAAATGCACAATCAAGTAAAACTCAGCATGATGCATTGGTTTATTTAGATGTTATTGGTTATTCAATTCCCTTTTGATGGTGTTTATTCACATGTGATATTAACTAGAGATGGTACACTCATATAGATAAAGGAAATACTCTCTCTTCATATGAGTTACAAATTTAGGCATTACAAATCCTACCCCCCTTAAAAATAATCTCGCCCTCGAGATTTTAAGAAGAACTAGGGAAAAGATGGGGAAAATCTATGCGAAGCTCTTCTTCTCTTTCCCACGTTGCTTCATCCTCTCCATGGTGACTCCATTGTACCTTGCACATCTTTATCACCTTATTTCTTGTAACTCGAGTCAAAGTGTCCAAAATCTTGATGGGATACTCAGCATAAGTCAGATCATCTTGCACACTGAGGTCATCCAGTGGTAGCTGCTCCTCAGGTACCCTGAGACATTTCTTCAGCTGAGATACGTGAAATACATCATGAACATCCGCAAGATGATCCGGTAACTCCAATTGGTATGCAACCTCTCCCACTCGCTTTAAGATTAAGAAGGGTCCAATAAAGCGAGGGGACAACTTTCCTTTGACTTTGAATCTTCTCATACCCCGGAGTGGTGACACCTTCAAATAGACATGATCACCCTCCTTAAACTCCAGTAATCTTCTCCTATTATCAGCATAGCTCTTTTGCCTGGATTGTGCAATTCTCAAATTTTCTCTTATCATTCGAACTTGTTCTTCCGCCTCTTGAATGAGCTCAGGCCCAAAGAACTGTCTTTCTCCAGTCTGATCCCAATATAGGGGAGTCCTGCATTTTCTGCCATACAAAGCCTCGAATGGTGACATCTTCAAACTGGCCTGATAGCTATTATTATAAGAAAACTCAGCATAGGGTAAGCTCTTCTCCCAGCTGCCACCATGTTTAAGAGCACAAGCTCTTAACATATCCTCCAGTACTTGATTTGTCCTCTCTGTCTGTCCATCAGTCTGGGGATGGTAGGCTGAACTAAAATTCAACTTTGTATCCAAGCTCTCATGCAACTTCTTCCAAAATCGAGAAGTAAACTGTGATCCTCGATCAGACACGATCTTCTTAGGCACTCCATGTAGACAAACTATCCGAGTCATATACAATTCTGCTAGCTTGGCTCCCGTATAATTAGTCCTCACAGGTATAAAATGAGCCACCTTTGTCAATCTGTCCACAATTACCCAAATAGAGTCATATCCTGCTGGAGTGCGGGGTAGTCCAACAATAAAATCCATACCAATTTCTTCCCATTTCCACTCAGGTATCTTCAATGGGTGCAATAATCCAGCGGGTCTTTGATGTTCAGCCTTAACTCTTTGACATACATCACACTTAGCCACATGAGCAGCCACATCTCTTTTCAGTCCATACCACCAATACTTTCGCTTCACATCTTGATACATCTTAGTGCTTCCAGGGTGGATGGAGTAATCAGAATCATGAGCTTCTTTCAATATAGCCTCACGGAGGCTATCAATCTCTGGAACACATATCCGATCTTTGAACCATATAGTACCTTGCTCATCCTCCGTGAATTCCGGAACTCGACCATCCGTGATTAGATCCTTAATCTCTTGGATCTTAGCATCACCAACCTGACCTTTACGAATCTCTTGCTCCAAGGTAGGTTCCAACTCAATGGTAACTCCTTCAGTATGAGTAACAATTCCCAAATTGAGTCTCTCAAAATCTTTTGCTAATTCATCAGGTAGCTGGACAACGAAAGCGGAGTGAACATGTTCTTTCCGACTCAAGGCATCTGCGACCAAATTCGCCTTGCCCGGGTGATAGTGAATCTCCAAATCATAATCCTTGATGAGCTCCAACCAACGACGTTGCCTAAGGTTGAGATCCTTCTGAGTGAATATATACTTCAAACTCTTGTGATCCGTGTATACTTGGCACTTAGTTCCCATAATGTAGTGTCTCCAAATCTTAAGTGCATGCACAACGGCAGCTAGTTCCAAGTCATGAGTGGGGTAGTTCAGTTCATGCTTCCGCAACTGACGAGATGCATAGGCAATCACATGTCCTTCTTGCATAAGCACACATCCCAATCCTTGGCCACATGCATCACAATAAATGTCAAATCCTTTCTGTAAGTCTGGCATAACCAATACTGGAGGTGACATCAATCTCTCCTTCAATTGATCAAAGCTCTCTTGACATTTCTCATCCCACTTAAATTCTCTTCCTTTCTCCAAAAGCGAAGTCATAGGCTTAGCAATCTTAGAAAATCCTTCAATAAATCTTCGATAATAGCCTGCTAATCCCAAGAAACTTCGAATCTCAGTAACTGTAGTGGGCAGTCTCCACTCCATAATCTCCTTGACCTTAGCAGGATCCACTGCTATTCCTCCATTAGAAATAATATGTCCAAGGAATGACACCTTGTCAATCCAAAACTCGCACTTACTAAACTTAGCATAGAGTTGATTATCTCGCAGCTTCTGTAGCACCAACCTTAAATGTTCCTCGTGATCACTATCACTCTGAGAATAAATAAGAATGTCGTCGATGAATACCACGACGAATCTGTCCAAATACTCCATAAACACCTTATTCATCAAATTCATGAAATATGCCGGTGCATTGGTCAATCCAAACGACATAACAGTAAACTCATATAATCCATATCGAGTCGAGAAAGCCGTCTTGGGAATATCCGATGGTCTAATCCTCATCTGATGGTAACCGGATCGAAGATCAATCTTCGAGAATACTCTAGCACCTCGCATCTGATCAAACAAATCCTCAATACGGGGTAATGGATACTTGTTCTTCACCGTAACATCATTAAGAGATCTATAATCCACACACATCCGTTGAGATCCATCCTTCTTCTGTACAAACAGTACCGGTGCTCCCCACGGTGAGGAACTCGGACGAACGTACCCAGCCTCTTGTAACTCAGTTAACTGCTTCTTTAGTTCCTTCAACTCCTCTACGGACATTCTATATGGCCGTTTAGAAATAGGGGCGGTTCCAGGTAAGAGATCAATCACAAACTCAACTTCTCTATCAGGTGGCATCCCTGGTAACTCCTCTGGAAAGACATCCGGAAAATCTCTAACCACCCGGATGTTGTCGCCAACAAACTCCTCAGGCATAAAGAACATTGCACGCATGGATGAGGAGGTTACTGCAATATTAACTTGAAATCTTTCTCCTTTAGTGGTAGTGAGTTCTATGGTACCTCTACCACATGCTATAACGGCCTTTGCCTTTCTTAGCCATGACATACCAAGGATCAGATCTATACTGCTTGACTTTAATATTATAGCAGTAGCTCCAAATTCTCTACCCATAATGGTTAATGTCAATCTACGTGTCATTTGATTCGCCTCAACAGGCCCTTTAGGTGTAATTACTATCAGGGGTTTTCTCATATTTAGCAGTGGTATTTCATTTGTGTTGGCATATCGAGCAGACATGAATGAATGTGTAGCACCGGAATCAAATAATATTGTTGCAGGAATTGCATTAACATAAAACATACCAATTACGAGGTCCCCACCATCAGGAGTATCATCAACACTGACTTGATTCACCCTGGCTATAGAATATCCCTTGCCAGGGGTCTGTTGCTTGTTCTGAACTGGAGTAGTAGCAATCCTCTGTGGGCAGACATTTGCATAATGACCAGTCTTCCCACACTTGAAACACGTAGTGCCTGGACTCTGTCCTGCAAACTTCGTCGGGGTGCCAGTGGGAGTAGCCTGTCGAGGAGGTGGAGTCCTCAGTGGTGATTGCTGAACTGGGCGCGGTCCTCCTGGTCGAGTCGGTGTACCCTGTGGTGAACTGTAGCGAGGACGAACACTGCTGCTACCCTGTCCTTGCGAGATAGCCTTTCTCTTCAAATCACCCAGTTGAACACGCTTGTGTTCAATAGCAAGAGCCTTATCCAGTAGCCTCTGAAAGGATGGAAAGGTGTGTGCAACCAGTGCATACTGCAAGGGTCCATTCAGTCCTTCAATGAAGTGCTCCTGCTTTCGTTCATCCTCAGCAACTTCCTCCGGAGCATACCTCGACAGCTGAATAAATTTGTCTCTGTACTCGCTGACCGACATATTGCCTTGCTTCAATGACAGAAACTCCTTCTTCTTGATTTTTATCATCCCAGCTGGAATATGGTAGTTCCTGAATTGTGTACTGAACTCTGCCCAAGTAATAGTATCCGCAGCATCATGGGCAGCAGTATAAGAATCCCACCAGTCAGCAGCAGGACCAGTCAGACGTCCAGAAGCATATAAAACCTTCTCCCGGTCAGTGCATTGTGCAATGTTGAGCATCTTCTCAATTGCTTTCAGCCAATCATCTGCATCAAGTGGATCTGGCGAACTGGCAAAGGTTGGTGGCTTATGACTCATAAACTCCCGGTGCTTATCTCGAGGTGGAACTGGTGGTGGTGGTGGAGGCAATGGTACTTGTTGCTGTTGCTGCTGCTGTTGAAGTTGTTGTTGCAGCTGCTGTTGTTGCGCTCTCCTTTCTTGGCGTATCTCATCTCTCTCCTGGCGCAACTCCTAGCGTATATCTTCTCTTTCCTGACGCATTTCTTAGCGTTCTTGCTGCATCTGGGCACACATATCAGCCATAGTGTCCGCCATTTGCTGCATCACCGCCATCTGAGCAGCAACCAGTGGGTCAACTCCGCCTGGTGGAGGGTTAGGAGGATTCATCTCTGCTGGATGTGGCTGAGGTTGTCTATATATCCTTCGAGTGTGTTGATTAGGAGGCAGATCAATTCCACCACCCCGCCTGGTATTGACCATCTGAGTTAGATACATATAGTAAGAAAATAGTAGCCAAGGCAGGTACTTACAAATCAGGTTATTTTGGGGGATTTATTAGCTAAGCAAATTAATATTTCATCTACCATAGCTAATTCATTACCTTATGGTGGTACATACTAAGATGTCCATAATTCAATCAATCAAAGAAGCAAATCAGGCATTTAGCATCAGCACAATCAAACAACATTTTCAATAGAGAAAATAGTTTTAATTTTGTCTTAGGTTCCCTATCTCTTAAAAATGTCATAGGGGTAGGGATTCCAAGGTTTGAAATCCATCTTATCTTAGAATAGGGAAGATAAGAATGATCAGAGTAGAACAGTAGAAGGTGAGACAAGATCAAGATAAGTATAGAAAGATTCAGATTAAGGTAAGTGTAGAATGATTCGGAATGAGATAAGTAGGTAAGGGTTTGTCCATTTCTATCTAGGTCTCGTCCTACAGTCAACATTTCCTCTGATACCACTTCTGTAACACCCGTCTTTAAAGGACAAAGCCGGGTGCATCTCATACATGCGCCAAGAAGACAACATATATAATAACAGAGTGTATAGAGATAAATGTCATAAAACATCAGAGTACTTATTACATAGCGGAAGTCTTATTACAAAATAAAGATAAATATAAAACGAACTAAGGATCGTCGGCGCCAATGTCAACTGAGAAACGCCACCTAGATCAAGTCGAATGCCTCAGTGTTAGGCGGCTCCTCTTCGACCACCTGTTCTTCTCCTGTGGGGGGGTGTGAGACAGCAAGGGTGAGCTCACACATGTTCATCGCTCAACAAGTTGTGGGGAATAATGTGGCATGAACTCACCAAAGGTGGGAGTCCATGAAGTGTAAGGTTGATCAATGAAATAAAGGCTGAAGCTGAGCATTGCTTTTATAAGTTGGTCAAAATTTTATTAGCGATTACTAAGTGTAAGTGAATACCAAACCATAGTAATAATAAATAAAAGTAATAATAAAATAATCCCAAATGCAATGAAATGACAGGTTAAGTTTAAGTTCCATAATTTAATCATGTGAGTGTCCGAGCCGCTCATGACCGTGAGCACGGTTAGTATACCAGTTTTACACTCTGCAGAGGTTGCGCATCTTTACCCACAAGTCGTGTTACCCATTTCCCACGGAGTTGATCAGACTCCATACACCTCTACCAAGGAAGCGAGGCAGGGTACCACTACGAGGCCTTTACAAAGTTCCACTAGCTTCAGACTACCCGCTACAGTTTATAGGAAGCTCCAGTGCAGGGTTCTTGTCTGACCGCCATCGCAGCAAAATCAACCCAAGGACCTCCCTACACTGACCACTCCCCTACTGCCCTTGCCCCTTTCGGGTAAGGTAGCCCTCCACTAGCTTTCCTAGTTAATCAGCCAAGGGCGTCCCATTAAACCCTTGTGGTAGCACTGTTTTCCCGGGTGGTTCTCCATGTTCCCATTAACATAATGATCTTAACATGAACAGTAAAGAATAAAACAGATAATAAGAAGTATAACAATGGGTGCTGAATATCTCTATACCCAATCCACATAAAGCAATAGCATGTACTACCCAAAACTTTAGTAGTAAAACCAATGGTGAAGCAAGGTATAAAGATAGTCAAAATCTAGGGCATCCTATTGGGTCCCAGCAAAATTATCCTATGCAGATCATTATGAATAATAAGAACATGAATGGGTAAAAGAAGTGATCAAGGGCACAACTTGCCTTCAACGAGCTTCTGCTCAGCTATCTCTACTTGTTGAACCTCAGATTCCACAGTGGCTTGTTCGTCTACTCGCGTCAACACAATACATACACAGTATAGCAAGAATTAACATTAAACCAAGCATGCAAATAGAATATACAGTAATAAACTAGACATTAAAATAAGATCACAGGAACTGGAATCATTAAATTTGGAGTTATAGATTTTAAGTTATGGATTTTCTAAGGTTTTATGCATTTAATACAAGATTAAGTGAAAGAATAATTTTAATGTGTTTGTCATGTCAGAACAGAGGCACTAATGGGTAGACAATATTATTACAAAAATTTAGGAACTGGAATGGACCAATTTGGAGTTCATATGCATTTTCTATGAATTATACAAATTATATGAATTGTTTTTATATTAAAAACTCATTTTTCAATTCATTTTCTTGATTTTATAACTCTCTGGACGGGGCATCAAATACTGAAAACTGCAGGGACTCATTGGTAACTTATCCTAGACACAGTGAACATCAATATGGGACGGCGGGTTCTATTTTCTTATTTCCCGAGGACTCTTTAGAAAAATGACCATCGCGAAGGGGTACGGGTTGAATCTGACCGTCCGATCCAAACCGACGCATCGGATTAGATTGCCGCTTATAAAATTAGTAACTCGCCTCGACCGTTCATTCTACATCCAAGCGCCAGGATCGGTCATCGCTTAAACGAGTTGCTACGCGATCACGTCCACTGGATCGCTCATCTACGGCCCACAACAGCCCCGCACCCAGAACTGATCCTAGCCGCTCATCCAGGATTTGACGGCAACAGGCGACTTTCCCCCTCCCACCGACACACCATCGCCCAGCCGCACGCGGCGGAGCAACGATGGCACGGCGGCACCATCGCCGGTGCCCGCCAAGCTCAGTTTCCTGCTCTCGAACTTCAATCTAATCGGTGATAAATGATGCATAGACAAAGGCGAGTATCTGGGAAGCCTTCATACCAGTGATTGCCGTCGCGAAGTCCCCTGCCACCGCGCGGTGTATTTGAGCAGTTGGGCCGAAAGGGGAATCCGAGGCCCAGGCAGGGTTTTAATCTTTTTCCATTTTATTTTCTATTTTCTTTTCTTTTTTTTCCAATTCAAACTCCAATTTGAATTTGAATTCGAATTCCATAGCAAACTTGTCTCCAAATTAAATATTCCACTTAAGTATGACATGATATGAATTGATTTATTTTTAAGAAGTTTATTTAGTGGTGACTAATGCTTCCCCCCCTTCTCCATATTTCTTTAGAATTTTGCTCTCCAACAATAGAATTTAAATCCATGTGTCTATTAATATATTAACAATACCTTTATTTTATTAGCCACAAATGCACAATCAAGTAAAACTCAGCATGATGCATTGGTTTATTTAGATGTTATTGGTTATTCAATTCCCTTTTGATGGTGTTTATTCACATGTGATATTAACTAGAGATGGTACACTCATATAGATAAAGGAAATACTCTCTCTTCATATGAGTTACAAATTTAGGCATTACAGCGCCGAAGGGCAAAAAAGAAAAAGAGTTGTCAATGTTGTGGGCAGACCGACCGCTAGAATGGTAAAAGAAGATGAAGAAAACCTAAAGAAGAGAAAACTGAGCCCTGAGCCAAAGGCAGTCGCTCCGAAGAAAAGGAAAGCTACGGTCCCGAAGCAGAAGGCAGCTGATAAGGAAGAAGAGACTGCTTCAACACCTTCTGCTGTCGACGTGGAAGAAATTCTAAAGGTAATGACTGAATCCTTGCCTAACAAGCTAAGTCCACTGAGGCCACATCTGACGAAGCTTTTACAGAAGAAGGAGGAGCCCTCAGCAACGAAGAAGTCTACTGGGCCAAAAAAATGAAGAATTATTACTGTGACAGAGGCCATTGAAGAAACACCACCACCAGCTTCGGCGCCAAAAGCACCAGCTGTTGAAAGCGTTGCAGCTACCGAAGCTGCACCTGCTGAAGCTGCAACTGCCGAAGGTGCAAACTTAGAAAGTACACTTTCTGATATTGATAAAATACTTCTGGACATGGCCGCAGAAGAAGCTGCTACAGCCGCCAAAGAGACCATGGCCACAGTGCCTGGGAAAGAGAAGGAAATAGCCGAAGATACTTCAGAAGGAGAAAATTTCAACTTACAAAACTTGATTGGACAAGAATTGACAAAGGCTGAGAAAGAAGAATTGAGAGACTATGCCATCTCCTGCGGGTATCAGCCAGGAGCGCTACTCTTCGGCGGCATTGACGACGAAATCCTAGGTTGCCTCCGAGACCTAACCGGAGCAAAAGTTATCGGTACTCTGTCGAAGAGTATTGGCTTCCCGAAGCTTGAGACCCATATTAGCCGCTACCGACGACAACATATCGTCGGTAGTTTATTCTATTCTAACTTCAAGGTAAAAACTTTTCTTCGACTTTGCATTGTTTTTAACAACGAAAGTGTTTTTTAACGAAGGTTGCTTCTGTACAGAGTATGTTATTAAGCAAAGCTTTGAGGATGCAACAGGACCTTGAAGATAAAAAGCACGAAGTTATAATTGAAGGGTTAGAAAGCAAAATAAAAGATCAAACAACTGCTTTTGAAAAGAAAGATTTTGAACTTCAGACAATGGAAGGTTTACTAGCAGAAGCTGAAGCCAAAATTGCAAAGTTGGATAAAGAGCTTCTCTCAAAATCAGAGAGTTTCGAACAAGAAAAACATAAATTTGATACAAAGTTTGCGGCTGAGGTTGAAAAAAGTTCAAATTTGCAAAAATCATTGAAAGAGCTACAAGATAAATGTCTAGAGTTCAGCAACCGATGCGTGCAACGGCTAAGGCAGATCTTCAACTTAGTTGGAGCCAGCTCTGAGAAATTTAGTCCTTTGGTTGAAGACCTGCCAGGAACCTTCAAACACATTGAGGGCAAAGTTGATGCTCTTGATGAGGTTATAGCTGGACACGGTGATTTCTGTGCCCTACTAGCTTCTCGGGGCACAGCTGTTGCCTTCATGAAGTCTGGTTGCACGCATGGAAAAATTGTTAATAGACCAAACTTCAGCTTATCACCAGCAGATCTGATTGGTATCCGCAGTCTAGCTCGAAGCATAGGAAACAGATTCATAAAGCAAATATGGACGAAGGGTGGGCGAAGCCTAGCTGGTGACGAAGCCCGGAGTCATCTCAAGCCGGTAATAAAATCATACCTTGTGCTTACCTTTTCCTTAAAACTTGAATTTTCCTTATAATGCTTTGATATGTACAGGATGACGAAGCCGAAGAACACAGAGCTGAAGCTTAGCTGGCAATCCGAAGCTCAGCAGATGATGACGAAGCTAGAGTACCTAGCTGTGGAAAAAATTCTAAGGAAACTTTTGTATTAACCCTTGTAAAGAATATTATAACTTAAGAATTAGATTGTACTCTGTAAATTTGTCCATACCTAGTAATATATTTTTACCTTTCCATCGATGTATGAAATGCTTTGATGTGGTCGAAACCTGTATTTTTGAGCCGAAGGCGAAAAACACCTTTCCTTCTTTTCGTACACAATAAAGCATGAATCTGCTTCTTGAAGCTGTATGCTTAGAACCGAAGCAACTGTCTGTATCTGTATGATATGATGATCCTATGTATGTCTAAATGAATGTTTATGAATGCAATGTATGATGTAATGTTTCGTGCAAATGAATGCCCAAACACACACATCCGAAGCTTCATCCACAACCTTCATTCCCTTAGGAATAACTGAAATCTCTTTGTCGTTTATTTTTCGGCTGCACCGCTTATTTTTCGGTGTAAGTTCTGCATCCCCTTAGGAACGTCTTTTGAACTTCTTCGCCTTCTATTTCGGCGGTATTCGCGTTGACTTTTCGCGCTTCGTCTTATATTTGGGTGGTATTTGGCTCTGCATTCCCTTAGGAACGACTTTTGAGCAGAAAACTTACGCTGCGCTCCCTTAGGAACGGCTTTTTGTAGCTTCGTCATGCACTGCATCCCCTTAGGGACGACTTTCGAGCTTCTCTCTATTTTTTCTTTTTCTCTGCACTCGAAGGTGCATGCTCAGATTTTACATTTACATATTTTGGGGGATTTTGCTCTCATGGAGCTGAATAAGAAAGAAAAATTACACTATTTACAAACTATGGTCTCATTAAAAACCTTTCTCCCCTTTTGGAAAGGAAAAGGGTGCCGTAGAAAAATAAAAAAGATTACATCAATCTATACATAATACCGTCGAAGCTCATCTGCGTTCCAAGATCTAGGAATGTCATTGCCATCCATATCCTTTAATCTGTAAGAACCGGGCCTTGACGAAGATACTACCAGAAAAGGTCCTTCCCACTTCAGCTGTAGTTTGCCTATTTTGTCCGGATTAGCCACTCTCCGAAGCACCAAATGCCCAGGCTTGATATTTTTCAGTCGAACTTTTCTGTCGCGCCATTTTATTGTTTCGGCTTGATATTTATTAATATTTTCCACAGCCTGAAGTCTGACCCCTTCTATAGTGTTTTTTGCCACATGATAATCAGCTTCGTCTTCAGTCGAAGCTATTGTTCTTATTGACCCCGCTTTAGCTTCTTCCGAGGTTATAGCTTCGTCACCAAACAATAACTTGAATGGCGTAAAACCTGTTGATCTTGATACAGTTGTATTGTGGTTCCACACCACTTTAATTAATTCTTCTGGCCACTTTCCTCTGGGTTGATTAAAAATTAACTTCATTATTCCTGTCATTATAATACCATTTGCTCTTTCGACAAGTCCATTTGACTCTGGATGTCTGACTAACGCAAAATGAATCTTTGTGCCGATTTGATCACAGAATTCCTTGAAAGCTTTGGCATCAAACTGTGTTCTGTTGTCCACAGTTATAACCTTTGGTACGCCGAAACGACAAACAATATTTTTTCCAAAAGAATTTCTGAACTGTGACCGAAGTTATTGTAGCAAAAGACTTTGCTTCAATCCACTTGGAAAAATACTCCACAGCCACCACAACATATCTTAAATTGCCTTGTGCTGGTGGAAGTGGACCTAATAAATCCAGGCCCCATCTCTGCAATGGCAAAGTTGGTTGTATTAATTGGGTTAACGACAAAGGTTATTTCTGGTCCCTTGCACATTTTTGACAATTTTCACACTTTTGAACTAGATCCGCTGCATCCGAAGCTGCCTTCGGCCAATAAAATCCTTGTCTGAAGACCTTCCCTAGCAAAGGTCTAGATCCAATATGAGATCCACACAGGCCTGCATGTATTTCCTTCATCAGCTCTATACCTTCGGTTCTAGATAGACACTTGAGAAGTGGAGAGAAGACTCCCTGTTTGTATAACTCCCCTTCTATTATTACATATGGTCTTGTTCTTGCCTCCATTCTCTTATTATAAGCTCCGTCATCTGAAAGGCAATTACCTTGGAGGAAGGATATAATCTCAGTCCTCCAATCTTCACTATGAACAGGAGATATAGTGAGCACTGCTCTTTCGAGAAGTTCCACCGAAGGTGCTCTTATTGTTTCAAAGAATACTTCCGAAGGTAGGGGCAGCCCTTGTGCTGCTGACTTAGCTAACAGATCAGTGTGCTCGTTTTCTCCTCGTGGAATATTTTTGACAGAAAACCCTTTGAATGAAGCTTCAAGCCTTCATACTATGTCTAGGTATTTTTCAAGCTTCGGGTCTCTTGCCCTGCGACTCTTGTCAACATGACCAGAAATAACTTGGGAATTGGTTTTAAGGACCGCCCTTCTTATCCCCACTGCTTTTAACTTCCGAAGCCCCAAAAGCAAAGCTTCGTATTCAGCAATATTATTTGTGCAGCTAAAGTCAAGCTTTATTGCATAGCATGTTCTGACTTTGGAAGGTGCAACTAAGACAGCAGCCGCACCTGCCCCGAATGTTCCCCAAGAACTGTCGCAGAACACCGTCCAAGCTTCGGCATCTTTATTTGCCTCTTCTTCCTGAGCCCCTAGCGTCCAGTCAGCGATGAAGTCTGCTAGTGCCAGGGACTGAATCGAGGATCTATGCACATAATCAATGCTGAATTCGTTGAGTTCCGCAGCCCACTTTCCAATCCTTCCAGTAGCTTCTCTGTTCCTCATGATGTCCTTCAGAGGCTGTGACGAAGGAACAATTATATGGAATGCTTGAAAATAATGCCGAAGCTTCCTGGAGGCCATTAAGACAGCATACAACACCTTCTCCAATTTTGTATAATTTTTCTTTGATGAGCTTAGAACTTCGAAGACAAAGTATAGTAGGGCTTGCTTTTGATTTGTCCATCGAATTTTTCCTGCACAAGCGCCGCACTTACTGTAGGGTGCGAAGCTGCCACATACAATAGTAACGGAGCCCCTGGCGCAAGTGGAGTTAATGTTGTTATATCAATCAAGTATTGCTTCAGCTCTTCAAAGGCTTTCTGTTGAGCTGGGCCCCACTGAAAGACTTCGACTGACTTTAGTATTTCAAAGAATGGCAAGTTTCTTTCTGCTGATCTAGATATAAATCTATTCAATGAAGCCAATCTTCCTGCCAACCGTTGGGCCCCCTTCTTTGTGCTTGGTGGTTCCATTCGAAGGATAGCTTCGATCTTGCTTGGGTTAGCTTCAATCCCCTTCGTCGAAACCAGACAGCCAAGGAACTTGCCCTTCTTTACTCCAAAGACACACTTTTTAGGATTTAATTTTAGGCCAGCTTGTCTGAAATTAGCAAATGTTTCTTGTAGATCAGTGATATGATTTTCTTGCTTCGTGCTTTTTACTATGATATCATCAACATATGTTAGCACATTTCTGCCTATCTGGGAATGAAGGACCTTGGCCGTCATCCTGCTGAAACTGCCTCCAGCATTTTTGAGCCCCTCAGGCATCCGAAGATAGCAATAGGTTCCACTGGGAGTTATGAAACTAGTCTTCGGCTCATCCTCCTTCTTCATCCATATTTGATGATATCCTGAGTAGCAATCTAGAAGACTCATAAGTTCTGACGAAGCTGCTGCATCCACAAGAGAGTCTATCCTTGGTAATGGAAATTCGTCCTTCGGACAGGCCTTGTTGAGATCCGTGAAATCAATACACATTCTCCATTTGCCATTGGCCTTCTTCACCATAATAGTATTGGCTAGCTACTCTGGATATTTTACTTCTCTGATGACACCAGCACTGAGAAGTCTTTTTACTTCATTCCGAGCACCTTCAGCTTTATCATCAGACATTTTCCGAAGCCTTTGCTTTCTGGGCCTGAAAGATGGATCGACATTGAGTGAATGTTCAATGACATCCCTGTTGACACCACAGAGATCGTTGGCTGACCATGCAAAAACATATTTGTTGTTGAATAAAAACCTTATCAAAGTTTTTTCCCGCTCTTCAGATAATTGAGAGCCCAGGAGTACCTTCTGCTCTGCTATGTCTTCACATAGAAGCATGGGCTTCGGCTGATCAGCCGAAGCGGCCTTCTCTCTTTTGTACTTGTACTGCTCACAAGCTTTAGCTCCATCTATATTGTGGATGGCTTTTGAGTCTGTCCAATTTCCCTCAGTCTTTTTGGTAGCTTCCTGACTTTCATGAATTGCAATAGGCCCTTGTTCTGAAGGTATCTTCATGCATAGGTATGCTGGATGAAGAATTGCTTCAAAAGCATTAAGTGTCCCACGACCAATGATTGCATTGTAAGGGTATTCCATGTCAACAATATCAAACACAACCTGTTCAGTCCTTGTGTTGTGGACAAATCCGAAGGTTACTGGCATTGTGATCTTGCCGAGTGCTACAATCTGCCTTCCTCCAAAGCCACAAAGAGGGTGTGTAGCATCATGAATCTTGTCCTCTGGCTCTTGCATCTGTCTGAAGGCCTTAGCAAATATGATGTCAGCTGCACTGCATGTATCAACCAAAACATTGTGGACCAGAAATCCCTTGATGACACAAGATATGACCATAGCATCATTATGAGGATAATCCTTGAGCTGAAGGTCCTCCTGGGAGAAGGTGATTGGGATGTGGGACCATTTTGTCTTAACGAAGGGTCCCTGCACCCCAACATGTTGTACTATTCTCTGAGCCTCCTTCTACTGCTTCTTGTTGGCTGGTTCTGAGCATGAACCGCCTGTTATTGGGAGCACCAGCTTCGTAGCCGAAGCAGCTTCAGCTTGGATGTTGGACGAAGCCATCAGCTCAAAAGTGGAAGTGAGTTCACTGGAGGTGGGTGCCAATGTTGGGGACTTGTTCTCAAATGCTATGAGTCAAGAACAAGGCAACACAAAGTATTAAATGTTAAAGTCCTTCGTCCTTCGAAACATTATTTCCCTTAGGATATAACGATCTTCGGACGAAGGTTTTGAAGGACATACCTTCATCATCACGATTATAAGATAATGAAAGATGAATCATATGAAACATGAAAGATAACACGAACAAACACATAATATCATTCATATGTTCCATTATACAAACATGAATATTTAAATACAATATTTAATTGTATTTATACCTTCGGCTTGACAGAAGGCAAAAATCCAAGTGTTGCGCGCGAGCGATTACAAGATAGCGTGAACAGTACAGGGGTACTGTTCAATTGTTCATCTATTTATAGGCACAGGACACAGCCTGTGAGAAATTACATTCATACCCCTTACAAAGGTTTACAATCATAATACAAGTTGTCGTGGGCTGGTTGGTCATTTCATCTTTAAGTCGGTGCATTTGGAAATATGCTCCGAAGCCTTTTGATTGATAGCTTCGACTTTGTGTCAATCTTCCGAAGGTGTTTCTTCTTATGAGACCTTCGGCGACGAAGCAGACCCCCAACATACTCCTAATTGTACAGAAAATAAATGTGAAATAGAAGTGTTATTGATTCGATTGATGATTACAAATCGGCCATATATCTCTCTATTTATAGAGGAGGGGGGCTGGACCCTTTACAAACTAATTTCTGAGCTAATCCCGCGAATCTAGCTAACAACCGTAGCACAAAACTCGGAACCCTAAACTGCTTTGCGCACGCGCGGACCGTCCGGCCCACAGGCGCGGACCGTCCGCCAGCCCAATTTAGTGCTCAACATATGCCCCCTGCCTTTTGGTAGAGCTGAGCAAACCAAAAGCAACTAACTCGATATAATTACATCGGTTCTCTTAGGCATCTTGCCACATACTAGGATGGTACTGTTTGAGGAAACGCCCTGTAAGGAAAATGGACCCCGGGCCATTTGGCTAATTGAGTTTTGGTGTTTGATGAACAACACAATCTCTGAACTAATAAGTTTTCTAGTGTTTGTCTTTGTAGTTCACAGGATGCAAGATGTACTTGGACTAAGGAATTGAGGAAAGCAACACCTCAAAAGAAGACATTAAGAAGATCCAAGAAAAGTCCAAGTGTGCTACTGCGGACTGTCTGTGCGAGGCACACCGAACTGTCCGGTGGCACACCGGACTGTCCGGTGCTCACACGCCGAACTGTCCGGTGCACCAGGGAACTCCAGCCCAACGGCTAGTTCCAGGTGGCACCCGGAGAGAAGACCATCGGACTGTCCGGTGTGAGCACCAGACTGTCCGGTGTGGAAAAAGCCTGCGACTCCAACGGTCACCTGCTCTGACAGAGCAACGGCTAGGCGCACCGGACATGCTACAGTGCGCTGTCCGGTGTGCATCAGAGAACTGCAGCTTTTCTCCAACGGCTATTTTGGAGTTGGGGCCTATATATACTTCACCCAACCGGCCATTTGAAGGTGTGGGAGCCCAAGCAACATACCAAGGCATATAGAGCACATTTCCAAGAGGTCAAACACCCAAGTGCTTAATAGAATCACTCGGTGATTAGCATAGGTGCTTTGCGAAGTGCTTAGGTTAATTAGACCGCTTTAGCGCTTGCTCTAGGTGAATCCTAGTTAGTTGAGTGAGTTTAGACAAACCACACAACCCCTCGGCTCTTGCGTGAGTCGTTGTAATTGTACCGAGTGGGGCGAGAGTCTTGCGAGACCGTGACAACCGCGTTTGTGTCATGGCCGCCACCGTGTACCAAAGGGAACGAGGCCCGCGGCGTTTCGGTCGGAAGCTCGATAGTGGAGACGGCGGGGAGCGTCCGAGAGGAGTCGGAAGCGGAGCACCACTTGCGCGTGGAGAAGGCCCGCGGCTCTCTATGGAGTTACTCGACCGTGGTGCTTGGCCCTCGCGTGGGCTTCCCTTTGCGTAGGGGCACCAACGAGGATTAGTCGGGACCTTGCGTGGTTCCGGATACCTCGGTAAAAATACTGCATCATCCAGGAGAGTTTGCTTCTCTACTTTGCTCTTTATGTTTCCGCATTTATATTAAGCATTTAAGTTTCAATCTTGTATTCATACTTATTTAGTGTAGATTGAAACTTAGCCATTGCGGTAGAGATAGCAACACTTAGACAAAACCTAGTTTGCACATTCTAGTTTGATTATTTGCATAGGTTTTGCTCTAGGGATTTAATTGTGGCCTAGTTTAGTAAAAGTTTTAGAAGTCCTAATTCACCCCCCCTCTTAGGCGTCACCCGTTTCCTACAAGTGGTATCAAAGCCGGTTTGGCTCATTTGAAACGCTTTAGCTTCACCGCTAAAAGAGCCGACGCTTTTTAGAGGAAGGGATGGATACCCATAGGCCACCACACTTCGACGGCACTAACTTCCCATATTATAGTGCTAGAATGGCTTGTTACCTAGAGGCCGTTGATCTAGGTGTTTGGAGAGTCACTCGTGACAGAATGAAACCCCTCAAGAATCCCGAGAAACCCACCACGAGTGAGGAAAAAGAAATTCATTTAAATGCTAGAGCCAAAAATTGCTTGTATGAATCTCTTAGCATGGATATTTTTAATCAAGTATTTACCTTGAAAACTGCTAATGAGATTTGGCTAAAATTGCATGAGCTCCATGACAGCACATCCAATGTCTGTGAGCAAAAACATTGCCTAGTCTTAAATGTGTATAATTCTTTTGCTATGAAAGATGATGAGCTTGTTAGAGACATGTATTCTCGTTTGAATCTAATTATGAATGAGCTCAATTCTATTGGCATTAATAAGCTAGGTGATGCGAACATTGTGAGGAAGATTATCTCCTTGCTACCACAACAAAGATATGGGAGCATCATCACCATCCTTCACAACATGGAGGACTTGAGCAACATGACCCCGACCATTGCGATTGGGAAAATCGCGGCTTTTGAGATGTCGCGAAAAATGTGTCGGGGAGAGGAGCCAACTTCCTCAAGACCATATGCTTTTGCATGTGATGAAAGGAAGGGCAAAAAGAAGGCTCCCACTCCAAGTTCCTCAAGTGAAGAAGAGGAAGAAGAAGAAAGTGATGATGATGAAGATAATCAACCATGCACATCATCCTCCGAGGACGAAGAAACAATCTGACGCGTCGGAAAGGTAATGAGGATGATCCGCAAGATTAATCTAATGGGTGTGCCCCTGCAGGTCGAAGATCTTCTCTTTAACATTGACAGGAAAAAGTGAAGGAAGAGAGGATGCTTCGCATGTGGGGAGAAGGGCCACTTCAGGGACAACTGTCCAAATATGGCCAAACCCAAAAAGGGGAGGAACAAAGGCAAGGCGCTAACAAGTGTTAGAACTTGGGATGATTCTTCAAGTGAAGATGAATCTCCAAGGACGCGCAACCACTGGTCCTCATCACGCTCATCACGGTCATCACACAAATGCCTTATGGCAAGAGGTAACAAAAGCATTCCATCCTCTAGTGATGAAAGTAGTAGTGATGATGAAGGTGAGGGAAAGCCCTCTGTAGATGAGCTTGCGGAAGTCGTAGAATTTTTCCAGGATGTTTGCACTAAGAAAAAAGCTCAACTTAAAACTTTGAAAAATAAGTTGATTAGCTCTCAAAATGATTATAAAGGTTTGCTAGAAAAATTTGAAACTTTTGCAAACTTAAATAGTGAGCTATCAACTAAAATTGAGCTATTAGAATCTAGTGCTCCATCCACTGCTACCGATGATAGCCTTATTAAAAAGAATGAAAAACGTAAGGCTAAGTTAGCTAGCTCTCAAGAATCTATTGAAACTTTGCTAGAAAAAATGGAAATTCTTAGCATACACAATAATGAGCTAACTACTAAGCTAGAAAACATTGGTAGCACCCCAGCAGCATCTTTAGTTGAAATACCTGAAATAATTAAGAAAGATGCTTCTACTTCCTGCTTTGATTTAATTGATGATTCTAACCCCTGCAACCAAGTTCTTGTTGAGAATATTGTTGTAGAAACATGTTTGGATAAGGTTGCAAAGGAAAATGAACAATTAAAGCAAGAAGTGGCTCGCCTTGGAAAGGCTTTGTATAACAAGAAAGGCAAAGCCAAACAAATCCAACCTCCACAGGATAACATCACTGCGGGAGTGAACAAGCCTATGGAGGGAGAAACTGTGGTTTGCAGGCTATGTCACAAGGAAGGCCATAAGTCTTTCCAATGCAAGGCGATGACCGGGGATAAGCAAAGGCAAAAGCTCAAGCAAAAGCCATCAAGCAAAATCTCCAACACCTACATCAAAAAGGTGGACAAAAAGACTGCTACACCATATTTGATCAAGAAGAAAAAGAATGGAAAGGTGATAGCAATCAAGGCCAACAAGCAAGCCAACAAAGGAAAAGGGGCCAAACGCATCTGGGTGCCAAAGGAAATAATTTCAACCATGAAGAGCACCAAGAAGGTTTGGATCCCGAAAGGGATGTGAGTGGACCAAAGGTCGTCGGGAAATTTGGAGACTTGGCAAATTTGGGATGTATATCATGGGATACATCATAATGGATCAAAGTTTACTTGCCAAGTAGGGTAGTGAAAATTTTGGACCCAAATTTCCCACCCATGACTAAGGTAACTAAATTTATTGTATTTCTTGTTTTTAGATATGCGTATCTATTTACCTTGTATCTAGTTTACCTTTCTTGCCTAGTATTACATTTGTTACTTACTTTTGTTTAAAATTATGCATACTAGGTAAATCACATGGTAGGATTGCTTGCTTTCAATTCATATACTTAAGCAAACCTACATGGCTTAAAATGTCTATTTAAGCACGACACATAGCTTCTATATCACTCCATAGTAAATGATGCATTAATTGAAAATTTTGAATTCTACAAGTTGTATCATTTAACTTATATGTGCCAAAGTTCGGATTATAGATAATTTGCCCCTCTTGATATCAAGTCAAAGTGCATGTCTCCTACAAGTATTCAAAACTTGTATGCATACCTTCAGGGGGAGGTTATTCTATAATCTAATACTTAGAGACTAACACCTTTTCAAGTCTATTTCATGTGATAGTCTCATTGTAAGGAAAATGAGGTCCCCGGAGAAAGACAACAATCCTCCACTGCAAAAACTCCAAGAACTCTCATGTCTCTCAAGCTCTCCATTGAATTTCAATCTGTATCTTTTGAGACTACATCTAGTATCATTTACAGGTCTTCTCCAATATTTGATTAGACTATATTTCATATCATATACTTCCATGTTGCTAAAAATGCATAAGTGGTTAACTCATATTCTGTTACCTATACATAAGGGAAGTTAGTCTTTTCAAATCATGTCTTGCACCTCTAATTTTTACATGCTTTTTCCTAAGATCTCTGTCAGGGGGAGCTTTTCTTCATCTCTAAAGGGGGAGAAAAACTCTTTCTAAAGGAAAACACTCATTTAGGGGGAGTAATCCTTTGAGGACAAGCTTTTATTTACTTCCTACATGCTTTTAATGTCTTCCTTTTCGGTGGTTGATGCCAAAGGGGGAGAAGTTTAGGGACCAAAGCAATGAAAACTATATCAAACACCAAACACCACAAATTTAAAATTTTATATCTCCAAATGGTATTTCAAGTGGTTTTGGTTATTTGGTCCTAAAATAGGAAGTAAGTGAATTATGGAGTTAGGGGGAGGCTTAAGTCCATAATATCACATTGTGGGGACAAACATGCATCCTAGCAAGTAGATTGCATATTTTCATTCAAATACTTGTAATATTTGCTTGCTTTGGTTGTGTTGTCATCAATCACCAAAAAGGGGGAGATTGTAAGGAAAATGGACCCCGGGCCATTTGGCTAATTGAGTTTTGGTGTTTGATGAACAACACAATCCATGAACTAATAAGTTTTCTAGTGTTTGTAGTTCACAGGATGCAAGATGTACTTGGACTAAGGAATTGAGGAAAGCAACACCTCAAAAGAAGACATTAAGAAGATCCAAGAAAAGTCCAAGTGTGCTGTTGCGGACTGTCTGTGTGAGGCGCACCGGACTGTCCGGTGCACTAGGGAACTCCAGCCCAACGGCTAGTTCCAGGTGGCACCCGAAGAGAAGACCACCGGACTATCCAGTGTGAGCACCAGACTGTCCGGTGTGGAAAAAGCCTGCGGCGCCAACGGTCACCTGCTCTGACAGAGCAACGGCTAGGCGCACCGGACATGCTACAGTGCTTTGTCCGGTGCACCACCGGACTGTCCGGTGTGCCGCAGAGAACTGCAGCTTTTCTCCAACGACTATTTTGGAGTTGGGGCCTATATATACTTCACCCAACCGGCCATTTGAAGGTGTGGGAGCCTAAGCAACATACCAAGGCATATAGTGCACATTTCCAAGAGCTCAAACACCCAAGTGCTTAATAGAATCACTAGGTGATTAGCATAGGTGCTTTGTGAAGTGCTTAGGTTAATTAGACCGCTTTAGCGCTTGCTCTAGGTGAATCCTAGTTAGTTGAGTGAGTTTAGACAAACCACACAACCCCTCGGCTCTTGCGTGAGTCGTTGTAATTGTACCGAGTAGAGCGAGAGTCTTGCGAGACCATGACAACCGCGTTTGTGTCACGGCCGCCACCGTGTACCGAAGGGAACGAGGCCCGTGGCGTTTCAGCCGGAAGCTCGATAGTGGAGACGTCGGGGAGCGTCCGAGAGGAGCCGAAAGCGGAGCACCACTTGCGCGTGGAGAAGGCCCGTGGCTCTCTACGGAATTACTCGACCGTGGTGCTTGGCCCTCGCGTGGGCTTCCCTTTGCGTAGGGGCACCAACGAGGATTAGTCGGGACCTTGCATGGTTCCGGATACCTCGGTAAAAATACCGGCGTCATCCACGAGAGTTTGATTCTCTACTTTGCTCTTTATGTTTCCACATTTATATTAAGCATTTAAGTTTCAATCTTGTATTCATACTTATTTAGTGTAGATTGAAACTTAGCCATTGCGGTAGAGATAGCAACACTTAGACAAAACCTAGTTTGCACATTCTAGTTTGATTATTTGCATAGGTTTTGCTCTAGGGATTTAATTGTGGCCTAGTTTAGTAAAAGTTTTAGAAGTCCTAATTCACCCCCCCCCCCCTCTTAGGCGTCACCCGTTTCCTACATGCCCATTCAAAGCTTTAGGTAAATCCTTGCCTTGTAATGTTTGTAGTAAATAGGCGTTACCAGACATTACTTGTTTTACTTTATAAGGACCCTCCCAGCTTGGCGACCATGTCCCGAACTTCCGGTCTTTATTCCTTAGAGGCAGGATGGTCTTCCACACCAGGTCCCCTACTTGAAATGACTTTGCTTTGACCTTCTTATTGTAGGCCCTGGCTACCATGATCTTGTCCTTTTCTATTGCTCCTAAAGCTATCACCCTCTTGTCGGTCACCTCATCAATATTATCCATCATTGAATTATAATAATCAATGACGATTAGATCATTTTGTCTGGAGAACCTGACAGCATTCAAACTTATTTCCACAGGCAACACTGTCGGTGTTTAGGGTCCGACCGCACACCCGGGGTTGCCCCTCAAGGTGTTTTAGGAGTAGGAAGGTGTCGGCAACTGTAGCAGAATGGTTCGTGCCGATCGCACGAGAGACGGTGGACAAGATTTACAGGTTCGGGCCGCTTAGTGATGCGTAACACCCTACGTCCTGATAAGTATGCTTGGTGGATATGGTTACAAGAGAGCTCTCTGGATTGAGAATACAGAGAGTTGATGTGGGTGGCTAAGTAATGGGTCGATCGTTCTGAAGGGGTGCCCCCTAGGCCTTATATACTCGACCGTGGGGCAGTACACATGGATAAGATAACAACAAGTGGCTAAAAGATAGTGAACTTCTCGAGATTATCCTTTACGTAACCCTCGCCGACTTATCCTCACGTGGCTTCGTTGCATGGAGGCCCCGACGCGGGAAAGTCGGATCTTTGTTGCGGCCAACGGCTCGACGCTATGGGCCGTCCGGGTTTGCACCAATCCGGCCTCATGTCGCCCTGCGTTGCTGGTTGTTTTTTCCCCAGGCCCACGAAAGAATAACCTTACGATTTATTGGGCCCTTGGGCCTTTCGTGAGGTCCTTTACTCTTTTAGTGGACCCGGGGGATATCTATCCCCCACAAGCCCCTGATCTTTGGGTTAATTTAGAGGTAATCAACCCGAAGATCCTAGGTCCAGCTTGTAGGTGATTTGAAGAAAGATGACTCCTTGTTGTTCTCTCCTGCTTCGATCACTTGTTGACCAGAGCCTAGCTCGGTGCCTGTGCCTTAGAGATCGGCATTCCTGTTTGTAGGATTCTGGACTTCATTGGGTGCACCGGAGGTGCACCCAATGGGTGTAGCCCCCGAGCTTCGAGTAGATTTTAGAAAACAATCTACTCGAAGGTCTTCAGCAGAGATCACTTCCATTTGTGTTCCTTTATTCCGGTTGAAGATTGGCTTCTTAATCTTGTCCCATGCCTTTAGGAATTGGTGTTATCTTGGCTTAGAATGACAATCCATGGGGTGCACCGAAGGTGCACCCAATGGGTGTAGCCCCCGACCTTCAAGTGGATTTTTTGAGGATAATTCGCTTGAAGGTCTTCTTTTTGTGTCCTCTTGCTGAAAATTGCTCTTTCTGCTTATAAAAAAGTTGGCATGATGTCATCCGTGCTATGTCATCAATATTATGCTTCAGAGGTCATCATGTGTTTTGTCTTTTGCAGCTGAATTTGCAATCCTTCCGTATCTTGCTAGGCAGCATAGTGTATTTGCTCTGCACTCGATTGGACATTCGATGGACGTTCTCTGTCTAGTCTTCAAGTCATGTCTGTCGACCATATTTTGCACTCTGCTGGCTATACTTGGCTTCCCTTTAACTCTTGTTGATATCTCATTTTTGTCTTGAGGCATTCACTGCATGCTCTGCGCAGATGTGACCATTTTGAAAAATATACTGACAATTCCTGGGCGTCCCCCCCCAATGGGTGTGGGCAAGGGACGGCTTGGTACGCTGAGTGTTTTAACCGGCTGCTTCTGAGTTGTAATGTGATGGGACGGCGAGTGTAATCATATCCTTTGCGCTGTTGACTGGAGTCCCAATGGGTGTAGTGCTGCATGAAACGGCGTCCGCCGCCTGACGTGTCTTTGGACGGGTGGAGTTGTGTATTGAATGCTTAGTGACTGTTCAGTGACCGCGGTTGGAGGTGAGCGGTTGCCTTTCTCTTCTATAAATAACGCTGTTGTTCCTCTGGTTTCTTCATACCCCTTCGCTATTCCTTACTGCTTCCTTCTCTTCTTTTCTGCTTGCCTCCATGGGAAAGAAACGCAAGCGTGAGCCGACTCCTCCATCGGAGGACTTCGGCGACTCGGAGTACTCGGAGGAGGAGTTCTCCTCCGAGTCCGAGAGGTCCCCGGCCCCCGTCTCTCCCCCGGCGTCGTCCGATGACTCGGACGACTCCCAGGGGTTAGCCGCGGAGGTCTGGGCGTACATCCGGGCCGTCGAGCGCTCCGGGCTCGAGGGCTCGGATGAGTCCGAGTACTCCTCGGAGGAGGAGGACTCGGACGACGGCGGCGAGGGCGGGGACGACGACGACGACGACGACGATGACGACGACGACGACGACGACGACGACGATGACGACGACGACGACAGCGGCGGTGGCGGGGGCTGCACCAGGGGCGGCGGCGACAGGGGCGGCACCAAGAGCGGCGGCGGCGGGGGCGGCACCAAGAGCGGCGGCGGCGGCAGGGGCAGGGCCAGTGGCTAGATGCCACTGGTCCTTTTAAATATTAGTATAGATTAGAAATAGTATAGTTAGATAATGTAGTAGTATTAGTAATGTAAAATAGTATAGTGTAGCGTAGTAGTAGTAGTAGCAGTGGAGTGTAGTATAGCGGTAGAAATAGGGAAGTATCAACTCATAATGAGTTGATTTGTAAATGTTGCCACTTCCCTTGAATGAAGAACAAGTTCGGTTTCCTTTTGATGAATCGTTTCGTTTGACTGTGAATCTGAGTCTTTTGAGGCCATAGACGAACAGCTTAATCATTATACTGATGCTTCCGAGCAATATTGCAGTCTGTATCAATGTTTTTAGAAGTAATGCCGAGTGATCGGAAATCGCCGTCGACGTTTTAGAAGTAATGCCGAGTAGTTGAACTCCAGATCATCGTTTTAGAGGTAACGCCGAGTGACTAAGTAGTGACTTCGGCATTTTAGAGGCAATGCCGAGCGATTAGACTCGAGGTGAGCGTTTTAGAGGCAACGCCGAGTGATTAAGTAGTGACTTCTGCATTTTAGAGGCAATGCCGAATTATTGAACTCGAGATCAGCGTTTTAGAGGCAACGCCGAGTGATTGAGGGTCAACGTTGGCATTTTAGAAGTAATGCCGAACGATTGAGCTCAAGATCAGCATTTTAGAGGCAACGCCGAGTGACTGAATAGTGACGTCGGCACTTTAGAGGCAGCGCCGAGTTATTGAACTCGAGATCAGCGTTTTAGAGGCAACGCCGAGTTATTTCGAGGATTAGCACCCGAGTAAGGAGAGGGCCCACCAGTTTTTTGGGAAATAACTGCCGAATGACCACGTGGCGTGCTGGGATTTCGGAAATAACTGCCGAGTGATGACTGGGCACTTTTTGAAACGGTATCTGGTCCGAGAATATCCCATAAGAGTTGCACTTTTAGCCGCCTTTGCTTTCCGCGCCCTAGTTCTTGCATTCCTGCTTCCAAATCCTCTCTGCGCTTGCCTCCAATTTGCTCGCTGGTGAAATCGAGATGGCTCCCAAGAGGAAAATTGCGAGTTCTTCCGCTGTGGTGATTCCCCCAATTGATCCCAACAGCCAGTTGCCTTTCGCAGGTAACCATACGTCCATCATTTCTGAAACCGAACTCCTCCACCTCGTGTCCATCGGGGTTCTTCCTCCACGGGAACTCTGTTCTTGGCGGATTTGCCACGGAACTACGGTCCCGACGGAGGATACCCACGAGTCCGTGGTTTACGCTCCCTTTCTTCTCCGCGGCCTTGGCCTTCCTATTTCTCCCTTTTTCCGTGGTCTTCTTGATTTCTACCACATCAACTTAACCCATCTGAACCCTAACTCAATTCTGCAAATTTCTATCTTCGTCCACTTATGTGAGGCCTTTCTTGGTGTGCTGCCGCATTTTGGATTGTGGAAACACCTGTATCATTGTCGCCCTGGTATGGCCGGGGGACAACATCAGTTAGTTGGAGGTGCCAGCTTGGAGATGCGCCGGGGACGGAAAACTGAGTATCTTGAGATCCCCCTTAAAGACAGCATTAAGGGATGGCGCCTGGAATGGTTTATAGTTGATAACTATGGAAATTCTCTCCCCCCCCCGGTCAGGAAGACAGCCAGATGTTCGCACCCCGAGCTGGACCGAGTCTCCTACAGACGAAGAGGTGGCTGAGGCCAGTGTGCTGCTAGCTGAAGTTGGACTATTGAAAGAGAGGGGTTTAACTGCTGAAGCTATAGTTGCTGACTTCGTTTTCAAAAACATTCAGCCACTGAAAGACAGGGTCCACCCGGCTTATCTGTATCAAGGGCTAGCCGACCCAACTCGAGTTACCGATAGAAGAATCCCTTCTGCAGATTTGGTGAGCCGACTGGAGATGATTCTCAGAGGCAAAGTATCCAATGTTGGTGCTCCGGTGGCGTATTCAGCCTGGAATCTGCCTCCTGCCAAGGCCTTCACTCGCTTCGTGTCAAACCCACCTGCGACTGATGGCAGTTTGGGCCTTAGAACGCGGCCTTCTGACGAGGAGGTTAGTGCTTTGGTTGCTTCACTTGGGAAAATCCCTGATGATGAACGACAAATCCATTTCGAGGTGCCTTTGGATCCTACTGATGCTGAAATAAATGCCGTGCTTGACATGTTGGCTGAAGATTCTTCTGACGCTATTCCTGCTGAGTCATTGGCGGTGGCGCCTCTCCCAGAGGTCGGTATAATCTTGGATGTTCAGAGACCTGTCCGTGCTCGCTCGAGGCGTCCCCGCCGAACCAATCAGACTGATCTTTCTGCTGATGAGCAGAAAAAGAAGAAGAGACGTATCCGGCGAGTATCTAGTTTGGATCAGGGTGCTGGTCCCTCGGTTCCTGCTGATGAGGAGGTTCCTGCGCCTGAATTTGCTGATGCTGATCCCAATGGGTGTGGTATGACCGTTGCTGATCCCAATGGGGGTGTTGCCAGTGTTGCTGGTGAAGACGACGAAGAGGAAGAGGATGAGGTTCCTCTGACTCGGAAGAACAGTCGGCAATTCCTCGCCAGTGGGGAAAGTAGTGGGGTTCCTTCTCCGGCTTTGTCTGCTCTTGTTGGTCTGCAAAACATATCCCTAGCCGACTTTGATCAAACTCTGGAGGATATGGTCCCAGAGGACTTGCTATCAGGGCCAGTGGATGATGATGTGACAGAAGCTTGTGATGCCGTGCCGGACGCTGGGTTGAGGTCATCCCGTGCCTCATCAACCTTAGAGCGCGATCTTGAGGGACGGGATGTTAACCTGGATTGTCCTGATTCCATGGAAGTAGCCGAGGGCCCATCAACCTTAGAGATGGTTATTGCTGAAAATTTGGACCCCAGGGATGGTGTTGATACATGTCCAGCCCCCGAGGGTGTCGTCGGGGACGACTTAGCCCGGGCGAAGAGTGCAAGCTACTGCCCAGCCCCCGAGGGTGTTGCCGGGGATAACCCGGCTCAAGTGGGCAGTGCCAACTATGGCCCAGCCCCCGAGGGTGCCCAAACAGGGTCTCCTTCCGGCGCTTCCATGGACGTTCACGCTGGGTCACCTCCACACTCTGGCTGCATGGTGGTGGCCCAAACTTCAGACCGGGGCGTCGCTTTGGAGGGCAGCGTCCCCGTTGATCGAGTATCCGGCTCTGTTGAAGGAGATGAACTGATTCCCACTGTTCCATTGCATGCTGCTTCGGGTGATGACCTTGCGCCGGGTTATCATCTGATTTCTCCTGACTTGGGGATCCCTTCGTTCTTCTCCAACCTCCAGGTATTGTGCTGTTTCTTAGCTTGACTTTTACATGAACTCTTGCCATTATGCTCATCTGCTCTTCTCATCAGGTTTTGATGGATGGGATGACCAGCCAGCTGAAATTGCATGGCGCTCCTATCCCGGAAGTAGCTTCATCCTTTTCGTGTTGGAATCCGGTGTCTCTTCATCGCCGTGTATCCGAGTTGGAGGCGACTAACGCTGGTTAGTGCCCCTTTTTCTTTTCTTCGTGCTTGTTGTGGACTGTTTGACCTTCTGACCTCGCTTTGTTTGGTTATCCTTCGCTAGGAGTGACTCGACAGATTACAATGCTTGAGGAGAAACATTCTCAAGATCGGGCTGAACTGTCTCGGCGATGCACTGATCTCGAGGAAAAGTACTCTCAAGGTCAAATTGAGCTGAGTCAAGTCTCTGCCGCTTTAGATGATGCCAACGCGTTGAGTTCTTCCTTGCATGCTCAGCTAGACTCTGAAAAGGTGAAATACGAAATTGTGCTTTTGACTTGCTATACTCCTATTGTCTGCCTGGTTTTTCTGAAGGAACTGATTTGTGCTTGCAGGAAGAAAAACGCATCCTTGCTGCTTCTCGTGACAATCTTGATAGGTTGTATCGAGATTCCAGCAACTCGCTGACTATTCTGGAGAGGAGTCATCGCTTTTCCATGGAGGAGTTGAACAATCTTCGCTATAAGCTGCAGGAGTCCTTGGATGATGTGATTCGCCTTCGGGAGTTGATATCGGCTAAAGACGTTGTCATCAAGAATCTGCGTGCTTCCAAGAAATCTGTTACCCAGGAGCTAGAGGCTGCCCAGTTGGCTGTCAAGGTTGCTGAAGAGACTTCCAATACTCTGAGAGCCCAACGCGATAGGGCCATGGATAAGGCCATTCGGGCGGGACGAATTCTGATGAGGAGGCCTGGCATAGTCGTTCCTGAAGATATAAGGGCTGACGTGAACGCTGCCCCTGACTCCTCGAGTCGTCCTTCTTCGTCGACTGCTCCTGGAAAAGACATTGCAAAATAGAGAAAACATTTCGCGTGCTCCGAGCGCGCAGCTTGCATGATTGAACATTTGTTAGAGGACACCGGTTTATTTGAACAACATAATTACTCACTTATTGTATCAGAATTTTTTAGTTAATGAGTTTGCATGATGACTATGAATTTTGTCTGTGGGATATGGAAATCATCCCCTGAATTAAATAGGCGAGAGCATGTTGCATTGGTCTTAAGTAGACGCCAACTGGAGTTGATTGCTTCGTTAGCTGGGCATAGTGGTCGCCCTGGGTTAAGTAAAGCGTGAGCATGTCACACCGCCTTGAGTTGTTGCCGACTCAAGTCGATTGCTCCATTAGCAGGGCATAGTGGTCACCCCGAGTTAAGTAAGCGTGAGCATGTCGCACCGCCTTAAGTCGTTGCCGACTTAAGTCGATTGCCCCGTTAGCAGGGCATAGTGGTCACCCCGAGTTAAGTAAGCGTGAGCATGTCGCACCGCCTTAAGTCGTTGCCGACTTAAGTCGATTGCTCCGTTAGCAGGGCATAGTGGTCACCCCGAGTTAAGTAAGCGTGAGCATGTCGCACCGCCTTAAGTCGTTGCCGACTTAAGTCGATTGCTCCGTTAGCAGGGCATAGTGGTCACCCCGAGTTAAGTAAGCGTGAGCATGTCGCACCGCCTTAAGTCGTTGCCGACTTAAGTCGATTGCTCCCTTAGCAGGGCATAGTGGTCACCCCGAGTTAAGTAAGAATGCAAGTCAATCGTAAATAAATTGAGTATCCTTGAAACCTTTTCTTTATTGATGACATATTTCCACTTTACAGAGTACATCATTGTTATCCCAGCAGTTTTGAGGTACGGCTAAGGATAAAACTTTCTCAGGTGTTCTATGTTCCAAGAGTTCCCGACTTCTGTGCCATCCATCTGAGTGAGGCGATATGATCCAGGCCGAGTGACTTCTGCTACTATGAAGGGTCCTTCCCATAAGGGTGATAACTTGTGTCGTCCTTCTCCCGTTAGAATTCGGCGAAGGACGAGCTCCCCTACTGAAAAGGATCGTTGCCGCACAGCCTTGTCGTGATAGCGCCTTAGAGTCTGCTGGTATCTTGCTGACTGGATTACTGCGCTTAGCCGTTCTTCTTCGAGTACGTCTATGTCCTCCAGCCTGGTGGTCTCAGCTTCTGCTATGCTTTCAAAAATCAGCCTTGGCGCCCCAAACTTGAGATCAGCAGGCAGCACTGCCTCCGACCCATAGACCATGAAGAAAGGAGTGTTTCCATGCAAAGCTCGGCTAGGTTGGGTTCTTAGGCTCCAAACAACATAGGGTAATTCCCTTATCCACTTTCCTGCGAATTTTTCGTTCTTATCGAAAATCTTTTTCCTGAGTGCATCCAATATCATCCCGTTGGCTCGCTCAACTTGCCCGTTGGCTCTTGGATGGGCTACAGATGCATACTTGATCTGAATGCTTTTTTGCTCGCAGAAGTCAAAGAATTCTGAACTCGTGAAATTGGATCCTAAATCAGTTATGATGCTATTTGGTATCCCGAATCTGAATATTATGTCTTGTATGAACTCCACGGCCTTAGCAGAAGTTAAGGAGGCGATGGGCTTGAATTCTATCCATTTAGTGAACTTGTCAATTGCTACCAACACATGGGTATACCCCCCTTGAGCTTTCTTGAAGGGTCCAATCATATCCAGCCCCCAGCATGCAAAAGGCCAGGTCACTGGTATGGTCTGCAGCTGCTGTGCTGGCAGGTGTTGTTGTTTTGACAAGTATTGGCAGGCTTCGCACCTCTGAACTAACTCGGCTGCATCATTCTTTGCTGTTGGCCAATAGAATCCTGACCTGAAGACTTTCCCAACTAGTGTTCTGGAGGCCGCATGTATCCCACATTGTCCAGCGTGGACCTCTTCTAAGAGTTGCTTTCCAGTGGATGGGAGAATGCACTTCATGAAGACACCTGATGCACCCCTTCTATATAATGTTTCCCCAATAAGTGTATAGTGAGCTGATTGTCTTGCAATGCGCTCTGCCGAGTTCTTATCATCTGGTTCTTCTTCATTCCTTATGTACTTAATGATTGGCTTTCTCCAGTCATCGGGATCTGACTCGGGTTGATCTATGATGTTGCATTCTTCCATTTGACCCAATGAGATACTTGGCTGCAGAATTTCTTGCACAAAAACCCCGGGTGGAACCTGAGCTCGACTGGATCCTAGCTTGGACAGTACATCGGCTGCTGCATTCCGATCTCTCTCCACATGATGAAATTCTAGACCCTCAAACTTATCCTCCAGTTTTCGGACGGCAGTGCAGTATCTTCCCATCGAATCGTTTGAGCAATCCCACTCCTTATTTATCTGGCTGATGACTACCAGAGAATCCCCATATACCATTAATCTTTTGACGCCCAGTGATATGGCAATGTTCAATCCATGGATCAAAGCTTCATACTCGGCTGCATTGTTGGAGGCCGGGAATAGCAACTGGAGGACGTACTTGAGGTGTTCGCCTCCTGGTGCAGTGAAAAGAATCCCCGCTCCTGCTCCCCGCAGCTTGAGTGAGCCATCAAAATACATTCGCCATACTTCTGCAGTTTCCGGGTTGTCTGGTACTTGTTGCTCAGTCCACTCTGATACGAAATCAACCAGTGCTTGGGTTTTGATTGCAGTGCGAGGCCGAAACTCGATGTCATGAGATCCCAGCTCACAGGCCCACTTGGCTATTCGACCGATGGCTTCCTTGTTGTGAAGAATATCCCCTATTGGAAAACTTGTGACTACTATGACTTTGTGGTCGTCAAAGTAGTGACGCAGCTTGCGGGCAGTTAGAAGTACTGCATACAATAGTTTCTGAACTTGAGGATACTTTTTCTTTGAGGGGCCGAGGACCTCACTGATGAAGTAGACAGGATGTTGTATTGGGTAGGCATGCCCTTCTTCTACTCGCTCGACTACCAACGCGGTGCTCACCACGTGAGTCGTGCAAGAGATGTACAATAGCAAATCTTCAGCTGGTTGAGTTGATGTAGCTCGCCGAGGTGGTTTCAGCACTGGTGGTGTTGTCAAGAATTTTTTCAGAGCATCCAGAGCTTCCTGTGCTTCTGAAGTCCACTGGAATTTATCCACCTTTTTGAGTAACTTGTAAAACGGCAAACCTTTTTCTCCCAGCCTGGATATAAATCTGCTTAAGGCTGCCATGCATCCAGTAAGTCGCTGAACCTTCTTCTGCGATCGAGGTGCTTCCATCTTCATGATAGCCTCAATTTTATCCGGATTAGCCTCAATTCCCCGGTGGCTGACAATAAATCCGAGTAACTTTCCGGCTGGTACCCCAAAAACACATTTCTCGGGATTAAGCTTCCATCTATACCGCCTCAGGCTGTTGAAAACCAGTTGCAAATCTTCGATGAAGTCTTTTGAGTCCTGTGTTTTGATCACCACGTCATCCACATAAGCTTCCACACGCTTGCCCCAGTGATCGGCTAAGCATGTTTGAATAGCTCTCTGGTAAGTCGCTCCAGCGTTTTTGAGGCCAAACGGCATGGAGGTATAACAGAAAGCGCCAAACGGAGTAATGAATGCCGTTTTTTCTTCATCTTCCTTCGCCAGACTAATCTGATGATATCCAGAATAACAATCCAGGAAAGACAGCATAGAACACCCAGCGGTGGAGTCCACCACCTGATCTATCCTCGGGAGCCCGAAGGGATCCTTCGGACAGTGTTTGTTGAGATCGGTATAATCAACACACATGCGCCAGTCCACTTTATTCTTTTTGAGTACAAGAACAGGATTGGCTAACCACTCAGGATGTAATACTTCTCTAATAAATCCAGCCGCGACCAAGCGAGCTAACTCGGCGCGAATGGCTTCCCTCTTATCAGGCGTGAAACGACGTAATTTCTGCCGAATCGGCCTCGCCTGGGGAAAAACCTTCAGTTTGTGCTCGGCCAGTTCTCTCGGGACTCCCGGCATATCCACAGGTTGCCATGCGAATACATCTCGGTTATCTTGCAGAAACCGGACGAGCGCGCTTTCCTATTTGTCATCCAAACTGGAGCTGATGATGGCCGTCTTGCGCTCATCAGCAAACCCCAGGTTGATTCTCTTGGTTTCTTCAGTCGGCCGCATAGAGGTCGCGGTCTGAGCTTCATTTGCTGGTATTGCGAGGTCCTCCTCAGGCTTAGAGTTCGCCATTGCGGAGGGAGCTGTCGATGGCTTGGCGGTGAGGGCTGCTTGAATAGCCACTCGGAAACATTCTGCGGCGCCTTGGAGGTCGGCGCGCACAGTTATGATCCCCTGTGGCCCTGGCATCTTCAGTATCATGTATGTGTAATGCGGAATGGCCATGAACTTGGCCAATCCTGGCCTCCCGATGATGGCGTTGTACCCGCAGTCGAAGTTCGCCACTTCAAACCTCAGGAACTCGGTTCTATAGTTTTCCGGAGTTCCAAAGGTGACCGGCATGTAGATGTGGCCCAGCGGGTATTCCCCTTCCGTCGACACGATGCCGAAGAAAGGAGTGTCCGACTCGTGGAGCTCTTTGAGATGAACTCCCAAGCTCTGGAGTGTCCGGGGGAAGGTGATGTTGATGCTGCTCCCCCCGTCCACTAACACCTTTTTCACCCGGCTCTCTCGGATCACCGGATCGACGAGAAGCGGGTACTTGCCCGGGTGGTCAAAGTTGAGCCATTGATCCGCCCGAGTGAAGGTGATCGGGTGCTCCGACCATCGGTATGGGGCGGGAGGGCCGATGGTCGCCACCAGTATCTGGCGATCATTGAGCTTTTGCTGTCTTCTGCTCTCCTGCGACCCGTGTCCGCCGAAGATGACGTTGACCTCCCTGTCAACGCGCGGAAAAGCTCCTCCTCCTCCTCCCTCCTCCTGCCGATGGGGTTGTCGCGGTTCATCTGGTCCTCCCCTCGGCGGAGGAGGAGGTAGAGGTTGGAAGGGTCGGCCGTGTCCGACGGAGTGCTTGAAGTCTCGGCAGTTATGAAGAGTGTGGCGCATGTCCTTGTGGTACGGGCACTGGGCGTCGAGGATGTCGTCCAGCGTACGCTCGCCTCCACGAGGTCCTCCTCGAGCGCGAGAAGCAGGTGGTCCGGCGGCGTGCACTTCTTCGCGTGGCCTCTTTTCCCACCGCTTGTCAGGTTGCTGGTTCGTGTCGCGTCGTGGTGCTGCCGGTGCGGGCTTTGCTCCTCCGATGAGATCCTGGGCTCGCTCGTCGGCGGTGATGTAGAGGTCGGCTTCCCGGAATAGCTCCTCCGAGGTGGTCGGCGCCCTTTGTAGTATGGCTCGGACGAAAACCGAATCATTAGATCCTCGGTAGAAGTCCTCGATCACGGCCGCCTCCGTGACATCGGGGATTCGATTCCTCATGGTTTGGAACCTCTTGAGGTACGATCGGAGAGTTTCATCCCCCCGGCGCTTGATAGATTTAAGGTCCCACGGCTGCGCCGGCTTGTCGGAGAGGGACTGGAAGTTGGCGGTGAAACGCCGACTGAAGTCTCCCCAGACGTCGATGCAGTGTCGGGGTTGATGTCGTAGCCATTGCAGCGCGTCTTGTCCGAGGACAATGGGCAAGTACGCGGTCATCACGTCTTCGGATGCTCCGGCAGCTCGAGCAGCGGTGGTGTAGACGGCTAGCCAACCCCATGGATCCTGCTTAGGTTCATACTTGTCAACATTGGATACCTTGAAGTTGGGAGGCCATTGGATGGCCCTGAGGCGCGGAGTAAGGGCGGACACTCCGCACGTGTCCTCCTGTCGCCGGGGTCGATGTCTGTCCTGGGGAGGGGAGTTGTGGTTGTGATTCCTCGACCGTCCCCGGGAGGTTCCGCCAGTTGAAGCCGTCGCCGACTCAGTCCTGGTGGCATGGCTCTGAGTCGGGGCACCGTGATCCCTGTCGTACTCCTCTCGACGACGAATTTCGTTCTCGTGCCGCCGTTCCCGCGAAGCGTTGATGGAGCTCCGCGCGTCCCGGCGACTGTTGATGGCGTGTCGTAGATCGTTCGGCGGGTGAGCAAGCGGTAGAAGATGGTTGGCCGCCTGGGTGAACAGTCGTCGGTAGTCGTCGGCGTCAGGAGTCCGAGGAAGTCCTTCCGCTATCCGAGCCAGCACCCCTCCGACTTCGCTTGGCGTGTTCATGGCTCGGGCGAAGTCGGGGTTCAGATTGCGCCCGAAGAGTGGATTCTCTCGACGTTGCCTTGCATCATGCTCAGCCTGTTCCTGAGCTCGTCGGCGATCACGTCGTCGGGAGTTCCTTCGCTCTCTGAAGACGCGTTCTTCCGGGGTTTCTCCTACCTCCGAGACCTCGTCTCGCGAGACAGGTTGTTCCGGATTCCGCTCTCCGGTCGCGTGATGTCGTCGAACATTCCTGCGCCGGTTTCTTCGTCGACGGGACTCTCGCTGAGGCGGTTCCTCCCCGGGTACAGTCGGCTCGTCGTCGGAGATGGTGGGCGATTCCGCCCTTCCGACGAAGAGGACGTCGGGGTAGAACGGTGCTGCCGTCGTGGTGATCTTCTTTCGGGGGGTCGGAGGTCGCGCCTCTCCGGTATTGTCGGGGTTTGTTGAGGAAGACTCCTTTTCCGGCGGATCCGCGATACGGTGCAGAGTTCCTTCTTCGTCCGCTACGAATGAGATTGTCCCGAAGCAGAACATAGATCCGGGGCGTAGGGCGATCTTGCTGTAGAAAGAGATGGCCATTGAGCTAGCTTGGATTGTCGACACACTCCCTACCTGGCGCGCCAGCTGTCGGTGTTTAGGGTCCGACCGCACACCCGGGGTTGCCCCTCAAGGTGTTTTAGGAGTAGGAAGGTGTCGGCAACTGTAGCAGAATGGTTCGTGCCGATCGCACGAGAGACGGTGGACAAGATTTACAGGTTCGGGCCGCTTAGTGATGCGTAACACCCTACGTCCTGATAAGTATGCTTGGTGGATATGGTTATAAGAGAGCTCTCTGGATTGAGAATACAGAGAGTTGATGTGGGTGGCTAAGTAATGGGTCGATCGTTCTGAAGGGGTGCCCCCTAGGCCTTATATACTCGACCGTGGGGCAGTACACATGGATAAGATAACAACAAGTGGCTAAAAGATAGTGAACTTCTCGAGATTATCCTTTACGTAACCCTTGCCGACTTATCCTCACGTGGCTTCGTTGCATGGAGGCCCCGACGCGGGAAAGTCGGATCTTTGTTGCGGCCAACGGCTCGACGCTATGGGCCGTCCGGGTTTGCACCAATCCGGCCTCATGTCGCCCTGTGTTGCTGGTTGTTTTTTCCCCAGGCCCACGAAAGAATAACCTTACGATTTATTGGGCCCTTGGGCCTTTCGTGAGGTCCTTTACTCTTTTAGTGGACCCGGGGGATATCTATCCCCCACAAACACTGCTTCCTGCCCATAGACAAGCTCAAAAGGAGATACTTTAGTAGCACTATGTTTAGATATTCTGTGAGCCCATAAAACTTCGGACAAAATCTTATGCCAATGCTTAGGATTATCGGATATCTTCTTTTTTATCAAGTTAATCAATGTCCTATTACTAGACTCGGCCTACCCATTGGCCTGAGCATAATATGGAGATGAATTAAGTAACTTAATTCTATATAACTCAGCAAATTCACGTACCTCCTTTGACATGAAAGAAGTTCCTTGACCTGTAGTCAAGGTCTGGGGAATGCCGAATCTATGAATAATATGCTCAATTATGAACTCAATTACCTCCTTGTGCGTCATGTTCTTCAAAGCAACGGCTTTAGACCATTTGGTAAAGTAGTCAGTGGCGACTAACACGAACCGATGCCCCTTTGATGATGAAGGATGAATTTCTCCTATAAAGTCTAATCCCCATCCTCTGAAAGGCCAAGGCTTGATGATAGGATGTAATTCGGCTGCAGGGACCAACTGTAGGTTGCCGAATTTTTGACACACTTGGCATCCTTTGTAGTACTTGAAACAATCAGCTATCATGTTAGGCCAATAAATACCAAACCTTCGCAACAACCACTTCATCTTTGGAGCCGATTGATGGGTACCACAAATTCCTTCATGTACTTCGGCCATGGCTAATATAGCATCATCTGGGCCCAAGCACTTAAGTAGGACGTCGTTGACTGTTTGGCGGTAGAGTTCATCACTCATTAAAACATACTTGAAAGCTGTACGCCGAATGTTCTTACCTGTCCTGATATTGGAATTTCGTAAATAATTAGTTATGGGCGCCCTCCAATCACTTGCATCGGCTTTATTATCAGTCGAATCAATTAGGAGAACTTTCCTGGTAACTCCAGACAGTCCGAAGTCTCTACTTGAACAGTCCGTGACCTGGGGAATTGGCCCTGCACCGGTTATCAGATTTTCAGTGTTGTGAAATCTCCCTCAATTTATCTGATAACCTGATGCATCTTGTGCTAAATTGTTAGCTCTATGATTCTCAACTCTAGAGATATGTCGAATACTGAATTCGTCAAAAGAATAAATTATGCCCCAACATTTTTCAAGGTAACTATTTAGAGTACCATCAAAACATTGATATTCTTCTAACACCTGTTGGACGACCAGCTGAGAATCACCAAATGCCTTCACATGTTTTACTCCCATACAATTTAAAAAGTTCCAAGCCGAACAAAAGGGCCTCATATTCGGCTTGATTGTTAGTGCAATAAGTTTTCAATCGGCTAGAGAAGTCGAAGGAGACATCAGTTGGTGAAATAAGTACTATGCCAATTCCTTGCCCTTCATTGCAAACCGATCCATCAAAATATAAAGTCCAAGGAGTAATAGTGAGGTATGACATGTCTAGTTTATGAGTATCATTAATCCGATGTTCTACAATAAAATCCGCTACGACCTGGCCTCTCATAGATTTCAATGGTTCATAGGCCAAGTCATATTCTATGAGTGCATAAGCCCACTTACCAACTCTACCACTCATAATTGGGTTATGCAACATGTATTTGATCACATCGGCTTAACTAGAAATAGTGCAATGATTAGACAGTAAATAATATCTACACTTGGTGCATGCATAAAACAAGCATAAGCATAACTTCTCAATAAAAGTGTACCTCGTTTCAGCATCCACCAACCTTCGACTTAGATATGTCACCACATGCTCCTTTCCTTCAGTTTCTTGTGTCAGAATAACCCCAATGACCTTATCTTCAGCTGCAATGTATAATCAGAATGGTACTCCTGCTCGTGGTGCTTTTAATACAGGACTTATGCAGCTTTCTTGATTGCCTCAACATCAGGCAAGTTTGGTTAATTTAGTTATTTTTTTGTACTGTATCAGAACCCAGTTCATTACTCTTGATGGAGAGGGAGGATCCGCCTTTTTAGATTTTTGCTATTTATTTTTCTATCTAGGATTAGAACCATACCTAGGGTCGCGAGACAACTCTCTCTAAGGAACTCGGCAAAATAGCCCCGTAACTTCGGGAGAAGGGGTGCCCCCTCGCAAAAGGGGGTCGCAGTGACCAGGCCCGGGCGACTGTTTACCAAAAACACAGGTCTCCGCAAAGTCGTAACACCATGTATGGGGGCGTCGAAGATAAGTATTTTTTAATGAGATCAAATGCTTCCTGCTGCTCTGCCCCCAAGCAAATTCGGCATCATTCTTAAGCCGAAGGATAGGGGTGAAGGCATCAATCTTCCCGGCTAGGTTAGAAATAAACCTTCGTAAATAATTCACCTTGCCGAGAAACTTCTGCACTTCGACCTTACAGGTCGGAGGTCCCACATTTCGAATAGACTTGATTCGGTCAGGGTCTATCTCTATACCATGTTCATGGATGATAAATCCTAAAAACTTACCAGCCGACACTCCAAAAGCATATTTATGTGGGTTCATTTTCAAACCATATCGACGCATTTTATCAAAGGCTTTGCGCAAATCAGCTACATGAGAACTAAACTCAGTCGATTTGACTACAATATCATCAATGTAGACTTCCACAGTGTTTCCCAACAACTCATGGAAGATCAAATTCATAGCCCTCTGATAAGTAGCACCAGCATTTTTCAGACCAAATGTCATGACAACCCATTCAAATAAACCAATGAAGCCTGGACCTATAAAGGCCGTTTTAGACGCATCTTTTTCGGCCATGAAAATCTGGTTATATCCGGCATTACCATCAAGAAAACTAATAATTCTATTCCCTGATGCATTATTGATTAATGTGTCGGCTATGGGCATGGGATACTCATCTTTAGGAATTGCTCTATTTAAATTGCGAAAATCAATGCATACTCTAAGCTTACCTGACTCCTTCTTCTCCACCGGCACAATATTGGAGACCCATTCTGCGTATCTGCAACGTCTAATAAAATCAGCTTCTAGCAGTCGGTGGATTTCGTCCTTGATTCGTGGGAGAAGATCTGGACGAAATGTTCTAGCTCTCTGCTTGAAAGGTCTGAAACCGGACTTAATGGGCAGCCGATGCTCTACGATCTCTCGGCTTAATCACGGCATCTCAGTGTAATTCCAAGCAAAGCAATCCAAATATTCCTTCAATAGACCGATCATCTCATTTCTAGGATCGGTCTCTAGGGTCTTGTTTACAAAAGTCGGCCTTGGAGTTTTACCATCTCCTATGTCAATCTCCTTCAAAGGATCGGCCGATGTAAACCCCTGTCCTAGTTTATCTAGATATCTGAATTTCTCTATCATGTCCCCCACAGAGGAATCAGATGATCTTTGTGTGATGGCAGACTGTCCGGTCTCGGGGGCCGGATTATCTGTAATACTGTCTTTACGTTGTGGTAGATGTTCGGTCTTAAAGTCCGAACTGTTTTGTGAATGACCAGACCTTCCGGCCTTAGAAGCCGAATTGTCCGTGACCAAGAACTCATGAATTTTGTGTGTACTCATCATTTAAACTTTATTTAGGATTTAGCCGATTCTCCATCGGCTCTAGCATTATAGGAATGAAACCCTTCTTATCTATACTTATGAACTGATAATCAGAAAAATCTACTCCTGTGAGACATGTAGCAGTCTCATAAGTCCAGAGTACAGGGGTATCGGCCACAACGATACAGGCTGATACATCAGCATGTACTTGTTCTATATCATCGCCTACCCATTGTATTAACATTTGATGTAATGTAGAAGGTATACATTGGTTGGCATGAATCCAATCTCTGCCTAGGATTAGACTATAATTTCCTTCTACATCAGCGACGAAGAATGCAGCAGCAAGGGTCTTAGTCCCGATGGTTAATTCAACGGACGTGACTCCCCTGGCTTTGATCGAACTATCAGTTCCAACACTGCTGAGGGTCATGTTGGTCTTGACAAGTTCGTCATCTTGTTTACCTAATTTTCTGTACAATGAATAAGGCATTAGATTTACAGCCACCCCTCCATCTACCAACATTTTAGCAATCGATATTCCATCAATGTGACCACGCACGAAGAGCGGTTTTAAATGATTTACCGATTCCTTTGGTTTAGTAAAGGTGGCTTCTTTAGGACCAAAATCAAACTAGGCAACAACAGGTTCATCGTCGCCGACAATAGTACAATCGGTGGAAAATGTAATAACATTTACATCCATACTTGGGCGCTCTGGAGAAGCTTCATAGTCGACCAGGTCTTCTCCCAGTAGGTCGTCCTCCTCCATTGGTGTTGGCACATCGTCGGAGGCGTCCTGGTGTGGTGCGGACGGTCCGGACTTAGGGGTCGGACGGTCTGTGCCTGGTGCAGATTGTCCGGCCTTGTTAGCCAGGCTATCTGCCATACCTGCAGGGTGCTGCACAAGTGTTGTTTTATTTTCTATTTCTGTGGTTGTTTGCTTTTCCTCAACAGCCTTTGGTCTCCATTTTTTTGCGGTGGCGGGTACTGTGGATGTGTGTCATTGAATATCTTTTCTGCCTCATTTTCCTGGCTCTCTTTTGCTCTTAGATGCTGTAATTTTCGCTTTTGGGACCATGTCAATCCTGGTGGGCACCATCGAGGCATGGAGTATTTTGGATCGGCTATTTTGATGGCAGCTGTATCTTCTGTTTTGTTTGTGTTGGCTGATTCACCAAAAATCATCGGCCCTTCACTTTCTTTCTGTATGACGACATCTGTTGTACCTATTTTGATTATGTCTGTTTTTGTCGTTCTTTCAGTTGCTGCAGGCATATGCCCCCCTACCGGATTGGTTGGCCTTTGAGGCCGAGTAGTCCGGCAATCTTGTTGGGCCTGTGTCTAATGACCGGATTGAGCGACGCTCAATCGGTCTTGTACTGGTGGTGCTAGTCTATCGAATACAAATGTTTGGGGTGCCCCCCAAGCGAGGTACTGTGGCATCCCAAACGGATATGGTGGTATGCCCCACATTTAATTTGGGACATATGGTGGAGGTATGTATGTGTATGGATATGGTATAGGTGGATATGGGGGTGGAGGTGTCCATGTAGGTATGTTATGTCTTAATTGGAAAGTATAACCTTCTATTTTTTCTGATTGGTGAGGTGGTCCAATCGGTCTTACCTAATATTGCTCACGAATGGGCGAGCGAGATCGCTTTGCTGGCCGGTCACTAGGGCCGACCTTCTTTTTCACATATTTGGATAATAATTGATCGAAAGTCGAGCCGGATTTGACTAGCCGACCAGCTGCTTTAAATGTATTTGTTTTCCATGTAACTATCTCTGGTCATCGTGGTTTGAAGGTACACGATCGTTGAGGGTCTTGAGTATGATCGGACCGTCCGCTGGAATTCTTCGGACCGTTCGGTGTGGTCCCGGATCGTCTGCGCCTGTGCATCGGACCGTCCGAGATACACAGCACGGGCTCCTGCTCCTTGGTCTACGCTTGCCCCCAGCGCTGGAGGTCGTGATGGTCACCTTAAGAGTCTCCCCTCCATCGGGAGTCTTCTCGGCCACCACTTTCCTGCAAGAAATTTTATGATTCTCATCGGCCTCTCTTGTGTTGTCGATGATTATCTCTTTGTCTCTGCCCTTATCGGCAGTGTTTGGCCGAACCAGGATCCTCTTGCCCTCAAAATCGATAATGTTCATTGAAAAGGGCTCCGTGTCCACCTGCGTTTCCTGAAATTTTAATCGTCCTTCGTTAATGGCCGATTAAATCTATCGACAGAATACATTACAATCATTAGTGGCATGAGAAAATGAGTTATGCCACTTGCAGTATGCACGACGTTTTAGCTCGTCGGCGGATGGAACAGTGTGATTTATTTTAATGTTACCATTTTTGAGTAACTCATCAAATATTTTATCACATTTACCAACGTTAAATGTAAACTTAACCTCCTCTTGTCGTTTCTTTTGAACCGGTTGTAAGGAGGAACAAGCCGAAGATTTGGCCTGCTTTGGCCAAACCATTTTAGCAGCATATATTTCTGTTGATTCGTCGTCCGAGCTACTTTGGTTGCAATCTACTATATGGACATTGTGACGAATGGTTTTGGCAGTCTCTTTGCTTCGGCTTTCACAGGCCAAATCTCTCTGGTGTAATTGTGCTAGCGTAAAAAATTGGATGCCTTCTAATCTTTCTTTTAAATAATATCGCAGTCCATTAAAGGCTAATCCTGCTAGCTGTTTTTCTGCTAAGTGTATTTGGAAGCATCAGTTTCTTGTATCCCGGAACCTCCGGATGTATTCATTAACCGATTCATCCTTCCCCTATCGTAGGGCCACTAGGTCTACCAAATCTAACTCATAGTCACCAGAGAAAAATGGTCATGGAATTTTTGTTCTAACTCCTCCCATGGCGAAATAGAATTAGGAGGTAAAGTGGCGTACCATGCGAACGCGGTTCCTGTTAAGGATAACGAAAATAAACGCACGTGGAATGCTTCCGTGTCGACCAATTCTCCTAATTGTGCTAGAAACTAGCCAATGTGTTCACGTGTGCTTTTCCCTTGATCACCCAAAAATTTTGCGAATTCGGGTATCCTGGTTCCCTGTGGGTATGGGTGATGATCAAATCGACTATCATAGGTTTTCGATATGATTGCCCCCCAGAGACCATGCTTACTCCGAGCTTATCTTGGAACGCCCCGGCTATTTCCTCCCTCACTATATCGATGGCAGCCGGTGCGAGACCACCGGCTCTCTGGTCAAACATAGGTGGGGTTGGCTGGATATTAGTGAGAGCACCTAGAGGGGGGTGAATAGGTGATCCTGTAAGACTTGAAACTTAATGCCACAAAACTTGATTAGGAGTTAGCACAATAATGCCAAGTGGCTAGAGAGGAGTCTTAGCAAAACACAATAACCACAAAGAGATCAACACAGAGATGGCACAGTGGTTTATCCCGTGGTTCGGCCAAGTCCAACGCTTGCCTACTCCACGTTGTGGCGTCCCAACGGACGAGGGTTGCAATCAACCCCTCTCAAGCGGTCCAAAGACCCACTTGAATACCATGGTGTTTTGCTTTGCTTTACTATATCTCGCTTGCGAGGAATCTCCACAACTTGGAGTCTCTCGCCCTTACACTTTGATGTTCACAAAGAAGCACGGAGTAAGGGAGGGATGAGCAACGCACACAAGACGCAAAATCACAGCAAATACGCACACACAAGACCCAGACTTGAGCTCAAAAGAATATCACGAGGTTCTCACTAGAACGGAGCTCAAATCACTAAGAATGTCGAACAAGTGCGCAAGAATGAAGTGTGAGTGATCAACAATCCTCAAAGGATGCTTGGGGTGCTCCTCCATGCGCCTAGGGGTCCCTTTTATAGCCCCAAGGCAGCTAGGAGCCGTTGAGAGCATTCCAGGAAGGCAAATCTTGTCTTCTGTCGCCTGGCGCACCGGACAGTCCGGTGCACCACCGGACACTGTCCGGAGCGGATTTCTTTCCTTATTTGGCGAAGCCGACCGTTGTAGATTCAGAGCCGTTGGCGCACCGGACACTATCCGGTGCACACCGGACAGTCCGGTGCTCCCTTCTAGCCGTTGGCTCGGCCACGTGTCCCGCGCAGATCGCGCGGCCGACCGTTGGCTCACCGGACAGTCCGGTGCACCACCAGACAGTCCGGTGATTTATAGCCGTACGCCGTTAATCACTTCCCGAGAGTGACGACTTCGCCTGTGAATGGCTCACTGGACAGTCTGGTGCACCACCGGACAGTCCAGTGATTTATAGCCGTACACCGTCGTCGAAGTCCCGAGAGCAGCAAGTTCGCTAGAGTGAGCCTGGCGCACCGGACACTGTCCGGTGCACCACCGGATAGTCCGGTGCACCCAGACTGAGCAGACTTTGGCTGAACAAAGTCATCTCTTTTCCAATTTGGTTTCTCCTGTTTCCAGCACTTAGACACAATACATTAGTTCTCAAAACAATGTACTAAGTCTAGAAACATACCTTTAGACTTGATTTGCACTTTGTCCATCACTTGGCATAGATTTACACTTAAGCACTTGTGTTGGCACTCAATCACCAAAATACTTAGAAATGGCCCAAGGGCACATTTCCCTTTCAATCTCCCCTTTTTTGGTGATTTATGCCAACACAACAAAAAGCAACTAAAAAAGTGCAACATCAATACAAATGAGAACTCAAAATTGTTTTGATTCAAATTTGGCATATATGGATCACTCTTTGCCACCACTTGGTTTTGTTTTTGCAAATCAACCTCAATCTCCTATCTCTACCTCAAACACAATTGTAGAGACATAAAGAGAGTTGTTCCAAGAGAAATTGATCAAAGATTTCAAAAACTCCCCCTTTTTCCCATAATCAACCATTCTCCCCACAAGAGGCCAACTTTTGACAAGAGAGACAATAAGAGAGTTTTGACAAACCAAAGAACTCTATTCTACTATATTCAAAATTTTGGTAGCTGATCCATTTATTGCTTTGGCCTTATTTTCTCCCCCTTTGGCATCAAGCACCAAAACGGGATCAATTTTGGCCCTTGAACCCCATTGCCTCACCAAAATCTTCAAATAAGAATACAAAGGCAATAAGAGTGCATGAGATGAACTTGGAATAAGTTACCCTCTCATCGGAGTGCAGTGGAAGTCTTTCATGGTCCAAGTCCACCTTTTCCCTTTCAAACCTCCTTTGAGACTAAATTAAGAAAGCTCAAGCACATGGTTAGTCTCAAAGGGTCAAGTTGTAGCATGTCTCCCCCTAAATATGTGCATCACTTGCAAATGAACTCGTGAGGTCCGGGGAGTGCTTGTACAACTTGAGCACCATAAATAAGCAACAAGATGCATAAGGAACATGATCAAGGCATAAAACACATGTATGCTATAAATCAATCCAAGTTCCACGAATCTAAGACATTTAGCTCACTACGCAGCCTGCAAAAGGTCTTCTCATCTAGAGGCTTGGTAAAGATATCGGCTAGCTGGTTCTCGGTGCTAATATAAAACACTTCGATATCTCCCTTTTGCTGGTGGTCTCTCAAAAAGTGATGCCGGATGTCAATGTGCTTTGTGCGGCTGTGCTCAACAGGATTATCCGCTATGCGGATAGCACTCTCATTGTCACATAGGAGTGGGACTTTGCTCAGATTGTAGCCAAAGTCCCGGAGGGTTTGCCTCATCCAAAGTAGTTGCGCGCAACACTGTCCTGCGGCAACATACTCGGCCTCAGCGGTGGATAGGGCAACAGAAGTTTGTTTCTTAGAATTCCATGACACCAGGGACCTTCCTAAGAATTGGCACGTCCCTGATGTACTCTTCCTATCGACCATACATCCAGCATAGTCGGAATCTGAATATCCAATCAAGTCAAAGGTAGACCCCTTTGGATACCAGATCCCGAAGCAAGGCGTAGCGACTAAATATCTAAGAATTCGCTTCACGGCCACTAAGTGACACTCCCTTGGATCGGATTGAAATCTAGAACACATGCATACACTAAGCATAATATCCGGTCTACTAGCACATAAATAAAGTAAAGACCCTATCATATACCGGTATGCCTTTTGATCAACGGACTTACCTCCTTTGTTGAGGTCGGTGTGTCCATCGGTTCCCATCGGAGTCTTTGCGGGCTTGGCGTCCTTCATCCCAAACCGCTTTAGTAAGTCTTGCGTGTACTTCGTTTGGGAGATGAAGGTACCGTCCTTGAGTTGCTTCACTTGGAACCCAAGGAAGTAGTTCAACTCGCCCATCATCAACATCTCGAATTTCTGCGTCATCACCCTACTAAACTCTTCACAAGACTTTTGATTAGTAGAACCAAATATTATGTCATCGACATAAATTTGGCACACAAAAAGATCACCATCGCAAGTCTTAGTGAAAAGAGTTGGATCGGCTTTCCCAACCTTGAAAGCATTAGCAATTAAAAAGTCTCTAAGGCATTCATACCATGATCTTGGGGCTTGCTTAAGTCCATAGAGCGCCTTAGAGAGCTTACACACGTGGTCGGGGTACCGTTCATCCTCAAAGCCAGGGGCTCCACGTACACCTCCTCCTTGATTGGCCCGTTGAGGAAAGTGCTCTTAACATCCATTTGGCACAACCTGAAAGAATGGTGAGCGGCATATGCTAGCAAAATACGAATGGACTCTAGCCTAGCCACAGGAGCAAAAGTCTCCTCAAAGTCCAAACCTGCGACTTGGGCATAACCTTTTGCCACAAGTCGAGCCTTGTTCCTTGTCACCACCCCGTGCTCGTCTTGTTTGTTGTGGAACACCCACTTGGTTCCCACAACATTTTGCTTGGGACGAGGCACCAGTGTCCAAACTTCATTTCTCTTGAAATTATTGAGCTCCTCTTGCATGGCCAACACCCAGTCCGGATCTAGCAAGGCCTCTTCTACCCTGAAAGGCTCAATAGAAGAGACAAAAGAGTAATGCTCACAAAAATTCACCAATCTAGAGCGAGTAGTTACTCCCTTGCTAATATCACCCAAAATTTGGTCGACGGGATGATTCCTTTGAATCGTCGCTCGAACTTGAGTTGGAGGTGCCGGTTGTGCTTCTTCCTCCATCACATGATCATCTTTTGATCCCCCTTGATCGCACGCCTCCTTTTGATGAACCTGTTCATCATCTTGAGTTAGGGGATGCACCATTGTTGAGGAAGAAAGTTGATCTTGCTCCTTTTTTCCTGTGGCCGCACATCTCCAATCGCCATAGTGCGTATTGCGGTCGTTGGAACGTCTTCTTCATCTACATCATCAAGATCAACAACTTGCTCTCTTGGAGAGCCATTAGTCTCATCAAATACAACGTCGCTAGAGACTTCAACCAAACCCGATGATTTGTTGAAGACTCTATACGCCTTTGTATTTGAGTCATAACCTAATAAAAACCCTTCTACAGCTTTGGGAGCAAACTTAGAATTTCTACCTCTCTTTACTAGAATGTAACATTTGCTCCCAAATACACGAAAGTAAGACACATTGGGTTTGTTACCGGTTAGAAGCTCATACGAAGTCTTCTTGAGGAGGCGGTGAAGGTAGACCCGGTTGTTGGCGTGGCAAGCCGTGTTCACGGCTTCCGACCAAAACCGCTCGGGGGTCTTGAACTCTCCAAGCATCGTCCTCGCCATGTCTATGAGCGTCCTATTCTTCCTCTCTACCACACCATTTTGTTGTGGTGTGTAGGGAGCGGAGAACTCGTGCTTGATCCCTTCCTCCTCAAGGTACTCCTCCACTTGAAGGTTCTTGAACTCGGACCCGTTGTCGCTCCTTATCTTCTTCACCTTGAGCTCAAACTCATTTTGAGCTCTCCTTAGGAAGCGCTTGAGGGTCCATTGGGTTTTAGATTTATCCTGCAAAAAGAATACCCAAGTGAAACGAGAAAAATCATCAACAATTACTAGACCATACTTACTTCCCCCGATGCTTAGGTAGGCGACGGGTTCGAAGAGGTCCATATGCAGCAGCTCCAGAGGTCTTGATGTAGTCATCACGTTCTTGATGTGATGAGCACTTCCCACTTGTTTACCTGCATGACAAGCTGCACAAGGTCTATCTTTTTCGAAATGCACATTAGTTAGACCTATCACGTGTTCTCCCTTTAGAAGTTTGTGAAGATTCTTCATCCCCACATGTGCTAGACGACGATGCCACAGCCAGCCCATGCAAGTCTTAGCAATTAAGCATGCATCTAGACCGGCCTCCTCTTTTGCAAAATCAACTAAATAAAGTTTGTTGTCTAGTACACCCTTAAAGGCTAGTGAACCATCACCTCTTCTAAAGACAGACACATCTACATTTGTGAATAAGCAATTATATCCCATATTACAAAGTTGACTTACAGATAACAAATTATATCCAAGCGACTCAACTAAAAACACATTAGAAATGGAGTGCTCGGATGAAATAGCAATCTTTCCTAACCCTTTCACCTTGCCTTGGTTCCCATCACCGAAAATGATTGAATCTTGGGAATCCTTGTTCTTGACATAGGAGGTGAACATCTTCTTCTCCCCCATCATGTGGTTTGTGCATCCGCTGTCAATAATCTAGCTTGTACCCCCGGATGCATAAACCTGCAAGGCAAATTTAGGCTTGGGTTTTAGGTACCCAACTCTTGTTGGGTCCTACAAGGTTAGTCACAATGGTCTTAGGGACCCAAATGCAAGTTTTATCTCCCTTGCATCTTGCCCCTAACTTCCTAGCAATTACCTTCTTATCCTTTCTACAAATAGCAAAGGAAGCATTGCAAGTATGAAAAATTGTAGAAGGTTCATTGTTTACTTTCCTAGGTACATGAGCATTTCTCCTAGGTACATGTTTAATGACATTTTTCCTAGCCATACTTCTATCATACATCATAGAAGAACTTGAAGCAAACATTGCATTTGAATCATAAGCATGTGAAACAACATTATTGCAATTTCTATCATGATGAACATTCCTAGAATATTTCATATCATGGTATAAGAAAGCATGGTTCTTTTGAATACTATTTGCCATAGGGTCCTTCCCTTTCTCTTTGATGGAGATGGGATCCTTATGACATGTCAAGTTCTTGGTTTCCCTCTTGAAGCCAAGTCCATCCTTAATTGAGGGGTGTCTACCAATCGTGTAGGCATCCCTTGCAAATTTTAGCTTATCAAATTCACTTTTGCTAGTCTTAAGTTGGGCATTAAGACTAGCCACTTCATCATTCAATTTAGAAATTGAAGCTAGGTGTTCGCTACAAGCATCAATATTAAAATCTTTACACCTATTGCAAATTACAACATTTTCTACACAAGATGTTGATTTACTAGCTATTTCTAACTTAGCATTCAAATCATCATTTATGCTCCTTAAGCTAGAGATTGTCTCATGGCAAGTAGATAGTTCACAAGAAAGCATTTCATTCTGTTTAACTTCTAGAGCAAGAGATTTTTGCGCCTCTACAAATTTATCATGTTCTTCATACAAAAGGTCCTCTTGTTTTTCTAACAATCTATTCTTATCATTCAAAGCTCAATCAATTCATTGATCTTATCAATTTTATTTCTATCTAAACCTTTAAATAAACTAGAATAGTCTATTTCATCATCATCACTAGACTCATCATCACTTGAAGAAGCATAAGTAGTATTCCGAGTACATACCTTCTTCTCCTTTGCCATGAGGCATGTGTGATGCTCGTTGGGGAAGAGGGATGACTTGTTGAAGGCGGTGGCGGCGAGTCCTTCATTGTCGGAGTCGGAAGAGGAGCAATCCGAATCCCACTCCTTTCCAAGATGTGCCTCGCCCTTGGCCTTCTTGTAATTCTTCTTCTTTTCCCTCTTGTTCCCTTGTTCCTAGTCACTATCATTATCGGGACAATTAGCAATAAAATGACCAATCTTACCACATTTGAAGCATGAGCGCTTCCCCTTCGTCTTGGTCTTTTTGGGATGCTCCTTGCGTCCCTTTAGCGCCGTCTTGAAGCGCTTAATGATGAGGGCCATCTCTTCCTCATTTAGCCCCACCGCCTCAACTTGCGCCACCTTGCTAGGTAGCGCCTCCTTGCTCCTTGTTGCTTTGAGAGCAATAGTTTGAGGCTCTTGGATTGGACCATTCAGTGCATCATCCACGTATCTAGCTTCCTTGATCATCATCCGCCCGCTTACAAATTTTCCAAGTATCTCCTCGGGCGTCATCTTTGTGTACCTAGGATTCTCACGAATATTGTTCACAAGATGAGGATCAAGGACAGTAAAGGACCTTAGCATTAGGCGGACGACGTCGTGGTCCGTCCATCGCGTGCTTCCATAGCTCCTTATTTTGTTGACGAGGGTCTTGAGCCTGTTGTACGTTTGGGTTGGCTCCTCCCCCCTTATCATCGCGAATCTCCCGAGTTCACCCTCCACCAACTCCATCTTGGTGAGCATGGTGACGTTGTTCCCCTCATGAGAGATCTCGAGGGTGTCCCAGATCTGCTTGGCATTGTCCAAGCCGCTCACCTTATGGTATTCGTCCCTGCACAATGAGGCTAACAACACAGTAGTAGCTTGTGCATTTTTATGAATCTGTTCATTGATAAACATAGGACTATCCGAGCTATCAAATTTCATTCCACTCTCTACTATCTCCCATATGCTAGGATGGAGAGAGAACAAGTGACTACGCATTTTATGGCTCCAAAATCCATAGTCCTCTCCATCAAAGTGAGGAGGTTTACCAAGTGGAATGGAGAGCAAATGAGCATTTGTACTTTGCGGAATACGAGAGTAATCGAAAGAAAAGTTCGAATTGACTGTTTTCTTTTTCTCATAATCGTAGTCGTCCTTTTGGGAAGAAGAGGACTCATCGCTGTTGTCGTAGTAGACGATCTCCTTGATGCGCCTTGTCTTCTTCTTCTTCCCATCTTTTCGTTTGTGGCTGGAGCCCGAGTCGGTAGGCTTGTCATCTTTCGGCTCGTTGACGAAGGACTCCTTCTCCTTGTCATTGATCACAATTCCCTTGCCCTTAGGATCCATCTCTTCGGCCGATTAGTCCCTTTCTTGAAGAGAACGGCTCCGATACCAATTGAGAGCACCTAGAGGGGGGGTGAATAGGTGACCTGTAAGACTTGAAACTTAATGCCACAAAACTTGATTAGGAGTTAGCACAATAATGCCAAGTGGCTAGAGAGGAGTCTTAGCAAAACACAATAACCACAAAGAGATCAACACAGAGATGGCACAGTGGTTTATCCCGTGGTTCGGCCAAGTCCAACGCTTGCCTACTCCACGTTGTGGCGTCCCAACGGACGAGGGTTGCAATCAACCCCTCTCAAGCGGTCCAAAGACCCACTTGAATGCCACGGTGTTTTGCTTTGCTTTACTATATCTCGCTTGCGAGGAATCTCCACAACTTGGAGTCTCTCGCCCTTACACTTTGATGTTCACAAAGAAGCACGGAGTAAGGGAGGGATGAGCAACGCACACAAGACGCAAAATCACAGCAAATACGCACACACAAGACCCAGACTTGAGCTCAAAAGAATATCACGAGGTTCTCACTAGAACGGAGCTCAAATCACTAAGAATGTCGAACAAGTGCGCAAGAATGAAGTGTGAGTGATCAACTATGCTCAAAGGATGCTTGGGGTGTGTTGGGGGCCTTCGGCTCCCGAAGGTCCTCAAAAACATAGTTTGACAATATTTCCCAAGTGTAATATGTGAACAGGCACCTTCGGAACAGGCACCTTCGGAGTCAGGTCGCGAATATACAAGAGCATGGTTAAGACGAAGCTTGACTGGAATGAAAAACGATCATGACGAAGGATAAGACGATCACAAAGCTTTGTGCAGAAAGGCTTCGGCACAATAACAGAAAAGAGGAACCGACTTAAAGATGAAAAGCCAAATAAGACCTCGAAGAATTACTATAGTTATTGATAAATGTAAAGGGCATCAATGTAATTTTACACGGGCTGCGTCCCATGCCTATAAATAGGTGAACAGTACTCCCGTACTGTTCACGCTGACTTGGCATACGCTTTTTCGCATCACGTTTGTACCTTTACTTTACATCAATCTGAAGGTACATTTGTAATTCGTTTTTATGAATTTAATAATGGAAATATATCGATGATAATGCTGGTATTATTACTCGCACATTACATATAGTTGCTCTTTTTAACCATTTATCAACCTAACGAAGGTCTTTTCTTTCGTAACCTTCGTCCGAGATTCATTATACCCGAAGGGATATACTGTTTCCAAGGACGAAGGAGTTCGACATTTAACACTTTTATGTTGTCTTGTTCTTAATTCATAGCATTTGAGAACAAGCCCCCAACATTGGCGCCCACCTCCGGTGAACTCACTTCCACTTTTTGGGTTTTGAAAACCTTCGGCAAGCGTCACCTTCGTCATGCCGCCGAAAAAAGCTTTAACGACAGGGGCTGCCACTCTGCAGCCGCTGGACCCCAATCAGGATGTCGTCTCTCTTAGGGAGGCCCAAAGCCAGAAGAGGAAGGCCATCAGTCCAACGCCTCCAGAAGACGACTTGGACCAAGAAATACAAAAAATGGAGATGCTCCATCAACAGGTTCAACGGAAGAAGGAGAAGATGGCTCGTCTAGCTGATCTTCAAAAGCAGATAGATGAAGCCTCTGAAGAGCTTCGACACCTCGCTCAAGATGACCAGAATCAAAGGCCCCCGCACAGAGAGCTTCATCAAGAGGGTTTCTACAACGAGGATGACTGGTATGAAGATTTCCATCATGGAAATTTTGCTTTTGATGACACTTCTCCCCTGTCAACAGAACTGCAGGCTACACCTTGGCCACAGTCTTATAAGCCACCTTAGCTCCCTATGTATGACGGTCATTCAGACCCGAAGCAATTCTTGATGAGCTATGAGGCAACTATATCTTCGTATGGTGGCAACACAGCGGTCATGGCAAAGTCCTTCGTCATGGCTGTCAGGAGCGTTGCACAAACCTGGTACTCCTCCCTTAGGTCAGGAACAATCACCTCATGGCAAAAGCTGAAGGATATGTTGATAACCAGCTTCCAAGGTTTTCAGACGAAGCCAATCACTGCTCAAGCTTTATTCCAGTGCACCCAGGATCACAAAGAGTACCTTCAGGCATATGTCCGAAGGTTTCTACGTCTGAGGGCACAGGCACCAACAGTGCCCAATGAAATTGTCATTGAGGCCATGATTAAGGGGCTTCGGCCAGGACCTTCAGCTCAGTACTTTGCCAGGAAACCTCCTCAAACTTTGGAGAAGCTGCTCCAGAAGATGGACGAGTATATTCGAGCTGACAATGATTTTCGCCAAAGAAGGGAGGAAGCTCTCAGGTTTTCTGAAATGACCAGGGGCTTCGAAGGAAGGTTTTATCCGAGGCATGTCAGGTCAATTCACAATTCTACTCAAAATGATGACAAAGGGAGTCAGCAGCAAAGGTCACAGTATTCCTCGCAAGCTTCGGGGCAACAACAAAGCTCTTTTCGGCCGCCAGCGCCAAGAGGCAGAGGCGCCAGGGGCTTCGGGGGAAGATTTGGAGATCAACCAAGAAAAATTTACTGCTTATTCTGCGGTGAAGGCAAGGGCCATACCACCAGAATGTGTCATGTTACCATTCAAAAGCAAAAGGAGCTAGCAGAGGCTGCAGCACAACAGAGCCAGCCGAAGCAGGTTATGCATACTGCTTCGTATCATTCGCCTTACATTCCAGAATATGTAGGTAATCACCCTGCAGCCTCTGTTGCTTTGGCAAGCCAACCCCAAGCTTCCTGGCAACAGCTTCCACCGCCACCACCAATACAACGAGCTCCGCAGCCAGAAGGGCGCCAGCACTCTCACCCCCAGAGGGACTTCAGAGAAGAATCCGAAGCTCGCACAGTCAATAGCACTGTGCCAGAGTCGAAGCACATTTACTAACAAAATATCCTACTCCCACAGCAGTTTTTTATGCTTTCACGTTCAGTTTTATTTTCTTTGTAGTAAAGAACAATTATGGGGAGTTTAAGTGTTTTTTATTGTTTTTCAAATCCTTGTAACAGTTTACCGTATTATCATAATGAAAATATGTCTCCTCCAAAGGCTTGAGTTACCGAAGCACAAGAATTTATGGAGGCACGGAGAACCTTCGGATTATCGAAAACTTGTTCTAAGGAATGAGCCGTAACTTTTTTGAAGTAATAAAAAGTCGTTCCTAAGGGAGCGTAGTGTAAGTTTTCTGCTCGAAAGTCGTTCCAAAGGGAATGCAGAGCTTACAGCGAAAAATAAACGCTGATTCCGCTGAAAGTAAAAGGCGAAGAAGCTCCTAAGGGAGGCTTACAGCGAAAAATAAACGCTGATTCCGCTGAAAGTAAAAGGCGAAGAAGCTCCTAAGGGAGGCTTACAGCAAAAAATAAACGCTGATTCCGCTGAAAGTAAAAAGCGAAGAAGCTCCTAAGGGAGGCTTACAGCGAAAAGTCAACGCTGAGATAAAAGGATTGTGTGCTCTATGGCAGGGATATGTGTATTTTCAGCATAAATGTCATTTTGCATAACATAACATCATTACATCATTTTGCATAACATAAGCATCATCCATCATTTCACATGGAGAACAGGAAGGGGACACAGCATTGATCTTCGAAGAATGTTTTGAAAAAGAGAAAATCGTGCCAAGGCACAAGATAAATTGAGAAGAAGTGTAGCTTCATTTGAGAGGCAACATAAGACTTTTTTATGGACTCAAAGAATGTTTTCATGAAGTTTGGAGATTCTTCATCAAAGAAATATGGCAATTCTTGTGACACATAAAAGATTTTCTTTACGAAGCATGAAAAGAAGGGAAGGTGTTTTTTCGCCGAAGGCTCAAAAAGCGGTATGTATGAAAAAAAATCATGCATCGTAAAGAATTGAACCGTAAATAGATTATATATTACATTCAAAGTTACAAAGTTTTACACTTGTCATGTTCCAAGTATTTTTACAATAGCATTTAATCTTCCCTAAGAACTACTTCTACAGCTTCGTTTAGCAGCTGATTGACAACTTCGTCCATGATGGCTTCGGCCATTTGTCTAATTTCGTCGTCTCCCTTCGGGGGAGGGTCCGCAGATGCCTCAGCGGGTTCTGAGGGAGGAGAGGACACGACTATATTACTATTACAAACTACGAATAAAGTTCAAAATCAAAAATTACAACAAAATAAAAATCACTAATTAATACCTATTTGCCCTTCGGGCCCTGTGTTTTTTTCAGCAGCTCTCGCTACCTCCCTAGCATCATGGATGCCTTTTTCACTTCTCTGAATGATCTCTTGAGCCATTTTTCGGCCGCCATTGTCCCAAATGTCAGTGAAAAATTTTCCACCAACCTGGCTTGCTTCGGCTGAAGGGTCTTTGATATCTTCAGAGGATAAAGTAGCTTCAGACTACGCCAAAGATTTCACATGCTCGCACCCTTTCTTCTCTAAAATGGTAACAATTCCCCTAGCGCCCGAAAAAGCACAAATGTCCCCACGACTATTCAAGATTTCGTCGAAGACATCAGCTTCGCGACTAATCCATTCAATCGGGCCTTCTGGATTTCCTCTTGTGAAATTTTCTTCACTAGAGAACGCGCCAACGCTGGCGAAGCTGGATTTTATTTTCTTAACACATTCTATGGATTTATCGTAGCACCTCTTCTTCGAAGCACGAAGCTCTTTAACATTTACTTCCAAATGATCTACCCATTGATCGCTTAATTCTCGTTTTGTTTCTTCAAGAATGCATTCTTCTTTGGCTCGGGCTAGTTGTTTACGAAGATCTTCGATTTCACGCTTCTGAGCTTCGGCTTGAGTTTTAGAGTTAGCTTCGTCTTCCTTCATTTTTTCCACTAATGTAAGCAGAATTTTGTCCTTCTCCAAGGCTTTGTTTCTTAGCCTGATAACCTCTGTTCGGAGGTTGTTAAGAGCAATGGTGCAGCTCTCATCTTCGGCATTCTTTTGAGCCCTTAAGGCATTGCTGAGTATTAAGCCCTATTCAAAAGAATGAATGAGTTAACATAAGAGCAAAAAACTAATTCAAAATTCATAAACTTCAAAATTCACAATTTTTGTACCTTCAGACTATTGTATGTCAGGCTATCCGCAAGATCGTCCTTCGTCATGGCGCAAAGGCCAGCTTCGAGTTTCGGGAACCCCATGCTTCTAGCCATCTCCCGGCACACGGATAATTCTTTATTGTCTGGAAGACACTACAGGAAATCATCTTCGTTTGTCCCATTGAACACTACGGCCCCCCTCGGATACTTCAGTTCTCGGGCATAGTGATTGGCTTCAAAAATCTCTTCTTCAGATAGTTTCTTCCCCGAAGCATGTCGCACAATATAATCATGTATTTTGGAAGATGCTTCGGGGGTGGCAGTGCCAATTTCCTCAGTCAGAATCGGCTCTGTTATTTTTGCTTTTTCAGTTTCTAAACTTGCCTTTGACATTTTTTCGACCTCCAAAGGTTGTATCTTGGTGGATTCCGAAGGCCCAGCTTCAGTTTCAAATTGCTGCTTCGAAGTTTCAACAACAAAGGCTTCAGTAGACACTTCAACAGTTTTCTTTGGAGTTGTGCTTGAAGATTTAATTGTCTCCAAAACATCCAGCACATTAACCATCCTTTTTCTTTTCGGGGTCGCTGCTGGCCCCTTCTGGCTTTTAGCTGCCTCAACTTTTGATGAAGGACTTAAAACATCTAGTGTTTTTCTTTCTTTAGTTCTCTCTTCTCCTGTTTTTTCTATTGCTGGTGCTTCGGCCATTTCTTCGGATTTTGGCGCTGGAGTTGGTTTTCTGGCTTTGGTGGCCGAAGAGGCCTCGCCAATAAACTCGGGCACTGTGGCCGGCTCAATACAGCATGGAGGGTGTGTGAACACTTTTACCTTCTTCCTCTTCGGCGCTGGCTCCCCGGGAGCAGCCGAAGCAGTGTCCCTTGCAGGAGAAGTATTTTTTCTCTTTTGACCTTGCATTGGATAATAATAGTCGGGATAGATAAACCCAATTGCATCAAATACTCGGTTGAGTCTCTTCTTCTTTCGGCCTCCAAAAGCCGTTGATAATGCAGTGTTTTCGGCCTTTGAGTATGCCCCAAGCAATTCATCACTTACATTCTCAATGCTTTTCAGCCAATCATCATCCGGTTCAACAAACTTATCTCCGTACTTGAATGTATATTTCAGCCTGATTAGTCCACCCTCGTCAGTTTCTTTAACGGTCTCCTTCGGCATTTCCCAGTTATCTGCAAGTGGCCACACTCTGAAGGCAATGTGCTCTTGCATTAAATCCCTGGTCCCAATAAAACAGCAGACTACGCCGAAGGCCCTCTGACATTCTTCAGCTGCTTCGTCCATTTCTACCTTTGGTTTCCGGAGTCCGAAGCGCTGCCAGATAGGGCGCATGATGATATCTTTGATATCTTCCCGAACCTTCAAATCGTTCTTCACATAGAACCATTCCTTCATCCATTCCCCGGGCCATCTCTTCCAAAAGGTTGGCACGGGACAGCTTGACCCAGAGCGGGCACCGAAGCTATAGCAACCAAAATTATTATGATATTGCTCCTTACCCCAGGGTTTCGTCTCATATACTAGCTCGTGTATATTGCAAAAGCTTTTTGCACTTGGCTCCAGGCCCTGGCTCCTCACGGCCCAGACGAAGATTCTCAATCTTATCACTGCCTCAGGGGTAAGTTGATGAAGGTAAATTTGATATATTTTCAGAACTTCTACCACAAACCTGCTTAGAGGGAATCGTAGCCCAGCCTTTAAAAAGCTTCGGAATATCACGACTTCATTATCTTCGGGGGTCGGCGTAGTTTTTCCTCCGTCATCTGCCCTCACGATGGATATATCTCGGAAATATCTCCCCCTCATATTTTCAAGGTGACTCTGCTTTATAGTTGATTTTCCGAAGTTTGAGTGACTAGGCCGCCACGGGCGATCTTCGGAGTCCTCTCCACCACTATCCACATCATAACTATCACTGTCGCCAGTATCTTCAGATAAACCCTCCAAAGTTTCCTTGACAATCTTTTCCGTATTGGTCTTCGACATTGACTCAAGAAAACCCAGGTGCATTTCCTCAGAAAGGCTTAGCTTCGAAGCACCAGCAACTATCTTATCCTTAGACATCTTCGCGAATGCTGGCAAACCAGACTTGAAACCGAAGCTTAAAAATTTAAGACCGAGCAAATGCTGTCGCGCGCAGGCTAAAAGCTCGGTGAGTAAAAAGCAGGTGGCAAAAGGGCGTGCCAAATAAACTCGTGGTGAGCTTGTATTTATACACCCAGTATGTCGAAAACTGGAGGGCCCCGCTTGTCAATGACTGTTGCTATTCTAGCAAAAGGAAGGTGTTTTTTCGGACCTTCGGCTTAAAGCCTTCGTCCATGTCGCAATATGAATTTATCTTTACAATAAATTGATATTGTGAGGGGCTACTGTTGGGGGCCTTCGGCTCCCGAAGGTCCTTAAAAACATAGTTTGACAATATTTTCCAAGTGTAATATGTGAACAGGCACCTTCGGAACAGGCACCTTCGGAGTCAGGTCGCGAATATACAAGAGCATGGTTAAGACGAAGCTTGACTGGAATGAAAAACGATCATGACGAAGGATAAGACGATCACGAAGCTATGTGCAGAAAGGCTTCGGCACAATAACAGAAAAGAGGAACCGACTTAAAGATGAAAAGCCAAATTGGACCTCGAAGAATTACTATAGTTATTGATAAATGTAAAGGGCATCAATGTAATTTTACACGGGCTGCGTCCCGTGCCTATAAATAGGTGAACAGTACTCCCGTACTGTTCACGCTGACTTGGCATACGCTTTTTCGCATCACGTTTGTACCTTTACTTTACATCAATCTGAAGGTACATTTGTAATTCGTTTTTATGAATTTAATAATGGAAATATATCGATGATAATGCTGGTATTATTACTCGCACATTATATATAGTTGCTCTGTTTAACCATTTATCAACCTAACGAAGGTCTTTTCTTTCGTAACCTTCGTCCGAGATTCATTATACCCGAAGGGATATACTGTTTCCAAGGACGAAGGAGTTCGACATTTAACACTTTTATGTTGTCTTGTTCTTAATTCATAGCATTTGAGAACAAGCCCCCAACAGGGTGCTCCTCCATGCGCCTAGGGGTCCCTTTTATAGCCCCAAGGCAGCTAGGAGCCGTTGAGAGCATTCCAGGAAGGCAAATCTTGCCTTCTGTCGCCCGGCGCACCGGACAGTCCGGTGCACCACCGGACACCGTCCGGTGCGGGTTTCTTTCCTTATTTGGCGAAGCCGACCGTTGCAGATTCAGAGCCGTTGGCGCACCGGACACTGTCCGGTGCACACCGGACAGTCCGGTGCTCCCTTCTAGCCGTTGGCTCGACCACGTGTCCCGCGCAGATCGCGCGGCTGACCATTGGCCCGGCCGACCGTTGGCTCACCGGACAGTCCGGTGCACCACCGGACAGTCCGGTGATTTATAGCCGTACGTCGTTAATCACTTCCCGAGAGCGACGACTTCGCCTGTGAATGGCTCACCGGACAGTCCGGTGCACCACCGGACAGTCCGATGATTTATAGCCGTACACCACTGTCGAAGTCCAGAGAGCAGCAAGTTCGCCAGAGTCAGCCTGGCGCACCGGACACTGTCCGGTGCACCCAGACTGAGCAGACTTTGGCTGAACAAAGTCATCTCTTTTCCAATTTGGTTTCTCCTATTTCCAGCACTTAGACACAATACATTAGTTCTCAAAACAATGTACTAAGTCTAGAAACATACCTTTAGACTTGATTTGCACTTTGTCCATCACTTGGCATAGATTTACACTTAAGCACTTGTGTTGGCACTCAATCACCAAAATACTTAGAAATGGCCCAAGGGCACATTTCCCTTTCAATTAGCATGTTGTCTTCCCCCCCCCACTGGTTTGAGCTATGTGGTGCATTGCCATTTGCCCTATATGGCTCATAGGATTGATCGTTCCTTTCTGGCCTTCTAGACGATGCCGGAAAGCTTTCTTGGGCTCTGGATTTTGTATTAATGGGCTGATGCATTGCATAGTCTGATGGGAAGTGTTGCTGGGACGGGTTAGGATTCAGGTAACAATCTTCCTCAAAAGAATCATGCGCGGACTGTCCGAACATGTACCTGGACCGTTCGTGATTATATGCGGACCGTCCGACTGGGTAGTTTAAATTTTGTGCCATATGTGGTGGCTCGGGTGCATGTCTGGGTAACTCATTAAAAATGGGTCTGGCAGTGGCTGGCCCGGATGGTCCGCGCTCACGGGTGGACAGTCCGGACATGTGCAGATCGGCTGATTTACTGTCGATTTGCGGTTGCTCAGGGTATGTGTCCATCGGCATCCCATAAAGGGGTTGTGACTGGTCGTGACAACCTATATCCGATGTATTACGCGTGTTATCCCCTAATTCAACCTCGTGCGAAGGAAAATTTGCTATACTAGATTTATCAAATGCACGTACTAGTCTCCTATAATCGTTTTGCATACCCCCTATGATATTTTGCATTTGTTCACGCTGTTCATCTGCATAATTCTTAAGAGATTGTAGCTCGTTTGTATTACTTACATTGGGGATATCTGGTGTGGGTCGGAGCGAAGCGGGATCCGTCGCCCGTTGTCGGACGACCTTATTGTTCCTGTCCACCTTGAAGTTGGCCAGAAACTTTGCTCTCGCCTCTTGAATCAGCTGCTTCTTATGCTCCTCGAACTGGGGCTGTTCGTCAGCCGGCAAGGTTTTCCAAGTCGGCTCTATAATGTTGCTGGGGGAGACTTCAGAACTATCCCTTGAACCGGCCATTAAGAGCCGATTTGATGGGTCTAGATGTGTTGTCCCCAGCGGAGTCGCCAAAAAGTATGTTGACGCCTTTTTAGGGCGCCAATCACTCAACACGAACCAGCGGCGGTGCTCTCTGCGCAGTGGCGGACGGTCCGCGGCCTGGCGCGAGGCTAGGTTTTCCTACCTGATGGTCGGACGGTCCGCGCGTGCGCAGGGGCGGCGGAAGATCGCCGGTGGCGCCTAGATCTAGCTCTCGAGAGGGACCTCGTCGGGGAGGAGAGATCCTAGGAGTTGTCTAGGCTCGGGCAGGCCGACCTAGACTCCTCTAATCGACGTAGAGTCGAAAAGAAGCGAAGAATTTGGGGATCGAGAGGCTAAACTAGAACTAGACTAGAACTACTCCTAATTGTATAGGAAATAAATGCGAAATAGAAGTGTTATTGATTCGATTGATGATTACAAATCAGCCGTATACCTCTCTATTTATAGAGGAGGGGGGCTGGACCCTTTACAAACTAATTTCCGAGCTAATCCCACGAATCTAGCTAACAACCGTAGTACAAAACTCAGAACCCTAAACTGCTCTGCGCACGCGTGGACCGTCCGCCAGCCCAATTTAGTGCTCAACAGTATGACCTTTTGTCGTTAACAAATCCATAGATAAAAACATTCTATTGTCATCACTAGACTAGACCCAGTGAAGAGAGTGTTTGAATATTAATTGTGAGTATTAAATATATGGTTAGTTAGATTTAATAAATTGTTCTTGTCTTTTAGTCTTCATCTATATAATTAATCTTATAATTAAACTATATTTAACAAAATTAATTATCTTTTAAATATTCGATATGACAGGAACTGAAGTTTAGTTAGGCCAAACACCCCTGAAGTTGGTCTTTTCGTTCTGAGCATTGTATGCTCAGACTTGTGTAATTTCACTGTTTGAAGGTAATGAAATTCGGTTTCAACCATGGTGGAAAAAAGTGAATTATTTAAGGCAGGTGCCATTTCATTTAGAACATCACACCAACACAATTCAAACTGATACATCCAGAAATAAATGTTCAACAAAGCTCAATATGGTTTGGAACCACTATATTAGGGAACTGGGCCACGTACAGGGCCGGCTCTAGCCATAGGCCAGAGGGGCGACCGCCTAGGGCCCCTCAAAAAAATTATGAATAATATATAGTAATAGATGAAAAATTTCTCATATCATTAATATTGCAAAAGAAATGGATGTAGAGCAAATATTTCTTAGAAACCGTCAAGATAAAAGAAAATAAATATTTTAGTAAACAAAATGTTCTAACTAAAGAAGAATCAATATCATCTATAGAGTCCTTCAGAGTTCATTATCGATTTGAGTAGATGGAGATATTTAAAAATCTATCTGATTTTACTAAATTCAGATTGATTGAAGATTTTTCAATTAGATGTCAGCATTGAAGATTCTTCAGTTTGATTGGCAAGTAACTTTACCAGATGGTTTGATGTCAGCATCAAAGATTCTTCAGTTCATTGTAATTACATATTGTTACCTTGCATATCAAATTTTATTGACCATACTTATGATTGTAGCCTCAGTTGAAAAAAAAATCTCGAACTTGAAGTTGTTGAAAAATTTTCTGAGATCAGCTATGTTGGGGGCCTTCGGCATCCGAAGGTCCTCAAAAATAGGATTTAACAGTGTTTCTGGAGTATAATGTGTGAACAGGTATCTTCGGACTCGAGTCGATATCACAGTAGGAGAAGTCCAAGTAATACGAAGGTTGATACAACGCCGAAGATGTGAGCGGGAAAGCTTCGGCGTGATAGCGGAAAAAGAAACCGACTTAAAGATGAAAAGGCTATTCGGACCTCGGTGGATTACTATAGAATTACTACCAAGTGTAAAGGGCATGAATGTAATTTTACATGGGCTGTGTCCCGTGCCTATAAATAGGTGAACAGTACTCCCGTACTGGACACGCTGACTTGGCATTTGCTTTTGCGTCGCATTTGTATTTTCATCTCCTTCCAAGCCGAAGGTACATTTGTGATTGAATGTCATTTCTATTTCTTCATAATAATAATGCAAAAATAAACTGTTAATAACATATGATTGCCTATGTTATTCTTTATATTTCATATGGTTCTTTCTTCATCCTCGTATGTTGTGTTTATGAAGGCATACCCTTCATAACCTTCGTCCGAAAGCTATTATATCCTAAGGGAAATAATGCTTCGAAGGACGAAGGACTTTACCATTTAACATTTTCTGTGTTGCCTTGTTCTTAAGACGAAGTATCTGAGAACAAGTCCCCAACATTGGCGCCCACCTCCGGTGAACTCACTACCACCCTTTGAGTTTTTTAACACCTTCGGCGATCATAAACCTTCGCTATGGCGCCGAAGAAACCTTCAGCAACTGGGGCTGCACCTCTGCAACCGCTGGACCCCAATCAGGAGACTCTCTCTCTTCGGGAGGCCCGAAGCCAGAAGAGGAAGGCTGTCAGCATGACACCGCAAGAGGTTGAGCTAGATCAAGAGATCAGAGACATGGAGATGCTTCATCAACAGGTGCAGAGGAAGAAGGAAAAGATGGCCAGGCTAGCTGAACTACAAAGGCAGATAGACGAAGCTTCTGAAGAAGTTCGCCATCTTACTCACGATGAGCAGAACCGAAGACCTCAGAACCAAAACCTTCATCAGGAGGGTTTCCTCAACGAAGATGACTGGTATAACAACTTCCATCATGGAAATTTTGTTTTTGATGATGCTTCTCCTCTGTCCGCTGAGCTGCAGGCTACACCTTGGCCTCCGTCCTACAAGCCGCCCCAGATTCCCATATTCGATGGCCATTCAGACCCGAAGCAGTTTTTGATGAGCTACGAAGCAACAGTATCTTCGTATGGTGGCAATGCTGCAGTCATGGCAAAGTCTTTTGTTATGGCTGTCAGGAGTGTTGCTCAAACCTGGTATTCCTCCCTTCGACCAGGAACGATCACTTCATGGCAAAAACTGAAGGACATGTTGTTAACCAGCTTCCAAAGGTTTCAGACGAAGCCGGTCACTGCTCAGGCCCTGTTCCAGTGCACACAGGATCACGAAGAATACCTTCAGGCGTATGTCAGGAGGTTCTTGCGTTTGAGGGCGCAGGCGCCAACGGTGCCCAACGAAATTGTCATTGAGGCCATGATCAAGGGACTTTGACCTGGACCTTCAGCTCAGTACTTTGCTAGGAAGCCTCCTCAAACTTTGGAGAAGCTGCTCCAGAAGATGGGCGAGTATATTCGTGCCGACAATGATTTTCGCCAAAGAAGGGAGCAGGCTTTCAGGTTTTCCGAAATGACCAGGGGCTTCGGAGGAAGATTCTATCCGAGGCATGTCAGGTCAATCCACAACTCTACTCAAAATGATGATAAGGGGAGTCAGCAGCAAAGGCCACAGTGCTCCTCACAGGCTTCGGGGCAACAGCAAAGCTTCTTCCGGCCACCAGCTCCAAGAGGCAGAGGCGCCAGGGGCTTCGGCGGAAGATTTGGAGATCAACCAAGGAGAATATTTTGCTTGTTCTGCGGTGAAAACAAGGGCCATACCACCAGGACGTGCCATGTTACCATCCAGAAACAAAAGGAGATAGCCGAAGCTGCAGTACAACAAGCTCAGCCGAAGCAGGTCATGCATACTGCTTCGTACCATTCGCCTTACATCCCAGAATACGTAGGCAACCACCCTGCAGTTTCTGTTGCTTCGGCGAGTCAACCTCAAGCTTCTTGGCAACAGCCTCCGCCTCCACCACCACTGCAACAAGGTCAACAGCCAGAAGGGAGTCAATATGCTCCACATCAAAGGGACTTCAGAGAACAATCCGAAGCTCGCACAGTCAATAGCACTGTGCCAGAGTCGAAGCACATCTATTGACGAATATCCTACCTTGACAGCAGTCTTTTCCATTCAGTTTTATTTTCTGTGTAATAAAGGACACTTTTTAAATTTCAAGTAATAGTTTTGTTGTTTGCCACAAGGAAAACATATCTTCTACACAGGCTTAAGTTGTCGGAGCTTGAAAATTTGCAATAGCAAGGAGGATCTTCGGGTTATTAAATTTATTTCAAAAAAGAAGACACGGTATGAATTCTTTGAAGCAACAAAAAGTCGTTCCAAAAGGAGCGCAGTGTAAGTTTTTTGCTCCAAAGTCGTTCCTAAGGGAATGCAGAGCTTACAGCGAAAAGTCAACGCTGATTCCGCCGAAAGTAAAAGGCGAAGAAGCTCCAAAGTCGTTCCTAAGGGAATGCAGAGCTTACAGCGAAAAGTCAACGCTGATTCCGCTGAAGTAAAAGGCGAAGAAGCTCCTAAGGGAGGCTTACAGCGAAAAGTCAACGCTGATTCAAAAAAAGTTTATGTATTTTATTGCAGGGATGTGTGTGTAATTTCAGAACGAATACCTGTAGCTTCGGAACGAATACCTTTTCTCATAGCATAACATCATCACATCATTTTGCATAGCATAAGCATCATACATCATTCCGCATATGGCACAAGAAGGGGATACAATATTGATCTTCGGAATGTAGCTTCGGAAAATATTTTCACGAAGTTTGGATGTTCTTCATCAGAACACTATGGGTATTGTTGTGATAAATGAAAATTCTTCTTCACGAAGCATGAAAAGAAGGGAAGGTGTTTTTTCGTCAAAGACTCAAAAACGGTACGTATGTAAAATTTCATGCATCGTAAAAAATTGAATCATAAAAAAAAAGTTTATTACATTCAGGGTTACAAGATATTACACATAGTACACTTCAGAAGTTTTTACAGTAGCACTTAGTCTTCCCTAAGTACTACTTCTGCAGCTTCGTTCAGGAGTTGATTGACAACTTGATCCATGATAACTTCAGCCATCTTTTTAATTTCATCGTCATCTTTCGGGGGAGGACCCGGAGACGCTTTAGTAGGATCTGAGGGAGGACAGGATACAGCTACATTGCTATTACAAATTGCGAACGAAGTTTAAAATTAAAAATTACAACACAATAAAAACCACTAGTTAATACCTATTTGCCCTTCGGGCTCCACGCTCTTCTCAGCAGCCTCTGCTACTTTTCTAGCATCGTGGATGCCCTTTTCGCTTTTTTGGATAATTTCTCGGGCCATTTCTCGGCCACCATTGTCCCAGACATCGGTAAAAAATTTTCCTCCAACCATGCTAGCTTCGGCTGAAGGATCCTTTGTATCTTCGAAGGGCAAGGTAGCTTCGGATTGCGCTAAAATCTTTACATGCTCACAGCCCCTTTTCTCCAAAATGGTGGCAATTCCCCTGGCACCCGAAAAAGCACATATATCTCCGCGGCTATTTAAAATTTCTTCGAAGGCCTCAGCTTCGTGGCTAATCCATTCAATGGGGCCTTCGGGGTTGCCTCTCGTAAAGTTTTCCTCACTCGAAAATGCGCCAACGCTGGCGAAGCTAGTTTTCATTTTCTTAACACATTCAATAGATTTGTTATAGCATCTCTTCTTGGACGCACGAAGCTCTTCAACAGTTCCTTCTAAATGATTTGCCCATTGGTCGCTAAGTTCTCGCTTTGTTTCTTCAAGTATGCGTTCTTCTCTAGCTCTGGCTAGTTGTTTTCGAAGATCTTCAATTTCACGTTTCTGAGCTTCAGCTTGACCTTTAAAAGTAGCTTCGTCTTCTTTTATTCTGCTTATCAATGAATGCAATATTTTGTCTTTTTCGAGACCTTCCTTCCGTAGTTCAATTACTTCGGAACGAAGATTGCTCAGGGCCATCACACATCCTTCATCTTCGGCATCTTTTTGGGCCCTGAGGGCATTGCTAAGTATAAGGCCCTGCAAAGAAGAATGTGTGTGTGTTAATAAATCTAAGCAAATGAAATTTTTTTTTTGTTTTCAAGAAACAATGCGAAGGTCTCAAATTTTGTACCTTTAAACTATTATACGCCAAGCTGTCGGCCAACTCGTCTTTCGACAGCACCGAGAGTCCGTCTTCTAGTGTTGGGAATCCGAAGCTCTTGCTCATCTCCCGGCAGACAGAAATCTCCTTGCTGTCAGGGAGACAGTACAAGAAATCTTCTTCTCCGCTGCCGTTGAATATCAACGCCCCCTTTGGATATTTTAGTTTTTGGGCGTAAAACTGGGCCTCTTGCTTTTCTTTTTCAGACAACTTTTTCCCCGAAGCATGTCGAACAATATAATCAGGGACTTTGGGGGATGCTTCGGGGGCAGCGGCACTGATTTCTTTAACAAGAATTGGCTCTGTCACTTTTTCTTCCTCGGTTTCTAGGGATTTTACCTTCATGGGCTCCGAAGGACCAGCTTCAGCTTCAGTTTCTTGCTCTGGAGCTTTAGTATCAAAAATCTCAGTTTTCGCTTCGGAGGTTTCAACAGTCTTCTTCGGAGTTGTGCTTGAGGACTTAATTGTTTCTAGAACATCTAGCACGTTTACCATTCTTTTTCTTTTCGGAGTCACCGCTGGCCCCTTTTTGATTTTTGTTGTGTCAACATTTGCTGAAGGACTTAAAACTTCTGATATTTTTGATCCCTCAGCTGATCCTTTTGTTTCTTCCATTTTTTCTGTTAATGGCGCTTCGGCCATTTCTTTGGTTTCTGATAACGAAATCTTTGGTTCTTCCAATTCCGTTCTTGTTGGCGCTTCAGCTATTTCTGCGATTTCTGGCAGCAAGGTTGGCTGTTCAGCTTCGGTGGCAGAAGAAGTCTCTCCAGTGAATTCAGGCACCGAGGCTGGTTCAATGTAGCGTGGCCGATGTGTGAGGACCTTTATCCTTTTTCTTTTCGGTGCTGGCTCACTAGGAGCAGCTGCAGCTTCTTCTTTCGCAGAGGTCGCGCCTTTTCTTTTCTGCCCTCGAATGGGATAACGATAGTCAGGGTAGACGAATCCGATTGCATCAAACACTCGGTTCAGTCTTTTCTTTTTTCGGCCTCCGAAGGCTGCTGACAATGCAGTATCTTCGGCCTTCGAGTAAGCCCCAAGTAGTTCGTCACTTAAATTTTCAATACCTTTCATCCAGTCATCATCTGGCTCAACGAATTTATCTCCGAACTTGAAAGTATACTTCAGTCTGATAAGTCCACCTTCGTCAGCCTCCTTTATGGTCTCTTGTGGCATTTCCCATCTTTCCGCGAGCGGCCATACTCTGAAGGCAATATGCTCTTGGACCAAATCTCTTGTTCCAATAAAAGAACAAATAACTTCGAAGGCTCTCCGGCATTCTTCGGCAGCATCATTCATTTCAACCTTCGGCTTTCGCAGGCCGAAGCTTTGCCAAATAGGGCGCATAATTATACCTTTAATATCTTCCCGTGCTTTCAGGTCATTTTTCACATAAAACCATTCTGTCATCCAGTCGCCGGGCCATCTCTTCCGAAAGGTTGGTACGGGACAGCTTGACCCAGACCGAGAAACGAAACTGTAGCAGCCAAAATTATTGTGATACTGTTCCTTACCCCAGGGTTTTGTCTCGTATGATAATTCGTGTATGTTGCAGAAACTTTTCGCATCAGGTTCCAGACCTTGGCTTCTCACGGCCCACACGAAGATATTCAGCCTTATAATTGCTTCGAGGGTAAGTTGATGAAGATAGATTTCAAACATTTTCAGTACTTCTACGACAAAGCTGCTCAGGGGAAACCGTAGTCCAGCTTTCAAAAAGCTTCGGAACACTACGACTTCATTTTCCTCAGGGGTCGGGCAAGTTTTCTCTCCTTCGTCAACCCTCACAATGGATAAATCCCGGAAGTATCTTCCCCTCATGTTGACAAGATGATTTTCTTTGATACCTGATTTGCCAAAAACTGAATGGCTTGGTCGCCAGGGGCGATCTTCGGAGTCTGCACCACCACTATCCACGTCATAACTGTCGCTGTCATCAGTATCTTCAGACAAACCTTCTAAAATCTCTTTGGTGATTTTTTCTGTGTTGGTCTTCGACATTGCTATAAGAAACCCCAGGTTCTTCTCTTCAGAAAGACTCAGCTTCATCTCGGGAGCAGCCTTCTTATCTTCAGACATCTTCGGAACCACTAAAAAACTGTTTTCAACGCCGAAGCTTAAAAACTTAAAAAGCTAAGCAAATCTTGGTGCGCAAGAGCTAAAAATTGAGTGAGCGAGAACAAATGGCAAGAGAACGTGCCAAATGAGCTCGCGGTATGCTCTTATTTATACGCCCAGTGCGTTAAAAATTGAAAGACCCCGCCTGTCAGTGAATGTTGCTATTCTAGCAAAGGGAAGGTGTTTTTTCGGACCTTCGGCTTAAAGCCTTCGTCCATGTCGCAATCTAAATTTATTATTTTAACAAATTAATATTGCGAGGGGCTACTGTTGGGGGCCTTCGGCATCCGAAGGTCCTCAAAAACAGGATTTAACAGTGTTTCTGGAGTATAATGTGTGAACAGGTATCTTCGGACTCGAGTCGATATCACAGTAGGAGAAGTCCAAGTAATACGAAGGTTGATACAACGCCGAAGATGTGAGCGGGAAAGCTTCGGCGTGATAGCGGAAAAAGAAACCGACTTAAAAATGAAAAGGCTATTCGGACCTCGGTGGATTACTATAGAATTACTACCAAGTGTAAAGGGCATGAATGTAATTTTACATGGGCTGTGTCCCGTGCCTATAAATAGGTGAACAGTACTCCCGTACTGGACACGCTGACTTGGCATTTGCTTTTGCGTCGCATTTGTATTTTCATCTCCTTCCAAGCCGAAGGTACATTTGTGATTGAATGTCATTTCTATTTCTTCATAATAATAATACAAAAATAAACTGTTAATAACATATAATTGCCTATGTTATTCTTTATATTTCATATGGTTCTTTCTTCATCCTCGTATGTTGTGTTTATGAAGGCATACCCTTCATAACCTTCGTCCGAAAGCTATTATATCCTAAGGGAAATAATGCTTCGAAGGACGAAGGACTTTACCATTTAACATTTTCTGTGTTGCCTTGTTCTTAAGACGAAGTATCTGAGAACAAGTCTCCAACAAGCTATGACATAGGAAAGGTTAAATGGCTTAGCTACTTGTTCTATCGAGAAAGATATATTGATAGTTCTTGATCTAAATATTGTTTTTAATGAATTTGCTTCAAATTATGCTCGATGCAGTTAGTTGTTTTTAGAGCCATTGTAGTATCAAATGAGGTGTAAATTTTTTACTAGCCTGAGGTATTCACATCGGAAGCAAACGAAGATGGTTAACATGTGGTCAGAAGTACAAAAAATGCCGGAGTCCGAAAAGAATCTGTATCTATTTACGTTTTTATTTCCTAAACACAAACTACCAAGCTCTACCTTAAAATACAAGTGTATGTATGGCTGTGTCCCATATCTGTACAGGTGTCATTACTAGCCCCGAAGGTCCAAGCCGTTTCTCGTCACTACCAGTGCAGTCAGTTCCTTTGTCAGCCACTCCATTGCATTCTGAAGCCTCTTCCCCAAGCTGAATTTGTACACCTTACCAAATTTTTTCATCTGTGTACAATCTAAGCCAAACCAAGAATTTAATCATAAGAAAAAGCTCAGGCACTTGTATATACTGTAAACGCTAGCAAGCGTGATAAGAGAAGAATATCCAAGTATGACCTACTGATCACTGAAACTGCAGTTGAAACTTTTTTCAATTATATAGAGAACTGCGAGTTTCTGATACAGTACAGTTACAGAATCACCTAGGTCCTGTTTGGATCTCATGGTCTAAAGTCTAGCTCACGAGGCTCCAAACAGGCGGCCTAAAATGTTGTCTAAAGTTTAGCCAACCTCACAAAATAGCCATTTGTTCGTCATACCACACGAGTTACAGTGGTCTAAAATTTAGCCCTTAACTTCAGCCAATTAAAGTTTAGACCATATGAGCCAATTAAAGTTTAGACCATGGGATCCAACAGTGCCTTAGGCTACAAGATTCATCATGAAAACCGATTTCATAATATATCTTTTATTTTCTATTTGGCATAATATATTTTTACAGAAACTGATAGTCGAAATTTCAATGTCCAAAATTAACTGTAATCAGAGGGAGTATATCAACTTGTTCTGAAAGTTAACAATGTGCATTCTGAGAATATGGATAGCATGGCAGGTACAGAATACCTCATATAAAAGGGGTACCAAATAGAACTTACCAGGGAAGGAATTATCTCGAGAGTTCAGTGAGGACCGACGGAATCGAGGTAGCCTCTGTGCAGGGAGACGATGGCGAAAAAAAAGGCGAAAAGCACCATGGGCCAAGGCGCCTTCTTCTCCGTGTGCCCCCGCTCCTGTCGCGCATGGTCCCGGTGGTGTGCGTAGTGGACTCGGTGGGCTATCGTCTACTGTTGCCTGTGCAGCCCAAGGATACCGCTCGCCCGCTCCTTTTGCCTCTTCGGCTTCCTGGACTGGATGGAGTCAGGGCATTTCGCCGCTCGCTCCAACCCTATCCCAGGCATCGCGGATTCTTCTCCCCGCCGCGACCTCTGAAGCTTCGCCCTCCCAGTCTAGGTTAGGGTTTGCTCCCGACTTTGTGGGTTCGTATTCTTTCCCTCACTGCGCCGCTTTCCTCTCGCGTCTTTGGTCGCTCCCTGTCTCCTCTAGATCTGATTTCCATGGAGGTTGGTGCGTAACCTCCTTTCGCCCCCCCCCCCCCCCCCGGTGCCTGAAGAAGAGTGGCCTCGGTTGGGGTCGGGTTTTGTTCGCAATAGCAAGAATCTTGGCGAGATGGATCCGAAAAACAAGAACATCCCCAATCCCTCCTGGGATCGATGGGGACAGAAAGATTCTGCCCAAGGATCCCAATCTTGGAATCGGAATCGCAATCTTAGCTGGAGATTGAAACCGCAGATGGGAAAAGCTGATCCACAAGAGGGATTGATGTCTTCTTCCTCGGGTGATGGCACTCAATCTGGTAATCCCATCCCGTCTCCTACTTCTTTGAAGAAAGAAATTGATCTTGCTCGTCCCGCTTTTTGCCAAAAATATGGAGTTGAAGGGCATCATGCTAGAAATTGTTTCAATGCTTTATGGTGTGATATTTGTCGTAAGGATACTCATGTTACTGCTAGATGTGTGTTACCAAAGCAAAGTAAACCTAATATGCCCATAGTAGGTATGGCAGCTGATGGTCTGGGTTTTTATTTCTCTCACTTCGCTAAACCTATTTCCAAAAAACCAAAGAGGGTTTTCATTGGATTGGTTAAAGTGATTGAGGGTCTGGTGTCTGCTGAGGATCTGGTGAAGGACTTTGGTTTCCATTTTCCTTGGGGTAAAACATGGAAAGCTACCAAATGCCACTCTGGATTTTTAATGCAATTTCCCTCTCAAGAATGGCTAGATGAGATGATGAGTTTTCCTGAACTAAAGATGAAGATGTCTGGTGCTAAAATTGCAGTTGTTCCGTGGAGCTCTCGTGCCAAACCTAAATCTAGGTTGCATACGGCCTGGATAGTTGCTGAGAATGTCCCTGAAGAATTACAAAATTACCAATCAATTTGTGAAATTGGTTCCATGATTGGTGCTGTTGAGAAAGTTGATCTTATGTCTTTGGATTCTGAAGATATTGTGAGATTTAAAGTCCACATTAAGAGTGTTGCTATGATCCCGCCAGTTGTTGAAGTAGCTGTGAAACCTTTTTTATATGACATTTACTTTAGAATTGAATCTATCAGTGATGAAGGATGGAACGATGAGACAATTAATTTGGGTAAAAGAGCTTCTGTTGATATCCATGGGATTAATGATCCGATGTTCGACAAATCTGGGAAAAAACCCAGAAATGACGATGAAGTTGGTGGTGATGAAGACCCAGTGCCTAAGTTTAAGGTGGGTGAGTACTCTTCCCAAGGCAAAGATTCCTTTAAAAAACTGAAGTTTTCATAGATAGTTCTAAGGACAAAACAGATGATGGTTTGAGATTGGAAGATCTTAGTGATGAGAAAGTTGAGTTTGATCCCAATGAAGATGATCTGTTGAGTTCTCAAGAGTTAGAAGAATTTGCTAAAGATATGGAGGAAATGCAGACTGACTTCCAAGCTAAAGTGGGTGAGGTACTTTCGATCCCCTCGACTAAAGATAAGAAGCAGGATCTGGTGGTAAAAAAGTCAAGCGAGGTCCAGATATCTACTACTGAAGGTACAAGAAAAAGCTCAAGATTGGAGAAGAACGATGATGTTAGGGTGGCAAACAAGGCTATTTCCCGGGCTGAAGCTAAGGACGCCTTCCTCAACAAAGGTATGTTTAACAATCCCTTCTCTTTACTTAATGCTAGTAATGAGAATTTGTGTGATATTTCTAATAAACTTGGAGTTTGTTTGGGGTCTTCTGAATCCAATGTTATAACTAATCTTGACTTGATAAGAGAGTTAGAAATGTCTAGAAAAATTCTGGCTATTCAATCATGTGGAATAAAAAAGATGAGGAGCACATTGTTGATGATGTTAATGAAGTGGATAGTAGTGTCCATACTGATTCTAAGAAAGAATTTGAGTATGATCTTTTGGATGTTATGGTCCTGAGAAAAGGGAGAAAAATTAAACATCGAAAGAACCAGAAAAAAAGCTTCCCCTAAAATTAGGTATACACCTAATAAAAAAAGGGAAGCTGAGAAGGTTTATCTCCCCCCTGACCCCTTCTGATGATAGGCCTCATTTGGAATTGTCAGGGGTTAGGGATTGGTTCTAAGGTCCAGTTTCTGAAAGAACTCATTAAAGATGAGAAAGTTGACTTTATTGGTTTGCAAGAAACTCTAAGAAGTCATTTTAGTGAGTCTTGGTTGACTTCGCTGGCTGGTAATAAACCGTTTGCCTGGTTTTCTGCCCCGCCTAATGGTAGATCTAGTGGATTATTAGTGGGTTTTAATACTGATGTATTTGATGTGAGAGAAAATGAGATTGGTGAATTTATGATTCGCACCTTGATTTATTAGAGAGAAAAAAATCTCATCTGGAACTTTGTCAATGTATATGGTGCTGCTCAGAAGGAGAATAAATGCAGATTCCTGAGTGAACTCTCGTCTTTTTGCTCGAGAAGTCGTGCCCCTTTGCTTATGGGTGGTGATTTTAATATTATAAGAAAAGCGGAAGAGAAAAACAAGCCTGGAGGGGTTAATAAGTGGAGCTTTCTTTTTAATAGTATCATTGAGCAAAATGGGCTTGTGGAGTTCGACTTGAACAATAGATTGTTCACTTGGTCTAATAATCGGATTGACCCCACTTTTGAAAAGTTGGATCGTTTTTTGGCTAGTCCTGAGTGGGATCTTGCTTATAATAATATCATTGTGCGTGCTTTGAATAGATCTTTTTCAGATCATGTTCCTTTATGTATCCCAACGGATGTTATCCCTACTGGCAGTAGAGTTTTCAAGTATGAGTTATGTTGGAAGGATAGGCCTGATTTTCACAAAAAAGTGATAGAAAACTGGTCTATTCCTGTGAAGGCTAAAGGTAGTATTGACATTTGGAAAACGAAAACTAGACGTTTGAAACAAATGCTCAAGGGCTGGAATATTAATGTTGAAGGGCATTACAAAAAATGAAAAAAGAATTGTTGGCAAAAATTGACATCTTTGACAATATTAGTGAAGTGGTTGGTCTTTCAGAAAATGAAAGAATGGAAAAACTTGACCTGGAATTGACTCTCAAAAAATTAGTTGATGAGGAGAGAACTAAACTCAAACAGAGAGCTCGTGATAAATTCATTTTGGATGGCGATGAGAATTCTAAGTATTTTCATCTTTTAGCCAAATGTAAGAGAAGGAAGCTTAAGATTGTGACTCTTACTCATGAAGACAAAGTTGCCCAAGATGATGATGAAATTAACCATTTGGCGACTTCCTTTTACCAAAATCTGTTTGGTCCCTCTCAAGAATCTAACATTTCTTTGAATCATTTGAATATGCAAATGTTGGATGATTTTGACAGAGATTGTCTGACCAGACCGTTTGACATGGAGGAAATTAAAGTTGTGTTCTCTATGAAGCATAATAGAGCTCCTGGACCTGATAGCATCCCAGCTGAATTTTTTCAGGAGTTTTGGGACACAATCAAAAATGATCTGTTTAACCTATTTCAAGACTTTTATGCTGGGGCCCTCAACATTGAAAGACTCAATTTTGGAATGGTGACTCTTATTCCCAAAGTTCCTAATGCTACTGATATTAAAGCTTTCAGACCTATCTGCTTACTTAATGTGTGCTATAAGATCATCACCAAAGTGTTGACCAACCGTTTGGCCAGTTGTATTAATAATGTGATTAGTGATTTTCAGTATGGCTTTATCAAGGGGAAATACATCATGGATGGAGTGGTGTCTCTTCATGAGATTATTCATGAGGTGAAAAAAAAGAAACAGAGTGGGGTGATTTTCAAAGTGGATTTTGAGAAAGCATATGATAAAGTCAATTGGAACTTTCTTTATCAGATGATGATTAAAAAAGGATTTGGTGATAAATGGTATGACTGGGTTATGAAAACTGTTAGAGGTGGTAAAGTGGCCATCAAGACAAATGACAAGGTTGGTCCCTACTTTACCACTCACAAGGGTGTTAGACAAGGTGATCCTTTCTCCCCCCTTGCTTTTTAATATTGCTGCTGATGGGCTGGCTTGCATGATTCAAAAAGCCAAAGATGAAGGCATTATTAGGGGACTCATTCCTCATATCATCCCTAATGGTTGTTGCTGTTTACAATATGCTGATGACACCATTTTTTTACTTCAGGATGACCTGATGGGAGCCAGAAATCTTAAGTTTATTCTTTGCTTATTTGAATAGATGTCTGGTCTCAAAATCAATTTTCATAAAAGTGAAATCTTCTGTTTAGGTGAAGCTACTGATAAGGAAAGATGGTATGCTGATATTTTTACCTGCCCTTATAATTGCCTTCCTATGAAATACTTGGGGGTTCCGATTGATGACAAAAAGTTGTGCAAGTTCTTGTGGTTACCCACAGTTGAAAAAGTTAAAAAAATGGGTTCTTGGCAAGGAAAATTCCTTAGTTTGGGTGGTCGGTTAGTTTTGATTAATAGCAGTCTTACAAATGTCCCTTTATACATGTTATCGATTTATAAAGCCCCCAAGAATATTTTGAAGAGTATGGATCTCTTTAGAAAAAGGCTTTTGTGGCAAGGTGGCCATAGTACAAAAAAATATCATTTGGCTGATTGGAATATGGTTTGCTCTCCGAGAGGTCAAGGTGGCCTTGGGGTCTTGGATCTGCACAAGATGAATGAGGCTCTTCTTGCTAAATGGATCTAGAAATTGGAAAATATGAATGGGCTTTGGTAGACCATTATCAGACATAAATATGTCAAAGGAAGGCCTATTATCTCTTTAAAAAAAGACAAAGTGATTCTCAATTTTGGAAGGGTGTTCTGGATGCTCGGGACAATTTTTACAAATTGTAAAAAAAATCGGCAATGGCAATAGTACTAGCTTTTGGCACAATGTTTGGTGTGATTTAGAACCTCTGTCTTCTAAATATCCTAGCCTGTTTGATATTGCTTATGACAAGAATATCACAGTGGCAAAAGCCTTCTCTTCTGAGTTTAGAGCTGTGAATTTTAGAAGGATTTATGGTGCTTTGGAAGATGAATATAATCGCCTTATTACACAATGTAATAGTATTACTATTTCTGAGGAGGATGATAAATCAGTTTGGCTTTTGGGGAATAAAGGTTTTTCTGTCAATTCTTTCTACAAAAAAATTAAATGTGCTCAGATTCCTGTGCCTTCTAGTTTCTTGTGGAAAAATAGACTCCCATATAAAATCAAAGCTTTTTTGTGGCTTGTTAGACATAAAAAGATTTTGACCAAGGATAACTTGTTTAAGAAAAATTGGAGGGGCAATCTGGATTGTATTTTTTGTGGATTTTCAGAATCCATAGATCATCTATTTTTTCAGTGCTCAGTTGCTAGATTTACCTGGAGAATTGTCTAATCGGCTCTTGGTTTAACTTCTATCCCCATCAGTGTGGATGATATGTTTGGCTCTTGGATTGATAGTTTTAATAATACTGACAAGAACCTGGTTCTTTTTGGCTGTGGTGTTGTCATTTGGGCGATATGGAGATGTCGCAATGATTGTTGTTTTGGAACTGACAGAATTAATGATCCGACTAATGTGATTTTTTCCTGTTGCTATTGGCTTGATACTTGGGCTATCCGTCAGAAAAAGAAGGAAAGAAATTTGGTGGAACGAGGAAGCCTCAAAATCAGAAAGATGGCGTGTGAGATCTACAACAAGACTCGTGGTTGGAAGCCAATCGACAGATGGATCCAGTGAAGAGTCTGTTGTGTTTGGCTATTTTGGTTCATCAGCTTTATGTTTACTGTTATCCCCCCTCGCCTCGGTAGCTTCAGGTTGCTGAAAAACTTTATGCTATGTCGGGGTTGAACTTGTTTAGTTTCGTGTTTCTCTAGTTTGATCTATGTGATCTGTGTCTTGGGTCTGATATGTGCTGTTTCTGGGCTGCTTCTGGCAGTTTGGTTCGTGCAGGTTTAGTTCTGTCGTAGCTGATAGTAGTGTATCTTGTCGGCTTTTAAATTCTGGTTGGCTCTTGGATCTTGTAAGAACTTGTGTATCTTTCTATTTCATAATGAAATAGGGGGTTATCCCCTCTGTCAAAAAAAAAATAGAACTTACCAAAATTTCAACAAAAATCAGCTCAACAAAAGAATCAACACAACCTCAAATTCAGATTGACAAAATAACTGTGTGAAACTGTTGTTAGCTGATGTCACTTGCAGGCCTTGAGCTTTTTAAAAAGCTCAGCTTCTCTTGCTATTTGAATATCGGAGGGCCAAAAGGTCTGATATACTACTTTACAAAGGAACCGAGGAAGCAACCCAAGGACTATTATAAGACAAACACTAAGCCAGTAAGTCCTTGAAGCAGCCATGTTGTAAATTGTCCTGCCAGGAATAAGAAAATAGAATCACATGCTATTGACGTAGGTGATAAGTAAACCAGTCAGTCAGAACTTACCCATAGTTAGGGATAATTGGTATAGAGTGAATTAGCACCATGCACAAAAACGTAGAAGTTATAGAACCCCATACAGCAAGATGGGTTATAAGAGCATCTCTAAGAAACTAGCTAAATAGCTTGTCAAGCTAAATTTTAGCTACTTAATAGCATAATAGCTCTCCAGCAGACTAGTCATTTAACTTGCTAAGCTATCTGGCTCTCTAAATTAACTCTCTCACTAGTCAAATTTAGCTAGCAACTCTCGCTAGCCAAGCTAACTTGCATGTTGGAGAGTCTGTTGGAATGAGATGTTATATATAGAGTTTAATGTTTATGGAGAGACAAATAAAGAGTCAAATAGAGAGTCAAAACTAAAAAGTCTCTTGGAGATGCTCTAACCACCGCAATTGTCCACAAACTTCCCATACTCCATATGTCCATTGTACTGATGTTGTATGTGAAGAAAGGGACATAGAAAAGGACAAGCCTTTGCCACAGTGTATCGAGCATTGTGATCCAAAAGAGTGTCAAGTTGTAGCCCTCATTTCGAAGCCCTGCCTCATATAGTCTCGGGTAACAAAGAAGGGTATTATGACTTAAGTTCTTGTCGAGAATGTCAACTACTACCATCAGAACTGAAGTGTATATAAGTGAATAGAAAACACTGCTCCAATCTGTTAATGCCAGAGTTGCAGAATAAATTGAAAGTAATGCAGGTATAAACATGGCATCACACGCAATATACCACAAGCAGGTTCAGGCTTAAACCAAAACTGAAAGTAATGCATACTCCATAGTAAACCAAAAAACTGAAAATTTGTATGGAAAATAAAAGTTCACCTTCAAATCTCTACAACTTCAATATTCACCGCAAAAATCAATTCGACCATTTACTATGTCTAATCGTAGTGACAAAGTGACCATGTGGGTCTGGCGCATCTTGCATGCAGCACGACATTGCAATTCCATAGCTTCTGATTGTTCTATCAAAATTAGAGTTTAAACACTGTATAGAAAGAAAAAGAATTTACCTACCCCATTAAACACACCACTTGTTGTGCGTCGTCTAGCAACGGCTAAATCTATGGCAAGCCAATGTTCCCAATGTGCATCCTCAGATCTGTGGCAAGCCCGCTGGTTTGGCTACCTGCGCTCCTAATCAAGATTACTGCACAAGCAGCAGCAGATTGAGCAAGGTCAGCGTGCCTCCTAATTAAGATTACTGCACAAGCAACAACAGGGTGAGTGTCGGTGTTTGGAGCTCGACCGCACACCCGGGGTTACCTCTTGCGGTGTTTTTGGGTAGGACAGTGCTGTTGACTGTAACTCAATGGTTCGTGCGAAATGCACGAGAGATGACAGGCGATTTTCTGCAGGTTCAGGCCGCTTTGAGATGCGTAATACCCTACTTCTTGGTGTGGACCTTTAGGTGGTGGGTTACAAGAGAGGTCTCCTATGTGGAGAAAAGCTAGTGGGCTAGGTAAATGATGGATGAATCTGATGAGGTACCCACTAGGCCTTATATACTTGATCGTGGGGCATTATATGCGTGTGTGATGACGATGTGTACTTAAGTAATAGTGAACCGACTGAACTTAAGTAATAGAGAGAGAAAGAGGAAAAACGGAAAAGGATACGAAATCGAACGATGCGGCGTACCTTTTTTGACGCGGTCATTACGGCGAAGGCGAAGCGTCGCTCGCTTCTCCTGCCAGAGGCGCCGCGTGTCCCGCCACGGAGTTGATGCGACAGGGCGAGTGGTTCGCAGGGTAGCCGTTGCGCGTGCGTGAGCCGTTTGAGGAACGGGTCACGGGCGCGTTGCCTTCACGCCGTGAGAGAGGGTTCTCTCGCTGCCCCGGATGGGACGTAAGCTTGTTTGACGACGTGACCGCTGCACCTGCTCGCCTGCCACCGCCATTACTGCCGGCCCGTCTTCGGCCGTATTGACCGTCGCGCCAGGCTGGAGCCACTGGGCCGTGCGTTGGGTGGCCTCGAATCGCGGTATTGGTTCCGCAGTCGAGGAGGCGCGGTGGTGGCGCAGGTGGCGATGCAGTTACTCACACGTAGCAACCGGCGCACCGGTTGCATGACGCGTGGGCCTGGGCCTCCATGCTGGGCATGTTGGGAGTCGAAGAAGTGCGCCCACTTGGCGCGGTTGCATGCCGCCTGCACGGCTGCCCGCCCTTTCGCCCGTTGGTCTGGGCAAAAGTGGAGAGTCGCTTGTAACCGCTGGGCGGTTGTACGCACCACGCACGGCGGTTTGGCTTCTTCTGCTCTGAGCCGGCTTGCATGATGCGTGGGACCCAGCCCCTGCGCCGTAGGGGAGGACCTTGGAGTGTGTTGGAGAAGACTCAGCCCAAGACGGCTGGGGACGCGAGTAGGGAGAACCGCCTTTAAAAGGAGGGTGACCCCCTTGGAAGGCGACCATGTCTTCGCGCTCCCTTATGCATCGTGTCTTTCCACCTTCCAAGCCCCCGGATGGGGGAGATCCGCCGTCTTTCCGCCTCGTCGTTGGGGGAACACAACTCCGTGGGAGTTGGCACCTTTCAGCCATCATTCGGCTTCAAGGATTTTCATCACGCAGCCCGGTTGCACCCCTCCACTGGCGGTCACCCAAGATGGTGACCTCCAGTTTGATGGTGGGGGGAAGCGAGCCGGGCCGCGACCTCTGCCCCTCCCTCAGCCTCAAGGATTTTCATCACCAGGGCTGGGGAGGGGAGTGTGCCGAGTCGGGAGGCCGCCTCCGCGTGGGTCGGTAACCCTTTTCTTCCCCCGGCGTCTGGGGGAGAAAGGCATCTACCAGCTCCACGGAGGCTTCCCCCAGGCATGCCGGGGTAGGCGGACCGCCGCTGCTCAGCCAGGGTGCAGCATTCCGTCCTCCGTCCGGCCGTGTCCAGGCCTTCCTCGCGCCGACAGCCGCATCAGTGGGTCGCCCAGCACGTCGCGTGCCGCGAGGGCGGCGCTCATGTTCTAGGCGGCTCCGGCGAGGGCGAGGACCTGCCGGCGCGCTTCGAGGCGTCTGGCGCCCGCTGGCGCGGTGCTGAGGTGGTGGTAGCCGGAGAAGGCTTCTCTGTTAATGAGATTGCCAACTCCGGCCGCACCCCTGGGCCACCGTCTTCCGGCCTGAATGGCTGGTTCTCGTCCTCGGTGAACGAGAGCCCCCGTGCCGTAGCGCCCGCCCGGAAGCCGCTGCTGAAGCTGCTTCGCCGCCCGGGGCGGAGGTCACCGTTGCTGCTGCCGGAACGGGCGACGGAGAGCCACCCGTCGGCCTTCTGTTGCTCCGCAGGCCCCCCAATCGCGTGGGGTTGCTCGTACCTGGTTGGCCGGAGCCTGGCCGGGTCGTCCGTTAGCGGGACCGACGCTGGAATTGACTAGCCGAGGCCTCGGGTCGGGCTGACGTCCTTGGAGGACAGCTGGCCGAGGCCCCGGTGTGACCGGTCGAGCCGCCTGCTTGGGCCGGATTCCCAAGAATACCCTGGTAGCGATGGCCCGGGCATGGCGATGACGTCGTCCTTCAGAGTGGAGATCTTTGGACCGCATCACCGTCCGAGGCTAGGTCGGACCTCGCCGAAGGTGTCGTCGATGCCGAGGGTGCTGCTGCTCCCTTCAGCCGTCAAGATCCGAGCCTGCAGGATCGGATTGTCTTGTAGCGTGTGTTCCCTGCGGCCGCCGAGGCCAAAACACACCCTTGCCATGTTGTAAAGCCGCGCCTCCTTTCCTCTTGTTTCGAGTATCTGGACCCTTTTGTTGGTAACAGAAATGTTTGTGCGAGCGAGAGTTGCTTCTCGCGGAAGGTGACGAGTGAGGTATCCGTATCCCGGAGGCGTAGGAGTCCCTCGGCTCGGTCAGCCTTGCCGCTTACGCGCACTCTTACCCATCCATGGGGCTCTATTCCCGACGCAGTCGAGAAGGCTCGAGAAATCGCTTCGGCAAAAGGGCTTCCGAACGTGAAGACTTGTTCGGTCTGCGGGATCACTTATCCGAACGTGAGTTACTTATCGCAGAAGGTGATGAGTGAGGTATCCGTATCCCGGAGGCGTAGGAGTCCCTCGGCTCGGTCAGCCTTGGCTGCTTACGTGTACTCCATCGTTTTCAGGATCCACTTTCGAAGTAGTCAAACAGCCCGAAAGACCTTCTGGCAGAAAAGATCTTTTTTCGAGGAAAATTTCGACGCAGAGGGGGTTCCCCCCCTTTTAGCCCCCGAGGGAGGGTCGGGCTTTGCCGAGGCGAGGCTGACCCTTCCTTGACGACTAAACTTTTGCTGGGCGCGAGATATATGAACAACTTGAAAACATCTTAAGGGTAGAAGCGACGTAGCTGTTGGATGTTCCAAGCGTTGCCGTAGATCTCGCCTTGACTGTTGGCCAGCTTGTACGTTCCGGGCTTCAGAACTTTGGCGATGACAAAACGGCCCCTCCCAGGGGGGCGTGAGCTTGTGCCGCCCTCGGGCGTCCTGTCGCAGCCGAAGCACCAGGTCGCCCACCTGGAGGTCTCGGGACCGGACCCCTCGGGCGTGGTAGCATCGCAGGGACTGCTGGTACCGCGCCGAGTGTAGTAAGGCCCTGTCTCGAGCCTCCTCCAGCTGGTCCAGCGAGTCTTCTCGGCTAGTTTGGTTGCTTTGGTCGGTGTAGGCCCTCGCCCTCGGGGAGCCGTATTCCAGGTCTGTGGGCAAGACGACCTCGGCCCCGTAGACTAGGAAGAACGGCGTGAAGCCCGTGGCTCGGCTTGGCGTTGTCCTCAGACTCCAGACCACCGAGGGGAGTTCCTTCATCCATCGCTTGCCGAACTTGTTGAGGTCGTTGTAGATCCGAGGCTTGAGCCCTTGTAGAATCATGCCGTTGGCACGCTCTACTTGCCCATTTGACATGGGGTGAGCCACGGCGGCCCAGTCCACCCGGATGTGATGATCCTCGTAGAAGTCCAGGAACTTTCTGCCAGTGAACTGGGTGCCGTTGTCGGTGATGATGGAGTTCGGGACCCCGAAGCGATGGATGATGTTGGTGAAGAACGCCACCGCCTGCTCGGACCTGATGCTGTTCAGGGGTCGGACCTCGATCCACTTGGAGAATTTGGTGATGGCGATCAGCAGGTGCGTGTAGCCCCCGGGTGCCTTCTGCAAGGGGCCGACGAGGTCCAGACCCCACACAGCAAAAGGCCAGGTGATGGGTATCGTCTGCAGAGCCTGAGCGGGCAGGTGGGTCTGCCTTGCGTAGAACTGGCACCCTTCGTAGGTGCGGACAATTCTAGTGGCGTCGGCCACCGCCGTCGGCCAGTAGAAGCCTTGCCGGAAAGCATTCCCGACAAGGGCTCGAGGCGCTGCGTGATGGCCGCAAGCCCCCGAGTGTATCTCTCGCAGGAGTTCCTGACCTTCGGCGATGGAGATGCATCGCTGGAGGATGCCGGAGGGGCTGCGGTGGTAGAGCTCCTTCTCATCACCCAGCAAGACGAACGACTTGGCGCGCCGCGCCACCCGCCGAGCTTTGGCTCGGTCGGAGGGTAGTTCTCCTCGGTGGAGATATTGCAGGTACGGGGTCTGCCAGTTCTGACCAGGCGTGACCCCGCTTTGCTCCCCCTCGACGTGCAGCGCCTCGCCCTCGAGGGCCGAGGGCACCTCGGGTTGAGTCGAGGATGCCTCGGACCGAGTCGAGGGTGCCTCAGGCTGATCCGAGGGTGCCTCGGGCTGGGCCGAGGGTGCCTCGGGCTGGGCCGAGGTTGCCTCGGGCTCGGGCGTGTCGTCGATCTTGACGGAGGGTTGATGCAGATCCCGGGAGAAGACGTCCGGGGGAACCATCGTTCGCCCCGAGGCTATTTTAGCCAGTTCGTCCGCAGTCTCGTTGTAGCGCCGAGCGATGTGGTTGAGCTCGAGCCCGTAGAACTTGTCTTCCAGGCGCCGAACTTCATCGCAGTAGGCCTCCATCTTCGGGTCGCGGTAGTGGGAGTTCTTCATGACTTGGTCGATGACGAGCTGCGAGTCACCGCGAGCGTCGAGGCGTCGGACCCCTAGCTCGATGGCAATCCGCAACCCGTTGACTAGAGCTTCGTACTCAGCCACATTGTTGGATGCCGGGAAATGGAGGCGTAGCATGTAGCGTAGGTGCTTCCCAAGGGGCGAGACGAAGAGTAGGCCTGTGCCGGCTCTTGTCTTCATCAGCGACCCGTCGAAGAACATGGTCCAGAGCTCCGGTTGGATCGGAGCCATCGGTAGCTGAGTGTCGACCCATTCAGCTATGAAGTCCGCCAAGACCTGGGACTTGATGGCCTTCCGAGGAGCGAACGAGATCGTCTCGCCCATGATTTCCACCGCCCACTTTGCAATCCTACCCGAGGCCTCTCGGCACTGGATGATCTCCCCCAGGGGGAAGGATGACACCACAGTTACCGGATGAGACTCGAAGTAGTGTCGCAGCTTCCGCCGTGTCAGGATCACCGCGTACAGCAGCTTCTGAACTTGTGGGTAGCGGATCTTGGTTTCGGACAGTACCTCGCTGACGAAGTAGACTGGCCTCTGAACGGGCAACGCATGCCCCTCTTCTTGCCTCTCGACCACAATCGCGGCGCTAACCACCTGAGTGGTCGCGGCGACGTAGACCAGGAGGGCTTCTCCGGCAGCTAGGGGCACCAAGATAGGCGCCTTTGTGAGGAGCGCCTTCAGGTTCCCGAGGGCTTCCTCGGCCTCAGGGGTCCAAGTGAAGCACTCGGCCTTCCTTAAGAGGCGGTACAGAGGTAGTCCTCTTTCGCCGAGGCGTGAGATGAAGCGGCTCAGAGCCGCGAGGCATCCCATGACCCTCTGTACGCCTTTCAAGTCCTTGATGGGCCCCATGCTGGTGATAGCTGCGATCTTTTCTAGGTTGGCTTCGATGCCCCGCTCAGAGACGATGAACCCCAAGAGCATGCCTCGGGGTACTCCGAAAACACACTTTTCGGGATTGAGCTTGACGCCTTTCGCCTTGAGACATCGGAATGTCGCTTCAAGGTCGGAAAGGAGGTCGGAGGCTTTCCTCGTCTTGACTACGATGTCATCGACGTAGGCCTCGACCGTGCGGCCAATGTGTTCGCCGAACACATGGTTCATGCACCGCTGGTACGTCGCACCCGCATTCCTCAAGCCGAACGGCATGGTGACATAGTAGTACATTCCGAAGGGTGTGATGAAAGAAGTCGCGAGCTGGTCGGACTCTTTCATCCTGATTTGATGATACCCTGAGTAGGCATCGAGGAAAGACAGGGTTTCACACCCAGCAGTGGAATCCACGATTTGGTCGATGCGAGGCAGAGGGTAGGGAACCTTCGGACATGCTTTGTTGAGACCAGTGTAGTCTACACACATCCGCCATTTCCCCCCTTTCTTTCTCACAAGCACAGGGTTGGCAAGCCATTCGGGATGGAATACCTCTTTGATGAACCCTGCCGCCATTAGCTTGTGGATCTCCTCGCCTATGGCTCTGCGCTTCTCCTCGTCGAATCGGCGCAGCGGCTGCTTGACGGGTCGGGCTCCGGCTCGGATGTCCAGCGAGTGCTCGGCGACATCCCTCGGTATGCCAGGCATGTCCGAGGGACTCCACGCGAAGATGTCGGTGTTCGCGCGGAGAAAGTCGACGAGCACTGCTTCCTATTTGGGATCGAACCCGGAGCCAATCCGAATCTGCTTGGAGGTGTCGCCGCTGGGGTCGAGGGGGACGGACTTAACCGTCTCCGCTGGCTCAAAGTTGCCGGCATGACGCTTCACGTCTGGCACCTCCTTAGAGAGGCTCTCCAGGTCGGCGATGAGGGCCTCGGACTCGGCGAGGGCCTCGGCGTACTCCACGCACTCCACGTCGCATTTGAACACGTGTTTGTACGTAGGGCCGAAGGTGATGACCCCGTTGGGGCCCGGCATCTTGAGCTTCAGGTAGGTGTAGTTGGGGACGGCCATGAACTTCGCGTAGCATGGCCTCCCCAGTACCGCGTGGTAGGTTCCTCGGATCCCGACCACCTCGAACGTCAGGGTCTCCCTTCGGAAGTTGGAGGGTGTTCCGAAGCAGACGAGAAGGTCGAGCTATCCGAGGGGTTGGACGTGCTTCCCGGGAATGATCCCATGGAAAGGCGCAGCGCCTGCCCGGACAGAGGACAGATCGATACGCAGAAGCCCGAGGGTCTTGGCGTAGATGATGTTGAGGCTTCTGCCTCCGTCCATGAGGACCTTGGTGAGCCTGACGTCGCCGATGACAGGGTCGACGACGAGCGGGTATTTCCCCGGGCTCGGCACATGGTCGGGGTGATCGTCTCGGTCGAAGGTGATGGGCTTGTCGGACCAGTCTAGATAGACTGGCGCCGCCACCTTGACCGAGCAGACCTCCCGGCGCTCTTGCTTGCGGTGCCGAGCCGAGGCGTTCGCCGCTTGCCCACCATAGATCATGAAGCAGTCGCGGACCTCGAGGAACTCTCCTGCCTGGTGATCTTCCTTCTTGTCGTCGTCGCGGGCCTTGCCACCCTCCGCGGGTGGCCCGGCCCTATGGAAGTGGCGTCGAAGCATGACGCACTCAAGGGTGTGCCTGACGGGTCCCTGGGGATAGGGGCACGGCTCCTTGAGCATCTTGTCGAAGAGGTTGGCACCTCTGGGGGGGCTTCCGAGGGTTCTTATACTCGGCGGTGGCGACAAGGTCTGCGTCGGCGGCGTCGCGTTTCGCTTGCGACTTCTTCTTGCCCTTCTTCTTGGCGCCGCGCTGAGTTGATGCCTCGGGAGTATCTTCCGATGGGCGGCCCTGGGGCTGCTTGTCCTTTCGGAAGATAGCCTCGACCGCCTCCTGGCCGGAGGCGAACTTGGTGGCGATGTCCATCAGCTCGCTCGCCCTGGTGGGGGTCTTGCGGCCTAGCTTGCTCACCAGGTCGCGGCAGGTGGTGCCAGCGAGGAACGCGCCTATGACATCCGAGTCGGTGATGTTGGGCAGCTCGGTGTGCTGCTTCGAGAATCGCCGGATGTAGTCCCGGAGAGACTCTCCCGGCTGCTGTCGGCAGCTTCGGAGGTCCCAGGAATTCCCGGGGCGCACATACGTGCCCTAGAAATTGCCGGCGAAAGCTTGGACTAGGTCGTCCCAGTTGGAGATCTGCCCCGGAGGCAGGTGCTCCAACCAGGCGCGAGCGGAGTCGGAGAGGAACAGGGGGAGGTTGCGGATGATGAGGTCGTCATCGTCCGTTCCACCCAGTTGGCAGGCCAGATGTAACACCCGGGTTTTAGGGGTCCAAAACCCGGGTGCTAACATAATCACCAGGTGTGCTGGGACCAAGTCTCACACATATGATGATTCATGGCACAGGATCGAATGTCACATCTTTATATATAACAGTAGTTCTATACAAAATAAATAATTACATTATAAGGAGACAACGGTCCAGCAACCCAAAGTTGACTAGGAGACGACGACCTAGACCTCTCACGAACACATCACGACATCCTCCAAGCGCCTCATCCGGTGGTACCTGTTCTTGACCTGTGGGGTGTGTGAGACAGCAAGAGTGAGCTCACATACGTTCATCGCTCAACAAGTTGTGGGGAATAATGTGCATGAACTCGCCAAAGGTGGGAGCTCACGTGAAGTGTAAGGCTTACCAAAGAGGATGGTTAGAGCTGAGCATTGCTTTTAAAGTTGGTCAAAATTTTATTAGCAATTACTAAGTATAAGTAAATACCAAACCCAATTAAGTAATAGAACAAAAGTAACCACATCACCTGCGATGCAATGCATATGACAAATTGAATTTAGTTCCATAAATTAATCATGTGAGTGTCCGAGCTGCTCTTGACCGTGAGCACGGCTAGTATACCAGTTTTACACTCTGCAGAGGTTGCGCATCTTTACCCACAAGTCGTGTTACCCATCTGCCAAGAGACGGCCAATCCCATACACCTCTACCGAGGAGGCGAGGCAGGGTAACACTACGAGGCCTTTACAAAGTTCCACTAGCTTCAGAAAACCCGCTACAGTTTATAGGAAGTTCCAGTGCAGGAATCCCTTGCAGGACCACCATCGCAGCAAAATCCTCCCGAGGGCCTCCCTACACTGACCACTCCCCTACTGCCCTTGCCCCTTTCGGGTAAGGTAGTCTTCCACTAGCTTTCCTAATTAATCGGCCAAGGGCGTCCCATTCCACCCTTGTGGTAGCACTGTTTTCCCGGGTGGTTCTCCATGTTCCAATTAACATAATGATCTTAACATGAATCATAAATAACAACTGATAACAAAAGTATAATCATGAATAGTGTAATCTTCATACCCAAAACCACATATAGCACTAGCAAGTACTACCCAGAAAGTTCAGTGGTAAACAAGGTATAAAGATAGACAAACTAGGGTAACCTATTGGGTCCCATCAAAATTAACCTATGCAGATCATTATGATTAATTAGAACATGAGTAGGTGAAAAGAAGTGATCAAGGGCACAACTTGCCTGGGCCTTGAGAATCCAGGTACCAACTTGCTTTTCAGATGACACGTGACCTCACTGCTAGTCGTAGCAATTCAAACAAACATGGTATAGGCAAAATTAACATTACACCAATCATGAGAACAAAATACACATTTATTAATATACATATTAAAATAAGATCATAGGAACAGGAATCATTAATTTTGGAGTTATAGATTTTAAGTTATGGATTTCTGAAGTTATTAGGTACTTAGAATAGATTAATCCCAAATGAACATTTTTAGTTCAAGTTTCATGGCTAAATAGAGGCACTAGGTGATAGACAATATTATAACAAAATTATTGCAACTGGAATGACTTAATTTGGAGTTAAGATGAATTTAATATGAATTATACAAGTTTCTAGATTTATTTTAACACTAAAAATCATTTTCTAAATCATTTTCTATGATTTTCCTATCCACTGGACTGCGCCTCAATTTCTGGAAAGCACAGGGTTCTCTGCGCAAGTTTTCCTAGACTCAGTTAACAGTGAACGTGGACGGCGGGTTGATTCCACAAAACCCCGAGGGCTCTTATGCAAAGATGGCTCGGTGAAGGGGTATCGGTCATCGTGGGCCGTTGGATCGAAAGCCGAGCGCCCAGATTAGATCGGCGCGGCCGTGAAACGGTACGCGACGAGAACCGTTGGATGCAAATACGACGGGGAGGATTTTATTATACTGGATTTGATTCTGTCCGTTCGATCTAGATCAACGGACGAGATGTGTCTCGCGAAGGGGTATGGGATGGTTTAATCGGGTCCGCTGATCCCAGATCCAATGGTCCAGGACAATCGTTTTCCCCCGCCGGTGACGATGGCCATACACGGCGGCGCCATTGCCGCCCCCGACCAGCACACGAACCCGAGCGCGAAGCTAGCCCGCGTATGGTGCAAAACCAAATTGGATGTAATATGAAGCTAGTATGAGGGTTCTTACCGAGATTGAAGGAGTGGGAGATCCTGCCCACGGTGAGACACGGTCCGACCGCCGCCCGTGAGCTCCGGTGAGGAATTGGCGGCGCTCAGGTGCTCCCCCACACCTCCAACTGCCACCAGAGGGTTCGCGACGGGTCGGTGATGCTCCATAGTCATCTTCTCTGCCCCAATTGCAATCACTGGTGAAGTCCCATGGTGAAGGCCACGGCCGCGGCATGGTTAGGCGCAGTTCGGTATGCAGTGAATGCAAGGGGGGGTCGCGGCTCGATTTTATAGTCCAGGTCAAGAACGGACTCGGTCAGGTTGGTCCCGAGGTTCTAGCGCGGACGTCGCGGTCTTCACGGCGAGCTTGTCGCCGCGCACGAGATCCACGGGCGGGCGACGATTTCGTGTGGTTTTTGCGACGGAGAAGGAAATGCCGACAAGAGGACCCCACACACCAGTGACAGAGCAAAGTCCGCACAAGGAATTAGTGGCTGACCGGGTGGGGGCCACACGCCAGCGCGACCGCGCGCGCGGTGGGAGGGTGGATGTGGGCCGCGTGGGCGGTTTCTTGAGGTGGGCCGAAATGAGTAGAGGTCGGCCCATGCGGCTTTTATTCTTTTTCTTTTTATTTTCTATTTTCTTTTCTCCATTTTCAAATCCAATTGAGTTCAAGTTTAAATTCAAACTTTGTGAATAACTTGTCCTCAGTTTGAATGGTATAATTTAATAATATAAGTGTGAAGGATGTTTATTCTGATTTTTATTTTGTAGTATTTTTCTTAGTTCTTCCCTTCTCTAATCTTTCACAATTTCAAATTTAAAATACCAATTCAATTCAAACTTGTAACTAGTTCATTTTGGTGCAATTAAAAGTATATTACTCATGTTTTCATATTACTTCTCTTTTTCTTATTTCCAAACTCTAATTTCCATCTAGGGTTTGATTCAACCTTTAGAATTATTATCTTATTGTCATTATCCTTATTATTTTATTTAATGTGCAAACATATAAAACTCCAACATGATGCATATCCTTTTTATCATTTGTTTTAATTCACCTCCAACTTTCATGTATGCTTTTTTTTATGATGCAAATATGGCACATAAGATAAGGAATTCACTATATCATCCTTTTATACAATTTTGGGTATTACAAATCCTACCCCCCTTAAAAATAATCTCGTCCTCGAGATTTGTAAGGACAGGGATGTAAAAAGCTTTATTTATAGTTTAGCCTTTAACTTTTAGTTAGTTTAGGAATTGAGAAGTTTCATATTATTTAGATAGTGGTTATAAAAGCTTGGGTATGTATATCCACTCTATTGTGTATGGTAAAAGATGTCTTTAAAGCATAGAGAAGTTTGGTTAAGAAAGGGTAGGGTGAGGAAAGACTCCATCCAAGATTGTGGATCTTGACTCCATTGGCGATTCAACTTGATCTTTGAAGTCTTGAGTTGATGCTTATCCTTTTTTTGACGTGGTTGGTCTCCTTTGGCCTTTCTTCTTGGAGTTGCCATCCGAGTTAAGGACATATGGTTAAGATATATGTGGTAAGATAGACTACACGATATAGGTCAAAATCTGGTTTGATGTCAGGTGGTGGTTGATAGATTATGCAATCCTTTAAGACTCTATTGATTGGGTAAATTATGTAACTTGTTAAATAGATCGAGTTGTTGTGTATGGCCAAGTTGATATAAGTCTCCAAATTAGGCTTAAGTGATTTAGGAGTATGGCCTTATCCCTTCTACCAGCATTAAGTAACCCACACTAGATTAGACCATATTAAATTAGATATGATCTAGATTAGACTAGTTTAAGTTAGATAGATTTATCAGGGTAAGATATATCTTGTTAGGATATGTTAGAATCTTTTGAAATAGGATGGGGTATATGGTGTAGGTAGGTCAGAAGCTCTATTAGGTTAACATAGAGGGATTATGCATCTATTGGATGGGTAAGGTAGTTGCATATGTATATGGTCAAGTTAATCTAGGGCATCAATTTAGCTTAAATCATTTTTATAGGAGTGAGGTCTAATCCATTTCACTAGTACTAACTAATTTATTAAATAACTCACTTTAGATTGGATCATATTAGATTAGATTGGTATCACCGGATTAGTCTAGACAATATCTAATTACTTTGAATTAGACCATGGTTGATATTTTAGACTAGGATGGATAAGTATGCTTATTAGGATAAGATGGATCCATAAAGATAAGATAGAATCTTTTGAGACCAGTTAGATCTATTAGGATGAGATACAATCTTTTCAAGATAGGATGAGTATCTTTTAAGATGCGATGGATCTATTAAGATAAGGGAGAATCTTTTAAGATAAGATGAATCTCTTAAGCTAGATAGGTTCCAATGGGGATAATCTAAGTTGTCTAGTTATTTTATAAATATATTTTTATACTTATGTGTATATGCAGATGCAATTGTGGACATTACTCCACAACTCATCACACTCAATCAAAGATCCAAATCAAACAAGTATCGTAAGAACAAACATTCAAGTACATAGGTATCTAAAAAAAATAGTTTTGTTTTTGTTCCTAAGATTTGGTCTCTTATTCCTAAAGGTCACTTCAGTTAGAGGATTTCAAAGTGTAAAATCCACATGTGTCTTTTAGAAAGAAAAGATAAGAATAATCAGAGTAAGCGGAAATAGATAAGAGAAGATTAAGAGAAGTTTAGAAAAGCATTAGAGTGGCAAAGGTAAGTAAGTATTGGTTGTCCAGTTCTATCTAGGTTTCGTCCTACAGTCAACATTCCTCTGATACCACTTCTGTAACACCCGGGTTTTAGGGGTCCAAAACCCGGGCGCTAACATAATCACCAGGTGTGCTGGGACCAAGTCTCACACATATGATGATTCATGGCACAGGATCGAATGTCACATCTTTATATATAACAGTAGTTCTATACAAAATAAATAATTACATTATAAGGAGACAACGGTCCAGCAACCCAAAGTTGACTGGGAGACGACGACCTAGACCTCTCACGAACACATCACGACATCCTCCAAGCGCCTCATCCGGTGGTACCTGTTCTTGACCTGTGGGGTGTGTGAGACAGCAAGAGTGAGCTCACATACGTTCATCGCTCAACAAGTTGTGGGGAATAATGTGCATGAACTCGCCAAAGGTGGGAGCTCACGTGAAGTGTAAGGCTTACCAAAGAGGATGGTTAGAGCTGAGCATTGCTTTTAAAGTTGGTCAAAATTTTATTAGCAATTACTAAGTATAAGTAAATACCAAACACAATTAAGTAATAGAACAAAAGTAACCACATCACCTGCGATGCAATGCATATGACAAATTGAATTTAGTTCCATAAATTAATCATGTGAGTGTCCGAGCTGCTCTTGACCGTGAGCACGGCTAGTATACCAGTTTTACACTCTGCAGAGGTTGCGCATCTTTACCCACAAGTCGTGTTACCCATCTGCCAAGAGACGGCCAATCCCATACACCTCTACCGAGGAGGCGAGGCAGGGTAACACTACGAGGCCTTTACAAAGTTCCACTAGCTTCAGAAAACCCGCTACAGTTTATAGGAAGTTCCAGTGCAGGAATCCCTTGCAGGACCACCATCGCAGCAAAATCCTCCCGAGGGCCTCCCTACACTGACCACTCCCCTACTGCCCTTGCCCCTTTCGGGTAAGGTAGTCTTCCACTAGCTTTCCTAATTAATCGGCCAAGGGCGTCCCATTCCACCCTTGTGGTAGCACTGTTTTCCCGGGTGGTTCTCCATGTTCCAATTAACATAATGATCTTAACATGAATCATAAATAACAACTGATAACAAAAGTATAATCATGAATAGTGTAATCTTCATACCCAAAACCACATATAGCACTAGCAAGTACTACCCAGAAAGTTCAGTGGTAAACAAGGTATAAAGATAGACAAACTAGGGTAACCTATTGGGTCCCATCAAAATTAACCTATGCAGATCATTATGATTAATTAGAACATGAGTAGGTGAAAAGAAGTGATCAAGGGCACAACTTGCCTGGGCCTTGAGAATCCAGGTACCAACTTGCTTTTCAGATGACACGTGACCTCACTGCTAGTCGTAGCAATTCAAACAAACATGGTATAGGCAAAATTAACATTACACCAATCATGAGAACAAAATACACATTTATTAATATACATATTAAAATAAGATCATAGGAACAGGAATCATTAATTTTGGAGTTATAGATTTTAAGTTATGGATTTCTGAAGTTATTAGGTACTTAGAATAGATTAATCCCAAATGAACATTTTTAGTTCAAGTTTCATGGCTAAATAGAGGCACTAGGTGATAGACAATATTATAACAAAATTATTGCAACTGGAATGACTTAATTTGGAGTTAAGATGAATTTAATATGAATTATACAAGTTTCTGGATTTATTTTAACACTAAAAATCATTTTCTAAATCATTTTCTATGATTTTCCTATCCACTGGACTGCGCCTCAATTTCTGGAAAGCACAGGGTTCTCTGCGCAAGTTTTCCTAGACTCAGTTAACAGTGAACGTGGACGGCGGGTTGATTCCACAAAACCCCGAGGGCTCTTATGCAAAGATGGCTCGGTGAAGGGGTATCGGTCATCGTGGGCCGTTGGATCGAAAGCCGAGCGCCCAGATTAGATCGGCGCGGCCGTGAAACGGTACGCGACGAGAACCGTTGGATGCAAATACGACGGGGAGGATTTTATTATACTGGATTTGATTCTGTCCGTTCGATCTAGATCAACGGACGAGATGTGTCTCGCGAAGGGGTATGGGATGGTTTAATCGGGTCCGCTGATCCCAGATCCAATGGTCCAGGACAATCGTTTTCCCCCGCCGGTGACGATGGCCATACACGGCGGCGCCATTGCCGCCCCCGACCAGCACACGAACCCGAGCGCGAAGCTAGCCCGCGTATGGTGCAAAACCAAATTGGATGTAATATGAAGCTAGTATGAGGGTTCTTACCGAGATTGAAGGAGTGGGAGATCCTGCCCACGGTGAGACACGGTCCGACCGCCGCCCGTGAGCTCTGGTGAGGAATTGGCGACGCTCAGGTGCTCCCCCACACCTCCAACTGCCACCAGAGGGTTCGCGACGGGTCGGTGATGCTCCATAGTCATCTTCTCTGCCCCAATTGCAATCACTGGTGAAGTCCCATGGTGAAGGCCACGGCCGCGGCATGGTTAGGCGCAGTTCGGTATGCAGTGAATGCAAGGGGGGGTCACGGCTCGATTTTATAGTCCAGGTCAAGAACGGACTCGGTCAGGTTGGTCCCGAGGTTCTAGCGCGGACGTCGCGGTCTTCACGGCGAGCTTGTCGCCGCGCACGAGATCCACGGGCGGGCGACGATTTCGTGTGGTTTTTGCGACGGAGAAGGAAATGCCGACAAGAGGACCCCACACACCAGTGACAGAGCAAAGTCCGCACAAGGAATTAGTGGCTGACCGGGTGGGGGCCACACGCCAGCGCGACCGCGCGCGCGGTGGGAGGGTGGATGTGGGCCGCGTGGGCGGTTTCTTGAGGTGGGCCGAAATGAGTAGAGGTCGGCCCATGCGGCTTTTATTCTTTTTCTTTTTATTTTCTATTTTCTTTTCTCCATTTTCAAATCCAATTGAGTTCAAGTTTAAATTCAAACTTTGTGAATAACTTGTCCTCAGTTTGAATGGTATAATTTAATAATATAAGTGTGAAGGATGTTTATTCTGATTTTTATTTTGTAGTATTTTTCTTAGTTCTTCCCTTCTCTAATCTTTCACAATTTCAAATTTAAAATACCAATTCAATTCAAACTTGTAACTAGTTCATTTTGGTGCAATTAAAAGTATATTACTCATGTTTTCATATTACTTCTCTTTTTCTTATTTCCAAACTCTAATTTCCATCTAGGGTTTGATTCAACCTTTAGAATTATTATCTTATTGTCATTATCCTTATTATTTTATTTAATGTGCAAACATATAAAACTCCAACATGATGCATATCCTTTTTATCATTTGTTTTAATTCACCTCCAACTTTCATGTATGTTTTTTTATGATGCAAATATGGCACATAAGATAAGGAATTCACTATATCATCCTTTTATACAATTTTGGGTATTACACCAGACGGTAGTCCGCGAGCCACAGTTCCGGTCTCGTCTCCCCCGAGTACTTTGTGATAGTAGTCGGGGGTCGGAACCGGGTCGGGAACGACGCCCGTCGGATGGCTCGGCTGAAGGCTTGCGGACCGGGTGGTTCGGGCGAGGGACTCCGATCCTCCCCGCTGTCGTAGCGTCCCCCACGCCTGGGGTGGTAGCCTCGGCGCACCCTCTCGTCGAGGTGGGCCCGTCGGTCGTGGTGACGGTGCTCATTGCCGAGGCGACCCGGGGCCGCAGGCGCTGTGTTGCGCGTGCGCCCGGTGTAGACCGAGGCTTCCCGCATGAATCGGGAAGTCGCAGCATGAGGTTCCGAGGGGTACCCATGCCTTCGGGAGGCGGAGCTCTCGGCCCGTCGGACCGCGGCGCCTTCTAGGAGATTCTTGAGCTCTCCCTGGATTCGCCGCCCCTCGGTGGTTGATGGCTCCGGCATCGTGCGAAGAAGCATTGCTGCTGCCGCCAGGTTCTGGTCGACCTCACTGGAAGCGGGTGGTGGCCTGACCCTGACGTCGTCGGTGATGCGGTGCTGGAAGCCCTGGGGTAGATGACGTATTTCTCCGGCCGGAGGTTGGCCCGCCCATGCCTGCCCGACGTCCCGACGGATCGGCTCAAGCGCTCCTGCTCCCTCGTCGAGCCTGGCCTGCACCCCGCAGATTTGCTCGAGCTGTGGGTCATGACCCCCCGCCTAAACGGGGACCACAGCTAGCTCCCGTGGGATGTCAACGCGAGGCACCGGCCTAGGGAGGTCACCGTCCTCCGGCATGCCGAGATGGTTGCCTTCGGGGGGACCCCCTAGATCGACGTGGAAGCATTCGCGACTTGGGTCGCGGTCCTCGTCGCTGAGGCTACGGCTACCGTCGGAACAGTCGGAAAGGCAGTAGTCGCATGCGGTCATGAAGTCCCACATGGCACTGGGGTTGCCAAGTCCAGAGAAATCCCAACAGATGCTGGGCTCGTCGTCTTCCTCGGACCCAGAGGGCCCGTAGGTCGAGACGTCCGTCAGCCGGTCCCAAGGTGACCGCATACGAAACCCCAGAGGGTCTGGACTTGCCTCTACGAGAGCGCTCGCCAAAGCGAAGTCGCTAGACGTGGGATGGGAATTGATCGGTACCTTTTGGTCGACGGGCGGCGGTAAGGTCACGTCGGGGACTGACTGCACCGTCGTCTCAGGTATGAGGGTGACGTCCAGCAAGCTTTTCGCGAGTGTGCTGGCGTCGTCCGCTTGCTCGGGATTGGAGTGTCGCGGGGAGACGGCGCTCGCCTTCGTCTCAAACGCGAGGTCAACGCCCGGTGCGCCCCCCGTTGGGGCGTTGGGGCCGTCGACTCGCTCGACAGCCGACGAGGCGCTGTCTCCTGCTTGGCCTTGGTTCCCCCGCCTCCTCCTCCGCCGGCGGGGGAGAGGACGGGGTGAGCTCGAAGATTGTTCTTCCACCATGCGGGGAAGACGTCGCCGATTCCGCCGCCGGCGGGCGGGTTGTCGGCCGCCACTGTTGTTATCGCACGGCGGTGGAAGGAGTATCATGTCGTAGCTGCCGTCGAGGGACATGAACTCAAGACTCCCGAAACGGAGCACCATCCCGGGTTGGAGAGGTTGCTGGAGACTGCCCATCTGGAGCTTGACGGGAAGCTGTTCGTCAACACGCAGCAGGCCCCTACCTGGCGCGCCAACTGTCGGTGTTCCGAGACCGGGGGGTCCCTGAGCCGACGAGTGAATGTCGCCGCGTGCCCCAGCCCAGATGGGTCGAGCGCGAGGGCGAGCACGAAGGGGGGAGAGCGAGGCGGCCGGAGACCGGCGTGAGAGAGGTGGGAATCCCGCGGCCTTCGTGTTCGTCCCGCGCCCAGGTCGGGTGCGCTTGCAGTAGGGGGTTATAAGCGTCCACGTGGGAGAGGGAGCGAGCGGCCCCAAGCGAGCGCGTGTCTCGTCCTTGTCCCCGCGCGGCCAACCTTCTCTAAGAGGGCCCTGGTCCTCCCTTTTATAGGCGCAAGGAGAGGATCCAGGTGTACAATGGGGGTGTAGCAGAGTGCTACGTGTCTAGCGGAGGAGAGCTAGCGCCCTGAGTACATGCCATTGTGGCAGCCGGAGAGATTTTGGCACCCAGCTGGTGTGATGTCGTGGCCGTCGGAGGAGCAATGGAGCCTGGCGGAGGGACAGCTGTCGGAGCGGTTGAATCCTTGCTGACGTCCTCTTGCTTTCGTAAGGGGGCTGAGAGCCACCGTCGTCACAGAGTATGCAGGGCGCCATCATTGCCTATCTGGCGGGGCGAGCCAGATGGGACGCCGGTCTTGTTCCCTGCGGCCCGAGTTAGCTCGGGGTAGGGTGATGATGGTGCCTCCTATTGACGTGGCTGGTCTACGCCCTAGGTTGGGCGATGTGGAAGCTCCTCCGAAGCCGAGGTCGAGTCCGTCTTCCGTGGCTGAGGTCGGGTCCGAGCCCCAGGTTCGAGCGAGGCAGAGGTCGCCGGCTGGTGCCGGGGCGGAGTCCGAGCCCTGGGGTCGGGTGAAGCGGAGTTCGTCGTCTTCTGGGGCCGAGCCCAAGTCCGAGCCCTGGGTCGGGCGAGGCGGAGATCGTCGTCTTCTGGGGCCGAGCCCAAGTCCGAGCCCTGGGTCGGGCGAGGCGGAGATCGTCGTCTTCTGGGACTTGGCCCGAGTCCGAGCCCTGGGTCGGGCGGAGTTCGCCGTCTTCCGGGACTTAGCCCGAGTCCGAGCCCTGGGTCAGGCGGAGCGGAGCTTCCTATGGTGCCTTTGGCCGGGCCTGACTGCCTGTCAGTCTCACTCTGTCAAGTGGCACCGCAGTCGGGGTGGCACAGGCGGCGCTGTCCTTCTGTCAGGCTGGTCAGTGGAGCGGCGAAGTGACGGCGGTCACTTCGGCTCTGCTGGCTGGGGGGCGTGCGTCAGGATAAAGTTGTCAGGCCACCTTTGCATTAAATGCTCCTGCGATTTGGTCGGTCGGTGCGGCGATTTGGTTAGGGTTGCTTCTTGGCGAAGACAGGGCCTCGGGCGAGCCGGAAACATGTTCGCCGCTGAAGGGGGGCCTCGGGCGAGACGGAAATCCTCCGAGGTCGGCTGCCCTTGTCCGAGGCTAGGCTCGGGTGAGGCGTGATCGAGTCCCTTGAATGGACTGATCCCTGACTTAATCGCACCCATCAGGCCTTTGCAGCTTTGTGCTGATGGGGGTTACCAGCTGAGAATTAGGAGCCTTGAGCGTACCCCTAATTATGGTCCCCGACAAGTGGTCACCCCGAGTCAAGTAAGCGTGAGCATGTCGCACCGACTTAAGTCATCATCGACTTAAGTCGATTGCTCTGTTAGTAGGGTATAGTGGTCACCCTGATTTGAGTAAGCTTGCTGATCCCAAATCCAATCAAATAGAGGTCAGCTGGAGGTTAAGAGTCTGAATGCCTTCGGAAATGAAAACTTTATTGATGATGAAGTCCCCCGATTACATAGTACAATGTTCCTTTGAGAACTTTTGAGGCCTTGCTAAGGATAAAACTTTCTGAGATGCACTATGTTCCATGAATTTCCCACTTTCGTGCCATCCATTTGAGTAAGCTGGCATGAGCCTGGCCGAGTGATCTCTGATACGGTGAATGGTCCTTCCCATAGTGGTGATAACTTGTGCCGTCCTTCCCCCGTTAGAATTCGGCGAAGGACCAAGTCTCCCACTGCAAAGGACCGGTGTCTCACAGCTTTACCATGATAGCGCTTCAGGGTCTACTGGTATCTAGCCGACTGAATTATTGTGTTCAACCGTTCTTCCTCTAGCACATCGATGTCTTCTAGTCTGGTGGCTTCCGCCTCGGCTATGCTTTTGAAAGCTAGCCTCGGTGCCTCGAATATTAAGTCGGCGGGCAGCACTGCTTCCGACCCATAAACCATGAAGAATGGGGTATTTCCATGCAAAGCTCGACTGGGTTGAGTTCTCAAGCTCTAAACCACATATGGTAGCTCTCTGATCCATTTCCTTGCGAGCTTTTCATTCTTGTCAAATATTTTCTTCCTGAGTGCCTCCAGTATCATTCCATTGGCCCTTTCCATTTGGCCATTGGCTCTTGGATGTGCTACTGACGCATACTTGATCTGGATGCTTTGTTGCTCGCAAAAATCGAAGAATTCAGAACTAGTGAAATTGGATCCCATGTCAGTGATGATGCTATTTGGTATCACGAATCGGAATATTATATCTTGTATAAACTCCACCGCTTTGGCTAAGGTCAGGGAAGCGATTGGCTTGTACTCTATCCACTTTTTGAATTTGTCAATGGCGACCAGTATGTGAGTATAGCCTCCTTGAGCTTTTTTGAAAGGTCCAATCATGTCTAGCCCCCAGCATGCAAAAGGCCAGGTTACCGAAATGGTCTGTAGCTGCTGTGCGGGTAAATGTTGTTGCTTTGATAGGAATAGATAGGCTTCGCATCTCTGGACTAGCTCGGCGGCGTCACTCTTCGCTGTTGGCTAATAGAAACCAGATCTGAAAGCTTTCCCAACCAGGGTTCTGGATGCAGCATGTACTCCGCATTGCCTAGCGTGGATTTCTTCTAACAGTTGTTTCCCAATAGCCGAGTGAATGCATTTCATGAGGACTTCTATCGCACCCCTTCTGTACAGTATGCCCCCTATGAGGGTGTAGTGGGCCAACTGTCTTGCGATGTGTTCTGCTGCTGACTTGTCATCTGGTTCTTCTTCATTTTTTATGTATCTAATGATAGGCTCTCTTCAGTCATTGGGGTCCAACTCTGGTTGGCTCAAGATGTTGCACTCTTCTGCCTGATCTAAGAGGTTACTCAGGCGTGATGCTTCTTGGACAAAGATCCCGGGTGGGACCTGAGCCCGACTGGATCCCAGTTTTGACAACACGTCTGCTGCCGCTATGCGGTCTCTCTCCACATGATGAAACTCTAACCCTTCAAATTTGTCTTCTAATTTTCGGACGGCTGCACAGTACTTGCCCATAGAATTAGTCGAGCAATCCCAGCCTTTATTTATCTAGCTTATGATTGTGACAGAACCTCCCAAGTTATTAGGCCCACCTATAGTTGTCCTTGTCCAACGGACCTTAGACAACCCTGTTGGTGCCCCTGAATTACTTGAAAAGTTTGGTATCTGCTTTTTTACCTTTCCCAAGAGCATTTCACCCGTCACGCAGACATTACAGACCATCGGAGATACAGAAATGCGGAAGCAATTACATAAACTTACATTTATTTGAAAGTAAGATCAAGTTAGTTATTACAGACCAGCGTATAAACACGAGTGCAGAGTACTTATTATTACAATACCAAAGGAGGTAAAAACTCCTCCCGATAAGTTCTTACATAAAGTTTTTATGGAGGACTAGGTCCTCCCGCAGCTTCATTCTTGTTTTTCTTCATTTGGCACCACCTTGGTACAAAAGCAACAAAAATTTGCTACTTCCTCACCTAAAAACAATAGGGAATAAAACCCTAAGTATGGGATTACTCAGCAAGTCTTACCCGACTAAAGAAAAGACCCTCAAGGGTATGCTGGTTATACGAGAGTCAAGGTAAGATATCTCAAGATCGAAGACTCTGTTTTGCATAAATGCTTACTAAAAGTGGATCCTTAAAAATCCAGTTTTATTGTCAAGTTAGGTAAAATTACCTACAGCTAGCGTTCTTTCTAACCTAGTTCGAACACTTGACCTGCACTAGCCAATTTCTTAACAAACCTTTCACTTTTATTGGAGTTCTACGTACAGGTCAGTGGCCAAGTCTCCATAACCGTAGAGGTACGGCGATCCGAATCGATTATACTCAGCTGAGGATCTCCAATCACACGACATATGTAGCACTTAACCCTTGCATATGTCAACCCGCCACCGGGGTTCTTAAGACCAGATCAGGTTCACATGAACCGAGAGCACAGATACACCACCGTTCAGCCTCTTGCCACGGAGGGTACACGCTACTCTCGCCACCGCTCCACGCCCATTCCGTGTTATCTTATTCTGGCCTTAGTCTGCTCGAGGCAAGGCTTACCCATGACGAGGCATGTGACCAGTTAAAGGGTCCTCGATCAGCAGGCCTACATCGAGACGGTCCTTAATCGACTCAGATGGAGACACTACACCGAGACTCTTCCTTCTCGTGCAAGTCACCCGCCTGGTCTCAGCTTAATCATTTTAAACCCAAAGCTTGGTACCTGGCAGAGGTACATCTTTTCTGATGTTGAACCCATCACGGCCATGATGGATCCACCATCAAGTTTTATTTTCAAAAACATCCTTCCCACTTTGCCAATCATTTTTTTGTAAAACAAAACATTTTGTTTTGCTAGAGCAATACTAAGCATAGTAAAAACCTTTTGTGGAAACAGGGTTTCAAGGAAGATAATCAAATTCAAGGAAGGTAATGCAGGAATTGTTTAAGCAGTCAACTCCTATCACCTAATGCATTAATCAAGTGAGAAAGATTTTAAAAACATCAAGGAAGGTGGCAAATGCACCGGGGCTTGCCTTCGTTGATAGGTGAGTCAGGCTCGGACCCGCAGATATCAAGGTAGAAATAGTTTCCTGCCTGAGATTCCGAAGGTGGTGGTGATGTCTTCTCTTCAGTTACTTCGATTTCTTCTTCGTTTTCTAAAGATAACCATATATATGTATATAAGAATGTATGCCATGAAATGCTCATGAGAGTGCAAAGATAATAAGAATTTATTATCTAAGGTTCTTGAATACAATTTTCCTTCACGGTTCTCCGGAAAACTAGGATTTCCGGAGTCCGTAAAGGAATTCAAAGAGCAGGGGTGGGGGTTTTGGGTTCTAAGTATCAAACAAGGTCCAAATCAAACCAAACTCTACCCAAGGCTTCTAAATAATGTGTAGAGCTCATATAAAAAGTTTGGGCATTTTTGGACTTATTATCTATTTTCTAAAAATCTAGAACTAATGTTTTAGGCTATTTTAAATACTCCAAAATTCCCTATTTAACCTAAAAATCATGGTACTATTTTTATTAAATATTGTAGGAAATTAGGGATCTAACAAAATTGGTCTCATATTTTTAGGATTTTTCTACATTTTCCTAGAATTTATTTGGCCCTGGAAGAAAAAGGAAAGGAAAAACTAGCAACAGTACTGGGCCAATTTTAGCACAGTTAGCCCAGCATACAGGGAATAGGGTCGCGCGCCCGCGGTGGAAGCTTTGCAGAAACGCCCTCGGGGTTTTGGCTAACTAGAGTTGGGTTCGGTTACTATTACTCTGTGTCACTGACAGTTTACACGGGGGTCCTTCGGTTTCTATTCCTTTACCGCGCCAGGTCCTCGACGACGGTGAGCGCGGGGAAGCTCCGGCGAGCTTGCAGACTGGCCGAACGGGGCAATGACCGGCGCTCCCGAGCGGCAGACACGAAATTGGACCTTCCCCGACCCATTCCCCTAACCTAATTTCATCAATGACCACATGGCTTACTCTGGCCACGGTGACCGAGGGTGTTGCGGACAGATGAGTGCGTTCCCGGTGATCTAAGGCAACCCTGATTAACAGGCCGGATAACAAATTGTTGCCTCTTTTCAGGGCCCTGAGTAGGCCTGTTTCCTCCACTCCCCTTGATCTTTCCAGAACTTGCATATTTGGATTCGACTGCCAGCGCTGTGCTGACAACCCTTCCGTAGGTAAGGTCAATGCAAGTAGCCATTTTTCTTTGCATCCTGTCATTCAGTCCTCGCATGAAACAATTCTTCTTCTTCAGATCAGTATTAACTTGATCGATTGCATACTGTGACAGGTGATTAAATTTATTGAGATACTGATTAACAGTATCCCCTCCTTGCTTCAGCTTCATAAATTCTTCTTGTTTCATGTCAAGTACACCTTCTGGTATGTAATGTTCGCGGAAGGCCAACTTAAATTCTTCCCATGTTATCTGATGATTGGCCGGTTGAACGGCCATAAAATTTCCCCACAGGTGCTGGCAGGGCCGCGCAGTTGCTGGGCTGCGAACAAGGGCTTCTGGGTTTCAGAACATCGCAGAAGTCCAAACTTTTGCTCGATGACACAAATCCATTCGTCTGCCTCTAACGGGTCTTCGGCTTTGACAAACAGCGGTGGACGCGTTTCGGAGAAGTCTAAATAGGATGTCTCACGGGGTCCTTGCGGATAACCCCGTCCGCCTTGTTGCTGAAATTGCTGACCCGCTATTTCCCGTAGGAAACGGGTATTATCCGCGGTTGCATTTACCAAGGCGGCGATAGCCTCGGCAAGTGTGGGAGGGACTGGAGGTGGATTCGGGGTGGACTCCCTCCCACTGGAGGTTCCGGCTACATCCTGTGATCGGGTCTTGGACGGCATCTGTGGCAACAAACATTTGGAAACAAATGTAATATGCCAAAGAAAAATCATCCAATTTACATTACTAAAAAGAGTAATGTTACAGACTCGAATTTATACAACAGGAGTACAGTACTCATTATACAATAACACTACTAATTTTACAACTATATTATTCCTACTTCCTATCACTCTTAATAGCTTCACTGTCGGGCGTGGGAGACCATTCGTCGACCAACTTCATGGAGGGAGGGGGCCTAAAGAGGTCCAGTTCACCACCAAAAGCTTCTCCAGCTTCATGAGAAGGTCCGGCTTCTGCCCCGATAGGATTTGCAGGTACGCTGGGGTGTAATTGCGAATACAGTACATGAACTTCTTCATGTAGGGTATTGCAATATGCCTGCAGATTATCAATAGCTGAGCTAAGTTCTTCGACTCGGGCTCGAGCCTTTGCTTCCTTAGCCCAGGCAAGCGAACGTGACTGAACTGCCCAGTCAAGCGCTAAGTCTCGATCAGCGAGCTGATCCTGCACGTGGCTGATGTGGCTTCTTAATTCATTTATTCTGTCGCCATCCGTGACCCATATGTTTGTCCTGCGTTGAAGCTCTGCTTGAAGCTGATTTACTCGGGCTTCAAGATCCCCAATCGGATCGTTACTCCCGCTACTACTATCGTCATGTCTGGGAGCGAGTTGATGCCGGGGTACACCAATTGGGCCAGTTGACTTGCGTGCGGTTTTCCTCGTGCGCGGCGACATTTCTCTAAGGGGAAAATTTTATTAGTATAGTTCTTAGCATGATGCATGTATAATTACAGAACCAACCTTAGTTGATTCATACCTTCTATACATTGCACTCCTCCTATCTGGTCTTTCATATAGATTCTTCAGATATAAGAGGTAAGAATGGAAGAAATCTTTTTCTAGATAAGTCTGTAGAAAATCCTTTTGAAGCCTCATAATATCTGTCGGGGACCGTAATTAGGGGTACCCCCAAGGCTCCTAATCTCAGCTGGTAACCCCCATCAGCACAAAGCTGCAAAGGCCTGATGGGCGTAATTCTGGTTAAGGCTCCGTCCACTCAAGGGACACGATCTCTCCTCGCTCGAGCCCAGCCTCGGGCAGGAACGCAAGACCAAGGCAGATTCACACCTCGCCCGAGGGTCTCCCCAAGCAATGGGTGCACCTTCGACTCGCCCGAGGCCCAGCTCGGGCAGGCTTCACGGAGAAGCAACCTTGGCCAGATCGCCTCGCCAGCCGATCGGATCGCAGGAGCATTCAATGCAAGGATCGCCTGACAGCTTATCCTGACGCGCGCTTTCCAGTCGACAAGGCCGAAGTGACCGCAATCACTTCACCCCTCCACTGACCGACCTGACAGGAAAACAAGCGCCGCCTGCGCTGCTCCGACTGCTGCGCCACCCGCCAGGGTGAGGCTGACAGCAACCAAGTCCAGCCTCGGGCACCATAGGAATCTCCGCCTCGCCCGACCCCAGGGCTCGGACTCGACCTCGCCTCGGACGACGATCTCCGCCTCGCCCGACCCCCGGGCTCGGACTCTACCTCGACTCCGGAAGACGGTCTCTGCCTCCCCCGAACCCAGGGCTCAGACTCGACCTCGCCTCGGACGACAATCTCCGCCTCGCCCGACCCTAAGGCTCGGACTCGACCTCGCCTCGGACGACGATCTCCGCCTCGTCCGACCCCCGGGCTCGGACTCGACCTCGACTCCGGAAGATGGTCTCCGCCCCACCCGACCCTAGGGCTCGGACTCAGCCTCGACCGCGGAGGAGTCACCACCTCGCTCGGGCTGACCACGCCACAAGGGGAGGCCATCATTACCCTACCCCTAGCTAGCCCAGGCTACGGGGAACAAGACCGGCGTCCCATCTGGCTCGCCCTGGTAAAACAAGTAATGATGGCACCCCACGTGCTCCATGACAACGGTGGTTCTCAGCCCCCTACGGAAGCAAGGATACGTCAGCAAGGATCCGACAGCCCCGACAGCTGTGCTTCTACAGGGCTCAAGCGCTCCTCCGACGGCCACGACGCCACATGAACAGGGCTCCAACACCTCTCCGACAGCCACGTCGGCACGTACATAGGGCTCTAGCTCCTCTCTGCTAGACACGTTAGCACACTGCTACACCCCCCGTTGTACACCTGGACCCTCTCCTTACGCCTATAAAAGGAAGGTCCAGGGCTCTCATACAGAGGGGGTGGTCGCGCGGGAGAACGGGCAGCCTAACGCCCCCTCGTCTCTCTCTCTCCCTCGCGAACGCTTGTAACCCCCTACTGCAAGCGCATCCGCCCTGGGCACAGGACAACACGAGGCCGCGGGTTTCCCCTCACTGTTTTTCCCCCCTTGTGTCTCCATCTCGCGCCGACCCATTTGGGCTAGAACACGCAGCGACAATTTACTCGTCGGTCCAGGGACCCCGCGAGGTCGAAACGCCGACAGTTGGCGCGCCAGGTAGGGGCCTGCTGCGTGTTGACGAACAGCTTCTCATCAAGCTCCAGATGGGGAGTCCCCAGCAACCTCTCCAACCCAGGACGAAGCTCCGTTTTGGGAGTCTTGAGTTCATGTCCCTCGACGGCAGCTACGACATGATACTCCTTCCTCCGCCGCGCGACAACGACAATGGCGGCCATCAGCCCACCTGCCGGCGGCGGAATCGACGACGTCTTCCCCGCGTGGCGGAAGAACAGCATCCAAGTCTGTCCCGTCACCCTCCCCGTCGACGAGGAAGGAGGCGGGGCAATCATGGCCAAGCAGGAGGCGGCGCCTCGTCGGCTGTCGAGCGAGTCGACGACGCCGGCGCCCCAGCGGGGGACACGTCGGGTGTTGACTTCGCGTTTGAGATGAAGACGAACGTCGCTTCCCCGCAACACGCCAACCCCAAGCATACGACGGGCGACGCCAGCACGCTCGCGAAGGACTTGTTGGGCGTCAGCCTTGTACCTGAGATAACGGTGCAGTCCGTCCCCGACACGACTTCGTCACCGTCCGTCGATCAAGAGGTACCGTCCGTTTCCCATCCTGTGCCTTTTAGATTCAGCTTCGACCCACCAAGCGACCCCGCTTCGGTGGACGCTTTCGTAAAGGCATATCCAAATCTCCCGGGGTACCATATGTGGTCAACCTAGGACAGATTGACGGCCGTCTCGACCTACGGGCCCCCGGGTTCCGAGGAAGACGACGAGCCCGACTCTGGTTGGGATTTCTCCGGGCTCGGTAACTCTAGTGCCATGCGGGACTTCATGACCGCGTGTGACTACTGCCTCTCCGATTGCTCTGATGATAGCCACAGCCTCGGCGACGAGGGCTGTGGCCCAAGTCACGAATGTTTCCACGTCGATCTAGAGGGTCTCGACGAAGGCAACCACCTTGGTATGCCGGAGGACGGCGATCCCTCTAGGCCTGCGCCTCATGTTGACATCCTTCGGGAGCTAGCTGTGGTCCTAGTCCCTGCGGGGGGTCAGGACACACAGCTCGAGCAAATCCGCGAGATGCAGGCTAGGCTCGACGAGGAAGCAGGACAACTTGTGCAGCTCTAGCAGAACATCGAGCAGGAGCGGGCAGGCCGAGCACCGGCCGGAGAAGTGTGTCATCTGGCCCAGGACGTCCAGCGCCGCATCGCCGACGATGCCAGGGCAAGGCTGCCCCTGGCTTCCAGTGGGGTCGGCCAGAACCTGGCTGCAGCAGCAATACTGCTTCGAGCGATGCCAGAACCATCCACCACCGAGGGGCGGCGTATCTAGGGAGAACTCAGGAATCTCCTGGAGGATGCCGCGGTCCGACGGGTCGAAAGCTCTACCTCCTGAAGGCAGGGATGCCCCCCGGAGCATCGCGCCACGACTTCCCGATTCATGCAGGAGGCCTCGGTCCACACCAGGCGCACACGGGACACAGCGCCTGCGGCCCCGGGCCGCCTCAGCAATGAGCACCATCGCCATGACCGTCAAGCCCACCTCGACGAGAGGGTGCGCCGAGGCTACCACCCCAGGCGTGGGGGACGCTACGACAGCGGGGAGGATCGGAGCCCTTCGCCCGAACCACCCGGTTCGCAAGCTTTCAGCCGGGCCATACGACGGGCGCCGTTCCCGACCCGGTTCCGAGCCCTGACTACCATCACCAAGTACTCAGGGGAGACGAGGCCTGAACTGTGGCTCGCGGACTACCGGCTGGCCTGCCAGCTGGGTGGAACGGATGGTGACAACCTCATCAATCGCAACCTCCCCCTGTTCCTCTCTGATGCCGCCTGAGCCTGGCTGGAGCATCTGCCTCCTGCGCAGATCTCCAACTGGGACGACCTAGTCAAAGCCTTCGCCGGCAACTTCCAGGGCACATACGTGCGCCCTGGGAACTCCTGGGATCTCCAAAGCTGCCGCCAGCAGCCGGGAGAATCTCTACGGGACTACATCCGGCGATTTTCGAAGCAGCGCATTGAGCTACCCAACATCACCGACTCCGATGTCATCGGCGGGTTCCTCGCCGGCACCACTTGTCGAGACCTAGTGAGCAAGCTGGGTCGCAAGACTCCCACCAGGGCGAGCGAGCTGATGGACATCGCCACCAAGTTCGCCTCTGGCCAGGAGGCGGTCGAGGCCATCTTCCGGAAGGACAAGCAGCCTCAGGGGTGCCAGCCGGATGACGCCCCCGAAGCGTCCGTTCAGCGCGGCATAAGGAAGAAGGGCAAGAAGAAGTCGCAAGCGAAACGCGACGCCGCCGACGTAGACCTTGTCGCCGCCGCTGAGCACAAGAACCCTCGGAAACCTCCCGGAGGCGCCAACTTGTTCGACAAGATGCTCAAGGAGTCGTGCCCCTATCATCAGGGTCCCGTAAAGCACACCCTTGAGGATTGTGTCATGCTTCGGCGCTACTTCCATAAGGCCGGGCCACCGGCGGAAGGTGGTAGGGCCCCCGACAACGACAAGAGGGAAGCTCACAAGGCAGAGGAGTTCCCCGAGGTCCATGACTGCTTCATGATCTACGGTGGGTGGGTGGCAAACGCCTCGGCTCGGCACCGCAAGCAAGAGCGCCGGGAGGTCTGCTCGGTAAAGGTGGCGGCGCCAGTCTATCTAGACTGGTCCGACAAGCCCATCACCTTCGACCAAGACGACCACCCCGACCGCGTGCCGAGCCCGGGGAAGTACCCGCTCGTTGTTGATCCCGTCATCGGCAACGTCAGGCTTACCAAGGTCCTCATGGACGGAGGCAGCAGCCTCAACATCATCTACGCCGACACCCTCGGGCTCTTGCAGATCGATCTGTCCTCGATCCGGGCCGGTGTGGCGCCCTTTCACGGGATCATTCCTGGGAAGCGCGTCCAGCCCCTTGGACAACTTGATCTGCCCGTCTGCTTCGGGACTCCCTCCAACTTCCGAAAGGAAACCCTCATGTTCGAGGTGGTCGGGTTCCGAGGAACCTACCACGCAGTGCTGGGGAGACCATGTTACGCCAAGTTCATGGCCGTCCCCAACTACACCTACCTCAAGCTCAAGATGTCGGGCCCCAACGGGGTCATCACCATCGGCCCCACGTATCGACACGCGTACGAATGCGACATGGAGTGCGTGGAGTACGCCGAGGCCCTCGTCGAATCCGAGGCCCTCGTCGCCGACATGGAAAACCTCTCCAAGGAGGTTCCAGATGCGAAGCGCCACACCGGCAACTTCGAACCAGCAGAGGCGGTCAAATCCGTCCCTCTCGACCCCAGCAACGACGCCTCCAAGTAGATCCGGATCGGCGCCGAGCTCGACCCCAAATAGGAAGCAGTGCTCGTCGACTTTCTCCGCGCGAACACCGAGGTTTTTACGTGGAGTCCCTCGGATATGCCTGGCATACCGAGGGAAGTCGCCGAGCACTCACTGGATATCCGAGCTGGAGCCCGACCCGTGAAGCAGCCTCTGCGCCGATTCGACGAAGAAAAGCGCAGAGCCATAGGCGAGGAGATCCACAAGCTGATGGCTGCAGGGTTCATCAAAGAGGTATTCCATCCCGAATGGCTAGACAACCGTGTGCTTGTGAAAAAGAAAGGTGGGAAATGGCGGATGTGTGTAGACTACACTGGTCTAAACAAAGCATGTCCGAAGGTTCCCTACCCTCTGCCTCGTATCGATCAAATCGTGGATTCCACCGCTGGGTGCGAAACCCTGTCATTCCTCGATGCCTACTCAGGGTATCTCCAAATCAGGATGAAAGAGTCCGACCAGCTCGCGACTTCTTTCATCACACCTTTTGGCATGTACTGTTACGTTACTATGCCATTCGGTTTGAGGAATGCGGGTGCGACATACCAAAGGTGCATGAACCACGTGTTCGGACAGCACATTGGTCGAACGATCGAGGCCTACGTCGATGACATCGTAGTCAAGACGAGGAAAGCCTCCGACCTCCTCTCTGACCTTGAAACGACATTCAAGTGTCTCAAAGCGAAAGGCATAAAACTCAATCCCGAGAAGTGTGTCTTCGGAGTCCCCCGAGGCATGCTCCTAGGGTTCATCGTCTCCGAGCGGGGCATCGAGGCCAACCTAGAGAAAATCGCGGCCATCACCAACATGGGGCCTATCAAGGACTTGAAAGGAGTACAGAGGGTCATGGGATGCCTTGCGGCTCTGAGCCGCTTCATCTCACGCCTCGGCGAAAGAGGCCTGCCCCTGTATCGCCTCTTAAGGAAGACCGAGCGCTTTACTTGGACCCCCGAGGCCGAGGAAGCCCTCGGGAACTTGAAGGCGCTGCTTACAAGCGCGCCCATCTTGGTGCCCCCCGCTGCCGGAGAAGCCCTCTTGATCTACATCGCCGCCACCACTCAGGTGGTCAGCGCCGCGATCGTGGTCGAGAGATGAGAAGAAGGGCACGCGCTGCCCGTCCAGAGGCTGGTTTACTTCATCAGTGAGGTACTGTCCGAGACCAAGATCCGCTACCCGCAAATTCAGAAGCTGCTGTACGCGGTGATTCTGACACGGCAAAAGTTGCGACACTACTTCGAGTCTCATCTGGTGACGGTGGTGTCATCCTTCCCTCTGGAGGAGATCATCCAGTGCCGAGAGGCCTCGGGTAGGGTTGCAAAGTGGGCGGTGGAGATCAAGGGCGAGACAATCTCATTCGCCCCTCGGAAGGCCATCAAGTCCCAAGTCTTGGTGGACTTTTTGGCTGAATGGGTCGACACCCAGCTTCCAACAGCTCTGATCCAACCGGAACTCTAGACCATGTTTTTCGACGGGTCGCTGATGAAAACAGGAGCGGGCGCGGGCCTGCTCTTCATCTCACCCCTCGGGAAGCACCTCCGCTACGTGCTGCGCCTCCATTTCTCGGCGTCCAACAACGTGGCCGAGTATGAGGCTCTGGTTAACGGGTTGCGCATCGCCATCGAGCTAGGAGTCCGATGCCTCGACGCTCGCGGTGACTCGTAGCTTGTCATAGACCAAGTCATGAAGAACTCCCACTGCCGCGACCCGAAGATGGAAGCCTACTGTGACGAGGTTCGGCGCCTGGAGGACAAGTTCTACGGGCTCGAGCTCAACCACGTCGCTCGACGATACAACGAGACTGCGGACAAGCTGGCTAAGATAGCCTCAAGGCGGACAACGGTTCCTCCGGACGTCTTCTCCCGAGACCTACATCAACCCTCCGTTAAGACCGATGACACGCCCGAGCCCGAGAAAGCCTCAGCTCTGCCCGAGGCGCCCTCGGCCCAGCCCGAGGCGCCCTCGGCTCAGCCCGAGGCAGCCTCGGCCCCTGAGGGTGAGGCACTGCGTGTCGAGGAAGAGTGGAATGGGGTCACGCCTAATCGAGACTGGCAGACCCCATACCTGCAATATCTCCACCAAGGAGAGCTACCCCTCGACAGAGCCGAAGCTCGGTGACTGGCACGGCGCGCCAAGTCGTTCGTCTTGCTAGGTGACAAAAAGGAGCACCTCGGGCCCTCGTGGGAAACGCCTTTCGATAGGGTTTCTACTGGCCGACGCCACTAGGATTGTACGCACCTGCCAAGGGTGTCAATTCTACGCAAAGCAGACACACCTGCCCGCTCAGGCTCTACAAACAATACCCATCATCTGGCTGTTTGCTGTGTGGGGTCTGGACCTCGTCGGTCCCTTGCAGAAGGCACCCGGGGGCTTCACGCACCTGCTGGTCGCCATCGACAAATTCTCCAAGTGGATTGAGGTCCGACCCCTAAACAGCATCAGGGCCGAACAGGCGGTGGCGTTCTTCACCAACATCATCCATCGCTTCGGGGTCCCGAACTCCATCATCACCGACAATGGCACCCAGTTCACTGGCAGAAAGTTCCTGGACTTCTGTGAGGACCACCACATCCGGGTGGACTGGGCCACCGTAGCTCACCCCATGACGAATGGGTAGGTAGAGCATGCCAACGGCATGATTCTACAGGGGCTCAAGCCAAGGATCTACAACGACCTCAACAAGTTCGGCAGGCGGTGGGTGAAGGAACTCCCCTCGGTGGTCTGGAGTCTGAGGACGACGTCAAGCCGAGCCATGGACTTCACGCCGTTTTTTTAGTCTATGGGGCCGAGGCTATCTTGCCCACAGACTTAGAACACGGCTCCCCGAGGACGAGGGCATACGACGCCCGAAGCAACCGGACAAACCGAGAAGACTCACTAGACCAGCTGGAAGAGGTTCGGTACATGGCCTTACTACACTCGGCGCGGTATCAGCAGTCCCTGCGATGCTACCACGCCCGAGGGGTTCGGTCCCGAGACCTCCAGGTGGGCGACTTGGTGCTTCGGCTACGACAAGACGCCCGAGGGCGCCACAAGCTCACGCCGCCCTGGGAAGGGCCATTCATCATCGCCAAGATTCTGAAGCCCGGAACATACAAGCTGGCCAACAGTCAAGGCGAGGTCTACAGCAACGCTTGGAATATCCGACAGCTACGTCGCTTCTACCCTTAAGATGTTTTCAAGTCGTTCATGTACCTCGTTTACATACACAAGCAAAGTCTAACCTTCAAGGAAGGGTCAGCCTTGCCTCGGCAAAGCCCGACCCTCCCTTAGGGGCTAGAAGGGGGAACCCCCTCAGCGTCAAAATTTTCCTCGGAAAAAGTCTTTCTGCCAGAACATCTTTCGTGCTTTTCGACTACTTTGATAGTGGAATCCTGAAAACGACGGAGTACACGTAAGCATGCAAGGCCGACTGAGCCGAGGGACTCCTACGCCTCTGGGATACGGATACCTCACTCATCACCTTCTGCGATAAGTAACTCACGCTCGGATAAGGGATTCCGCTGTCCGAACAAGTCTTAACGCTCAAAAACTTCTTCTGCCGAAACGATTTTTCGTGCTGTCTCGACTATATCGATAATAGAATCCTACGGACGAGTAAGAGTACACGTAAGAAGGCAAGGCCGAGCGAGCCGAGGGACTCCTACGCCTCCGAGATACGGATACCTCACTCATCACCTTCTGCGATAAGTAACTCGCGCTCGGATAAACAATTCTGTTACCGACAAACAAGTCCTGGTACTCGAAACAAGGGGAAAAGAAACGCAGCTTTACAACACGATGATGGTATGTTTTGGCCTCGGTGGCCGCAAAAAAACATACGCACGCTACAGACAAACTGTTCCTGCAGGTTCAGGCGTCAGCAGGGGGAGCAGCAGCGCCCTCGGCATCGACTCCACCTTCGGCAGAATCCGACCCGGCCTCGGACAGCAACATGGTCGGAGGATCTCCACCTCGAAGGAAGATGTCAGCACCGTGCCTGGGCCATCGCCGCCAGGGTCTCCTCCACGAACCCAGCCCAAGCAGACGGCAGGACCGGCCGCTCCGTAGCCTCAGCCAGCTGTCCCCCGAGGACGCCAGCCCGGCTCATGGCCTCGGCAGCCCGACTCCAGGGTTGGTCCTGCCAGCGGACGACCTGGCCAGGTCCCAGCCGCTACCGCGATGCCTCGTCAGCCTGGGAAGTCCCCTACTCCTGGGCCGACGAAGTTTCTTCTCCAGCCAACTCCGCCTCTGTCCATGCTGACGCCGCTGCCTCCGGCTTTGGCTCATCATAGAGCAGCCGAGGTTTCCTTCGCTAAGCAAGAGGAGCCTCAAGCGGCAAGGCCGACCGAGTCGAGGGACTCCTACGCCTCCGGGATACGGATACCTCACTCATCACCTTCCGCACAGAGCAACTCACGCTTGGTTAAGCGGTCCAGCTAGCCGACAGGCGAGTTCTTGTGCGCAAAATGGAGAAGAAACACGGCTTTACGCTCAAATACACAAATGTTCAGGCCCCGACAGCCACAATGAACATACGCCAGCACTCAAGGTGCCATTACAAACAGGACTCCGGTTCCGTTCCTGCGGGTGCGAACAAACTCCATACCAGGAGGCCCGCGCGACGATGAACTCCAAGCGGCTCACCGCCGCTCGCTCCGACAATAGCAACAACGACCTCCGCTCTGGGCGGCCAAACAGCAGCAGCTATGACCTCAGGGCAGACGCTGCTGCGACAAGATCCTCGCCCTCGTCTCCACTCGAGGGGCGAGGACAAGCTATCAAGGCCACAGAGCTGGAGGCCTGGAGCGCAGATGGCGCCGACGACCCCGTCGGCAACGAGGACTTCTCTGGCTGCTACCACCACCTCAGCACCAACGGTGGTGTCCACCTGTCCGCCAACACCGCACCAGTGGGCGCCGGCCGCCCCAAAGTGCACCGGCAGGTCCTCACTCCCGTCCTTGCCACGAGAACGAGAATGGGACCATCCCAGAACACGAGTACCGCCCTCACGGCGTACGACGTGTTGTGAGACCCCCCCGGTGCAGCTGGCCACCGTCGCCCGGACAGAGGACGGAACGCTACACCCTGGCCAGGCAGCAGCAGTTTGCCACCCCCTACATGGCTGGAGGACGCCTCCTCCGCAGAGCTGGAGGATGGTTTCCACCCCTAGAAGCTGGAGGAAGAAGCAGGACGCTGGCCCGTACGGGAGGTAGAGCTTCGACTTAGCTCACCCTCCGCCCTAGCAAGGATGACGAAGATCCTTGAAGCTGAGGGCGGGGCAGAGGCTGCAGCCCGGCTTGCTTCTCCCCACCGTCGAACTAGTGGTCACCGTCCTGGGTGACCATCGGCGAGGGGATACAGCCGGGCTGCCTGACGAAAATCCTTGAAGCCGAGCGATGGCTGAAAGGTACCAACCTCCACAAGGTTGTGCTCCTTCCACAACGAGACGATGACAACACGGGTGCTCCCCATCCTAGGGCTCGGAAGGCAGAAGGATGCGACGCATGAGGAAAGTGTGAAGGCATGGCTACCACCCAGGAGGTCGATCCCTTTTTAAAGGCGACTCTCCCTGCTCTCGTCCTCAAGCCGTCGCGGACTAAGTCTTCACCAACACGCTTCAAGGTCCTCCCCCTACGACACGAGGGCTGGGCCCCACGCGTCAGGCGAGCTGCCCCAGGACAGAAGAAGCCAAACCACCACGCGTGGAGCGTGTAACCGCCCAGCGGTTACAAGCATTCCTCCGTCTTCGCCCAAACCAGCGGGTGAAAGGGCGGACCGCCATGCAGGCGGCATGCAACTGCACCAAGGGGGCGCACCCTTTTGACTTCGACACATCCAGCATGGAGGACCAGGCCCACACGTCATGGAACCGGCGCACCGGTTACTACGTGCAAAAAACTGCAGCGCCACTTGCGCCAGCGCCGCGCCTTCTCGACTACGGAACCGGTGCCGCGACTCGAGGCAACCCTGCACATGGCCCAGCAGTGCCAACCAGGCACGCCGGTCATGGGTCAGTCAGCCGCGGGAGAAGGCACGACGATCAACATGGCCAAAAGTGGGCCGGCAGTAATGGTGGTGGCAGGCGGGCGGAAGCAGCAGTCAAATCGTCTGCAGGCTCACGTCCCCTCCTGGAACAGCGAGAGAGCCTTCTCCCACGGTGTGAAGACGACGCGCCCGTGTTCCGTTCCTCGAACGGCTCACGCATGCACAACGGCTGCCCCGCGAATCACTCGTCCCGTCGCATTAACTCTGTGGCAGGACAGGCGACACCTTTGGCAGGCGAAGCGGGCGACGCTTCACCTCCGCCATAATGATCGCGTCAAAAAAGGTGCGCCACGTCGTTCAATTTCGTATCCTTTTCCTCTTCCCCTTTCTCTCTCTTGCTACAGGGACCGGGAAAGGGGATACTCCGAAAGGGATCCTTCTCCGTGAAGGAAGCGGGCCCCGAGCCCCCCTACTGATCAGAGGTTCGAAGGCTGGCCCCTCGGAAGGGTTCGACAGCCGCCTCAGAGTACTCAGGCTCCGCGCCTACTACTGGTCAGAGGTTCAAAGGCTGGCCCCTCGGAAGGGTTCGACAGCCGCCTCAGGCCACTCGGGCTCCACGCCCACTACTGATCAGGGGTTTGTAGGCTGGCCCCCCGACGGGTTCGACAGTCGCCCCAGAGCACGCAGAGTGAGGAATGACTCTAGGTACGTTCGATACATAACCAAGGCTCGGGCTATGCTCCTGAGGTACCCTAGGTCATTTCCGAGACCAGCAGGAACGATTCTGTAACGGAATCCCATCGGAGGGAGGCATCGAGCCCTCGGACCCTATCGAACGGGACCGGGTCTAGCAAATCACCTGCAGGTACTTTTGGAGCGCGCCTCTGGGCCACTAGCCGACCCTTATCGAACGGGGCACGGGCGTCCACTCGGATCACCCGTTAGCAACTCACTGGAGACACCATGTTCGGCGCCCATCGAGGGCAACATGGCACTTTCCCCCCCTCCTCCTTGCGGAAAGGCGACGCAGGGGCGTATGAAAAAAGCGAGTCTGCCCTTGACCGTCCTCTCGCCCTGTGCAGAGGCTCGGGGGCTACTCTCGCAAACCCGGCTCTGGCCAAACCGTTGACAACGTCAACACACCAGCCCGAGAACTCGGAACCTGACTATGCACCCGGGCAATGACCAGTTCCCATGAGGGAACAACCAGACCGGTTGAGCCATCATGAAAGGCATTAAGACCTCGAAGGAGTCGAACCACTCCTTCGAGGCCTCGGGGGCTACACCCGGCGGGTGCGCTCGCGCGCACCCACTGGAACAAAATGCAACCAAGAAAGGCCGGTCCCCTTGCAAAAAAGTGCGACAAATCCTCCAAGCGAGTACCCACACTCCCTTTGAGGCTCAGGGGCTACTGTCGGGAACCGTAATTAGGGGTACCCCCAAGGCTCCTAATCTCAGCTGGTAACCCCCATCAGCACAAAGCTGCAAAGGCCTGATGGGCACAATTCCGGTTAAGGCTCCGTCCACTCAAGGGACACGATCTCGCCTCGCCCGAGCCCAGCCTCGGGCAGGAACGGAAGACCAAGGCAGATTCACACCTCGCCCGAGGGTCTCCCCAAGCAACGGGCACACCTTCGACTCGCCCGAGGCCCAGCTCGGGCAGGCTTCACGGAGAAGCAACCTTGGCCAGATCGCCTCACCAGCCGACCGGATCGTAGGAGCATTCAATGCAAGGATCGCCTGACACCTTATCCTGACGCGCGCTTTCCAGTCGACAAGGCCGAAGTGACCGCAGTCACTTTGCCCCTCCACTGACCGACCTGACAGGAAAACAAGCGCCGCCTGCGCTGCTCCAACTGATGCGCCACCCGCCAGGGTGAGGCTGACAGCAACCAAGTCCAGCCTCGGGTGCCATAGGAATCTCCGCCTCACCCGACCCCAGGGCTCGGACTCGACCTCGCCTCGGACGACGATCTCCGCCTCGCCCGACCCCAGGGCTCGGACTCGACCTCGCCTCGGACGACGATCTCCGCCTCGCCTGACCCCCGGGCTCGGACTCTACCTCGACTCTGAAAGACGGTCTCTGCCTCGCCCGACCCCAGGGCTCAGACTCGACCTCGCCTCGGACGACGATCTCCACCTCGCCCGACCCCCGGTGTCACACCCGGGTTTAAAGGACAAAGTCGGGTGCATCTCATACATGCGCCAAAGAAGACAACATATATAATAACAAAGTGTATAGAGATAAATGTCACAAAACATTAGAGTATTTATTACATAGCGGAAGACTTATTACAAAATAAAAGAATAAATATAAAACGAACTAAGGATCGTCGGTGCCAATGTCAACTGAGAAACGCCACCTAGATCAAGTCGAATGCCTCAGTGTTAGGCGGCTCCTCTTCGACCACCTGTTCTTCTCCTGTGGGGGGGTGTGAGACAGCAAGAGTGAGCTCACATACGTTCATAGCTCAACAAGTCGTGGGGAACAATGTGGCATGAACTCACCAAAGGTGGGAGTTCATGAAGTGTAAGGCTAATCAATGAAATAGAGGCTGAAGCTGAGCATTGCTTTTATAAGTTGGTCAAAATTTTATTAGCAATTACTAGGTGTAAGTAAATACCAAACCTTAATAATAATAAAGAAAAGTAACAGTAAAATAATCCCAAATGTGATGCAAATGTCAAATTGAATTTAAGTTCCATAATTAATCATGTGAGGGTCCGAGCCGCTCATGACCGTGAGCACGGCTAGTATACTAGTTTTACACTCTGCAGAGGTTGCGCATCTTTACCCACAAGTCATGTTACCCATCTGCCAAGGGATCGCGACTTCCCATACACCTCTACCGAGGAGGCGAGGCAGGGTAACACTACGAGGCCTTTACAAAGTTCCACTAGCTTCAGAAAACCCGCTATAGTTTATAGGAAGCTCCAATGCAGGGTTCTTGCCTGACCGCCATCGCAGCAAAATCAACCAAGGACCTTCCTACACTGACCACTCCCCTACTGCTCCTGCCCCTTTCGGGTAAGGTAGACCTCCACTAGCTTTCCTAGTTAATCAGCCAAGGGCGTCCCATTAAACCCTTGTGGTAGCACTGTTTTCCCGGGTGGTCGCTCCATGTTCCCATTAATTTAATGATCTTAGCATGCACAGTAATAATAACAAGATAATAACAGAATAATCATGAATAGTGTATCTTCATACCCAAATCCACATAAAGCAATAGCAGGTACTACCCAAAAATATTTCAGGGGTGATCAAGGTATAAAGATAACCAAAACTGGGGTAACCTATTGGATCCCATCAAAATTAACCTATGCAGATCATTATAATTAATAAGAACATGGCTGGGAAAAGTAAGTGATCAAGGGCACAACTTGCCTGGCACTTGAGAATCCAGGTACCAACTTGCTTTTCAGATGACACGTGTCCTCGCGCTAGTCGTAGCAATACAAGCAAGCAGTGTATAGACAAAATTAACATCACACCAAACATAAAAATATATTGCATAATAATGATCTATGCGTTGCTACGAGACTAGCGCAACTCGAACGGATCAAATCGGAGTTAAAACGGAGGAGTTATGAATTTCCTAGGGTTTTATGTATTTTGATATAAGATTAAGTAGGAAATTAATTTTATTATTGTTTTCATGTCAAAACAGTGGTATTAGATGATAAACAATAATATTACAAAATTATAAAAATTGGAATATATAAATTTGGACTTCAAATGAATTTTCTACGAATTAATTAAATTCTAGCAATTGTTTTTATATTAATAATTCATTTTCTAATTCAATTTATCTATTTTTCTCATTCACTGGACTGCGCAACAATTTGCAGAGAAGACAGGGGCTAATCTACAAAAATTCCAGAGACTCAGAGCACTATTGCACTGGACGGCGGGTTGATTCCAGTGTTTGTCAGGGTCTCTTTAGCAAATAAGCCAACGAAGGGGTATCCTCAGTTTCTGGCCGCACGATCTAAGATCAAGGGCTAGGATTAGATTGGGTCCCTAGCGAACCGGTGCGCAATGTGGGCCGTCCGATCTAGGGTTAGCGGCCAAGAGCGCGCCATGCCACGAGCTATTTAGAGCCCACGGATTGCCATCCGACGGCCCTGGTTTCAAACGCCGAAGGGGTATGCACCTATTGAATCAGGAGCGTCTATCGGAAATCTGATGGTCGAGGCATCCTTTCTATATATCTAATCTTGGTCGTCAACGCGGAGATCAACGGAGGATACGCCCCACGCCATCGACGGATACCCTGCGCGAGAAACAGAGCTCGCCCGGCGGCGTACACGCCGGCGAACGTCCAACTCCGCACTCCGCTACCCAAACCGACCCCATGCGCGTGCAATACGACGACAGGAGAAAGGCGAACCTAGGGATGCAACTTACCAGACTAGAAATTCGGTGACGAGGGCCAGCCATGGCGAGGAGCGGACCCACGGCGGCGTAGGAGCGACGACGAGGAATTCGTTGGACCATGGCGACGCCCACGCCCGATTGCAAGCCCGCGCACGCACCTTGGTTGTAGGCAAACGCCCCTGACCCCTTCTATTGCTCCCAGCGGCGGCGCACGGATGGGATGGACGGCGGCGGCAATCCCCGGTTTGCAACGACGCCAGCATCGGTTTCCCCTCCCCCTTCCATTGGATCTCTCGAGGTGGTTTAGAAATTCTACAGATGGGGAGGGAAGAAGGTGGCGGCGCGGTTGCCCTTATAGTCTCAGGAATATGCGCCCCGAAGCAAGGTTGTTGCGCACATCCGAGCTTGACGGCGAGCGTGCACCGGTCGTGGCGACTTTGGCGGAGGTCGTTCCAAGGAGGACAACACTGACGTTGGGGACCCAGAGAGCAGCGAGACAAAGATGCGGGCATTGCGCGAGCGAGGGAATCGGCCGGGTAGTTTGTAGACTGAGGCACGGACTCCGCCGAGCTCGGTGCGAGGTGGGGGACGAGACTGGGGACGCAGACCCACCAGTCAGTCACCCATTAGGGCTTGTGCGCGCGGCTGCGAATAAGGAGCGGTGACGTTGTGTTGCGGGCCCAGGGAGCAGTGACTTGGTGTGCGCGAGGGCGGGCTGCTTACGTGGGCCGAGGCGAACAGCAACTGGGCCGAGGCGAACAGCAACTAGTGGCCCAATCTATACTCTTTCTTCTCTTTCTTTTTTTTCCCTATTTCTTTTTTTCTTTTCAGTTTTAAATTCCAAATCCAAGGACATAATTCCAATTTAAGTTTTTATGGACCGTTTATCTTCACCTTAAATGTTAAGTTTGAACATAGTTTGAATTTTATATGTTTTTCTTTTGTATTTTAGAATATTTCTCTCTTTTCTATTTTCAAATCTGAATCTAAATTTAGGGCTAAATCCCAATTTCCTAAATTGTACTTTTGGGTTAACTTCAAATTCTAAACTCAATTAGTACACTTTTATATGAAGGTGTCTTCTTTAATTTCCTTAAATATTATTATCCCCATGAAATGAGGATTGGATGGCAAAACAATCAAGAGGGCCCACTCTCATATTATGTTTTACAATTTTGGGTATTACAAATCATACCCCCCTTAAAAAGAATCTCGTCCTCGAGATTTATGAAGGACTAGGGAAAAGATGGGAAAATCTATGTGAAGCTCTTCTTCTCTTTCCTATGTTGCTCCATCTTCTCCATGATGACTCCATTGCACTTTGCACATCTTTATTACCTTATTTCTTGTAACTCGAGTCGATATATTCAGAATCTTGACAGGATACTCCGTGTAAGTCAAATCACCCCGAACACTAAGCTCTTCCATTGGTAACTGTTCCTTAGGGACACGGAGACACTTCTTAAGTTGAGACACAGGAAATACATTATGCACATCAGATAGATTATCAGGTAGCTTGAGTTGATAGGCCATCTCTCCAACTTGCCTAAAGAACTCTAAAGGGTCCAATAAAGCAAGGAGGCAATTTGCCCTTAACTTTGAATCTCCTCATTCCACGAAGTGGTGAAACCTTGAGGTACACATGATCACCTTCCACAAATGCCAGTGGTCTTCTTCTATTATCTGCGTAGCTCTTTTGCCTGGTTTGAGTTACCCTCAAATTCCCTCGAATTATACGGGCTTGTTCTTCTGCTTCTTATATAAGTTCAGGCCCAAAGAATTGTCTTCCTCTAGTCTTATCCCAATATAGAGGAATCCTGCATTTCCCGCCATATAGAGTCTCGAACAGTGACATCTTTAGACTGGCCTGGTAACTATTATTATATGAGAACTCAGCATAAGGTAGATTCTTGCCCCACTACTACCATGCTGAAGGGCACAAGCTCTCAACATGTATTCCAATACTTGATTAGTCCTTTTAGTCTGTCCATCAGTATGAGGTAGGTCGAACTAAAATTCAACTTCGCATCTGTATTCTTATGAAAACTTTTCCAAAATCTAGGGGTAAACTGTGATCCTCTATCCAAAATGATGTTCCTTGGTACACCATGTAGAGACACAATCCAAGCCATATATAACTCTGCTAATTGAGATACCTCATAAGTAGTCTTGACCGAGATGAAATGAGCCACTTTGGTCAGTCTATCCACCATAACCCATATAGAATCATATCCTTTCTGGGTGCGAGGCAATCCAGTAATGAAATCCATATCAATCTCTTCTTACTTCCACTCGGGTAGCTTTAATGGGTGTAATAGTCCAGCTAGTCTTTGGTGTTCAGCCTTAACTCTTTGACACACGTCGCACGTAGCCACATGTATAGCCACATCTCTCTTCAGTCCATACCACCAGCACTTCTGCTTCAAATCCTGATACATCTTGGTACTCCTAGGGTGAAAATAGAATAATCCAAGTCATGGGCTTCCTTTAAAATAGTCTCACGAAGGTTTTCAATATCAGGAACACATATCCTGTCCTTGAACCATATTGTGCCTTGCTCATCCTCCATGAATTCCAGACCTCGACCTTTCGTAATCAGATCCTTAATCTCTTATCTTTTAGCATCACTAATTTGTCCTTTGCGGATTTCTTGCTCCAAAGTAGGTTCCACATCAATAGTAACTCCTTCCATGTGATCAACTATCCCCAGGTTAAGTCTCCTGAAATCCTCAACAATCTCATCGGGTAGCTGGGCAACAACAGCTGAATGAACATGCTCCTTTCAACTCAAGGCATCTGCAACCAAATTTGCCTTGCCCGGGTGATAGTGAATCTCCATATCATAATCCTTAATAAGCTCCAACTAACGACGTTGCCTAAGGTTGAGATCCTTCTGAGTGAATATATACTTCAAACTCTTATGATCCGTGTACACCTGGCACTTGGTTCCCATGATACAATGTCTCCAAATCTTAAGCGCATGCACAACGGCTGTCAATTCTAAGTCATGAGTGGAGTAGTTCAACTCTTGTTTCCGCAACTGTCGAGACGCGTAGTCGGTCACATGTCCTTCTTGCATGAGCACACATCTTAAGCCTTGGCCACATGCATCACAATAAATGTCAAATCCCTTCTGTAGGTCTGACATAACCAACACTGGTGGCGACATCAAACTCTTCTTCAACTAAGCAAAGTTGTCTTGGCGCTTCTCATCCTACTTAAATTCTCTTCCCTTCTCCAGAAGCGAGGTCAGCAATCTTAGAGAATCCCACAATAAATCTCCAATATTATCCTGCAAGTCCCAAGAACTCCGAATCTCTGTAACTATAGTGGGTATGCTCCACGCCACTATCTCTTAACCTTAGCAGGATCCACTGATATTCCTCCATTAGAAATGATATGTCCAAGAAATGGCACCTCACCAATCCAAAACTTGCATTTACTGTACTTGGCATAGAGTTGATTATCTCGTAGCTTCTGCAGCACCAATCTCAGATGTTCCTCATGATCACTATCACTCTTGAAATAATTAATAATATCGTCAATTAAGACCATGACGAATCTGTCCAGACCATGAACACCTTATTCTTCAAATCCATGACATAACAGTGAACTCATATAATCCATATCGGGTTGAGAAATCTGTCTTGAGAATATTCGATGGCCTAATCTTCATTTGATGGTAACCCGACCGGAGATCAATCTTTGAGAATACACTTGCACCTCTCACCCGATTAAATAAATCTTCAATGCGGGGTAATGGATACTTGTTCTTCACGGGGACATCGTTAAGGGACCTATAATCCACGCACATCCCTTGCGATCCTTCTTTCTTCTGTACAAATAGAACTGGCGCTCCCCAAGGTGAGGAACTCGAACGAATGTACCTAGCCTCTTGTAATTTCGTTAATTGCTTCTTAAGTTCCTTTAGTTCTTCTAAGGACATCCTGTATAGTCGTTTAGAAATAGGAGCAGTCTCAGGTAGAAGATCAATTACAAACTCAACTTCCCTATCTGGTGGCATCCCTGGTAACTCTTTTGGAAGACATCCAGAAAATCTCTAACCACACGGATGTTGACACCAACAAACTTCCCATCTACTAAGAATGCTGCTAGTCTGGTGGTGGTAGTTACTGCAATTTCAACTTCAAATCTTTCTTCTTTGGAACTAATGAGTTCTACGGTTCCCTTAGCATAGTGTATATACTGCCTTTGCCTTTCTTAACCATGACATACCAAGGATCAAGTCTATACTGCTCTCTTCTAACAGTACAGGGGTAGCCCATCTGGGTTAGAAATACAGGGTAAGAAAGGAAGAATTGTAGACAAGGCGAGTAATTACGAGGAATGTTACTGCGGGGAATTTATTAGCTTAAGTAGATTAGTGTGTTTTCCACTAAAGCTAACACATTACCTTATGGTGGTACATGCTAAGATGCCCAACTATAATGTTTCAATCAACCAAAGAAGCAAATCAAGCATTTATCATCAAACAATCAACCAACATTTTTTTTAAATAGAGAAAATAGCTTTAATTTTGTCTTAGTTCTCCTATCTCTTAAAAAGTTCATAAATGTAGGATTCCAAGGTTTGAAATCCATCTTGTCTTATAGTAGATAAGGTAAGAGTAATCAGAGTATGACAGCAAAAGGTGAGACAAGATCAAGGTAAGATAAGTATAGAATGAATTAGAGTAAGGTAAGTAGGTAAGGGTTTGTCCATTTCTATCTAGGTTTCATCCTACAGTCAACATTTCCTCTGATACCACTTCTGTCACACCCGGGTTTAAAGGACAAAGCCGGGTGCATCTCATACATGCGCCAAAGAAGACAACATATATAATAACAGAGTGTATAGAGATAAATGTCACAAAACATCAGAGTATTTATTACATAGCGGAAGACTTATTACAAAATAAAAGAATAAATATAAAACGAACTAAGGATCGTCGGCGCCAATGTCAACTGAGAAACGCCACCTAGATCAAGTCGAATGCCTCAGTGTTAGGCGGCTCCTCTTCGACCACCTGTTCTTCTCCTGTGGGGGGGTGTGAGACAGCAAGAGTGAGCTCACATACGTTCATAGCTCAACAAGTCGTGGGGAACAATGTGGCATGAACTCACCAAAGGTGGGAGTTCATGAAGTGTAAGGCTAATCAATGAAATAGAGGCTGAAGCTGAGCATTGCTTTTATAAGTTGGTCAAAATTTTATTAGCAATTACTAGGTGTAAGTAAATACCAAACCTTAATAATAATAAAGAAAAGTAATAGTAAAATAATCCCAAATGCGATGCAAATGTCAAATTGAATTTAAGTTCCATAATTAATCATGTGAGGGTCCGAGCCGCTCATGACCGTGAGCACGGCTAGTATACTAGTTTTACACTCTGCAGAGGTTGCGCATCTTTACCCACAAGTCATGTTACCCATCTGCCAAGGGATCGCGACTTCCCATACACCTCTACCGAGGAGGCGAGGCAGGGTAACACTACGAGGCCTTTACAAAGTTCCACTAGCTTTAGAAAACCCGCTACAGTTTATAGGAAGCTCCAATGCAGGGTTCTTGCCTGACCGCCATCGCAGCAAAATCAACCAAGGACCTCCCTACACTGACCACTCCCCTACTGCCCCTGCCCCTTTCGGGTAAGGTAGACCTCCACTAGCTTTCCTAGTTAATCAGCCAAGGGCGTCCCATTAAACCCTTGTGGTAGCACTGTTTTCCCGGGTGGTCGCTCCATGTTCCCATTAATTTAATGATCTTAACATGCACAGAAATAATAACAAGATAATAACAGAATAATCATGAATAGTGTATCTTCATACCCAAATCCACATAAAGCAATAGCAGGTACTACCCAAAAATATTTCAGGGGTGATCAAGGTATAAAGATAACCAAAACTGGGGTAACCTATTGGATCCCATCAAAATTAACCTATGCAGATCATTATAATTAATAAGAACATGGCTGGGAAAAGTAAGTGATCAAGGGCACAACTTGCCTGGCACTTGAGAATCCAGGTACCAACTTGCTTTTCAGATGACACGTGTCCTCGCGCTAGTCGTAGCAATACAAGCAAGCAGTGTATAGACAAAATTAACATCACACCAAACATAAAAATATATTGCATAATAATGATCTATGCGTTGCTACGAGACTAGCGCAACTCGAACGGATCAAATCGGAGTTAAAACGGAGGAGTTATGAATTTCCTAGGGTTTTATGTATTTTGATATAAGATTAAGTAGGAAATTAATTTTATTATTGTTTTCATGTCAAAACAGTGGTATTAGATGATAAACAATAATATTACAAAATTATAAAAATTGGAATATATAAATTTGGACTTCAAATGAATTTTCTACGAATTAATTAAATTCTAGCAATTGTTTTTATATTAATAATTCATTTTCTAATTCAATTTATCTATTTTTCTCATTCACTGGACTGCGCAACAATTTGCAGAGAAGACAGGGGCTAATCTACAAAAATTCCAGAGACTCAGAGCACTATTGCACTGGACGGCGGGTTGATTCCAGTGTTTGTCAAGGTCTCTTTAGCAAATAAGCCAACGAAGGGGTATCCTCAGTTTCTGGCCGCACGATCTAAGATCAAGGGCTAGGATTAGATTGGGTCCCTAGCGAACCGGTGCGCAATGTGGGCCGTCCGATCTAGGGTTAGCGGCCAAGAGCGCGCCATGCCACGAGCTATTTAGAGCCCACGGATTGCCATCCGACGGCCCTGGTTTCAAACGCCGAAGGGGTATGCACCTATTGAATCAGGAGCGTCTATCGGAAATCTGATGGCCGAGGCATCCTTTCTATATATCTAATCTTGGTCGTCAACGCGGAGATCAACGGAGGATACGCCCCACGCCATCGACGGACACCCTGCGCGAGAAACAGAGCTCGCCCGGCGGCGTACACGCTGGCGAACGTCCAACTCCGCACTTCGCTACCCAAACCAACCCCATGCGCGTGCAATACGATGACAGGAGAAAGGCGAACCTAGGGATGCAACTTACCAGACTAGAAATTCGGTGACGAGGGCCAGCCATGGCGAGGAGCGGACCCACGGCGGCGTAGGAGCGACGACGAGGAATTCGTTGGACCATGGCGACGCCCACGCCCGATTGCAAGCCCGCGCACGCACCTTGGTTGCAGGCGAACGCCCCTGACCCCTTCTATTGCTCCCAGCAGCGGCGCACGGATGGGATGGACGGCGGCGGCAATCCCTGGTTTGCAACGACGCCAGCATCGGTTTCCCCTCCCCCCTTCCATTGGATCTCTCGAGGTGGTTTAGAAATTCTACAGATGGGGAGGGAAGAAGGTGGCGGTGCGGTTGCCCTTATAGTCTCAGGAATATGCGCCCCGCAGCAAGGTTGTTGCGCACATCCGAGCTTGACGGCGAGCGCGCACCGGTCGTGGCGACTTTGGCGGAGGTCGTTCCAAGGAGGACAACACTGACGTTGGGGACCCAGAGAGCAGCGAGACAAAGATGCGGGCATTGCGCGAGCGAGGGAATCGGCCGTGTAGTTTGTAGACTGAGGCACGGACTCCGCCGAGCTCGGCGCGAGGTGGGGGACGAGACTGGGGACGCAGACCCACCAGTCAGTCACCCATTAGGGCTTGTGTGCGCGGCTGCGAATAAGGAGCGGTGACGCTATGTTGCGGGCCTAGGGAGCAGTGACTTGGTGTGCGCGAGGGCGGGCTGCTTACGTGGGCCGAGGCGAATAGCAACTGGGCCGAGGCGAACAGCAACTGGTGGCCCAATCTGTACTCTTTCTTCTCTTTCTTTTTTTCCCTATTTCTTTTTTTCTTTTCAGTTTTAAATTCCAAATCCAAGGACATAATTCCAATTTAAGTTTTTATGGACCGTTTATCTTCACCTTAAATGTTCAGTTTGAACATAGTTTGAATTTTATATGTTTTTCTTTTGTATTTTAGAATATTTCTCTCTTTTCTATTTTCAAATCTGAATCTAAATTTAGGGCTAAATCCCAATTTCCTAAATTGTACTTTTGGGTTAACTTCAAATTCTAAACTCAATTAGTACACTTTTATATGAAGGTGTCTTCTTTAATTTCCTTAAATATTATTATCCCTATGAAATGAGGATTGGATGGCAAAACAATCAAGAGGGCCCACTCTCATATTATGTTTTACAATTTTGGGTATTACACCTGGGCTCGGACTCGACCTCGACTCCGGAAGACGGTCTCCGCCTCGCCCGACCCCAGGGCTCGGACTCAGCCTCGACTCCGGAAGACGGTCTCCGCCTCGCCCGACCCCAGGGCTCGGACTCAGCCTCGACCTTGGAGGAGTCACCACCTCGCTCGGGCCGACCACACCACAAGGGGAGGCCATCATTACCCTACCCCTAGCTAGCCCAGGCTACGGGGAACAAGACCGGCGTCTCATCTGGCTCGCCCCGGTAAAACAAGTAATGATGGCACCCCACGTGCTCTATGACAACGGTGGTTCTCAGCCCCCTACGGAAGCAAGGATATGTCAACAAGGATCCGACAGCCCCGACAGCTGTGCTTCTACAGGGCTCAAGTGATCCTCCGACGGCCACGACGCCACATGAACAGGGCTCCAACACCTCTCCGACAGCCACGTCGGCACGTACATAGGGCTCTAGCTCCTCTCTGCTAGACACGTTAGCACACTGCTACACCCCCCGTTGTACACCTAGACCCTCTCCTTATGCCTATAAAAGAAGGTCCAGGGCTCTCATACAGAGGGGGTGGCCGCGCGGGAGAACGGGCAGCCTAACGCCCCCCTGTCTCTCTCTCTCTCTCTCTCTCTCACTCGCGAACGCTTGTAACCCCCTACTGCAAGCGCATCCGCCCTGGGCGCAGGACAACACGAGGCCGCGGGTTTCCCCTCACTGTTTTTCCCCCCTTGTGTCTCCGTCTCGTGCCGACCCATCTGGGCTGGGACACGCAGCGACAATTTACTCGTCGATCCAGGGACCCCCTAGGGTCGAAACGCCGACAATATCTGCAGAGAAGGGCTTCGCTCCGATACCAGCTGTGACGGAACCTCCCAAGTTATTAGGCCCACCTACAGTTGTCCTTGTCCAACGGACCTCAGACAACTCTGTAGGTGCCCCTGAATTACTTGAAAAGTTTGGTATCTGCTTTTTTACCTTTCCCAAGAGCGTTTCACCCGTCACGCAGACATTACAGACCATCGAAGATACAGAAATGCGGAAGCAATTACATAAACTTACATTTATTTGAAAGGTAAGATCAAGTTAGTTATTACAGACCAGCGTATAAACACGAGTGCAGAGTACTTATTATTACAATACCAAAGGAGGTAAAAACTCCTCCCGATAAGTTCTTACATAAAAGTTTTTATGGAGGACTAGGTCCTCTCGTAGCTTCATTCTTGCTTTTCTTCATTTGGCACCACCTTGGTACAAAAGCAACAAAAATTTGTTGCTTCCTCACCTAAAAACAATAGGGAATAAAACCCTGAGTATGGGATTACTCAGCAAGCCTTGCCCAACTAAAGAAAAGACCCTCAAGGGTATGTTGGTTATACGGGAGTCAAGGTAAGGTATCTCAAGATCGAAGACTCTATTTTGCATAAATGCTTACTAAAAGTGGATCCTTAAAATCCAATTTTATTGTCAAGTTAGGTAAAATTACCTACAGCTAGCGTTCTTTCTAACCTAGTTCAAACACTTGACCTGCACTAGCCAATTTCTTAACAAACCTTTCACTTTTACTGGAGTTCTACGTATAGGTCAGTGGCCAAGTCTCCATAACCGTGGAGGTACGGCGATCCGAATCGATTATACTCAGCTGAGGATCTCCAATCACACGACATATGTAGCACTTAACCCTTGCATATGTCAACCCGCCACCGGGGTTCTCAAGACTAGATCAGGTTCACGCGAACCGAGAGCACAGATACACCACCGTCCAGCCTCTTGCCACGGAGGGTACACGCTACTCTCGCCACCGCTCCACTCCCATTCAGTGTTATCTTATTCTGGCCTTAGTCTGCCCGAGGTAAGGCTTACCCATGACGAGGCATGTGACCAGTTAAAGGGTCCTTGGTCAGCAGGCCTACATCGAGACGGTCCTTAATCGACTCAGACGGAGACACTACACCGAGACTCTTCCTTCTCGTGCAAGTCACCCGCTTGGTCTCAGCTTAATCATTTTAAACCCAAAGCTTGGTACCTGGCAGAGGTAGATCTTTTCCGATGTTGAACCCATCACGGCCATGATGGATCCACCATCAAGTTTTATTTTCAAAAACATCCTTCCCACTTTGCCAATCATTTTTTTGTAAAACAAAACATTTTGTTTTGCTAGAGCAATACTAAGCATAGTAAAAACCTTTTGTGGAAACAGGGTTTCAAGGAAGATAATCAAATTCAAGGAAGGTAATGCAGGAATTGTTTAAGCAGTCAACTCCTATCACCTAATGCATTAATCAAGTGAGAAAGATTTTAAAAACATCAAGGAAGGTGGCAAATGCACCGGGGCTTGCCTTCATTGATAGGTGAGTCAGGCTCAGACCCGCAGATATCAAGGTAGAAATAGTTTCCTGCCTGAGATTCCGAAGGTGGTGGTGATGTCTTCTCTTCAGTTACTTCGATTTCTTCTTTGTTTTCTAAAGATAACCATATATATGTATATAAGAATGTATGCCATGAAATGCTCATGAGAGTGCAAAGATAATAAGAATTTATTATCTAAGGTTCTTGAATACAATTTTCCTTCATGGTTCTCCGGAAAACTAGGATTTCCGAAGTCAGTAAAGGAATTCAAAGAGCAGGGGTGGTGGTTTTGGGTTCTAAGTATCAAACAAGGTCCAAATCAAACCAAACTCTACCCAAGGCTTCTAAATAATGTGTAGAGCTCATATAAAAAGTTTGGGCATTTTTTTGGACTTATTATCAATTTTCTAAAAATCTAGAACTAATGTTTTAGGCTATTTTAAATACTCCAAAATTCCCTATTTAACCTAAAAATCATGGTACTATTTTTATTAAATACTGCAGGAAATTAGGGATCTAACAAAATTGGTCTCATATTTTTAGGATTGTTCTACATTTTCCTAGAATTTATTTGGCCCTGGAAGAAAAAGAAAAGGAAAAACTAGCAACAGTACTGGGCCAATTTCAGCCCAGTCAGCCCAGCATACAGGGAACAGGGTCGCGCGCCCGCGGTGGAAGCTTTGCAGAAACGCCCTTGGGGTTTTGGCTAACTGGAGTTGGGTTCGGTTACTATTAATCTGTGTCACTGACAGTTTACACGGGGGCCCTTCGGTTTCTATTCCTTTACCGCGCCACGTCCTCGATGACGGTGAGCGCGGGGAAGCTCCGGTGAGCTTGCAGACTGGCCGAACGGGGCAATGACCGGCGCTCCCGAGCGGCGGACACGAAATTGGACCTTCCCCGACCCATTCCCCTAACCTAATTTCATCAATGACCACATGGTTTACTCTGGCCACGGGACCGAGGGTGTTGCGGACAGATGAGTGTGTTCCCGGTGATCTAAGGCTACCCGGTGCAATTGAGTGGGTCGATGGGCATCACGGGTATATGAGAGCACTCAAACGAAGGAGAAGGTGGCATGAACTGACCTAAACAGTGTTGGCCACGACGAGCTCGGTTCTTGCGGTGCGGCGGACCGATTTGGGGGCAAACAGCGATTCTCTAGTTGGGGTGGCTAATCGGGGACGGAAGTGGGTGCTATGGCTTCGCAATGACCTAGCGCAGCAGGTTCGGCCATCAATTTATAGAGGGCTTAGGCGGTGGCGCGTGATTTGATCGGGCAGTGCGGGCGGCCGGAGATAAGGAAGAATACCGACGCAGTGAATACGTGTTTAACGTCGTGGCAGCTATTTTGGTGATCAACGGGGAGCTAAAGTGAATCGTGGCGGTGCGGTGGCGAGGCTCGGACACGCGGCGCAAGGCCGAGAGGCGGTGATCACCGGCGTGCCCACCGAATTTCCACCGCAGCGGGTGCGGTACGGTGGCCGGATTTGTTTATGGCCGGAGTTATCCACGGCGGTGATATTTGTGTGACCCTGAGCGCTATCCAAACCATCCGAGCACAAACCGCGGCGACGACGGCACGAATCGCGGCGAAGGGTCAGTCGTCGGCGGTGAGGTTGCCGCGCTGGCGGTCTGATCATCTCGGGACACTGTACCATGGCGAGAACCCATCAGAGCACCTGACAGATCATCTTGGAGCTCCATTTTCTCCCAAATTCAAATGGCAACTCGTCCCGATCTCTGCAGCAATATTGTAGTGTTATAAACCAGCTATAACTCGACTATAGGGATTAAACTCAGTTGAGCACTGGATCAAGGTTGAATCCAAGTCCAAAGTTAGCTCTGTTACACTGCAATTCTGAATTTTAGAGTTCCATCAGCCTGACAGCCCAACTTTGGGCTTAATTATTTCCAATTTCTTCTCAACAACTATGCTTACACTCTTAAGCAAAATTGTTCTCCTTTGTTTGGTCTACAAGTTTGATGTGGTGACCTAGGGCAAAAACCCTAGAATTTGAAAGATACAAAGCTCCAAAGTTGAGCCAACCACACTGGATTTCAGACTTAGAGTGAAATCACAATTAGGGTCTTTTTGCAATTTAGTCCAAAACCTAGGGTTTAGCTTGCAAATCTTCATGAATGTGAACCATATGACTTTATATGCCTTAACATTGTAGTTTTTACACTTTAGTCCAAATGTGCATTACTTTTGCACATAGGCCCCTAGGGTTTGAATTTAGGGTTTTCCAGGGTTTCAATTAGGGTTCCTGGTATCTCAGGGGTGTAAATGTAATGTAGATCCATCTTTAGTAACATTTTATGATTGTTTTACTTAAACCTTAGGGTTTTCTCAATCTAGGTCATGTTTTACCCCTTTAAACCCCATTTAGGGTTAAGTCCCCTATCCCAGGGTTCTATTTGCAAAACATTAGAACAATACAACTTGTTGGAAATTTTTACCTAGTGAATGCACTCTAGGTGTGTCAAACATATGCAATGCCAATGTTTATGATGTCATGCTCAAGTTTTAGTAGCAGTAACACCATGGGTGTTACAATGACCACTAGAGAATCTCCATATACCATCAATTTTTTGATGCCGAGTGATACAGCGATGCTCAACCTGTGGATCAGTGCTTCATACTCTGCTGCATTATTTGATGCTAGAAACAGTAATTGGAGTGCGTACTTGAGTTGTTCACCTCCATGGGCAATGAAGAGGATCCCTGCACCTGCTCTCTGTAGCTTCAGCGAGCCGTCAAAGTACATTCTCCATACTTCAGTAGCCTTCGGGTTGTTTGGGACCTGATGTTCAGTCCACTCGGATATGACGTCGACCAGTGCCTGAGTCTTGATTGTCGTGCGAGGTCGGAACTTTATGTCATGAGCTCCAAACTCGCACGCCCACTTGGCTATCCTTCTGATAGCTTCTTTGTTGTGGAGGATGTCCCCTATTGGAAATCCCGTGACTACTATGACTTTGTGGTTGTCAAAGTAGTGTCGAAGTTTGCGTGCGGTTAGAAGTACCGCATATAGCAACTTCTGGATTTGAGGATATCTTATTTTTGAAGGCCCGAGGACTTCGCTGATGAAGTATACCGGATGCTGTATCAGGTGTGCATGTCCTTCTTCCACCCGCTCGACTACTAACGCGGTGCTTACCACGTGAGTCATGCAGGAAATGTATATGTCGGAGAGGGAATTCTCCGGCCGGGTGGCGGAGTGCACCCGCCCTAAATCCTAAGATGAGGAGGGGGCTTAAGCGTTTTGCCTGTCTTGCTAAGCGATCATCAAACACATGAACATGCGAGGATTTAGAGTGGTTCGGGCCGCCGGAGTGTAATACCCTACTCCACTGTGTGTTGGATTGTTGAGGAAGCTTGTGTTGTGTGTAAGCCTGAATGACTTGAGCCTTTTTTCTCTCTCCTGTGTTCACGTCGCATGCCTCCCCTTTTATAGTTCAAGGGGGAATGTACAAGGGTTCTGAGCCCCGACACATGGGCCCAGGGACAAATGGAAGGATGGAACTATTGCTTGCCATGCCCGTGTAATCTTTGTACGCCCTGACACCCGAGATCTGCGTTGTCTTGATGCATAGGGGGAAGCTTCTCGTATAAGGGATGAGCAAAGTGCACCGCGCAACACGGGCACACTGTCTTGACAATGGATTGGACAGGTGCGCCGTCTATAGGGCGGCCCTGGCGCCGCCTGCCAGCGGAATGGACAGGACGCAATAAATGCCGTGGGGGCACATCATCTGTCAGAAGGTGGACAGGCGGCATGTCCTCTCCGCAATAAATGCTGAGGCCACGCGGCTCAGAGCCCTTACGTCACGCTCTGTCCGATGGCCTACGTCACGGTCAATAAGCCATTAGACCCTTGATCGAGTGAGGGGGGTGGAGGCGCTACGGATAGAGCCAGGACACGCATCAGTCCTGGACCTAAGCCTAGTTTATGACACTCCTTTTCCTGGGACCTTGTTATGGGCGGTCCGGAGCTCACTAGATGGGGTCCAAACCTTATCCAATGGCTTTGGGCTGCTTTACTTCGGGGGTCCGGGTCGTGCGCACAGGGGTACAGCGTCTTCTGGGCCCGATAGCCTTATCTCTGAGAACGCCACCTTAACTGCCCACAAGATACCCCTGAGGCTGTTCTCCGCGCGGCTATGGGTAGCCGCACAGACATCGTGCCTTTATACCGTAGTAAGGGGTACCCCTAATCCAGGGTACCGACAGTATAGTAACAGATCTTCTGCTGGCTGATTGGTTGTGGCTCAGCGCAGTGGCTTGAGCACTGGTGGCGTGGTCAAGAACTTTTTTAGCGCCTCTAGAGCTTCTTGTGCCTCTATGGTCCACTGAAACTTATCCACCTTTTTGAGCAACTTGTAGAATGGCATGCCTTTCTCACCTAGCCTTGTTATGAATCTACTCAGGGCTGCCATGCATCCAGTAAGCCTCTGTACCTTTTTTCTGTGATCGCGGCGCTTCCATTGTCATGATGGCCTCGATTTTCTCTGGGTTGGCTTCAATCCCCCGATGGCTAACGATGAATCTGAGTAACTTTCCTGCCGGTACTCCGAAGACACACTTTTCTGGATTAAGTTTCCACCGGTATCGCCTCAAGCTGTTGAAGACCAGCTGCAAATCTTCGATGTTCTCTGAGTTCTCTGTTTTGATCACCACATCATCAACATAAGCTTCCACTCACTTGCCCCAGTGATCGGCTAAGCATGTTTGAATGGCTCTCTGGTAGGTCGCTCCCGCGTTCTTGAGGCCGAACGACATGGATGTATAGCAGAAGGCTCCAAACGGGGTGATGAATGTTATCTTCTCTTCATCTTCTTTTGCCAAGCTGATCTGATGGTATCCAGAGTAGTAGTGTAGGAAGGACAGCATAGAGCACCCGGCAGTCAAATCGACCACCTAATCTATTCTGGGGAGTCCGAAGGGATTCTTCGGACAGTGTTTGTTGAGATCAGTATAGTCGACGCACATGCACCAATCCACTTTATTCTTTTTTAGTATAAGAACAGGATTTGTCAGCCACTCAAGATGCAGCACTTCTCTAATGAACCCTGATGCCACTAAGCGACCTAACTCGGCGCGGATAGCTTCTCTTTTGTTAGGCATGAAACGACACAGCTTCTGTCGAATCGGCTTTGCTTGAGGATAGACCTTCAATTTGTGCTCAGCCAGTTCTCTTAGGACTCCCGGCATATCCGTAGGTTGCCACATGAATACGTCTCGGTTGTCTTGCAGGAACCGGATGAGCGCGCTTTCCTATTTGTCGTCGAGGCTGGAACTGATGATGATGGTCTTGCGTTCATCAGCAAACCCCAGGTTGATCCTCTTCGTCTCTTCAGTCGGCCACATAGAGGTCACGGCTTGAGCTTCATTCACGGGTATCGCGAGGTTTCCCTTAGGCTTTGTGTTCGCCTACGCGGAGGAGGTCGTCGGTGGTTTATTTGTGAGGGCCGCCTGAATGGCTCCTCGAAAGCATTCCACGGCGCCTTGGAAGTTAGCGCGCACGGTAATGATTCCTTGTGGTCCTAGCATCTTCAATATCATGTAAGAATAGTGTGGAATAGCCATGAACTTCACCAGTCCCGGCCTACCGATGATGGCGTTGTATCCGCAGTCAAAACTCGCCACCTTGAACCTCAGGAACTCAGTTCTGTAGTTTTCCAGAGTTCCAAAGGTAACGGGCATGTAGATATGCCTGAGCGGGTACTCCCCTTCGGTTGGCACAATGCTGAAGAAAGGGGTGTCTGAGTCGGTGAGGTCTTTGAGTGCGACCCCCAAGCCTAGGAGCGTCCGGGGGAAGGTAACATTGATGTTGTTTCCCCCGTCTACTAGTACTTTCTTTACCCTGCTCTCTCGGATCACCGGATCGACGAAGAGCGGGTACTTACCCGGATGGTCGAGGTTGAGCCATTGATCCGCTTGGCTGAAGGTGATCGGGAATTCCGACCACCGGTAAGAAGCTGGGGTACTGGTGGTCGCCACCAGTACCTGTCGATCATTGAGCTTTTGCTGCCTTTTGTTTTCCTGCGACCCGTGTCCTCCGAAGATGACGTTGACCTCTCCGTCGACGCGCAGGAACGCTCCATCTCCTCCCCTTTCCTGTTGTTGAGGCTGCCTGGCCTCACCAGGCCCTCCTCGTGGTGGGGGAGGTGGTAGAGGCTAGAACGGTCGGCCATTCCCGACGGAATGCTTGAAATCTCTGCAGTTCCGCAGGGTGTGGCACATATCCTTGTGGTACGGGCACTGGGCATCGAGGATGTTGTCCAGTGTTCGCTCGCCTCCTCGGGGTGCCCCTCGGGCATGGGAGACAGGTGGCCTGGCACCGTGGACTTCTTCATGGGGCCTCTTCACCCAACGCTTGTCGGGTTGTTGGTTTGCGTCGCGCCGCGGTGCCGGTGGCGTGGGTTTCGTTCCTCCGATGAGGTCCTGAGGTCGTTCGTCGGCGGTGATGTAGAGGTCCGCTTCTCGAAACAGCTGCTCGGAGGTGGTCGACGCTTTCTGCAGTATGGCTCGGATGAAGGCCGAGCCATTAGATCCCCGGTAGAAGTCTTCAATCACCGTTGCCTCAGTGACTTCGGGGATACGATTTCTCATGGTATGAAACCTCTTGAGGTACGACCGAAGTGTCTCATCCCCCGGCGCCTGATGGATTTGAGATCCCATGGCTGCGCCGGCTTGTCGGAGAGGGATTGAAAGTTGGCGATGAAACATCGACTGAAGTCGCTCTAATCGTCGATGCAGTGTCGTGGCAGGTGTCGTAGCCACTGCAGTGCATCTTGCCCGAGAACGATGGGTAAGTATGCAGTCATCACGTCTTCAGTCGCCCCAGTAGCCCAGGCAGCGGTTGTATAGACGGCCAACCAGCCTCCTGGGTCCTACTTAGGCTCATATTTGTCGACGTTAGAGACCTTGAAGTTTGGGGGCCACTAGATGGCCCTGAGACGCAGAGTAAGTGCAGATACTCCACATGTGTCCTCCTGTCGATGTTCATGGTGCCGGTCCCGGGGAGGAGAGTTGCTGATGTGCCGTCTCGATCGTCCCCGGGTTGGGCCAGTAGTTGAGGCTGCCGCCGACTCAACTCGGGTGGTGCGACTTCGAGACGGGACTCCATGGTCCTGATCGTACTCCTCTCGACGCCTTATCTCGTTTTGGTGTCATTGTTCGCGTGAAGCATTGATGGAGCTTCGTGTATCTCGCCGACTGTTGATGGCGTGTCATAGGTCACCCGGGGGATGGGCGAGGGGCAGAAGGTGATTAGCCGCTCGAGTGAGCAGCCGCCTATAACCTTCAGCATCCGGAGTCCGAGGGAGACCATCAGCTATCCGAGCTAACACTCCTTCGACTTCACTAGGCGTGTTCATCGACGAGCAAAGTCAGGGTTCAGGTTTTGAGCGAAGAGAGGGTTCTCTCGGCGTAACCTCACATCCTGCTCGACTTGTTCTCGATCTCGGTCTTGATTCTGTCGGCGGTCGCGTCGGCGAGAATTCCTCCTTTCTCTAAAGACTCATTCATCAGGAGTTTCTCCTATTTCCGAGACTTCATCTCGAGACACGGGCTACGCTGGGTCCTGCTCCCTAGCTTCGTGATGTTGCCAAATATTCAGGTGTTTGTTTCTCCGTCGCCGAGCTTCTCGCTGGGGAGGTTCTTCTCCTAGCACGGTTGGCTCATCATCGGAGATGGGGGTGACTCCAATCTCCCCCCCCCCCCCCCGATGAAGAGGACGTCGGGGTAGAAAGGAGTTGCTGCAGCGATGAATTCCTTTCCATCCTTCTTTGAGGGCGAAGGTGTCGGAAGGACGACTTGACGGGCCTTCATCCCGCTTGCTTCTTTCTTTCTTGTAATCCGTGTCCACTCCTTTGTGGACGAAGTGGACAACGGGGTTCTTCGAGTAAGTGAATTCTCGGCTCTTGACTCGCAGAAAGTAGTCTTCGCTTGGGGCACAGGAGGTTGCGCTATCTGCTGCCTTGTCCCGGCTTTCCCGGAGATTTCCGAGGAAAGCTTTTTCTCCGGTGGATCCGCTATGCGGTGCAAAACTCCTTCCTCATCTGCTACAGACGAGATGGTCCCGAAGCAGAACATGGATCTAGGGCGGAGAGCGATCTTGCACTGGGAAGTGACAGCCATTGAGCTAGCTTGGATCAACGACACACCCCCTACCTGGCGCGCTAGCTTTCGGTGTTTGGAGCCCGACCGCACACCCGAGGTTACCCCTCGTGGTGCTTTTGGGTAGGACGGTGTTGTTGACTGTAACTCAATGGTTCGTGCGGGATGCACGAGAAATGATAGGTGATTTTCTGTAGGTTCGGGCCGCTTTGAGATGCGTAATACCCTACTTCTTGATGTGGACCTTTAGGTGGTGGGTTACAAGAGAGGTCTCCTATGTGGAGAAAAGCTAGTGGGCTAGGTAGATGATCGATGAATCTGATGGGGTACCCCCTAGGCCTTATATACTTGACCGTGGGGCATTACATGCGTGTGTGATGACGATGTGTACCTAAGTAATAGTGAACCGACTGAACTTATCTTCCTATAATTTTGCCGACCTATCCCTAGTATGCTCCGACGTCCAAGGATGCTGCGCGAGAAAACCGGATCGGCGCTGTGGATAGCGCTTGAACCCAACGATCCGCTTGGGCCCGAATCTGCTTCTTCACTGCGTCGGCCTCTTCCACCAGCAGCTTTCCCCTGGCCCATGAAGGGGTGAACTTTGCGAAATATTAGGCTCAAAACCTTTCGCGAGACCTTCTTGCCTTCTAGTGGACCCGAGGGATATCTGTCTCCCACAGTGAGCAGGTTAAGCGGCCGACGAGCGTACGTGGAGGTGATGTGGAATCGGCCCTTGGCTAGCGTGGAGCTATGAATGACACTTGTGGTCTGCCTGTGTGGAGATGTGCCTGCCATAGTGGCACGATCTACGCGAGGAAGAGAAGGAGGCGATGGACGACGGTGGGTTCGTGAGGGAGAGGAGATGGCGGCGGGTTCAAGAGAGAGGAGACGACGACTTCGACGGGGAAAACCCTCCCCACCCTGAGAGCTCGGGGATAGAAACGTTGTGCTCCCCCGCGGATCGGGGCGGGAGAGTGTGGTCACCAAATAGTGAAAAAAATCACAGGGGCGATTCGACCTGTGGTTTCTGTTGTCAGGGATTGGACTGGGATCCTCCTGGGATCCTAGGCTGCCAAAGGAGGCCTAAGAGTGAAGACTTTCACTTTCGTGGAAGGGTGAGGGTGCGCTCTACGAGCTGCGTTGCTACCATTTATGAGGGTGGAGACTTCCCCTTCTGTTGAAGGGTGTGGGATGACAAAAAAAACCTTATTAGACGTGGGACCAGATGACAGCTGGATTAATGAAATATTTTTTTACGGCTAGTTTGGTAACACTATTTTTTCAAGGATTCTCATTTTTTCTAAAGAAAAATAAACTAATTTACTTTACAGGGCTTTTGGATCCATTTATTTTAGAGAAATTAAAATTTACTTAATAAAATAACCTACTTAGTTTGGATTTAACATTACATCACTTTTCAAAGTTTATATATAAACCTATCTTAAATTCATATATGAGGTGTAGGAGCCTGTTCAGCAATTACATTGAGCAAAAACAAGATGGGGGACCGGGGACGGCAGCAAATATCGTGCGTCTGCAGATCAGCCAAAGTGCCGAACTGGCGCACGGTCAGTCACCCAAGCCTTGAAGTCATGATCCATCCGTGGAGACGTGACGGACTGCGCTCGCACCGCAGAACTGCAGCAGCGAAGTATGCCCATGCTTGGTGGTCGCTCCAGGCTCCAGGTCCAGGCGTCCAGCCTCCGTAGAGTCCACCACGCCAGTCACCACGTCACCCAGCCACCTCTGCCCATCGATCCAACCAACCCATGCGTGGTCGCCCCACGCGTCGCGCGGCCCCGCCACGCGTACGCGTGCGAGAAGCCCCAAACCCCCACGCACCCTCCCGCGGTCCCGTCCCGGTCCCGCCACGGGCCACTGATAAAGCCGCGGCACGCCAGCGCCCAGCGGCCGTGATCTCACCGGCTCTGCACCCAAAGTCCGAACCCAAATCGTGTGTTCACCGATCCCGACGAACCTGCCGCATCACCTCACCGATCCCCCGGCGCCCGCTGGCCCTGTCCCGACTCCCGAGACATGCAACCCGTTTGCCGCTCGTGCTTGGCCCCCGCGCGGCCACAGCCGGAGGTACCCCGCGCGCGCGCGGGCGCGGCCACGGCCACGGCGTGCCAGGCCCGGGCCACCACGACCACGACGAGCCGCGTCTGCGTCTGGCGCGCGGCTCCGGCGCGGCGCCTGCGCGCAAACACGCCGCGCGGAGGCGGGACGACGGAGCCCGTCGAGCCGCGCAAGGACGGGCCGGCGTCGGCGGTCGATCAGGCGGAGAAGTCCGGGCTGGCGCCCGAAGAGCTGGAGGTGCTGGAGGAGGCGGCCATCATGGGGGAGGACGAGGGGCGCCGGCCCACCGACTACGACCGCCGCGCGCACATCTTCGAGGAGAGCTCGCGGGTCTTCCGTGATCTCAAGCAGCGAAGCGACGGCGACGGTGGCGGCGGAAGCGAGAGCCAGAGCGGCCGTGGTGGTGGCGTGACTACCGGTGCCGCGGCGGAAACAGCTAACAAGAACGTGTAAAGATAACGAGCCGCAGCTGTAGGTTGTAGCTGTTACAAAATAATGTATATTGATCAAAGCCCATCCAAACCGTCCATTGTGCAGTTGTTAATCCAAGGGTCAGAGATACACTCTGTACATGTATATATATGGAGATCAATGCAATAAAGAAACTCTCTGCCATTTTCCTGTCATTTGTCTTTACTCTGTTCTCCTTTTTCACCACTGAGCACTGCATAGAACCAAACACGTTATCAGCACTGTCTCAAGAAGAAATCAGAGAAGGGGAAACTGGAAGAACGCGCCGTTCTTCACAAGATCGATCTTCACATCAACAGCAAGGTATGGAGCATACCGTTTCCATGCGCATACGCCGTATGCGCGAAGTTCTGCACACTCTTGATGATTCCATGTTGGAGGCGTACGCCGCTGGTCAAGCCGCAGCGCTTCCACCGGTGCACGCGATCCCTGCACGCCGTGTACAAGTGCAAAATGTGCACTACTGCGTCCTCCATGGATGGACAGCGGTGGTTCCGCTGCCCGTGGTGGAGTGTGGACTCCCCATTGCGTCCCCATCGCCACCGGCGCCGGTGTTTGACGCGGGATCGTCTGCATCGGCCCCCATGGATGTGGATTTGGCGGCACCACCACCGCCTCCGCCCACTGCAGCGGCAGTTGCTCGTCGTTCACCATCTCCGTCGGCACCCATGGTCGTCGGGACCATCGCTGCCCGTCGTGGGCAGCCTGCTCGCGCAGTTGATGCCCCGCGAGGCCGCATCATCTTCACCGGCCATCACCCAAATGGGGTGGCCTCGTCTTCCTCCTCCAACGGGAGGGCCTAATGACCCTCGATCCGGCCGCCACGTCGGCCGTTTGGGGGGGAGGGGGTGGAGAGTGGCGCGGCAAGCCTCGGCGCGGACGCCACACTGCGCAGAAGGCCTGCGAGGCGCGGACGCGGACAAGCCCCGGCGCGGGCGCGCTCTGCGGAGCAGGGCCGGCGCTCGGCGCGGCACTCGAGAGCGCGCACGAGGCGCTCGGGCCGGCTCCCACCGAGAGCAGCGTCGCCGCGCGGCCCTGGCAGGGGCGGTCGAGCCTGGCAGGATGGCGCAGACCGGCCTCGTCGCCTGGCACGCGGACGGCGGACGGCTCCATGGCGCCTGGCGGAAGGCTCCCGGGCGCCTGGCACGCGGCTCCCTGGCGCCTGGCACGCGGACGCGGGCACGGCCGGCGCTCGGCGCGGTGCCCAGCAGGCAAGGGCGCGCGGCCACGAGGCCCTCTGGCGCGGCGCGGTGCCCAGCAGGCAAGGGCGCGCGGCCACGAGGCCCTGCTGGCGGTGGCAGGGAGCCAGGGGCTCCTGGCGGCGGCTGGGAGAGACCCCTGGTGCTTGGCGGCGGCTGGGGGCGGTTAGGGTTGGAAACCCTAGCCGCCCCAATATAAAATAGGCTCTTGGGCCTCTGTTGGGCCGCCTGGGCAGGCCAGCTAGGCTGGGCCGGCGTGCAGGCCTTTCTGGCCGCTGCCTGGCTCGCCTGGCAGGCCGCCTGGGCCACTTTTAGAGGCCTAATATAGCCTGTTTTTCCCATTTCAAATTCTGAATTTCAGTATAAGACTCTGTTTTATATGTAATTTCAGTTCACGTTACCTTATGCGTCTAAATTCATAATTTAGACTGCATATATTGTAAAGACATATCTGTTTTATTGTACATATAGCAGATTTTAGTTTGTGAATTATTGTCAGTTTTACATTAATAATTCACATATCTCTACTTGCTATTATTTACGCATTCATTTATGTTTGCATATAAATATAGCATTTATTAAGTTCAGACTTAATATAACTCATGCAAAAATAAAATTACATTATTTTGGATAAAAAGCACAGGGAGATAGAGTCCTAAGCATAGGCTGCACTAAATTCTTTTATAGAATTTAGTAGCCCAGAGACCGTGCTTGTGGCAGCATTTGGAATGCCTATCTCTATGAGGTCTACATCCCTCGGGATGACTACCTATACGTGCTATCCAAAATAACAGGATATTGAGTTATTGAATTTTACTTTGATAATTAGTAGAGCATAGGTAGTGGAGACCTAAGCATTGGCTGCGATTTGTTCATTTATGAACTTATCTGCCCAGAGACCGTGCTTTTAGGCAGCAAGTTTCTTGCCCACTACTAGGAGATCTACCTCATTAATTTGAGGATTATCTATACAATGCTCACTAGTATTCAAAGTATTTATTCAATTAGAAGGTTTGGAACCTTCAGGAAACTCATATCACATGTAAGAGTTATTGAACTTTTACTTTGATAATTAGTAGAGCATGGGTAGTGGAGTCCTAAGCATTGGCTGCGATTTGTTCATCCGTGAACTTATCAGCCCAGAGACCGTGCTTTAGGCAGCAAGTTTCTTGCCCACTACTAGATCTACCTCATTAATTTGAGGATTATCTATACTATGCTTACTAAAATTCAAAGTACTTATTCAATGGGAAGGTTTGGAACCTTCATGGAACTCGTTACATATGTAATTTTAAGTATTTTTGCATATTGAGCTTACAACATCACCATTGTGACTATTAATTTATACGTAAATTAATGGATGTCCATGGTAATGACTGTAGGAACATGTCAACCAAAGAGTTCGAGGAACTCGCCCTTGATGGGCATAACTACCCAACTTGGGCTTCAGATATTGAAATAACTTTTGCTTCTCGTGGGATCATTGATGCAATTGCAGCACCCATCACTGGTACTGATCCAGTGAATGAGGTTAAAAAGAACACAGCACTTTTCCTTTTGAGGCTTTATATCCATAAGGACCTTAAGCAAGAGTACCTTATGGAGAGATGCCCTCACAACTTGTGGAAAGCTCTCAAAGAGCGCTATGAACAGCAGAAGGAGCTCATATGGCCGTCAGCCAACCATGAGTGGAACCACCTTCGACTGCAAGATTTTAAATCTGTTGCAGAATATAACCATGCTCTTCATAGCATTTGTTCTAAATTGAAGTTTTGTGAGAAAGAGCCCACTGAAGCAGACAAAATAGAGAAAACTCTATCTACCATGCTTCCAGAGGACAGGATATTGCATCAGCAGTATCGCTCTAGCAATTTCCAGAAATATTCTCAACTTATGCACACATTGACCCAAGCAGAAAAGCATCATGAGCTTCTTCTAAAGAATGCTCAGCAGCGCCCTCCTGGGTCTGCCCCTCTGCCTGAGGTACATTTCAATGTGCATAAGACTGGGAATAAGAAAGGATTCAAGAAAAACTTCAAGAATCCTTCTGGACCTCGCAAATTCAATAAGAACAAATTCCACAAGAAAGGTAAAGGAAAAGGAAAAGGAAATGGCAAGCCTCTACCATCTAAGGGCAATAGAGCTTGCCTTAAATGTGGTACTGAGGGCCATTTTGCTAGGGATTGCACTTGCCCTAAGCACCTTGTTCTTTTGTATCAACAATCCCTAAAGAAGCCAAAGTCTGATAAGCCTGCTTTTGAGGCTCATTTCAATTCTACTGAAGCACCAGTTGAGGTTGGAAGTTCTTCACTGGCTTCTGGTGATCTGAAGAACACTCTTACTAAAGAGCACCCCAATGTGGTTGACAACAAGCCTCCACTTCTGCAAGAAGATGAATCTGATGATATGATCATTGAGTATATGTCAAAGGATCCATTTGGAGATTTGGCATAAATCTCTCATGTTTGGAGATTTGATCATGATCATTGTGGCTTGTGTGGTTGTTCTATACTGTCTTTATAATGTTGTTGTAATAAGTAGAGGTATACAATCTCATGTGTTGAGATGTAACACACTCTACAAGACCAGTGTTGGGTCCTGTGTGTAGTGCGAACTCATTGGTTGAGTCGCCATACCATTATTGTAATATTGTTTCGACATTGTGATATTTAAATATCATGTTTCTGTATAGTACTAAGTTGCATCATAAAATTCTTATTCAGAATTTCTTTATGTATAGATGCATAATGATGACAACTCGACGGAAGAGGAATTATGCCTTGTGGACAGTTGTACCACAAACTCTATACTTAGGGAGATCAAATACTTTCAGACTCTTAAGAAAAGAGATGGGAAAGTTTTGACCATCGCCGGACGCGATGCTGTGATAGTTGGCTCTGGTCGAGCAACTATTACCCTCCCCATGGGCACTGAAATTGTGATCGAGGATGCATTATTGTATCCTGATTCCACACGTACCCTCCTAAGTTTTAGAGATATCCGGCAAAATGGATTTCATATTGAAACCCATGATGAAAATCAAGAAGAGTTTCTCTTCTTAACAAAGCCGAATAAATATGGCAAACGCATATGCGAAAAAATTCCATCACTCACGTCAGGGTTGTACTATACAATATTAAAAGCAATGCACATGTTGCATATAAGGTAATTTTCCAAGATGTTGATGCATTCCAGATTTGGCATGATCGACTTGGTCATCCTGGCGTAGGGATGATGAGGAAAATTACAGGCAATTCAATTGGTCATAATTTGCCTACAAAAAGTTTTCCTAAATCTAAGGATTTTGTTTGCACCGCATGTGCAACTGGGAAACTTATTTTGAGACCATCATATCTCAAAATTAAAGCTGAACCGCTTAAATTCCTTGAAAGGATTCAAGGAGATATTTGTGGGCCAATTATGCCAACTTCTGGGCCGTTCAGGTATTTCATGGTACTGATTGACGCATCTACAAGATGGTCACATGTGTGTTTACTATCAACACGCAACCATGCATTTGCCAAGATAATGTCACAAATTATCAAGTTAAAGGCAAATTTTCCTGAACATCGGATTAGTTCAATCCGGATGGACAATGCTGCTGAATTTAAATCTCAAGCATTCAATGATTATTGCATGGCTCTGGGGATTCAAGTACAGCACTCGGTACCATATGTCCACACCCAGAATGGTTTGGCTGAGTCACTAATCAAGAGGATTAAACTCATAGCAAGGCCATTATTGATGAATTGCAAATTGCCTTCGTCGTGTTGGGGACATGCAGTTCTGCACGCTGCTGACCTTATACAATTACGACCAACTGCATACCATTCAACATCCCCAATACAAATGGTACGTGGAAATCCTCCAAGTATTTCCCATTTGCGTAAATTTGGATGTTGTGTATACATTCCAATCTCACCACCTCAGAGAACAGCTATGGGCCCACACAGGAAAGTGGGGATCTATGTGGGATTTCATTCTCCGTCGATCATTAAGTATTTAGAACCCTTAACAGGGGATCTATTTACAGCCCGTTTTGCTGACTCTATTTTTGATGAGGAGCATTTCCCGGCATTAGGGGGAGAATTCAAGTACCAAAAAGAATGCCAGGAAATAAATTGGAATACTCAATGTGTTCCAGGTTATGATCCACGTACTTCAGAAACTGAACTACAAGTTCAGAAAATTATACATTTGCAAAGACTTGCAAATGAACTGCCAGATGCATTCACTAATTACAAAGGTGTCACTAAATCATTCATTCCTGCTAGGAATGCACCAGAAAGAGTGGAAATACCGAGTAAGGCCACTCAACTCCTAGAGAGGAGAAGTATGGTGAATAAGCGCAGTTCTGTTGCTAAGAAGCAAAGAACAATAGTGAATGCAAAAGGACACCAAAATGATACAATGTATCATGTGGATTGTGATGATCCACAACCCAGCTCGGATGTGCACATAACCGAGGCTGGGACATCGGAAAATCCTAGACACATCAATTTGGGAAATTCTGATGAGTCTCTAAGGAATGATGAAATTGCCATCAACTATGTTGAGACTGGTGAAACATATGACAGAAAAGCTACAAATGTCGACATATATTTCTCCGAGCAGATTGCTGAGGACCTTCAAAATGATCTAGATCCTAAGACCATGGCAGAGTGCAGTAAGCGCTCGGATTGGATCAAATGGAAGGCAGCAATCGAAGCGGAATTAGCCTCGCTTTACAAAAGAGAAGTTTTCTCTGCTGTAATACCTACACCACGAAATATCTTCCCTGTGGGATATAAGTGGGTTTTCATTCGGAAACGAAATGAAAATGGTGAGGTAGTGAGATACAAAGCAAGGCTTGTAGCACAAGGGTTTACGCAAAGACCCGGCGTTGATTTCAACGAAACTTATTCACCAGTCATGAGTGCAATAACATTCCGATATTTAATATCATTGGCAGTACAAAATCGTCTATCTATGCAGTTAATGGACGTAGTGACCGCATATCTTTATGGGTCACTGGATTCTGATATATACATGAAAGTTCCTGATGGAATAGATGTACCGAATCCAAAGGCAAAGCGTAACATGTATTGCGTGAAGTTGCAGAAGTCATTATATGGCTTAAAACAATCGGGCAGAATGTGGTACAACCGATTGAGTGAATTCCTTTTACGTAAGGGATACACGAAAAATGATGATTGCCCATGCGTCTTCATCAAAAGATCCAAAGTGGGATTCTGTATCATATCAGTTTATGTTGATGACCTTAACATCATAGGAAATAAACTTGATATTGATGAAGCACGTCATCATTTAACGACGGAATTTGAGATGAAGGATTTGGGTAAAACCAAATTTTGCTTAGGTCTACAACTTGAGCATTTACCTTCTGGAATCCTTGTACATCAAAGTACATATACCCAAAAGGTATTGGAAAAATTCAATATGCATATGTCTTATCCTTCAAAGACTCCTATGGTGGTCAGATCTTTGGATTTAAAGAAAGATCCATTCAGACCACGGGATGATGAAGAACAGATATTGGGACCGGAGTTCCCATATCTCAGTGCTATTGGTGCATTAATGTATCTTGCTAATAATACCCGGCCGGATATTGCTTTTGCAGTAAATTTGTTAGCAAGGCACAGTTCTGCCCCAACAAAAAGGCACTGGGTTGGCATTAAGAATATCTTCCGATATCTAAATGGCACAAAGGATCTAGGACTCTTTTACAAGAGAAGTAATGATCCTAGTTTAATTGGGTATACAGATGCTGGCTATTTATCTGATCCCCACAATGGCCGATCACAAACAGGATTCGTGTTCTTACAAGGTGGAACTGCTATCTCGTGGAAATCGTCTAAACAGACCTTGGTGACCACGTCCACCAACCATTCTGAAATAATTGCTTTATTTGAAGCATCACGTGAATGTGTATGGCTTCGTAGAATGGTGAATCATATACTCACGACTTGTGGTATTGGTTCTCTTGACTCACCAACAATTATCTATGAAGATAATTCAGCTTGTGTTGTTCAGATGGATACAGGTTATATCAAGAGCAATATCAATAAGCATATTTCTCCTAAACTATTTTATCCCCATGAACTTCAGGAAAAGGGGGATATAAACATCTTGCAAACAAAGTCTTGTGATAATCTTGCAGATCTATTCACAAAATCTCTACCATACTCTACATTTCAGAAATGTGTTGAGGGAATTGGTATGAGAAGACTTAAATGCTTGCAAGGTTCAGGGGGAGTAATTCTCCGTGATATATGACCTGTATTGAACCATCATATTACACTCTTTTCTTTGTATGAGTTTTGCCTTGCTAAGGTTTTCTCATCCAAAGTTTTTAACGAGGTAATATCAACAAAGCTATATGCTTCATCATTAATTTTCCCCATAGGGGTTTTTATACATGATGATTACAAGCATATTTTCTTTTGGAAACTATGTGAGATTATTCTCATTATCCAAAAGGGTATTATGTACTCCTTATTTTTCCCACAGGGTTTTTGAGGAGATAAGACAAATTGCAGATGATCAAACGGTTTTTGGGTTGATCAAGGGGGAGTGTTACAAAACAATGTATATTGATCAAAGCCCATCCAAACCGTCCATTGTGCAGTTGTTAATCCAAGGGTCAGAGATACACTCTGTACATGTATATATATGGAGATCAATGCAATAAAGAAACTCTCTGCCATTTTCCTGTCATTTGTCTTTACTCTGTTCTCCTTTTTCACCACTGAGCACTGCATAGAACCAAACAGTAGCAGCTTTGTTGGATAAAATGCCGTACTGTGTAATATGAGAGGTGGTGTCATATAGGTTTTAAAAATTTTAAAATGTATTTTTATCCATAAACTTAGACACTTAGTTTTGGTTCAAAAAATACGTCTACTCATGCTTATACGGATCTGAAGGACATTTCAACTTAATGCGTTTGATGAATCCACGGAGAATACACAGAGCAGCAGGTGCTACCCGCGGACAAGAGACGTGCAGTTAACTTGCACAAGAGTCAAGAGGTCTTGTTATTCAATAACTACAGCAAGTTTGAGTATTGCTTGGTCAATTCACTTGGGTTATCCGATTCTGAAACTTCAACTGTTTGTACCTATAGGTATAAGTTTTTTTTTTTTTTTGTTACATAACGACTTCATTGCCGCAATCCTGCCCCAGTTGGTCCTCGGGGTGTTTGCACGGAGGGGTTAATTTTAGTCCCTGTCCGTTTGGATTCTGGTGCTACAGATATTTGTTAATTATAGTTTAATTAGGTTTATCAAGTTTCTTCTCTCGTCGTTTAGTCTTTATATTTGAAATTAAATTTATAACTAGACTATATTTAATACTTCTTATACAAATTTAAATATTTAATATAATATGAACTAAACTTTAACGAGCACTCTTTTAGTCTCTGTAGGGAATGCGTTTGATGAAATTGACCAAAAATTTTGTTTCCCCTGAATATTTTTATGCTAATTTCCTTTACCAAATCCACCTCTTAAACCTTTTTGTTTCTAAATTTCTGTTTTTTTTTCACTGCAGAGATTAGGCCCTGAGGAAAACTAATTTTCAGATTTCGGTTACCTGATGATTGTAGAGCAAAATTGAGTAATTGGCGGGGCGGGTAACAAAAACTCACCGCTTGCTCCCTGTGGTGGAATCGGTTCAGATTTGGTTGTGGTTAGGCCAAGTTACTCAGGTTGCTTGGTTTAGATCCACATCATCATCGTTTCTATTCTATAAACATCCACAGCATCGAGCATGCGCGGCGTTCAAAGCTTACACTTACACACATCGAACCGAAGAGCACAAGTTTGCGAACCAACCAACCAACTCCACACACACAGATGAATTGCAAACAACTCACACACACAAGCTAGCCACTAAGCAGTAAGCAAGCACACATCAGGCCGCCAATAATCGAATCACTACACCCTGCCACTAAAGACATGTCGTGTATGCTACCTTCTCCTAAACCCGATCGCCAGAGCCCCGCCAAACGAGGATCATCAGCTACGACCTGAGCTTGAGGGATTCCAGGCCATGGATCCCTTTCTTCAGGATCCCATGGAGCGGCAAGCCACCGCTCCTCGCCTTGGACCTCTTCGCCGCACCGTCTCGCGCGCCCGCCGCGTCGTTTCCTGCCACGCAGACGCCTTTGCCCTTGCCGTCGACGTGCGATCTCGCGCTGGGCGCGCGCCTGTCGAAGCTCTCGAATAGGTCGGGCGAGTGCCGCAGCAGCTCGCTGGCCGACGAGTATCCCATCAGCCGGTGAAGCTTGCCGTCTCTGCCCATCCTTCCGTCGTCGGCGGTGTTGAAGGAAGAGTTCCTCGACACGTACAGCGGCTGCCCGTCCTCGGTGCTGCTGCTGGTCGAGTGGCCGATGCCGAACGAGAGCCCGTACTCTTCGGAGTAGGACACCGCCGGACCTGCCCGCTCGAAGCCGGCAGCCTGGTGGCCGCGGATCTCGTCGTACTCGTCAGTGCCGCACTCATCGCCCTCGAATGGCGACCGCGGCTTCTTCCTCCAGGCGGGGTCCCTGTACGAGTAGGAAAGGAGCTCGGAGCCAGGGTTTAACTTACCGGTAACTAAAAAAAACCGGACCTCACCGAGAAACGTGTTTCTCGGATTTCTCGTTTTTTTTCGTTTTTCTCAAAAAAATTTCGGACAAAATTCAGAGAAAAAAAGTTCAATTCAATCATAAAAATATAGATTATTTATAGATAATGGCTAAAAGAAGTAGATGGTAGCGTTTTAGACCTCTTCTTTGTAGCCTAAATACATAGCTATAGGTTTGGACGAACTGGATTCAAAATCATGAAAATTTCGGCCGATAAATAAAAAACCGGATCCCACCGATAAACATGATTTTCGGTTTTCTCGAAAAATTTTCGCCGAGAATGTTTTCCCTGCTCGGAGCAGGCGCCGCACCGCAGCCGGCGTGCTCCTCTGCTCGGCACGGCGAAGTCGGCGGGCAGCTGGACCAGGCTGGCGCAGCTGGAGCAGACGACGAACGGAGCGCCGCGTAGGACGGGCAGGCAGTGGTTTCTGGGCGGAGGACGACGCTTAACCTGCTCGACCGGTGCCCTGTGCATCGCTGAAGGTTCTTGCTCGCAGGACCTGCAGCAGGGTGGCTGGCAGCTGTGGTAGCAGCACTCGTGACGGCAAGAAGGTCTCACTTCCATCTGCACACTGTGTTGGCACGGATAGACCCTGTGCCGGCGATACCTCAGTGACGGCAGCCCACGACGAGGAGGAGGAAGAACCTGGGCAGACCTGCTGAGGCGAGAGCGAGACACATAGCCGGAATGCTTGGCGGCAGGACGATACGCGGCGAGAGGTGCGCTGGACGTGACGGCCGCACGAGCCGTGCGGCCACCATCTCGTTTGGAAGGGCGTGGAGGGTGTGGGTGTGGCCTTGGCTTGCAGTCCGCAGGTTTGCTGAACAGCTCAGAGAGGTCGCCCTTCAGCTCATCCACCGTGCTCATGATCTTCGACTGGAGGGGCGCGCTGGCCCTGAAGCTTTTCGACTGGAGCGAAGTCCGAGCAGAGTGGAAATCCGTGGAGTTGATCGATGATCCGAGATCACACGACCGAGACAGTGCCCTCACAAGATGGCTCTTCTTGTTCGCTGCATGCTCGGTTCCGCTTCCGCCCGCTTCCTTCTTCTGCCCAGGATCCTGCATACCGACGGCTGCTTTGCTTGTCTCGGAAGGAAACATTTCGTCCTCAGAGGTATTCACGTGGCATTCTGTATCATCATCATGTCCACTCACTCGGCATTTCTCTGCAGTTTGTTGCACGGCGTGGTTTTCTGTTCCACCAGAGTCTGCACTTGCGTTCAGGCGTGTCTGGCCAGCAGGACCTTCCATCCTTGAACTGGTATTATCCTGGCCTTCGAAACGGGCATTCTGGCCAGCCAGCATACCACCACCATTTTCACCGCTCCTTGCTCCGTTGCTGCCATGCTCGGCGCTCGCGACATCAGCGTCGAAGGAACTCTCCGTTACAGCACCCTGGTCTCTGTTCTGACGAGGCACCCCATTGCTCACGGCGGTAGCAACCGAATAACAGTCGGAGTCCTGGCGACCTTGTTTCGCGGCCACTTGTTGGCCACCGCTGGCACGGGTTTTAGCTGCAAAAGCGTAAAGGAGGGGAACTTGAGAAATTACGAGGGAAACAGAGGATGGAATTTTTTTTTTCTCAGCAAATTAGTATGAGAATCACATCGAAGGGTGGTGCCGCATCCACCGCACTTGTAGACTGTGACGTTGGGTGGTTCTGGGAGAATGTTCAGACACTTTGGGCATCTCACGAGGCGGAAACCTTCTGTGCTTGCCATCAAGCGAGAAAGTGCCAGAACATCGGAAATGACAGTTCCAGGCTGTAAGAAGAGTATCTTCCAACCACAGCCAAGTTCAGCACTTCAGATCGTGATAGCAGAAGACACCCGCAGCTGCAAGAAAGCGAAAGCATACAAGGAAACAACAATCAGAGATCTCGCCAGCAGAGCAGGCTAGAAGTCTGGAGTCTGGACTGGACCTAAGCATGGGAAAATTTGATGTCCGTTCACGATCCACCGAGCAATCAAGATCAGCTGCTGGCCAAGAAAGACAAGTGCATAAATCAAGAGGCCGCCAAGTATCCTCCGCTTCGACAGCCCCGCCCACCCCAAATCAATCCGCCAGAAACTAACGCTTCCAGAGAAGCGTCGTCACGGTTTCGGTACTGTTACAGATACCGGCCGCGAAAGGCCTCCTTCACAGAAGAAGGAGAACTAAGGCTTGCCAGCCAACAGCCATGGTGGCCGGTAGTGGTAGGTAGCACAAAGCAGCTGCAGAAGTCGGAGCGGGATCTCCGATTCTTCCCCCCACCCAACAAAAAAAAACGATGGAGGAGGCAGCTAGTAGCTGGCATTACGACGAGCACCCGGATCATCCGACTTGTACATTCGGTTGAGACAAATTCTGAAGTTCGCCTTAAGAAGAACGGGAAAACGGGGACAACAGATCAGAGAGACACTGCAGTCTGGAAAGTCCGATGTCGAAGCTCAATTCACCGACCGACTGACTCAAGCTAACCGTGAGAAGAACCTCGGTTGAGAAGGCAGAGAGGGAGAGAGAGAAGGCAGCCAAGAGCTCACCTTTCGTACGGGGTCCCCTGGACGCTTCCTCGCCGTCGTCTCCTCCGAGCCGAGGCCGCGTCGCCGTCTCCTTCCTCTTGTTGCTTGCTACCTCCGGCCCCCCACGCACCCCCCGGTTCTTGGAAGTTACGGCGCACTCGCTTCGCAAGAGGCAGCAAAGACGACCGGGCCGGGCCACTTAGCAGAATAAAAAACACCACCAGGACTCCCGTTCCCGCGGCGAGGTGTGAACGGAGCTGCGGAGTGGGGGACTGGAGGAGAGGGAGACCGGAGACGGCCAGCCGAGAGTCCGTGGTCAAACGTGTGCGTGGTAAAGCATGCGTTGGGTGTTGACTGGCTGGCTGGCTGGCTGGGGACATGTTGACCTGACGACTTGTCTTCTCTGTTCCGGCGCTCTGGCCCGTGGTCTGGTCTCCGGTTGCCGCCGTGACGGACACTGTGTGTGCTTGTGGGGTGGAGACGACTCCTATCCACGCGTGTGTGTGTGTGTGCCGCTGCTGAGCGCTGGCGACGCAGTGGATCACGGGTGGTTTGGTTGGTCCCGTCCGTGGACTCTGCCGTGCAATTTGCCTGAGTACTCTACAGAGGGCCAGTTGAAGATAGATACCATACCATACCAAGCAGGACAGGAGCAGGAGAGGTGAAGTTCTCCCCTCCTCCTTGGACATTTCCTCGTTTCTCTCGTCTCCATGTGCTCGTCGGTACTTCAAACGTAGGGGCGGGCGATTCACTTCACTTCAGCAGAACGCCGAATTGAGGTCACGTGGACACTGCACTGCACTGCACTACACTACACTACTGCACCTCAGCAGCTAGGCGACGAGGAACAGGACGACGCAGCAGCGGCTGGCACCGAACCATCCTTCAGAACTTGCAAGTACTGGTGCTCCTGTTTGGTACTGTACTACTAGCAGCTACTAGGTGGCCCGCCCTACTGGCCTGTGGCTCTGGCCTCTGCCTCTCCTCCATCCGCGCATAGAATTTTCTGGTCCACGACAGCCGTCTCCGGCTCTCCGTCCGTTGGCAGAGCTGACAGCCTGTGCCCTGCACTGTGGTCGGTGAGTCCACTTTTGTGGTGGGACGATGGCGGTCTTCTGCTGGACGCCGGCAGAACTGACTGACTTGGGTGGCGCCATCAATCGGCCGGCGGAAGCTGGTGGGAGTGAGTGGAATGTAATGTGAACGATGTTAATCGCGAAAGACGCACTGCATCCCACACGGGGACACGCTGTACCAGAGGCGAAGGAAAGAGGTAGGGTCGCCTTCCACCATTACTCATCACTAAGGCTAATCACAATGAGGATTTTATATCCCTATTTTCAAAAATGTCACATCAGTTTTATGGATAAATGAAACATCCTCTCTCAATAGAGAGTTTCTGTTAGGATTTATGAGCTTGGCCCAGTTAAGAAATTCTAATAAATCCCAGGAAAATCTCAAAAGCTCATACAAGTGGATGGCTAGGGAATTGGTGGAACCAATAGCACCATATTGCTAGTTCTAGTGGAGTAGAACTAGCTTAAATATGGAAGCCACACTCACTCACCAAGTAATGGATGAGAGGAGAGAGTGTGGAGAGCCACACGCGCGCACGCTCGCTCGCCTCGCCTCGGCGGGGCGCGGGCGCACGACATGCGCGTGAATGGTCCGCCGAAATCCGGCCCCTCGCCTTAGGGGGCGCGCTATAAAATTTCAACTGAACGCGAGATTTTCGTGGGCGGATAAGACCAGGGGTCGCGGACTCGGCCCTATAAAAGGAGCCCGGCAGCCAGCCTCCAAATCATCCTCGCTTTCGCCTCTCTTCACAGCTGAGCCGCCTTCCAGTTCTCTTCATCCCGACCGCAGAGGTGCATCTGCGATCAGGAGAGCAGGTCTCTGGAACCCTTCGCCTTCTAGATCCTGCACCAGGAGAGGCCGAATAAGGTTTTTGGGAAGCGTCTTCACGTGACTGCTCATGATCTTCTGACCTCGTCGACCCTGCTGATTTCGCTACTTCGACGTCGTCGACCCTGCTGATTCCGGCGCGCGCCATCTATCAGTATGTCTAATCAGTTCGCATCATCTGATTTGACTTTTTACTTCAGTGCTTGTGATTTTGTCATAATTTATATTCGGAATTTAATCTGGAATTTGTCTAATTATTCAACAATCCAAAAACCTTATTGTAGACAATTTTCTAGTTTTTCTATGGCTGCTTTTGCCGACGTGCTGAAGCCAGAAAAGTTCAATGGTATGCACTTTAAGAGATGGCAAGTCAAGGCCACGATCTGGCTTACTGCTATGAATGTCTTCCATGTTAGTAAAGGCAGACCTGAGGGTCCACTGACTCCTGAACAGGAGAAAGAGTACGACCATACCAATACTATCTTTACGGGAGCCGTTCTTAGTGCCCTTGTTGACCGTCTGGTTGATGCGAATATTCAGTACACAGACGGGAAAGAGTTATGGGACGCACTTACTACCAAGTATGGTGCATCGGATGCTAGCAGTGACCTATATATCATGGAGAGCTTTCATGATTATAAGATGGTTGATAATCGCTCTACTGTAGAGCAAGCTCATGAAATACAATGTATAGCCAAGGAGCTCGACCACCTTAAGATAGTCCTTCGTGACCGATTTGTGGCTGGGTGCATTATTGCAAAGTTGCCTTCTACATGGAGGAACTTCGCCACATCTCTGAAACATAAGAGACAGGAGATATCAGTTAAAAATCTGATAGCGTCTCTGAATGTTGAGGAGAAAGCTCGGGCTAAGGACACGGGATCTAAAGGAGGCGAGGGCCACTCCAGCGCCAACATGGTTCAGAGGAACCACAACAAGGGCAAAGGAAAGCCAAAATCTAACAAGCCCAACAAAACTACCAACTTCAAGAAGAAGAACAAGGCTGAACTGACATGTTTCGCATGTGGCGAAACAGGTCATTTTGCCAAGAATTGTCCTGATCGAGCGAATCGCCGTGGCAAAAAGGGCAATGTCAACACAGTGATCGCTAGCAATGAGGAAAACAAAGGGTATGGTAATCTACCTTTCATCTTCTCAGTATTTCAATCACCTAGTTGGTGGCTTGATACTGGTGCTAATGTTCATGTGTGTTCTGACATTAACTTGTTCTCTTCTTATCAGGGTGCCCGGGATTCTTCCGTCCTAATGGGGAATGGGTCACATGCTTCTGTTCATGGCACTGGCACGGTGGATCTGAAGTTTACTTCGGGAAAGATCATGCAGCTGAAGAACGTGCATCATGTCCCTTCTATACACAAGAATCTCGTTAGCGGAACCCTTCTGTGTAGAGATGGGTTCAAGGTAGTTTTGGAGTCCAATAAATTAGTTGTGTCTAAGTCAGGACAATTTATTGGTAAAGGCTATGATTGCGGAGGCTTGTTCCGCTTTTCTCTGTTAGATTTCAATAATAAGTCTGTGAACCATATTTGCGCTAATGTTGATGATCTTACGAGTATTTGGCATTCTCGTTTGTGTCATATTAATTTTGGCTCTATGTCTCGGCTTGCAACCATGAGTTTAATTCCGAATATCACCATAGTCAAAGGTTCTAAGTGTCATAGTTGTGTGTAGTCGAAACAACCTCGAAAGCCTCACAAGGCTGCTGAGGAGAGACACCTGACACCTCTAGAACTCATACATTCTGATCTTTGTGAGATGAATGGTGTGTTGACAAAGGGTGGTAAGAGATACTTCATGACATTGATTGATGACGTGTCTAGATTTTGCTATGTATACTTGCTAAAAACTAAAGGTGAGGCTTTAGACTACTTTAAAATCTATAAGGCTGAAGTTGAAAACCAACTAGAGAGAAAGATCAAACGTCTTAGATCAGATCGTGGTGGCGAGTTCTTTCCCAAAGTCTTTGACGATTTCTATGTAGAACATGGCATTATTCATGAGAGGACTCCTCCCTATTCACCCGAGTCAAACGGGATTGCTGAAAGGAAAAACCGTACGTTGACTGACCTGGTGAATGCCATGTTAGACACTTGTGGTTTATCTAAGGCATGGTGGGGGGAGGCAGTCCTGACTTCATGTCATGTTCTGAATAGAATTCCTATGGGCAAAGAAGAGAAAACCCCTTATGAGAAGTGGGTTGGGAGAAAACCATCACTTTCATACTTGCGCACTTGGGGGTGCATGGCGAAAGTCAATGTACCAATTAATAAAAAGCGCAAGCTTGGTCCAAGGACAGTGGATTGTGTCTTTCTTGGATATGCTTCGTGTAGCATAGCATATAGATTTTTAGTAGTTAAATCTGAAGTTCCTGATGTGTATGTTGATACTATTATGGAATCACGTGATGCTACTTTCTTTGAACATATATTTCCAATGAAAGACATTCATAGCAATTCTAGATACTCTTCTGAGATAACTCTTGAACATAGTACACCTACCGAGAGTTTTGAACAGCCACATGAAATTGTCCTAGAGGAGGATGACAATGATGCTCCTAAAAGGAGCAAGAGACAAAGGGTTGAAAAATCCTTTGGTGATGATTTCATTGTGTACCTTGTGGACGATACTCCTACTACCATTGCAGAAGCATTTGCATCTCCAAATGCAGATGATTGGAAAGAAGCAGTTCATAATGAGATGGACTCTATTCTTTCAAATGGTACGTGGGAAGTCACTGATCGACCCTATGGATGCAAACCTGTGGGTTGTAAGTGGGTGTTTAAAAAGAAGCTCAAGCCTGATGGTACAATTGAAAAGTACAAGGCTAGGCTTGTGGCTAAAGGCTATACTCAGAAAGAAGGAGAAGACTTCTTTGATACTTACTCACCTGTTGCTAGAATGACCACTATTCAAGTACTACTTTCTTTGGCTGCCTCGTATGGTCTCCTTGTTCATCAGATGGATGTAAAGACCGCTTTTCTTAATGGAGAGCTGGACGAGGAAATCTATATGGAACAGCCTGATGAATTTGTAGTACAGGGTCAAGAAAGCAAGGTGTGCTAGTTATTGAAATCTCTGTATGGTCTGAAGCAAGCACCAAAGCAGTGGCATGAGAAGTTTGACACGACTCTAACGTCTGCAGGCTTTGCCATTAATGAGGCAGACATGTGTGTATATTATCGCTGTGGTGGGGGCGAAGGAGTTATATTGTGCTTATATGTTGATGATATATTGATATTTGGCACAAACATTGATGTGATCAGTGAAGTCAAGTCTTTTCTATCAAAGAGTTTTGATATGAAAGATCTGGGAGAAGCTGATGTGATTCTAAACATCAAGCTGATTAAGGCAGATGGTGGGATTACTCTCTCGCAATCTCACTATGTTGAAAAGGTTTTGAAGCGATTTGGCTTCTCTGAGTGCAAACCTTCTCCAACACCTTATGATCCCAGTGTGACACTGCGAAAGAACAAGAGAATTGGTTTAGACCAATTGAGATACTCTCAGATTGTCGGTTCACTCATGTATCTTGCTGGTGCAACAAGGCCCGATATCTCGTTTGCTATGAGCAAATTGAGCAGGTTCATGTTAAACCCCGAGACTGATCATTGGCATGCACTTGAGCGGGTTATGCGCTACCTGCAAGGTACAATGAGTTATGGAATTCACTATTCTGGTCAGCATGCAGTACTTGAAGGATATAGTGATTCGAACTGGATATCTGATGCAGTCGAGCTTTATGCCACCAGTGGTTATGTCTTTACTATTGGTGGAGGTGCGGTATCATGGAGGTCATGCAAGCTGACCATTTTGATGAGGTCAACCATGGAAGCCGAGCTAGCTGCACTTGACACAGCAACCGTTGAGGCAGAATGGTTGCGTGAACTCTTGATGGACTTGCCGGTGGTTGAGAAACCAATACCAGCTATCCTTATAAACTGTGACAATCAGACAGTGATTGCTAAAGTGACGAGTTCTAAGGATAATGGAAAGTCATCAAGACATGTCAAAAGACGATTGAAGTCTGTCAGAAAGTTGAGAAACTCCGGAGTTATAAGTGTGACTTATATTTCAACAGATAAAAATCTGGCAGATCCTTTTACCAAGGGACTACCACGTAATGTGATAGAAATCGCATCGAGAGAGATGGGTATGAGACCCGAATAAAGTTGCCATGGTGGAAACCCAGTCTATGTGATCGGAGATCCCGTGAATTAGGTCCTGGGAAGAACAAGCCATTGGTGAACTGAGGAGAGTAACCTTTGACCCTCTCTAAGTAAAGATGCAATACTCTCAAATGCTGTAAGGCAGGTTGGCTTTGTGCCTTAATATGTTCTGTTGGCTTGTATTAGCGAAGATGTTGTCCTGCAGAACATTCTTTGAAAGAACACACCTATATGAGTTAGACTGTCTAACGTCGCAGTCTATGAGATTTGGGTGATCTCTAGTAAACTCATGAAGAGACCTTGGAGTATGACGTATATGCTCCACCCGAGAAGGGGACTACTGGTAGCCAAGTACTGGTCATGACTTCAAGTGAAACCCATTCACGCAAAACTTGCAATTCAAGGCATAGTCCATTGTCCAAGTTGTGGATTGGTGTAGCTTGGAGTTCTAGGCGGAAGTTCAACTTAACAGTCTCTGCTGAAAAACTAGTATATTAAACAGTAGTGAACAGTGGCGAAAACTGCAGATGGGCATTTGAGATCTGGTGGGGGATTGTTAGGATTTATGGGCTTGGCCCAGTTAAGAAATTCTAATAAATCCCAGGAAAATCTCAAAAGCCCATACAAGTGGATGGCTAGGGAATTGGTGCAACCAATAGCACCATATTGCTAGTTCTAGTGGAGTAGAGCTAGCTTAAATATGTAAGTCACACTCACTCACCAAGTCATGGATGAGAGGAGAGAGTGTGGAGAGCCACACGCGCGCGCTCGCTCGCCTCGCCAGGGCGGGACGGGGCGGGGCGAAAAGCGCGGGCGCACGACATGCGCGTGAATGGTCCGCCGAAATCCGGCCCCTCGCCTTGCGGGGGCACGCCTACCTTTTGCCGTTTGATTTTTTGGTTTCTTGGCTGTTACGTTTATCCTAACCGATCGCTATAAAATCTCAACTGAACGCGAGATTTTCGTGGGCGGATAAGACCAGGGGTCGCGGACTCGGCCCTATAAAAGGAGCCCGGCAGCCAGCCTCCAAATCATCCCAGTTCGCTTTCGCCTCTCTTCACAGCTGAGCCGCCTTCCAGTTCTCTTCATCCCGACCGCAGAGGTGCATCTGCGATCAGGAGAGTAGGTCTCCGGAACCCTTTGCCTTCTAGATCCTGCACCAGGAGAGGCCGAATAAGGTTTTTGGGAAGCGTCTTCACATGACTGCTCGTGATCTTTTGACCTCGTCGACCCTGCTGATTTCGCTACTTCGACGTCGTCGACCCTACTGATTCCGGCGCGCGCCATCTATCAGTATGTCTAATCAGTTCGCATCATCTGATTTGACTTTTTACTTCAGTGCTGATGATTTTGTCATGATTTATATTCGGAATTTAATCTGGAATTTGTCTAATTATTCAACAGTTTCATCTCACTATTTCATATGTCAACATACTTCTTAAATACTGCATATAAATAACCAATAGGATTTACTTAATTATATGAAGATAAAACAAAACACTCTCAGTGAAGGTTTCGCACAGTTTTCAAGACCTTGGAAACGAGTTAACATGGTTTCATCCCCATGAAACTCTATGAAACTCTTTCTTCTTAAATAATATGACATGTCATCAAAATAGCTGATGTGGCAGACTAATTAATACATGAAACACCTCATAAAACTTTCATTGTAATTAGCCTAACCCACTAGTAGTAGTCTAGTAGAGGGTATCGTAGCATCGCTGAATGATTACAGAATATTCAGTGCCGGGGAAGTCAAAAGGGGTGGTGCCATCAAAGCGCGGCTGACGAATAGACGATACCAGGTTGAAAAAGGGCCGACCGCCACCCTTTTGTCGTCTCTGGATTCGTAATCCTCCCATAGGTTAAATTATGGAGGTGTTTGAATGCCCTAAAACTAATAGTTAGTGGATAAAATTAGTTGAAACATCCAAACGCCCTAGCTAATAGTTCAACTATTAGTTATTTTTGGTAAATTAGTTACTAGTTAGGTAGCTATTTGTTAGTTAGCTAATTTTACCACCAATTTTTAGCCAACTAACTATTAGTTATAGTGCATTCAAACACCCCCTATATCTGCAAGTCTGCAACTAAAAGCATATCCCATTATTGACTCTTCTGGGCACACAAGATTAGTGCTACTAAAACAGCTCCCACTCCCATCCATCCGGGTCCCTCGCATCCCTGTGGAGTTCTCGGACGACTTCCCCTGGCCATTTGCTCTCCTCCTCCCCCCACCCCACACACCCACCCACCAAATCTACTGTGTACTCGTCAATTTCACACCACGTCCGTCCGTGGACGTTTTGGGTGCCCAAAACGTCCTAAAGTTCAGTTGATGAACACCTCATCCAATCATCAGGAATTAGCATCTCTACTAGAAGCTGTCACGACTGGTATCAGAGGCTACCACATCCAATACGTCTGCGGCGAATAAACGGTAGGTGCTTACCTGCAGAGGGAATCAGGGAAGTATGTGGCTTACTGTTTGAGACAGCAGCAGGCGTGTATGCACAAGAAGAATTGTTTTCTAGTTGAGCTACCAAGCTACAGGGCACAATCGAAAGCCCCAACGAGTCGGGCTGAAGAGACTCCATGGCACCTGAGGCTGAAATCAAACGTGAAGCCACGCACCTAAGGAATGAAAAAGGGCCGGGAGAGCTTCAAAAACACCCGAATTCTAAAATTATGCAGGTTACCTCTCTTCAAACACCACATGGACTAAACTTGCCACCATTACGCCCCCCCTGGAAGTTGTGACAGTGTAGCCCACCTGACAGGTAAGATTTATCATTTTCATCCTTTTTTTTGTGTGTGTGAAATTGTGTGCATACAGAAGAAGAAGAAGAAACTACATTCCACAGAGGTTGTTGTTTAATGCTGGATTATTATCCGCTGAATAGGCACAGTTTGATAGTACATCGTATGGTTAATGAATCTTGTTGCAATGCAGATACCAATGATGCCCCCACTTGGATGATTATCGCTGGAAGCAAAAGATGAGCTTAACAATCAGCTCCAGGGAAAGGGGACGCAGAGTGTACAGCATCAACGATGTTGGGATTTATGCATGGCAAAGGTATTGGGGATTTGAATTTAGAAGTTAATGCAACAACATGACACCCGGTCATATGGACAGTTATGAACTTATGATCCTCGGGTCATCTAAATAAATATCATCCCGAAGAAGGCTGCATGGCAACGAGAGGCCTGTATGGGATAAGAACAAGAGGAGCATATTATGTGTCGGGGACCGTAATTAGAGGTACCCCCAACACTCCTAATCTCAGCTGGTAACCTCCATCAGCATAAAGCTACAAAGGTCTGATAGACGCAATTCCGGTCAAAACTCCGTCCACTCAATGGACACGATCTCGTCTCACCCGAGCCCAGCCTCGGGCAGGAACGATAGACCAAGGCAGATCCGCGCCTCGCCCGAGGGTCTCCTCAAGCAACGGGCGCACCTTCGACTCGCCCGAGGTCCAGCTCGGGCAGGCTTCACGGAGAAGCAACCTTGGCCAGATCGTCTCGCCAGTCGACCGGATCGCAGGAGCATTCAATGCAAGGATCGCCTGACACCTTATCCTGACGCGCGTTTTCCAGCCGACAAGGCCGAAGTGACCGCAGTCACTTCGCCCCTCCACTGACTGACCTGACAGAAAAACAGCGCCGCCTGCGCTGCTCCGACTGCTGTGCCACCCACCAGGGTGAGGCTGACAGCAGCCAAGTCCAGCCTCGGGCGCCATAAGAATCTCCGCCTCGCCCGACCCCAAGGCTCGGACCCCACCTCGACTCCGAAAGACGGTCTCCGCCTCGCCCGACCCCAGGGCTCGGACTCCATCTCGACTCCGGAAGACGGTCTCCGCCTCGCCCGACCCCAGGGCTCAGACTCCACCTCGACTCCGGAAGACGGTCTCCGCCTCGCCCGACCCCAGGGCTCGGACTCCACCTCGACCTCGGACGACGGTCTCCGCCCCGCCCGACCCTAGGGCTCGGACTCCACCTCGACCTCGGACGACGGTCTCTGCCCCGCCCGACCCCAGGGCTCGGACTCCACCTCGACCTCAGACGACGGTGTCCGCCTCGCCCGACCCCAGGGCTCGGACTCAACCTCGACCTCGGACGACGGTCTCCGCCTCGCCCGACCCCTGGGCTCGGACTCAACCTCGACCTCGGACGACGGTCTCCGCCTCGCCCGACCCTAGGGCTCGGACTCAACCTCGACCTCGAACGGCGGTCTCCGCCTCGCCCGACCCCCGGGCTCGGACTCAACCTCGACCTCAGGACGACGGTCTCCGCCTCGCCCGACCCTAGGGCTCGGACTCAACCTCGACCTCGAACGGCGGTCTCCGCCTCGCCCGACCCCCGGGCTCGGACTCAGCCTCGACCTCGGAGGAGCCATCGCCTCGCCCGACCTTGGGCTCGGACCGACCACGCCACAAGGGGGGGCCATCATTACCCTACCCCTAGCTGGCCCAGGCTACGGGGAACAAGACCGGCGTTCCATCTGGCTCGCCCCGGTAAAACAAGTAATGATGGCACCCCGCGTGCTCCATGACGACGGCGGTTCTCAGCCCCCTACGGAAGCAAGGATACGTCAACAAGGATCCGACAGCCCCGACAGCTGTGCTTCTACAGGACTCAAGCGCTCCTCCGACGGCCACGACGCCACATGAACAGGGCTCCAACACCTCTCCGACAGCCACGTCGGCATGTACATGGGGCTCTGGCTCCTCTCTGCTAGACACGTTAGCACACTGCTACACCCCCCGTTGTACACCTGGACCCTCTCCTTACGTCTATAAAAGGAAGGTCCAGGGCCCTCGTACGAAAAGGTGGCCGCGCGGGAGAACGGGCTGACGTGCAGTCTCACGCCCTCTCTCTCTCTCTCTCCCTCGCGAACGCTTGTAACCCCCTACTGCAAGCGCATCCGCCCTGGGCACAGGATAACACGAGGCCGCGGTTCCCCTTACTGTTTTCCCCCCTTGTGTCTCCGTCTCGCGCCGACCCATCTGGGCTGGGACACGCAGCGACAATTTACTCGTCGGTCCAGGGACCCCTCAGGGTCGAAACGCCGACAGTTGGCGCACAGGTAGGGGCCTGCTGCGTGTTGACGAACAGCTTCCCGTCAAGCTCCAGATGGAGAGTCTCCAGCAACCTCTCCAACCCGGGACGAAGCTCCATTTCGGGAGTCTCGAGTTCATGTCCCTCGACGGCAGCTACGACATGATACTCCTTCCTCCGCCGCGCGACAACGACAATGGCGGCCGTCAGCCCACCCGTCGGCGGCGGAATCAACGACGTCTTCCCCGCGTGGCGGAAGAACAGCATCCGAGTCTGTCCCGTCACCTTCCCCGTCGACGGGGAAGGAGGCGGGGCAACCATGGCCAAGCAGGAGGTGGTGCCTCGTCGGCTGTCGAGCGAGTCGACGGCGCCGGCGCCCCAACGAGGGACACGTCGGGCGTTGACCTCGCGTCTGAGACGAAGATGAGCGTCGTTTCCCCGCGACACGCCAACCCCGAGCAGACGGACGACGCCAGCACGCTCGCGAAGGACTTGCTGGGCGTTAGCCTCGTACCTGAGATAAAGGTGCAGTCCGTCCCCGACGCGACTTCGTCACCATCCGTCGATCAAGAGGCATATCCAAACCTTCCGGGGGTACCATATGTGGTCAACCTGGGATAGATTTACGGCCGTCTCGACCTACGGGCCCCCGGGTTCCGAGGAAGATGACGAGCCCGACTCTGGTTGGGATTTCTCCGGGCTCGATAACCCCAGTGCCATGCAGGACTTCATGACCGCATGTGACTACTGCCTCTCCGATTGCTCTGAAGATAGCCACAGCCTCGGCAACGAGGACTGTGGCCCAAGTCGCGAATGTTTCCACGTCGATCTAGAGGGTCTCGACGAAGGCAACCACCTTGGTATGCCGGAGGACGGCGATCCCTCTAGGCCTGCGTCTCGCGTTGACATACTTCAGGAGCTAGCTGTGGTCCCAGTCCCTGCGGGGGGTCAGGACACACAGCTCGAGCAAATCCGCAAGATGCAGGCCAGGCTCGACGAGGAAGCAGGACAACTTGTGCAGCTCCGGCAGCACATCAGGCATGGGTGGGCAGGCCGAGCACCAGTCGGAGAAGCACGTCATCTGGCCCAGGACGTCCAGCACCGCATCGCCGATGATGCCAGGGCAAGCTATCCCCGGCTTCCAGTGCGGTCGGCCAGAACCTGGCTGCAGCAGCAATACTACTCCGAGAGATGCCGGAACCATCCACCATCGAGGGGCGGCGTATCCAGGGAGAGCTCAGGAATCTCCTGGAGAATGCCGCGGTCCGACGGGTCAAAAGCTCTGCCTCCCGAAGGCAGGGATACCCCCCGGAGCATCACGCCGTGACTTCCCGATTCATGCGGGAAGCCTCGGTCCACATCGGGCGCACGCGGGACACAGCGCCTGCGGCCCCGGGCCGCCCCGGCAACGAGCACCATCGCCACGACCTTCGAGCCCACCTCAATGAGAGGGTGCGCCGAGGTTACCACCCCAGGCGTGGGGGACGCTACGAAAGCGGGGAGGATCGGAGCCCTTCGCCCGAACCACCCGGTCCGCAAGCTTTCAGCCGGGCCATACGACGGGCGTCGTTCCCAACCCGGTTTTGGGCCTCGACTACCATCACCAAGTACTCGGGGGAGATGAGGCCGGAACTGTGGCTCGTGGACTACCGGCTGGCCTGCCAGCTGGGTGGAACGGACGATGACAACCTCATCATCCGCAACCTCCCCCTGTTCCTCTCTGATGCCGCCCGAGCTTGGCTGGAGCATCTGCCTCCTGCGCAGATCTCCAACTGGGATGACCTGGTCAAAGCCTTCGCTGGCAACTTCTTGGGCACATACGTGCGCCCTGGGAACTCCTGGGATCTCCGAAGCTGCCGCCAGCAATCAGGAGAATCCCTGCGGGACTACATCCGGCGATTCTCGAAGCAGCGCACCGAGCTGCCCAACATCACCGACTCAGATGTCATCGGCGCGTTCCTCGCCGGCACCACTTGTCGCGACCTAGTGAGCAAGCTGGGTCGCAAGACTCCCACCAGGGCGAGCGAGCTGATGGACATCGCCACCAAGTTCGCCTCTAGCCCGGAGGCGGTCGAGGCCATCTTTCGAAAGGACAAGCAGCCCTAGGGGCGCCAGCCGGATGATGTCCCCGAGGCATCCGCTCAGCACGGCGCGAGGAAGAAGGGCAAGAAGAAGTCGCAAGCGAAACGCGACACCGCCGACATAGACCTTGTCACCGCCGCCGAGCACAAGAACCCTCGGAAGCCTCCTGGAGGCCCCAACTTGTTCGATAAGATGCTCAAGGAGTCGTGCCCCTATCATCAGGGTCCCGTCAAGCATACCCTTGAGGAGTGCGTCATGCTTCGGCGCTACTTCCACATGGCCGGGCCACCGGCGGAAGGGGGCAGAGCCCCCGACAACGACAAGAAGGAAGCCCACAAGGCAGAGGAGTTCCTCGAGATCCATGACTGCTTCATGATCTACGGTGGGCAGGTGGCGAACACCTCGGCTTGGCACCGCAAGCAAGAGCGCCGGGAGGTCTTCTCGGTAAAGGTGGCGGCGCTAGTCTACCTAGACTGGTCCGACAAGTCCATCACCTTCGACCAAGGCGACCACCCCGACCGCGTGCCGAGCCCAGGGAAGTACCCGCTCGTTGTCGATCTCGTCATCGGCAACGTCAGGCTTACCAAGGTCCTCATGGACGGAGGCAGTAGCCTCAACATCATCTACACCGACACCCTCGGGTTCCTACAGATCGATCTGTCCTCGATCCGGGCCGGCGCGGCGCCCTTTCACGGGATCATTCCCGGGAAGCGCGTCCAGCCCCTTGGACAACTCGATGTGCCCGTCTGCTTCAGGACTCCCTCCAACTTCTGAAAGGAAACCCTCACGTTCGAGGTGGTCGGGTTCCGAGGAACCTACCACGCAGTGCTGGGGAAACCATGCTACGCCAAGTTCATGGCCGTCCCCAACTACACCTACCTCAAGCTCAAGATGCCGGGCCCGAATGGGGTCATCACCGTCGGCCCCACGTACCGACACGCGTACGAATGCGACTTGGAGTGCGTGGAGTACGCCGAGGCCCTCGCCGAATCCGAGGCCCTCATCGCCGACCTAGAAAACCTCTCCAAGGAGGTGCCAGATGCGAAATGCCATGCCGGCAACTTCGAACCAGCAGAGGCGGTTGAGTCCGTCCCTCTCGACCCCAGCAACGACACCTCCAAGCAGATCCGGATCGGCTCCAAGCTCGACCCCAAATAGGAAGCAGTGCTCGTCGACTTTCTCCACGCAAACGCCGAGGTTTTCGCGTGGAGTCCCTCGGACATGCCTGGCATACCGAGGGAAGTCGCCGAGCACTCACTGGATATCCGAGCTGGAGCCCGACCCATGAAGCAGCCTCTGCGCCGATTCGACGAAGAAAAGCGCAGAGCTGTAGGCGAGGAGATCCACAAGCTGATGGCTGTAGGGTTCATCAAAGAGGTATTCCATCCCGAATGGCTAGCCAACCCTGTGCTTGTGAAAAAGAAAGGTGGGAAATGGCGGATGTGTGTAGACTACACTGGTCTAAACAAAGCATGTCCGAAGGTTCCCTACCCTCTGCCTCGCATCGATCAAATCATGGATTCCACTGCTGGGTGCAAAACCCTGTCGTTCCTTGATGCCTACTCAGGGTATCACCAAATCAGGATGAAAGAGTCTGACCAGCTCGTGACTTCTTTCATCACACCTTTTGGCATGTACTGCTACATTACTATGCCATTCGGTTTGAGGAATACGGGTGCGACATACCAAAGGTGCATGAACCACGTGTTCGGGGAGCACATTGGTTGAACGGTTGAGGCTTACGTCGATGACATCGTAGTCAAGACGAGGAAAGCCTCTGACCTCCTCTCCGACCTTGAAACAACATTCAAGTGTCTCAAGGCAAAAGGCGTAAAACTCAATCCCGAGAAGTGTTTCTTTGGAGTCCCCCGAGGCATGCTGCTGGGGTTCATCGTCTCCGAGCGAGGCATCGAGGCCAACCCGGAGAAAATCGCGGCCATCACCAACATGGGGCCTATCAAGGACTTGAAAGGAGTACAGAGGGTCATGGGATGCCTTGCGGCTCTGAGCCGCTTCATCTCGTGCCTCGGCGAAAGAGGCCTGCCTCTGTATCGCCTCTTAAGGAAGACCGAGCGCTTTACTTGGACCCCCGAGGCCGAGGAAGCCCTCGGGAACCTAAAGGCGCTCCTTACAAGCACGCCCATCCTGGTGCCCCCCGCTGCCGGAGAAGCCCTCTTGATCTATGTCGCCACTACCACTCAGGTGGTCAGCGCCGTGATCATGGTCGAGAGACGAGAAGAAGGGCATGCATTGCCCGTCCAGAGGCCGGTCTACTTCATCAGTGAGGTACTGTCTGAGACCAAAATCCGCTACCCGCAAATTCAGAAGCTGTTGTACGCGGTAATTCTGACACGACGAAAGTTGCGACACTACTTCGAGTCTCATCCGGTGACTGTGGTGTCATCCTTCCCCCTAGGGGAGATCATCCAGTGCCGAGAGGCCTCAGGTAGGATTGCAAAGTGGGCGATGGAGATCATGGGCGAGACAATCTCGTTCGCCCCTCGGAAGGCCATCAAGTCCCAAGTCTTAACGGACTTTGTGGCTGAATGGGTCGACACCCAGCTTCCAACAGCTCCGATCCAACCGAAACTCTAGACCATGTTTTTCGATGGGTCGCTGATGAAAATAGGAGCGGGCGCGAGCCTGCTCTTCATCTCACCCCTTGGGAAGCACCTCCGCTACGTGCTGCGCCTCCATTTCCCAGTGTCCAACAACGTGGCCGAGTATGAGGCTCTGGTTAACGGGTTGCGCATCGCCATTGAGCTAGGGGTCCGGCGCCTCGACGCTCGCGGCGACTCGCAGCTTGTCATCGACCAAGTCATGAAGAACTCCCACTGCCACGACCCGAAGATGGAAGCCTACTGCGACGAGGTTCGGCGCCTAGAGGACAAGTTCTATGGGCTCGAGCTCAACCACGTCGCTCGACGATACAACGAGACTGCAGACGAGCTGGCTAAGATAGCCTCGGGGCGGACAACGGTTCCTCCGGACGTCTTCTCCCGAGACCTACATCAACCCTCCGTCAAGACCGACGACACGCCCGAGCCCGAGAAAGCCTCGGCTCTGCTCGAGGCGCCCTCGGCCCCGCCCGAGGCACCCTCGGCCCCCGAGGGTGTGGCACTGCGCGTCGAGGAAGAGCGGAATGGGGTCACACCTAATCGAAACTGGCAGACCCCATACCTGCAATATCTCCACCGAGGAGAGCTACCCCTCGACAGAGCCGAAGCTTGACGACTAGCGCGGCACGCCAAGTCATTCGTCTTGCTGGGTGACGGAAAGGAGCTCTACCACCGCAGCCCCTCAAGCATCCTCCAACGATGCATATCCATCGCCGAAGGTCAGGAGTTATTGCAAGAAATACACTCGGGGGCTTGCGGTCACCACGCAGCACCTCGGGCCCTCGTGGGAAACGCCTTCCGACAGGGTTTCTACTGGCCAACCACGATGGCCGACGCCACTAGGATTGTACGCACCTGCCAAGGGTGTCAATTCTATGCAAGGCAGACGCGCCTGCCCGCTCAGGCCTTGCAAACAATACCCATAACCTGGCTGTTTGCTGTGTGGGGTCTGGACCTCGTCGGTCCCTTGCAGAAGGCACCCGGGGGCTTCACGCACCTGCTGGTCGCCATCGACAAATTCTCCAAGTGGATCGAAGTCCGACCCCTAAACAACATCAGGTCCGAACAGGCGGTGGCGTTCTTCACCAACATCATCCATCGCTTCAGGGTCCCGAACTCCATCATCACCGACAACGGCACCCAGTTCACTAGCAGAAAGTTCCTGGACTTCTGCGAGGACCACCACATCCAGGTGGACTGGGCCGCCGTAGCTCACCGCATGACGAATGGGCAGGTAGAGCGTGCCAACGACATGATTCTACAGGGACTCAAGCCGAGGATCTACAACGACCTCAACAAGTTTGGCAGGCGGTGGATGAAGGAACTCCCCTCGGTGGTCTGGAGTCTGAGGACGACGCCAAGCCAAGCCACGGGTTTCACGCCGTTTTTTCTAGTCTATGAGGCCGAGGCTATCTTGCCCACAGACTTAGAATACGGCTCCCCGAGGACGAGGGCATACGACGCCCGAAGCAACCAAACAAACCGAGAAGACTCACTGGACCAGCCGGAAGAGGCTTGAGACATGGCCTTACTACACTCGGCGCGGTATCAGCAGTCCCTGCGACGCTACCACGCCCGAGGGGTTCGGTCCCGAGACCTCCAGGTGGGCGACCTGGTGCTTCGGCTACAACAAGACGCCCGAGGGCGCCACAAGCTCACGCCTCCCTAGGAAGGGCCGTTCATCATCGCCAAAATTCTGAAGCCTGGAACATACAAGCTGGCCAACAGTCAAGGCAAGGTCTACAGCAACGCTTGGAACATCCGACAGCTATGTCGCTTCTACCCTTAAGATGTCTTCAAGTCGTTCATGTACCTCGTTTACATACCCAAGCAAAGTCTAACCATCAAGGAAGGGTCAGTCTTGCCCTGGCAAAGCCCGACCCTCCCTCAGGGGCTAGAAGGGGGGAACCCCCTTTGCGTCAAAATTTTCCTCGGAAAAAGTCTTTCTGCCAGAACATCTTTCGTGCTTTTCGACTACTTCGATAGTGGAATCCTGAAAACGACGGAGTACACATAAGCAGGCAAGGCCGACCGAGCCGAGGGACTCCTACGCCTCCGGGATACGGATACCTCACTCATCACCTTCTGCGATAAGTAACTCACGCTCGGATAAGGGATTCCGCTGTCCGAACAAGTCTTAGCGCTCGAAAATTTTTCGGCCAAAACGATTTTTCGTGCCATCTCGACTATATCGATAACAGAATCCTACGGACGAGTAAGAGTACACGTAAGCGGCAAGGTCGACCGAGCCGAGGGACTCCTATGCCTCCGGGATACGAATACCTCACTCATCACCTTCTGCGATAAGTAACTCTCGCTCGGATAAATGATTCTGTTACCGACGAACAAGTCCTGATACTCGAAACAAAGGGAAAAGAAACGCAGCTTTACAACACGACGACGATATGTTTTGGCCTCGGCGGCCGCAAAAAACATACGCACACTACAGACAAACTGTTCCTGCAGGTTCAGACGTCAGTAGGGGGAGCAGCAGCACCCTCGGCATCGACTCCACCTTCGGCGGAATCCGACTCGGACTCGGACAGCAACATGGTCGGAGGATCTCCACCTCGAAGAAAGATGTCAGCACCGTGCCTGAGCCATTGCCGCCAGGGTCTCCTCCGGGAACCCGGCCCAAGCAGACAGCCGAACCGGCCGCTCCATAGCCTCAGCCAGTTGTCCCCTGAGGACACTAGCCCGGATCATGGCCTCGGCAGCCCGACCCTAGGGTTGGTCCCACCAGTGGATGACCTGGCTAGGTCCCAGCCGCCACTGCAACGCCTCCTCGGCCTGAGAAGTCCCCTACTCCTGGGCCGACGAAGTTTCTTCTCCAGCCGACTCCGCCTCTATGCATGCTGACACCGCTGCCTCCGGCTTTGACTCATCGTAGAGCAGCCGAGAGTTCCTTCACTAAGCAAGAGAAGCCTTGAGCGGCAAGGCCGACCGAGCCGAGGGACTCCTATGCCTCCGGGATACGGATACCTCACTCGTCACCTTCCGCACAGGGCAACTCACACTTGGTTAAGCGGTCCAGTTAGCCGACAGGCGAGCCCTGGTGCACGAAATGGGGAAGAAACACGGCTTTACGCCCAAATACACAAATGTTCAGGCCCCGACAGCCGCAATGAATATACGCCGGCACTCAATATGCCATTACAAATGGGACTCCAGTTCTGTTCCCGCGACAATGACCTTCGCTCCGGGCGGCCAAACAGCAGCAGCAATGACCTCAGGGAAGACGCTGCTACGATAAGGCCCTCGCCCACGTCTCCACTCGAGGGGCGAGGACAAGCTATCAAAGCCAAAGAGCCGGAGGCCCGGAGTGCAGATGGCAGCGGCGATCTCGTCGGCGACGAGGACTTCTCTGGCCACCTGTCCACTGGCAGATCCCCACTCAAGTCCTCCCAGATGGGCGAGCACCGACCCCGCGCGAAGGTGTCATGCCGGAGCAAGGGTAGTACAGCACAAGAACACGAACGCCGCCCTAGCAGCGCGCGACGTCTTGGGCGGTCCCCCGGTGCACGTGGTGCAACAGTCGCCCGTACGGCGGGCAGATAGCCGCACTCCGCCCAGCGGTGGGAGGTGGCACCGGAAGCCGTGCCAGAGCCAGCTGAGCCAGCGAACCAGGCACGCTGGAGTTGATGACGCTTGCGGCCGCTTGGCCACGCATTGACAAAGTCTGCCCCTTTCGATAAGTCGGTGAGCGCCCTCTCCCATGAATCCTGAAGTAGGAGGTGGCCCGCCAGCTCGTACGAGAGGTAGAGCTCCGGCTCAGCTCGCCCTCTGCCCCAGCAAGGATGACGAAGATCCTTGAAGCTGAGGGTGGGGCAGAGGCCGCAGCCTAGCTTGCTTCTCCCCACCATCGAACTGGTGGTCACCGTCTTGGGTGGCCATCGGCGAGGGGATGCAGTCGGGCTGCACGACGAAAATCCTTGAAGCCGAGCGATGGCTGAAAGGTACCAAACCTCCACAAGGTTGCGCTCCTCCAATGACAGCAAGAGCAAGGCGGCACGGGCGCTCCCCATCCGGGGGCTCGGAAGGCGGAAGGACGCGACGCATGAGGAATGTGCGAAGGCATGGCTACCACCCAGGAGGTCGATCCCTTTTTAAAGGCGACTCTCCCCGCTCGCGTCCTCAGCCGTCGCGGACTAAGTCTTCACCAACACGCTCCAAGGTCCTCCCCCTATGACACAGGGGCTGGGCCCCACGCGACATGCAAGCTACCCCAGGACAGAAGAAGCCAAACCGCCGTGCGGAGCGTGTAACCGCCCAGCGGTTACAAGCATTCCTCCACTTTCGCCCAGACCAGCGGGTGAAAGGGCGGACCGCCATGCAGGCGGCATCCAACTGCACCAAGGGGACGCACCCTTTCGACTTCGACGCATCCAGCATGGAGGCCCAGGCCCACACGTCATGTAATCGGCGCACCGGTTACTACGTGCAAAAAACTGTAGCGCCACTTGCGCCAGCGCCGTTCCTTCTCGACTATGGAACCGATGCCGCGACTCGAGGAAACCCTACGCATGGCCCAGCAGTGCCAACCAGGCACGCCGGTCATGGGTCAGTCAGCCGCGGGAGAAGGCGCGACGATCAACATGGCCAGAAGTGAGCCGACAGTAATGGTGGCAGGTGGGCGGAAGCAGCAGTCAAATCATCTGCAGGCTCACGTCCCCTCCTGGAACAGCGAGAGAGCCCTCTCCCACGGCGTGAAGACGACGCGCCCGTGTTCCGTTCCTCGAACGGCTCGCGCATGCACAACAGCTGCCCCGCGAACCACTCGTCCCGTCACATTAACTCTGTGGCAGGGCAGGCGACACCTTTGGCAGGAGAAGCGCGCGACGCTTCACCTCTGCCATAATGACCGTGTCAAAAAAGGTGTGCCATGTCGTTCAATTTCGTATCCTTTTCTTCTTCCCCTTTCTCTCTCTTGCTACAGAGACCGGGAAAGGGGGATACTCCAAAAGGGATCCTTCTCCATGAAGGAAGCGGGCCCTGAGCCCTCCTACTGATCAGAGGTTCGAAGACTGGCCCCTCGGAAGGGTTCGACAGCCGCCTCAGAGCACTCGGGCTCCACGCCCACTACTGGTCAGAGGTTCGAAGGCTGGCCCCTCGGAAGGGTTCGACAGCCGCCTCAGGCCACTCAGGCTCCGCGCCCACTACTGATCAGGGGTTCGTAGGCTGCCCCCCCGATGGGTTCGACAGTCGCCCCAGAGCACGCAGAGTGAGGGATGACTCTGGGTACGTTCGATACATAACCAAGGCTCGGGCTACACTCCTGAGGTACCCTAGGACATTTCCGAGTCTAGCAGGAACGATTATGTAACGAAATCCCATCAGAGGGAGGCATCGAGCCCTCGGACCCTATCGAACGGGACCGGGTCCGGCAAATCACCTGCAGGTACTTTTGGAGCGCGCCTCTGGGCCACTAGCCGACCCTTATCGAACGGGGCACGGGCATCCACTCGGATCACCCGTTAGCAACTCACTGGAGACACCATGTTCGGCGCCCTCCGAGGGCAACATGGCGCTTTCCCCCCTCCTCCTTGCAGAAAGGCGGCGAAGGGGCGTATGAAAAAAGCCGAGTCAGTCCTTGACCGTCCTCTCGCCCTGTGCAGAGGCTCGGGGGCTGCTCTCACAAACTCGGCTCCGGCCAAACCATTGACAGCGTCAACATACCAGCCCGAGAACTCAGAACCTAACTATGCACCCGGGCAACGACCAGTTCGCATGAGGAAACAACCAGACCGGCCGAGGCATCACGAAAGGCATTAAGACCTCAAAGGAGTCAAACCATTCCTCCGAGGCCTTGGGGGCTATACCCGGCGGGTGCGCTCGCGCGCACCCACCTGAACAAAATGCAACCGAGAAAGGTTGGTCCCGTGCAAAAACGTGCGACAAAGCCTCCAAGCGAGTACCCACACTCACTTCGAGGCTCGGGGGCTACTGTCGGGGACCGTAATTAGGGGTACCCCCAAGACTCCTAATCTCAGCTGGTAACCCCCATCGGCACAAAGCTGCAAAGGCCTGATGGGCGCAATTCTGGTCAAGGCTCCGTCCACTCAAGGGACACGATGTCGCCTCACCCGAGCCCAGCCTCGGGCAGGAACGATAGACCAAGGCAGATTCGTGCCTCGCCCGAGGGTCTCCTCAAGCAACGGGCGCACCTTCGACTCACCCGAGGCCCAGCTCGGGCAGGCTTCATGGAGAAGCAACCTTGGCTAGATCGCCTCGCCAGCCGACCAGATCACAGGAGCATTCAATGCAAGGATCGCCTGACACCTTATCCTGACGCGCGCTTTCCAGTCGACAAGGCCGAAGTGACCGCAGTCACTTCGCCCCTCCACTGACTGACCTGACAGGAAAATAGCGCCGCCTGTGCTGCTCCGACTGCTGTGCCACCCGCCAGGGTGAGGCTGACAGCAGCCAAGTCCAGCCTCGGGCGCCATAGGAATCTCTGCCTCGCCCGACCCTAGGGCTCGGACCCCACCTCGACTCCGGAAGATGGTCTCCGCCTCGCCCGACCCTAGTGCTCGGACTCCACCTCGACTCTGGAAGACGGTCTCTGCCTCGCCCGACCCCAGGGCTCGGACTCCACCTCGACTCCGGAAGACAGTCTCCGCCTCGCCCGACCCCAGGGCTCGGACTCCACCTCGACTCCGGAAGACGGTCTCCGCCTCGCCCGACCCCAGGGCTTGGACTCCACCTCGACCTCGGACGACGGTCTCCGCCCCGCCCGACCCCAGGGCTCGGACTCCACCTCGACCTCGGACGACAGTCTCCGCCCCGCCCGACCCCAGGGCTCGGACTCCACCTCGACCTCGGACGACGGTCTCCGCCTCGCCCGACCCCAGGGCTCGGACTCAACCTCAACCTCGGATGACGGTCTCTGCCTCGCCTGACCCCTGAGCTCGGACTCAACCTCGACCTCAAACGACGGTCTCCGCCTCGCCCGACCCCAGGGCTCGGACTCAACCTCGACCTCGGACGACGGTCTCCGCCTCGCCCGACCCCTGGGCTCGGACTCAACCTCGACCTCGGACGACGGTCTCCGCCTCGCCCGACCCTAGGGCTCGGACTCAACCTCGACCTCAGACGACGGTCTCCGCCTCGCCCGACCCTTGGGCTCAGACTCAACCTCGACCTCGGACGACGGTCTCCGCCTCGCCCGACCCCAGGGCTCGGACTCTACCTCGACCTCGGACGGCGGTCTCCGCCTCGCCCGACCCCCGGGCTCGAACTCAGCCTCAACCTCGGAGGAGCCATCGCCTCACCCGACCTTGGGCTCGGACCGACCATGCCACAAGGGGGGCCATCATTACCCTACCCCTAGCTAGCCCAGGCTATGGGGAACAAGACCGACGTCCCATCTGGCTCGCCCCGGTAAAACAAGTAATGATGGCACCCCGCGTGCTCCATGACGACGGCGGTTCTCAGCCCCCTACGGAAGCAAGGATACGTCAGCAAGGATCCGACAGCCCCGACAGCTGTTCTTCTACAGGACTCAAGCGCTCCTTTGATGGCCATGACGCCACATGAACAAGGCTCCAACACCTCTCCGACAGCCACGTCGGCATGTACATGGGGCTCTGGCTCCTCTCTGCTAGACACGTTAGCACACTGCTACACCCCCCGTTGTACACCTGGACCCTCTCCTTACGTCTATAAAAGGAAGGTCCAGGGCCCTCTTACGAAAAGGTGGTCGCGCGGGAGAACGGGCTAACGTGCAGTCTCACGCCCTCTCTCTCTCTCCCTTGCGAACGCTTGTAACCCCCTACTGCAAGCGCATCCGCCCTGGGCGCAGGACAACACAAGGCCGCGGTTCCCCTTACTGTTTCCCCCTTGTGTCTCCATCTCGCGCCGACCCATCTGGGCTGGGACACGCAACGACAATTTACTCGTCGGTCTAGGGACCCCCGGGGTCGAAATGCCGACATTATGAAAATGGCATGTTCTTTCTTTATGCTTGGTTAGGGCTAGAGACGAGCGGAGTCAAGCCCAGCTCGGCTCGGTGTGGCTCGCTGGGTGACCGAGCTCGGCTCAGCTCGACTCGCTTACTCAACGAGCTGTAAAAGAAGGCTCGATTCAATATCGGCTCACGAGTCGGCTCAGCTCGCGAACTGAACCCTAAAAAATAATATTACGTTATATAGTGAATTTATAGTCTAATAAATAATCATGATGCAACATTACAAGTAATCTAAATTATTGACTTTTGCCATCTATGTCCTGCTCTTGGACTAACGCTGCGCTGACTGCGCATGGTGAAGCTGCAATGTAGAGAAGCAGTGGCAGCGAAGGGTCGGGGCTTGTCAGAGTTGCTAAGTCAGACAGGTGTTGTTTGAGCGACTTGAAGGCCGTTGCTTGCTCTGGGCCCCAAGCAAAGTCTTTCGCACCACACAATGTTTTGAGGAAGGGTAGGCTTCACTGAGCGGACTTAGAGATGAATCTCTTTAGGGCCACCAATCTTCCTTTCAGTCGCTGGACGTCTCTAGTGAACTGCGGAGGTGCCATGTTGATGATCGCTTGGATCTTGGTTGGGTTGGCCTCAATCCCTCGGTGCGATACCAGGTAACCAAGTATTTTCCCCTGGCAAACTCCGAAGACACACTTCTCAGGGTTGAGCCGGAGTCGTGCGTCGTGCATATTTGCAAATGTTTATACGAGGTCGGCCAGGTGGTCCTCTTTGCTTTTGCTAGCGATGACTATGTCGTCGACGTAGGTGAAAATGTTGCGGCCAACTTGGTTTTCGAGGACCTTCTTGGTGAGGCGAGAAAATGTTAAGCCGACGTTCTTGAGTCCCTCGGGCATTCGTACAAAACAGTACGTGCCGAAAGGTGTAATGAAGCTTGTGCTTGCCTTGTCCTCCTCTTTCATGTAAATTTGGTGGTACCTCAAGAAGCAATCAATGAGGGACATGACTTCGCAGCCTGATGCGCTGTCGACAATTTTGTTGATTCGTGGCAAGGAGAAATTGTCCTTGGGGCAAGCCTTATTGAGACTTGTGAAGTCGATGCACATGCTCCACTTACCACTCTTCTTCTGCACCATGACCACATTGGCGAGCCATGTTGGATAAGCAATTGGCTCGATGAATCTAGCTTCCAGCAGGCGGTGCACCTCGGCCTTGGCTGCCTCGGTTTTCTCACCGGACATCTTTCGCAGTCACTGCTTTTTCGGGCACACCGAGGGGTTGATGCCCAGGTTGTGCTCAATGATGGACCGACTGACCCCAACCAGATCGAGGGTGGACCAAGCGAAGACATCCTTGTTTTGGAAGAGACAGGAAAGGAGTTTTTCCTCATCTTGCCAGGTCAGGTCTTTGCTTATGATTACCATTTGCCTCGGCGTTGCTGGGTCGAGGGGTACCACCTTCGTTCTGTCATTGCTTTGGAGATGCGCTTTGACTTTTTCGTCTTTGACTGGACGATTGCTTTCGAAGCCTTTGCGCTCTGCCGTGAGGCAGTGTACGTTGCCCTGGAATGAAGTCCCTTTCGATGTTGCGCGCCGTCTGCTGGTCATCGTAGATGGTGATCACGCCTTGAGGGCCTGGGATTTTCTTATAGAGGTAGAGTCCATGAATGGCCGCCTCAAATTTGTTGATCGAGCCCCGACCCATTATGACATTGTATGGGTAGACCATGTCGACAATGTTGAAAGTGACCTGCTCACTTCGCGCATTGGGTGCAACACTAAATGACAGGGGGAGCTCTATTTTGCCGACGGAGAAGGTGCCCGTGCCGCCGAAGTGTCACACTCGGCTTTAAGGAACAAAGCCAGGTGCATCTCATACATGCGCCAAGAAGACAACATATATAATAACAGAGTGTATAGAGATAAATGTCACGATAACATCATAGTATTATTACATAGCGGAAGTCTTATTACAAAATAAAAGAATAAATATAAAACAAACTAAGGATCGTCATTGGCGCAGAAGTCAACTGGGGAAACGCCACCTAGATCATATCAAACTCCTCGCCTTATGGCTCCTCCTAAACCATCTATTCTTCTTCTGTGGGGGGGGGGGGGGGTGTGAGACAGCAAGGGTGAGCTCACACATGATCATAGCTCAACAAGTTGTGGGGAACCAGTGGACATGAACTCACTAAGGTGGGAGTTCATGTGATGTGTAAGGCTAATCAATGACAGGGGTTAAAGCTGAGCATTGCTTTTAATTAGTTGGTCAAAATTTTATTAGCAGTTACTAAATGTAAGTAAATACCAAACCTTAAACAAAGTAATAGAACAAAATTAATAATAATCCCATTCAATACAAATGACAAACTTGAATTTAAGTTCCATAAATTAATCATCAGAGAGTCCTGAGCTGCTCATGACCGTGAGCTCGGCTAGTATACCAGTTTTACACTCTGCAGAGGTTGTACCCTTTACCCACAAGTCATGTTACCCATCTGCCAAGGGGTCGCGACTCCCATACACCTCTACCTAGGAGGCGAGGTAGGGCAACACTACGAGGCCTTTACAAAGTTCCACTAGCTTCCGAAAACCCGCTACAGTTTATGGGAAGAGCACTTGCAAGAATCCCCCGTCTGACCGCCATCGCAGCAAAATCAACCCGGGAACCTCATTGCATACAACTGCCCTTGCCCCTTTCGGGTAAGGTAGTCTTCCACTAGCTTTCCTAATTAGTTAGCCAAGGGGTCCCATTCCTCCCTTGTGGTGGCACGTGTTTCTCAAATTAAGTTCTATGTTCCAATTAACATTAATGATCTTGACATGAACATAAATAGAATAACAAGAGAATTGGAACATAGATACAACAAATGATTATCCCAAAACCATGTAAAGCAATAGCAAACTACCCAAGTGATTCAGGGGTAAACAAGGTAATGAGATAAACAATCTAGGGTGACCTATTGGGTCCCATCAAAATTAACCTGTGCATGAATAAATGATATTAAAGAACATTATTAGGTAAAAAGTGGTCAAGGGCACAACTTGCCTTCAATGAGCTCCTGCTCAGCTACTTCTATCTGCTGCTTACCAGGATCCTCAGTCACGGGCTCTTCTACTCGCCACAATACAAACAAGCACAGAATATATAGAAAATTAACATCACACCAAACATATAACAAAATACACAGTAATAATCTGCACATTAAAATAAAATCTTAGGAACAGAAATCATAATTTTGGAGTTATGGATATTAAATTATGAATTTCTAAAGGTTTTATGTGTTTGAAATGAGATTAAGTGGGAAATTAATTTTCTTACTGTTTTCATGACAAAACCGAGACTCTAAGTGGTAGAGAATAAAATTATAAAATTTTAGAAACTGGAATGGGTTAATTTTGTCACACCCGGTTTTAAGGAACAAAGCTGGGTGCATCTCATACATGCGCCAGGAAGACAACATATATAATAACAGAGTGTATAGAGATAAATGTCACAATAAAATCAGAGTACTTATTACATAGCGGAAGTCTTACAAAAATAAAACATGAATATCGCAGGAATTAAAATCTATCCTTGGCGCCAGAAAGCTGACTGGGAGACGCCACCTAGATCAAGTCGAAAGCCTCAGTATTAGGTGGCTCCTCTTCGAGCACCTGTTCTTCTCCTGTAGGGGGGTGTGAGACAGCAAGAGTGAGCTCACACATGTTCATCGCTCAACAAGTTGTGGGGAATAATGTGGCATGAACACACCAAAGGTGGGAGTTCATGAAGTGTAAGGCTGACCGATGAGATAAAGGCTGAAACTGAGCATTGCTTTTATAAGTTGGTCAAAATTTTATTAGCAATTACTAAGTGTAAGTAAATACCAAACCTTAGAAATAATAAGTAAAAGTAATAATAAAATAATCCCAGATGCAATGAAATGACAAATTAAGTTTAAGTTCCATAGATTAATCATGTGAGTCTCCAAGCCGCTCATGACCGTGAGCATGGCTAGTATACCACTTTTACACTCTACAGAGGTTGCACATCTTTACCCACAAGTCATGTTACCCATTTGCCACGGAGTTGATCGAACCCCATACACCTCTACCAAGGAAGCGAGGCAGGGTACCACTACGAGGCCTTTACAAAGTTCCACTAGCTTCAGACTACCCGCTACAGTTTATAGGAAGCTTCAGTGCAGGAATCCCTCGCCCGACCGCCATCGCAGCAAAATCAACCCAAGGACCTCCCTACACTGACCACTCCCCTACTGCCCTTGCCCCTTTCGGGTAAGATAGTCATCCACTAGCTTTCCTAGTTAATCAGCCAAGGGCGTCCCATTAAACCCTTGTGGTAGCACTGTTTTCCCGGGTGGTTCTCCATGTTCCCATTAACATAATGATCTTATCATGAACATAAAATAATGAACAGATAACAAAAAGTGTAATCATGAGTTATAAATATCTCTATACCCAAATCCACATAAAGCAATAGCATGTACTACCCAAAACTTTAGTAGTAAAACCAGTGGTGAGACAAGGTATAAAGATAGTCAAATATAGGGTAACCTATTGGGTCCCAGCAAAATTAACCTATGCAGATCATTATGATTAATAAGAACATGAATGGGTAAAAGAAGTGATCACGGGCACAACTTGCCTTCAACGAGCTCCTGCTCAGCAGTCTCTACCAGCTGAACCTCAGGGTCCTCTGTAGCTTGCTCGTCTACTCGCATCAACACAATACATACATAGTATAGCAAAAATTAACATTACACCAAACATGTAAATAAAATACACAGTAATAATCTAGACATTAAAATAGGATCAAAGGAACTGGAATTACTAATTTTAGAGTTATAGATTTTAAGTTATGAATTTTCCAAGGTTTTATGTATTTAATACAAGGTTAAGTGCGAGATAAATTTTAATATGTCTTTCATGTCAAAATAGAGGCACTAATGGCTAGACAATAATATTACAAAAATTTAGGAACTGGAATGGACAAATTTGGAGTTCATATGAATTTTCTATGATTTATACAAGTTATAGGAATTGTTTTTATATTAAAAACTCATTTTCTAATTCATTTTCTTGATTTTATAACTCTCTGGACTGGGCGCCAATTAATGAAAAGTCTGGGGTCTAACATGTAAACATTCCCCAGACTCAGAGGAAAACTCGAGTGTACTGCGGTTTCTAATCTTGTTTTATTCAGGGGCACATATGAAAATGCGTACCCGTGAAGGGGTACGCACCGATCTGGATCGTCCGATCGACAACCGACACATCGGATTAGATTGTCGTTTATAAAATAAGTAACTCGCCCCGACCGTTCGATCTACATCCAAGCGCCAGGATCGGTCATCGCTTAAACGAGTTGCTACGCGATCGCGTCCACTAGATCGTCCATCTACGGCCCGCAACAGCCCCGCACCCAGACCCGATCCTAGCCACGCGCTACCCGATCGAGGGTGCAGGTTCTTCTTCCCCACCGCAATGCGCAGGTGACCGGTCCTGCCAGCCAACGGCGAGCTCGCCGCCGACGGCGAACAACCCAAACCGCACCTAGCTCACGCCTAACTAAAACCTCTCACGCTACCTGCCACGCTGCGAAGGAGGAACCGGATCATACCTTCAATCCAGGTGAAGGCGAGGTCGATGCGCAGACTCCCGAGCCCACAACTCGATGGAAGCACAGGGATTCCAGACACCGCGCCGCTAAGCTGCCAAGTCGCCAAGTCGCCACCGCCGCCGCTCCAGGAAGTCACGCCGCGCCCGGACCCTGCGCGGCCCCACGAACCGAAGGTGAGCAGATGCCCACGATCGGCGATGCCCTCACGTTCTCTCTCCTCCGCGCTCCCTCTCGTCTGGCGGCGGCGAGCGATTCGGGGGTGGATAGGGTGGAAAACGGTGACGGGTCCTGACGGTGTGCTACTTATGGTCGAGTGGTGGGGTGCTTGCCCGGTCGACGGGCCGCAACGGGAGGCGCGAGACATGGGAGGACGTTGAGCTTGCGGGGAAGATCTACAGGAGACACGCGGTTCGGTTAGGGAGAACCTGACAGAGCGGGCCCGCGCAGCAGTGGCTATAAGATCACTACGAGCAACCACGGACGTCAGCCAGGAAGACCCACACGCCAGCGAGCAGGGAATCTGCGCACACGGGAATCCGCCCAGGCGCAGGGCTCCCATCTGTCAGCGGCGCGCTGCGCGCGCAGGGAAGAAACCTAGGCCGCACGGTAGGTTTTGTTACTGGGCCGAATTGGGTGGAGTTGGCCCATGAAGCCTTTTATTCTTTTGTGTTTTATGCTATAATTTCTTTCCTTCATTTCCAAGTTCATTTTGAATTTCGAATTTGAATTCAAACTTGTTCCACATCATATTGTGAAGTTTAGAAATACCTCTTTTAGAAATATAATTATATATTTATTATTTATATCATTGAAAGTTGCCTAGAGGGGGTGAATAGGCAAGTTAAAACTTTTTCAACAAAATCTAGAAGCAAACTAGGTAAAACTGAATTGATCTCGAAATTCACCCAGTTAACTTTGGAAATGAGATGTTCTAAATGATCCACAGGGTTCAAAGTAGTAGATCTGAGAAGGGCACTTATCAAAATCCACACACCAAAAAGATATAAACCAATCTTTCACGGAATGGTGAGAGAACGAAGAACGAGAATAAGCACAATGAACAAGAACACAAGATTTATCCCGAGGTTCGGTCACACCACCAAGGTGCCCTACTTCCTCGTTGAGGCGCCCACAAAGAGCCGGGTCTCTTTCAACCCTAATCCTCCCTTTGCCGACCACAAAGGTCAAGCTCACACACTAATCTTTGCTCAAACGAGCGGGTAATACAAACTTTCTTGTGGTCTTCCACAAGATTTGGAGACTCACAAGAGACACCTAGTCGTCTAGGAGCTAGAAGCTCCAAGAGTAATGAATCCACAAAGAACTCAATGTAGTACCAAAGCCCGAATGAAGAAGAGCAAGAGAGATTTGGAGATGAAGCACAAAAACCGCAGCTCTCAAACTCACTCAAAGATTTCTCTCCAAAGATTTGAAATGGGAGAGGCAAGAGGTGTGTGAGAGAGAGTGGGAGGTGTTCTTCAAGTTAGAAATAGAGTTTGGGTCGTGCTCTTGTGTGGGGAGAGAGGTAGGAGTAAGTATATATAGGTGGAGCTCAAAACTAGCCGTTGGGCAGATTTTTCTGCCTGAGACCGGTTGAACAGCCCCCTAGGGCGGTTGAACCGCCCCTGGCAGGCCTGGCAGACTAACGCGTAGACTGACCTGCAGACTGGTCAAGTTGACCAAGACCAGTTGAACCGCCCCTAAGACCGGTTCAACCGCCTGGGGTAGGCTGACAGACAGTCTGCTAGTCAGACTAGCAGACTGCAGGTCACACTGCAAAAACAGGTCCTGACACCGGTTGAACCGCCCCTAGGGCCGGTTCAATCGCCTGGGGGTTAGACTGGCAGTCAGTCTGCCAGTCAGGAGGTCAGACCGGTCAGGTGACCCTGACACCGGTTGAACCTCCCCTAGGACCGGTTCAACCGGTTTTGACCAATGAGGTCCGGGAAAAAAACCCGGCTGAACTTTCCCTAGACACCGGTTGAACCTCTCTGGACCCCGGTTGAACTTGCCCTGGACCCTGGTTGAACCTGCCGTGACCCCGGTTGAACTTGCCCTGGACCCCGGTTGAAGTTGAAGTTCAACTGGAGTTGAGAAAGCTCAACTCAGCTGAAGTTCAGCTCAGCTGAAAAGCTCAGCTGCAGCTGAAGAAGCTCAGCTGCAGTTTAAGAAGTTCAGCTGCTTTTCAACAAGAACACTCTAGGTTTCTCAAACCTAACCATGGTCAACCATAGAATTTTAAAGAGATTTTTGGTTTTCAAAAAATAGCTTTTGAATATAGAGGCTTGAGCTTTGGCAAACACCAACCTTCTTTTTGGATTCCCCTTTATAGTACGACGATTCCTATACTCAAGTTAAATAAAATATAATTAAGTAAACTCCTTGAGTAATTGGCGTCTCATGTGTGATTTCTCCATGGCGTTGCTTCATAAGGATCACAAGCATCTTTGTCTCACCTTTTGAAGCAAACACAAATCAAACCCTATGACTTGTACCATATCACCATATATGAGTTCAAATCATGGCTTCAAGTCACCTTACTGATGCATCAACATGTTATAACTCTTCATAGCTGATTAGTTCATCGACTTAGTGCAAGTACTCTCTTCTTCACCTTAGCCATGGTACCTCGGTCCACAAGCCGTCGCTTGGCCTTCACCTTTGCTTAGTTCCTCGAAGCCCTTTCCTTGCTATCTTCACCCTATCAAGCCATTCTTGAGTCACATCATATTGAGCATCCATTGAGAGATTATTTCTTCAATATTGTGAACCTTGCTTGAATGTCTTCTAGATATAACTATTAAGATCAATCAAGCTCTAGTTTGATTCTCATAGAAGCATATATGGACTGATAGTAATATGGTCAAGCCAATTCATGATTCCTCATATCTTATTCACTTTGGCTTGACCTATCCTCTTAATCACTTCATCGTCTATTCTGATCATATGTATGTAGTGATTTCTCAGGTCTTGTCCATATATTCAAACCAATATAGATATCATATTATATCCATTTGCATAGTCTCACTGGTTATTTAACCTTGTGTTGAATCTTTGTTCACTGATCATTATACACTATTCAAGTATGTTCATCATACTAAATTTCCTGTTCAACACTTAGCAAACTCATTGGACCTTTAAATGTGTTGTTATCCAAAGCACCAAAACTCACAAAAGGGATGAATGCACTTTCAATCTCCCCCTTTTTGGTGATTGATGACAACACATTTAAAGCTTATATAAGATTTGATAAACAAAATTTTGAATCCTATGATATAGTTTCCTCCCCCGAAATATGTGCATTTCAGAAAATAACACTTGTACTCAAATGCCAAAAGCACATATTTGGTTCAAAGTATGAAGACAACTTATATCATACTATTCATGGGGTGCAGTGTGTCATAAAATAAATGTGATGCTCATGACATAGAATGCACTTATAAACTTTCTTCATCTTATGTTTTTCTTATGATTACCCCCTTTTGTTAATTATATCTCCCCTTCTTAAAAGTCTTCTAACACTTAGTTACATAAGACTGAAGGTAAGCTTTAATGCAAAATTTCTCCCCCTTTGTCATAAATCTCCAAAAAGGATACAAAGAATATAAAGGGTAGAAATTATGATTAAGCGAGATGTCAACACACTATCATGAAAATGATCCTTAGATGGCACAAAGGTAATGGAGAAGTGTCATAAGTGATATACCTTTGTGTTTTACCTTTTCAAGGGGTTTCCAGACTTGTGTTGGATTTAGAATTCATTAGCAAGCTCTTGTTGGCATAATTGTGACATAGGTCCAAGATATCAAATGAATATTGTCATACTAATTGAAAGATAAATCTTGATACCTGGAGTCTAGATGTCACCTAGCATTTTCTTATCATAACAAGAGGCAACATGAAAATTGCACAAGTATGGATTATACAACTAGTGATCATTTACGAGAATATCAATTGAAAAACACCAATTGATATAATTTGATAGATAAACATATCACTAATTTCATATTACATTAAGTTGTCCTCAAGTTTTATTGCACACATATATATGTATTCAATTGATACCTATTGAGAGTACTTATTTGCAATTTAAAGTACCATTGGCATAAAAAAGTATCATATGAATATAATCATACAACATAAGGAACATGTGCACTATTTAACCAATTAAGTTCTAGAAAGGAGAATTTATAAGCTATGCTACTTTAGACATTTGCAATCCAAAAGGATATGATACATGTTTACCAATTTTAGATGATGTTGGAGTAGCATATAAAAGAGAAACTCATTCCCTTATGAAATGTATAAAAGATACATTTATTGGAGCAAAGAATTTTTGATACCCATCAAAATTTGCAGTGGAAGCGATTGTCTTTGCCCGAATGTTCCTTACTAATTTGAGACTACACACATAATAAACTTGAAAATGAAGTTAGTTTCAAAGATTCAAATTATAGACCATTCTCCCCCTAAATGTGTTCATACAAGTGATGAATACTTGTTTAGCTTATGCACTTGGACTTGTGAGGCCAGGGGAATTAGTTCTACAATTTGAACCTCGGTACAAATAAAGCATGAAAATGTGAAATTGTACCAATTGAAGGAATTACTCATAATCAAAAGGTATACTAATAGACATGATATGCAATATTTTAAGCCAAGATTCTTGAGAAGTTAGCATGTTTGACTCATACCTCACTAAGATGACTTAAGACTAACTTATGATATCACCACAAGAGGTATTAATCAAATATCTAGAGATTCTTTAATCGTCACCACAAGTGCAACCTTATGATGTGACTTAAGATATTGCATATACATTCACACACTAGCATGTAAGAGACTAGATGTACAAGGGTAAAACAATAGTTCATGGAATGACACACCTTTGTTTTATGCCACATGTTCTCCATCATGATCATCAATTTTCAACTTAGTGTTTTGACAGGATTGACATTATTTTTGCACAAAGCAAGATGATTTTCATTCATGCCCATCAGTCTTCATTACGACATGTATTGAGTAAATTTAGCATGCCAAAGAGAAACATATCCTCTTCAAAAAAATCAATAGGAACCCATTCTTTTCAAAGAACTACACAAGTTCACTAAAAGAAAATGTTAGTATTTAAGGACACAGGATATAGAATGAGCTCCCCCTAAATGTGTGCATCAAGTACTCGAATTACTTGTAACATGCACTTGATTCAATTAAGATTCTTAGAGGGGTTCATCATATATCTTGGCCAGGGCATAATAAATTTGCAACAATTGAAATCATGCTAGAGAACACATATCGTTCTCCAAAAGAACTAATCCATGGGGTGACATGTGGTAATTATTTGATCATTTCCTTGGAACCACTCATCCTCATTTGATATTCTTCTTTCACCAAGGTGTGAGACTACACAACATGAACTTGAAAGAAATCATTAGTCTCACAAGATATAGGCTAAACTCTCCCTCAATTTGTGCATGCAAGAGTACACAAAGTACACTTATGCACATCAATAATACGAGGTTAAAGGAGATGTTTGCACTATATCCTGGTTTAACATAACATGCTTTACATAGATGATGAAAATTAAACCAATTGAAAGTTTAAGAACTAAAAGTATATCAATTGAAATTCTGAAGGGTAAATCATGCTAATATGAACCTCAAACCTCATAATGAAGGATATCATATAAATATGTCACTACATCTTCATTATTTGGTTGACAAAAAGTGTAACTCCCTTCTTGAATCACTATGATTTCTTTTCTCTTTATGATTTCATCCAACCAGGCGATCTTGAACTTCATTCATCTTGGCTTGGTTCAATCATACTTGATATGAGACCCATTGAAACAACCAAGACTCTTATATCCGTAGATTTCGAATCCATCTTGAAAGCACTTGGAAAGACCTTATTGAAACACTTAGAAAAGAGAGCATTAGAAACACAAGGGAGGGTTTCACAAATGATAATCCTTATATGTGGATGGAGAATGAATCATCATTCTTGAAACCCCAAAAGGATAGATTAAATTCCTTTAAATGAGTGCACACATATAGTTGATGTCAAAGTTATATGCACTATTGAACATTTTATATTGCAAGGAAATTAACCTATACTATGGTACATCCCACTAAGGATAGAATACTAAAACAACTGAAGGAGAGGAAGTTTTCATACCTTGGCCTCTTATCAACTTCATCTTACTTTAGTTGAATAGTACCCTTTAAGCTTGTGATTTATCCCATTTAAAACAAGCACCATCTCTTAACATAGATTTTCTATGGATAAACTCAACACAAGAGATGGCCTTAGTAGCACAAGCACTAGTTTCTTATTTAGCAACCCTTTATATGTGGAAGACAAGCGTGTTGCTAAAATAGAGAAACATCATAATATGGACTAAATTTCCTTAAACCCTCATGCACAATATATTTTGAATGACATGGATAATATGCATGGTTATTCAATGAAGTCTAAAGAGATGACTTAATCCATATTATGGTGAGTGTTTAATATAGAAGAATCAAATCCAAATTAAATAGATAGAGAATACGTCACATAATTTTGGATTGTTCACCATATGATAATATTCATTCAACTTCCAATTAGACCTTTATTTCATAATCAACAGCTGATGTATATCCTCAAGTGCTTCTTTTTCCTTAGTGGCTACAGAAGTCACAAAAGAGATAAGATTTGAAAATAATATGCACTTGAGATTCAGTTGTTACCACCCTTGCTACTATCTCCAAATATGATTTATACATTCAATATCGAGCACCCAACTTAATCCATTGAAGGTGTGATCCTGCAAAACAAGTTTAAGCTTCATATCTTGGTACCCAATTTGAATTGGGTCCTTTGAGATTAGTAGGAAGAGCCTTGAGTACCAACACAATCCTTATTGTGACCTTTCTCTTTGTGTAGGCACCCAAATATACTTGACAACCATCTTACATGGTTTCAAGTCAATATTTAATCACACAGATAAAAGCTAGAGTTAAGAATAGGAGCCTTTTCTCCTTTTCTTGATACATCATTGTGTTGCCTTCTTGATGATAAACCTAGCTTGACCTTGGGTGCACCTAGCTTATTAAGGTTAATTGCACAAGCATTCATATCATAAAGACAAGTTATAAATGTAATTTACAACTTAGTGATCCAATTCAATGTGAAGCATATGGATACCGATTGAAGTAGATTTCTAAGATATCAAAATATGGGTTTCCAAAATTTAGAGAGTATGGATCACTAATTGTACCTTTTACAGTTTAAAAATCATATCCATGTTAGTGCATATGTATGAGATGAATATCAACAAAAAAAGATTCTTATGCACTTTTAGATTTAAAGATATGGGAATTTTAAACTGCATCAAGAGTAGCTATTTAAAAACAAAGATTATAATCCATATGAATGGGATACAAATTTACCATTTTGGATTGTCTTAGTATAGCTTACTCAAGGAAAACTTATTCTCTACGACACAAGATATATAATGTTCTCCCACTAGATATGTGCATCAAGTATTTGAATGACTTGCCACATGCACTTTCAATTCAGTTAAGAGTCTCATGTGGAGTACATTACATATCATGGTCAAGGCATGACAAATTTGCGATGAATTAACTTATCCTTAAGAATACTTACCACCAAGTAGAATGTACCATTTGTTATGCCAATTTGAAAGATCTTACTATCGGTGGTGGTGTCATCGTAGTATTCTTCTTTTCATCATTTGTGGAGACTTCCTTCTTTGTTATCTCTTTTCCTTTTAAAACTAGTCGATAAAACACTTTGAAAAGAGGAATTAGTAGTACAAGGAAGTATTTAATGAATGATGATATCTATATATGAATGGCAAACAAATCATCATTTATGAGGCATAAAGGCATAAACTAAATTCCTTTTAAGTTAATGCACATGGAGGAGTGAATTAACAATATGCACCAATTTACAAATTTAAGCCAAAAGGAATTTAACCTTTATATTGACATTTCTTTCCATAGAATAGATTATTACCAATTGAAAGAATGTCACTTGAATGAAACTATTATTGATCACATACCAAATGAAACAATTAGTTCCATACCTTTGCCTTGAGCATTCCTAATCTTTCTTTTAGGTGAAGATTAACCTTTAATACTTGTGATTTTACCAATTGAAAGAGCACAATCTCTACTTATTAATATCATGAAATAGCTTAAAAGAGATTGCATTAGAAACACAAGCAATAGTTTCCTATTTAGCAACCTCTAGTATATGAATGTCAAGAAGGTTACTAAAATAACGAAACCTCATGATATGAACTAAATTACCCTTACAAGCATCATGCATAACACTGATTTAAACAAGGTGAAAATAGCATGATTATTTAATTAAGTTTACATGGCAAGTTTAATTCATAACATGGTGAGTGATTAATGTAGAAGACTCAAAACCAATTTAAACAAGAAGGAATACATCACATAGTATTGTATTGATCTTCTTTGAATGTTGAATGACACATTCCATTGGAGAAACACATTCTCATGTTGTGAGACTACATAAACACTTAGATAGAAACATTAGTCTCACAACTCTAGTCATATAGAGAATTCCCTTTTTGGTAAGTGCTTTAAGAATTTGAATTTCTTACTTAGCACTCTATTCATTTAAGAACATGGGATAATCCTCTTTATGCCTAGGTCATGGCAATAATACGATAATAAATTTGAAATATGCCACAAGATACATATAATACAACCAATTTAAAGCATGTAGATTGTCACAATATAAAAATATAAACTTGCAATCTACCATATGATTGGAACTTTTCCAAGACAAGGTAAAATATTTTAAGTTCATTCTCAAGTGCTTCATTTTTCCTATGTGGCTACAAAAGACACAAAGGAATATACTAATTAAAAGCAATGTGCACTTAAGATTTAATTGTTACCATACTTTGGATATCACTTGGCTGTAGGCCTTTTGCTTGATTCCCACAAAGGTTAATCCTTATTCCCTACAACACAAGTTCTTGCTAGAGTTGAATATGAAGTTAGTGATATAACAACTCAATTCATCTTTGGGCCAATCTTAAAAAATAGTCAATGTAAGATTGATAGCTTGAGATAAGAATTGGGTTAAACTGCTCAAGCACCCCAAAGCTTCATATCATCTCTAGAAACCTGCAAAACTTATTAAGTACACTTTGGTACCCATCTCATGATGGGTCCATCAAGGTTAGCCAATAAGGACTTAGGCACCCAAATGGCCTTGGTCCTAGAATGTGGTGAACTCATCACCTTTCTAGCACAAGAGTCAAATTTGGGTCTCCTAAGCATATCTGAATGAATTGACAAGTTAGGCTTAGGAAACTTACTCATGGGACAATCCTTGCATAGAAGTCCATTTCTTCGGCAAGTGTAGCAAATCTGATTTTTAATTTTGCAAGGCTCCTTCTTACCTTGCTTCTTGTTTGCTACATGGTTAGTGAGCCTCTTTCTTTCTAAAGTTAAGCCACTATCTTTTATGTAGGGACATGACTTAATCTCATGTCCCTTCTCATGACATTGATAACACTTTCTAGTGCATCTTCTCTTATTTGGAAGAGTGGCTTGTTTGTTACCTTGTGTGGAGCATGTGGAGGCGTGGTTGGGGCACTTGTCATGAGCTTTGGCTTTCTTCTCTTGATGTTTGCTCATGTCCTTCTTGGAAAGCTTTGTATTCCTTTGAAGGGGTTTTGTGCATGCTACTATTGTCCCCTTCTCAAGCTTTTTCACCATATTATCATGATTATCTTGAGAAGGTTGAGCATGACACTTTCCCTTCAATTGAATCAAGCTCCTTCTTAGCCTCTCATTTTCTTCCTTGAGCTCAATATTTTCTTGTGTGATAGAAATATCACAAATTCCTGAAATTTCTAGCTCAAGGGAAGATTGGCTTTCTTGAGAGCAACATTTGTTAGCACATGATAATATAGTTTCTACTTGAGTACATGTGCATATGTGAGGTTGGTATGATTTTAAATTAGTTAACACAACCTCATGAGCCATTTCTAACATGATATGTGAATCCATAAATTTATTATGAGAGAACACAAGCATACCATGTTTTCTTGCAAAGCTAGATTTTCAATATTTAGCCTTTCTATCGTGTTCTTGAACATAGCATTTTTATTTTCTAATTGAGCAATATATGATGAATGATTAACAACTTTAATTTGCTCAATTGAAATGTCTTCATACCTTTGGACCAAATCATCATGAGAGCACTTTAGCTTCTCATGCTCTTTGGTCAACTTCTCTAAGTCTTCGATTATTCTGATGAGGAAGTCTTCTTGCTTATGAAGCATTTCTTTTTGTTCTTCCGCTCTTTTCATGAGTTTGAGCAAGCTCATCCAATGTTTCTTGCTTAGCTGAGCGAAGAATTGTTGAAGATCATCCTCATCTTCACTATCACTTTCTTGCTCCTCCTCATCCTCACTTTCGCTTTCACTGTCACTCCCATTAGCAATAAAGCACATATGAGAAGTGGACTTGAAAGACGAACCTTGTGAAGAGGTGGATTCGTCGTTTGGTCTCCATCGATCATTTTCTTCTTCAATCTTGTTCTTCGCCTCATCTTCCTTCATTTTGAGGAACATCCTTTCGGCGAGTCTCATGGCAAGATCTATTGCCCTAGGATCAACATCTGCACCAAAAGATGAAGTCGAGACGACCTCAACTTTTTCAAGCTTAGAAGCACTTTCGTTTCTTAGTCCCCCGACATGATCTTTTCCTCACGCGGTTAAGCGTTAGAACGAGGATTAGGCTCTGATACCAATTGAAAGTTTCCTAGAGGGGGGGTGAATAGGCAAGTTAAAACTTTTTCAACAAAATCTAGAAGCAAACTAGGTAAAACTGAATTGATCTCGAAATTCACCCAGTTAACTTTGGAAATGAGATGTTCTAAATGATCCACAGGGTTCAAAGTAGTAGATCTGAGAAGGGCATTTCTCAAAATCCACACACCAAAAAGATATAAATAAATCTTTCACGGAATGGTGAGAGAATGAAGAACGCGAATAAGCACAATGAACAAGAACACAAGATTTATCCCGAGGTTCGATCACACCACCAAGGTGCCCTACTTCCTCGTTGAGGCGCCCACAAAGAACCGGGTCTATTTCAACCCTAATCTTCCCTTTGCTGACCACAAAGGTCAAGCTCACACACTAATCTTTGCTCAAACGAGCGGGTAATACAAACTTTCTTGTGGTCTTCCACAAGATTTGGAGACTCACAAGAGACACCTAGTCGTCTAGGAGCTAGAAGCTCCAAGAGTAATGAATCCACAAAGAACTCAATGTAGTACCAAAGCTCGAATGAAGAAGAGCAAGAGAGATTTGGAGATGAAGCACAAAAACCGCAGCTCTCAAACTCACTCAAAGATTTCTCTCCAAAGATTTGAAATGGGAGAGGCAAGAGGTGTGTGAGAGAGAGTGGGAGGTGTTCTTCAAGTTAGAAATGGAGTTTGGGTCGTGCTCTTGTGTGGGGAGAGAGGTAGGAGTAAGTATATATAGGTGGAGCTCAAAACTAGCCGTTGGGCAGATTTTTCTGCCTGAGACCGGTTGAACAACCCCCTAGAGCGGTTGAACCCCCTGGCAGGCCTGGCAGACTGACGCGTAGACTGACCTGCAGACTGGTCAAGTTGACCAAGATCGGTTGAACCGCCCCTAAGCCTAGTTCAACCGCTTGGGGCAGGCTAACAGACAGTCTACCAGTCAGATTGGCAGACTGCAGGTCAGACTGCAAAAACAGGTCCTGACACCGGTTGAACCGCCCCTAGGGCCGGTTCAACCGCCTGGGGGTCAGACGGGTAGTCAGTCTGCCAGTCAGGAGGTCAGACCGGTCAGGTGACCTTGACACCGGTTGAACCTCCCCTAGGACCGGTTCAACCGGTTTTGACCAGTGAGGTCCGGGAAAAAAACCCCGGCTGAACTTTCCCTGGACACCGGTTGAACCTCTCTGGACCCCGGTTGAACTTGCCCTGGACCCTGGTTGAACCTGCCTAGACCCCGGTTGAATTTGCCCTAGACCCCGGTTGAAGTTGAAGTTCAACTGGAGTTGAGAAAGCTCAACTCAGCTGAAGTTCAGCTCAGCTGAAGAAGCTCAGCTCAGCTGAAAAGCTCAGCTACAGTTTAAGAAGTTCAGCTGCTTTTCAACAAGAACACTCTAGGTTTCTCAAACCTAACCATGGTCAACCATAGAATTTTAAAGAGATTTTTGGTTTTCAAAAAATAGCTTTTGAATATAGAGGCTTGATCTTTGGCAAACACCAACCTTCTTTTTGGATCCCCCTTTATAGTACGACGATTCCTATACTCAAGTTAAATAAAATATAATTAAGTAAACTCCTTGAGTAATTGGCGTCTCATGTGTGATTTCTCCATGGCGTTGCTTCATAAGGATCACAAGCATCTTTGTCTCACCTTTTGAAGCAAACACAAATCAAACCCTGTGACTTGTACCATATCACCATATATGAGTTCAAATCATGGCTTCAAGTCACCATACTGATGCATCAACATGTTATAACTCTTCATAGCTGATTAGTTCATCGACTTAGTGCAAGTACTCTCTTCTTCACCTTAGCCATGGTACCTCGGTCCACAAGCCGTCGCTTGGCCTTCACCTTTGCTTAGTTCCTCGAAGCCCTTTCCTTGCTATCTTCACCCTATCAAGCCATTCTTGAGTCACATCATATTGAGCATCCATTGAGAGATCATTTCTTCAATATTGTGAACCTTGCTTGAATGTCTTCTAGATATAACTATTAAGATCAATCAAGCTCTAGTTTGATTCTCATAGAAGCATATATGGACTGATAGTAATATGGTCAAGCCAATTCACGATTCCTCATATCTTATTCACTTTGGCTTGACCTATCCTCTTAATCACTTCATCGTCTATTCTGATCATATGTATGTAGTGATTTCTCAGGTCTTGTCCATATATTCAAACCAATATAGAGATCATATTATATCCATTTGCATAGTCTCACTGGTTATTTAACCTTGTGTTGAATCTTTGTTCACTGATCATTATACACTATTCAAGTATGTTCATCATACTAAATTTCCTGTTCAACACTTAGCAAACTCATTAGACCTTTAAATGTGTTGTTATCCAAATCACCAAAACTCACAAAAGGGATGAATGCACTTTCAATCATCATAGCCTTTCTTTTTTTTCTTTCTCTTTTCTCTATTCTAAGATTTCTTTTAGATCTCAAATTCCACTTTGGATTTTACTATATTTCTTTTATATTATTTTTATTTTGTCACAAATAATGCACACAAAATAAAACCTCAGCATGATGCATAAATTAATGGTACATCTTTTATTATTTATTTGTTTCTAATGTGGTGTTCACATGTGTAAATGGATAGAGGCAATACATGTGAGGGGGATAATCTCATTTCTTATGCTTTTACAAATTTGGGTATTACAAATCCTACCCCCCTTAAAAATAATCTCGTCCTCGAGATTTAAGAAGATCTAGGGAAAAGATGGGGGAAGTCTATGCGAAGCTCTTCTTCTCTTTCCCAAGTGGCTTCATCTTCACCATGGTGACTCCATTGTACCTTGCACATCTTAATCACCTTATTTCTTGTAACTCGGGTCAGGGTGTCTAGAATCCTGATAGGGTACTCAGTATAAGTCAGGTCATCTTAAACACTAAGGTCCTCCATTGGTAGCTGCTCCTCAGGGACCCTGAGACATTTCTTCAGCTGGGACACATGGAATACATCATGTACATTTGACAGGTGATTGGGTAGCTCTAGCTGATATGCAACTTTTCCCACTTGCTTTAAGATCAAGAAGGGTCCAATGAAGCGAGGGGACAACTTTCCTTTAACTTTAAATCTCCTCATACCCTGGATCGGTGACACCTTTAGATACATGTGATCACCCTCCTTAAACTCCAGTAGTCTTCTCCTATTATCAGCATAGCTCTTTTGCCTGGATTGTGCAATTCTCAAATTTTCTCTTATCATTCGAACTTGTTCTTCTACCTCTTGAATAAGCTCAGGCCCAAAGAACTGTCTTTCTCCAGTCTGATCCCAATATAGTGGAGTCCTGCACTTTCTACCATACAGAGCCTCAAATGTTGACATCTTCAAACTGGCCTGGTAGCTATTATTATAAGAAAACTCAGCATAGGGTAAGCTCTTCTCCCAACTGCCACCATGCTTGAGGGCACAAGCTCTTAACATATCTTCTAGCACTTGATTAGTCCTCTCTGTCTGTCCATCAGTCTAGGGATGGTAGGCTGAGCTGAAATTCAACTTTGTATCCAAGCTCTCATGCAACTTCTTCTAGAACCGAGAAGTAAACTATGATCCTCGATCAGACACGATCTTCTTAGGCACTCCATGTAGACAAACTATCCGAGTCATATACAATTCTGCTAGCTTGGCTCCCGTGTAATTAGTCCTCACAGGTATGAAATGAGCTACTTTCGTCAATCTGTCCACAATCACCCAAATAGAGTCATACCCAGCAGGGGTGGGGTGCGGGGTAGTCCAACAATAAAATCCATACCAATTTCTTCCCATTTCCACTCAGGAATCTTAAGCGGGTGCAATAGTCCAGCTAGTTTTTGATGTTTGGCCTTGACTCTTTGACACACATCACACTTAGCCACATGTGCAGCAACATCTCTTTTCAGTCCATACCACCAATACTTTTGCTTCAAATCCTGATACATCTTAGTGCTACCAGGGTGGATAGAGTAATCAGAATCATGGGCTTCTTTTAATATAGTATCTCAAAGGCTGTCAATCTCCGGAACACATATCCGATCTTTGAACCATATAGTACCTTGCTCATCCTCTGTGAATTTCGGAACTCTACCTTCCATAATAAGACCCTTAATCTCTTGAATTTTAGCATCACCAACCTGACCTTTATGAATCTCTTGCTCCAAGGTAGGTTCCAACTCAATGGTAACTCCTTCCGTATGTGTGACAATTCCTAGGTTGAGTCTCTCAAAATCTTTTGCTAATTCATCGAGTAGCTGGACAACAAAAGCGGAGTGAACATACTCCTTCCGACTCAAGGCATCTGCAACCAAATTCGTTTTGCCTGGGTGGTAGTGAATTTCCAAATCATAATCCTTAATGAGCTCTAACCAACGGCGTTGCCTAAGGTTGAGACCCTTCTGAGTGAATATGTACTTCAAACTCTTATGATCCGTGTACACTTGACATTTGGTTCCCATAATGTAGTGTCTCCAAATTTTAAGTGCGTGCACAACCGCTGCCAGTTCCAAATCATGAGTGGGGTAGTTCAATTCATGCTTCCACAACTGACGAGACGCATAGGCGATCACATGTCCTTCTTGCATGAGCACGCATCCCAATCCTTGGCCACATGCATCACAATAAATATCAAATCCTTTCTATAGGTCTGGCATAACCAATACTGGTGGTGACATTAATCTCTTCTTTAATTGATCAAAGTTGTCTTGGCACTTCTCGTCCCACTTAAATTCTCTTCCTTTCTCTAGAAGTGAGGTCATAGGCTTGGCAATCTTAGAAAATCCTTCAATGAACCTCCGATAATATCCTGCAAGCCCCAAGAAACTTCGAATCTCAGTAACTGTAGTGGGCACTTTCCACTCCATAATTTCCTTGACCTTAGTAGGATCCACTGCTATTCCTCCATTAGAAATAATATGTCCAAGGAATGGCACCTTGTCAATCCAAAACTCACACTTACTGAACTTGGCATAGAGTTGATTATCTCGTAGCTTCTGTAGCACCAACCTTAGATGTTCCTCATGATCACTTTCACTCTTAGAATAGATAAGAATATCGTCGATGAACACCATGATGAATCTGTCCAGATACTCCATAAACACCTTATTCATCAAATTCATAAAATAAGCTGGTGCATTGGTTAATCCAAACGACATAACAGTGAGCTCATATAATCTATATCGGGTCGAGAAAGCCGTCTTGGGGATATCTGATGGTCTAATCTTCATCTGATGGTAACCCGATCAGAGATCAATCTTCGAGAATACCCTAGCACCTCTCATCTGATCAAACAAATCCTCAATACGGGGTAACGGATACTTGTTCTTCACTGTAACATCATTAAGAGATCTATAGTCCACACACATCCGTTGCGAACCATCCTTCTTCTGCATAAACAGCACTGGTGCTCCCCAAGGTGAGGAACTCGGACGAATGTATCCAGCCTCTTGTAACTCCGTTAACTGCTTCTTCAGTTCCTTTAACTCTTCTATCGACATCCTGTATGGTCGCTTAGATATAGGGGCAGTTCCAGGTAATAGATCGATGACAAACTCAACTTCCCTATCTGGTGGCATTCCTGGTAACTCCTCTGGAAAGACATCCGGAAAATCTTTAACCACCCGGATGTTGTCACCAACAAACTCCTCAGGTATAAAGTATATAGCCCATTTGGAAGAGGTGGTTACTGCAATTTGAACTTGAAATGTTTCTCCTTTAGGGCTAGTGAGTTCTATAGTACCTCTACCACATGCTATAATGGCCTTTGCCTTCCTTAACCAGGACATACCAAGGATCAGATCTATACTGCTTGCCTCTAATATTATAGCCGTAGCTCCAAATTCTCTTCCCATAATGGTTAATGTCAATCTACGTGTCATTTGATTTGCCTCAATAGGCCCTTTAGGTGTGATTACTATCATAGGTTTTCTCATATTTAGCAGTGGTATTTCATTTGTGTTGGCATATCAAGCTGACATGAATGAATGTGTAGCACCAGAATCAAACAATATGGTTGCAGGAATTGCATTAACATAAAACATACCAAGTACGATGTCCGCACCATCAGGAGTAGCATCAACGCTGACTTGATTCACCCTGGCTATAGAATATCCCTTGCCAGGAGTCTGTTGCTTGTTCTTAGCTGGTGTACCAGAATTCCCCATCAGACAAGCATTAGCATAGTGCCCAATATGACTGCACTTGAAGCATGTAGGGCCAGCCTTCTGTCCTGTAGACATCGTCGGGGTGCCAGTGGGAGTAGCCTGACGAGTAGGAGGTGACCGTGGAGACTCCTGTGGAGCGTACTGAGCTGGGCGTGGTCCTCCTTCTGGACGAGTGGGTGTACCCTGTGGCGAAACATAGCGGGGACGAACAATGCTGCTACCCTGTCCCTATGAGATAGCCTTCCTCTTCAAGTCTCCCAGTTGAACACGCTTGTGTTCAATAGCAAGAGCCTTATCCAGCAGCCTCTGAAATGATGGAAATGTGTGTGCCACCAGCGCATACTGTAGGGGTCCATTAAGTCCTTCAATAAAGTGCTCCTGCTTTCTCTCATCCTCGGCAACCTCATCCGGAGCATATCTGGAGAGCTAAATAAACTTATCTCTGTACTCGCTGACAGACATGTTGCCTTGCTTCAATGGTAGAAACTCCTTCTTCTTGATCTTCATCAAACCAGCTGGAATGTGATAGTTTCTGAATTGTGCACTGAACTCTGCCCAAGTAATAGTATCAGCAGCACCATGGGCAGCAGTATAAGAATCCCACCAGTCAGCAGCAGGACCAGTCAGACGACCAGAGGCATAAAGAACTTTCTCCCGGTCTGAGCATTGGGCGATATTAAGCATCTTCTCAATTGACTTCAACCAATCGTCTACATCAAGTGGATCTGGCGAGCTGGCGAAGGTCGGTGGCTTATGACTCATAAACTCCTGATGCTTATCACGAGGTGGAACTGGTGGTGGTGGTGGAGGCAATGGTACTTGTTGTTGTTGCTGCTGTTGCTGGAATTGCTATTGCAGCTGCTGTTGCGCCCTTCTCTCCTGGCGTATCTCTTCTCGCTCCTGGCGCAACACTTGGCGTATCTCTTCTCTTTCCCGATGCATCTCCTGGAGTTCCTGCTGCATCTGGGCACGCATATCAGCCATAATGTCCGCCATTTGCTGCATCATCCTCATCTGAGCTGCGATCAATGGGTCAACTCCGCCTGGTGGAGGATTAGGAGGATTCATCTCTGCTGGCTGTGGCTGAGGTTGTCTATATATCCACCGAGTGTGTCGATTAGGAGGCAAATTGATTCCACCACCCCGCCTGGTATTGACCATCTAAGTTAGATACATATGGTAAGAGAATAGTAGACAAGGCAGTAATTACGAATCATGTTACTTTGGGGATTTATTAGCTAAGCAGTTTAATGTTTTATCGACCATAACTAATTCATTACCTTATAGTGGTACATACTAAGATGTCCATATATAATATTTCAATCAGTCAAAGAAGCAAATCAAACATTTGTCAGCAGAACAATCAAACAACATTTTTAAATAGCGAAAATAGTTTTAATTTTGTCTTAGGCCTCCTATCTCCTAAGAAGGTCATAAATGTAGGATTCCAAGGTGTGAAATCCATCTTGTCTCAGAGTAGAAAAGGTAAGAATGATCAGAGTAGAACAGTAGAAGGTGAGACAGGATCAAGATAAATATAGAAGGAATCAGAGTAAGGTAAGTATAGAATGAATCAGAATAAGATAAGTAGGTAAGGGTTTTGTCCATTTCTATCTAGGTTTCGTCCTACAGTCAACATTTCCTCTGATACCACTTCTGTCATACCCGATTTTAAGGAACAAAGCCGGGTGCATCTCATACATGTGCCAGGAAGACAACATATATAATAACAGAGTGTATAGAGATAAATGTCACAATAAAATCAGAGTACTTATTACATAGCGGAAGTCTTACAAAAATAAAATATGAATATCGCAGGAATTAAAATCTATCCTTGACGCTAGAAAGCTGACTGGGAGACGCCACCTAGATCAAGTCGAAAGCCTCAGTATTAGGCGGCTCCTCTTCGACCACCTGTTCTTCTCCTGTGGGGGGGTGTGAGACAGCAAGAGTGAGATCACACATGTTCATCGCTCAACAAGTTGTGGGGAATAATGTGGCATGAACTCACCAAAGGTGGGAGTTCATGAAGTGTAAGGCTGACCAATGAAATAAAGGCTGAAGCTGAGCATTGCTTTTATAAGTTGGTCAAAATTTTATTAGCAATTACTAAGTGTAAGTAAATACCAAACCTTAGAAATAATAAGTAAAAATAATAATAAAATAATCCTAGATGCAATGAAATGACAAATTAAGTTTAAGTTCCATAGATTAATCATGTGAGTGTCCGAGCCGCTCATGACCGTGAGCACGGCTAGTATACCAGTTTTACACTCTGCAGAGGTTGCGCATCTTTACCCACAAGTCATGTTACCCATTTGCCATGGAGTTGATCAGACCCCATACACCTCTACCAAGGAAGCGAGGCAGGGTACCACTACGAGGCCTTTACAAAGTTCCACTAGCTTCAGACTACCCGCTACAGTTTATAGGAAGCTTCAGTGCAGGAATCCCTCGCCCGACCGCCATCGCAGCAAAATCAACCCAAGGACCTCCCTACAATGACCACTCCCCTACTGCCCTTGCGCCTTTCGGGTAAGATAGTCATCCACTAGCTTTCCTAGTTAATCAGCCAAGGGCGTCCCATTAAACCCTTATGGTAGCACTGTTTTCCCGGGTGGTTCTCCATGTTCCCATTAACATAATGATCTTATCATGAACATAAAATAATGAACAGATAACAAAAAGTGTAATCATGAGTCATAAATATCTCTATACCCAAATCCACATAAAGCAATAGCATGTACTACCCAAAACTTTAGTGGTAAAACCTGTGGTGAGACAAGGTATAAAGATAGTCAAATCTAGGGTAACCTATTGGGTCCTAGCAAAATTAACCTATGCAGATCATTATGATTAATAAGAACATGAATGGGTAAAAGAAGTGATCACGGGCACAACTTGCCTTCAACGAGCTCCTGCTCAGCAGTCTCTACCAGCTGAACCTCAGGGTCTCTCTGTAGCTTGCTCGTCTACTCGCATCAACACAATACATACATAGTATAGCAAAAATTAACATTACACCAAACATGTAAATAAAATACACAGTAATAATCTAGACATTAAAATAGAATCATAGGAACTGGAATTACTAATTTTAGAGTTATAGATTTTAAGTTATGAATTTTCCAAGGTTTTATGTATTTAATACAAGGTTAAGTGCGAGATAAATTTTAATATGTCTTTCATGTCAAAACAGAGGCACTAATGGCTAGACAATAATATTACAAAAATTTAGGAACTGGAATGGACCAATTTGGAGTTCATATGAATTTTCTATGATTTATACAAGTTATAGGAATTGTTTTTATATTAAAAACTCATTTTCTAATTCATTTTCCTGATTTTATAACTCTCTGGACTAGGTACCAATTAATGAAAAGCCTGGGGTCTAACCTGTAAACATTCCCTAGACTCAGAGGGAAACTCGAGTGTACTGCGGTTTCTAATCTTGTTTTATTCAGGGGCTCATATGAAAATGCGTACCCGCGAAGGGGTACGCGCCGATCTGGATCGTCCGATCGACAACCGACGCATCGGATTAGATTATTGTTTATAAAATAAGTAACTCGCCTCGACCATTCGATCTACATCTAAGTGCCAGGATCGGTCATCGCTTAGACGAGTTGCTACGCGATCGCGTCCACTGGATCGTCCATCTACGGCCCACAACAGCCCCGCACCCAGACCCGATCCTAGCCGCGCGCTACCCGATCGAGGGTGCAGGTTCTTGTTCCCCACCGCAACGTGCAGGTGACCGATCCTGCCAGCCAACGGCGAGCTCGCCGCCGACGACGAACAACCCAAACCGCACCTAGCTCACGCCTAACTAAAACCTCTCACGCTACCTGCCACGTTGCGAAGGAGGAACCAGATCATACCTTCAATCCAGGTGAAGGCGAGGTCGATGCGCAGACTCCGGAGCCCATAACTCGATGGAAGCACAGGGATTCCAGACAACGCGCCGCTAAGCTGCCAAGTCGCCAAGTCGCCACCGCCGCCGCTCCAGGAAGTCACGCCGCGCCCGGACCCTTCGCGGCCCCATGAACCAAAGGTGAGCGGATGCCCACGATCGGCGATGCCCTCACGTTCTCTCTGCTCCGCGCTCCCTCTCGTCTGGCGGTGGTGCTCGATTCGGGGGTGGATAGGGTGGAAAACGGTGACAGGTCCCGACGGCGCGCTACTTATGGTCGGGTGGTGGGGTGCTTGCCCGGTCGACGGGCCACAACGGGAGGCGCGAGACGCGGGAGGACGTTGAGCTTGCGAGGAAGATCTATAGGAGACGCGCGGTTTGGTTGGGGAGAACCTGACAGAGCGGGCCCGCGCAGCAGTGGCTATAAGATCACTGCGAGCAACCACGAACGTCGGCCAGGCAGACCCACACGCCAACGAGCAGGGAATCCGCGCACGCGGGAATCTGCCCAGGCGTAGGGGTCCCATCTGTCAGCGGCACGCTGCGCGCGCAGTTAAGAAACCTGGGCCGCGCGACAGGTTTTGTTACTGGGCCGAATTGGGTGGAGTTGGCCCATGAAGCCTTTTATTCTTTTCTATTTTATGCTATAATTTCTTTCCTTCATTTCCAAGTTCATTTTGAATTTCGAATTTGAATTCAAACTTGTTCCACATCATATTGTGAAGTTTAAAATACCTCTTTTAGAAATATAACTATATATTTATTATTTATATCATCATAGCCTTTCTTTTTTTTCTTTCTCTTTTCTTTATTCTCAGATTTCTTTTAGATCTCAAATTCCACTTAAGATTTTACTATATTTCTTTTATATTATTTTTATTTTGTCACAAATAATGCACACAAAATAAAACCTCAGCATGATGCATAAATTAATGGTATGTCGTTTATTATTTATTTGTTTCTAATGTGGTGTTCACATGTGTTAATGGATAGAGGCAATACATGTGAGGGGGATAATCTCATTTCTTATGCTTTTACAAATTTAGGTATTACAAATTTGGACTAGAGATGAATTTTCTATGAATTTTATAAGTTCTAGTAATTCTTTTTCTCATTAAAATCATTTTCATATTTTATTTAACCATTTCTTATGAACTCTGGACTGGGCATCAATAACTGAGAACAGCAGGGGTCTCGGGGTAAATATTTCTAGACACAGAGAACAGTCCAGTGGACCGTGGGTTGATTCCCAACGTCCAGAGGGGCTCTTTAACAAAAGTTCCAGCGCGAAAGGGTATCCTTTAACCTGGACCGCCCGATCTAGTGCCTATGTGCTAGATTAGATTGACGCGGGTTATGAACCGGTGCGCGTCTGCAGCCACTGGATCCTAAACCTACGGCTCGGATTCAAGATACCCGAGATTGAATCATAATCATCGAATCGTGGATCTACGGTTCTAATCTATCGCGTGAAGAGGTGCGTGATCTTCTAATCTTGGCCGTCGTTGGTCATCCAACGGCCAAGAGATTGTCTCCTCCCAACCCAACCTCGGACGCGGCGGCAAGCTACACCCGCGACGGTGCAGCTCACCCGCGTTGGTCGAATCCGCCCCAACGGTGCACCACCACTAGTTCTACTACCTGAAAAAATGTAATTGGACCGACGGCGAACTTCGGAGGGGGGTTTCATACCGACAATAGCAGGGCAACACCACTAACCACGGCATGGCGCGGATCCAGGCGGAAATCGCAACACTGATGAGCAATCGCGCAGTTACAGTGACGTCAATGACGAAATTGATGACAATCGAAGCTTCTAGAGTACACGACGCAGCGGCCGGATGCTCCACGGTGGCCCAAGTGTCAGCGGTTCTCGAGTTCAACGGCGACGGCGAGTTTCTCTCGTGTGGTGCGCGGCGGCATAATGATGGTGGCAAGGAGTTGGGGATAAAGAGGGGAGAGGAACGGCTCAGGATCGCGGCGCATTATATACTTGTGGGTGCATGAGGTTGAGCAACGGATCCCGAGACTCGCGGAATGCTCCGCCATGGCCAGGCTCCGTTCATGCCGCACGACTCGGACGAAGGAGGGGGAAGGAAACTGACCCGTGGGCCCTGGGTTGTCAGAGAGAGTGCGCAGTAGAGAAGGGGAGGCTGACTCGCGGGCTCACACAGCAGAGAGCGCCTGTGCGCGCGACGAGGAGGTAAGTGGACCGCGCGGATACAAGGGAAATGGGCCGAATTGGTGGCTTTGGGCCCAATAGTGGGATTTCTCTTTTTTTCTTTTATTCTTTTCTCTTCTCCTTTTCAAATTCAAAATTTTGAATTCCCTTTCCAACTCAAACTTCATGATAAATTTGTTCTCTCATTAAAGACTCATCTTAAACATGGTACGAATAAATTTGTCTAAATTTAGTATTTATTTTATGATAAGTAGTGCTTTCTTTCTCCAATTATAGAGTATCTTTTAGATCTTAATTTCCCATTTGGGTATTAATGTAATTCTTTTCTCATTATTTTATGTTGTCAAAGAATGCACACACAAAATAGAATCCCAACATGATGCAAGTTTTATTTTGGGTATCTTTTGTCATTTATTTATTTGTTTAATTGTGGTGTTCACATGAAATGAGAAACCTAGATAACACATATAGATGTAAAGTAATATAATTTCTCTTTTTAGAATTTTCTTACAAAGTGGGTATTACAAATCCTACCCCCCTTAAAAATAATCTCGTCCTCGAGATTTAGGAAGAACTAGAGAAAAGATGGGGAAAATCTATTCGAAGCTCTTCTTCTCTCTCCCACGTAGCTTCATCCTCTCCATGGTGACTCAATTGCACTTTGCACATCTTTATCACCTTATTTCTTGTAACTCGAGTCAATGTATCCAAAATCTTGATTGGGTACTCCGTGTAAGTTAAATCACCCTGGACACTGAGCTCTTCCATCGGTAACTGTTCCTCAGGGACATGGAGACATTTCTTAAGTTGAGACACATGAAATACATTGTGCACATCAGATAGATTAGCGGGTAGCTCGAGTTGGTATGCCATCTCCCCAACTCGCCTAAAGATCAAGAATGGTCCAATATAGCGAGGGGACAATTTGCCCTTAACTTTGAATCTCCTCATTCCACGAAGTGGTGACACCTTGAGGTACACATAATCTCCATCTTCAAATTCCAGTGGTCTCCTTCTATTATCAGCATAGCTCTTTTGCCTGGTTTGAGCTACCCTCAAATTCTCTCAAATTATACAGACTTGTTATTTTGCTTCTTGAATCAGTTCAGGCCCAAAGAACTGTCTTTCTCCAGTCTAATCCCAATATAGAGGAGTCCTGCACTTTCTCCCATATAAAGCTTCAAAAGGTGACATCTTTAGACTGACCTGATAACTATTGTTATATGAGAACTCAGCATAAGGTAGACTTTTATCCTAACTCCCTCCATGCTGAAGGGCACAAGCTCTCAACATATCTTCCAAAACTTGATTAGTCCTTTTAGTATGTCCATCAGTCTGAGGGTGATAAGCTGTACTAAAATTCAACTTGGTATTCATGTTCTCATGAAATCTTCTCCAAAACCTTGAGGTAAACTATGAACCTCGACCAGACATGATCTTCTTTGGTATTCCATGTAAACACACAATCCGAGCCATATATAACTCTGCTAGCTGAGAACCTTTATAAGTTGTCTTGACCGAAATGAAATGAGCCACTTTAGTCAATCTATCCACAATCACCCATATAGCATCATATCCTTTCTGGGTGCGAGGCAATCCAGTAATGAAATCCATACCAATCTCTTCCCACTTCCACTCGGGTATCTTCAGTGGGTGCAGTAGTCCAGCTGGCCTCTGGTGTTCAGCCTTAACTCTTTAGCATACATCGCACATAGCCACATGTGCAGCCACATCTCTCTTCAATCCATACCACCAATATTTCTGCTTCAAATCCTGATACATCTTGTTACTACCAGGATGAATAGAATAATCCGAGTCATGGGCCTCCTTTAAAATAGTCTCGCGAATGCTTTCAATATCAGGAACACATATCCTGTCCTTGAACCATACGGTGCCTTGCTCATCTTCCATAAATTCCGGACCTTGACCTTCAGTAATCAGATCCTTAATCTCTTGTATCTTAGCATCACCAATTTGTCCTTTGCAGATTTCTTGCTCCAAAGTAGGTTCCACATCAATAGTAACTCCTTCAGTGTGAGCAACTATCCCCAGGTTAAGTCTCCTGAAATCCTCAACAATCTCATCGGGTAGCTGGGCAACAATAGCTGAATGAACATGCTCCTTTCGACCCAAGGCATCTGCAACCAAATTTACCTTGCCCGGGTGATAGTGAATCTCCAAATCATAATCCTTAATAAGCTCCAACCAACGGCGTTGCCTAAGGTTGAGATCCTTCTGAGTGAATATATACCTCAAACTCTTATGATCCGTGTATACTTGGCACTTGGTTCCCATAATATAATGTCTCCAAATCTTAAGTGCATGCACAACGGCTGCCAGTTCTAAGTCATGTGTGGGGTAGTTCAGTTCATGTTTCCGTAACTGACGGGACGCGTAGGTGATCACATGTCCTTCTTGCATGAGCACACATCCCAAACCTTGGCCACATGCATCACAATAAATGTCAAATCCCTTCTGTAGATCTGGCATAACCAACACTAGTGGCGACATCAATCTTTTATCGTAGCTTCTGTAGCACCAATCTCAGATGTTCCTCGTGATCACTATCACTCTTGGAATAGATAAGAATATCGTCGATGAATACCACGACGAATCTGTCCAAATATTCCATAAACACCTTATTCATCAAGTTCATATAATAAGCTGGTGCATTAGTTAATCCAAACAACATAACGGTGAACTCATATAATCCATATCGAGTCAAGAAAGTCGTCTTGGGAATATCCGATGGTCTAATCCTCATCTAATGATAACCAGATCGGAGATCAATCGTCGAGAATACCCTGGCACCTCTCATCTGATCAAATAAATCCTCAATACAGGGTAACGGATACTTGTTCTTCACAGTAACATCGTTAAGTGATCTATAATCCACACACATCCACTGTGATCCATCCTTCTTCTGTACAAACAGAACCGGCGCTCCCCAAGGTGAGGAACTCCGACGAATGTACCCAACCTCTTGCAACTCCGTTAATTGTTTCTTAAGTTCCTTTAACTCATCTATGGACATCATGTATGGCTGTTTAGAAACAGGGGTAGTTCCAGGTAAGAGGTCTATGACAAACTCAACTTCTCTATCAGGTGGCATCCCTGGTAACTCCTCTGGAAAGACATCCGGAAAATCTCTAACCACACGGATGTTGTCGCCAACAAACTCCTCAGGTATAAAGAACATTGCACGTTTGGATGAGGTGGTTACTGCAATATTAACTTGAAATCTTTCTCCTTTAGGGCTGGTAAGTTCTACGGTACCTATACCACATGCTATAATGGCCTTTGCCTTTCTTAACCGTGACATACTAAGGATCAGATCTATACTGCTTGCCTCTAATATTATAGCAGTAGCTCCAAATTCTCTTCCCATAATTGTTAATGTAAATATACGTGTCATTTGATTTACCTCAACAGGCCCTTTAGGTGTAATTACTATCATTGGTTTTCTCATATTTAGCAGGGGTATCTCATTTGTGTTGGCATATCGAGCAGACATAAATGAATGTGTAGCACCCGAATCAAATAATATAATTGCAGGAATAGCATTAACGTAAAACATACCAAGTACGATGTCAGCACCATCCAGAGTAGCATCAACGCTGACTTGATTAACCTTGGCAATAGAGTATCCCTTGCCAGATCGTGGAGTTTGTTGCCTATTCTGAACTGGGGTAGTAGCAATCCTCTGTGGGCAGACATTTGCATAGTGTCTAGTCTTCCCACACTTGAAACAAGTAGTGCCTCCACTCTGCCCTGAAAACTTCGTCGGGGTGCCCGTGGGGGTAGCCTAACGAGGCGGTGGTGTCCTCTGTGGTGACTGCTGAATTGGGCGCTGGCCTCCGCCAATGCAAACTGGTGTACCCTGGGGTGAACTGTAGCGAGGACGAACACTGTTGCTTCCTTGTCCTTGAGATATAGCTTTCCTCTTCAAATATCCTAGCTGAACATGCTTGTGTTCAATAGCTAGGGCCTTATCAAGCAGCCTCTGAAACGATGGGAATGTATGTGCCACCAGAGCATACTGTAGAGGTCCATTAAGTCCTTCAATAAAATGCTCCTGCTTCCTCTCATCTTCAGCAACTTCATCAGGGGCATATCTGGATAACTAGATAAACTTGTCGCGATACTCGCTGACTGACATACTTCCTTGCTTCAGCGATAGAAATTTCTTCTTCTTAATCTTCATCAATCCAGCTGGTATATGATAGTTCCTGAACTGTGTACTGAACTCTGCCCAAGTAATAGTATCAGCAGCATCGTGGGCAGTAGTATATGAATCCCACCAATCAGCAGCAGGACCTGTCAGACGTCCAGAAGCATATAGAACCTTCTCCCGATCAGAGCATTGTGCAATATTCAACATCTTTTCCACAGATTTTAGCCAATCATCCGCGTCCAATGGATCACGAGAGCTTGCAAATGTTGGTGGCTTATGACTCATGAATTCCCGATGCTTATCATGGGGTGGAACTGGTGGTGGAGGTGGAGGCAATGGTACTTGTTGATGTTGCTGTTATTGTTGCAATTGCTGTTACAGCTGCTGTTGCGCCCTTCTCTCCTGGCGTATCTCTTCTCGCTCCTGGCACAACTCCTGGCGTATCTCTTCTCGTTCCTGGCGCATCTCTTGGCGTTCTTGCTGCATCTGAGCTCACATATCTGCCATAGTGTCCGCCATTTGTTGCATCATCCTCATCTGAGCTACAATAACTCTGCCTGGTGGAGGATTAGGAGGATTCATCTCTGCTGGCTGTGGCTGGGGTTGTCTAAATATCCTCCGAGTGTCGTCTGGGAGGTAAATCAATTCCACCACCCCTCCTGGTATTGACAATCTGAGTTAGATACATATGGTAAGAGAATAGTAGACAAGGCAAGTATTTACAAATCAGGTTACTTTGGGGGATTTATTAGCTAAACAGATTAATGTTTTACCTACTAAAGCTAACTCAATACCTTATGGTGGCACATGCTAAGATGTCCATATATATTATTTTAATCAATCAAAGAAGCAAATCAGACATTTATCATTAGAACAATCAACCAACATTTTAAATAGAGAAAATAGTTTTAATTTTGTCTTAGGTTCCCTATCTCTTAGAAATCATAAGTGTAGGATTCCAAGGTGTGAAATCCATCTCGTCTTAGAGTAGAGAAGGTAAGAGTAATCAGAGTAGAAAAGCAAAAGGTGAGAAAGATCAAGATGAGATAAGTATAGAATGAATCAGAGTAAGGTAAGTAGTGAAGGGTTTTGTCCATTTCTATCTAGGTTTCGTCCTACAGTCAACATTTCCTATGATACCACTTCTGTCACGCCCGGCTTTAAGGAACAAAGCCAGGTGCATCTCATACATGCGCCAAGAAGACAACATATATAATAACAGAGTGTATAGAGATAAATGTCACGATAACATTAGAGTATTATTACATAGTGTAAGTCTTATTACAAAATAAAAGAATAAATATAAAACGAACTAAGGATCGTCATTGGCACAGAAGTCAACTGGAGAAACACCACCTAGATCAGATCAAACTCCTCACCTTGTGGCTCCTCCTGAACCACCTGTTCTTCTCCTCTGGGGGGGTGTGAGACAGCAAGGGTGAGCTCACACATGATCATAGCTCAATAAGTTGTGGGGAACCAGTGGACATGAACTCACCAAGGTGGGAGTTCATGTGATGTGTAAGGCTAATCAATGACAGGGTTTAAAGCTAAGCATTGCTTTTAATTAGTTGGTCAAAATTTTATTAGCAGTTACTAAATGTAAGTAAATACCAAACCTTAAACAAAGTAATAGAACAAAATTAATAATAATCCCATGCAATGCAAATGACAAAATTGAATTTAAGTTCCATAAATTAATCATCAAAGAGTCCTGAGCTGCTCATGACCGTGAGCTCGGCTAGTATACCAGTTTTACACTCTCCAGAGGTTGTACCCTTTACCCACAAGTCATATTACCCATCTGCCAAGGGTCGCGACTCCCATACACCTCTACCTAGGAGGCGAGGCAGGGCAACACTACGAGGCCTTTACAAAGTTCCACTAGCTTCCGAAAACCCGCTACAGTTTATGGGAAGAGCACTTGCAAGAATCCCCCGTCTGACCGCCATCGCAGCAAAATCAATCTGAGAACCTTCTTGCATGCAACTCCCTTACTGCCCTTGCTCCTTTTGGGTAAGGTAGTCTTCCACTAGCTTTCCTAATTAGTTAGCCAAGGGGTCCCATTCCTCCCTTGTGGTGGCACTTGTTTCTCAAGTTAAGCTCTATGTTCCAATTAACATTAATGATCTTGACATGAACAAAAATAGAATAACAAAAGAATTGGAACATAGATATAACAAATGATTATCCCAAAACCATGTAAAGCAATAGCAAACTACCCAAGTGATTCAGGGGTAAATAAGGTAATGAGATAAACAATCTAGGGCGACCTATTGGGTCCCATCAAAATTAACCTATGCATGAATAAATGATATTAAAGAACATTATTGGGTAAAAAGTGGTCAAGGGCACAACTTGCCTTCGATGAGCTCCTGCTCAGCTACTTCTATCTGCTGCTTACCAGGATCCTCAGTCACGGGCTCTTCTACTCGCTACAATACAAACAAGCACAGTATATAGAGAAAATTAACATCACACCAAACATATAACAAAATACACAGTAATAATCTGCACATTAAAATAAAATCCTAGGAATAGAAATCATAATTTTTGGAGTTATGGATATTAAATTATGAATTTCCAAAGGTTTTATGTGTTTGAAATGGGATTAAGTGGGAAATTAATTTTCTTACTGTTTCCATGACAAAACCAAGACTCTAAGTGGTAGAGAATAAAATTACAAAATTTTAGAAACTGGAATGGGTTAATTTGCACTAGAGATGAATTTTCTATGAATTTTATAAGTTCTAGCAATTCTTTTTCTCATTAAAATCATTTTAGATTTTATTTAACCATTTCTTATGAACTCTGGACTGGGCATCAATAATCGGGGTAAATATTTCTAGACACAGAGAACAGTCCAGTGGACCACGGGTTGATTCCTAACATCCAGAGGGGCTCTGTTGGGGGCCTTCGTCCTCCGAAGGTCCTCAAAAACAAGATTTGACAATGTTTTCCAAGTGAATTATATGAACAGGTATTTTCGGACTCAGATTATGAACATGGAGTACGGTCAGGACGAAGCCTAAGCCAGACGAAGGGGGATTGAGATGAAGGACGGGCTGATTACCATGCTGTACGAAGGATGGTGCACAGCCGAAGCTATGCGCAGGAAAGCTTCGTCGCGATAGCAGAAAGGGGAACCGACCTAAAGATGAAAAGACTACTTAGGCCTTGATAGACTCCCATAAGTCATTAGCAAATGTAATGGGCATGAATGTAATTTTACATGGGCTGCGTCCCACGCCTATAAATAGATGAACAGTACTCCCGTACTGTTCACGCTGACTTGGCATTTGCTTTTGCGTCATCTTTATACTTTTGCCTTCCTGCAATCCGAAGGTACACTTGTAATCTGAAATCATTTCTATTTTTCTATGATAATAAAATAGAAATGACGTTGTGATAATATTTAAATGTTTATATTACTTCTTATGTTACATATAAGTTCTTCATCATTGTTTATTGTGCTTACGAAGGTATGTTGTTTGTGGTCTTCGTCCGAAATACATTACATCCCGAGGGGAAATAATGTTTCAGAGGACGTGTCGGGGACCATAATTAGGGGTACCCTCAAGACGCCTAATTCTCAGCTGGTAACCCCCATTAGCATAAAGCTGCATAGGCCTGATGGGTGCGATTAAGTCAGGGATCAGTCCATACGAGCGACTCGATCACGCCTCGCCCGAGCCTAGCCTCGGGCAAGGGCAGCCGACCCTGAGATGTTTCCGTCTCGCCCGAGGCCCCTTTTCTACGGCAGACGCATCTCCGGCTCGCCCGAGGCCTTGCCTTTGTTAAGAAGCAACCCTGACTAAATCGCCGCGCCGACCGACCAAGTCACAGGGGCATTTAACGCAAAGGTAGCCTGGCACCTTTATCCTGACGCGCGCCCCCTGGCAGAGCCGAAGTGACCGCCGTCACTTCGCCGCTCCACTGACCGGTCTGACAGAAGGACAGCGCCGCCTGCGCCATCGCGACTGCAGTGCCACTTGACAGAGTGAGACTGACAGGCAGCCAGGCCTTGCCAAAGGCGCCATAGGAAGCTCCGCCCGACCCAGGGCTCGGACTCGGGCTAAGGCCCCGGAAGACGGCGAACTCCGCTCCGCCCGACCCAGGGCTCGGACTCGGGCTAAGGCCCCAGAAGACGGCGAACTCCGCTCCGCCCGACCCAGGGCTCGGACTCGGGCTAAGGCCCCGGAAGACGGCGAACTCCGCTCCACCCGACCCAGGACTCGGACTCGGGCTAAGGCCCCGGAAGACGGCGAACTCCGCTCCGCCCGACCCAGGGCTCGAACTCGGGCTAAGGCCCCGGAAAACGGCGAACTCCGCTCCGCCCGACCCAGGGCTCGGACTCGGGCTAAGGCCCCAGAAGATGACGAACTCCGCCTCGCCCAACCCCAGGGGTCGGACTCCGCCCTGGCCTCTGCCGAACGACCTCCGCCTCGCCCGACCCAGGAGCTCGGGCTCGGCCTCGGCCATGCAGGACAGACTCGACCTCGGCTTCGGAGGAGCCTCCACGTCGCCCGACCTAGGGCACAAGTCCGCCACGTCAACAGGAAGCGCCATCATCACCCTACCCCGAGCCGACTCGGGCCGCAGAGAACAAGACCGACGTCCCATCTGGCTAGCTCCGCCAGATAGGCAATGATGGCGCCCCGCTAGACCCATGACGACGGCGGCTCTCAGCTCCCTTACGGAAGCAGGGGGACGTCAGCAAGGGCCCAACCGCTCCGACAGCTGTCCCTCCACCAGGCTCCGTTACTCCTCCGACAGCCACGACACCACACCAGCTAGGTGCCAAGATCTCTCCGGCTGCCACCTTGGCATGTACTTAGGGCACTAGCTCCCCCCCGCTAGACACGTAGCACTCTGCTGCACCCCCATTGTACACCTGGATCCTCTCCTTACGCCTATAAAAGGAAGGACCAGGGCCTTCTTAGAGAAGGTTGGCCCCGCGGGAACGAGGGCAGGGGCAGGCGCTCTCTTGGGGCCGCTCGCTCCCCTCACCCGCGTGGACGCTTGTAACCCCCTACTGCAAGCGCACCCGACCTGGGCGCGGGACGAACACGAAGGCCGCGGGATCTCCACCTCCCTCACGACTCGGCTCCGGCCACCTCGCTTTTCCCCCCTTCACGCTCGCTCACGCGCTCGACCCATCTGGGCTGGGGCACGCGGCACACTCACTCGTCGGCTTAGGGACCCCCCGGTCTCGAAACGCCGACAGTTGGCGCGCCAGGTAGGGGCCTGCTGCGTGTTGACGAGCAGTTTCCCGTCAAGCTCCAGATGGGCAGTCTCCAACGACCTCTCCAACCCGGGACGGTGCTCCGTTTCGGGAGCCTCGAGTTCATGTCTTTCGACGGCAGCTACGACATGATACTCCTTTCACCGCCGCGCGACGGCGACAATGGTGGCCGACAGCCTGCCCGCCGGCGGCGAAATCGACGACGTCTTCCCCGCGTGGGGGAAGAACAACATTAGAGCTCGCCTCATCCTCTCCCTCGCCATCGGAGGAGGAGGCGGGGCAACCAGGGCTGAGCGGGAGGCTGCGCTCCGTCGGCTGTCAAGCGAATCGACATCCCCAGCGCCCCAACGGAGGATGCGTCGGGCATCACCCTCGCGTTTGAGGCGAAGGCGAGCGCCGTCCCCCCGCAACACGCCAACCCCGAGCAAGTGGACGACGCCAGCACGCTCACGGAGGGCCTGCAGGACGTCGCCCTCGTACCCAAGACGACGGCGCGATCAGCCCCCAATGTGACTTCGTCGCTCCTCATCGACCAAAAGGTACCGACCGATTCCCATCCTTCGTCATTTCGACTCGACCTCAACCCGCCTAGCGACCTCGCTCTGGCAGGCGCTCACGTTGAGGCGAGTGCAACCTCTCTTGGGTTTCGTGTGCGGTCGCCTTGGGACCGACTGACGGGCGTCTCGACCTACGGGCCCTCTGGGTCCGAGGAAGATGACGACCCCAGCATCTGCTGGGATTTCTCTGGATCTGGCAACCCCAGTGCCATGCGGGACTTCATGACCGCATGCAACTACTGCCTCTCCGACTGTTCCGACGGCAGCCGCAGCCTTGACGACAAGGACTGCGGCCTGAGGCGCGAATGTTTCCACGTCGAGCTAGGGGATCCCTCCGGAGGCAACCGTCTCGGCATGCCGGAGGATGGTGATCTCCCTAGGCCAGTGCCTCGCGCCGACATCCCGCGGGAGCTAGCTGTGGTCCCCGTTCCGGCGGGGGGTCACGACCCACAACTTGAGCAAGTCCGCGGGGCGCAGGCCGGGCTCGACGAGGGGGCAGGAGCGCTCGAGTTGATCCGCCGGGACGTCGGGCAGGTATGGGCGGGCCAGCCCCCGGCCGGAGAAATACGTCACCTGCCCCAGGGTCTCCAGCACCGCATCGCCAACGATGCCAAGGACAGGCCGCCACCCGCATCCAGCGGGACCGGTCAGGACCTGGCAGCCGCAGCGATGCTCCTCCGCGCGATGCCGGAGTCATCAACCACCGAGGGTCGGCGAATCCAGGGAGAGCTCAAGCATCTCCTGGAAGGCGCTGCGGCCCGGCGGGCCGAGAGCTCTGCCTCCCGCAGGCAGGGGTACCCCTCGGAACCTCGTGCCGCGACTTCCCGACTCATGCGGGAAGCCTCGGTCTACACCGGGCGCACGCGCAACACCGCGCCTGCGGCCCTGGGCCACCTCGGCGACGAGCACCCTCATCGCGACCGTCGGGCCCGCCTCGACGAAAGGGTGCGTCGAGGCTATCACCCCAGGCGTGGGGGACGCTACGACAGCGGGGAGGATCGGAGTCCCTCGCCCGAACCACCCGGTCCGCAGGTCTTCAGCCGGGCCATTCGGCGGGCGCCGTTTCTGGCCCGATTCCGACCCCCAACTACTATCACAAAGTACTCGGGGGAAACAAGACCGGAATTGTGGCTCGCGGACTACCGCCTGGCCTGTCAACTGGGTGGAACGGACGACGACAACCTCATCATCCGCAACCTCCCCCTGTTCCTCTCCGACACTGCTCGCGCTTGGTTGGAGCACCTGCCTCCGGGGCAGATTTCCAACTGGGAGGATTTGGTCCAAGCTTTCGCCGGCAACTTCCAGGGCACGTACGTGCGCCCCGGGAATTCCTGGGACCTCCGAAGCTGCCGGCAACAGCCGGGAGAGTCTCTTCGGGACTACATCCGGCGATTCTCGAAGCAGCGCACCGAGCTGCCCAACATCACCGACTCCGATGTTATCGGCGCGTTCCTTGCCGGCACCACCTGCCGTGACCTGGTGAGCAAGTTGGGTCGCAAGACCCCCACCAGGGCGAGCGAGCTGATGGACATCGCCACCAAGTTCGCCTCTGGCCAGGAGGCGGTCGAGGCCATCTTCCTAAAGGACAAGCAGCCCCAGGGCCGCCCGTCGGAAGATGCTCCCGAGGCGTCTACTCCGCTCGGCGCCAAGAAGAAAGGCAGGAGGAAGTCGCAAGCGAAACGCGACACCGCCGACGCAGACCTTGTCGCCGCCGCCGAGTACAAGAACCCTCGGAAGCCCCCCGGAGGTGCCAACCTCTTCGACAAGATGCTCAAGGAGACGTGCCCTTACCATCAGGGGCCCATCAAGCACACCCTCGAGGAGTGCGTCATGCTTCGGCGCCACTTCCACAAGGCCGGGCCACCCGCAGAGGGTGGCAGGGCCCGCGACGACGACAAAAAGGAAGATCACCAAGCAGGAGAGTTCCCCGAGGTCCGCGACTGCTTCATGATCTACGGAGGGCATGCGGCGAATGCCTCGGCTCGGCATCGCAAGCGAGAGCGTCGGGAGGTCTGCTCGGTGAAGGTGGCGGCGCCAGCCTACCTAGACTGGTCCGACAAGCCCATCACCTTCGACCAAGCTGACCACCCCGACCACGTGCCGAGCCCAGGGAAATACCCGCTCGTCGTCGATCCCATCATCGGCGACGTCAGGCTCACCAAGGTCCTGATGGATGGGGGCAGCTGCCTCAATATCATCTACGCCGAGACCCTCAGGCTCCTGCGCGTCGATCTGTCCTCCGTCCGAGCAGGCGCTGCGCCCTTCCACGGGATCATTCCTGGGAAGCGCGTCCAGCCCCTCGGACGGCTCGACCTTCCTGTCTGCTTCGGAACACCCTCCAACTTCCGAAGGGAGACGTTGACGTTCGAGGTGGTCGGGTTCCGAGGAACCTACCACACAGTATTGGGGAGGCCATGCTACGCGAAGTTCATGGCCATCCCCAACTACACCTACCTGAAGCTCAAGATGCCGGGCCCCAACGGGGTCATCACCGTCGGCCCCACGTACAAACACGCGTTCGAATGCGATGTGGAGTGCGTGGAGTACGCCGAGGCCCTCGCCGAGTCCGAGGCCCTCATCGCCGACCTGGAAAACCTCTCCCGAGAGGTGCCGGACGTGAAGCGACACGCCGGCGACTTCGAGCCAGCGGAGACGGTTAAGGCCGTCCCTCTCGACCCCAGTTGCGCCACCTCCAAGCAGATCCGGATCGGTTCCGGGCTCGACCCCAAATAGGAAGCAGTGCTCGTCGACTTTCTCCGCGCAAACGCCGACGTCTTTGCGTGGAGTCCCTCGGACATGCCCGGCATACCGAGGGATGTCGCCGAGCACTCGCCGGATATTCGGGCAGGAGCCCGACTCGTCAAATGGCCTCTGCACGGATGACGCCCGGGGGCTGCGCCCTTCCCCCGCTCACACAAGAGTATCAGTCATCAAGGAAGGGTCGGCCTCGCCTTGGCGAAGCCCGACCCTCCCTCGGGGGCTAAATAGGGGGAACCCCTCCGCGTCGAGATTGGATGCACTTTTTCGCGTCAAAAAAATTTTTCGATCAAGAAGGGGCTTTTGCGTTCTCCCGGATGTGTCAGAAGCAGAGTCCCGAGGAGCGAACGTGGGTACAAATAAGTGGCGAGACCGACTGAGCCGAGGAACACCTATGCCTCCGGGTTAGGGACACCTCACTCATCGCCTGCCACGAAAAAGGACCCAACTCGGGAAATCACCCTATTGTTGACAAGTCAGGCCAGGCGCGCAAATTGAAAGAGAAGAGAGTACGACTTCACGCAAGAAAAGTAAAGTGTCCAGGCCTCGGCGGCCGCGGTAAAGCGCACATCCAACAGAAACTGCCCCAACAAAAGTCAGGCGCCGCCTTGGGAAGGCGCCGCGCCCTCAGTTCCGCCCCCGCCGCCGGTAAGGTCCACCTCCGCTTCCAGCGGCGGCGCAGGAGGAAGGATCTCCGCCTCAAAGGTGGTCGCCAGCGCCGCGCTCGGACCCGCGGCGACCGCGTCGAGCCGCTGAACTTCTGCCAGGGCGGCTTCGTCTTCGTCAGGAAGACAATACCCCTCACTGACCCGCTCCAGGTCCACAACGTAATGGGAAGCGAGCACGGCGAAGGCCCGCCTGACGCCGTGGTGTAGCGCCCCGTGGACTTTACCGCGCGCGTAATCACCTAAGGCTTGAAGACGGCTTTGAGGGGAGCTTCCTGAAGGGACGTCGCCGAGGCCAAGGATCCGATAAACATCCGAGACGGCCTCGGACATGGCCGCGAGGTCGGCCTCCCTCTGCTCGGCAGCTCCAGCAAGCGCCTCGGCGAGCGCTTTGGCAGACTCGTCAAGGGCAGACTCGAGCTCTGCGAACAACCAGAAGAAAGACCTCAAGCACAAGCAGAAGAAACGGACAAGAACAAGAACCGAGGACGGTCGAGGCGTACCTCCGGCTCGGACGCGCTGCTCCGAGGCCGCGACTTGGGCTGCGGCTAGATCGGCCGCGAGGGTCTTAGCCCGGCTTTCGGCCTCGGCAGCCTGGCCCCGAGATTGGTCCCGCTCCTCGGCAACCTGGACGAACTCTGACCGCTGCCGTAGCGCCTCCGCGCGCGCCGCCGCTGCCTCGGCCCTCAGGTCAGCGCAGAGCAACTGGAGGTCCGCTATCTTAGCGTCCTACTGAGAAAGGCGCGCGGTAGCTCCGGCGAGCGAGGTCCTCAGGGATCGCAGCGAGCCCCAGACGTCGGCCTCGCGGCGGATGAACGACGACTTGGCGGCGCTCCGATCCGTCAGATCCTGGGAAAGGAAAACAAGGCGTCACGACGAACGCCTCACTCACAGAAAGGGAAAGGTACGCCTGAAACCGTTACCTGGAGGATTTTGGGGACGTCCCTGCAGAGAATCTCCAGCGACGATCGGAGCGACCCCACCGTTGCTTCCGCACGCTTGCGGAGCTCGTCCTAGGACTGGTCCTCCTGTTCATCGTCAAGAACGAAGATAGGGTCCGAGGCCTCGCGGGTCCGGAATCGGAGCAACTGGCGCCGGGCCTCGGGGCTCCGCCGCACAGCAACGAGGCTGCCGCCCGCCTGGATGAACTGCGCGTCCACGCCCACCTCTTCCGAGGCCCTGGGCACCGACGCTGCAGCCATCTCGACGCTGGCAGCAACCAGCTGCTCTCCGACTGGGACGGCGGCGACTGCGGTGGCGGCAGGTGCTGGCATTGCCGGCACGGCAGGTGGGCTCGGGACCGCGTCGGCGCCGGCCGCCTCCCCGATCATGATGGCCGCCTCGGCAGAAGAGCCCGCCTCGGGAACCTGCTCCCCCGAGACATGCGACGCCCGAGCCCCATGCGGCGAAACGCCCTGCGAAAGGGTCGGCTGAGCGGCAGGGCCCAGGGTGGCGCCAGCTGCCTGGACCGACGCCGTCTTAAGGGCTTTCCGGGGCGCCAGGTCGGTATGACCATGGCTTCGCTTGCTGGAAAAAAGAAGAAAGGGAAAATCACGGCCGGGACGTATGAACGAAGCGCCGGGACGAAGACATTCCAAGATACTTACCCGCTCCGGGCCATGATCAACCGTGCCTGGGGGGAGGTCTCTTGGCTCCCGCTCCCTGGAACCGCCGCCGAGGTCCGCTTCGCCGACAGCCTCGGCACCACCCTCGCTTTGGGCGCCCCTGATGCCCGGGAGGCGGACTGCCCAGGCGCCGCCATGGCGACCTGAGGATCGCTCCCCCGCGCTGCCGGCGCGGGTGACGGCTCTCGAGGGACGGGTACCTCGGCCCAGCTCCCCGGAGTCGCGTCGGCTCCTCCAGCCGAGGGGTCAAGTACCCTCTCGGGTTGCCCCCGCCCCTCGGGTCGGGGATCCGGCGTCCCGGCTCCAGGAACCGACGGCATCGGCCCGCTCAGGGGCTGACTCGACGGCTCCTGGCCACACCCCGAGCTGGGGCTGAGGCCGAGACGGGCGGCCATGTCGTCCTCCTCCTCCTCACCATCATCATCATCGTCATCGGATGTCTCCGGCGACGGCTCCCTGGGGAGTCCTTCCCTCTCCTGCTGGCGACGGCGTTTCTCCAAGGCGTCCCGAGCCCGCCTCCGCTTGCGGGCCCGGGCCTTCTCCGCATCCTTCTTCTTCTTCTCCTCCTCCGCGGCGACCCGCCGCGCTGCCCGATCCACCGCGTCCTCCGGGACCCGCGGCAGGGAGGGTTTGTGCCACCCCACCTCCTAAAAGAGGGGGGAAAGAAACCCAGTCGTGAGAACCAGGAGCAACCCGGTGTATGAAAAAGGAAGGAGCAAACACTCACCAGAGTCACGCACCCCTGGTCGGGGCGCATCCGAGGCTGGGAGAAGGCGTGGGGGTCCGGCTTCCCCATCGCGGCCGACACCCGCCATTGGAGGGCGTCGAGGGGAAGAGAATCAGGGGACATTCGCGACCCCTCCCAGTCGGCCTCCAGGGTCATCTCCCAAAGCGGCAGCCGCCGCTCCGCCAAGGGGAGCACTCTCCGACGGTGGATGGCGGCAACCACTCCCGCGGCGGTGAGTCCTCCCTCCCGTAACGCCTTCAGGGCCTGGAGAAGAGGTTCAAGGTTCTTCTGCCTCTCGTGTGGAGTCCCGTGGCGCCAGGCGTCGGTGGCGGCGGTGACGACCCGCTGAGAGAACGGTGGGAGCAACTGTCACACCCGGTTTTTAGAAGGTAAACCGAATGCGAACCATGTACGTGCCAGGATCAGTTATTCACGTACACAGCAGTTACATAACATGGACATCATCACACAGTGCTCAAATAGTATTAAAAGGGAAATAATAGTCGATTACATCATACGTCTGAGACGTCCATATAGTTCTTACAATAAATCAAAGTGCGGAATAGAAACATAGATAATGCGGCCTTCACAGGCAGCCGACTAGGGGTTGCCGCTAACCCACGCCTAGAACTCGTCGTAGTCTTGGAACTCCTGAAAGTCTCCTTCCACAGCTTCATCTTCTCCTGAGCAGTGGTTGCAATGCTGACAACCTGGGGGGGGATTGGTGTGTAGAGCAAGGGTGAGTACACATCAACATACTCAGCAAGCATCCTGTTTGGCTGTAGTGGACTAGCTTTATGTGGGGATAAGTCAAGCAGTTGCTTTTAGTTGGTCAGGTTATTACTTACTAATAGAAAGCCAGGTTTTAACATTAACCCAAGTTATTAGCCCAATGTATCCTTTCCAAACGGAAAGAATACCACCTACCAGCACCATAATCATAATCAGAACCATCAATCTCATTGCCACCTATATCAAAATGTCTCTGATCAAGTATCACTAATCTCTGGAGCTCCCTTGGCCGCTCATAACCGCGAGCACGGCTGATATATCAGTTTCATAACACTCTGCAGAGGTTGCGCACTTTACCCACAAGCCGTGATTCCCTCTCTAGCCCGGGCTTGCAAGACCCTTATTCACTCCCAAGGTGAATGGCTAGGGATTCACTACGAAGCCTTTACAAAGATTCCCCGGGGCTGTAGCCACCCGTTAGGTTTCCTAAATGTACCGCACTCCTCCCCAAGGGACAAATCAACCTTGGCAGAGCGAGCCGCATACACCGAGCCCCATTGACGGCACAACGGCTAAGTGATCTACACCCCGGTTCCTCTAATTATTCAGCTAAGGGCGTCCCATTCCACCCTCATGGTTGCACTGTTTTTCCCGGGCGGTCATCCATTGAACAGGTCCTTACGGAGAGGCACTCGAGAAACCGCTCGAGTCCCCTTAAATGCCACAAGTATGATCATAAATAAGAAGGGGAAAACAGCGTATCATAGATAATCACATCATGTTCATTAATTAGAGTTGAGCAATAGCATCAGACTAAGCAGTAATAATCCGACCCAAATAGGTAAACAAGGACATGGATAACAAAAGCTAGTCAATCCTTAGGTATAAATGTGTAATGCGGGAGGTGAATTAAAGGATGAATAGGACAGAGATAGGTCAAAGGACACTTGCCTCCACCAACCGACTGCTGCTCAGGGGCTTCTCCTGCGAATTCCTCAGGCTCTTCAACCGGATCGTTCTCTATGCGAGCGCAAACATACATACATCCACATATTTAATACAAAAGAACAGTACACCATACAAGGGAACAAGTAAAGCGAATATGCATCAAGTATGACATTCGATATCGCATTTGTTATGGTTAGAAGGAAACGGGAAAAGGTCTCGCAGGGGGGGGGGTGGTTAAAGCTTATGCACTAATGATTAGTTACAATTGGTTCTTAACAAAAGAATTCTGTTATATGCACTAATGGAAACTTAGTCATTTTTAGTTGAGCAACATTGAACGAGATAAACAATTAACTATATATGAAATAACTAGCGTAACGAAATTCTAAATCAAGTTTCTTATTTCAATAACATGAACAATGATTAGCCTACCTAAAATAAAATAACTATGATTACAGAAAGTAAAATAAAATAAAAAAAATAAAAAAAACAGGGGGGCGGTTGAACCGGCCCTAGGGGCGGTTGAACCGGCCGGGGACAGGGCGGCCGAGCGCGGGGGGGGGGGCGGAGCCGGCCGAACCGGCGGCCAGGGCGGCTGAGCCGGGGGCGCGCAGGGGGGCGGCCGGGCTGGCCAGGGCGGCCGAGCCGGCCGAGCGGCCAGGGCGCGCGCGGCCAAGGGCTAGGGCGCGGCCAGGGGGCGCGCGGCTAGGGCGCGCACGGCCAAGGGCCAGGCGGCCAGGGGCCAGGGGCCAGGCGGCCAGGCGGGCGGCCGAGCCAGGCGGCCAAGCGGCCGGGGCCAGGGCGCGGCCGGGCGGCTGGGCTGCCAAGGAGAGATGGAGGGGAGAGGGAGGGAGGAGGGAGGAGGGGGCTCACCGGGGTCGGGCGGCCGAACCGGCAGGGGGCGGCCGAGCAGGGGACGGCGGCTAGGGGGTAGGGGTGGCGGCGGCTAGGGTGGGGAGAGGGAAAATGAGAGGGAGAGAGAGGAGAAGTTGGGGGAAAAGGGGAGGGGGCGGTTGGGCCTATTGGGCCCAAAGGGGGGCGCGCAGGGGGCGGCTGGGCCGGCCAGGGACGGCCCACGGCGCGGGAGAGAGAAAAAGAGGAGAGAGAGAGAAAGAAAAAGAAAAGAAAGAAAAGGTTTTCTCCTTATTTTCAAAATCCGATCTTCCTAGATGAATGCATTTGCACTTTCAAACAATCAAAGAATGCATAGTTCGGCATGGTGCATCAAACAACATAAAACAGTTTTAGGGTTTTTCTTTACACGGGAATTCCAAACCGAATCCCGCTAGCTTTGGAAAAGGTCAAGGTCTAGCGAGGGGAAAAAGAAAAAGAAAAGGTAACGCCCGAATTTGGCGAGTAAAGGTCTTTTTCTTTCTCTCTCTCCTCTTTTTCTCTCTCCCGCGCCGTGGGCCGTCCCTGGCCGGCCCAGCCGCCCCCTGCGCGCCCCCTTTGGGCCCAATAGGCCCAACCGCCCCCCACCCCCTCCCCTTTTCCCCCAACTTCCCCTCTCTCTCCCTCTCATTTTCCCTCTCCCCACCCTAGCCGCCGCCGCCCCTACCCCCTAGCCGCCGTCCCCTGCTCGGCTGCCCCCTGCCGGTTCGGCCGCCCGACCCCGGTGAGCCCCCTCCTCCCTCCTCCCTCCCTCTCCCCTCCATCTCTCCTTGGCAGCCCAGCCGCCCGGCCGCGCCCTGGCCCCGGCCGCTTGGCCGCCTGGCTCGGCCGCCCGCCTGGCCGCCTGGCCCTTGGCCCCTGGCCGCCTGGCCCTTGGCCGCGCGCGCCCTGGCCGCGCGCCCCCTGGCCCCGGCCGCGCTTGGCCCCTGGCCGCGCCCTGGCCCTTGGCCGCGCGCGCCCTGGCCGCGCCCCCTGGCCGCTCGGCCGGCTCGGCCGCCCTGGCCAGCCCGGCCGCCCCCCTGCGCGCCCCCGGCTCAGCCGCCCTGGCCGCCGGTTCGGCCGGCTCCGCCCCCCCCCCCCCCCCGCGCTCGGCCGCCCTGTCCCCGGCCGGTTCAACCGCCCCTAGGGCCGGTTCAACCGCCCCCCTGTTTTTTTTATTTTTTTTATTTTATTTTACTTTCTGTAATCATAGTTATTTTATTTTAGGTAGGCTAATCATTGTTCATGTTATTGAAATAAGAAACTTGATTTAGAATTTCGTTACGCTAGTTATTTCATATATAGTTAATTGTTTATCTCGTTCAATGTTGCTCAACTAAAAATGACTAAGTTTCCATTAGTGCATATAACAGAATTCTTTTGTTAAGAACCAATTGTAACTAATCATTAGTGCATAAGCTTTAACCACCCCCCCCTGCGAGACCTTTTCCCGTTTCCTTCTAACCATAACAAATGCGATATCGAATGTCATACTTGATGCATATTCGCTTTACTTGTTCCCTTGTATGGTGTACTGTTCTTTTGTATTAAATATGTGGATGTATGTATGTTTGCGCTCGCATAGAGAACGATCCGGTTGAAGAGCCTGAGGAATTCGCAGGAGAAGCCCCTGAGCAGCAGTCGGTTGGTGGAGGCAAGTGTCCTTTGACCTATCTCTGTCCTATTCATCCTTTAATTCACCTCCCGCATTACACATTTATACCTAAGGATTGACTAGCTTTTGTTATCCATGTCCTTGTTTACCTATTTGGGTCGGATTATTACTGCTTAGTCTGATGCTATTGCTCAACTCTAATTAATGAACATGATGTGATTATCTATGATACGCTGTTTTCCCCTTCTTATTTATGATCATACTTGTGGCATTTAAGGGGACTCGAGCGGTTTCTCGAGTGCCTCTCCGTAAGGACCTGTTCAATGGATGACCGCCCGGGAAAAACAGTGCAACCATGAGGGTGGAATGGGATGCCCTTAGCTGAATAATTAGAGGAACCGGGGTGTAGATCACTTAGCCGTTGTGCCGTCAATGGGGCTCGGTGTATGCGGCTCGCTCTGCCAAGGTTGATTTGTCCCTTGGGGAGGAGTGCGGTACATTTAGGAAACCTAACGGGTGGCTACAGCCCCGGGGAATCTTTGTAAAGGCTTCGTAGTGAATCCCTAGCCATTCACCTTGGGAGTGAATAAGGGTCTTGCAAGCCCGGGCTAGAGAGGGAATCACGGCTTGTGGGTAAAGTGCGCAACCTCTGCAGAGTGTTATGAAACTGATATATCAGCCGTGCTCGCGGTTATGAGCGGCCAAGGGAGCTCCAGAGATTAGTGATACTTGATCAGAGACATTTTGATACAGGTGGCAATGAGATTGATGGTTCTGATTATGATTATGGTGCTGGTAGGTGGTATTCTTTCCGTTTGGAAAGGATACATTGGGCTAATAACTTGGGTTAATGTTAAAACCTGGCTTTCTATTAGTAAGTAATAACCTGACCAACTAAAAGCAACTGCTTGACTTATCCCCACATAAAGCTAGTCCACTACAGCCAAACAGGATGCTTGCTGAGTATGTTGATGTGTACTCACCCTTGCTCTACACACCAATCCCCCCCCAGGTTGTCAGCATTGCAACCACTGCTCAGGAGAAGATGAAGCTGTGGAAGGAGACTTTCAGGAGTTCCAAGACTACGACGAGTTCTAGGCGTGGGTTAGCGGCAACCCCCAGTCGGCTGCCTGTGAAGGCCGCATTATCTACGTTTCTTTTCCGCACTTTGATTTATTGTAAGAACTATATGGACGTCTCAGACGTATGATGTAATCGACTATTATTTCCCTTTTAATACTATTTGAGCACTGTGTGATGATGTCCATGTTATGTAACTGCTGTGTACGTGAATAACTGATCCTGGCACGTACATGGTTCGCATTCGGTTTACCTTCTAAAAACCGGGTCTGACATAAGTGGTATCAAAGTCGTGCTGACTGTAGGACCGCTAACCTAGAGTAGAATGGTCGTTCTAAGGACTATAGACCTCTGTCACTGCCTTGACTTTGGTATCCCTTCAAAAGTTGGTCCTACTGACCAAACCTATGTTCTACTATATATTATACCTTGCTGAAAATTATGTTTTATTCTGATCCTTCATTTATTTATGATTCATTATTTGCTGGTCATATTAATTCTGTTCTCACCCTTTTGCTTGCGATGTCTTTTGTAGATGGCTCGTCTTAGACACACTGCACGAAAGTCCGTCATCCCCTTCTTACCCTCTCGCCTTGCTGAGCGTCCGCTTCGCCGTCCCATGGCCGGACAGTCCAGCCACTTGGAGAGACTGCACCACCGCCTGCATGAGGAGCAGGAACGTCGACGACAGAAGCAGCGGGGCTCTTCCTACTCGCTCCAGCAGGAGATAGAGTCTGTGAGGAGCTGCTCCCCTGTGCTTCCCCTGGAGGCGCCCCCTGCACCACCACTGGGCGCCCCAGCTTCTGGAGTAGCTGCTGGAGGAGACCCAGACGACGGAGGTGGCGACGACAGCTTGAGCCACGACATCGACTTCTCTGCTGACCATGAGCCGGAAGGATGGGTTGCTCGACCCATCACTCGCGACGCTGCTTGCGGGTGTCACTTCCACGACGCGCTCGACACCCTGCTACGTCGGGCACTTGACCGGCGTACTTGGTCCATCGAGTATCGCTGTGTGGTCTACCAGCATAGTCGCGGGGTCTACCCGGACCGCTGGGAGGCGACCTGTTTGGTGCGCCGTCCGGAGAACAGTCTCTAGGGCGCGGAGGCCTGCTCAGAGCAATATTCTATCTCTGAGCGGGACTCAGCTGAGGCAGCCATGCAGGATGCTGCACGGCGTGCGCTTTCGCACTACTGCTCGATTCTCGGTGGGGTAGCTGACGGTCTCGACCTGAAGTATTACCCCCGCCGTCCATCTGGCAGCACAGGAGGCGTGATTGTTTCACCTGCTGGTGAGGACAATCCTAGGTTGAGCAGCACAGTCAACCTAGCCGCCGTGCTAAACACGGAGCTGGACCATGCATTAGACGAGCTGAGTAGGTCTCGTGCTGAGATCGCCCTGCTGCGGGCTGAGCGCGCGGAACGTCGTCACTTGGATGATGGTTCCCCCGCTCCCGTCGGGACTCAGCACCCGTATCGCTCACCTCGGTGTGGACTCCAGTCTTATGGCAATCCCGACAGCAAGACCAAGATAAATCTAGAACCATAGATCGTTAGAGTTGGATCTTGTAATTAATACGAAATATATATACATAGAAGCTTCAGTCTTAGCGTTAATCTCGGTCTTAGTTAGTCTTAGTTAGACAGGGTAGTTTGCTATATCCTGTGCATTTATGTTTGTCATGATGAACTATGTTTGGTTTGGATCTTTGTAATGTCTGTCACCAGAGTGTGGGTATCCCCTGCATTTTGGTTTACCTATTATGTTAATGGAATTAGTTATATAGTTGGGAAACCCTTTATTCTACTTTCCTCTTTATCTGAGAAGCTGTGTGGTCTGCGATGGAGATCAGTGAAGATGCTCATCTGTTCAGTGCTGTTGGAGGATTCTATACTCTTTTCTTATGCTGCAAGATTTGCCAGATCAGTTCTGATGTGTGGTTGCGTTCTGCAGATGTCAAAGAACAGGCGCAGAGGAGGAAGGCGTGCTCAGCAGGAGCGAGCCGCTCCGCAGGATGAGGTGCCCCAGCAGCAGCACCTGCCACCCCCCGCCCCTGATGTCGATCGAGCAGATGTTTCTGATGCAGACTCAGGCAGTTCAGGCTATCGGTCAGACTCTGGCCGCCATTCAGCAGCAGCAGCAGCAACAACAGCAAGCACCACCCCAGCCTCAGATGCCTCAGATGCCTAGAGACAAGCGTGCTGAATTCATGAGAGGTCATCCCCCAACGTTCGCTCACTCTTCTGACCCCATGGATGCTGAAGATTGGCTGCGCACTGTGGAGCGGGAGTTGCATACCGCTCAGTGTGATGACAGGGAGAAAGTCTTGTATGGTCCCCGTCTGTTGAGAGGAGCAGCCCAATCATGGTGGGAGTCTTACCTCGCCACCCATGCCAACCCCGATGCCATCACTTGGGAAGAGTTCAGAGGTAGCTTTCGTCAGTACCATGTGCCTGCAGGTCTGATGACAGTGAAGAAGGAGGAGTTCCTGGCCCTTAAGCAAGGGTCATCATCTGTCAGTGAGTATCGAGACAGGTTTCTGCAGTTGTCTCGCTATGCTCCTGAAGATGTCAACACTGACGCCAAGCGACAGTACCGTTTCTTGAGAGGCTTGGTTGACCCTCTGCAGTACCAACTGATGAATCATACCTTCCCGACATTCCAGCACCTGATTGACAGAGCAATCATGACAGAAAGGAAGCGTAAGGAGATGGAGGATCGTAAGCGCAAGATCAGTGGACCCCAGCCTGGAAGCAGCAGCCGTCCTCGTTTTTCAGGCAATCAACCTCAGCAGTTCAGGCAGAACCAGCGTCCACCTCAGCAACATCAGCAGCGTCAGCAGTATCAGCAGTTCCAAAGGCAGTATCCTCAGCATCAGTACCAGAACCATCAGAGCAATCAATCAGGAGGTCAGTTCCAGAGGCAGAATCAGCAGACACCTCGTCTTCCTGCCCCAGCAAACCAGCAGAACAATCAGGCAGCATCAGCTCAGGTTGGAAACAGAGCATGTTTCCACTGTGGAGAGCAAGGCCATTGGGTGATGCAATGTCCGAAGAAGGCAGCCCAGCAGCAGTCAGGCCCCAATGCCCCAGCAAAGCAGAATGCATCTCAGTCTGGAGCAGGCAACCGCCCTCAGCAGCGTTATAATCATGGAAGACTGAACCACTTGGAGGCTGAAGCAGTTCAGGAGACCCCCGGCATGACAGTAGGTATGTTCCCAGTCGACTCCCATATTGCAGAAGTGTTATTTGATACTGGAGCAACGCATTCTTTTATTACTGCATCATGGGTAGAAGCACATAATCTTCCAATTACTGCCATGTCAACCCCCATTCAAATTGACTCAGCTGGTGGTAGAATTCGAGCTGATAGCATATGTTTGAATATAAGTGTGGAAATAAGGGGGATAGCGTTTCCCGCTAACCTTATAGTAATGGGTACTCAGGGAATAGATGTCATCCTAGGGATGAATTGGCTAGATAAGTATCAGGCAGTTATCAGTTGTGATAAAAGGACAATCAAGTTGGTGTCCCCACTAGGAGAGGAAGTGGTGACCGAGTTAGTCCCGCCTGAGCCAAAGAAAGGAAGTTGTTATCAGATGGCTGTCGATAGCAGTGAAGCAGACCCAATTGAGAGTATCAAGGTTGTGTCTGAATTCCCAGATGTGTTTCCGAAGGACTTACCGGGTATGCCACCAGAGCGGAAAGTTGAGTTTGCCATAGAGCTTCTTCCTGGAACTGCCCCTATCTTTAAGAGAGCTTACAGAATATCTGGACCAGAGTTGGTTGAGCTCAAGAAGCAGATTGATGAGCTGTCGGAGAAAGGTTACATCCGGCCAAGCACCTCGCCTTGGGCCGCCCCTGTCCTGTTTGTGGAGAAGAAAGATGGCACAAAGAGGATGTGTATCGATTATCGAGCTTTGAATGAAGTCACGATCAAGAACAAGTATCCCTTGCCCAGAATAGAAGATCTGTTTGACCAGTTGAGAGGAGCCAGTGTGTTCTCCAAGATCGATCTGAGGTCAGGTTATCATCAGCTCAGGATCCGACCTTCGGACATTCCGAAGACAGCGTTCATTACCAAGTATGGTTTGTATGAGTTCACAGTGATGTCTTTTGGTTTGACTAATGCACCAGCGTTCTTCATGAACTTGATGAACAGTGTATTCATGGATTATCTCGATAAGTTTGTGGTGGTATTCATTGATGACATTCTGGTTTATTCTCAAAGCGAAGAAGAACATGCAGATCATTTGAGGATGGTATTGCAGAGATTGCGAGAACACCAGTTGTATGCAAAGTTGAGCAAGTGTGAGTTCTGGATCAGTGAAGTTCTGTTCTTGGGTCACATAATCAACAAAGAAGGATTGGCTGTGGATCCGAAGAAAGTGGCAGACATTCTGAACTGGAAAGCGCCAACGGATGCTCGAGAAATCAAGAGCTTCATTGGAATGGCCGGATATTATCGGCGATTCATTGAAGGGTTTTCGAAGATTGCGAAACCAATGACAGCGTTGCTAGGCAACAAGGTTGAGTTCAAGTGGACCCAGAAATGCCAAGAAGCCTTTGAAGCGCTGAAAGAGAAGTTGACAACAGCGCCTGTCCTAGTCTTGCCTGATGTGCACAAGCCCTTCTCTGTGTACTGTGATGCTTGTTACACAGGTTTGGGATGCGTGTTGATGCAAGAGGGAAGAGTTGTGGCTTACTCGTCCCGACAGCTGAAGGTTCATGAGAAGAATTACCCAATCCATGATCTAGAGTTGGCAGCAGTGGTTCACGCACTGAAGACATGGAGGCACTATCTGTATGGACAGAAATGCGATGTTTACACAGATCACAAGAGTCTGAAGTACATATTCACTCAGTCAGAATTGAATATGAGGCAGCGAAGATGGTTAGAGTTGATCAAAGACTATGAGTTGGAGATTCATTACCATCCAGGCAAAGCAAACGTAGTGGCAGATGCTTTGAGCAGAAAGAGTCAAGTCAATCTGATGGTCGCTCGTCCGATGCCTTATGAGTTGGCCAAGGAGTTCGACAGGTTGAGTCTCGGATTTCTGAACAATTCGCGAGGAGTCACAGTTGAGTTGGAACCTACCTTGGAGCGAGAAATCAAAGAAGCGCAGAAGAATGATGAGAAGATCAGTGAGATTCGGCGACTGATTCTAGATGGCAGAGGCAAAGATTTTCGAGAAGATGCAGAAGGTGTGGTATGGTTCAAAGACCGCTTGTGTGTTCCCAATGTCCAGTCCATTCGGGAGTTGATTCTCAAGGAAGCTCATGAGACAGCCTATTCGATTCACCCTGGCAGTGAGAAGATGTATCAGGATCTGAAGAAGAAATTTTGGTGGTACGGAATGAAGAGGGAAATTGCAGAGCATGTGGCTATGTGCGATAGTTGTCGAAGAATTAAGGCAGAGCACCAGAGACCTGCTGGATTGTTGCAACCGTTGCAGATTCCTCAGTGGAAATGGGATGAAATCGGTATGGATTTCATAGTCGGATTGCCTCGCACTCGAGCCGGCTACGATTCCATTTGGGTAGTATTGGACCGTTTGACCAAGTCAGCCCACTTCATACCTGTCAGGACCAACTACAGCAGTGCAGTATTGGCAGAACTGTATATGTCTCGGATCGTTTGTCTTCATGGTGTGCCAAAGAAGATAGTGTCAGACAGAGGAACGCATTTCACCTCTCATTTCTGGCAGCAGTTGCATGAAGCTTTGGGCACACATCTGAATTTCAGTTCAGCTTATCATCCGCAGACAGATGGCCAGACCGAAAGAACCAATCAAATTCTCGAAGACATGTTGAGAGCCTGTGCGTTGCAAGATCAGTCCGGATGGGATAAGCGATTGCCTTATGTAGAGTTTTCCTATAACAACAGTTACCAGGCCAGTTTGAAGATGTCACCATTTCAAGCGCTTTATGGAAGGAGTTGCAGAACTCCGTTGCAATGGGATCAGCCTGGAGAGAAGCAAGTGTTTGGACCAGACATTCTGCTTGAAGCTGAAGAGAACATCAAGATGGTCCGAGAGAACCTGAAGATAGCGCAATCGAGGCAGCGAAGCTATGCAGACACAAGAAGAAGAGAGCTGAGTTTTGAAGTCGGAGACTTTGTCTATCTGAAAGTGTCACCGATCAGAGGAGTCAGAAGGTTCGGAATCAAAGGCAAGCTAGCACCCCGCTACATTGGTCCGTACCAGATCCTCTCAAAGCGTGGAGAAGTGGCCTATCAGCTCAGTCTGCCAGAGAATTTGTCAGCTGTGCATGATGTCTTTCATGTGTCTCAGTTGAAGAAGTGCTTGCGTGTGCCAGAAGAGCAGTTGCCAGTGGAAGGTCTGGAAGTCCAGGAGGACTTGACCTATGTTGAGAAGCCAGCTCAGATCCTTGAGACTGCAGATAGAGTCACCCGAAGGAAGACCATCAGAATGTGCAAAGTCAGATGGAATCACCACTCTGAGGAAGAAGCAACCTGGGAGCGTGAAGATGATTTGATGGCCAAGTACCCAGAGCTCTTTGCTAGCCAACCCTGAATCTCGAGGGCGAGATTCTTTTAAGGGGGATAGGTTTGTAACGCCCCGAATTTTTGCAGTTGAATTTTTTCTTTTCTTTACTCGCCAAATTCGGGCGTTACCTTTTCTTTTTCTTTTTCCCCTCGCTAGACCTTGACCTTTTCCAAAGCTAGCGGGATTCGGTTTGGAATTCCCGTGTAAAGAAAAACCCTAAAACTGTTTTATGTTGTTTGATGCACCATGCCGAACTATGCATTCTTTGATTGTTTGAAAGTGCAAATGCATTCATCTAGGAAGATCGGATTTCGAAAATAAGGAGAAAACCTTTTCTTTCTTTTCTTTTTCTTTCTCTCTCTCCTCTTTTTCTCTCTCCTGCGCCGTGGGCCGTCCCTGGCCGGCCCAGCCGCCCCCTGCGCGCCCCCCTTTGGGCCCAATAGGCCCAACCGCCCCCCACCCCCTCCCCTTTTCCCCCAACTTCCCCTCTCTCTCCCTCTCATTTTCCCTCTCCCCACCCTAGCCGCTGCCCCTACCCCCTAGCCGCCGTCCCCTGCTCGGCCGCCCCCTGCCGGTTCGGCCGCCCGACCCCGGTGAGCCCCCTCCTCCCTCCTCCCTCCCTCTCCCCTCCATCTCTCCTTGGCAGCCCAGCCGCCCGGCCGCGCCCTGGCCCCGGCCGCTTGGCCGCCTGGCTCGGCCGCCCGCCTGGCCGCCTGGCCCCTGGCCCCTGGCCACCTGGCCCTTGGCCGCGCGCCCCCTGGCCCTTGGCCGCGCGCGCCCTGGCCGTGCCCCCTGGCCGCTCGGCCGGCTCGGCCGCCCTGGCCAGCCCGGCCGCCCCCCTGCGCGCCCCCGGCTCAGCCGCCCTGGCCGCCGGTTCGGCCGGCTCCGCCCCCCCCCCCCCCCCCCCCCCCGCGCTCGGCCACCCCTGCTCGGCCGCCCTGTCCCCGGCCGGTTCAACCGCCCCTAGGGCCGGTTCAACCGCCCCCCCCCCCCCCCCCGTTTTTTTTATTTTTTTTATTTTATTTTATTTTTTTTACTTTCTGTAATCATAGTTATTTTATTTTAGGTAGGCTAATCATTGTTCATGTTATTGAAATAAGAAACTTGATTTAGAATTTCGTTACGCTAGTTATTTCATATATAGTTAATTGTTTATCTCGTTCAATGTTGCTCAACTAAAAATGACTAAGTTTCCATTAGTGCATATAACAGAATTCTTTTGTTAAGAACCAATTGTAACTAATCATTAGTGCATAAGCTTTAACCACCCCCCCTGCGAGACCTTTTCCCGTTTCCTTCTAACCATAACAAATGCGATATCGAATGTCATACTTGATGCATATTCGCTTTACTTGTTCCCTTGTATGGTGTACTGTTCTTTTGTATTAAATATGTGGATGTATGTATGTTTGCGCTCGCATAGAGAACGATCCGGTTGAAGAGCCTGAGGAATTCGCAGGAGAAGCCCCTGAGCAGCAGTCGGTTGGTGGAGGCAAGTGTCCTTTGACCTATCTCTGTCCTATTCATCCTTTAATTCACCTCCCGCATTACACATTTATACCTAAGGATTGACTAGCTTTTGTTATCCATGTCCTTGTTTACCTATTTGGGTCGGATTATTACTGCTTAGTCTGATGCTATTGCTCAACTCTAATTAATGAACATGATGTGATTATCTATGATACGCTGTTTTCCCCTTCTTATTTATGATCATACTTGTGGCATTTAAGGGGACTCGAGCGGTTTCTCGAGTGCCTCTCCGTAAGGACCTGTTCAATGGATGACCGCCCGGGAAAACAGTGCAACCATGAGGGTGGAATGGGATGCCCTTAGCTGAATAATTAGAGGAACCGGGGTGTAGATCACTTAGCCGTTGTGCCGTCAATGGGGCTCGGTGTATGCGGCTCGCTCTGCCAAGGTTGATTTGTCCCTTGGGGAGGAGTGCGGTACATTTAGGAAACCTAACGGGTGGCTACAGCCCCGGGGAATCTTTGTAAAGGCTTCGTAGTGAATCCCTAGCCATTCACCTTGGGAGTGAATAAGGGTCTTGCAAGCCCGGGCTAGAGAGGGAATCACGGCTTGGCCCAGCCGCCCCCTGCGCGCCCCCCTTTGGGCCCAATAGGCCCAACCGCCCCCACCCCCTCCCCTTTTCCCCCAACTTCCCCTCTCTCTCCCTCTCATTTTCCCTCTCCCCACCCTAGCCGCCGCCGCCCCTTCCCCCTAGCCGCCGTCCCCTGCTCGGCCGCCCCCTGCCGGTTCGGCCGCCCGACCCCGGTGAGCCCCCTCCTCCCTCCTCCCTCCCTCTCCCCTCCATCTCTCCTTGGCAGCCCAGCTGCCCGGCCGCGCCCTGGCCCCGGCCGCTTGGCCGCCTGGCTCGGCCGCCCGCCTGGCCGCCTGGCCCCTGGCCGCCTGGCCCTTGGCCGCGCGCGCCCTGGCCGCGCGCCCCCTGGCCCCGGCCGCGCTTGGCCCCTGGCCGCGCCCTGGCCCTTGGCCGCGCGCGCCCTGGCCGCGCCCCCGGGCCGCTCGGCCGCCCTGGCCAGCCCGGCCGCCCCCCTGCGCGCCCCCGGCTCAGCCGCCCTGGCCGCCGGTTCGGCCGGCTCCGCCCCCCCCCCCCCCGCGCTCGGCCGCCCCTGCTCGGCCGCCCTGTCCCCGGCCGGTTCAACCGCCCTTAGGGCCGGTTCAACCGCCCCCCCTGTTTTTTTATTTTTTTTATTTTATTTTATTTTATTTTACTTTCTGTAATCATAGTTATTTTATTTTAGGTAGGCTAATCATTGTTCATGTTATTGAAATAAGAAACTTGATTTAGAATTTCGTTACGCTAGTTATTTCATATATATAGTTAATTGTTTATCTCGTTCAATGTTGCTCAACTAAAAATGACTAAGTTTCCATTAGTGCATATAACAGAATTCTTTTGTTAAGAACCAATTGTAACTAATCATTAGTGCATAAGCTTTAACCACCCCCCCCCCCCCTGCGAGACCTTTTCCCGTTTCCTTCTAACCATAACAAATGCGATATCGAATGTCATACTTGATGCATATTCGCTTTACTTGTTCCCTTGTATGGTGTACTGTTCTTTTGTATTAAATATGTGGATGTATGTATGTTTGCGCTCGCATAGAGAACGATCCGGTTGAAGAGCCTGAGGAATTCGCAGGAGAAGCCCCTGAGCAGCAGTCGGTTGGTGGAGGCAAGTGTCCTTTGACCTATCTCTGTCCTATTCATCCTTTAATTCACCTCCCGCATTACACATTTATACCTAAGGATTGACTAGCTTTTGTTATCCATGTCCTTGTTTACCTATTTGGGTCGGATTATTACTGCTTAGTCTGATGCTATTGCTCAACTCTAATTAATGAACATGATGTGATTATCTATGATACGCTGTTTTCCCCTTCTTATTTATGATCATACTTGTGGCATTTAAGGGGACTCGAGCGGTTTCTCGAGTGCCTCTCCGTAAGGACCTGTTCAATGGATGACCGCCCGGGAAAACAGTGCAACCATGAGGGTGGAATGGGACGCCCTTAGCTGAATAATTAGAGGAACCGGGGTGTAGATCACTTAGCCGTTGTGCCGTCAATGGGGCTCGGTGTATGCGGCTCGCTCTGCCAAGGTTGATTTGTCCCTTGGGGAGGAGTGCGGTACATTTAGGAAACCTAACGGGTGGCTACAGCCCCGGGGAATCTTTGTAAAGGCTTCGTAGTGAATCCCTAGCCATTCACCTTGGGAGTGAATAAGGGTCTTGCAAGCCCGGGCTAGAGAGGGAATCACGGCTTGTGGGTAAAGTGCGCAACCTCTGCAGAGTGTTATGAAACTGATATATCAGCCGTGCTCGCGGTTATGAGCGGCCAAGGGAGCTCCAGAGATTAGTGATACTTGATCAGAGACATTTTGGTACAGGTGGCAATGAGATTGATGGTTCTGATTATGATTATGGTGCTGGTAGGTGGTATTCTTTCCGTTTGGAAAGGATACATTGGGCTAATAACTTGGGTTAATGTTAAAACCTGGCTTTCTATTAGTAAGTAATAACCTGACCAACTAAAAGCAACTGCTTGACTTATCCCCACATAAAGCTAGTCCACTACAGCCAAACAGGATGCTTGCTGAGTATGTTGATGTGTACTCACCCTTGCTCTACACACCAATCCCCCCCCCAGGTTGTCAGCATTGCAACCACTGCTCAGGAGAAGATGAAGCTGTGGAAGGAGACTTTCAGGAGTTCCAAGACTACGACGAGTTCTAGGCGTGGGTTAGCGGCAACCCCCAGTCGGCTGCCTGTGAAGGCCGCATTATCTACGTTTCTTTTTCGCACTTTGATTTATTGTAAGAACTATATGGACGTCTCAGACGTATGATGTAATCGACTATTATTTCCCTTTTAATACTATTTGAGCACTGTGTGATGATGTCCATGTTATGTAACTGCTGTGTACGTGAATAACTGATCCTGGCACGTACACGGTTCGCATTCGGTTTACCTTCTAAAAACCGGGTGTGACATAAGTGGTATCAAAGCCAGGCGGCCAGGGGCCAGGCGGCCAGGCGGGCGGCCGAGCCAGGCGGCCAAGCGGCCGGGGCCAGGGCGCGGCCGGGCGGCTGGGCTGCCAAGGAGAGATGGAGGGGAGAGGGAGGGAGGAGGGAGGAGGGGGCTCACCGGGGTCGGGCGGCCGAACCGGCAGGGGGCGGCCGAGCAGGGGACGGCGGCTAGGGGGTAGGGGCGGCGGCGGCTAGGGTGGGGAGAGGGAAAATGAGAGGGAGAGAGAGGGGAAGTTGGGGGAAAAGGGGAGGGGGTGGGGGGCGGTTGGGCCTATTGGGCCCAAAGGGGGGCGCGCAGGGGGCGGCTGGGCCGGCCAGGGACGGCCCACGGCGCGGGAGAGAGAAAAAGAGGAGAGAGAGAAAGAAAAAGAAAAGAAAGAAAAGGTTTTCTCCTTATTTTCGAAATCCGATCTTCCTAGATGAATGCATTTGCACTTTCAAACAATCAAAGAATGCATAGTTCGGCATGGTGCATCAAACAACATAAAACAGTTTTAGGGTTTTTCTTTACACGGGAATTCCAAACCGAATCCCGCTAGCTTTGGAAAAGGTCAAGGTCTAGCGAGGGGAAAAAGAAAAAGAAAAGGTAACGCCCGAATTTGGCGAGTAAAGAAAAGAAAAAAATCAACTGCAAAAATTCGGGGCGTTACAAACCTATCCCCCTTAAAAGAATCTCGCCCTCGAGATTCAGGGTTGGCTAGCAAAGAGCTTTGGGTACTTGGCCATCAAATCATCTTCACGCTCCCAGGTTGCTTCTTCCTCAGAGTGGTGATTCCATCTGACTTTGCACATTCTGATGGTCTTCCTTCGGGTGACTCTATCTGCAGTCTCAAGGATCTGAGCTGGCTTCTCAACATAGGTCAAGTCCTCCTGGACTTCCAGACCTTCCACTGGCAACTGCTCTTCTGGCACACGCAAGCACTTCTTCAACTGAGACACATGAAAGACATCATGCACAGCTGACAAATTCTCTGGCAGACTGAGCTGATAGGCCACTTCTCCACGCTTTGAGAGGATCTGGTACGGACCAATGTAGCGGGGTGATAGCTTGCCTTTGATTCCGAACCTTCTGACTCCTCTGATCGGTGACACTTTCAGATAGACAAAGTCTCCGACTTCAAAACTCAGCTCTCTTCTTCTTGTGTCTGCATAGCTTCGCTGCCTCGATTGCGCTATCTTCAGGTTCTCTCGGACCATCTTGATGTTCTCTTCAGCTTCAAGCAGAATGTCTGGTCCAAACACTTGCTTCTCTCCAGGCTGATCCCATTGCAACGGAGTTCTGCAACTCCTTCCATAAAGCGCTTGAAATGGTGACATCTTCAAACTGGCTTGGTAACTGTTGTTATAGGAAAACTCTGCATAAGGCAATCGCTTATCCCATCCGGACTGATCTTGCAACGCACAGGCTCTCAACATGTCTTCGAGAATTTGATTGGTTCTTTCGGTCTGGCCATCTGTCTGCGGATGATAAGCTGAACTGAAATTCAGATGTGTGCCCAAAGCTTCATGCAAGTGCTGCCAGAAATGAGAGGTGAACTGCGTTCCTCTGTCTGACACTATCTTCTTTGGCACACCATGAAGACAAACGATCCGAGACATATACAGTTCTGCCAATACTGCACTGCTGTAGTTGGTCCTGACAGGTATGAAGTGGGCTGACTTGGTCAAACGGTCCACTACTACCCAAATGGAATCGTAGCTGGCTCGAGTGCGAGGCAATCCGACTATGAAATCCATACCGATTTCGTCCCATTTCCACTGAGGGATCTGCAACGGTTGCAACAATCCAGCAGGTCTCTGGTGCTCTGCCTTAATTCTTCGGCAACTATCGCACATAGCCACATGCTCTGCGATTTCCCTCTTCATTCCGTACCACCAGAATTTCTTCTTCAGATCCTGATACATCTTCTCACTGCCAGGGTGAATCGAATAGGCTGTCTCATGAGCTTCCTTGAGAATCAACTCCCGAATAGACTAGACATTGGGAACACACAAGCGGTCTTTGAACCATATCACGCCTTCTGCATCTTCTCGAAAATCTTTGCCTCTGCCATCTAGAATCAGTCGCCGAATCTCACTGATCTTTTCATCATTCTTCTGCGCTTCTTTGATTTCTCGCTCCAAGGTGGGTTCCAATTCAACTGTGACTCCTCGCGAATTGTTCAGAAATCCGAGACTCAACCTGTCGAACTCCTTGGCCAACTCATAAGGCATCGGACAAGCGACCATCAGATTGACTTGACTCTTTCTGCTCAAAGCATCTGCCACTACGTTTGCTTTGCCTGGATGGTAATGAATCTCCAACTCATAGTCTTTGATCAACTCTAACCATCTTCGTTGCCTCATGTTCAATTCTGACTGAGTGAATATGTACTTCAGACTCTTGTGGTCTGTGTAAACATCGCATTTCTGTCCATACAGATAGTGCCTCCATGTCTTCAGTGCGTGAACCACTGCTGCCAACTCTAGATCATGGATTGGGTAATTCTTCTCATGAACCTTCAGCTGTCGGGACGAGTAAGCCACAACTCTTCCCTCTTGCATCAACACGCATCCCAAACCTGTGTAACAAGCATCACAGTACACAGAGAAGGGCTTGTGCACATCAGGCAAGACTAAGACAGGCGCTGTTGTCAACTTCTCTTTCAGCGCTTCAAAGGCCTCCTGGCATTTCTGGGTCCACTTGAACTCAACCTTGTTGCCTAGCAACGCTGTCATTGGTTTCGCAATCTTCGAAAACCCTTCAATGAATCGCCGATAATATTCGGCCATTCCAATGAAACTCTTGATTCCTCGAGCATCCGTTGGCGCTTTCCAGTTCAGAATGTCTGCCACTTTCTTCGGATCCACAGCCAATCCTTCTTTGTTGATTATGTGACCCAAGAACAGGACTTCACTGATCCAGAACTCACACTTGCTCAACTTTGCATACAACTGGTGCTCTCGCAATCTCTGCAATACCATCCTCAAATGATCTGCATGTTCTTCTTCGCTTTGAGAATAAACCAGAATGTCATCAATGAATACCACCACAAACTTATCGAGATAATCCATGAATACACTGTTCATCAAGTTCATGAAGAACGCTGGTGCATTGGTCAAACCAAAAGACATCACTGTGAACTCATACAAACCATACTTGGTAATGAACGCTGTCTTCGGAATGTCCGAAGGTCGGATCCTGAGCTGATGATAACCTGACCTCAGATCGATCTTGGAGAACACACTGGCTCCTCTCAACTGGTCAAACAGATCTTCTATTCTGGGCAAGGGATACTTGTTCTTGATCGTGACTTCATTCAAAGCTCGATAATCGATACACATCCTCTTTGTGCCATCTTTCTTCTCCACAAACAGGACAGGGGCGGCCCAAGGCGAGGTGCTTGGCCGGATGTAACCTTTCTCCGACAGCTCATCAATCTGCTTCTTGAGCTCAACCAACTCTGGTCCAGATATTCTGTAAGCTCTCTTAAAGATAGGGGCGGTTCCAGGAAGAAGCTCTATGGCAAACTCAACTTTCCGCTCTGGTGGCATACCCGGTAAGTCCTTCGGAAACACATCTGGGAATTCAGACACAACCTTGATACTCTCAATTGGGTCTGCTTCACTGCTATCGACAGCCATCTGATAACAACTTCCTTTCTTTGGCTCAGGCGGGACTAACTCGGTCACCACTTCCTCTCCTAGTGGGGACACCAACTTGATTGTCCTTTTATCACAACTGATAACTGCCTGATACTTATCTAGCCAATTCATCCCTAGGATGACATCTATTCCCTGAGTACCCATTACTATAAGGTTAGCGGGAAACGCTATCCCCCTTATTTCCACACTTATATTCAAACATATGCTATCAGCTCGAATTCTACCACCAGCTGAGTCAATTTGAATGGGGGTTGACATGGCAGTAATTGGAAGATTATGTGCTTCTACCCATGATGCAGTAATAAAAGAATGCGTTGCTCCAGTATCAAATAACACTTCTGCAATATGGGAGTCGACTGGGAACATACCTACTGTCATGCCGGGGGTCTCCTGAACTGCTTCAGCCTCCAAGTGGTTCAGTCTTCCATGATTATAACGCTGCTGAGGGCGGTTGCCTGCTCCAGACTGAGACGCATTCTGCTTTGCTGGGGCATTGGGGCCTGACTGCTGCTCGGCTGCCTTCTTCGGACATTGCATCACCCAATGGCCTTGCTCTCCACAGTGGAAACATGCTCTGTTTCCAACCTGAGCTGGTGCTGCCTGATTGTTCTGCTGGTTTGCTGGGGTAGGAAGACGAGGTGTCTGCTGATTCTGCCTCTGGAACTGACCTCCTGATTGATTGCTCTGACGGTTCTGGTACTGATGCTGAGGATACTGCCTTTGGAACTGCTGATACTGCTGACGCTGCTGATGCTGCTGAGGTGGACGCTGGTTCTGCCTGAACTGCTGAGGTTGATTGCCTGAAAAACGAGGACGGCTGCTGCTTCCAGGCTGGGGTCCACTGATCTTGCGCTTACGATCCTCCATCTCCTTACGCTTCCTTTCTGTCATGATTGCTCTGTCAATCAAGTGCTGGAATGTCGGGAAGGTATGATTCATCAGTTGGTACTGCAGAGGGTCAACCAAGCCTCTCAAGAAACGGTACTGTCGCTTGGCGTCAGTGTTGACATCTTCAGGAGCATAGCGAGACAACTGCAGAAACCTGTCTCGATACTCACTGACAGATGATGACCCTTGCTTAAGGGCCAGGAACTCCTCCTTCTTCACTGTCATCAGACCTGCAGGCACATGGTACTGACGAAAGCTACCTCTGAACTCTTCCCAAGTGATGGCATCGGGGTTGGCATGGGTGGCGAGGTAAGACTCCCACCATGATTGGGCTGCTCCTCTCAACAGACGGGGACCATACAAGACTTTCTCCCTGTCATCACACTGAGCGGTATGCAACTCCCGCTCCACAGTGTGCAGCCAATCTTCAGCATCCATGGGGTCAGAAGAGTGAGCGAACGTTGGGGGATGACCTCTCATGAATTCAGCACGCTTGTCTCTAGGCATCTGAGGCATCTGAGGCTGGGGTGGTGCTTGCTGCTGTTGCTGCTGCTGCTGCTGCTGAATGGCGGCCAGAGTCTGACCGATGGCCTGAACTGCCTGAGTCTGCATCAGAAACATCTGCTCGATCGACATCGGGGGCAGGGGTGGCAGGTGCTGCTGCTGGGGCACCTCATCCTGCGGAGCGGCTCGCTCCTGCTGAGCACGCCTTCCTCCTCTGCGCCTGTTCTCTGACATCTGCAGAACGCAACCACACATCAGAACTGATCTGGCAAATCTTGCAGCATAAGAAAAGAGTATAGAATCCTCCAACAGCACTGAACAGATGAGCATCTTCACTGATCTCCATCGCAGACCACACAGCTTCTCAGATAAAGAGGAAAGTAGAATAAAGGGTTTCCCAACTATATAACTAATTCCATTAACATAATAGGTAAACCAAAATGCAGGGGATACCCACACTCTGGTGACAGACATTACAAAGATCCAAACCAAACATAGTTCATCATGACAAACATAAATGCATAGGATATAGCAAACTACCCTGTCTAACTAAGATTAACTAAGACCGAGATTAACGCTAAGACTGAAGCTTCTATGTATATATATTTCGTATTAATTACAAGATCCAACTCTAACGATCTATGGTTCTAGATTTATCTTGGTCTTGCTGTCGGGATTGCCATAAGACTGGAGTCCACGCCGAGGTGAGCGATACGGGTGCTGAGTCCCGACGGGAGCGGGGGAACCATCATCCAAGTGACGACGTTCCGCGCGCTCAGCCCGCAGCAGGGCGATCTCAGCACGAGACCTACTCAGCTCGTCTAATGCATGGTCCAGCTCCGTGTTTAGCACGGCGGCTAGGTTGACTGTGCTGCTCAACCTAGGATTGTCCTCACCAGCAGGTGAAACAATCACGCCTCCTGTGCTGCCAGATGGACGGCGGGGGTAATACTTCAGGTCGAGACCGTCAGCTACCCCACCGAGAATCGAGCAGTAGTGCGAAAGCGCACGCCGTGCAGCATCCTGCATGGCTGCCTCAGCTGAGTCCCGCTCAGAGATAGAATAGTGCTCTGAGCAGGCCTCCGCGCCCTGGAGACTGTTCTCCGGACGGCGCACCAAACAGGTCGCCTCCCAGCGGTCCGGGTAGACCCCGCGACTATGCTGGTAGACCACACAACGATACTCGATGGACCAAGTACGCCGGTCAAGTGCCCGACGTAGCAGGGTGTCGAGCGCGTCGTGGAAGTGACACCCGCGAGCAGCGTCGCGAGTGATGGGTCGAGCAACCCATCCTTCCGGCTCATGGTCAGCAGAGAAGTCGATGTCGTGGCTCAAGCTGTCGTCGCCACCTCCGTCGTCTGGGTCTCCTCCAGCAGCTACTCCAGAAGCTGGGGCGCCCAGTGGTGGTGCAGGGGGCGCCTCCAGGGGAAGCACAGGGGAGCAGCTCCTCACAGACTCTATCTTTTGCTGGAGCGAGAAGGAAGAGCCCCGCTGCTCCTGTCGTCGACGTTCCTGCTCCTCATGCAGGCGGTGGTGCAGTCTCTCCAAGTGGCTGGACTGTCCGGCCACGGGACGGCGAAGCGGACGCTCAGCAAGGCGGGAGGGTAAGAAGGGGATGACGGACTTTCGTGCAGTGTGTCTAAGACGAGCCATCTACAAAAGACATCGCAAGCAAAAGGGTGAGAACAGAATTAATATGACCAGCAAATAATGAATCATAAATAAATGAAGGATCAGAATAAAACATAATTTTCAGCAAGGTATAATATATAGTAGAACATGGGTTTGGTCAGTAGGACCAACTTTTGAAGGGATACCAAAGTCAAGGCAGTGACAGAGGTCTATAGTCCTTAGAACGACCATTCTACTCTAGGTTAGCGGTCCTACAGTCAGCACGGCTTTGATACCACTTATGTCACACCCGGTTTTTAGAAGGTAAACCGAATGCGAACCATGTACGTGCCAGGATCAGTTATTCACGTACACAGCAGTTACATAACATGGACATCATCACACAGTGCTCAAATAGTATTAAAAGGGAAATAATAGTCGATTACATCATACGTCTGAGACGTCCATATAGTTCTTACAATAAATCAAAGTGCGGAAAAGAAACGTAGATAATGCGGCCTTCACAGGCAGCCGACTGGGGGTTGCCGCTAACCCACGCCTAGAACTCGTCGTAGTCTTGGAACTCCTGAAAGTCTCCTTCCACAGCTTCATCTTCTCCTGAGCAGTGGTTGCAATGCTGACAACCTAGGGGGGGATTGGTGTGTAGAGCAAGGGTGAGTACACATCAACATACTCAGCAAGCATCCTGTTTGGCTGTAGTGGACTAGCTTTATGTGGGGATAAGTCAAGCAGTTGCTTTTAGTTGGTCAGGTTACACTACAGGAAACGCATAAATTTTCGTGGGCCTAGCTATTTTCGTCGGTTGGCCCACGAAATTACGTAGTTATTTTCGTCGGCCCTCGGGACCGACGAAAATTTGGCTTATTTTCGTGGGCCAGTACATATTTTCGTTGGCCTGCCCACGAAAATAGGAAAGATATTTTCGTGGGCCCCGAGGCCGACGAAAATAAGCTCTATTTTCGTCGGTCATAGCCAGACCGACGAACATAGTGGTCTGTTAGTCGGCCTCAGCCCACTTTCTCTCTCTCGCTCGTCTCGCACTTCCTCTTTGCGCCGCCGCCCGCCCGCCCTCTGTCTCCGCGCCGCCATCGCCGCCTCCGGTCCTCCCTCGCCGCAACGCCGCCCGCCGTCCTCCCTTGCCGCAACGCCGCAACGCCGCCCGCCGTCCTCCCTCGCCGTCACCCGGTCCACCTCCCTCGCCGTCACCTCGCTCGGGCTCTCCAGTCCACCTCCACCGGTCCACCGCTTTCACCCGCTCCGCTCCGTTTCCGTCGCTCCCGTCCCAAGGAGCCGCGCCACGCGAGAGGGGGCCACGGACGGTAGGGGCTCCCGACCGCCTCCTCCTTGCCCTCCACAGACCACAGCTCAGCCTTGTGATGGCCCCTGGCCACCGGTGTGCGCAGACGCCGGGACGTGAGCTCTGATCGCCGCCAGAACTTGGCAAACGAAACAGGTATGAGACAATTGTCTTCTATTAATACATGCCTGCCGATGTGAGCTTGCCACTGAGCCCTAGCAATTTTTTTTAGTCCAAACAACCATCCCTGAATATGCAAGAAATACATGCCTGCCGATGTGAGCTTGCCAGTCTTTTGACTATCTTCCATTCCAGAATGAGCTTGTTCTTCATTTATTGGTACGCCAAAAAATGAGCACATTGCATCAACCTTTCCCCTAGCTGATGTTCCAACAGGGAGTAGTCTCACCGTATCATTCATGGCCTTTTCCAGCACAGTAGAAAATAATGTGGTCTTGATAGGAACACCAAGTTTGCAAAAAAAAAATACTGCAGACATTTGTTCACAGTTCCAAGATTGGACAATTCAATTTCCATATCCATTCCTTCATTTTCTAACGCCCCAAAATCAGCATTATCATACTGCCTTCGTTTCTGTGGATCTGACAAGATGCTATAAGAATATGCAACTTCTTTGAAGAGTTTTGATGCTTCTGGGTTGCTAGCATTCTTATCGGGGCAGTACCACAGTTCAGCCAATGGCGGCAAGGTTTTCCACCGTGGAAGATGGTCCTGGGCAACACACTGAAGCAGCATAATAAAATCACAGCCTTCAGGTATGGAAAAATCCTCAAGAAAACCTAACTTTAGGCCCTCCCAGACCCCCTGTAGCACTGAAAACAAATGCCAGAACCCACCAAAAACCTGCTGCTCTTCTTTCGCTTGCTCAGAAACTAAACACTGCTTCCCAAACTGATGGAGCCTTATAACTTTGCCCCACTGAACTGAGTACACCACCCCATGTGGACTGTGGGTGGTCACTATTGGCAACATATCCAGAGCATAGGAATTAGTCACAACAGAGTTAGGTATATCTATTTGAACAGCAAGGTCACCATACCTAGCCATAAGTGAACCCCCTTGTGAAAATGTATCAGCCACTATATTCTCCTTGCCTTTATCGTACACCAGTATGAACGATAATCCCCTTAATCTGTTCATGGAGTTCCTTTGAATGTTTGGCTGTGACTTAACTGCCATGCCACTGTTTCCTAAACTAAAAGCATTGAGCCACCATTGTGTCAGTTCAGTCATCCCATATCGAACACTGCCTTTGCTCTGAATGTCATAGTGATCACAAACATCGTACGGTAATGTTGCTAGGGACATGCTTCCAATGCCAACAAATGATGTAGTAAAATCTGAGACTCGGTGTAGAAATTCCATACTTGAGTTGGAGAGGATTCTTACACCATCGCACTTAGAAATCAGTTTTGGGGGTTCATTATAATTGTATTCCACAGAATCTCCATTTGGACCAATCATCAACAACACCTCATGCCAGTAGATGATTACACTGTCTAGTCCACCCCAAACGATTTGCTCTGGTGGCAATACAGAATCGTACTCGTACTGGAATATGGTACTGGAGAAATCATTGGAAATCTCGAGAAGACGACCATCATATGCAAATGCTACAAGAAGCTTGCCCCTGGATGAAACTGCCATCTGCTGCATGAGTCCAAGCTCCAGCTCGTCACCTGCCATCTCTTCTGTAGGATAAGCTGTAGCTGCGAGCTTTAAAGGGCTGGACAGATTTGACCGAGCAGGTTGGCGAGGCGCAGTCGGCCTCACATAAGGGACTGGTGAACCAAGACATCGTTCTATGGTGAATATTCTAGAACCATCTTGTGAAACAACTGTGTTATCCCCATCTGACGATCCATCAACCGCCACTTTCAGAAGAACTACCAGGGCGACATAATCAGATCCTTTCTCCTCCCCTTCATCATCATCATCCTTAGAATCATTACCAACCTCATTCTCATCATCTGTCATAGCCTCAAGTATGTCACTACCAGTAACCTCTTCTTCATGATCATCCACCTCAATGGCGCCTACAATCTCACCTGCACCATTAATTTCATTGATTGATTCTGGAGCTAATTCTAGAGAGAGGATACCACCAGCACTAGTAGCATCAACATTTCTAGCTTTTGTCTTCTATTAAGTGCCCAAACGAAACAGGTATGAGACAATTGTCTTCTATTAATATTTCGATGTCCTTTGGTTACATCCCGACAGCCTATATAAGCGCCCAAACGGTCTCGTCCACAGCCCACTCACGTACGCTGTCGCGGCCCACTCCCAACTCTGTTACAATCAATTCAAACATTACACACGCACACACCCACATCCTGCCTCCTGTCTCCTCCGTCGTGGATGTGCTTAGGTATCGGCCGTGACAAGCCTCTCCGTGCTGGTGTTGTTATGCTTGCGGCCGTGGAGGCGCTGGTGTGTGTGATGCGGTGGTGGTGCATTTGCAGGTAGCAGTTTTCTGTTTCGGTGGGCGGGGACTAGTAGTTAGCTTATTTTGTAGCATATTGTTTAGCATATACTTGTCAACATATTGTTTAGCATATACTGGTCAGCATATTGTTTATTATGTAGCTATCATGTAGTTTTCTGTGTTGGCAACCATCGTGTTGTCGTTTATTTGCAGGTTTTAGAAACATCACTTTATAGGGGAGGTGCTGCCGAATTTTTTATTGACAATAATATTTTTTGTATATAGGTGTTTTTCCGACTTGACCTTCTCCACCGTTAGCTAGACTCGTACATTATTCTCAGGTATACATTGTTTTCGTAATTTCTCATGTATACATTATTCTCAGTTTTAATCGTTAACCGTAGCGAACCGTATGCGTCACCCGTTCGGGAACGGCGAACGTCACATTGGCTTGTGAGGTTCGCCGTTCCGGAATTGTCCACGTATTTTGGACAGCTTGAGAGTGTAAGCTGATGCTTGTGATTTGTGACATGTGCCTTACGATTGACGCGGAATTTCAGTTTTGTAACCCAGTTGTTCTCCAACACACCATGTTCAGGCGTGTGCTTGGAGAGCAGCGGGGTTATGCTGCCGAAATTTCGCGGCAATCGTAGGCTACACGTCATAAATCACAAGCATCGGCCTACACTCTTGGGTGGGTTTAGGGCCTTTACCTAATAGGGAGTTCACCTAAATAAGCCACGGACGATCGTTGATGTTCTTTGACTTTTGTTTAGCCTTTGAAATGGACGGTGATCGGAGGGTGATGTATGACGGGTGGAGAAAGGATGGGGCACATTCGAATGAATGGATGGGTGTAACAAAGGATTTTCTTGAGCACGCTTTCAAAGATGCAACTGGTCGTCTAGTGAAGTGTCCTTGCAATCGCTGCGAGAACAAGTGGCCTCAGAAGAAGGAAGAAATGGAGAAACACCTTTGCAAAAGTGGGTTTATGCCGAACTACCTTGTATGGTACCGGCATGAAGAGTCTATTAGACACGTTGACGCGGATGTGGAGCTTGATGACGATCATGATAGGATGGACGATATGTTGCATGATCTTGGTAGGGAGGTTGAAATGAACGCTGAGGAGCCGGGGCAGCTTCCACGCGATGCTCAAGAATTCTTCCGGCTACTCGCCGCAGGAGAAGAGAGACTGCACGAGCACACTCAGATGTCAGTTCTTGGGACTCTCACAAGACTAATGGCGATAAAGTCGAAGCACAACATTTCAAACAGTGCTTACAACGACATCGTCCAACTTATGGGCGAGGTTCTACCGGAGAATCATAAGTTGCCAAAAAATATGTACTTCGCAAAGAAGATGTTGGCTGGTCTTGGGATGACATATGAGAAGATCGACGTGTGTCCCAACAGTTGCATGCTATTCTTTGAGGAGGATGACAAGCTGGACCGTTGTAAGCATTGTGAAGCTTCTAGATATGTCGAGGTGACAAATGATGAGGGTGAATTGGTAGTTACGAAGGTCGCAGCTAAGCAACTTCGTCGGTTGCCCATCATTCCTCGGCTTTCAAGGTTGTTCCTCAACAAGGAAATAGCTCTGCATATGACGTGGCCAAAGAATGGTGTACGTCTCGTCACTGATCCAGACATAATGGTCCATCCGTCGGACGGTGATGCGTGGAAGGCATTTGACGAGTTTGATCCCGAATTTGCAAACGACCCTAGGAGTGTACGGCTTGGTCTATCGACAGACGGATTCACACCTTTCAATACCAGTGCAAGCCCTTACTCGTGTTGGCCTGTCTTCATTGTGCCATATAATCTTCCTCCTGAGTTGGTCAATAAAGAAGAGTTCATGTTCCTTGCACTAGTCATCCCAGGCCCCGAGCATCCAGGGCCAAAGCTGAATATGTTTGTTCGCCCTTTAATTGAAGAGCTGAAACAATTGTGGAGAGGTGTGAAGGCTTATGACAGCCATACTGAAAAGGAGTTTACCATGCGCGCTGCTTATTTGTGGTCAGTGCATGATCTGCTGGCGTATGGAGATTGGTCTGGATGGTGTGTCCATGGTCGGTTGTGCTGTCCCATATGTATGAATGATACGGATGCATTCAGATTGAAGCATGGTGGGAAAGTGTCATTCTTTGATGCTCATCGACGTTGGACTCCATTCAAGCATGATTTTAGGAATTCGCTTACTGCATTCAGAGGTGGAGCCAAAATCAGAAATGGGCCACCAAAGAGGCAAACTGCACCGCAGATAATGGCATGGCATGCTTGTCTGAAGCAAGGAGAAAATGATAGGTTCCAAGGCTACGGGGAGGACCATAACTGGACCCATATTTCATCAATATGGGAGCTTCCGTATGCAAAAGCCTTGATCATGCCGCACAACATAGACTTGATGCACCAAGAGCGTAACGTTGCTGAAAGCATCATAAGCACATGTTTCGATGTGACTGATAAAACGAAAGATAATATGAAGGCAAGAAAAGACATGGCTGAAATTTGTAAGAGGCCGATGCTCGAGTTGAAAGTAAGCGATAAAGGGCATGAAAGTAGGCCGCGAGCTGATTACTGCCTCAAGCCGGATGAAAGGAAAGAAATATTTAAGTGGTTGAAGAATCTGAAATTTCCAGATCGGTATGCGGCAAATCTGAAACGGGCAGTCAATCTGAAGACCGGTAAATTGATCGGTTTGAAAAGCCATGACTACCATATTATTATGGAGAGGCTGATGCCCGTGATGTTTCGAGGCTATTTTAAGGATGAGCTTTGGAGCATATTTGCAGAGTTGAGTTACTTCTATAGGGAAGTATGCGCAAAGACGGTATCGAAGAGGTTGATGCAGAAATTTGAGAAAGAAATTCCAATTCTTATTTGTAAATTTGAAAAGGTTTTCCCGCCAGGATTCTTCAATGTGATGCAACATCTAATTGTGCATTTGCCTTGGGAAGCTTTGGTAGGCGGACCAGTGCAATTCAGGTGGATGTATCCTATAGAAAGGGCGTTGAAAAAGCTCAGGGCGTCTGTTCGGAACAAGGCTAGAGTCGAAGGGTGTATTGCGGAGGCTTTTGCCCTTAAGGAGATATCTCAATTCTCAACCAGGTATTTCGCTCGAGCCAACAATGTGTTTGCGCCTTCAGTGCGACTTCATGTCGAAAATGAATCACCCCAAAGCACCCTTCAAATTTTTGTGAATCCGGGTAAAGCAGTTGGAAAAGGGAGTGTACGTCACATTGAAGCATCAGATTTGAACACGCTAATGCTATATATGTATAGCAATATTGACAGCACACAGGAGGCGTTCGAGTAAGTTTTCCTCATAGTTACGTCCATTTTCTCATCTCATAATTTCTATAGTGTGTAATCTCCATGTTTGTAATATGTCCAGCATGTTTGATGAAGAATGTTGGAAATCTACTAGTAAACCTACGGCCATCCAATTAGAAAATCTTCGACGTGATGGGTTGAAAGGTGGACCAAACTTCGTGCAGTGGTTTCGTAATTATGTTAGTAATTGTCGTTCTCTCATTGTCCATACTTAATCTTTGAATTTTGGACTTGGAAGATATAATGCATATACTAATTACTTGTATAGGTTTCCAAATACTCTGTGCACCCGGACTTGCAGCAAATGGCACATACCTCTGTGTCCGTCCGAAACTATACTCGCTATGATGTAAATGGATATCGCTTCCGAACCGCGAAATTGGAGAAGAGTCGACCATTGGCAGCCACCACCAATAGTGGTGTGTTGGCAAGTTCATATGTTGACGATGACAAAGTAGTGGACTATTACGGTGTTCTTCAAAACATTGTAGAGTTGATTTTCGATGGCCCCAAAGAACTTAAAGTCGTGTTTTTCGAGTGCGACTGGTTTGATGCTCATAGTGGGACTCGTGTCGACAAGTATGGTAATGTCGAGGTGAAGCATAGCTCTAGGATTCCGAGCAGTATGAGCGATGTTGTCCTTGCAAATCAGGCAAAACAGGTGTACTACCTGCCATATCCTCACCCAAGCCTTAGGGCTTGGTGGGTTGCAATCAAAGTCAACCCACAAGTCGTCGCTCCAGAGAGTGCTGACTACGTGAGTACAAGCAGGGACAACGATGATGCTGTTTTTCAACCAGAAGCGGCGTCGAATCAAGACATAGCTCACCGATTCCATGTGACCAATGGAGAAGGACTTGAAAATCTCTGTTGCAATTCAAGCGACTTAATTGAAGAACCTAGGTCAAAGCGCAAACGACCTGTCGTCGTTAGAAGATCAGTAAGGATCCAACGAAATCAAGAGCGTATGAATAAACAACGAGCCGAAGAAGCATCATCGGATGCGGATGACTTTTGATTAGTATGTTTCTTTTAGTTAATCAATTAAGCTATGTATTCCAATTTCCACATTATTAATTTTCATATTATTTGTTTCATATACTGTGGTTTGACATTAATTTATCTACAGTTGAACATGTTCAAGCATAGGAGATCGAGGAGGAGTGGGGGCAGCGCGGCCAGCGAGGACAGCTCGGGCAGTGGGCTTTTTCAGGGCACCTCACAGAGCCGACAGAGGCAGCAGCAACTTCTCGACTGTCTAGACGAAGTGCAGGGTGAGGAGGGTGAGCAGGAGACTCCTCAGCAGGATGCTCATGTGCAGGGTGAGGAGGGTGAGCAGGATGAGGAGGGTGAGCAGGATGAGGAGGTTGACCCAATGGGGGCAGGCAGCGCGGGCGACGCGTCAGATGGTTCTACGTCCTTCAGGTATTATTATGCATATTAGTTTAATTGATATTAGTTTCTAATCATTTCATCATATTGAATTTACTTGTATACTTAGGTATAAGAAGAGCAATGCGCTTGGTCCGAGACCTGCCGAGAGGAGGCTCATCCGGCCGCATGGAGAATGGTGGGGCTTATTTATGTTGTGTTAATTTTTTAATGTGAACGTGATTGCACTAGTTTACTTGTTTTATTAATTTTTGTAGGTCATGGGAAGACTTGACTTGGGACGGTACAGGCAGACGTCCCAAGGTGAACGCGGTGTTGGGTAGCCTTTGTCGCTTCTACTACCCTGGCATGGTGGAGCTCAATGGCGAGAGGTTCGCGGCTATGCAGTGGGCTGACTGGGGTCTAAAGGACTATGTCGAGCCAGGGGAGTCAGGGGAAAGCAGTAGCGGAGGGGGAAGTTCGGAAAAAAAAACAAAGGACTTGTCAGGTGGCTGTGTGGGACGAGTTCTGGGTGAGTTTACTTTCGTATATAAGCAATTCATTGAATTATTGCTTCTCCTAATCTTACTTTAACTTAACTTCTCGATTGATATGTAGGGGAGGTTCCAATTGCCGGATGACATCGAGGAGGATCAGGCTCAGTGGACACGTGTGAAGAGGCACTTTCGGAAGTGCGCTGATAAGATAATCAAGGATGCCATGTACAATGCTCGCATCGCGGCCGTCAACTACTACTACAAGAAGATAAAGGGTCAGAAAATGAGCAAAGCATTAGGGGCCAATGAGATCTACCTCACAGAGGAGCAGTACCTGGAGAGCGTTGTGGATTGGCTGTCGAAGGACATGGAAGCCTGGAGGTGGTTGGCTAAGAGATGGGCGTCGCCTGAGTGGATTGCAGAGTCCAACAAGCACCGTGCCAACCGTGGCACTGAAGGACCGGGGCACAGGTACGGCGCCGATGGACACCTTGGTACCGCACGCCGCATGGTAAGTATATAAATCAAACTTGTATGTTACATCTATGAAAATTATATGGTTTAACTCTTCTTTTTCATGCAGGAAGCTGAAAGTGGAGTTGCTCCAAGTTTTATGGAGGTTTACGTCCGTGGTCACCGTGGCCCTGATCTGGCGAACCCTGATGTGCTATGCAGCGAGGCGGCAAGGGAGAAAATGGTAAACAAGTTTGTATTTACGAATTAAATTGCATGTTTTGTGTCTAACTCCAACTTTCTTTGCAGAATGCATATGGGGAGGAAATGACTCAACGCCATGGGCCTGACTTCGACTGGATGCATTCAGACTTAGATGCCTCGGCGTTGTACCATAGTGGTGGGGGTAGAAAGCATGGCAGGTGAGGTGTTTGTGTTTGATTCGACGATTTCATTAACAAGAATGTGTCCACTTAATGGCTCAACTATGTGTATCATGCAGGTTTGCCTTTGGCACCGGCGTTGTGGAATATAACAGGACAATAGGTCAAGGGAAGGCATCGTCTTCGGGAGGGAGTTCTCGCTCCTCCAGGTCTGCTCGAGAGGCTAAGCTGGAGGAGGAGACTCGGGCAGCACAGGAGCAGGCTCGAGCAGCACAGGAGCAGGCTCGAGCAGCGCAGGAGCAGGTTGGACAGCTGACGCAATATATGGCTTCTTATTTTCAGGTAATCCGTCTATCTCATCACGTGTCGTCATTGAATTCAAAGTATAATGTTGTGATTCTAACGTTGCATCCATTTGCAGGAAATGACTACTCGACTCGGCCCTGATATGAACTTGCCCGCTTTTCGCCCTCCCCAGGTAACACTATCTGAACACTTCAATTCCATAGCAACTCTTTCTTTATTATCAAAAATGGCTCGCAGGCACAAGAATGGGGACAGTGGCCAGGACAAGCTCCAGCGTCGCAGCCACAGTGGACCGGTGTTGGGTGGACGCAGGCACCTCCAGGCACTTGGACGCATCCACCCCAAGGATCGCAGCCAGTCCCGGGATGGGTGCCACCGGTCTCCCAGCCACCGGCGGGCTCTCAGCCATTTCAAGCGTGGATGGCACCGCCACCGACGGGGTGGGTGCCACCACCGCTGGGGTGGCCACCACAAAAGTATCCGTGGATGCATGCACAACCTCCTACTCACCATGGATCACAGGTGACGTTTCATGTTTAGTTTTATGCAAATATTGACCAAACACATCAATGTATATGTATAGTGATAGCAAAATACAACCTTATTTGAATGATTGATGAATTGCAGGGTTCAGCGTCACATGCTCATGGATCGGAGGGTGGTGTCAACGTCCATGGTGCTGGAGGGAGTGGCCACCTTCCTGGTGGCGGAGGAGGGAGTGGCCAAAACTCCCACAGCCCGCCGGAGTGATTAGTGAGGAGTGAGTAGTGAGTAGTGAGTAGCTTATGGACTTATGGACTCTAGACTTATGGACTAGAGTTTTGTGAATTGTGTATTTGAATGGACAATGGACTTATAGACTCTAGACTTATTTGAATGGACTATGGACTATCTGTGTATATGTGAATGTGTTTTGTGAATTATGTATTAGTCTTGTGAATCTGTATATGTGAATTGTGATATATTGTGTATATTGCTGTGAATTATTAATAGGTGCAGAAAATCTGTTTTGGGGGGGGGGAACCATCAATTTTCGTCGGCCTCGGTGGTGGCCGACGAAAATATGTTCCCAGGCTATTTTCGTCGGCCACCACCGAGGCCGACGAAAATAGCCTGCACGTATTTTCGTCGGCCACCACCGGCCGACGAAAATTGATGGTCGACTGCCTATTTTCGTCGGCTTTGGGAAAGCCGACGAAAATAACTTATTTTCGTCGGTGCCGACGAAAATAGCCGCATATTTTCGTCGAACTTATTTTCGGCGGCTATTTTCGTCGGCCTGCCGACGAAAATTATCTATTTTCGTCGGTTTAGGCTTATTTTCGTGGGTTTTTAGCCCACGAAAATTTAGGCGTTTCTTGTAGTGTTATTACTTACTAATAGAAAGCCAGGTTTTAACATTAACCCAAGTTATTAGCCTAATGTATCCTTTCCAAACGGAAAGAATACCACCTACCAGCACCATAATCATAATCAGAACCATCAATCTCATTGCCACCTGTACCAAAATGTCTCTGATCAAGTATCACTAATCTCTGGAGCTCCCTTGGCCGCTCATAACCGCGAGCATGGCTGATATATCAGTTTCATAACACTCTGCAGAGGTTGCGCACTTTACCCACAAGCCGTGATTCCCTCTCTAGCCCGGGCTTGCAAGACCCTTATTCACTCCCAAGGTGAATGGCTAGGGATTCACTACGAAGCCTTTACAAAGATTCCCCGGGGCTGTAGCCACCCGTTAGGTTTCCTAAATGTACCGCACTCCTCCCCAAGGGACAAATCAACCTTGGCAGAGCGAGCCGCATACACCGAGCCCCATTGACGGCACAACGGCTAAGTGATCTACACCCCGGTTCCTCTAATTATTCAGCTAAGGGCGTCCCATTCCACCCTCATGGTTGCACTGTTTTCCCGGGCGGTCATCCATTGAACAGGTCCTTACGGAGAGGCACTCGAGAAACCGCTCGAGTCCCCTTAAATGCCACAAGTATGATCATAAATAAGAAGGGGAAAACAGCGTATCATAGATAATCACATCATGTTCATTAATTAGAGTTGAGCAATAGCATCAGACTAAGCAGTAATAATCCGACCCAAATAGGTAAACAAGGACATGGATAACAAAAGCTAGTCAATCCTTAGGTATAAATGTGTAATGCGGGAGGTGAATTAAAGGATGAATAGGACAGAGATAGGTCAAAGGACACTTGCCTCCACCAACCGACTGCTGCTCAGGGGCTTCTCCTGCGAATTCCTCAGGCTCTTCAACCGGATCGTTCTCTATGCGAGCGCAAACATACATACATCCACATATTTAATACAAAAGAACAGTACACCATACAAGGGAACAAGTAAAGCGAATATGCATCAAGTATGACATTCGATATCGCATTTGTTATGGTTAGAAGGAAACGGGAAAAGGTCTCGCAGGGGGGGGTGGTTAAAGCTTATGCACTAATGATTAGTTACAATTGGTTCTTAACAAAAGAATTCTGTTATATGCACTAATGGAAAGTTAGTCATTTTTAGTTGAGCAACATTGAACGAGATAAACAATTAACTATATATGAAATAACTAGCGTAACGAAATTCTAAATCAAGTTTCTTATTTCAATAACATGAACAATGATTAGCCTACCTAAAATAAAATAACTATGATTACAGAAAGTAAAATAAAATAAAATAAAATAAAAAAATAAAAAAAACAGGGGGGGCGGTTGAACCGGCCGGGGACAGGGCGGCCGAGCAGGGGCGGCCGAGCGCGGGGGGGGCGGAGCCGGCCGAACCGGCGGCCAGGGCGGCTGAGCCGGGGGCGCGCAGGGGGGCGGCCGGGCTGGCCAGGGCGGCCGAGCCGGCCGAGCGGCCAGGGGGCGCGGCCAGGGCGCGCGCGGCCAAGGGCCAGGGCGCGGCCAGGGGCCAGGGGCCAGGCGGCCAGGGGGCGCGCGGCCAGGGCGCGCGCGGCCAAGGGCCAGGCGGCCAGGGGCCAGGGGCCAGGCGGCCAGGCGGGCGGCCGAGCCAGGCGCCCAAGCGGCCGGGGCCAGGGCGCGGCCGGGCGGCTGGGCTGCCAAGGAGAGATGGAGGGGAGAGGGAGGGAGGAGGGAGGAGGGGGCTCACCGGGGTCGGGCGGCCGAACCGGCAGGGGGCGGCCGAGCAGGGGACGGCGGCTAGGGGGTAGGGGCGGCGGCAGCTAGGGTGGGGAGAGGGAAAATGAGAGGGAGAGAGAGGGGAAGTTGGGGGAAAAGGGGAGGGGGTGGGGGCGGTTGGGCCTATTGGGCCCAAAGGGGGGCGCGCAGGGGGCGGCTGGGCCGGCCAGGGACGGCCCACGGCGCGGGAGAGAGAAAAAGAGGAGAGAGAGAAAGAAAAAGAAAAGAAAGAAAAGGTTTTCTCCTTATTTTCGAAATTCGATCTTCCTAGATGAATGCATTTGCACTTTCAAACAATCAAAGAATGCATAGTTCGGCATGGTGCATCAAACAACATAAAACAGTTTTAGGGTTTTTCTTTACACGGGAATTCCAAACCGAATCCCGCTAGCTTTGGAAAAGGTCAAGGTCTAGCGAGGGGAAAAAGAAAAAGAAAAGGTAACGCCCGAATTTGGCGAGTAAAGAAAAGAAAAAATTCAACTGCAAAAATTCGGGGCGTTACAAACCTATCCCCCTTAAAAGAATCTCGCCCTCGAGATTCAGGGTTGGCTAGCAAAGAGCTCTGGGTACTTGGCCATCAAATCATCTTCACGCTCCCAGGTTGCTTCTTCCTCAGAGTGGTGATTCCATCTGACTTTGCACATTCTGATGGTCTTCCTTCGGGTGACTCTATCTGCAGTCTCAAGGATCTGAGCTAGCTTCTCAACATAGGTCAAGTCCTCCTGGACTTCCAGACCTTCCACTGGCAACTGCTCTTCTGGCACACGCAAGCACTTCTTCAACTGAGACACATGAAAGACATCATGCACAGCTGACAAATTCTCTGGCAGACTGAGCTGATAGGCCACTTCTCCACGCTTTGAGAGGATCTGGTACGGACCAATGTAGCGGGGTGCTAGCTTGCCTTTGATTCCGAACCTTCTGACTCCTCTGATCGGTGACACTTTCAGATAGACAAAGTCTCCGACTTCAAAACTCAGCTCTCTTCTTCTTGTGTCTGCATAGCTTCGCTGCCTCGATTGCGCTATCTTCAGGTTCTCTCGGACCATCTTGATGTTCTCTTCAGCTTCAAGCAGAATGTCTGGTCCAAACACTTGCTTCTCTCCAGGCTGATCCCATTGCAACGGAGTTCTGCAACTCCTTCCATAAAGCGCTTGAAATGGTGACATCTTCAAACTGGCCTGGTAACTGTTGTTATAGGAAAACTCTGCATAAGGCAATCGCTTATCCCATCCGGACTGATCTTGCAACGCACAGGCTCTCAACATGTCTTCGAGAATTTGATTGGTTCTTTCGGTCTGGCCATCTGTCTGCGGATGATAAGCTGAACTGAAATTCAGATGTGTGCCCAAAGCTTCATGCAACTGCTGCCAGAAATGAGAGGTGAACTGCGTTCCTCTGTCTGACACTATCTTCTTTGGCACACCATAAAGACAAACGATCCGAGACATATACAGTTCTGCCAATACTGCACTGCTGTAGTTGGTCCTGACAGGTATGAAGTGGGCTGACTTGGTCAAACGGTCCACTACTACCCAAATGGAATCGTAGCCGGCTCGAGTGCGAGGCAATCCGACTATGAAATCCATACCGATTTCGTCCCATTTCCACTGAGGGATCTGCAACGGTTGCAACAATCCAGCAGGTCTCTGGTGCTCTGCCTTAATTCTTCGACAACTATCGCACATAGCCACATGCTCTGCAATTTCCCTCTTCATTCCGTACCACCAGAATTTCTTCTTCAGATCCTGATACATCTTCTCACTGCCAGGGTGAATCGAATAGGCTGTCTCATGAGCTTCCTTGAGAATCAACTCCCGAATGGACTGGACATTGGGAACACACAAGCGGTCTTTGAACCATACCACACCTTCTGCATCTTCTCGAAAATCTTTGCCTCTGCCATCTAGAATCAGTCGCCGAATCTCACTGATCTTCTCATCATTCTTCTGCGCTTCTTTGATTTCTCGCTCCAAGGTAGGTTCCAACTCAACTGTGACTCCTCGCGAATTGTTCAGAAATCCGAGACTCAACCTGTCGAACTCCTTGGCCAACTCATAAGGCATCGGACGAGCGACCATCAGATTGACTTGACTCTTTCTGCTCAAAGCATCTGCCACTACGTTTGCTTTGCCTGGATGGTAATGAATCTCCAACTCATAGTCTTTGATCAACTCTAACCATCTTCGCTGCCTCATATTCAATTCTGACTGAGTGAATATGTACTTCAGACTCTTGTGGTCTGTGTAAACATCGCATTTCTATCCATACAGATAGTGCTTCCATGTCTTCAGTGCGTGAACCACTGCTGCCAACTCTAGATCATGGATTGGGTAATTCTTCTCATGAACCTTCAGCTGTCGGGACGAGTAAGCCACAACTCTTCCCTCTTGCATCAACACGCATCCCAAACCTGTGTAACAAGCATCATAGTACACAGAGAAGGGCTTGTGCACATCAGGCAAGACTAGGACAGGCGCTGTTGTCAACTTCTCTTTCAGCGCTTCAAAGGCTTCTTGGCATTTCTGGGTCCACTTGAACTCAACCTTGTTGCCTAGCAACGCTGTCATTGGTTTCGCAATCTTCGAAAACCCTTCAATGAATCACCGATAATATCCGGCCATTCCAATGAAGCTCTTGATTTCTCGAGCATCCGTTGGCGCTTTCCAGTTCAGAATGTCTGCCACTTTCTTCGGATCCACAGCCAATCCTTCTTTGTTGATTATGTGACCCAAGAACAGAACTTCACTGATCCAGAACTCACACTTGCTCAACTTTGCATACAACTGGTGTTCTCGCAATCTCTGCAATACCATCCTCAAATGATCTGCATGTTCTTCTTCGCTTTGAGAATAAACCAGAATGTCATCAATGAATACCACCACAAACTTATCGAGATAATCCATGAATACACTGTTCATCAAGTTCATGAAGAACGCTGGTGCATTGGTCAAACCAAAAGACATCACTGTGAACTCATACAAACCATACTTGGTAATGAACGCTGTCTTCGGAATGTCCGAAGGTCGGATCCTGAGCTGATGATAACCTGACCTCAGATCGATCTTGGAGAACACACTGGCTCCTCTCAACTGGTCAAACAGATCTTCTATTCTGGGCAAGGGATACTTGTTCTTGATCGTGACTTCATTCAAAGCTCGATAATCGATACACATCCTCTTTGTGCCATCTTTCTTCTCCACAAACAGGACAGGGGCGGCCCAAGGCGAGGTGCTTGGCCGGATGTAACCTTTCTCCGACAGCTCATTAATCTGCTTCTTGAGCTCAACCAACTCTGGTCCAGATATTCTGTAAGCTCTCTTAAAGATAGGGGCGGTTCCAGGAAGAAGCTCTATGGCAAACTCAACTTTCCGCTCTGGTGGCATACCCGGTAAGTCCTTTGGAAACACATCTGGGAATTCAGACACAACCTTGATACTCCCAATTGGGTCTGCTTCACTGCTATCGACGGCCATCTGATAACAACTTCCTTTCTTTGGCTCATGCGGGACTAACTCGGTCACCACTTCCTCTCCTAGTGGGGACACCAACTTGATTGTCCTTTTATCACAACTGATAACTGCCTGATACTTATCTAGCCAATTCATCCCTAGGATGACATCTATTCCCTGAGTACCCATTACTATAAGGTTAGCGGGAAACGCTATCCCCCTTATTTCCACACTTATATTCAAACATATGCTATCAGCTCGAATTCTACCACCAGCTGAGTCAATTTGAATGGGGGTTGACATGGCAGTAATTGGAAGATTATGTGCTTCTACCCATGATGCAGTAATAAAAGAATGCGTTGCTCCAGTATCAAATAACACTTCTGCAATATGGGAGTCAACTGGGAACATACCTACTGTCATGCCGGGGGTCTCCTGAACTGCTTCAGCCTCCAAGTGGTTCAGTCTTCCATGATTATAACGCTGCTGAGGGCGGTTGCCTGCTCCAGACTGAGATGCATTCTGCTTTGCTGGGGCATTGGGGCCTGACTGCTGCTGGGCTGCCTTCTTCGGACATTGCATCACCCAATGGCCTTGCTCTCCACAGTGGAAACATGCTCTGTTTCCAACCTGAGCTGGTGCTGCCTGATTGTTCTGCTGGTTTGCTGGGGCAGGAAGACGAGGTGTCTGCTGATTCTGCCTCTGGAACTGACCTCCTGATTGATTGCTCTGACGGTTCTGGTACTGATGCTGAGGATACTGCCTTTGGAACTGCTAATACTGCTGACGCTGCTGATGCTGCTGAGGTGGACGCTGGTTCTGCCTGAACTGCTGAGGTTGATTGCCTGAAAAACAAGGACGGCTGCTGCTTCCAGGCTGGGGTCCACTGATCTTGCGCTTACGATCCTCCATCTCCTTACGCTTCCTTTCTGTCATGATTGCTCTGTCAATCAGGTGCTGGAATGTCGGGAAGGTATGATTCATCAGTTGGTACTGCAGAGGGTCAACCAAGCCTCTCAAGAAACGGTACTGTCGCTTGGCGTCAGTGTTGACATCTTCAGGAGCATAGCGAGACAACTGCAGAAACCTGTCTCGATACTCACTGACAGATGATGACCCTTGCTTAAGGGCCAGGAACTCCTCCTTCTTCACTGTCATCAGACCTGCAGGCACATGGTACTGACGAAAGCTACCTCTAAACTCTTCCCAAGTGATGGCATCGGGGTTGGCATGGGTGGCGAGGTAAGACTCCCACCATGATTGGGCTGCTCCTCTCAACAGACGGGGACCATACAAGACTTTCTCCCTGTCATCACACTGAGCGGTATGCAACTCCCGCTCCACAGTGCGCAGCCAATCTTCAGCATCCATGGGGTCAGAAGAGTGAGCGAACGTTGGGGGATGACCTCTCATGAATTCAGCACGCTTGTCTCTAGGCATCTGAGGCATCTGAGGCTGGGGTGGTGCTTGCTGCTGTTGCTGCTGCTGCTGCTGCTGAATGGCGGCCAGAGTCTGACCGATGGCCTGAACTGCCTGAGTCTGCATCAGAAACATCTGCTCGATCGACATCGGGGGCGGGGGTGGTAGGTGCTGCTGCTGGGGCACCTCATCCTGCGGAGCGGCTCGCTCCTGCTGAGCACGCCTTCCTCCTCTGCGCCTATTCTCTGACATCTGCAGAACGCAACCACACATCAGAACTGATCTGGCAAATCTTGCAGCATAAGAAAAGAGTATAGGATCCTCCAACAGCACTGAACAGATGAGCATCTTCACTGATCTCCATCGCAGACCACACAGCTTCTCAGATAAAGAGGAAAGTAGAATAAAGGGTTTCCCAACTATATAACTAATTCCATTAACATAATAGGTAAACCAAAATGCAGGGGATACCCACACTCTGGTGACAGACATTACAAAGATCCAAACCAAACATAGTTCATCATGACAAACATAAATGCACAGGATATAGCAAACTACCTTGTCTAACTAAGACTAACTAAGACCGAGATTAACGCTAAGACTGAAGCTTCTATGTATATATATTTCGTATTAATTACAAGATCCAACTCTAACGATCTATGGTTCTAGATTTATCTTGGTCTTGCAGTCGGGATTGCCATAAGACTGGAGTCCACGCCGAGGTGAGCGATACGGGTGCTGAGTCCCGACGGGAGCGGGGGAACCATCATCCAAGTGACGACGTTCCGCGCGCTCAGCCCGCAGCAGGGCGATCTCAGCACGAGACCTACTCAGCTCGTCTAATGCATGGTCCAGCTCCGTGTTTAGCACGGCGGCTAGGTTGACTGTGCTGCTCAACCTAGGATTGTCCTCACCAGTAGGTGAAACAATCACGCCTCCTGTGCTGCCAGATGGACGGCGGGGGTAATACTTCAGGTCGAGACCGTCAGCTACCCCACCGAGAATCGAGCAGTAGTGCGAAAGCGCACGCCGTGCAGCATCCTGCATGGCTGCCTCAGCTGAGTCCCGCTCAGAGATAGAATAGTGCTCTGAGCAGGCCTCCGCGCCCGGGAGACTGTTCTCCGGACGGCGCACCAAACAGGTCGCCTCCCAGCGGTCCGGGTAGACCCCGCGACTATGCTGGTAGACCACACAGCGATACTCGATGGACCAAGTACGCCGGTCAAGTGCCCGACGTAGCAGGGTGTCGAGCGCGTCGTGGAAGTGACACCCGCGAGCAGCGTCGCGAGTGATGGGTCGAGCAACCCATCCTTCCGGCTCATGGTCAGCAGAGAAGTCGATGTCGTGGCTCAAGCTGTCGTCGCCACCTTCGTCGTCTGGGTCTCCTCCAGCAGCTACTCCAGAAGCTGGGGTGCCCAGTGGTGGTGCAGGGGGCGCCTCCAGGGGAAGCACAGGGGAGCAGCTCCTCACAGACTCTATCTCCTGCTGGAGCGAGAAGGAAGAGCCCCGCTGCTCCTGTCGTCGACGTTCCTGCTCCTCATGCAGGCGGTGGTGCAGTCTCTCCAAGTGACTGGACTGTCCGGCCACGGGACGGCGAAGCGGACGCTCAGCAAGGCGGGAGGGTAAGAAGGGGATGACGGACTTTCGTGCAGTGTGTCTAAGACGAGCCATCTACAAAAGACATCGCAAGCAAAAGGGTGAGAACAGAATTAATATGACCAGCAAATAATGAATCATAAATAAATGAAGGATCAGAATAAAACATAATTTTCAGCAAGGTATAATATATAGTAGAACATGGGTTTGGTCAGTAGGACCAACTTTTGAAGGGATACCAAAGTCAAGGCAGTGACAGAGGTCTATAGTCCTTAGAACGACCATTCTACTCTAGGTTAGCGGTCCTACAGTCAGCACGGCTTTGATACCACTTATGTCACACCCGGTTTTTAGAAGGTAAACCGAATGCGAACCATGTACGTGCCAGGATCAGTTATTCACGTACACAGCAGTTACATAACATGGACATCATCACACATTGCTCAAATAGTATTAAAAGGGAAATAATAGTCGATTACATCATACGTCTGAGACGTCCATATAGTTCTTACAATAAATCAAAGTGCGGAAAAGAAACGTAGATAATGCGGCCTTCACAGGCAGCCGACTGGGGGTTGCCGCTAACCCACGCCTAGAACTCGTCGTAGTATTGGAACTCCTGAAAGTCTCCTTCCACAGCTTCATCTTCTCCTGAGCAGTGGTTGCAATGCTGACAACCTGGGGGGGGATTGGTGTGTAGAGCAAGGGTGAGTACACATCAACATACTCAGCAAGCATCATGTTTGGCTGTAGTGGACTAGCTTTATGTGGGGATAAGTCAAGCAGTTGCTTTTAGTTGGTCAGGTTATTACTTACTAATAGAAAGCCAGGTTTTAACATTAACCCAAGTTATTAGCCCAATGTATCCTTTCCAAACGGAAAGAATACCACCTACCAGCACCATAATCATAATCAGAACCATCAATCTCATTGCCACCTGTATCAAAATGTCTCTGATCAAGTATCACTAATCTCTGGAGCTCCCTTGGCCGCTCATAACCGCGAGCACGGCTGATATATCAGTTTCATAACACTCTGCAGAGGTTGCGCACTTTACCCACAAGCCGTGATTCCCTCTCTAGCCCGGGCTTGCAAGACCCTTATTCACTCCCAAGGTGAATGGCTAGGGATTCACTACGAAGCCTTTACAAAGATTCCCCGGGGCTGTAGCCACCCGTTAGGTTTCCTAAATGTACCGCACTCCTCCCCAAGGGACAAATCAACCTTGGCAGAGCGAGCCGCATACACCGAGCCCCATTGACGGCACAACGGCTAAGTGATCTACACCCCGGTTCCTCTAATTATTCAGCTAAGGGCGTCCCATTCCACCCTCATGGTTGCACTGTTTTTCCCGGGCGGTCATCCATTGAACAGGTCCTTACGGAGAGGCACTCGAGAAACCGCTCGAGTCCCCTTAAATGCCACAAGTATGATCATAAATAAGAAGGGGAAAACAGCGTATCATAGATAATCACATCATGTTCATTAATTAGAGTTGAGCAATAGCATCAGACTAAGCAGTAATAATCCGACCCAAATAGGTAAACAAGGACATGGATAACAAAAGCTAGTCAATCCTTAGGTATAAATGTGTAATGCGGGAGGTGAATTAAAGGATGAATAGGACAGAGATAGGTCAAAGGACACTTGCCTCCACCAACCGACTGCTGCTCAGGGGCTTCTCCTGCGAATTCCTCAGGCTCTTCAACCGGATCGTTCTCTATGCGAGCGCAAACATACATACATCCACATATTTAATACAAAAGAACAGTACACCATACAAGGGAACAAGTAAAGCGAATATGCATCAAGTATGACATTCGATATCGCATTTGTTATGGTTAGAAGGAAACGGGAAAAGGTCTCGCAGGGGGGGGTGGTTAAAGCTTATGCACTAATGATTAGTTACAATTGGTTCTTAACAAAAGAATTCTGTTATATGCACTAATGGAAACTTAGTCATTTTTAGTTGAGCAACATTGAACGAGATAAACAATTAACTATATATGAAATAACTAGCGTAACGAAATTCTAAATCAAGTTTCTTATTTCAATAACATGAACAATGATTAGCCTACCTAAAATAAAATAACTATGATTACAGAAAGTAAAATAAAATAAAATAAAATAAAATAAAATAAAAAAACAGGGGGGGCGGTTGAACCGGCCCTAGGGGCGGTTGAACCGGCCGGGGACAGGGCGGCCGAGCAGGGGCGGCCGAGCGCGGGGGGGGGGGGGGGGGGGGCGGAGCCGGCCGAACCGGCGGCCAGGGCGGCTGAGCCGGGGGCGCGCAGGGGGGCGGCCGGGCTGGCCAGGGCGGCCGAGCCGGCCGAGCGGCCAGGGGGCGCGGCCAGGGCGCGCGCGGCCAAGGGCCAGGGCGCGGCCAGGGGCCAAGCGCGGCCGGGGCCAGGGGGCGCGCGGCCAAGGGCCAGGCGGCCAGGGGCCAGGGGCCAGGCGGCCAGGCGGGCGGCCGAGCCAGGCGGCCAAGCGGCCGGGGCCAGGGCGCGGCCGGGCGGCTGGGCTGCCAAGGAGAGATGGAGGGGAGAGGGAGGGAGGAGGGAGGAGGGGGCTCACCGGGGTCGGGCGGCCGAACCGGCAGGGGGCGGCCGAGCAGGGGACGGCGGCTAGGGGGTAGGGCGGCGGCGGCTAGGGTGGGGAGAGGGAAAATGAGAGGGAGAGAGAGGGGAAGTTGGGGGAAAAGGGGAGGGGGTGGGGGGCGGTTGGGCCTATTGGGCCCAAAGGGGGGCGCGCAGGGGGCGGCTGGGCCGGCCAGGGACGGCCCACGGCGCGGGAGAGAGAAAAAGAGGAGAGAGAGAAAGAAAAAGAAAAGAAAGAAAAGGTTTTCTCCTTATTTTCGAAATCCGATCTTCCTAGATGAATGCATTTGCACTTTCAAACAATCAAAGAATGCATAGTTCGGCATGGTGCATCAAACAACATAAAACAGTTTTAGGGTTTTTCTTTACACGGGAATTCCAAACCGAATCCCGCTAGCTTTGGAAAAGGTCAAGGTCTAGCGAGGGGAAAAAGAAAAAGAAAAGGTAACGCCCGAATTTGGCGAGTAAAGAAAAGAAAAAATTCAACTGCAAAAATTCGGGGCGTTACAGCAACTCTCCGTCATTCCGGAGGTAGAACCACCGGCGCTGCCACCCCTTGTTCGAGGATGCGAGGACGACAGGGATGTACTGCGACCACCGCGACTGCCTCAACAAAAGGGTGCAGCCGCCGGCCCGCACCGCTGCGCGGACCTTCCTCTCCCCCGTCGGCAAGGCAAAAAGCTCGGCGAAGAAGAGATGGGTCCACAAATCCCAATGGGGGGCAATCCCCAAATACCCTTCGCACACCGCTACGAAGATAGCGGCCTGCGAGATGGAGTTGGGGGTGAGGTTATGCAACTCCACCCCATAATGGAACAGGATAGCCCGCATAAAGCGGCTCGTCGGCACACCAAATCCCCGCTCATGGAAGGAGACGAAGCTCACGACGTACCCCGGCGGGGGGGATGGAGTGGCTCCGCCCGTGGGAGGAATCCATTCCGGCCGCTGCTCATCGGTAAGAGGGCGGAGCAAACCCTCGCCGACGAGATCCTCCAGATCACTCGCCGTCACCGTGGAGAAGGGCCATGGGTCGCGCGGCGAGATGATGGTCACCCGGTCAGCCATCGCCGAGCGGGAAGGGTGGCGGCGCGAAGGACAGGGAGGGCGGTTTTCTTTTCCCTGGCTAGATCTCTCAGGCTGCAAAAAACCTAAGAGGGAGACAAGAAGCGGAGTCGAGAACCGTCACCGGACCCTCTCCGGGGTATATAAAGACCAAGGCGAAGATGGTTCCAACGTTCCGCCCGGATCGGACGCGGGGTTCAAAAAACGCGAAGCAAAACAGCCGTTCCTCGAACGGCTCGCGCACGGAACGGTGGCCCCGCCAACTACTCGCCCCGTCGCATTAACTCCGCGGCTGGACAGGCGGCGTTTCTGGCAGAAGCAGCTGGCGACGCTTCGCCTTCGCCAAAACGACCACACCAAAAAAGGTACGCCGCGTCGTTCAATTTCGTATCCTTTTTCCTTTTTCCTCTTTCTCTATCTCTTGCAACAGGGACCGGGAAAGGGGATACCCTAAAAGGGATCCTTCCCCGTGAAGGAACTAAGCTCCAAGCCTCCTTACTGATCAGGGGTTCGAAGGCTGGCCCCCCAAAGGGTTCAACAGCCGCCTCAGATCGCGTGGGCCCAACACCCACTACTGGTCAGAGGTTCGAAGGTCGGCCTCCCAAAAGGTTCCACGGCCGCCTCAGGCTACTCGGGCTCCGCGCCCATTACTGATCAGGGGTTCGAAGGCTGGCCCCCCGAAGGGTTCACAGTCGCCTCAGACACCGAGCAAGGGATGACCAGGGGTACGTTCGATACATAACCGAGGCTCGGGCTGCGCTCCCGAGGTACCCTAGGACATTTCCGAGACCAGCGGGAACGATCCTTTAACGAAATCCCATCAGAGGGAGGCATCGAGCCCTCGGACCCCGTCGCCAGGGGACCGGGTCCGGCAGATCACCCGCAGGTACTTTTGGGCGTGCCTCCGGGCCCCTAGCCGACCCCCAACGAACAGGGCACGGACGTCCACTCGGATTACCCGCTTGCAGCTCACCGGAGACACCATGTTCGGTGCCCATCGAGGGTAACATGGCGCTCTCCCCCCCTCCTCCTTGCGGAAAGGCGACGTAGGGGCGTATGTAAAAAAGCCGAGTTTGTCCCTGATCGCCCTCTCGCCCTGTGCGGAGGCTCGGGGGCTGCTCTCGCAAACCTGGCTCCGGCCAAACCGTTGACAGCGTCAACATACCAGCCCGAGAACTTGGGCCCCGACAGTGCACCCGGGCTACGGCCAGTTCGCATGAGGGAACCACCAGACCAGCCGAAGCATTACGCAAGGCATTAAGACCTCGAAGGAGTGAAACCACTCCTCTGAGGCCTCGGGGGCTACACCCGGCGGGTGCGCTCGCGCGCACCCACCGGAACAGAATGCAACCGAGAAAGGCTGGTCCCCTTGCAAAAAAGTGCGACGAAAGCCTCCAAGCGAGTGCTAACACTCCCTTCGAGGCTCGGGGGCTACTGTCGGGGACCATAATTAGGGGTACCCTCAAGACGCCTAATTCTCAGCTGGTAACCCCCATCAGCATAAAGCTGCAGAGGCCTGATGGGTGCGATTAAGTCAGGGATCAGTCCATACGAGCGACTCGATCACGCCTCGCCCGAGCCTAGCCTCGGGCAAGGGCAGCCGACCCTGAGATGTTTCCGTCTCGCCCGAGGCCCCTTTTCTACGGCAGACGCATCTCCGGCTCGCCCGAGGCCTTGCCTTCGTTAAGAAGCAACCCTGACTAAATCGCCGCACCGACCGACCAAGTCACAGGGGCATTTAACGCAAAGGTAGCCTGGCACCTTTATCCTGACGCGCGCCCCCTGGCAGAGCCGAAGTGACCGCCGTCACTTCGCCGCTCCACTGACCGGTCTGACAGAAGGACAGCGCCGCCTGCGCCATCCCGACTGCAGTGCCACTTGACAGAGTGAGACTGACAGGCAGCCAGGCCTTGCCAAAGGCGCCATAGGAAGCTTTGCCCGACCCAGGGCTCGGACTCGGGCTAAGGCCCTAGAAGACGGCGAACTCCGCTCCGCCCGACCCAGGGCTCGGACTTGGGCTAAGGCCCCAGAAGACGGCGAACTCCGCTCCGCCCGACCCAGGGCTCAGACTCGGGCTAAGGCCCCGGAAGACGGCGAACTCCGCTCCGCCCGACCCAGGGCTCGGACTCGGGCTAAGGCCCCGGAAGACGGCGAACTCCGCTCCGCCCGACCCAGGGCTCGGACTCGGGCTAAGGCCCCGGAAGACGGCGAACTCCGCTCCGCCCGACCCAGGGCTCGAACTCGAGCTAAGGCCCCGGAAGACGGCGAACTCCGCTCCGCCCGACCCAGGGCTCGGACTCGGGCTAAGGCCCCGGAAGACGACGAACTCCGCCTCGCCCGACCCCAGGGGTCGGACTCCGCCCTGGCCTCTGCCGAACGACCTCCGCCTCGCCCGACCCAGGAGCTCGGGCTCGGCCTCGGCCATGCAGGACAGACTCGACCTCGGCTTCGGAGGAGCCTCCACGTCGCCCGACCTAGGGCACAAGTCCGCCACGTCAACAGGAAGCGCCATCATCACCCTACCCCGAGCCGACTCGGGCCGCAGAGAACAAGACCGACGTCCCATCTGGCTAGCTCCGCCAGATAGGCAATGATGGCGCCCCGCTAGACCCATGACGACGGCGGCTCTCAGCTCCCTTACGGAAGCAGGGGGACGTCAGCAAGGGCCCAACCGCTCCGACAGCTGTCCCTCCACCAGGCTCCGTTACTCCTCCGACAGCCACGACACCACACCAGCTGGGTGCCAAGATCTCTCCGGCTGCCACCTTGGCATGTACTTAGGGCACTAGCTCCCCCCCGCTAGACACGTAGCACTCTGCTGCACCCCCATTGTACACCTGGATCCTCTCCTTACGCCTATAAAAGGAAGGACCATGGCCTTCTTAGAGAAGGTTGGCCCCGCGGGAACGAGGGCAGGGGCAGGCGCTCTCTTGGGGCCGCTCGCTCCCCTCACCCGCGTGGACGCTTGTAACCCCCTACTGCAAGCGCACCCGACCTGGGCGCGGGACGAACACGAAGGCCGCGGGATCTCCACCTCCCTCACGACTCGGCTCCGGCCACCTCGCTTTTCCCCCATTCGCGCTCGCTCACGCGCTCGACCCATCTGGGCTGGGGCACGTGGCACACTCACTCGTCGGCTTAGGGACCCCCCGGTCTCGAAACGCCGACAGGACGAAAGACTTTATCATTTAACACTTTTTATGTTGCCTTGTTCTTAATCCGAAGCATTTGAGAACAAGTCCCCAACATTGGCGCCCACCTCCGGTGAACTCACTTCCACTCTTTGAGTTTTTGAACACCTTCGGAAGCCATAAACCTTCGCTATGGCGCCGAAGAAAGCTTCAGCAACTGGGGCTGCAGCTCTGCAACCGCTGGACCCCAATCAGGAGACTCTCTCTCTTCGGGAGGCCCGAAGCCAGAAGAGGAAGGCTGTCAGCCCGACGCCTCAAGAGGATGAGCTAGACCAAGAGATCAGAGATATGGAGATGCTTCATCAACAAGTGCAGAGGAAGAAGGAAAAGATGGCTAGGCTAGCTGAACTGCAAAGGCAGATAGACGAAGCTTCTGAAGAGGTTCGCCATCTTACTCACGATGAGCAGAACCGAAGGCCTCAACAAAAAGACCTTCATCAGGAGGGTTTCTTCAACGAAGATGACTGGTATGACAATTTCCATCATGGAAATTTTGTTTTCGATGATGCTTCTCCTCTGTCCGCTGAGCTGCAGGCTACACCTTGGCCTCCGTCCTACAAGCCGCCCCAGCTTCCCATATTCGATGGCCATTCAGACCCGAAGCAGTTTTTGATGAGCTACGAAGCAACAGTATCTTCGTATGGTGGCAATGCTACAGTCATGGCAAAGTCTTTTGTTATGGCTGTCAGGAGTGTTGCTCAAACCTGGTATTCCTCCCTTCGACCATGAACGATCACTTCATGGCAAAAACTAAAGGACATGTTGTTAACCAGCTTCCAAGGGTTTCAGACGAAGCCGGTCACAGCTCAGGCCCTGTTTCAGTGCACTCAGGATCACGAAGAATACCTTCAGGCGTATGTCAGAAGGTTCTTGCGTTTGAGGGCGCAGGCACCAACGGTGCCCAACGAAATTGTCATTGAGGCCATGATCAAGGGACTTCGGCCTGGACCTTCAGCTCAGTACTTTGCTAGGAAGCCTCCTCAAACTTTGGAGAAGCTGCTCCAGAAGATGGACGAGTATATTCGTGCCGACAATGATTTTCGCCAAAGAAGGGAGGAGGCTTTCAGGTTTTCTGAAATGACCAGGGGCTTCGGAGGAAGATTCTATCCGAGGCATGTCAGGTCAATCCACAACTCTACTCAAAATGATGATAAGGGGAGTCAGCAGCACAGGCCGCAGTGCTCCTCACAGGCTTCGGGGCAACAGCAAAGCTTCTTCCGGCCACCAGCTCCAAGAGGCAGAGGCGCTAGGGGCTTCGGCGGAAGATTTGGAGATCAACCAAGGAGCATATTTTGCTTGTTCTGTGGTGAAAACAAGGGCCATACCACCAGGATGTGCCATGTTACCATCCAGAAGCAAAAGGAGATAGCCGAAGATGCAGCACAACAAGCTCAGCCGAAGCAGGTCATGCATACTGCTTCGTACCATCCGCCTTACATCCCAGAATACGTAGGCAACCACCCTGCAGTTTCTGTTGCTTCGGCGAGTCAACCTCAAGCTTCCTGGCAACAGCCTCCGCCTCCACCACCGCTGCAACAAGGCCAACAGCCAGAAGGGAGCCAATATGCTCCACACCAAAGGGACTTTAGAGAACAATCCGAAGCTCGCACAGTCAATAGCACTGTGCCAGAGTCGAAGCACATCTATTGACAAATATCCTACCTTGATAGCAGTCTTTTCCATTCAGTTCTATTTTCTGTGTAATAAAGGACATCTTTTAGTTTTCATGTAATAGTTTCGTTGTTTGCCACAAGGAAAATGTATTTTCTCCACAGGCTTAAGTTGCTGAAGCTTAAAGATTTGCGATAACAAGGAGGACCTTCGAATTATCAAAAATCCTTCGAAGTCACAAAAAGCCGTTCCAAAGGGAACGCAGTGTAAGTTTTCTGCTCCAAAGTCGTTCCAAAGGGAATGCAGAGCATACAGCGAAAAGTCAACGCTGATACCGCCTAAGTAAAAGGCGAAGAAGCTCCAAAGTCGTTCCTAAGGGAATGCAGAGCTTACAGCGAAAAGTCAACGCTGATACCGCCTAAGTAAAAGGCGAAGAAGCTCCAAAGTCGTTCCTAAGGGAATGCAGAGCTTACAGCGAAAAGTCAGCGCTGATACAAAAAGATTGTGTGTTTTACGAGGATATGTGTGTATCTTCGGAACAAATGTCATCTACATAACATAACATCATCACATCATTTTGCATAGCATAAGCATCATACATCATGTTGCATATGGCAAAAGAAGGGAACACAGTATCGACCTTCGGAAGGATGCTTTGAGAAAGTGAAAATCGTGCTAAGTCACAAGGGGATACAATAGTGATCTTCGGAATATAGCTTCGGAGAATGTTTTGACGAAGTTTGGATATTCTTCATCAAAGCGCTATGGACGTTGTGATGCATAAAAGTTTTTCTATCTTCACGAAGCATGAAAAGAAGGGAAGGTGTTTTTTCGCCGAAGGCTCAAAAACGGTACGTATGTAAAGTTTCATGCATCGTAAAGAATCGAATCATTAAAAGCAAATATATTACAGGGTTACAAAATGTTACACATATTTCATTTCAGAAGTTTTTACAATAGTGCTTAATCTTCTCTCAAAACAACTTCTGCAGCTTCGTTCAGGAGTCGGTTAACAACTTCATCCATGGTATCTTCAGCCATCTTTTTAATTTCCTCGTCTCCTTTCGGGTGAGGGCCCGGAGACGCTTTAGTAGGATCTGAAGGAGGACAGGATACGGCCACATTGCTATTACAAATTGCGAACGAAGTTTAAAATCAAAAATTACAACACAATAAAAACCATTAGCTAATACCTATTTGCCCTTTGGGCTCTGAGCTTTTGTCAGCGGCCTTAGCTACTTCTCTAGCGTCGTGAATGCCCTTCTCACTTTTCTGAATAATTTCTCGGGCCATTTCTCGGCCACCATTGTCCCAGACGTCGGTGAAAAATTTTCCACCAGTCTGGCTAGCTTCGGCCGAGGGGTCTTTAATATCTTCAGGGAATAAGCTGGCTTCGGATTGTGCAAGAACCTTAACATGATCGCAGCCTTTTTTCTCCAGCATAGTAGCAATCCCCCTGGCACCCGAGAAGGCGCAAATGTCTCCACGACTGTTTAGAATTTCTTCGAAGGCTTCAGCTTCGTGGCTGATCCATTCGATCGGTCCTTCTGGGTTACCTCTCACGAAATCTTCTTCACTCGAAAATGCGCCAACACTGGCGAAGCTGGTTTTTATCTTCTTTACACATTCCATGGATTTTTCGTAGCACCTTTTCTTAGAAGACCGAAGCTCTTCAACGGTTCCTTCCAAATGATTGGCCCATTGGTCGCTACATTCCCGCCTCGTTTCTTCAAGTATGCGTTCTTCTTTAGCTCGGGCTAATTGCTTCCGAAGGTCGGCAATCTCGTGTTTTTGAGCTGCAGCTTGTGCTTTAGAGGCAGCTTCGTCCTCCTTTATTTTATCCACCAATGTAACTAGAATTTTGTCCTTTTCCATGGCTTCGTTCCTTAGTTTGATAACCTCTGATCGAAGGTTGTTGAAGGCAATTTCATAGCTCTCGTCTTCGGCATTCTTTTGCGCTCTCAGCGCGTTGCTTAGTATTAAACCCTATATGTAAAAAGTTAGTATAAGAATAAAACAATAGATTTCAAATCATAAAGTTTCCAAATGCGCAGATCTCGTACCTTCAGGCTATTATACGCAAGGCTGTCCGCAAGATCGTCCTTTGTCATCGCGCAGAGGCCAGCCTCCAGCTTCGGAAACCCCATGCTTCGGGCCATTTCCCGGCAGACAAGTAGTTCTTTGTTATCCGGGAGGCAGTATAGGAAATCTTCTTCATTTGTACCATTGAACACTAGTGCCCCCTTCGGATATTTCAATTCTTTAGCATAATGATTAGCTTCAAAAATTTCTTCTTCTGATAACTTTTTCCCCGAAGCATGTCGAACAATATAACCAAGGACTTTGGGGGATGCTTCGGGGGCAACAGCACTGATTTCTTCAACAAGAATTGGCTCTGTCATTTTTTCTTCTTCGGTTTCCAAGGATTTTACCTTCGTGGGCTCCGAAGGCCCAGCTTCAGCTTCAGTTTCTTGCTCTGGAGCTTTAGTATCAAAAATCTCAGTTTTCGCTTCGGAGGTTTCAACAGTTTTCCTCGGAGTTGTGCTTGAGGACTTAATTGTTTCCAGAACATCTAGCACATTAGCCATTCTCTTTCTTTTCGGAGTCACTGCTGACACCTTTTGATTTTTTACTGTCTCAACATTTGCTGCAGGACTCAAAACTTCTGATGTTTTTTCCTTAGTTGGTTTTTTCGCTTCTTCCATTTTTTCTGTGGATGGCGCTTTGGCCATCTCTTTGGTTTCTGATAACAAAATCTTCGGTTCTTCCAATTCCATCTTTGTTGGCGCTTCGGCCATTTCTGCCACTTCTGGCAGCAAGGTTGGTTTGGTTGGCTTTTCAGCTTCGGTGGCCGAAGAAGTTTCTCCGGTGAACTCAGGCACCGAAGCTGGTTCAATATAGCGTGGCCGATGTGTGAGGACCTTTATCCTCTTTCTTTTCGGTTCTGGTTTGCTAGGAGCAGTTGCAGCTTCTTCTTTCGTAGAGGTTGTGTTTTTTCTTTTCTGCCCTCGAATGGGATAACGATAGTCAGGGTAGACGAACCCGATTGCATCAAACACCTGGTTCAGCCTTTTCTTTTTTCGGCCTCCGAAGGCTGCTGACAGTGCAGTATCTTCGGCCTTCGAATAAGCCCCAAGCAGTTCATCACTTAAATTTTCAATACTCTTTAACCAGTCATCATCTGGCTCAACGAATTTATCTCCAAACTTAAAAGTATACTTCAGCCTGATAAGTCCACCTTCGTCGGCCTCCTTCATGGTTTCTTGCGGCATTTCCCATTTCTCCGCGAGCGGCCATACTCTGAAGGCAATATGTTCTTGTACCAAATCTCTCGTTCTAATAAAAGAACAAATAACTCCGAAGGCTCTCTGGCATTCTTCGGCAGCTTCATTCATCTCAACCTTTGGCTTTCGCAGGCCGAAACTTTGCCAAATAGGGCGCATAATTATACCTTTAATATCTTCCCGTGCTTTCAGGTCATTTTTCACATAGAACCATTCTGTCATCCAGTCGCCGGGCCATCTCTTCCGAAATGTTGGCACGGGACAGCTTGACCCAGACCGAGAAACGAAACTGTAGCAGCCAAAATTATTGTGATACTATTCCTTACCCCAGGGTTTTGTCTCGTATGATAACTCGTGTATGTTGCAGAAACTTTTCGCATCAGGCTCCAGACCTTGGCTTCTTACGGCCCACACGAAGATATTCAGCCTTATAATTGCTTCGGGGGTAAGTTGATGAAGATAGATTTCAAACATTTTCAGCACTTCTACGACAAAGCTGCTCAGGGGAAATCGCAGTCCAGCTTTCAAAAAGCTTCGGAACACTACAACTTCATTTTCTTCAGGGGTCGGGCAAGTTTTCTCTCCTTCGTCGACCCTCACAATGGATAAATCCCGGAAGTATCTTCCCCTCATGTTGACAAGATGATTTTCTTTGATACCTGACTTGCCAAAGACTGAATGGCTTGGTCGCCAGGGGCGATCTTCGGAGTCTTCACCACCACTGTCCACATCATAACTGTCGCTGTCACCAGTATCTTCAGACAAACCTTCCAAAATCTCCTTGGTGATTTTTTCCGTATTGGTCTTCGCCATCGCTATAAGAAACCCCAAGTTCTTCTCTTCGTCGAGACTCAGCTTCATCTCAGCAGCAGCCTTCTTATCTTCAGACATCTTCGGAAACACTAAAAAACTGTTTTCAAAGCCGAAGCTTCAAAACTAAAAGATCAGCAAATCTTAGTGCGCAAGAGCTAAAAATTCAGTGAGCGGGAGCAGATGGCAAGAGAGCGTACCAAATGAGTTTGCGGTATGATCTTATTTATACGCCCAGTGCATTGAAAATTGAAAGACCCCGCTTGTCAGTGAATGTTGCTATTCTAGCAAAGGGAAGGTGTTTTTTCGGACCTTCGGCTTAAGGCCTTCGTCCATATCGCAATCTGAATTTATCACTAACAAATTAATATTGCGAGGGGCTACTGTTGGGGGCCTTCGTCCTCCGAAGGTCCTCAAAAACAAGATTTGACAATGTTTTCCAAGTGAATTATATGAACAGGTATTTTCGGACTCAGATTATGAACATGGAGTACGGTCAGGACGAAGCCTAAGCTAGACGAAGGGGGATTGAGATGAAGGACGGGCTGATTACCATGCTGTACGAAGGATGGTGCACAGCCGAAGCTATGCGCAGGAAAGCTTCGTCGCGATAGCAGAAAGGGGAACCGACCTAAAGATGAAAAGACTACTTAGGCCTTGATAGACTCCCATAAGTCATTAGCAAATGTAATGGGCATGAATGTAATTTTACATGGGCTGCGTCCCACGCCTATAAATAGATGAACAGTACTCCCGTACTGTTCACGCTGACTTGGCATTTGCTTTTGCGTCATCTTTATACTTTTGCCTTCCTGCAATCCGAAGGTACACTTGTAATCTGAAATCATTTCTATTTTTCTATGATAATAAAATAGAAATGACGTTGTGATAATATTTAAATGTTTATATTACTTCTTATGTTACATATAAGTTCTTCATCATTGTTTATTGTGCTTACGAAGGTATGTTGTTTGTGGTCTTCGTCCGAAATACATTACATCCCGAGGGGAAATAATGTTTCAGAGGACGAAAGACTTTATCATTTAACACTTTTTATGTTGCCTTGTTCTTAATCCGAAGCATTTGAGAACAAGTCCCCAACAGGCTCTTTAACAAAAGTGCCAGCGCGAAAGGGTATCCTTTAACCTGGACCGCCCGATCTAGTGCCTACGTGCCAGATTAGATCGACGCGGGTTATGAACCGGTGCGCATCTGCAGCCATTGGATCCTAAACCTATGGCTTGGATTCAAGATACCCGAGATTCAATCGTAATCATCAGATCGCGGATCTACGGTTCTAATAGATCGCGCGAAGAGGTGCGTGATCTTCTAATCTTGGTCATCGCTGGTGTTGGGGCTATGCTTCGTCGCGCCGAAGGTCTTGTAGGAAGAAGCAGCTTCGGCTGAAGCTGTCCGCAGGAGATGACCGAAGGTTCCTCTTCGTGAAGCTTCGGTATTACAAACCGACTTAAAGATAGAATGACCTTTTAGTCCATAAAGGTCTGAGTCAATGTTGTAAACTTTTATGAGGGGCATAATTGTAATTCTTCACAGGCTGTGTCCTGTGTCTATAAATAGATGAACAGTACCCCCGTACTGTTCACGCTGACTTGTACTCGCTCGTGCGTCACGCTTGTATTTTTGCCTTCTATCAAGCCGAAGGTATAAATGTAATTCAATATTGTTCTTATTCTTCCATGATTATATAATAAGGACATGTAATAATGTTATGTGATTATTCATGTTATTCTCTCATGTTTCATATGCTTCTCCTTTTATCAATATAAACTGTAATGATGAAGGTATGTCCTTCATGACCTTCGTCTGAAGACCGTTATATCCTAAAGGAAATAACGCTTCGAAGGACGAAGGGTATTTACCACTAACTTCTTTCTGTGTTGCCTTGTTCTTAATTCATAGCATTTGAGAGCAAGTCTCCAACATTGGCGCCCACCTCCGGTGAACTCACTTCCACTTTTTTGAGCTGATGGCTTCGTTCAACAATCAAGCTGGAGCTGCTTCGGCTCCGAAGCTGCTACTCCCGATAACAGGCGGTTCATGTTCAGAGCCAGCCAACAAGAAGCAGAAGAAGGAAGCACAGAGAAGGGTACAGCATGTTGGGGTGCAAGGACCCTTCATCAAGTCGAGATGGTCTCACATTCCTATTACCTTCTCCCAAGAGGACCTTCAGCTCAAGGATTACCCACACAATGATGCCATGGTTATCTCTTGTGTTATCAAAGGATTTCTGGTCCACAATGTCTTGGTTGATACAGGCAGTGCAGCTGATATCATATTTGCTAAGGCCTTCAGGCAAATGCAAGAGCCAGAAGATAAGATTCATGATGCCACACACCCTCTCTGTGGCTTCGGAGGAAGACAGATTGTAGCGCTGGGCAAGATCACCATGTCAGTGACCTTCGGGTTCATCAACAACACCAGAACTGAGCAAGTTGTGTTTGACATTGTTGACATGGAATACCCTTACAATGCAATTATTGGTCGTGGCACCCTCAATGCTTTCGAAGCAATTCTTCATCCTGCCTATCTTTGCATGAAGATACCTTCGGATCAAGGACCCATCGCTATTCATGGAAGTCAGGAAGCTGCCAGAAGGGCCGAAGGAAACTGGACTGACTCAAAAGCAATCCATAACATAGATGGAGCTGAAGCTTGTGAACAGTACAAATTCAGAAGGGAGAAAGCAGCTTCAGCAGATCAGCCGAAGCCCATGCTCTTATGTGAGGACATAGCAGAGCAGAAGGTGCTGTTGGGCTCTCAATTATCTGAAGAGCAGGAGAAAACCTTGATAAGGTTTTTGTTCAACAACAAAGATGTTTTTGCATGGTCAGCCAATAATGACCTCTGCGGAGTAAATAGGGATGTTATTGAACACTCGCTCAATGTTGACCCATCCTTCAGACCCAGGAAGCAGAGGCTTCGGAAAATGTCTGATGATAAGGCCGAAGGTGCTCGTAATGAAGTCAAAAGACTCCTCAGTGCAGGAGTTATCAGAGAAGTAAAATACCTAGAATGGCTAGCTAACACTGTTATGGTAAAAAAGGCCAATGGCAAGTGGCGAATGTGTATCGATTTTACAGATCTCAACAAGGCTTGTCCGAAGGACGAATTCCCATTGCCAAGGATAGACTCTTTAGTTGATGCAGCAGCTTCTTCAGAGCTCATGAGTCTGCTAGACTGTTACTCAGGCTATCACCAAATCTGGATGAAGAAGGAAGATGAGCCGAAGACTAGCTTCATAACCCCAAGTGGCACATATTGCTATCTTCGGATGCCTGAAGGGCTCAAAAACGCTGGAGGAAGTTTCAGCAGAATGACTGCGAAGGTTCTCCAGTCTCAGATAGGCAGAAATGTGCTAACTTATGTTGATGACATCATTGTAAAAAGCACGAAACAGGAAAATCATATTGCTGATTTGCAGGAGACCTTCGCCAGTTTCAGACAAGCTGGCTTAAAGTTGAATCCAGAAAAATGTGTCTTCGGAGTAAAGAAGGGGAATTTCTTGGATGCTTGGTTTCAACAAAGGGAATTGAAGCTAATCCAAGTAAAATTGAAGCTATACTTCGAATGGAGCCACCAACTACAAGAAAGGGGGCCCAAAGATTGACAGGGAGGCTGGCATCTCTCAATAGATTCATATCCAGATCAGCAGAAAGAAATTTACCATTCTTCGAAGTGCTGAAATCGGCCGAAGTCTTTCAATGGGGACCAAGCCAGCAAAAAGCCTTTGAAGAACTGAAGCAATATTTGATAGATTTAACAACATTAACTCCACCAGCGCCAGGGGCTCCTTTGTTGTTATACGTGGCAGCTTCGCACTCAGCGGTAAGTGCAGCACTTGTCCAGGAGAAGTTTGATGGCCAAGTCAAGAAGCAGGTTCCAGTGTATTTTGTATCTGAAGTTCTTAGTATATCAAAGAAAAACTATACAGAATTGGAGAAGGTATTATATGCTGTTTTGATGGCATCCAGGAAGCTTCGGCATTATTTTCAAGCATACAACATTGTTGTTCCTTCTTCGCAGCCGTTGAAGGATATTATGAGAAATAGAGAAGCTACTGGACGAATTGGAAAATGGGCTGCAGAGCTCAATGAATTTTGCATTGATTATGTGCATAAATCCTCGATCCAGTCTCAAGCGTTGGCAGATTTCATTGCCGATTGGACGCCAGGGGCTCAGGATGAAGAAACAAATAAAGATGCCGAAGTATGGACAATGTTTTGTGATGGGTCTTGGGGAACCTTCGGAGCAGGAGCAGCCGCTGTGTTGGTCTCACCATCCAAAGTTAAAACTTGTTATGCGGCAAGACTCGATTTTAGCTGTACAAACAATATTACTGAGTACGAAGCCCTGCTTTTGGGCCTTCGGAAATTAAAAGCAATGGGAATCAGAAGGGCCATCCTTAAAACTGATTCCCAGGTTGTTTCGGGTCATATCGACAAGAGCTGCAAGGTTAAAGATCCGAAGCTTGAAAAATATCTAGACACGGTCCGAAGAATCGAAGCTTCCTTCGAAGGATTTTCTGTCAAAAATATCCCTCGAGGACAAAATGAGCATGCTGATTTGCTAGCTAAGTCAGCAGCACAGGGGCTGCCTTTACCTTCGGATGTGTTCTTCGAAACAATAAAGGCACCTTCAGTGGAACTCCTTGAGAGAGCAGTCCTCAATATATCTCCTGTTTATAGCGAAGATTGGAGAACTGAGATCATCTCTTACCTTCAGGGTAAATTCCTTTCAGATGACGAAGCTTATAACAGGAGGATAGAGGCAAGAGCTCGTCCATATGTCATGATAGAAGGGGAGTTGTACAAGCATGGAGTTTGCGCTCCGCTACTCAAGTGTTTATCTAGAACCGAAGGTATAGAGTTGATGAAAGAAATACATGCAGGCCTGTGTGGATCTCACATTGGATCTAGGCCGTTACTTGGAAAAGTTTTCCGCCAAGGGTTTTATTGGCCGAAGGCAGCTTCGGATGCAGCGGAATTAGTTCAAAAGTGCGAAGGTTGTCAGAAATGTGCAAGAGATCAAAAACAACCTTCGTCCTTAACACAGCTCATACAACCCATCTGGCCATTGCAAAGGTGGGGCCTTGACTTGTTAGGTCCATTACCACCGGCCCAAGGGAACTTAAGATATGTCGTAGTGGCTGTGGAATATTTTTCTAAATGGATTGAGGCAAAGCCTTTAGCCACAATAACTTCGGCCACTGTCCAAAAGTTTTTCTGGCAGAATATTGTTTGTCGTTTCGGGGTACCAAAGGCCATCACTGTAGATAATGGAACACAATTCAACTCCGAAGCTTTCAGAGATTTCTGTGGTCAGATTGGTACGAAGATCCATTTTGCATCAGTCAGGCATCTGGAGTCAAATGGGCTCGTTGAAAGAGCCAATGGCATTATAATGACAGGGATAATGAAGTTAATCTTCAATCAACCCAAGGGAAAGTGGCCAGATCAGTTAACCAAAGTTGTGTGGAGCCACAATACAACAACATCAAGGTCTACAGGCTTTACTCCATTCAAGTTATTATTCGGTGACGAAGCAATAACTCCGGAAGAAGCTAAAACTGGATCAATAAGAGTAGTAGCTTCGGCAGAATCAGGTCCTGAAGATGCTTATCCTGTGGAAAAAGATGCTTTAGAAGGGATCAGGCTTCAAGCTGTAGAGAATATCAATAAATATCAAGCCGAAACAATCAAGTGGCCTGATAGAAAGGTTCGGCTGAAGAATATTGAGCCAGGACATTTGGTGCTTCGGAGAGTCGCTAACCCAGATACAGTGGGCAAGTTGCAGTTGAAATGGGAGGGACCTTTCTTAGTAGCATCTTCGTCAAGACCCGGTTCATACAGATTGAAGGATATGGACGGCAACGACATTCCTAGATCTTGGAATGCGGATGAGCTTCGGCGATATTATGTGTAACTTGATGTAACTTTTTATGTCTTTTCTTTTTCATGGCACCCTTTTCCTTTCTAAAGGGGGAGAAAGGTTTTTAATGGGGCCATTATATGTAATTTCCTTTTTTAGTTCTATAAGAGCAAAATCCCCCAAGGAATGTAAATGTAAAAGCTGAGAACGCACCATTGAGTGCCGAAAAGTAAAAGGCGAAGAAGCTCCAAAGTCGTTCCTAAGGGAATACAGAGCTTACAGCGAAAAGTCAACGCTGATTACGCCGAAAGTAAAAGGCGAAGAAGCTCCAAAGTCGTTCCTAAGGGAATGCAGAGCTTACAGCGAAAAGTCAACGCTGATTCCGCCGAAAGTAAAAGGCGAAGAAGCTCCAAAGTCGTTCCTAAGGGAATGCAGAGCTTACAGCGAAAAGTCAACGCTGATTACGCCGAAAGTAAAAGGCGAAGAAGCTCCAAAGTCGTTCCTAAGGGAATGCAGAGCTGATGTGTGATTGTTTCTAAGGAAATAATGGCTGAGGGTATGGCTTCGGATATGTGTTTGAACATTCATTCGCACATCACATTACATCATAGCATTTGCATTCATAAACATTCATTCAGGCATATGTAGGTTAATCATCATCATGGCATAAGTGGTTGCTTTGGCATAAGAGAAGAGCTTCTTCGCGTACAAAAAGGAGAGCTTCGGAAGAAAGGGAAATGTTGTTTTCTATGCTTCGCTGTGTACGAAAAGAAGGGAAGGTGTTTTTTCGCCTTCGGCTCAAAAAAGATAATTTCGTCCACAACAAAGCACTTCACATATATTAGCAGAAGGGTAAGAGCATAATACAAGGTATGAACAGAATTCATTAAAGTCAAGTTTAGTTACATTTACACAAGTTATCTCAAAAGTTTCCTGAGTCTGTCTACAGTCTACTCCTACTTAATCTTCGAAGGATTTTAGCTTCGGCGTCACTCCTTTTAGTCATCGACTTCGGCTTCGTCGTCCTACATGAATTAAGTTGTTGTAAGTCAAGATCGAGCTTGAAGGAAGAGGTAAGCACAAGGTATGATTTCTTACTGGTTCAAGATGACTCCGAGCTTCGTCTCCAGCCTTTTCTCGCCCGCCTTTTGTCCATATCATTTTTATAAATCTATTGGAAATACTTCGGGCGAGATCAGGGATGTCATCTAGGATTGATGGTGATAAAGTGAAGTTGGGCCTATTGACAATCTTTCCATGGTCGCAGCCAGCTTTTAGGAAAGCTGCAGCAGTGCCCCGAGAAGCTACCCAGGCACAGAAGTCACCATGCCCAGCTATAACTTCGTCGAGCTCGTCAATTTCACCCTCAATATGTTCGAAGGTCTTCGGTAAATCTTCAGCTGAGGGGGTGAATTTCTCACTACTGGCTCCAACTGAGTGAAAAAATTTTCTTAGTCGTTGAATGCATTTGTTGCTAAATTCCAAACATTTTTCTTGAAGGTCCGCCAATAGTTTTTTCAAATCTGAATTCTGTTGAGCTTCGGCTTCAAGTTTTGCCTTAAGTTCTTGCTTTTCTTGTTCAAACTGCTTAGATTGGCAGAGAAGCTTCGTGTTCAGTTCTGTTATTTTTGCTTTGGCTTCCGCCAATGAACCTTCAGTTGCCTGGAGCTCAAAGTTTTTCTTCTCAATATCAGCTGATTGCTCCTTTATTTTGTTTTCTAAATTTTCAATTATAACTTCGTGTTTCTTGTCTTCAAAATCTTGCTGCATTTTCAAGGCCTTGCTCAACAGCATACTCTGCACGAAAACAACCTTCGTTAGACATGTTCTTATTATTAAAAACAATAAAGGTCAAGGGATTAGTTGTTCACCTTGAAATTGGAATAAAACAAACTACCAACGATATGTTGTCGTCGGTAGCGGCTAATGTCCATTTCCAGCTTCGGAAAACCGATACTCTTTGACAGAGTACTGATAACTTTGGCTCCAGTTTGATTTCGGATACAATCTAATTTTTCATCATCAATACCTCCGAAGAGGAGTGCTCCTGGTTTGTACCCGCAAGATTTGGCATACTCTTTAAGCTCTTCTATTTCGGGTTTTGACAATTTTTCTCCAACTAAATTTTGAAACATAAAGGCTTCGTTCTCTGAAGCTTCATCAGCAATTTCCTTTCCTTTCCCCGACGCTGCGGCCGCGGCCTCTTTGGCGGTAGTGGTAGCTTCTTCTGTGGCCATGTCCAGCAGTATTTTGTCGATGTGTTCGATTGTGGTTTCCAGGTTCACATCTTCAATTGAGGCAGCTTCGGCAGCCGCGACCTCCGAAGGTGTGATTTCAATATCTGTTCTTTCCTCAGCCGCTGGTGTTTTCTGAGCCGAAGCTCTTGGTGGTGTCTTGTCAATAACCTCTGTTACAGTGATAATTCTTTGTCTTTTTGCTTTAGTCGTCTTCTTCGTTTTTTCGGGCTCCTTTTCCTTCTGAAAAAACTTTGTCAGTTGAGGCCCCAATGGACTTAGCTTCGCAGGCAGGGATTCAGTCATTACCTTCAAAATTTCCTCCACGTCAGTGGCAGAGGGTGATGCGGGGGTTTCTTCTTCGTCAGATATTTTTTGCTTCGGAGAAGACGCTTTCCTCTTCTTTGGAATTCTCTTCTTTGATGGTTCTTTCTCATCTTCATTTAAGGCTTCAGTTGTCCTTTTCCTTTTCTGGCCCCCGGCACCTTTGTTCAGATTTTCATAGTCAGGGTATTCAAAACCCAGGGCGTCCAGCACTCGATTCAGTCTTCGCTTTGGACGGGTGCCGAAGGCCGCAGTCATCAATTGATCTTCTTTTTTGGAATAATTGCCAAGTATTTCATTGCACATTACTTCAATTGTATCCAGCCACTCTTGACAAGGTGTTTTAAAGTATTTCTTAAACTTGAAATAGTAAGGTAAACGCACAAGTTCACCTTCTTTCTTCTCCCCCTTCAGCATCGGCATTTCCCATTCTTTTAAAGTAGGAAAAACCCTGAAGGCCAAGAACTCCTGAACCAGGTCTCTTGTACTGATATGCTCTGCAATAATTCTGAATTCATCCATTGCCTGTTGTGTTGGACCTTCTGGTGTCATGTTGCAGCGAGGTCGGGTTTCTTCAAAGATCAGTTCGAGTGGACTTTGCACAAGCTTCTCCTTGTCATCATCAACCTTGACATAGAACCATTCTGATTTCCAGCCTGCCGGCCATTTGCTTCGGTAGCTAATTACAGGAAACTTTGTGGTTTTCCGATAAGCAAAATTATAGCAACCAAAATTGTCATGCAATCCATCTTTTCTAGCCTTCGTCTGATAGTGCAGTTCGTGAACTCGACAAAAGCTGTCTGCAAACGGCTCCACCGCTTGGCTTCGGAGGGCCCAAATATAAACGCTAAGCCTAACGATAGTGTTAGGAGTTAACTGATGAAAGTAGATACCAAATCTCTTCAGTACCTCTGCAATAATCTCATGTAGGGGGAATCTTAATCCAGTCTTTAGAAAGCTCTTGAAAATGACAATTTCATCCTTCTCCGGCCTTGGGGTAGTCTCTTCTCCCCCGAAGCGTAATAGCTTCTTCTGATTCTCATTGAAAAAGCCCGACTTTACCATTTTTGAAAGATCAGCCTTCGAAACAGTAGACTTCCCGAAGTCCAAGTGGTTGGGCTTACTTGGCATGGCAATACGATAATCATCTTCGGGATCAGTTTCTTCAACATTCTCTTCTTCTGCTTCGGCAGTTGCTTGTTCTGCTTCAACAGTGGGGATTCCTTCCGAAGTTACCAGTCTGGATCGCTGCATTGCTTCGGAGATGGGAACAGTCTCCGAGCCTTCAGCTTCGCCTCCTTCACGCTCAACTCTAGCAATAGAACGCATTCTGGCCATTTAATTCTGAATTTGCGGGAATTAAATACTTTTTCTTCCGAAGTTTCTTCTTCTGACGAAGTAGGCTTCAGGCTGGAGCTTCGGTTGATTCCGAGAGTCAAGCTTCGGCTATGGTTAAAAATTTTGGCAGCAAAACAGTGAAAATAGCAATGAATGCTGTGGTAACTTCACACCTACCTGTCTGTTTATATAGTGCTGCAGGTAAGAAGGCGAAACGCTAGGATTTTTACACCAGGCGGACAGCCGCTTGCATTCGCTGCGCGGTGGACCGCAGAGACCAAACAGTAACTCTGCAAGGTGGGACTACTACGTCCTCGGAAACTGAATCGTTTCTCGACAACGAGCTCAGGGAAGGTGTTTTTTGGACCTTCGGCTTCCCGAAGCTTAAGAGACTTTTTTCACGGATCAAGCTCGTTACGAAAAACGATCTAGCGCCGCGAAAGGGGCTACTGTTGGGGCTATGCTTCGTCGCGCCGAAGGTCTTGTAGGAAGAAGCAGCTTCGGCTGAAGCTGTCCGCAGGAGATGACCGAAGGTTCCTCTTCATGAAGCTTCGGTATTACAAACCGACTTAAAGATAGAATGACCTTTTAGTCCATAAAGGTCTGAGTCAATGTTGTAAACTTTTATGAGGGGCATAATTGTAATTCTTCATAGGCTGTGTCCTGTGTCTATAAATAGATGAACAGTACCCCCGTACTGTTCACGCTGACTTGTACTCGCTCGTGCGTCACGCTTGTATTTTTGCCTTCTATCAAGCCGAAGGTATAAATGTAATTCAATATTGTTCTTATTCTTCCATGATTATATAATAAGGACATGTAATAATGTTATGTGATTATTCATGTTATTCTCTCATGTTTCATATGCTTCTCCTTTTATCAATATAAATTGTAATGATGAAGGTATGTCCTTCATGACCTTCATCTGAAGACCGTTATATCCTAAAGGAAATAACGCTTCGAAGGACGAAGGGTATTTACCACTAACTTCTTTCTGTGTTGCCTTGTTCTTAATTCATAGCATTTGAGAGCAAGTCTCCAACAGCTGGTCATCCAACAGCCAAGAGATTGTCTCCCCCCAACCCAACCTCGGACGCGGTGGCAAGCTACACCCGTGATGGCGCAGCTCACCGGCGTTGGTCGAATCCACCCCAATGGTGCACCGCCACTAGTTCTACTACCCGAAAAAATGTAATTGGGCCGATGGCGAACTTCGGAGGGGGGTTTCATACCGACAATAGCAGGGAAACACCACTGACCACGGCACGGCGCGGATCTAGGCGGAAATCGCAACACCGATGAGCAATCACGCGGTTACAGTGACATCAATGACGAAATTGATGACGGTCGAAGCTTCTAGAGTACACGGCGCAGCGGCCGGATGCTCCACGGTGGCCCAAGTGTCCGCGGTTCTCGAGTTCAACGGCGGCGGCGAGTTTCTCCCGTGTGGTGTGCGGCGGCGTAATGATGGTGGCGAGGAGTTGGCGATAAAGAGGGGAGAGGAACGGCTCAGGATCGCGGCGCATTATATACTTGTGGGTGCGCGAGGTCGAGCAACGGATCCCGAGACCCGTGGAACGCTACGCATGGCCGGACTCCGTTCATGCCGCACGACTCAGACGGAGGAGGGGGAAGGAAACTGACCCATGGGCCCTGGGTTGTTAAAGAGAGTGCGCAGTAGAGAAGGGGAGGCTGACTCGCGGGCCCGCGTAGCAGAGAGCGCCTGCGCACGCGGCGAGGAGGTAAGTGGACCGCGCGGATACAAGGGAAATGGGCCGAATTGGTGGCTTTGGGCCCAACAGTGGGATTTCTCTTTTTTTCTTTTATTCTTTTCTCTTCTCCTTTTCAAATTCAAAATTTTGAATTCCCTTTCCAACTCAAACTTCATGATAAATTTGTTCTCTCATTAAAGACTCATCTTAGACATGGTACAGATAAATTTGTCTAAATTTAGTATTTATTTTATGATAAGTAGTGCTTTATTTCTCCAATTCTAGAGTATCTTTTAGATCTTAATTTCCCATTTGGGTACTAATGTAATTCTTTTCTCATTATTTTATGTTGTCAAAGAATGCACACACAAAATAAAATCCCAGCATGATGCAAGTTTTATTTTGGGTATCTTTTGTCATTTATTTATTTGTTTAATTGTGGTGTTCACATGAAATGAGAAACCTAGATAACACATATAGATGTAAAGTAATATAATTTCTCTTTTTATAATTTTCTTACAAAGTGGGTGTTACACGAAGCCGTAGAGGGGATTGTCCACAGGCTTGAGGAGACTATGGCTTATTCCCATGTGATCGAAGGCATGCAGAAAAAAGATGTTAGCTTGACTGCCATTGTCGACTAGCACCTTGTGTGGGTCACAGCCCGCTACCCTGCAGTTGATCACCATGGCGTCTGCGTGTGGAGCGCTGCGCAAGTCAACGTCCCTGGCGTCGAAAGTGAGCGGTACATGGGACCATTTTGTTTGCACCACTGGGCCAGTGAGAGTGACATGGTTCACACTTCGGTAGTGGTCCCTTTTTGCCGCTTTGTGTCAAAGGTGGATATGGTGGTTCAATGAAGTCTTCTTGTTTGGGTGCTGGTGGGGGGTGGTTGTGGTGCGGGGGGTTTGGGTGATGCAGAGGCGGTGGTGGTAGAACCTGCACCTCTTGATGGTGCTGGTAAGCATGGTTAGGTAGATGCTGGATTTGCTCATGGTAGGGTTGCTGATGATGGTACGTGTGCGCGACGACCCTCTGGTTGTCAGCTGGTTGTGCTCTGGACATTCTGTCCCTGGTGGCCTTGGTCTCCGGACAATCCCTTGTTGGGTGCGTGCAGTCTTCGCCGTGAAACAAGCAATAGAATCTGCACGACTGCTGTGTTCGTCCGCGTCCTCTTCCTCTTGCGCCGTTGCCGCGGCCTTCGGGGTAATCCTGACACGGGTGGCCTCTCCTGCTGGATGCTGATTGGCTATGTTGTGCACCTGTTGATGATTGCGATTGTCCCGGCTAGAGTCTGGCTACGCCGGCCTAGTCCAGGTTCTACTGGACTGCGGAGGGTCCTTGGGCTTTCTCTGAGGTTCAACCTTGCGTTGATGGAGCTCCTTAGATCTGGCATACTTCTCAAATAATTGGTATAGCTCCTGTAGATTCTTGGACACCTGCCCGAAGACCACTAATGGCATAGTGGATTGCGATGTGGTCGACAACTGATGGCAGTTGCGATTTGAGCGTCAGGAATTTCCTTTAGTACTCGTGAAGGGTTTCCTTCTCTTGCTACTTGCAGAGGGATAGCTCAGCCAGGGCATCTGTATCGGGTCGGTACCCTTGAAAGTTGAGCAGGAACTTGTTGCGAAGCCCTTTCCAGGACTCAATGGACAGTGGCGGTAACCTGGTGTACCAAGTCAACGCCGGGACTTCGAGTGCGATGATGAAGGATTTGGCCATGGTGGCATCGTCCCCTCCGGACGATGCGATAGCTACCTGGTAGCTCATGATGTACTGAGCCGGGTCGGTGCTGCCGTTGTATTTGGGGCAGGTGCTGGCCCTGAAGTTGGTAGGCTAGGGCGATGCCTAGAGTTGCGGAGCTAGAGGGCTTCGCTCGTCGAGATAGTTGATCCCCTAGAAAGCTACGACTGGTGGAATGAAGGGGCCGCACTGTGGTAGGAATGGGTCTCTGGCTTGAATGTACTGCTGGAGAGGCGCTAGCAGTGCGAGGGGTCCACGCTGCAAGTTGTATTGGCCTTTGCCTTGCATGAGCGCAATCTCTTGTTCTAGCTCCTGAGCTTTCTGCTCCTCATCTTGTATCATCTGACACACCATGGCTTGCATGGTGACTCGTTGGCGCTTGGCTTCGATGATTTCTTTCTGCTTCTGCAGGTAGTTGTTTTTATGCGCAGAGCTTGTAGCTTTAACTGGTCTTCGGCTGAGATGCCAATGACTTCGCCATCCTCTATGTTGTCTTCGCCATCTGGCACAGCGAAGCCTGGCGGTGATGCTTGTGGTGCGCCTTTGGAACTGCAAGTGCGTACAGTGCCATCGGGGGTGGGGTGGTCTTGGCGCTGTCTTTTGCTGTTGACAGCGTCATCTTCGAAGGCCTCCTGGGGGGTGATGTCCGCGAGGCCTTGCCTTTCTTTTCCGCCAGTAGTGCTGCCTTTTCCACGTCGTCGATGGATGCAGCAGCCTTCGAAGTTGCTCTCTTGAGGGCCATCGCGGGTTGTTTTTCGTCGCACGAACGGTGGGCGCCAAATGTTGGATCTCGACCTCTAAGGCGGGTCGATCCAACGGGAAAGCAAGGAAAGGGTTTGCAAGGCTTAACACGAAATGCCAAAAGCTTCGTTAATCTCCCCATGCCTGGGCATAGTACGAGGGTATTTATAGGTACTCGAGGGGCCGCTTGTCCCTATCAAAGACATTTAGGCCCTCGAGTACCTGGTTTATCCCCAGAATATTCCCACGAGGGGGGTTACAGATAGTCATTACGGTAAACTTTATTACAGACACATCCCTTTATGCATCTGTCCAGGCGGGGCCCATCTCTATGGGTCGAATCACACATGGGCCTCCCCCAGTGGTTAGGGAGCGGGAGGTCTGTAGACTTCGGCAGAGCCTTCATCTTGTAACACGAGAGCGAAGGCGGTTGAGCAGGCCTCCGTCTGATTGGCGCCCTCGTCCTGTTCTAGTGGGTTCCGTGTGGGTCCAGCCTTCGTCTGCACAAGGCAAGGGTGAAGTTGTGGAGCGAAGGGTGGCGTGTTCGCCTTTGCCCCAACATGTCTTTTGCTCGCTTCCCAATGATATTCATAGTTAATGTCTCACACACATCGTTCCCGCGGTTATTTGGAGAGTTTGGGAAAACAAGAACTTGTGGCCATGAGAGGAGGGGGGGCTACATCATCTCACATAATAGTGTCTATTGCATTAGATGATTTGCGAATTTGGCACCACCATTTTCCATGCTAATGTGTCCCATGGCATTGAAACATGGTGTAATTATGTAACATCCAACTATCTATACAATGCACTCCCTTGAGTGCAAACTTTCAATAGTGTATGTTGGGCTTTGCCCCACCGCTTTCCTCAAAAAAAAAGATATTTATTAGAGATGCTACCTGTAGTACGTGGAACTTTGAAACCCTTGCACTTGCACCCTCCAATGAGCAAAGTGCCGAAGTCAAGATAGAACCATATATAATTATATATCACCACTACCGGAATCTGGACCTTTGTCGAGTGTCGTAGTCTTTGCCGAGTGCTTTTTATCGGGCACTCGACAAAGACTACTTTGCCGAGTGTCGCCCTTGGCAAAGTCTTGCGCTCGGTAACGAGACAGTTTACCGAGTGTTGGGCCCTCGGCACAGAGAAGCACTCGATAAAGCGCCTTTGCTGAGCGTCAAACACTCGGCAAAGACGGTTCTCGGCAAAGGGCCGTTAGCGGCCGTCTGCAGCTGACGGCTGTTAGTCTTTGCCGAGAGCCGAAAACAGACACTCGACAAAGCAGATTCTTTGCCGAGTGTCAAATAACTGGCACTCGGTAAAGTGTGTCTTTGCCGAGTGCCTTTTGTGGACACTCGGCAAAGTACATTTGTATCTTTTTGGCCACCAAACTTTTTTGTGGTTTGTTCCTACACTGTGTAGACCTACATGTATCATTTGGGGACAATTATAACTGTGTTTTCAATAGCTAGTAAATTTAGTTTGTTTATTTGCATTTTTCAGAAAATTCAGATTTGAACTGCAGGTCACTCGAAACTTGGAAAACCGTGCATGCAAAAATGATATTCATGATACTTAGCACAAGTTACGACCGATTTCAGGAGTGGACCGGAAACTTCGAGCACCATGCTCACTCAACATGGCCGTGAACTTGCCATCCAGGTGTTTATAAATTGTATAAAACACAAACAAAGTCAGAAAATCACGAAACCGGTCCACGTGTCATGATATCATATGTAGAGGTTGTGATAAAAATTTGAAAAAAATTCGAGAAAGCTGTGATGCACTATGTGTACAAACCTAAGAGATCCATATTGAAACTCTATGATTTCATGTGTAGTTCTCTTAGGTTTCTACACATAATGTCTCACAACTTTTTCCAAACATTCTAATTTTTTTATCACAGCCTCTACATATGATATCATAGCACGTGGACAAGTTTCATGATTTTCTGAGTTTGTTTGTGTTTTATAAAAATTTTAAACAGCTGGATGGCAAGTTCACGGCCATGTTGAGTGAGCATGGTGCTCGAAGTTTCCGGTCCGCTCCTGAAATCGGTCGTAACTTGTGCTAAGTAGCATGGATATCATTTTTGCATGCACGGTTTTCCAAGTTTCGAGTGACCTGCAGTTCAAATCTGAATTTTCCGAAGAAATGCAAATAAACAAACTAAATCTACTAGCTATTAAAAACACAGTTATAATTGTCCCCAAATGGTACATGTAGGTCTACATAGTGTAGGAACAAACCACAAAAAGTTTGGTGGCCAAAAAAATACAAATGTACTTTGCCGAGTGCCGGTTTGGTGACACTCGGCAAAGAAGTGTAAATTAATCTTTGCCGAGTGTCGCCCAGGTGACACTCGGCAAAGGCGTCCCTGATCTGGCACTCGGCAAATCATATTTTAAAAATAAAAAAAATCTTTGCCGAGTGCCAGATCACGGGCACTCGGCAAAGCGCGTGTAAATAGTGCTGGTAACCTTCTTTCTCTCTCACTCTCTCACTCTCACGCACTCCATGCCGCCGCGCCCACGCCGCCACCGCTACACGCCGCCGCGCCAGCCGCGCCCTCGCCCTTGTCCCTGCCCTTGCCACGCCGCCGCAGTCGCGCCCGCGTCGTACATCGTGCCCCCGCCGTGCCCGCGCCGTACGTCGTGCCCCCGCCGTGCCCTCGCCATGTCCCTGCCGTGTCCCCGCCGTGCGTGCCCCCGCCGTGCCCCCGCCGCCTCGCCCACGACCCGCCGTCTCGTCCGCGACCCGTTGTCTCGCCCGCGACCCGTCGGTTTGCCTGCGACCCGTCGTCTCGTCCGCGACCCGTCGTCCCGCCCGCCGGGTATGATTAGGTTTAATATTGAGTTGATTATATACGTGTATGATTAGGTTAATATTTAGTTTTCTTGTGTTAAATTTATGTACGTGTATGATTAGGTTAATATCGAGTATTGTTGATTGCTGGCCATCGTGCCGTTGAATTATGTGTGGATGTCAGCCATCGTGCTGATAGTTTTATTTGTAGGATTTCGAAACCTCCCCGTGCAGGGGAGGTGCTGCCGAAATTTTCTGTTAGAGGATGGAGGACCGTGAGTGGATGTACACGGGCCATTGAGAAAGGAACGATGTCACCACTGAATGGATTAGAAAGACCGATGATTTCGTGGAACGGGCATATGGCGAAGCTGCTAAAGGAGCGAGTCTAGTCCCATGCCCATGCAGCAAATGTGCCAACCGGAAAAGAAAACCAAAGAAGTCCATGGTAGAACATATTTGGAAGAATGGATTTACGCCGGGCTATACTCGGTGGATATTTCATGGTGAAGCGCATCATACGACAGAGGAGGTGCTGAGGCAACGTGTTGAGGATTATGACGCGGATGCGGGGGTAGCGGATATGTTGAACGACTATCAGGAGGCACAGTACACGGGAGGATGTATGGATGACGAGCCAGAGCCGACTGCAAAGGCGTTCTACGACATGATCGACGCGGCACAGAAGCCCCTTCACGGCCAGACAAAGGTTTCTCAATTGGATGCCATTGGGCGTGTAATGGCGTTCAAGTCGCAGTACAGTATGAGTAGAGACGCATTCGATGGCTTGTTGACGGTTATTGGTAGCCTGCTTCCGGATGATCATGTTCTGCTAAAGAGCATGTACGAGGCACATAAACTCCTTCGTGCACTCAAGATGACGTATGAGTAGATTCATGCTTGTCCGAAGGGTTGCGTGCTATTTAGGAAAGAATACGCGGAGGCAAAGTACTGTCCCAAGTGTACATCGTATAGGTTTATGGAGGTAGACTCTGGTGATGGACAGAAGAGGCAGCTCGACATCCCCTTGACAATCCTACGGCACCTTCCATTCATACCGAGGATCCAGCGTCTGTACATGACAGAGGAATCCGTGAAACAGATGACATGGCACAAAAATGGAAAACGATACAATCCTGACAAGATGGTGCACGCATCCGATGGTGAAGCATGGGAACACTTTGATGCCATTCACCGTGAGAAAGCCGAAGAGGCTCGTAATGTACGTGTTGCGTTGGCCACAGATGGGTCCAATCCCTATGGAATGAGCGCTGCCCCGTACACATGTTGGCTCGTGTTTGTTATCCCAATCAATCTCCCCTTGGTGTGTGCTTTCAAAGGCAGAATATATTCGTGTCGTTGATAATTCCCGGACACCCGGGGAATAAAATGGGCGTGTACATGGAGCCTTTGATCGATGAATTGGTACGTGCCTGGGAGGAAGGGGTATGGACGTATGACCGAGCTACGAAGACAAACTTCAGAATGCATGTTTGGTACCAGTACTCCATGCATGACTTACCGGCGTATGGGCTATTATGCGCTTGGTGTGTTCACGGTAAGTTCCCATGCCCAGTTTGCAAGGAAGCTCTCAAGTTCATTTGGTTGAAAAAGGGTGGAAAATATTCGTCCTTCGATAAACATCGACAATTTCTCCCTGCTGACCATCCATTCCGCCTAGACATCAAGAACTTTACGAAAGGTGTCGTAGTGACAGACCGCCCACCTGCAACGATGACTGGTGCCGAAATTCGTCAACAGATAGTGTAACACCCCTGGTGTTTATATTCCGCTCGACAGCAATTATGGATTTAAGCATGAAATATCAGTGGATGAAACAGATGCTAAATTTTAATCATCTTCGCCTATCGCGATTTTAAGATCGCATCTGTTTCGTCTGTCGCGAGTGCGACGTCGTTTTTATTTTTATCTTTTATCTGTCCGGGCTCTTCCTAAATTTTCGTTAGGTTCGGAACATAGTTGTTCCGAAAATCGGTGCGTCTGGTGATTATTTAAAATTCATCGCTCGCGCGAATACGAATTTGGAAATTTAGCCTAGTCCTCCAATTTCGTCTCAGGCAAAATAATTAGAACTTGACGACTAAATTTTTAGATGTAAAATAATTTAGTCTCTTCTCATCAATCGAGACATCACGTTCGAGGGTTTATAATTGTGGTTGGTTTTCAGCAAATTATCCTCGACAGATGTATTGAGTGTCGAGTTGTAGGACACAGTTTAATATATCAGTCTCAATCTCGTTTGGGTTCATTCTGTTTGCATCTTATCCGAACACAATATTATCCGAGATAAAGATATTAATGTTTGATTTTATAGCAAATACTACTAGGTCTAAAAGTATACTTCATATCGCTTGCATTACCAAGAAACTATGAGCAAGATTAATAATTGGGATTATTCTTTAGGGTACTATCCTAGGAAGAGAAATCAAAAGGGATTGAAAAACAGATAAATTTTTATGTGGGATCAACTAAATTAATAGTGTCTCAAGTATCGTATCCTGATACTGTTTTAGTCTGGTCCATTTATATCTTACATAAACTCTAATCCTAATGCCAGTATTATTTAAAAAGGAAAGAAGAAAATATCAAAGTGGACAAAAAAATATCTTCTCATATTTTTCACCACCGCCTAGACGTTCTCCCGGCGTTGATTTTTTTCAGCATTTGTTCTTATCCCTGGCACCACTTATACCAACGGATGAGTATTATCCTTGGCCGTACCTTCCTTCTCCTTGTCTATATACTACTTGCAACAGCCCAATCTCTGGTCTCAACCATCGCACGGAGCCATTGTGCTGCACGACGGAAGTTGTGCTCGGCACCCACCCTGCATGCGTTCTCTGCTCCTTCACTGATCGTCGCGTTCCGGTTCCTCTCCACGCCGCGCGGCTGCAGACCGAGGAGCAGTCCGTCCTAGGTGCGTGCTCCAGGCCAGCGGCGCGGGTCTGGCCGTGGTGGTCAGCACGTTGGCTGTCCAGCCATGTGGAGACGTGCGGTGGTGAGCAGGGCGTCCTTTCATTAATTTCCTGCTCGACTCCCTCCTTACTCCTCTCTCTCCCTCGGATTTGTCTGCGCGCAGCCGCGTCCTCGAGCTCGGCTTCGAGCTCTATCTCCCGGCACCGCTACTCTGCTGGCCAGCTGCTGCTCCCTGGTCGGCGCGCTGCTTCGAGTTTGTCGAGCTCCCTCGCCATCGCCGGAGATCCCTCCTGCTCCAGCTCATCGGATGTATCCCTCTGCTCGGTCGCCGTCGATCCTCCCTGGACGGTCTCAAGCGCCCTCGCCTCCCTGGACGGTCTCAAGCGCCCTCGCCTTTCGGTGGTTTCAGCTTGCCGTCAACTATCCTTGCCGCGTGTGCTTTAGTCCAAGCTCGCCCATGTCGAGCTCCCTCGACGTCGCTCCCATGTCCGTGCTTGCCCGTGGTCGCGCGCAGTCGCCCAGCTCGGCCTCTGCTCTGTCCCTGCTGCTGCTGCGCGCGCGGTGTTCCCACATCGTCCGACCGGAGTTTTCCTGCGCGCGCCGTTTTCTCCGGCTCGGATTTCGCCAGCTCGCTCCAGACTCGATCTCATCGTCGTTCCGTGCGTCAGCAAAAAAAATCCCAAGAATCGGGTAAAGACGAAGCTAGCAGCGCGTGATATTCCCCAAGCGCTCGACAAATTGTCTGGATCAGAAAATCGCTACCGATCTCGCGGATTCGAGTCAGCTGTTGAAACGATAAGCTGATGAATTATTCAGAATAGTTCGATCGTTGAATAAATTAATGTGTTAGTGCGATGCTTATTAGGTGCTCGATAAATTGCATGAGTCACAAAACTCTTGTCGAATTCGCGGTTCCTGCGATTATCGAGCCAGGTTCAGTTATGGCGAGTTATTTCGCTATTCCGGTTAATTAGCTGAATTAGTGTACTGAATAAAATATTAATAGGCCTGTGTGATGAGGAAATATTTTAATCACTTATACAGATGTGTATATATTTACGATAAAGAAATGTTTGAGTAATTGTTGACATGAAAAACATGTGAGGAGTAAAATAAAATTAAAATAGTTCTTTGTGAGCGATGTAGTATAATTTATAAAACGAGGGATAAGTTTAGAATTCAATTAATTAACTGATAAGTTGTGATTAGGCTAATTATATTAAATATGTATTGTTTGTTGTTTAGTGATGTTTGCGTTAGATTCGGTTAATCTAGATAAGAGTAATTATTGCGCTCAGTCGTACGTCGATAACTAGTGTTTTACAACGCCTCGCCGCTAGGTGTTTAATGCGCTGTCGTATAGCACTATTTAGATTTGTGCTATTCCTGTTTATATGCATTCATGTGCATTATGCATATCATTCAGGTACGTGAATTAACCACGTGATGCGGAGAACCAGAGTTGAGTCGACCACAAGATAATGCTGCGTGTGAGCTTCTCCACAAGGTGATGCTGATGGACGAACTTGAAGATGGATAGACGGAGCAAGTATCGGAACAAAAGATGATCGTCAAGTGGACGTCGTCTAAAAAACACTAACTTAGTGTTTATCCCAGGCAAGCCCCGGTGCATGCAACCCCTTCCTTGTGTTTTTAAATAATTTTTGCACACTTTAAGTCTAGTGAAATGTGCATTAGGTTTATAGGAGTTGCTTGGAAACCCTTTGATGCATTGCCTACCTTGATATACATACCTTTATATATACTTCTGATGAAGTATCAAAATATGAATTACAAAAATGCTTAGCCCTGCTCAGATCTTGTGGATAGAGGTTGTCTTTTGCGTTAAGGCCTTGCTCAGGGGTTATCCTGAGGAAAGATGACTTCTACCTGCAAGAATATTTTCATTTAGAGCGTGGTGGGATCTTACTCCAAAGTTCTCTGTGATGCTCTTTTCATCCTAGGAACATAAACAATCATAAGGATGGAAGTACTTAAATCGAGACTTGTGCTAGGAACAGGTGATGTTCTACCCAGGTTAGTTAAGGATTGGATGCGTATGTAGGCCTATTGATCAAGGACTATCTTAACTAACCACATGCCCTAGAAATGGGACAGGGTAAGCTTGAACCCGGCTATTCCATACATGAAAAGACAATCGCGCACTAGGAGTGGAGAGATGGCGAGAGTGGCACGTACCCTCCTGGCAAAGGACCGCCTAAAAGGGGTGGTGTGCTCTCGGGTGGCGCGGACCTGTTCATGCAGTGGAGGATCCGTGGGAATGGTAGACATGCAAGGTTTACGAGAAACATATGTCGTGTGGTTAGAGATCCTCAGCTGAGTAAATCGATTCGGATTGTCGTTATATCCCCAGAGAGTGGAGACTTGATCGCTGCCCTGCAACCTAAGTCAGGATGTAAACATATGAATAAAAATGATGTTGAATTGATGAGATGGTGAAATTAGACTAGATGCAAACAGAGTCTATTAATATTTAATCTGGTATTTGTCGGCGTTTCGAGACCGGGGGGTCCCTAAGCCGACGAGTGAGTGTGCCGCGTGCCCCAGCCCAGATGGGTCGAGCGCGTGGGCGAGCGCGAAGGGGGGAAAAGCGAGGTGGCCGGAGCCGAGTCGTGAGGGAGGTGGAGATCCCGCGGCCTTCGTGTTCGTCCCGCGCCCAGGTCGGGTGCGCTTGCAGTAGGGGGTTACAAGCGTCCACGCGGGTGAGGGAAGCGAGCGGCCCCAAGAGAGCGCCTGCCCCTGCCCTCGTTCCCGCGGGGCCAACCTTCTCTAAGAAGGCCCTGGTCCTTCCTTTTATAGGCGTAAGGAGAGGATCCAGGTGTACAATGGGGGTGCAGCAGAGTGCTACGTGTCTAGCGGGGGAGAGCTAGCGCCCTAGGTACATGCCAATGTGGCAGCCGGAGAGATCTTGGCACCCAGCTGGTGTGATGTCGTGGCTGTCGGAGGAGTAACGGAGCCTGGTGGAGGGACAGCTGTCGGAACAGTTGGGCTCTTGCTGACGTCCCCCTGCTTCCGTAAGGGAGCTGAGAGCCGCCGTCGTCATGGGTCTAGCGGGGCGCCATCATTGCCTATCTGGCGGAGCTAGCCAGATGGGACGTCGGTCTTGTTCTCTGCGGCCCGAGTCGGCTCGGGGTAGGGTGATGATGGCGCTTCCTGTTGACGTGGCGGACTTGTGCCCTAGGTCGGGCGACGTGGAGGCTCCTCCGAGGCCGAGGTCGAGTCTGAGCTCCTGGGTCGGGCGAGGCGGAGGTCGTTCGGCAGAGGCCAGGGCGGAGTCCGACCCCAGGGGTCGGGCGAAGCGGAGTTCGCCGTCTTCCGGGGCCTTAGCCCGAGTCCGAGCCCTGGGTCGGGCGGAGCGGAGTTCGCCGTCTTCCGGGGCCTTAGCCCGAGTCCGAGCCCTGGGTCGGGCGGAGCGGAGTTCGCCATCTTCCGGGGCCTTAGCCCGAGTCCGAGCCCTGGGTCGGGCGGAGCGGAGTTCGCCGTCTTCCGGGGCCTTAGCCCGAGTCCGAGCCCTGGGTCGGGCGGAGCGGAGTTCGCCGTCTTCCGGGGCCTTAGCCCGAGTCCGAGCCCTGGGTCGGGCGGAGCGGAGTTCACCGTCTTCCGGGGCCTTAGCCCGAGTCCGAGCCCTGGGTCGGGCGGAGCTTCCTATGGCACCTTTGGCAAGGCCTGGCTGCCTGTCAGTCTCACTCTGTCAAGTGGCACCGCAGTCGGGACGGCGCAGGCGGCGCTGTCCTTTTGTCAGACCGGTCAGTGGAGCGGCGAAGTGACGGCGGTCACTTCGGCTCTGCCAGGGGGCGCGCGTCAGGATAAAGGTGCTAGGCTACCTTTGCGTTAAATGCCCCTATGACTTGGTCGGTCGGCGCGGCGATTTAGTCAGGGTTGCTTCTTAATGAAGGCAAGGCCTCGGGCGAGCCGGAGATGCGTCCGCCGTAAAAAAGGGGGCCTCGGGCGAGACGGAAACACCTCAGGGTCGGCTGCCCTTGCCCGAGGCTAGGCTCGGGCGAGGCGTGATCGAGTCGCTCGTATGGACTGATCCCTGACTTAATCGCACCCATCAGGCCTCTGCAGCTTTATGCTGATGGGGGTTACCAGCTGAGAATTAGGCGTCTTGAGGGTACCCCTAATTATGGTCCCCGACAGTAGCCCCCGAGCCTCGAAGGGAGTGTTAGCACTCGCTTGGAGGCTTTCGTCGCACTTTTTTGCAAGGGGACCAGCCTTTCTCGGTTGCATTTTGTTCCGGTGGGTGCGCGCGAGCGCACCCGCCGGGTGTAGCCCCCGAGGCCTCGGAGGAGTGGTTTCACTCCTTCGAGGTCTTAATGCCTTGCGTAATGCTTCGGCTGGTCTGGTGGTTCCCTCATGCGAACTGGCCGTAGCCCGGGTGCACTGTCGGGGCCCAAGTTCTCGGGCTGGTATGTTGACGCTGTCAACGGTTTGGCCGGAGCCGGGTTTGCGAGAGCAGCCCCCGAGCCTCCGCACAGGGCGAGAGGGCGATCAGGGACAGACTCGGCTTTTTTACATACGCCCCTACGTCGCCTTTCCGCAAGGAGGAGGGGGGAGAGCGCCATGTTACCCTCGATGGGCACCGAACATGGTGTCTCCGGTGAGCTGCAAGCGGGTAATCCGAGTGGACGTCCGTGCTCCGTTCGTTGGGGGTCGGCTAGGGGCCCGGAGGCACGCCCAAAAGTACCTGCGGGTGATCTGCCGGACCCGGTCCCCTGGCGACGGGGTCCGAGGGCTCGATGCCTCCCTCCGATGGGATTCCGTTACAGGATCGCTCCCGCTGGTCTCGGAAATGTCCTAGGGTACCTCGGGAGCGTAGCCCGAGCCTCGGTTATGTATCGAACGTACCCCTGGTCATCCCTCGCTCGGTGTCTGAGGCGACTGTGAACCCTTCGGGGGGCCAGCCTTCGAACCCCTGATCAGTAATGGGCGCGGAGCCCGAATAGCCTGAGGCGGCCGTGGAACCTTTCGGGGGGCCGGCCTTCGAACCTCTGACCAGTAGTGGGTGTCGGGCCCACGCGATCTGAGGCGGCTGTTGAACCTTTCGGGGGGGCCAGCCTTCGAACCTCTGATCAGTAAGGAGGCTCGGAGCCTAGTTCCTTCACGGGGAAGGGTTCCTTTAGGTGTATCCCCCTTTCCCGGTCCCTGTTGCAAGAGATAGAGAAAGAGGAAAAAAAGGAAAAAGGATACGAAATTGAACAACGCGGCGTACCTTTTTTGGCGCGGTTGTTTTGGCGAAGGCGAAGTGTCGCCAGCTGCTCCTGCCAGAAGCGCCGCCTGTCCAGCCGCGGAGTTAATGCGACGGGGCGAGTAGTTGGCGAGGCTGCCGTTGCGCGTGCGCGAGCCGTTCGAGGAACGGGTCACGGGCGCGTCGTCTTCACGCCGTGAGAGGGGGTTCTCTCGCTGCCTCCGGATGGGACGTGAGCTTGGCTGACGGCGTGACCGCTGCTCCCGCGTGCCTGCCACCGTCATTATTGTCGGCCCACTTTTGACCGCGTTTGACCGCTGCGTCAGGCTGGCGCTGCTGGGTCGCGCGCTGGGTCGCCTCGGGTCGCGGTATCGGTTCCGCAATCGAGGAGGTGCGGTGGTGGCGCAAGTGGTACAGTTGCTTGCATGCGGCATCCGGCGCGCCGGTCGCGCGACGCGTGGGCTTGGGCCTCCGTGCTGACATGTCAGGAGTCGGAGAGGCGCGTCCACTTGGCGCAGTTGCATGCCGCCTGCATGGCTGCCTGCCCCTTTCGCCCGTTGGCCTGGGCAAAAGTGGAGGGTCACTTGTAACCGCTGGGTGGTTGCGTGCGCCGTGCGCGGCGGTTCGGCTTCTTCTGCTCGGAGCCGGTCTGCATGACATGCGGGACCCAGCCCCCGCGCCGCAGGGGAGGGCTTTGGAGGCATGTTGGAGAAGACTCAGCCCGTGACGGTTGGGGGCGCAAGCAGGGAGAGTCGCCTTTTAAAAGGAGGGCGACCCCTTCCGTAAGGCGACCCCGTCTTCTTTCTCCCTTATGCACTATGTCTTTCCACCTTCCGAGCCCCCGGATGGGGGAAACCGCCGTCCTTTCGCCTCATCGTTGGAGGAACGCAACTCCGTGGGAGTTGGTACCTTTCAGCCATCGTTCGGCTTCAAGGATTTTCATCACGCAGCTCGGCTGCTTCCCTCCGCTGGTGGTCACCCAAGGTGGTGACCTCCAGCTCCTAGATGGGGAGAGGCGAACCGGGCTGTGGTCTCGGCCCCACCCTCAGTGTTAAGGGTGTTCGTCATCCTCGCCGGGGCGGGGAGTGAGGCGAGCCGGGGCTCTGCCTCCTGCGCAGGTCGGCGGACCACCTCTTCTTCCAGCTTCTGGTGGTGGCAATCGCCCCTTAGCCCTACGGCGGAGACGTCCTCCAGCCATGTCGGGGAAGGCGAACTGTTGCTGCCCAGCTGAAAGGGAATTAGGCGTACACCTAGTCCCTAAATAATTTTGGTGGTTGAATTGCCCAACACAAATATTGGACTAACTAGTTTGCTTTAGTGTATAAGTTTTACAGGTGCAAAAGGTTCACACTTAGCCAATAAAATGACCATGCGTTGGGTTCAACGAAAGGGCAAAGGAGCAACCAAAAGTCTCCTCTGGTCTGGCGCACCGGACTGTCCGGTGTGCCACCGGGCAGTGTCCGGTGCACCAGAGGACTTCAGCTCAAACTCTTCACTCTCGGGAATTTCCAAAGGCCACTCCGCTAAAATTCACCGGACTGTCCGGTGTACACCGGACATGGACGGTGCTCCAACGAAGAGCGGCCTCAGGAACTCGCCAGTCTCGGGAATTCGCGAAGTCGGCTCCGCTATAATTCACCGGACATGTCCGGTGTGCACCGGACTGTCCGGTGCAACCTCAGGGCAACGGCTACTTCGCGCCAACGGTCACCTGCAGGCGCATTTAATGCGCGCCAGAACCGCGCAGTTGTTAGGCACACGGGAGCAGGCACACCGGACATCAAACAGTACATGTCCGGTGTGCACCGGACATCCAGGCGGGCCCAGAAGACAGAACTCCAACGGTCATATTGCAACGGCTTTGGTGACGTGGCTGTCGCACCGGACATGTCCGGTGTGCACCGGACTGTCCGGTGCGCCATCGAACAGACAGCCTCACCAAACGGCTAGTTTGGTGGTTGGGGCTATAAATAACCCCAACCACCCCACATTCAAGTCATCCAAGTTTTCAACTTCCAACCACTTACAAGAGCTAGGCATTCAATTCTAGACACACCAAAGAGATCAAATCCTCTCCAATTCCACTCAAGCCTTTAATGACTAGTGAGAGAAATTTGCCGTGTTCTTTTGAGCTCTTGCGCTTGGATCGCTTTCTTTCTTTCTCACTTGTTCTTGTGATCAAAACTCAATTGTAACCAAGGCAAGAGGCACCAATTGTGTGGTGGCCCTTGCGGGGAAGTTTTGTTCCCGTTTGATTGAGAAGAAGAAAAGCTCACTCGGTCCGAGGGACCGTTTGAGAGAGGGAAGGGTTGAAAGAGACCCGGCCTTTGTGGCCTCCTCAACGGGGAGTAGGTTTGAAAGAACCGAACCTCGGTAAAACAAATCCGCGTGTCTCACTTTGTTATTTGCTTGCGATTTGTTTTGCTCCCTCTCTCGCGGACTCAATTATATTTCTAAAGCTAACCCGGCTTGTAGTTGTGATTATTTTTGAGATTTTCAGTTTCGCCCTATTCACCCCCCCCCCTCTAGGCGACTTTCAATTGGTATCAGAGCTCGGTGCTTCATTAAGAGCCTAACCGCTCGAAGTGATGTCGGGAGATCACACCAAGAGGGAGATGGAGACCGGCGACAAGCCCACTACAAGCCAAGGGAGCACTTCATCGGAAGAGTCCCGCACCAAGAGAAGGGAGAAGAAGAAAAACTCCTCCAAGCGGAAGGAGAAAAGATCTTCCTCTTCTCACCATAAGGAGAAGAAGGAAAAATCTTCTTCTCACAAGCCGCATCGGAGTGGGGACAAGCACAAGAAGATGAGGAAGGTGGTCTACTACGAGACCGACACTTCATCAACATCCACCTCCGACTCCGATGCACCGTCCGTAACTTCTAAGCGCCAAGAGCGTAAGAAGTTTAGTAAGATCCCCTTACACTATCCCCGTACACCTAGACATACTCCTTTACTTTCCGTTCCATTAGGCAAACCACCAACTTTTGATAGCGAAGATTATGCTAGGTGGAGTGATTTAATGAAATTTCATCTAACCTCACTCCACAAAAGTATATGGAATGTTGTTGAGTTTGGAGTACAGGTACCATCAATAGGGGATGAGGATTATGACACGGACGAAGTAGCCCAAATCGAGCACTTCAACTCCCAAGCCGCAACTATTCTCCTTGCCTCTCTAAGCAAGGAAGAATACAACAAAGTGCAAGGGTTGAAGAACGCAAAAGAGATTTGGGACCTACTCAAGACGGCGCACGAGGGTGATGAACTCACCAAGATCACCAAGCGGGAAACGATCGAGGGGGAGCTCGGTCGCTTCCGTCTTCGCCAAGGGGAGGAGCCACAAGACATGTACAATCGGCTCAAGACCTTGGTGAACCAAGTGCGCAACCTCGGGAGCAAAAAATGGGATGACCACGAAGTGGTTAAGGTTATTTTAAGAGCTCTTATTTTCCTTAACCCCACTCAAGTTCAATTAATTCGTGGTAATCCTAGATATCCACTAATGACCCCCGAGGAAGTTATCGGGAATTTTGTAAGCTTTGAATGCATGATTAAGGGTTCAAAGAAGATCAATGAGCTTGACGAACCTTCCACATCCGAGGCGCAACCGGTGGCCTTCAAGGCCACGGAGGAGAAGAAGGAGGAGTCTACACCAAATAGACAACCGATTGACGCCTCCAAGCTCGACAATGAGGAGATGGCCCTAATCATCAAAAGCTTTCGGCAAATCCTCAAGCAACGGAAGGGGAAGGACTACAAACCCCGTTCCAAGAAGGTTTGCTACAAGTGTGGTAAGCCCGGTCACTTTATTGCAAAATGTCCTATGTCTAGTGACAGTGACAGGGGCGACGACAAGAAGGGCAAGAGGAGAGAAAAGAAGAGGTACCACAAGAAGAAGGGCGGCGATGCCCACGTGTGCCGCGAATGGGACTCCGACGAAAGCTCCACTGACTCATCCTCCGACGAGGACGCCGCCAACATCGCCGTCACCAAAGGCCTCCTCTTCCCCAACGTCGGCCACAAGTGTCTCATGGCCAAGGACGGCAAAAAGAAGGTAAAATCAAGGTCCTCCACTAAATATGAAACATCTAGTGATGAGGATGATAATAAAAATGAGGAGGATAACTTGCGCATTCTTTTTGCTAACCTTAACATGGAACAAAAGGAAAAATTGAATGAGCTAATTAGTGCCATCCATGAAAAGGATGATCTCTTGGACTCCCAAGAGGACTTCCTAATCAAGGAAAATAAGAAACATGTTAAGGTTAAAAATGCTTATGCTCTAGAGGTAGAAAAATGTAACAAATTATCTAGTGAGCTAAGCACCTGCCATGACACTATTGCCAACCTTAGAAAAGAGAATGAGAAATTAAATGCTAAGGTTGACTCTCATGTTTGTATTGATTCAACTTCCAATTCTAAAGATGATAATATTGATTTACTTGCTAGAATTGATGAGTTGAATGTTTCTCTTGCTAGCCTTAGAGATGAAAAAGAAAAATTGCTTGCTAAGGCTAGAGATTTTGATGTTTGCAATGCCACCATTTCCGACCTTAGAACTAAAAATGATGTATTACATGCTAAGGTTATTGAACTAAAATCTTGCAAACCCTCTACATCTAATGTTGAGCATGTTTCTATTTGTACTAGATGTAGAGACGTTGATATCAATGCTATTCATGATCACATGGCTTTAATTAAACAACAAAATGATCATATAGCATTATTAGACGCTAAAATTGCTGAGCATAACTTAGAAAATGAAAAGTTTAAATTTGCTAGAAGTATGCTCTATAATGGGAGACGCCCTGGCATCAAGGATGGCATTGGCTTCCAAAGGGGAGACAATGTCAAACTTAATGCCCCTCCAAAGAATTTATCTAACTTTGTCAAGGGCAAGGCTCCCATGCCTCAGGATAACGAGGGTTACATTTTGTACCCTGCCGGCTATCCTGAGAGCAAAATTAGGAGAACTCATTCTAGGAAGTCTCACTCTGGCCCTAATCATGCTTTTATGTATAAGGGTGAGACATCTAGTTCTAGGCAACCAACCCGTGCCAAGTTGCCTAGAAAGAAAACTTCTAATGCATCAAATATTCATGCTATTTCATTTAAAACTTTTGATGCTTCTTATGTGCTCACTAGCAAATCCGGCAAGGTAGTTGCCAAGATTATTGGGGGCAAACACAAGGGCTCCAAGACTTGTGTTTGGGTACCCAAAGTTCTTGTTTCTAATGCCAAAGGACCCAAAACCGTTTGGGTACCTAAAATCAAGAACTAAAATTGTTTTGTAGGTTTATGCATCCGGGGGCTCAAGTTGGATACTCGACAGCGGGTGCACAAACCACATGACAGGGGAGAAAAAGATGTTCTCCTCATATGAGAAATACCAAGATCCCCAACGAGCTATCACATTCGGGGATAGAAATCAAGGTTTGGTCAAAGGATTGGGTAAAATTGCTATATCACCTGACCATACTATTTCCAATATTTTTCTTGTAGATTCCTTAGATTACAATTTGCTTTCCGTATCCCAATTATGTCAAATGGGCTACAACTGTCTATTTACTGATACAGGTGTTACTGTCTTTAGAAGAAGTGATGATTCAATAGCATTTAAGGGAGTGTTAGAGGGTCAGCTATACTTGGTAGATTTTGATAGAGCTGAACTCGACACTTGCTTAATTGCTAAGACTAACTTGGGTTGGCTCTGGCACCGCCGACTAGCCCATGTTGGAATGAAGAATCTTCATAAGCTTCTAAAGGGGGAACACATTTTAGGACTAACAAATGTTCATTTTGAGAAAGACAGGATTTGTAGCGCATGCCAAGCCGGGAAACAAGTTGGCACTCATCATCCACACAAGAACATCATGACTAGTGACAGGCCACTGGAGCTCCTACACATGGACCTATTCGGCCCGATCGCTTACATAAGCATCGGCGGGAGTAAGTACTGTCTAGTTATTGTGGATGATTATTCTCGCTTCACTTGGGTATTCTTTTTGCAGGACAAATCTTATACCCAAGAGACCTTAAAGGGATTCTTGAGACGGGCTCAAAATGAGTTCGGCTTAAGGATCAAGAAAATTAGAAGCGACAATGGGACGGAGTTCAAGAACTCTCAAATTGAAGGCTTCCTTGAGGAGGAGGGCATCAAGCATGAGTTCTCTTCTCCCTACACTCCACAACAAAATGGTGTAGTGGAGAGGAAGAATCGAACTCTATTGGACATGGCAAGAACCATGCTTGATGAATACAAGACACCGGATCGGTTTTGGGCCGAAGCAGTCAACACCGCTTGCTACGCCATCAACCGGTTATATCTTCACCGAATCCTCAAGAAGACATCCTATGAACTCCTAACCGGTAAAAAGCCAAATATTTCATATTTTAGAGTTTTTGGTAGCAAATGTTTTATACTTGTTAAAAGAGGTAGAAAATCTAAATTTGCTCCTAAAACTGTAGAAGGCTTTTTACTAGGATATGACTCAAACACAAGGGCATATAGAGTCTTTAACAAGTCCTCAGGACTTGTTGAAGTTTCTTGTGACGTTGTGTTTGATGAGACTAACGGCTCTCAAGTAGAGCAAGTTGATCTTGATGAAATAGGTGAAGAACAGGCTCCATGCATAGCGCTAAGGAACATGTCCATTGGGGATGTGTGTCCTAAGGAATCCGAAGAGCCTCCACATGCACAAGATCAACCATCAATGCAAGCATCTCCACCAACTCAAACTGAGAATGAGGCTCAAGATGTTGAACAAGAAGATCAAGAAGATGAGCCACCTCAAAATGACGGCAACGATCAAGGGGGAGATGCATATGATGAAGACAAGGAGGATGAACAACCAAGGCCGCCACACCCAAGAGTCCACCAAGCAATACAACGAGATCACCCCATCGACACCATACTCGGCGACATTCATAAGGGGGTAACTACTCGATCTCGTGTTGCACATTTTTGTGAACATTACTCTTTTGTTTCCTCTATTGAGCCACACAGGGTAGAGGAAGCACTTCAAGATTCGGATTGGGTGATGGCGATGCAAGAGGAGCTCAAAAATTTCACAAGGAACGAGGTATGGCACTTAGTTCCACGTCCTAACCAAAATGTTGTAGGAACCAAGTGGGTCTTCTGCAACAAGCAAGACGAGCATGGTGTGGTGACAAGGAACAAAGCTCGACTCGTGGCCAAGGGGTATTCACAAGTCGAAGGTTTGGATTTTGGTGAAACCTATGCACCAGTAGCTAGGCTTGAGTCAATTCGCATATTATTAGCCTATGCTACTTACCATGGCTTCAAGCTTTATCAAATGGATGTGAAGAGTGCCTTCCTCAATGGACCAATCAAGGAGGAGGTCTATGTTGAGCAACCTCCCGGCTTTGAAGACAGTGAGTACCCTAACCATGTTTATAGGCTCTCTAAGGCGCTTTATGGGCTCAAGCAAGCCCCAAGAGCATGGTATGAATGCCTTAGAGATTTCCTTATTGCAAATGGCTTCAAAGTCGGCAAAGCCGATCCTACTTTATTCACTAAAACTCTTGATAATGATTTGTTTGTATGCCAAATTTATGTTGATGATATTATATTTGGGTCAACTAACAAATCCACATGTGAAGAATTTAGTAGGATCATGACACAGAAATTCGAGATGTCTATGATGGGGGAGTTAAAGTATTTTCTAGGATTTCAAGTCAAACAACTCCAAGAGGGCACATTCATTTGCCAAACAAAGTATACTCAAGACATCCTAAGCAAGTTTGGAATGAAGGATGCCAAGCCCATCAAGACTCCCATGGGAACAAATGGGCATCTCGACCTCGACACGGGAGGTAAGTCCGTGGATCAAAAGGTATACCGGTCGATGATAGGTTCATTGCTTTATTTATGTGCATCTCGACCGGATATTATGCTTTCCGTTTGCATGTGTGCAAGATTCCAAGCCGACCCTAAGGAATCACACCTTACGGCCGTAAAACGAATCTTGAGATATTTAGCTTATACTCCTAAGTTTGGGCTTTGGTACCCTCGGGGATCCACATTTGATTTGATTGGTTATTCGGATGCCGATTGGGCGGGGTGTAAGATTAACAGGAAGTGCACATCGGGGACTTGCCAGTTCTTGGGAAGATCCTTGGTGTCTTGGGCTTCAAAGAAGCAAAATTCGGTCGCTCTTTCTACCGCCGAAGCCGAGTATATTGCCGCAGGCCATTGTTGCGCGCAATTGCTTTGGATGAGGCAAACCCTGCGGGACTACGGTTACAAATTAACCAAAGTTCCTCTTCTATGTGATAATGAGAGTGCAATCCGCATGGCGGATAATCCCGTTGAGCATAGTCGCACTAAACACATAGCCATTTCGTATCATTTTCTTCGGGGTCACCAACAAAAGGGGGATATCGAGATTTCATACATTAACACTAAAGATCAATTAGCCGATATCTTTACCAAGCCACTTGATGAACAATCTTTTACCAGACTTAGGCATGAGCTTAATATTCTTGATTCTAGGAATTTCTTTTGCTAAACTTGCACACATAGCTCATGAGAATACCTTTGATCATGTCTCTTTTATATGCTATGACTAATGTGTTTTCAAGTGTATTCCAAACCAAGTCATAGGTATATTGAAAGGGAATTGGAGTCTTCGGCGAAGATAAGGCTTCCACTCCACTCTACTACTCATCCTTCGCCGTCGCTCCGCATCACTCTCCAACATTGGTATAACCTTCACTCATTTATTTTATGACCAAAGGAGGAGAAAGTACTTCAAAGGGCCTATATTTCATTCTAAGTATCCGTTTTTGGCGATTCATGCCAAAGGGGGAGAAAGCATTGGCCCAAAGCAAAAGGACCGCACCACCACCCTAAATTTTAAAATTGATGATTTTTCAATTGGTAAATTTCAAAATTGGTATCTCTTTGTGTTCTAAAGGGGGAGTAAGTAGTATTTTCAAATTTGATGTCTTAAAACCCTCTTGAACACTAAGAGGAGACTTTATTTGAGGGGGAGTTTTGTTTAGTCAAAGGAAAAGCATTTAGGACAAAGGGAGAAAATTTCAAAACTTGAAAATGCTTTGCAAAATCTTATTCATTCACCTTTGACTATCTTGCAAAAGGACTTTGAAAAGAATTTACAAAAGAATTTGCAAAAACAAAACTTGTGGTGTAAGCGTGGTCCAATATGTCAAAAACAAAGAAAACAATCCATGCGCATCATGTAAGTATTTATATTGGCTCAATTCCAAGCAACCTTTGCACTTACATTATGCAAACTAGTTCAATTATGCACTTCTATATTTGCTTTGGTTTGTGTTGGCATCAATCACCAAAAAGGGGGAGATTGAAAGGGAATTAGGCGTACACCTAGTCCCTAAATAATTTTGGTGGTTGAATTGCCCAACACAAATATTGGACTAACTAGTTTGCTTTAGTGTATAAGTTTTACAGGTGCAAAAGGTTCACACTTAGCCAATAAAATGACCATGCGTTGGGTTCAACGAAAGGGCAAAGGAGCAACCAAAAGTCTCCTCTGGTCTGGCGCACCGGACTGTCCGGTGTGCCACCGGACAGTGTCCGGTGCACCAGAGGACTTCAGCTCAAACTCTTCACTCTCGGGAATTTCCAAAGGCCACTCCGCTAAAATTCACCGGACTGTCCGGTGTACACCGGACATGGCCGGTGCTCCAACGAAGAGCGGCCTCAGGAACTCGCCAGTCTCGGGAATTCGCGAAGTCGGCTCCGCTATAATTCACCGGACATGTCCGGTGTGCACCGGACTGTCCGGTGCAACCTCGGGGCAACGGCTACTTCGCGCCAACGGTCACCTGCAGGCGCATTTAATGCGCGCCAGAACCGCGCAGTTGTCAGGCACGCGGGAGCAGGCACACCGGACATCAAACAGTACATGTCCGGTGTGCACCGGACATCCAGGCGGGCCCAGAAGACAGAACTCCAATGGTCATATTGCAACGGCTTTGGTGACGTGGCTGTCGCACCGGACATGTCCGGTGTGCACCGGACTGTCCGGTGCGCCATCGAACAGACAGCCTCACCAAACGGCTAGTTTGGTGGTTGGGGCTATAAATAACCCCAACCACCCCACATTCAAGTCATCCAAGTTTTCAACTTCCAACCACTTACAAGAGCTAGGCATTCAATTCTAGACACACCAAAGAGATCAAATCCTCTCCAATTCCACTCAAGCCTTTAGTGACTAGTGAGAGAAATTTGCCGTGTTCTTTTGAGCTCTTGCGCTTGGATCGCTTTCTTTCTTTCTCACTTGTTCTTGTGATCAAAACTCAATTGTAACCAAGGCAAGAGGCACCAATTGTGTGGTGGCCCTTGCGGGGAAGTTTTGTTCCCGTTTGATTGAGAAGAAGAAAAGCTCACTCGGTCCGAGGGACCGTTTGAGAGAGGGAAGGGTTGAAAGAGACCCGGCCTTTGTGGCCTCCTCAACGGGGAGTAGGTTTGAAAGAACCGAACCTCGGTAAAACAAATCCGCGTGTATCACTTCGTTATTTGCTTGCGTATTGTTTTGCTCCCTCTCTCGCGGACTCAATTATATTTCTAAAGCTAACCCGGCTTGTAGTTGTGATTATTTTTGAGATTTTCAGTTTCGCCCTATTCACCCCCCCCCTCTAGGCGACTTTCACCAGCTAGGATGCAACATTCCGTCCCCTTCCTCGCACTCGCGGCGGGGACGGCTGCGAGGATCTGCCGGGACGCTTGAGGCGACCTGCGTTTTGCTGGTGATTCGCCCAGAGCTTGTCGCTCCACGGGCTTCCCCGGCGTGGAGGTTGTCCATATCCGTGGAAACGGAACCGGAGTTCCGTTTGTAATGGCACTTCGAATGCCAGGGTTTTTTGTTCATTTCGGCTTTCGGGGCCTGAACATATATGTAATTATGGCACGGAGCCGTGTTTTTTCCTCGTTCTTGAGCGCTAAGACTCGTTTGTTGACTATCTGAACCGCTTCACCAAGTATGAGTCACCCCGTGTCAAGGTGACGAGTGAGGTATCCGTATCCCGGAGGCGTAGGAGTCCCTCGGCTCGGTCGGCCTTGCTGTCCGAGGTTCCTCTAGCTTAGTTAAAGAGACCCCTCGGTCGCTCCTCGTCGAGCCGAGGCCAGGGGTAGCGATATCAGCATGAACAGAGGCGGAGTTGGCTCGGAAATGAAACCTGGTTGGCCGGAGCCTAGCCGGGTTGTCCGTTGGCAGGATCGACGCCGGAGTTGATCAGCCGAGGCTTCGGACCGGGCTGGCGCCCTTGGAAGATGGTTGGCCGAGGCCCCGGAGGTGGCCGGCCGAGCCGCCTGCTCGGGCCGGATTCCCGGAGAAGTCCCCGGCAGCGATAGCCCGGGCGTGGTGATGACGTCGTCCTTCGGAGCGGAGAGCCTCGGACCCCGTCGCCGTCCGAGGCTAGGTCGGGCCTTGCTGAAGGTGCCGTCGATGCCGAGGGTGCTGCTGCCCTCTTCCGTTGTCAAGACCCGAGCCTGCAGGATCAGATTGTCTTGTAGCGTGTGCCTCATGCGGCCGTCGAGGCCAGAACACACACACCCTCGCTGCTTTGTAAAGCTGCGTCTCTTTTCCTCTTGTTTCGAGTATCTGGACTTTTTGTCGGTAACAGGGATGTTTGTGCGAGCGAGAGTTGCTTCTCGCGGAAGGTGATGAGTGAGGTATCCGTATCCCGGAGGCGTGGGAGTCCCTCGGCTCGGTCGGCCTTGCCGCTTACGCGCACTTTTACTCGTCCATGAGGCCCTATCACCGACTCGGTCGAGAAGGCTCGAAGAATTGCTTCGGCAGAAGGGCTTCCGAACGTAAAGACTTGTTCGATCCGCGGAGTCACTTTATCCGAACGCGAGTTACTTATCGCAGAAGGTGACGAGTGAGCTATCCGTATCCCAGAGGCGTAGGAGTCCCTCGGCTCGGTCAGCCTTGGCTGCTTACGTGTACTCCGTCGTTTCCAGGACCCACTTTTCGAAGTAGTCAAAAAGCACGAAAGATATTCTGGTAAAAGAGATTTTTTTTCGAGGAAAATTTTGACGCAGAGGGGGTTTCCCCCCTTTTAGCCCCCGAGGGAGGGTCGGGCTTTGCCGAGGCGAGGTCGACCCTTCCTTGTTGACTAAACTTTGCGTGGGTGCGAGGTATATGAACAACATGGAAACATCTTAAGGGTAGAAGCGACGTAGTTGTTGGATGTTCCAAGCGTTGTCGTAGACCTCGCCTTGGCTGTTGGCTAGCTTGTACGTTCCGGGCTTCAGGACTTTGGCGATGACGAATGGCCCCTCCCAGGGGGGCGTGAGCTTGTGCCTCCCTCGGGCGTCTTGCCGCAGCCGAAGCACCAGGTCGCCCACCTGGAGGTCTCCGGGTCGGACCCCTCGGGCGTGGTAGCGTCGCAGGGACTGCTGATACCGCACCGAGTGTAGTAAGGCCCTGTCCCGAGCCTCTTCCAGCTGGTCCAGCGAGTCTTCTCGGCTGGCTTGGTTGCTTTGATCGTCGTAGGCTCTCGTCCTCGGGGAGCCGTATTCCAGGTCCGTGGGCAAGACGGCCTTGGCCCCGTAGACCAGGAAGAACGGCGTGAAACCCGTGGCTCGGCTCGGCGTCGTCCTCAGGCTCCAGACCACCGAGGGGAGTTCCTTCATCCATCGCTTGCCGAACTTGTTGAGGTCGTTGTAAATCCGAGGCTTGAGCCCTTGAAGAATCATGCCATTGGCACGCTCTACTTGCCCATTCGACATGGGTTTATAATTGTGGTTGGTTTTCAGCAAATTATCCTCGACAGATGTATTGAGTGTCGAGTTGTAGGACACAGTTTAATATATCAGTCTCAATCTCGTTTGGGTTCATTCTGTTTGCATCTTATCCGAACACAATATTATCCGAGATAAAGAGATTAATGTTTGATTTTATAGCAAATACTACTAGGTCTAAAAGTATACTTCATATCGCTTGCATTACCAAGAAACTATGAGCAAGATTAATAATTGGGATTATTCTTTAGGGTACTATCCTAGGAAGAGAAATCAAAAGGGATTGAAAAACAGATAAATTTTTATGTGGGATCAACTAAATTAATAGTGTCTCAAGTATCGTATCCTGATACTGTTTTAGTCTGGTCCATTTATATCTTACATAAACTCTAATCCTAATGCCAGTATTATTTAAAAAGGAAAGAAGAAAATATCAAAGTGGACAAAAAAATATCTTCTCATATTTTTCACCACCGCCTAGACGTTCTCCCGGCGTTGATTTTTTTCAGCATTTGTTCTTATCCCTGGCACCACTTATACCAACGGATGAGTATTATCCTTGGCCGTACCTTCCTTCTCCTTGTCTATATACTACTTGCAACAGCCCAATCTCTGGTCTCAACCATCGCACGGAGCCATTGTGCTGCACGACGGAAGTTGTGCTCGGCACCCACCCTGCATGCGTTCTCTGCTCCTTCACTGATCGTCGCGTTCCGGTTCCTCTCCACGCCGCGCGGCTGCAGACCGAGGAGCAGTCCGTCCTAGGTGCGTGCTCCAGGCCAGCGGCGCGGGTCTGGCCGTGGTGGTCAGCACGTTGGCTGTCCAGCCATGTGGAGACGTGCGGTGGTGAGCAGGGCGTCCTTTCATTAATTTCCTGCTCGACTCCCTCCTTGCTCCTCTCTCTCCCTCGGATTTGTCTGCGCGCAGCCGCGTCCTCGAGCTCGGCTTCGAGCTCTATCTCCCGGCACCGCTACTCTGCTGGCCAGCTGCTGCTCCCTGGTCGGCGCGCTGCTTCGAGTTTGTCGAGCTCCCTCGCCATCGCCGGAGATCCCTCCTGCTCCAGCTCATCGGATGTATCCCTCTGCTCGGTCGCCGTCGATCCTCCCTGGACAGTCTCAAGCGCCCTCGCCTCCCTGGACGGTCTCAAGCGCCCTCGCCTTTCGGTGGTTTCAGCTTGCCGTCAACTATCCTTGCCGCGTGTGCTTTAGTCCAAGCTCGCCCATGTCGAGCTCCCTCGACGTCGCTCCCATGTCCGTGCTTGCCCGTGGTCGCGCGCAGTCGCCCAGCTCGGCCTCTGCTCTGTCCCTGCTGCTGCTGCGCGCGCTCGTCGGTGTTCCCAGATCGTCCGACCGGAGTTTTCCTGCGCGCGCCGTTTTCTCCAGCTCGGATTTCGCCAGCTCGCTCCAGACTCGATCTCATCGTCGTTCCGTGCGTCAGCAAAAAAAATCCCAAGAATCGGGTAAAGACGAAGCTAGCAGCGTGATATTCCCCAAGCGCTCGACAAATTGTCTGGATCAGAAAATCGCTACCGATCTCGCGGATTCGAGTCAGCTGTTGAAACGATAAGCTGATGAATTATTCAGAATAGTTCGATCGTTGAATAAATTAATGTGTTAGTGCGATGCTTATTAGGTGCTCGATAAATTGCATGAGTCACAAAACTCTTGTCGACTTCGCGGTTCCTGCGATTATCGAGCCAGGTTCAGTTATGGCGAGTTATTTCGCTATTCCGGTTAATTAGCTGAATTAGTGTACTGAATAAAATATTAATAGGCCTGTGTGATGAGGAAATATTTTAATCACTTATACAGATGTGTATATATTTACGATAAAGAAATGTTTGAGTAATTGTTGACATGAAAAACATGTGAGGAGTAAAATAAAATTAAAATAGTTCTTTGTGAGCGATGTAGTATAATTTATAAAACGAGGGATAAGTTTAGAATTCAATTAATTAACTGATAAGTTGTGATTAGGCTAATTATATTAAATATGTATCGTTTGTTGTTTAGTGATGTTTGCGTTAGATTCGGTTAATCTAGATAAGAGTAATTATTGCGCTCAGTCGTACGTCGATAACTAGTGTTTTACAACGCCTCGCCGCTAGGTGTTTAATGCGCTGTCGTATAGCACTATTTAGATTTGTGCTATTCCTGTTTATATGCATTCATGTGCATTATGCATATCATTCAGGTACGTGAATTAACCACGTGATGCGGAGAACCAGAGTTGAGTCGACCACAAGATAATGCTGCGTGTGAGCTTCTCCACAAGGTGATGCTGATGGACGAACTTGAAGATGGATAGACGGAGCAAGTATCGGAACAAAAGATGATCGTCAAGTGGACGTCGTCTAAAAAACACTAACTTAGTGTTTATCCCAGGCAAGCCCCGGTGCATGCAACCCCTTCCTTGTGTTTTTAAATAATTTTTGCACACTTTAAGTCTAGTGAAATGTGCATTAGGTTTATAGGAGTTGCTTGGAAACCGTTTGATGCATTGCCTACCTTGATATACATACCTTTATATATACTTCTGATGAAGTATCAAAATATGAATTACAAAAATGCTTAGCCCTGCTCAGATCTTGTGGATAGAGGTTGTCTTTTGCGTTAAGGCCTTGCTCAGGGGTTATCCTGAGGAAAGATGACTTCTACCTGCAAGAATATTTTCATTTAGAGCGTGGTGGGATCTTACTCCAAAGTTCCCTGTGATGCTCTTTTCATCCTAGGAACATAAACAATCATAAGGATGGAAGTACTTAAATCGAGACTTGTGCTAGGAACAGGTGATGTTCTACCCAGGTTAGTTAAGGATTGGATGCGTATGTAGGCCTATTGATCAAGGACTATCTTAACTAACCACATGCCCTGGAAATGGGACAGGGTAAGCTTGAACCCGGCTATTCCATACATGAAAAGACAATCGCGCACTAGGAGTGGAGAGATGGCGAGAGTGGCACGTACCCTCCTGGCAAAGGACCGCCTAAAAGGGGTGGTGTGCTCTCGGGTGGCGCGGACCTGTTCATGCAGTGGAGGATCCGTGGGAATGGTAGACATGCAAGGTTTACGAGAAACATATGTCGTGTGGTTAGAGATCCTCAGCTGAGTAAATCGATTCGGATTGTCGTTATATCCCCAGAGAGTGGAGACTTGATCGCTGCCCTGCAACCTAAGTCAGGATGTAAACATATGAATAAAAATGATGTTGAATTGATGAGATGGTGAAATTAGACTAGATGCAAACAGAGTCTATTAATATTTAATCTGGTATTTGTCGGCGTTTCGAGACCGGGGGGTCCCTAAGCCGACGAGTGAGTGTGCCGCGTGCCCCAGCCCAGATGGGTCGAGCGCGTGGGCGAGCGCGAAGGGGGGAAAAGCGAGGTGGCCGGAGCCGAGTCGTGAGGGAGGTGGAGATCCCGCGGCCTTCGTGTTCGTCCCGCGCCCAGGTCGGGTGCGCTTGCAGTAGGGGGTTACAAGCGTCCACGCGGGTGAGGGAAGCGAGCGGCCCCAAGAGAGCGCCTGCCCCTGCCCTCGTTCCCGCGGAGCCAACCTTCTCTAAGAAGGCCCTGGTCCTTCCTTTTATAGGCGTAAGGAGAGGATCCAGGTGTACAATGGGGGTGCAGCAGAGTGCTACGTGTCTAGCGGGGGAGAGCTAGCGCCCTAGGTACATGCCAATGTGGCAGCCGGAGAGATCTTGGCACCCAGCTGGTGTGATGTCGTGGCTGTCGGAGGAGTAACGGAGCCTGGTGGAGGGACAGCTGTCGGAACAGTTGGGCTCTTGCTGACGTCCCCCTGCTTCCGTAAGGGAGCTGAGAGCCGCCGTCGTCATGGGTCTAGCGGGGCGCCATCATTGCCTATCTGGCGGAGCTAGCCAGATGGGACGTCGGTCTTGTTCTCTGTGGCCCGAGTCGGCTCGGGGTAGGGTGATGATGGTGCTTCCTGTTGACATGGCGGACTTGTGCCCTAGGTCGGGCGACGTGGAGGCTCCTCCGAGGCCGAGGTCGAGTCTGAGCTCCTGGGTCGGGCGAGGCGGAGGTCGTTCGGCAGAGGCCAGGGCGGAGTCCGACCCCAGGGGTCGGGCGAAGCGGAGTTCGCCGTCTTCCGGGGCCTTAGCCCGAGTCCGAGCCCTGGGTCGGGCGGAGCGGAGTTCGCCGTCTTCCGGGGCCTTAGCCCGAGTCCGAGCCCTGGGTCGGGCGGAGCGGAGTTCACCGTCTTCCGGGGCCTTAGCCCGAGTCCGAGCCCTGGGTCGGGCGGAGCGGAGTTCGTCGTCTTCCGGGGCCTTAGCCCGAGTCCGAGCCCTGGGTCGGGCGGAGCGGAGTTCGCCGTCTTCCGGGGCCTTAGCCCGAGTCCGAGCCCTGGGTTGGGCGGAGCGGAGTTCGCCGTCTTCCGGGGCCTTAGCCCGAGTCCGAGCCCTGGGTCGGGCGGAGCGGAGTTCACCGTCTTCCGGGGCCTTAGCCCGAGTCCGAGCCCTGGGTCGGGCGGAGCTTCCTATGGCGCCTTTGGCAAGGCCTGGCTGCCTGTCAGTCTCACTCTATCAAGTGGCACCGATGTCGGGACGGCGCAGGCGGCGCTGTCCTTTTGTCAGACTGGTCAGTGGAGCGGCGAAGTGACGGCGGTCACTTCGGCTCTGCCAGGGGGCGCGCGTCAGGATAAAGGTGCCAGGCTACCTTTGCGTTAAATGCCCATGTGACTTGGTCGGTCGGCGCGGCGATTTAGTCAGGGTTGCTTCTTAACGAAGGCAAGGCCTCGGGCGAGCCGGAGATGCGTCCGCCGTAAAAAAGGGGGCCTCGGGCGAGACGGAAACACCTCAGGGTCGGCTGCCCTTGCCCGAGGCTAGGCTCGGGCGAGGCGTGATCGAGTCGCTCGTATGGACTGATCCCTGACTTAATCGCACCCATCAGGCCTCTGCAGCTTTATGCTGATGGGGGTTACCAGCTGAGAATTAGGCGTCTTGAGGGTACCCCTAATTATGGTCCCCGACAGTAGCCCCCGAGCCTCGAAGGGAGTGTTAGCACTCGCTTGGAGGCTTTCGTCGCACTTTTTTGCAAGGGGACCAGCCTTTCTCGGTTGCATTTTGTTCCGGTGGGTGCGCGCGAGCGCACCCGCCGGGTGTAGCCCCCGAGGCCTCGGAGGAGTGGTTTCACTCCTTCGAGGTCTTAATGCCTTGCGTAATGCTTCGGCTGGTCTGGTGGTTCCCTCATGCGAACTGGCCGTAGCCCGGGTGCACTGTCGGGGCCCAAGTTCTCGGGCTGGTATGTTGACGCTGTCAACGGTTTGGCCGGAGCCGGGTTTGCGAGAGCAGCCCCCGAGCCTCCGCACAGGGCGATAGGGCGATCAGGGACAGACTCGGCTTTTTTACATACGCCCCTACGTCGCCTTTCCGCAAGGAGGATGGGGGAGAGCGCCATGTTACCCTCGATGGGCACTGAACATGGTGTCTCCGGTGAGCTGCAAGCGGGTAATCCGAGTGGACGTCCGTGCCCCGTTCGTTGGGGGTCGGCTAGGGGCCCGGAGGCACGCCCAAAAGTACCTGCGGGTGATCTGCCGGACCCGGTCCCCTGGCGACGGGGTCCGAGGGCTCGATGCCTCCCTCCGATGGGATTCCGTTACAGGATCGCTCCCGCTGGTCTCGGAAATGTCCTAGGGTACCTCGGGAGCGCAGCCCGAGTCTCGGTTATGTATCGAACGTACCCCTGGTCATCCCTCGCTCGGTGTCTGAGGCGACTGTGAACCCTTCGGGGGGCCAGCCTTCGAACCCCTGATCAGTAATGGGCGCGGAGCCCGAATAGCCTGAGGCGGCCGTGGAACCTTTCGGGGGGCCGGCCTTCGAACCTCTAACCTGTAGTGGGTGTCGGGCCCACGCGATCTGAGGCGGCTGTTGAACCCTTCGGGGGGCCAGCCTTCGAACCTCTGATCAGTAAGGAGGCTCGGAGCCTAGTTCCTTCACGGGGAAGGGTTCCTTTAGGTGTATCCCCCTTTCCCGGTCCCTGTTGCAAGAGATAGAGAAAGAGGAAAAAAAGGAAAAAGGATACGAAATTGAACGACGCGGCGTACCTTTTTTGGCGCGGTTGTTTTGGCGAAGGCGAAGCGTCGCCAGCTGCTCCTGCCAGAAGCGCCGCCTGTCCAGCCGCGGAGTTAATGCGACGGGGCGAGTAGTTGGCGAGGCTGCCGTTGCGCGTGCGCGAGCCGTTCGAGGAACGGGTCACGGGCGCGTCGTCTTCACGCCGTGAGAGGGGGTTCTCTCGCTGCCTCCGGATGGGACGTGAGCTTGGCTGACGGCGTGACCGCTGCTCCCGCGTGCTTGCCACCGTCATTATTGCCAGCCCACTTTTGACCGCGTTTGACCGCTGCGTCAGGCTGGCGCTGCTGGGTCACGCGCTGGGTCGCCTCAGGTCGCGGTATCGGTTCCGCAATCGAGGAGGTGCGGTGGTGGCGCAAGTGGTACAGTTGCTTGCATGCGGCATCCGGCGCGCCGGTCGCGCGACGCGTGGGCTTGGGCCTCCGTGCTGGCATGTCAGGAGTCGGAGAGGCGCGTCCACTTGGCGCGGTTGCATGCCGCCTGCATGGCTGCCTGCCCCTTTCGCCCGTTGGCCTGGGCAAAAGTGGAGGGTCACTTGTAACCGCTGGGTGGTTGCGTGCGCCGTGCGCGGCGGTTCGGCTTCTTCTGCTCGGAGCCGGTCTGCATGACATGCGGGACCCAGCCCCCGCGCCGCAGGGGAGGGCTTTGGAGGCGTGTTGGAGAAGACTCAGCCCGTGACGGTTGGGGGCGCAAGCAGGGAGAGTCGCCTTTTAAAAGGAGGGCGACCCCTTCCGTAAGGCGACCCCGTCTTCTTTCTCCCTTATGCACTGTGTCTTTCCACCTTCCGAGCCCCCGGATGGGGGAAACCGCCGTCCTTTCGCCTCATCGTTGGAGGAACGCAACTCCTTGGGAGTTGGTACCTTTCAGCCATCATTCGGCTTCAAGGATTTTCATCACGCAGCCCGGCTGCTTCCCTCCGCTGGTGGTCACCCAAGGTGGTGACCTCCAGCTCCTAGATGGGGAGAGGCGAACCGGGCTGTGGTCTCAGCCCCACCCTCAGTGTTAAGGGTGTTCGTCATCCTCGCTGGGGCGGGGAGTGAGGCGAGCCGGGGCTCTGCCTCCTGCGCAGGTCGGCGGACCACCTCTTCTTCCAGCTTCTGGTGGTGGCAATCGCCCCTTAGCCCTACGGCGGAGACGTCCTCCAGCCATGTCGGGGAAGGCGAACTGTTGCTGCCCAGCTAGGATGCAACATTCCGTCCCCTTCCTCGCACTCGCGGCGGGGACGGCTGCGAGGATCTACCGGGACGCTTGAGGCGACCTGCGTTTTGCTGGTGATTCGCCCAGAGCTTGTCGCTCCACGGGCTTCCCCGGCGTGGAGGTTGTCCATATTCGTGGAAACGGAACCGGAGTTCCGTTTGTAATGGCACTTCGAATGCCAGGGTTTTTTGTTCATTTCGGCTTTTGGGGCCTGAACATATATGTAATTACGGCACGGAGCCGTGTTTTTTCCTCGTTCTTGAGCGCTAAGACTCGTCTGTTGACTATCTGAACCGCTTCACCAAGTATGAGTCACCCCGTGTCAAGGTGACGAGTGAGGTATCCGTATCCCGGAGGCGTAGGAGTCCCTCGGCTCGGTCGGCCTTGCTGTCCGAGGTTCCTCTAGCTTAGTTAAAGAGACCCCTCGGCCGCTCCTCGTCGAGCCGAGGCTAGGGGTAGCGATATCAGCATGAACAGAGGCGGAGTTGGCTCGGAAATGAAACCTGGTTGGCCGGAGCCTAGCCGGGTTGTCCGTTGGCAGGATCGACGCCGGAGTTGATCAGCCGAGGCTTCGGACCGGGTTGGCGCCCTTGGAAGATGGTTGGCCGAGGCCCCAGAGGTGGCCGGCCGAGCCGCCTGCTCGGGCCGGATTCCCGGAGAAGTCCCCGGCAGCGATAGCCCGGGCGTGGTGATGACGTCGTCCTTCGGAGCGGAGAGCCTCGGACCCCGTCGCCGTCCGAGGCTAGGTCGGGCCTTGCTGAAGGTGTCGTCGATGCCGAGGGTGCTGCTGCCCTCTTCCGTTGTCAAGACCCGAGCCTGCAGGATCAGATTGTCTTGTAGCGTGTGCCTCATGCAGCCGTCGAGGCCAGAACACACACACCCTCGCTGCTTTGTAAAGCTGCGTCTCTTTTCCTCTCGTTTCGAGTATCTGGACTTTTTGTCAGTAACAGGGATGTTTGTGCGAGCAAGAGTTGCTTCTCGCGGAAGGTGATGAGTGAGGTATTCGTATCCCGGAGGCGTGGGAGTCCCTCGGCTCGGTCGGCCTTGCCGCTTACGCGCACTTTTACTCGTCCATGAGGCCCTATCACCGACTCGGTCGAGAAGGCTCGAAGAATTGCTTCGGCAGAAGGGCTTCCGAACGTAAAGACTTGTTCGATCCGCGGAGTCACTTTATCCGAACGCGAGTTACTTATCGCAGAAGGTGACGAGTGAGCTATCCGTATCCCAGAGGCGTAGGAGTCCCTCGGCTCGGTCAGCCTTGGCTGCTTACGTGTACTCCGTCGTTTCTAGGACCCACTTTTCGAAGTAGTCAAAAAGCACGAAAGATATTCTGGTAAAAGAGATTTTTTTTTTCGAGGAAAATTTTGACGCAGAGGGGGTTTCCCCCCTTTTAGCCCCCGAGGGAGGGTCGGGCTTTGCCGAGGCGAGGTCGACCCTTCCTTGTTGACTAAACTTTGCGTGGGTGCGAGGTATATGAACAACTTGGAAACATCTTAAGGGTAGAAGCGACGTAGCTGTTGGATGTTCCAAGCGTTGCCGTAGACCTCGCCTTGGCTGTTGGCTAGCTTGTACGTTCCGGGCTTCAGGACTTTGGCGATGACGAATGGCCCCTCCCAGGGGGGCGTGAGCTTGTGCCTCCCTCGGGCGTCTTGCCGCAGCCGAAGCACCAGGTCGCCCACCTGGAGGTCTCGGGGTCGGACCCCTCGGGCGTGGTAGCGTCGCAGGGACTGCTGATACCGCGCCGAGTGTAGTAAGGCCCTGTCCCGAGCCTCTTCCAGCTGGTCCAGCGAGTCTTCTCGGCTGGCTTGGTTGCTTTGATCGTCGTAGGCTCTCGTCCTCGGGGAGCCGTATTCCAGGTCCGTGGGCAAGACGGCCTCGGCCCCGTAGACCAGGAAGAACGGTGTGAAACCCGTGGCTCGGCTCGGCATCGTCCTCAGGCTCCAGACCACCGAGGGGAGTTCCTTCATCCATCGCTTGCCGAACTTGTTGAGGTCGTTGTAAATCCGAGGCTTGAGCCCTTGTAGAATCATGCCATTGGCACGCTCTACTTGCCCATTCGACATGGGATGAGCTACGGCAGCCCAGTCCACCCGGATGTTGTGATCCTCGCAAAAATCCAAGAATTTTTTGCCGGTGAACTGGGTGCCGTTGTCGGTGATGATGGAGTTTGGGACCCCGAAGCGATGGATGATGTTGGTTAAGAACGCCACCGCCTGCTCGGACCTGATGCCGTTTAGGGGTCGGACCTCGATCCACTTGGAAAACTTGTCGACGGCGACCAGCAGGTGCGTGTAGCCCCCGGGCGCCTTCTGCAGAGGGCCGACGAGGTCCAGCCCCCACACAGCGAAGGGCCAGGTGATGGGTATCGTCTGCAGATCCTGAGCGGGCAGGTGGGTCTGCTTTGCATAGAATTGACACCCTCTGCAGGTGCGGACGATTCTAGTGGCGTCAGCCACCGCCGTTGGCCAGTAGAAGCCTTGCCGGAAAGCGTTCCCGACAAGGGCTCGAGGCGCTGCGTGATGGCCGCAAGCCCCCGAGTGTATCTCTTGCAGGAGTTCCTGACCTTCGGCGATGGAGATGCACCGCTGGAGGATGCCCGAGGGGCTGCGGTGGTAGAGCTCCTTCTCATCGCCCAGCAAGACGAACGACTTGGCGCGTCGCGCTACCCGCCGTGCCTCGGCCTGGTCGAGGGGTAGCTCTCCTTGGCGGAGATATTGCAGGTACGGGGCCTGCCAATCTTGATCAGGCGTGACCCCGCTCCGCTCCTCCTCGATGCGCAGCGCCTCGCCCTCGGGAGCCGAGGGTTCCTCGGGCTGAACCGAGGACAGCTCGGGCTGGGCCGAGGTTACCTCGGACGGGGCCGAGGGCGCCTCGGGCTCGGGCGTGTCGCTGATCTTGACAGAGAGTTGGTGCAGATCCCAGGAGAAGACGTCCGGGGGAACCGTCGTTCGCCCCGAGGCTATCTTTGCCAGCTCGTCCGCAGTCTCGTTGTAGCGCCGGGCGATGTGGTTAAGCTCGAGCCCGTAGAACTTGTCTTCCAGGCGTCGAACCTCATCACAGTAGGCCTCCATCTTCGGGTCGCGGCAGTGGGAGTTCTTCATGACCTGGTCGATGACGAGCTGCGAGTCGCCGCGAGCGTCGAGGCGTCGGACCCCTAGCTCGATGGCGATTCGCAATCCGTTGATCAGAGCTTCGTACTCAGCCACATTGTTGGACGCCGGGAAATGGAGGCGCAGCACGTAGCGCAGGTGTTTCCCGAGGGGCGAGACGAAGAGCAGGCCCGCGCCGGCTCCCGTCTTCATCAGCGACCCGTCAAAAAACATGGTCCAGAGCTCCGGTTGGATCGGAGCCGCCGGCAACTGTGTGTCGACCCATTCGGCTACGAAGTCCGCCAGTACCTGGGACTTGATGGCCTTCCGAGGGGCGAACGAGATTGTCTCGCCCATGATTTCCACCGCCCACTTTGCGATCCGTCCCGAGGCCTCTCAGCACTGGATGATCTCCCCCAGGGGGAAGGATGACACCACAGTTACCGGATGAGACTCGAAGTAATGTCGCAACTTTCGCCTCGTCAGGATCACTGCATACAGCAGCTTCTGAATTTGTGGGTAGCGGATCTTGGTTTCGGACAGCACCTCGCTGACGAAGTAAACTGGCCTCTGAATGGGCAATGCATGCCCCTCTTCTTGCCTTTCGACCACGATCGCGGCGCTAACCACATGAGTGGTAGCGGCGACGTAGACCAAGAGGGCTTCTCCATCAGCTGGGGGTACCAAGACGGGCGCCTTCAGGTTCCCGAGAGCTTCCTTGGCCTCGGGGGTCCAAGTGAAGCACTCGGCCTTCCTTAAGAGACGGTACAGAGGTAGGCCTCTTTCGCCGAGGCGCGAGATGAAACGGCTCAAGGCCGCGAGACATCCCATGACCCTCTGTACGCCTTTTAAGTCCTTGATGGGCCCCATGCTGGCGATGGCTGCGATCTTCTCCGGATTGGCTTCGATGCCCCGCTCAGAGACGATGAATCCCAGGAGCATGCCTCGGGGCACCCTGAAGACACACTTCTCGGGATTGAGCTTGACGTCCTTTGCCTTGAGACACCGGAATGTCACTTCAAGGTCGGAGAGAAGGTCGGAGGCTTTCCTTGTCTTGACTACGATGTCATCGACGTAGGCCTCGACCGTGCGACCGATGTGTTCGCCGAACACATGGTTCATGCACCGCTGGTACGTTGCACCCGCGTTCCTCAAACCGAACGGCATGGTGACATAGCAGTACATGCCGAAGGGCGTGATGAAAGAAGTCGCGAGCTGGTCGGACTCTTTCATCTTGATTTGATGATACCCTGAGTAGGCATCGAGGAAAGACAGGGTTTCGCACCCAGCAGTGGAATCCACGATTTGATCGATGCGAGGTAGAGGGTAGGGAACCTTCGGACATGCTTTGTTGAGACCAGTGTAGTCTACACACATCCGCCATTTCCCCCCGTTCTTCCTCACAAGCACAGGGTTGGCAAGCCATTCGGGATGGAATACCTCTTTGATGAACCCTGCTGCCATCAGCTTGTGGATCTCCTCGCCTATCACCCTGCGCCTTTCCTCGTCGAATCGGCGCAGAGGCTGCCTGACCGGTCGGGCTCCGGCCCGAATATCCAGCGAGTGCTCGGCGACATCCCTCGGTATGCCGGGCATGTCCGAGGGACTCCACGCAAAGACGTCGGCGTTTGCGCGGAGAAAGTCGACGAGCACTGCTTCCTATTTGGGGTCGAGCCCGGAACCGATCCGGATCTGCTTGGAGGTGTCGCCACTGGGGTCGAGAGGGACGGCCTTAACCGTCTCCGCTGGCTCGAAGTTGCCGGCATGTCGCTTCACGTCCGGCACCTCTCGGGAGAGGTTTTCCAGGTCGGCGATGAGGGCCTCGGACTCAGCGAGGGCCTCGGCGTACTCCACGCACTCCACATCGCATTCGAACGCGTGTTTGTACGTGGGGCCGATGGTGATGACCCCGTTGGGGCCCGACATCTTGAGCATCAGGTAGGTGTAGTTGGGGATGGCCATGAACTTCGCGTAGCATGGCCTCCCCAATACTGCGTGGTAGGTTCCTCGGAACCCGACCACCTTGAACGTCAAAGTCTCCCTTCGGAAGTTGGAGGGTGTTCCGAAGCAGACAGGAAGGTCGAGCCATCCGAGGGGCTGGACGCGCTTCCCAGGAATGATCGTGGAAGGGCGCAGCGCCTGCTCGGACGGAGGACAGATCGACGCGCAGGAGCCTGAGGGTCTCGGCGTAGATGATATTGAGGCAGCTGCCCCCATCCATCAGGACCTTGGTGAGCCTAACGTCGCCGATGATGGGGTCGACGACGAGCGGGTACTTCCCCGGGCTCGGCACGTGGTCGGGGTGGTCATCTTGGTCGAAGGTGATGGGCTTGTCGGACCAGTCTAGGTAGACTGGCGCCGCCACCTTCACCGAGCAGACCTCCCGACGCTCTCGCTTACGATACTGAGCCGAGGCATTCGCCGCATGCCCTCCGCAGATCATGAAGCAGTCGCGGACCTCGGGGAACTCTCCTGCTTGGTGATCTTCCTTTTTGTCGTCGTCGCGGGCCCTGCCACCCTCTGCGGGTGGCCCGGCCTTGTGGAAGTGGCGCCGAAGCATGACGCACTCCTCGAGGGTGTGCTTGACGGGCCCCTGATGGTAAGGGCACGTCTCCTTGAGCATCTTGTCGAAGAGGTTAGCCCCTCCGGGGGGCTTCCGAGGGTTCTTGTACTCGGTGGCGGCGACAAGGTCCGTGTTGGCGGTGTCGCGTTTCGCTTGCGACTTCCTCCTGCCTTTCTTCTTGGCGCCGAGCAGAGTAGACGCCTCGGGAGCATCCTCCGATGGGCGGCCCTGGGGCTGCTTGTCCTTTCGGAAGATGGCCTCGACCGCCTCCTGGCCAGAGGCGAACTTGGTGGCGATGTCCATCAGCTCGCTCGCCCTGGTGGGGGTCTTGCGACCCAACTTGCTCACCAGGTCACGGCAAGTGGTGCCGGCAAGGAACGCGCCGATGACATCTGAGTCGGTGATGTTGGGCAGCTCGGTGCGCTGCTTCGAGAACCGCCGGATGTAGTCCCGAAGAGACTCTCCCGGCTGTTGCCGGCAGCTTCGGAGGTCCCAGGAATTCCCGGGGCGCACGTACGTGCCCTGGAAGTTGCCGGCGAAAGCTTGGACCAAATCCTCCCAGTTGGAAATCTGCCCCGGAGGCAGGTGCTCCAACCAAGCGCGAGCAGTGTCGGAGAGGAACAGGGGGAGGTTGCGGATGATGAGGTTGTCGTCGTCCGTTCCACCCAGTTGACAGGCCAGGCGGTAGTCCACGAGCCACAATTCTGGTCTTGTTTCCCCCGAGTACTTTGTGATAGTAGTCGGGGGTCGGAATCGGGCCGGAAACGGCGCCCGCCGAATGGCCCGGCTGAAGACCTGCGGACCGGGTGGTTCGGGCGAGGGACTCCGATCCTCCCCGCTGTCGTAGCATCCCCCACGCCTGGGGTGGTAGCCTCGGCGCACCCTTTTGTCGAGGCGGGCCCGACAGTCGCGATGAGGGTGCTCGTCGCCGAGGTGGCCCGGGGCCGCAGGCGCGGTGTTGCGCGTGCGCCCGGTGTAGACCGAGGCTTCCCGCATGAGTCGGGAAGTCGCGGCACGAGGTTCCGAGGGGTACCCCTGCCTTCGGGAGGCAGAGCTCTCGGCCCGCCGGGCCGCAGCGCCTTCCAGGAGATGCTTGAGCTCTCCCTGGATTCGCCGACCCTCGGTGGTTGATGACTCCGGCATCGCGCGGAGGAGCATCGCTGCGGCTGCCAGGTCCGGACCGGCCCCGCTGGATGCGGGTGGCGGCCTGTCTCTGGCATCGTTGGCGATGCGGTGTTGGAGACCCTGGGGCAGGCGACGTATTTCTCCGGCCGGGGGCTGGCCCGCCCATACCTGCCCGACGTCCCGGCGGATCGACTCGAGCGCTCCTGCCCCCTCGTCGAGCCTGGCCTGCGCCCCGCGGACTTGCTCGAGCTGTGGGTCGTGACCCCCCGCCGGAACGGGGACCACAGCTAGCTCCCGCGGGATGTCGGCACGAGGCACTGGCCTAGGGAGATCACCATCCTCCGGCATGCCGAGACGGTTGCCTCCGGAGGGATCCCCTAGCTCGACGTGGAAACATTCGCGGCTCAGGCCGCAGTCCTTGTCGTCAAGGCTGCGGCTGCCGTCGGAACAGTCGGAGAGGCAGTAGTTACATGCGGTCATGAAGTCCCGCATGGCACTGGGGTTGCCAGATCCAGAGAAGTCCCAGCAGATGCTGGGGTCGTCATCTTCCTCGGACCAGAGGGCCCGTAGGTCGAGACGTTCGTCAATCGGTCCCAAGGCGATCGCACACGAAACCCCAGAGGGGTTGCACTCGCCTCAACGTGAGCGCCCGCCAGAGCGAGGTCGCTAGGCGGGTTGAGGTCGAGTCGAAATGACGAAGGATGGGAATCAGTCGGTACCTTTTGGTCGACGAGGAGCGACGAAGTAACATCGGGGAGTGATCGCGCCGTCGTCCTGGGTACGAGGGTGACGTCCTGCAGGCCCTCCGTGAGCGTGCTGGCGTCGTCCACTTGCTCGGGGTTGGCGTGTTGCGGGGGGACGGCGCTCGCCTTCGCCTCAAACGCGAGGGTGACGCCCGACGCGTCCTCCGTTGGGGCGCTGGGGATGTCGATTTGCTCGACAGCCGACGGAGCGCAGCCTCTCGCTCGGCCCTGGTTGCCCCGCCTCCTCCTCCGATGGCGAGGGAGAGGATGGGGCGAGCTCGAATGTTGTTCTTCCCCCACGCGGGGAAGACGTCGTCGATTCCGCCGCCGGCGGGCGGGCTGTCGGCCACCATTGTCGCCGTCGCGCGGCGGTGGAAGGAGTATCATGTCGTAGCTGCCGTCGAAAGACATGAACTCAAGACTCCCGAAACGGAGCACCGTCCCGGGTTGGAGAGGTCGTTGGAGACTGCCCATCTGGAGCTTGACGGGAAACTGCTCGTCAACACGCAGCAGGCCCCTACCTGGCGCGCCAACTGTCGGCGTTTTGAGACCGGGGGGTCCCTAAGCCGACGAGTGAGTGTGCCGCGTGCCCCAGCCCAGATGGGTCGAGCGCGTGGGCGAGCGCGAAGGGGGGAAAAGCGAGGTGGCCGGAGCCGAGTCGTGAGGGAGGTGGAGATCCCGCGGCCTTCGTGTTCGTCCCGCGCCCAGGTCGGGTGCGCTTGCAGTAGGGGGTTACAAGCGTCCACGCGGGTGAGGGAAGCGAGCGGCCCCAAGAGAGCGCCTGCCCCTGCCCTCGTTCCCGCGGGGGCCAACCTTCTCTAAGAAGGCCCTAGTCCTTCCTTTTATAGGCGTAAGGAGAGGATCCAGGTGTACAATGGGGGTGCAGCAGAGTGCTACGTGTCTAGCGGGGGAGAGCTAGCGCCCTAGGTACATGCCAATGTGGCAGCCGGAGAGATCTTGGCACCCAGCTGGTGTGATGTCGTGGCTGTCGGAGGAGTAACGGAGCCTGGTGGAGGGACAGCTGTCGGAACAGTTGGGCTCTTGCTGACGTCCCCCTGCTTCCGTAAGGGAGCTGAGAGCCGCCGTCGTCATGGGTCTAGCGGGGCGCCATCATTGCCTATCTGGCGGAGCTAGCCAGATGGGACGTCGGTCTTGTTCTCTGCGGCCCGAGTCGGCTCGGGGTAGGGTGATGATGGCGCTTCCTGTTGACGTGGCGGACTTGTGCCCTAGGTCGGGCGACGTGGAGGCTCCTCCGAGGCCGAGGTCGAGTCTGAGCTCCTGGGTCGGGCGAGGCGGAGGTCGTTCGGCAGAGGCCAGGGCGGAGTCCGACCCCAGGGGTCGGGCGAAGCGGAGTTCGCCGTCTTCCGGGGCCTTAGCCCGAGTCCGAGCCCTGGGTCGGGCGGAGCGGAGTTCGCCGTCTTCCGGGGCCTTAGCCCGAGTCCGAGCCCTGGGTCGGGCGGAGCGGAGTTCACCGTCTTCCACGGCCTTAGCCCGAGTCCGAGCCCTGGGTCGGGCGGAGCGGAGTTCGCCGTCTTCCGGGGCCTTAGCCCGAGTCCGAGCCCTGGGTCGGGTGGAGCGGAGTTCGCCGTCTTCCGGGGCCTTAGCCCGAGTCCGAGCCCTGGGTCGGGCGGAGCGGAGTTCGCCGTCTTCCGGGGCCTTAGCCCGAGTCCGAGCCCTGGGTCGGGCGGAGCGGAGTTCACCGTCTTCCGGGGCCTTAGCCCGAGTCCGAGCCCTGGGTCGGGCGGAGCTTCCTATGGCGCCTTTGGCAAGGCCTGGCTGCGTGTCAGTCTCACTCTGTCAAGTGGCACCGCAGTCGGGACGGCGCAGGCGGCGCTGTCCTTTTGTCAGACCGGTCAGTGGAGCGGCGAAGTGACGGCGGTCACTTCGGCTCTGCCAGGGGGCGCGCGTCAGGATAAAGGTGCCAGGCTACCTTTGCGTTAAATGCCCCTATGACTTGGTCGGTCGGCGCGGCGATTTAGTCAGGGTTGCTTCTTAACGAAGGCAAGGCCTCGGGCGAGCCGGAGATGCGTCCGCCGTAAAAAAGGGGGCCTCGGGCGAGACGGAAACACCTCAGGGTCGGCTGCCCTTGCCCGAGGCTAGGCTCGGGCGAGGCGTGATCGAGTCGCTCGTATGGACTGATCCCTGACTTAATCGCACCCATTAGGCCTCTGCAGCTTTATGCTGATGGGGGTTACCAGCTGAGAATTAGGCGTCTTGAGGGTACCCCTAATTATGGTCCCCGACAGTATTAAAATATTGAAAGTAAGGACTCACTTTAGTAAGCTTTTTCTGCAAAAGTATCTAAGTTGATTCTTGCTAAAAGCCTCTCCTTGATTCCTAAATCCAGCATATCCTTGAGAGTCTTTTCTTTAGTCGGGTAAGTCTTGCTGAGTAATTCCATACTCAGGGTTTTATTCCCTTTTGTTTTTCAGGTCATAGTTTTGTGCTGCTGATGATGGTGTTAAGTGCCGGTGGGCTCGGCCTTCTTATAAGTCTAAGTACTTCTTCTATACTTCTTATTGAGGATGGTCACTTAAGCTAGCATATATTTCAAACTTATACTTTTGTAATCACTCCGATAAAATAATGTAAAATTTTTGTAACCTGTAAAATTTGGTAATAAGATTTCCGCTGCAAAAATGTTGTGTGTGTGATTGGTGTTACTTAAATTCGCGATTCTGGTTGTAAGTGGTTTATGAAAGTCGCCTAGAGGGGGGATGAATAGGGCGAAACTGAAATTTACAAAGATAATCACAACTACAAGTCAGGTTAGCGTTAGAAATGTAAACGAGTCCGCGAGAGAGGGCGCAAAACAAATCGCAAGCAAATGAGGAGTGTGACACGAGGATTTGTTTTACCGAGGTTCGGTTCTTGCAAACCTACTCCCCGTTGAGGAGGCCACAAAGGCCGGGCCTTTTTCAACCCTTTCCCTCTCTCAAACGGTCCCTCGGACCGAGTGAGCTTCTCTTCTCAAATCAACCCGGGAACGAAACTTCCCCACAAGGACCACCACACAATTGGTGTCTCTTGCCTTGGTTACAATTGAGTTTTGATCACAAGAACAAGTGAGAAAGAAAAGCAAGCGATCCAAGCGCAAGAGCTCAAATGAACACGGCAAATCACTCTCTCTAATCACTAAGGCTTGATGTGGAGTTGGGAGAGGATTTGATCTCTTTTGTGTGCTTTGGAATGAATGCTAGAGCTCTTGTAAGGTGTTGAAGTGTAGAAACTTGGATGCCATTGAATGTGGGGTGGTTGGGGTATTTATAGCCCCAACCACCAAAAATGGCCGTTGGAAGTGTGCTGTCGTATGGCGCACCGGACAGTCCGGTGCGCCACCGGACACTGTCCGGTGTGCCAGCCACGTCAGCGAGCCATTGGGGTTCCGACCGTTGAGCTCTGTCTTGTGGGCCCGCTAGGATGTCCGGTGGTGCACCGGACAAGCACTGTAGGTTGTCCGGTGTGCCACCCGCGCGTGCTCTGCTCCTCTGCGCGCGCTGGCGCGCATTAAATGCTTTGCAGGTGACCATTGGCGTGCGAAGTAGCCATTGCCCGCTGTCACACCGGACAGTCCGATGTGCACCGGACATGTCCGGTGAATTATAGCGGACGAATTCCCGAGGTTGGCGAGTTCCAGAGCCGCTCTCCTCTGGGGCACCGGACACTGTTCGGTGTACACCGGACAGTCCAGTGAATTATAGCGGAGCGCCTCTGGATTTTCCCGAAGGTGAGGAGTTCATCATGAAGTCCCCTGGTGCACCGGACACTGTCCGGTGGCGCACCGGACACTGTCCGGTGGCGCACCGGACAGTCCGGTGCGCCAGACCAGGGCTGCCTTCGGTTATCCCTTGCTCTCATTGTTGAACCCAATTTTTGGTCTTTTTATTGGCTAAGTGTGAACCTTTTGCACCTATAGAACTTATACACTAGAGCAAACTAGTTAGTCCAATTATTTGTGTTGGGCAATTCAACCACCAAAATCATTTAGGAAAATAGGTGTAAGCCTAATTCCCTTTCAATCTCCCCCTTTTTGGTGATTGATGCCAACACAAACCAAAGCAAATATAGAAGTGCAAAATTTGAACTAGTTTGCATAACGTAAGTGCAAAGGTTGCTTTGAATTTGAGCCAATATAAATATTTATTGAATGCGCATGGATTGTTTTTTCTTATTTAACATTTTGGACCATGCTTGCACCACATGTTTTGTTTTTGCAAATTCTTTTTTAAATTCTTTTCAAAGTTGTTTTGCAAATAGTCAAAGGTGAAGGAATAAGATTTTGTGAAACATTTTTCAAGATTTGAAATTTTCTCCCCCTGTTTTAAATGCTTTTCCTTTGACTTAAACAAAACTCCCCCTCAATAAATTTTCCTCTTAGTGTTCAAGAGGGTTTCAAGATACCAATTTTTGAAATCCCCTCTTTTAAACACAATAAGATATCAATTTGAAAATTACCAATCGAAAATTATTTTTAAAAATTAGGGTGGTGGTGCGGTCCTTTTGCTTTGGGCTATACTTTCTCCCCCTTTGGCATGAATCGCCAAAAACGGATACTTAGAGTGAAATATAAGCCCTTTGACTAACTACTTTCTCCTCTTTGGCAAATAAAACATACGAGTGAAGATTATACCAAAGCCAGAGTCCTTTTGCTTTATGCGCTCTCCCTCAAAGATGAAGAGTGGCACGGAGCGACGGCGAAGGATGAGTTACAGAGTGGAAGCCTTTGTCTTCGCCGAAGACTCCAATTCCCTTTCAATATACCTATGACTTGGTTTGAAATAGACTTGAAAACACTTTAGTCATAGCATATATAAAAGAGACATGATCAAAGGTATATGTATGAGCTATGTGTGCAAGACATCAAAAGAAATTCCTAGAATCAAGAATATTCAACTCATGCCTAAGTTTGGTAAAAGTTTGTTCATCTAGTGGCTTGGTAAAGATATCGGCTAATTGATCTTTAGTGTTAATATAAGCAATCTCAATATCCCCCTTTTGTTGGTGATCCCTAAGAAAGTGATACCGAATGGCTATGTGTTTAGTGCGGCTATGCTCAACGGGATTATCCGCCATGCGGATTGCACTCTCATTATCACATAGAAGGGGAACTTTGGTTAATTTGTAACCATAGTCCCGCAGGGTTTGCCTCATCCAAAGCAATTGCGCGCAACAATGGCCTGCGGCAATGTACTCGGCTTCGGCGGTTGAAAGAGCGACCGAATTTTGCTTCTTTGAAGCCCAAGACACCAAGGATCTTCCCAAGAACTGGCAAGTCCCCGATGTGCTCTTTCTATTGATTTTACACCCTGCCCAATCGGCATCCGAATAACCAATTAAATCAAAAGTGGATCCCCGAGGGTACCAAAGCCCAAACTTAGGAGTATAAGTCAAATATCTCAAGATTCGTTTTACGGCCGTAAGGTGAGATTCCTTAGGGTCGGATTGGAATCTTGCACACATGCAAACGGAAAGCATAATGTCCGGTCGAGATGCACATAAATAGAGTAATGAACCTATCATCGACCGGTATACCTTTTGATCGACGGATTTACCTCCCGTGTCGAGGTCGAGATGCCCATTGGTTCCCATGGGAGTCTTGATGGGCTTGGCATCCTTCATTCCAAACTTGTTTAGAATGTCTTGAGTATACTTCATTTGGCAAATGAAGGTGACCTCTTGGAGTTGCTTGACTTGGAATCCTAGAAAATACTTCAACTCCCCCATCATTGACATCTCGAACTTTTGTGTCATGATCCTACTAAATTCCTCACATGTAGATTCGTTAGTAGACCCAAATATAATATCATCAACATAAATTTGGCATACGAACAAATCATTTGCAAGAGTTTTAGTGAATAAAGTAGGATCGGCCTTGCCGACTTTGAAGCCATTAGCAATAAGGAAATCTCTTAGGCATTCATACCATGCTCTTGGGGCTTGCTTGAGCCCATAAAGCGCCTTAGAGAGCCTATAGACATGGTTAGGATACTCACTGTCTTCAAAGCCAGGAGGTTGCTCAACATAGACCTCTTCCTTGATTGGTCCATTGAGGAAGGCACTCTTCACGTCCATTTGATAAAGCTTGAAGCCATGGTAAGTAGCATAGGCTAATAATATACGAACTGACTCAAGCCTAGCTACGGGTGCATAGGTTTCACCGAAATCCAAACCTTCAACTTGGGAGTATCCCTTGGCCACAAGTCGAGCTTTATTCCTTGTCACCACACCATGCTCATCTTGCTTGTTGCGAAAGACCCATTTGGTTCCTACAACATTTTGATTAGGACGTGGAACTAAATGCCATACCTCGTTCCTAGTGAAATTGTTGAGCTCCTCTTGCATCGCCACCACCCAATCCAGATCTTGAAGTGCTTCCTCTACCTTGTGAGGCTCAATAGAGGAAACAAATGAGTAATGCTCACAAAAATGTGCAACACGAGATCTAGTGGTTACCCCCTTATGAATATCGCCGAGGATGGTGTCGACGGGGTGATCTCGTTGGATTGCTTGGTGGACTCTTGGGTGTGGCGGCCTTGGTTCTTCATCCTCCTTGTCTTGATCATTTGCATCTCCCCCTTGATCATTGTCGTCATCTTGAGGTGGCTCATCATTTTGATTTTCTCCTTCATCAATTTGAGCCTCGTCCTCATTTTGGGTTGGTGGAGATGCTTGCGTGGAGGAGGATGGTTGATCTTGTGCATTTGGAGGCTCTTCGGATTCCTTAGGACACACATCCCCAATGGACATGTTCCTTAGCGCGATGCACGGAGCCTCTTCATTACCTATCTCATCAAGATCAACTTGCTCTACTTGAGAGCCATTAGTCTCATCAAACACAACGTCACAAGAAACTTCAAAAAGTCCTGAGGACTTGTTAAAGACTCTATATGCCCTTGTGTTTGAGTCATATCCTAATAAAAAGCCTTCTACAGTCTTAGGAGCAAATTTAGATTTTCTACCTCTTTTAACAAGAATAAAACATTTGTTACCAAAGACTCTAAAATATGAAATGTTTGGCTTTTTACCGGTTAGGAGTTCGTATGATGTCTTCTTGAGGATTCGGTGTAGATATAACCGGTTGATGGCGTAGCAGGCGGTGTTGACCGCCTCGGCCCAAAACCGATCTGGCGTCTTGTACTCATCAAGCATGGTTCTTGCCATGTCCAATAGAGTTCGATTCTTCCTATCCACTACACCATTTTGTTGTGTAGTGTAGGGAGAAGAGAACTCGTGCTTGATGCCCTCCTCCTCAAGGAAGCCTTCAATTTGAGAATTCTTGAACTCTGTCCCGTTGTCGCTTCTTATTTTCTTGATCCTCAAGCCGAACTCATTTTGAGCCCGTCTCAAGAATCCCTTTAAAGTCTCTTGGGTTTGTGATTTTTCCTGCAAAAAGAATACCCAAGTGAAGCGAGAATAATCATCCACAATAACTAGACAGTACTTACTCCCGCTGATGCTTATGTAAGCGATCGGGCCGAATAAATCCATGTGTAGGAGCTCTAGTGGCCTGTCAGTCGTCATGATGTTCTTATGTGGATGATGAACACCAACTTGCTTCCCGGCTTGGCATGCGCTACAAATCCTGTCTTTCTCAAAGTGAACATTTGTTAATCCTAAAATGTGCTCTCCCTTTAGAAGCTTATGAAGATTCTTCATCCCAACATGGTCTAGTCGGCGGTGCCAGAGCCAACCCATGTTAGTCTTTGCAATCAAGCAAGTGTCGAGTTCAGCTTTATCAAAATCTACCAAGTATACCTGACCCTCTAATACTCCCTTAAATGCTATTGAATCATCACTTCTTCTAAAGACAGTGACACCTACATCAGTAAATAGACAGTTGTAGCCCATTTGACATAATTGGGATACGGAAAGCAAATTGTAATCTAAAGAATCTACAAGAAAAACATTTGAAATGGAATGGTCAGGAGATATAGCAATTTTACCCAAACCTTTGACCAAACCTTGGTTTCCATCCTCGAATGTGATAGCTCGTTGGGGATCTTGGTTTTTCTCGTATGAGGAGAACATTTTCTTCTCCCCTGTCATGTGGTTTGTGCACCCGCTATCAATGATCCAACTTGTGCCCCCGGATGCATAAACCTACAAAACAAATTTAGTTCTTGACTTTAGGTACCCAAACGGTTTTGGGTCCTTTGGCATTAGAAACAAGAACTTTGGGTACCCAAACACAAGTCTTGGAGCCCTTGTGTTTGCCCCCAACAAACTTGGCAACTACCTTGCCGGATTTGTTAGTAAGCACATAAGATGCATCAAAGGTTCTAAATGAAATGGCATGATCATTTGATGCACTAGGAGTTTTCTTTTTAGGCAACTTAGCACGGGTTGGTTGCCTAGAGCTAGATGTCTCACCCTTATACATAAAAGCATGATTAGGGCCAGAGTGAGACTTCCTAGAATGAATTCTCCTAATTTTGCTCTCGGGATAACCGGCAAGGTACAAAATGTAACCCTCATTATCCTGAGGCATGGGAGCCTTGCCCTTAACAAAGTTAGATAGTTTCTTAGGAGGGGCATTAATTTTGACATTGTCTCCCCTTTGGAAGCCAATGACATCCTTAATGCTAGGGCGTCTCCCATTATAGAGCATACTACGAGCAAATTTAAATTTTTCATTTTCAAGTTCATGCTCGGTAATTTTAGCATCTAATTTTGCTATATGATCATTTTGTTGTTTAATTAAAGCCATGTGATCATGAATAGCATTAATTTCAACATCTCTACATCTAGTGCAAATGGAAACATGCTCAACGACAGATGTAGAGGGTTTGCAAGATTTTAATTCTGCAACCTTAGCATGTAATATATCATTTTCACTTCTAAGGTTGGAAATAGTAACATTGCAAACATCAAAATCTTTAGCCTTAGCAATTAATTTCTCATTTTCAATCCTAAGGCTAGCAAGAGAATCATTCAACTCTTCAATCTTAGCAAGCAAATCAACATTATCATCTCTAAGATTGGGAATTGAAACATTGCAAATATGAGAATCAACCTTAGCATTTAACTAGCATTTTCATTTCTAAGGTTGTTAATGGTCTCATGGCAAGTGCTTAGCTCACTAGATAATTTTTCACATTTTTCTACTTCCAGAGCGTAAGCATTTTTAACCTTAACATGCTTCTTATTTTCTTTAATAAGGAAGTCCTCTTGAGAATCCAAGAGATCATCCTTCTCATGAATAGCACTAATCAATTCATTCAATTTTTCTTTTTATTGCATGTTTAGGTTGGCAAAAAGAATGCGCAAGTTATCCTCCTCATTTCTATCATCATCCTCATCACTGGATGTTTCATATTTGGTGGAGGATCTTGATTTTACCTTCTTCTTTTTGCCATCCTTGGCCATGAGGCATTTGTGGCCGACGTTGGGGAAGAGGAGGCCCTTGGTGACGGCGATGTTGGCGGCGTCCTCGTCGGAGGAGTCAGTGGAGCTCTTGTCGGAGTCCCACTCGCGGCACACATGAGCATCGCCGCCCTTCTTCTTGTGGTACCTCTTCTTTTCCTTCCTTCTTCCCTTCTTGTCGTCGCCCCAGTCACTATCACTAGATAATGGACATTTAGCTATGAAATGACCGGGCTTACCACATTTGTAGCAAACTTTCTTGGAGCGGGGCTTGTAGTCTTTTCCCCTCCTTTGCTTGAGGATTTGGCGGAAGCTCTTGATGATGAGCGCCATTTCCTCGTTGTCGAGCTTTGAGGCGTCGATTGATTGTCTACTTAGCGTAGACTCCTCCTTCTTCTCCTCTGTCGCCTTAAGTGCCACCGGTTGTGCTTCGGACGTGGAGGGATCATCAAGCTCATTGATCTTCCTTGAGCCCTTGATCATATACTCAAAGCTCACAAAATTCACGATTACTTCCTCGGGAGTCATTAGTGTATATCTAGGATTGCCACGAATTAAGTGTACTTGAGTAGGGTTAAGGAAAATAAGTGATCTTAGAATAACCTTAACCACCTCGTGGTCATCCCATTTCTTGCTCCCGAGGTTGCACACTTGATTCACCAAGGTTTTGAGCCGGTTGTACATGTCTTGTGGCTCCTCCCCTTGGCGAAGACGGAAGCGACCGAGCTCCCCCTCGGTCGTTTCCCGCTTGGTGATTTTGGTGAGATAATCACCCTCGTGCGCGGTCTTGAGCACGTCGCAAACCTCCTTGGCGCTCTTTAATCCTTGCACCTTGTTGTACTCCTCCCTACTTAGAGAAGCGAGGAGTATGGTTGTGGCTTGGGAGTTGAAGTGCTCGATTTGGGCCACCTCGTCCGCATCATAATCCTCATCCCCTACGGATGGTACCTGCACACCAAACTCAACTACATCCCATATACTTTTGTGGAGTGAGGTTAGATGAAATTTCATTAAATCACTCCACCTTGCATAATCTTCACCATCAAAAGTTGGTGGTTTGCCTAATGGGACAGAAAGTAGAGGTGTATGCTTAGGAATGCGGGGATAGCGTAGGGTGATCTTACTAAACTTCTTGCGCTCATGACGCTTAGAAGTGACGGACGGCGCATCAGAGCCGGATGTGGATGGTGACGAAGTGTCGGTCTCGTAGTAGACCACCTTCTTCATTTTCTTGTGCTTGCCGCTACTCCGATGCGACTTGTGGGAAGAAGATTTCTTCTCCTTCCCCTTCCCCTTGTTGCGGGACTCTTCCGATGAGTGGCTTATAGTGGGCTTGTCGCCGGTCTCCATCTCCCTCTTAGCGTGATCTCCCGACATCACTTCGAGCGGTTAGGCTCTAATGAAGCACCGGGCTCTGATACCAATTAAAAGTCGCCTAGAGGGGGATGAATAGGGCGAAACTGAAATTTACAAAGATAATCACAACTACAAGCCGGGTTAGCGTTAGAAATGTAAACGAGTCCGTGAGAGAGGGCGCAAAACAAATCGCAAGCAAATGAGGAGTGTGACACGAGGATTTGTTTTACCGAGGTTTGGTTCTTGCAAACCTACTCCCCGTTGAGGAGGCCACAAAGGCCAGGCCTTTTTCAACCCTTTCCCTCTCTCAAACGGTCCCTCGGACCGAGTGAGCTTCTCTTCTCAAATCAACCCGAGAACGAAACTTCCCCGCAAGGACCACCACACAATTGGTGTCTCTTGCCTTGGTTACAATTGAGTTTTGATCACAAGAACAAGTGAGAAAGAAAAGCAAGCGATCCAAACGCAAGAGCTCAAATGAACACGGCAAATCACTCTCTCTAATCACTAAGGCTTGATGTGGAGTTGGGAGAGGATTTGATCTCTTTTGTGTGCTTTGGAATGAATGCTAGAGCTCTTGTAAGGTGTTGAAGTGTAGAAACTTGGATGCCATTGAATGTGGGGTGGTTGGGGTATTTATAGCCCCAACCACCAAAAATGGCTGTTGGAAGTGTGCTGTCGTATGGCGCACCGGACAGTCCGGTGCGCCACCAGACACTGTCCGGTGTGCCAGCCACGTCAGCGAGCCGTTGGGGTTCCGACCGTTGAGCTCTGTCTTGTGGGCCCGCTAGGATGTCCGGTGGTGCACCGGACAAGCACTGTAGGCTGTCCGGTGTGCCACCCGCGCGTGCTCTGCTCCTCTGCGCGCGCTGGCGCGCATTAAATGCTTTGCAGGTGACCGTTGGCGCGCGAAGTAGCTGTTGCCCGCTGTCACACCGGACAGTCCGGTGTGCACCGGACATGTCCGGTGAATTATAGCGGACGAATACCCGAGGCTGGCGAGTTCCAGAGCCGCTCTCCTCTGGGGCACCGGACACTGTCCGGTGTACACCGGACAGTCCGGTGAATTATAGCGGAGCGCCTCTGGATTTTCCCGAAGGTGAGGAGTTCATCGTGAAGTCCCCTGGTGCACCGGACACTGTCCGGTGGCACACCAGACAGTCCGGTGCGCCAGACCAGGGCTGCCTTCGGTTATCCCTTACTCTCATTGTTGAACCCAATTCTTGGTCTTTTTATTGGCTAAGTGTGAACCTTTTGCACCTGTAGAACTTATACACTAGAGCAAACTAGTTAGTCCAATTATTTGTGTTGGGCAATTCAACCACCAAAATCATTTAGGAAAATAGGTGTAAGCCTAATTCCCTTTCAGTTTATCCGATGTCCTTGGGGCAATCGGACGGATCCTGTTAAGTTATCTGGTGCACATGCACAGCCGTCTGAGGTCTTTGAGACAAGGACAGGTGCATGTGGGCCCAATAACTTGGAGGTTCTGCCACAGATAGATGGGCTCATAAGGTGGTTTTGTGGGATATGGTGAGCAGCATATGTGGACACATAAGTCTGGCTTGACTCGGCTCCCCTATTATGACGACCTGCTCCTTCCACACAACATTGATGTGATGCACACTAAAAAGAATGTTGCCGAGGCACTGTGGGCAACAATTATGGACATTCCTGATAAGTCAAAGGATAACGTGAATGCAAGAGTGGATCTGGCAGCGTTATGTGATAGACCAAGCCTAGAGATGAAGCCGCCAAGTGGCGGAAAGACGTGGAGAAGGCCTAAGGCCGATTTCGTCCTAAGCAGGGCCTAGAGGAAGGAAGTACTTCAGTGGATCAAGATGTTGATGTTCCCTGATGGGTATGTAGCTAACCTGAGTAGGGGGTGAACTTATCTACTATGCGAGTCTTAGGGATGAAGAGTCATGGCTTCCACATATGGATTGAACGGATTCTTCCTGCGATGGTTCGAGGCTATGTCCCTGAGCATGTCTGGCTAGCACTTTTAGAGTTGAGCTATTTCTTCCGTCAGCTTTGTGCAAAAGATTTATCTCGGACCGTAGTTGCAGACTTGGAAAGATTGGCACCCGTGTTACTGTGTAAGCTTGAGAAGATATTTCCACCCGGCTTCTTCAATCCAATGCAGCATTTGATTCTTCATCTCCCCTATGAGGCACGAATGGGGGGCCCATGCAGGGACGTTGGTGCTATCCAATCGAGAGATGTCTAAAGACTATTCGAAAGAAATGTAGAAATAAATGCAAAATCGAGGCTTCCATTGCAGAGGCATACATTCTAGAGGAGGTCTCAAACTTCACAACAACTTCTTATGGTGACAAACTGCCGAGCGTGCATAATCCACCCCCTCGTTACAATGATGGCGACAATGAATCGAACCTTAGCATATTTCGAGGCCAACTTGGAAGCGCAAGTGGCTCGACCACCAAGACCTTGACACATGAAGAGTGGCGGCATATCATGTTATATGTATTGACCAACCTTGAAGAGCTGACGCCATACATGGAACAATTCCTTCATGAATTCTGGCGTCGATCAAGGGACCCCACTCCACAGGAATATGACACTCTTCTTAGAAAGGGTGCGAGAAATGGGTTGCCCGATTTCATTTCCTGGTTCAAATGTAAGGTACGTGCTTAGTTTGTAAAAGACATACGTCTTTGAACTCAATTTAGCGTCTTTTAACTTGTGAATACTTGCAGGGCCAAAGAGATCTGTCTATGAGTGCCGAGTTGAGACAAGTAGCCAACGACTTTGCTTATAGGGTCAAGAAATATTCTGGGTATGACGTCAATGGATACCGTTTTCACACAACAAACTACGACAAAAGTCGGCCCAATCGGAAAACAACGTGTTCTGGAGTCTTTACGCCCGGCCTTGACAATGTCGATTATTTTGGACGAATCAAAGAAATATATGAGCTCAATTTTTATGGTTCCAAACCTCTTACTCCAGTGATATTCAAATGTCATTGGTTTGACCCTCAAGTGACGAGACGGACACATTCTAATCTTGGGATAGTCGAAATTCGACAAGATTCCACCTTACCAGGAGACGATGTCTATATCATGGCCCAACAGGCCACACAAGTGTATTATCTCCCATATGTGTGCCAAACGAAAGAACATCTTAAGGGTTGGGATGTTGTGTATAAGGTATCGCCGCACGAGAGGTTACCTGTTCCTAACGATGAAGATTACAACTTATACCCGGACACATATGATGGAGAGTTCTTCCAAGAAGATGGGCTAGAAGAGCGATTTGAGATAGACTTAACCGAAGCTATCGGAATGGACGTAGATATTGAAATGGTTGTTGATGAGGAGGATGATGAGGTGCAAAATGATAATGACTTAGTAATCCTTGAAGGCAATGACATTAATGATGAACTTGCGTCTTCCGATGGTGTTGAGATTGAAATGGTTGATAGTGATGATGAGAGTTATGATCTGGCTAACCCCGACACATATGAAGATTATTTTTAATCGATGTAATGCTATATGACTATTTATTTCGCACCTGTTTTTAAATACATCTTTTTATATGTGCTTATTTGTTTACTCTTAATTGCAGGTTTTTGGACAAATATGGTCGGCGATAATTGGCTGAGGAGGAGGAGGAGGGGGAGGAGGAGTAGGACGGCGGACAAGGCAGAGCAGGCGGCGCAGCAGGACGACCTTGTCCAGCAGCAGGCGACGCCTCAGGACGACTTAGACCAGCAGCAGGACGACGACTAGCACCAGGACACCTCAGGTTCTGGTGGCTCAAGTTCGAGGAGCATCTACCTATGAGGCCCCGTGAGTCTCCCTCAGCATCTCATACTTCGGGACAGGCGACCGTTGATTCGGCCGGATGGGGAGAGGTATGTAACTTTATGTTCTTCATTCTTGTTCATATTATATGTTTAAAATCATAATATAAACTAATACTTTTTATTTATCACTTGGATAGGTCTTAGACGGTTGTGGATTTTGCTGGGGGTCATTGTCGCCCCCCCAATGGCATCCTCAGCCTGCTGTGTAGGGAACACTTCCCTGGACTGGTGGAGTACGCTGGAGTGACGGGGCCAGCCTTCACCTTCGACCACTACGCCGTCGCCCCCGATGCAGTAGACCGGGACGGCCGGGAATTCAATAACAAGGCGAAGCGGGTGAAGCAAGAGCTGTGGGTAAGTCTTAGTATAATGTAAAATATGCCGCATTCGTTGCAAATTCTTGAAATAATGTATGGATACATGGTTTTTGTATGCAGGATTTCTTCAGATGCGAGGCTGGATACGAGGCTAGGGCGGATGTGGTGGCCACCACGAGCTGTAAGAAGCTCGTCGTGGATATGCACTATGAGGCCCGAATCCAGGCCATCATCACCTACCACGGCTCTGTCCTTGGGGAGAGGGTGACCAAAACTCAAGCCCGAACCATGTCGTTGACCAGGGAGCAGTACCTGCAGGTAAAGTCATGCATGTTTAGTACCAGTACTCCATGCATGAATTTAATTTTATCTTCTCATATGCACTTTACGTGTTTACTTTGTAGATGATTCCACATTGGTGCGCCGCACATCCTCTCTGCTGGGAGCAGATGGTGGATAGGTGGTGTTCGGCTGAGTGGGACGAGGCGCACAACGCTAGCCGGGAACGGCGTATGATGATGCAAGGTCCCTCCCACCACCAAGGCAGCCAGAGCCTGGGCCAATATGCCAAAGCATGGGTACGCCCTCTTTTTTATTTAGGTATATAGCACTGGATTAGATATTATTTCTAACTATCTCATTGGTTTTCTTGTAGTCGGCGTCACATGGTGGCCGGCCTTGCTCCACCTTCTCGGCCTATGCTATGGCCCATAAGGGTAAGTTGACGTCCGACGTCACCTACAACCCGGATGACGGGCCCGAGGCCTACACCAACCCCGCCATCTACAACCGCCTCCATGACTACACCGCCATGGCGCAGGAGGTCCATGGCCCAGAATATGATCCGAGCACCGAGCCGATCGACCCCGATGTGCTCATGAGGGTCGGAGGAGGCAAGAGACATGGGCGGTACTGGATTGCCGACGGGGTAATCGACTCGTCCTCCACTCCCACTCTGTCTCAGGTGAGAGCAAGGAGCACGGGGTCGAGTCCAGCCATACGACCTCAGCACGACAGCTCACAGCATCGCATACAGCAACTCGAGGTTAGTGCTTCTGTAACTCGTCCTTCCTTGAGTTATACCTTCTCTTTGAGTTACTATAACGTTGGCATGTTATATTACAGACCCAACTAGAACAAGAGAGGAGGGAACATCACGAGATGGAGGCGAGGATGATGGCGGAGCGGGAGGCGGAGCGGGCGGAGCAGGAGGCGGCTCGCCTGGCAGATCATCAGAGGATGGCGGAGATGTTCCAGTACATGCAGAGCCTTGGCGCCGCACAGGGCATCGCTCCGCTACCTCCATTGTTCCCTCCAGTTGACCCTGCTCTCTTCCATACTCCTGTGAGTATCAAAATTGTAGTTAGATGTTGGTAATGCATCTGGTATAACACATACAATCTCTTCTCTGTGCAGGGCCAATCTGGAGCGGCATCCAACAACCCTCTAGAAGGGTTCAGCCCAACGTAGCACCATTCAAACCGCCCACATCCATGAGTGTTATGTTTTCAGTGTTTAGACTTTAGAACTTGTGTAGAATACTTATGTTTGTGTTTGATACTTATGTCAGAGCTTGAGACGTATGAGACTTATGTTTGTGTTAGATACTTGTGTTGAACACTTATGTTTGTGTTGGCTATTTATGTTTGTGTTGGATATTTATGTTTGTGATGATATCTGTGATGTATATATGTGATATATATATGTGATATCTTTTGTTTATGTGGATGGAATATAAAAAACAAATAAAAAGGTGTATACTGGTCACTTTGCCGAGTGTGACACTCGGCAAAGAGGTGCTTTGCCGAGTGTCAGGGTCATAACACTCGGCAAAGAACAGAGACCTGGGCACCGGTATAGGTTCTTTGCCGAGTGTAATGTCTATGGCACTCGGCAAAGAGACACGCTTTGCTGAGTGCCGTACTTAGCACTCGGCAAAGAACCTGACATGGGGACCCTCCCTGGCGGGTTCTTTGCCGAGTGTCCCAGGTGGTACTCGTCAAAGATTGCTTCTTTACCGAGTGTCTGACCGACCACACTCGGCAAAGGTAACTCCTTTGCCGAGTGTCACTGGGGACACTCGGCAAAGACGCCATCTCCGTCACCCATCACCGTAACGACTGCTTTTCTTTGCCGAGTGTTGCCTGGCACTCGGCAAACCTCTTTGCCGAGTGTCCGAGAAAAAGCACTCGACAAAGAAGGCTTTGCCGATGCACTGTGTGTCGAGCCTTCTTTGCCGAGTGTTTTTACGGCTTTGTCGAGTGCTTCGGACACTTGGCAAAGCGCTCGTTGCCGGTAGTGCACGTGTTATATACCGTCTATAGACAAATCATTAAGTGATTGATATGAGACATCCAAGTCTAGTTACCTGGAATACTTTGAAATAAAAATAACGGCACATGAAATAAAACAAACTAATGCACGATGAAATAGAAAACTCAGCTTAGCTGCCTACAAATGTGAACTGGAATTTTCTAAACAAAAAAGTAGATATAACATTGTCGTCAGCATTAGTTCAGGGACGTATCACGTATGCTATACTAACAGTGTGTTTGGTTTAGAGAATTTAAAAAAAAAAAATCTAAATGAAGTGATATATTATGAGTCTGTTTCTCAAAATTAAGACGATATGTACGTGATAAAAAGGAAAGACAAGACAATGTGCGATACCAATTACAATATATATGTTTTCTATCTATATATTCCGTGTTCAATACTACATAGGTATGGACTATGATTTTGTATCTCAATACTGTTATGCTTTTGAATTTATAGGTTACTTCACCATGCCTCAGTTTTATTTCGTCCCCCGCCACTAAATAAGATGTTATATATATGTCTTACATCTGTATTTCGTTATTAACTACTTGTGTTGACAAGAGCTTTTACATATGTTTCTATACGACGTCTGAGATTTATTTTTTTCATGTCCGTGGCAAAGCATGGACGCTGAACTGGTAATTAGATAAAATAACGGTGCACTGGACGGCTACTTCACGCAACTGTTGTGCGCGAGTCGAGATATGCATTTTCGGATTAAAAAAAAGCAATGAAGAGGGAGGACGTTCCAATAATTTGTGGCGACCGGCGGGCCCACTCTACCCTGGCACGACACGAGCCTGTGGCCTAGCCACAAAGCTGTCCAAACTGAAAGCCAGCTAAGGATAAGAAAAACAGGTGCAGCCGAGAAGATTTCTACGATCGACCACGCTTTACGGCGACGGGGACGTCGTTCGGGATCCAGCGCCCCACGGGCCCCGACTCTCACGTTATCCAGCGCCCCACGGCTCTTCTTCCGCAGCTTGCTTTGCCTCCACTGCCGACCAACTCGCTAGAAACAAACGGAAAAGGTTCGCACTCCGCGAAAAGGAAGCATTTTAACTTCGACTAAGTTAATAAAAATAGCATCGAGATTCATTACGCTAAATCGCTATGATTAGATATAGTCCAAGCTATATTATTGTAACATGATTATTTGGTGCCATAACTGTATATTTTTTGTATAAGATCTGGCAAATAATAAAAAAAAGATCGATAGCTCTAGGAATTGATTTATTCAGTGCCAGGAGTGTAAAATGCTAGCCGCTGTTGTATATTGCTTCATCCGTTAGTGATTAAATAAAATATATAGGATTTGATTAATGTTAACCATAATCTAACTCATAAGTATCACACTAAGAGCTAGTTTGAGAGGAAGAAAATTTGAGAGACTTGTTGGGGACTTGTTCTCAAATGCTATGAATTAAGAACAAGGCAACATAAAAATGTTAAATGTTAATGCCCTTCGTCCGCTGAAGCATTATCTCCCAAGGATTTAATGAACTTCGAACGAAGGTCGCGAGCAAAATATCACGAAGGTCATACCTTCGTGATTAGACTTATACAACAATGTAAAATGAAGTATAACATGTAAAACATATGTCAGAAACAGATAACATTATACGTATATTTCATTATATGGATCTGAATATTAAAACATAATATTTAGGTACATTTATACCTTTTTCTTGACGGAAAACAATAATTCCAGTGTGATGCGTCAGCAATTATAAGATTGCATGAACAGTATAGGGGTACTGTTCATCTATTTATAGGCACAGGACACAGCCTATGTGAAATTACATTTATGCCCTTTATAATCAATTACAATACTGACACAAAACATCATGGGTCTTTGAGTCATTTCATCTTTAAGTCGGTTCGCCCCCTTCGTCTTGAGATTTGTCACTGTGCCGAAGCTCTATCGGTGACAACTTCAGCGCTGCTTCTGAAAGGATCTGCCGAAGGTGTTTTCCTATTTTAGGATCTTCGGCTACGAAGCATACCCCCAACAGTAGCCTCTTCGCGGTGCTAGATCGTTTTTCGTAACGAGCTTGATCCGTGAAAAAGTCTTCTAGGCTTCGGGATGCCAAAGATCCGAACAACACCTTCCCTGAGCTCGTTGGCGAGAAACGATTAAAATAATCCGCGCGCGAGGTGGCCCCATCTTGCAGCAGTTGCGCGCGCCCTGGCGATTCACCTTCCCGAACCCTGTGGCCCACTGTTCACTGAGTATGGATGGTTGTTTTTCCGGTGCGGAAGACCTTAACGATTCACCTTCCCACCTGCGTCACTATATAAGCAGACGGGTAGGTGTGAAGTTACCACAACATTCATTGCTATTGTACTGTTGTGCTGCCAAAAATTTAACCATAGCCGAAGCTTGATCATCGTGCTCAAACGAAGCACCGCTTTCGATTCTGCTTCGTCACAAGAGAAAGAACTTTGGAGAAATCGAGAAAGTCAATAACTTCAAAAAATTTCAAAAAATTCATAATCAGATGGCAAGAGTGTGTTCTACTGCCAGGATTGACCGTGAGGGAGATGAGACCGAAGCTACTGAAACTGTTCCAATTTCCGAAGCAATGAGGCGGTCTAGGCTAAAAACATCGGGGGATATACCTGCCACCAAAGCAGAACGGGCTGATGTTGAAGAAACTGATTCCGAAGATGATTACAGCAGTGCAGTGCCGAGCAAACCTAGCCACTTGGACTTCGGAAAGTCCACCATCTCCGAAGCTGATCTTCCTAAGATGGTGAAGTTGGGCTATTTTAGTGAAACGAAGAAGGAGTTGATTCGTTTTGGTGGAAAAGAAACTATCCCAAAGCCGGGAAAGAATGAAGTAGTGGTTTTCAAAAGTCTTTTTAAAGCTGGTTTAAGATTCCCTTTGAACAAGATGATTGCTGAAGTGCTGAAGAAATTTGGGATCTACCTTCATCAGCTAACCCCTAACGCTATCGTTAGGCTAAATGTTTATATCTGGGCTCTCCGAAGCCAGGGGGTGGAACCATTCGCTGAAGGTTTCTGTCGAGTGCACGAACTGCACTATCAGACCAAGGCTAGAGGAGATGGTCTTCATGAAAATTTTGGCTGCTACAACTTTGCTTACCGCAAGACTACAAAGTTTCCAGTGATCAGTTACCGAAGCAAATGGCCAGCTGGATGGAAATCTGAGTGGTTCTACGTCAGAGTTGACGAATATGAAGATAAGTTGGTCCAAAGTCCGTTAGAATTGATCTTCGGAGAGACCTGACCCCCGTGCAACATGTTACTAGGGAGTCCAAGTCAAATTGCTCTAGCTGAATTTAGAGTGATTGCATATCATATTGGCACTAGGGACTTGGTGCAGGAATTTCTGGCCTTCAGAGTATTCCCGACTTTGAAGGAGTGGGAAATGCCGAAACTAGAGGGGGAAAAGAAGAAAGGGGAACTTGTTCGGTTGCCCTACCATTTCAAATTCAAGAAACTTTTCAAAGTACCTTGCCAAGAGTGGTTGGACACAATCGAAGTAATGTGTAATGAAATACTCGAAAATTATTCTAAAAAAGAAGACCAATTGATGACTGCGGCCTTCGGCACCCGTCCGAAGCGAAGGCTAAACCGCGTAATGGATGCCCTGGGTTTTGAATATCCTGACTACGAGCGGCTGAAAGGGAATTAGGCTTAGACCTAGTTCCTAAATAATTTTGGTGGTTGAATTGCCCAACACAAATATTGGACTAACTAGTTTACTCTAGTGCATAAGTTATACAGGTGCAAAAGGTTCACACTCAGCCAATAAAAAGATCAAATGTTGGATTCAACAAAGGAGCAGCAAGACAACCGAGGGCTCCTCTGGCCGGAGGCACCGGACTGTCCGGTGTGCACCGGACTGTCCGGTGCGGCCAGAGGACTTCGACTTTCAAACTCTTTGCTCTCGGGATGTCTCGGTGGACAGCGCGCTATAATTCACCGGACTGTCCGGTGTGCACCGGACATGTCCGGTGCTCCAAGGAAACACCGTCCCTAGAACTCGCCAGCCTCGGGTTCGCTTGGCAGCCGCTCCGCTAAAATTCACCGGACTGTCCGGTGTGCACCGGACTGTCCGGTGTACCAGCGGAGCAACGGCTCTCTGCGGCGCCAACGGCTCCCTGCAGTGCATTAAATGCGCGCGCAGTCGTCAGGCACGCCCATGCCGGTGCACCGGACATCAAACAGTTCATGTCCGGTGTGCACCGGACACCCAGGAGGGCCCACAAGTCAGAAGCTCCAACGGTCAGAATCCAACGGCAACTGTGACGTGGCAGGGGCACCGGACTGTCCGGTGTGCACCGGACTGTCCGGTGCGCCATCGAACAGAGGACTCCAGCCAACGGTCACTTATGGTGGTTGGGGCTATAAATACCCCAACCACCCCACATTCATTGCCATCCAAGTTTTCCAACTCTCAACCACTTACAAGAGCTAGGCATTCAATTCTAGACACATACAAAGAGATCAAATCCTCTCCAATTCCACTCAAGCCCTTAGTGACTAGCGAGAGAGATTTGCCGTGTTCTTTTGAGCTCTTGCGCTTGGATCGCTTTCTTTCTTTCTCATTTGTTCTTGAGATCATCACTCAATTGTAACCAAGGCAAGAGGCACCAATTGTGTGGTGGCCCTTGCGGGGAAGTTTTGTTCCCGGTTGATTGAGAAGAAGAGAAAGCTCACTCGATCCGTGGGATCGTTTGAGAGAGGGGAGGGTTGAAAAAGACCCGGCCTTTGTGGCCTCCTCAACGGGGAGTAGGTTTGCGAGAACCGAACCTCGGTAAAACAAATCCTCGTGTCACACTCCTATTTGCTTGCGATTTGTTTTGCGCCCTCTCTCGCGGACTCGTTTCCTTACTACTAACGCTAACCCGGCTTGTAGTTGTGATTATTTTTGTAAATTTCAGTTTCGCCCTATTCACCCCCCCTCTAGGCGACTATCAATTGGTATCAGAGCCCGGTACTTCATTAGAGCCTAACCGCTCGAAGTGATGTCGGGAGAACCCGCCAAGAAGGAGATGGAGACCGGCGACAAGCCCACTACAAGCCAAGGGAGCACTTCATCGGAAGAGTCCCGCACCAAGAGAAGGGAGAAGAAGAAGATCTCCTCCAAGCGGAAGGAGAAAAGGTCTTCCTCTTCTCACCACAAGGAGAAGAAGGAAAAATCTTCTCACAAGCCGCATCGGAGTGGGGACAAGCACAAAAGGATGAGGAAGGTGGTCTTCTACGAGACCGACACTTCATCGACCTCCACCTCCGGCTCCGACGCGGCGTCCGTCACTTCTAAACGCCAAGAGCGTAAGAAGTATAGTAAGATCCCCCTACGCTACCCTCGCGTTCCTAAACATACACCTTTACTTTCCGTCCCTTTAGGCAAACCACCAACTTTTAATGGTGAAGATTATGCTATGTGGAGTAATTTGATGCGATTTCATCTAACCTCTCTCCACAAAAGATTATGGGATGTTGTTGAGTTTGGTGTACAGGTACCATCCGTAGGGGATGAAGACTACGACACGGACGAAGTGGCCCAAATCGAGCACTTCAACTCCCAGGCCACAACCATTCTCCTTGCCTCACTAAGCAAGGAGGAATACAACAAAGTACAAGGGTTGAAGAACGCCAAGGAGATTTGGGACCTACTCAAGACGGCGCACGAGGGTGATGAACTCACCAAGATCACCAAGCGGGAAACGATCGAGGGGGAGCTCGGTCGCTTCCGTCTTCGCCAAGGGGAGGAGCCACAAGACATGTACAACCGGCTCAAGACCTTGGTGAACCAAGTGCGCAACCTCGGAAGCGCAAAATGGGATGACCACGAAGTGGTTAAGGTTATTCTAAGAGCCCTTATTTTCCTTAACCCTACTCAAGTACAATTAATTCGTGGCAATCCTAGATATACACAAATGACCCCCGAGGAAGTCATCGGGAATTTTGTGAGTTTTGAATGCATGATTAAGGGCTCCAAGAAGATCAACGAGCTTGACGAGCCTTCCACATCCGAGGCGCAACCCGTGGCCTTCAAGGCAACGGAGGAAAAGAAGGAAGAGTCTACACCAAGTAGACAACCAATTGACGCCTCCAAGCTCGACAACGAGGAGATGGCCCTAATCATCAAAAGTTTTCGGCAAATCCTCAAGCAACGGAAGGGGAAGGATTACAAATCCCGTTCCAAGAAGGTTTGCTACAAATGTGGTAAGCCCGGTCACTTTATTGCTAAATGTCCATTATCAAGTGATAGTGACAGGGACAACGACAAGAAGGGCAAGAGGAAGGAGAAGAAGAAGTACTACAAGAAGAAGGGCGGCGATGCCCATGTTTGTCGGGAGTGGGACTCCGACGAAAGCTCAAGCGACTCCTCCGACGACGAGGACGCCGCCAACATCGCCGTCACCAAGGGCCTCCTCTTCCCCAACGTCGGCCACAAGTGCCTCATGGCCAAGGACGGCAAAAAGAAGGTAAAATCAAAGTCCTCCACTAAATATGAAACATCTAGTGATGAGGATGATGATAAAAATGAAGAGGATAATTTGCGTATTCTTTTTGCCAACCTTAACATGGAACAAAAAGAAAAATTAAATGAATTGATTAGTGCCATCCATGAAAAGGATGATCTCTTGGACTCCCAAGAGGACTTCCTAATCAAGGAAAACAAAAAACATGTTAAGGTTAAAAATGCTTATGCTCTAGAAAGAGAAAAATGTGAAAAATTGTCTAGTGAGCTAAGTATTTGCCATGAGACTTTAGACAACCTTAGAAATGAAAATGCCAATTTAATTGCTAAGGTTGATTCTCATGTTTGCATTGATCCTAGAAATGATAATGTTGATTTGCTTGCTAGGATTGATGAATTGAATGCTTCCATTGCTAGCCTTAGAAATGAGAATGAGAAATTAATTGCTAAGGCTAAGGATTTTGATGTTTGCAATGCTACTATTTCCGACCTTAGAGCTAAAAATGATTTGTTGCATGCTAAGGTTGTTGAACTAAAATCTTGCAAACCCTCTACATCTAATGTTGAGCATATTTCCATTTGTACTAGATGTAGAGATATTAATGTTGATGCTATCCATGATCACCTAGCTTTAATTAAGAAACAAAATGATCACATAGCACAACTTAATGCTAAGATTAGAGAGCATGACTTAGAAAATGAAAAATTTAAACTTGCTAGAAGCATGCTCTATAATGGGAGACGCCCGGGCATTAAGGACGGCATTGGTTTCCAAAGGGGAGACAATGTCAAAATTAATGCCCCTCCTAAGAACTTGTCTAACTTTGTTAAGGGCAAGGCTCCCATGCCTCAGGATAACGAGGGTTACATTTTGTACCCTGCCGGGTATCCTGAGAGTAAAATTAAGAAAATTCATTCTAGGAAGTCTCACTCTGGCCCTAATTATGCTTTTATGTATAAGGGTGAGACATCTAGATCTAGGCAACCAACCCATGCCAAGTTGCCTAGAAAGAAAACTACTAATGCATCAAATGATCATGCCATTTCATTTAAAACTTTTGATGCATCTTATGTTTTGACTAGCAAATCTGGCAAGGTAGTTGCCAAAATTGTTGGGGGCAAACACAAGGGCTCCAAGACTTGTGTTTGGGTACCCAAAGTTCTTGTATCTAATGCCAAAGGACCCAAAACCGTTTGGGTACCTAAAACAAAGAACTAAACTTGTTTTGTAGGTTTATGCATCCGGGGGCACAAGTTGGATACTCGACAGCGGGTGCACAAACCACATGACCGGGGAGAAAAGGATGTTCTCCTCATACGAGAAAAACCAAGATCCCCAACGAGCTATCACATTCGGGGATGGAAATCAAGGTTTGGTCAAAGGTTTGGGTAAAATTGCTATATCTCCTGACCATACTATTTCCAATGTTTTTCTTGTAGATTCCTTAGATTACAATTTGCTTTCCGTATCCCAATTATGTCGAATGGGCTACAACTGTCTTTTTACTGATACAGGTGTTACTGTCTTTAGAAGGAGTGATGATTCAATAGCATTTAAGGGTGTGTTAGAGGGTCAGCTATACTTAGTAGATTTTAAAAGAGCTGAACTCGACACATGCTTAATTGCTAAGACTAACTTGGGTTGGCTATGGCACCGTCGACTAGCCCATGTTGGAATGAAGAATCTTCACAAACTTCTAAAGGGAGAACACATTTTGGGACTAACCGATGTTCATTTTGAGAAAGACAGGATTTGTAGCGCTTGCCAAGCCGGGAAGCAAGTTGGTGTCCATCATCCACACAAAAACATCATGACTACCGACAGGCCACTGGAGCTCCTTCACATGGATTTGTTTGGCCCGATCGCTTACATAAGCATCGGCGGTAGTAAGTATTGTCTTGTAATTGTGGATGACTATTCTCGCTTCACTTGGGTATTCTTTTTGCAGGAAAAATCACAAACCCAAGAGACCTTAAAGGGATTCTTGAGACGAGCTCAAAATGAGTTCGGCTTAAGGATCAAGAAAATTAGAAGCGACAATGGAACGGAGTTCAAAAACGCTCAAATTGAAGGTTTTCTTGAGGAGGAGGGCATCAAGCATGAGTTCTCTTCTCCCTACACTCCACAACAAAATGGTGTAGTGGAGAGGAAGAATCGAACTCTATTGGACATGGCAAGAACCATGCTTGATGAGTACAAGACACCGGATCGGTTTTGGGCCGAGGCGGTCAACACCGCCTGCTACGCCATCAACCGGTTATATCTTCACCGAATCCTCAAGAAGACATCTTATGAACTCCTAACCGGTAAAAAGCCCAATATTTCATATTTTAGAGTTTTTGGTAGCAAATGTTTTATACTTGTTAAAAGAGGTAGAAAATCTAAATTTGCTCCTAAAACTGTAGAAGGCTTTTTACTAGGATATGACTCAAACACAAGGGCATATAGAGTCTTTAACAAGTCCTCAGGACTTGTTGAAGTTTCTTGTGACGTTGTGTTTGATGAGTCTAACGGCTCTCAAGTAGAGCAAGTTGATCTTGATGATGTAGGTGAAGAACAGGCTCCATGCATAGCGCTAAGGAACATGTCCATTGGGGATGTGTGTCCTAAAGAATCCGAAGAGCCTCCAAATGCACAAGATCAACCATCCTCCTCCATGCAAGCATCTCCACCAACTCAAGTTGAGGATGAGGCTCAAGATGTTGAACAAGAAAATCAAGAAGATGAGCCACCTCAAAATGACGGCAACGATCAAGGGGGAGATTCAAATGATGAAGACAAGGAGGATGAACAACCAAGGCCGCCACACCCAAGAGTCCACCAAGCAATTCAACGAGATCACCCCGTCGACACCATCCTCGGCGACATTCATAAGGGGGTAACTACTCGATCTCGTGTTGCTCATTTTTGTGAACATTACTCGTTTGTTTCCTCTATTGAGCCAACCAGGGTAGAGGAGGCACTTCAAGATTCGGATTGGGTGATGGCGATGCAAGAGGAGCTCAACAATTTCACGAGGAACGAGGTATGGCACTTAGTTCCACGTCCTAACCAAAATGTTGTAGGAACCAAGTGGGTCTTCCGCAACAAGCAAGACGAGCATGGTGTGGTGACTAGGAACAAAGCTCGACTCGTGGCCAAGGGGTATTCACAAGTCGAAGGTTTGGATTTTGGTGAAACCTATGCACCCGTAGCTAGGCTTGAGTCAATTCGTATATTATTAGCCTATGCTACTTACCATGGCTTCAAGCTCTACCAAATGGACGTGAAGAGTGCATTCCTCAATGGACCAATCAAGGAGGAGGTCTATGTTGAGCAACCTCCCGGCTTTGAAGACAGTGAGTATCCTAACCATGTTTATAGACTCTCTAAGGCGCTTTATGGGCTCAAGCAAGCCCCAAGAGCATGGTATGAATGCCTTAGAGATTTCCTTATTGCTAATGGCTTCAAAGTCGGCAAGGCCGATCCTACTTTATTCACTAAGACTCTTGATAATGATTTGTTTGTATGCCAAATTTATGTTGATGATATCATATTTGGGTCTACTAACAAATCTACATGTGAAGAATTTAGTAGGATCATGACACAGAAATTCGAGATGTCCATGATGGGGGAGTTGAAGTATTTTCTAGGATTCCAAGTCAAGCAACTCCATGAAGGCACCTTCATTAGCCAAACGAAGTATACTCAAGACATTATAAGCAAGTTTGGAATGAAGGATGCCAAACCCATCAAGACACCCATGGGAACAAATGGGCATCTCGACCTCGACACAGGAGGTAAGTCCGTGGATCAAAAGGTATACCGGTCAATGATTGGTTCATTGCTTTATTTATGTGCATCTCGACCGGACATTATGCTTTCCGTATGCATGTGTGCAAGATTCCAAGCCGACCCTAAGGAATCACACCTTACGGCCGTAAAACGAATCTTGAGATATTTGGCTTTTACTCCTAAGTTTGGGCTTTGGTACCCTCGGGGATCCACATTTGATTTAATTGGTTATTCGGATGCCGATTGGGCGGGGTGTAGGATTAATAGAAAGAGCACATCGGGGACTTGCCAGTTCTTGGGAAGATCCTTGGTGTCTTGGGCTTCAAAGAAGCAAAATTCGGTCGCTCTTTCTACCGCCGAAGCCGAGTATATTGCCGCAGGCCATTGTTGCGCGCAATTGCTTTGGATGAGGCAAACCCTGCGGGACTACGGTTACAAATTAACCAAAGTCCCTTTGCTATGTGACAATGAGAGTGCAATCAAAATGGCCGACAATCCCGTCGAGCATAGCCGCACTAAGCACATAGCCATTCGGTATCACTTTCTTCGGGATCACCAACAAAAGGGGGATATCGAGATTTCTTATATTAATACTAAAGATCAATTAGCCGATATCTTTACCAAACCACTTGATGAACAATCTTTTACCCGACTTAGGCATGAGCTTAATATTCTTGATTCTAGGAATTTCTTTTGCTAGTCTTGCACGCATAGCACATGAATATACCTTTGATCATGTCTCTTTTATATATGCTATGACCAATGTGTTTTCAAGTGTATTTCAACCAAGTCATAGGTATATTGAAAGGGAATTGGAGTCTTCGGCGAAGACAAAGGCTTCCACTCCGTTCTACTACTCATCCTTCGCCGTCGCTCCGCATCATCTCTCCAACGTTGGTATAATCTTCACTCATGTATTTCATGACCAAAGGGGGAGAATGTACTTCATTGGGCTCTAATGATTCCGTTTTTGGCGATTCATGCCAAAGGGGGAGAAAATATGAGCCCAAAGCAAAAGGACCGCACCACCACCTAATTTCATAAATTTGATAATTTTATATTGGTAAATTTCAAAATTGATGTCTTAAAACCCTCTTGATCACTAAGAGGAGACCTCATTTGAGGGGGAGTTTTGCTTAGTCAAAGGAAAAGCATTGGAAATAGGGGGAGAAAATTCCATATCTTGAAAATGCTTTGCAAAATCCTTTTCATTTACCTTTGACTATCTTGCAAAAGTACTTTGAAAAGAATTTACAAAAGAATTTGCAAAAACAAAACTCGTGGTGCAAATGTGGTCCAATATGTGAAAAATAAAGAAAACCATCCATGCGCATCATATAAATTTATATTGGCTCAATTCCAAGCAACCTTTGCACTTACATTATGAAAACTAGTTCAATTATGCACTTCTATATTTGCTTTGGTTTGTGTTGGCATCAATCACCAAAAAGGGGGAGATTGAAAGGGAATTAGGCTTAGACCTAGTTCCTAAATAATTTTGGTGGTTGAATTGCCCAACACAAATATTGGACTAACTAGTTTACTCTAGTGCATAAGTTATACAGGTGCAAAAGGTTCACACTCAGCCAATAAAAAGATCAAATGTTGGATTCAACAAAGGAGCAGCAAGACAACCGAGGGCTCCTCTGGCCGGAGGCACCGGACTGTCCGGTGTGCACCGGACTGTCCGGTGCGGCCAGAGGACTTCGACTTTCAAACTCTTTGCTCTCGGGATGTCTCGGTGGACAGCGCGCTATAATTCACCGGACTGTCCGGTGTGCACCGGACATGTCCGGTGCTCCAAGGAAACACCGTCCCTAGAACTCGCCAGCCTCGGGTTCGCTTGGCAGCCGCTCCGCTAAAATTCACCGGACTGTCCGGTGTGCACCGGACTGTCCGGTGTACCAGCGGAGCAACGGCTCTCTGCGGCGCCAACGGCTCCCTGCAGTGCATTAAATGCGCGCGCAGCGCGCGCAGTCGTCAGGCACGCCCATGCCGGTGCACCGGACATCAAACAGTTCATGTCCGGTGTGCACCGGACACCCAGGAGGGCCCACAAGTCAGAAGCTCCAACGGTCAGAATCCAACGGCAACTGTGACGTGGCAGGGGCACCGGACTGTCCGGTGTGCACCGGACTGTCCGGTGCGCCATCGAACAGAGGACTCCAGCCAACGGTCACTTATGGTGGTTGGGGCTATAAATACCCCAACCACCCCACATTCATTGCCATCCAAGTTTTCCAACTCTCAACCACTTACAAGAGCTAGGCATTCAATTCTAGACACATACAAAGAGATCAAATCCTCTCCAATTCCACTCAAGCCCTTAGTGACTAGCGAGAGAGATTTGCCGTGTTCTTTTGAGCTCTTGCGCTTGGATCGCTTTCTTTCTTTCTCATTTGTTCTTGAGATCATCACTCAATTGTAACCAAGGCAAGAGGCACCAATTGTGTGGTGGCCCTTGCGGGGAAGTTTTGTTCCCGGTTGATTGAGAAGAAGAGAAAGCTCACTCGATCCGTGGGATCGTTTGAGAGAGGGGAGGGTTGAAAAAGACCCGGCCTTTGTGGCCTCCTCAACGGGGAGTAGGTTTGCGAGAACCGAACCTCGGTAAAACAAATCCTCGTGTCACACTCCTATTTGCTTGCGATTTGTTTTGCGCCCTCTCTCGCGGACTCGTTTCCTTACTACTAACGCTAACCCGGCTTGTAGTTGTGATTATTTTTGTAAATTTCAGTTTCGCCCTATTCACCCCCCCTCTAGGCGACTATCAGCGGCTAGATAGGGGTGCTGAAGGCCAAAAGAGAAAAAGAGTAACTGACGTTCTGAACAAAGACGATGAAGAACAATCAAAAAAGAAAAAGCCGGAGTCTGAGCCAAAAACAGGTGTTTCGAAGAAGAGAAAAGCTTCGACTCCGAAGCAAAAAAGCAATTAACGAAGAAGGAACTCCTGCAACACCCTCTACTACCGAAGTAGAGGAAATTTTAAAGGTAATGACTGAATCTTTGCCTGTCAAGCTAAGTCCACTGGGGCCACAACTGACGAAGCTTTTTCAGAAGGAAAAGGAGCCTGCGAAATCGAAGGAAGCAACTAGAGCAAAAAAAGCAAAGAATCATCACGGTGACAGAAGTCATTGAAAAGACACCACCAGGAGCTTCAGCTCCGAAGGCGCCAGCTGTTAAAAGTTCGACAGCTACTGAAGCTGCACCTTCGGAGGCCACAGATGCCGAAGCTACTAGAGCTGAAGATATTAATTTAGAAAGCATGGTTGCTGATATAGATAAAATTCTGCTAGACATGGCCGCAGAAGAAGCTGCTGGAGCCACCAAAGAAGCTTCGGCCCCAGAAGCCGAGAAAAAGAAAGAAATTACCGAAGAAACATCGGAAAATGAAATTTTCAATTTTCAAAACTTGATTGGGCAAGAACTGACGAAAGCCAAAAAAGAAGAACTAAAAGAGTATGCCATATCTTGCGGCTATCGGCCAGGGGCGGTTCTCTTCGGGGGTGTTGATGATGAGAAGCTAGGCTGCATCCGGGATCAGGCCAGAGCGAAGGTTATCGGTACTCTATCAAAGAGTATCGGTTTCCCGAAGCTTGAAGCCGATATTAGCCGCTACCGACGACATCACATCGTCGGTAGTTTGTTTTATTCCAAATTCAAGGTAAATAATTTCTCTGTAACTTTTTATTTTTCATAACAAAAATGTTTCCTAACGAAGGTTGTTCATGTACAGAGTATGCTACTGAGCAGAGCTTTGAAGACGCAACAGGATCTAGAAGATAAAAAGCACGAGGTTATAATTGAAAACTTAGAAAACAAAATAAAAGAACAATCAGCTGCTTTTGAGAAGAAAGAGTTCGAACTCCAGACAACTGAAGGCTTATTAGTAGAAGCCGAAGCTAAAATAACATAACTGAATACGAAGCTTCTCTGCCAGTCAGAAAGTTTCGAACAGGAAAGGCTGAAGCTTAATGAAAAACTTGAGGCCGAAGTCCAGAAGGGTTTAGATTTAAAAAATCATTGATAAGCCTTCAAAACAAATGTTTGGAATTCAGCAATCAATGTGTTCAACGGCTGAAGAAGGTATTTTATTCGGTCGGGGCCAGTAGTGAAAAATTTACTCTTTCAGCTGAAGATCTACCAGGAGCCTTCGAACACATCGAAGGTGAGATTGATGACCTCGATGATGTTATTGCTGGACACGGTGACTTCTGTGCCCTGGTAGCTTCTCGGGGCACCGCTGCTGTGTTCCTGAAATCTGGCTGTGAGCACGGAAAAATTATCAATAAATCCAATTTCAGCCTATCACCAGCAGTTCTGGATGATATTCCCAGCCTCGCCCGAAGCATTGCGAATAAATTTATAAAGGTGGTATGGACAAAGGGTGGGCGAGAGAAAGCTAGTGACGAAGCTCAGAGTCATCTTAAGCCGGTGGCAAATCATACCTTCGTGCTTATCTCTTCCTTCGAAATTGAATTTTGCTTATAATACTTTAATCCGTGTAGGATGATGAAGCCGAAACCAAAGCTTGAAAAGTAAAAATATGACGTCGAAGCTTTTACTGGATGACCATGCTGAAGCTGAAGCTCAATGAATATTGATGAAGCTTAGATAAATGACTATAGAAGAGATTCTAAAAAACTTTCTGTAATAACTTTTACAAATGTAATTAAATTGTATTATGTGAATTATGTCCATACCTTGTAATATATTTTTATCTTTCCGTCAATGTATGGAGTGCTTTGGTGCGGATGAAATTATCATTTTTGAGCCGAAGGCGAAAAACACCTTCCCTTCTTTTCGTACGCAGCGAAGCAAAAAAAAAACTATTTCTTTTTTCTCTTTTGCCGAAGCATGATCTTTAGAGACGAAGCGATTGCTTGTGTTATGATGATAATGATCCTACGTATGTCTAAATGAATGTTTATGAATGCAAATGCTATGATGTGATGTATCGTGCAAATGAATGTCCAAACACATATCCGAAGCCATAACCATAGTCTCCGTTCCCTTAGGAATAGACACAGTCTCTTTGCCGTTTATTTTTCGGCTTCACCGTTTACTTTTCGGTGTATCAGCGCTGACTTTTTGCTGTAAGCCTCCCTTAGGAGCTTCTTCGCCTTTTACTTTGGCGGAATTAGCGTTTATTTTTCGCTGTAAGCCTCCCTTAGGAGCTTCTTCGCCTTTTACTTCGGCGGAATCAGCGTTTATTTTTCGCTGTAAGCCTCCCTTAGGAGCTTCTTCACCTTTTACTTCGACGGAATCAGCGTTTATTTTTCGCTGTAAGCTCTGCATTCCCTTAGGAACGACTTTTGAGCAGAAAACTTACGCTACGCTCCCTTAGGAACGGCTTTTTTGTAGCTTCGTCGTGCTCTGCATCCCCATAGGGACGTCTTTTGAGCTTCTCCCTGTTTTCTTTTCTTTTTTTTCTTTGCACTCGATGGTGCGTGCTCAGCTTTTACATTTACATCTTTGGGGGATGTTGCTCTTATAGAGCTGAAATAAGAAAAAGAGAAATTACATGTTATGGCCCCATTAAAAACCTTTCTCCCCCTTTGGAAAGGAAAAGGGTGCCATAGTAAAGAACAGAAAAAATTACATCAAGCTAGACATAATATCGCCGAAGCTAATCCGCATTCCATGATCTAGGAATGTCGTTGTCGTCCATGTCCTTCAATCTATAAGAATTGGGTCTTGACGAAGATACTACCAGAAAAGGTCCTTCCCATTTCAGCTGTAGCTTGCCTACTGTATCTGGGTTGGCCACTCTCCGAAGCACCAAATGTCCTGACTTAATGTTCTTTAGCCGAACCTTTCTATCACGCCATTTTATTGTTTCGGCTTGATATTTGTTGATGTTTTCCATGGCCTGAAGCCTGATCCCTTCTATAGCATCTTTCTCCACTGAGTAATCAGCTTCGTCTTCTGCCGAAGCCACTGTTCTTATTGATCCCGCTTTCGCTTCTTCTAGAGTTATTGCTTCGTCACCAAATAATAACTTGAATGGTGTAAAGCCTGTTGACCTTGATGCTGTTGTATTGTGGCTTCACACCACTTTAATTAATTCATATGGCCATTTTCCTCTGGGCTGATTGAAGATTAATTTCATTATTCCCATCATTATGATGCCGTTAGCTCTTTCGACAAGTCCATTTGACTCTGGATGCCTAACCGATGCAAAATGGATCTTCGTGCCAATTTGTCCACAGAACTCTTTAAAAGCTTCGGCATCAAACTGTGTTCTGTTGTCCACAGTAATGGCCTTCGGCACTCCGAAGCGGCAAACAATATTCTGCCAGAAAAATTTCTGAATGGTAACCAAAGTTATTGTGGCTAAAGGCTTTGCCTCAATCCACTTAGAAAAATATTCTACTGCCATCACAACATATTTTAAATTTCCTTGTGCTGGTGGTAGCGGGCCTAACAAATCAAGGTCCCACCTTTGCAATGGCCAAGTTGGTTGTATTAACTGAGTCATAGACGAAGGCTATTTTTGATCTCTTGCGCATTTCTGACAGCCTTCGCATTTTTGAACTAATTCTGCTGCATCCGAAGCTGCCTTTGGCCAATAAAATCCTTGACGAAAAACTTTTCCCAGCAAGGGCCTAGATCCAATGTGAGATCCACACAGGCCTGCGTGTATTTCCTTCATCAATTCTATACCTTCAGCTCTGGATAAACATTTGAGCAATGGAGAACAGACTCCATGCTTGTATAACTCCCCTTCTATTATGACATATGGTCGGGCTCTTGCCTCTATTCTCTTATTATAAGCTTCGTCATCTGAAAGGAAATTACCTTGGAGGAAAGACATAATCTCAGTTCTCCAATATTCACTATGAACAGGAGATATATTGAGCACTGCTCTTTCAAGAAGTTCTACTGAAGGTGCTTTTATTGTTTCAAAAAATACTTCCGAAGGTAAGGGCAGCCCCTGTGCCGCTGATTTGGCTAGCAAATCAGCATGTTCATTTTCTCCTCGAGGAATATTCTTAACAGAAAACCCTTCGAAGGAAGCTTCAATGCTTCGGACCGTGTCCAAGTATTTCTCAAGCTTTGGGTCTCTTGCTTTACAACTCTTGTCAACATGACCAGAAATACTTGGGAATCGGTTTTAAGAACCGCCCTTCTAATCCCCATTGCCTTTAACTTCCGAAGCCCCAAAAGCAAAGCTTCGTACTCAGCAATATTATTTGTGCAGCTAAAATCAAGTTTTACTGTGTAGCAAGTTCTTACTTTGGAAGGTGCAACTAACACAGCAGCTGCTCCTGTCCCGAAGGTTCCCCAAGAACCGTCGCAGAATATTGTCCAAGCTTCGGCATCTTTAGTTGTTTCTTCTCCCTGAGCCCCTGGCGTCCAATCAGCGATGAAGTATGCTAACGCCTGAGACTGTATTGAGGATCTATGCACATAATCAATGCTGAACTCGTTGAGTTCCGCAGTCCACTTTCCAATTCTTCCAGTAGCTTCTCTGTTCCTCATGATATCCTTCAAAGGTTGTGACGAAGGAACAATTATATGATATGCTTGAAAGTAATATCGTAGCTTCCTGAAGGCCATTAAGACAACATATAACACCTTCTCTTATTCTGTATAGTTCTTCTTTGATAGAATGAGGACTTCGAAGACGAAGTATATTGGGGCTTGCTTTTTGGTTTGTCCTTCAAGCTTTTCTTGGACAAGTGCCGCACTCACTGCTGAGTGCGAAGCTGCCACATACAATAACAGAGGAGCCCCTGGCGCTGGTGGAGTTAGGGTCGTTAGATCTATCAGATACTGCTTCAGCTCTTCGAAGGCTTTCTGCTGAGCTGATCCCCATTGAAAGACTTCGGCTGACTTCAGCACTTCAAAGAATGATAAATTTCTCTCTGCTGATCTATATATGAATCGATTCAGAGATGCCAGTCTTCCTGTCAGCCGTTGAGCCCCCTTCTTTGTGCTTAGCGGCTCCATCCGAAGAATACTTTGATTTTATTTGGATTAGCTTCGATTCCTTTTGTTGAAACTAGACAACCAAGGAATTTCCTCTTCTTCACTCCGAAGACACACTTCTCTGGATTCAGCTTCAGACCAGCTTGTCTAAAATTAGCGAATGTCTCCTGCAAATCAGCAATGTGATTTTCTTGCTTCGTGCTTTTTACTATAATATCATCAACATAGGTTAGCACATTTCTGCCTATCTGAGAATGAAGGACCTTTGCTGTCATTCTACTGAAGCTTCCTCCAGCATTCTTGAGCCCCTCAGGCATCCGAAGATAACAATATGTTCCACTAGGGGTTATGAAGCTGGTTTTCGGCTCATCCTCTTTCTTCATCCAAATATAGCCTAAATAACAGTCTAGCAGACTCATAAGCTCTGACGAAGCTGCTGCGTCTACTAGAGAATCGATCCTTGGTAATGGAAACTCATCCTTCGGACAAGCCTTGTTGAGATCAGTAAAATCAATACACATCCTCCGTTTACCATTGGCCTTCTTCACCATAACAGTGTTGGCTAGCCATTCTGGGTATTTCACTTCTCTGATGACTCCAGCGCTAAGAAGTCTTTTCACTTCATTCCGAGTACCTTCGGCTTTGTCATCAGACATTTTCCGAAGCCTCTGCTTTCTGGGTCTGAAGGATGGATCAACATTGAGCGAGTGTTCAATGACATCCCTGTTAACACCACAGAGATCGTTGGTTGACCATGCAAAGACATCTTTGTTGTTGAACAAAAACCTTATCAGGGTTTTCTCCTATTCTTCAGACAATTGAGATCCCAGCAGCACCTTCTGCTCTGCAATATCTTCACATAAAAGCATGGGTTTCGGCTGATCGGCCGAAGCATCCTTCTCCCTTCTGTACTTGTACTGCTCACAAGCTTCAGCTCCATCTATACTATGGATTGCCTTTGAATCTGTCCAGTTCCCTTCAGCCTTTCTGGCAGCTTCCTGACTCCCATGAATAGCAATAGGTCCTTGATCCGAAGGTATCTTCATGCAAAGATATGCTGGATGAAGAATTGCTTCGAAAGCATTGAGTGTTCCACGACCAATGATTGCATTGTAGGGGTACTCCATGTCGACAATATCAAACACAACTTGCTCAGTTCTGGTGTTGTTAACAAATCCGAAGGTCACTGGCATCATGATCTTGCCTAGTGCTACAATTTGTCTTCCTCCGAAGCCACAGAGAGGGTGTGTAGCATCATAAATCTTATCTTCTGGCTCTTGCATTTGTCTGAAGGCCTTAGCAAATATAATATCCGCTGCACTGCCTATATCAACCAGAACATTGTGGACCAGAAAACCTTTGATAACACAAGAAATAACCATAGCATCATTGTGAGGATAATCCTTGAGCTGAAGGTTCTCTTGGGAGAAGGTAATTGGGATGTGAGACCATCTTGACTTGATGAAGGGTCTCTGCACCCCGACATGTTGTACCTTTCTCTGTGCCTCCTTCTTCTGCTTCTTGTTGACCGGTTCTGAGCATGATCCGCCTGTTTTCAGAAGCAACAGCTTCGTAGCCTGAGCAGCTCTAGCTTGGTTGTTGAACGAACCCATTAGCTCAGAAAGTGGAAGTGAGTTCACTGGATGTGGGCGCCAATGTTGGGGACTTGTTCTCAAATGCTATGAATTAAGAACAAGGCAACATAAAAATGTTAAATGTTAATGCCCTTCGTCCGCTGAAGCATTATCTCCCCAAGGATTTAATGAACTTCGGACGAAGGTCGCGAGCAAAATGTCACGAAGGTCATACCTTCGTGATTAGACTTATACAACAATGTAAAATGAAGTATAACATGTAAAACATATGTCAGAAACAGATAACATTATACGTATATTTCATTATATGGATCTGAATATTAAAACATAATATTTAGGTACATTTATACATTTTCCTTGACGGAAAACAATAATTCCAGTGTGATGCGTCAGCAATTACAAGATTGCATGAACAGTACAGAGGTACTGTTCATCTATTTATAGGCACAGGACACAGCCTATGTGAAATTACATTTATGCCCTTTATAATCAATTACAATACTGACACAAAACATCATGGGTCTTTGAGTCATTTCATCTTTAAGTCGGTTCGCCCCCTTCGTCTTGAGATTTGTCACTGTGCCGAAGCTCTATCGGTGACAACTTCGGCGCTGCTTCTGAAAGGATCTGCCGAAAGTGTTTTCCTCTTTTAGGATCTTCGGCTACGAAGCATACCCCCAACAAGACTAAAATCCTCTTTCTATTAATTTTGAATAAGAAACGGATTTTAGTCCCCTTAATCCTCTTCAGACTTTGTTTGGATCAAGAGGAGCCGTTTTGCCAAATGATTTGTTAAAAAAACACTGGCTCTTATAGAGAAGCTATTCTTGAAGAGAAGCCAGAGCCGGAGTCATTTTAGAGGAGCCAGAGCCGTGCCAAACGAGGCCTATATCTAGTATACTAGCTAATGTTGCATTGGATCAATCTACATCGTCTAATACAACGATTGGAAGACCTGATTTTAAAAAATGGCTAGTTGGTGGAGAGGAATGTACAAATGCTTCGTTAGAAAGTGATATCTTACAAAAGAGATTGATATGAGAGAAGGGAAATTGTTAGAAAAAGTTGACATTTACTCTTAAGCACTTGGTTTCTTCTCTAAGACATAGCATGTTACGTTTGTTACTCTTGGGGCTATGTCCCTAAATGGCTAGGCGTCTCCTAAGAGCTTTCAACATGTGTGTTGAGTACTCGAATTGATAGTATCATCATGATATGACACTAGCGTAGAAAACATACCCAAATTATAAAAACATTTATAGATAGAGCATGTGACGTAGGTTGGATGTACGTTGATCCTAGATACAACAAGAGTCAAACAGGGCGGGCGATCGGCATGGGCGTGCCCAGAGAGGGGGAGGGCTTCACTAGAGAAGAGTGTGGTCTAGAAGAGCGGGGGAGAGACGGCAAGGCAGGGCATAACCAAGCATGCAGTTGGAGAGAGAGGGGAGAGAGATAAAGTGTTAATCGGGGCAGGCAAGGCATGGTTTAGCGAGGGCAAGTGGAGACGACTACCATGGCTGGTTGGGCATGAAAGAATAAGTGATGGAAGGCGATAAATAAATAAAGTACTTAGGTAATGGATGGGAATGATGGCTAATTTTTATTAACTATAGCAAACTCGATTTGGTGGAGTGTCTTTTAAGATACTTCACCAAAATAGTGAATCAGCTCATAGATTCATCAATTTGTTGAATTTAAAGTTTATATATCTATAACGTTTAACTAACTTTCTATAAATTAAAATAAGTTATTTTTGGAGTTGTATTAGATATTCCTAAATAAGAGCAACTTCAAAAGAAGTCGTAAACCTACCTAAAACAGTTATTAGGAAAGAAATCTGGTTTTTCTTGCTCTAACAGCTCCTTCATCCTCCCACAAAAGTTTTGTATCTCTCATCTTCCTCCTCCCCTCCATCTTATTTGCTTGTGAGCGATGCCTCCCCAATCCACTCGCGCGAGTGTATTCTTCTCCACCACGAGCTCGTGAATCGAGATTGCTTCTTTCCATTGCACTCTCCTCGAGAGGCAGCACTGTCGAGGCCCGAGGAAGAAAGAAAAGCCACACGCTCCATGAGGGCGACATGTCAGCGTGATTCGAGGATAGGCAATAGTGGCAAACTTTGGGATGGCTCGACATTGGTCATCACCCTCTACCGCGTCATGTCCGCATTCAAAATATGCTTGCTTGTCTATGATTTCTCTGACTTATCGAACCATTGTTGTTTTTAGACATGTTTGATGGGAGGTGGTGCCTAGTTCGTTGTGACTGACGTTGGGGAGAAGAGGCTCTCCCTCGTAGTGGTAGAGGTCAAGGCCATCATTGCATTTAATAATTATGTACTTAATAATGGTTTTAGCCATTGTTTAGGAGAACTGTTGAAGTACACATTATAATCCATTATTAAAACTTTTTAGCCTACTCCAAATAACCAGTTTTTGGTCTTTCGGAGTGCCTAGTGGCTGACAGTGAGGCCCCTCCTCCGTCCAACTTGGTCAGCCGCCCAGCGTAGCATATTCTCCAGCCCCGGCGGTATACCTTCACGATCTGAGCCGCTACGAATCGAACCAATCCAATACAGCCACGCGTCCCTCCCCGCCCTCGGCCTCGGAGCCCCGCGTCCCCAGCGTCGCTGCTAGTATAATAGCCCCGCGCGGCGCAACCGCACGAGCTCGCCCGAGCAAACCGCCGCCGCTGCCCGCCGTTCCCCTCGCCGCTCGTCCTCTCTACAAGGTGCGTGGTCTCGAGTCTCGGCTCCTGAATCCCGTTGTCCTCTACCTCCTCCGCCGCGGTTTCCTTTCCCGCTTGTTCAGGTTCGCGCTTCCCGATTAGTAGACGTTTCCTTCTCGCGCTATCATTTCCCGATTTTTTTTCATCTGAAAATACCCTGTTTCGCCAACCACCCGTGGGGGTGGTATGCGCAGCATGCGCTACATCTCGTGCTATTTGGTTTGGTGTCAGGATTCGTTTGGGTAATTGGATCTGTGGGGATTTATTCTTCCATCATTCCTTGGATCTGCTAGAGACCAGACCTGGGGTTGTGGATTTGAGGGTTTACCGTGTGTAGTGTGTTCTTGTGGGTGGCTGGGTGGAGAGGGGATTTTTTTTTATCGCAGTTTATGGTTAAGTTTGTGTAATTTAGGTTATGTAGGTTAATTCTGTGTGTAGCCTACGGGAATATTGATCGATGTGCTTCTAGATGATACAATTCGTGCTCTCAGCTCTTGCGTTTGCTGGGAACAACGGTGCAGGTGAATAAGAATGCTAGTGCTGATTGGGGTCGACTTGAGTGGCAGTGGAGTCGGGGTGGTTCTTTTCAGATCTGGCTAGGGATTGTTGAGTTGTTGTACGGTTCGCTTCTGCCTGAGTTTTCTGGTCTTCGACCAGCAGCGAGTCTGCGTGTGTGCCAGAGGGGGAGGGGGGGTCTCTAAATCTGGAAATTGTCATTCTTCGAAGTTGACACCCCATCAATGTAGCATGTTTGACAAATTTACAAAAAAAAACTTTTTACAGTTTCAATCTTTGACCAATTGTTCCAGTCTGTACCTTTCTTGCACTTCGGTTGTTAGCATAATTTGTCAATTGGAACAGTTATTTAACGGACTCAGATGCATTTCCTTGTATAGAATCTGAAATACATATTAAATGCATGTCTAGCATCATTCTCGTGTGCGTCTGTGAAATCCTCTTTATCTTGTGAATATGCTTAACAATACACTTTACTTTAAGCACATGCATAAATGTTATCAAGTCGTTTGACTAATCATGATTAGTCGGGCTGATTGGTGCTATGGCAATCATCAATTAGTCATAATTAATATCGGCTAATCGTGATTAGTCGGGCTGATCGGTGCCATGGCAGCTAGGATCGATTAGACAATTTGATAACATGACTTGCCATAGCTCCCACAAAATCGAAATACAGCAAAGAGTTTACGAGAATGCATGTTGCTTCCAATTAAACATGAGATTATGGGTTCATGATATGAGCATTTACTTATGTTATAATAATACTATGGTTTGTGTGTTCTGCACTGAAAATTGTGACCAAACTTATGCTTCAGCATTATGTAATAATCATCCTAGCCTGAAGTTTTTTTCCTGATGTACCTCAATGTTCATCAAGCATGCCCATTCTGTAAAATAAAAATATTATTCTGCCTGCAGCCCATAGAAAAGTTAATCTCATGAATTCAGGAATTGTTTTGTACTGAAAACTGTCACCAATTTTATGCTCAAACATTATGCAATAATCATCCGAGCTTGAAGTTCTTCTTTACTGATGTATCCTCTTCAATGCTCATAAAGTAAGCTACCCATTCTGTAAAATAACAATACTATTATCTTGCCTGCAGCCAATAGAAAAGTTGATCTCATGAATTCAGGAAGAACAGTGGCATCCAGCGTTTCCTGTCCAGCGGGAAACAGCGGCAGCTTCCCTCCCTGCCTCCTTCCAGGATTTCTTGGGTTCCCAGTCGTTTTCGTAAATTTCCACTTGTTCAAGGCCATTGTTCGCAGTCCTGCATCTTCCGTTGTCTTGGGAATCTGTGGAGGGAGCCTTCCTTAGACCGCTGCCCTATAAGGCATTATTTCTGGTCTGGGAATTGGCCGTTGGGAGCTGCATAGCTAAATTGTGGCCCAAGACTTCCTAGTCATCTTGTGGAATCTTATACGTTCTCGAAGATGGTTTCCTCTGAGATAACCTCTGTTACAGCAGCGCGTGCACAGGGCCCCAAGCTTTTTAGAGGGAAGATACTTCTGCCAGGGTGCCCCCCAGATGTTGTGCCTTCTGAAAATGTTGAGTTCGATTTTTCTGATGTTTTTGGGCCTAGTGCAGTCCAGACTCACACAGAAGTGAGTATTCTCACTCCTGACAGTCCAGCACCTGTGGCTGAGTCCAACGATGAGGTTTACAATGACCCTGATGTCATTGTCAAACGATCTCATTCTCTTGTTGGTCCATCATCTCTTGTTAGCCAGTCTTTGCCATTTAGCAAGCTTACATTACACAAGACAGAGAGTTCATTGGAACTTTCAGAGTGCCCTTCCAAAGGAAAACAAATCAACCAAGGGTCCCTTAGTGATGATGAGTTTGATGATGTAAAAAAGGAGAATGAGGGCGTTGGACTAGATGACTTCGAAGTTCTGAAGCTCGTTGGCCAAGGGGCATTTGGCAAAGTATATCAGGTGAGAAAGAAAGGTACATCTGAAATATATGCAATGAAAGTTATGAGGAAGGACAAGATTGTGGAGAAGAATCATGCTGAGTACATGAAAGCTGAGAGAGATATACTTACAAAGGTTGACCATCCTTTTGTCGTGCAGCTGAGGTACTCCTTTCAGGTAGGCAATTGTGATTTACGCGCTTATTCTTTGTTGCCATGTTCAAATCTCCAGTATCCTTTTTGCCAGTATTAATCACTTGCCTGTTTTGGCAGACGAAGTACCGCCTTTACCTTGTCCTGGACTTCATAAATGGGGGCCATCTCTTCTTCCAGCTTTACCACCAGGGTTTATTTAGGTAACTTAGATTCATCTACTTTTGTGTCTAATGTCTATCAAGTTTTTACTAGTTTTAGTTTTATTAAGTTACCACTTATCTTGTAGGGAGGAGCTTGCACGCATCTACACTGCTGAAATTGTATCCGCGGTCGCCCACCTCCATGCCAACGGTATTATGCATAGAGATTTGAAGCCTGAGAACATCTTACTGGATGCTGATGGTCATGTAAGGATCTGTTGATATATTCTCTGCCCATCCTACATCATCTTCTGCTCATATATTGGAAGTTTGAAAAAAAAACCTTCTTGACTTGTCGACGTGTTTAGGCTATGCTGACTGACTTTGGTGTGGCAAAAGAATTTGATGAAAACACTAGATCAAACTCAATGTGTGGTACTGTTGAATACATGGCCCCAGAAATTGTTCAGGGCCGAGGTCATGATAAGGCTGCAGACTGGTGGAGTGTGGGAATCCTTCTTTTTGAAATGCTTACAGGAAAGGTGAGTTTTTTTTGAGCTGGAAGTTTCTGACTGGACGTGTTAGTTTCACAGGAGATTTTGTTTATGTCTCATTACTTGTTCTTTTGCCATGTATGGCAGCCACCGTTTGTTGGTGGAAACAGAGACAAGATTCAACAGAAGATAGTAAAGGAGAAGATAAAGCTGCCAACATATTTATCTAGTGAAGTTCACTCAATGTTGAAAGGAGTAAGTTGCTGCTATGTCTACCTTGCTCCTATGCATTTTGTTCAACCAGCTTTGTGTTATTGTTAAAACCTACTGTTTACGGCCATCACTCTACCATTCGATCTCATAATGTTTCCATTTTTTGTGGATAATCATCCTGCCATGATCATGTCATATTTCTCAACACTGTTATTTATTTCAGTTATTGCACAAAGAAGCTGGCAGACGGCTGGGAAGCGGACCAGGCGGCAGTGACGAAATCAAGAACCACAAGTGGTTCAAGTCTGTAAACTGGAAGAGACTGGAGGCCCGGCAGATCGAGCCAAGCTTCCGGCCGAATGTTGCTGGCAAGACCTGCATTGCGAACTTTGACGAGTGCTGGACGAACATGCCCGTGCTTGATTCTCCGGTGGCCAGCCCTGTTGCGGCCAACAGCAACTTTGTGGGGTTCAGTTATGTGAGGCCCGCACCGTTCCTCCAGAAGCCGAGTCCCCTTGGCTAAAGAACTACTCCCGTGATCTGATATCTACCCCAGAGTTCAAATAACTATCTTTGAGTCCGAATCCTATGTATTTCTTCAAGACATTAGTGACGGGAATCTAACCTTATTGTTGTGTTGTTGGTAGGCCAGCCAAGCGCCTATTGCTTGAGAACAACACCTTGGCAAGTGACAATGTGCAATATTGCCAGAAGTTCTTATTATTGAAGCGCCATAATAATTCTCCTACGTCAATTTGAACTTGCTCGGTCTATTCAATTGTGGCCTTATAATGCAATTTCATTCTCTGGTCTAATTGCTGTTTTTGTTTCCGTATTTCTTATTTATCCATTGGTGGTTCTTTGGCCGAGTTTTGGCAGCTATATTTCCGTTCGTCCTTTTATTCCAAGGATTTCATAATTGGACGTTGAACCTATTTTATAGGATGGGAGCTGCCGGAGTATTAGCGGCAGCTATGCTATGCCCTGTCCACGGGGCTACGTAGAAAACATAATTCGAAGATGGAGAAGTTTGTTTGGTTTCAAAAGGACTTGTCACATGGCCAAATTGTTCTTTGCTTGGCCTATGAACACAATGCGCAGGATCGGGCAGTTTTCCCACTGCCAGCAAGAAAAGGCGGAACATGCGGTGCGTCTAGAGATGGCAATAGGTACCTGAATACCCGACGGGTTTTATCCGATATGAAGGTAGGTACAGGATGATTTCTCTACCCGCGGGTATGTTAATGGGTAAAAACTTCTACCCGTTGGGTAGACGGGTACGGGTACGGGTTGGAACTATCCATACCCGTCTACCCATGGGTAAAATATACTCGCATCAATACAACTATAACCATCTAATAGAGCCCATCTTAGCTAAAATAAAACCCTTCTCTAGCTATCATTTGTCTAGATACCAAGTTATGTAATCATATGATTTGTTATATGTGAAGTTGAAGTTGTTTTTATATGTTTATTTAATATTTTGAGTGATTGGTATGTTGGAATTTAAGACTTTTCTAGCGGGTACGGGTTACCCGATGGGTAAAAATACCCGCGCGGGTACGGGTATTGTGGGGGATAGATATCCCCCGGGTCCACTGAAAGAGTAAAGGACCTCACGAAAGGCCCGAGGGCCCAATAAATCGTAAGGTTATTCTTTCGTGGGCCTGGGGGGAAACAACCAGCAAAGCAGAGCGACGTGAGGCCGGATTGGTGCAAACCCGGACGGCCCATAGCGTCGAGCGAGTGGCCGCAACGGAGATCCGACTTTCCCGCGCTGGAGCCTCCATGCAACGAAGCCACGTGAGGATAAGTCGGCGAGGGTTACGTAAAGGATAATCTCAAGAGGTTCACTATCTTTTAGCCACTTGTTGTTATCTTATCCATGTGTACTGCCCCACGGTCGAGTATATAAGGCCTAGGGGGCACCCCTTCAGAACGACCGACCCATTCTTTAGCCACCCACATCAACTCTCTGTATTCTCGATCCAGAGAGCTCTCTTGTAACCATATCCACCAAGCATACTCATCAGGACGTAGGGTGTTACGCATCACTAAGCGGCCCGAACCTGTAAATCTTGTCCACCGTCCCTCGTGCGATCGGCACGAACCATTTTGCTACAGTTGTTGACACCTTCCTACTCCTAAAACACCTTGAGGGGCAACCCCGGGTGTGCGGTCGGACCCAAAACACCGACAGCTGGCGCGCCAGGTAGGGGGTGTGTCGACAATCCAAGATAGCTCAATGGCCATCTCCTTCTACAGCAAGATCACCCTACGCCCCGGATCTGTGTTCTGCTTCGGAACAATCTCATTCGTAGCGGACGAAGAAGGAATTCTGCACCGTATCGCGGATCCGCCGGAAAAGGAATCTTCCCCAACGAACTCCGAAAATACCGGAGAAGCGCAACCTCCGGCTCTCCGAAAGAAGATCACTACGACGGCAGCACCGTTCTACCCCGACGTCCTCTTCATCGGAAGAGCGGAATCGCCCGTCATCTCCGACGACGAGCCGACTGTACCCGGGGAGGAACCGCCTCAGCGAGAGTCCCGTCGACGGAGGAACCGGCGCAGGAACGTTCGACGACATCACGCAGCCGGAGAGCAGAATCCAGAACAACCTGTCTCACGAGACGAGGTCTCGGAGGTAGGAGAAACCCCGGAAGAACGCGTCTTCAGAGAGCGAAGGAACTCCCGACGACGTGATCGCCGACGAGCTCAGGAACAGGCTGAGCAGGATGCAAGGCAACGTCGAGAGAATCCATTCTTCGGGCGCAACCTGAACCCCGACTTCGCCCGAGCCATGAACACGCCGAGCGAAGTCGGAGGGGTGCTGGCTCGGATAGCTGAAGGACTTCCTCGGACTCCTGACGCCGACGGCTACCGATGACTGCTCACCCAGGCGGCCAACCATCTTCTACCGCTTGCCCACCCGCCGAACGATCTACGACACGCCATCAACAGTCGCCGAGACGCGCGGAGCTCCATCAATGCTTCGCGAGAACGGCGGCATGAGAACGAGATTCGTCGTCGAGAGGAGTATGACAGGGATCATGGCATCCCGACTCAGAGCCAAGCTACCAGGACTGAGTCGGCAACGGCTTCAACTGGCGGAACCACCCGGGGACGGTCGAGGAATCACAATCACAACTCCCCTCCCCGGGACAGACATCGACCCCGACGACAGGAGGACACGTGCGGAGTGTCCGCCCTTACTCCGCGCCTTAGGGCCATCCAATGGCCTCCCAACTTCAAGGTATCCAATGTTGACAAATATGAACCTAAGCAGGATCCATGGGGTTGGCTAGCCGTCTACACCACCGCTGCTCGAGCTGCCGGGGCGTCCGAAGACGTGATGACCGCGTACTTACCCATTGTCCTTGGGCAAGACGCGCTGCAATGGCTGCGACATCTACCCCGACACTGCATCGACGTCTGGGGAGACTTCAGTCGACGCTTCACCGCCAACTTCCAGTCCCTCTCCGACAAGCCGGCGCAACCGTGGGACCTCAAATCTATCAAGCGCCGGGGGGACGAGACTCTCCGGTCGTACCTCAAGAGGTTTCAAACCATGAGAAATCGTATCCCCGATGTCACGGAGGCGGCCGTGATCGAGGACTTCTACCGAGGATCCAATGATTCGGCTTTCGTCCGAGCCATACTACAGAAGGCGCCGACTACCTCCGAGGAGCTGTTCCGGGAAGCCGACCTCTACATCACCGCCGACGAGCGAGCCCAGGACCTCATCGGAGGAGCAAAGCCCGCACCGGCAGCACCACGACGCGACACGAACCAGCAACCTGACAAGCGGTGGGAGAAGAGGCCACGCGAAGAAGTGCACGCTGCCGGACCACCTGCCTCTCGCGCTCGAGGAGGACCTCGTGGAGGCGAACGTACGTTGGATGACATCCTCGACGCCCAGTGCCCGTACCACAAGGACATGCGCCACACTCTTCGAAACTGCCGAGACTTCAAACACTCCGTCGGACACGGCCGACCCTTCCAACCTCTACCTCCTCCTCCGCCGAGGGGAGGACCAGATGAACCACGACAACCCCATCGGCAGGAGGAGGGAGGAGGAGGAGGAGCTTTTCCACGCGTTGACAGGGAGGTCAACGTCATCTTCGGCGGACACGGATCGCAGGAGAGCAGAAGACAGCAAAAGCTCAATGATCGCCAGATACTGGTGGCGACCATCGGCCCTCCCGCCCCATACCGGTGGTCGGAGCACCCGATCACCTTCACTCGGGCAGATCAATGGCTCAACTTCGACCACCCGGGCAAATACCCGCTTCTCGTCGATCCGGTGATCCGAGAGAGCCGGGTGAAGAAGGTGTTAGTGGACGGGGGGAGCAGCATCAACGTCACCTTCCCCCGGACACTCCAAGGCTTGGGAGTTCATCTCAAAGAGCTCCACGAGTCGGACACTCCTTTCTTCGGCATCGTGCCGACGGAAGGGGAATACCCGCTGGGCCACATCTACATGCCAGTCACCTTTGGAACTCCGGAGAACTACAGAACCGAGTTCCTGAGGTTTGAAGTGGCGAACTTCGACTGCGGGTACAACGCCATCATTGGGAGGCCAGGATTGGCCAAGTTCATGGCCATTCCGCATTACACCTACATGATACTGAAGATGCCAGGACCGCAAGGGATCATAACTGTGCGCGCCGACTTCCAAGGCGCCGCAGAGTGTTTCCGGGTGGCTATTCAAGCAGCCCTCACCGCCAAACCATCGACGGCTCCCTCTACTTTGGCGAACTCTAAGCCTGAGGAGGACCTCGCAATACCGGCGAGTGAAGCTCAGACCGCGACCTCTATGCGGCCGACTGAAGAAACCAAGAGAATCAACCTGGGGTTCGCTGATGAGCGCAAGACGGCCATCATCAGCTCCAGTTTGGATGACAAATAGGAAAGCGCGCTCGTCCGGTTTCTGCAAGATAACCGAGATGTATTCGCATGGCAACCTGCGGATATGCCGGGAGTCCCAAGAGAACTGGTCGAGCACAAACTGAAGGTTTTTCCCCAGGCGAGGCCGATTCGACAAAAATTACGTCGTTTCACGCCTGATAAGAGGGAAGCCATTCGCGCCGAGTTAGCTCGCTTGGTCGCGGCTGGATTCATTAGAGAAGTATTACATCCCGAGTGGTTAGCCAATCCTGTTCTTGTACTCAAAAAGAATAAAGTGGACTGGCACATGTGTGTTGATTATACTGATCTCAACAAACACTGTCCGAAGGATCCTTTCGGGCTCCCGAGGATAGATCAGGTGGTGGACTCCACCGCTGGATGTTCTATGCTATCTTTCCTGGACTGCTATTTTGGATACCATCAGATTAGTCTGGCAAAGGAAGATGAAGAAAAAAACGGCATTCATTACTCCGTTCGGCGCCTTCTGTTATACCTCCATGCCGTTTGGCCTAAAAAACGCGGGAGCGACTTACCAGAGAGCCATTCAAACATGCTTAGCCGATCACTGGGGCAAGCGTGTGGAGGCTTATGTGGATGATGTGGTGATCAAAACACAGGACTCAAGAGACTTCATCGAAGACTTGCAACTGGTTTTCAACAGCCTGAGGCGGTATAGATGGAAGCTTAATCCCGAAAAATGTGTTTTTGGGGTACCAGCCGAAAAGTTACTCGGGTTTATTGTCAGCCACCGGGGAATTGAAGCTAATCCAGATAAGATTGAGGCTATCATGAAGATGGAAGCACCCCGATCGCAAAAGAAGGTTCAACGGCTTACTGGATGCATGGCGGCTCTAAGCAGATTTATATCCAGGCTGGGAGAAAAAGGTCTGCCGTTTTACAAGTTACTCAAGAAGGTGGATAAATTCCAGTGGACTTCAGAAGCGCAAGAAGCTCTAGATGCTCTGAAAAAATTCTTGACAACACCACCAGTACTGAAACCACCTCGGCGAGCCACGTCAACTCAACCAGCCGAAGATTTGATGCTATATATCTCTTGCACGACTCACGTGGTGAGCACCGCGTTAGTAGTCGAGCGAGTAGAAGAAGGACATGCCTATCCAATACAACATCCTGTCTACTTCATTAGTGAAGTCCTAGGCCCCTCAAAGAAAAAATACCCTCAAGTTCAGAAGCTATTGTATGCAATACTTCTAACTGCCCGCAAGCTGCGTCACTACTTTGACGATCACAAAGTCACAGTAGTTACAAGTTTTCCAATAGGGGATATTCTTCACAACAAGGAAGCAATCGGTCGAATAGCCAAGTGGGCTTGTGAGCTGGGATCTCATGACATCGAGTTCCGGCCTCGCACTGCCATCAAAACCCAAGCACTGGTTGATTTCGTATCGGAGTGGACTGAACAACAAGTACCAGACAACCCGGAGACTGCAGAAGTATGGCGAATGTATTTTGATGGCTCACTAAAGCTGCAGGGAGCAGGAGCGGGGATTCTCTTCACTGCACCTGGAGGCGAACACCTCAAGTACGCCCTCCAGTTGCTATTCCCGGCCTCCAGCAATGCAGCCGAATATGAAGCTTTGATCCATGGATTGAACATTGCCATATCATTGGGCGTCAAAAGATTAATGGTATACGGGGATTCTCTGGTAGTCATCAGCCAGATAAATAAGGAGTGGGATTGCTCAAACGATTCGATGGGAAGATACTGCACTGCCGTCCGAAAGCTGGAGGATAAATTCGAGGGTCTAGAATTTCATCATGTGGAAAGAGATCGGAACACGGCAGCCGATGTACTGTCCAAGCTAGGGTCCAGTCGAACTCAGGTCCCGCCCGGGGTTTTTGTGCAAGAAATTCTGCAGCCAAGTATCTCAATGGATCAAATAGAAGAGTGCAACATCATAGATCAACCCGAGTCAGATCCCGATGACTGGAGAAGGCCAATCATTAAGTACATAAGGAATGAAGAAGAACCAGACGACAAGAATTCGGCAGAGCGCATTGCAAGACAGTCGGCTCACTATACACTTATTGGAGAGACATTATACAGAAGGGGTGCATCAGGTGTCTTCATGAAATGCATCCTCCCATCTACTGGAAGGCAACTCCTGGAGGAGGTCCACGCTGGACAATGTGGAATACATGCAGCCTCCAGAACACTGGTCGGGAAGGTCTTCAGGTCAGGATTCTATTGGCCAACAGCAAAGAACGATGCAGCCGAGTTAGTTCGAAGGTGCGAGGCCTGCCAGTACTTGTCAAAGCAACAACACATGCCAGCACAGCAACTGCAGACCATACCAGTAACTTGGCCTTTCGCATGTTGGGGACTGGATATGATTGGACCTTTCAAGAAAGCTCAAGGGGGATACACTCATGTATTGGTAGCAATTGACAAGTTCACTAAATGGATAGAATTCAAGCCCATTGCCTCCTTAACCTCTGCTAAGGCCGTGGAATTCATACAAGACATAATATTCAGATTCGGGATACCAAACAGCATCATAACTGATTTAGGATCCAACTTCACGAGTTCAGAATTCTTTGACTTCTGCGAGCAAAAGAGCATTCAGATCAAGTATGCATCTGTAGCCCATCCAAGAGCCAACGGGCAAGTTGAGCGAGCCAACGGGATGATATTGGATGCACTCAGGAAAAAGATTTTCGATAAGAATGAAAAATTCGCAGGAAAGTGGATAAGGGAATTACCCTATGTTGTTTGGAGCCTAAGAACCCAACCTAGCCGAGCTTTGCATGGAAACACTCCTTTCTTCATGGTCTATGGGTCGGAGGCAGTGCTGCCCGCTGATCTCAAGTTTGGGGCGCCAAGGCTGATCTTTGAAAGCATAGCAGAAGCTGAGACCACCAGGCTGGAGGACATAGACGTACTCGAGGAAGAACGGTTAAACGCAGTAATCCAATCAGCAAGATACCAGCAGACTCTAAGGCGCTATCACGACAAGGCTGTGCGGCAACGATTCTTCTCAGTAGGGGAGCTCGTCCTTCGCCGAATTCTAACGGGAGAAGGACGACACAAGTTATCACCCTTATGGGAAGGACCCTTCGTAGTAGCAGAAGTCACTCGGCCCGGATCATATCGCCTCACTCAGATGGATGGCACAGAAGTTGGGAACTCCTGGAACATAGAACACCTGAGAAAGTTTTATCCCTAGCCGTACCTCAAAACTGCTGGGATAACGGTGATGTACTCTGTAAAGTGGAAATATGTCATCAATAAAGAAAAGGTCTCAAGGATACTCAATTTATTTACGATTGACTTGCATTCTTACTTAACTCAGGGTGACCACTATGCCCTGCTAACGGAGCAATCGACTTAAGTCGGCAACGACTTAAGGCGGTGCAACATGCTCACGCTTACTTAACTCAGGGTGACCACTATGCCCTGCTAACGGAGCAATCGACTTAAGTCGGCAACGACTTAAGGCGGTGCAACATGCTCACGCTTACTTAACTCAGGGTGACCACTATGCCCTGCTAACGGAGCAATCGACTTAAGTCGGCAACGACTTAAGGCGGTGCAACATGCTCACGCTTACTTAACTCAGGGTGACCACTATGCCCTGCTAACGGAGCAATCGACTTAAGTCGGCAACGACTTAAGGCGGTGCAACATGCTCACGCTTACTTAACTCAGGGTGACCACTATGCCCTGCTAACAGAGCAATCGACTTAAGTTAGCAGCGACTTAAGGCGATGTAACATGCTCGCGCTTACTTAACTCAGGGTGACCACTATACCCTACGAACACAGCGATCGGCTTAAGTTGGCGGTAACTTAAGACCAGTACAACATGCTCGTGCCTATATAATTCAGGGGATGATTTCCATATCCCGCAAACAAATTTCATAATCATCATGCGTCATTATTGCTAACTCATTAACTAATAAATTCTGATACAGTGAAAGAGTAATTATGTCATTCGAATGGTAAACTGGTGTCCTCTAACAAACACTCGATCATGCGAACCGTGCGCTTGGAGCACGCGAAATGTTTTTTCTATTTTGCAATGTCTTTTCCAGGAGCAACCGACGAAGAAGGGCGACTCGAGGAATCAGGGGCAGCGTTCACGTCAGCCCTTATATCTTCGGGAACAACCACGCCGGGTCTCCTCATCAAAATTCATCCCGCCCGAATAGCCTTGTCCAGGGCTTTGTCGCGTTGGGCCTTGAGAGTAACAGAAGTTTCTTCAGCAGTTTTAACAGCCAGTCGAGCACTCTCTAACTCCTGGGCAATGGATTTTTTGGAAGCCCGGAGCCCTTTGATAGTAGCATCCTTCGCTGATATCAACTGCTTAAGCCGGGTTACCTCCTCCATGGATTCTTGCAGCTTACGACGATGAAGGTCTAATTCTTCCATGGTGAAGCGATGACTTCTTTCCAAAATGGTCAGTGAATTGCTAGAATCTCGATACAACCTGTCAAGATTGTCACGAGAAGCGGCAAGGATACGTTTTTCTTCCTGCAAGCACAAGTCAGTTCCTTCAAAAACCAGGCAAGTAATAGGAGCGCAGTAAGGCAAAGCACAGTTTCGTATATCACCTTTTCAGAGTCGAGCTGAGCATGCAGGGAAGAACTCAACGCATTGGCATCATCTAAGGCGGCAGAGACCTGACTCAGCTCAATCTGACTTTGAGAGTACTTTTCCTCAAGATCAGTGCATCGCTGAGCCAACTCAGCCTGATCTTGAGAATGTTTTTCCTCAAGAATTGCAATCTGTCGAGTCATTCCTAGCAAGAGGTAACCAAACAAAACGAGGTCAGAAGGTAAAACAGTCCACAACAAACGTGAAGAAAAGAAAAAGGGCACTAACCAGCGTTAGTTGCCTCCAACTCGGATACACGACGATGAAGTGACACTGGATTCCAACACGAAAGAGACGAAGCCACTTCTGGGACAGGAGCACCCTGCAATCTCAGCTGGCTGGTCATCCCATCCACCAAAACCTGATGAGAAGAACAGATGAGCATAATGGCAAAAGTTCATGCAATGTAAAAATCAAGCCAAAAAACAGCACAGTACCTGGAGGTTGGAAAAGAATGAAGGGATCCCCAGATCAGGAGAAATCAGCTGATAACCAGGCGCAAGGTCACCACCCGAAGCAGTTTGCAACGGAACGGTGGGAATCAGTTCAGCGCCTTCAACAGAGCCGGACACCCGATCAGCGGGGACGCTGCCCTCTAAAGCGACGCCTTGGTCCAAAGTTTGGGCCACCACCATGCAGCCAGAGTGTGGAGGTGACCCCGCGTGAACGTCCATGGAAGTGCCGGAAGGAGACCCCGTCTGGGCACCCTCGGGGGCTGGGTCATAGTTGGCACTGCCCACTTGAGCTGGATCATCCCCGGCAGCACCCTCGGGGGCTGAGCAGTGGCTCGCACTCTTCGCCCGAGCTAAGTCATCCCCGACGACACCCTCGGGGGCTGGGCATGTGTCAGCACCATTCTTGAGGTCCAGACTCTCCGCAGTAACCACCTCTAAGGTTGACGGGCCCTCGGCTACTTCCATGGAATCAGGACAATCCAAGTTAGCATCCCGACCCTCGAGATCGCGCTCTAAGGTTGACGAGGCACGAGATGACCTCAACCCAGCATCCGGCACGGCACCACAAGCTTCCGTTACATCATCATCCACTGGCCCTGATAACAAGTCCTCTGGGACCATATCCTCAAGAGTTTGATCAAAGTCGGCCAGGGATATTTCTTGCAGACCAACGAGGGCAGATAAAGCAGGAGAAGGAACTCCACTACTTTCCCCACTGGCGAGGAATTGCCGACTGTTCTTCCGAGTCAGAGGGACCTCATTCTCTTCCTCTCTGTCGTCTTCATCAGCAACACAGGCAACACCCCCATTGGGATCAACGACGGATGGACCACACCCATTGGGATCAGCATCAGTAAATTCAGGCACAGGAACCTCCTCAGCAGCAGGAACCGAGGGACCAGCACCCTGATCCAAACTAGATACTCGCCGAATACGTCTCTTTTTCTTTTTCTGCTCATCAACAGAAAGATCAGTTTGATTGGTTCGGCAAGGACGCCTCGAACGAACACGGACAGGTCTCTGAACATCCAAGGTTATACCGACCTCTGGGAGAGGCGCCACTGCCAATGTCTCAGCAGGAGTAGCGTCAGAAGAATCTTCAGCCAACATATCAAGCATGGCATTCATTTCTGCGTCATTAGGATCCAAAGGCACCTCGAAATGGACTTGTCGTTCATCATCAGGAATTTTCCCAAGTGAGGCAACCAAAGCATTGACTTCTTCATCAGAGGGCCGCGTTCTAAGGCCCAAATTGCCATCAGTCGCAGGTGGATTTGACACGAAAAGAGTGAAGGCTTTGGCAGGAGGCAGATTCCAGGCCGAGTACGCCACCGGAGCACCAACATTGGATACTTTGCCCCTGAGAATCATCTCCAGTCGGCTCACCAAATCTGCAGAAGGGATTCTCTTGTTGATAACTCGAGTTGAGTCGGCTAGCCCTTGATACAGATAAGCCGGGTGGACCCTATCTTTCAGTGGCTGAATGTTTTTGAAAACGAAGTCAGCAACTACAGCTTCAGCAGTTAAACCTCTCTCTTTCAATAGTCCAACTTCAGCTAGCAGCACACTGGCTTCGGCTACCTCCTCGTCTGTGGGCGACTCGGTCCAGCTTGGGGTGCGAACGTCTGGCTATCTTCCCGACCGGGGGGGAGAGAATTTCCATAGTTATCAACTATAAACCACTCCAGACGCCATCCCTTAATGCTGTCTTTAAGGGGAATCTCAAGATATTCAGTCTTCCGTCCCCGGCGCATCTCCAAACTGGCACCTCCGACCAACTGATGTTGTCCCCCGGCCATCCCAGGGCGACAATGATACAGGTGTTTCCACAAGCCAAAATGCGGCAGCACGCCAAGAAAGGCTTCGCATAAGTGGACGAAGATGGAAATTTGCAGAATTGAGTTAGGGTTCAGATGGGTTAGGTTGATGTGGTAGAAATCAAGGAGACCACGGAAAAAGGGAGAAATAGGAAGGCCAAGGCCGCGGAGAAGAAAAGGAGCGTAAACCACGGACTTGTGGGTATCCTCTGTCGGGACCGTAGTCCCGTGGCAAATCCGCCAAGAATAGAGTTCTCGTGGAGGAAGAACCCCGATGGACACGAGGTGGAGGAGTTCGGCTTCGGAGATGATAGACATGTGGTTACCTGCAAAAGGCAACTGGCTGTTGGGATCGATTGGAGGAATCACCACAGCGGACGAGCTTGCGATTTTCCTCTTGGGAGCCATCTCGATTCTACCAGTGAGCAGATTGGAGGCGAGCGCAGAGAGGATTCGGAAGCGGAAATGCAAGAACTAGGGCGCGGAAAGTAAAGGCGGCTAAAAGTGCAGCTCTTATGGGATATTCTCGGACCAGATACCGTTTCAAAAAGTGCCCAGTCATCACCCGGCAGTTATTTCCAAAATCCCAGCATGCCACGTGGTCATTTGGCAGTTATTTCCAAAAACTGGTGGGCCATCTCATCACTCGGGTGTTATCCTCAAAATAACTCGGCATTGCCTCTAAAATGCCGACGTCACCACTCAGTCACTCGGCGTTGCCTCTAAAACGCCGATCTCGAGCTCAATCGCTCGGCATTACTTCTAAAATGCCGACGGCGACCTTTAATCACTCGGCGTTGCCTCTAAAACGCTGATCTCGAGCTCAATCGCTCGGCATTACTTCTAAAATGCCGACGGCGACCTTTAATCACTCGGCGTTGCCTCTAAAACGCTGATCTCGAGCTCAATCGCTCGGCATTACTTATAAAATGCCGACAACGACCTTTAATCACTCGGCGTTGCCTCTAAAACGCTGATCTCGAGTTCAATCGCTCGGCGTTACTTCTAAAATGCCGACGGCGACCTTTAATCACTCGGCGTTGCCTCTAAAACGCTGATCTCGAGCTCAATCGCTCGGCATTACTTCTAAAATGCCGACGATGACCTTCAATCACTCGGCGTTGCCTCTAAAACACCGGTCTCATGTTCAATCGCACGGCATTACTTCTAAAATGCCGACGTCGACCTTCAATCGCTCGGCATTGCCTCTAAGACGCTGGTATAGCGCTCAGTCGCTCGGCGTTACTTCTAAAAACGTCGATACAGACTGCAATATTACTCGGCGGCTACTTCTGGAAGCGTCAGTATGATGATCAAGTTGTTCGTCTATTGTCTCAAAAGAATCAGATTTATAATCAAACAAAACGAGTCGTCAAGAGGAAACCAAAGTCATTCTTCATTAAGGAAAGTGGCAATACTTACAAATCAACTCATTATGAGTTGATACTTCCCTACTGCTACTACTACTACTACGCTACACTATACTACTCTACATTACTAATACTACTACATTATTTCACTATACTATTTCTAATCTATACTAATATCTAAAAAGACCAGTGGCATCTAGCCACTGGCCCTGCCCCTGCCGCCGCCGCCGCCCTTGGTGCCGCCCCTGCTGCCGCCGCCCTTGGTGCTGCCCCTGCTGCTGCCGCCCTTGGTGCTGCCCTTGCTGCTGCCGTTGCCGCCGCCCCTGCCACTGCCGCTGCCGTCGCCGTCGCCACCGTCGTCGTCGTCGTCGTCGTCCTCGTCCTCGTCGCCGTCGTCCGAGTCCTCCTCATCCGAGGAGTACTCCGACTCATCCGAGCCCTCGAGCCCGGAGCGCTCGACGGCCCGGATGTACGTCCAGACCTCCGCGGCTATCCCCTGGGAGTCGTCCGAGTCATCGGACAACGCCGGGGGAGAGACGGGAGCCGGAGACCCCTCGGACTCGGAGGAGAACTCCTCCTCCGAGTATTCCGAGTCACCGAAATCCTCCGATGGAGGAGTCGGCTCGCGCTTGCGCTTGTTGTTTTTGCCCATGGTGGAAGCAAGCGGGAAAGAAGAGAAGGAAGCAGTAAGGAATAGCGAAGAGATGTGAAGAAATCAGAGGGGCAACATCGTTATTTATAAAAGAGAAAGGCAACCGCTCACCTCCAACCGCGGTCACTGAACAGTCGCAAAGCATTCAATATGCACTTCCACCCGTCCGAAGACACGTCAGGCGGCTGACGCCGTTTCATGCAGCACTACACCCATTGGGACTCCAGTCAACAGCGCAAAGGGTATGATTACACTCGCCGTCCCATCACATTACAACTCAGAAGCAGCCGGCTAAAACACTCAGCGTACCAAGTCGTCCCTTGCCCACACCCATTGGGGGGGGACGCCCAGGAATTGTCAGTATATTTTTCAAAATGGTCACATCTGTGCAGAGCATGCAGTGAATGCCTCAAGACAAAAATGAGATATCAACAAGAGTTAGAGGGAAGCCAAGTATAGCCAGCAGAGTGCAAAATATGGTCGACAGACACGACTTGAAGACTAGACAGAGAACGTCCATCGAATGTCCAATCAGTCGCAGAGCAAATAAATTACGCTACCTAGCAAGATATGGAAGGATTGCAAACTCGGCTGCAAAAGACAAAATACATGCTGACCTCTGAAGCATAATATTGATGACATAGCACGGATGACATCATGCCAACTTTTTTATAAGCAGAAAGAGTAATCTTCAGCAAAAGGACATAAAAAGAAGACCTTCAAGCGAATTATCCTCAAAAAATCCACTTGAAGGTCGGGGGCTACACCCATTGGGTGCACCTTCGGTGCACCCCATGGATTATCATTCTAAGCCGAGATAGTGCCAATTTCTAAGAGCATGGGACAAGATTAAAAAGCCAATCCTCAACCGAAATGAAGGAACACAAATGGAAATAATCTCTACTGAAGACCTTCGAGTAGATTATTTTCTAAAATCTACTCGAAGCTCGGGGGCTACACCCATTGGGTGCACCTCCGGTGCACCCAATGAAGTTCAGAATCCTACAAATAGGAATGCCGATCTCTAAGGCACAGGCACGAACCTAGGTTTTGGTCAACAAGTGATCGAAGCAGGAGAGAACAACAGGAAGCCATCTTTCTTCAAATCACCTGCAAGCTGGACCTGAGATCTTCGGGTTGATTACCTCTAAATTAACCCAAAGATCGGGGGCTTGTGGGGGATAGATATCCCCCGGGTCCACTGAAAGAGTAAAGGACCTCACGAAAGGCCCGAGGGCCCAATAAATCGTAAGGTTATTCTTTCGTGGGCCTGGGGGAAACAACCAGCAAAGCAGAGCGACGTGAGGCCGGATTGGTGCAAACCCGGACGACCCATAGCGTCGAGCGAGTGGCCGCAACGGAGATCCGACTTTCCCGCGCTGGAGCCTCCATGCAACGAAGCCACGTGAGGATAAGTCGGCGAGGGTTACGTAAAGGATAATCTCAAGAGGTTCACTATCTTTTAGCCACTTGTTGTTATCTTATCCATGTGTACTGCCCCACGGTCGAGTATATAAGGCCTAGGGGGCACCCCTTCAGAACGACCGACCCATTCTTTAGCCACCCACATCAACTCTCTGTATTCTCGATCCAGAGAGCTCTCTTGTAACCATATCCACCAAGCATACTCATCAGGACGTAGGGTGTTACGCATCACTAAGCGGCCCGAACCTGTAAATCTTGTCCACCGTCCCTCGTGCGATCGGCACGAACCATTTTGCTACAGTTGTTGACACCTTCCTACTCCTAAAACACCTTGAGGGGCAACCCCGGATGTGCGGTCGGACCCAAAACACCGACAGGTATGGGTAAGATTTTATACCCGCGAGTATATATGGGTAACCCGACGAATAGAATTTTTTTTGATTGGTACGGGTATGGAATGGTACTACCCGACGGGTATGTACCCGTTGCCATCCCTAGTTGCGCCCCGTCCCCGTCCCCCTACCTCACGCATCCACAGGTGTCCCCCTCATGCCGATCAGTACCTCCGATTAACTGGCATTGTCTACGCGGCTACGCCAAATGTATGAACAAGATAACGCGCATTGGCAACGCCAAGAACCAAGAATGGCAGCCAGCAGGATAACCGATGGACAACTCCCAGTCCCATCCATGCATAGCTGATTCAGAAGTCTTGCAAGATCGATACACAATGTGATACTCTCAAAAGCTCGGTAATTTTTTTCTCCAGTCACAGTCACAGGACGCGCTCCCATCGGACCGAAAACACAGCTCGCATCACGTACGAATGCATGCATATATATACTACACCGCAGTAGTTACAAAATGGTAGCGTTGTCGCTGAGAGCTGCGTTCCTGCCACCACGGCGACGGCGATCGCCATGGCCGGGCTTCGCTGGGATTTGGCCTACCTGCCGCGGAGGAGCGCCTTCTCGGCGGTGTCCATCTCCTCGAGGATGCGCGCGCGGCGCTTGGCCGGGATGGGCGCCGTGGGGCCGAAGCTGATGTAATGGCCCGACACGGCGTTGAGCGCCGAGTACATCTCCCGGAACGACGGCCGCCCCAGCAGCGACTTCTCCCGCCGGTACTTGGCCACCCACGAGTTGGACAGCTCCCGGAGCTCCGCCACCGCGTCGGCCACGCTCGGGTCCGACTTGTCCAGGTTGATCGTCGACCGCACCTTCCCGATCACCTCCTTCGTCTCGCTCACGTATTCCTCGTCCGCCGCACGCGCCGCGCCGCACACGGGCCCCAGCGCCAGCAGCAGCGCCGCGCCCAGCCCGGTCCCTGCAAGCACGTCGCGCCTGCCCGTGCTGCCGCCATTCGCTGCGCCACGAGGCAGAGGCTTTACGACTACGGCGGCGGCGGAGGAAGGGGCGGCGAGGACGGCGGCAGCCACGGGGGACGACGTGGCCCTCATCTCTACTGGCGTGAGCTCGGCGGAACAGGGAGCAAAAGCGAGGACAGTGACCAGCGAGATAGCTTTTGGTTTGTGGGCAAAACCGAGACTCGGGAGAGCGACACGTCAGCTTATCCCCTTATCCCGACTACCCTTCTTGAGGCTGTGAATGGGCTCCCAAGATTTCGGATAGGGCGGCCATGGTGCATGGCAGCAACACGTTTTTTTATCGAACGCGCAGTGCATCTTTATATTAAAAATGAAAGGAGACAAACTCAAAGGATTTAACATACAGAGATCCTGCCAAAAGAACAAAAAAGAAAAGAAAAATGTGACACCCTAAATCTATCAAATGAAAACAATCCAGTTTGAATTGTTAGTTTTCAGTAGAAAGGAAAAAAATACTTATGTTCAAAAAAATAAAATGGTGATATAAATAAAATGAACAATTTCTTGGTTAGAAAATTTTTTATAAAATGTTTGAATGCATTCATGTCGAAGCATTATTTTTATAAATTTTTTTTATTTCTGTGAAAATCGCACAAATCAACATAAATGCAAAATTCGTCAAATCGTCGCAGCCGGAGGAATGTGCCGCTTCATAAACCCTAACCCGTACGAACCCTTTCATCTTCCTCCGCATGTAAGCCCCACGATATCCAGATTCTCATGACAGCTAGATTATCTACGAATCCAAATTCTTAGAAAAGCTCTTCAGAAAAAAAGCTGAACCAAACATGCCCTTAGTTTTATGCCCGGAAGATCAACCATGGAAGTCATGTTCTTAATAAGACAAGCGATGGAGCAGTATAGGAAACATAAGGACCTACACAAGTTTTTTGTTGACTTGGAGAAGGCTTACGACAAAATACCAAGAAATATTATGTGGTAAGGCTGTCTCCAGCAACGTCCCCTAAATTTCACCCCCTAAAGAAACATTCTCTGTCCTTAACAGCTACCTCTAAAAAATTATGTCCTCTTTATCTATTTCTTCTTCAACAATGTCCTCTAAATTCAGTCCTCTATATCTACAATATTAACATAATACATAAACTACCATATTTATTCATTGATTTTCATATATTTCAATTGGTTCTAACGTACGACATTTAAATGATGAAATTAATAATTTTCAATACTACAAATTTGTGAATGTATAAATTAACAAAAATTGGACGCTGGTATGAGCATTTCGTCATATGAGCATTTAAAATTAACAAAATATATTCAAGATAGAGTGAGATATAGAAGTGTAAAAAAAAAAGAAAATCGATTCATCAGACGGAACATGAGTCCCTAATTCCGAATCAAGAGATTTGTTGTGGAATCTGTCAGTTAAGTAAACTAATAATATTAAGAACTAGATCATCTAACCCCATTGAAAAATGAAATTGGATTTTCGGGAGAATTTTGAATAACAGTTTTTGGACGCTGGTAAGAGCTCTAATATCATTGACCCAGCGGGAATTTCAAGGGCATGAGCTACTGTTGTAGAGGACAGTGCTCTTTTGCCCACCTTGGCAGCTACTTCTGGTGCAATGTCCCTGATTGCCTCCCCATGCATCCAATTGTCAGTCCAGAACAGGGTACTGACCCCATTCCCAATAATAGATATCAAAGATTTTGCAAATAATTCTTTGACATGTTGCTGCACAAGAATGTTAAGACTCTGCCATGGTCTATTTGGATCAGTTTTTTCTAGCCAAAACCACTTTACTTGCAGTGTCCAGCTCTTAAACTTTAGGTTAGAGATCCCAAGACCCCCGAGAGAGATAAGCTTTATAACCGTTTCCTTAGCTTCCTTCCCTTCTATAAATCCCCTTCTAATTTTATCAATTTCTTTTATCACCGACTTGGAGGCATTCATTGCAATGAGAAGGTAGATGGAGATAGCTGAAAGAACAAAACGCACAAAAGCTGTCCTACCAGTAAGGTTAAGGAGGTGCGCTTTCCAATTTGGAAGCCTCTCTGCAATCCTCTCTACCCAAAGCATAAAATCACATCTTCTTAGCTTTTTATACCCAAATAAGTGCAGGGAAAAGAAGCTGAGGAACAGTTCAGAATGCTGCAGCCTTGCTTTTTATCTGAATGGAAGCAACACGTTTTCTTGTTACTCGTCCTAACTCGGGAAGCTCCCGACAGTGCCTTCCACAGCAAAATCACGAGCAAAACAAACGTAGTAAACACAAGTGAGCCGCAAACACAAATCCTCTCATCACACGAAATAAATTCACAGCACCAATCCAAGTATAGCGAACAGCAGAAATCCAGTGAACTGTGTAGGCACAAGGGAAAGTGCAACAATGATTTTTGTGGACCAGCAAACTAGTTTGCATTGTCTTCATCGGGAAGCGACTTCAGGCAAGTAGTAGGTAGATTAAGATCCAGCCTTACGACGGCCCACTTGGGCAACGAATCCAGCCTTGATGGGAGCAACAGACCTTGACGAACCACACTGCAAGAGTGAATAATTCAGCAGTTAGTTAGGATATAGTAATAATATAACCAATACCCATATGCCTCATGAAGTGTTCAAACAGACGTCAACCCACACCAAGTCAGCCTTGTACTGCTAATCAGAATCCTAGCTCTATATCAACGAAATATTTTATTGTCGTCCTCAGATTTTTCTCACCCAGCCGAGCAAACAATGTTGGGAATGCAACTCAACCATATAGCTTCTGGAACAACTAGCAAGCAATGGGATGCAAAAGCTGAAACAACATAGCATTTCTTTCAGGCCAAAAGCAACAAATGTGATACCAATGAAATCTAACGGCGTTATTGTATGCCTCAGCTGCTGAGTGCACGCAGGGATGTTTGTCAAACAATGTAGGCAATAATTCCGCAACTCATCATGGGCAACTCCAAAAGAGCTGAACGAATGTAGCAGCAAATACCAACCTCTGCAAGTATGTGCTCACTTGAAAATGAAAACACACATACAAGATAAATTACAGCCATGTTTGAAGCCTCAGCTCTTGAAATTATTATCATACAGATATGTGTCAGACAATGTACACATCATCTTGCAAGTCATCACATGCAAATTTTATAAACAAAGACTAACGATATTGGGTTTCAACTCCGTTTATGTTGTCTTGACATAACAGATCTCAATCCAAAGATTATAAACAAAGACTAACGATATAGGCTTGGCAAGCTGACGTTAAACCCAGTCATTCTAAAACACGAAAAAAAATCTGCTGGAGCGTAACCCTCTTAGCGACGCACCATATCAGAACCCGGTTATGGTGTTAAAGGGGCAAGGGCCAGGTCAGCACCCTTGGTGACGTGCATGTCGCGATCAGGGCAGTGTCAAGTAAGCAAGGATCGGATCATTACTTAGTGGCACACTACATCAGTGTCCGAGTGTAATAAAAAACGTGCAACACTCTTCACATCACAAATGGGTGTGGAGGGTAAGGAAGCTGGTCGAACCAACTAGGATCCCATTAGATAGTTGGAATGTAGGATTGCTCGCGGGTAAGTTAAGGGAGCTAATTAAAACTTGAAACAACGACTAGGAGGCATGTAAATATCTTATGCGTCCATGAGACTAAATGGAAGGATCGTAAGACGAAGGAGGGGAGCAATACCAACTTTAAGCTCTTGTACACAGGAACAACTGCAAATAGAAATAGAGTAAGAGTTTGATTGATAAGTGTCTCAAAAACGGTGTGGTGGATGTAAGGAGATAGGATTATCTTAGTCAAGCTTGTCGTGGGTGATTTGGTCTTAAACATAATTAGAGCGTACGACCCCAAGTAGGTCACGATGACAACACTAAGAGACTTTTTAGGGAAGACTTAGATGACATGGTTAGAGTTGTACCTATAAGTGAGATGAGAAGTTTATCATAGGAGACCTCAATGAGCATATAGGTACAAGTGCAGGTTTCAAGGTGGTTCATGGAGGTTTTGGATACGGTAGTAGATATCAAGAGGGGTATTAGACTTTGTGGTAGCTTTTGACCTGTTGATAGCCAACGCTTTCTTTAGGAAGAGACTCCCATTTAGTGACCTACAGTAGTGGCCAGCACTCTAGTCAGATTGATTTTGTCCTCACAAGAGAGGATAAATGAGCATGCTTGGATTGTAAAGTGATACCTAGGAGTGTGTTGTTTCTCAACATAAGCTTGTGGTGGCGGTCTTTCGTTTTTTAGGTGCGTGCCCATAGGGATAAACAAGCCAAGATTGTGATAACAAAGTGGTGGAAACTAAAAGGGAATAAGCCATAAATCTTGAAGGAAAGAACCATCAAAGAGGGCACTTGAAAGGAAGAAGTCGCAAATAACATGTGGGAGAAGATGGCAACATGCATTCAAAAGGTTGCCCTAGAGGTGCATGGAGTAACTAAATGAAGTGGAGGCGAAGCCAAAGATACTTGGTGCTGAAATGATGAAGTCCAAAAGGCTATTAAAGACAAAAAAAAATGCTACAGACCTCTATACCATGATAGGAGTGTGGACAACAGAGAAATAAACAGTATCAAAGAAGACTGCAAGGTGAGCTGTAAGTGTGGCAAAGGGTAAGACATATGAGGATCTTTACCAACGTTTGAGTACAAAGGAAAGGAATGAGATAAGGATATATGTAGGATGGCTAGGGTTCATGAGAGGAAGACTTCAACCAAGTTAAGTGCACTAAGGATGAAACAAATCATCTGTTGGTAAATGAGGACGAGATCAAACATAGATGGTGAGTATTTTGACAAATTGTTCAATGCAGAGAATGGGGACACATGACGACTCTTTTGATGACATCAATAGATGCTTTGTGCGTAGGATCCAAAAATCTGAGGTTATAGAGGAATAGAAAAGGATGAAAGAGAGTAAAGCGATGGGCTCTAATGCTATCCAAATTGAGGTATGTAGATGCCTCGAGGACATAGCTACAATATGGCTAACCAAGTTGTTCAATCATATCTTATGGTCGAACAAGATGCCTAACGAGTGGATAAGTATAATGGTACCGACCTACAAGAATAACGAGGATCTCTTCACACAATTGTAGTAATTAACGAGGAATTAAGTTGGTGAGCCATACTATGAAGCTACAACAAAGAGTTATCAAGCATCGTTTGAAAGGAATAACGAGGATTTCTTCACACAATTTAGGGCATGTTTATTTCAGCTTATCAACTGATTCTGGGGTCCAGAGGCGGATTCTGGTCACCAAACGCTTCATTTCTCAGTCCGCTTCTGTGACTCGCACAAATCAACATAAATGCAAAATTTGTCAAATCGTCGCGGCCGGAGGAATGTGCCGCTTCATAAACCCTAACCTGTACGAACCCTTTCATCTTCCTCCGCATGTAAGCCCCACGATATCCAGATTCTCATGATAGCTAGATTATCTACGAATCCAAATTCTCAGAAAAGCTCTTCAGAAAAAAGCTGAACCAAACAGGCCCTTAGTTTCACGCCCGGAAGATCAACCATGGAAGCCATGTTCTTAATAAGACAAGCGATGGAGCAGTATAGGAAACATCGACCTACACAAGTTTTTTGTTGACTTGGAGAAGGCTTATAACAAAATACCAAGAAATATTATGTTGTAAGGTTGTCTCCAGCAACATCCCCTAAATTTCATCCCCTAAAGAAACATTCTCTGTCCTTTACAGCTACCTCTAAAAAATTATGTCATCTATATCTTTTTCTTCTTCAACAATGTCCTCTAAATTCAGTCCTCTATATCTACAATATTAACAGAATACATAAACTACCATATTTTATTCATTGATTTTCATATATTTCAATTGGTTCCAACGTACGACATTTAAATGATGAAATTAATAATTTCAATACTACAAATTTGTGAACGTATAAATTAACAAAATTTGGACGCTGGTATGAGCATTTCGTCATATGAGCATTTAAAATTAACAAAATGTATTCTTTTTTGAACAACAGTTTTTGGACGCTGGTATGAGCATTTCGTCAAACACCTTTCACGTGGCGCATCCGATCTAGCTACCCACTCACCGCAATGTGATGTTCAAGCAGGAGGAGGCACCGCCAAGAGGAGCACGTCGCCGGGAGGAGCACGCCGTCGGGGGGACGAGCACAGCGCGCCGGCCACCGGGAGGATGAGCACGCCACCAGGACGACGAGCACGTCGTCGGGAGGAGGCGTGAAGGTTGCGGCGTCGTATCCGGTTCTTCTATACCCTCGACGTCTCTCCCAAACAGCTCATCGCCGAGCTCACCCACTATCGCAACTACAAAACTCCAAGCGATGGCGAGAGCCGGGAGGTGTGGGACGAAACCGACGGATAGCGTGCAAATAGTCGCTCGCGACATTTAGCGGATGAGAACGATGCTCTAAAGTTTAGTGCACCTTTTACCGTTCATTGCTGGAGGCTTGAAGGAGCACAACGTCCGCTAAATGTAGCGAACCGGACGCTTTACAGGTCCTTGCTGGAGACAGCCTAAGTCTTGGACAAACATGAAGTTCCATTGAAGTACGTTGAGCTCATTAAGAACATGTACAACAATGTTATGATAAGTGATGAGGACACGGATGACCTTAGCATAAGACTAACAAAGATCAGTTTTGACTTTTGAGCACTTATATTTTTGTCGTGATGTTGGATAAGTAGTGCCCAAGAAGGACGAGTTTAGGTATTTAGGACTAATGCTACAGAGAGACGGGATATTGACAAAGATGTTAGCCATAGAATTAAAGTAGGGTGGATGGAGTGGCGTCAAACATCTGTCGTTCTATATGACGAGAGAGTACCATAGAAGCTAAAAGGCAAGTTTTACAAAACGGCGATTAGACTTGCTATGTTGTATGATGCAGAATGTTGGCCTACAAAAAGATGACATGTTCAACAGATAAGTGTTGCAGAAATATGTATGTTACATTGGATTTATGGTCACACAAAATGGGATCGAGTCCAGAATGATGATACGTGATAGGCTAAGGGTAGCACCAATTGAAGGCCATACAAGAAGGGATCGAGTCCAAAATGATGATATAAGTGATAGGCTAGGGGTAGCACAACTGAAGAAAAACTTGTCCAACATCGATTGAGATAATTTGGATATGTCCAACGGAGACATCTAGAAGCACCAGTGTGTATTGGGATCTTAAGACGTGACAACAACATGAAGAAAGAAAGAGGAAGACTGAAGTTAATATGAAAAGAGGAAGTAAAAGGAGACTTGAAACTTGAAAGGATGTAATATACCCAAAGATTTAGCCTTGAATAGGAGTTCATGAAAAACAGTCATTCATGTGCCCGAACTTTGACTTGTGGAATCTGTTAGGTTTTAGCTATAGCCTACCCAACTTGTTTGGGACTAAAAGACTTTGTTATTGTTGTAGTTCTGTATGAACCCTGTGAGCTCAGTACAACTGGCAGTTTGATTAACATTGGTTAAACACGCACAATGGATTGTTAAACTTTTGTAATTTCGTTGCTCTTGGGTAATGAAATTTGGTCCGCCCGTGACGGAAAGAAAAGAAGAGCAAATGAGCAATGCTATTATGTTTAGTATATATACATATGTAAGGTGATGCAGTTAGCCTCAGATCGTGGGACTATTATCATAGAGATAATAATCAGACAATGTAGGCAACAAGCAAGTCATCATAGGCAAGATCTATAGCAAATTAGCAATCACAATGCAATGAATATAAAGCAGGTGGCAGCAATGCACATGCAAAGTTAGTTCATGGTTTGCAGTAAATACACCCCTTCTGTAGATGTACATAATCTCTAATTCCCCTGGCCGAAAAACAAAAACCAAATAGTAGACAAATTTGGGAAGTCAGAAACAGTGAATCCCATGCACCATCACCAATATTATGCCTTAGGATAGACTATATCCAGGGTACTGTTCCAGTTTTCAACTTCTTACTGAAGCAAGCTTTTGCCCATGACACTATGCTACGCCAAACAGGCAAGCACACACATAGAAAATGTTTAATTTAGAAGTCCTCCAGATAATAGGATCATGGTATTATGCAACAAATACTCAGATGAAACTAGAGAATTGGGAATGCCGCCACTATGAAACAATTTACCTGCTCGCATCGGAGGAAGAACAACCTGTTCTCTTTAGAAAGAATGGTATCCGGACTCTTGCAACCATTGCATATGACATATTCATCTAAAAAGTGAAATTGCACAAAAACAAGGAAGAATTATTTAGCAAGCTTAGAAATAAAAACATTAAAAAATTGAAAAACATTTGTGTTGATTCTCCACATAGAAAAAGGAAAGAACAGTAACTACAACCCAATACAAGTTCTAACCTACCATTCATTTTAAGCTTCACAGACACCTGCTCTTTAAAAAAAAATATGTGGAATTCAAGAAAGATATAGGGTTGCCGAAATCATTTCGATTCATCCGCTAATCCTTGTGTGCAGGATTAAAGTATCCTTAACCCCTGATCATGAAAAAAGCTTATATATGTAATTGGAGAAAGAACAGGGTTGCTGACATCACTTCAAGCCATCATTTAACCATTGTGCTTAGGACTCCTAATTGTGCTTTGGCAAGTTTCCCTACCCCTAGTTCTTAAAAAAACTTATATACAGAATTACAGATGTACAAAGAATAAGGCTGCTGATATCATCTCAAGCCATCCATTAATCCTTGTGTCAGGGACTCCAGGTGATGCAAAGATCAAAAGGTTCGTGACTAAGGTACTGGAGACAGACAGCGATTACACACCACAAGCCAAGTTATGACTCAGCACATCATGGATGTTGATACATCTAGAGAATATATAAGAATATAAGATAACTCTAAACTCTACCTACCTAAGACCTCTTTGGCATTCAATGCCTTTTTGAAATGCACTGTGTGTTTTCAATAACAACTAACCAATAGGAAACGAATGACAATGACAGTATATTAGCACTAGAAGTTAATTCTTCTATATCACAGCTTCGGGCCAGAATATTGAGATAAGACATTATATTACTCGCAATAAAGAACAAGGAGCAGGACTCAGAGAGCTATTTAACTTACTGATATATCTCCTAAGTATCGCTTCGAAATTTTTTGGTGCAAATCTTCCTTTGATAACCAACCTTTGTTGCCCATCCAGGGATCCACTTGTTCCCATCTCAGCAAGCAAGAACATCATCACATGTTCTGGTTGCCTATGCATTCTAGAAAGAGAATGATCCTTTTAGCTTGGCTGTTTATTCTTTTGAAATCAACACACATGGTGATCATCAAACAAAATAGGATCATACGTTTTGCACAAGTCCATGAAGTTCACAAAAACTGTCTTCTTTGTTCCTTCCCTGAGGACTTGAGGGGGCCTCATAACAGTTCTTCTTCTATCACCAGCAAGATCCGGGTTGTTCTCACGCAAAATGTTGAATACTCTGCCAAGCAGCTGTGACCAAACAGATTAAAGATAAGATTTCACCAAGAAAACATAATTTCGTGTTGATTCCATATGGGCAGCATCTTAGGTTGGAGAAGTTTTGTGTTTAGTTTTTGCAAACTTTTGTAATTTTGTTGCCCCCCCCCCCCCCCCCCCCGTAATTAGCGTGTATGACCCCCAAGTAGGCGACAACGAGAGTGCAGAGCGTCTTTTTTGGCAAGACTTAGATGGCATGGTTAGAGGTATACCTTATGCCTATTAGTGAGTTGTTCATAGAAGGAGACCTCAATGGGCATGTAGGTACAACAAATGCAGATTTTGAGGCGGTTCATGGAGGTTTCGGGTATGGTAGTAGGAATCAGGAGAGAGAAAATCTTAGACTTTACGGTACCTTTTGACCTACTGATACCTAACACCTTTCGGAAGAGAGACTCATTTAGTGACCTACAGTAGTGGCCACTGGCCAGCACTCTAGTAAGATTGAGGGTCTGTTTGGTTCACTGTCTAACTTGTCACACTTTGCCTAACTTTTCTATCTAAGGTTAGTTCTTCGATTCGAACGACTAACCTTAGGCAAAGTGTGGCGCAGTTAGCCACGAACCAAACAGGCCCTGACTTTGTCCTCACAAGGAGAGGATAAACGAGCATGCTTGGATCGTAAAGTGATACCTAGGGAGTGTGTTGTCTCTCAACATAAGCTTGTTGTGGCGGTCTTTTGTTTTCAGGTGCGTGCCCGTAGGGGTAAATAGGCCAAGATTGTGAGAACAAAATGATAGAAATTGAAAGGGGGTGAGGCAAAAGTCTTCGAGGAAAGGACCACCAAAGAGGGCACTTGGAAGGAAGAAAATGACGCAAAAGTCTCCAAGAAAAGGACCATCAAAGAGGACACTTGGAAGGAAGAAGATGACGCAAACAACATGTGGGAGAAGATGGCAGCCTGCATTCGGAAGGTGGCCTCAAAGGTGTGTGGAGTAACTAAAGGGAGTGGAGGTTAAGCTAAAGATACTTGGTAGTGGAATGAGGAAGTCCAAAGGGCTATCAAGGAGAAGAATGAATCATACAGACAAAGAATTTATAATACAGGAGAAAGGCTCTACCATAACGTAGCAACATAAAGTCAAACTTACTTATGTTAACTTTGATGTAGTACCCATGATCTGACAACTACAGGTTGATGAGCAATTTAGAAAAAAAGGTTTATCAAGTACCTCTTCATACTTATAATCTCTGTCAGTTCCTTCCCAAGGGTATCTGGTGGCAGCGGCACCAGCGAGCACAATCCCTTCTCCTTCTTCATCCTCTCTAACTTGATCGTCTGGAGCACAGATGTTAAACTACAGTAAGAAATGTACGGTCAAAAATAATTGAATGAGCAGTATATTTACCTCCTGTGTCATCAACATCTCCGGTCTCGGTAAGAGAAGAATCAAGTTCCACCTGAAATGTACACAGTTGAAAAACTGAACCATAATAAAAAGTAATTACTAGTCAAACCATTTGAATCCAAATGATGACAGAAGAATAAACTCACATGTTTCTTCTTCTTCTTTTTCATGCCCGCAAAGCTTGGCTCACTAGACTCGGTTACTGCAGAAGTAAATGCATATCATTAAAAACATCTTCAGTGAACTAATGTCTCCTTTTTTGTAGATACTAAACACACCAGTCAAGCTCTCTGTCTTCTCTGCCAAGTTATCCACCTCATCTGATGGCTCTTGTATTACCACCTTCTTCTTCTTCTTCTTCTTGGTTGGGTCAAAAGGAGCAAGCTGCAAAATAATTATAGACACTATCAGCATAAACACAAGGAAAAGAAAGAAACCTGGCCAGTCAGACATACAAAACGCTACTATGGGAGTATCACAAATAGTTTAACATACATCATGCACTAAACTATTAAATTCGGCACCGTGCTATAATAAATAGTACCCATCTTTTAAGGGGGGAAATAACAATCATTGATACATATGCAAGGAGAAGTACAGATTCTATGATTCTATCCAAGTGAACTATACTCCAGGTCCAACTAAAAATGCTTTTATTGATGCAGCGCAGCTCTATTACCCATAGAGCAAAAACGCAACAGTTCTAAGACACCCAGCAAGAACTTTTCAATCCTAGCAGTGTAGTCCATCACATCTAAAGGTCTAACCCCTAGCTACTCACCCAAATTCAAATCGATCATATACCTTGTCACGCTAACTTAATCCGTTCATGCAGATTCCACATCTTAGCGTTCTTTTGGGGGAGCGCTGGAGGAGACAGGGAGGTGAGGTTTTAGTTCAAAGCCCGGCCTACTCACGCGGACACAAGCACGACAGTCGATGAACTTATCGCCGCCAGAACCAAACCGAACCGGACCTAACTGGATGCGCAGATGCGCTGTAAGAAGAGACGAGAGCACGTCACCTCGGGGACCTCCTCCTTCTTCTCCGCCTGTTCGTCGTCAGCCATGGCGACTTCCTTCCCTGTACTCACCGAAGGCGTCTGGAAACCTAGATGTCACTCGCACGAGAGAATTGGAGTCAGGGTTCGGCTTCGGCGTCTGACCGAGGGAAATCGGAGTGGCGAGTGGAAGGAGACAGGCAGACGGCGGCCACGGCCCACGGGGAAGGGTTTGAGAAGGTCCAGAGCTGGGGGAGCCGCTACCAATATTCGTTGCGATCCAACGGCTACGATGTTCCTCTCTTCGTCATTATAGGTATTGGAATATTTAAATGTAATCATTATTTATTTCTACAAACTAAAGTATGTGTGCTCCTGTGGTTAGCTTCAATTTTCTGAATTATGGAGTGTGGTTTTGAGTGCTTGATTTATACTATTTTTTTGCGTAGTGTGGTAGCTGCGTGGGCGGGATACGTGTAGAGCGGGTCCAAAATGTCACCGTGAAGGGTGAAATCATGGTAGGATTTAGGGTGTTTGATTTCTAGAACTAATTTTTAGTCCATCTATTTTATTTATTTTACTCTATAAATTGTTAAATACGAAAACTAAAACTCTATTTAGTTTACGTAATTATCAATTTAATAACTAGAATATAATAAAGTAAAGAGACTAAAAATTAGTCGTTAGAAATCAAATCAAACACCACTTTAGCACATAAATGATTCTCAAACATGATGAAAGTGGTCCTATAACCCATGGAACTCGCAATCCTAGAGTCACATAATATATGAGCATATTTGGAACAAATTATAGATGAATTGAGCCTTCTAATTATATACTCCCTTCGTCCCAAACTATAATTCGTTTTAGACTAATCATACATTCATTAAGTATAATATGAACGTAGTTTACATATATGTGTATATTTATTATCATTCGAAAGAACTATGTTTTGGGACGGAATGAGTATATACTAATAAGTAAATAACTGAAAAATTAAAAAAATATGATCACGTTAAATAAATATCTCATTTAAGCTCATTTCTCTCTGTTCATAGTTAGATTTTGTTGGGATTGGAATTTAGGTTGTGAAACTCCTTTTGCGGTACAGGTATCAACACTTAGATAAAACCTAGTTTTCACATTCTAGTTTGCTTATTTGTATAGGTTTAGTTTTAGAGATTCATTCGTGGCCTAGATTAGTGAAAGTTTTCGAGGCCCTAATTCACCTCCTCTTAGGCGTTTGTATTCCTTTCGCCAACATAGGGCCAACAAGCTTCAAGTAGTCAAGAGCATAATCTATCCCAATGTCAGTGCCATTTCCATCTCCTTTCAAGAGGATAGTTGGAGCCATTAAATGACTTTAGTCTAGAGATAATACTCAAAACATTAGAGATCTTAGATGGTGGTGCTTCGTACATAAACAATAATCTAGAGATATCATTGTTCTTGTACCAAAAGCAACCTAATCGGCTGGCCTACCGATCTCACCTCGATGTGACCTGCCAACCCGTTTCCCCCCCCACCCCACCCCCGCTCGCACTAGGACATAACCTAGGTTTGGTCCATGAAAACACGATTCTGTCTAGGCCTAAAGCAGCCAAATTATCCTACACCATCGGATTTGATCAAACGACCAACAATCACCCTTAACATGTACAGACAATGTCTTTTTTGTCTGAGGGAGAAACCCTGATAAATTTCTTCCTCACCCACATGACTCTATATCTCCCTCCCTCTCTGAGAGCACCTAGAGGGTTGTGAATAGGTGATCCTGCGAAAACTTTAACTAAAAACAACAAACTTTGTCTATAAATGGGGTTAGTGAAATCTAAAACCAAATTTCAATTAAGAATAGAAGTAGGATCTCTTCACTTAATTGCTCTCACAATATGTGTATTGAAACTAGAGCAATAATCAAAGTGAAGTGGAGAGCTCGGAAGAACAAAATCGCAATGCGAGTAAGTGGACAATGAGACACGGCGATTTAACCCGTGGTTCGGCCGAGGCCTACCTCCATGTTGTGGCATCCCAATGGACGAGGTTTGCACTCAACTCCTCTCAAGTGATCCAGAGATCAAACTTGAGTACCATAATTGTATTCCTTATAATATGTTCCCGTTTGTGAGGAACCTCCATAAGTTGGAGTCTCTCACACCTTACACAATATGATCACAATTACGAACAAGGGTAAGAGAGGGAGAAGCAACATACGCAAGAGCACAAATGCAGCAAGACCACGCACACAAGTGAAGAAAAGAGCATACGAATGAAAACCAATGGAGTTTCAAACCAAAACGCGCTCAAATCTCTCTTGACCGAACCAAGGCATGATCAGAGTCTCAGAGTATGTTGTATGCTCTTGTGTTTGTGAAAGTTGCCTAGAGGGGGGGGTGAATAGGCAAAACCTGAAAATTAAAACTTTATCCCCCAACTAGATCCTTTGATTAGTGGTTAGAACAAGATATACAATTATCGGAGTATAAAAACTAAGTCCTTGCTTGTAAAGAGTATTGCTTTCAAATAATGCGGAATTGATAAAACAATACAACTAATAGGTCTATGAGAATAAAGCAAGGGGCTTAGATAAGAAGAGCAATGACACAAGTTCTTTCTTGCGATGTGTTGCTTCACTACATGAGAATTTAACTTAAAGCAACACCAAATAGTATTAGCAAAGAATAGTGCAAGAAAATTTAAAAAGGGAAAGAACAAACAAATCACAAGCAATAAGCACACGAGACATGGGTGATTTGTTTTACCGAGGTTCGGCCCTCGAAGGCCTAGTCCCCGTTGAGGAGTTCACTAAGGACAGGTCTCTTTCAACCCTTTCCCTCTCTCCACCGATCACCAAAGACTGGCGAGCTCTTCTTCTTCTCAAAGATCACTTAAGACCCCGCAAGGATCACCACACTCTTTGGTGTCTCTTGCTAGCTTTACAAGCCTCCAAAACTTTAGAGGAAGTTCAATGGGAGTCAAAACTCCATGCGCAAATGAACACAAAGATGTAGCACACACTATCTCTCAATGAATCTCACAAAGCACTAGAGCTAAACTCCCACAAGAGGCTTTCTTTTGCTTGCTCTCTCTTTTGTGGCTCTTGTGTGGTTTGTAGTAGCCTAAATCTTGTGTATAGGATGGATCAATGAATAGAGGTGGTTGGGAGGGCTTGAATATGTCAACTATATGACTTGGAATGTTGCTTGGGCTCCCACACTTGAAGTGGCCGATTGGGGTGGTATTTATAGCCACCAACCAAATTGTAACCGTTGGTGAAGTCTGCTGGCGATGGGCACACCAGACAGTCCGGTGCGCCACCAGACAGTGTCCGGTGCGCCGCCACGTTACCCTGTCGTTAGGGCTTGGAGCTGGTCGACCGTTGGAGGCTTTGTCCTCATGTGGCACCGGACAGTCCGGTGTCACACCGGGCAGTCCGGTGCCCCTCTGACCAATTGCTCTGACTTCTGTCGCGTTCACTGTGCTGCACTGTTCCCTGTCAGAGTCGACCGTTGCGCGCAGGTAGTCGTTGCTCCGCTGGTGCACCGAACAGTCCGGTGGCACACCGGACAGTCCGGTGAATTATAGCGGAGCTGTGCCTGAGAAACCCGAAGCTGAGGAGTTTTAGCTGATTCACCCTGGTGCACCGGACACTGTCCGGTGGCACACCGGACAGTCCGGTGCGCCAGACCAGGGCACACTTCGGTTTTCTTTTTGCTCCTTTCTTTTGAAGCCTAACTTGTTCTTTTTATTGGTTTGTGTTGAACCTTTGACACATGTAGAATGTATGATCTAGAGCAAACTAGTTAGTCCAATTAATTGTGTTGGGTAATTCAACCACCAAAATTATTTAGGAAAAGGTTTGACCCTATTTCCCTTTCAATCTCCCCCTTTTTGGTGATTGATGCCAACACAAACCAAAGCAAATATATAAATGCATATTTGAACTAGTTTGCATAAGGTAAGTGTAAAGGTTGCTTGAAATTAAACTAATTTACATTTCATAAGATATGAATGGATGCTTTCTTCATATTTATCATTTTGGACCACGCTTGCACCACTTGTTTTGTTTTTGCAAACTCTTTTGGAAATTCTTTTCAAGGTCTTTTTGCAAATAGTCAAAGGTAAATAAATAAGATTTTGAGAAGCATTTTCAAGATATGAAATTTTCTCCCCCTGTTTCAAATGCTTTTTCCTTTAACTAAACAAAACTCCCCCTTAATGAAATCCTTTTCTTAGTGTTCAAGAGGGTTTTAGATATTAATTTTGAAGAGGGTATACCAATTTGAAATTATATCAAAAATAAGATACCAATTGAAAAATCTTCTCTTAACACAAATTTGAAAGACTACATTTTTGAAATTGGTGGTGGTGCGGTCCTTTTGCTTTGGGCTAATACTTTCTCCCCCTTTGGCATGAATCGCCAAAAACGAATACTTATGAGTGAAATATAAGCCCTTATACTTTCTCCCAATGGCAAACAAATAAATATGAGTGAAGATCATACCAAGGTGGAGAACTATGCGGAATACCGACAAAGAGTGGATGATACCGATGGAGTTAAGTGGAAGCGTCGTCTTTGCCAAATACTCCATTTCCGTTTCAATTCTATAACTAAGAATGAGAATATACTTGAAAACACATTAGTCATAGACATAAAAGAGACATGATCAAAGGATATATTAAGTTAAGCATGATCATAGTTCTATACAATATAGATTGCTCCCCCTAAATATGTGCATGGAGAGGAACACATATTTTGGCCTTAAATGTCAAGTGCACATAGTTAGGTTAATGAGGTCATATCTATATCATAGAGAATGTGTAGTGCATTGTGTCATAGTATAAGTATAATGCTCATGACAATTTATGCACTAATGAAAGCATGTTATAGACAACTTAAGCATTTTCCCTTAAGGATTTCAAAGAGGCTTAAGGACCATCCACCTTTGGAACAAAGGCAACTTATCCTCGTTACAAGGTTAAGCTTTAAGCTCTTTGACAATAAAATTACTTCACCCAGCTTTAACAAGGATGCATAAATTCAAGAATGAAATATTTGAGAAGTTAAACTAGGTATGAAGCAGGGCTATGCAAAGACATGCTTTCTCTTCCTTTTATACCAGATATGCAAAGAATGTAGGAAGAATTAGGTACATATGTAAATGAGAGGAAGCATATTTACCCTTATGTACCTTCACATAGAGATGCTCTCTTCATTGTGCTTTGTCCTTAGTCTTAGTTATTTAAGACCTATATTCAAGACAGTGTATGGAAATATTTTGCATAAGAGAGGGTTCTACAACTAGTGATCTTTTTTTAGTCATTGTATAATATATTAAGTAGATCACAAATTGCATAAATATATCATGAATTCTCCTTTTAATTTAGTGTGTATCAAGAGAGATATTGATTGAACTTATATGAGGCACTAAGAGACATAAGTGTTAATTGAAGTTATTCAATGATCAAACAAACAACATATGCGATCAAAAGAACAACATAGGCATTAGATCATCAATCAAGCTTAAAACAGGAGAATCCAGTAAATATGCTACTTTTAACAATGAAAGCTACAATCCTTGATAAAGGTGACATTATTTTACCAAGATGGATTGACATGAAGTAGCATACTTCATGAGAGAAATGTTCCCAAACATGAGACTATATAAAATTACTAAGATAAAGTGTTAGTCTCAGTACAATCAAGATATAGAAATAGGCTCCCCCCTAAAGATATGCATCAAGAAATTGAATGAATTGGATAGATGTACTCACTTTTAAAGACAAATAGGGAGAAGCATTATTCATCTTGATCAAGGCTTACAAAATTTGCAATAAACAATTTATGCCTAGTATTCTCACAATTAAAAAGATTTAGAATGCTTACAACCACACCATTGATTGTTTTGAAGATCTCATTATCCAAGTAGGCGTTGTTGCTCTTGATGTCTTCATTTTTCATTTGAGTGTCCTCCCTTTATAGTTGACTCTTTTTCCTTCCAAACTTATTAAAATACTCAAGAGAGATGTTTAATAGCACAAGGGAGTATATGATGAAGAATGATTTGTTTTAGATAAGGAATATAAACAATTCATCATTCACAAGTCACACAGACATGAAGTAAAATCCTTAACATTAGTGCACATTATTAGAAAAGAGGAATAAGCACCTTTTTTTTAAATATCTTGATCAATCATAGGAATTTTACTTCTTCATATTGAATTTATTATCATGACTTAAAAGCATATCAATATGAGAACAGATATAGCAAAGGCATGAATTAGATTCTAATGGACAAGTGCATTTTATGAGAATAAGATTGAATGCACATCTGGCTGACTTAAGTCCAATAAAGAATCTATTCTTCACATAGATAGAATTTAGAGTAAATAACCATTGATGGGAACTATTTTTTGATTAAGAATATGAGTTCCCATACCTTTGCCTTTACCTTTCTTACCAATGGGTGAAAAGTAATCTCAAGAGATATGCCTTTAGGCTTGCGGCTTGCACTTACTCTCTTGTAGATTTTCATAAGTAAGCTCAAGAGATATGTCATTAGTAACACAAGCACTAGTTTCCCTTTGTGTAATCATTTTGATATATAAGGAATGGAAAATAGATTACTAAAGCATGGAAACTTTATAATATGAACTAGGTTATTCCATGAAGTATGCTTAATTTTGCTAACAAAACAAGCATAGATAATTCTTCAAGATTATGAGAATAAATCTAGTTCATAACATGGAGAGCGATAAATATAGAAGAATCATATCTAACTTAAGCAAGAGGCACAACAACATAGATTATTGGATTGACTTTTCTTTTCATGTTAAATTACGCATCTCCAAAGAGAAACTTATTCTCTACATGTGAGACTACTTAGATTATTTAGACAAAAACATTAGTCTCACGATTTCTAGATATAAAGAGAGATTCCCTTTATAAGTGTCCTAAGGAATTGAATTCCTTACATGACACCTTATTCTTTTTAAGAACATGGAATATCTCTCAATATCTAGAACATGGCAATAATAGGATGATTAGTGAAAAGCATGCCATGAGATACTTACAACAATTTAAAGCATGTAGATTGCCATGGTATAGAAATAATGAATATACAATCTACCATATGAGAGGAATTTCTTCAAAGAATGGTGACATAATTTAAAAACATTTGAAGTGCTTTCTTTTTCTATGTGACTATACAAGACACATAAGAAATTATAATTTAAGATACTTGCACTTAAAAGCATAATTGTTACCATCCTTTGGCTTTCCTCCATGTTGTAGGTCTTGACTTTTCGGCATAGAATTAATTCTTTATTTCCTACAACATCAATATCTTCCTCGAGATGATATGAGTTTTAGATATAATTCAAAATAACTTTGGGTTAATCTTGGATATAGATCATTGAAGATTGATAGCTTGAGTTAACAAAAATTGAATTGACTCTCTCAAGCACCCCAAAGCTTCATATCATCTCCTTCTCCTGCAAAGCTTGTCAAGCATATTTTGGTACCCATCTCTTGATGGGTCCATTAAGGTTAGTCAACAAAGATCTAGGAACCCAAACGTCCTTTGTGTTAGCACTAGGTAAACTCATTACCTTTCTAGCACAAGTTGCAATTTTGGGTTGCCTAGTTACATGAGAATTAATTGACAAGCTAGGAGTGAGGTTGTTACCAATGGGACAATCTTTGCATTGATGTCCCTTCTTTCGGCATATGTAGCATAGGCGATCTTCAAGCCTTGAAGATTTCTTCCTTCCTTGTTTCTTTTTTGCTACATGGTTAGTGAATATTTTCTTTTCTGACACTATGCCTTTTTGTTTTAAATGGGGACAAGACCTAAACAAGTGTCCCTTCTTGGAGCATTTAAAACAAAGTTTATCATCCTTGTTAATAATCAAGTTTTTTTTAATATAGGGACATGACCTAATAGAGTGCCCCTTTTCAAAGCATTCACTACACTTCTTACTTCTCTTAGTGTGAAGTGTGACTTGATTATTACCTTGGATGTTACCTTTTATGGAGGCATGGTTCAGGATTTTGGAAGAGGCATTGATTTTCTTCTTTTGTTCCTTCCTCTTGACAGTCCTCAAGTCTTTGACATTTTCTTCAAGGGATTTAGTGCATGCCACGGTTGTTCCCATCTCGAGCTTCTTCACCATGTGATCACAGTTATCTTGAGAAGGTTGAGCAGTGCACTTCCCTTTTAGTTGTGTCAAGCTCATTTTTAGCCTCCCATTTTCTTATTTGAGCTTTTGATATGTATCTTCGTTTGTTCCTGCAAATTCTAGCTCAAAGGATGATTTGCTTGTCGACGGACAACAAGCATTAGCACATGATAATGTACTTTCAATTTGGATACATGTGCATGAGTGAGGTTGTTGGGATTTTAAGTTTTCTATCACAACCTCATGAGCAATATTTAATATGATATGATCATCCATAAGATTTTCATGAGAACATAGGAGCATATCATATTTTTCTTGAAAAGCTAGATTTTTATCTTTTAGCTTTTCTACTTGGTCCTTAAGCAAGGCATTCCTATTTACTAATTGAGCGATACAATGTAAAGCGTTATCTTGCTCAATTGAAATAGTTTCATACCTTTGGACCAAATCAACATGAGAGCACTTTAGCTCCTCATGTTCTTTAGTCAACTCGTCAAAGTGTAGCATTTTCACGGAGAGAACATTTTCTAGCCTTTGACGAGCTTCGCTTTGCTCTCTCGCTCTTTCTAGAAGTTTGAGCATGACCGCCTTATCTTCTTGGCTTAGGCGAGCGTAGAGTTGCATGAAGCTTCTTTCTTCCTCCTCATCCTCGTTTGTGCTTCCGCTATCATTTTCATTAGCCACACAACATATGTGGGAATCAAAATGGGAAGACAAGCCTCTTGGAGAGGTGGATTCATCGTTTGGTCTCCATCAGTCATTGTCTTCTTCTTCCTTCAAAGGGTTAGTCTCACAAATACCAAAGGAAGCAGAAGCACAAAATAAAATATCATGTTTGGACTCATCAAATTTTATTTTAATTCTAGTCCAAATATCATGCGCATCATGAATAGATTCATTATAATTCGATATGAAGGCACGATAATCTTCATTGCTAAGAGAATTACTTAAGATGTCATAAGCTATATAGTTTAAGCGTATACATCTTTGATCTTCCTCGGAAGGATTTTTCTTAACACAACTAGGAGATATAATACTCTTGTATAAAATTTGTTCTAATTGTGGATCTACAGTTCTAAGAGCATTTATCACCCTAGTAGCCCAAGAATCATAATTAGAACAATCGGAAAGTAATATCTCAAGAGTTACCTCCTTGTTCTCCTTGGTCTTCTTGTTCTTTTGGAATCTTCTTCGAGCCATCACTTCGAGTTGTTAGACTCAATATGAAGTGCCTAGCTTTGATACCAATTGAAAGTCACCTAGAGGGGGGTGAATAGGCGAAACCTGAAAATTAAAACTTTATCCCCCAACTAGATCCCTTGATTAGTGGTTAGAACAAGATATACAATTATCAGAGTATAAAAACTAAGTCATTGCTTGTAAAGAGTATTGCTTTCAAATAATGCGGAATTGATAAAACAATACAACTAATAGGTCTATGAGAATAAAGCAAGGGGGCTTAGATAAGAAGAGCAATGACACAAGTTCTTTCTTGCGATGTGTTGCTTCACTACATGAGAATTTAACTTAAAGCAACATCAAATAGTATTAGCAAAGAATAGTGCAAGAAAATTTAGAAAGGGAAAGAACAAACAAATCACAAGCAATAAGCACACGAGACACGGGTGATTTGTTTTACCGAGGTTCGACCCTCGAAGGCCTAGTCCCTGTTGAGGAGTCCACTAAGGACGGGTCTATTTCAACCCTTTCCCTCTCTCTCCACCGATCACCAAAGACCGGCGAACTCTTCTTCTTCTCAAAGATCACTTAAGACCCCGCAAGGATCACCACACTCTTTTGTGTCTCTTGCTAGCTTTACAAGCCTCCAAAACTTTGGAGGAAGTTCAATGGGAGTCAAAACTCCACGCGCAAATGAACACAAAGATGTAGCACACACTATCTCTCAATGAATCTCACACAGCACTAGAGCTAAACTCTCACAAGAGGCTTTCTTTTGCTTGCTCTCTCTTTTGTGGCTCTTGTGTGGTTTGTAGTGGCCTAAATCTTGTGTATAGGATGGGTCAATGAATAGAGGTGGTTGGGAGGGCTTGAATATGTCAACTATATGACTTGGAATGTTGCTTGGGCTCCCACACTTGAAGTGGCCGGTTGGGGTGGTATTTATAGCCACCAACCAAATTGTAACCGTTGGTGAAGTCTGCTGGCGATGGGCACACCGGACAGTCCGGTGCACCGCCATGTTACCCTGTCGTTAGGGCTTGGAGCTGGTCGACCGTTGGAGGCTTTGTCCTCATGTGGCACCGGACAGTCCGGTGTCACACCGGACAGTCCAGTGCCCCTCTGACCAACTGCTCTGACTTCTGCTGCGTTCACTGTGCTGCACTGTTCCCTGTCAGAGTCGACCGTTGCACGCAGGTAGTCGTTGCTCCGCTGGTGCACCGGATAGTCTGGTGGCACACCGGACAATCCGGTGAATTATAGCGGAGCTGCGCCTGAGAAACCCGAAGCTGAGGAGTTTGAGCTGAATCACCCTGGTGCACCGGACACTATCCGGTGCGCCAGACCAGGGCACACTTCGGTTTTCTTTTTGCTCTTTCTTTTGAAGCCTAACTTGTTCTTTTTATTGGTTTGTGTTGAATCTTTAACACCTGTAGAATGTATGATCTAGAGCAAACTAGTTAGTCCAATTATTTGTGTTGGGTAATTCAACCACCAAAATTATTTAGGAAAAGGTTTGACCCTATTTCCCTTTTAGTTTGTCTCGGTGTGTTGCTCGGGGTTCTGCTCCATGGCGCTCAAGGGATCCCTTTATAACCCTAAAGAGCCTAGGAGCCGTTGTATCTTCATTTGGCAAGCAATCAACCTTCTCTGTCTCCTTACACCAGATTGAACAATTAGCAATCGGTTTCCTTCATTGGTCGAGCTGACCGATGTGCGCATTCGGTCACATGGCACACCGAACACGACTCACCTAAGGCCACAACTCGTCCGAGGCCACAACGTGCCTGAGGCAACAATGCCTAAGGCAGTAGCTCGCCCGATGCCACGACTCGTCTGAGGCAGATAGGTCCCGCCTGAGGCAGTCATGACTCGCCCAAGGCGGTCAGGTCCCACCTGATGCAGTCATGACTCGCTCGAGGCATTCGCGACTCGCCCGAGGCAGTCACGACTCGCCCGAGCCAGACATGATTTGCCCGTGCGCAGTCCTGATTTGCCCGAGCGCATTCATGATTTGCCCGAGCGCAGTTCGGGTGACTGTCCGATGAGGCTGAGATTGGCCCAAGTTTGGCCATACTTAGCCAAACTTGTTCACTACACTTTGGCTTGACTTGAGAAGTTACCTAGCACTTAGATGAACATTTTTAGCACTTAAAACAAATGACTAAGTTCTAGAAACATACCTTTGCTTCAATTTGCTTTCTAAACACATGTGCTCATGCTCATAGGAGAAGTGTTAGTTTTCAGTAATATGTTGAGCATTTAATCACCAACACAACTAAAAATTGCCCAAGGGCACATTTCCCTTTCACTCTCGAGTGCTTCCTCTGCCTTCATCATCTACGGTGGGTGAGAGAGGTCACGACGAAGTGTTGGCGCCTCCTGTTGGGGGCTCGTTCTCAAATGCTAAGAGTTAAGAACAAGGCAACACAGAAAATGTTAAGTGTTAAAGTCCTTCGTCCTCCATCACATTATATCCTTTCGGGATATAAAGAATTTCGGACGAAGATTACGAAGGACGTACCTTCGTAAGCATAATAACGAGGGACGAAGCATTCATATAAATCATGAGGTATAAAATAAACATTTAAATGTTATCGTAGAATCATTTCCATTTTTATTAACATGAACGAATATAAATGATTTCAAATTACAAATGTACCTTCGGTCCTGAGGAAGGCGAAAATACAAGTATGATGCGAAGACAACTGACAGGATCGCCTGAACAGTACGGGGGTACTGTTCATCTATTTATAGACACAGGACACAGCCTGTGACAAATTACAATTATGCCCCTTACAAAAGTTTTCAACATTGACTCAGACCTCTATGGATAAAAAGGTCATTCTATCTCTATGTCGGTTTGTAACGCCGAAGCTCCATGAAAAGGAACCTTCGGCCATCTCCTGGGGACAACTTCAGCCGAAGCTGCTTCTTCGTGCAAGACCTTCGGCGCAACGAAGCATGACCCCAACAGTAGCCCCTTTCGCGGTGCTAGATCGTTTTTCGTAACGAGCTTGACCCGTGAAAAAAGCCTCTTCAGCTTCGGGAAGCCGAAGGTCCAAAAAACACCTTCCCTGAGCTCGTTGCTGAGAAACGATCCGATTTTCGAGCGCGTGCTGTAACACCCGGATTTTAGGGGTCCAAAACCCGGGCGTAAACATAATCACCAGGTGTGCTGGGACCAAGTCTCACACATATGATGAATCATGGCACAGGATCGAATGTCACATCTTTACTATATAATAGGAGTTCTATACAAAGTAAATAGTTACATTATAAGGAGACAACGGTCCAGCAACCCAAAGTTGACTGGGAGACGACGGCCTAGACCACTCACGAACACATCGCAGCATCCTCCATGAGCATCATCCTGCGGTACCTGCTCTTGACCTGTGGGGTGTGAGACAGCAAGAGTGAGCTCACATACGTTCATCGCTCAACAAGTTGTGGGGAATAATGTGCATGAACTCGCCAAAGGTGGGAGCTCACGTGAAGTGTAAGGCTTACCAAAGAAGATGGTTAGAGCTGAGCATTGCTTTTAAAGTTGGTCAAAATTTTATTAGCAATTACTAAGTATAAGTAAATACCAAACCCAATTAAGTAGTAGAACAAAAGTAACAACATCACCTGCGATGCAATGCATATGACAAATTGAATTTAGTTCCATCATTTAATCATGTGAGGGTCCGAGCTGCTCATGACCGTGAGCACGGCTAGTATACCAGTTTTACACTCTGCAGAGGTTGCGCATCTTTACCCACAAGTCGTGTATCCCATGTCGCCAGGGTTTGCAAGGCCCTTAGACACTACCGAGGTGAATGGCTAGGGATCCACTACGAGGCCTTTACAAAGTTCCACTAGCTTCCGAAAACCCGCTACAGTTTATAGGAAGTTCCAATGCAGGAATCCCTTGCAGGACCGCCATCGCAGCAAAATCCTCCCGAGGGCCTCCCTACACTGACCACTCCCCTACTGCCCTTGCCCCTTTCGGGTAAGGTAGTCTTCCACTAGCTTTCCTAATTAATCAGCCAAGGGGTCCCATTCCTCCCTTGTGGTAGCACTGTTTTCCCGGGTGGTCGCTCCATGTTCCAATTAACATAATGATCTTATCATGAACAATATATAACAACTGATAACAAAAGTGTAATCATGAATAGTATATCTCCATACCCAAAACCACATATAGCACTAGCAAGTACTACCCAGAAAGTTCAGTGGTAAACAAGGTATAAAGATAATCAAACTAGGTAACCTGTTGGGTCCCATCAAATTAACCTATGCAGATCATTATGATTAATCAGAACATGGCTGGGTAAAAAGAAGTGATCAAGGGCACAACTTGCCTGGGCCTTGAGATTCCAGGTACCAGGATGATCTTCAGGTGATACGTATCCTCACTGCTAGTCGTAGCAATTCAAACAAACATGGTATAGGCAAAATTAACATTACACCAAACATAAGGACAAATACACATTAATAATGTACATATTAAAATAAGATCACAGGAAAAAGAATCATTAATTTTTGAGTTATAGAATTCAAGTTATGAATTTCCTAAGATTTAAGGTGATTATAATAGGATTAGATGATAAATTAATTTCCTAACAGAGTTCATGTCAAAACAGTGATTCTAAATGATAGAGAATATTATTACAAAATTTTAGGAATTGGAATGGTTCAATTTGGAGCTAAAATCAATTTTCTATGAATTATCTAAGTTTTAGCAATTATTTTCATATTAAAAATCTATTTTCTATTTTATTTATTCAATTTAAACGATCACTGGACTGGGCGCCAATTTCTGGAAAGCACAGGGTTCACGGCGCAAGATTCCCGAGACTCAGTCCACAGTGCCTATGGACCGCGGGTTGATTTAAACTAAAGACGGGGGCTCTTTAGCAATTTATCCATGACGAAGGGGTATGCTCCAATTTGGACCGTCAGATCAATTCCAACGGCTAGGATTAGATCCGACATAATTCGAACCGGTATGCGGCCCAGGCCGTTAGATCTTGATTCAACGCTCGGGATTTTATAAGGTTTCAAACCAACCTAGCCCGCCCATTCAACGATCAACGGTCACGATCTAACCCAGCCGACCCGGTACGCGGCTATTAATCTGAGCCACCCACACCCGATCCGACGGCCAGGAATGTCTCTTCCACCTCCCGACGGACACCCACGGCAGCGCACCCATCCATACGGCAGCGCCATGGATGTTCCACCACAAACCCCAGCACATCGCGCTAAGCTCTGATTCGAAGAGTGTTACACGTAGAGAAGGTGAAACCGAACTCGCAGAGGGGAAACTCACCAGCACTTGCAGCGTAGGCGGGTCTGTCCACGGCGTGAGGCGGACGGTCACCGCAGAGCGAACTTCGGTGAGAAATTCCGAGGTGTCGGAGCACGATTCGCCCGAGGTAAGTCGTTGACCACCCTCCCTAGGACCCGGCGAATCCAATCGAACACCCAACGCGAGTACGGTCGCCCAGAGCTTGAGTTTCCGGTGCGGCGGCAATCCTACGGGTTTCCTCACGGTAATGGTGCTCTCGAACTCGGCTGGTTAGTTGACCTTTGCTCAAGGAATTAGGGAGGCCAGGCGGAGCGACCGCTTTATAGTCCGCGAGTCCGCGACGAGGTGGTTGAAGGAGTCCCGATTTCCCCGGCGGCGAGTTCGCGCGGACCGTGCGGTCCGTTTGTTGAAGACGGGACTGTCATGCGGGCCCCGCGGTCAGCGAAAGGGGAAAGGCAAGCGAGCGCGCGCGAGAGGCCTAGGCGAGGCTGACACGGTGGTCCCGCCCGTAAGTGACAGGCGCGCGAGGGAGCGGCTGGCCAGTGGGCCCATGGTGTCGGCGCGCGCCCGTGAAGGGTAATGGGCCGCGCAGTGTTAACTCCAGGGTGGGCCGAATTCAGATTCGCGGCCCAGTTAGGCATAGTGTTCCTTTTTCTTTTTATTTCCTATTTTCTTTTCTCCATTTTCAAATCCAATTTGAGTTCACGTTTAAATTCAAACTTTTGTGAATAACTTGTCCTCAGTTTGAATGGTATAATTTAATAATATAAGTGTGAAGGATGTTTATTCTGATTTTTATTTTATTTTATGTAGTATTTTTCTTAGTTCTTCCCTTCTCTAATCTTTCACAAATTCAAATTTAAAATACCAATTCAATTCAAACTTGTAACTAGTTCATTTTGGTGCAATTTAAAAGTATTTGGTTTAGGAATATTTATTCAAATATATTACTCATGTTTTCATATTACTTCTCTTTTCTTCCTTTCCCATTTATGTTCTATTTTCTATTCCAAATTCAAATTTATACTTCTATTTTAGTTTTCAGATTTTCAAATGTATCAATTAAGACCCAAAGGTGAATATAATCCATCCTATTTTAATATTACTAATTTAAGTTTTATTCTCCTTGTTATTTATTTCATGGGATGTATAAATGGTTTCCTTTAAAAGAAAAATCCTTTTCTTCAACTTTTTCTTATTTCCTAATTTCCAAAGCATTATGATACTTTGTTTATATTATTTTTTTTTCTACTAATTTTGGGTCTTACAAATCCTACCCCCCTTAAAAATAATCTCGTCCTCGAGATTCGTAAGAAAAGGGATGTATACTCATATTGTTCTCGGAACATATGCACAGACAAAGAGATCTCGGCATGATGCATAATAACAAAACATAGGGTTAATAGACCTTATTATTATCACTAGAACAGTAAAATACTAACTAATAGCTAAACTAATATTTAGGTCTTACAAATAGTAAAATATATATATATATATATATGTATCTATATCTATGTTTATCTCTCTATTCTTGTTGCTCGTTGACTTCTTCACCGACTACTTCATCTCCAACTGGCTCTTCTTCTTGAATTTCAAGTTCACCGGGTTCAGCTTCTACTTCTGCATGATGGGCATATCCCCGGTTGATGGATAGGGGCTGACTTTTTCCTGCCGAGGCTTGTCCTTGCTTCATCGGAGCCGGTGTAGTGTAGGCAGCTCTGTTGGGACAGTAGTTGGCGTAGTGTCCCGGTTGTCCACACTTGAAGCATGTCCTGATGGCGGTTGTGTTGGGAGCAACGGTTCCTACTGGAGTGCTTGCTTTTGGAGGAGCAGTTGGTGTCTGATGAGTTTGTTGTCCAGAACTGCCACCAGCTGGTGTACTTGGAGTGGTAGTATAGCGAGGACGGGAATTACTTCCAGCCTGCCCTTGGTTGACAGCCTTTCTTTTCTCTCCAAATATACTCCTCTTGTTTTCTACAGCAATAGCTTTGTCAAGTAGCCTTTGAAAGGATGGGAATGTGTGCGATACCAGTTGATATTGCAAGGGTCCAATCAAACCGTCCAGAAAAAGCTCCTGCTTTTGCTCATCATCTTCTACATCTCTAGGAGCATATCGAGATAACTGGATGAATTTGTCCCTGTATTCGCTCACGGACATATTTCCTTGCTTGAGGGATAAAAACTCCTTCCTCTTAATCTTCATGAGTCCAGCAGGAATATGGTAATTCCTGAATTGTGTGGAGAATTCTTCCCAGGTAATTGTATCGGCAGCAGCATGAGCTGCACAATACGCATCCCACCAATCCGCAGCGGGACCAGCAAGACGACCCGATGCATAGAGTACTTTCTCTCGGTCCGAGCACTGGGCTATGTTGAGCATCTTCTCTATGGACTTTAACCAGTCATCTGCTTGCAGCGGATCTGCGGAGTTGGAGAAGGTTGGTGGTTTGTGGCTCATGAATTCCCGGTGCTTGTCCCGGGGTGGAACTGGTGGTGGAGGTGGAGGCAATGGCACTTGTTGTTGTTGCTGCTGTTGTTGAAGTTGTTGTTGCAGCTGCTGTTGTTGTACCCTTCTCTCCTGGCGTATTTCTTCCCGCTCTTGGCGCATTTCCCGACGTGCATCCTCTCTTTCCTGGTGCATTTCTTGGCGTTCTTGCCGCATTTGGGTGCGCATATCTGCCATAGTGTCCGCCATTTGCTGCATCATTCTCATCTGAGCTGCGACTAGTGGATCAACTCCGCCTGGTGGAGGATTGGGAGGATTCATCTCTGCTGACTGTGGTTGGGGTTGTCGATTAGCAGGTAAATCAATTCTACCACCCCGCCTGGTATTGACCATCTAAGTTAGAAGCATATGGTAAGATAGCTTTGCAAGGGAATCATTTAGTAGACAGAATGAATAAGCTAATAGTTGGTTATGTACTGAAACTTCTTTGGTAGGGCTGGGCCAGATATTCTATGTCAAGACTAGGGTAACTAGTTGTACGAGGTGAATGTCCAAAGGTAAGATAGAATATGTCGAGATGAGATAGATACGGAATACTACATATATCTTCTAAGTGGATAATCTAGTTTGTCTAGTTATCTTACAAATGCTATCCTTTATGCCTAGATGTATATGCAGATGTAATTGTGGACATTACTCCACAACCCATCACACTCAAACAAAGATCCAAATCAGATAGATATCATAAGAACAAGCATTCAAGTGCATAGATAACCATAAAAATAGTTTTGTTTTTGTTCCTAAGAGTAGGTCTCCTATTCCTAAAGGTCACTTTAGGCACATGATTTCAAAGTGTGAAATCCAAGTTTGTCTTTAGAAGGATAGGGTAAGAATGATCAGAGTGAAGCGGAAATAGATGAGAAAAGATTAAGACAAGTTTAGAAAAGAACCAGAGTAGCAAAGGTAAGTAGGTAAGGGTTGTCCAGTTCTATCTAGGTTTCGTCCTACAGTCAACATTCCTCTGATACCACTTCTGTAACACCCGGATTTTAGGGGTCCAAAACCCGGGCGTAAACATAATCACCAGGTGTGCTGGGACCAAGTCTCACACATATGATGAATCATGGCATAGGATCGAATGTCACATCTTTACTATATAATAGGAGTTCTATACAAAGTAAATAGTTACATTATAAGGAGACAACGGTCCAGCAACCCAAAGTTGACTGGGAGACGACGGCCTAGACCACTCACGAACACATCGCAGCATCCTCCATGAGCATCATCCTGCGGTACCTGCTCTTGACCTGTGGGGTGTGAGACAGCAAGAGTGAGCTCACATACGTTCATCGCTCAACAAGTTGTGGGGAATAATGTGCATGAACTCGCCAAAGGTGGGAGCTCACGTGAAGTGTAAGGCTTACCAAAGAAGATGGTTAGAGCTGAGCATTGCTTTTAAAGTTGGTCAAAATTTTATTAGCAATTACTAAGTATAAGTAAATACCAAACCCAATTAAGTAGTAGAACAAAAGTAACAACATCACCTGCGATGCAATGCATATGACAAATTGAATTTAGTTCCATCATTTAATCATGTGAGGGTCCGAGCTGCTCATGACCGTGAGCACGGCTAGTATACCAGTTTTACACTCTGTAGAGGTTGCGCATCTTTACCCACAAGTCGTGTATCCCATGTCGCCAGGGTTTGCAAGGCCCTTAGACACTACCGAGGTGAATGGCTAGGGATCCACTACGAGGCCTTTACAAAGTTCCACTAGCTTCCGAAAACCCGCTACAGTTTATAGGAAGTTCCAATGCAGGAATCCCTTGCAGGACCGCCATCGCAGCAAAATCCTCCCGAGGGCCTCCCTACACTGACCACTCCCCTACTGCCCTTGCCCCTTTCGGGTAAGGTAGTCTTCCACTAGCTTTCCTAATTAATCAGCCAAGGGGTCCCATTCCTCCCTTGTGGTAGCACTGTTTTCCCGGGTGGTCGCTCCATGTTCCAATTAACATAATGATCTTATCATGAACAATATATAACAACTGATAACAAAAGTGTAATCATGAATAGTATATCTCCATACCCAAAACCACATATAGCACTAGCAAGTACTACCCAGAAAGTTCAGTGGTAAACAAGGTATAAAGATAATCAAACTAGGTAACCTGTTGGGTCCCATCAAATTAACCTATGCAGATCATTATGATTAATCAGAACATGGCTGGGTAAAAAGAAGTGATCAAGGGCACAACTTGCCTGGGCCTTGAGATTCCAGGTACCAGGATGATCTTCAGGTGATACGTATCCTCACTGCTAGTCGTAGCAATTCAAACAAACATGGTATAGGCAAAATTAACATTACACCAAACATAAGGACAAATACACATTAATAATGTACATATTAAAATAAGATCACAGGAAAAAGAATCATTAATTTTTGAGTTATAGAATTCAAGTTATGAATTTCCTAAGATTTAAGGTGATTATAATAGGATTAGATGATAAATTAATTTCCTAACAGAGTTCATGTCAAAACAGTGATTCTAAATGATAGAGAATATTATTACAAAATTTTAGGAATTGGAATGGTTCAATTTGGAGCTAAAATCAATTTTCTATGAATTATCTAAGTTTTAGCAATTATTTTCATATTAAAAATCTATTTTCTATTTTATTTATTCAATTTAAACGATCACTGGACTGGACGCCAATTTCTGGAAAGCACAGGGTTCACGGCGCAAGATTCCCGAGACTCAGTCCACAGTGCCTATGGACTGCGGGTTGATTTAAACTAAAGACGGGGGCTCTTTAGCAATTTATCCATGACGAAGGGGTATGCTCCAATTTGGACCGTCAGATCAATTCCAACGGCTAGGATTAGATCCGACATAATTCGAACCGGTATGCGGCCCAGGCCGTTAGATCTTGATTCAACGCTCGGGATTTTATAAGGTTTCAAACCAACCTAGCCCGCCCATTCAACGATCAACGGTCACGATCTAACCCAGCCGACCCGGTACGCGGCTATTAATCTGAGCCACCCACACCCGATCCGACGGCCAGGAATGTCTCTTCCACCTCCCGACGGACACCCACGGCAGCGCACCCATCCATACGGCGGCGCCATGGATGTTCCACCACAAACCCCAGCACATCGCGCTAAGCTCTGATTCGAAGAGTGTTACACGTAGAGAAGGTGAAACCGAACTCGCAGAGGGGAAACTCACCAGCACTTGCAGCGTAGGCGGGTCTGTCCACGGCGTGAGGCGGACGGTCACCGTAGAGCGAACTTCGGTGAGAAATTCTGAGGTGTCGGAGCACGATTCGCCCGAGGTAAGTCGTTGACCACCCTCCCTAGGACCCGGCGAATCCAATCGAACACCCAACGCGAGTACGGTCGCCCAGAGCTTGAGTTTCCGGTGCGGCGGCAATCCTACGGGTTTCCTCACGGTAATGGTGCTCTCGAACTCGGCTGGTTAGTTGACCTTTGCTCAAGGAATTAGGGAGGCCAGGCGGAGCGACCGCTTTATAGTCCGCGAGTCCGCGACGAGGTGGTTGAAGGAGTCCCGATTTCCCCGGCGGCGAGTTCGCGCGGACCGTGCGGTCCGTTTGTTGAAGACGGGACTGTCATGCGGGCCCCGCGGTCAGCGAAAGGGGAAAGGCAAGCGAGCGCGCGCGAGAGGCCTAGGCGAGGCTGACACGGTGGTCCCGCCCGTAAGTGACAGGCGCGCGAGGGAGAGGCTGGCCAGTGGGCCCATGGTGTCGGCGCGCGCCCGTGAAGGGTAATGGGCCGCGCAGTGTTAACTCCAGGGTGGGCCGAATTCAGATTCGCGGCCCAGTTAGGCATAGTGTTCCTTTTTCTTTTTATTTCCTATTTTCTTTTCTCCATTTTCAAATCCAATTTGAGTTCACGTTTAAATTCAAACTTTTGTGAATAACTTGTCCTCAGTTTGAATGGTATAATTTAATAATATAAGTGTGAAGGATGTTTATTCTGATTTTTATTTTATTTTATGTAGTATTTTTCTTAGTTCTTCCCTTCTCTAATCTTTCACAAATTCAAATTTAAAATACCAATTCAATTCAAACTTGTAACTAGTTCATTTTGGTGCAATTTAAAAGTATTTGGTTTAGGAATATTTATTCAAATATATTACTCATGTTTTCATATTACTTCTCTTTTCTTCCTTTCCCATTTATGTTCTATTTTCTATTCCAAATTCAAATTTATACTTCTATTTTAGTTTTCAGATTTTCAAATGTATAAATTAAGACCCAAAGGTGAATATAATCCATCCTATTTTAATATTACTAATTTAAGTTTTATTCTCCTTGTTATTTATTTCATGGGATGTATAAATGGTTTCCTTTAAAAGAAAAATCCTTTTCTTCAACTTTTTCTTATTTCCTAATTTCCAAAGCATTATGATACTTTGTTTATATTATTTTTTTTTCTACTAATTTTGGGTCTTACACGTGCCAGGCCCACCTCGCAGAGTTACTGTTTGATCTTTGCGGTCCACTGCACAGCGAGTACAAGTGACTGCCCGCCTGGTGTAAAAATCCTGCCGCTTCGCCTTCTTACCTGCAGCACTATATAAACAGACGGGTAGGTGTGAAGTTACCACAGCATTCATTGCTATTTGCACTGTTTTGCTGCCAAAATTTTTAACTATAGCCGAAGCTTGACTCTCAGAATCGAACGAAGGTCCATCTCGACGTCTGCTTCGTCAGAAAGAAAGGCTTCGGGAGAAAAGGAAAAAGAAAAAGTATCTAACTTCCTCAAACTCAGAATCAAATGGCTAGAGTGCGATCTACTGCCAGAGTTGCATGTGAAGGAGACGAAGCCGAATGTTCGAATACTGTGCCCATCTCCGAAGCGATGCAGCATTCCGGACTAGTGACTGCGGAAGAAATGCCCGCTGCCGAAGCAAACCCGACAACTGCCGAAGGAGAAGAAGAGAACATTGAAGGGACTGATCCCGAAGATGACTATCGCATTGCCATGCCCAGCAAGCCCAGTCACCTGGATTTTGGGAAATCAACTGTTTCAAAGGCTGATCTTTCGAAGATGGTGAAAGCAGGTTATTTCAATGAAAATCAGAAGAAGCTACTTCGCTTCGGGGGAGAAGAAACCACCCCGAAGCCAGAGAAGGACGAGATTGTCATCTTCAAGAGCTTTTTAAAGGCTGGGCTGAGATTCCCTCTTCACGAGATTATTGCGGAGATACTGAAGAGGTTTGGTATCTACCTTCACCAGTTAACTCCTAACGCTATCGTTAGGCTTAGCGTTTATATTTGGGCCCTCCGAAGCCAAGCAGTGGAGCCATTTGCCGACAGTTTCTGTCGAGTTCATGAGTTACATTATCAAACAAAGGCCAGAAAAGATGGGCTACATGATAACTTCGGTTGCTACAATTTTGCCTACCGGAAAACCGCAAAGTTTCCTGTGATCAGCTACCGAAGCAAATGGCCGGCAGGCTGGAAATCGGAATGGTTCTATGTCAAGGTTGATGACGACAAGGAGAAGCTTGTGCAAAGTCCACTCGAGCTGATCTTCGGAGAAACCCGACCCCGCTGCAACATGACACCAGAGGGTCAAACACAACAGGCAATGGATGAATTCAGAATTATTGCAGAGCATATCGGTACCAGGGATCTGGTTCAAGAATTCTTGGCATTCAGAGTCTTCCCTACTCTGAAAGAATGGGAAATGCCAAAGTTAAAGGGGGAGAAGAAGGAGGGGGAACTTGTCCGGCTTCCTTATCACTTCAAATTCAAGAAATACTTTAAGAAGCCCTGCCAAGAGTGGCTGGACACAGTTGAGGTGATGTGTAATGAAATTCTTGGAAATTATTCGAAAAAAGAAGATCAACTGATGACAGCAGCCTTCGGCACCCGTCCGAAGCGAAGGCTGAACCGAGTGCTTGATGCCCTGGGCTTCGAGTACCCTGACTATGAGCAGTTGAGCAAGGGTGCTGAGGGCCAAAAAAGAAAAAGAGTGGCCGAAACTCTGAACAAGGATGAGGAAAGACCAGCAAAAGAGAAGAAAATTCCCAAGAAAAGAAAAATATCAACTCCGAAGCGAAAATTATCCGAAGAAGAGGGGACCCCCACACCACCTTCTACCAGCGACGTGGAGGAAATTTTAAAGGTAATGACTGAACCCATGCCCACGAAGCTAAGTCCACTAGGGCCTCAACTGACGAAGCTTTTTCGAAAGGTGGAAGAGCCGGAACAAACGAAGATAACCAAACCAAAGCGGCAAAGAATTATTGCAGTGACCGAAGTTATCGATAAGACGCCGCCGAGGGCGTCAATTCAGAAAACGGCAGCTGCTGAAGACACAACAAACGTCGAAGTCGCACCTTCGGAGGTCGCGGCTACCGAAGCCGCTGCAGCCGAAGATGTGAACTTAGAAACTACCATTGAAGACATTGACAAAATTTTGCAAGACATGGCTGCAGAAGAAGCTGCCACTGCTGCTGAAAAAACCATGGCCACAGTGCCTGGGAAGGGGAAAGAAATAGCCGAAGACACTTCGGACGACGAAGCCTACACATTTCAAAATTTAATTGGGCAAAAACTGTCTAAAGCCGAAATGGAAGAACTCAAGGACTATGCCAAATCTTGCGGCTACAAGCCAGGAGCTCTTCTATTTGGAGGCATTGATGACGAAAAATTGGGCTGCATTCGAGACCAAACTGGAGCTAAGGTAATCGGTACTTTATCAAAAAGTATCGGTTTTCCGAAGCTAGAGACAGATATCAGCCGCTACCGACGACAACATATCGTCGGCAGCTTATTTTATTCCAATTTCAAGGTAAACAACCTTTTCTCTGGTTTTTATTGCTTTTAATAATGAAAATGTTACCAACGAAAGTTGTTTCTGTACAGAGCATGCTACTGAGCAAAGCTCTGAAGATGCAGCAAGATTTGGAGGACAAAAAACACGAAGCTATAATTCAAAATTTAGAGAGCAAGATAAAAGAACAATCAGCTATCATTGAAAAGAAAGACTTCGAGCTCCAATCAACCGAAGGCTTGCTGGCAGAGACTGAGGCTAAGGTATCAGAATTGAGTTCGAAGCTTATTGGTCAATCAAAACAATTTGAACAGGAGAAGCTAGAGCTTAATTCGAAACTTGAAGCCGAAGTCCAGACCAACTCAGACTTGAAGAAATCATTAACAAGCCTTCAAGACAAGTGCTTGAAATTTAGCAACAACTGTATTGAACGATTAAAAAAGATATTTTACTCTGTTGGAGCCAGCAGCGGGAAGTTTAACCCTCTAGCGGAAAATTTACCACAAGCCTTCGATCATATTGAAGCTGAAATTGAAGAACTTGACGAAGTTATAGCCGGGCACGGTGACTTCTGTGCCTGGGTAGCTTCTCGGGGTACCGCTGCTGCGTTCCTGAAGGCCGGCTGCGAGCATGGAAAAATCGTCAACAGGCCCAACTTCACCCTGTCTCCATCAATCCTGGACGATATACCTGATCTCGCCCGAAGCATCTCAAATAGATTTATAAAAATGATATGGACAAAAGGCGGGCGGGAGAAGGCTGGAGACGAAGCTCGAAGTCATCTTGAACCAGTAAGAAATGATACTTCGTACTTACCTTCTCCTTTGCACTTGATTTTTACTCACGATACCTTGATTTATGTAGGATGACGAAGCTGAAGGTGATACTTAAAGAATATGCCGCCGAAGCGGAAGCCTGACGAAGATTAGCAGGAGTAGACTAGAAAAACTCAGAAGAATTTGTAACAACTTTTTGTAAATACAATTAATTTGTTCTCAATGAACTTTGTACATACCTTGTAATATATTCTTACCCTTCTATTGAGGCGCTTTGATGTGGACGAAATTATTATTTTGAGCTGAAGGCGAAAAAACACCTTCCCTTCTTTTCGTACACAACGAAGCATAAGAGACCAATTCTTCTTTTTGCCGAGCGACGAAGCATAAAAGACCACTTCTTCTTTTTGCCGAAGCTTTTCTTTTTTGTACACAACAAAGCATAAGAAACCACTTCTTCTTTTTGCCGAAGCTTTTCTTTTTTGTACACAACAAAGCATAAGAGACCACTTCTTCTTTTTGCCGAAGCAACCACTTAGGAACGCAAATGCTATGAATGAATGCTTATGAATGCAAATGCTATGATGTAATGTGCGAATGAATGTCCAAAGCATATGTCCGAAGCCACACTCTCAGCCATTATTTCCTTAGAAACAACCACACATCAGCTCTGCATTCCCTTAGGAACGACTTTGGAGCATCTTCGTCTTTTACTTAGACGGTATAAGCTCTGCATTCCCTTAGGAACGTCTTTGGAGCTTCTTCGCCTTTTACTTAGGCGGTATAAGCTCTGCATTCCCTTAGGAACGTCTTTGGAGCTTCTTCGCCTTTTACTTAGGCGGAATCAGCGTTGACTTTTCGCTGTGAGCTCTGCATCCCCTTAGGGACGTCTTTGGAGCTTCTTCTCTTTTTCAGTTTCGGCACTCGATGGTGCGTTCTCAGCTTTTTACATTTACATTCTTTGGGGGATTTTGCTCTTATAAAACTAAAAAGGAAATTACATATGATGGCCCCATTAAAAACCTTTCTCCCCCTTTAGAAAGGAAAAGGGTGCCATGAAAAAAGAAAAGAAAAACATAAAAAGTTACATCAAGTTATACATAAAATCGCCGAAGCTCATCCGCATTCCAAGATCTTGGAATTTCGTTGCCATCCATGTCCTTTAATCTGTACGATCCAGGCCTTGACGAAGATACTACTAAGAAAGGTCCTTCCCATTTCAATTGTAGCTTGCCCACTGTGTCTGGGTTGGCTACTCTCCGAAGCACCAAGTGACCCGGCTCAATATTTTTTAACCGGACCTTTCTATCTCGCCACCTGACTGTTTCAGCTTGATATTTATTGATATTCTCCACGGCCTGAAGCCTGATCCCCTCTAAAGCATCTTTTTCCACAAGGCAAGCATCTTCGGGACCTGATTCTGCCGAAGCTACTACCCTTATTGACCCAGCTTTAGCTTCTTCCGGAGTTATTGCTTCGTCACCGAATAATAATTTGAATGGGGTAAAGCCTGTAGACCTTGATGTTGTTGTATTGTGGCTCCACACCACTTTGGTCAACTGATCTGGCCACTTTCCCCTTGGTTGATTGAAGATTAACTTCATTATTCCTGTCATTATGATGCCGTTGGCCCTTTCAACAAGCCCATTCGACTCCGGATGCCTGACTGATGCAAAATGGATCTTCGTTCCAATTTGATCACAGAAATTTCTGAAAGCTTCGGAGTCGAACTGCGTTCCATTATCTACAGTGATGGCCTTCGGTACTCCGAAGCGACAGACAATATTCTGCCAGAAAAACTTTTGGACAGTGGCCGAAGTTATTGTGGCTAATGGCTTCGTCTCAATCCACTTGGAAAAATACTCCACAGCCACTATAACATATTTTAGATTCCCTTGAGCCGGTGGTAATGGACCCAACAAGTCAAGGCCCCACCTTTGCAATGGCCAGATGGGTTGTATCAGCTGTGTCAAAGACGAAGGTTGCTTTTGATCTCTTGCACATTTCTGACAACCTTCGCACTTTTGAACTAACTCCGCTGCATCCGAAGCTGCCTTCGGCCAATAAAATCCTTGGCGAAAAACTTTTCCAAGTAACGGCCTAGATCCGATGTGGGATCCGCACAGGCCTGCATGTATTTCTTTCATTAACTCTATACCTTCGGTTCTAGACAAGCACTTGAGCAGCGGGGCACAAACTCCATGCTTGTATAACTCCCCTTCTATCATGACATACGGACGAGCTCTTGCCTCTATCCTTTTATTATAAGCTTCATCATCTGATAGGAAGTTACCCTGAAGGTAAGAGATTATTTCAGTTCTCCAATCTTCGCTGTAAACAGGAGAAATGTTGAGGACTGCTCTTTCAAGGAGCTCCACTGAAGGTGCCTTTATTGTTTCGAAGAAGACATCCGAAGGTAACGGCAGCCCCTGTGCTGCAGACTTGGCTAGCAAATCAGCATGCTCATTTTGTCCTCGAGGGATATTCTTGACAGAAAATCCTTCGAAGGAGGCCTCGATCCTTCGGACCGTGTCTAGGTATTTTTCAAGCTTCGGATCTTTAGCCTTGCAACTTTTGTCAATATGACCCGAAACAACCTGGGAATCAGTCTTAAGAATCGCCCTTCTGATTCCCATTGCCTTTAATTTCCGAAGGCCCAGGAGTAGGGCTTCGTACTCAGTAATATTATTTGTGCAGCTGAAGTCAAGTCTTGCTGCATAACAAGTTTTAACCTTGGATGGTGAGACCAACACAGCAGCTGCACCTGCTCCGAAAGTTCCCCAAGAGCCATCACAAAACACTGTCCGCACTTCGGCATCTTTATTTGCTTCTTCATCCTGAGCCCCTGGCGTCCAGTCGGCGATGAAATCTGCCAATGCTTGAGACTGGATCGAGGATCTATGCACATAATCAATGTAAAATTCATTGAGCTCTGCAGCCCATTTTCCAATCCGTCCAGTAGCTTCTCTATTTCTCATGATATCCTTCAACGGCTGCGAAGAAGGAACAATAATATTGTATGCCTGAAAATAATGCCGAAGCTTCCTGGATGCCATTAAAACGGCATACAATACCTTCTCCAGCTCTGTATAATTTTTCTTTGACACACTAAGGACTTCAGATACAAAATATATTGGGACCTGCTTCTTGACTTGGCCATCAAACTTCTCCTGGACAAGCGCCGCACTTACTGCTGAGTGCGAAGCTGCCACATATAACAACAGAGGAGCCCCTGGCGTTGGTGGAGTTAATGTTGTTAGATCTATTAAGTATTGCTTCAGCTCTTCGAAGGCTTTTTGCTGACTTGGGCCCCATTGAAAGACTTCAGCTGACTTCAGCACCTCGAAAAATGGTAAGTTTCTTTCTGCTGATCTGGATATAAATCTGTTGAGAGATGCCAGCCTTCCTGTCAATCTTTGGGCCCCCTTTCTTGTGGTTGGTGGCTCCATTCGAAGTATAGCTTCGATCTTATTTGGATTAGCTTCGATTCCCTTTGTTGAAACTAAACATCCAAGAAATTTTCCCTTCTTTACCCCAAAGACACATTTTTCTGGATTCAGCTTCAGACCAGCTTGTCTGAAGCTGGCGAAGGTCTCCTGCAGATCAGCAATATGATTTTCCTGCTTCGTGCTTTTTACGATAATGTCATCAACATAGGTCAACACATTTCTGCCTATCTGAGACTGGAGAACCTTCGCAGTCATTCTGCTAAAACTCCCTCCAGCATTCTTGAGCCCCTCAGACATCCGAAGATAGCAATATGTGCCACTTGGGGTTATGAAGCTAGTTTTCGGCTCATCTTCCTTCTTCATCCAAATTTGATGATAGCCTGAATAGCAGTCTAGGAGACTCATGAGCTCTGAAGAAGCTGTTGCATCGACTAAAGAGTCTATCCTTGGCAGCGGGAATTCGTCCTTCGGACAAGCCTTGTTGAGATCTGTGAAATCGATACACATTCTCCACTTGCCATTGGCCTTCTTCACCATAACAGTGTTAGCTAGCCACTCTGGATACTTCACTTCTCTGATAACTCCTGCACTGAGGAGTCTTTTTACTTCATTGCGAGCCCCTTCGGCCTTGTCATCAGACATTTTCCGAAGCCTCTGCTTTCGGGGTCTGAAGGATGGGTCAACATTGAGCGAATGTTCAATAACATCCCGATTTACTCCACAGAGATCATTGGCTGACCATGCAAAAACATCTTTGTTGTTGAATAAAAACCTTATCAGGGTTTTCTCCTGGTCTTCAGATAATTGTGAGCCCAACAGCACCTTCTGCTCTGCTATATCCTCACACAATAGCATGGGCTTCGGCTGATCTGCTGAAGCTGCCTTCTCCCTTCTGAATTTGTACTGTTCACAAGCTTCAGCTCCATCTATGTTATGGATTGCCTTGGAGTCAGTCCAGCTTCCTTCGGCCCTTCTAGCAGTTTCCTGGCTTCCATGAATAGCAATAGGCCCTTGGTCCGAAGGTATCTTCATGCAGAGATAAGCTGGGTGAAGAATTGCTTCGAAGGCATTAAGAGTACCACGGCCAATGATAGCATTGTAAGGATACTCCATGTCAACAATATCAAACACAATTTGCTCAATCCTTGTGTTGTTAACAAATCCGAAGGTTACCGGCATGGTAATCTTCCCAAGTGCTACAATCTGCCGCCCTCCGAAGCCACAAAGAGGGTGCGTAGCATCATGAATCTTGTCTTCAGGCTCCTGCATTTGTCTGAAGGCCTTAGCAAATATAATATCAGCTGCACTGCCTGTATCAACTAGGACATTGTGGACCAGAAATCCTTTGATCACGCAAGAGATGACCATGGCATCATTGTGAGGATAATCCTTAAGCTGAAGGTCTTCCTGAGAGAAAGTAATTGGAATGTGGGACCATTTTGACTTGATGAAGGGTCCCTGGACTCCAACATGCTGCACCCTTCTCTGAGCCTCCTTCTTCTGCTTCTTGTTGGCCGGCTCTGAGCAAGAACCGCCTGTTATCGGGAGCACCAGCTTCGAAGCCGAAGCAGCTCCAGCTTGATTGTTGAACGAAGCCATCAGCTCAGAAAAGTGGAAGTGAGTTCACCGGAGGTGGGCGCCAATGTTGGGGGCTCGTTCTCAAATGCTAAGAGTTAAGAACAAGGCAACACAGAAAATGTTAAGTGTTAAAGTCCTTCGTCCTCCATCACATTATATCCTTTCGGGATATAAAGAATTTCGGACGAAGATTACGAAGGACGTACCTTCGTAAGCATAATAACGAGGGACGAAGCATTCATATAAATCATGAGGTATAAAATAAACATTTAAATGTTATCGTAGAATCATTTCCATTTTTATTAACATGAACGAATATAAATGATTTCAAATTACAAATGTACCTTCGGTCCTGAGGAAGGCGAAAATACAAGTATGATGCGAAGACAACTGACAGGATCGCCTGAACAGTACGGGGGTACTGTTCATCTATTTATAGACACAGGACACAGCCTGTGACAAATTACAATTATGCCCCTTACAAAAGTTTTCAACATTGACTCAGACCTCTATGGATAAAAAGGTCATTCTATCTCTATGTCGGTTTGTAACGCCGAAGCTCCATGAAAAGGAACCTTCGGCCATCTCCTGGGGACAACTTCAGCCGAAGCTGCTTCTTCGTGCAAGACCTTCGGCGCAACGAAGCATGACCCCAACACCTCCCATAGGGTCTCTACTCCCTCATCGGTGCACGCTCTGCCATTGAGCGACCTATCAGCGGTGTCCTTAAGGCCCGCACATGTAAGGCTAGCGGTCGCACCGCCTTATTTCATGGTTGTCGTTGACTAGGTAAGTCTTACTTTCCCTTTTTGTTCTTTATATGTGCTCGAGATGGGTAGTTAGGGTTAGGGATTTAGGGAATTGGGAAAATAGTGAGAGTTCATTCTCCCCTCCTTCCTTTTTATAACGGACGAATTCGAGTATTTGAGGGCTTTGCTCGGGTTCATCCATATATTGAAGGCTTTTGAACATCTAGGGTTAAGTTTAGTGCACCAACCATGGCTCCGGTACCACTATTATGTGTAATAGGACCTTGTTCATGAACCTTACTGATGAGGACATCCTCCACTATTACCCGTTGGCAAAGACGCAATTGGCCCAAATGGCCCAATTGTAGTCAGACGGCGACCGTGTGAGCCTCAGAATTATCCCACCTCGCTTAACTTGGGAGGAGGAAGCCACTTTAAAAGGAAGAGCCACCCTTCCCCCATTGGACTAGTCTTTTAGGGCGATCGGGCCTTTCCCTGAGTTGGGTGTGCATAATGAACTGTTGGGCTCCGGGCAACCCTAATTTGTTGGGCCTCGGCCAACCCGACCTGGGCTGGGTGTATCATCTAGTATCAGAGCTAGGGCCCATTTTAAGAAGGTGGGAATGATGAGGACATCCTCCACTATTACCCGTTGGCAAAGACGCAATTGGCCCAGTTGGCCCAATTGTAGTCGGACGGCGACCGTGTGAGCCTCAGAATTATCCCACCTCGCTTAACTTGGGAGGAGGAAGCCACTTTAAAAGGGAGAGCCACCCTTCCCCCATTGGACTAGTCTTTTGGGGCGACTGGGCCTTTCCTTGAGTTGGGTGTGCATAATAAACTGTTGGGCTCTGGGCAACCCTAATTTGTTGGGCCTCGGCCAACCCTAATTTGTTGGGCCTCGGCCAACCCTCGAGAATATAATAAACTTACCCTCTAGAATATGATTTACACTTTGACGTTGGAGGACGGCGCCATTAGAGCGATAAGGGTCGACTCAAAGATGGTGAGGCAGTGTGATCTTTTTTTCACTAACCGTGTAGAGATAGATCAGATCTCACGTGTTATCTATACTATACTTAAAGCACCAGTTTCAACGATCGTCCCGCGTCATCTTTTTACAAATAACCCTCACAGCCACTTCAAATTAATCTGTTGCACGATTATAGATGGCCAAACGACGACCCAACCCTGGCCCATGCACGTCATGCCGGCGTGCTGACTATATCGGGCCAGCCATTAGCCCGTCGACCCATTTGATTAAATCAGCATAAAATGTTAAAAACGGTGCAGGAGGTGGGGTTTGTGGGGGACAGATATCCCTCGGGTCCACTAGAAGGTTAGAAGGCCTCGCAAACGGTTTTGGGCTTACTATCTCGCAAGGCCATCCCTTCGTGGGCCAGGGGAGAACTGCTGGCGGAATGGACCGACGCAAGGAATGAACAAGCGCGGGCTAAGGCGGTTCACGGGGTTTTGAGCATTATCCGAAGCTCTGATCCGATTCTCTCGTGCGACCACCTTGGGCATCGGAACTGAGTGAGAGTAAGTCGGCAAGATTGTAGGAAGATAAGTTCGGTCGGTTCACTATTACTTAGGCATGCAACGTTATCGTACACATATGTAAATGCCCCACGGTCGGATATATAAGGCCCAGGGGGCACCCCATCAAACACACAGGTCATTCATCAGCCATCTACTCCATTCTCTAGCATCCTTCATACTAGAGAATCCTCCTATAACCCATCACATAAAGATCCACACCAGGAAGTAGGGTATTACGCCTCTCCAAGCGGGCCGAACTTGTAGAAAATTGTCTACCGTCTCTCGTGCGCTTAGCATAAACCATCGAGCTACAGTCAGCAACACCGTCCTACCCAAAAGCACCTCGAGGTGTAACCCTAGGTGCACGGCCGGGTCCCAAACACCGACAGCTGGCGTGCTAGGTAGGGGGTGTGTCGCTGATCTAAGCTAGCTCAATGGCCGTCATTTTCCAACACAAGATTGTTCTCCACCCTAGATCCGTGTTCTGCTTCGGGACCATCTCGTCCGTGGCAGATGAAGAAGGAATTCTGCATCGTATAGCAGATCCACCGGAGAAGAAGCCTTCCTCGAAAATCTTCGAAAAAGCCAGAACGAGGCACCAAATAGCACAACCTCCAATGCCCCGGGCGAAGACTACCTCCTGCAAGTCAGGAGCAGAGAATTCATTTACCTGAAGAACCCCGTTGTCCACCTCGTCCATGGAAGAGTGGACACGGATTACGAGGAAAAAAAGAAGCAAACGCGATAGAGGCCCGTCAAGCTACTCTTCTAGCGCCTTCGCCCTCAAAGGAGGATAGAAAGAAGCTTGTCACCACAACAACTCCATTCTACCCCGACATCCTCTTCATCGGGGGAAGAGTGGAATCATCTCCCATCTTCGATGACGAGCCAACCATGCCTGGGAAAGAACCTCCTCAGCGAGAAGCTTGTTGATGGAGGAACTGACGACGAAATATTCGGCGACATCACGAAGCAGGGGAACGGGACCCGGCGCAGCCTGTATCCTGAGATGAAATTTCGGAGGTGGGAGAAACTCTTGACGAACGAGTCTTCAGAGAGAGGAGGAACTCTCGCCGACGTGATCGTTGGTAGGCTCAAGAGCAAGCTGAGCAGGATGCGAGGCAACGCCGAGAGAACCCTCTCTTCACGCGAAACCTGAACCCTGACTTTGCTCGAGCCATGAACACACCGAGTGAGGTCGGTGGAGTATTGGCTCGGATAGCTGATGGCCTCCCCCGGACTCCAGACGCTGAAGGCTATCGGCGGCTGTTCACTCGGGCGGCTAATCATCTTCTACCCCTCGCTCATCCCCCGAGTGACCTACGACATGCCATCAACAGTCGGCGGGATGAGCGGAGCTCCATCAACGCTTCACGCGAACGACGCCATGAGAATGAGATACGGCGCCGATAAGAGTACGATCGGGATCATGGCATCCCAGCACAAAGTCAGGCCACTAGAGTTGAGTCGGCAATGGCTTCTACTGGTGGCACAACCTAGGGACGGTCGAGACAGCACATCCACAACTCCCCTCCCTGGGACCGGCCCCACGGTCGTCGACAGGAAGACACGTGTGGGGTATCTGCGCTCACTCCACGTCTTAGGGCCATTCAATGGCCCCGAAACTTCAAGGTGTCCAACGTCGACAAATACGAGCCTAAGTAGGACCCGGGAGGCTGGTTGGCCGTCTACACAACCGCTGCCCAGGCCGCTGGGGCAACTGAAGATGTGATGACTACGTATTTACCCATCGTCCTCGGGCAAGATGCATTGCAATGGCTGTGACATCTACCGTGGCACTGCATCGATGATTGGAGCGACTTCAGTCGGTGTTTTATCGCCAACTTCCAATCCCTCTTCGACAAGCTGGCGCAGCCGTGGGACCTCAAATCCATCAGGCGTCGAGGGGATGAGACTCTTCGGTCGTACCTCAAGAGGTTTCAGACCATGAGAAATCGCATCCCCGAGGTCACTGAAGCAGCACTGATCGAGGACTTCTACCGGGGATCCAATGACTCGGCCTTCGTCCGAGCCATACTGCAAAAGGCACCGACCACTTCCAAGCAGCTATTCAGGAAGGCGAACCTCTACATCACTGCCGACGAATGGGCTTAGGACCTCATCGGGGGAGCGAAGCCTGCTCCATCTGCACCACAAAGTGATGCAAACCAGTAGACCGACAAGCGCTTGGAGAAGAGGCCTCATGAAGAGGTCCATGCCACCGGACCACCCATCTCTCGTGCCCGAGGTGCGCCCCGCGGAGGCGAGCGGACACTGGACGACATCCTTGATGCCCAGTGCCCGTATCACAAGGATATGTGCCACACCTTGTGGAACTGCAGAGACTTCAAGCATTCCGTCGGGAATGGCCGACCCTTCCAACCTCTACCACCTCCCCCACCGCGAGGAGGGCCCGGTGAACCTCAACGACCTCAGCAGCAGGAAGAGGGAGGAGGTGGAGCATTTCTGCGCGTCGACGGAGAGGTCAACGTCATCTTCAGAGGACACGGGTCGCAAGAAAACAAAAGGTAACAGAAGCTCAACAACCAACAGATACTGGTGGCAACCACCAGTGCTCTGCTCCCGCCCCCTATCGGTGGTCAGAACACCCAATCACCTTTACTCGGGCGGATCAATGGCTCAACTTTGATCATCCGGGCATTACCCGCTCCTCGTCGATCCGGTGATCCAAGAGAGCAGGGTAAAGAAAATATTGGTGGACGAAGGAAGCAGCATCAACGTCACCTTCCCCCGAACACTCTTGGGCTTAGGAGTTGCACTCAAAGAGCTCCATGAGTCGGACACTCCTTTCTTCAGCATTGTGCCGACTGAAGGAGAATACCCGCTTGGACACATCTACATGCCTGATACCTTTGGAACTCCGGAAAACTACAGAACCGAGTTCCTGAGGTTTGAGGTGGCAAGCTTCGACTGCGGATACAATGCCATCATCGACATGCCAGGATTGGCAAAATTCATGGCCATTCCGCACTATTCGTACATGATATTGAAGATGCCAGGACCACAAGGGATCATCACTGTGCACGCCGACTTCCAAGGCGCTGCGGAATGTTTCTGAGTAGCCATTCAGGTGGCCCTCACTACAAAACCACCGACGACTTCTTCTGCGCAGGCAAACTCAAAGCCTAAGGAAGATTTCGCAATACCTGCGAATGAAGCTCAAGCTGTGACCTCTATGCGGCCAACTGAGGAGACAAAAAGAATCATCCTTGGGTTCGCTGATGAACGCAAGACTGCCATCATCAGCTCCAGCCTGGACGACAAATAGGAAGGCGCGCTCGTCCAGTTCCTGCAAGATAACCGAGACGTATTCGCATGGCAGCCTACGGATATGCCGAGAGTCCCAAGAGAACTGGCCGAGCACAAATTGAAGGTTTATCCCCAAGCAAGGCCGATCCGACAAAAACTACGTCGTTTCACGCCTGACAAGAGAGAGGCTATACGTGCCGAGCTAGCTCACTTAGTCGCAACAGGGTTCATTAGAGAAGTAATGCATCCAGATTCCAGAGTGGCTAGCAAATCATGTTCTTGTACTCAAAAAGAATAAAGTGGATTGGCGCATGTGCGTCGACTATATAGATCTCAATGAACATTGTCCGAAGGATCCCTTCGGACTCCCTAGGATAGATCAGGTGGTTGATTCGACCGTCGGATGTTCTATGCTATCCTTCCTGGACTGCTATTCTAGGTACCATTATACCAGCCTAGCAAAAGAAGATGAGGAAAAAACTGCATTCATTACCCCGTTTGGAGCTTTCTGCTATACCTCCATGTCGTTCGGCCTCAAGACCGCAGGAGCGACTTACCAGAGAGCTATTCAGCCATGCTTAGCTGATCACTGGTGCAAACGGGTAGAAGCTTATGTTGATGATGTGGTGATCAAAACAGAAAACTCAGAAAACTTCATCGAAGATTTGCAGCTGGTCTTCAATAGCCTGAGGCGATACCGGTGGAAGCTCAATCCAGAAAATGTGTCTTCGGAGTACTAGCAGGGAAGTTGCTTGGATTCATTGTCAGCCACCAAAGAATTGAAGCTAGCTCGGAAAAGATCAAGGCTATCATGAGAATGGAAGCGCCACGATCATAGAAGAAAGTGCAAAGGCTTACTGGATGCATGGCAGCCTTGAGTAGGTTCATATCAAGGCTAGGCGAGAAAGGCTTACCATTCTACAAATTGCTCAAGAAGGTGGACAAGTTCCAGTGGACCGCAGAAGCACATGAAGCTCTCGAAACATTGAAAAGGTTCTTGACCACACCACCGATACTAAAGCTACCACGCCGAGCCACACCAAATCAGCCGGCAGAAGATCTGTTGTTATACATCTTCTGCATGACTCACGTGGTGAGCACCGCGTTAGTAGTCGAGTGGGCAGAGGAAGGACACACATATCCAGTACAGCATCCGGTCTACTTCATCAGTGAAGTTCTGGGGCCCTCTAAAAAGAAGTATCCCCAAGTTCAAAAACTACTATATGCAGTTGAAAGGGAAATAGGGTCAAACCTTTTCCTATATAATTTTGGTGGTTGAATTGTCCAACACAAACAATTGGACTAACTAGTTTTCTCTAGATTATAAGTTCTACAGGTGCCAAAGGTTCAACACAAACCAATAAAAAGTCCAAGAAAGGGTTTAAAAGAAAGGAGCAAAAGACAACCGAAGGCTGCCCTGGTCTGGCGCACCGGACTATCTGGTGCACCAGGGAGATCCACTCCAAACTGCTCAGCTTTGGGTTTCTAGGGAGCCACTCCGCTATAATTCACCGGACTGTCCGGTGTAGCACCGGACTGTCCGGTGTGCCAAGTGGAGCAACGGTCGCCAGTGCAATGGTCGAGTTCAACGGTCGGCTGACAACGCTACAGTGCGCGGACTGCGCGCAGAGTCAGAGCAAGCACTAGAAGGCGCATCGGACAGTGAACAGTGACTGTCCGGTGCACCACCGGACTGTCCAGTGGCCCCACATGTCAGAGCTCCAACGGTCGAACCCTAACGGTTGGGTGATGTGGCTGGCGCACCAGACAGTGTCCGGTGGTGCACCAGACTGTCCGGTGCGCCCTTCGACAGCAGCCTTCCTCAACGGCCACTTTGGTGGTTGGGGCTATAAATAACCCCCAACCACCACACTTCAAGGCATCCAAGTTTTTCAGCCAACACATTCAATACAAGAGCTCTAGACTTCATTCCAAGACACAAAAGCAAAGATCAAATCCTCTCCAAGTCCCAAACACATTCCAAAGATTTAGTGGCTTGTGAGAGAGAACCATTTGTGTTCATTTGAGTTCTTGTCGCTTGGATCGCTTTTCTTATTCCCCATTCTTGTTTCCAAGACATTTGTAATCAAAGCAAGAGACACCAATTGTGTGGTGGTCCTTGTGGGGACTAAGTGTCCCAATTGATTGAGGAAAAAAGCTCACTCGGTCTAGGTGACCGTTTGAGAGAGGGAAAGGGTTGAAAGAGACCCGGTCTTTGTGACCACCTCAACGGGGAGTAGGTTTGCAAGAACCGAACCTCGGTAAAACAAATCACCGTGTCACACTCTTCATTTGCTTGTGATTTGTTTTCGCCCTCTCTTTCGGACTCGATTATATTTCTAACTCTAACCCCGACTTGTAGTTGTGCTTAAAGTTTATAAATTTTAGATTTGCCTATTCACCCCCCTCTAGGCGACTTTCAATTGGTATCGGAGCCCGGTACTTCATTAGAGCCTAACCGCTCGAAGTGATATCGGGTGCTCACGCCAAGAAGGAGATGGTGACCGGCGACAAGCCCGCCACAAGCCACGGGAAGGCTCCATCGGGGGAGTCCGGCAACAAGAAGAGGGAGGAATCACCTCCCCGCGTCAAGTCGCACCGGAGTGGCGACAAGAAAAAGAAAATGAAGAAAGTGGTCTACTACGAGACCGATTCTTCATCACCTTCCACCTCCAGCTCCGACACACCGTCCGTCACTTCTAAGCACCATGAGCGCAAGAAGTTTAGTAAGATCCCGTTACGCTATCCTCGCATCTCCAAACACACTCCTTTACTTTCTGTCCCACTAGGCAAACCACTAGTTTTTGACGGTGAAGATTATTTTATGTGGAGTGATAAAATGAGGCATCATCTAACCTCACTCCACGCTAGCATTTGGGACATTGTTGAGTTTGGTGCACAGGAACCATCCGTGGGGGATGAAGGCTATGACTCGGACGAGGTTGCCCAAATCCGGCACTTCAACTCCCAAGCCACTACTATACTCCTCGCCTCTCTAAGTCGAGAGGAGTATAATAAGGTGCAAGGGTTGAAGAGTGCTAAAGAGATTTGGGACGTGCTCAAGACCGCGCACAAAGGAGATGAGATGACCAAGATCACCAAGCGGGAAACGATCGAGGGGGAGCTTGATCGATTTATGCTCAACCAAGGAGAGGAGCTACAAGCCATGTACAACCGGCTCAAAACCTTGGTGAACCAAGTGCGCAACCTCGGGAGCACCAAATGGGATGATCATGAAATGGTCAAGGTTATTCTTAGATCACTCATTTTTCTTAATCCTACTCAAGTTCAATTAATTCGTGGTGATCCTAGATATAAGCTAATGTCTCCCGAGGAAGTGATAGGAAAGTTTGTGAGCTTTGAGTTGATGATCAAAGGCTCCAAACAAATCATCGAGCGAGGCGCCACCTCCACACCCGAGGTGCAACCCGTCACATTCAAAGCGACGGAGGAGAAGAAAGAAGAGTATACACCAAGTAGACTCCCCATCGACCCCTCCAAGCTCGACAATGAGGAGATGGCGCTCATCATCAAAAGTTTCCGCCAAATCCTCAAGCAAAGGAGGGGGAAGGACTACAAGCCCCGTTCCAAGAAAGTTTGCTGCAAGTGTGGTAAGCCCAGTCATTTTATTGCTAAATGTTCATTATCTAGTGATAGTGATAGGGGTGACGACAAGAAGGGAAAGAGGAGAGAAAAGAAGAGATATTACAAGAAGAAGGGCGGCGATGCCCACGTGTGTCGGGAATGAGACTCCGATGAGAGCTCCACCGACTCCTCCTCCGACAAGGACACCGCAAACATCGTCGTTAACAAGGGTCTTCTCTTCCCCAACGTCAGCCACAAGTGCCTAATGGCAAAGAACAGCAAAAAGAAGGTAAAATCTAGAGCCTCCACTAAATATGCAACATTTAGTGATGAGGAAAACTCTAGTGATGATGAAGATAATTTGTTTGCCCTTTTTGCCAACCTAAACATGCAACAAAAGGAAAAAATAAATGAATTGATAGGTGCTATTCATGAGAAGGATGAACTCTTGGATAGCCAAGAGGACCTCCTTATTAAGGAAAATAAAAAACATGTTAAGGTTAAAAATGCTTATGCTCAGGAAGTAGAAAAATGTGAAAAATTAACTAGTGAGCTTAGCATTTGCCATGATACTATCTCCAACCTTAGAAATGAAAATGCAAAATTAATTGCTAAGGTTGAGAAGTTAGATGTTTGTGATGATTCAATTGTTAGTCTTAGAAATAATAATGCTAGTTTGATTACTAAGATTGACAAGTTGAATGCATCACTCTCTAGCCTTAAAATTGAGAATGAAAAATTAATTGCTAAGGCTAAAGATTTAAATGTTTGCAATATTTCTATTTCCAATCTTAGAGATGAGAATGCCATTTTACATGCTAAGATTGATGAATTAAATGCTTGCAAACCCTCTACAACTAGTGTTGATCATGTTACTATTTGTACTAGATGTAGAAACATTAATGTTGATGCTATCCATGATCACCTAGCTTTAATTAAACAACAAAATGATCACATAGCTCAACTTAGTGCTAAAATTAATGTGCATGACTTAGAAAATGAGAAATTTAAATTTGCTAGAAGCATGCTCTATAATGGGAGACACCCTGGGATTAAGGATGGCATTGGCTTCCAACAGGGAGACAATGTCAAGCTTAAAACCTCTAAAAGATTATCTAATTTTGTTAAGGGTAAGGCTCCCAGGGCTCAGGATAACGAGGGTTACAATTTATATCCGGTTGGTTATCCCGAGCACAAGATTAGGAGAATTCATTCTAGGAAGTCTCACTCTGGCTCTCACCATGCTTTTATGTATAAGAGTGAGGCATCTAGCTCTAGGCAATCCACTCATGTTAAATTGCCTAAAAAGAAATCTCCTTTTGCATCAAATGAACCAAATATTCCATTTAAGACTTTTGATGCTTCCTATGTGCTCACTAACAAATCAGGCAAAATAGTTGCCAAATATGTTGGGGCCAAACACAAGAGCTCAAAGACTTGTGTTTGGATACCCAAGGTGCTTATTTCTAATGTGAAAGGACCCAAGACCATTTGGGTACCTAATAACAAGGCCTAAATTTGTTTTGTAGGTTTATGCATCCGGGGGCTCAAGTTGGATAATTGATAGCGGGTGCATAAACCACATGACTGAGGAGAAAAGAATGTTCTCCTCCTATGAGAAAAACCATGATCCCCAAAGAGCTATCACATTCGGGGATGGAAATCAAGGTTTGGTCAAAGGACTTGGTAAAATTGCTATATCACCTGACCATTCTATTTCCAATGTTTTTCTTGTAGATTCTTTAGATTACAACTTGCTTTCAGTTTCTCAATTATGCAAAATGGGCTACAACTGTTTTTTACAGATTTAGGTGTTACTGTCTTTAGAAGAAGTGATGATTCAGTAGCATTTAAGGGTATTATAGGGTCAGCTATACTTAGTTGATTTTAATAGAGCTGAACTCGATACTTGCTTAATTGCTAAGACTAATATGGGTTGGCTCTGGCATCGCCGACTAGCCCATGTTGGGATGAAGAATCTTCACAAGCTTCTAAAGGGAGAGCACATTTTGGGACTAACAAATGTTCATTTTGAGAAAGACAGGATTTGTAGCGCATGTCAAGCAGGGAAGCAAGTTGGTGTTCATCATCCACACAAGAACATCATGACGATCGACAGGCCACTTGAGCTACTCCACATGGACCTATTCGGCCCGATTGCTTACATAAGCATCGGCGGAAGTAAGTACTGTCTAGTTATTGTGGATGATTATTCTCGCTTCACTTGGGTGTTCTTTTTGCAGGAAAAATGACAAACCCAAGAGACCTTAAAGGGATTCTTGAGATGGGCTCAAAATGAGTTCGGCTTAAGGATAAAAAAGATTAGAAGCGACAATGGGACGGAGTTCAAGAACTCACAAATAGAAGGCTTTCTTGAGGATGAGGGCATAAAGCATGAGTTCTCTTCTCCCTACACACCTCAACAAAATGGTGTAGTGGAGAGGAAAAATAGAACTCTACTTGATATGGCGAGGACCATGCTTGATGAATACAAGACTTCGGACCAGTTTTGGGCGGAAGAAATCAACACCGCTTGCTACGCCATCAACCGAATCTACCTTCACCGAATCCTCAAGAAGACATCATATGAACTCCTAACCGGTAAAAAGCCCAATGTTTCATACTTTAGAGCCTTTAGTAGCAAATGCTTTATTCTTGTTAAAAGAGGAAGAAAATCTAAATTTGCTCCTAAGGCTGTAGAAGGCTTTTTACTTGGTTATGTGTTGGGGCAAAGGCAAAGACGCTACCCTTCGCGTGAAGCCTTCGTCGCGTCGCTACATCAACGAACGCGCGACGACTGGCGCGGTTGTCCTTCGTCCTCTCCATTGCAAGACGAAGGCTAGACCCCGACGAAGTCTGCTGGTCCCGCGCCCCTCATCTCGCCCGGATGCCCACGTGGAATTCGGCCCACTGCAACGGGCCCCGCATGTACAGGCAGGTTACAGGCCTCATCTGTAATAGCTTTTCTGTAATGACGGTCTGTAACCCCCCTTTTATGGGAATATTCTGGGAATAATCCGGGTACCCGAGGACATAATCGTCCTTGTCTTGGGACGTTCGGCTCTCGGGTACCTATAAATACCCCCGTACAGTGCCCTTGAGAGGCCAGATTAATAGAGCTATTGCCTTTCATCATTAAACCTTGCACACACTCTCATCACTCTCCCGTTGGATCTACTTGCCCAGGAGAGCAAGTTCCAACATTTGGCGCCCACCGTTCGTGCTACGAACAAATCACCCGCGATGGCACCCAAGAGGGCTAGTTCGAAGGCAGCCCCATCCGTTGACGAAGCAGCAAAGGCAGTGCTACTAGCTGAGAAAAAAGGCAAGGCCCTCGTGGACAACACCCCCCAAGCAGCCTGCGAAGACGAAGCTCTCAGCACAAGACAGCGCCACAAAAACCCACTCCTGAAGGCACCCTACGCACCTGCAGCTCTGGAGGACTACCACAAGCACCACCCCTAGGCTTCGCTCCACCAAAGGGCGAAGACGCAACAGAGGACGGCGAGGTCATCGAAGTCTCAGCCGAAGAGCAACTACAGCTGCGGGCCCTGCGCATCAAGAACCGCAACCTCCAAAAACAGAAAGATATCCTCAAAGCCAAGCGCCGACGTGTCACCGTGCAAGCCAAGGTGCGCTAGATGATACAAGACGAGGAGTAGAAAGCCCGGGAACTCGAGCAAGAGATCACGCTCATGCAGTGCGAAGGCCAGCATGATCTGTAGCACGGCCCGCCCCTCCAACAGCGTGCGCCAGCCGGAGACTTATTCATACCCCAGCGCGGACCCTTCATCCCGCACGCCGCAGCTTTCCAAGGCATCAAATACCTTGATGAGCGAAGCCCCCTGGCTCCGCAACTCCAAGTGTCACCATGGCCCGCCAACTTCACGGCAGGGACCTACCCCAAGTACAACGGCAGCACCGACCTAGCACAATACATCATGAGCTATCAAGTCGCCGTCGCATCATCTGGAGGGGACGACGCCACAATGGCCAAGTCTTTCATCATCGCCCTCGAGGGTCCGGCCTTGACCTGGTACACCAGGTTTCCCCCATTGTCCATCGATTCCTGGAAAAGTCTCCGAGACAAGTTTCTGCTCAACTTCCAAGGGTACTGCCCAGACACCGATGCCTTGGCCGAGTTATCACTCTGCAAACAACAAGAGAAGGAAACCCTATGGGAGTACTACCGCAAGTTCCTGACTCTCAAGTCACAACTGCCTTCGGTCGACGACCAAATTGCCATACACTATGCCATCAGTGGCCTTCGGGTTGGCGTCCTATACAGTCACTGCATCAGGGACCCACCCAAAAATCTCCAAGAGCTCTATCAGCTGTTCGAGAAGTACGCCAGATCCAAAGAGCTCCATCAGCGCAAGGTCGAGTCTCAGAGAAAGCCCAAAGACCCTCCGCAGTCCAGCCGAACCTGGACAAGGCCTCCGCAGTCAGACTCCGGGCGGGACAGCCGCAGTCAGCAGCAGGTGCACAACATAGCCAACCATCACCCCGCCGGCGAGGCCGGGGTTGGGGACGGGCGCAACAACCGCGCAGATATTACTGCCTGTTTCATGGCGAAGACTGCGCGCACCCAACGAGGGATTGCCCGGAAACAAATGCCACCAGGGACAGGATGTCTTGGGCATAACCAGCCGACAACCAAAGAGTTGTCGCGCACACATATCAACACCACCACCCACAACCATACAACCTGTTGGGGCTATGCTTCGTCGCGCCGAAGGTCTTGTAGGAAGAAGCAGCTTCGGCTGAAGCTGTCCGCAGGAGATGACCGAAGGTCCCTCTTCATGAAGCTTTGGTATTACAAACCGACTTAAAGATAGAATGACCTTTTAGTCCATAAAGGTCTGAGTTAATGTTGTAAACTTTTATGAGGGGCATAATTGTAATTCTTCACAGGCTGTGTCCTGTGTCTATAAATAGATGAACAGTACCCCCGTACTGTTCACGCTGACTTGTACACGCCCGTGCATCACGCTTGTATCTTTGCCTTCTGCCAAGCCGAAGGTACAAATGTAATTCAATATTGCTCTTATTCTTTCATGACTATATAATAAGGACATGAAATAATGTTATATGATTATTCACGCTATTCTCTCATGTTTCATATGCTTCTCCTTTTATCGGTATAAATTATAATGATGAAGGTATGTCCTTCATGACCTTCGTCTGAAGATCGTTATATCCTAAGGGAAATAACACTTCGGAGGACGAAGAATATTTACCATTAACTTTTTTCTGTGTTGCCTTGTTCTTAATTCATAGCAGTTGAGAACAAGTCCCCAACATTGGCGCCCACCGTGGGGTGAACTCACTTCCACTTTTTTTGAGTTGATGGCTTCGTTCAACGATCAAGCTGGAGCTGCTTCGGCTCCGAAGCTGCTTCTTCCGATAACAGGCGGTTCATGTTCAGAGCCAGCCAACAAGAAGCAGAAGAAGGAAGCACAGAGAAGGGTACAGCATGTTGGGGTGCAAGGACCCTTCATCAAGTCGAGATGGTCTCACATTCCTATTACCTTCTCCCAAGAGGACCTTCAACTCAAGGATTACCCACACAACATGCCATGGTTATCTCTTGTGTTATCAAAGGATTTCTGGTCCACAATGTCTTGGTTGATACAGGCAGTGCAGCTGATATCATATTTGCTAAGGCCTTCAGGCAAATGCAAGAGCCAGAAGATAAGATTCATGATGCTACACACCCTCTCTGTGGCTTCGGAGGAAGACAGATTGTAGCGCTGGGCAAGATCACCATGTCAGTGACCTTTGGGTTCATCAACAACACTAGAACTGAGCAAGTTGTGTTTGACATTGTTGACATGGAATACCCTTACAATGCAATTATTGGTCGTGGCACACTCAACGCTTTCGAAGCAATTCTTCATCCTGCCTATCTTTGCATGAAGATACCTTCGGATCAAGGACCCATCGCTATTCATGGAAGTCAGGAAGCTGCCAGAAGGGCCGAAGGAAGCTGGACTGACTCAAAAGCAATCCATAACATAGATGGAGCTGAAGCTTGTGAACAGTACAAATTCAGAAGGGAGAAAGCAGCTTCAGCAGATCAGCCGAAGCCCATGCTCTTATGTGAGGACATAGCAGAGCAGAAGGTGCTGTTGGGCTCTCAATTGTCCGAAGAGCAGGAGAAAACCTTGATAAGGTTTTTGTTCAACAACAAAGATGTTTTTGCATGGTCAGCCAATGACCTCTGCGGAGTAAATAGGGATGTTATTGAACACTCGCTCAATGTTGACCCATCCTTCAGACCCAGAAAGCAGAGGCTTCGGAAAATGTCTGATGATAAGGCCGAAGGTGCTCGTAATGAAGTCAAAAGACTTCTTAGTGCAGGAGTCATCAGAGAAGTAAAGTACCCAGAATGGTTAGCTAACACTGTTATGGTAAAAAAGGCCAATGGCAAGTGGCGAATGTGTATCGATTTTACAGATCTCAACAAGGCTTGTCCGAAGGACGAATTCCCATTGCCAAGGATAGACTCTTTAGTTGATGCAGCAGCTTCTTCAGAGCTCATGAGTCTGCTAGACTGTTACTCAGGCTATCACCAAATCTGGATGAAGAAGGAAGATGAGCCGAAGACTAGCTTCATAACCCCAAGTGGCACATATTGCTATCTTCGGATGCCTGAGGGGCTCAAAAACGCTGGAGGAAGTTTCAGCAGAATGACTGCGAAGGTCCTCCAGTCTCAGATAGGCAGAAATGTGTTAACTTATGTTGATGACATCATTGTAAAAAGCATGAAACAGGAAAATCATATTGCTGATTTGCAGGAGACCTTCGCCAGTTTCAGACAAGCTGGCTTAAAGTTGAATCCGGAAAAATGTGTCTTCGGAGTAAAGAAGGGGAAATTTCTTGGATGCTTGGTTTCAACAAAGGGAATTGAAGCTAATCCAAGTAAAATTGAAGCTATACTTCGAATGGAGCCACCAACTACAAAAAAGGGGGCCCAAAGATTGACAGGGAGGATGGCATCTCTCAATAGATTCATATCCACATCAGCAGAAAGAAATTTACCATTCTTCGAAGTGCTGAAATCAGCCGAAGTCTTTCAATGGGGACCAAGCCAACAAAAAGCCTTTGAAGAACTGAAGCAATATTTGATAGATTTAACAACATTAACTCCACCAGCGCCAGGGGCTCCTTTGCTGTTATACGTGGCAGCTTCGCACTCAGCGGTAAGTGCAGCACTTGTCCAGGAGAAGCTTGATGGCCAAGTCAAGAAGCAGGTTCCAGTGTATTTTGTATCTGAAGTCCTTAGTGTATCAAAGAAAAACTATACAGAATTGGAGAAGGTATTATATGCTGTTTTGATGGCATCCAGGAAGCTTCGGCATTATTTTGAAGCATACAATATTGTTGTTCCTTCTTCGCAGCCGTTGAAGGATATTATGAGAAATAGAGAAGCTACTGGACGGATTGGAAAATGGGCTGCAGAGCTCAATGAATTTTGCATTGATTATGTGCATAGATCCTCGATCCAGTCTCAAGCGTTGGCAGATTTCATTGCCGATTGGACGCTAGGGGCTCAGGATGAAGAAACAAATAAAGATGCCGAAGTGTGGACAGTGTTTTGCGATGGGTCTTGGGGAACCTTCGGAGCAGGAGCAGCCGCTGTGTTGGTCTCACCATCCAAAGTTAAAACTTGTTATGCGGCAAGACTCGATTTTAGCTGTACGAACAATATTACTGAGTACGAAGCCCTGCTTTTGGGCCTTCGGAAATTAAAAGCAATGAGAATCAGAAGGGCCATCCTTAAAACTGATTCCCAGGTTGTTTCGGGTCATATTGACAAGAGTTGCAAGGCTAAAGATCTGAAGCTTGAAAAATATCTGGACACGGTCCGAAGAATCGAAGCTTCCTTCGAAGGATTTTCTGTCAAAAATATCCCTCGGGGACAAAATGAGCATGCTGATTTGCTAGCTAAGTCAGCAGCACAGGGGCTGCCTTTACCTTCGGATGTGTTCTTCGAAACAATAAAGGCACCTTCAGTGGAACTCCTTGAAAGAGCAGTCCTCAATATATCTCCTGTTTATAGCGAAGATTGGAGAACAGAGATCATCTCTTACCTTCAGGGTAAATTCCTTTCAGATGACGAAGCTTATAACAGGAGGATAGAGGCAAGAGCTCGTCCATATGTCATGATAGAAGGGGAGTTGTACAAGCATGGAGTTTGCGCTCCGCTACTCAAGTGTTTATCTAGAATCGAAGGTATAGAGTTGATGAAAGAAATACATGCAGGCCTGTGTGGATCTCACATTGGATCTAGGCCGTTACTTGGAAAAGTTTTCCGCCAAGGGTTTTATTGGCCGAAGGCAGCTTCGGATGCAGCGGAGTTAGTTCAAAAGTGCGAAGGCTGTCAGAAAAGTGCAAGAGATCAAAAACAACCTTCGTCTTTAACACAGCTCATACAACCCATCTGGCCATTGCAAAGGTGGGGCCTTGACTTGTTAGGTCCATTGCCACCGGCTCAAGGGAATTTAAGATATGTTGTAGTGGCTGTAGAATATTTTTCTAAATGGATTGAGGCAAAGCCATTAGCCACAATAACTTCGGCCACTGTCCAAAAGTTTTTCTGGCAGAATATCGTTTGTCGTTTCGGGGTACCGAAGGCCATCACTGTAGATAATGGAACACAATTCGACTCTGAAGCTTTCAGAGATTTCTGTGATCAAATTGGTACGAAGATCCATTTTGCATCAGTCAGGCATCCGGAGTCAAATGGGCTCGTTGAAAGAGCCAATGGCATTATAATGACAGGAATAATGAAATTAATCTTCAATCAACTCAGGGGAAAGTGGCCAGATCAGTTAACCAAAGTGGTGTGGAGCCACAATACAACAACATCAAGGTCTACAGGCTTTACTCCATTCAAGTTATTATTCGGTGACGAAGCAATAACTCCGGAAGAAGCTAAAACTGGATCAATAAGAGTAGTAGCTTCGACAGAATCAGGTCCTGAAGATGCTTGTTTTGTGGAAAAAGATGCTTTAGAAGGGATCAGGCTTCAAGCTGTGGAGAATATCAATAAATACCAAGCCGAAACAGTCAAATGGCGAGATAGAAAAGTTCGGCTAAAGAATATTGAGCCGGGACACTTGGTGCTTCGGAGAGTGGCCAACCCAGACACAGTGGGCAAGTTACAGTTGAAATGGGAGGGACCTTTCTTAGTAGCATCTTCGTCAAGACCTGGTTCATACAGATTGAAGGACATGGACGGCAACGACATTCCAAGATCTTGGAATGCGGATGAGCTTCGGCGATATTATGTGTAACTTGATGTAACTTTTTATGTCTTTTCTTTTTCATGGCACCCTTTTCCTTTCTAAAGGGGGAGAAAGGTTTTTAATGGAACCATCATATGTAATTTCCTTTTTTAGTTCTATAAGAGCAGAATCCCCCAAGGAATGTAAATGTAAAAGCTGAGAACGCACCATTGAGTGCCGAAAACTGAAAAAGCGAAGAAGCTCCAAAGTCATTCCTAAGGGAATGCAGAGCTTACAGCGAAAAGTCAACGCTGATTCCGCCGAAAGTAAAAGGCGAAGAAGCTCCAAAGTCGTTCCTAAGGGAATGCAGAGCTTACAGCGAAAAGTCAACGCTGATTCCGCCGAAAGTAAAAGGCGAAGAAGCTCCAAAGTCGTTCCTAAGGGAATGCAGAGCTTACAGCGAAAAGTCAACGCTGATTCCGCCGAAAGTAAAAGGCGAAGAAGCTCCAAAGTCGTTCCTAAGGGAATGCAGAGCTTACAGCGAAAAGTCAACGCTGATTCCGCCGAAAGTAAAAGGCGAAGAAGCTCCAAAGTCGTTCCTAAGGGAATGCAGAGCTGATATGTGATTGTTTCTAAGGAAATAATGGCTAAGGGTATGGCTTCGGATATGTGTTTGGACATTCATTCGCACATCACATTACATCATAGCATTTGCATTCATAAACATTCATTCAGGCATATATAGGATAATCATCATGGCATAAGTGGTTGCTTCGGCATAAGAGAAGAGCTTCTTCGCGTACAAAAAGGAGGGCTTCGGAAGAAAGGGAAATGTTGTTTTCTATGCTTTGCTGTGTACGAAAAGAAGGGAAGGTGTTTTTTCGCCTTCGGCTCAAAAAAGATAATTTCGTCCGCACCAAAGCATTTCACATACATTAATAGAAGGGTAAGAGCATAATACAAGGTATGAACAGAACTCATTAAAGACAAGTTTAGTTACATTTACACAAGTTATCTCAAAAGTTTCCTGAGTCTATCTACAGTCTACTCCTACTTAATCTTCGAGGGATTTTAGCTTCGGCATCACTCTTCTAATCATCGACTTCGGCTTTGTCATCCTACATGAATCAAGTTGTTGTAAGTCAAAATCGAGCTTGAAGGAAGAGGTAAGCACAAGGTATGATTTCTTACTGGTTCAAGATGACTCCGAGCTTCATCTCCAGCCTTTTCTCGCCCGCCTTTTGTCCATATCATTTTTATAAATCTATTGGAAATACTTCGGGCGAGATCAGGGATGTCATCTAGGATTGATGGTGATAAAGCGAAATTGGGCCTATTGACAATCTTTCCATGGTCGCAGCCAGCTTTTAGGAAAGCTGCAGCAGTGCCCCGAGAAGCTACCCAGGCACAGAAGTCACCGTGCCCAGCTATAACTTCGTCGAGCTCGTCAATTTCACCCTCAATATGTTCGAAGGTCTTCGGTAAATCTTCAGCTGAGGGGGTGAACTTATCACTGCTGGCTCCAACTGAGTGGAAAATTTTTCTTAGTCGTTGAATGCATTTGTTGCTAAATTCCAAACATTTTTCTTGAAGGTCCGCCAATAGTTTTTTCAAATCTGAATTTTGTTGAGCTTCGGCTTCAAGTTTTGCCTTAAGTTCTTGCTTTTCTTGTTCAAACTGCTTAGATTGGCAGAGAAGCTTCGTGTTCAGTTCTGTTATTTTTGCTTCGGCTTCCGCCAATGAACCTTCAGTTGCCTGGAGCTCAAAGTTTTTCTTCTCAATATCAGCTGATTGCTCCTTTATTTTGTTTTCTAAATTTTCAATTATAACTTCGTGTTTCTTGTCTTCAAAATCTTGCTGCATTGTCAAGGCTTTGCTCAACAGCATACTCTGCACGAAAACAACCTTCGTCAGACATATTTTCATTATTAAAAACAATAAAAGTCAAGGGAATAGTAGTTCACCTTGAAATTGGAATAAAATAAACTACCAACGATATGTTGTCGTCGGTAGCGGCTAATGTCCATTTCCAGCTTCGGAAAACCAATACTCTTTGACAGAGTACTGATAACTTTGGCTCCAGTTTGGTTTCGGATACAATCTAATTTTTCATCATCAATACCTCCGAAGAGGAGTGCTCCTGGTTTGTACCCGCAAGATTTGGCATACTCTCTAAGCTCTTCTATTTCGGGTTCTGACAATTTTTCTCCAACTAAATTTTGAAACATGAAGGCTTCGTTCTCTAAAGCTTCGTCAGCAATTTCCTTTCCTTTCCCCGACGCTGCGGCCACGGCTTCTTCGGCGGCAGCGGTAGCTTCTTCTGTGGCCATGTCTAGCAGTATTTTGTTGATGTGTTCGATTGTGCTTTCCAGGTTCACATCTTCAGTTGAGGCAGCTTCGGCAACTGCGACCTCCGAAGGTGTCATTTCAATATTTGTTCTTTCCTCAGCCGCTGGTGCCTTTTGAGCCGAAGCTCTTGGTGGTGTCTTGTCAATAACCTCTGTCACAGTGATAATTCTTTGTCTCTTTGCTTTAGTCGTCTTCTTCGTTTTTTCGGGCTCCTTTTCCTTCTGAAAAAACTTTGTCAGTTGAGGCCCCAATGGACTTAGCTTCGCAGGCAGGGATTCAGTCATTACCTTCAAAATTTCCTCCACGTCAGTGGCGGAGGGTGATGCGGGGGTTTCTTCTTCGTCAGAAATTTTTTGCTTCGGAGAAGACACTTTCCTCTTCTTCGGAATTCTCTTCTTTGATGGTTCTTTCTCATCTTCATTTAAGGCTTCAGTTGTCCTTTTCCTTTTCTGGCCACCGGCACCTTTGTTCAGATTTTCATAGTCAGGGTATTCAAAACCCAGAGCGTCCAGCACTCGATTCAGTCTTCGCTTCGGACGGGTGTCGAAGGCCGCAGTCATCAATTGATCTTCTTTTTTGGAGTAATTGCCAAGTATTTCATTGCACATTACTTCAATTGTATCCAGCCACTCTTGACAAGGTGTTTTAAAGTATTTCTTAAACTTGAAATAGTAAGGTAAACGCACAAGTTCACCTTCTTTTTTCTCCCCCTCTAGCTTCGGCATTTCCCATTCTTTTAAAGTAGGAAAAACCCTGAAGGCCAAGAACTCCTGAACCAGGTCTCTTGTACTGATATGCTCTGCAATAATTCTGAATTCATCCATTGCCTGTTGTGTTTGACCTTCTGGTGTCATGTTGCAGCGAGGTCGGGTTTCTCCGAAGATCAGTTCGAGTGGACTTTGCACAAGCTTCTCCTTGTCGTCGTCAACCTTGACATAGAACCATTCTGATTTCCAGCCTACCGGCCATTTGCTTCGGTAGCTGATTACAGGAAACTTTGTGGTTTTCCGATAAGCAAAATTATAGCAACCAAAATTGTCATGCAATCCATCTTTTCTAGCCTTCGTCTGATAGTGCAGTTCGTGAACTCGACAAAAACTGTCTGCAAACGGCTCCACCGCTTGGCTTCGGAGGGCCCAAATATAAACGCTAAGCCTAACGATAGCGTTAGGAGTTAACTGATGAAAGTAGATACCAAACCTTTTCAGTACCTCTGCAATAATCTCATGTAGGGGGAATCTTAACCCAGCCTTTAGAAAGCTCTTGAAAATGACAATTTCATCCTTCTCCGGCTTTGGGGTAGTCTCTTCTCCCCCGAAGCGTAACAGCTTCTTCTGATTCTCATTGAAAAAGCCCGACTTTACCATTTTGGAGAGATCAGCCTTCGAAACAGTAGACTTTCCGAAGTCCAAGTGGCTGGGCTTACTGGGCATGGCAATGCGATAATCATCTTCGGGATCAGTTTCTTCAACGTTCTCTTCTTCTGCTTCGGCAGTTGCTTGTTCTGCTTCAACAGTGGGGGTTCCTTCCGAAGTTACCAGTCTGGATCGATGCATTGCTTCGGAGATGGGAACAGTCTCCGAACCTTCAACTTCGCCCCCCTCACGCTCAACCCTAGCGATAGAGCGCACTCTGGCCATCCAATTCTGAATTTGCGGGAATTAAAAACCTTTTTCTTCTGAAGTTCTTTCTTCTTACGAAGTAGGCTTCAAGCTGGAGCTTCGTTTGATTTAGAGAGCCAAGCTTCGGCTATGTTTAAAAATTTTGGCAGCAAAACAGTGCAAATAGCAATGAATGCTGTGGTAACTTCACACCTACTCGTCTGTTTATATAGTGCTGCAGGTAAGAAGGCGAAACGCCAGGATTTTTACACCAGGCGGACAGCCGCTTGCACTCGCTGCGCGGTGGACCGCAGAGACCAAACAGTAACTCTGCAAAGTGGGACTGCTACGCACTCGGAAACTGAATCGTTTCTCGACAACGAGCTCAGGGAAGGTGTTTTTTGGACCTTCGGCTTCCCGAAGCTCAAGAGACTTTTTTCACGGATCAAGCTCGTTACGAAAAACGATCTAGCGCCGCGAAAGGGGCTACTGTTGGGGCTATGCTTCGTCGCGCCGAAGGTCTTGTAGGAAGAAGCAGCTTCGGCTGAAGCTGTCCGCAGGAGATGACCGAAGGTTCCTCTTCATGAAGCTTCGGTATTACAAACCGACTTAAAGATAGAATGACCTTTTAGTCCATAAAGGTCTGAGTTAATGTTGTAAACTTTTATGAGGGGCATAATTGTAATTCTTCACAGGCTGTGTCCTGTGTCTATAAATAGATGAACAGTACCCCCGTACTGTTCACGCTGACTTGTACACGCCCGTGCATCACGCTTGTATCTTTGCCTTCTGCCAAGCCGAAGGTACAAATGTAATTCAATATTGCTCTTATTCTTTCATGACTATATAATAAGGACATGAAATAATGTTATATGATTATTCACGCTATTCTCTCATGTTTCATATGCTTCTCCTTTTATCGATATAAATTATAATGATGAAGGTATGTCCTTCATGACCTTCGTCTGAAGATCGTTATATCCTAAGGGAAATAACACTTCGAAGGACGAAGAATATTTACCATTAACTTTTTTCTGTGTTGCCTTGTTCTTAATTCATAGCAGTTGAGAACAAGTCCCCAACACAACCATGGCCACACCCAGCATCTACCCAACCACGCATATCAGCACCACCAGGAGGTACAAGTCGTACCACCCCCACTCCCGCCTCCGCATCAACCAAACCCACACCACTAAAATCACCCCCAAGCACCAAAACAAGAAGATTTTGCCAATCAGTCGTATCGCGGAGTCATTCACATGATCACCGGAGGGTCCAGCGTTGACTTCGAAATGAAGCGGCAAAAGAGGGATCACTACCGAAGCGTCAACCACGTCACCCTCACCGGCCCAGTCGTGCAAACGAAGTGGTCACATGTGCCACTAACCTTCGATGCTAGAGACGTTGATCTGCGCAGCGCACCCCATGTCGACGCCATGGTAATCAACTGCAGTGTGGCAGGCTGGGACCTGCACAAAGTCCTAGTTGACAACGGCAGCCAAGCGGACATCATCTTCCTGCACGCCTTCGACCGCATGGGCATCAGCCACAGCTTACTCAAGCCTTCGGACAACCCCCTATATGGCTTCGGCGGCAAGGACACTTTCCCTGTGGGCAAGATAGAGCTACCCCTGTCATTCGGCATAGCACCCAATGCGCGAAGCGAACAGGTCACCTTTGACATCGTCGACATGGTCTACCCCTACAACGCCATAATGGGTCGGGGCTCCATCAACAAATTTGAAGCGGCCATTCACGACCTGTACCTCTGCATGAAAATCCCAGGTCTGCAAGGGGTGATAACGGTTTACGGCAACCAGTAGACTACGCGCAACATTGAGAGAGACTTCGTTCCAGGTCAATGGAACGTGCACTGCCTTACAACACAGCGCGAAGTCTCCGAGGTGACCCGCCCAACCACCGACGAAAAAGTAAAAGCACAGCTACAGAGCAACGACGGTACGAAGACAGTTCCCCTCGACCCGGCAATGCCCAAGCTAGTTGTAATAAGCGAAGACCTGACTTCGCAGGATGAGGAGAAACTCATCTCCTGTCTCTCCAGAAACAAGGACGTCTTCGCCTGGTCTGCCCTCGACCTGGTCAGAGTCAGCTGCACCGTCATCGAGCACAGTCTGGGCATCGACCCTTCGGTGCGCCCAAAAAAGCAATGGCTACGCAAAACGTCCGATGAAAAGATGGAAGCCGCCAAAGCCGAAGTGCACCGCCTGCTGGAGGCCAATTTCATTGAACCAGTCGCCTACCCCACGTGGCTCGCCAACATAGTCATGGTACAAAAGAAAAGTGGCAAGTGGCGCATGTGCATTGACTTCACTAGCCTCAATAAGGCCTGTCCCAAGGACAATTTCCCGCTACCACGGATCGACAAGATAGTCGATAGTGCAGCCAGATGTGAAGTCATGTTACTTCTTGACTGATTCTCCGGCTATCACCAGATATATATGAAGGAGGAAGACAAGGCTAGCACCAGTTTCATCACACCCTTCGGCACGTACTGCTTCATCAGGATGCCGGAGGGACTCAAGAACACTGGCTCAACCTTCTCTCGCCTCACTAAGACGGTGCTCGAGAGCCAAGTGGGCCGTAACATTTTCACGTACGTGGACGACATCGTCGTCGCAAGCATAAATAAAGAAGACCACCTGGCTGACCTCACAGAGACGTTCGCAAACATGCAGGACGCACGACTTCGCCTCAACCCTGAAAAGTGCGTCTTCGGTGTTCGCAAGGGGAAGATACTGGGCTACCTGGTGTCGCACCGTGGGATCGAGGCCAACCCGATCAAGATTCAAGCAATCATCAACATGACACCTCCGTAGTCAACCAGGGACGTCCAGCGTCTGACAGGCAGATTAGCCACCCTTAACAGATTCATTTCCAAGTCCGCAGAGCAGAGTCTACCTTTCCTCAAGACACTGAGCGGTGCAAAAGACTTCGCATGGGGACCAGAACAAGCGATAGCCTTCGCATCACTCAAGCAGCACCTGTCAGAATTGACAATTCTTACCAGTCCCGACCCCTTGCTGCCTCTGCTGCTCTACGTCGCAGCCTCGCCACATTCAGTCAGCGCAGCGTTAGTCCAAGAGCAGGACAGGGAAGGCACAACTCGGTAGTGTCCAGTCTACTACGTCTCCGAAGTCCTCACGACTTCCAAGTGCAACATGACGGAATTAGAAAAAATTTCCTACGCAGTCGTCATGGCATTGCGCAAGTTGCGCCACTATTTCGAGGCATTTAAGGTGCGGGTCACCTCGGACAGGGGATTGGGCGAACTGTTCAGAAACCCGGAGGCGTTCGTCTGAATCGCCAAATGGGCAGCCGAACTCTCCGGGTACCATATCACCTTTGAGCCTAGGACAACAATCAAGTCGCAAGTCCTGGCAGACTTCATCGTCGACTGGACAGGGCCAACACAGCAGCAAGAAGAGCCCTCAGAGAAGGTGTGGACCATCCACTATGACGGCACATGGTGCCATGCAGGGGCAGGCGCGGCTGCAATTATAATGTCACCCACATGCGTCAAGCACAGATACGCAGCACACCTTAGCTTCGCTCTGGAGTCTGACAGATGCACCAACAACATAGCAGAGTACGAAGCCGTCATCCTAGGCCTTCGTAAGCTGAGAGCACTCGGTGTCACCACCTGCATAGTCAAGACAGACTCCAAAGTTGTTGCCGGCCAGGTCGAAAAAGAATATTCAGCAAAAGACCCCGCACTCATGCAGTATCTCACGGCTGTTCGCAGTCTTGAGAGACAATTCAAAGGCTTCACCTTACAACATGTGGACTGCGCCAGGAACGAAGAGGCCGACACGTTGGCTAAGGCAGCGGCCAGAGGCGAGACCCTGCCCTCCGACGTGTTCTACCACGTCATTGGCACACTAGTTGTCCGCAACCCAGAGGGATTACAAATAACCAACGACATCGAAGGCCATCGCATCGTCAACCTCATTATGACTGAAGATTGGCGGGCCCCAATAACACTGTTTCTGCAAGGATACTACCACCCAAGTGACGTCAATGAGGCCAAGCGCCTCAAGCATCGAAGTAGGGACTTCGTACTAGTCGGTGACCAGCTATACAAGAAGGGGATCAGTCAACCCATGCTAAAATGTGTCATCGAAACCGAAGGCATTCAGATCCTACGCGAAGTCCACAGCGGAACCTGCGGCTCCCACTCAGGGCCCAGGGCCCTCACTACCAAGGTAATCCGTCAAGGATTTTACTGGCCCGCTATAATCTGCACCGTGAATCGAGTCACGAGGTCGTGCGAAGCTTGCCAGAAGTTTTCTCCCCACTCGGGCAACCCTTCGCAGTTCACCAAGCTGATTGCCCACACATGGCCACTTCAACGCTGGGGGCTAGATATTGTCGGGCCACTACCTACGGCTCAAGGGAACCTCAAGTTCACCTTCGTCGCCGTCGAATATTTTACCAAGTGGATTGAGGCCAGGGCAGTATCCACAATAACGTCAAAGACTACCCAGAAGTTCTTCTGTCAAAATATTGTTTGCCGATTCAGAGTCCCGTCCGAGCTCACAGTCGACAACGACAAACAATTTGACAGCCAGGACTTTAGGGACCTCTGCCTCTCCATCGGCACCAAGCTTGCCTTCGCCTCAGTGTACCACCCACAATCCAACGGCATCGTCGAGCGCGCCAACGATAAGATTTTTACCGCTATCAAGAAAAGACTTCTTGACGACAAGAAGGGTAAATGGGCCGACCAACTACCTGAAGTAGTCTGGGCCCTAAACACGACCGAATGCCGGGCAACTGGATTCACACCTTTTCGTCTGTTACATGGAACAGAGGCCATGACGCTGCAAGAAATAAAGCATGGGTCGCCCCGAACAAACACATCAGCAATCCCCGACGTCGACGAACCAACATCTAAAGACCTCATCGATGGAGACCGCGTATTCGCCCTGCAGGCCCTCAACAAATACCAAGCTCAAACCAAGGCCTAGCGCGACAACGTGGTCGTCCCAAGAGAGTTCAACACAGGAGACCTCGTACTCGTCCGGACCACCTGGACAGAGTCACGGGGTAAGCTGGAGCCAAAATGGGAGGGTCCATTCATCGTCCAGTCGAAGGCATCCCCTAGCGCGTACAAGCTATCAACGCCCACCGGCGAAGACTTAGAGCACTCCTGGAACATCGACAATCTACGCAAATTTTTTGTTTAAACCTCAGGGCCTACGCGCCCTTGTAATCCACCAAACAATACTATTCTCGGCCCGCACTCTTTTCCTCCCGGGTGGTGAGATTTTAACGAGGCAGAGCCATGTAATATACCTGGAAAAGTGAAAGGGAAATGTGCCCTTGGGAAATTTCTATTATGTTTTGGTGATTAAGTGCTCAACACATTTAAATAAGTTCTTATGTGCTAAATGAAGAGAGAAGTGCAAATCAAAGAGAAGGTATGTTTCTAGACCTAGTACATAGTTTTTAAGTACTAATATGTTTTATCTAAGTGCTAGAAACAATGAGAAGAAAAGAAGAAAAGATTTGCAAATGACTTGGCTTGGTACAGCCAAAGTTCTGCTCGGTCTGGCACACCAGACAGTGTCCGGTGGTGCACCGGACAGTGTCCGGTGCGCCAGGCTGAGCTCCGGTGAACTGGCCACTCTCGGGAGAATTTGGAGGCGTACGACTATAATTCACCGGATGGTCCGGTGAGCCAACGGCCGCCAGCGCAACGGTCGGTTGCGCAATCCGCGGGCGACGCGTGGCCCGCGCCAATGGTCGGCAGGGGGCACCGGACTGTCCGGTGTGCACCGGACAGTGTCCGGTGCGCCAACTGCCACGAATCTGCAACGGTCGCCTGCGCCAGAATAGGAAGGAGATCGCGCACCGGACATGAACAGTGGCTGTCCGGTGGTGCACCGGACTGTCCGGTGCACCACCCGACAGAAGGCAAGGATAGCCTTCCTTGTTGGCCTCCAACGGCTCCTAGCTGCCTTGGGGCTATAAAAGGGACCCCTAGGCGCATGGAGGAGCTACCCAAGTATTCACTAAGCATTCTAAGTCTCCCACACTCTGTCTCCACGCACTTGATCAATCGTGTTAGTGATTTGAGCTCTGTTCTAGTTGTGAACTCTTTGTGCTTCATTTTGAGCTCAAGTCTTGGCTTGTGTGCATGTGTGTGCTGCGGATTTGTGTGTGTTGCTCCCCAACCTTACTCTTGTGTTTTAATTGTGATCTTCGTTGTAAGGGCGAGAAACTCCAACTTGTGGAGATTCCTCACAAACGGGAAAAGAGAAAAAGAAGAAAAGTCGTGGTATTCAAGTTGATTATTGGATCACTTGAAAGGGGTTGAGTGCAACCCTCATCCATTGGGACGCCACAACGTGGAAGTAGGCAAGTGTTACTTGGCCTAACCACAGGGTAAAATTGTGTCTTTTGTGTGCTTTCTCTTTGATTATCTGTGTTCACAAGAGCTTGTTTCAAGCCACTTAGCTTTCTAACTAAGTTCGTGGCTATTTGAGTTGAATTTTTACAGGATCACCTATTCACCCCCCTCTAGGTGCTCTCAATTGGTATCAGAGCCATTCTCTTCATTTAAGGGACTAATCGCCTGAAGAGATGGATCCTAAGGGAAAGGGGATGGTGGTCAACGACAAGGAGAAGGAGTCCCTCTTCAACGATCCAAGGGACGACAAGCCCACCGACTCAGGATCGAGTCACAAGAAGAGGGACGGGAAGAAGAGGCGGATCAAGAAGATCATTTACTACGACAGCGACGCCTCCTCTTCTTCACCAAGAGATGACGACGACGATGACTCGTCTAAAAAGAAACTGGTTAATCAAAACTATTCTTTTGATTACTCTCGTATTCCGGTCAATTCCAATGCTCATTTGCTTTCAATTCCTCTTGGTAAACCTCCACACTTTGATGGAGAAGACTACTCTTTTTGGAGTCCTAAAATGCATAGTCACTTATTTTCTCTCCATCCTAGTATTTGGGAGATAGTTGAAAATGGAATGCATTTCGATAGTACGGATAACCCGGTGTTTATTAATGAACAAATTCATAAGAATGCACAAGCTACCACTATTTTGCTAGCATCCTTGTGCAGGGATGAATACAACAAGGTGAGCGGCTTGGACAACGCCAAGCAAATTTGGGATACCCTTAAGATATCACACGAGGGAAATGACGCCACCATGATCACCAAGATGGAGTTGGTGGAAGGCGAACTGGGAAGATTTGCAATGATCAGGGGAGAGGAGCCAACACAAACATAAAACAGGCTCAAGACCCTGGTCAACAAGATTAGGAGCTATGGAAGCACAAGATGGACGGACCACGACGTCGTCCAACTAATGCTAAGGTCATTTACGGTAATTGACCCCCATCTTGTCAACCTTATTCGTGAGAATCCCAGGTACACCAAGATGACACCCGAGGAGATTCTTGGGAAGTTTGTAAGCGGGCGCATGATGGTGAAGGAGGCTCGATATGTGGACGACGCGCTAAACGGTCCACTACCCGTCTACGAGCCTCAACCTATGGCTCTTAAGGCTACCAGCAGCAGGGAGGCGCTTCCAAGCAGGGTGGCGCAAGTAGAGGCTGCTGGCCTCAACGAGGATGAGATGGCGCTTATCATCAAGCGCTTCAAGACCGCACTTAAAGGACGCAAGGAGTACCCCAACAAGAACAAAACAAGGGGAAAGCGCTCCTGCTTCAAATGCGGTAAGACAAGTCATTTTATTGCTCAATGTCCTGATAATGAAAATGACCAGGGGAAGAAAGACATGGGAAGAAGGAGAAGAAGAAAAGCTATAGGAAGGCGAAAGGCGAGGCTCACCTTGGAAAAGAATGGGATTCAGACTGCTCTTCATCTGACTCCGATGATGAAGGACTGGCAGCCTCGGCCTTCAACAAGTCCTCCCTCTTCCCCAACGAACGCCACACCTGCCTCATGGCCAAGGAAAAGAAGGTGAGTGTTCGAGATTCCCCCAAGTACTCTACTTCTAGTGATGAAGATTCTAGTGATGATGAAGTAGATTACTCTAGCTTGTTCAAAGGATTAGATAGAGCTAAAGTAGAAAAGATTAATGAACTAATTGATGCTTTAAATGAAAAGGATAGACTTTTAGAAAAGCAAGAGGATATTCTGTATGAAGAGCATGATAAGTTTATTAGTGTTCAAAAGTCTCTTGCTCTAGAGACTAAAAGGAATGAAATGCTATCTTCTGAGTTATCTGCTTGCCATGAAACCGTGTCTTGTTTAAAAAGTATAAATGATGATTTAAATACTAAACTAGAGGAAGCAAATAAATCTAGTTCATTTGTAGAGCATGTAAGTATTTGTAATAGATGTAAGGATTTTGATGTTGATGCTTGTGATGAACACCTTATGTCTATTACCAAATTAAATGATGAGGTGGCAAGTCTTAATGCTCAACTTAAGACTTGCAAAACTAATTTTGATCAATTAAAGTTTGCTAGGGATGCCTACACCATTGGTAGACACCCCTCTATTAAGGATGGACTTGGTTTTCGAAAGGAAACCAACAACTTAACAAGCCATAAGACTCATATTCTCAACAAGGAGAAAGGAAAGGCCCCTATGGCTAGTAGTACTCAAAGGAATCATGCTTTAATTTATAATAATAGAAAAATTTCTAGGAATGCTCATTATAATAGGAGTTATAATCATGATGCCTTTAATTCACATGCTATGATTGCGTCTAGCTCTACTTTTGTGCATGGTAAGCCTAGGAGAAATCATGATGTGCATCATGTGCCTAGGAGAGTATGTAGTGGACCTTCTACTATTTACCATGCTTGCAATACTTCTTTTGCACTTGTATGTAAGAATGAAAAAGTAGTTGCTAGAAAAATGGGATCCAAATGCAAGGGAGACAAGACTTGTATTTGGGTTCCAAAGGCTATTGTAACTAACCTTGTAGGACCCAACAAGAGTTGGGTACCTAAAACCCAAGCATAAATTGTCTTGCAGGTTTATGCATCCGGGGGCTCAAGCTGGATTATCGACAGCGGATACAAAAACCACATGACGGGGGAGAAGAAGATGTTCACCTCCTACGTCAAGAACAAGGATTCCCAGGACACTATCATCTTTGGAGATGGGAACCAAGGCAAAGTCAAGGGCTTGGGCAATATAGCCATCACCAACGAGCACTCCATTTCAAACGTATTCCTAGTAGAGTCGCTTGGTTACAACCTTCTGTCTGTAAGTCAATTGTGCCACATGGGCTACAATTGTTTGTTTACAAATGTTAATGTATCTGTCTTTAGAAGGAGTGATGGTTCATTAGCATTTAAGGGTGTATTAGACGGCAAACTCTACTTAGTTGATTTTTCGAAGGAGGAGGCCGATCTAGATGCATGCTTAATAGCTAAGACTAGCATGGGCTGGCTGTGGCATCGCCGTCTAGCACATGTTGGGATGAAGAACCTTCATAAACTTCTAAAGGGAGAACATGTGTTAGGACAAACCAATGTCTGCTTCGAAAAAGATAGACCTTGTGCAGCTTGTCAGGCAGGGAAACAGGTGGGAAGCACTCATCACAGCAAGAATGTGATGATAACGTCAAGACCACTGGAGCTTCTCCACATGGACCTCTTCGGACCCATCGCCTACCTTAGCATCAGGGGAAGTAAGTATGGTCTTGTAATTGTAGATGACTTTTCCCGCTTCACTTGGGTGTTCTTTTTGCAGGATAAATCAGAAACCCAAGGGACCCTAAAGCGCTTTCTAAGGAGGGCTCAAAACGAATTTGAGCTCAAGGTGAAAAAGATAAGGAGCGACAACGGGTCCGAGTTCAAGAACTTACAAGTTGAAGAGTACCTTGAGGAGGAAGGTGTCAAGCATGAGTTCTCCGCTCCCTACACACCACAACAAAACAGTGTAGTAGAGAGGAAGAACAGGACACTTATCGACATGGCGAGGACAATGCTTAGAGAATTCAAGACGCCCGAGCGGTTTTGGTCGGAAGCTGTGAACACAGCTTGCCATGCCATAAACCGGCTCTATCTACATTGTCTCCTCAAGAAGACCTCCTACGAACTCCTTACTGGTAACAAACCCAATGTTTCTTACTTTCATGTATTTGAGAGTAAATGCTACATTTTGGTGAAGAAAGGTAGACATTCCAAATTTGCTCCCAAAGCTGTAGAAGGGTTTTTACTAGGGTATGACTCAAATACAAAGGCGTATAGAGTCTTCAACAAATCATCGAGTTTGGTTGAAGTCTCTAGCGACGTTGTATTTGATGAGACTAATGGCTCTCCAAGAGAGCAAGTTGATCTTGATGATATAGATGAAGATGATGTTCCGACGGCAGCAATACGCACCATGGCGATTGGAGATGTGCGACCACAGGAACAACAAGAGCAAGATCAACCTTCTTCCTCAACGATGGTGCATCCCCCAACTCAAGATGACGGATAGGTTCATCAAGAAGAGGCGTGTGATCAAGGGGGAGCACAAGAAGAACAAGTGATGGAGGAAGAAATACCACCGGCCCCTCCAACTCAAGTCCGAGCGACGATTCAAAGGAATCACCCCGTTGACCAGATTCTGGGTGACATAAGCAAGGGAGTAACAACTCGCTCAAGATTAGCTAATTTTTGTGAGCATTACTCGTTTGTCTCGTCTATTGAGCCTTTCAGGGTAGAAGAGGCCTTGCAAGATCCGGACTAGGTGTTGGCCATGCAGGAAGAGCTCAACAACTTCAAGAGGAATGAAGTTTGGAGCCTGGTGCCACGTCCAAAGCAAAATGTTGTGGGAACCAAGTGGGTGTTCCGCAACAAGCAAGACGAGCACGGGGTGGTGACAAGAAACAAGGCTCGACTTGTGGCAAAAGGTTATGCCCAAGTCGCAGGTTTTGATTTCGAGGAGACTTTTGCTCCTGTGGCTAGGCTAGAGTCTATTAGAATATTATTAGCCTATGCCGCTCACCACTCTTTCAGGCTGTTTCAAATGGATGTGAAGAGCGCCTTCCTCACCGGGCCAATAAAGGAGGAGGTGTATGTGGAACAACCCCCTGGCTTTGAGGATGACAGGTACCCCGACCATGTGTGTAAGCTCTCTAAGGCGCTCTATGGACTTAAGCAAGCCCCAAGAGCATGGTATGAATGCCTTAGAGATTTCTTAATTGCTAATGCTTTCAAGGTTGGGAAAGCCGATCCAACTCTTTTCACTAAGACTTGCGATGGTGACCTTTTTGTGTGCCAAATTTATGTCGATGACATAATATTCGGTTCTACTAACCAAAAGTCTTGTGAGGAGTTTAGCAGGGTGATGACTCAAAAATTTGAGATGTCAATGATGGGCGAGTTGAACTACTTCCTTGGGTTCCAAGTGAAGCAACTCAAGGACGGCACCTTCATCTCCCAAACGAAGTACACTCAAGATCTTCTCAAGAGGTTTGGGATGAAGGACGCCAAGCCCGCAAAGACACCGATGGGAACCGACAGACATGTCGACCTCAACAAAGGAGGTAAGTCCATTGATCAAAAGGCATACCGGTCTATGATAGGGTCATTACTTTATTTATGTGCTAGTAGACCGGATATTATGCTTAGTGTATGCATGTGTGCTAGATTTCAACCCGACCCAAGGGAATGTCACCTTGTGGCCATTAAGCGGATTCTTAGATATTTAGTTGCTACGCGTTGCTTCGAGATCTGGTATCCAAAGGGGTCTACTTTTGACTTGATTGGATACTCAGACTCCGATTATACTGGATGCAAGGTTGATAGGAAGAGTACATCAGGGACGTGCCAATTCCTAGGAAGGTCCCTGGTGTCTTGGAGTTCAAAGAAACAAACCTCCGTTGCCCTATCCACCGCTAAGGCCGAGTATGTTGCCGCAGGACAGTGTTGCGCGCAACTACTTTGGATGAGGCAAACCCTCCGGGACTTTGGCTACAATCTGAGCAAAGTCCCACTCCTATGTGACAATGAGAGTGCAATCCGCATGGTGGATAATCCTGTTGAACACAGCCGCACTAAGCATATAGACATCCGACATCACTTTTTGAGAGACGACCAGCAAAAGGGAGATATCGAGGTGTTCCACATTAGCACCGAGAACCAGCTAGCCGATATCTTTACCAAGCCATTAGATGAGAAAACCTTTTGCAGGCTACGTAGTGAGCTAAATGTCTTAGATTCGCGTAACTTGGATTGATTTATAGCATACATGTGTTTTATGCCTTTGATCAAGTTACTTTACGCAATGTTGAACTTTGTTGATTATTTATGGTACTCAAGTTGTGCAAGGGATCCCTGGACCTCACAAGTCCATGTGTGAATGTTGCACATATTAAGGGGGAGAAGTGCTACAACTTGACCCTTTGAGACTAACCTTTGTGTTTAAGTGTACTTGATGTAGTCTCAAAGGTGAATTGAAAGGGAAAGGTGAACTTGGACCATGCAAAGACTTCCACTGCACTCCAGTATTAGTGTACTCACTTCCAAGTTCAATCTTATGCTCTTATTGCCTTTTGCTCTTAATTGACAATTTTGGTGAGGCAATGGGGTTAAAGGGCCAAAAATGATCCCATTTTGGTGCTTAATGCCAAAGTGGGAGAAATTAAGGCCAAAGCAAATGGATCAGCTACCACTTGAGAATTTTTGAAAATAATAGAGTAGAACTTTTGATTTGTCAAAATACTCTTATTGCAAAATTTGGTCTCTTGTGGGGAGATTTTATGATTATGAAAAAAGGGGAATTTTTGGATCTTGATCAATTTCACTCTTGGAATATCTCTCTTTATGCACAAACAAGTGAGCTTGACTTAGAGATAGGAAAACGAATTTGATTTGCAAAAACAAACCAAGTGGTGGCAAAGAATGATCCAAATATGCCAAATTAGAGTCAAAAACAATTTGGTCCTTATTTGCATCGATGTTGCACTTCTTTTAGTTGCTTTTAGATGTGTTGGCATAAATCACAAAAAAGGGGGAGATTGAAAGGGAAATGTGCCCTTGGGCAATTTCTATTATGTTTTGGTGATTAAGTGCTCAACACATTTAAATAAGTTCTTATGTGCTAAATGAAGAGAGAAGTGCAAATCAAAGAGAAGGTATGTTTCTAGACTTAGTACATAGTTTTTAAGTACTAATATGTTTTATCTAAGTGCTAGAAATAGTGAGAATAAAAGAAGAAAAGATTTGCAAATGACTTAGCTTGGTACAGCCAAAGTCCTGATCGGTCTGGCACATCGGACTGTCCGGTGGTGCACCGGACAGTGTCCGGTGGTGCACCGGACAGTGTCCGGTGCGCCAGGCTGAGCTCTGGTGAACTGGCCACTCTCGGGAGAATTTGGCGGTGTATGGCTATAATTTACCGGACGGTCCGGTGGTGCACCGGACTGTCCGGTGAGCCAACGGCCGCCAGCACAACGGTCGGCCGCGCAATCCGCGGGCGACGCGTGGCCCACGCCAACGGTCGGTAGGGGACACCGGACTGTCCGGTGTGCACCGGACAGTGTCCGGTGCGCCAACTGCCACGAATCTGCAATGGTCGCCTGCGCCAGAATAGGAAGGAGATCGCGCACCGGACATGGACAGTGGTTGTCTGGTGGTGCACCGGACTGTCCGGTGCACCACGCGATAGAAGGCAAGGATAGCCTTCCTTGTTAGCCTCCAACGGCTCCTAGCTGCCTTGGGGCTATAAAAGAGACCCCTAGACGCATGGAGGAGCTACCCAAGCATTCACTAAGCATTCTAAGTCTCCCACACTCCGTCTCCACGCACTTGATCAATCGTGTTAGTGATTTGAGCTCCGTTCTAGCTGTGAACTCTTTGTGCTTCATTTTGAGCTCAAGTCTTGGCTTGTGTGCGTATGTGTGCTGCGGATTTGTGTGTGTTGCTCCCCAACCTTACTCTTGTGTTTTAATTGTGATCTTCGTTGTAAGGGCGAGAGACTCCAAATTGTGGAGATTCCTCGCAAACGGGAAAAGAGAAAAAGAAGAAAATCCGTGGTATTCAAGTTGATCATTGGATCACTTGAAAGGGGTTGAGTGCAACCCTCATCCATTAGGACGCCACATCGTGGAAGTAGGCAAGTGTTACTTGGCCGAACCACGGGGTAAAATCGCGTGTCTTTTGTGTGCTTTCTCTTTGATTGTCTGTGTTCACAAGAGCTCGTTTCAAGCCACTTAGCTTTCTAACTAAGTTCGTGGCTATTTGAGTTGAATTTTTACAGGATCACCTATTCACCCCCTCTAGGTGCTCTCAAAAATCCCCCGCAAAAAACAAAAACTCAGATACAGCATGTCGAAAAAGACCGCATCGACGGTCTTCGGCATTCGACCACTCCGAAGTCACCGCGAGAGGCAGCGCAAACTACCCTCGCGTGCGACACTCCACGCAAAAGTCGCCTAAGGGTGCAGCCGGAATAGCACAACAAGTGCGTGAATCGAAGTCTTTTATTTAAAAGACACTCCACGCAAAAGTCGCCTAAGGGTGCAGCCGGAATAACACAACAAGTGCGTTAATCGAAGTCTTTTATTTAAAAGGCACTCCACGCAAAAGTCGCCTAAGGGTGCAGCCGGAATAGTACAACAAGTGCGTGAATCGAAATCTTTTATTTAAAAGGCACTCCACGCAAAAGTCGCCTAAGGGTGCAGCCGGAATAGCACAACAAGTGCGTGAATCGAAGTCTTTTATTTAAAAGACACTCCGCGCAAAAGTCGCCTAAGGGTGCAACCGGAATAGCACAACAAGTGTGTTAATCGAAGTCTTTTATTTAAAAGGCACTCCGCGCAAAAGTCGCCTAAGGGTGCAGCCGGAATAGCACAAGCGCATTAATAGAAATCTTCTGACACTCCGCGCAAAAGTCGCCCACGGGTACAGCCGGATCAACACAGGCGCGCGAATACGGCCAACAGGCCACATCATACAAATTACAATTACATACACTCGACGAGGGCATCATATATTACATCGGCTCAACCTTCGGTATGATACCCATCTCCCTGTAATTGAATAGCATTATCCTCAATTCCTCACCCTCAAAAAGATTTCGCAGATCCCCTTCACCTATGCTCGCCCCAATCGGCGAGGACAACAATTCTTGTTTACCAATCCGGTCCACTCGAAGACGGCCACGCTCCATCCCCTACGACGACGCCTACCACTTTGCGAAAATTCACCCACACTATGTTTCGCTACCACCCTTCGCCGCATATACCCAGTACTTGCACTAGGAGGATCCCCGGAACCCTCCACACGCGGTGAAGTCTCCGCTGCAGCCACATCTAACGCAACAAAATAATCCAAGCCTTCATCCGAGGACTCCTCCGTCCAAGAAAACGAACTCCCAGATTCACCATCAAACTCAAAACACTCAGGCACAGAGCCAAACAAGTTATCCTCGGCAGGCACTACGGTTGAGGCCGCCACAAAATCAGTATTGTCTGCAGCGGTTGCTTGCGCAGGCCCAAACGTCGGAACCTGCGCAGCAACCGAGGTTCAGTATCACAGAAACAAAAGTTTACACTTAAATCCCTAACCCCTATTGCGCCACCTGCGAAGGCCCTGGGACTTCGGTAGCTGGTTCGCCCACCGCCTTCGAGGCGTCCTCACCCGTCAGCACAGGGGCTGGCGCGGGGTCTCCGCTAGCTCCAATCGGCGCATGGGTCGCCGAGGGGCCTTCGCCCGCATCGGATGGCAGTGCTAGCTCCACCCCGATGCCTCGGGCAGCGTGCTATCGGGCAGCGTGCTTTCCAGATCACCAAGGTCCTCAACCTCTTCGTCATGCGCCATCTGCAACAATAGCACATTTATTCAGCAAACCACACATACCCAAACATACCCACACATATAACCACACAAATGAGCCTTTACCTGATCTATCGCCCGGTCGGACCTCTCCCGGACCGTCTCTCAGCCGTGAGGGCCCCACATCCTATCGAAGAGCGCCCCCGCCGACCGCTTCAGCACCGGGTCCTCGACCTGGAAGATTTCGCGCTCGAAGCCTTCATCCGACTGGTCGAAGACCTCGAAGTGCCCGCACCCCTCGCGGGACAAGGCATTCACAGCCCCCTCACAGGTGACGAGGGAGGCGAAGGACATGAGGCCCATCACAATGGTCGGGAGCACCTCCAGCTCCTCCTGCAGCCATCCAAGGAAGTGAAGGCCCACCCCCTGACTGGACGCTTCAAAGGGCGCGGTCCGCGCACCCAACTCCTGGTACGCATCCACGAGCTGAGTATGCGTTCGCTCGACCTCCACGCGTGTTGAGGCCTCCGTCTTGTCCAGGCGGTCGCGCAGGCTGCCAAGCCTTGTCTCCATCTCCTCGGCGCGTTCGCGGGCGAGACTGGCCTCCGCCCGCGCAAGCTTGGCCTTGGCTTGCGCGGACTGCGCCTCAGCACAAGCTTTGTTCGCGTCCCTCCTCTCCTCCGCCAACCAACGCCTGAGGTCCTCCTTCTCAGCCTCCGCAGCCGCCAGCCTCTCCGCCAGCCTGCGGCTCTTGTTTTCCGCAGCCGACTTGTCCCGAACAGCATCCACATGCTGCGCTCGGAGGCGCTCGATCCTGCCCTCGAGTCATTGCCTCTCGGCAGTGAACTCCAAAGACAAGGCGCCCGACGCAACATGGTCGGCGAAGGCGGCCGCCTGCCACGGAAAAAACATCAGATTCGCAACCACATCAAAACAACGAACTAACGAAGTCTAAGACGAATTACATGCTTCAACTGCTGGGACATAATGCCTGCCATGTCCCTAGCCGTGGTGGCCGATGAGATCTCGCCGCTAGCGCAGAATTTGGACCATGTGTCCTGCGAAGTGCCCTTTGTTCCAACAGCAGCCGCAGTAGAAGTGGCCGCCACCGGAGACAGGACAATAGCCAGCTGCCCTGCATCCGACCCTGCACCATAACCTTATTCAAAACACAGTCTAAAAAACTCACCAACGAGGTAATCGTCCATGCGGATGTCCGTATCAAAATCAGCACCACCCGCCACCGCCTTGTCGGTGCGTACCGACGACGGCGGCCTTTGCTCCTTCACGGGTTCAGTCGAGGGTGGCTTGCCCGCGCCAGAAGCGGCAGCCCTCGAACCCGCCGAAGAATTGCTGGGCCCGGGGATGGCAGGCTTCGCTGCAGGCGGTGGTTTGCTGCCGCCAGGGGCGACAGACTTCGCGCCTCCCCACGCCTGCTTCACCTCGCGCATAGGGTCCCCAACCCTAATGATTGCTCGGTGCTTCCACGCCGCATCTTGACGATCCTTGTCCATCACTGCTGATACAACAGCAGCAATATTCCGCCCATAAGGAAAAATCTTCAATTCACGGGCCATACGAGACGTAAACATGTCCTCATCGGCCGCACGAGGAATCGGAACGTTCCTTGGCCATCGACCCCCGGTAACCTTCAACATTCGCGTCGAAGACTCCCGGAGCTTGGGCGAAGACATCCTTCCCCCGAGGGCCACGCAAGTCCCCATCAACTCCACAGCAAAACGCTCAGAGACCCCAACCCCCCCACTGCAGTACCTATTTTTCTCTTCTTAGTGACTGGGGCAGCCTCCCGCGAAGGGCCTTCCTCAGCCACGGCCACTGGTTTTTTCCCGCGGCGGTCAGTAGCCGCAGCAGCGTCATCTCCAGGGTAGCCACCGTATGGCAAACGGTTTTATTCGAAGACCCGATTCAGATGAACGTTGGATATCCCAACTTCGCAGACTCTTCGTCCTTGGCGCATACCGCCCCACAATCCTCACTGCCCCGTCCTCCACCTCACGAACGAACGCGGCCGGGTCTCGGCCGCGCAGATCCAAAGAGAAGGCCGGACTTCAGACCAGCTGCTGGCCCAAAGTAGGCCTCTAGCGAGGGCATACTTCGCCCAGCACCCAGCCATGCGCCAGGGGCCACACTCCATAACCAATGAACTCCTCAACCAAATCACGCACACTGCTCATGCGGGCAGCACACCGGAGGGCCTCTTCGTCCTCATCATCCTCCGCCACCTCAAATTATGGAAATGCCACATAACAATGGGAGCACATCACGGCTGCGGGGAGCCCTAGGAGGTCTTCGACTTCGCTTCTCGAAACATAAAACCAATAATGCCACCAGTTGCCCCACTTATTGCGAGCATAGGGGACCAACTCCACGACTTCCGCCGAAGTCTTTCCGGTCCTTGGCGTGAAGGTGCACGATCCAAACTGTGCAATCTTGTTTCCAATCTTTCTTTCTTGCCAATGTAGACAGTAATTCTTGGCGAAGACCTCTACGGAAGGCTGACCACCGTACGAAGTCACTGCCCAGACATACTTCGCCAGGGCCATCATGGCGTTCGGTGTCAACTGGTGGACCTGGACCTCAAATCTCTGCAGGACCTCCGCCACAAAGCGATGTGCAGGTAGGCAAAGGCCGGCGGTGAAGAACGCCTCAAACACGACTAACTCGCCCTCGGGCTCGGGAACCTCCTCCACCCCCAGGACACGCCCAACACCGTCCCCAAAATACCCCAACTGCTGCATATCCTACACGCGAACCGAGGAAATCCTCGAAATGCCGAACTCCACCGTGTGGCCCGGCTGTAACTCCGCCGCCACCAAATTGCTCGAGGTATCTTCGGATGACGAATCGGCCGGTGGCGTGTTTGTAGTAAATGAGAAAGAAGACGACATCGCTACGTACCGTCAGTGGTGGCGTGCGGTTTGCTTGACGCGGGCTAGATCTCCGATGCAGAAGGAACCAGGAGGGCAGGCGAGCGGGCGAGCGGTTTCAAAAAACTAGGGTTTTCCGGCGCATGCAAGGGTGAGAGTCAGCCGCGCCGCGCCGCCCCTTTTTATACACACGGTGCGACTGAAAGCTCTCTTGTGAGTTTTGGTGTTTGGATGACAACTCAATTAAAGGACTAACAAGTGTACTAAGTGTTGAACAGGTGCTTAAGGTAAAACCTACAGGATTCAACACAAGTAAACAATTGTGATGGTCCAAGAACTGAATTATGGATACATGATGGACATCACAAGTAGGATGGACATTGCATAAAGTGAGACTCGGGTGCGTAGCTAGGAGACAACTGATCAAGCCAAGGACGGAGGCAAGAAGAGCTTCGAGGTACCCAAGTGCACGGGAGAAGGTCAAGGAGGCTGAGGAACTCAAAGCCAAGGGTGAAGAAGAAGGCTTGCAAAGTCAAGGGTGATCGAGTTGAGAACAGCTACGGCACATCAAGGATCACTACATAAGAACGTGACTTACAGCCAATGAGGTAACAGCTACAGTTATGTGGTGTAAGTCATAAGGCTCAAGATCAAGCTCTAAGAAGGAGATCAAGGTCACTAGAAGGAGAACAAGTGTCAAAACTAGAACTGGAAGCAGCCCAAAAGAGCTAAGTCCACCTTGATCTTTAGTTTGGGTTGTTCCTATGTTTGGAGATGTTCTATGTGACCTTTACAGGATGTTGGAGCCAAGTAATGTCAATCTAGATCAAGTCAAGCCGACTTGATGATTTATGAGTCCAACATCAAAGCTCAAGCATGTGGAATGCTATAGATTTAATGATTAAGATAAAGGTATGTTTCTAAGCCTTAGTACATTGGTTTTGTGTACTAATATATTTGTCTAAGTGTTAGAAACAGAAAGAAGAAGAAGAGAGAAGAGGAGGAAATGACTTGGCTGTGTGCAGCCAAGACCCAGCTCGGTCTGGAGCACCGGACTGTCCGGTGTGCACCGGACAGTGTCCGGTGCGCCAGGCTGACTCGGCTCGAACTGGCCGCTCTCGGGAATTCGCCGACGGCGTACGGCTAAAATTCACCGGACTGTCCGGTGTGCACCGGACTGTCCGGTGAGCCAACAGTCGGCCAGGGCCAACGGTCGGCCGCGCAATCTGCGCGGGACACGTGGCGGAGCCAACGGTCGGAAGACGGCACCGGACTGTCCGGTGTGCACCGGACTGTCCGGTGCGCCAACGGCTCTCAGATCTCCGCCGGTCTGCAACGGTCGGGAAGCGCTGGATAAGGAAACAAATCGGGCACCGGACAGTGTCCGGTGTGCACCGGACTGTCCGGTGCCCCCGACGACAGAAGGCAAGATTGGCCTTCCAGAATTGCCTCCAACGGCTCCTAGGCCCCTTGTGCCTATAAAAGGGACTCCTAGGCGCCTCAAGCAAAGTAGAAGAGCAGCCAACAAGTGTAGACTTCATTGGAATCAATTCTCGCTCTCCCTCTTGTGTGTAACTCTATAGTTTGTGTAGAAGGCACAGCTATAAGCCTTTAGAGAGAGGAGCAGTGCTGCTAAGAGCTAGAGCAAGGTCTTGAGCGTATCGTTACTCTGCCGGGGTGCTGCCAAGAAGTTTGTAAGCAGCCGCGGTTCTGTTGTAACCCCACTCAATAGTGAAAGGCTCTATCTGTCATACTGACAGATCTGAGCAAACGGAGGAAGGAGTTGAAATAGACTCCAAGCCCAGGTGTGGCTAACTCCAACGAGGACTAGGCAAGCATTTCAGGCTTGGCCGAACCTCGGGATAAATCCTTGCGTCTGTGTGCTCTGTTCTGTATTGTACTCTGCTCTCTGTCTTACTCGCTTATATATCTGCACTTCACTACTTACTTGTGGTACTAGCTTTCCTTGAAGTGCAGGATATTCGTAAGACAGGAACTTCAATTCCACTGCAACCTACTCGAAGGGTTCTTCACTCCACTGCGATCTTGTCTTCGAGTAGAGTAAGATTTAAGTTTTAAAGTAATAAGTTTTATTCGCCTATTCACCCCCCCCCCTCTAGGCGACATCCAGATCCTGTTCCCGGGTCAAAGGGAACTTTCAGCGACGCTTCTGGAAACCCGCAATCGAACAGTGCCACGTCCCATCAACGGTCACCTCAAAACCCCCGCGGGACCACTTCGAGCGAGGGCAGCGTCTCCACTATCTAGCGACGTCTTCGGCACCAGATGACTCAGTCGAACTGGTCCCTCGGAGGGCAAATGTTGGGGCGAAGACGCTACCCTTCGCGCGAAGCCTCCGTCGTGTCGCTACATCAACGAACGTGCGACGACTGGCACGGTTGCCCTTCGTCCTCTCCATTGCAAGATGAAGGCCAGACCCCGACGAAGTCTGCTGGTCCCGCGCCCCTCATCTTGCCCGGAGGCCCATGTGGAATTCGGCCCACTGCAACGGGCCCCGCATGTACAAGCAGGTTACGGGCCTCATCTGTAATAGCTTTTCTGTAATGACGGTCTGTAACCCTCCTTTTATGGGAATATTCTGGGAATAATCCAGGTACCCGAGGACATAACCATCCTTGTCTTGGGACGTTCGACTCTCGGGTACCTATAAATACCCCCGTACAGTGCCCTTGAGAGGCCAGATTAACAAAGCTATTGCCTTTCATCATTAAACCTTGCGCACACTCTCATCACTCTCCCGTTGGATCTACTTGCCTAGGAGAGCAAGTTCCAACATTATGATTCAAACATAAGGGCATATAGAGTCTTTAACAAGTCCACTGGACTAGTTGAAGTTTCTTGTGACATTGTGTTTGATGAGACTAACGGCTCTCAAGTAGAGCAAGTTGATCTTGATGAGCTAGATGATGAAGAGGCTCTGTGCGTCGCACTAAGGAACATGTCCATTGGGGATGTGTGTCCTAAGGAATCCGAAGAGCCTCCACAAGCACAAGATCAACCATCTTCTTCCATGCAAGCATCTCCACCAACTCAAGATGAGGATCAAGCTCAAGATGATGAAAATGAAGATCAAGAAGAGCCACCTCAAGAGGAGGAAATGATCAAGGGGGAGATGCCAATGATCAAGACAAGGAAGATGATGAGGGTCCAAAACCGCCACACCCAAGAGTCCACCAAGCGATACAACGAGATCACCCCGTGAACTCTATCCTCGACGATATTCATAAGGGGGTAACCACTCGATCTCGTGTCACTCATTTTTGTGAACATTACTCCTTTGTGTCTTCTATTGAGCCTTATAGGGTGGAAGACGCATTAAGGGATTCGGATTGGGTGTTGGCAATGCAAGAGGAACTCAACAACTGTAACACCCGGATTTTAGGGGTCCAAAACCCGGGGTTAACATAAACACCAGGTATGCTGGGACCAAGTCTCATACATATGATGTATAGTGGCACAGGATCGAATGTCACAACTTTATATATAACAGGAGTTCTATACAAAATAAATAATTACATTATAAGGAGACAACGGTCCAGCAACCCAAAGTTGACTGGGAGACGACGACCTAGACCTCTCACGAACTCATCGCAGCATCCTCCATGAGCATCATCCTGCAGTACCTGGTCTTGACCTGTGGTGTATGTGAGACAGCAAGAGTGAGCTCACATACGTTCATCGCTCAACAAGTTGTGGGGAATAATGTGCATGAACTCGCCAAAGGTGGGAGCTCACATAAAGTGTAAGGCTTACCAAAGAAGATGGTTAGAGCTGAGCATTGCTTTTAAAGTTGGTCAAAATTTTATTAGCAGTTACTAAGTATAAGTAAATACCAAACCCAATTAAGTAATAGATCAAAAGTAACAACACCACCTGCAATGCAATGCATATGACAAATTGAATTTAGTTCCATAAATTAATCATGTGAGGGTCCGAGCTGCTCATGACCGTGAGCACGGCTAGTATACCAGTTTTACACTCTGCAGAGGTTGCGCATCTTTACCCACAAGTCGTGTATCCCATGTCGCCAGGGTTTGCAAAGCCCTTAGACACTTCCGAGGTGAATGGCTAGGGATCCACTACGAGGCCTTTACAAAGTTCCACTAGCTTCCGAAAACCCGCTACAGTTTATAGGAAGATCCAGTGCAGGAATCCCTTGCAGGACCGCCATCGCAGCAAAATCCTCCCGAGGGCCTCCCTACACTGACCTCTCCCCTACTGCCCTTGCCCCTTTCGGGTAAGGTAGTCTTCCACTAGCTTTCCTAATTAATCAGCCAAGGGCGTCCCATTCCACCCTCATGGTAGCACTGTTTTCCCGGGTGGTTCTCCATGTTCCAATTAACATAATGATCTCAACATGAATCATAAATAACAACTGATAACAAAAGTATAATCATGAATGGTGTATCTCCATACCCAAAACCACATATAGCACTAGCAAGTACTACCCAGAAAGTTCAGTGGTAAACAAGGTATAAAGATAGACAAACTAGGGTAACCTATTGGGTCCCATCAAAATTAACCTATGCAGATCATTATGATTAATTAGAACATGAGTAGGTGAAAAGAAGTGATCAAGGGCACAACTTGCCTGGGCCTTGAGATTCCAGGTACCAGGATGATTCTTCAGATGACTCGTGACCTCACTGCTAGTCGTAGCAATTCAAACAAACATGGTGTAGGCAAAATTAACATTACACCAAACATAAGAACAAAATACACATTAATAATATACATATTAAAATAAGATCATAGGAAAAAGAATTATTAATTTTTGAGTTATAGAATTCAAGTTATGATTTTCCTAAGGTTTAATGTGATTAAAATATGATTAAATGATAAATAAATTTTCTGACAGAGTTCATGTCAAAACAGTGGTTCTAAATGGTAGAGAATATTATTACAAAATTTTAGGAATTGGAATGACTCAATTTGGAGCTAAAATGAATTAGTTATGAATTAATTAAGTTCTAGGAATTATTTTTGTATTAAAAATTCAATTTCCTAATCATTTAATCAATTTATAACTGTGCTGGACTGGGCCTCAATTCCAGAGAAACCCAGGGGGCTCGGGGCAATTTACCCGAGACACAGCGCACAGGATCTGTGGACGGCGGGTTGATTTCATTAAAACCCGAGGGCTCTTTAACAAAAAGTCACGGCGAAGGGGTATCTCTCGATCTAGGCCGTAGGATTAGATATGGATGGCACGGATTGAATCAACCTTCATCCGAACCGGTACGCCACCCAAGCCGCAGGATCGGAGATCCACGGTTTACATTTTAAATACGCGCGATCGCCTTGGATCCGTTCGATCGAGATCTAACAGCCGCGGATGAATCGTTATCGCGCTTCTAATCTTCACCGTTGGCTAGGATCGGACGGCCCAATGGCTGTCTTCCCCCCACGCTGTCCGGACACGGCGCACAGGAAGCTCCACGGTGGTGGAGCTCACCGGCGCACATGCGGTCGGCAACATAGGGCCTAAAAACCTAATCGGACTAAGCTGCGCGATGCCATGGGTTCCACGAATCCAACGGAGGACTTACCAGAGCGGGAGACGACCCAACGACGAGTGTCCACGGCAGACAGCGGCCCGCGGCGGCCATGGAGCGACGGCGAGCAATCCCGGGCTCCCCCGCCACTGATTTCGCTGATTGAGGGCACGAGCAAGTTCCAGGCGACCCAAGGAAAAGTTCCGGTCGGTTCTTGAGGCCTGGGAGATGACAAATCGCTTGGCCAACGACGGCGGCACCATTTTCCCCCCCGCGGCGGGACCTTCCACAGCGCCACCATCCACAGCCCGCCGTAGATGTCCCCGGGTCGGATGGAGGGTAGAGTGGAACCGAGACCCTGGCTTTATACTCTTGAGAGGCGCGAAAATTCCGGGAAGGAAACAACAACCAAGGTCGGCAGGCGCGCGACAACATCGCGGTGTTCGGTTTGGTGAGGAAGATAGTCCTGACAGGGCGGGACCACAAGCCGGTGAGACAGACGTCCCCCAGGCGCGTGCCGAGGAGCTGACCAGCGGGTCCCCGAGTGCAGCGAGACCGAGTCCCACGCGACGCGAGCAACCCAGCTGACCAGGCGTCCCCACATGTCGGCGCCAGGCATCGGAGTGAGTGGGCCGCGCAGGTGAGAACAGTAGATGGGCCGGAAAGGGGAAACCAGGCCCAGGTAAGCTTTTTTTCTTTTTCCCTTTTTATTTTTCTGTTTTCTTTTCTTCATTTTCAAATCCAATTTGAATTCAAACTTTAAATTCAAACTTCTATGGCTTATCACTTCAACTTATTTTTGTGAAATTAGAGATATTAATTCTGAATATATTTATTTATATATATTTTATTTATATTTTCGTTTTATATCCCTTCTCTTTTCTTATTTCCAAAACTCTAAGATTTGAATTAGGTTTTAATCCTCAATTCACATCATTAATGTAATCCTTATTAATATTTTCTTTATTATTAAATGCACAAGCAATTAAACCCCAACATGATGCATAATTTAATGGCTTTTATTAATCCTTTGTTTTTAAATGAGGTGTTCCCTTGTGATAGTCAGTAGATATAACACACATATATAGATAAAGGAAAATAACTTTTATCCTTTTATTTTATATCTACAAATTGGGTATTACAAATCCTACCCCCCTTAAAAATAATCTCGTCCTCGAGATTTGTAAGAAAAGGAAATACAAAAGGATTGGTTTGCAAATTAGCTTTTAATTTCTAAATCAAGGATCTCTCTTTGTATTATTAGTAAGTGATAGGAGAGCATGGGTATTATGTGTATGTCCACTTTATTATGTAGGATAGAAGATGTCTTTAGGGCATATATAGGTTTGGGTAAGAAAGAGTAGAATAAGAAAAACTCCATCCAAGATTGTGGATCTTGACTCATCTTGGTGACCTCCTTTGATCCTTGAAGACTTGAGTTGGTGCTCATCCTCCCTTGATGAAGTTGATCATGTTCTCCGGTCTTGTCTCACTGATTAGGAGTTAGTGTATATTATCGGGCTAGAGAACATGGTTAAGATAGGTATGGTTGAGATTGACTACATGATGTAGGCCAAAAGTTTGTGTGATGTTAGGTGGGAATAGAAAGGTTATACCATTCATCATGGTTCTATGGGTTGAGTTAGCTCATGGTTGAATTGATCCAATGTACTAAGATAAGTTAATACATGGCTAGTGGGGTCTAATCTCTTCTACTAGTGTCATTAATCTGTTTAAGTGAACCACATTAAGTTAGATAACATTAGACCACACTGGGTCAGGTCACATTAGGTAAGATAAGATCTAGATTAAATTGGATATGACTAGATTAGACTAGTTTAGGTTAGATAGATCTACTAGGGTAGGATAAATATTATTAGGATATGTTAGAATCTTTAGATTTATTAGGACCAGATAAAATCTTTTTAAGGTAAGATAAATCTATTAAGGTAATAGAATATCCTTTAAGATAAGATGGATCTATTACACAAGATTGAATCTAGGTTAGATTGGTATGACTAGTTTGACTAAATAAGATCTAATTAAGTTGCATTAGATCATGGTTGTTTAATCTAGGGTGGATAAGTATGCTTATTAGGATAAGATGAATCTTTTGAGGTCAGTTAGATCTATTAGGCTGAGATAAAATCTTTTCAAGATAAGATGAGTATCTTTTAAGATGAGATGGATCTATTTAAGATAAGGGAGAATCCTTTTAAGATAAGATGAATTGGTTAGAATGAGATCTTTTAGGATAAGATAAATCTCTTAAGCTAGATATGTTTTAATGGGGATAATCTAGGCTGTCTAGTTATTTTATAAATATATTTTTATACCTATGTGTTTATGCAGATGCAATTGTGGAATTACTCCACAACTCATCACACTCAAACAAAGATCCAAATCAGACAAGTATCATAAGAACAAACATTCAAGCATATAGATAAAAATAATAATAGTTTTGTTTTTGTCCCTAAGAGTAGGTCTCCTATTCCTAAAAGTCACTTTGAGCACAGGATTTCAAAGTGTGAAATCCAAGTTTGTCTTTAGAAGGAAAATAAAGGTAAGAATAATCAGAGTGAAGCGGAAATAGATGAGAAAAGATTAAGGTAAGTTTAGAAATGAATCAGAGTAGCAGAGGTAAGTAGACAAGGGTTGTCCAGTTCTATCTAGGTTTCGTCCTACAGTCAACATTCCTCTGATACCACTTCTGTAACACCCGGATTTTAGGGGTCCAAAACCCGGGGTTAACATAAACACCAGGTATGCTGGGACCAAGTCTCATACATATGATGTATAGTGGCACAGGATCGAATGTCACAACTTTATATATAACAGGAGTTCTATACAAAATAAATAATTACATTATAAGGAGACAACGGTCCAGCAACCCAAAGTTGACTGGGAGACGACGACCTAGACCTCTCACGAACTCATCGCAGCATCCTCCATGAGCATCATCCTGCAGTACCTGGTCTTGACCTGTGGTGTATGTGAGACAGCAAGAGTGAGCTCACATACGTTCATCGCTCAACAAGTTGTGGGGAATAATGTGCATGAACTCGCCAAAGGTGGGAGCTCACATAAAGTGTAAGGCTTACCAAAGAAGATGGTTAGAGCTGAGCATTGCTTTTAAAGTTGGTCAAAATTTTATTAGCAGTTACTAAGTATAAGTAAATACCAAACCCAATTAAGTAATAGATCAAAAGTAACAACACCACCTGCAATGCAATGCATATGACAAATTGAATTTAGTTCCATAAATTAATCATGTGAGGGTCCGAGCTGCTCATGACCGTGAGCACGGCTAGTATACCAGTTTTACACTCTGCAGAGGTTGCGCATCTTTACCCACAAGTCGTGTATCCCATGTCGCCAGGGTTTGCAAAGCCCTTAGACACTTCCGAGGTGAATGGCTAGGGATCCACTACGAGGCCTTTACAAAGTTCCACTAGCTTCCGAAAACCCGCTACAGTTTATAGGAAGATCCAGTGCAGGAATCCCTTGCAGGACCGCCATCGCAGCAAAATCCTCCCGAGGGCCTCCCTACACTGACCTCTCCCCTACTGCCCTTGCCCCTTTCGGGTAAGGTAGTCTTCCACTAGCTTTCCTAATTAATCAGCCAAGGGCGTCCCATTCCACCCTCATGGTAGCACTGTTTTCCCGGGTGGTTCTCCATGTTCCAATTAACATAATGATCTCAACATGAATCATAAATAACAACTGATAACAAAAGTATAATCATGAATGGTGTATCTCCATACCCAAAACCACATATAGCACTAGCAAGTACTACCCAGAAAGTTCAGTGGTAAACAAGGTATAAAGATAGACAAACTAGGGTAACCTATTGGGTCCCATCAAAATTAACCTATGCAGATCATTATGATTAATTAGAACATGAGTAGGTGAAAAGAAGTGATCAAGGGCACAACTTGCCTGGGCCTTGAGATTCCAGGTACCAGGATGATTCTTCAGATGACTCGTGACCTCACTGCTAGTCGTAGCAATTCAAACAAACATGGTGTAGGCAAAATTAACATTACACCAAACATAAGAATAAAATACACATTAATAATATACATATTAAAATAAGATCATAGGAAAAAGAATTATTAATTTTTGAGTTATAGAATTCAAGTTATGATTTTCCTAAGGTTTAATGTGATTAAAATATGATTAAATGATAAATAAATTTTCTGACAGAGTTCATGTCAAAACAGTGGTTCTAAATGGTAGAGAATATTATTACAAAATTTTAGGAATTGGAATGACTCAATTTGGAGCTAAAATGAATTAGTTATGAATTAATTAAGTTCTAGGAATTATTTTTGTATTAAAAATTCAATTTCCTAATCATTTAATCAATTTATAACTGTGCTGGACTGGGCCTCAATTCCAGAGAAACCCAGGGGGCTCGGGGCAATTTACCCGAGACACAGCGCACAGGATCTGTGGACGGCGGGTTGATTTCATTAAAACCCGAGGGCTCTTTAACAAAAAGTCACGGCGAAGGGGTATCTCTCGATCTAGGCCGTAGGATTAGATATGGATGGCACGGATTGAATCAACCTTCATCCGAACCGGTACGCCACCCAAGCTGCAGGATCGGAGATCCACGGTTTACATTTTAAATACGCGCGATCGCCTTGGATCCGTTCGATCGAGATCTAACAGCCGCGGATGAATCGTTATCGCGCTTCTAATCTTCACCGTTGGCTAGGATCGGACGGCCCAACGGCTGTCTTCCCCCCACGCTGTCCGGACACGGCGCACAGGAAGCTCCACGGTGGTGGAGCTCACCGGCGCACATGCGGTCGGCAACATAGGGCCTAAAAACCTAATCGGACTAAGCTGCGCGATGCCATGGGTTCCACGAATCCAACGGAGGACTTACCAGAGCGGGAGACGACCCAACGACGAGTGTCCACGGCAGACAGCGGCCCGCGGCGGCCATGGAGCGACGGCGAGCAATCCCGGGCTCCCCCGCCACTGATTTCGCTGATTGAGGGCACGAGCAAGTTCCAGGCGACCCAAGGAAAAGTTCCGGTCGGTTCTTGAGGCCTGGGAGATGACAAATCGCTTGGCCAACGACGGCGGCACCATTTTCCCCCCCGCGGCGGGACCTTCCACAGCGCCACCATCCACAGCCCGCCGTAGATGTCCCCGGGTCGGATGGAGGGTAGAGTGGAACCGAGACCCTGGCTTTATACTCTTGAGAGGCGCGAAAATTCCGGGAAGGAAACAACAACCAAGGTCGGCAGGCGCGCGACAACATCGCGGTGTTCGGTTTGGTGAGGAAGATAGTCCTGACAGGGCGGGACCACAAGCCGGTGAGACAGACGTCCCCCAGGCGCGTGCCGAGGAGCTGACCAGCGGGTCCCCGAGTGCAGCGAGACCGAGTCCCACGCGACGCGAGCAACCCAGCTGACCAGGCGTCCCCACATGTCGGCGCCAGGCATCGGAGTGAGTGGGCCGCGCAGGTGAGAACAGTAGATGGGCCGGAAAGGGGAAACCAGGCCCAGGTAAGCTTTTTTTTTCTTTTTCCCTTTTTATTTTTCTGTTTTCTTTTCTTCATTTTCAAATCCAATTTGAATTCAAACTTTAAATTCAAACTTCTATGGCTTATCACTTCAACTTATTTTTGTGAAATTAGAGATATTAATTCTGAATATATTTATTTATATATATTTTATTTATATTTTCGTTTTATATCCCTTCTCTTTTCTTATTTCCAAAACTCTAAGATTTGAATTAGGTTTTAATCCTCAATTCACATCATTAATGTAATCCTTATTAATATTTTCTTTATTATTAAATGCACAAGCAATTAAACCCCAACATGATGCATAATTTAATGGCTTTTATTAATCCTTTGTTTTTAAATGAGGTGTTCCCTTGTGATAGTCAGTAGATATAACACACATATATAGATAAAGGAAAATAACTTTTATCCTTTTATTTTATATCTACAAATTGGGTATTACAACAACTTCACAAGGAATGAGGTATGGCATCTTGTTCCACGTCCTAACCAAAATGTTGTAGGAACCAAATGGGTCTTCCGCAACAAGCAAGATGAGCATGGTGTGGTAACAAGGAACAAAGCCCGACTTGTAGCCAAGGGGTATTCACAAGTCGAAGGTTTGGATTTCGGTGAAACCTATGCACCCGTAGCTAGGCTCGAGTCAATTCGTATATTACTTGCCTATGCTACTTACCATGGCTTTAAGCTCTATCAAATGGACGTGAAAAGTGCCTTCCTCAATGGACCAATCAAGGAGGAGGTCTATGTTAAGCAACCTCTCGGCTTTGAAGATAGTGAGTACCCTAATCATGTTTACAAACTCTCTAAGGCGCTTTATGAGCTCAAGCAAGCTCCAAGAGCATGGTATGAATGCATAAGAGATTTCCTTATCACTAATGGCTTCAAAGTCGGCAAAGCCGATCATACTCTCTTTACTAAAACTATTGCAAATGATTTGTTTGTGTGCCAAATTTATGTTGATGATATCATATTTGGGTCTACTAACAAATCTACATGTGAAGAGTTTAGTAGGATAATGATTCAAAAATTCGAGATGTCTATGATGGGGGAGTTGAAGTATTTCCTAGGATTTCAAGTGAAGCAACTCCAAGAGGGCACCTTCATCAGCCAAACCAAGTATACTCAAGACATACTCACCAAGTTTGGAATGAAGGATGCCAAGCCCATCAAGACACCCATGGGAACCAATGGGCATCTCGACCTCAACACAGGAGGTAAATCCGTAGATCAAAAGGTATACCGGTCGATGATAGGATCTTTACTCTATTTATGTGCATCTCGACCGGATATTATGCTTTCCATATGCATGTGTGCAAGATTCCAAGCCGATCCTAAGGAAGTTCACCTTAGGGCCGTGAAACGAATCTTGAGATATTTAGTTCATACACCTAAGTTTGGTCTTTGGTACCCCAAGGGATCCACTTTTGATTTGATAGGATATTCAGATGCTGATTGGGCAGGGTGTAAGATTGATAGAAAGAGCACATCAGGGACTTGTCAGTTCTTGGGAAGATCCCTGGTGTCTTGGGCTTCAAAGAAACAAAATTCAGTAGCTCTTTCAACCGCCGAAGCCGGGTACATTGTCGCAGGCCATTATTGCGCGCAATTGCTTTGGACGAGGCAAACCCTTTGGGACTATGGTTACAAATTGACCAAAGTCCCTCTCCTATGTGATAATGAGAGTGCAATCCGCATGGCGGATAATCCCGTTGAGCACAGCCGCACTAAGCACATAGCCATTCGGTATCACTTTTTGAGGGATCACCAACAAATGGGGGATATCAAGATAGCCTATGTAAGCACCAAAGAACAATTAGTTGATATCTTCACCAAGCCATTAGATGATAAAACCTTTACCAAACTTAGGCATGAGCTAAACATTCTTGATTCTAAGAATTTTGATTGATATTTTGCACACATAACTCAATTTTATACCTTTGATCATCTCTCTTTCATTTGCTATGACTTCGGCGAAGACAAGGCTTCCACTCAACTCCATCACATTATTTATCCTTCGCCGTCACTCCACTTCGCTCTCCAACTTTGATATCATCCTTCACTCATATATTGTTTGCCAAAGGGGGAGAAAATTTAAAGGGCTCTAAAGACTCTGTTTTTAGCGATTAATGCCAAAGGGGGAGAGAGTATTAGTCTAAAGCAAAAGGACCGCTCCACCACTTATGTCGTTTTCAATTAGTATTGTATTTGCAATATATTTCAATAATTGGTATCTAAAACCCTCTTGAACACTAAGAGGAGAATTTCATTGAGGGGGAGTTTTGTTTAGTCAGAGGAAAAGCATTTGAAACAGGGGGAGAAAATCTCAAAATCTTATTTCATATACCTTTGACTATTTGCAAAAAAGACTTTAAAAAGATTTTTCAAAACATTTGCAAAAACAAAACAAGTGGTGCAAAAACAAAACAAGTGGTCCAAAATGATAAAATGAAGAAAGCAATCCATGCATATCTTATGAAAATGTAAATTGGTTTAATTCCAATAGTAGTCACCGGGTTTCCAATAGGGGATATCCTTCACAACAAAGAAGCCATTGGAAGAATAGCCAAGTGGGCCTGCGAGCTGGGAGCTCATGACATAGAATTTCGGCTGCGCACAGCAGTGAAGACTCAAGCACTAGTTGACTTCGTATCAGAGTGGACCAAACAACAAGTTCCTGACAACCCGGAAGCTACTGAAGTATGGCCGATGTATTTTGATGGCTCGCTGAAACTGCAGGGAGCAGGCGCAGGAATCCTCTTCATTGCCCCTAGAGGTGAGCAACTCAAGTACGCATTTCAGCTATTATTCTCGGCATCAAATAATGCAGCAGAATATGAGGCACTAATCCATGGGTTGAGCATTGCCATATCACTGGGCATTAAGAGATTGATGGTATACGAAGATTCACTAGTCGTCATAAGCCAGATAAATAAAGATTAAGATTGCTCGACTGATTCCATGGGCAAATACTGTACGGCCGTCCGAAAATTGGAAGAGAAGTTTGAAGGTTTGGAATTCCATCACGTGGAAAGAGACCGCAACGCAGCAGCAGACGCGTTGTCGAAGCTAGGATCCACTCGGGCCCAGGTCCCACCTGGAGTCTTCGTCCAGGAGGTGCCACGCCCAAGTATTCTCTCAGATCAGGTGGAAGAGTGCAACACCCTGAGCCAATCAGAATCGGACCCTAATGACTGGAGAGAGCCTATCATCAGGTACATAAGGAATCAAGAAGAACCGGATGATAAGGCTGCAGCAAAACGCATCGCGAGACAGTCGGCCCACTACACCCTCATAGGGGGAGCACTGTATAGAAGGGGTGCGATAGGAGTCCTCATGAAGTGCATTTCCTCGGTCACTGGGAAACAACTATTAGATGAGATCCACGTCGGACAGTGTGGAATACACGTAGCATCCAGAACTCTAGTTGGAAAAGTTTTCAGGTCTGGTTTCTATTGGCCAACAGTAAAGAGTGACGCAGCCGAGTTAGTCCAGAGATGTGAAGCTTGCCAATTCTTTTCAAAGCAACAACATTTACCAGCACAGCAGCTGCAGACCATACCTGTAACATGGTCATTTGCGTGTTGGGGGTTGGACATGATTGGACCCTTCAAGAAAGCTTAGGGAGGCTATACTCACGTGCTGGTCGCCATCGACAATTTCACCAAATGGATAGAGTACAAACCTATTGCTTCTTTAACTTCAGCCAAGGCAGTGGAGTTCATACAAGACATAATATTCAGGTTTGGGATACCGAATAGAATCATAACTGACCTAGGATCCAACTTCACTAGCTCTAAATTCTTTGATTTCTGCGAACAACGGAGTACCCAGATCAAGTATGTATCAGTAGCACACCCAAGAGCCAATGGTCAGGTGGAAAGGGCCAATGGAATGATACTGGAAGCACTCAGGAAGAAGGTGTTTGACAAAAATGAAAAGTTTGCAGGAAAGTGGATCAGAGAATTGCCCTATGTGGTTTGGAGCTTGAGAACTCAACCTAGTCGAGCCCTGCACGGAAATACTCCGTTCTTCATGGCCTATGGTTCGGAAGCAGTGCTACCCGCCGACCTCAAGTTCGGGGCGCCAAGGCTAGTCTTCGAAAGCATAGCTGAAGCAAAAGCTACCAGGCTAGAGGATATTGATGTGCTGGAGGAAGAGCGATTGAACACAATAATTTAGTCAGCCAGATACCAGCAGACCTTGAGGCACTATCATGATAAAGCTATACGACATCGATCCTTTGTAGTGGGAGACTTGGTCCTTCGCCGAATTCTAACGGGGGAAGGACGACACAACACAAGTTGTCACCACTATGGGAAGGGCCATTCATTGTATCGGAGGTCACCGGCCAGGATCATATCGGCTTACTCAAATGGATGGTATGGAAGTTGGGAATTCATGGAACATAGAGCATCTTAGAAAGTTTTACCCTTAGCAAGACCTCGAAAGCTATCGGAGCAACATTGTACTCTATAATGGGAGAATACATCATCAATAAAGTTTTCATTTTCAAGGGCATTCAAACTGTTAACTATCACTTGACTTCGATACGACTGGACTTGGAATCAACGTGCTTACTTGACTTAGGGTGGCCACTATACCCTACTAACGAAGCAATCGGCTTAAGTCGGCGATAAATTAAGATGGTGCAACATGCTCGCGCTTACTTGACTTAGGGTGACCACTATACCCTACTAACGGAGCAATCTGCTTAAGTCGGCGATGACTTAAGATGGTGCAACATGCTCGCACTTACTTGACTTAGGGTGACCACTATACCCTATTAACGGAGCAATCAGCTTAGGTCGGCGACGACTTAAGACGATGCAACATGCTCGCGCTTACTTGACTTAGGGTGACCACTATACCCTACTAACAGAGCAATCGGCTTAAGTCGGCGACGACTTAAGATGGTGCAACATGCTCGCGCTTACTTGACTTAGGGTGACCACTATACCCTACTAACGGAGCAATCGACGTAAGTCGGTGACGACTTAAGACGGTGCAACATGCTCGCGCTTACTTGACTTAGGGTGACCACTATACCCTACTAACGGAGCAATCGACTTAAGTCGACGATGACTTAAGACGGTGCAACATGCTCACGCTTACTCGACTTAGGGCGACCACTATGCCCTACTAACGGAGTAGTAACCTTAGGTCGGCAACGGCCTAAGACGATGCTACATGTTCACGCTAACTCGGCTTAGGGGAACCACTATACCCTGCTAGCAGGGCAATCAGCTCAAAAGTCAGCAATGATTTAAAAGTCAGCATGATACATCTACCTATCCTAAGGCAACCACTATGCCTAACCAGCCAAGCAATTGGCGTAAGCTAGGGAAAGTTCCAAAACCAACATGCTACATTTACTTTCATAATTATTCAGGATGACTGATATACCCTGACAACAAAAACAATCAGTACTTCAGGAGAACAGGATGTTATAATTGTCAGCACCAAGGACACGTTCTAGTGCCCTATCCGCAAAATATTCAAATACAACCATCACAAACACATAGAATTCATAGTACATTCAGTATTTCGCAGGATGTCACTGCATCAAACATCTCGGTTGGCAATGTTTTGCACAGGAGCCAGTGAAGAAGAAGGTTGACTCGAAGCATCAAGGGCAGCCTTAACGTCAGCAACAATGTCATCAGCAACCACTACACCGGGCCTCCTCATCAAGATCCGCCCCGCGCGAATGGCTTTGCCCATAGCCTTGTCGCGCTGAGCCTTCAGAATGGTGTCGTTGTCCTTTGAAACTTTGGTAGCCAGTCGAGCGGCCTCTAGCTCCTGGGCGACTAACTTCTTGGAGGCACGCAAATCTTTGATGATGGAATCCTTGCTTGACACCAACTGTCTAAGCCGCAGGACCTCATCTTGGGACGCTTGCAGCTCGTGACGATGATGATCCAGATCTGACATAGTGAAGCGATGGCTCCTCTCCAAAATGGTTAAGGAATTGCTGGCATCACGATATAACCTGTCCAGATTATCACGAGAAGCTGCGAGTGCTCGTTTCTCCTCCTACGAACAAGAAGCAACTTTCAGCATACAGTAAACAGTAAGCACGGCAAAGCCAACTAAGGAAGCTTACCTCATGTGCTGCCCTTTCGGAGTTAAGCTGAGCATTGAGAGAAGAATATAAAGAACACATCGTCCAGAGAAGCAGAAACCCGAGCCAGGTCGGTTTGACCTTGAGAATACTTCTCCTCAAGACCATAGTACCGTCGGGTTGAGTCAGCTTGACTTTGAAGATGTTTTTCCTCAAGCTCGGAGCACCGCCGAGCCATATCTGACAAGGCAGTCGAAGAGGGATACATGGTTAAAAATAGGTTGATCAATCGAAACAGCTAAGGAAGAAACAAAGTTACTAACCAGCGTTTGATGCCTTCAAGTCAGCAATATGTTTCTGAAGCAGCAATGGGTTACACTGCATTAGAGACAGAGCTCCTTCCGGGACAGTGGCACCATGTGACCTCAACTGAGCAGACATTCCGTCAACCAAAGCAAGTGATCAAAGACAAATGAGTATACGAAAGACAATTTACCAAGAGGAACGATAAAATGCAAGAGCTGACTCACCTGAAGATTGGAGATGAATGATGGTAACCCCAAGTCAGGGGGAGCTACGTCATAGCTCGACGAAGGAAGATCAACCGGAACAATTTGAAGAACGTTGTCAGGGGTGAGCTTAGCCCCACCAGCGGATACCAGACTTCTCACATCTGGCTCGTCGACCTCCAAGGCGACTTGTTCGCTCAAAGCCGAAGAAGCATGCATCGCCATTGCCCCATCGGATCATGGTGGAGATGACCCGACATGGACGTCCATGGAGGTGTGGGAAGGAGAGCTCACCTGAACACCCTCGGGGGCTGGGTTGCAGCTCGCGCCACTCACTAGAGCCGGATCACTACCGGCAACACCCTCGAGGGCTGGATTGTAGCTCGCGCTACCCACCAGAGCCGGATCACTACCGGCGACACCCTCGGGGGCTAAGAAACTGCCAACACCACCCTTGGGGGTTGGGTCTTCTACAACAGCCACCTCTAAGGCTGAACGATCCTTTGTCACCTCCATGTCAGTCGGACAATCCGGACCAGCACCTCGGCATTGAAGACTGCCTTCCAAAGTCGACGACGCATGAGACACTGCTCGGGATACCTCCAATCCCGCAGCTAGAATTTCCAAACAAATAGCCATCATATCATCAGCAGTCGGCTCTGATACCATATCCTCAGGGACGACCTCCTCAAGGGCCTGATCAAAATCCGATATTGACAGTTCTTGAAGGCTGACAAGAGCTGACAGAGCTGGAGAAGGAATGTCACTATGCCCCTTACTACCTCTGTAATGCCGGCTGTTCTTGCGAATCAGCGGGACTTCTTCTTCTTCTTCTTCATCTTCAACAAATATACGGACGACATTTGGTGCACGATCACACCCATTGGGATCAACTGCAGGACGGTCACACCCATTGGGTTCAACTTCAGCATGTACGCACCCATTGGGATCAACTTCAGCATGGGCATAACCATTGGGATCGACCTTAGTAAGGACCTCTGTTGGCACTTCATCACAAACCGACGCCAAAGGACCCGCGCCATGATCCAAGCTCGACAGTCACTGAAGCCGCCTCTTCTTTCTTTTTCTCTTCAATGGGCGCAATAGGCCGGCTCACTGGGCGTGGACGCTTTGGACAGACCTCTTCGGGTTTCCGAATCCTCTCCATTCCAACAAGTTCTTGCCCGTCCGTGATAGTCATTGGCTCGGCATGTGTCGAGTCAGATGATTCCTCAGCCAACAAGTTGAGCACAGCATCTATCTCCTCGTCGTCTGTGCTAGCTGACATCTCGAAATGAGTCTATTTCTCACCCTCTGGGAGACTCCGGAGTGGGGCAATTAAAGCTTCAATGTCTTCAGGGGAGGGTCGCACTCTAAGACCCAGACCACCATCACGGGCAGGAGGATTAGACGCAAACTCGAAAAAGGATCTATGTGATGGCAAGTTTCAGACAGAATAAGCAACAGGCCAACAGGAGCACCAGCGTTCGAAACTCTACCCCTTAGGATCATATCCAGTCGGCTCAGCAGATCGGCAGTGGGAATTCTCTTGTTTGTCACCCGAGTGCCATCATTGATACTGCTGTACAGATATGCAGGGTATGCCCTGTCCTTCAAAGGCTGGATATTCTTGAAGACAAAATCGGCAACCACAGCTTCGGCAGTCAGACCTTTCTCCTTCAGCAGATAGATCTCAGCAAGCAGAACTCTGGCCTCCGTTACCTCCAAAGGAGTTGGAGACTCAACCCAGCTCGAAGTACGAACAATTGGTTGCCTCCCCGACCGAGGGGGGAGGGACTCGCAGTGATTTTCCACAATAAACCACTCAAGGCGCCACCCTTTAATGCTATCCTTAAGAGGAATATCAAGGTATTTTGTCTTCCTCCCGCGACGCATCTCCAAACTTGCACCACCAACGAGCTGATGCTACCCCCAGCCATCCCAGGCCGACAATGATACAAATACTTCCAGAGACCAAAATGGGGAAGAATCCCAAGGTAGGCCTCACATAGATGCACGAAGATAGAAATTTGCAGGATAGAATTAGGGTTCAGATGGGTCAAGTTCAGATCATATAAATCAAGGAGGCCACGGAAGAAGGGAGAAATAGGAAGAGCAAGGCCGCGGATAAGAAAAGGAACATAGATGATGGACTCGTGGGTGTCTTCTGTAGGAACAGTGACCCCGCGGCAAATCCGCCAAGAGCAGAGCTCTTTTGGAAGAAGAACCCCAACATCAACAAGATGAAGAAGATCTGATTCTGAAACAACAGACATGTGGTTACCTGCGAACGACAACTGACTATTGGGGTCGATGGGAGGAATGATTGTCGCAGCAGAGCTCTGGTTCTTCCGTTTCGGCGCCATTGCAATCTCACCGCCGGGACGAAGGGGAGCAGAATTTCAGAGAAGCAAAAAAGTGGTTTGAGGTGGAAATGCGAAGTTAGGGCTCAGAAATCAAAAGTGCACATCGACATGAGTATAAATGGGGTTTTCCTGGGTTGGGCGCCATTTCTGAAAAGGGCCAAGTCATCACTCGGGAAAACGAGACTTCCGACATAACTCGGTTGTTACCTCTAAAAGCGCCGACAACATCAAGCACCACTCGGCCGTTATCTCTAAAACGCCAACAACATCAAACATAACTCGGCCGTTACTTCTAAAACACCGACAGTACCAAGCATAACTCAACTGTTACTTCTAAAACGCCGGCACCATCAGTTATCGCTCGGTGATTATTTTCGATAATGCCGTCAACGTTAGATGCAAAAGCGAACTATCAAGCACTTATAAAAAAGAGGCAATATTCATTCAGACCAGCCAAGGTTCTTCATTACATAGAGGAGGGAAGTTTTCACAAACTTAAAGACTAACTCATTATGAGTCGACCTTTTCTTCCCTTTTTACTACATTACATTACTACATTACTTACATTACACTATACTACTAACTACTACTACATTATTTCACTACTACTACTGCTACTACTAATTATCTATACTAATATTTAAGCCAGTGGCGCTTTGCCACTGGCCTTGCTGCTGCTGCTGCCGCCCTTGCCGTTGTCGTCGTCGCCGCCCTTGCCGCTGTCGTCGCTTCCGCCACCGTTGCCACCGCCATCGCCACCATCGCCCTCATCGTCGCCGTCATCGCCGCTCCCTTCCTCGGACGAGTCGGAAGAGTTCTCCTCGTACGAGGAGACCTCCGACTCATCCGAACCCTCGAGCCCGGCGTGCTCGATGAACCGGATGTACGTCCACACCTCGGCGGCTATCCCCTAGGAGTCGTCCGAGTCATCGGACGACGCCAGGGGGGAAGCATAGACCGAGGACCCCTCGGACTCGAAGGAGAACTCCTCCTCCGAGTACTCAGAGTCACCGAAGTCCTCCGACGAAGGACTCGGTTCACGCTTCCGTTTGTCGCCGGAGCGACGCAGCGAGCCCTGACCATTCTTGTCCTTGCCCATGGCTAGATGGAAGAGAAGAGAAGGTTGAGGAAGAAACAAAGGATGATCAAAGGATGTGTGAAAACAACGACGGAGCAAACATGCTATTTATAGAGGCCGAAAGCAACTGTTCATCTCCTACCACGCCCGCTGAACAGTCGCAAGTAGTCAATAAGCAATTCAAATCGCCTGAAGGCGAGTCAGGCAGCAGACGTCGCTTCGCGTAACACGACACCATTTAGACTAAGGTCAACTGCTGGGGCAATATGATTATGCCCAGCGGTCGCGTCAAGTTACTACTCCAGGACAATGTGCTAAACGCTTTGCGTACCAAGACGTCCCTCGGTCACACCCATTGGAAAACACCCATTGGGTGGGGGACGACCAAGAATTTTCAATAGATTTTCTGCAGCAGTCACATCCATACAGTATACACAATGAATGTGTTAAGACAGAAAGAAGATATCGATAGAGATCAAAGGAAAGCCAAATATAGCTACTGAACTGCAAGTCTAGTCAGCAGAAGCATTGAAGCACAAAGCAAAATGAAGACCAGCCAAGTGTCATCTACCAGACGTCCAATCTGTCGCAGATCAAATAAATTTCAAACCTAACAGGACATGGGCAGACCATGCTGCTGGTTTCTAAAAGCATGAGATGAAGACAAAATATTGATCTCTAAAGCATAAGCCGATGATAAAATGCTGGTTTCTAAAGTATGAGACGAATATAAAACGATGATTTCTAAAGCATGAGATGAAGATCTTTGAGTGGATTGTTTTTAATAATCCACTCAAAGCTCGGGGGCTACACCCATTGGGTGCACCTCCGGTGCACCCAATGAATCTTTAACCCCAAAGGACAGAGCGCTGATCTCTAAAGCATACGTTGATGACAGAGTGCTGATTCTTGAAGCATAAGGCGAAGATCGTCAAATGTACCAAAGGAGGACAACAGAAGATTGTTTTTTACTAAAGTCATTCAGAGTTCAGAAGCAACACTCAACAGACGCGTTTCCCAAGCGCTCATCACCAAAATGGAAATCGAAACCGCAAGCTGGACCTAGAATCTTCGGGCTAATTATTTTTAAAATCAACTCAAAAATTGGGGGATTGTGGGGGACAGATATCCCCTGGGTCCACTAGAAGGTTAGAAGGCCTCGCAAACAGTTTTGGGCTTACTATCTCGCAAGGCCATCCCTTCGTGGGCCAGGGGAGAACTGCTGTTGGAATGGGCCGACACAAGGAATGAACAAGCGCGGGCCAAGGCGGTTCGCGGGGTTTTGAGCGTTATCCGAAGCTCTGATCCGATTCTCCCGCGCGACCACCTTGGACATCGGAACTGAGTGAGAGTAAGTCGGCAAGATTGTAGGAAGATAAGTTCGGTCGGTTCACTATTACTTAGGCATGCAACGTTATCGTACACATATGTAAATGCCCCACGGTCGGATATATAAGGCCCAGGGGGCACTCCATCAAAAGACAGGTCATTCATCAGCCATCTACTCCATTCTCTAGCATCCTTTATACTAGAGAATCCTCCTGTAACCTATCACATAAAGATCTACACCAGGAAATAGGGTATTACGCCTCTCCAAGCGGCCCGAACCTGTAGAAAATTGTCTACCGTCTCTCGTGCGCTTAGCACGAACCATCGAGCTACAGTCAGCAACATCGTCCTACCCAAAAGCACATCGAGGGGTAACCCCAGGTGCGCGGTCGGGTCCCAAACACCGACAGGGTTCGAACCCATGCCTGATGGAAGAAGGGCGGTAGACACTGGGTGAAGTTGTCTAACAAGTAGAACATCATGCTCAAATGTTTTTAATATTGAATATAAAATGTATATATGTATATACATTTTTTGTAAAATAAAAAATATAATCGTGTCGGGCCGGACCAGCACTATGGGCCGAGGATACAACCCAAACACGACACGACGTTCTTGGCTCTTGCAAGCATTAGGTCGTTTCTGAGACCACATTGGCACAATGGACTCCATGGTGTTTGAGGTTGCTGAATTGGATGGAGCAACAATAATTTGTCACACTAACAGTAAAATAAAAGGTTATTTGTTGGTTTTAAACGTTAGTAATTGCTACGAAGTAGCATAATTTATATGGAGCGTATCCAGTTTTTATTGATGTCTGACTTTAACAATCACTCCATATTTTGATCCATATTTTTTATAAGTTTGAGTTCATGTGACTTATTTTAGAAACTTGAGTTCACAAACTTTCTCTTATTTGGTCTCTGTACGGTGGAATTATGACATTTTATAATCTCTGTTAGTTCAGTCAATCGTTGTGAACTCTCTTTTAATCGCTTACTTCATTGGTCGTGTCGTACCATGACATATTGTATGGAGTGAACAATAACATCAGTTAGCTAAATAAAAAAATATTATACGGAGAGCGGAGACCATCAATAAAAAATTTTGAAATTTTTTGGTAAATAATTTACGTGAGTATTGTTGTAAGTCGTCGCAACGCACGGACAACCGACTAATATATATATGAAAGAGAAGGTTACATGAATATTGGTTCACATGCTGACTATCTATTTATTAATATATATGATGTGAAAGAAGATTGTAACCATAAGATTATTGCGTCCGTGATTAGAACATGAGAGTTTAAGTTTGATTCGATCATTCATTCGAACCAGATGAGATTGGTCTAACAATTCAGAGTGGACCTTGTGCTTTTAGATAGAAGAGTAAAGAGAGGAGAAAAAAGACCTGATGCGGTGCCACGACGGATATATAGGCAAGACTCGGCACTTTGCTTGGATCGACTGAATCATACGCGCATGCGCACGACTAGTCCTCCATGTCATCGTTTAACCTTAACATCTCTATCTATATTCGCGCCGTACGTTATGCGAAACGTCTATGTCTGTTCCTGTCTCCCATTTCTCACATATAGATATGTTGTTACACCATATACAGTGAGAAACCACTCAAGTTCAATAGGACAAGACGTCACCCGTAGAGCAACACTCTTATATAGCATCGTCTCGCTAGCTGAAGTAGTATAAGCAACCGAGAGAACTATAAAAAAAGAGGTTAGACTTATTTTCAACTCATATATTTTCGGTCTCTGACTAAGATAAATTGTAATATTTATTCTTATTAATTTAATATCTGAGATATAGACCATATATTTATTTTAATATTAATTTTTATGGTATCATTGTGCTAGTGCTTATAAAAAGATCAGCTGGCTCAATTCTATACCGTAGTTCCGTTCAGAAAAAAGTACGTGGACGTGGACGTGTAACTTCTACTGCTCTAATCAAAACGGCCGCATGTTCCTTCCATAGGGCAAACGCAAATCTAGATCAGTACTCAGCACCACTGCCAGACCGTGCACCGGCTCACCACTTGGAACATGAACGCAGTGTAAACGCGTGCGATTCCGAACGCAACTGTTGGCAGCTGCCAGCAAGTGGCAGGCGCAAGCGCAACCCCCTCGCACGATCAGGGCTGCAAGTTGGAGCCCAGGATTCATTCTTCTTCTACCGGTGCCATCTCCCTTTCAGTTTTCTGTTCTCAGCAGAGTTTGGTCCTTGCTACTTGCGAGAGGACGGCCAGGTTCCTCCAGCTGGATTGCAGGCACGACTTGCTCTCCAATATAGTATATATTTTTAACGTTCGGCGCATAATAAAACTGATGAAGAGTGACACCGACACGCCTAGTTTGTTATGATTCATGATTCGTAGCTGGATATCAGGATATTGATGCAGCCAAACCTTGTTCGTTTGTGCCGGATTGCACCCGAAATCGTTCCAGCTAATCAAAGTTTATATAAATTAGAGAAACAATCTGGTTAGTAATTATTCCGACCCACCAATCCTCAACAATCGAACGGCGCCTTAAACGAAAGGATAACGGGGGTTGGCATAGCCTGTTGCTGGAACCTGGAAAAGCCAGGCTTCTGGCACCTGTGTAGACCGATGTTCTTGACAGTGGGGGAAAAAAACCAAGTCACAAATGGGAGTAGAGCACAATCCGTGTCTATGACTCACTGGGCAGAACAGGTGATGTGAACATGGGAATCAAGTACAATCAACCACCAAGTCGAGTTGGTTCGTCGCCTCTATTCCAACCGCACCAGGCGCGACCGACCGAGACCAACGCTGTGGTTACGTGACCTTTCCCAACCACAGTACGAAACAAGAGCCGCGAAGCATAACCCGCCATATTCTGTTAGTCACCATCTCACAATCAATCAGCATCCACTACACACCCAAAAACAAAACAGTATATTAGTGTCTGTAATAACACCTCAAGAGCTCTCGTGAGCCGCCCTGCGCCTACAATCCAATGTGAAATGGATTGTTTGGCAATTATAATTTGTCTGAAGGGACAAAACCGACACAATCTCAGTTCTGCTAATAACCAGACAACGGTCTACCAGTTCTTGTATCCATTCAGACTGAAAACTGATTGTCAAGTGTAGATGTCGGATTCAGAGGTGAGACTCCTTCCTAAAAGAACACGTCACACAACCACCCCATAAGAATAGTTCGTGCACACCACTTTCTCGTGCAGTAAAATACTGGCTGGGTCAATAGCAGCGGTACAATACAAGCCAACAGATGTATAGTCATTACAATACTCGGAGAAGGAAGTAGTACAAGGCAAGGCAGAATATCTAGTACGAAACAATCCTCACACTTCTGGTTCTTAAGCCTTAACTTGAGAGAACATTAAAGAAAAAAAAATATTCTGAATGAATAAATTACACCTGCAAGGTAACGAATGGGGCCAGCTTTACCTCACCGCCCCTTGGGGTTCATGATCTGCGAGAAGACGGCGCTAGGCGTCAGCCCATCCGAGTCTATACTCGCGACGCTTTGGTCGCCCATGCTTATAGAAGTGGTGGTTGTGGTGGTGGTGCTTGACTCGATCGATGGGTCGTTCGGGTCCTTCTTCCCGACCATCAAGGGAGCGCCCTCGTCTGACATCCCGCAGCCAAGGCTTCCGCTCTCTTCTGCGCCTTCCTGCATCTGAAGGGCGAACTCCAGGTTCCAGAGCACATCACCCATCGAAGGGCGGTCGATGCCCTGATCAGAAACACACTTCTCGGCTGTCTCGGCGAACTTCTTGAAGCACTGTGGGGCTATCTTTCCCTTCAGGTAGGGGTCGACAATCTGGTCAAGAATGCCCTTCTTCTGGCAGTGCAACGCCCACTCCGCCAAGCTGACTTCTTCTTTTGGAAGAGTAGGGTTCAAGGCAGGCCGTGCGCAGAGGACCTCAAACAACACAACACCAAAGGAGTAGACATCGGATTTCTCTGTGAGCTGCTGCCTGCGGAAGTATTCAGGATCAAGGTAACCGAAACTGCCTTTGACAACTGTGCTCACATGAGTATGGTCCATAGATGGGCCAGTCTTGGACAGACCAAAATCTGAAACCTTGGCAACCCATTTCTCATCCAGCAGGATGTTTGTTGTCTTCACATCACGGTGGATGATGGTGTGCTTTGCACCAGTGTGAAGGTAGTGAAGCCCACGAGCTGCACCAATACAGATATCCAAACGCTGCCTCCAAGTAAGAGGTGGCTTCTGGGTCTTGTACAGGTGCTCACGGAGAGTACCATGGGCCATGTAATCGTAGACCAGGATCATTTCATTCTTCTCCTCGCAGTACCCAATCAGTGACACTAGATGGCGGTGGCGGAGCTTGGACAGCATTTCAATCTCAGTCTGGAACTCATGCACACCCTGCTCAGACAAGGGGTTGCCACGCTTGATAGCCACCTTAGTTGTTCCCCCATCAACCTCACCACGATAAACTTTACCAAATCCACCCACACCAAGAATAAGAGACTCATCAAAGTTGTTCGTTGCGGCCTTGATCTCAGCGAAAGAGAAATGGCGGCACAGGTTGGATGGCAAAGATGAAGCATAGCTACCAGTAGTGTGTGACTTGGCCGAACTGGAAGTGTGTGAATTGCCATAAAGAGACAGGGGCAGCCAACCAGAATGCCCATCACTCATGCCTGCATCCTTCCCGGCATTCCTCCTGCGCTTGCAGATCACAAAGCAGCAATAGCCAAGTGCAAGAACCACCAAGCCTCCAACCACTCCACCGACAATAGGCCCAACACTTGACTTCTTCTTAGTTGTCCCATCAGGAACCGGGGCAACACTTGGGACAGGATTCAGCCCTGCAAGGCTGCCATTGGTAAGCTGTAGCTTGAACACCTCCATCCCATTGAGGATAGCATCATATATTTGTGGCTTCGAGTCGGGATTGGGATGGAGAGCTACCCATAAATCCATGGCCCCTAAACCCGATGTGCTCACTACATAGTCCTGATACACCGGAGTGCCAATAAGGGTGGTAGCACCACTTACGGCCGCCCAGGCATTCACATCAGCACCCTTGACTGCAGTCTGGTTGTTAATGTAAATATTGAAGACCCGCTGATTGATCTTTGTGATGGGGTACTGGATCTCACAGAAATGCATCCTGATAAGGTACATGAATCCAGCATCCACCTCCAACATCCATGTGAGATTGTAGTTCATGTTCACATTCTTATCTGGCCCCATGGATCGCGCCGTGCCGTAGACATCCTCTGGCGCCACATACTCCGGCACATTGCTTGGATATGTGATGGTGACCTTGCTATCCTTCGGGTAGCTGACCCCGAAGCTAGCGCCAAAGATGTACGCTGAGTCGTCGTCCCAGGACCGGTAACCGCCCGTGTCCTTGGAGGGCGAAATCGCCTGGCCTCCGACGTTGAGCCGGTACATGGTCTGCATCGCAGTGCCAGCATCGATCGGGAACGGCTGGAGGTTGCCGTCGCCGGCAAGCATGTTGGGGGTGGAGATGTCGAAGAGGTCGGGGGAGGACACGACCTCGATGCCGTTGACGAACGCGTAGGCGTTGGGGTGGGCCTTCTCCGGGGTGAAGGTGAGGTCGAGCGTCGGGGACGAGACGTTGACGGAGAACTCCAGAATGAGGTACGAGTAGGTGATCGCGGCAGCCGTCTGGTAGGCGCTGAAGTTGGAGAGGAGCGTGAGCTTGCCCCCCGGGGCGGCGACGGAGACGGAGAAGAGGCCGTCGGCGGCGTCGCGGTCGGTGTAGTTGGCCGGGTAGAAGTGGAGCCTGAGGAACTTGCGGCCCGGGCCAAGCGGGAAGGAGTAGGTGAAAGGCGAGGCCGAGACCCGCGCGGTGAGGTACGGCACCTGCGGGACCGAGGGATCCTGGCCGGAGGCGGAGGCCACCGAGGCGAGGTTGTCCGGCGGGGCGTACTTGGAGCCCGCGTCCCCGGTCCACACCCGGCCGTCAGTGTCGTTACCCTGCCCCTTGGCGCCGCAGTCCAGGCGGATGTCGTCCCGCGGCACGAACGCCGTGGAGTTGGCCCCTTGCGCCGCCGCCGCGGCGCAAGCAGACAGGAGCAGCGCCAGCAGCAGCACGGCCCTCATGGTGGCGAGCCGCTCTCACAGATCGGGCATCAAGCGGAGCCCCCGCGCCGATCTGCGGTGGATTCGCAGCCGGAGTCGGCGGCAGAGGCGAGATTTGTGGGGAGGAGAAGGTGTCAGCAGCGGCAGCACGCAGGTGGGGAAGGAGAGGAGGGGCGTTAGGGGAGGGAGAAGACTCCGGATTACGGGCCGTGCGGCATTAAGTGGGAGGGGGCGAGGGCGAGGGCGAGGGCGAGCGAGGCAACGGCAACGGCAACGGCGACCTACCCTGCTCCGCTCTGCTCTTTGCTCGCTGGTTTCACTCCCGTCTGTCTTTACAGCCGTCGCGTCGGCGCGATGGTACCTTTTGGGTGGTGACTCGCTGGCAGGTGGGGACGGCACGGGTGGACCCGAAGTGCAGTGGCGTGTGCGCTAATTCCGTGCTGTGCGGTGACGGTGGCGCCTGGTGGTGGTGGACAGCTCGCACTGTCGCGCTCGGTTGAGCTTGCGCGTCCCGCTTCCGTTTGATTGTTTAGCCTTTTCGCCTCGGCAGCGGCGACGCGGTGGTGACTGGTGAGAATCGCGGCCATGTGCGTGCGCGGCCCGGGGGCGGAGCTATTAGGTGGGTCCAGCGTGTCAGTGCCGTTGAGATTTTAATGAGGGTCGTACAGTAACGCTGGACGGTTTACTCCTGCTCACAGTCTGAGCACAACAAAACACAGCCAAATTTCTGGACTGCGTGCCATTGACACGTGGGCCCGGTATGGTTGCTCGGCGCTATGAATGGCAATGGGTACATGTATGGGTAAATAACCGCGAATAATTATCCATTGGATATGGGTATGGTAGAATTTGGTACCCGCGGGTACGGTTATGGATATAATAAGATATTCGCGGATAATTTTTTCACGGGTATGGATATTTAGTATTGATATCCGTTAGCCAATGGATATCTGACATGTGTGCCATCCGGATTTAATATATTATCTTAAATTCTATCTTTTCAATTTTTATTTATGACATGTTGATTAGTGCTGAAATTATCATTTGATGATGATGGAATGATAATTATTTTTGAAATGTGATAAAATTGTTGTTTGATGTTGAATGTTAAAATTGTAGTGGGCGGGCGGGTAACGGGTATCCGCCGGATAGCAGATACCTGACGGGTACGGATATGAGTAGAGATCCATACCGACGAACATTTATTAGTATGAATATGAATTGAATTTTGTCTCGTAGATACGGATTCACGAACTATATATACCATCCAATTGCCATCACTACTCGGCGGTGCTGCGCGCCGCGGCGGGAAGCCAGCAGCTGCCAAATGCAAGCTACGAGCCAGCCCGGCTCGGCTGGCGCCTGGCGGGCATCGCGCAGGCGCGTTGTTGCCCTCCGCTTGGTGACGGCGAGCGATCTCCGGTCGTGTGCGCTGGCGCAACCAGGGCCGTCGAATGAGAGGCGACACGGAATGTGGGATCCGCGCTGGGCCCTACTAACATGCCGGGCTGTTCGTGGCGTCGCTGATCGTGTATGTCATCTCCGAACCTCTGCTGTGCTGCGGTCTACACTACAACCTGAGCGGGGGTCGCTTTGATCTGCCATGGTCTTGCCAAGCTGTTTGCCTCCATTATTTAAATCACAATTCAGCTAAGTGTACTATTAACTATTATCCTATTATCAGCTCTTGAGCCCCATCAGTAGTCTTTTGTTCGGTGTAGCGCTTTGCTTGTCCGGTGTTTTTTAAAAATCTTTTTCACTTATCCCGAGCACAAAAACAAAATTCAGTAGAACCGACAAGGTGCGGTCTATCAAATAGGACCACCCATGTAAAGACACGTGGAGGTCTTGTTACTTTTACAATATTGTTTTGTTACTTTTACAACGTTGTAAGGTATAGCCAGTAAAAGCGAAGCTTTTGCAACGTTGTATAATATTGTGATGCATATCCAACGTGATTAGCTGAGTGGACACATTATCCTTAAAAAGAATATTGTTTAGTTGGTTGTGTGGGTTTAACCCATTCAACTGAGAAAACATTTGGTTATATGAAAGGTTCCAACCCATCCAACTAGAAGGGAAATGCGTGTGTTTTCATACTTTCACAATACTCGTTGGCTACAAATTTGCACCACCATTTAACAGTTGTTCGTTTCAGATTAACTACAATCTATATAGACAATAAAAGCAATAGAGACATTAAAATCAAACGAAACAGGCTCACACAACAGGGCTCAAAAGCATATTAAGAGATGTTTGGTTTCTATAGACTAATTTTTAGTACCTCCATTTTAATCTCTAAATTAAATATAGGAACTAAAATAGAGATATTTTTTTAACTCGTTTAGTAATTTAGAAACTAAAATAGAGGGACTAAAAATTGATCCATAGAAACCAAACTTACATGGGAGCTAAAGACCACATGCGTTTGCTAACATTCGGTACCTGAGGTAGTATACACTCCAAAATTGTGACTCCAAATTTACTTGGGAGTTAAAGACCACATGCGTTTGCCAAACATTCAGACAATATTCCGCGTTAGGGCAACCGATACATAACTTAAACAAGCAACCTAACTTGCTCATCTCCGCGCCCTGATTATGACTTGACATGCTTCTTCGCCCAGATGGGTGGTACTGCACCTTTTATAGCTCTCCGTCTATGAACTAAGGTGCCGTTTGATTCACAAATTTGTAACGTAATGGGTAACGAATAACGTTAAATCATGTTTGTTTTAGTCCAACCGTAATCGGATACTACACTAAAAATTGATACCAGCCTATTCAAATTTGTTACCGCCAGTAATCGAACGTAAACCATTACCATTACCATTTGCGTTACATTTCTTGAACCAAACAACACCTAAGATTTTGGCATATGTTCTGCACAAGAGAGCATGCCCGGTTGCTGCTGAGTTCCTGGTGCACATACCCTTTCCTCGCCTCACTGGACTCATCTGCGTGCACGTTTCTTCTGCTTATCTTCTTCCCGGTATCTCACACGCCTCTCTTCCCTCTGGCGCTTCTTCGTCAGTAGCTCGGTCTTGGCTTTCTCTGCCTCGTAAGCTTTTTTCTTCTGTTGTTCCTTAATTTTCTTCTTCTTTGCCTGCGAGGATACAAGGAAATCATGAGAAAGAGACAGAACAACGGCTGGCAGTAGAGCTGGCTGCTGTGTGCTTGAGGCATTGCCTTCTCGTGTTTTATCAGCCTTAGCTGTTGTATAGCTGCGTATGTCTTCTTCTCACTGGGCTGCATGATTACGGGCACCCTGTTTTCAACTGGTGCTTTCTTCTGCTTCGCTGTGTCCTTAGGCTTAGATTTAAAAGGAAGTAACTGTTGCAGCTTTGCGGGGATCTCGACAGGATTGAACTTGCGTGGTTTCCGCTCGATAGGCTGCGAAGTGGGAGATAATATCATGTGAGAGGCAACAGTCATGCAATAATGTTATGAGGAAACTGTTGAAGGCTCAGAACCTTGTAAACTGAATCCTTGTTGTGTGGGGTAGGGATATTGTGTGCCTTCCGCAACTCAGCAGTTGTTCTCATGCCTTGCCAGGTCTGCTCTCTAGGTTGCAGAGCAGTGGTCACAGGGTTACAGTACGTAGGAACTTCAACGTTGACCCAGGCACGCAGGAAAACAATGTCACTCATAAGAATTCTGTCCTCAAATGTACATCTTGCGATTCCTTCTGTATTTTCCCCTTTTCTCTTCAACATATCTCCTGGCTCAATCTTTGCTGCCTGTAATGAACAATAAACTATTTGCATGCTTACAGTTTAACAGTTACATTTAACCGTGATAAACTATCAAGGCATGGTATTTACTCATTACCTTTTTAACCTGTCCTCGGATTCCACTTACAGTCCGAATGGCAGCACCTTCAAACCTAGCAACCTCTAAATCGGATGTGAACATTCCCTTGATTAGTGCAGTCTTCTTAAATATCTTGCATGGTGTGCCTGTGAGCTTTATCTTCTTCACAATTCTGGCAGTATTGTTGAATTCTTGAACCCATCCTGTTGCAGTTATCCTAAATGGCACCTGCGAAGATGTGTAATCAATGTTGCAAAGTATATCAGTCTAAGGACACAAAATTATTATAACCAAAAGAAGAGATAGAAAGCAAATTGATCAAAAGTAATTTGAAATGGGTCCTGAGTTACAGGTTCAAAGGACAACATTGATGTGGTGTACTCAATCCTATTTCCCGTTAAACCAAACACTAATAAACACATCCACCCACTAAAACTCTGCTCTCTTTACAAGCTTCAGTAATCATTAACCTTTTTTCAGATAAATGAGTTGTGAAACATAAAAATGGCATCTGGGGCAGAGTCAACATTTTACATCAGCACAACTGTGGACTTTTTGTTTTGTTGAGCTATGAACAGTTGCTACAACAGACTGTTATCGATCATATACTCCTCAGTAGTTCAGTCACCTAGAATCATAGTGATTCATGTGATCATGTTAAAGCAACAAAAGGGAGAAGTACCCCAAAATAAGGCATGAAAGATTATACATGGCATTCGTGTGAGGAAGGTCTAAAATTTAAGATAACTAAATCATGTATGGACTAATGTACAAATCACTAAATTTACCTGATTGTTGGAAAGATTCTGGACTGCTAATACACCACTCTTCGGTGGAGCAAGTGGTCCCCAAAACATAGCAAAGCAATGCATATGCTCAGGTGTATACTTCAGCATGCGGTGTCGACCATTCCGATCCTCTATTGCATACACAGGGGTTGTTTGAAATCGCCTCCAACCAATTGAAACTATGATTGGATCCTTTGTCTTCAGAACTTTCCTGTGCCACCTATGGCGCTTCAAACTAGCCTACATGATGATAAGGTACATGTGAGTCATGAACAGCAATTCATGAACATACATTTGATCTGCCATACTGATCATTAGCAGCTATCCCAGCCCATGGCATCAGAAGATAAAAAAACTAGCCCAGATAGGTGAATGCAGAGAGACGCATGTCACCATCTTTTTCATGGATTGATACGGAAACACAATTGTGATTCTAGTATGTCAACTATGTAAATGAATTCAGGACACAGCAAATAGGACCAAAGAAACGGACCTGCATGAATCCTGTGTTCTCCTCACCAAGGCCAATCCCCCCAACAAGAATGGGGTGGCAAGGATCAAAATGCTCAACAAGCTCAAATGGCACACCATGTACTTCTAACCTGACATAAGTACCAGTCCTGAATCCTTCAATGTCTACTCGAGTCTCTTCATCAAGGTCATTGAGCTCAGATATATTCATTTGCTTGCGTAGTTCCATTTCCTCCTTTAGCTGAACGTTCAAAAGCTAATTAGTACCGAGATATGAAGTGAACAACCTCAAAAGAAGCAACTAGGCAAAGGGCATTATGATAATACCTTGTCAAAATAGCCCCCTTCATTGGACTGTTCTCGTCTGGATTTCTTCTTAACATCATCAACTTCATCGTCAGATAACTCAGAACCATCATATGTAAGTCTTAGTCAAAGAATCAAAGGAGAAGATAGAAAAGATACTTAAAAGAGATAAAAAATAAAAACATCCTGTCAAACTAAATAAACCAGGCAGAGAATTTTTTTCCCCACATAAGTGAAACCAAAGAGCAACATGAAAGCTAAAAATGAAAAAAAAAGTACTGGTGCCCTTTTCTCCTCTATGATTGTAGGTGGAAAATGAAATGAAAAGGTAATAAACATGGACCATATATTAAGGATATTGTGCATCAAATTTTGCTCTTTGTGCAAGCTTCTTAAGTCTTCTTTCTTCAACTTCTGGGTCATCTTTCGCTTCCACATTTTCATCTGTCTGGGCCATATGTACCTCACCAGTTTCAAGATCTTCAAAATCTCCATACATTTCCTCATCATCCTCACCATGATCATCTGTATCCTGTCCTCTCAAAGTAGCTTTTGACCAATTTCCAGTCACAAAACGATCACGGATGCTTTTGATGAGATCTTCATTAGACCAATCTTTTAACTCTGCTTTGAAAAACTTGGAGCAATCCTCACCATCAATATCACCAAAGCTCGGTGATTCATTCTTTGCTTGCTGCAAACCATCAAAACCACACATTTATGTTCTATAAACATATAACAAACAAGGATCAACTGTTGCAACTTGCAAATGTGTGCAATATGCATCACACCATCCAAAAAATGAGGAACATTTAAAGAAAAACATAAAAACACTTTCATTGCCCAACAACATATAAAAGAAACAGTACAACGATAGGGTAAAGGTGGTTTATTAATGTCCCTAATCAGGCTAACTTATATGCTAGGTTATCATGCAAAAAAATAGTATAGCTTGCATTGGACAGATGAGCCATGCATGCAACGAATATGCACCTGCTTTTGTCCTTTTGGTCTGAAAAATTCATCATCTGAGCTGTTGGCTTCACTATCATCATTTTCTTCTGCAACACCGCCTAGCTTTGTTGAAGGTAGTCCATAGACAAGTTGCATCAAATTATCACTCCGTCGGGACATTGTCCTTGCAAGAAGGGATTCTTTCCATTTTGAAGTGTTCTCAAGTTCATCCTCTAAAACATAAAAATAGATGCAAAAAAAGGTATCACTTTAATATGCAAAGATAATGAGCAAATAAACTAACAATCTGTATCGTAGATCGGTGCAGCAACCAAGATATCCGTATGAATCTGTGAATATAGTACCTGAATCACTAGCTTCTCCACTATCATCTGCTGATGATGCAGAATCTCCAGATAACTGGTCATCACCAGAATCCTCATCATCATTTCCATCTTCATCAGTACCCTGTAAGGTAAACAGAGGATTGATGAAATAATATGCAAGAATAAAAGATTTAGTTGATGCATGAACTAATAGACTTCCCAGTATGGACTATGTACATTTCCTGGGTTGGGTTACAAACATATGCTTATAGTATATGTGAAAACCATGCTCTAAAGGACAGGGAGCATAAACTGACATACAATAGAGTCTGAGACAAGAAAAGCTATTCATGACAAGGAAATAAGAGAAAACAATAGACCTCATCATCAAAGTCATCTCGAAAATTAGCAGATACAGCTCTTCGCCTCAATCTTCCATTGCAAATCTCTACTTCTTCCCTCAAGTCAACATCACGATCCCTCAGCTGGATATCATCATTATCCCCTTCGCTATCACTAGAGCCTTCAGAATGTTCATTGCTCTCCATGGTGACTGCATTGCTATTGTTACCGTCATCTACTTGCTGCAAAATGTTTGTGTCACTCTGGTTATCCTGGCTTGCAGAGATGACATTGCCTTGAGCATCACTGTCTTTGGATTGAGCAGCAGGACGCCCACCAAAGAAATTTATAGAACTTTGCTCCAACTTTTCATCAAGGGAGTATCTTGGGTTTTGAAGTGTTTTTACCAGGGCCACACCCACATCTTTACCTTTCCCTGTAAAGTGAAAAACCAGCAGTCCAACATAAATAAAATTAATAGTCATAAGTGGCCAAGAGCAGACTGAAGTTACGATCAAGGGTAGGAATCCAGATGCAAATCTGAAGTCAATCCAATTCAAACACTTATTCTTTAAAAGGTCCATATTGTACTGTAGATCTGCCAAAAAAAGAAGGGCTCCCGTTCCAACAGTATGCACATTCTAAAGATATAGATATAGGTGGAACAGATGGAATGATTGACGAACCACAAATATACGGTAGGGAGGATCAAGCACCAATCATGTACACAACAACCAGCATTTTGTTATCCAGCGTCATAAATAATTTAAAGCCTGTTATTCATCTGAATAGCACAATAGATAAGGTAATGAACGCAGGAAAAAAACAGCTTGATGGCCTTGTATTCTTGTTGATGGAAGCATGTTTATGAATGGCACACTCATCCGGACAGCATTAATTAGTATGAATACACATACTACAAGAAACCCCAAAGCAATAATGCAATGAATGAATAAGGGACTCAGCCTATACCCTAACCTTACCTTGCTTTTTGGGTGCATCATTTTCATCACTTTTTGAAAACTGAACAAGATGATCATTGATATTAATATAAACAGCATCCTTGTCATAAAGCAAATCCCCAAGACCAGACATTGGTGCATAGAACAGTTTTTCCTTGTCACGCAATCCTCTTTTCTTTGCAGATGATGGCAAAGGGCAAGGATCACCCAAACCCGTCACCCCTGACAAGCTGAAATCACCAGCCCCTGTGATATGCACCTGCACAGATTACTGTGCTTCATAACATAATACATGTGCATTCATCTGGTTAATATAACACTGTAAAACTGTTTATTGGATCTTCAAAGCACAAAGTAACACGCTAACTCAACATCAAGTTACACTGATCATGAAAGGGACAAATATTTACCTTGGTCCCTCTTTTCATATTACAGCCACGGAGATAACCATACAATGTTATTGTTCTGTCACACTTTCTGTTCAACCGCACACTTTCTGTAGGGGTGACATCCTCAAATCTATCAACTAACAAATAAGGATGAGCCATGCGCCAACTCAATTGGATAGGTTTGATTACAGAGATGAATCTTGCAAGATTATGAACTTCTCTTTTGGTGTATCTGCATGAAATTGTATGCCAAATGGTCATAGATCTAAGCAAAAAGCTTCATCACACTCAGCAGGTAAATATAAAAATGCATCGCGATGCTGCAGCATGAGAAAAAAGCCATAAAAACTATTTATAATATATGCTTAGCTGTGAGCTAAAACTGGTCCAAACTGACAAAAGCATGTGGACTGCTGTTCCAGTTATTTAAATAGAAAGTTAATAATATGAAAGAAAATGGCAACATACTTTCCATGAATCAGACCAGACAAGTAGAATAATTTTGCTCCCTCTTTTATCTCAGCCCAGAATCGATGTTTAAGGCGCTGCTTAGTTTTCCGGAGTTTTTTCACATCTTTAAATTTATCAAGGTGTGTGAGCACTCCCATCACCTTGGGGAATCCATGGACTTGCATGATATTAAGAAACTCAAATGTATCCTGGGAACAACGAAAACATATCAATGAAAAATCAATTGTATGGTAATATAGTCCAAAATGCAGCTAATTGCACTCATCAGTGTAATTTAAAGTCAAGACTATCGTACCATGTGTGTTAACACTGTTGAATACTAGACCATGATAAAAGAACTACACATATCGTCATATACTCATATTAGAGTATCTGAAGTTCCCAACAGAACGTTTAGCCAAACATATAGCAGGGTGAAAGAAGTCACATCAGAAGATCTTCTAAGGTATGTTTAAAGGGAAAGGGGAGGTATTTGAAGTCTTCTACACGTGTTTACTAGAAAACTTAACATAGCTACATAGTAAACTGGTAAAAAATTTGAAAATAGAAATATGCAAAACACACCATTTCAAATCCATAGCTTCCATCAATAAGCAATAAAGCGAGATCGGCTATTTTAGCAGCATCAATCATTCCATTGATATCATTTGGACACTCCACGAACTGTACCCTCCTACTTTTACCTGCACCCAACAAACAAACGATAAGTTTACCATCTTCACAGAAATCTAGCATTACTCCATTATGTTTTGATTTTCAATGTACAGTATGCAAAGGGTTCCTTAACCTGATACAACAGTGATGGGGCCACGAACTTCGGGCAAGTTTTGTTTGGTGTAGTGCTTTACCAGACATTTTATCAACAGTGACTTCCCAACCTAATAAATTTGAGGTGAAGCGATGATGAGATAGAGTAGGACATTAACAATCAGCTGTGCAGATTGCAGTGCATACCTGTGGAGGTCCTTGAACTACAACAACAAAAGGAGGAGGTTCACCGATGGAACGGTCCATAATTGGCACATGAAGACGCCGTTGTTCAATCTCAGCTGATCGAGCTTGTAGACGTTTCGCCTTGGCTGCTGACTGAAATGCAAAAGCCTGAAAGAATGGCAAGGTCGTCTGATTAGAACAATGCTTCCAGAATCATGTCGCCCGAGCAGGTGCCACAGACGTGACTTGCTCGAATCTGTATCATACCTTGGGGTTCTTCTGCTGCCCCCCTGCGTCATCGCCGGCGTCGCCCTTGCCCTTGCCCTTCTTCTTCCGCGCCTTGGCGCCGGACTTGTGTTGGCGGTGCGCCTTGTGCGGCTGCTCGCCGCCGCCGTCCGCCGGAGCCATGGGGCTACCTAGGGCTCCCGCCTCCTACTTAAAAAGAAGCTAACTTCTTTTGTACGCGGCGGCTGAGGAAGAGGATTTGCGGCGGTAGGCCTTGCCGCCGCTGCCGGGAGGGAGACTGGCAAGGGTTTAGGGAGGCGGCGTTTCTGGAAAAGAATTACGTAACCCAAGTCCTTTGTCCGAGAGTCCGAATCTCAAAGCTAAAACTCCAGCATGGGCCTTGGGCCGTATTCTATGCCACGCTTCTACTAGCAGGTCAGGAACGTAGGCAAGCAGGAATTCTAGCAGACGTCATCGCAGGTCACGAACGAACGAGTGAAACCTTGCCCGGCGCCGCCCGTAAAACGAACAGCCTATCATTCCGGCGGCAGCAACCTCCAGTCGCGCGCACAGTGACGGCCTGGCATCGGTGTATTTTTTTTATGTTTGGTTGCTGACTGGCACAAGGCCGGGCATCGACGATTATTTAGGACCTATTTATTCTAGCTTATATATTATATTAGTATAGTGCCCGTGCGTTGCGACGGTACACCAATTATGTGCTTCATCGATCTTTATGGCTCTTGGTGAGGTAGCTCTCGAACGCCTGGCGGCGGAGCGGCGAGCCATCATACGATGGCTCGGCCAGCGACGACGCCGCGGACGCGCCCCTCGGGCTGGACTGCTGCGCCTGCGACACGTAGAGCTGGTCCGGCGTGTGCGCGAAGAAGCAGACGCGACGGCGGCACCCGGTGCCGTCCTTGCAGGGCTGCGTCCGGTAGCGCGACGGGTGGAGCCAGCACTCGAACACCTCGTGCACCAGCTCGCACGCGTCGCCGCGCTTGCACCCGCCCTTGCGGAAGTCCGGGCACGCCGCGCCGGAGTAGTGGTACCGCCTGGGGTCGCGCTGCCGAAAAGATATGAGAGGTCATAGTGACAAGCTAGTGTGATGGACCCCACACAAAAAATAAATTTAAAAGTAAAGTGGACATATGTCTCATGTATCATATATTGATAAGAACAAATATTGCACTTTAGCCAAAAGACCGAAAAGATACGAGTTTTGCGCGAAATCGATCCACGTCACTTGACGATAAATGGCAACTGTGGAACCATAGAAACATATGTTTTATAAGGGTAGAGAATATAAAGAAAAATATAAAATAAATAAATAAAACACGTTCTAATTTGGTGCGAGATGTACTTTTTTGGCCTATGCAGATAGTTCATCAGCAGCATTTGGGGAGTTTGAGTTCAGTATACACTATATGCTGACAGAAAGTTGTCTGTCGAGGGCATCTGGTCTATCACTGCAGCTCATAGGATGAAAAGGTGAATCCAGAATTTTTCTCATTGGTACACTTCAATTCGAGCTTCTGAAACGGACTGCACGTGAAGAGAAAAAAGTAGTGTTTACACCAGCCCACCTTTTCCATCAATGAATACGATCACATACCATTATTATTTGCAACAAATAAATGACAAAACAAAATATTCTTTACCTGCTATTTGGATCATAATAAAATCCACTAATGGAGCCATCGCTACAAGAAAAGCAGACGTAGTAGAAACCAGCGATGGTTAACCCACAGTCAACTCCAACATTGACAAAATACTGTTCTTTCCATCTTTGCATGTAGCATCAGAGAAATGGTAAATAAAACGCTTACACATAAACAAATGAACAGGTCAGGTAATTCCATACCATAAATATGTAAGGATAGTTGCTAAAGTCCAGAGATTTGCCACCGTCTGTCTCAATCTGACTCTGCAGAAAGGGCATACAAACACATCACCAAAAAATTCAAGATGATGGACAATACCAAGCTAGGTAGGTAACCAAATACCAGAAGAGGCATAAATGATGGGAACTTGGACCAATGTCTTATATCATCCTCTAGTCTGCAAACAGTTTAAGAAATATGTTTTCACATGTAAGTTTGGAATGCTGTGAGTCATCAGGACATTACATAGAGATGGTATGAGCATAAAACGGAAACACTCACGATGCCTCCCACTTGCCAGTGAAAAAGGTGTAATTTTTAGCATCCACTATCTCCCCCTCCCAGAATGTCACTACCTATGGACAGAGCCAATGCACAAGGTTAAAAACATCGCTTATTTCTATATTCTTTAAAATCCAGCTTTACACTCTGTCAAGTGGCAACGCATTTAGTTCTCAGTTATTTTTTTAATGACGATCACAATTGTTTATTTAGCAAACCTATAACTATTATTGTCATCAATGCATAACATTAGATTTCAGATTCAAAGTGGAAGAACAAATGAGTACTCACAGGTGTATCTGCTAATGGAACATTAAGCGCTTCCATCGTTCCACATAGATAACCCTGTTCAAGATCGCAACCATGGATGCGGACATTCACTTTCCATGCTTCATCCTTCTGCAGACTTGAAACATTCTGAGTTCCAGCAAAAGGCTGAAAGAAACATACAAGCAAATTTAGTCAATGGAAACCCTTCAGGCTTCAATCATAAAGCTGACATAGTGCTCATTAGCAGTAGCCTGAACTATATACAATAATGCAGCTGCATTGTGCACAATTTACTGTGAAAACCATAACCTATACTACAGAACATAGAGTGGAAACTGGAAGATAAACAGAACTACAGTTATTTGACAGCACACGTCCAACAACAGTCCCCAAGACACACACACACACATACACACAAACATGGAAAACGAAAAAGGAAGCAGAAAAGCAAAATGATGATAAGCAACAATCATGAAATCCATAGAATATAAAATAGAAATGGGAGCTGGGAGCAGCAGTAGTTGGCGTTAGTAGGGATGAAGACAAAATGGAGAACTCCAATTTACTTTATGAAAGGAAATTGTGGAAGATTGCAGTTAATAACACAGCTGTATGAAAATCAGTGATATGTACACACCTACCTTACTGGACGACAACAATTTAGTTCTTAGCCAAAATTTGAAATGAAAGTCCTCTACACAGTGTTGAAGATGTCGTCACCAAGGAGCAAGTCCTCTACACAGTGTTCGGGCATTCGAATCAGTTTTCAGCTCTGATTTTTGAACCTTTAGCACAGCATCGAGCAAGACTGAACACTCATTTGTGAAGTGTAATTTTATACAAAAAGATTTGCAAATCAGATTTGCAAAATTTCAGTTATAATATTATACAAAAAGAAAATGAGAAATGATGACTGACGAGTACAAGCTTCAAGTAAGTAGAAACCTAATCAATGACAAAAAAAACTCTAATGAAGAAGGGGATGGTTATTTCCTCTCACAGATAAATAGGTATTAACTTAATTGAATATACAATTAATTTATCAAGGGTATAGTGAACTGTGCACAGTGAAAAACAATTGTGAAACATCATAATCAAGTAGACTAATATTAGAATTTAGAAGTGACATTGGGCCATGAAATACAAGAGGCAAAATTATTTATGGTAGGAGAGATATAACACCGAGACAAAAGCAAAAATAAAAAAAAACACATCATGCAAAAAAACGGGGGAGGGACATGGAAGTAATATATGACCTTTCCATGCTGCACTTGGGCTGTTTTTATTTCAGCCCTCAAAGTCTCAATTGTTACAACATGTGCCTCAAGTTGTTCCCTGAGACCCTGAATCAATTTAAGCTACTAAGTTAGCAAATTACAAAGGTACAAAATTATTGTCATATGAAAGGAGCCAACTTACAACATTAGATTTTTCTAGTCTTCGGACATCATCTAGTGAAACAGGACCATCAGGAGAACCAATACCAAGACCCTTTAACCTCTTACTTCCAGAACCACCCTCCACTTCAGAATCAAACAAAATAACAGTGCACATATCAAAACTTGTAGCATAGCATGACCATCAAACGATGATAACTATCAAAACTTGTAACATACTGCCTCTGTTCCAAAAATGAATGCAATTATCACTTCAAGTAATCAAACAAATTCAAGTTTGACCAAATTCATACAACAAAGTACTAATATTTATGATGTCAAATAAGTATCACCAGATAAATTCATAGTAAACCTATTTTGGAAATATAAATATTTCTATTATTTTCTACAAACTTGATCGAACTTAAGGAAGTTTGACTTGTCCCAAACCTACAATTGCATTCTTTTTGGATGGAGGGAGTAGTCATGATCACCAAACAATAAGATAGAAACTCCTCACCTGACTTCCTTTTAAGAATGGGAGCCCCATTCTCTACACGACTGATTGCATTAACTTCCCGGTAGATAAATACAAAGGAATTGTCTGCAAAAGCAACATACAACTTGAATAGAAGATTTGAAACATCAATCACAACATAGCAGTAATAAAATGCCACAGAAACATTATGATGAACTGAACACAGAGAACAATAGTAGCACACAGTGCGTAATGAATACCTACCCCAGTAAACCCAGTATGAATGAATCAGAATTATTCATAGGATATTACCGTCATGAGGAGGTGATGATAATGATATAATGTCGCCATGATTAAGCTTGACCGGGGATGAATTTTTCTTGGCCTTTTCTAGTTGATGAATGTGCCATTTGAGCTGCATCAGAGATTAGTTCAACAAATGTAGGAAAAGAAAACAGAACTGACAGATAGAGGAAGATTCAGAAGAAGAAAAAACACCTTGTGTCCTTGAGGAAAACAGGCACAGGCTCGTGGTGGTTCAGCTCCCCTAAGACAGTGTCCCTGTATATTTTGCAATGCATCCCGCTGATCAGCTGGGCCGCCACACGTCTTGCAATGCGTTGCAACGGAATCAATATGAATACATTGATATACAATGTCTCACAATCTAGCATAAGTAGGAATAATTGTATAAAGCAGCTGCGGCTATTAAACAAAGATGGGATGGATAATAATACATGTTGCAAAGACCATCCCTTTCATCAGTTCTAGGCTATCAGGCTTGTCATTGCGTTTCCTCGGTCCATGCGTTAATCCTGCAAAAGTAGAAGTCCACTTATTCATAGCTCATGAGAGATGAACTGAATGGAATCACTGGTAAGGAATACAAGATATCTGGGGATCACCTTTCATCGAATGCTTAAACCAGATCTTCAACTCAGTTTTAATACAATAAACTTGGAGTTGGAGAAATGAAACTGTCCAATACAGCAATAGATTTGTCTTTGGATTGAATTCTTCAACCATAACTTTGGGACAACAACTGAATTATCTACAAGGTAAGTAGACAGCTGTTGGTGACTTGTTCTCAAATGCTTCGGATTAAGAACAAGGCAACATAAAAAGTGTTAAATGATAAAGCCCTTCGTCCTTTTGAAACATTATTTCCCTTCGGGATATAATGTGTTCCGGACGAAGGTCACAAACAACATATATTCGTAAGCACAATGAACTATGACGAAAGACTTGCATGCAATATGAAAAGTAATATAAACACTTAAATATTATCACAACGTCATTTCTATTTTATTATCGTATAAAAATAGAAATGACTTCAAATTACAAATGTACCTTCGGATTGCAGGAAAGCAAAAGCACAAGGATGACGAAAAGCAAATGCCAAGTCAGCGTGAACAGTACAAGGGTACTGTTCATCTATTTATAGACACAGGACACAGCCTGTGAAGAATTACAATTATGTCCCTCATAAAAGTTTACAACATTGACTCAAACCTTTATGGATTAAAAGGTCATTCTATCTCTAAGTCGGTTTGTAATACCGAAGCTTCATGAAGAGGAACCTTCGGTCATCTCCTGGGGACAACTTCAGCCGAAGCTGCTTCTTCTTACAAGACCTTCGGCGCAACGAAGCGTGACCCCAACAGTAGCCCCTTTCGCGGCGCTAGATCGTTTTTCGTAACGAGCTTGATCCGTGAAAAAAGCCTCTCAAGCTTCGGGAAGCCGAAGGTCCAAAAAACACCTTCCCTGAGCTCGTTGCCGAGAAACGATTCAATTTCCGAGCGCGTGTCAGGCCCACCTTGCAGAGTTACTGTTTGGTCTCTGCGGTCCACCGCGTAGCGAGTGCAAGTGACTGCCCGCCTGGTGTAAAAATCCTGGCGCTTCGCCTTCTTACCTGCAGCACTATATAAACAGACGGGTAGGTGTGAAGTTACCACAGCATTCATTGCTATTTGCACTGTTTTGCTGCCAAAATTTTTAACCATAGCCGAAGCTTGACTCTCAGAATCGAACGAAGGTACAACTCGAAGTCTGCTTCGTCAGAAAGAAAGGCTTCGGGAGAAAAAAGTATTCAATTTCCCCAAACTCAGAATTAAATGGCCAGAGTGCGATCTACCGCCAGGGTTGAGCGTGAAGGAGACGAAGCTGAAGGTTCGGAGACTGTTCCCATCTCCGAAGCAATGCAACGATCCGGACTGGTAACCTCGGAGAAAACCCCCACTGTTGAAGCAGTACAAGCAACTGCCGAAGCAGAAGATGAGAACATTGAAGAAACTGATCCCGAAGATGATTATCGCATTGCCATGCCAAGTAAGCCCAGCCACTTGGACTTCGGAAAGTCGACCGTCTCAAAGGCTGATCTCTCGAAGATGGTAAAATCAGGTTATTTCAGTGAAAGTCAAAAGAAGCTACTTCACTTCGGGGGAGAAGAAACTACCCCAAAACCAGAGAAGGATGAGATAGTCATTTTCAAGAGCTTTCTAAAGGCTGGGTTAAGATTCCCCCTTCATGGGATTATTGCAGATGTATTGAAGAAGTTTGGTATATACTTTCACCAGTTGACTCCTAACGCTATCGTTAGGCTTAGTGTTTACATCTGGGCCCTCCGAAGCCAGGCGGTGGAACCGTTTGCCGACAGTTTTTGCCGAGTTCATGAGCTGCATTACCAGACGAAGGCCAGAAAGGATGGATTACATGATAACTTTGGTTGCTACAATTTTGCCTATCGAAAAACCACAAAGTTTCCTGTTATTAGCTACCGAAGCAAATGGCCAGCAGGCTGGAAGTCAGAGTGGTTTTATGTGAAAGTTGACGAAGACAAAGAGAAGTTGGTACAAAGCCCACTTGAATTAATCTTTGGAGAAACAAGACCACGATGCCACATGACATTAGAAGGTCCCACCTGGGCTGCACTGGGAGAGTTTAAAATTATTTCAGAGCATATCAGTACTAGGGATCTGGTGCAAGAGTTCTTGGCCTTCAGGGTTTTCCCTACTTTAAAAGAATGGGAAATGCCGAAGCTAGAGGGGGAGAAAAAAGAAGGGGAACTTGTCCGACTTCCTTACCATTTCAAGTTCAAGAAATACTTTAAAAAACCTTGCCAAGAGTGGCTGGACACAGTTGAAGTAATGTGCAATGAAATTCTTGGGAATTACTCGAAAAAGAAGATCAATTGATGACTGCGGCCTTCGGCACCCGTCCGAAGCGAAGGCTCAATCGAGTGCTTGATGCCGTGGGTTTCGAGTACCCTGACTATGAACGGCTAAATAAGGGTGCTGAGGGCCAAAAAAGGAAAAGGGTGGCCGAAACTTTGAACAAAGATGAGGAAGAACCACCAAAAGAGAAGAATATTCCAAAAAAGAGAAGAAAATCATCTCCGAAGCGAAAATTATCCGATGAAGAGGGGACTCCTGCATCACCCTCTACCACCGATGTGGAGGAAATTTTAAAGGTAATGACTGAAACCCTGCCCGCAAAGCTAAGTCCATTAGGGTCTCAACTGATGAAGCTTTTTCGAAAGGTGGAGGATCCCGAAAAAACGAAGAAGATAACCAAAACAAAGAGACAAAGAATCATTGCAGTGACCGAAGTCATTGACAAGACGCCGCCGCGAGCTTCAGCTCGGAAAGCGCCAGCGGTTGAGGGCACAACAAATGTCGAAGTCGCACCTTCAGAGGTCGCGGCTACTGAAGCCGCTTCGGCCGAAGATTTGAACTTGGAAACTACAATTGAAGACATCGACAAAATACTGTTAGACATGGCCGCAGAAGAAGCTACCACTGCTGCCGAAGAAACCATGGCCACAGTGCCTGAGAAGGGAAAGGAAATAGCCGAAGATACTTCGGAGGACGAAGCCTTCAAATTTCAAAATTTAGTTGGGCAAGAACTGTCGAAGGCCGAAATAGAAGAGCTTAAAGAATATGCCAAATCTTGCGGATATAAACCAGGAGCTCTTCTTTTCGGAGGTATTGACGATGAGAAATTGAACTGCATCCGGGATCAAACTGGAGCTAAGGTCATCGGTACTCTATCAAAGAGTATCGGTTTTCCGAAGCTGGAAACGGATATCAGCCGCTACCGACGACAACATATCGTTGGTAGCTTATTTTATTCCAATTTCAAGGTAAACAACTTTTCTCTGACTTTTATTGTTTTTAATAATGAAAATGCTCCTAACGAAGGTTGTTTATGTGCAGAGCATGCTACTGAGCAAAGCTTTGAAGATGCAGCAAGATTTAGAGGATAAGAAACACGAAATTATAATTGAAAATTTAGAGAGCAGAATAAAAGAGCAAACAACTATTATTGAAAAGAAAGACTTCGAACTCCAAACAACTGAAGGCTTATTGGCAGAAACTGAAGCTAAAGTAGCAGAATTGAATTCGAAGCTTCTCTGCCAATCAAAACAATTTGAACAAGAGAAGCTAGAGCTTAATTCAAAGTTTGAGGCCGAAGTCCAAACAAACTCAGATTTGAAGAAATCATTGACAAGCCTTCAAGACAAATGTTTGAAATTTAGTAACAACTGCATTCAACAATTAAAAAAGATCTTTTATTCAGTTGGAGCCAGTAGTGGAATGTTCACCCCTTCAGCTGAAAATTTGCCAAGAACCTTCGAACATATTGAAGCTGAAATTGATGAGCTTGACGAAGTTATAGCCGGGCATGGTGACTTCTGTGCCTGGGTAGCCTCTCGGGGCACTGCTGCAGCATTTCTGAAGGCCGGCTGTGATCATGGAAAAATCGTCAACAGGCCCAATTTCACTCTATCTTCATCAATGCTAGACGATATTCCTGACCTCGCCCGAAGCATTTCAAACAGATTTATAAAAATGATATGGACCAAAGGCGGGCGAGAAAAAGCTGGAGACGAAGCTCGAAGTCATCTTGAACCAGTAAGAAATCATACCTTGTGCCTACCTTCTCCCTCAAACTTGATTTTTACTCACAATACCTTGATTCATGTAGGATGGCGAAGCTGAAACTGATGCTTAAAGAATATGCCGACGAAGCTGAAGCCCGATAAAGATTAGTAGGAGTAGTCTAGAAAAACTCAAGAGACTTTTGTAATAACTTTTGTAAATACAGCTAAACTGTTCTTAATGAACGTTGTTCATACCTTGTAATATATCCTTACCCTTCCATTGAGGTGCTTTGATGTGGACGAAATTAGTATTTTGAGCCGAAGGCGAAAAAACACCTTCCCTTCTTTTCGTACACAACGAAGCATAAAAGAGCGCTTCTTCTTTTTTGCCGAAACAACCACTTATGCAATGAATGAATGTTTATGAATGCAAATGCTATGATGTAATGTGATGTGCGAATGAATGTCCAAACACATATCCGAAGCCATACCCTCAGCCATTATTTCCTTAGAAACAATCACACATTAGCTCTGCATTCCCTTAGGAACGACTTTGGAGCTTCTTCGCCTTTTACTTTCGGCGGAATCAGCGTTGACTTTTCGCTGTAAGCTCTGCATCCCCTTAGGAACGACTTTGGAGCTTCTTCGCCTTTTACTTTCGGCGGAATCAGCGTTGACTTTTCGCTGTAAACTCTGCATTCCCTTAGGAACGACTTTGGAGCTTCTTCGCTTTTTCAGTTTTCGGCACTCGATGGTGCGTTCTCAGCTTTTACATTTACATTTCTTGGGGGATTTTGCTCTTATAGAACTAGAAAAGAAAATTACATATGATGGCCCCATTAAAAACCTTTCTCCCCCTTTAGAAAGGAAAAGGGTGCCATGAAAAAAGAAAAAACATAAATAAGTTACATCAAGTTACACATAATATCGCCGAAGCTCATCTGCATTCCAAGATCTTGGAATGTCGTTGCCGTCCATGTCCTTCAATCTGTATGAACCAGGCCTTGACGAAGATGCTACCAAGAAAGGTCCCTCCCATTTCAACTGTAACTTGCCCACTGTGTCTGGGTTGGCCACTCTTCGAAGCACCAAGTGTCCCGGCTCAATATTTTTTAGCCGAACTTTTCTATCTCGCCATTTGACTGTTTCAGCTTGGTATTTATTGATATTCTCCACAGCCTGAAGCCTGATCCCTTCTAAGGCATCTTTTTCCACGAAGCAAGCATCTTCAGGGCCTGATTCTGCCGAAGCTACTACTCTTATTGATCCAGTTTTAGCTTCTTCCGGAGTTATTGCTTCGTCACCGAATAATAACTTGAATGGAGTAAAGCCTGTAGACCTTGATGTTGTTGTATTGTGGCTCCACACCACTTTAGTTAACTGATCTGGCCACTTTCCCCTGGGTTGATTGAAGATTAACTTCATTATTCCTGTCATTATAATGCCGTTGGCTCTTTCAACGAGCCCATTTGACTCCGGATGCCTGACTGATGCAAAATGGATCTTCGTACCAATTTGATCACAGAAATTTCTGAAGGCTTCGGAGTCGAATTGTGTTCCATTATCTACAGTGATGGCCTTCGGTACCCCGAAACGACAAACAATATTCTGCCAGAAAAATTTTTGGACAGTGGCCGAAGTTATTGTGGCTAGTGGCTTTGCCTCAATCCATTTAGAAAAATACTCCACAGCCACTATAACATATCTTAGATTCCCTTGAGCCGGTGGCAATGGACCTAACAAATCAAGGCCCCACCTCTGCAATGGCCAGATGGGTTGTATGAGCTGTGTTAAAGACGAAGGTTGTTTCTGATCTTTTGCACATTTCTGACAACCTTCGCACTTTTGAACTAATTCCGCTGCATCCGAAGCTGCCTTCAGCCAATAAAACCCTTGGCGTAAAACTTTTCCAAGTAACGGCCTAGATCCAATGTGAGATCCACACAGGCCTGCATGTATTTCTTTCATCAACTCTATACCTTCGGCTCTAGATAAACATTTGAGCAGCGGAGCGCAAACTCCATGCTTGTACAACTCCCCTTCTATCATGACATATGGACGAGCTCTTGCCTCTATCCTCCTGTTATAAGCTTCGTCATCTGAAAGGAACTTACCCTGAAGGTAAGAGATGATCTCAGTTCTCCAATCTTCGCTATAAACAGGAGATATGTTGAGGACTGCTCTTTCAAGGAGTTCCACTGAAGGTGCCTTTATTGTTTCGAAGAACACATCCGAAGGTAAAGGCAGCCCCTGTGCTGCTGACTTAGCTAGCAAGTCAGCATGCTCATTTTGTCCTCGAGGGATATTTTTGACAGAAAATCCTTCGAAGGAAGCTTCAATTCTTCGGACCGTGTCCAGATATTTTTCAAGCTTCGAGTCTTTAGCCTTGCAACTCTTGTCGATATGACCTGAAACAACCTGGGAATCAGTTTTAAGGATGGCCCTTCTGATTCCCATTGCTTTTAATTTCCGAAGGCCCAAGAGCAGGGCTTCGTACTCAGTAATATTGTTTGTACAGCTGAAATCAAGTCTTGCCGCATAACAAGTTTTAACTTTGGATGGTGAGACCAACACAGCGGCTGCTCCTGCTCCAAAGGTTCCCCAAGATCCATCGCAAAACACTGTCCACACTTCGGCATCTTTATTTATTTCTTCATCCTGAGCCCCTGGCGTCCAATCAGCAATGAAATCTGCTAACGCTTGAGACTGGATCGAGGATCTATGCACATAATCAATGCAAAATTCATTGAGCTCTGCAGCCCATTTTCCAATTCGTCCAGTAGCTTCTCTATTTCTCATAATATCCTTCAACGGCTGCGAAGAAGGAACAACAATATTGTATGCCTGAAAATAATGCCGAAGCTTCCTGGATGCCATCAAAACAGCATATAATACCTTCTCCAGTTCTGTATAGTTTTTCTTTGATACACTAAGGACCTCAGATACAAAATACACTGGAACCTGCTTCTTGATTTGGCCATCAAGCTTCTCCTGGACAAGTGCCGCACTTACTGCTGAGTGCGAAGCTGCCACGTATAACAACAAAGGAGCCCCTGGTGTTGGTGGAGTTAATGTTGTTAGATCTATCAAATATTGCTTCAGCTCTTCGAAGGCTTTTTGTTGGCTTGGTCCCCATTGGAAGACTTCAGCTGACTTCAGCACCTCGAAGAATGGTAAATTTCTTTCTGCTGATCTGGATATGAATCTATTGAGAGATGCCAGCCTCCCTGTCAATCTTTAGGCCCCCTTTCTTGTAGTTGGTGGCTCCATTCGAAGTATAGCTTCAATTTTATTTGGATTAGCTTCAATTCCCTTTGTTGAAACCAAGCATCCAAGAAATTTCCCCTTCTTTACTCCGAAGACACATTTTTCTGGGTTCAGCTTTAAGCCAGCTTGTCTGAAACTGGCGAAGGTCTCCTGCAAATCAGCAATATGATTTTCCTGTTTCGTGCTCTTTACAATGATGTCATCAACATAAGTTAGCACATTTCTGCCTATCTGAGACTGGAGAACCTTCGCAGTCATTCTGCTGAAACTTCCTCCAGCGTTTTTGAGCCCCTCAGGCATCCGAAGATAGCAATATGTGCCACTTGGGGTTATGAAACTAGTCTTCGGCTCATCTTCCTTCTTCATCCAGATTTGGTGATAACCTGAGTAACAGTCTAGCAGACTCATGAGCTCTGAAGAAGCTGCTGCATCAACTAAAGAGTCTATTCTTGGCAATGGGAATTCATCCTTCGGACAGGCCTTGTTGAGATCTGTAAAGTCTATACACATTCTCCACTTGCCATTGGCCTTCTTCACCATAACAGTGTTAGCTAGCCACTCTGGGTATTTTACTTCTCTGATAACTCCTGCACTGAGGAGTCTTTTTACTTCATTGCGAGCCCCTTCGGCCTTATCATCAGACATTTTCCGAAGCCTCTGCTTTCGGGGTCTGAAGGATGGGTCAACATTGAGCGAGTGTTCAATAACATCCCGATTTACTCCGCAGAGGTCATTAGCTGACCATGCAAAACATCTTTGTTGTTGAACAAAAACCTTATCAAGGTTTTCTCCTGCTCTTCAGATAATTGAGAGCCCAACAGCACCTTCTCCTCTGCTATGTCCGCACATAAGAGCATGGGCTTCGGCTGATCTGCTGAAGCTGCTTTCTCCCTTCTGAATTTGTACTGTTCACAAGCTTCGGCTCCATCTATGTTATGGATTGCTTTGGAGTCAGTCCAGCTTCCTTCGGCCCTTCTAGCAGCTTCCTGGCTTCCATGAATAGCAATAGGCCCTTGGTCCGAAGGTATCTTCATGCAGAGGTAAGCTGGGTGAAGAATTGCTTCGAAGGCATTGAGAGTACCGCGACCAATGATAGCATTGTAAGGATACTCCATGTCAACAATATCAAACACAATTTGCTCAGTCCTTGTGTTGTTAACAAATCCGAAGGTTACTGGCATGGTAATCTTCCCAAGTGCTACAATCTGCCGCCCTCCGAAGCCACAAAGAGGGTGCGTAGCATCATGGATCTTGTCTTCGGGCTCTTGCATTTGTCTGAAGGCCTTAGCAAATATGATATCAGCTGCACTGCCTGTATCAACTAAGACATTGTGGACCAGAAATCCTTTGATCACACAAGAGATAACCATGGCATCATTGTGAGGATAATCCTTAAGCTGAAGGTCTTCCTGAGAGAAAGTAATTGGAATGTGGGACCATTTTGACTTGATGAAGGGTCCCTGCACTCCAACATGCTGCACCCTTCTCTGAGCCTCCTTCTTCTGCTTCTTGTTAGCCGGCTCTGAGCAAGAACCGCCTGTTATCGGGAGCACCAGCTTCGAAGCCGAAGCAGCTTCAGCTTGATTGTTGAACGAAGCCATCAGCTCAGAAAAGTGGAAGTGAGTTCACCGGAGGTGGGCGCCAATGTTGGTGACTTGTTCTCAAATGCTTCGGATTAAGAACAAGGCAACATAAAAAGTGTTAAATGATAAAGCCCTTCGTCCTTTTGAAACATTATTTCCCTTCGGGATATAATGTGTTCCGGACGAAGGTCACAAACAACATATATTCGTAAGCACAATGAACTATGACGAAAGACTTGCATGCAATATGAAAAGTAATATAAACACTTAAATATTATCACAACGTCATTTCTATTTTATTATCGTATAAAAATAGAAATGACTTCAAATTACAAATGTACCTTCGGATTGCAGGAAAGCAAAAGCACAAGGATGACGAAAAGCAAATGCCAAGTCAGCGTGAACAGTACATGGGTACTGTTCATCTATTTATAGACACAGGACACAGCCTGTGAAGAATTACAATTATGTCCCTCATAAAAGTTTACAACATTGACTCAGACCTTTATGGATTAAAAGGTCATTCTATCTCTAAGTCGGTTTGTAATACCGAAGCTTCATGAAGAGGAACCTTCGGTCATCTCCTGCGGACAACTTCAGCCGAAGCTGCTTCTTCTTACAAGACCTTCGGCGCAACGAAGCGTGACCCCAACAACAGCAGCACGAATCACTCATCTTAATCCCTAATAATCGCAGCGTACCGATCGCACTAATCGCGTGTGATCCATCCACAATGGGCCCTACTAACAAATCGCTCGCGCTCATCAACCCTGATATCCGAACACCATGTCACAAAATTCGAAGCTCAAAGCAACAAAAAGGCACAGAATCTTACCCAATCGCGTTCATGGAGTTCGTCTCGATCCGAATCGTGCTGCCTCATGTCTTGATCATGCTCACGGCCGCCGCGGCCGTAGTCCCGGTCTCGGCCTCTCCCATCCCAGCGGCGGTCGCGGTCGTCCCTCATCGGAGCAGGAGGGGCCGCATCAGCATCCCGCTCGAGCTCGAGGCGGAGGTTGCGGGCATGGTCGGGGTCGTCGGGGCGGGCGAGCCTGGGGAATTTGGCCAACTCCGCGCCAGCAGGGCCCTCGGCGACGGTGGCAGAGCTAGGGTTGGAAGCAGTAGGCTGGAGGATGGCGTGGATGATGGTGAGGAGCGTACGAACGAAGTAGTCGGGGAAGTCGGCGCCCTTCTCCTTGAGCTTGGCGTCGAACTCAGGGACGGTTGTGGAGTCGCGGCCGAGCTCGGTGATGAACTCGGCCAGCACCTTGTCGCCGACGCTGATGTGGGTTTCAAGCTCGGAGCAAGGACTTGTTCTTCTTCTTGCCTTCTTCGACGGCGACAGCTTCATCGTGCTGGTGGCCATGGCTCTTCCATCCGTCCTCGCCGCGTGGTGTAGTGCAGGTCGTGCGTGCGTAAGTGGCGGAGCTGACGGAGCGGTTGAGGTTGTGCTCGTGGGGAGGTCGAGGAGTGCGGCGCTGAGAGCACCTAGAGGGGGGGTGAATAGGTGATCCTGTAACACTTAAAACTTAAGCCACAAAAACTTGGTTAAGTGTTAGCGCAATAACCGCCAAGTGGCTAGAGAGGAGTCTTCAACAAAACACAATAACCAACAAGAGATCAATCAGAGAGATGGCACGGTGGTTATCCCGTGGTTCGGCCAAGACCAACGCTTGCCTACTCCACGTTGTGGCGTCCCAACGGACGAGGGTTGCAATCAACCCCTCTCAAGCGGTCCAAAGACCCACTTGAATACCACGGTGTTTTGCTTGCTTTTCTTAATCTCGCTCGCGAGGAATCTCCACAACTTGGAGTCTCTCGCCCTTACACTTGAAGTTCACAAAGAAACACGGAGTAAGGGAGGGATTAGCAACTCACACAAGACACAAAGATCACAGCAAATACGCACACACAATACCCAGACTTAAGCTCAAAAGACTAGCACACTAGAACGGAGCTCAAATCACTAGAATGTCGAACAAGTGCGCAAGAATGGAGTGTGAGTGATCAAGAGTGCTCAAGGAATGCTTGGTTGTCTCCTCCATGCGCCTAGGGGTCCCTTTTATAGCCCCAAGGCAGCTAGGAGCCGTTGAGAGCAATCTTGGAAGGCAGATCTTGCCTTCTGTCGACTGGCGCACCGGACAGTCCGGTGCGCCACCGGACACTGTCCGGCGCAGATATCCTTCCTTATTTGGCGAAGCCGACCGTTGGAGTCTTAGAGCCGTTGGCGCACCGGACACTGTCCGGTGCACCAATGTGACCGTTGACTCGGCCAAGCGTCACGCGCGGAATCCTCGGCCGACCGTTGCCCCGGCTGACTGTTGACTCACCGGACAGTCCGGTGCACCACCGGACAGACCGGTGAATTTTAGCCATACGCCGTTAATCATCTCCCGAGAGCGACGAGTTCGCCTGTGAACGGCTCACCGGACAGTCCGGTGCACCACCGGACAGACCGGTGAATTATAGCCGTACACCACCGTCGAAGTCCCGAGAGAAGCTTGTTCGCCAGAGCCAGCCTGGCGCACCGGACACAGTCCGGTGCACCACCGGACAGTCCGGTGCACCCAGACTGAGCAGACTTCGGCTGAACAAAGTCATCTCATTTCCAATTCAATCTTTCCTATTTCTAGCACTTAGACACAATACATTAATCCATAAAACAATGTACTAAGTCTAGAAACATACCTTTTGACATGATTTGCACTTTGCCCACCACTTTGCATAGATTAGCACAAAAGCACTTGTGTTGGCGCTCAATCACCAAAATACTTAGAAATGGCCCAAGGGCACATTTCCCTTTCAATCTCCCCCCTTTTTGGTGATTTATGCCAACACAACATAAAGCAACTAGAACAAGCGCAATATCAATGCAAATGAAAACCAAAAGTTGTTTTGAATCAATTTTGGCATATATGGATCACTCTTTGCCACCACTTGGTTTGTTTTTGCAAATCAAACTCAATTTCCTATCTCTAAGTCAAATCCACTTGTAGAGACATAAAGAGAGGGATTCCAAAAGAAATTGATCAAGGATTTCAAAAACTCCCCCTTTTTCCCATAATCAACACTTCTCCCCACAAGAGGCGACACAAGAGACAATAAAAGAGTTTTAACAAACCAAAAGCTCTATTCTACTATTTTCAAAATTTCTCAAGTGGTAGCTGATCCATCTATTGCTTTGGCCTTTATTTTCTCCCCCTTTGGCATCAAGCACCAAAACAGGATCAATCTTGGCCCTTTAACCTCATTGCCTCACCAAAATCTTCAAATAAGAGTACAAAGGTAATAAGAGGACATGAGATGAACTTGGAATAAGTTACCCTCTCATCGGAGTGCAGTGGAAGTCTTTCATGGTCCAAGTCCACCTTTTCCCTTTCAAACCTCCTTTGAGACTAAAACAAGCAAACTTAAGCAAACGGTTAGTCTCAAAGGGTCAAGTTGTAGCACAACTCCCCCTAAATATGTGCATCACTTGCACAAGGACTTGTGAGGTCCGGGGAGTGATTGTACAACTTGAGCACCATCGTAAGCAACAAAATGCATAAGGAACATGATATCGGCTAGCTCACTACGCAGCCTGCAAAAGGTCTTTTCATCTAAAGGCTTAGTGAAGATATCGGCTAGCTGGTTCTCGGTGCTAACATGAAACACTTCGATATCTCCCTTTTGCTGGTGGTCTCTCAAAAAGTGATGCCGGATGTCAATGTGCTTTGTGCGGCTGTGTTCAACAGGATTTTCCGCTATTCGGATAACACTCTCATTGTCACATAGGAGTGGGACTTTGCTCAGATTGTAGCCAAAGTCCCGGAGGGTTTGCCTCATCCAAAGTAGTTGCGCGCAACACTGTCCTGCGGCAACGTACTCGGCCTCAGCGGTGGATAGGGCAACAGAAGTTTGTTTCTTAGAATTCCACGACACCAGGGACCTTCCTAAGAATTGGCATGTCCCCGATGTACTCTTCCTATCGACCTTACATCCAGCATAGTCGGAATCTGAATATCCAATCAAGTCAAAGTTAGACCCCTTTGGATACCAGATCCCGAAGCAAGGCGTAGCGACTAAATATCGAAGAATTTGCTTCACAGCCACTAAGTGACACTCCTTAGGATCGGATTGAAATCTAGCACACATGCATACGCTAAGCATAATATCCGGTCTACTAGCACACAAATAAAGTAAAGACCCTATCATAGACCGGTATGCTTTTTGATCAACGGACTTACCTCCTTTGTTGAGGTCGGTGTGTCTGTCAGTTCCCATCGGCGTCTTTGCGGGCTTGGCGTCCTTCATCCCGAACCGCTTTAGCAAATCTTGCGTGTACTTCGTTTGGGAGATGTCACACCCGGCTTTAAGGAACAAAGCCAGGTGCATCTCATACATGCGCCAAGAAGACAACACATATAATAACAGAGTGTATAGAGATAAATGTCATAAATCATCAGAGTATTTATTACATAGCGGAAGACTTATTACAAAATGAAGTAATAAAGATAAAACGAACTAAGGATCGTCGGCGCCAATGTCGACTGGGAAACGCCACCTAGATCAGATCGAACTCCTCAGTGTTAGGCGGCTCCTCCTAAACCACCTGATCTTCTCCTGTGGGGGGGGGGGTGTGAGACAGCAAGGGTGAGCTCACACATGATCATAGCTCAACAAGTTGTGGGGAACCGGTGGACATAAACTCACAAAGGTGTGAGTTCATGTGATGTGTAAGGCTAATCAATGATAGGGGTTAAAGCTGAGCATTGCTTTTAAGTAGTTGGTCAAAATTTTATTAGCAATTACTAAGTGTAAGTAAATACCAAACCATAAGTAAAGTAATAGAACAAAATTAATAATAAACCCATGCAATGCAAATGACAAAATTGAATTTAAGTTCCATAATTTAAACATCAGAGAGTCCTGAGCTGCTCATGACCGTGAGCTCGGCTAGTATACCAGTTTTACACTCTGCAGAGGTTGTACCCTTTACCCACAAGTCATGTTACCCATCTGCCAAGGGGTCGCGAGTCCCATACACCTCTACCTAGGAAGCGCGGCAGGGCAACACTACGAGGCCTTTACAAAGTTCCACTAGCTTCCGAAAACCCGCTACAGTTTATAGGAAGATCCAGTACAGGGTTCCTGGCTGACCGCCATCGCAGCAAAATCAACCAGGGACCTCCCTGCACTGACCTCTCCCCTACTGCCCTTGCCCCTTTCGGGTAAGGTAGTCTTCCACTAGCTTTCCTAATTAGTCAGCCAAGGGGTCCCATTCCTCCCTTGTGGTGGCACGTGGTTCTCAAGTTAAGCTCTATGTTCCAATTAACATTAATGATATCAACATGAACATAAACAGAATAACAACAAGAATTGGAACATAGAGGTAATAAATGATTATCCCAAAACCATATAAAGCAATAGCAAACTACCCAAGTGATTCAGGGGTAAACAAGGTAGTGAGATAAACAATCTAGGGAGTCCTATTGGGTCCCCTCAAAATTAACCTATGCATGGATAAGTGATATTAAAGAACATTATTGGGTAAAAAGTGGTCAAGGGCACAACTTGCCTTCAATGAGCTCCTGCTCAGCTACTTCAACCTGCTGCTCACCAGGATCCTCAGCAACGGGCTCTTCTACTCGCCACAATACAAACAAGCACAGTGCATATAGAGAAATTAACATTACACCAAACATATAAACAAAATGCACAGAGATATTCTACATATTAAAATAAAATCCTAGGAACAGAAATCATAATTTTTGGAGTTATAGATTTTAAGTTATGCATTTTCAAAGGTTTTATGTGTTTTAAATAGGATTAAGTGAGAAATAAATTTTCTTACTGTTTTCATGATAAACAGAGACACTAAGTGATAAAGAATAAAATTACAAAATTTTAGGAACTGGAATGGCTTAATTTGGAGTTAGTATGAATTTTCTATGAATTATTGAAGTTCTAGCAATTATTTTCATATTAAAAATTCATTTTCTATTTATTTTCTCTGGTTTTCATGTTGACTGGACTGGGCCTCAATATCTGCAAATGCCAGGGGCTCTGGGTAAAATTTTCTAAGACTCAGATCAGCCGCACAGTGGACCGCGGGTTAATTCTGAAAATCTACAGGGGCTCTTTAACAAAGATGACCCGCGAAGGGGTACAGACTAATCTGGACCGTTGGATCACACACGGATGGCTCGGATTAGATCTAACATATATCGAACCGGTACGCGACTACAGCCGTAGGATCCACGATCAACGGCTCAGATTTTAAAACGCGGGGGATCACTCAGGTTCGCCCGATCTAGATGGACGGTCCGGATCCAATCCACCGAAACGTTATCTCGCGCTCTAATCCTAACCGTCCATGCCCCGATCGACGGCCGCGGAGGCATCGTCACCAATCCAACAGAGCCGCGCGGCGGCGCTACCCTTCCGCGGCGGCGCCATCACCGGCGAGGAGTGCCCGGGTATTCTAACGGCCGATTCCCAAATAGAACAGGTGATACGCGCGATTGGAAGTGTAACGAGCTTGATGAGGTCCATTACCGGGGGTAGATGTGGCGGTGAACGGCTATCCCCGCACAGGTGGCTCCGCGGCGGAGATATGGATTCCGACGAGGAATTCCCCCGCACTTTGCCCCGATTCGCCCCAGGGAGGTCGCTGACCACCCCCGCCGCAACTGGACGAACCCAATGGAATCGCCCGCCCGGAGTTTGGTTAGGCGCGGCTTGAAATTCCAGTGCGGCGGCGGATTACGGTCCCTTCGCCCTCAATTTCTTCGGTCGGTGGTGCTCAACGAGGTGGGAGAAAGGTGGGGCATGAACTCCCCCGGTGTCTGCCTTATACCCATCAGGAGATTGTCGCGACGCGTGATGCAACGACCCCCGATTCCTCCGCGGGCCGCGCGCAACGACGCCGCTCGTTTCGGGGAGAAGAACAGTGACACCCACCTCCCACCGGGGTCCACAAGCCAGACAGAGACGGCACGGGCAGGCTTACACCGAGTCGATGGCAGGCGGGCCCGAGGTCGCAGCGAGTGTGAGGCGAGCTTGCGCGGTCAAAGCGGAGCACCGGTGCGCGCGAGTTCTTCGGGGAGGAAGACTCTGACGAGTGGGCCATGCGAGACAGAGACGGGAAGCCAGCGCGAGCGGGCGAGAGATTGACGGGTGGGCCCGAACGTCAGCGCTACGGCTTGGTGGGCTGCGCGAGTTGATTCCCCGAGTGGGCCAAATGAGGGACCGAGGCCCAGGTAGGGGTTTAGTTTATTTTCTTTTTATTTTCTTTCTCTTTTCTTTTATTTATAACCCTTTTGAATCCAAATTTTTGAATGCAACCTCAAGTGCAAATTTAACCCATTTTAACTATGCATGTTGGTCTCACCAATTATGAGGATGTTATTTTATAATATTATTTTATATTGGACATTATTCCCAAATCCTAAAGTGCTCCATCTTAGTTAACTTCAAATTCTCTTCTCATTGTCATTTTATTTCTAGGTTGTCACCAAATGCACACACAAATAAAATATTCAGCATGATGCAATGATTTAGTAGCATGTCTTTTATTAATTATTTTTGGACATGGTGTTCACATAGGATGATGCATAAAGATCAAACTCACATAAAGAGAGAAATTGTTTTCTCTATTTGTATTATTTCTAGCACTTACAAAGTGGGTGTTACAAATCCTACCCCCCTTAAAAATAATCTCGTCCTCGAGATTTAAGAAGATCTAGGGAAAAGGTGGGGAAAATCTATGCGAAGCTCTTCTTCTCTTTCCCAAGTTGCTTCATCTTCACTGTGGTGACTCCATTGCACTTTGCACATCTTAATCACCTTATTTCTTGTCACCCGAGTCAATGTATCCAAAATCTTGATCGGGTACTCCGTGTAAGTCAAATCACCTTGAACACTGCGCTCTTCCATTGGTAACTGTTCCTCAGGGACACGGAGACACTTCTTTAGTTGAGACACGTGGAACACATTATGCACATCCTATAGAGTAGCAGGTAACTCGAGTTGGTATGCCATCTCCCCAACTCTTCTAAAGATCAGGAATGGTCCAATATAGCGAGGGGATAATTTGCCCTTAACTTTAAATCTCCTCATTCCACGCAATGGTGACACCTTGAGGTACACATAATCTCCTTCTTCAAATTCCAGTGGCCTCCTTCTATTATCAGCATAACTCTTTTACCTGGTTTGAGCCACTCTCAAATTCTCTCGAATTATACGGACTTGTTCTTCTGCTTCTTGAATCAGTTCAGGCCCAAAGAACTGTCTTTCTCCAGTCTGATCCCAATATAAAGGAGTCCTGCACTTTCTCCCATATAGAGCTTCAAAAGGTGACATCTTCAGACTGGCCTGGTGACTATCATTATATGAGAACTCAGCACAAGGTAGACTCTTGTCCCACTACTACCATGCTGAAGGGCACAAGCTCTCAACATGTCTTCTAATACTTGATTAGTCCTTTCAGTCTGTCCATCAGTCTGAGGATGGTAGGCCAAACTAAAATTCAACTTCATATCCATATTCTCATGTAAACTTTTCCAAAATCTGGAGGGTAAACTGTGATCCTCTTATCCAAAACGATCTTCTTTGGTACTCCATGTAAACACACAATCCGAGTCATAGGCTTTCTTTAAAATAGTCTCACGAAGGCTTTCAATCTCCGGAACACATCTCTTGTCCTTGAAGCATACGGTGCCTTGCTCATCTTCCGTGAATTCCGGAACTCGATCCTCGGTAATCAGATCCTTAATCGCTTGTGTCTTAGCATCACCAATTTGTCCTTTGCGGATCTCTTGCTCCAAAGTAGTTTCCACATCAATAATAACTCCTTTAGTGTGAGCAACTATCCCCAGGTTAAGTCTCCTGAAATTCTCAACAATCTCATCGAGTAGCTGGGCAACAACAGCTAAATGAACACGCTCCTTTCGACTCAAGGCATCTGTAACCAAATTTGCCTTGCCCGGGTGATAGTGAATTTCCAAATCATAATCCTTAATAAGCTCCAACCAACGGCGTTGCCTAAGGTTGAGATCCTTTTGAGCGAATATATACTTCAAACTCTTATGATCCGTATATACTTGGCACTTCTCGTCCCACTTGAATTCTCTTTCCTTCACCAAAAGTGAGGTCATAAGCTTAGCAATCTTAGAAAATCCTTCAATAAATCTCCAATAGTATCCTGCAAGTCCCAAGAAACTTCGGTCCTCCGTAACCGTAGTGGGTATGCTCCACACCACTATCTCCTTGACTTTAGCAGGATCCACTGATATCCCTCCATTAGAAATGATATGTCCAAGAAATGACCCCTTGCCAATCCAAAACTCGCACTTGCTAAACTTAGCGTAGAGTTGATTACCTCGCAACTTCTGTAGCACCAACCTTAGATGTTTTTCATGGTCACTCTCACTCTTAGAATAGATAAGAATATCGTCGATGAACCCCACGACGAATCTGTCCAAATACTCCAAGAACATCTTATGCATCAAATCCATAAAATAAGCTGGTGCATTAGTTAATCCAAACGACATAACGATGAACTCATATAATCCATATCGAGTCGAGAAAGCCGTCTTAGGAATATCTGATGGTCCAATCTTCATCTGATGGTATCCCGATCGGCGGTCAATCTTCGAGAGTACCCTGGCTCCTCTCATCCGATTAAATAAATCCTTAATGCGGGGTAACAGAAACTTGTTCTTCACGGTGTCATCATTAAGGGACCTTTAATCCACGCACATCCCTTGCAATCCATCTTTCTTCTTTACAAACAAAACTGGTGCTCTCCAAGGTGAAGAATTCAGACGAATGTATCCATCCTCTTGTAATTCCGTTAATTGTTTCTTAAGTTCCTTTAGCTCTTCTATGGACATCATGTATGGCCGTTTAGAAATAGGGGTAGTCTTAGGTAAGAGATTAATGACCAACTCAACTTCCATATCCGGTGGCAGTAGTTACTGCAATTCCAACTTCAAATCTTTCTCCTTTGGAACTGGTGAGTTCTACGGTTCCCTTAGCGCAGTGTATAAACCACCATTGCCTTTCTTAACCATGACATACCAAGGATCAAGTCTATACTGCTTTCTTCTAACAGTATAGGGGTAGTCCATCTGGGTTAGAAATACAGGGTAAGAAAGAAAGAATTGTAGACAAGGCGAGTAATTATGAGGAATGTTACTGCGGGGGACTTATTAGCTAAGTAGATTAGTGTGTCACCTACTAAAGCTAATACAGTACCTTATAGTGGTACATGCTAAAATGCCCAACTATAGTGTTGCAATCAATCAAAGAAGCAAATCAAGCATTTATCATCAGAACAATCAACCAACATTTTTTTAATAGAGAAAATAGTTTTGGTTTGGTCTTAGGCCTCCTATCTCTTAAAAATATCATAGGGGTAGGGATTCCAAGGTGTGAAATCCATCTTGTCTAAGAGTAGAAAAGATAAGAATGATCAGAGTAGAACAGTAGAAGGTGAGACTGGATCAGGATAAGTATAGAGAGAATCAGAGTAAGGTAAGTAGGAGAGGGTTTGTCCGTTTCTATCTAGGTCTCGTCCTACAGTCAACATTCCTCTGATACCACTTCTGTCACACCCGGCTTTAAGGAACAAAGCCAGGTGCATCTCATACATGCGCCAAGAAGACAACACATATAATAACAGAGTGTATAGAGATAAATGTCATAAATCATCAGAGTATTTATTACATAGCGGAAGACTTATTACAAAATGAAGTAATAAAGATAAAACGAACTAAGGATCGTCGGCGCCAATGTCGACTGGGAAACGCCACCTAGATCAGATCGAACTCCTCAGTGTTAGGCGGCTCCTCCTAAACCACCTGATCTTCTCCTGTGGGGGGGGGGGGTGTGAGACAGCAAGGGTGAGCTCACACATGATCATAGCTCAACAAGTTGTGGGGAACCGGTGGACATAAACTCACAAAGGTGTGAGTTCATGTGATGTGTAAGGCTAATCAATGATAGGGGTTAAAGCTGAGCATTGCTTTTAAGTAGTTGGTCAAAATTTTATTAGCAATTACTAAGTGTAAGTAAATACCAAACCATAAGTAAAGTAATAGAACAAAATTAATAATAAACCCATGCAATGCAAATGACAAAATTGAATTTAAGTTCCATAATTTAAACATCAGAGAGTCCTGAGCTGCTCATGACCGTGAGCTCGGCTAGTATACCAGTTTTACACTCTGCAGAGGTTGTACCCTTTACCCACAAGTCATGTTACCCATCTGCCAAGGGGTCGCGAGTCCCATACACCTCTACCTAGGAAGCGCGACAGGGCAACACTACGAGGCCTTTACAAAGTTCCACTAGCTTCCGAAAACCCGCTACAGTTATAGGAAGATCCAGTACAGGGTTCCTGGCTGACCGCCATCGCAGCAAAATCAACCAGGGACCTCCCTGCACTGACCTCTCCCCTACTGCCCTTGCCCCTTTCGGGTAAGGTAGTCTTCCACTAGCTTTCCTAATTAGTCAGCCAAGGGGTCCCATTCCTCCCTTGTGGTGGCACGTGGTTCTCAAGTTAAGCTCTATGTTCCAATTAACATTAATGATATCAACATGAACATAAACAGAATAACAACAAGAATTGGAACATAGAGGTAATAAATGATTATCCCAAAACCATATAAAGCAATAGCAAACTACCCAAGTGATTCAGGGGTAAACAAGGTAGTGAGATAAACAATCTAGGGAGTCCTATTGGGTCCCCTCAAAATTAACCTATGCATGGATAAGTGATATTAAAGAACATTATTGGGTAAAAAGTGGTCAAGGGCACAACTTGCCTTCAATGAGCTCCTGCTCAGCTACTTCAACCTGCTGCTCACCAGGATCCTCAGCAACGGGCTCTTCTACTCGCCACAATACAAACAAGCACAGTGCATATAGAGAAATTAACATTACACCAAACATATAAACAAAATGCACAGAGATATTCTACATATTAAAATAAAATCCTAGGAACAGAAATCATAATTTTTGGAGTTATAGATTTTAAGTTATGCATTTTCAAAGGTTTTATGTGTTTTAAATAGGATTAAGTGAGAAATAAATTTTCTTACTGTTTTCATGATAAACAGAGACACTAAGTGATAAAGAATAAAATTACAAAATTTTAGGAACTGGAATGGCTTAATTTGGAGTTAGTATGAATTTTCTATGAATTATTGAAGTTCTAGCAATTATTTTCATATTAAAAATTCATTTTCTATTTATTTTCTCTGGTTTTCATGTTGACTGGACTGGGCCTCAATATCTGCAAATGCCAGGGGGCTCTGGGTAAAATTTTCTAAGACTCAGATCAGCCGCACAGTGGACCGCGGGTTAATTCTGAAAATCTACAGGGGCTCTTTAACAAAGATGACCCGCGAAGGGGTACAGACTAATCTGGACCGTTGGATCACACACGGATGGCTCGGATTAGATCTAACATATATCGAACCGGTACGCGACTACAGCCGTAGGATCCACGATCAACGGCTCAGATTTTAAAACGCGGGGGATCACTCAGGTTCGCCCGATCTAGATGGACGGTCCGGATCCAATCCACCGAAACGTTATCTCGCGCTCTAATCCTAACCGTCCATGCCCCGATCGACGGCCGCGGAGGCATCGTCACCAATCCAACAGAGCCGCGCGGCGGCGCTACCCTTCCGCGGCGGCGCCATCACCGGCGAGGAGTGCCCGGGTATTCTAACGGCCGATTCCCAAATAGAACAGGTGATACGCGCGATTGGAAGTGTAACGAGCTTGATGAGGTCCATTACCGGGGGTAGATGTGGCGGTGAACGGCTATCCCCGCACAGGTGGCTCCGCGGCGGAGATATGGATTCCGACGAGGAATTCCCCCGCACTTTGCCCCGATTCGCCCCAGGGAGGTCGCTGACCACCCCCGCCGCAACTGGACGAACCCAATGGAATCGCCCGCCCGGAGTTTGGTTAGGCACGGCTTGAAATTCCAGTGCGGCGGCGGATTACGGTCCCTTCGCCCTCAATTTCTTCGGTCGGTGGTGCTCAACGAGGTGGGAGAAAGGTGGGGCATGAACTCCCCCGGTGTCTGCCTTATACCCATCAGGAGATTGTCGCGACGCGTGATGCAACGACCCCCGATTCCTCCGCGGGCCGCGCGCAACGACACCGCTCGTTTCGGGGAGAAGAACAGTGACACCCACCTCCCACCGGGGTCCACAAGCCAGACAGAGACGGCACAGGCAGGCTTACACCGAGTCGATGGCAGGCGGGCCCGAGGTCGCAGCGAGTGTGAGGCGAGCTTGCGCGGTCAAAGTGGAGCACCGGTGCGCGCGAGTTCTTCGGGGAGGAAGACTCTGACGAGTGGGCCATGCGAGACAGAGACAGGAAGCCAGCGCGAGCGGGCGAGAGATTGACGGGTGGGCCCGAACGTCAGCGCTACGGCTTGGTGGGCTGCGCGAGTTGATTCCCCGAGTGGGCCAAATGAGGGACCGAGGCCCAGGTAGGGGTTTAGTTTATTTTCTTTTTATTTTCTTTCTCTTTTCTTTTATTTATAACCCTTTTGAATCCAAATTTTTGAATGCAACCTCAAGTGCAAATTTAACCCATTTTAACTATGCATGTTGGTCTCACCAATTATGAGGATGTTATTTTATAATATTATTTTATATTGGACATTATTCCCAAATCCTAAAGTGCTCCATCTTAGTTAACTTCAAATTCTCTTCTCATTGTCATTTTATTTCTAGGTTGTCACCAAATGCACACACAAATAAAATATTCAGCATGATGCAATGATTTAGTAGCATGTCTTTTATTAATTATTTTTGGACATGGTGTTCACATAGGATGATGCATAAAGATCAAACTCACATAAAGAGAGAAATTGTTTTCTCTATTTGTATTATTTCTAGCACTTACAAAGTGGGTGTTACAGGAGATGAAGGTGCCGTCCTTGAGTTGCTTCACTTGGAACCCAAGGAAGTAGTTCAACTCGCCCATCATCGACATCTCGAATTTCTGCGTCATCACCTTGCTAAACTCTTCACAAGACTTTTGGTTAGTAGAACCAAATATTATGTCATCGACATAAATTTGGCACACAAAAAGATCACCATCGCAAGTCTTAGTGAAAAGAGTTGGATCGGCTTTCCTAACCTTGAAAGCATTAGCAATTAAAAAGTCTCTAAGGCATTCATACCATGCTCTTGGGGCTTGCTTAAGTCCATAGAGCGCCTTAGAGAGCTTACACACGTGGTCGGGGTACCATTCATCCTCGAAGCCAGGGGGTTGCTCCACGTACACCTCCTCCTTGATCGACCCGTTGAGGAAAGCGCTCTTCACATCCATTTGGTACAACCTGAAAGAATGGTGAGCGGCATATGCTAGCAAAATACGAATTGATTCAAGCCTAGCCACAGGAGAAAACGTCTCCTCAAAGTCCAAACCTGCGACTTGGGCATAACCTTTTGCCACAAGTCGATCCTTGTTCCTCGTCACCACCCCGTGCTCGTCCTGTTTGTTGCGGAACACCCATTTGGTTCCCACAACATTTTGCTTGGGACGAGGCACCAGTGTCCAAACTTCATTGCGCTTGAAGTTGTTGAGTTCCTCCTGCATGGCCAACACCCAGTCCGGATCTAGCAAGGCCTCTTCTACCCTGAAAGGCTCAATAGAAGAGACAAAGGAGTAATGCTCACAAAAATTAACTAATCTTGAACGAGTAGTTACTCCCTTGCTAATATCACCCAAAATTTGGTCGACGGGATGATTCCTTTGAATCATTGCTCGAACTTGGGTTGGAGGTGCCTGAGGTGCTTCTTCCACTTCAACTTGAACATCCTGTGCTCCCCCTTGATCATGCGTCTCCACTTGAGGTACCTGTTCGTCATCTTGGGTTGGGGGATGCACCATAGTTGAGGAAGATGGTTGATCTTGCTCCAATTGTTCCTGTGGTCGCACATCGCCAATCGCCATGGTGCGCATTGCGGCCGTTGGAACATCTTCTTCATCTACATCATCAAGATCAACAACTTGCTCTCTTGGAGAGCCATTAGTCTCATCAAATACAACGTCGCTAGAGACTTCAACCAAACCCGATGATTTGTTGAAGACCCTATACGCCTTTGTATTTGAGTCATAACCTAATAAAAACCCTTCTACAGCTTTGGGAGCAAATTTAGAAGTTCTACCTTTCTTCACAAGAATATAACACTTGCTCCCAAATACACGAAAATAAGATACATTGGGTTTGTTACCAGTTAGCAGCTCATATGAAGTCTTCTTGAGGAGGCGGTGAAGGTCGACCCGGTTGATGGCGTGGCAAGCCGTGTTCACGGCTTCCAACCAAAAGCGCTCGGGGGTCTTGAACTCTCCAAGCATAGTCCTCGCCATATCTATGAGCGTCCTGTTCTTCCTCTCTACCACACCATTTTGCTGAGGTGTGTAGGGAGCGGAGAACTCGTGCTTGATCCCCTCCTCCTCAAGGAACTCCTCCACTTGAAGATTCTTGAATTCGGACCCGTTGTCGCTTCTTATCTTCTTCACTTTGAGCTCAAACTCATTTTGAGCTCTCCTGAGGAAGCGCTTGAGGGTCCCTTGGGTTTCAGATTTATCCTGCAAAAAGAATACCCAAGTGAAGCGGGAAAAATCATCAACTATAACAAGACCATACTTACTTCCTCCTATACTTAGATAGGCGACGGGTCCGAAGAGGTCCATATGAAGCATCTCCAAGGGTCTTGATGTGGTCATCACATTTTTGGTGTGATGAGAGCCTCCCACCTGTTTCCCTGCTTGACAAGCTGCACAAGGTCTATCTTTTTCGAAATGTACATTAGTTAGACCTATCACGTGTTCTCCCTTTAGAAGCTTGTGGAGGTTCTTCATCCCCACATGTGCTAAGCGGCGATGCCACAACCAGCCCATGCAAGTCTTAGCTATTAAGCATGCATCTAGACCGGCCTCTTCTTTTGCAAAATCAACCAAATAAAGTTTGCCGTCTAGTACACCCTTAAAAGCTAGTGAACCATCACATCTTCTAAAGACAGACACATCTACATTTGTAAATAGACAATTATATCCCATATTGCATAATTGACTAACAGATAACAAATTATATCCAAGCGACTCAACTAAAAACACATTAGAAATAGAGTGCTCGGATGAAATAGCAATTTTACCTAACCCTTTTACCTTGCCTTGGTTCCCATCACTGAATATTATTGAATCTTGGGGATCCTTGTTCTTGACGTAGGAAGAGAACATCCTCTTTTCCCCCGTCATGTGGTTTGTGCATCCGCTGTCGATAATCCAGCTTGAGCCCCGGATGCATAAACCTGCAAGGCAAATTTAGGCTTGGGTCTTAGGTACCCAACTCTTGTTGGGTCCTACAAGGTTAGTCACAATTGTCTTAGGGACCCAAATGCAAGATTTATCTCCCTTGCATCTTGCCCCTAATTTCCTAGCAATTACCTTCTTACCCTTTCTACAAATGGTAAATGAAGCATTGCAAGCATGATATATTGTAGAAGATTCATTGACTTTCCTAGGAACATTAACAACATTTCTCCTAGGCATATTATGAACAACATTTCTCCTACCAACATTTCTATCATGCACATAGGAAGAACTAGAAGCAAACATGGCATGAGAATCAAAAGCATCATATGCATTACACCTCCTATGAGTATTTCTAGATTGTCTCCTATCATGGTACATAAAAGCATGGTTCTTTTGCACACTACTAGCCATAGGGGCCTTCCCTTTCTCCTTGGCGGAGATGGAAGCCTTATGGCTTGTTAAGTTCTTGGCTTCTCTCTTGAAGCCAAGACCATCCTTAATTAAGGGGTGTCTACCAATCGTGTAGGCATCCCTTGCAAATTTTAATTTGTCAAATTCACTTTTGCTAGTCTTAAGTTGGGCATTAAGACTAGCTACTTCATCATTTAATTTAGAAATGCACTCTAGGTGTTCACTACAAGTATCAACATTAAGATCTTTACACCTAGTGCAAACATGTTCTACACAAGAGTTAGATTTACTAGCTACTTCTAGTTTAGCATTTAAATCATCATTAACACCTTTTAAAGTAGAAATGGTTTCATGACAAGTAGATAGTTCATAAGAAAGCATTTCATTTCTTTTAACTTCTAAAGCATAAGATTTTTGTGCCTCTACAAATTTATCATGTTCTTCATACAATAAATCGTCTTGCTTTTCTAAAAGTCTATCCTTTTCATTCAATGCATCAATCAATTCATTGATTTTATCAATTTTATTTCTATCCAATCCCTTGAACAAGCTAGAGTAATCTATTTCCTCATCGCTAGACTCATCATCACTAGAAGAATCATAAGTGGTATCCCGAGTACATACCTTCTTCTCCTTCGCTATGAGGCATGTGTGATGCTCGTTGGGGAAGAGGGATGACTTGTTGAAGGCAGTGGCGGCGAGTCCTTCATTGTCGGAGTTGGAGGAGGAGCAATCCGAATCCCACTCCTTTCCGATATGTGCCTCGCCCTTGGCCTTCTTATAATTCTTCTTCTTCTCCCTCTTGTTTCCCTTTTCCTGGTCACTATCATTGTCGGAACAGTTAGCAATAAAATGACCAAGCTTACCACATTTGAAGCATGAGCGCTTCCCCTTTGACTTGGTCTTGCTTGGCTGTCCCTTGCGACCCTTAAGCGCCGTCTTGAAGCGCTTGATGATGAGGGCCATCTCTTCATCATTGAGCCCTGCCGCCTCAACTTGCGCCACCTTGCTAGGTAACGCCTCCTTGCTTCTCGTTGCCTTGAGAGCAACGGGTTGAGGCTCATTGATTGGACCATTCAGTGCGTCGTCCACGTATCTCGCCTCCTTGATCATCATTCGCCCGCTTACGAATTTTCCAAGGACTTCTTCGGGCGACATTTTGGTGTACCTAGGATTCTCATGAATATTATTCACCAAATGTGGATCAAGAACGGTAAAGGACCTTAGCATTAGTCGGACGACGTCGTGGTCCGTCCATCGCGTGCTTCCGTAGCTCCTTATTTTGTTGATAAGGGTCTTGAGCCGGTTGTATGTTTGGGTTGGCTCCTCGCCCCTTATCATCGCAAATCTTCTGAGCTCACCTTCTACCAACTCCATCTTGGTGAGCAAGGTGACGTCATTCCCCTCATGCGAGATCTTGAGGGTGTCCCAGATTTGCTTGGCATTGTCCAAGCCGCTCACCTTATGGTACTCATCCCTGCACAAGGAGGCTAACAACACAGTAGTAGCTTGTGCATTTCTATGAATCTGTTCATTAATAAAAATAGGACTATCCGAGCTATCAAACTTCATTCCATTCTCAACAATCTCCCATATGCTTGGATGGAGAGAGAACAGGTGACTACGCATTTTGTGGCTCCAAAATCCGTAGTCCTCCCCATCAAAGTGTGGAGGCTTGCCGAGAGGAATGGAGAGCAAATGAGTATTTGAGCTATGCGGGATACATGAATAATCGAAAGAAAAGTTTGAGTTAACCGTCTTTTGTTTGTCGTAGTCGTTGTCGTCGTTGTCCTTTTGGGAAGAAGTAGACTCATCACTGTCGTCGTAGTAGACGATCTCCTTGATGCGTCTTGTCTTCTTCTTCTTCTTCCCATCTTTGCATCTATGGCCTGAGCCCGAGTCGGTAGGCTTGTCATCCTTCGACTCGTTGACGAAGGACTCCTTCTCTTTATCGTTGATCACGATCCCCTTCCCCTTAGGATCCATCTCTTCGGGCGATTAGTCCCTTTGTGAAGAGAACGACTCTGATACCAATTGAGAGCACCTAGAGGGGGGGTGAATAGGTGATCCTATAACACTTAAAACTTAAGCCACAAAAACTTGGTTAAGTGTTAGCGCAATAACCGCCAAGTGGCTAGAGAGGAGTCTTCAACAAAACATAATAACCAACAAGAGATCAATCACAGAGATGGCACGATGGTTATCCCGTGGTTCGGCCAAGACCAACGCTTGCCTACTCCATGTTGTGGCGTCCCAACGGACGAGGGTTGCAATCAACCCCTCTCAAGCGGTCCAAAGACCCACTTGAATACCACGGTGTTTTGCTTGCTTTTCTTAATCCCGCTCGTGAGGAATCTCCACAACTTGGAGTCTCTCGCCCTTACACTTGAAGTTCACAAAGAAGCACGGAGTAAGGGAGGGATTAGCAACTCACACAAGACACAAAGATCATAGCAAATATGCACACACAATACCCAGACTTAAGCTCAAAAGACTAGCACACTAGAACGGAGCTCAAATCACTAGAATGTCGAACAAGTGCGCAAGAATGGAGTGTGAGTGATCAAGAGTGCTCAAGGAATGCTTGGTTGTCTCCTCCATGCGCCTAGGGGTCCCTTTTATAGCCCCAAGGCAGCTAGGAGCCGTTGAGAGCAATCTTGGAAGGCAGATCTTGCCTTCTGTCGACTGGCGCACCGGACAGTCCGGTGCAGATATCCTTCCTTATTTGGCGAAGCCGACCGTTGGAGTCTTAGAGCCGTTGGCGCACCGGACACTATCCGGTGCACACCGGACAGTCCGGTGCACCAATGTGACCGTTGGCTCGGCCACGCGTCACGCGCGGAATCCTCGGCCGACCGTTGCCCCGGCTGACTGTTGACTCACTGGACAGTCCGGTGCACCACCAGACAGACCGGTGAATTTTAGCCGTACGCCGTTAATCATCTCCCGAGAGCGACGAGTTCGCTTGTGAATGGCTCACCGGACAGTCCGGTGCACCACCGGACAGACCGGTGAATTATAGCCGTACACCGCCGTCGAAGTCCCGAGAGCAGCTTGTTCGCCAGAGCCAGCCTAGCGCACCGGACACTGTCCGGTGCACCATCGGACAGTCCGGTGCACCCAGACTGAGCAGACTTTGGCTGAACAAAGCCATCTCATTTCCAATTCAATCTTTCCTGTTTCCAGCACTTAGACACAATACATTAGTCCATAAAACAATGTACTAAGTCTAGAAACATACCTTTTGACATGATTTGCACTTTGCCCACCACTTTGCATAGATTAGCACAAAAGCACTTGTGTTGGCACTCAATCACCAAAATACTTAGAAATAGCCCAAGGGCACATTTCCCTTTCAGGCGCGCCGTCGTGGAAGGGAGGCCACCGCCCACACCGAAGAGGATGGCAGGCGCGCTGGGCTGCACAATGGGCCGCACGAACCACTGGACCGCATGAACCACTAGGCTGTATAAACCACGGCGCTGCTATGGGGTTTTTTTTATTAGTGCCATACCGGCCACGGAGAGCATCGAAACGTGGCTTATAAGCGTTAGTGTATGTTGTCTATTGCTCAGACTAAAAGCGTTAGTGTGTTGTCTGTTACTCAGATTTTTTTGGCGGCGCGAGGCTGTCCGTCGATGGCAGAACAAGTCAAAGGCAGAACAGTCAGAGGCAGACTACTATTACTTACTTAATAAGTAGTAGAGATAATATAAAAGATAATTTGGATTATTTAGTATAGATTATTGTCGGTGTTTCGAGACCGGGGGGTCCCTCAGGCCGATGAGTGAGTGCCGCGTGCCCCAGCCCAGATGGGTCGAGCGCGTGGGCGAGCGCAAAGGGGGGAAAGGAGCGAGGCGGCCGGAGACCGGCGCGAGAGTGGTGGGAATCCCGCGGCCTTCGTGTTCGTCCCGCGCCCAGGTCGGGTGCGCTTGCAGTAGGGGGTTACAAGCGTCCACGCGAGTGAGGGAAGCGAGCGGCCCCAAGAGAGCGCCTGTCCCGTCCTCGTCCCGCGCGGCCAACCCTCTCTAAGAGGGCCCTGGTCCTTCCTTTTATAGATGCAAGGAGAGGATCCAGGTGTACAATGGGGGTGTAGCAGAGTGCTACGTGTCTAGCGAGGGAGAGCTAGTGCCCTGAGTACATGCCAATGTGGCAGCCGGAGAGATCCTGGAACCCAACTAGTGTGATGTCGTGGCCGTCGGAGGAGCGGCGGAGCCTGGCGGAGGGACAGCTGTCGGAGCGGTTGTGTCCTTGCTGACGTCCTCCTGCTTCCGTAAGAGAGCTGAGAGCCGCCGTCGTCACAGGGCATGCGGGGCGCCATCATTGCCTATCTGGTGGAGACAGCCAGATGGGACACCGGTCTTGTTCTCTGCGGCCCGAGTCAGCTCGGGGTAGGGTGATGATGGCGCTTCCTGTCGACGTGGCTGGCCTGCGCCCTAGGTTGGGCAACGTGGAGGCTCCTCCGAAGCCGAAGTCGAGTATGTTTTCCATGGCCGAGGCCGAGTCCGAGCCCCTGGGTCGGGCGAGGCGGAGGTCGTCGGCAGAGGCCAGGGCGGCGTCCGAGCCCTGGGGTCGGGCAAAGCGGAGTTCGTCGTCTTCCGGGTCTTAGCCCGAGTCCGAGCCCTGGGTCGGGCGGAGCGGAGTTCGCCGTCTTTCGGGTCTTAGCCCGAGTCCGAGCCCTGGGGTCGGGCGAAGCGGGGTTCGTCGTCTTCCGGGACTTAGCCCGAGTCCGAGCCCTGGGTCGGGCGGAGCGGAGTTCGCCGTCTTTCGGGTCTTAGCCCGAGTCCGAGCCCTAGGTCGGGCGGAGCGGAGTTCGCCGTCTTCCGGGGCTGAGCCCGAGTCCGAGCCCTGGGTCGAGCAGAGCGGAGTTCGCCGTCTTCCGGGGCTGAGCCCGAGTCCGAGCCCTGGGTCGGGCGGAGCGGAGTTCGCCGTCTTCCGGGGCTGAGCCCGAGTCCGAGCCCTGGGTCGGGCGGAGCGGAGTTCGCCGTCTTCCGGGGCTGAGCCCGAGTCCGAGCCCTGGGTCGGGCGGAGCTTCCTATGGTGCTTTTGGCAGGGCCTGGCTTCCTGTCAGCATCACTCTGTCAAGTGGCGCTGCAGTCGGAGTGGCGCAGGCGGTGCTGTCCTTCTGTCAGACCGGTCAGTGGAGCGGCGAAGTGACGGCGGTCACTTCGGCTCTACCGGAGGGCGCGCGTCAGGATAAAGGTGTCAGGTCACCTTTGCGTTAAATGCTCCTGCGATTTGGTCGGTCGGTGCGGCGATTTAGTCAGAGTTGCTTCTTAGCGAAGGCAGGGCCTCGGGCGAGCCGAAGATGTGTCCGCCGTTGGAGGGGGCCTCGGGCGAGACGGAAATCCTCCAGGGTCGGCTGCCCTTGTCTGAGGCTAGGCTCGGGTGAGGCGTGATCGAGTCGCTCGAATGGACTGTTCCCTGACTTAATCGCACCCATCAGGCCTTTGCAGCTTTATGCTGATGGGGGTTACCAGCTGAGAATTAGGAGTCTTGAGGGTACCCCTAATTATGGTCCCCGACAGTAGCCCCCGAGCCTCGAAGGGAGTGTTTGCACTCGCTTGGAGGCTTTCGTCGCACTTTTTTGCAAGGGGACCAGCCTTTCTCGGTTGCATTTTGTTCCGGTGGGTGCGCGCGAGCGCACCCGCCGGGTGTAGCCCCCGAGGCCTCGGAGGAGTGGTTTCACTCCTTCGAGGTCTTAATGCCTTGCGTAATGCTTCGGCTGGTCTGGTTGTTCCCTCATGCGAGCTGGCCGTAGCCCGGGTGTACGGTCGGGGCCCAAGTTCTCGGGCTGGTATGTTGACGCTGTCAACGGTTTGGCCGGAGCCGGGTTTGCGAGAGCAGCCCCCGAGCCTCTGCACAGGGCAAGAGGGCGATCAGGGACAGACTCGGCTTTTTTACATACGCCCCTGCGTCGCCTTTCCGCAAGGAGGAGGGGGGAGAGCGCCATGTTACCCTCGATGGGCGCCGAACATGGTGTCTCCGGTGAGCTGCAAGCGGGTAATCCAAGTGGACGTCCGTGCCCCATTCGTTAGGGGTCGGCTAGGGGCCCAGAGGCACGCCCAAAAGTACCTGCAGGTGATCTGCTGGACCCGGTCCCCTGGCGACGGGGTCCGAGGGCTCGATGCCTCCCTCCGATGGGATTCCGTTACAAGATCGCTCCCGCTGGTCTCGGAAATGTCCTAGGGTACCTCGGGAGCGCAGCCCGAGCCTTGGTTATGTATCGAACGTACCCCTGGTCATCCCTCGCTCGGCGTCTGAGGCGGCTGTGAACCCTTCGGGGGCCAGCCTTCGAACCCCTGATCAGTAATGGGCGCGGAGCCCGAGTAGCCTGAGGCGGCCGTGGAACCCTTCGGGGGGCCGGCCTTCGAACCTCTGACCAGTAGTGGGTGTAGGGCCCACGCGATCTGAGGCGGCTGTTGAACCCTTCGGGGGGCCAGCCTTCGAACCTCTGATCAGTAAGGAGGCTCGGAGCCTGGTTCCTTCACGGGGAAGGATCCCTTTCGGAGTATCCCCCTTCCCCGGTCCCTGTCGCAAGAGATAGAGAAAGAGGAAAAGGATACGAAACCGAACGACGCGGCGTACCTTTTTTGGCGCGGTTGTTTCGGCGAAGGCGAAGCGTCGCCCGCTGCTCCTGCCAGAAGCGCCGCCCGTCTAGCCGCGGAGTTAATGTGACGGGGCGAGTAGTTGGCGGGGCGGCCGTTGCGCGTGCGCGAGCCGTTCGAGGAACGGATCACGGGCGCGTTGTCTTCACGCCGTGAGAGGGGGTTCTCTTGCTGCCTCCGGATGGGACGTGAGCTTGGCTGACGACGTGACCGCTGCTCCCGCGCGCCTGCCACCGTCATTACTGCCGGCCCACTTTTGGACGCGTTGACCGCCGCGTCAGGCTGGCGCGCGCTGGGTCGCGCGCTGGGTCGCCTCGAGTCGCGGTATTGGTTCCGCAATCGAGGAGGCGCGGTGGTGGCGCAAGTGGCGGTGCAGTTGCTTGCATGCAGCATCTGGCGCGCCGGTTGTGCGACGCATGGGCCTAGGCCTCCATGCTGGCGTGTTGGGAGTCGGAGAAGCGCGTCCACTTGGCGCAGTTGCATGCCGCCTGCATGGCTGCCTGCCCCTTTCGCTCGTTGGTCTGGGCAAAAGTGGAGGGTCACTTGTAACCGCTGGGCGGTTGCATGCACCACGCGCGACGGTTTGGCTTCTTCTGCTCGGAGCCGGTCTGCATGACATGCGGGACCCAGCCCCCGCGCCGCAGGGGAGGGCTTTGGAGCGTGTTGGAGAAGACTCAGCCCATGACGGTTGGGGGTGCAAGCAGGGAGAGTTGCCTTTAAAAGGAGGGTAACCCCTTTCGAAAGGCTATCGTGTCTTCTCGCTCCCTTATGCACCGCGTCTTTCCACCTTCCAAGCCCCCGGATGGGGATACCCGCCGTCTTTTCGCCTCGTCGTTGGAGGGACGCAACTCCGTGGGAGTTGGTACCTTTCAGCCATCGTTCGGCTTCAAGGATTTTCATCACTCAGCCCGGTTGCTCCTCTCCGCTGGTGGTCACCCAAGACGGTGACCTCCAGCTCCTGGATGGGGAGAGGCAAACCAGGCTGTGATCCCGATCCCGCCCTCAGTGTTGAGGGAGTTCGTCATCCTCGCTGGGGTGGGGAGCGAGGCGAGCCGGGGCTCCACCTCCTGCGCGGGTCGACGGACCACCTCTTCTTCCAGCTTCTGGTGGTGGCAATCGCCCTCTAGCCCTACGGCGGAGACGTCCTCCAGCCATGCCGGGGAAGGCGAACTGTTGCCGCCTAGCTAGGATGCAACATTCCGCCCTCTCCCTCGCATTCGCGGCGAGGACGGCAGCGAGGATCTGCCGGTGTGCTTGGGGGCGACCCGCGTTTTGCTGGTGATTTGCCCAGAGCTTGTCGCTCCACGGGCTTCCCCGACGTGGAGGTTGTCCATACCCGCGGAGACGGAACCGGAGTTCCGTTTGAAATGGCACTCCGAATGCCAGTGTTTTTGTTCATTTCGGCTTTCGGGGCCTGAACATGTATGTAATTTCGGCGGAGTCGTGTTTTTCCTCATTTTTGAGCGCTAAGACTCGTTTGTTGATTATCTGAACCGCTTCACCAAGCATGAGTCGCCCCGTGTCAAGGTGACGAGTGAGGTGTCCGTATCCCGGAGACGTAGGAGTCCCTCGGCTCGGTCGGCCTTGCTGTCCGAGGCTCCTCTAGCTTAGTTAAAGGGACCCCTCGGCCGCTCTTCGACGAGCCGAGGCCAGGGGTAGCGATATCAGTATGAACAGAGGCGGAGTCGGCTCGAAAATGAAACCTGGTTGGCCGGAGCCTAGCCGGGTTGTTCGTTGGCGGGACCGACATCGGAGTTGATCAGCCGAGGCCTCAGGTCGGGCTGGCGTCCTTGGGAGATGGTCGGCCGAGGCCCCAGGGGCAACCGGCCGAGCCGCCTGCTCGGGCCGAATTCCCGGAGAAGTCCCTGGCAGCGATTGCCCGGGCGTGGTGATGACGTCGTCCTTCGGAGCGGAGATCCTCGGACCGCGTCGCCGTCCGAGGCTAGGTCGGGCCTCGCCGAAGGTGTCGTCGATGCCGAGGGTGTTGCTGCCCCCTTCTAGCGTCAAGACCCGAGCCTGCAGGGTCAGAGTGTCTTGTAGCGTGTGCCTTCTGCAGCCGCCGAGGCCAAAATACACGCCCTCGCTGTGTTGTAAAGCTGCGTCTCCTTTCCTCTTGTTTCGAGTATCTGGACTTTTTTGTCGGTAACAGGGATGTTTGTGTGAGTGGGAGTTGCTTCTCGCGGAAGGTGATGAGTGAGGTATCCGTATCCCGGAGGCGTGGGAGTCCCTCGGCTCGGTCGGCCTTGCCGCTTACGCATACTTTCACCCGTCCATGAGGCCCTGCCACCGACTCAGTCGAGAAGGCTCGAAGGATTGCTTCGGCAGAAGAACTTCCGAACATGAAGACTTGTTTGGTCCGCGACATCACTTTATCCAAACGCGAGTTACTTATCGCAGAAGGTGATGAGTGAGGTATCCGTATCCCGGAGGCGTAGGAGTCCCTCGGCTCGATCAGCCTTGGCTGCTTACGTGTACTCCGTCGTTTTCAGGACCCACTTTTCGAAGCAGTCAAAAAGCACGAAAGATATTCTGGCAGAAGAGACCTTTTTTCGAGGAAAATTTCGACGCAGAGGGGTCCCCCCCCTTTTAGCCCCCGAGGGAGGGTCGGGCTTTGCCGAGGCGAGGCCGACCCTTCCTTGATGACTAAACTTTGCGTGGGTGCGAGGTATATGAACGACTTGAAAACATCTTAAGGGTAGAAGCGACGTAGCTGTTGGATGTTCCAAGCGTTGCCGTAGACCTCGCCTTGACTGTTGGCCAGCTTGTACGTTCCGGGCTTCAGAACTTTGGCGATGACGAATGGCCCCACCCAGGGGGGCGTGAGCTTGTGCCTCCCTCGGGCGTCTTGCCGCAGCCGAAGCACCAGGTCGCCCACCTGGAGGTCTCGGGGTCGGACCCCTCGGGCGTGGTAGCGCCGCAGGGACTGCTGATACCGCGCCGAGTGTAGTAAGGCCTTGTCCCGAGCCTCTTCCAGCTGGTCCAGCGAGTCTTCTCGGCTAGCTTGGTTGCTTTGATTGTCGTAGGCCCTCGTTCTCGGGGAGCCGTATTCCAGGTCAGTGGGCAAGACGGCCTCGGCCCCGTAGACCAGGAAGAACGGCGTGAAACCCGTGGCCCGGCTTGGCGTCGTCCTCAGGCTCCAGACCACCGGGGGGAGTTCCTTCATCCATCGCTTGTCGAACTTGTTGAGGTCGTTGTAAATCCGAGGCTTGAGCCCTTGTAGAATCATGCCGTTGGCACGCTCTACTTGCCCGTTCGACATGGGATGAGCTACGGCGGCGCAGTCCACCCGGATGTGGTGATCCTCGCAGAAGTCCAAGAATTTTCTGCCGGTGAACTAGGTGCCGTTGTCGGTGATGATGGAGTTCGGGACCCCGAAGCGATGGATGATGTTGGTGAAGAACGTCACCGCCTGCTCGGACCTGATGCTGTTCAGAGGTCGGACCTCGACCCACTTGGAGAATTTGTCGATGGCGACCAGCAGGTGCGTGTAGCCCCCGGGCGCCTTCTGCAAAGGGCCGACGAGGTCCAGACCCCACACAGCGAAGGGCCAGGTGATGGGTATCGTCTGCAGAGCCTAAGCGGGCAGGTGGGTCTGCTTCGCATAGAATTGACACCCTTCGCAGGTGTGGACAATTCTAGTGGCATCAGCCACCGCCGTTGGCCAGTAGAAGCCTTGCCGGAAAGCATTCCTGACGAGGGCTCGAGGCGCTGCGTGATGGCCGCAAGCCCCCGAGTGTATCTCTTGCAGGAGTCCCTGACCTTCGGCGATGGAGATGCATCACTGGAGGATGCCCGAGGGGCTGCGGTGGTAGAGCTCCTTCTCATCGCCCAGCAGGACGAACGACTTGGCGCGTCGCGCTATCCGCCGAGCCTCGGCTCGGTCGAGGGGTAGCTCTCCTTGGTGGAGATATTGCAGGTACGGGGTCTGCCAATTTCGATCAGGCGTGGCCCCGCTTCGCTCCTCCTCGACACGCAATGCCTCGCCCTCGGAGACCGAGGGTACCTCGGGTTGAGCTGAGGGTGCCTCGGGCCGTGCCGAGGGTACCTCGGGCTGGACCGAGGGCGCCTCGGGCTCGGGAGGGTCGTCGATCTTGACGGAGGGCTGATGCAGATCCCGGGAGAAGACGTCCGGGGGAACCGTTGTTCGCCCCGAGGATATTTTTGCCAGCTCGTCCGCAGTCTCGTTGTAGCGCCGAGCGATGTGGTTAAACTCGAGCCCGTAGAACTTGTCTTCCAGGCGCCGAACCTCACCGCAGTAGGCCTCCATCTTCGAGTCGTGGCAGTGGGAGTTCTTCATGACTTGGTCGATGACGAGCTGCGAGTCGCCGCGAGCGTCGAGGCGTCGGACCCCTAGCTCGATGGCGATTCGCAATCCGTTGATCAGAGCTTCGTACTCAGCCACATTGTTGGACGCCGGGAAATGGAGGCGTAGCACATAGTGTAGGTGTTTCCCGAGGGGTGAGACGAAGAGTAGGCCCGCGCCGGCTCCCGTCTTCATCAACGACCCGTCGAAAAACATGGTCCAGAGCTCCGGTTGGATCGGAGCCGTCGGTAGCTGGGTGTCGACCCATTCGGCTACGAAGTCCGCCAAGACCTGGGACTTGATGGCCTTCCGAGGCGCGAACGAGATGGTCTCGCCCATGATTTCCACCGCCCACTTCGCAATCCTGCCCGAGGCCTCTCGGCACTGGATGATCTCCCCCAGGGGGAAGGATGACACCACAGTTACCGGGTGAGACTCGAAGTAGTGTCGCAACTTCCGCCTTGTCAGGATCACTGCATACAGCAGCTTCTAAACTTGTGGGTAGCGGATCTTGGTTTCAGACAGTACCTCGCTGACGAAGTAAACCGGCCTCTGAACGGGCAATGCATGCACCTCTTCTTGCCTCTCGACCACAATCGCCGCGCTAACCACCTGAGTGGTCGCGGCGACGTAGACCAAGAGGGCTTCTCCATCGGCTGGGGGCACCAAGATAGGCACCTTGGTGAGGAGCGCCTTCAGGTCCCCGAGAGCTTCCTCGGCCTCAGGGGTCCAAGTGAAGCACTCGGCCTTCCTTAAGAGGCGGTACAGAGGCAGGCCTCTTTCGCCGAGGCGCGAGATGAAGCGGCTCAGGGCCGCGAGACATCCCATGACCCTCTGTACACCTTTTAAGTCCTTGATGGGCCCCATGCTGGTGATGGCTGCGATCTTCTCCGGGTTGGCTTCGATGCCCCGCTCGGAGACGATGAACCCCAAGAGCATGCCCCGGGGCACCCCGAAGACACACTTCTCGGGATTGAGCTTGACGCCTTTTGCCTTGAGACACCGGAATGTCACTTCAAGGTCGGAGAGGAGGTCGGAAGCTTTCCTTGTCTTGACTACGATGTCATCGACGTAGGCCTCGACCGTGCGACCGATGTGTTCGGCGAACACATGGTTCATGCACCGCTGGTACGTCGCACCCGCATTCCTCAAACCGAACGGCATGGTGACATAGCAGTACATGCCGAAGGGCGTGATGAAAGAAGTCGCGAGCTGGTCAGACTCTTTCATCCTGATTTGATGATACCCTGAGTAGGCATCGAGGAAAGACAGGGTTTCGCACCCAGCAGTGGAATCCACGATTTGATCGATGCGAGGTAGAGGGTAGGGAACCTTCGGACATGCTTTGTTGAGACCAATGTAGTCTACACACATCCGCCATTTCCCCCCTTTCTTTCTCACAAGCACAGGGTTGGCGAGCCATTCGGGGTGGAATACCTCTTTGATGAACCCGGCTACCATTAGCCTGTGGATCTCCTCGCCTATCGCTCTGCGCTTCTCCTCGTCGAATCGGCGCAGAGGCTGCTTGACCGGTCGGGCTCCGGCCCGAATATCCAGCGAGTGCTCGGCGACATCCCTCGGTATGCCGGGCATGTCCGAGGGACTCCACGCAAAGACGTTGGCGTTCGCGCGGAGAAAGTCGACGAGCACTGCTTCCTATTTGGGCTCGAGCCCGGAACCGATCCGGATCTGCTTGGAGGCATCGCCACTGGGGTCGAGGGGGACGGTCTTAGCCGTCTCCACTGGCTCGAAGTTGCCGGCATGACGCTTCACGTCTGGCACCTCTTTGGAGAGGCTCTCCAGGTCGGTGATGAGGGCCTTGGACTCGGCGAGGGCCTCGGCGTACTCCACGCACTCCACGTCGCATTCGAACGCGTGTTTGTACGTGGGGCCGACGGTGATGACCCCGTTGGGGCCCGGCATCTTGAGCTTCAGGTAGGTGTAGTTGGGGACGGCCATGAACTTCGCGTAGCATGGCCTCCCTAGCACCGCGTGGTAGGTTCCTCGGAACCCGACCACCTCGAATGTCAGAGTCTCCCTTCGGAAGTTGGAGGGTGTTCCGAAACAGACAGGGAGGTCGAGTCGTCCGAGGGGCTGGACGCGCTTCCCGGGAATGATCCCATGGAAGGGCGCAGCGCCTGCTCGGACGGAGGACAGATCAACGCGCAGGAGCCCGAGGGTCTCGGCGTAGATGATGTTGAGGCTGCTGCCCCCGTCCATAAGGACCTTGGTGAGCCTGACGTCACCGATGACAGGGTTGACGACGAGCGGGTATTTCCCCGGGCTCGGCACGTGGTCGGGGTGATCCGCTTGGTCGAAGGTGATGGGCTTGTCGGACCAGTCTAGGTAGGCTGGCGCTGCCACCTTCACCGAGCAGACCTCCCGGCGCTCTTGCTTGCGATGCCGAGCCGAGGCATTCGCCGCGTGCCCGCCGTAGATCATGAAGCAGTCGTGGACCTCGGGGAACTCTCCTGCTTGGTGATCTTCCTTCTTGTCGTCGTCGCGGGCCCTGCCACCCTCCACGGGTGGCCTGGCCCTGTGGAAGTGGCGCCGAAGCATGACACACTCCTCAAGGGTGTGCTTGACGGGCCCCTGATGATAGGGGCATGGCTCCTTGAGCATCTTGTCAAAGAGGTTGGCACCTCCAGGGGGCTTCCGAGGGTTCTTGTACTCGGCGGCGGCGACAAGGTCCGCGTCGGCGGCGTCGCGTTTCGCTTGCGACTTCTTCTTGCCCTTCTTCTTGGCGCCGCACGGAGTAGACGCCTCGAGAGCATCTTCCGACGGGCGGCCCTGGGGCTGCTTGTCCTTCCGGAAGATAGCCTCGACCGCCTCCTGGCCAGAGGCGAACTTGGTGGCGATGTCCATCAGCTCGCTCGCCCTGGTGGGGGTCTTGCGACCCAACTTGCTCACCAGGTCGCGGCAGGTGGTGCCGGCAAGGAACACGCTGATGACATCTGCGTCGGTGATGTTGGGCAGCTCGGTGCGCTGCTTCGAGAATCGCCGGATGTAGTCCCGAAGAGACTCTCCCGGCTGCTGTTGGCAGCTTCGGAGGTCCCAGGAATTCCCAGGGCGCACATACGTGCCCTGGAAATTTCCGGCGAAGGCTTGGACCAGGTCATCCCAGTTGGAGATCTGCCCCGGAGGAAGGTGCTCCAACCAGGCGCGAGCGGTGTCGGAGAGGAACAGGGGGAGGTTGCGGATGATGAGGTTGTCGTCGTCTGTTCCACCCAGTTGGCAGGCCAGGCGGTAGTCCGCGAGCCACAATTCCGGCCTCGTTTCCCCCGAGTACTTTGTGATAGTAGTCGGGGGTCGGAACCGGGTCGGGAACGGTGCCCGCCGGATGGCCCGGCTGAAGGCCTGCGGACCGGGTGGTTCGGGCGAGGGACTCCGATCCTCCCCGCTGTCGTAGCATCCCCCACGCCTGGGGTGATAGCCTCGGCGCACCCTCTCGTCGAGGTGGGCTTGAGGTCGCGGTGATGGCGCTCGTTGCCGAGGTGGCCCGGGGCCGCAGGCGCGGTGTTGCGCGTGCGCCCGGTGTAGACCGAGGCTTTCCGCATGAATCGGGAGGTCGCGGCATGAGGTTCCGAGGGGTATCCTTGCCTTCGAGAGGCAGTGCTCTCGGCCCATCGGACCGCGGCGCCTTCCAGGAGATTTTTGAGTTCTCCCTGGATTCGCCGACCCTTGGTGGTGGATGGCTCCGGCATCGCGCGGAGGAGCATCGCTGCTGTGGCCAGGTTCTGACCGACCCCACTGGATGCAGGTGGTGGCCTGACCCTGACGACATCGGCGACGCGGTGCTGGAGACCCTGGGGTAGGTGACGTATTTCTCCGGCCGGGGGTTGGCCCGCCCATGCCTGCCCGACGTCCCGGCGGATCGGCTCAAGCGCTCCTGCTCCCTCGTCGATCCTGGCCTGCGCCCCGTGGACTTGCTCAAGCTGTGGGTCGTAACCCCCGCCAGAACGGGGACCACAGCTAGCTCCCGCGGGATGTCAGCGCGAGGCACCGGCCCAGGGGGAGCACCGTCCTCCGGCATGCCGACATGGTTGCCTTGGGAGGGACCCCCCAGATCGATGTGGAAACATTCGCGGCTTGGGCCGCAGTCCTCGTCGTCGAGGCTGCGGCTACCGTCGGAACAGTCGGAGAGGCAGTAGTCACATGCGGTCATGAAGTTCCGCATGGCACTGGGGTTGCCAAATCCAGAGAAATCCCAACAGATGTTGGGGTCGTCATCTTCCTCGGACCCAGAGGGCCCGTGGGTCGAGACGTCCGTCAGCCGGTCCCAAGGCGACCGCAAGCGAAACCCCAGAGGGTTTGTACTCGCCTCTACAAGGGCGCCCGCCAAAGCGAGATTGCTAGGCGGGTTGAGGCTGAGTACAAATGACGTAGGATGGGAATCGGTTGGTACCTTTTGGTCGTCGAGCGGCGATGAAGTCACATCGAGGACTGACTGCATCGTCGCCTTCGGTACGAGGGCGACGTCCTGCAAGCTTTTCGCAAGCGCGCTGGGATCGTCCACTTGCTCGGGATTGGCGTGTCGCGGGGAGACGGCGCTCGCCTTCGTCTCAAACGCGAGGTCGACGCCCAACGCGCCCCCCGTTGGGGTGCTAGGGATGTTGACTCGCTCGACAGCCGACGAGACGCGGCCTCCTGCTTGGCCTTGGTTGCCCCGTCTCCTCCTCCGTTGGCGGGGGAGAGGACGGGGCGAGCTCGAATGTTGTTCTTCCGCCACGCGGGGAAGACGTCGTCGATTCCGCCGCCGGCAGGCGGGCTGTCGGCCGCCATTGTCGTTGTCGCGCGGCGGTGGAAGGAGTATCATGTCGTAGCTGCCGTCGAGGGACATGAACTCAAGACTCCCGAAACGGAGCACCGTCCCGGGTTGGAGAGGTTGTTGGAGACTGCCCATCTGGAGCTTGACGGGAAGCTATTCATCAACACGCAGCAGGTCCCTACCTGGCGCGCCAACTGTCGGCGTTTCGAGACCGGGGGGTCCCTCAGGCCGACGAGTGAGTGCCGCGTGCCCCAGCCCAGATGGGTCGAGCGCGTGGGCGAGCGCAAAGGGGGGAAAGGAGCGAGGCGGCCGGAGACCGGCGCGAGAGTGGTGGGAATCCCGCGGCCTTCGTGTTCGTCCCGCGCCCAGGTCGGGTGCGCTTGCAGTAGGGGGTTACAAGCGTCCACGCGGGTGAGGGAAGCGAGCGGCCCCAAGAGAGCGCCTGTCCCGTCCTCGTCCCGCGCGGCTAACCCTCTCTAAGAGGGCCCTGGTCCTTCCTTTTATAGATGCAAGGAGAGGATCCAGGTGTACAATGGGGGTGTAGCAGAGTGCTACGTGTCTAGCGAGGGAGAGCTAGTGCCCTGAGTACATGCCAATGTGGCAGCCGGAGAGATCCTGGAACCCAACTAGTGTGATGTCGTGGCCGTCGGAGGAGCGGCGGAGCCTGGCGGAGGGACAGCTGTCGGAGCGGTTGTGTCCTTGCTGACGTCCTCCTGCTTCCGTAAGAGAGCTGAGAGCCGCCGTCGTCACAGGGCATGCGGGGCGCCATCATTGCCTATCTGGTGGAGACAGCCAGATGGGACACCGGTCTTGTTCTCTGCGGCCCGAGTCAGCTCGGGGTAGGGTGATGATGGCGCTTCCTGTCGACGTGGCTGGCCTGCGCCCTAGGTTGGGCAACGTGGAGGCTCCTCCGAAGCCGAAGTTGAGTCTGTTTTCCATGGCCGAGGCCGAGTCCGAGCCCCTGGGTCGGGCGAGGCGGAGGTCGTCGGCAGAGGCCAGGGCGGCGTCCGAGCCCTGGGGTCGGGCGAAGCGGAGTTCGTCGTCTTCCGGGTCTTAGCCCGAGTCCGAGCCCTGGGTCGGGCGGAGCGGAGTTCGCCGTCTTCCGGGTCTTAGCCCGAGTCCGAGCCCTAGGGTCGGGCGAAGCGGGGTTCGTCGTCTTCCGGGTCTTAGCCCGAGTCCGAGCCCTGGGTCGGTGTAAAGCCCAAAATTTGGTAGAAAAAAAATATAAAGAGATAATATATATATATATATATATATATAATAGTGTGATGAGAATTTTTGAAGATCTTTGAAATCTATTAGGGATTCCCCCTCATACTCAAGCAATAATATAAAATTAGATAAGTAACTAATAAATAGATAAAGAGAGGTTGAGTTCTTACCAATAAATTTGAGTGATTCCTTTTATTAAAAATATAATTTGACCTCAACTTATAAAAAAAATATATATAGGAAAGAACTTGAGAAAAGTAATAATCATGTATTTATCTTAGAATTAAACGGTAGGAGGGGAAGATAAATAATAAAAAAATATAGTAATAAAAATAATAATAGATATGAAGATAAGGATTTCTGTACCCATTAGAATTATGCTTGTGATTCAAAGTTGAAATCATGTTTGAATTTGAAATAGAAATTTAAAATTTGGAATAGAAATTATAAAGAGAAAATAGAAAAAAGGGGGGGGGGGGCAAACCGCGCTTGGGCCAAATCTGGCAGTCGGCCCATCTCCATATTCTCCCTCTGGTCGGCCCATCCCTCTATTTTATCCCCGACGCGTGTGACCACACCCGCACTGCCATCTTGGCCCATTCGCTGGTATGTGGGACCCCGCTCGTCAGCCCCACATCCCCTGTGTTAGCCGCGCACCTCTCACTTCCACGCGGGCCCAGGTGGTCAGCTCCTTCGCCTCGGCCATCCCCTCTCTGTTGTGCGCGCGATGAACTGACCGCGCGGATCTCGCGCCGTCGCTCCCTCCTCGACGGATGTCGCGCACAGGTTGTTGATTTTATGCGGTCTTCACCGGCCATAGCGATTCCATCGCCTGATTTGACTCCATGGCTCTATAAATTAACCGGGCCACCTCGTCGCCATGGCCGGTGTGTAGACTGAAACCGTGGGAGGGAGAGAGCGAAGAGAGAGATAGAGAACGGCCGGTGCCGCGGATCCTTAACGAGCGCGTGATGGTTAGCCTCGGTTCGTTGGTCGACGGCGAGCTTTGATGCTTGCGTTGTCGTCGTTGGGCGCGGCGGACCTCATCCAGTACGTGGTCGAGCACCTCCTCAAATCCTGACACCGGTAATGCTTCCATGCCGTGCTCCTCGTCCTCACCAGTGTAGGTACCGAACTTGGGTTGGATTAGGAGCTGGGGGCCATTTGCGCAGGGTTTGTGTGCTCCGGCTATGGCGCCGTCGTGGTGGCCCTACGCCGTCGTGCTCTAGTCATGGGAAGAAGACAGTGTTTTGACCGTTGATACGTGATGGATGGCCCAGATCAATTCAAGCATACCGCTTTTAGCGCTTGGATCGTGGCCGTTGACTGCAAATGTGCGGACGGGATTGGACCGAGGAGATACTGATTAGATCCTTTGATCCTCGCCGTTGGTTCATGATCCGTGGGTTGGGACCTGCGTGTGTCGTGGACGAATTTCGAACCACTGATATAACATCCTACGATCACGACCGTCCACCGCTTCATTTTAATGGTAATCTAATCAGGGCCGTAGGTATAAGATCGAACGGCTCAGATCTATTGATACCCCTTCGCCGAGCAGATATGCAAAAGAGCCCCTCGCTAATTTTAAATTAAACCCGCCATCCACGCGTATGGTGGGTATGAGTCTTGGAGAAATATACGAAATAGCCCCTGGTCTTTCACAGAATAGTGGCCCCAGTCCAATCATTGAATAAAAGGGATAAAACAATTCAGAAAATGGTTTTTAGTTTAGAAATAAATCCAGAAACTTGTATAATTCATATTAAATTCATCTTAACTCCAAATTAAGTCATTCCAGTTGCAATAATTTTGTTATAATATTCTCTATCATTTAGTATCACTGTTTTGACATAAAATCAGTTAGAAAATTAATTTACCATCTAATCCTATTTTAATCACATTAAACCTTAGGAAATTCATAACTTGAAATCTATAACTCCGAATTTAATAATTCTTTTTCCTGTGATCTTATTTAAATATGTAGATTATTAATATGTATTTTGCATATATGCTTGGTGTAATGTTAATTTTGCCTATCACATGTTGTTTGTATTGCTACGACTAGCGTGAGGTCACGAGTCACCTGAAGATCATCCTGGTACCTGGAATCTCAAGGCCCAGGCAAGTTGTGCCCTTGATCACTTCTTTTTACCCAGCCATGTTCTGATTAATCATAATGATCTGCATAGGTTAATTTTGATGGGACCCAATAGGTTACCTAGTTTGATTATCTTTATACCTTGTTTACCACTGATCTTTCTGGGTAGTACTTGCTAGTGCTATATGTGGTTTGGGTATGGAGATACACTATTCATGATTACACTTTTGTTATCAGTTGCTATTTAATGTTCATGTTAAGATCATTATGTTAATTGGAACATGGAGCGACCACCCGGGAAAACAGTGCTACCACAAGGGTGGTATGGGACGCCCTTGGCTGATTAATTAGGAAAGCTAGTGGAAGACTACCTTACCCGAAAGGGGCAAGGGCAGTAGGGGAGAGGTCAGTGTAGGGAGGCCCTCGGGAGGATTTTGCTGCGATGGCGGTCCTGCAAGGGATTCCTGCACTGGATCTTCCTATAAACTGTAGCGGGTTTTCGGAAGCTAGTGGAACTTTGTAAAGGCCTCGTAGTGTTACCCTGCCTCGCTTCCTTGGTAGAGGTGTATGGGATTCATGACCCCTTGGCAGATGGGAAACACGACTTGTGGGTAAAGATGCGCAACCTCTGCAGAGTGTAAAACTGGTATACTAGCCGTGCTCACGGTCATGAGCAGCTCGGACCCTCACATGATTAATTTATGGAACTAAATTCAATTTGTCATATGCATTGCATTGCAGGTGATGTTGTTATTACTTCTGTTCTATTACTTAATTGGGTTTGGTATTTACTTATACTTAGTAACTGCTAATAAAATTTTGACCCACTTTAAAAGCAATGCTCAGCTCTAACCATCTTCTTTGGTAAGCCTTACACTTCACGTGAGCTCTCACCTTTGGCGAGTTCATGCACATTATTCCCCACAACTTGTTGAGCGATGAACGTATGTGAGCTCACTCTTGCTGTCTCACATACACCACAGGTCAAGACCAGGTACTGCAGGATGATGCTCATGGAGGATGCTGCGATGAGTTCGTGAGAGGTCTAGGTCGTCGTCTCCCAGTCAACTTTGGGTTGCTGGACCGTTGTCTCCTTATAATGTAATTATTTATTTTGTATAGAACTCCTGTTATATATAAAGTTGTGACATTCGATCCTGTGCCACTTTACATCATATGTATGAGACTTGGTCCCAGCATACCTGGTGTTTATGTTAACCCCGGGTTTTGGACCCCTAAAATCCGGGTGTTACAGAAGTGGTATCAGAGGAATGTTGACTGTAGGATGAAACCTAGATAGAACTGGACAACCATTCTCTACTTACCTTACTCTGATTCTTTTCTAAACTTATCTTAATCTTTTCTCATCTATTTCCGCTTTACTCTGATTATTCTTACCTTTTCATTCTAAAGACAAATGTGGGTTTCACACCTTGAAATCCAGTGCCTAAAGTGACTTTAGGAATAGGAGACCTACTCTTAGGAACAAAAACAAAACTATTTTTGTAAATATTTATATGCTTGAATGTTTGTTCTTATGATACTTGTCTGATTTGGATCTTTGTTTGAGTGTGATGAGTTGTGGAGTTATGTCCACAATTGCATCTGCATATACACATAGGTATTAAAATATATTTATAAAATAACTAGACAACCTAGATTGTCCCCATTGGAACATATCTAGCTTAAAGAGATTTATCTTATCCTAAAAAACTCTCATTCTAACCAATTCATCTTATCTTAAAAGATTCTCCCTTATCTTAATAGATCCATCTCATCTTAAAAGATACTCATCTTATCTTGAAAAGATTTTATCCTTATCCTAATAAATCTAACTGACCTCACAAGATTCTACCTTATCCTCATGAATTCATCTTACCCTAATTAGCATATTTATCCTAGTCTAAAATATCAACCATGATCTAATTCAAGGTAATTAGATATTGTCTAGACTAACCTGGTGATACCAATCTAGATCTCATCTAATCTAATAGGATCGAATCTAAAGTGAGTCATTTAATAGATTAGTTAGTACTAGTGAAATGGATTAGACCTCACTCCTATAAAAATGATTTAAGCTAAATTGATGCCCTAGATTAACTTGACCATATACATATGCAACTACCTTACCCATCTGATAGTTGCATAACCCCTCTGTTTTAACCTAACAGTGATTTTAACATATCCTGATAAAATATATCCTGCCTATCGGAGATTCTGATCTACCTACCCCATGTACCCACACCTATCTCAACTATGTCCCTAGTTATGGTAACACCAATACCCATTATCCTTGATGATAACATCAAACTTGACCGATACAATAGGTTACATAACTTATCCAACCAATCTAAAAGCAAAACAACGAGACAGACTTTGCTCATAACCACCTATTACACTATTTTGTTTACCTAAGAATCTGCCTTCACTACATGTCCCAAATTCGGATAACAACTTCGAGAATGAAGATTGAAGGTGATCAACCCATCAAATCAAGGAAGGATAAGATTCAAGCCAGATCTTCAAAGGAATCAAGATCCACAATCTTGGATGGAGTATTTCCTTACCCTAGCCTTTCTTGCCCAAACCTATCTATGCTTTAAAGGCATCTTCTATCCTACATAATAAAGTGGACATACATATATACACCCATGCTTTCCTAACCACCAGTTCCACCAAGCTACATAAACATATATATAGATTACGACTATTTGTAAGCTCTAAGTGTTACTTTAGTTAGTAGTTGATAAGATACTATTTTAGTTGGAATAATAAGGTCTAATTGACCCCATGTATTGCTAATAAATTATGCATCATGCCAAGATTTTTCTTTGTGCATATGTTTTGAGATAACTTGGTTATATATCCTGTTCTTGCAAATCTCGAGGACGAGATTATTTTTAAGGGGGGTAGGATTTGTAAAGCCCAAAATTTGGTAGAAAAAAAAATATAAAGAGATAATATATATATATATATATATATATATATATATATATAATAGTGTGATGAGAATTTTTGAAGATCTTTGAAATCTATTAGGGATTCCCCCTCATACTCAAGCAATAATATAAAATTAGATAAGTAACTAATAAATAGATAAAGAGAGGTTGAGTTCTTACCAATAAATTTGAGTGATTCCTTTTATTAAAAATATAATTTGACCTCAACTTATAAAAAAATATATATAGGAAAGAACTTGAGAAAAGTAATAATCATGTATTTCTCTTAGAATTAAACGGTAGGGGGGAAGATAAATAATAAAAAAATATAGTAATAAAAATAATAATAGATATGAAGATAAGGATTTCTGTACCCATTAGAATTATGCTTGTGATTCAAAGTTGAAATCATGTTTGAATTTGAAATAGAAATTTAAAATTTGGAATAGAAATTATAAAGAGAAAATAGAAAAAAGGGGGGGGGGGCAAACCGCGCTTGGGCCAAATCTGGCAGTCGGCCCATCTCCATATTCTCCCTCTGGTCGGCCCATCCCTCTATTTTATCCCCGACGCGTGTGACCACACCCGCACTGCCATCTTGGCCCATTCGCTGGTATGTGGGACCCCGCTCGTCAGCCCCACATCCCCTGTGTTAGCCGCGCACCTCTCACTTCCACGCGGGCCCAGGTGGTCAGCTCCTTCGCCTCGGCCATCCCCTCTCTGTTGTGCGCGCGATGAACTGACCGCGCGGATCTCGCGCCGTCGCTCCCTCCTCGACGGATGTCGCGCACAGGTTGTTGATTTTATGCGGTCTTCACCGGCCATAGCGATTCCATCGCCTGATTTGACTCCATGGCTCTATAAATTAACCGGGCCACCTCGTCGCCATGGCCGGTGTGTAGACTGAAACCGTGGGAGGGAGAGAGCGAAGAGAGAGATAGAGAACGGCCGGTGCCGCGGATCCTTAACGAGCGCGTGATGGTTAGCCTCGGTTCGTTGGTCGACGGCGAGCTTTGATGCTTGCGTTGTCGTCGTTGGGCGCGGCGGACCTCATCCAGTACGTGGTCGAGCACCTCCTCAAATCCTGACACCGGTAATGCTTCCATGCCGTGCTCCTCGTCCTCACCAGTGTAGGTACCGAACTTGGGTTGGATTAGGAGCTGGGGGCCATTTGCGCAGGGTTTGTGTGCTCCGGCTATGGCGCCGTCGTGGTGGCCCTACGCCGTCGTGCTCTAGTCATGGGAAGAAGACAGTGTTTTGACCGTTGATACGTGATGGATGGCCCAGATCAATTCAAGCATACCGCTTTTAGCGCTTGGATCGTGGCCGTTGACTGCAAATGTGCGGACAGGATTGGACCGAGGAGATACTGATTAGATCCTTTGATCCTCGCCGTTGGTTCATGATCCGTGGGTTGGGACTTGCGTGTGTCGTGGACGAATTTCGAACCACTGATATAACATCCTACGATCACGACCGTCCACCGCTTCATTTTAATGGTAATCTAATCAGGGCCGTAGGTATAAGATCGAACGGCTCAGATCTATTGATACCCCTTCGCCGAGCAGATATGCAAAAGAGCCCCTCGCTAATTTTAAATTAAACCCGCCATCCACGCGTATGGTGGGTATGAGTCTTGGAGAAATATACGAAATAGCCCCTGGTCTTTCACAGAATAGTGGCCCCAGTCCAATCATTGAATAAAAGGGATAAAACAATTCAGAAAATGGTTTTTAGTTTAGAAATAAATCCAGAAACTTGTATAATTCATATTAAATTCATCTTAACTCCAAATTAAGTCATTCCAGTTGCAATAATTTTGTTATAATATTCTCTATCATTTAGTATCACTGTTTTGACATAAAATCAGTTAGAAAATTAATTTACCATCTAATCCTATTTTAATCACATTAAACCTTAGGAAATTCATAACTTGAAATCTATAACTCCGAATTTAATAATTCTTTTTCCTGTGATCTTATTTAAATATGTAGATTATTAATATGTATTTTGCATATATGCTTGGTGTAATGTTAATTTTGCCTATCACATGTTGTTTGTATTGCTACGACTAGCGTGAGGTCACGAGTCACCTGAAGATCATCCTGGTACCTGGAATCTCAAGGCCCAGGCAAGTTGTGCCCTTGATCACTTCTTTTTACCCAGCCATGTTCTGATTAATCATAATGATCTGCATAGGTTAATTTTGATGGGACCCAATAGGTTACCTAGTTTGATTATCTTTATACCTTGTTTACCACTGATCTTTCTGGGTAGTACTTGCTAGTGCTATATGTGGTTTGGGTATGGAGATACACTATTCATGATTACACTTTTGTTATCAGTTGCTATTTAATGTTCATGTTAAGATCATTATGTTAATTGGAACATGGAGCGACCACCCGGGAAAACAGTGCTACCACAAGGGTGGTATGGGACGCCCTTGGCTGATTAATTAGGAAAGCTAGTGGAAGACTACCTTACCCGAAAGGGGCAAGGGCAGTAGGGGAGAGGTCAGTGTAGGGAGGCCCTCGGGAGGATTTTGCTGCGATGGCGGTCCTGCAAGGGATTCCTGCACTGGATCTTCCTATAAACTGTAGCGGGTTTTCGGAAGCTAGTGGAACTTTGTAAAGGCCTCGTAGTGTTACCCTGCCTCGCTTCCTTGGTAGAGGTGTATGGGATTCATGACCCCTTGGCAGATGGGAAACACGACTTGTGGGTAAAGATGCGCAACCTCTGCAGAGTGTAAAACTGGTATACTAGCCGTGCTCACGGTCATGAGCAGCTCGGACCCTCACATGATTAATTTATGGAACTAAATTCAATTTGTCATATGCATTGCATTGCAGGTGATGTTGTTATTACTTCTGTTCTATTACTTAATTGGGTTTGGTATTTACTTATACTTAGTAACTGCTAATAAAATTTTGACCCACTTTAAAAGCAATGCTTAGCTCTAACCATCTTCTTTGGTAAGCCTTACACTTCACGTGAGCTCTCACCTTTGGCGAGTTCATGCACATTATTCCCCACAACTTGTTGAGCGATGAACGTATGTGAGCTCACTCTTGCTGTCTCACATACACCACAGGTCAAGACCAGGTACTGCAGGATGATGCTCATGGAGGATGCTGCGATGAGTTCGTGAGAGGTCTAGGTCGTCGTCTCCCAGTCAACTTTGGGTTGCTGGACCGTTGTCTCCTTATAATGTAATTATTTATTTTGTATAGAACTCCTGTTATATATAAAGTTGTGACATTCGATCCTGTGCCACTTTACATCATATGTATGAGACTTGGTCCCAGCATACCTGGTGTTTATGTTAACCCCGGGTTTTGGACCCCTAAAATCCGGGTGTTACAGTCGGGCGGAGCGGAGTTCGCCGTCTTCCGGGTCTTAGCCCGAGTCCGAGCCCTGGGTCGGGCGGAGCGGAGTTCGCCGTCTTCCGGGGCTGAGCCCGAGTCCGAGCCCTGGGTCGGGCAGAGCGGAGTTCGCCGTCTTCCGGGGCTGAGCCCGAGTCCGAGCCCTAGGTCGGGCGGAGCGGAGTCCGCCGTCTTCCGGGGCTGAGCCCGAGTCCGAGCCCTGGGTCGGGCGGAGCGGAGTTCACCGTCTTCCGGGGCTGAGCCCGAGTCCGAGCCCTAGGTCGGGCGGAGCTTCCTATGGTGCCTTTGGCAGGGCCTGGCTTCCTGTCAGCATCACTCTGTCAAGTGGCGCTGCAGTCGGAGTGGCGCAGGCGGCGCTGTCCTTCTATCAGACCGGTCAGTGGAGCGGCAAAGTGACGGCGGTCAGTTCGGCTCTGCCGGAGGGCGCACGTCAGGATAAAGGTGTCAGGTCACCTTTGCGTTAAATGCTCCTGCGATTTGGTCGGTCGGTGCGGCGATTTAGTCAGAGTTGCTTCTTAGCGAAGGCAGGGCCTCGGGCGAGCCGAAGATGTGTCCGCCGTTGGAGGGGGGCCTCGGGCGAGACGGAAATCCTCCGGGGTCGGCTGCCCTTGTCCGAGGCTAGGCTCGGGCGAGGCGTTATCGAGTCGCTCGAATGGACTGATCCCTGACTTAATCGCACCCATCAGGCCTTTGCAGCTTTATGCTGATGGGGGTTACCAGCTGAGAATTAGGAGTCTTGAGGGTACCCCTAATTATGGTCCCCGACAGTAGCCCCCGAGCCTCGAAGGGAGTGTTTGCACTCGCTTGGAGGCTTTCATCGCACTTTTTTGCAAGGGGACCAGCCTTTCTCGGTTGCATTTTGTTCCGGTGGGTGCGCGCGAGCGCACCCGCCGGGTGTAGCCCCCGAGGCCTCGGAGGAGTGGTTTCACTCCTTCGAGGTCTTAATGCCTTGCGTAATGCTTCGGCTGGTCTAGTTGTTCCCTCATGCGAGCTGGCCGTAGCCCGGGTGTACGGTCGGGGCCCAAGTTCTCGGGCTGGTATGTTGACGCTGTCAACGGTTTGGCCGGAGCCGGGTTTGCGAGAGCAGCCCCCGAGCCTCTGCACAGGGCAAGAGGGCGATCAGGGACAGACTCGGCTTTTTTACATACGCCCCTGCGTCGCCTTTCTGCAAGGAGGAGGGGGGGAGTGCGCCATGTTACCCTCGATGGGCGCCGAACATGGTGTCTCCGGTGAGCTGCAAGCGGGTAATCCGAGTGGACGTCCGTGCCCCGTTCGTTAGGGGTTGGCTAGGGGCCCAGAGGCACGCCCAAAAGTACCTGCGGGTGATCTGCCGGACCCGGTCCCCTGGCGACGGGGTCCGAGGGCTCGATGCCTCCCTCCGATGGGATTCCGTTACAAGATCGCTCCCGCTGGTCTCGGAAATGTCCTAGGGTACCTCGGGAGCGCAGCCCGAGCCTTGGTTATGTATCGAACGTACCCCTGGTCATCCCTCGCTCGGCGTCTGAGGCGGCTGTGAACCCTTCGGGGGCCAGCCTTCGAACCCCTGATCAGTAATGGGCGCGGAGCCAGAGTAGCCTGAGGCGGCCGTGGAACCCTTCGGGGGGCCGGCCTTCGAACCTCTGACCAGTAGTGGGTGTAGGGCCCACGCGATCTGAGGCGGCTGTTGAACCCTTCGGGGGGCCAGCCTTCGAACCTCTGATCAGTAAGGAGGCTCGGAGCCTGGTTCCTTCATGGGGAAGGATCCCTTTCGGAGTATCCCCCTTCCCCGGTCCCTGTCGCAAGAGATAGAGAAAGAGGAAAAAGGGAAAAGGATACCAAACCGAACGACGCGGCGTACCTTTTTTGGCGCGGTTGTTTCGGCGAAGGCGAAGCGTCGCCCGCTGCTCCTGCCAGAAGCGCCGCCCGTCCAGCCGCGTAGTTAATGCGACGGGGCGAGTAGTTGGCGGGGCGGCCGTTGCGCGTGCGCGAGCCGTTCGAGGAACGGATCACGGGCGCCTTGTCTTCACGCCGTGAGAGGGGGTTCTCTTGCTGCCCCCGGATGGGACGTGAGCTTGGCTGACGACGTGACCGCTGCTCCCGCGCGCCTGCCACCGTCATTACTGCCGGCCCACTTTTGGCCGTGTTGACCGCCGCGTCAGGCTGGCGCTGCTGGGTCACGCGCTGGGTCGCCTCGAGTCGCGGTATTGGTTCCGCAATCGAGGAGGCGCGGTGGTGGCGCAAGTGGCGGTGCAGTTGCTTGCATGCAGCATCCGGCGCGCCGGTTGTGCGACGCGTGGGCCTGGGCCTCCATGCTGGCGTGTCGGGAGTCGGAGAAGCGCGTCCACTTGGCGCGGTTGCATGCCGCCTGCATGGCTGCCCGCCCCTTTCGCCCGTTGGTCTAGGCAAAAGTGGAGGGTCACTTGTAACCGCTGGGCGGTTGCGTCCACCACGCGCGGCGGTTTGGCTTCTTCTGCTCGGAGCCGGTCTGCATGACATGCGGGACCTAGCCCCCGCGCAGCAGGGGAGGGCTTTGGAGCGTGTTGGAGAAGACTCAGCCCGTGACGGTTGGGGGTGCAAGCAGGGAGAGTTGCCTTTAAAAGGAGGGTAACCCCTTTCGAAAGGCTATCGTGTCTTCTCGCTCCCTTATGCACCACGTCTTTCCACCTTCCAAGCCCCCGGATGGGGGATACCCGCCGTCTTTTCGCCTCGTCGTTGGAGGGACGCAACTCCGTGGGAGTTGGTACCTTTCAGCCATCGTTCGGCTTCAAGGATTTTCATCACTCAGCCCGGTTGCTCCTCTCCGCTGGTGGTCACCCAAGACGGTGACCTCCAGCTCCTGGATGGGGAGAGGAAAACCGGGCTGTGATCCCGATCCCGCCCTCAGTGTTGAGGGAGTTCATCATCCTCGCTGGGGCGGGGAGCGAGGCGAGCCGGGGCTCCACCTCCTGCGCGGGTCGACGGACCACCTCTTCTTCCAGCTTCTGGTGGTGGCAATCGCCCTCTAGCCCTACGGCGGAGACGTCCTCCAGCCATGCCGGGGAAGGCGAACTGTTGCCGCCCAGCTAGGATGCAACATTCCGCCCTCTCCCTCGCATTCGTGGCGAGGACGGCAGCGAGGATCTGCAGGTGTGCTTGGGGGCGACCCGCGTTTTGCTGGTGATTCGCCCAGAGCTTGTCGCTCCACGGGCTTCCCCGGCGTGGAGGTTGTCCATACCCGCGGAGACGGAACCGGAGTTCCGTTTGAAATGGCACTCCGAATGCCAGTGTTTTTGTTCATTTCGGCTTTTGGGGCCTAAACATGTATGTAATTTCGGCACGGAGCCGTGTTTTTTCCTCATTTTTGAGCGCTAAGACTCGTCTGTTGATTATCTGAACCGCTTCACCAAGCATGAGTCGCCCCGTGTCAAGGTGACGAGTGAGGTGTCCGTATCCCGGAGGCGTAGGAGTCCCTCGACTCGGTCGGCCTTGCTGTCCGAGGCTCCTCTAGCTTAGTTAAAGGGACCCCTCGGCCGCTCTTCGACGAGCCGAGGCCAGGGGTAGCGATATCAGTATGAACAGAGGCGGAGTCGGCTCGAAAATGAAACCTGGTTGGCCGGAGCCTAGCCGGGTTGTCCGTTGGCGGGACCGACGTCGGAGTTGATCAGCCGAGGCCTCAGGTCGGGCTGGCGCCCTTGGGAGATGGTCGGCCGAGGCCCCAGGGGCAACCGGCCGAGCCGCCTGCTCGGGTCGGATTCCCAGAGAAGTCCCTGGCAGCGATTGCCCGGGCGTGGTGATGACGTCGTCCTTCGGAGCGGAGATCCTCGGACCGCGTCGCCGTCCGAGGCTAGGTCGGGCCTCGCCGAAGGTGTCGTCGATGCCGAGGGTGTTGCTGCCCCCTTCCAGCGTCAAGACCCAAGCCTGCAGGGTCAGAGTGTCTTGTAGCGTGTGCCTTCTGCAGCCGCCGAGGCCAAAATACACGCCCTCGCTGTGTTGTAAAGCTGCGTCTCCTTTCCTCTTGTTTCGAGTATCTGGACTTTTTTGTCGGCAACAAGGATGTTTGTGTGAGTGGGAGTTGCTTCTCGCGGAAGGTGATGAGTGAGGTATCCGTATCCCAGAGGCGTGGGAGTCCCTCGGCTCGGTCGGCCTTGCCGCTTACGCGTACTTTCACCCGTCCATGAGGCCCTGCCACCGACTCAGTCGAGAAGGCTCGAAGGATTGCTTCGGCAGAAGAACTTCCGAACATGAAGACTTGTTCGGTCCGTGGCATCACTTTATCCGAACGCGAGTTACTTATCGCAGAAGGTGATGAGTGAGGTATCCATATCCCGGAGGCGTAGGAGTCCCTCGGCTCGATCAGCCTTGGCTGCTTACGTGTACTCCGTCGTTTTCAGGACCCACTTTTCGAAGCAGTCAAAAAGCACGAAAGATATTCTGGCAGAAGAGACCTTTTTTCGAGGAAAATTTCGACGCAGAGGGGTCCCCCCCCCTTTGCGCCAACTGTCGGCGTTTCGAGACCGGGGGGTCCCTCAGGCCGACGAGTGAGTGCCGCGTGTCCCAGCCCAGATGGGTCGAGCGCGTGGGCGAGCGCGAAGGGGGGAAAGGAGCGAGGCGGCCGGAGACCGGCGCGAGAGAGGTGGGAATCCCGCGGCCTTCGTGTTCGTCCCGCGCCCAGGTCGGGTGCGCTTGCAGTAGGGGGTTACAAGCGTCCACGCGGGTGAGGGAAGCGAGCGGCCCCAAGAGAGCGCCTGTCCCGTCCTCGTCCCGCGCGGCCAACCCTCTCTAAGAGAGCCCTGGTCCTTCCTTTTATAGATACAAGGAGAGGATCCAGGTGTACAATGGGGGTGTAGCAGAGTGCTACGTGTCTAGCGAGGGAGAGCTAGTGCCCTGAGTACATGCCAATGTGGCAGCCGGAGAGATCCTGGAACCCAACTAGTGTGATGTCGTGGCCGTCGGAGGAGCGACGGAGCCTGGCGGAGGGACAGCTGTCGGAGCGGTTGTGTCCTTGCTGACGTCCTCCTGCTTCCGTAAGAGAGCTGAGAGCCGCCGTCGTCACAGGGCATGCGGGGCGCCATTGTTGGGGGCCTTCGTCCTCCGAAGGTCCTCAAAAACATGATTTGACAATGTTTTCCAAGTGGATTATGTGAACAGGTATCTTCGGACTCAGAATTATGAACATGAAGCACGGTCAGGACGAAGCCTGAATCAGACGAAGGACGAGCTGATTACCAAGCTCCACGAAGGATGGTGCACAGCCGAAGCTGTGCGCAGGGAAGCTTCGTCGCGATAGCAGAGGGGGGAACCGACTTAAAGATGAAAAGACTACGTGGGCCTCGTCAGATTTCCATAAGTCATTGACAAATGTAATGGACATGGATGTAATTTTACGTGGGCTGCGTCCCGTGTCTATAAATAGGTGAACAGTACTCCCGTACTGTTCACGCTGATTTGGCATTTGCTTTTGCGTCACGCTTGTACTTTTACCTTCTCTCAAGACCAAAGGTATATTTGTAATTTGAAATCATTTCTATTTCTTCATGTTAATAAAATAGAAATGACTCTATGATGTTTATATTATATTTCATGCTTTATATAAATCCTTCGTCATTACTTGTTATAATTACGAAGGTATGTTTCTTGTGACCTTCGTCCGAAACTCATTATTTCCCGAAGGGGAATAATGTTTCGAAGGACGAAGGACTTTAACACTTAACACTTTTTATGTTGCCTTGTTCTTAACTCTTAGTATTTGAGAACAAGTCCCCAACATTGGCGCCCACCTCCGGTGAACTCACTTCCACTTCGAGCTTTTTGAACACCTTCGGAAGCTATAGACCTTCGCCATGGCGCCGAAGAAAGCTTCAGCGACTGGGGCTGCAGCATTGCAACCGCTGGACCACAACCAGGAGACCGTCTCTCTTCGGGAGGCCCGAAGCCAGAAGAGGAAGGCCGTCAGCCCGACGCTTCAGGAGGATGAACTAGACCAAGAAATCAGGGATATGGAGATGCTTCATCAACAGGTGCAGAGGAAAAAAGAGAAGATGGCCAGGCTAGCTGAGCTGCAAAGGCAGATAGACGAAGCTTCTGAAGAAGTCCGTCATCTTACCCACGATGAGCAAGACCGAAGGCCTCAACAAAAAGACCTTCGTCAGGAGGGCTTCTTCAACGAAGATGACTGGTATGAAAATTTCCATCATGGAAATTTTGTTTTCGATGATGCCTCTCCTCTGTCCGCTGAGCTGCAGGCTACACCCTGGCCTTCATCCTATAAGCCACCCCAGCTTCCTATGTTTGACGGCCACTCAGACCCGAAGCAGTTCTTGATGAGCTACGAAGCAACAGTGTCTTCGTATGGGGGCAATGCTGCAGTCATGGCAAAGTCCTTCGTCATGGCCGTCAGGAGTGTTGCTCAGACCTGGTATTCTTCCCTTCGACCAGGAACTATTACCTCATGGCAGAAGCTAAAGGATATGTTGTTAACCAGCTTTCAAGGATTTCAGACGAAGCCGGTTACTGCTCAAGCCTTGTTCCAGTGCACTCAGGATCATGAGGAATACCTTCAGGCGTATGTCAGAAGGTTCTTGCGTTTGAGGGCACAGGCACCAACGGTGCCCAATGAAATTGTCATCGAAGCCATGATCAAGGGGCTTCGTCCTGGACCTGCAGCTCAATACTTTGCTAGGAAGCCTCCTCAGACTTTGGAGAAGCTGCTCCAAAAGATGGACGAGTACATTCGTGCCGATAATGACTTTCGCCAAAGAAGGGAGGAGGCCTTTAGATTTTCTGAGATGACCAGGGGCTTCGGAGGAAGATTCTATCCGAGGCATGTCAGGTCCATCCACAACTCCACTCAGAATGATGATAAGGCGAGTCAGCAGAACAGACCGCAGTGCTCCTCACAGGCTTCAGGGCAACAGCAAACTTTCTTCCGGCCACCAGCTCCAAGAGGCAGAGGCGCCAGGGGCTTCGGTGGAAGATATGGAGATCAACCAAGGAGGGTATTTTGCTTATTCTGTGGTGAAAACAAGGGCCATACCACCAGGATGTGCCATGTTACCATCCAGAAACAAAAGGAGCTAGCAGAAGCTGCAGCACAACAGGGCCAGCCGAAGCAGGTCATGCATACTGCTTCGTACCATCAGCCTTACATCCCGGAATACGTGGGCAACCACCCTGCAGCTTCCGTAGCTTCGGCAAGTCAACCTCAAGCTTCATGGCAACAGCCCCCGCCTCCACCTCCGCTGCAACAAGGCCAACAGCCAGAAGGGAGCCAATATGTTCCGCACCAAAGGGATCTCAGAGAGCAATCTGAAGCTCGCACAGTCAATAGTACTGTGCCAGAGTCGAAGCACATTTATTGACAAATATCCTACTTTGATAGCAGTTTTTTCAGTTTAAGTTCTATTTTCTGTGTAATAAAGAACATTTCAGTTTTCATATAATAGTTTCGTGGTTGGTTACGAGGAAAACCTATCTTCTCCACAGGCTTAAGTTGCTGAAGCTTAGAAATTTGCGGTAACAAGGAGGACCTTCGAATTATTAAAAATCCTTCGAAGCAACAAAAAGTCGTTCTAAGGAACGCAGAGTAAGTTGCCGAAGTTACAAAAAGCCGTTCCAAAGGGAGCGCAGTGTAAGTTTTTTGCTCCAAAGACGTTCCTAAGGGAATGCAGAGCATACAGCGAAAAGTCAACGCTGATACCGCCTAAGTAAAAGGCGAAGAAGCTCCAAAGACGTTCCTAAGGGAATGCAGAGCTTATACCGCCTAAGTAAAAGGCGAAGAAGCTCCAAAGACGTTCCTAAGGGAATGCAGAGCTTATACCGCCTAAGTAAAAGGCGAAGAAGCTCCAAAGACGTTCCTAAGGGAATGCAGAGCTTACAAATATATTTTGTGTGTATCTTCGGAACAAATGTCATTTGCATAACATAACATCATCACATCATTTTGCATAGCATAAGCATCATACATCATGTTGCATTTGGCAAAAGAAGGGGACACAGTATCAACCTTCGAAAGGACGCTTTGAGAAAGTACAAATGATAATCTTCGGAATGCAGCTTCGGAAAATGTTTTTACGAAGCATGGATAAGCTTCATCAGAGTAATGTCGAAATTGTACAGCTTCGGGGAATGTTTTCACGAAGCATGGATGTCATTCAGCAGAATAGTTTTAATGGAGAATCTCTTCTTCACGAAGCATGAAAAGAAGGGAAGGTGTTTTTTCGCCGAAGGCTCAAAAGTGGTATGTATGTAGAATTTCATGCATCGTAAAGAATTGAATAATGAAAAGAGACTTGAATATTACATTCAAATGTACAAAATATTACATAGACCACACTTTAAATGTTTTTCTAATAACACCTAGTCTTCTCTTAATACTACTTCGGCAGCCTCATTTAGAAGTTGTTCAACAACTTTATCCATGATAGCTTCGGCCATTTGTTTGATTTCGTCATCCTCCTTTGTGTGAGGGTCAATTGACGATCCAGCAGGTTCTGAGGAAGCAGAATATTTTTGCATTACTATTACAAACCGCGAGCAAAGTTTGAAATAAAAATTACAATACAATAAGAGCGACTAATTAATACCTATTTGCCCTTCGGCAGCTTCTGTCACTTTCCTAGCATCATGGATGCCTTTTTCACTCCTTTGAATGATTTCTTGCGCCATTCCTCGGTCGCCGTCGTTCCAGATATCAGTAAAGAATTTGCCACCAACCATGCTTGCTTCGGCCGAGGGGTCTTTGATGTCTTCGGAGGATAAGGCAGCTTCGGACTGAGCTAAAGATTTTACATGCCCGCAACCTTTCTTCTCCAAGACAGAAGCAACTCCCCTGGCGCCCGAAAAAGCGCAGATGTCGCCACGGCTACTCAGGATTTCCTCGAAGGCCTCTGCTTCGTGACTGATCCATTCCAGTGGACCTTCGGGATTGCCTCTTGAGAAATTCTCTTCGCTGGAAAAGGCGCCCACGCTGGCGAAGCTGGTTTTAATCTTCTTCACGCATTCCATGGATTTTTCGTAGCATTTTTTCTTAGAAGACCGAAGCTCTTCCACGGTTGCTTCCAAATGATCAGCCCATTGGTCGCTGCATTCCCGTCTTGTTTCTTCAAGTATGCGCTCTTCTTTTGCCCGGGCCAGTTGTTTCTGAAGATCTTTAATCTCGCGTTTGTGAGCTTCGGTCTGAATCTTCGCAGCAGCTTCGTCCTTTTTTACCTTGTCTACTAATGTAAGCAGAATTTTGTCTTTTTCTAGAGCTTCGTTTCTCAGTTTAATAACTTCTGAACGTAAATTGTTGAACGCAATTTCGTAGCTTTCATCTTCGGCGCTCTTTTGTGCTCTTAATGCGTTGCTTAGAATTAAACCCTATACAAAAAAGAATCTATATAAGAATAAAAGAAAGAATTACGTAATAAAATTTTTTTCAAGCGTCTAATTCCCATACCTTTAAGCTATTGTATGCAAGACTGTCTGCGAGATCTTCCTTCGTCATAGCACATAATCCAGCTTCGAGCTTTGGGAAACCCATACTTCTAGCCATCTCCCGGCAGACAGATAATTCTTTGTTATCAGGGAGGCAGTATAGGAAGTCATCTTCATTTGTCCCATTGAATACTATCGCCCCCTTCGGATACTTTAGCTCTCTAGCATAGTAATTCGCTTCATAAGTTTCTTCTTCAGTTAATTTCTTCCCCGAAGCATGTCGCACGATGTAATCGCATGTGCTGGAAGGAGCTTCGGGGGCGGCAGTGTCAATTTCTTTGATCAAGGCTGGTTCTGATATTTTCTCGGTATCCAAAGATTGTTTCTTCGTGGGCTCTGAAGGCCCAGCTTCAGCTTCAGCTTGTTGTTTCGAAGCTTCGGTAGACGCTTCAGCAAGTTCAACAGTCTTCTTTGGAGTTGTGCTTGAAGACTTAATTGTCTCCAAGACATCTAGTACGTTCACCATTCTTTTTCTTTTTGGGGTCACCAATGGCCCCTTTTGGCTTTTTATTGTTTCGACATTTGCTGAAGGACTTAAGATTTCCGATGCTTTTGGCCCTTCAATCTTCGGTTTTTCTACTTTTTCTGCCAGAAGCGCTTCAGTTTTCTCTTCTATCTTCGGCACTGGAGCTGGTTCTGTAGCTTCAGAGGCCAAAGAGACTTCACCAATAAATTTTGGCACTGTGGCCGGCTCAATAAAGCGCGCTCGGTGGGTGAGCACCTTCATCTTTTTCCTTTGCGGCGCTGGCTCATTAGTGGCACTCGTGGTAGCTTCTGTCGCCGGAGAAGTAATTTTTCTTTTGCGACCCAGTACCGGATAATGATAGTCAGGGTAGACAAACCCGACTGCGTCAAACACCCGGTTGAGCCTTTTCTTTTTTCGGCCTCCGAAGGCTGCTGATAACGCAGTGTTCTCGGCCTTCGAATATGCCCCAAGTAGTTCGTCACTTAATGTTTCAATACTTTTCAGCCAGTCATCATCAGGTTCAACAAACTTATCTCCGTATTTGAATGTGTATTTCAGTCTGACTAGTCCGCCTTCGTCGGACTCTTTGATGGTCTCTTTCGGCATTTCCCACTTTCCTGCAAGTGGCCATACCCTGAAGGCAATGTGCTCTTGGACCAAGTCCCTTGTCCCAATGAAAGAGCAGACCACGCCGAAGGCTCTTTGGCATTCCTCGGCTGCTTCATCCATTTCAACCTTCGGCCTTCGAAGTCCGAAGCGTTGCCAGATGGGGCGCATAATGATACTTTTGACATCTTCTTGCACCGTTAAGTCATTCTTTACATAGAACCATTCAGTCATCCAGGCTCCGGGCCACCTCTTCCGAAAGGTTGGCACAGGGCGGCTTGACCCGGAGCGGGCACCGAAGCTGTAGCACCCAAAGTTGTTGTGATATTGTTCTTTCCCCCAGGGCTTCGTCTCATATAACAACTCATGAATGTTGCAAAAGCTTTTAGCATTTGGTTCTAAACCTTGGCTTCTCGCAGCCCAGACAAACATCCCCATTCTTATGATAGCTTCGGGAGTAAGTTGATGAAGGTAGACTTGAAATGTTTTCAGTACCTCAACAACAAAGTTGCTCAGGGGGAATCGAAGCCCAGCCTTAAGAAAGCTTCGGAAGATTACAACTTCATCTTCTTCGGGGGTGGGAGAAGTCTTTTCTCCAGCGTCAGCCCTCACAATAGATATATCTCGAAAATACCGCCCCCTCATATTATCAATATGACTCTGCTTGATAGTGGTTTTCCCGAAAACCGTGTGACTTGGTCGCCATGGTCGATCTTCGGATTCTTCCCCACCACTTTCTACATCAAAACTGTCGCTGTCATCAGTATCTTCGGACAAACCTTCAAGAATTTCCTTAGTGATTTTCTCTGTGTTGGTTTCCGCCATCGCTATAAGGAACCCCAAGTTCTTCTCTTCGTCGAGGCTCAGCTTCGTCTCGGCAGCGATCTTCTTACTTTCAGACATCTTCGGAAACGCTAAAAAACTGTTTTTAAGGCCGAAGCTTCAAAATCAAAAAGACCAGCAAATCTTAGTGCACAAGAGTTAAAAATTTAGTGGGCCGAAGCAGATGGCAAGTGTGCGTATCAAATAAGTTTGCGGTATGATCTTATTTATACCCCCAGGGCATTGAAAATTGAAAGACCCCACTTGTCAGTGAATGTTGCTATTCTAGCAAAGGGAAGGTGTTTTTTCGGACCTTCGGCTCAAGGCCTTCGTCCATATCGCAATTTGAATTTATCATTAACAAATTAAATTTGCGAGGGGCTACTGTTGGGGGCCTTCGTCCTCCGAAGGTCCTCAAAAACATGATTTGACAATGTTTTCCAAGTGGATTATGTGAACAGGTATCTTCGGACTCAGAATTATGAACATGAAGCACGGTCAGGACGAAGCCTGAATCAGACGAAGGACGAGCTGATTACCAAACTCCACGAAGGATGGTGCACAGCCGAAGCTGTGCGCAGGGAAGCTTCGTCGCGATAGCAGAGGGGGGAACCGACTTAAAGATGAAAAGACTACGTGGGCCTCGTCAGATTTCCATAAGTCATTGACAAATGTAATGGACATGGATGTAATTTTACGTGGGCTGCGTCCCGCGTCTATAAATAGGTGAACAGTACTCCCGTACTGTTCACGCTGATTTGGCATTTGCTTTTGCGTCACGCTTGTACTTTTACCTTCTCTCAAGACCAAAGGTATATTTGTAATTTGAAATCATTTCTATTTCTTCATGTTAATAAAATAGAAATGACTCTATGATGTTTATATTATATTTCATGCTTTATATAAATCCTTCGTCATTACTTGTTATAATTACGAAGGTATGTTTCTTGTGACCTTCGTCCGAAACTCATTATTTCCCGAAGGGGAATAATGTTTCGAAGGACGAAGGACTTTAACACTTAACACTTTTTATGTTGCCTTGTTCTTAACTCTTAGTATTTGAGAACAAGTCCCCAACAGCCATCATTGCCTATCTGGTGGAGACAGCCAGATGGGACACCGGTCTTGTTCTCTGCGGCCCGAGTCAGCTCGGGGTAGGGTGATGATGGCGCTTCCTGTCGACGTGGCTGGCCTGCGCCCTAGGTTGGGCAACGTGGAGGCTCCTCCGAAGTCGAAGTCGAGTCTGTTTTCCATGGCCGAGGCCGAGTCCGAGCCCCTGGGTCGGGCGAGGCGGAGGTCGTCGGCAGAGGCCAGGGCGGCGTCCGAGCCCTGGGGTCGGGCGAAGCGGAGTTCGTTGTCTTCCGGGTCTTAGCCCGAGTCCGAGCCCTAGGTCGGGCGGAGCGGAGTTCGCCGTCTTCCGGGTCTTAGCCCGAGTCCGAGCCCTGGGGTCGGGCGAAGCGGGGTTCGTCGTCTTCCGGGTCTTAGCCCGAGTCCGAGCCCTGGGTCGGGCGGAGCGGAGTTCGCCGTCTTCCGGGTCTTAGCCCGAGTCCGAGCCCTGGGTCGGGCGGAGCGGAGTTCGCCGTCTTCTGGGGCTGAGCCCGAGTCCGAGCCCTGGGTCGGGCAGAGCAGAGTTCGCCGTCTTCCGGGGCTGAGCCCGAGTCCGAGCCCTGGGTCGGGCGGAGCGGAGTTCGTCGTCTTCCGGGGCTGAGCCCGAGTCCGAGCCCTGGGTCGGGCGGAGCGGAGTTCGCCATCTTCCGGGGCTGAGCCCGAGTCCGAGCCCTGGGTCGGGCAGAGCTTCCTATGGTGCCTTTGGTAGGGCCTGGCTTCCTGTCAGCATCACTCTGTCAAGTGGCGCTGCAGTCGGAGTGGCGTAGGCGGCGCTGTCCTTCTGTCAGACCGGTCAGTGGAGCAGCGAAGTGACGGCGGTCACTTCGGCTCTGCCGGAGGGCGCGCGTCAGGATAAAGGTGTCAGGTCACCTTTGCGTTAAATGCTCCTACGATTTGGTCGGTCGGTGCGGCGATTTAGTCAGAGTTGCTTCTTAGCGAAGGCAGGGCCTCGGGCGAGCCGAAGATGTGTCCGCCGTTGGAGGGGGGCCTCGGGCGAGACGGAAATCCTCCGGGGTCGGCTGCCCTTGTCCGAGGCTAGGCTCGGGCGAGGCGTGATCGAGTCGCTCGAATGGACTGATCCCTGACTTAATCGCACCCATCAGGCCTTTGCAGCTTTATGCTGATGGGGGTTACCAGCTGAGAATTAGGAGTCTTGATGGTACCCCTAATTATGGTCCCCGACAATTATAATTTGTCGATATTATAATCTGTATGTAACTGTTTGGATGACCAGATTATATAAATGAAGATTATTGATTTCTGGGACACAAAGGTAAAGACAACAATACTCGACGTGCGTGTGATTTGAGGAAAAAAGAAAAATAGGAGAGGTTGTAATTTTATAAACATAACCATGGGTAGTGGGTCATTTGCTAAAAATAATTTTAAATAAGCTACTTTTGATGAGATTATGAGATTATCATAATCTGGGCTTTAGATTATATAATCTAGACCTATAATCTTTATGTTTATTTAACTACTGATTTATTTATGCGGAATTATATGTAACACCCCTGGTGTTACTATGACTAAAACTTGAGCATGACATCATAAGCATTGGCATTGCATGTGTTTGACACACCTAGAGTGCAATCACTAGGCAAAAATTTCAAACAAGTTGTATTGTTTTAATGTTTTTGCACATAAAACCCTGGTTAAGGAACTTAACCCTATATAGAGGTTAAAGGGGTAAAACTTAACCTAAGATGAGAAAACCTAAAGGATTTAGGGAAATAGTTGTAAAATATCCCCAAAAATAAAGTTGAATCACATTTATACCCCTGGGATACCAGAAACCCTAATTGGAACCCTGGAAAACCCTAAAACCAAACCCTAGGGACCTATGTGCAAAATTAGTCCACTTTTGGACTAAAGTGCAAAACCCAAGCCAAATAGGTATCATAAGTCCTTTGGTTCACAAATGTGTGGACTTGGAAGCCAAATGTTGAGTTTTGGACTTAAATGCAAAATGGACCTCAATTAGGTTCTGTGCTAAGTCTGAAATTTCAGAGTTTGGGCTCAACTTTGGAGCATTGTATCTTTCAAAATAATGAGAATTCATATTAGGTCACCACATCAAAATTATAGCCTAATCATAGGAGAACAACCTTGCTTAAGGTTGTGAGCTCAGTTGTTAAGAAAAATCCAGAGATAATTAAGCCTGAAGTTGGACTGTCAGACTGCTTGATGTCTGAAATTCAGATTAACAGTGGGATGACATGAACTTAGGGCTTGATTTTAAGCAAGATCCAGTGACTTTTTGTGGGAGCACATTGTAGTAAAGTTATAGATGGATTGTAGATCTACCACTTTGCTACAGATCATTGGGTATGTTGCCATGAAAATTTGTGAGAAAATCGAACCTAAACTATGACTGTCAGGCGCCGTAAACTGAATGTCCCATGGTACAGTAAAGGATAACTGAAGAAGATCCTATCCCTCTGCTCGTCGCCGGTGGTCCATCGCCGTTGATCACCGCTCGCCGTGATTCGTGCGTCGTGGCCATCGGATAAACATAGCTCAGTAAAGATCCTCACCGCTGGTGAGCTGGACACCACTCCGACGGCCTCCTCTGCCTTCCCCTCTGCTTTGCGGCTGGAGCGATAGGCTCGCCGGTGAACCGCCGCCGTCCGACCATGCACCGCGTGTCTCAACCGCGCCACCGCATCACCGTGACCCCCTCTAACTGTCTATCGATCACCGGAGTTACTGCCACGGCGATAAACACGTGTTCACCGCACCCACGTTCTTCCTCCTCTCCGGCCGCCAGCACTGCTCGGCCGAATTCGTCACCGCCGCCTAACTTCTCTATAAATTGAAGCCACCGCAAGCTCCGTAGGGTAGTCAAGAACCCCGACACCCAGTATTGTCCCCAGTGGATCGCCAGCGAGCTTGAATTTCACAGTTCCCCCAATTCGGTTTCCGCCACCACGAAGAAGACCCCACTGTGGCCAGCTCGATTCAGGTGAGCTCAAGTCCCTCTGCCACTTGTTCTAGCCTCCTTAGGTACCCCGCAAACCCCTCGAACCCTTTAATTGAACTAGACCGCCACCCATCGCCGGGAACACGGCTGTCTTGCCACGATGCTCACGGCCACCGTGGCCAGAGCTCCATAGTTGATCATAAGCGCAATTAGGTTAGGGGAAATGATCATGGTAGCCCCGATTTCATGTCCGCCGCTCGGAGAACCCAGCCGTAGCCCCAATTGGCCAGTCCAGGACCTCGCCGGAGTCTCTCCGCGCGTGAACGCCGTCGGGGACCGTGAAACGTAAAGGAATAGAACTCGAGGGACTTTCTTGCAAAGTGTCAGTGACTCTGTTAAACAGTGAGAGAACCCATTCGCAGATAGTGAAAACCCCGAGGCCTTTCCTGTAAAGTTGCCAGCGCGTGCGTGGACGTGCTTCTGCTGGTAGTGGGCCGACCTGGGCTGGATTCGGTCCAATACTATTCATCTGTTTTTCTTTTTCTTTTATCTCCAGAGCCAAAACAATTATAGAAAACAGTAGAAAAATAATAAAATTGTGAAACCAATTTTCCTAGGCTTGTTATTTTCCCTAGAATTTAATAAAAATAGTTTTGTGATTTTTAGTGGAAATAAGAAATTTTAGGGCATTTAAAGGGGTTAAAAGTATTAGTTATGGATTTTTAGAAAATAATTGGTAAGTCCAAAAATGCCCAAACTTTTTATGGGAACTTAAAACAATATTTAGAAGCCTTGGGTAGAAATTGGGTTGATTTGGACCTTGTTTGATCACTAAACCCCAAAACACCCCCTGCCCTGTGAACTCCTTTACCGACTCCGGAAACCCTAGGTTCTCGGAGTACCGTGAAGGAAAGTTGTACTCAAGACTTAGATAATAAGTTTATATTATCTTCGCATCCTCATGAGCATCCCATGGCATCCATTCTTATGCATATATACGGTTATGTTAGAACACGAAGAAGAAGAAGAAGTCACTGAAGGGGGGACTCCACCAACCTCAGATCCTCAAGCAGGCAACTGCTTTTTATTTCGATATTTGTGGATCCGAGCAGGACTCACCTGTTAACAAAGGCAAGCCCCGGTGCATTTGCCACCCTCCTTGTTGTTTTAAAATCTTTCTCACTTGCTTGATGCATTAGGTGATAGGAGTTGATTGATAAAACAATTCCTGCATTACCTTCCTTGAATTTGGTTACCTTCCTTGATCACCCGTTTTACAAAAGATTTTGATGCTTAGCCTTGCTTTAGAAAAACAAAATGTTTTGTTTTTACAAAAGATGATGTGGCAAAAGTGGGTGGGGTGTTTTTGAAAATAAAATTTGATGGTGGATCCATCAGGGCCTTGATGGATTCAACATCTGGAAAAGATGTACCTCTGCCAGGTACCAAGTTTTTGGGTTGAAAAGATTAAGCTGAGACCGGGCGGGTGACTTGCACGAGAAAGGAGTCTCGGTGTAGTGTCTCCGTCTGAGTCGATTAAGGACCTTGTCGATGTAGGCTTGATGATCGAGGACCCTTTAGCTGGTCACATGCCTCGTCATGGGTAAGCCTTGCCTCGGGCAGACTAAGGCCGGAATAAGATAACACGAAATGGGCGTGGAGCGGTGGCGAGAGTAGCGTGTACCCTCCGTGGCAAGAGGCTGGACGGTGGTGTATCTGTGCTCTCGGTTTGCGTGAACCTGATCCGGTCTTAAGAACCCCGGTGGCGGGTTGACATATGCAAGGGTTAAGTGCTACATATGTCGTGTGATTGGAGATCCTCAACTGAGTATAATCGATTCGGATCGCCGTACCTTCGCGGTTATGAAGACTTGGTCACTGACCTACACGTAGCATTCCACTAAAGATGATGGGTTTTTGTTAAGAAATTGGCTAGTGCAGGACCAGTGATTGAACTAGGGTAGATAGAACTCTAGTTGCAGGTAATTGTACTTAACTTGACAAATAAAATTGGATTTTTAAGGATCCACTTTAGTAAGCATTTCTGCAAAACAGAGTCTTTGATTATTGAAAAGCCTTACCTTGACTCCCATATAACCAGCATACCCTTGAGAGTCTTTTCTTTAGTCGGGTAAGTCTTGCTGAGTAATTCCATACTCAGGGTTTATCCCTTCGTTGTTTTTAGGTGAGGAAGTAGCAGATTTCTGCTGCTTCTGTGCCAAGGTGGTTCCTAAGGAAGAAAAACAAGACTGAAGTGCGGGAGGACTTGGTCCTCCGTATAGATCTCTTGCTTAAATCTTCTCGGGAGGAGTTTTTGCCTCCCTTGGTTTGTATAATAATACTACTCAGCACTCGCTCTTAGTTCTGGTCTGTAATAAAACAACTTGAGCTTGCTTTTAAATAAATGTGAATTATGTAATCGCTTCCGCAATTCTTTATCTCCGATGTTCTGTAATGTCTGCAAGACGGGTGAATCGTTCCTGGTAAGGTAAGGAAAGATACCGAACTTGTCAAGTAATTCAGGGGCACCTACAGGGTTGTCTGAAGTCCGTTGGACAAGGACAACTGTAGGTGGACCTAATTACTTGGGAGGTTCCGTCACATTATATAATTTGGATATATTATAATCCGAAATAAACAGGACCTTAAAGCCTTTCTAAAAGCAATGCCCTAGAAAAAACCTAAAACATTATTTTAGATCAATGTGTTGCATTAGTAAAGTTAATTATGATGGTATTCTCGACCTTGAGTCATCATCTGTGTTGGTGGCACAAAATACCAGTAAGCATATAAGCCATGTTATTGTCAACAATCAAGACTTTTTTAAGGATTTCAAATTTTTTGTATTGTTATATATATATATCAAGGCTCATATTGTATTGTAGGTCCATATGACCTGTGAAGACAGGACACTATATATGTCCATATTCTCTCCTACGAGTGTGCATTCTTCCCTCAAATCTTCTGAAGATAACTATTCTAACATGGTATCAAAGCAGGAATTGGTCTAATTAAGACATGTGATCCACTTTTTTCGCCGGTGTTGTGTTTCCGTCATCGCGTCTGCCTTCGCCTCTGACAGTTCTTCCATCTCGGGGCTCAATCGCACGTCCTCCTCGGCCCCCGACGCATGTCCACCTCTCGTCGTGGTCGCCCATCGAGTCGACCCCCAATGGTGGTCGCCTCATTGCCCGACGCTCGCCCGCATCATCTTCGACGACCGGCCACTCGTGCCTGTCCACCTCTCAATGTTCGTCCATTTGTGTATGTTTGTCTCGTCCGTTTGCGCCTCCTTCTACCTCGACCATCCGTCTGGCACCTGTCCGCCTTGGCTGGCGTCGGTTGTTCGTCGCTTGTGCTCTCAGCGTCCGTCTGTCTCTAGACCTATGCAATTGTTCAGCACCAGCAAAGGTCTGGATCGCTCAGCTCGTTCCTCTGCTCCCATCTGCTCGTAACTGTTGTTGATTACTGTTTGCTGCCTCTTCAATATGTCGCAGTCTAGTGTCATTGTTATTCCTATCAAACTTGATGGTCCTATCAATTATAGAGAGTGGGCTTTCTCTCTCAAAACTATGTTGAGGGGTTTTGGACTTGTATCTCATGTGACTGCAGATGCTCCTGTTGAGAAAACAATTTGTTTCAATATTGTTGTTGTCACAACTTGGCTTAATGATGATGACATAGTGATGAGTGACATTGTCACAAGTATAAAGCCTTCTTTGATTACGAGTCTTGAGAATCTTGAGTCTACTAAGGAGATGTGGGAATATCTGAAAGGAATATATATCCATAATAGTGGTGCTCTTTTGCAAAATCTGATGCAAGGACTTCATGGTCTAGGACAGAATGATATGTCCATAGAGGAGTACTACACTGCTTTTGACCATTTGATGGGGCCTTTTCTCTCAATGGAGCCTCACCCTCACTGTGATGGTCAATGTTCTAGCCGTTGTGCCAAGAAGCTCAAGTTCATTAAGACATTCCTCTCACACCAATTCTGTCATGGATTGAAATATGATTATGAACCCATTATGAAATAGTTGTTGAATTCTTCTACTACACCATCCATTGTTGATGTATTGTCTGCTTTTATTGTTGAAGAAACATGTTTGTCCTCTCAGTCGTCCACAAATATCAGTACATCACAGTGTGCTAGTAGCCTCACAGAAGACCAATACAGCAAGGAACAACTCTTTCGAGCCTTGTGAGCATTGCAAGACTTCTCATCGATCAGAAAAATGCTTTGCTCGATATCTAGAGAAGTTGGCTGATTTTCGTGCACATAGAGCTATTCGTGGTTGTGGTACTACCTCCACTCCTAGAGGCTTTGTAATGTTGTTGTCGCATTGCCTGTTATAGCTCCTTCATCATCTTGGGTGCTTGATTCATGAGTGATAGTCACCTAGAGGGGTGAATAGGCGAAACCTGAATTTTACAAACTTAAACTTGCACTAAGGCCGGGGTTAGCGTTAAAATTAGATTGGAGTGCGAAAGATTGTTTCTCTTGCTATGAGTTGCTCAGATTGATGCGGATAACTTTTGGGAGTAAACTCAAATCAATATTAGCAAGGAAACTTTAGCGAGATGAAAGAGGGAAAACAAATCAAGTGAAGATCAACGCAAGTGAACACGGTTATTTATTTTACCGAGCTTCGGTTCCAAAGAACCTAATCCCCATTGTGGAGGCCACAAAGGCTGGGTCTATTCCAACCCTTTCCCTCCCTCAATCGGTCACACAGACCGGTCAAGGCTTCTCCTTAATCACTTGGGTCACTAAGACCCCGCAAGGATCACCACACACTTAGGTGTCTCTTGCTAGCTTTACAAAGCACTTAGAAGAGTAAGAATGAGAAGGAGAAAGCAATCCAAGCGACAAGAGCAACAAAAGAACATAAAACACCCTCTCTCAAGTCACTAAGCGATTGAGTTGATTTTGAGGCTTGGAGAGGATTTGTTCTTTGGAATGTGTCTTGTAGTGAATGCTATTGCTCTTGCATTGAATATGAAGTTCGAAAAACTTGGATGGCTTGAATGGAGGTGGTTGGGGGGTATTTATAGCCCCAACCACTATTCTAGTCGTTGCTGTCGATGGCGCACCGGACTGTCCGGTGGTGCACCGGACAGGACACTGTTCACTGTCTGGTGCGTGCCACGTCAGCACGCGTTGGGGTTTGGAGCGGTTGACCGTTGAAGTTCTTTGTCTTGTAGTTGCATCGGACAGTTTGGTGGCACACCGGACATGTCCGGTGCGTTCTGACTTTCTGCTCTGACTTCTGACTTGCACTGTTCACCTTTTACAGTCGACCCTCAGGTTCTAGCCTATTCGAGCGTGAGGTCCGTCTTCTTCCTCAAAACAGAGAGAGAGAGGGAGAGAAGAATGCGTGGGTCGGCTGATGGCTTACCACCGGTGGAGATGGCCAGGCGAGGTGGTGGAAGGGCGCGGTCGACGGAGGCGAACGCAAAAGTGCTCTTGGCTCAGTGGATTGTGGACGGAGGCACTCGGTCCACGCGCGACGGCGGAACCGAGGAACGGCGATGTCGACGGCGATGCTCGGGTCTTCTCCATGCTCGAGCAAGGGTGCCAAGACAAGCGCACGAGACGACAAAGCAGTTGTAGGCTCGATTTTTGGACAATGGCAGTCTGTGGGGGACAGATATCCCCCAGGTCCGCTAGAAGGCAAGAAGGCCTCGCGAGAGGCTTAGGGCCTGTTATCTCGCTAGGCCATCCCTTCGTGGGCTAGGAGGAAACTGCTGGCGGAATGGGCCGACACGAGAAAGAAGCAGACTCAGGCATAAGTGACTCGTTGGATTTAAGGGCTATCCACAGCGCCCACCCAACTTTCCCGCATGCAGCGACCTTGAATATTGGAGTGGATTAGGGATAAGTCGGCAAGATTATAGGAAGATCAGTTCAGTCGGTTCACTATTGTTTAGGGGCATACAATCATCATATACGCATGTAGTGCCCCACGGTCGAATATATAAGGTCTAGGGGGTACCCCATCATTTCCAGGTCAATCAGCAACCCATCTCACTAGTTTCTCTCCATTTCAGAAACTCCTCTTGTAACCACCACATAAAGATCCACATCAGGAAGTAAGGTATTACGCCTCTCCAAGCGGCCCGAACCTGTAGAAAATTGTTTGTCGTCTCTCGTGCATCTCGCACGAACCATTGAGTTACAGTCAACAGCACCGTCCTACCCAAAAGCACCGCGAGGGGTAACCCCAGGTGTGCGGTTGGGCTCCAAACACCGACAGCTGGCGCACCAGGTAGGGGGTGTGTCGTTGATCCAAGCTAGCTCAATGGTCGTTACTTCCCAGTGCAAGATCGCTCTTCGTCTTGGATTCGTGTTCTGCTTTGGGACCATCTCGTCCATAGCAGATGAGAAAGGAATTCTGCACCGCATAGCAGATCCACTAGAGGAGAAGTTTTCCTCAGAAATTCTTAGGAAAGCTGGAACAAGACAACGGATAGCGCAGCCTCCTGCGCCTCAGGCAAAGACTGTTTTTTGCAAGCCAAGAATCAGGAATTTACCCGCCCGAAGAACTCCGCTGCCCACTTCGCCCACAAAGGAGTGGACACAGATTACAAGGAAGAAAGAAGCAAGCGTTCCTCAAAAGGGGACAGAGTTCCGCCAAGCTATCTTTCCAGCGCCTTCGCCCTCAAAGGAGGACGGAAAGGAACTCACCATCACGACGACTCCTTTCTACCCCAACATCCTCTTCATTGGAGGCAGATTGGAATCCTCTCCCATCTTCGACCATGAACCAACCGTGCAGGGGGAAGAACCTCCCCAGCGCGAAGCACGACGACAAAGGAACAGGCGCCGGAATATTCGGCGACATCATGAGGCTGGGGAGCGGGACTGAAAGGGAAATGGGGTTAACCTTTTCCTGTGATTAATTTTGGTGGTTGAATGCCCAACACAAATATTGGACTAACTAGTTTGCTCTAGAATATATATTCTACAGGTGCATACAGGTTCAACACAAACCAATAAAGATACAAGATAGGGTTCAATTCAAAAGAGCAAATAGAAACCGAGTGTGCTCTGGTCTGGCGCACCGGACAGTCCGGTGTGCCATCGGACAGTGTCCGGTGCACCAGGACCGTACAAGATCAAACTTGCTACTCTCGGGTTTCTCAGAAGCGCGCTCCGCTATAATTCAACTGACTGTTCGGTGTGCCACCAGACTGTCTGGTGCACCAGTGGAGCAACGACTATCCAGCGCAACGGTCGACTGCAACGGACCCCTGCAACGCTACAGTGCACGAACAATGCTGAAAGGGAAATGTGCCCTTGGGCCATTTCTAAGTATTTTGGTGATTTAGTGTCCAACACAAGTGCCTAAGTGTAAAAAGGTGGACAAAGTACAAATCAAGGATAAAGGTATGTTTCTCAGACTTAGTACATTGTTTTAGAGACTAATGTATTGTGTCTAAGTGCTGGAGACAGGAAAAATCCAATTGGAAATGTCTTGGCTCGAGCAGCCAAGAATCTGCTCAGTCTGGGAGCATCAGACTGTCCGGTGGTGCACCTGACAGTGTCCGGTGCGCCAGGCTGGCTTGAGCAAAGTGGCTGCTCTCGGGACTTCGACGGTGGTGTACGGCTATAATTCACCGGACTGTCCGGTGTGCACCGGACTGTCCGGTGAGCCGTTCACAGGCGAACTCGTCGCTCTCGGGAATTCATCGGCGACGTACGACTATAATTCACCGGACTGTCTGGTGTGCACCGGACTGTCCGGTGAGCCAACGGTCGGCCGGGCCAACGGTCGGCCGCGCAATCTGCGCGGGACACGTGGCCGAGCCAACGGCTAGAAGAAGGCACCGGACTGTCCGGTGTGCACCGGACATGTCAAGTGCACCAACGGCTCTCAGGCTGCCAACGGTCGACTGCTTCGTTTATGGAAAGAAATCGGGCACCGGACATGTCCGGTGTGCACCAGACTGTCTGGTGCGCCAGTCGACAGAAGGCAAGATCAGCCTTCCAAGATTGCTCTCAACGGCTCCTAGCTGCCTTGGGGCTATAAAAGGGACCCCTAGGCGCATGGAGGAGCACACCAAGCATTCCTACAACATTCCTAAGCACCAAAACATCGATTCCGCGCCTTTGATTCTTTGCGATAGCAATTAGAGCTCTAGTTGAGTGGTGAACTCATTGAGTTGTGTTGTGAGCTCTAGTTGCGACTTGTGTGCGTGGTGTTGCGGTGATTTCTTGTCTTGAGTGCGTTGCTAATCCCTCCCTTGCTCCGTGTTTCTTTGTGATCTTAAAGTGTAAGGGCGAGAGGCTCCAAGTTGTGGAGATTCCTCGCAAACGGGATTGAGAAAAAGCAAGCAAAACACCGTGGTATTCAAGTGGGTCTTTGGACCGCTTGAGAGGGGTTGATTGCAACCCTCGTCCATTGGGACGCCACAATGTGGAGTAGGCAAGCGTTGGTCTTGGCCGAACCACGGGATAACCACCGTGCCATCTCTGTGATTGATTTCTTGTGGTTATTGTGTTTTGACTCCTCTCTAGCCACTTGGCAATTATTATGCTAACGATTAACCAAGTTTTGTGGCTTAAGTTTTCAAGTTTCACAGGATCACCTATTCACCCCCCTCTAGGTGCTCTCAATTGGTATCAGAACCGTTCTCTTCACAAAGGGACTAACCGCCCGAAGAGACGGATCCTAAGGGGAAGGGTATCGTGATCAACGATAAAGAAAAGGAATCCTTCGTCAACGAGCCGAAGGACGACAAGCCTACCGACTCCAGCTCGGGCCATAGATGGAAAGAAGGGAAGAAGAAGAAGACGATGCGCATCAAGGAGATCGTCTACTACGACGACAGCGATGAGTCTACTTCCTCCCAAAAGGACGACGACCACAACGACTACGAGAGAAGGAAACCGGTCAATTCGAACTTTTCTTTTGACTACTCTCGTATTCCTCAAAGTGCAAATGCTCATTTATTATCTATTCCACTTGGTAAACCTCCTCATTTTGATGGAGAGGACTACGGATTTTGGAGTCACAAAATGCGTAGTCACTTGTTCTCTCTCCATCCTAGTATATGGGAGATTGTAGAGAGTGGAATGCACTTTGATAGTTCGGATAGTCCCATGTTCATTAATGAGCAAATTCATAAGAATGCACAAGCTACTACTGTTCTTCTAGCTTCATTGTGCAGGGATGAATATCACAAAGTGAGCGGCTTGGATAACGCCAAGCAGATCTGGGACACCCTCAAAATTTCACATGAGGGGAACGACGTCACCTTGCTCACCAAGATGGAGTTGGTGGAGGGCGAGCTTGGACGATTCGCGATGATAAGGGGCGAGGAGCCGACACAAACATACAACCGGCTCAATACCCTTATAAACAAAATAAGGAGCTACAGAAGCACACGATGGACGGACCACGACGTCGTCCGACTGATGCTAAGGTCCTTTACCGTTCTTGATCCTCATTTGGTGAATAATATTCGTGAAAATCCCAGGTACACCAAAATGTCGCCCGAAGAAGTCCTTGGAAAATTCGTGAGCGGGCAAATGATGATCAAGGAGGCGAGGTACGTGGACGACGCCTTGAATGGTCCGATCAACGAGCCGCAACCCCTTGCTCTCAAGGCAACAAGAAGCAAGGAGGCGCTACCTAGCAAGGTGGCACAAATTGAGGCGGCCGGACTTAATGATGAAGAGATGGCCCTCATCATCAAGAGATTCAAGATGGCGCTAAAGGGTCGCAAGGGGCAGCCAAGCAAGACCAAGACAAAGGGGAAGCGCTCATGCTTCAAATGTGGTAAGCTTGGTCATTTTATTGCTAACTGTCCCGATAATGATAGTGATCAGGACCAAGGGAACAAGAGGGAGAAGAAGAAGAACTATAAGAAGGCAAAGGGCGAGGCACATCTAGGAAAGGAGTGGGATTCGGATTGCTCCTCCTCCGACTCCGATAATGAAGGACTCGCCGCCACCGCCTTCAACAAGTCATCCCTCTTCCCCAACGAGCGTCTCACATGCCTTATGGCAAGGGTGAAGAAGGTATGTACTCGAGACTCTACTTATGCTTCTTCAAGTGAGGACGAATCTAGTGATGAGGATGAAATAGATTATTCATGTTTATTTAAGGGCCTAGATAGAACCAAGGTAGATAAAATTAATGAATTGATTGATGCCTTGAATGATAAGAATAGGCTTTTAGAAAAACAAGAGGACTTGTTGTATGAAGAACATGATAAATTTTTAGAAGCACAAAAATCTCATGCCTTAGAAGTTAAGAGAAACGAAATGCTTTCGTGTGAATTATCTTCTTGCCATGAGACAATTTCTAGCTTAAGGAGCATTAATGATGATTTGAATGCTAAGTTAGAAATAGCTAGGAAATCAACAACTTGTGTAGAAAATGTTGTTATTTGCAATAGATGTAAAGATTTTGATATTGATGCTTGTAGTGAACACATAGCTTCTATTGCAAAATTAAATGATGAAGTAGCTAGTCTTAATGCCCAACTTAAGACTAGCAAAAGTGATTTCGATAAACTAAAATTTGCTAGGGATGCCTACACGATTGGTAGACACCCCTCAATTAAGGATGGGCTTGGCTTCAAGAGGGAAGCCAAGAACTTAACAAGCCATAAGGCTCCCATCTCCGCCAAGGAGAAAGGGAAGGCCCCTATGGCAAGTAGTACTAAAAAGAACCATGCTTTTATGTACAATAATAGAAGACAGTCTCATAGGAGTTGTAATGCTTTTGATTTACATGCCTATGACTCTTATGCTATGTATGCTTCCAGTTCTTCCTATATGCATGGTAGAGATATGCCTAGGAAAAATATTCATCATGTGCCTAGGAAGAATATTGTTCATGTTCCTAGAAAAGTTATGAATGGTCCCTCTACAATTTATCATGCTTTAAATGCTTCCTTTGCTATTTGTAGAAAGGATAGGAAGATAGTTGCTAGGAAATTAGGGGCAAAATGCAAGGGTGATAAAACTTGCATTTGGGTCCCTAAGGAAATTGTGACTAACCTTGTAGGACCCAACAAGAGTTGGGTACCTAAGACCCAAGCCTAAATTTGCCTTGCAGGTTTATGCATCCGGGGGTTCAAGCTGGATTATCGACAGCGGATGCACAAACCATATGACGGGGGAGAAGAAGATGTTCACCTCCTACGTCAAGAATAAGGATTCCCAAGATTCAATCATATTCGGTGATGGGAACCAAGGCAAGGTGAAAGGTTTAGGCAAGATTGCAATATCTAATGAGCACTCTATCTCTAATGTGTTTTTAGTTGAATCTCTTGGATATAATTTACTATCTGTCAGCCAATTATGTAATATGGGATATAATTGTCTATTTACAAATGTAGATGTGTCTGTCTTTAGAAGATGTGATGGTTCATTAGCTTTTAAGGGTGTACTAGACGGCAAACTTTATTTGGTTGATTTTGCAAAAGAAGAGGCCGGTCTAGATGCTTGCTTAATGGCTAAGACTTGCATGGGCTGGTTGTGGCATCGCCGCTTAGCACATGTGGGGATGAAGAACCTCCACAAGCTTCTAAAGGGAGAACACGTGATAGGTCTAACCAATGTTCATTTCGAAAAAGATAGACCTTGTGCAGCTTGTCAAGCAGGTAAACAAGTGGGAGGAGCACATCACAGCAAGAATGTGATGACCACGTCAAGACCTCTGGAGTTGCTGCATATGGACCTCTTTGGACCCGTCGCCTATCTGAGCATAGGAGGAAGTAAGTATGGTCTAGTTATTGTTGATGACTTTTCCCGCTTCACTTGGGTGTTCTTTCTGCAGGATAAGTCTGAAACCCAAGGGACCCTCAAGCGCTTCCTAAGGAGAGCTCAAAATGAGTTTGAGCTCAAGGTGAAGAAGATAAGGAGCGACAACGGGTCCGAATTCAAGAATCTTCAAGTGGAGGAGTTCCTTGAGGAGGAGGGGATCAAGCACGAGTTCTCCACTCCCTACACACCTCAGCAAAATGGTGTGGTAGAGAGGAAGAACAGGACGCTCATTGATATGGCGAGGACTATGCTTGGAGAGTTCAAGACCCCCGAGTGTTTTTGGTCGGAAGCCGTGAACACGGCTTGCCACGCCATCAACAGGGTCTATCTTCACCGCCTCCTCAAGAAGACCTCATACGAGCTGCTAACTGGTAACAAACCCAATGTATCGTACTTTCGTGTATTTGGGAGTAAATGCTACATTCTAGTGAAGAAGGGTAGGAATTCCAAATTTGCTCCCAAAGCTGTAGAAGGGTTTTTATTAGGTTATGATTCAAATACCAAGGCGTATAGGGTCTTCAACAAATCATCGGGTTTGGTTGAAGTCTCTAGCGACGTTGTATTTGATGAGACTAATGGCTCTCCAAGAGAGCAAGTTGTTGATCTTGATGATGTAGATGAAGAAGACGTTCCAACGGCCGCGATACGCACCATGGCGATTGGAGATGTACGGCCTCAGGAACAATTGGAGCAAGATCAATCGTCTTCCTCAACTATGGTGCATCCCCCAACCCAAGATGACGCACAGGTACCTCAAGTGGAGGCGCATGATCAAGGGGGAGCACAAGATGTTCAAGTTGAGGAGGAAGATGCACCTCAGGCACCTCCAACCCAAGTTCGAGCGACGATCCAAAGGGATCATCCCGTCGACCAGATATTGGGTGATATTAGCAAGGGAGTAACTACTCGCTCAAGATTAGTTAATTTTTGTGAGCATTACTCCTTTGTCTCTTCTATTGAGCCTTTCAGGGTAGAAGAGGCCTTGCTAGATCCGGACTGGGTGTTGGCCATGCAGGAGGAACTCAACAACTTCAAGCGCAATAAAGTTTGGACACTGGTGCCTCGTCCCAAGCAAAATGTTGTGGGAACCAAGTGGGTGTTCCGCAACAAACAGGACGAGCACGGGGTGGTGACGAGGAACAAGGCTCGACTTGTGGCAAAAGGTTATGCCCAAGTCGCAGGTTTGGACTTTGAGGAGACGTTTGCTCCTGTGGCTAGGCTAGAATCAATTCGTATTTTGCTAGCATATGCCGCTCACCATTCTTTCAGGTTGTACCAAATGGATGTGAAGAGCGCTTTCCTCAACGGGCCGATCAAGGAGGAAGTGTACGTGGAGCAACCCCCTGGCTTCGAGGATGAACGGTACCCCGACCACGTGTGTAAGCTCTCTAAGGCGCTCTATGGACTTAAGCAAGCCCCAAGAGCATGGTATGAATGCCTTAGAGACTTTTTAATTGCTAATGCTTTCAAGGTTGGGAAAGCCGATCCAACTCTTTTTACTAAGACTTGCGATGGTGATCTTTTTGTATGCCAAATTTATGTCGATGACATAATATTTGGTTCTACTAACCAAAAGTCTTGTGAAGAGTTTAGCAGGGTGATGATGCAGAAATTCGAGATGTCGATGATGGGAGAGTTGAACTACTTCCTTGGGTTCCAAGTGAAGCAACTCAAGGACGGCACCTTCATCTCCCAAACGAAGTACACGCAAGATTTGCTAAAGCGGTTTGGGATGAAGGACGCCAAGCCCGCAAAGACGCCGATGGGAACCGACGGACACACCGACCTCAACAAAGGTGGTAAGTCCGTTGATCAAAAAGCATACCGGTCCATGATAGGTTCTTTGCTTTATTTATGTGCTAGTAGACCGGATATTATGCTTAGCGTATGCATGTGTGCTAGATTTCAATCCGATCCTAAGGAGTGTCACTTAGTGGCTGTGAAGCGAATTCTTCGATATTTAGTCGCTACGCCTTGCTTCGGGATCTGGTATCCAAAGGGGTCTAACTTTGACTTGATTGGATACTCAGATTCCGACTATGCTGGATGTAAGGTCGATAGGAAGAGTACATCGGGGACGTGCCAATTCTTAGGAAGGTCCCTGGTGTCATGGAACTCTAAGAAACAAACTTCCGTTGCCCTATCCACCGCTGAGGCCGAGTACGTTGCCGCAGGACAGTGTTGCGCGCAACTACTTTGGATGAGGCAAACCCTCCGGGACTTTGGCTACAATCTGAGCAAAGTCCCACTCCTATGTGATAATGAGAGTGCTATCCGAATAGCGGAAAATCCTGTTGAGCACAGCCGCACAAAGCACATTGACATCCGGAATCACTTTTTGAGAGACCACCAGCAAAAGGGAGATATCGAAGTGTTTCATGTTAGCACCGAGAACCAGCTAGCCGATATCTTCACTAAGCCTTTAGATGAAAAGACCTTTTGCAGGCTGCGTAGTGAGCTAAATGTCCTAGATTCGCGGAACTTGGATTGAATTGTAGCATACATGTATTTATGCCTTTGATCATGTTCATTCTGCATTTTGTTGCTTATTGTGGTGCTCAAGTTGTACAAACACTCCCTGGACCTCACAAGTCCTTTTTGCAAGTGATGCACATATTTAGGGGGAGCTGTGCTACAACTTGACCCTTTGAGACTAACCATATTCTTGAGTTTGGTTGTTTTAGTCTCAAAGGAGGATTGAAAGGGAAAAGGTGGACTTGGACCATGCAAGACTTCCACTGCACTCTGATGAAAAGAGTAACTTTTCCAAGTTCATCTTTATACTCTTATTGCCTTTGTACTCTTATTTGAAGATTTTGGTGAGGCAATGGGGTTAAAGGGCCAAGATTGATCCCGTTTTGGTGCTTGATGCCAAAGGGGGAGAAAATAAAGGCCAAAGCAATAGATGGATCAGCTACCACTTGAGAAATTTTGAAAATAGTAGATTAGAGCTTTTGGTTTGTCAAAACTCTTTTATTGTCTCTTATGTCAAAAGTTGGCCTCTTGTGGGGAGAAGTGTTGATTATGGGAAAAAGGGGGAGTTTTTGAAATCCTTGATCAAATTTCTTTGGAAAACCTCTCTTTATGTCTCTACAAGTGGATTTGACTTAGAGATAGGAATTTGAGTTTGATTTGCAAAAACAAACCAAGTGGTGGCATAGAGTGATCCATATATGTCAAATTGAATCAAAACAATTTTGAGTTCTTAGTTGAATTGATTTTGTACTTGTTCTACTTGCTTTATGTTGTGTTGGCATAAATCACCAAAAAGGGGGAGATTGAAAGGGAAATGTCCCCTTGGGCCATTTCTAAGTATTTTGGTGATTTAGTGTCCAACACAAGTGCCTAAGTGTAAAAAGGTGGACAAAGTACAAATCAAGGATAAAGGTATGTTTCTCAGACTTAGTATATTGTTTTAGAGACTAATGTATTGTGTCTAAGTGCTGGAGACAGGAAAAATCCAATTGGAAATGTCTTGGCTCGAGCAGCCAAGAATCTGCTCAGTCTAGGAGCACCGGACTGTCCGGTGGTGCACCGGACAGTGTCCGGTGCGCCAGGCTGGCTTGAGCAAAGTGGCTGCTCTCGGGACTTCGACGGTGGTGTACGGCTATAATTCACCAGACTGTCCGGTGTGCACCGGACTGTCCGGTGAGCCGTTCACAGGCGAACTCGTCGCTCTCGGGAATTCATCGGCGACGTACGGCTATAATTCACCGGACTGTCCGGTGTGCACCGGACTGTCCGGTGAGCCAACGGTCGGCCGGGCCAACGGTCGGCCACGCAATCTGCGCGGGACACGTGGCCGAGCCAACGGCTAGAAGAAGGCACCGGACTGTCCGGTGTGCACCGGACATGTCAAGTGCACCAACGGCTCTCAGGCTGCCAACGGTCGACTGCTTCGTTTATGGAAAGAAATCGGGCACCGGACATGTCCGGTGTGCACCGGACTGTCTGGTGCGCCAGTCGACAGAAGGCAAGATCAGCCTTCCAAGATTGCTCTCAACGGCTCCTAGCTGCCTTGGGGCTATAAAAGGGACCCCTAGGCGCATGGAGGAGCACACCAAGCATTCCTACAACATTCCTAAGCACCAAGACATCGATTCCGCGCCTTTGATTCTTTGCGATAGCAATTAGAGCTCTAGTTGAGTGGTGAACTCATTGAGTTGTGTTGTGAGCTCTAGTTGCGACTTGTGTGCATGGTGTTGCTGTGATTTCTTATCTTGAGTGCGTTGCTAATCCCTCCCTTGCTCCGTGTTTCTTTGTGATCTTAAAGTGTAAGGGCGAGAGGCTCCAAGTTGTGGAGATTCCTCGCAAACGGGATTGAGAAAAAGCAAGCAAAACACCGTGGTATTCAAGTGGGTCTTTGGACCGCTTGAGAGGGGTTGATTGCAACCCTCGTCCATTGGGACGCCACAACGTGGAGTAGGCAAGCATTGGTCTTGGCCGAACCACGAGATAACCACCGTGCCATCTCTGTGATTGATTTCTTGTGGTTATTGTGTTTTGACTCCTCTCTAGCCACTTGGCAATTATTGTGGTAACGATTAACCAAGTTTTGTGGCTTAAGTTTTCAAGTTTCACAGGATCACCTATTCACCCCCCCTCTAGGTGCTCTCAAGTGCAGGCAGAAGTCAGAGCAGTCGTCAGAGGCGCACCGGACAATGAACAGGACCTGTCCAGTGCGGCACCGGACTGTCCGATGCCACTAGAAGACAAAGCATCCAATGGTCACAAGCTCCAGAATCCTAACGGTTGGGTGACATGGCTGGCGTACCGGACAGTGTCCGGTGCGCCCATCGACAGCAGCCAGCCCCAACGGTTGTTTGGTGGTTGAGGGATATAAATACCCCCAACCACCACCACCCCAACCATCCAAGCATTCAACACATTGCATTCAATACAAGAGCAATAGACTTCACTCTAAGACACAAATCAAAGTGATCAATCCACTCAAAGTCCCCAATTCAATTCTAGTGCATTAGGACTTGTGAGAGGATCACTTGTGTTTCTTGTTGCTGTTGTTTGCTTGGTTGGCTTTCTTTTCTTTCTCACTTCTTACTCTCAAGCTTTGTAAGTGAGGCAAGAGACACCAATTGTGTGGTGGTCCTTGCGGGGTCTAAGTGACCCATGAGATTAAGGAAGAAGCCTCACTCGGTCTAGGTGACCGTTTGAGAGAGGGAAAGGGTTGAAAGAGACCCAGTCTTTATGACCACCTCAACGGGGACTAGGTTCTTTAGGACTGAACCTCGGTAAAACAAATCACTGTGTCATCCGCTTTATTTCTTTGTTGATTTGTTTTCCCCCTCTCTCCCGGATCCGGATTTAACTCTAATGCTAACCCCGGCTTATAGTTTGTGTTTTAAGTTGTAAATTTTAGATTACGCCTTTTCACCCCCCCTCTAGGCGACTTTCAATTGGTATCAAAGCCTGGTACTTCATTAGAGTTTAACAACTCGAAGTGATGTCGGGAGATCATGCCCAGAGGGAGATCATGACCGGTGGTGACAAGCCCGCAAGCCTTGGGAAGGCTCCATCAAGGGAGTCCGGCAACAAGGTGAAGGAAGGATCCCCTTCACACATCAAGTCGCATCGGAGTGGTGACAAGAAGAAGAAGATGAATAAAGTGGTCTACTACGAGACCGACTCTTCGTCGCCCTCCACATCTGGCTCCGAAGCGGCGTCCGTCACTTCTAAGCGCCATGAGCGCAAGAAGTATAGTATGATGCCCCTTCGATATCCCTGTATCTCTAAGAGCGCTCCTATACTCTCCGTTCCCTTAGGCAAACCACCATTTTTTGATGGTGAGGATTATTCTATATGGAGTGATAAAATGAGGCATCACCTAATAACCTCACTCCACGCAAGCATTTGGGACATTGTTGAATTTGGAGCGCAGGTACCTACGGTGGGGGATGAGGGCTACGACTTGGACGAAGTCGCCCAAATCCAGCACTTTAACTCCGAAGCAACTACTATACTCCTCGCCTCCTTGTGTCGAGAGGAGTATAATAAGGTGCAAGGGTTGAAGAGTGCTAAGGAGATTTGGGACGTACTCAAGACCGCGCACGAAGGAGATGAGGTGACCAAGATCACCAAGCGGGAGACGATCGAGTGGGAGCTCGATCGATTCGTCCTCAACCAAGGAGAGGAGCCACAAGCAATGTACAACAGGCTCAAGACCTTGGTGAACCAAGTGCGCAACCTCAAGAGCACCAAATGGGATGACCATGACATGGTCAAGGTTATTCTTAGATCACTCGTATTTTGTAATCCTACTCAAGTTCAATTAATACGTGGTGATCCTAGATATAAGCTAATGTCTCCCGAGGAAGTGATAGGAAAGTTTGTGAGCTTTAAACTAATGGTAAAAGGCTCTGTCGGGGACCATAATTAGGGGTACCCTCAAGACGCCTAATTCTCAGCTGGTAACCCCCATCAGCATAAAGCTGCAGAGGCCTGATGGGTTTGATTAAGTCAGGGATCAGTCCATACGAGCGACTCGATCGCGCCTCGCCCGAGCCTAGCCTCGGGCAAGGGCAGCCGACCCTGAGGTGTTTCCGTCTAGCCCGAGGCCCCCTTTTTACGGCAGACGCATCTCCGGCTCGCCCGAGGCCTTGCCTTCGTTGAGAAGCAACCCTGACTAAATCACCACGCCAACCGACCAAGTCACCGGGGCATTTAACGCAAAGAGTGAGACCGACGGGCGACCAGGCTTTGCCAGAGGTGCCATAGGAGGCTCCGCCCGACCCAGGGCTCGGACTCGGGCTAAGGCCCCGGAAGACGGCGAACTCCGCTCCGCCCGACCCAGGGCTCGGACTCGGGCTAAGGCCCCGGAAGACGGCGAACTCCGCTCCGCCCGACCCAGGGCTCGGACTCGGGCTAAGGCCCCGGAAGACGGCGAACTCCGCTCCGCCCGACCCAGGGCTCGGACTCGGGCTAAGGCCCCGGAAGACGGCGAACTCCGCTCTGCCCGACCCAGGGCTCGGACTCGGGCTAAGGCCCCGGAAGACGACGAACTCCGCTTCGCCCGACCCAGGGCTCGGACTCCGCCCTGGCCTCTGCCGAACGACCTCCGCCTCGCCCGACCCAGGAGCTCAGGTTCGGCCTCGGCCATGCAGGACAGACTCGACCTCGACTTCGGAGGAGCCTCCACGTCGCCCGACCTAGGACACAAGTCCGCCACGTCAACAGGAAGCGTCATCATCACCCTGCCCTGAGCCGACTCGGGTCGTAGAGAACAAGACCGGCGTCCCATCTGGCCAGCTCCGCCAGATAGGCAATGATGGCGCCCCACTAGACCCATGACGACGGCGGCTCCCAGCTCTCTTACGAAAGCAGGAGGACGTCAGCAAGGGCCCAACCGCTCCGACAGCTGTCCCTCCGCCAAGGTCCACTGCTTCTCCGACAGCCACGACGCCACACTAACAGGGTGCCAAGATCTCTCCGGCTGCCACCTTGGCATGTACTTAGGGCACTAGCTCTCCCCCGCTAGACACGTAGCACCTTGCTACACCCCCATTTGTACACCTGGATCCTCTCCTTACGCCTATAAAAGGAAGGACCAGGGCCTTCTTAGAGAAGGTTGGCCTCGCGGGAACGAAGGGCAGGGGCAGGCGCTCTCTTGGGGCCGCTCGCTCCCCTCACCCGCGCGGACGCTTGTAACCCCCTACTGCAAGCGCACCCGACCTGGGCGCGGGACGAACACGAAGGCCGCGGGATCTGTAATACCCAAATTTGTAAATCATGGTAATGGAGATAATTCTCTTATTTGCTTTGTTTCAATTTAACATATCATGTGAACAACCCCATTTCATAGGATTAAATGACTAAATGTCAACTAAACAACATGTGCATCATATTGGAGCTTTGTTTGTTGTGCGTATAATAATAATAGCAACACTATTAATCAAAATATACTAAAAAGAAAATTGAATTAGAACCCAAAAGGAGATTAGGGTTTGAAAAAGGAAAAAGGGAAATAATATATATAAGGCAAGAGAAGCAAAATAAATCTGTAAATAAATAAAATTTATCCATGTTATGTTCACCTTGAATACTTAAATGAAGATCCACACAAAGTTTGAATTTGAACTTGAACTCAAATTGGATTTGAAAATAGAGAAAAGAAAATAGGAAAGAAAAAAAAAGAAAAGGAATAAAACCTTACATGGGCCAAGAACACCAAATTGGCCCATTAACCCTTAGCCTCCCGCGCGGCCTTGCTCCTGGTGATGGCGCCGACAGATGGGGCCCACGCTCCAGTCTCTGCCGCGCACAGCTAGCCTCTCCCGCACGCGCCGACACCCCTGGCCCACCGCTCAGCCTCACACCACACCGCGCGACTCGCCCGTTGCTTGTGTCGCTGGAACGTGGGGCCCGCGCACCTGCCGCTGTATCACTCGGCTCTATCGCGCGCACGCGGGCTGACACATTCGGCCCCACCGATCATTCTGTTGAGCGCGCGCTGACCAACTGCGATCCGGGGCCCGCATGTCATCCCGGTCGCGGCGACCTTAACAACCCGCGCGGATCGCACGGTGAGCTCCCCTTTTCTCGCGTGAATCGAACCACCGCGCCAATACTGCTCGATCAGACGTTAAATAGGTCGCTCCCATCCATCCGCGTCGCCCTCATACCCGTACTCGCCTGCCATACCTCCAATTTCTCCACAGAAAGCCGTCTGGGCGGAAGAAATCCACTGCCGCCGGTGATTCTTCTCCTTACCTACGCTCGGGTTCGTGCGTGTGGTCGTGGGCGTCCGCCGGGAGCCCGTGAAGCTGCGGGGGCCCTCAATTCGGGCTGTGGACCTCGGGGGACTTGGGAATTTATCGCCGGAATCGCATCCCCGCCGTGCGCCATGGCCAGCCCTGGTGCGTTGTCCTCTTCGGTGAGTTCCGCACCCTAATGATTCACCTCGCTAAGCTACGCGTATAGCGTTTCTCGGGTCAGGGTTTGGCAATGTAACTCGCCGGATTGATCTTCCCGGCCATGGCCGCCGCCGCGCTGACCTTGCACGCCGCGGCGCTGGGCGGTCAGGCGGGGACGATGCCCATCCACCGTCGGATCGCGCACGGGCGATCGGGATCAGACGCTAGGTTACCGGTTCGAGTAGTTTGATCCTGACCGTAGGATCTGATCGGACGGGTCAGACCGGATCTGAAATAATTAAATCCAGACCGTAGACGGATATCCAGCGGCCGTGATCTTACCCCTGTTCGGTCTGCGCTTGATCGGTTTGGGACCGTTCAAATGTGATCCAACGGCCCGGATCCACTGGTACCGCTTCGGCCGCGCATTTGACAAAAGAAACCCCCTGTTTTCACGGAATAAACCCGCCGTCCAGGGACCCTGTTCCCTGTGTCTCGGGAATCTTGCCCCGAGCCCCCTGCGCTTTGCTGTAATTGAGGCCCAGTCCAGAACTCGTTTAAATTGAATAAATAGAATAGAAAATAGATTTTTAATATGAAAATAATTACTAGAACTTAATTAATTCATAACTAATTCATTTTAGCTCCAAATTGAGTCATTCCAATTCCTAAAATTTTGTAATAATATTCTCTATCCTTTAGTGTCTTTGTTTTGACATGAACTCTGTCAGAAAATTTATTTATCATTTAATCATATTATAATCACCTTAAATCTTAGGAAAATCATAACTTGAAATCTACAACTCCAAAATTAAATAATTCTTTTTCCTGTGATCTTATTTTAATATGTAGATTATTATTATGTATTTTGTTTACATGCTTGGTGTAATGTTAATTTTGCCTATACCATGTATGTCTGAATTGCTACGACTAGCAGTGAGGTCACGAGTCCTCTGAAGATCATCCTGGTACCTGGAATCTCAAGGCCCAGGCAAGTTGTGCCCTTGATCACTTCTTTTACCCACTCATGTTCTAATTAATCATAATGATCTGCATAGGTTAATTTTGATGGGACCCAATAGGATACCCTAGTTTGTCTATCTTTATACCTTGTTTACCACTGAACTTTCTGGGTAGTACTTGCTAGTGCTATATGTGGTTTTGGGTATAGAGATACACATTACTATTCATGATTACACTTTTTGTTATCAGTTGTTATTTATTGTTCATGTTAAGATCATTATGTTAATTGGAACATGGAGCGACCACCCGGGAAAACAGTGCTACCACAAGGGTAGTATGGGATGCCCTTGGCTGATTAATTAGGAAAGCTAGTGGAAGACTACCTTACCCGAAAGGGGCAAGGGCAGTAGGGGAGAGGTCAGTGTAGGGAGGCCCTCGGGAGGATTTTGCTGCGATGGCGGTCCTGCAAGGGATTCCTGCACTGGATCTTCCTATAAACTGTAGCGGGTTTTCGGAAGCTAGTGGAACTTTGTAAAGGCCTCGTAGTGGATCCCTAGCCATTCACCTCGGAAGTGTCTAAGGGCTTTGCAAACCCTGGCGACATGGGATACACGACTTGTGGGTAAAGATGCGCAACCTCTGCAGAGTGTAAAACTGGTATACTAGCCGTGCTCACGGTCATGAGCAGCTCGGACCCTCACATGATTAATTTATGGAACTAAATTCAATTTGTCATATGCATTGCATTGCAGGTGGTGTTGTTACTTTTTGATCTATTACTTAATTGGGTTTGGTATTTACTTATACTTAGTAACTGCTAATAAAATTTTGACCAACTTTAAAAGCAATGCTCAGCTCTAACCATCTTCTTTGGTAAGCCTTACACTTCACGTGATCTCCCACCTTTGGCGAGTTCATGCACATTATTCCCCACAACTTGTTGAGCGATGAACGTATGTGAGCTCACTCTTGCTGTCTCACATACACCACAGGTCAAGACCAGGTACTGCAGGATGATGCTCATGGAGGATGCTGTGATGAGATCGTGAGAGGTCTAGGTCGTCGTCTCCCAGTCAACTTTGGTTGCTGGACCGTTGTCTCCTTATAATGTAATCATTTATTTTGTATGGAACTCCTGTTATATATAAAGATGTGACATTCGATCCTGTGCCACTATACATCATATGTATGAGACTTGGTCCCAGCATACCTGGTGTTTATGTTAACCCCGGGTTTTGGACCCCTAGAATCCGGGTGTTACAGAAGTGGTATCAGAGGAATGTTGACTGTAGGACGAAACCTAGATAGAACTGGACAACCATTACCTACTTACCTTTGCTACTCTGATTCTTTTCTAAACTTATCTTAATCTATTCTCATCTATTTCCGCTTTACTCTGATTATTCTTATCTTTCCTTTCTAAAAGACAAACTTGGATTTCACACTTTGAAATCCTGAGCCTAAAGTGACTTTAGGAATAGGAGACCTAATCCTAGGAACAAAAACAAAACTATTTTTTTATAAGTGTTTATGTATTTGAATGTTTGTTCTTATGATATCTGTCTGATTTGGATCTTTGATTGAGTGTGATGGGTTGTGGAGTAATATCCACAATTACATCTGCATATACGTATAGGCATAGATAGAATTCATAAGAAAACTAAGCCACTTAGATTATCCTCCATTAAAATGTATCTATCTCATAGAGATTCCTCTGATCTTAAAAGACTCTTCCATATCTTAATAGATTCATCTTATCTTAAAAGATTCTTCCTTATCTTAATAGATCTATCTCATCTTAAAAGATACTCATCTTATCTTGAAAAGATTCTATCTCAGCCTAATAGAACTAACTGACCTCAAAAGATTCATCTTATCCCAATAAGCATGCTTATCCACCCTAGATTAAACAAACATCTAGTGCAACTTAATTAGATCTTATTTAGTCAAACTAGTCATACCAATCTAACCTAGATTCAATCTTGTGTAATAGATCCATCTTATCTTAAAGGATATTCTATTACCTTAATAGATTTATCTTACCTTAAAAAGATTTTATCTAGTCCTAATAAATCTAAAGATTCTAACATATCCTAGTAATATTTATCCTACCCTAGTAGATCTATTTAACCTAAACTAGTCTAACCTAGTCATATTTAATCTAATCTGGCTCTTACTTAATCTAATATGATCTAATCTAGTATGTGTTACTTAATGCTGGTGCAAAAGATATGGCCATACTCCTAAATCACTTAAGCCTAATTTGGAGACTTATATCAACTTGGCCATACACAACAACTTGACCTATATAACAAGTCACATAACTTACCCAATCAATAGAGTCTTAATGGATTGCATAATCTATCAACCACCGCCTGACATCAAACCAAATTTTGACTTACATCATGTAGCCTATTTCATCCATAACTATCTTAGCCATATTTCCCCAAACTCTGATGATATACACCGACCCCGAATCAATGAGACAAGACCAGAGAAGATGATCAACTTCATCAAGAAAGGATGAGCACCAACTCAAGTCTTCAAGGATCGAGTGAGGTCACCAAGATGAGTCAAGATCCACAATCTCGGATGGAGTCCCTCCTTACCCTACCCAAACCTATCCATGCTTTGGATACAACTTTTATCCTACATAATAAAGTAGCTATATAAATACCCATGCTTTCCTAATCACATGATAATTTGTGATATTAAAAAAAAAAATCTTTTGGTATTAAAACCAACTAGGAACTAAAGCATAGACTACAAACCAAACTTGTTGGATCCCCTTTCTTACTAATCTCGGGGACGAGATTATTTTTAAGGGGGGTAGGGTTTGTAATACCCAAATTTGTAAATCATGGTAATGGAGATAATTCTCTTATTTGCTTTGTTTCAATTTAACATATCATGTGAACAACCCCATTTCATAGGATTAAATGACTAAATGTCAACTAAACAACATGTGCATCATATTGGAGCTTTGTTTGTTGTGCGTATAATAATAATAGCAACACTATTAATCAAAATATACTAAAAAGAAAATTGAATTAGAACCCAAAAGGAGATTAGGGTTTGAAAAAGGAAAAAGGGAAATAATATATATAAGGCAAGAGAAGCAAAATAAATCTGTAAATAAATAAAATTTATCCATGTTATGTTCACCTTGAATACTTAAATGAAGATCCACACAAAGTTTGAATTTGAACTTGAACTCAAATTGGATTTGAAAATAGAGAAAAGAAAATAGGAAAGAAAAAAAAAAGAAAAGGAATAAAACCTTACATGGGCCAAGAACACCAAATTGGCCCATTAACCCTTAGCCTCCCGCGCGGCCTTGCTCCTGGTGATGGCGCCGACAGATGGGGCCCACGCTCCAGTCTCTGCCGCGCACAGCTAGCCTCTCCCGCACGCGCCGACACCCCTGGCCCACCGCTCAGCCTCACACCACACCGCGCGACTCGCCCGTTGCTTGTGTCGCTGGAACGTGGGGCCCGCGCACCTGCCGCTGTATCACTCGGCTCTATCGCGCGCACGCGGGCTGACACATTCGGCCCCACCGATCATTCTGTTGAGCGCGCGCTGACCAACTGCGATCCGGGGCCCGCATGTCATCCCGGTCGCGGCGACCTTAACAACCCGCGCGGATCGCACGGTGAGCTCCCCTTTTCTCGCGTGAATCGAACCACCGCGCCAATACTGCTCGATCAGACGTTAAATAGGTCGCTCCCATCCATCCGCGTCGCCCTCATACCCGTACTCGCCTGCCATACCTCCAATTTCTCCACAGAAAGCCGTCTGGGCGGAAGAAATCCACTGCCGCCGGTGATTCTTCTCCTTACCTACGCTCGGGTTCGTGCGTGTGGTCGTGGGCGTCCGCCGGGAGCCCATGAAGCTGCGGGGGCCCTCAATTCGGGCTGTGGACCTCGGGGGACTTGGGAATTTATCGCCGGAATCGCATCCCCGCCGTGCGCCATGGCCAGCCCTGGTGCGTTGTCCTCTTCGGTGAGTTCCGCACCCTAATGATTCACCTCGCTAAGCTACGCGTATAGCGTTTCTCGGGTCAGGGTTTGGCAATGTAACTCGCCGGATTGATCTTCCCGGCCATGGCCGCCGCCGCGCTGACCTTGCACGCCGCGGCGCTGGGCGGTCAGGCGGGGACGATGCCCATCCACCGTCGGATCGCGCACGGGCGATCGGGATCAGACGCTAGGTTACCGGTTCGAGTAGTTTGATCCTGACCGTAGGATCTGATCGGACGGGTCAGACCGGATCTAAAATAATTAAATCCAGACCGTAGACGGATATCCAGCGGCCGTGATCTTACCCCTGTTCGGTCTGCGCTTGATCGGTTTGGGACCGTTCAAATGTGATCCAACGGCCCGGATCCACTGGTACCGCTTCGGCCGCGCATTTGACAAAAGAAACCCCCTGTTTTCACGGAATAAACCCGCCGTCCAGGGACCCTGTTCCCTGTGTCTCGGGAATCTTGCCCCGAGCCCCCTGCGCTTTGCTGTAATTGAGGCCCAGTCCAGAACTCGTTTAAATTGAATAAATAGAATAGAAAATAGATTTTTAATATGAAAATAATTACTAGAACTTAATTAATTCATAACTAATTCATTTTAGCTCCAAATTGAGTCATTCCAATTCCTAAAATTTTGTAATAATATTCTCTATCCTTTAGTGTCTTTGTTTTGACATGAACTCTGTCAGAAAATTTATTTATCATTTAATCATATTATAATCACCTTAAATCTTAGGAAAATCATAACTTGAAATCTACAACTCCAAAATTAAATAATTCTTTTTCCTGTGATCTTATTTTAATATGTAGATTATTATTATGTATTTTGTTTACATGCTTGGTGTAATGTTAATTTTGCCTATACCATGTATGTCTGAATTGCTACGACTAGCAGTGAGGTCACGAGTCCTCTGAAGATCATCCTGGTACCTGGAATCTCAAGGCCCAGGCAAGTTGTGCCCTTGATCACTTCTTTTACCCACTCATGTTCTAATTAATCATAATGATCTGCATAGGTTAATTTTGATGGGACCCAATAGGATACCCTAGTTTGTCTATCTTTATACCTTGTTTACCACTGAACTTTCTGGGTAGTACTTGCTAGTGCTATATGTGGTTTTGGGTATAGAGATACACATTACTATTCATGATTACACTTTTTGTTATCAGTTGTTATTTATTGTTCATGTTAAGATCATTATGTTAATTGGAACATGGAGCGACCACCCGGGAAAACAGTGCTACCACAAGGGTAGTATGGGATGCCCTTGGCTGATTAATTAGGAAAGCTAGTGGAAGACTACCTTACCCGAAAGGGGCAAGGGCAGTAGGGGAGAGGTCAGTGTAGGGAGGCCCTCGGGAGGATTTTGCTGCGATGGCGGTCCTGCAAGGGATTCCTGCACTGGATCTTCCTATAAACTGTAGCGGGTTTTCGGAAGCTAGTGGAACTTTGTAAAGGCCTCGTAGTGGATCCCTAGCCATTCACCTCGGAAGTGTCTAAGGGCTTTGCAAACCCTGGCGACATGGGATACACGACTTGTGGGTAAAGATGCGCAACCTCTGCAGAGTGTAAAACTGGTATACTAGCCGTGCTCACGGTCATGAGCAGCTCGGACCCTCACATGATTAATTTATGGAACTAAATTCAATTTGTCATATGCATTGCATTGCAGGTGGTGTTGTTACTTTTTGATCTATTACTTAATTGGGTTTGGTATTTACTTATACTTAGTAACTGCTAATAAAATTTTGACCAACTTTAAAAGCAATGCTCAGCTCTAACCATCTTCTTTGGTAAGCCTTACACTTCACGTGATCTCCCACCTTTGGCGAGTTCATGCACATTATTCCCCACAACTTGTTGAGCGATGAACGTATGTGAGCTCACTCTTGCTGTCTCACATACACCACAGGTCAAGACCAGGTACTGCAGGATGATGCTCATGGAGGATGCTGTGATGAGATCGTGAGAGGTCTAGGTCGTCGTCTCCCAGTCAACTTTGGTTGCTGGACCGTTGTCTCCTTATAATGTAATCATTTATTTTGTATGGAACTCCTGTTATATATAAAGATGTGACATTCGATCCTGTGCCACTATACATCATATGTATGAGACTTGGTCCCAGCATACCTGGTGTTTATGTTAACCCCGGGTTTTGGACCCCTAGAATCCGGGTGTTACAGGATCTCCGTCTCCCTCGTCACGACCCGGCTCCGGCCACCGACCTCGCTCTCTTCCCCCCTTTGCGCTCGCCCACGCGCTCGACCCATCTGGGCTGGGGCACGCGGCACACTCACTCGTCGGCTCGGGGACCCCCCGGTCCCGAAACGCCGACAGTTGGCGCGCCAGGTAGGGGCACGCTGCGTGTTGACGAGCAGTTTCCCGTCAAGCTCCAGATGGGCAGTCTCCAACGACCTCTCCAACCCGGGACGGTGCTCCGTTTCGGGAGCCTCGAGTTCATGTCTCTCGACAGCGGCTACGACATGGTACTCCTTCCACCGCCGTGCGGCGGCGACAATGGCGGTCGACAGCCCGCCCGCCGGCGGCGGAACCGACGACGTCTTTCCCGCGTGGGGGAAGAACAACATTCGAGCTCGCCCCATCCTCTCCCTCGCCATCGGAGGAGGAGGCGGGGCGACCAGGGCCGAGCGGGAGGCTGCGCTCCGACGGCTGTCGAGCAAATCGACATCCCCAGTGCCCCAACGGAGGACACGCTAGGCGTCACCCTCGCGTTCGAGGCGAAGGCGAGCGCCATCCCCCCGCGACACGTCGACCCCGAGCAGGTGGACGACGCCAGCACGCTCACGAAGGGCCTGCAGGACGTCGCCCTCGTACCCAAGACGACGGCGCGATCAGCCCCCGATGTGACTTCGTCGCTCCCCGTCGACAAAATGGTACCGACTGATTCCCATCCTTCGTCATTTCGACTCGACCTCAACCCGCCTGGCGACCTCGCTTTGGCGGACACTCACGTTGAGGCGAGTGCAACCCCTCTGGGGTTTCGTGTGCGGTCGCCTTGGGACCGATTGACGGGCGTCTCGACCTACGGGCCCTCTGGGTCCGAGGAAGATGACGACCCCAGCATTTGCTGGGATTTCTCCGGATCTGGCAACCCCAGTGCCATGCGGGACTTCATGACCGCATGCGACTACTGCCTCTCCGACTGTTCCGACGGCAGCCGCAGCCTTGACGACGAGGACTGCGGCCCGAGCCGCGAATGTTTCCACGTCGAGCTAGGGGATCCCTCCGGAGGCAGCTGTCTCGGCATGCCAGAGGATGGTGATCCCCCTAGGCCAGCGCCTCGCGCCGACATCCCGCGGGAGCTAGCTGTGGTCCCCGTTCCGGCGGGGGGTCACAACCCACAGCTCGAGCAAGTCCGCGGGGCACAGGCCGGGCTCGATGAGGGAGCAGGAGCGCTCGAGGCAATCCGCCGGGACGTCGGGCAGGTATGGGCGAGCCAGCCCCCGGCCGGAGAAATACGTCACCAGCTCCAGGGTCTCCAGCACCGCATCGCCAACGATGCCAGGGGCAGACCGCCACCCGCATCCGGCGGAACCGGTCAGGACCTGGCAGCCGCAGCGATGCTCCTCCGCGCGATGCCGGAGTCATCAACCACCGAGGGTCGGCGAATCCAGGGAGAGCTCAGGCATCTCCTGGAAGGCGCTGCGGCCCGGTGAGCCGAGAGCTCTGCCTCCCGAAGGCAGGGGTACCCCTCGGAACCTCACGCCGTGACTTCCCGACTCACGCGGGAAGCCTCGGTCCATACCGGGCGCACGCGCAACACCGTGCCTGCGGCCCCGGGCCACCTCGGCGACGAGCACCTTCATCGCGACCGTCGGGCTCGCCTCGACGAAAGGGTGCGCCGAGGCTATCACCCCAGGCGTGGGGGACGCTACGACAGCGGGGAGGATTGGAGTCCCTCGCCCGAACCACCCGGTCCGCAGGTCTTCAGCCGAGCCATTCGGCGGGCGCCGTTTCCGCCTCGATTCCGACCCCCGACTACTATCACAAAGTACTCGGGGGAAACGAGACCGGAATTGTGGCTCGCGGACTACCGCCTGGCCTGTCAACTGGGAGGAACGGACGACGACAACCTCATCATCCGCAACCTCCCCCTGTTCCTCTCCGACACTGCTCGCGCTTGGTTGGAGCACCTGCCTCCGGGGCAGATTTCCAACTGGGAGGATCTGGTCCAAGCTTTCGCCGGCAACTTCCAGGGCACGTACGTGCGCCCCGGGAATTCCTGGGACCTCCGAAGCTGCCGGCAACTGCCGGGAGAGTCTCTTCGGGACTACATCCGGCGGTTCTCGAAGCAGCGCACCGAGCTGCCCAACATCACCGACTCCGATGTCATCGGCGCGTTCCTTGCCGGCACCACCTGCCGTGACCTGGTGAGCAAGTTGGGTCGCAAGACCCCCACCAGGGCGAGCGAGCTGATGGACATCGCCACCAAGTTCGCCTCCGGCCAGGAGGCGGTCGAGGCCATCTTCCGAAAGGACAAGCAGCCCCAGGGCCGCCCGTCGGAAGATGCTCCCGAGGCGTCTGCTCCGCGCGGCACCAAGAAGAAAGGCAGGAGGAAGTCGCAAGCGAAACGCGACGCTCCCGACGCAGACCTTGTCGCCGCCACCGAGCATAAGAACCCTCGGAAGCCCCCCGGAGGTGCTAACCTCTTCGACAAGGCACTCAAGGAGACGTGCCCTTACCATCAGGGGCCCGTCAAGCACACCCTCGAAGAGTGCGTCATGCTTCGGCGCCATTTCCACAGGTCCGGGCCACCCGCAGAGGGTGGCAGGGCCCGCGACGACGACAAAAGGGAAGATCGCCAAGCAGGAGAGTTCCCCGAGGTCCGCGACTGCTTCATGATCTACGGAGGGCATGCGGCGAATGTCTCGGCTCGGCATCGTAAGCAAGAGCGTCGGGAGGTCTGCTCGGTGAAGGTGGCGGCACCAGTCTACCTAGACTGGTCCGACAAGCCCATCACCTTCGACCGGGATGACCACCCCGACCACGTGCCGAGCCCGGGAAAGTACCCGCTCGTCGTCGATCCCATCATCGGCGACGTCAGGCTCACCAAGGTCCTGATGGATGGGGGCAGCTGCCTCAACATCATCTACGCCGAGACCCTCAGGCTCCTGCGCGTCGATCTGTCATCCGTCCGAGCCGGCGCTGCGCCCTTCCACGGGATCATTCCTGGGAAGCGCGTCCAGCCCCTCGGACAGCTCGACCTTCCTGTCTGCTTCGGAACACCCTCCAACTTCCGAAGGGAGACTTTGACGTTCGAGGTGGTCGGGTTCTGAGGAACCTACCACGCAGTGTTGGGAAGGCCATGCTACGCGAAGTTCATGGCCATCCCCAACTACACCTACCTGAAGCTCAAGATGCCGGGCCCCAACGGGGTCATCACCGTCGGCCCCACGTACAAACACGCATTCGAATGCGATGTGGAGTGCGTGGAGTACGCCGAGGCCCTCGCCGAGTCCGAGGCCCTCATCGTCGACCTGGAAAGCCTCTCCCGAGAGGTGCCGGACGTGAAGCGACACGCCGGCAACTTTGAGCCAGCGGAGACGGTTAAGGCCGTCCCTCTCGACCCCAGTGGAGACACCTCCAAGCAGATCCGGATCGGTTCCAAGCTCGACCCCAAATAGGAAGCAGTGCTCGTCGACTTCCTCCGCGCAAACGCCGACGTCTTTGCGTGGAGTCCCTCAGACATGCCCGGCATACCGAGGGATGTCGCCGAGCACTCGCTGGATATTCGGGCCGGGGCCCGACCGGTCAGACAACCCCTGCGCCGATTCGACGAGGAAAGGTGCAGGGTGATAGGCGAGGAGATCCACAAGCTGATGGCAGCAGGGTTCATCAAAGAGGTATTCCATCCCAAATGGCTTGCCAACCCTGTACTTGTGAGGAAGAAAGGGGGGAAATGGCGGATGTGTGTAGACTACACTGGTCTCAACAAAGCGTGTCCGAAGGTCCCCTACCCTCTACCTCGCATCGATCAAATCGTGGACTCCACTGCTGGGTGCGAAACGCTGTCTTTCCTCGATGCCTACTCAGGGTATCATCAAATCAAGATGAAAGAGTCCGACCAGCTCGCGACTTCTTTCATCACGCCCTTCGGCATGTACTGTTATGTCACCATGCCGTTCGGTTTGAGGAACGCGGGTGCAACGTACCAGCGATGCATGAACCATGTGTTCAGCGAACACATCGGTCGCACGGTCGAGGCCTACGTCGATGACATCGTAGTCAAGACGAGGAAAGCCTCCGACCTTCTCTCCGACCTCGAACTGACATTCCGGTGTCTCAAGGCGAAGGGCGTCAAGCTCAATCCCGAGAAGTGCGTATTCGGGGTGCCCCGAGGCATGCTCTTGGGATTCATCGTCTCCGAGCGGGGCATCGAAGCCAACCCGGAGAAGATCGCAGCCATCACAAACATGGGGCCCATCAAGGACTTAAAAGGCGTACAGAGGGTCATGGGATGTCTCGCGGCCCTGAGCCATTTCATCTCGCGCCTCGGCGAAAGAGGCCTGCCCCTGTACCGTCTCTTAAGGAAGGCCGAGTGCTTCACTTGGACTCCCGAGGCCGAGGAAGCTCTCGGGAACCTGAAGGCGCTCCTCACCCAAGCGCCCGTCTTGGTACCCCCAGCTGATGAAGAAGCCCTTTTGGTCTACGTCGCCGCAACCACTCAGGTGGTCAGTGCCATGATCGTGGTCGAAAGGCGGGAAGAGGGGCATGCTTTGCCCATTCAGAGGCCAGTTTACTTCGTCAGCGAGGTGCTGTCCGAGACCAAGATCCGCTACCCACAAGTCCAGAAGCTGCTGTATGCAGTGATCCTGACAAGGCGAAAGCTGCGACATTACTTCGAATCTCATCCGGTGACTGTGGTGTCATCCTTCCCCCTGGGGGAGATCATCCAGTGCCGAGAAGCCTCGGGACGGATCGCAAAGTGGGCGGTGGAAATCATGGGCGAGACAATCTCGTTCGCCCCTCGGAAGGCCATCAAGTCCCAGGTACTGGCGGACTTCGTAGCCGAATGGGTCGACACCCAGTTGCCGACGGCTCCGATCCAACCGGAGCTCTGGACCATGTTTTTCGACGGGTCGCTGATGAAGACGGGAGCCGGCGCGGGCCTGCTCTTCGTCTTGCCCCTCGGGAAACACCTGCGCTACGTGCTCCGCCTCCATTTCCCGGCGTCCAACAATGTGGCTGAGTACGAGGCTCTGATCAACGGATTGCGAATCGCCATCGAGCTAGGGGTCCGACGCCTCGATGCACGCGGCGACTCGCAGCTCGTCATCGACCAAGTCATGAAGAACTCCCACTGCCGCGACCCGAAGATGGAGGCCTACTGTGATGAGGTTCGACGCCTAGAAGACAAGTTCTACGGGCTCGAGCTTAACCACATCGCCCGACGCTACAACGAGACTGCGGACGAGCTGGCAAAGATAGCCTCGGGGCGAACGACGGTTCCCCCGGACGTCTTCTCTCGGGATCTGCACCAACCCTCCATCAAGATCGGCGACACGCCCGAGCCCGAGGTGCCCTCGGCCCCGTCCGAGGTGACCTCGGCCCAGCCCGAGCCATCCTCGGTTCAACCCGAGGAACCCTCGGCCCCCGAGGGCGAAGCACTGCGCATCGAGGAGGAGCAGAGCGGGGTCATGCCAGATCAAGATTGGCAAACCCCGTACCTGCAATATCTCCGCCAAGGAGAACTGCCCCTCGACCGAGCCGAGGCTCGGCGGGTAGCGCGACGCGCCAAGTCGTTCGTCTTGCTGGGCGATGAGAAGGAGCTCTACCACCATAGCCCCTCGGGCATCCTCCAGCGATGCATCTCCATCGCCGAGGGTCAGGAACTCCTGCAGGAAATACACTCGGGGGCTTGCGGCCATCATGCAGCACCTCGAACCCTCGTCGGGAACGCTTTCCGCCAAGGCTTCTATTGGCCGACGGCGGTGGGTGACGCCACTAGAATTGTCCGCGCCTGCGAAGGGTGCCAATTCTATGCGAAGCAGACCCACCTGCCCGCTCAGGCTCTGCAGACGATACCCATCACCTGGCCCTTCGCTGTGTGGGGTCTGGACCTCGTCGGCCCTCTGCAGAAGGCGCCCGGGGGCTACACGCACCTGCTGGTCGCTGTCGACAAATTCTCCAAGTGGATCGAGGTCCGACCCCTGAACAGCATCAGATCCGAGCAGGCAGTGGCGTTCTTCACCAACATCATCCATCGCTTCAGGGTCCCGAACTCCATCATCACCGACAACGGCACCCAGTTCACCGACAAAAAATTCTTGGATTTTTGCGAGGATCACAACATCCGGGTAGACTGGGCCGCCGTAGCTCATCCCATGTCGAATGGGCAAGTGGAACGTGCCAACGGCATGATTCTACAAGGGCTCAAGCCCCGGATCTACAATGATCTCAACAAGTTCGGCAAGCGATGGATGAAGGAACTCCCCTCGGTGGTCTGGAGCCTGAGGACGACGCCAAGCCGAGCCACAGGTTTCACGCCGTTCTTCCTGGTCTACGGGGCCGAGGCCGTCTTGCCCACTGACCTGGAATACGGCTCCCCGAGGACGAGGGCCTACAACGAAGAAAGCAACCAAGTTAGCCGAGAAGACTCGCTGGACCAGCTGGACGAGGCTCGGGACAGGGCCTTACTACACTCGGCGCGGTACCAGCAGTCCCTGCGACGCTACCACGCCCGAGGGGTCCGACCCCGAGACCTCCAGGTGGGCGACCTGGTGCTTCGGCTGCGGCAGGACGCCCGAGGGAGGCACAAGCTCACGCCCCCCTGGGAGGGGCCGTTCATCATCGCCAAAGTTCTGAAGCCCGGAACGTACAAGCTGGCCAACAGTCAAGGCGAGGTCTACGACAACGCTTGGAACATCCAACAGCTACGTCGCTTCTACCCTTAAGATGTTTCCAAGTTGTTCATATACCTCGCACCCACGCAAAGTTTAGTCAACAAGGAAGGGTCGGCCTCGCCTCGGCAAGACGCGACCCTCCCTCGGGGGCTAAAAGGGGGGAAACCCCCTCTGCGTCAAAATTTTCCTCGAACAGAAAATCTCTTTTACCAGAATGTCTTTCGTGCTTTCTGACTACTTCGAAAAGTGGGTCCCGGAAACGATGGGGTACGCGTAAGCAGTCAAGGCTGACCGAGCCGAGGGACTCCTACGCCTCCGGGATACGGATACCTCACTCATCACCTTCTGCGATAAGTAACTCGCGTTCGGATAAGGTGACTCTGCGGATCGAATAAGTCTCTACGTTCGGAAGCCCTTCTGTCGAAGCGATTCTTCGAGCTTTCTCGACCGAGTCGGTGACAGGGCCTCATGGACGGGTGAAAGTACGCGTAAGCGGCGAGGCCGACCGAGCCGAGGGACTCCCACGCCTCCGAGATACGGATACCTCACTCATCACCTTCCGCGAGAAGCAACTCTCGCTCGCACTAACGTCCCTGTTACCGACAAAAAGTCTAGATACTCGAAACAAGGGGAAAAGAGACGCAGCTTTACAACGCAGCAAGGGTGTGTGTTCTGGCCCCGACGGCCGCACAAAGCACACACTACAAGACAAGCTGATCCTGCAGGCTCAGGTCCTGACTCGGGAAGGGGGCAGCGACACCCTCGGCATCAACAGCACCTTCGGCGAGGCCCGACCTAGCCTCGGACGGCGACACGGTCCGAGGGCCTCCGCTCCGAAGGACGGCGTCATCACCACGCCCGGGCGATCGTCGTCAGGGACTTCTCCGGGAATCCGGCCCGAGCAGGCGGCTCGGCCGGCCACCTCCGGGGCCTCGGCCAACCACCTTCCGAGGGCACCAGCCTGGTCCGAAGCCTCGGCTGACCTACTCCGGCGTCAATCCTGCCAACGGACAACCCGGCTAGGCTCCGGCCAACCAGGTTTCATTTTTGAGCCAACTCCGCCTCTGCTCATGCTGATATCGCTACCCCTGGCCTCGGCTCGTCGAAGAGCGGCCGAGGGGTCTCTTTAACTAAGCTAGAGAAGCCTCGGACAGCAGGGCCGACCGAGCCGAGGGACTCCTATGCCTCCGGGATACGGATACCTCACTCGTCACCTTGACACGGGGCGACTCATGCTTGGTGAAGCAGTTCAGATAGTCAGCAGACGAGTCTTAGTGCTCGAAAATGAGGAAAAAACACGGCTCCGTGCCAAAGTTACATACATGTTCAGGCCCCGAAAGCCGAAATGAACAAAAACCCGGCACTCGAAGTGCCATTACAAACGGAACTCCGGTTCCGTCCCTGCAGGTACGGACAACCTCCCCGCCAGAGAAGCCCGTGGAGCGACGAGCTCTGGGCGAATCACCAGCAAACGCGGGTCGCCCCAAGGCGCATCGGCAGGTCCTCACTCCTGTCCTCGCCACGCAAGCGAGGAAGAGGACGGAATGTTGCATCCTAGCTGGATAGCAACAGCCCGCCTCCCCCAACATGACTGGAGGACGTCCCCTCCGCAGAACTGGAGGATGGTCTCCACCGCCAGAAGCTGGAAGAGGAGGCGGTCGGCCGACCCACGCAAGGGGCAGAACACCGGCTTGGCCCGGGTCCTGTCCCGGCTGGGATGATGAAGACCAGCTGGGAGCGGGGCAAAGACCACAGCCCAGCTGCTCCTCCCCATCCAGGGGCTGGTGGTTGCCGTCTTGGGTGACCCCCGGCGAGGGGGAGCGGCTGGGCTGGCTGATGAAAATCCTTGAAGCCGAACGATGGCTGAAAGGTACCAACTCCCACGGAGTTGAGTTCCTCCAACGATGGGGTGAAAAGACGGCGGTTTCCCCCATCCGGGGGCTTGAAAGGTGGAGAGACACAATGCATAAGGGAGGAAGAAGACATGGTCACCTTACGAAAGGGGTCGCCCTCCTTTTAAAGACAACTCTCCCTGCTTGCGCCCCCAACCGTCGCGGGCCGAGTCTTCTCCAGCACGCCTCCAAAGCCCTCCCTTGTGGTGCGGGGGCTGGGTCCCGCATGTCATACAAGATTGGCTCCGAGCAGAAGAAGCCAGACCGCCGCGCACGGCACGCGCAACCACCCAGCGGTTACAAGTAACCCTCCACTTTTGCCCAGACCAGCGGGCGAAAGGGACGGGCAGCCATGCGGGCGGCATGCAACCGCGCCAGGTGGACGCGCCTCTCCGACTCCTGACAGGCCAGCACGGAGGCCCAAGCCCACGCGTCGCGCAACCGGCGCGCCGGATGCTGCATGCAAGCTACAGTACCACTCGCGCCATCACCGCACCTCCTCGATTGCGGGACCGATACCGCGACTCGAGGCGACCCAGCGCGCGACCCAGCAGCGCCAGCCTGACGCAGCGGTCAAACGCGGTCAAGAGTGGGCCGGCAGTAATGACGGTGGCAGGCGCGCGAGAGCAGCGGTCACGCCATCGGCCAAGCTCATGTCCCATCCGGAGGCAGCGAGAGAACCCCCTCTCACGGTGTGAAGGCGACGCGCCCGTGACCCGTTCCTCGAACGGCTCGCGCACGCGCAACGGCAGCCTCGCCAACTACTCACCCCGTCGCATTAACTCCGCGGCTGGACAGGCGATGTTTCTGGCAGGAGCAGCTGGCAACGCTTCGCCTTCACCAAAACGACCACACCCAAAAGAGGTACGCCACGTCGCTCAATTTCGTATCTTTTTCCCTTTTTCCTCTTTCTCTATCTCTTGCAACAGGGACCGGGAAGGGGGATACCCCCAAAGGGATCCTTCCCCGTGAAGGAACTAGGCTCCGAGCCTCCTTACTGATCAGGGGTTCGAAGGCTGGCCCCACGAAGGGTTCAACAGCCGCCTCAGATCGCGTGGGCCCGACACCCACTATTGGTCAGGGGTTCGAAGGTCGCCCCCCCGAAAGGTTCCACGACCGCCTCAGGCTACTCGGGCTCCGCGCCCATTACTGATCAGGGGTTCGAAGGCTGGCCCTCCGAAGGGTTCACAGTCGCCTCAGACACCGAGCGAGGGATGACCAGGGGTACGTTCGATACATAACCAAGGCTCGGGCTGCGCTCCCGAGGTACCCTAGGACATTTCCGAGACCAGCGGGAACGATCCTGTAACGGAATCCCATCGGAGGGAGGCAACGAGCCCTCGGACCCCGTCGCCAGGGGACCGGGTCCGGCAGATCACCCGCAGGTACTTTTGGGCGTGCCTCCGGGCCCCTAGCCGACCCCCAACGAACGGGGCACGGACGTCCACTCGGATTACCCGATCGCAGCTCACCAGAGACACCATGTTCGGTGCCCATCGAGGGTAACATGGCGCTCTCCCCCCCTCCTCCTTGCGGAAAGGCGACGTAGGGGCGTATGTAAAAAAGCCGAGTCTGTCCCTGATCGTCCTCTCGCCCCGTGCGGAGGCTCGGGGGCTGCTCTCGCAAACCCGGCTCCGGCCGAACCGTTGACAGCGTCAACATACCAGCCCGAGAACTTGGGCCCCGACAGTGCACCCGGGCTACGGCCTGTTCGCATGAGGGAACCGCCAGACCAGCCAAAGCGTTACGCAAGGCATTAAGACCTCGAAGGAGTGAAACCACTCCTCCGAGGCCTCGGGGGCTACACCCAGCGGGTGCGCTCGCGCGCACCCACCGGAACAAAATGCAACCGAGAAAGGCTGGTCCCCTTGCAAAAAAGTGCGACGAAAGCCTCCAAGCGAGTGCTAACACTCCCTTCGAGGCTCGGGGGCTACTGTCGGGGACCATAATTAGGGGTACCCTCAAGACGCCTAATTCTCAGCTGGTAACCCCCATCAGCATAAAGCTGCAGAGGCCTGATGGGTTTGATTAAGTCAGGGATCAGTCCATACGAGCGACTCGATCGCGCCTCGCCCGAGCCTAGCCTCGGGCAAGGGCAGCCGACCCTGAGGTGTTTCCGTCTCGCCCGAGGCCCCCTTTTTACGGCAGACGCATCTCCGGCTCGCCCGAGGCCTTGCCTTCGTTGAGAAGCAACCCTGACTAAATCACCACGCCAACCGACCAAGTCACCGGGGCATTTAACGCAAAGAGTGAGACCGACGGGCGACCAGGCTTTGCCAGAGGTGCCATAGGAGGCTCCGCCCGACCCAGGGCTCGGACTCGGGCTAAGGCCCCGGAAGACGGCGAACTCCGCTCCGCCCGACCCAGGGCTCGGACTCGGGCTAAGGCCCCGGAAGACGGCGAACTCCGCTCCACCCGACCCAGGGCTCGGACTCGGGCTAAGGCCCCCGAAGACGGCGAACTCCGCTCCGCCCGACCCAGGGCTCGGACTCGGGCTAAGGCCCCGGAAGACGACGAACTCCGCTTCGCCCGACCCAGGGCTCGGACTCCGCCCTGGCCTCTGCCGAACGACCTCCGCCTCGCCCGACCCAGGAGCTCAGGTTTGGCCTCGGCCATGCAGGACAGACTCGACCTCGACTTCGGAGGAGCCTCCACGTCGCCCGACCTAGGACACAAGTCCGCCACGTCAACAGGAAGCGTCATCATCACCCTGCCCTGAGCCGACTCGGGTCGCAGAGAACAAGACCGGCGTCCCATCTGGCCAGCTCCGCCAGATAGGCAATGATGGCGCCCCACTAGACCCATGACGACGGCGGCTCCCAGCTCTCTTACGAAAGCAGGAGGACGTCAGCAAGGGCCCAACCGCTCCGACAGCTGTCCCTCCGCCAAGGTCCACTGCTTCTCCGACAGCCACGACGCCACACTAACAGGGTGCCAAGATCTCTCCGGCTGCCACCTTGGCATGTACTTAGGGCACTAGCTCTCCCCCGCTAGACACGTAGCACCTTGCTACACCCCCATTTGTACACCTGGATCCTCTCCTTATGCCTATAAAAGGAAGGACCAGGGCCTTCTTAGAGAAGGTTGGCCTCGCGGGAACGAAGGGCAGGGGCAGGCGCTCTCTTGGGGCCGCTCGCTCCCCTCACCCGCGCGGACGCTTGTAACCCCCTACTGCAAGCGCACCCGACCTGGGCGCGGGACGAACACGAAGGCCGCGGGATCTCCGTCTCCCTCGTCACGACCCGGCTCCGGCCACCGACCTCGCTCTCTTCCCCCCTTTGCGCTCGCCCACGCGCTCGACCCATCTGGGCTGGGGCACGCGGCACACTCACTCGTCGGCTCGGGGACCCCCCGGTCCCGAAACGCCGACAGGCTCCAAACACATTATGAACTTGGAGCAAGGCGCCACCTCCACACCCGAGGTGTAACCCGTCACATTCAAAGCGACGAAAGAGAAGAAAGAAGAGTCCACATCAAGTAGGCTTCCCATGGACGCCTCCAAGCTCGACAATGAGAAGATGGCACTCATCATCAAGAGCTTCCACCAAATCCTTAAGCAAAGGAGGGGGAAAGACTACAAACCCCGCTCCAAGAGGGTGTGCTACAAATGTGGTAAGCCCGGTCATTTTCTATATGAATTTTGGTGGTTGAATTGCCCAACACAAACAATTGGACTAACTAGTTTGCTCTAGATTATGAGTTCTACAGGTGCCAAAGGTTCACAACAAACCAATACAAGTCAAAAGATAGGGTTCAAAACTAAGGAGCAAAGTATATCGAAGGCAGCCCTGGTCTGGCGCACCGGACTGTCCGGTGCACCACCGGACAGTGTTCGGTGCACCAGGGAGATCAACTCTAAACTTGCCAGCCTCGGGAATTTGGGAGGCCGCTCCGCTATAATTCACCGGACTGTCCGGTGTAACACCGGACTGTTCGGTGTGCCAGTGGAGCAACGACTACTTCGCGCCAACGGTCGTCTGCAGAGAACATTAAATGCGCTACAGTGCGCGCCTGCGCGCGCAGAAGTCAGAGCAGGCGCCAGAAGGCGCACCGGACAGTGAACAGGACCTGTCCGGTGCACCACCGGACTGTCCGGTGGCCCCAATTGTCAGAGCTCCAATGGTCGGAACCCAACGGCCTGGTGATGTGGCTGGCGCACCGGACAGTGTCCGGTGGCGCACCGGACTGTCCGGTGCGCCATACGACAGACAGCCTCCCCAACGACCACTTTGGTGGTTGGGGCTATAAATACCCCCCAACTACCACTCTTCAAGGCATCCAAGCATTCACTACATATCATTCAATACAAGAGCAATACACAACACTCCAAGACACAAATCAAAGCCTCCGATCGAATCAAAGTCCCCAATTCAACTCTAGTTTTTAGGACTTGTGAGGAGATCGACTTGTGTTTTTTTGTTGCTCTTGTTGCTTGGTTGGCTTTCTTCTTTCTCTCATTCTTACTCTCAAAACCTTGTAAGCGAAGCAAGAGACACCAATTGTGTGGTGGTCCTTGCGAGGTCTAAGTGACCCGGGAAATCAAGGAAGGAAGCTCACTCTGTCTAAGTGACCGTTTGAGAGAGGGAAAGGGTTGAAAGAGACCCGGTCTTTGTGACCACCTCAACGGGGAGTAGATTTGCAAGAACCGAACCTCGGTAAAACAAATCACTGCGTCTCACTCTTCATTTGCTTGTGATTTGTTTTTGCCCTCTCTTTCGGACTCGTTTATATTTCTAACACTAACCCCGGCTTGTAGTTGTGCTTAAGTTTATAATTTTCAGATTCCTCCTATTCACTCCCCCTCTAGGCGACTTTCAATTGGTATTAGAGCCCAGTGCTTCATTAGAGCCTAACTGCTTGAAGTGATGTTGGGAGAACACGCCAAGAAGGAAATGGTGACCGGCGAGAAGCCCGCCACAAGCCACGAGAAGGCTCCATCGGGAGAGTCCCGCAACAAGAAGAAGGAGGAATCACCTCCTTACAAGTCGCATCGGAGTGGCGAAAAGAAAAAGAAGATGAAGAAGGTGGTCTACTACGAGACGACTCTTCGTCGCCATCCACCTCCGGCTCCGACGCGCCGTCCGTAACTTCTAAGCGCCTTGAACGCAAGAAGTTTAGTAAGATTCCCCTACGCTACCCTCGTTTTTCAAAACATACTCCTTTACTTTCCGTCCCATTAGGCAAACCACCTATGTTTGATGGTGAAGATTATAATATGTGGAGTGATAAAATGAGGCACCATCTAACCTCACTCCACACTAGCATTTGGGATGTTGTTGAGATTGGAGTACATGTACCTTTGCCGGGGGATGAAGACTATGACTCGGACGAAGTTGCCCAAATCCGGCACTTCAACTCCCAAGACACCACTATACTCCTTGCCTCTCTAAGTCGAGAGGAGTATAACAAGGTTCAAGGGTTGAAGAGCGCCAAAGAGATTTGGGACGTGCTGAAGACCGCGCACGAAGGAGATGAGGTGACTAAGATCACCAAAAGGGAGACGATCAAGGGGGAGCTCGGTCGCTTCATGCTCAACCAAGGAGAAGACCCCCAAGCCATGTACAACCGGCTAAAGACCTTGGTAAATCATGTGCGCAACCTCGGAAGCACCAAATGGGATGACCATGAGATGGTCAAGGTTATTCTTAGATCACTTGTATTTCTTAACCCTACTCAAGTTCAATTGATTCGTGGTGAGCCAAGATATAAACTAATGTCTCCCGAGGAAGTAATAGGCAAATTTGTGAGCTTTGAATTAATGATCAAAGGCTCCAAGAAAATCATCGAGCAAGGCGCCTCCTCTTCCGTACCCGAAGCACAACCCGTTGCATTCAAGGCAACGGAGGAGAAGAAATAAGACCCTACACCGAGTAGGGTCCCCATCGATGCCTCCAAGCTCGATAATGAGGAGATGGCGCTCATTATCAAGAGCTTCTGCCAAATCCTCAAGCAAAGGAGGGGGAAGGACTACAAGCCCCGCTCCAAGAAAGTGTGCTACAAATGTGGTAAGCCCGGTCATTTTATTGCTAAATGTCCGTTATCTAGTGATAGTGATAGGGATAACGACAAGGGGAAAGAAGAAAGAGAAGAAGAGGTATTACAAGAAGAAGGGCGGCGATGCCCATGTTTGCCGGGAGTGGGACTCCGACGAGAGCTCCACCGACTCCTCCTCCGACGAGGACGCCGCCAACATCGCCGTCAACAAGGGACTTCTCTTTCCCAACGTCGGCCACAAGTGCCTCATGGCAAAGGACGGCAAGAAGAAGAAGGTAAAATCAAGATCCTCCACTAAGTATGCAACCTCTAGTGATGAGGAAAATTCTAGTGATGATGAAGATAACTTGCTTACTCTTTTTGCCAATCTTAACATGCAACAAAAGGAGAAAATAAATGAATTGATTAGTGCTATTCATGAGAAGGATGAACTTTTGGATAGCCAAGAGGACTTCCTAATCAAAGAAAACAAAAAGCATGTTAAGACTAAAAATGCTTATGCTCAGGAGGTAGAGAAAAATGAAAAATTAACTAGTGAGCTAAGTACTTGCCATGACACTATTTCCAACCTTAGAATTGAGAATGCTAATTTAATTGCTAAGGTTGAGAAGTCAAATATTTGTGATGATTCAATTGTAAATCTTAGAAATGATAATGCTAGTTTAATTGCTAAGATTGATCAATTGAATGCCTCTCTTGCTAGCCTTAGGAATGAGAATGAAAAATTAATTGCTAAGGCTAGAGACTTAGATGTTTTCAATGTTTCTATTTCCAATCTTAGAGATGAGAATGCCATTTTACATGCTAAGATTGTTGAATTAAATGATTGCAAACCCTCTACATCTACCGTTGAGCATGTTTCTATTTGCACTAGATGTAGAGATATTAACATTGATGCTATTCATGATCACCTTGCTATGATTAAACAACAAAATGATCATATAGCAAAATTAGATGCTAAAATTGCCGAGCATGAACTAGAAAATGAGAAATTTAAATTTGCTCGTAGTATGCTTTATAGTGGGAGACGCCCTGGCATTAAGGATGGCATTGGCTTCCAACAGGGGAACAATGTCAAGCTTAATGCCCCTCCTAAAAGATTGTCTAATTTTGTTAAGGACAAGGCTCCCATGCCTCAGGATAACGAGGGCTATATTTTATATCCTGCTGGTTATCCTGAGGATAAGATTAGGAGAATTCATGCCAAGAAGACTCATTCTCACCATGCTTTTATTTACAAGAATGAGGCTTCTAGCTCTAGGCGTTCTACACATGTTAAAATGCCTAAGAAGAAATCTCCTACTGCATCAACTGATCATAATGTTTTATTCAAAACTTTTGATGCTACCTATGTGCTAACTAACAAATCAGGTAAGGTAGTTGCCAAATATATTGGGGGCAAACACAAGGGCTCCGAGACTTGTGTTTGGGTACCCAAGGTGCTTGTTTCTAATGTAAAAGGACCCAAGACCATTTGGGTACCTAAGAACAAGGCCTAAATTTGTTTTGTAGGTTTATGCATCCGGGGGCTCAAGTTGGATCATCGACAGCGGGTGCACAAACCACATGACAGGGGAGAAAATGATGTTCTCCTCCTATGAGAAAAACCAAGATCCCCAACGAGCTATCACATTCGGGGATGTAAATCAAGGTTTGGTCAAAGGATTGGGTAAAATTGCTATATCACCTGACCATTCTATTTCCAATGTTTTTCTTGTAGATTCTTTAGATTACAACTTGCTTTCTGTTTCTCAATTATGCAAAATGGGTTACAACTGTCTTTTCACGGATACAGGTGTTACTGTCTTTAGAATAAGTGATGATTCAGTAGCTTTTAAGGGAGTATTAGAGGGTCAGCTATACTTAGTTGATTTCAATAGAGCTGAACTCGATACTTGCCTAATTGCTAAGACTAACATGGGTTGGCTCTGGCATCGCCGACTAGCCCATGTTGGAATGAAGAATCTTCACAAGCTTCTAAAGGGAGAGCACATTTTGGGACTAACAAATGTTCATTTTGAGAAAGACAGGATCTGTAGCGCATGCCAAGCAGGGAAGCAAGTTGATGTTCATCATCCACACAAGAACATCATGACGACTGATAGGCCACTCGAGCTCCTTCACATGGACCTATTCGGCCCGATAGCTTACATAAGCATCGGCGAGAGTAAGTACTGTCTAGTTATTGTGGATGATTATTCTCGCTTCACTTGGGTATTCTTTTTGCAGGAAAAACCCCAAACCCAAGAGACTCTGAAAGGATTCTTGAGACGGGCTCAAAATGAGTTTGGCTTGAGGATCAAGAAAATAAGAAGCGACAACGGGATGGAGTTCAAGAACTCTCAAATTGAAGGCTTTCTTGAGGAGGAGGGCATCAAGCATGAGTTCTCTTCTCCCTACACGCCACAACAAAATGGTGTAGTGGAGAGGAAGAATAGAACTCTATTAGACATGGCAAAGACCATGCTTGATGAGTACAAGACTTTGGATCGGTTTTGGGCCGAGGCGGTCAACACCGCTTGCTACGCCATCAACCGGTTATATCTACACCGAATCCTCAAGAAGACATCTTATGAACTCCTCACCGATAAAAAGCCCAATGTTTCATATTTTAGAGTCTTTGGTAGCAAATGCTTTATTCTTGTTAAAAGAGGTAGAAAATCTAAATTTGCTCCTAAGGCTGTAGAAGGCTTTTTACTTGGTTATGATTCAAACACAAGGGCATATAGAGTCTTTAACAAGTCTGCTAGACTAGTTGAAGTTTCTTGTGACATTGTGTTTGATGAGACTAACGACACTCAAGTAGAGCAAGTTGATCTTGATGAACTAGATGATGAAGAGGCTCCGTGCGTAGCGCTAAGGAACATGTCCATTGGAGATGTGTGTCCTAAGGAATCCAAAGAGCCTCTACCAGCACAAGATCAACCATCTTCCTCCATGCAAGCATCTCCACCAACCTAAGATGAGGATGAGGCTCAAGATGATGAAGGAGAAGATCAAGAAGATGATCCACCTCAAGAGGAGGGCAATGATCAAGGGGGAGATGCTAATGATCAAGACAAGGAAGATGATGAAGATCCAAGGCCGCCACACCCAAGAGTCCACCAAGTAATCCAACGAGATCACCCCGTGAACACTATCCTAGGAGACATTCATAAGGGGGTAACCACTCGATCTCATGTTGTTCATTTTTGTGAACATTACTCTTTTGTTTCCTCTATTGAGCCACACAGGGTAGAGGAAGCACTTCAAGATTCGGATTGGGCGTTGGCGATGCAAGAGGAGCTCAACAATTTCACAAGGAATAAGGTATGGCATTTAGTTCCATGTCCTAACCAAAATATTGTAGGAACCAAGTGGGTCTTCCGCAACAAGCAAGATGAGCATGGTGTGGTGACAAGGAATAAGGCACGACTTGTGGCCAAGGGGTATTCACAAGTCGAAGGTTTGGATTTTTGTGAAACCTATGCACCCGTAGCTAGGCTTGAGTCAATTCGTATATTACTTGCCTATGCTACTTACCATGGCTTTAAGCTTTACCAAATGGACGTGAAGAGTGCCTTCCTCAATGGACCAATCAAGGAAGAGGTCTATGTTGAGCAACCTCCCGGCTTTGAAGATAGTGAGTATCCTAACCATGTCTACAAACTCTCTAAGGCGCTTTATGGGCTCAAGCAAGCCCCAAGAGCATGGTATGAATGCCTAAGAGATTTTCTTATCACTAATGGCTTCAAAGTCGGCAAGGCCGATCCCACTCTCTTTACTAAGACAATTGAAAATGATTTGTTTGTATGCCAAATTTATGTTGATGATATCATATTTGGGTCTACTAACAAATCTATTTGTGAAGAGTTTAGTAGGATCATGATTCAAAAATTCGAGATGTCTATAATGGGGAGTTAAAGTATTTCTTAGGATTTCAAGTAAAGCAACTCCAAGAGGGCACCTTCATCAGCCAAACAAAGTACATTCAAGACATACTCACCAAGTTTGGAATGAAGGATGCCAAGCCCATCAAGACACCCATGGGAACCAATGGGCATCTCGACCTCGACATGGGAGGTAAATCCGTAGATCAAAAGGTATACCGGTCGATGATAGGATCTCTACTTTATTTATGTGCTTCTCGACCGGATATTATGCTTTATGTATGCATGTGTGCAAGGTTTCAAGCCGACCCTAAGGAAGTTCACCTGAGGGCCATGAAGCGAATTTTGAGATATTTAGTTCAAACACCTAAGTTTGGTCTTTGGTACCCCAAGGGATCCTCATTTGACTTATTAGGATATTCCGATGCTGATTGGGCAGGGTGTAAGATTGATAGGAAGAGCACATCAGGGACTTGTCAGTTTCTGGGGAGATCCCTGGTGTCTTGGGCTTCAAAGAAACAAAACTCAGTAGCTCTTTCTACCGCCGAAGCCGAGTACATTGCCGCAGGCCATTGTTGGGCGCAATTGCTTTGGATGAGGCAAACCCTTAGGGACTATGGCTACAAATTTAGCAAAGTCCCTCTCCTATGTGATAATGAGAGTGCAATCCGCATGGCGGATAATCCCGTTGAACACAGCCGCACTAAGCACATAGCCATTCAGTATCACTTTTTGAGAGATCACCAACAAAAGGGGGATATCGAGATAGCCTATATAAACACCAAAGATCAATTGGCCGATATCTTTACCAAGCCTTTAGATGAGAAAACCTTTACCAAACTTAGGAATGAGCTAAATATTCTTGATTCTAGGAATTTTGATTGATTCTTTGCACACATAGCTCATTTATATACCTTTGATCATATCTCTTTTATGTCTATGACTAATGTGTTTTCAAGTGTAATCTTAAGCTTAGCCATAGAATTGAAAGGGAAATGGAGTATTTGGCAAAGAAGGCGCTTCCACTCAACTTCATCAATATTTGCCGATATTCCACATCATTCTCCACTTGGGTATAATCTTCACTCATCTCTATCTATTTGCCATTAGGGAGAAAGTAAAAAGGGCTTATATTTCACTCAAGTATCCGTTTTTGGCGATTCATGCCAAAGGGGGAGAAAGTATGAGCCCAAAGCAAAAGGACCACACCACCACCGAATTTTAAAAATGAAGTTTTTCAAATTGATATCTTATTATGTTCAAAAGGGGGAGAAAGTAGTATCATCAAAACTTGCAAAACCCTCTTGAACACTAAGAGGAGAATTTTATTTAGGGGAGTTTTGTTTATGTCAAAGGAAAAGCATTTGAAACAGGGGGAGAAAATTTCAAATCTTGAAAATGCTTCTTTCAATTTTATTCATGTACCTTTGACTATTTGCAAAAGGTTTTTGAAAAGAATTTTACAAAGGATTTGCAAAAACAAAACTCGTGGTGCAAATGAGGTCCAAAATTTTAAATAAGAAGAAAACCATCCATGCACATCTATTGAAATAAGTATATTGGTTTCAATTCCAAGCAACCTTTGCACTTACCTTATGCAAACTAGTTCAATTCTGCACTTTTATATTTGCTTTGGTTTGTGTTGGCATCAATCACCAAAAAGGGGGAGATTGAAAGGGAAATAGGGTCAAACCTTTTTCTATATGAATTTTGGTGGTTGAATTGCCCAACACAAACAATTGGACTAACTAGTTTGCTCTAGATTATGAGTTCTACAGGTGCCAAAGGTTCACAACAAACCAATACAAGTCAAAAGATAGGGTTGAAAACTAAGGAGCAAAGTATACCAAAGGCAGCCCTGGTCTGGCGCACCGGACTGTCCGGTGTGCCACCGGACAGTGTCCAGTGCACCACCGGACAGTGTCCGGTGCACCAGGGAGATCAACTCTGAACTTGCCAGCCTCGGGAATTTGGGAGGCCGCTCCGCTATAATTCACCGGACTATCCGGTGTAACACCGGACTTTCCGGTGTGCCAGCGGAACAACGGCTACTTCATGCCAACGGTCGTCTGTAGAGAACATTAAATGCGCTATAGTGAGCGCCTGCGCATGCAGAAGTCAGAGCAGGCACCAGAAGGCGCACCGGACAGTGAATAGGACCTGTCCGGTGCACCACCGAACTGTCCGGTGGCCCCAATTGTCAGAGCTCCAACGGTCAGAACCCAACGGCCTGGAGACGTGGCTAGCGCACCGGACAGTGTCTGGTGGCGCACCGGACTGTCCGGTGCGCCATACGACAGACAACCTCCCCAACGGCCACTTTGGTGGTTGGAGCTATAAATACCCCCAACCACCACTCTTCAAGGCATCCAAGAATTCACTACATATCATTCAATACAAGAGCAATACACAACACTCCAAGACACAAATCAAAGCCTCCGATCGAATCAAAGTCCCCAATTCAAGTCTAGTTTTTAGGACTTGTGAGGAGATCGACTTGTGTTCTTTTGTTGCTCTTCTTGCTTGGTTGGCTTTCTTCTTTCTCTCATTCTTACTCTTAGAACCTCGTAAGCAAAGCAAGAGACACCAATTGTGTGGTGGTCCTTGCGGGGTCTAAGTGACCCGGGAAATCAAGGAAGGAAGCTCACTCGGTCTAAGTGACCGTTTGAGAGAGGGAAAGGGTTGAAAGAGACCCGGTCTTTGTGACCACCTCAACGGGGAGTAGGTTTGCAAGAACTGAACCTCGGTAAAACAAATCACCGCGTCTCACTCTTCATTTGCTTGTGATTTGTTTTCGCCCTCTCTTTTGGACTCGTTTATATTTCTAACGCTAACCCCGGCTTGTAGTTGTGCTTAAGTTTATAATTTTCAGATTCCGCCTATTCACCCCCCTCTAGGCGACTTTCAATAGTGACAGGGGCGACGACAAGAAGGGGAAGAAGAAGGAGAAGAAGAGGTACTACAAGAAGGGCGGTGATGCCCACGTGTGTCGGGAATGGGACTCCGATGAGAGCTCCACCGACTCCTCCTCCAACGAGGATGCCGCCAACATCGCCGTCAACAAGGGACTCCTCTTCCCCAACATCGGCCACAAGTGCTGCATGGCAAAGGACGGCAAAAAGAAGAAGGTACAACCTAGAACCACCCCTAAGTATAGTACATCTAGTGATGAGGGTAGTTCTAGTGATGATGAAGATGATTTGCTTACTCTTTTTGCCAACCTTAACATGCAACAAAAAGAAAAATTGAATGAATTGATAGGAGCCATTCATGAGAAGGATGAACTTTTGGATAGCCAAGAGGAATTTCTTATTAAAGAAAATAAAAAGCATGTTAAAGTAAAAATGCTTATGCTCAGGAAGTAGAGAAAAATGAAAATTTAACTAAGGAGCTTAGCATTTGCCATGGCACTGTTTCCAACCTTAGAACTAAGAATGCTAGTTTAATTGCTAAGGTTGAAAAATTAAATGTCTGTAATGATTCAATTGTCAATCTTAAGAATGAAAATGCTAGTTTAATTGCAAAGATTGATAAATTGAATGAATCAATTTCTAGCCTTAGAGATGAAAATGCTAGATTAATTTCTAAGGCTAAAGATTTAAATGTTTGCAATGATGCCATTTCCAGTCTTAGAAATGAGAATGCTATTTTACATACTAAGATTGATGAATTAAATACTTGGAAACCATATACATCTACTGTTGATCATGTTTCTATTTGCACTAGATGTAGAGATATTAATGTTGATGCTATAAATGATCACCTTGCTTTAATTAAACAACAAAATGATCATATAGCTCAATTAACTGCAAAAATTAATGAACATGAGATTGAAAATGAAAAATTTAAATTTGCTAGAAGCATGCTCTATAATGGGAGATGCCCTTGCATTAAGGATGGCATTGGTTTCCAACAGGGAAGCAATGTCAAGCTTAATGCCCCTAAGAAACTGTCTAATTTTGTTAAGGGCAAGGCACCCAAGGTTCAGGATAATGAGGGTTACATTTTATATCCTGCTAATTATCCTGAGCATAAAATTAGGAGAATTCATGCTAGGAAATCTCATTATGTTTCTCACCATGCTTTTATGTATAAGAATGAGGCTTCTAGCTCTAGGCATTCTACTCATGTTAAAATGCCTAAAAAGAAAACTCCTGCTGCATCAAATGAATCTAACATTTCATTTGAGACTTTTGGTGCTTTATATGTGCTTACTAACAAATCAGGCAAAGTAGTTGCTAAATATGTTGGGGGCAAACACAAGGGTTCAAAGACTTGTGTTTGGGTACCCAAGGTGCTTGTTTCTAATGTGAAAGGACCCAAGAACGTTTGGGTACCTAAGAACAAGGCCTAAATTGTTTTGCGGGTTTATGCATCCGGGGGCTCAAGTTAGATAATTGATAGCAGATGCACAAAATACATGACTGGGGAGAAAAGAATGTTCTCCTCCTACGAGAAAAACGAAGATCCCCAATGAGCTATCACATTCGGGGATGGAAATCAAGGTTTGGTCGAAGGACCTGGTAAAATTGCTATATCACCTGACCATTCTATTTCCAATGTTTTTCTTGTAGATTCTGTAGATTACAATTTGCTTTTAGTTTCTCAATTATGCAAAATGGGTTACAACTGTCTTTTTAGTGGTGTAGGTGTTACTGTCTTTAGAAGGAGTGATGATTTAGTAGCATTTAAGGGAGTGTTAGAGGGTCAGCTATACTTAGTTGATTTTAATAGAGCCGAACTTGACACTTGCTTAATTGCTAAGACTAATATGGGTTGGCTCTGGCATCGCCGACTTGCCCATGTTGGGATGAAGAATCTTCACAAACTTCTAAAGGGAGAACACATTTTGGGACTAACAAATGTTCTTTTTGAGAAAGACAGGGTTTGTAGCGCATGTCAAGTAGGAAAGCAAGTTGGCACTCGTCATCCACACAAAAACATCATGACAATGCACAGGCCACTGGAGCTACTCCACATGGATCTATTCAGCCCGATAGCTTACATAAGCATCGACAGGAGTAAGTATTGTCTAGTATTTGTGGATGATTATTCTCGCTTCACTTCGGTATTCTTTTTGCAGGAAAAATCTCAAACCCAAGAGACCTTAAAGGGATTCTTGAGATGGGCTCAAAATGAGTTTGGCTTAAGGATCAAAAAGATAAGAAGCGATAATGGGACGGAGTTCAAGAACTCTCAAATTGAAGGCTTCCTTGAGAAGGAGGGCATCAAGCATGAGTTCTCCCTACACACCTCAACAAAATGGTGTAGTGGAGAGGAAGAATAGAACTCTATTGGACATGGCAAGAACCATGCTTGATGAGTACAAGACTCCCGACCGGTTTTGGGCCGAGGCGATTAACACCGCCTGCTACTCCATCAACCGGCTCTACCTTCACCAAATCCTCAAGAAGACATCTTATGAACTCTTAACTGGTAAAAAGCCTAATGTTTCATATTTTAGAGTCTTTGGTAGCAAATGTTTATTCTTGTTAAAAGAGGTAGAAAATTTAAATTTGCTCCTAAGGCTGTAGAAGGCTTTTTACTATGATATGATTCAAACACAAGGGCATATAGAGTCTTTAACAAGTCCACTGGACTAGTTGAAGTTTCTTGTGACATTGTGTTTGATGAGACTAATGGCTCCCAAGTGGAGCAAGTTGATCTTGATGAATTAGATGATGAATAGGCTCCGTGTGTCGCGCTAAGGAACATGTCCATTGGGGATGTGTGTCCTAAGGAATCCGAAGAGCCTACACAAGCACAAGATCAACAGTCATGTTCCATGCAAACATCTCCACCAACTCAAGATGAGGAACATGCTCAAGGTGATGAAGAAGAAGATCAAGAGGATGAGCCACCTCAAGAGGAGGACAATGATCAAGGGGGAGATGAAGTTGATCAAGACAAGGAAGATGATCAAGAAATTCAGGGTCAAAGACCGCCACACCCGAGAGTCCACCAAGCAATCCAACGAGATGACCCATGAACTCCATCCTTGGCGACATTCATAAGGGGGTAACTACTAGATCTTGGGTTGCACATTTTTGTGAACATTACTCTTTTGTGTCCTCTATTGAGCCATACAGGGTGGAGGATGCACTAAGAGATTCGGATTGGGTGATGGCAATGCAAGAGGAGCTCAACAACTTCACGAGGAATGAGGTATGGCATTTAGTTCCATGTCCTGATCAAAATGTTGTAGGTACCAAGTGGGTATTCCACAATAAGCAAGATGAGCATGGTGTGGTGATAAGGAACAAAGCCAGACTTGTGGCCAAGGGTTATTCACATGTCAAAGGTTTGGATTTCGATGAAACTTATGCACCCATAGCTAGGCTTGAGTCAATTCACATATTACTTGCCTATGCTACTTACCATGGCTTTAAGATTTACCAAATGGACGTGAAAAATGCCTTCCTCAATGGACTAATCAAGGAAGAGGTCTATGTGGAGGAACCTTCCGGCTTTGAAGATAGTGAGTATCCTAACCATGTTTACAAACTCTCAAAGGCGCTTTATGGGCTCAAGCAAGCCCCAAGAGCATGGTATGAATGCCTGAGAGATTTTCTTATCACTAATGGCTTCAAGGTCGGCAAGGCCGATCCTACTCTCTTTACTAAAACTGTTGCAAATGATTTGTTCGTATGCCAAATTTATGTTGATGATATTATATTTGGGTCTACTAACAAATCTACTTGTGAAGAGTTTAGTAGAATCATGGTTCAAAAATTCGAGATGTCTATGATGGGGGAGTTGAGATATTTCTTAGGATTTCAAATCAAGCAACTCCAAGAGGGCACCTTCATCAGCCAAACAAAGTATATTCAAGACATACTTAACAAGTTTGGAATGAAGGATGCAAAACCCATCAAGACACCCATGGGAACTAATGGGCATCTCGACCTCGACACTGGAGGTAAATCCGTAGATCAAAAGGTATACTGGTCGATGATAGGATCTTTACTCTATTTATGTGCATCTCGACCGGATATTATGCTTTTCCGTATGCATGTGTGCAAGGTTCTAGGCCGATCCTAAGGAAGTTCACCTTAGGGCCGTAAAGAGAATCATGAGATACTTAGTTTACACTCCTAAGTTTGGACTTTGGTACCCCAGGGGATCCACCTTTGATTTAATAGGATATTTCGATGCCGATTGGGTAGGGTGTAAAATTGATAGGAAGAGCACATCAGGGACTTGTCAGTTTCTGGGGAGATCCCTGGTGTCTTAGGCTTCAAAGAAACAAAACTCAGTAGCTCTTTCCATCGCCGAATCCGAGTATATTGCCGCATGCCATTGTTGTGCGCAATTACTTTGGATGAGGAAAACCCTCAGGGACTATGGCTACAAATTGAGCAAAGTCCCTCTCCTATGTGACAATGAGAGTGCTATCCACATGGCAGAGAATCCTGTTGAACACAGCTGCACTAAGCACATAGACATTCGGTATCACTTTCTGAGGGATCACCAACAAAGGGGATATCGAGATAGCTTATGTTAACACTAAAGATCAATTAGCCAATATCTTTACCAAGGCACTAGATGAGAAAACCTTTAGCAAACTTAGGAATGAGCTAAATATACTTGATTATCAGAATTTTGATTGAAACATTGCACACGTAGCTCATTTATATACCTTTGATCATATCTCTTTCATTTGGTACATTTACATATTTCTTATTCTTCTTGTGCCAAGTCTAAGACTAATAAGTTTCCATGAGTAGTTCTTGTGTTAGTCTTAGATTGAAAGGGAAATGGAGTATTCGGCAAAGACAACGCTTCCACTCAACTCCATCGGTATTATTTACCCTTTGTCGGTATTCCACAACACTCTCAAATTGGTATACTCTTTCACTCATATTTATTTGTACCAATGGGGGAGAAAATAAAAAAGGGCTTCAACGTTCTCCATTTTTGGCGCTTAATGCCAAAGGGAGAGAAAATATTAAGCCCAAAGCAAAAGGATCGCACCACCACCATTTAAAATTTTTCGAAATGAAAAGATTTATTTGGTTTTCACAAATGTTTGTTCTTTCAATTTGGTTTTCACAAATGTTTGTTCTTTCAATTAAGTACTCAAGATAAATTTCAAATTGGTATCTATGTTAGGATTTCAAAATTGGTACCCATTTCAAAACCATCTTGAAAGCTAAGAGGAGAATTTCAATCAGGGGGAGCTTTTGTTTATTAAAGGAAAATGCATTTGAAATAGGGAGAGAAATTTCAAATCTTGAAAATGCTTCTTACAATCTTATTCATATACCTCTGACTATTTGCAAAAGAGTTTTGAAAATAATTTAAAAAAGATTTGCAAAAACAAAACATGTGGTGCAAATGTGGTCCAAAATGTCAAATAAAAGAAAGCAACCCATTCACTCTTATTCATATGCAACAAGACTTTCATATTGGTTTTAATTCCAAGTAACCTATGCACTTACCTTATGCAAACTAGTTCATTTCTGCACTTATATATTTGCTTTGGTTTGTGTTGGCATCAATCACCAAAAAGGGGGAGATTGAAAGGGAAATGGGGTTAACCTTTTCCTGTGATTAATTTGGTTGGTTGAATGCCCAACACAAATATTGGACTAACTAGTTTGCTCTAGAATATATGTTCTACAGGTGCATACAGGTTCAACACAAACCAATAAAGATACAAGATATGGTTCAATTCAAAGGAGCAAATAGAAACCGAGTGTGCTCTGGTCTGGCGCACCGGACTGTCCGGTGTGCCACCGGACAATGTCCTGTGCACTAGGACCGTACAAGATCAAACTCACCACTCTCGGGTTTCTCAGAAGCGCGCTTCGCTATAATTCACCGGAATGTCCGGTGTGCCACCGGACTGTCCGGTGTGTCAGCAGAGCAACGGCTAACCAGCGTAATGGTCGTCTGCAACGGATTCCTGCAATGCTACAGTGCGCGAACAGTGCGCGCAGAAGTCAGAGCAGTCGTCAGAGGTGCATCGGACAGTGAACAGTACCTGTCTGGTGCGGCACCGGACTGTCCGGTGCCACTAGAAGACAAAGCCTCCAACGGTCACAAGCTCCAGAACCCTAACGGTTGGGTGACGTGGCTGGCGCACTAGACAGTGTCCGGTGCGCCCATCGACAGTAGCCAGCCCCAACGATTGTTTGGTGGTTGAGGGCTATAAATACCCCCCCAACCACCACCACTTCAACCATCCAAGCATTCAACACATTGCATTCAATACAAGAGCAATAGACTCACTCCAAGGCACAAATCAAAGCGATCGATCCACTCAAAGTCCCCAATTCAATTCTAGTGCATTAGGACTTGTGAGAGGACCACTTGTGTTTCTTGTTGCTCTTGTTTGCTTGGTTGGCTTTCTTTTCTGTCTCACTTCTTACTCTCAAGCTTTGTAAGCGAGGCAAGAGGCACTAATTGTGTGGTGGTCCTTGCGGGGTCTAAGTGACCCGTGAGATTAAGGAAGAAGCCTCATTTAGTCTAGATGACTATTTGAGAGAGGAAAGGGTTGAAAGAGACCTGGTCTTTATGACCACCTCAACGGGGACTAGGTTCTTTAGAACCGAACCTCGATAAAACAAATCACCGTGTCATCCGCTTTATTTCTTTGTTGATTTGTTTTCCCCCTCTCTCCCGGACTCGGATTTAACTCTAACGCTAACCCTGGCTTGTAGTTTGTGTTTTAAGTTGTAAATTTCAGATTACGCCTATTCACCCCCCTCTAGGCGACTTTTAGGGACCCAGCGCAGCCCGTATCTCAGGATGAAGTTTCAGAAGTAGGAGAAACCCCTGATGAGCGAGTATACAGAGAAAGGCAGAATTCTCGCCGACGTAATAGCCGACAAGCTCAGGACCGAGATCGAGAACAAGCCGAGCAGGGCGCAAGGTTACGCCGAGAGAATCCCCTCTTCGCTCGAAACCTAAACCCTGATTTTGCTCGCGCAATGAACACGCCGAGCGAAGTCGAAGGAGTGTTGGCCTATATAGCTGATGGCCTTCTGCGAACTCCAGACGCTGAAGGCTATCGGCGGCTGCTTACTCGGGCAGCTAACCACCTTTTGCCTATCGCTCATCCCCCGGGCGACCTACGACACACCATCAATAGTCGGCGGGATGCACGAAGCTACATCAATGCTTCGCGCGACCGACGACACGAGAACGAGATAAGGCGCCGGGAGGAGTATGACCGGGACCACGACGTCCTGGCCCGAAGCCACGCCACCCGAGTTGAGTGGGCCGCAGCCTCAACTAATGGTCCGATCCGAGGACGGTCGAGACGACACATCACCGACTCCCCTCCCCGGGACCAACATCATGAACATCGATAGGAAGATACATATGGAGTATCCGCGCTTACTCCGCGTCTCTGGGCCATCCAGTGCCCCCCTAATTTTAAGGTCTCTAACATCGACAAGTACGAGCCTAAGCAGGACTCGGGGGCTGGTTGGCCATCTACACGACCACTGCTCGGGACGCTGGGGCAATAGAAGACGTGATGACGACGTATTTGCCCATTGTCCTCGGGTAAGATGCATTGCAATGGCTACAACATCTGCCACGACACTGCATCGACGATTGGAGCGACTTCAGTCGGTGTTTCATCACCAACTTCCAGTCCCTCTCTGACAAGCCGGCACAGCCATGGGACCTCAAGTCCATCAGGTGCCGGGGCGATGAAACACTTCGGTCATACCTCAAAAGGTTTTAGACCATGAAAAATCATATCCCCAAATTCACTGAGGCAGCAGTGGTTGAGGACTTCTACCGGGGATCTAATGACTCGGCCTTCGTCCGAGCCATACTGCAGAAAGCGCTGACCACTTCCGAACAATTGTTTCAAGAGGCAGACCTCTACATCACCGCTGATGAGCGGGTCCAAGATCTCATCGGAGGAACGAAACCTACACCACCGGCACCCCGGCGCGACGCAAACTAGCAACCCGACAAGCGTTGGGAGAAGAGACCTTGTGAGGAGGTCCATGCCGCTGGACCATCCGTCGCTCGTGCCCGAGGGGCGCCCCACGGAGGCGAGCGGACGCTAGATGACATTCTCGACGCCCAGTGCCCGTACCACAAGGACATGCGCCATACCCTATGGAACTGCAGAGACTTCAAGCACTCCGTCGGAAATGGCCGACCGTTCCAACCTCTACCACCTCCCCCACCATGAGGAGAGCCCAGGCAGCCTCAGCAGCCAGAAGGGGGTGGGGGTGGAGCATTCCCATGCGTTGACAGGGAGGTCAATGTCATCTTCGGAGGACATGGGTCACAGGAGAACAGAAGGCAACAGAAGCTCAATGACCGACAGGTCCTAGCGGCAACCACCAGTGCCCCAGCTCCTTATCGGTGGTCAGAGCATGCAATAACCTTCAGCCAAGCAGATCAGTGGCTCAACTTCGACCACCCGGCAAGTACCCGCTCCTCGTTGATCCGGTGATCCGAGAGAGCAGGGTAAAGAAAGTACTAGTGGACGGGGGAAGTAGCATCAACGTTACCTTCCCCTAAACGCTTCTAGCCTTAGGGGTTGCACTCAAAGACCTCACCGAGTCAGATACTCCCTTCTTCGGCATCGTGCCGACCGAAGGGAAGTACCCACTTGGGCACATCTACATGCCCGTCACCTTTGGGACTCTAGAGAACTATAGAACCGAGTTCCTGAGGTTTGATGTGGCACGCTTCGATTGCGGATACAATGCCATCATCGGTAGGCCAGGACTGGCGAAGTTCATGGCCATTCCGCACTACTCATACATGATATTGAAGATGCCGGGACCTCAAAGAATCATCACCGTGCGTGCTGATTTCCAAGGCGTCGTGGAGTGTTTTTGGGGGGCCATTCAAGCGGCCCTCATCGCTAGGCCCCCAGTAGCTCCCCTTGTGTAGGCGGACACCAAGTCAGAGGAAGGCCTCACAATACCTGGTAACGAAGCTCAAGCCGTGACCTCTATATGGCCGACTGAAGAGACTAAAAGGATCAGCCTGGGATTTGTCGATGAATGCAAGACTGCCATCATCAGTTCCAGCCTTGACGACAAATAGGAAGGCGCGCTCATCTAGTTCCTGCAAGACAACTGAGACATATTCGCATGGCAACCTGCAGATATACCGGGAGTCCCGAGAGAACTAGCCGAGCACAAATTGAAGGTTTATCCTCAAGCAAGGCCGATTCGACAGAAGCTGCGTCGTTTCACGCCTGACAAAAGAGAAGCTATTCATGCTGAGTTAGCTCGCTTGGTGGGTGCAGGGTTCATTAGGGAGGTACTGGATCCTGAGTGGCTAGCAAAACCTGTTCTTGTACTCAAAAAGAATAAAGTGGATTGGCGCATGTGCGTCGACTATACTGATCTCAATAAGCATTGTCTGAAGGATCCCTTCGGGCTCCCTAGAATAGATCAGGTAGTTGATTCGACCGCTGGCTGTTCTATGTTGTCCTTCCTAGACTGTTATTCTGGCTACCATCAGATCAGCCTGGCAAAAGAAGATGAGGAGAAAACTGCATTCATCACCCATTCCCATTTGGAGCTTTCTGCTATACCTCCATGTCGTTTGGCCTCAAGAATGCAGGAGCGACTTACCAGAGAGCCATTCAGACATGCTTAGCTGACCACTGGGGCAAGCGAGTGGAAGTCTATGTCGATGATGTGGTGATCAAAACAGAAAACTCAGAAAACTTCATTAAATATTTGCAGCTGGTCTTCAACAGTTTGAGGCGCTACCTGTGGAAGCTCAACCTAGAAAAGTGTGTCTTCGGAGTACCGGCAGGGAAGTTACTTGGATTCATTGTCAGCCACCGAGGGATTGAAGCTAACCTAAAAAAATTGAGGCCATCATGAGAATGGAAGCGCCACGATCACAGAAAAAGGTACAGAGGCTCACTGGATGCATGGCAGCCCTGAGCAGGTTCATATCAAGGCTAGGGAAGAATGGCATGCCTTTCTACAAATTACTCAAAAATGTGGACAAGTTTTAGTAGACCACAGAGGCACAAGAAGCTTTACAGGCACTGAAAAAGTTCCTGACTACACCACCAGTACTCAAGCCACCACACCGAGCCACGCCGAATCAAACAGCAGAAGATCTGTTGTTATACATCTCCTGCACGACTCATGTGGTGAGCACCGCATTAGTAGTCGAGTGGGGGGAGGAAGGACATGCGTACCCGGTGCTACATCTAGTCTACTTCATCAGTGAAGTCCTCGGGCCCTCAAAGATAAGGTATCCCCAAGTCCAGAAGTTGCTGTATGCGGTACTTCTAACCGCTCGCAAACTCTGACACTACTTTGACGACCACAAAGTCATAGTAGTCACATGATTTCCAATAGGGGCCATTCTCCACAACAAAGAAGCTGTTGGAAGGATAGCCAAGTGGGCGTGTGAGCTGGGAGCTCACGACATAGAGTTCCTGCCCCGCACGGCAGTCAAAACTCAGGCGCTGGTCGACTTCGTATCAGAGTGGACTGAACATCAGGTCCTAGACAGCCTAGAGGTTATCGAGGTGTGGAAAATGTACTTTGATGGCTCGTTGAAACTGCAGGGAGCGACCAGGGATTCTCTTTATTGCTCCTAGAGGTGAGCAACTCAAGTATGCACTCCAGCTACTATTTCCAGCATCAAATAATGCAGCAGAGTATGAAGCGCTGATCCACGAATTAAACATCGCTGTGTCACTCAGCATCAAGAAGCTGATGGTGTATGGAGATTTGCTAGTAGTCATAAGCCAGATAAACAAAGACTGGGATTGCTCGGCGGATTATGGGTAGGTACTATGCAGCCGTCCGAAAGCTGGAGGACAAATTCAAAGGACTGGAGTTCCATCACGTGGAAAGAGACCGCAACACGGCAGCAGACACGTTGTCAAAGCTAGGACCCAGTCAGGCCCAGGCTCCACCGGGATCTTCGTCCAAGAAATATCACAACCAAGCATCCTCTCGGATCAGGTGGAAGAGTGCAACACCTTGAGCCAACCAAAATCGGACCCCAATGGTTGGAGAGAGCCTATCATCATGTACATAAAAAATGAAGAAGAACCAGATGACAAGGCTGCAGCGGAACACATCGCAAGGCAATCAGCCCACTACGCCCTCATAGGGGGCACACTATACAGAAGAGGTGTGGCAAGAGTCCTCATGAAGTGCATTCACTCAGCTATTGGGAAGCAACTGTTAGATGAAATCCATGCCGGGCAGTGCGGAGTACATGCAGCATTTAGGACTCTGGTCGAGAAGGCTTTTAGATCTGGTTTTTATTGGCCAACAGCAAAGAGCGATGCTGCCGAGTTAGTCCAGAAGTGTGAAGCTTACCACTTCCTATCAAAGCAATAACATTTACCCGCACAACAGCTGCAGACCATTCCTGTAACATGGTCGTTCGCATGCTGGGGGCTGCACATGATTGGACCTTTCAAGAGAGCTCAGGGAGGCTATACTCGTGTACTGGTTGCCATTGACAAATTCACAAAATGGATAGAGTACAAGCCAATTGCTTCTTTGACCTCAGCCAAGCAGTGGATTTCATCAAGACGTAATATTCAGGTTTGGGATACCAAACAGCATCATCACCGATTTGGGATCCAACTTCACCAGCTCTGAATTCTTTGATTTCTGCGAGCAGCGAAGCATCCGGATTAAATATGCCTTAGTGGCACACCCAAGAGCCAATGGCCAAGTAGAAAGAGCCAACAGAATGATACTAGAACCACTCAGGAAGAAAGTATTTGACAAGGGTGAAAAGCTTGCAGGAAAATGGATCAGGGAACTGCCATATGTGGTCTAGAGCCTGAGAACACAACCCAGTCGAGCTCTGCATGGAAATACTCCGTTTTTCATGGTTTATGGGTCAGAGGCAGTGCTACCCACCGACTTAATCTTCAGGGCACCGAGGTTTCTTTCAAAAGCATAGCCGAAGCAGAAGCAACTAGGCTAGAAGTTATCGATGTGCTGGAGGAAGAACGATTGAACACCGCAATCTAGTCGGCCAGGTACCAGCAGACCTTGAGGCGCTATCATGATTGAAAGGGAAATAGGGTCAAACCTTTTCCTATATAATTTTGGTGGTTGAAATGCCCAACACAAACAAATTGGACTAACTAGTTTGCTCTAGATTATGAGTTCTACAGGTGCCAAAGGGTCAACACAAACCAATAAAAAGTCCAAGAAAGGGTTCAAATAAAAAGAGCAAAAGACAACCGAAGGATGCCCTGGTCTGGCGCACCGGACTGTCCGGTGTGCCACCGGACAGTGTCCGGTGCACCAGGGAGATCAACTTCGAACTTGCCACCTTCGGGAATTTGGGGAGCCGCTCCGCTATAATTCACCGGACTGTCCGGTATAACACCGGACTGTCCGGTGTGCCAGCGGGAGCAACGACTATCAGCACCAACGGTCGCCTGCAAAAGTAAACAGTGTGTGAACAGTGCGCGGACAGCGCGCGTAGAGTCAGAGCAGGCGCCAGAAGGCGCACCGGACAGTGAACAGTGCTGTCCGGTGCACCACCGGACTGTCTGGTGGCCCCACCTGTTGGAGCTCCAACGATCGAACCCTAATGGTTGGGTGACGTGGCTGGCGCACCGAACAGTATCCGGTGGCGCACTAGACTGTCCGGTGCGCCATACGACAGCAGCCATCCCCAACGGCCACTTTGGTGGTTGGGGCTATAAATACCCCCAACCACCACACTTCAAGGCATCCAAGTTTTTAGCCATTGCATTCAATACAAGAGCTCTAGACTTCATTCCAAGACACAAACAAGAGATCAAATCCTCTCCTAGGTCCAAAGATCATTCTAATCAAATAGTGACTAGTGAGAGAGAGATATTTGTGTTCATTTGAGTTCTTGCGCTTGGATCGCTTTTCTTCTTCCTTCTTTCTTGTTCCCAAGACACTTGTAATCAATGCAAGAGACACCAAGTCGTGGTGGTCCTTGTGAGGGGTCTAAGTGACTCATTGATTGAGAAGAGAAGCTCACTCAGTCTAGGTGACCATTTGAGAGAGGGAAAGGGTTGAAAGAGACCCGGTCTCTGTGACCACCTCAACAGGGAGTAGGTTTGCAAGAACCGAACCTCGGTAAAACAAATCACCGTGTCACACTCTTCATCTGCTTGTGATTTGTTTTTGCCCTCTGTTGGGGACTTGTTCTCAAACGCTAAGAGTTAAGAACAAGGCAACATAAAAGTGTTAAATGTCAAAGTCCTTCGTCCTTCGAAGCATTATCTCCCTTCGGATATAATGAATTCCGGACGAAGGTCATGAAGGACAAACCTTCATGAGTACAATAAATGATGAAGAAGGATTCATACACAAGATATGGAAAAGTAATATAAACACTTTAAATGTCATTATTAACTTATTTTGATTTGCATTGCTGTATTCACAATGACAGATTATGAATGTACCTTTGGCTCGAAGAAAAGCAGGGGTACAAGCGTGACGTGAGAGCAAACGCCAAGTCAACGTGAACAGTACGGGAGTACTGTTCATCTATTTATAGGCAAGGGACGCAGCCCATGTAAAATTACATTCATGCCCTTTATATTTGCTAATAACGCTATAGTAATTCTTCGAGGTCTAATTTGCCTTTTCATCTTTAAGTCGGTTCCCCTTTTCTATTGTCATGCCGAAGCTTTCCTGTGCACAGCTTCGTGATCACCTTGTCCTTCGTCATAATCACCTTTCGTCTCGCTCAGGCTTCGTCCTAACCATGCTCTGTATGCTCATGATCCGAATTCGAAGATACCTGTTCACATATTTCACTTGGAAAACATTATCAAATCATGTTTTTGAGGACCTTCGGAAGCCGAAGGCCCCCAACAGTAGCCCCTCGCAATATTAATTTGCTAGAATAATAAATTCAGATTGCGATATGGACGAAGGCCTTAAGCCGAAGGTCCGAAAAAACACCTTCCCTTTGCTAGAATTGCAATAGTCAATGACAAGTGGGGCCCTGCCACTTGCAACGTACTGGGCGTATAAATAAGAACGCACCACCAGCACATTTAGCACGCTTTCTTGCCGCCGGCTCCTGCCTTCCTAATTTTTAGCTCTTTGCACACCAACGCTTGCTTGGCTTTTTACATTTTTAAGCTTCGTCTTTGAGAGCACTTTCCTAGCATTTTCAAAGATGTCTGAAGACAAGAAAACTGTCGCTGAGTCGAAGCTAAGCCTTTCTGAAGAGATGAATCTCGACTTCCTTGAATCAATAGCAAAGACAAATACAGAGAAGATTACTAGGGAGATTTTAGAGGGTTTGTCTGAAGACACTGGTGATAGTGACAGCTATGATGTGGAAAGTGGCGGTGAAGATTCCGAAGATCGACCTTGGCGACCAAGCCATGCAGTTTTTGGAAAATCAAGCATTAAACAAAGCCATCTTGTCAATATGAGGGGCAGATATTTTCGGGATTTATCTATTGTAAGGGCTGATGAAGGAGAGAAAACTTGTCCGACTCCTGAGGAAAATGAAGTCATGATATTCCGAAGCTTCTTTAAGGCTGGACTTCGGTTTCCTTTGAGTAGTTTCATGGTAGAAGTTTTGAAGATATTTGAAATCTACCTTCATCAAATTACTCCTGAAGCAATCATAAGGATGAGAATCTTCGTATGGGCCGTGAAGAGCCAAGGTTTGGAACCAAATGCAAAAAGTTTCTGCAATATGCATGAGTTATTGTATGAGACGAAACCATGGGGTAAGGAGCAATATCACAATAATTTTGGCTGTTATAGCTTCGGTGCCCGCTCTGGGTCAAGCTGTCCCGTGCCAACTTTTCGGAAAAGATGGCCTGGGGACTGGATGAAGGAATGGTTTTATGTGAAAAACGACTTGAAAACGCGAGAAGATATTAAAGGTATCATTATGCGCCCTATCTGGCAGCGCTTCGGCCTTCGGAAACCGAAGGTGGAAATTGACGAAGCAGTCGAAGAATGCCGAAGAGCCTTCGGAGTAGTTTGCTCTTTCATCGGGACAAGGGATTTGATCCAAGAACACATTGCCTTCAGAGTGTGGCCACTTGCAGATAAGTGGGAAATGCCAAAGGAAACCGTCAGCTTACCTAACGAAGGTGGACTAGTTAGGTTGAAATTCACCTTCAAATATGGAGATAAGTTCGTCGAGCCAGATGACGACTGGCTGAAAAGTATTGAGGCCGTAAGCGATGAGCTGCTTGGGCCATACTCGAAGGCAGAAGATACTGCACTATCCGCAGCCTTCGGAGGCCGGAAGAAGAAAAGGCTCAACCGAGTATTTGATGCCATTGGGTTCGTGTATCCTGACTACCGTTACCCAACACGGAGTCAAAAAAGGAAAGATACGGCATCTACGAAGGAAGCCGCCTCAGCCACTCTTAGTGAGCCAGCGCCGAAGAGTAAAAAGATAAAGGTTCTTACACACCGTCCACACTATATTGAACCGGCCACAGTGCCCGAGTTTGTCGGTGAATCCTCTTCGGCCCCCGAAGCCAAAGAGGCAACTCCCCTGAAGAATATTGAAGAGCCGGTTACAATGCCGGAGATAAAGAAAATAGAAGAACCGAAGGTTGAAGAAACAAGGACATCTGAAATTTTAAGTCCTTCAGCAAAAGTTGAAGTACCAAAAAGCCAAAAGGGTCCAGTGCTGACCCCCAAAAGAAAAAGGATGGTTAATGTACTGGATGTATTGGAGACAATAAAGTCTTCAAGTACTACTCCAAAGAAAATTGCCGAAACTCCCGAAGTGCAAATCGAAGCCTTTGAGGCCGAAGCTTCAAAGCACCAAGCTGAAACTGAAGCTGGGCCTTCAGAGCCCGCCAAGGTAAACTTCTTGGAAACCAAAGAAACAGAAACTGCAGAACAAATCTTTGTTGAAGAAAGTGGCACTGCCGCCCCAAAGCCTTTTCTGAAGCTTCCGATTATATTTTACGACATGCTTTGGGGAAGAAGTTGACTGAAAAAGAAAAGCAGGAGGCTCAGTTCTATGCCCAAAGACTGAAATATCCCAAGGATATTCAACGGCAGCGGAGAAGAAGACTTCTTGTATTGTCTTCCTGACAGCAAGGAGATTTCAGTCTGTCGGGAGATGAGCAAAAGCTTCGGATTCCCAACACTAGAAGACGGGCTCTCAGTGTTGTCAAAGAACGAGCTGGCTGACAACTTAGCGTACAATAGTTTAAAGGTGAAAAATTGAAATCTTTGTATTATTTTTTTGAAACCAAAATTTTTCATTTGCTTAAACTTATTAACAAACATTTTTTTCCAGGGTCTTATACTTAGCAATGCCCTCAGGGTACAAAAAGATGTTGAAGACGAAGGGTATACCATAGCCTTGAGCAACCTTCATTCTGAAGTAATTGAACTAAGGAACGAAGGTCTCGAAAAAGATAAAATATTGCACTCGTTATTGAATAAAATAAAAGAAGACGAAGCTGCTTTCAAAACTCAAGTCGAAGCTCAGAAGCGCGAAATTGATGATCTTCGGAAACAACTAGTCAGAGCTAAAGAAGAGTGCACACTTGAAGAAACAAAACGAGAAATTAGTGAACAATGGGCCAATCATTTAGAAAGAAACGTTGAAGAGCTTCGTGCATCCAAGAAAAAGTGTTATGAAAAATCTATAGAATGTGTTAAGAAAATAAGAACCAGCTTCGCCAGCGTCGGCGCATTCTCAAGTGAGGAGGACTTCATAAGGGGTGACCCCGAAGGCCCAATTGGATGGATCAGCCATGAAGCTGAAGCTTTTGAAGAAGTTTTGAATAGCCGTGGAGACATATGTGCTTTTACGGGCGCCAGGGGGATTGCCACTATTTTGGAGAGAAAAGGCTGTGACCATGTAAAATTTTTGGCACAATCCGAAACCGCCTTGTCTTCCGAAGATATAAAAGACCCCTCGGCCGAAGCGAGCTTGGTTGGTGGAAAATTTTTCACCGACATCTGGGACAATGGTGGCCGGGAGATGGCCCAAGAAATTATACGAAAGAGCGAGAAAGGTATTCATGACGCTAGAAAAGTAGCAGAGACCGCTGAGAAGAGTGCAGATGCCGAAGTGCAAATAGGTATTGAGTAGCAGTTTTTGGCTCTGTTGTAATTTTTGATTTTGAACTTGTTTACGCTTTGTAACACAGCCGCACTTTTTCGCCCCTCAGAGCCTGCCAAGCCATCGGCGGACCCCCACATGAAGGGGGACGACGAAATTAGAAAAATGGCTGAAGCTATCATGGATAAAGTTGTTGATCAACTACTGAACGAAGCTGCAGAAGTTGTTCTAAGGGAAAACTAGACGTTATTGTAAAATCATTTGGAATGTAATATTTATTGAACATATGTAATATTTTGTAACTTTGAATGTAATATATAAGCTATTTATGGTTCAATTCTTTACGATGCATGAAACTTTACATACATACCGTTTTTTGAGCCTTCGGCGAAAAAAACACCTTCCCTTCTTTTCATGCTTCGTAAATAATATCTGTATTTTCATAAAAATGTCCAATCTTCGTAAAATCAATAACCGATAAATCTTTTCATTTCGGAGTTTGACGAAGGTATGCTTCTTCAAAATTTACTTTTTTGTGCCTTGGCACTGTTTCTTCAAAACAATCTCCAAATATCAACATTGATCCCCTTCTTGCATCATTGATGCAATATGATGTATGATGTTATGCTATGCAAATGATGTGATGATGTGATGTTATGCAAAATGATATTTGCCGAAGATCGACGTTTATTTTTCACTCTAAGCCTCCCTTAGGAGCTTCTTCGCCTTTTACTTCAGCGGAATCAGCGTTTATTTTTCGCTGTAAGCCTCCCTTAGGAGCTTCTTCGCCTTTTACTTTCAGCGGTATCAGCGTTTATTTTTCGCTGTAAGCCTCCCTTAGGAGCTTCTTCGCCTTTTACTTTCAGCGGTATCAGCGTTTATTTTTCGCTGTAGGCTTTGCATTCCCTTCGGAACGACTTTTGAGCAGAAAACTTACGCTGCGCTCCCTTAGGAACGACTTTTTGTTATTTTGGAAATTCTCCTTGTAACCATAAATCTTATGCTTCGGCAACTCCGCTATTCTGTGGAGAAGGTATATTTTAATGTGGCAAAAACGAAACTATTACAAGAGATTTAAAAAACGAGAAAAATATTTAGGATTTCAATAATTGTTCCTTATTAAAAAAGAAAATGATACTGAATGTAAAAGTCTGCTGCCGAAGTAGGATATTTGTTAGTAAATGTGCTTCGATTCTGGCACAGTACTATTGACTGTGCAAGCTTCGGACTCTTCTCTGAAGTCCCGTTGGAGGTTGGGATGCTGACTCCCTTCTGGCTGATGGCCTTGTTGCATTGGTGGTGGAGGGGGAAGCTGTTGCCAGGATGCCTGAGGTTGGCTTGCCGAAGCGACAGAAGCTGCAGGGTGGTTGCCTACATACTCTGGAATGTATGGTGAATGGTACGAAGCAGTGTGCATAACTTGCTTCGGCTGGCTCTGTTGGGCCGTAGCTTCTGCTATCTCCTTTTGTTTCTGGATGGTAACATGGCACATCCTGGTGGTATGGCCCTTGTCCTCACCGCAGAATAGGCAATAAATCTTCCTGGGTTGATCCCCAAATCTCCCTCCGAAGCCCCTGACACCTCTGCCCCTTGGAGCTGGAGGTCGAGGATAGCTCTACTGCTGCCCCGAAGCCTGGGAGGAATATTGTGGCCTCTGCTGCTGGCTTCCCCTGTCATCATTCTGAGTGGAATGAATCGATCCGACATGTCTGGGATGAATTCTCCCTCCGAAGCCCCTGGCTATTTCGGAGAACCTGTAAGCTTCCTCCCTTCTCTGTCGAAAATCATTGTCAGCGCGGATGTATTCATCCATCTTCTGAAGCAATTTCTCCAGAGTCTGAGGGGGCTTTCTGGCAAAGTATTGGGCTGAAGGTCCCGGCCGAAGCCCCTTAATCATGGCCTCAATGACAATTTCATTGGGCACTGTTGGCGCTTGTGCCCTCAGGCGTAAGAATCTTCGGACATACGCCTGAAGATACTCTTCGTGATCTTGGGTGCACTGGAATAAAGCTTGAGCAGTAACTAGCTTCGTTTGAAACCCTTGGAAGCTGGTGATCAGCATATCCTTCAGCTTCTGCCATGATGTGATCGTTCCTGGCCGAAGGGAGGAGTACCAGGTTTGTGCAACATTTTTGACAGCCATGACGAAAGACTTCGCCATGACTGCAGTATTGCCACCATAGGAAGATATTGTTGCTTCGTAGCTCATCAGAAACTGCTTCGGATCTGAATGGCCGTCGTACATGGGGAGTTGAGGTGGCTTGTAGGACAGGGGCCAAGGTGTAGCCTGCAGTTCTGCTGATAGAGGAGAAGCATCATCAAAGGCAAAATTTCCATGATGGAAATTCTCATACCAGTCATCTTCATTGAAGAAGCCCTCTTGATGAAGCTCTCTATACTGAGGCCTTCGGTTCTACTCATCTTGAGTAAGATGGCGAACTTCTTCAGAGGCTTTGTCTATCTGCCTTTGCAGATCAGCCAGCCTAGCCATCTTTTCCTTCTTCCTTTGCACCTGCTGATGGAGCATCTCCATATTTCTGATCTCTTGGTCCAAGTCATCCTCCTGAGGCGTTGGACTGATGGCCTTCCTTTTCTGGCTTCGGGCCTCCCGAAGAGAGAGAGTGTCCTGGTTGGGGTCCAGCGGCTGCAGAGCGGCAGCCCCTGTTGCTGAAGCTTTCTTTGGTGGCATGACGAAGGTCTACGCTTGCCGAGGGTGTTCGAAACTCAAAATAGTGGAAGTGAGTTCACCGGAGGTGGGCACCAATGTTGGGGACTTATTCTCAAACGCTAAGAGTTAAGAACAAGGCAACATAAAAGTGTTAAATGTCAAAGTCCTTCGTCCTTCGAAGCATTATCTCCCTTTGGATATAATGAATTCCGGACGAAGGTCATGAAGGACAAACCTTCATGAGTACAATAAATGATGAAGAAGGATTCATACACAAGATATGGAAAAGTAATATAAACACTTTAAATGTCATTATTAACTTATTTTGATTTGCATTGCTGTATTCACAATGACAGATTATGAATGTACCTTTGGCTCGAAGAAAAGCAGGGGTACAAGCGTGACGTGAGAGCAAACGCCAAGTCAACGTGAACAGTACGGGAGTACTGTTCATCTATTTATAGGCAAGGGACGCAGCCCATGTAAAATTACATTCATGCCCTTTATATTTGCTAATAACGCTATAGTAATTCTTCAAGGTCTAATTTGCCTTTTCATCTTTAAGTCGGTTCCCCTTTTCTATTGTCATGCCGAAGCTTTCCTGTGCACAGCTTCGTGATCACCTTGTCCTTCGTCATAATCACCTTTCGTCTCGCTTAGGCTTCATCCTAACCATGCTCTGTATGCTCATGATCCGAATCCGAAGATACCTGTTCACATATTTCACTTGGAAAACATTATCAAATCATGTTTTTGAGGACCTTCGGAAGCCGAAGGCCCCCAACACCCTCTATTTTCGGACTTGATTTTTATTCTAACGCCAACCCTGACTTGTAGTGTGTGCTTAAGTTTATAATTTTCAGATTCCGCCTATTCACCCCCCTTTAGGCGACTTTCAATTGGTATCAGAGCTGGTACTTCATTAGAGCTTAACCGCTTGAAGTGATGTTGGGAGATCACGCTAAGAAGGAGGTCATGACCGGCGAGAAGCCCGCTATAAGCCATGGGAAGGCTCCATCAAGGGAGTCTAGCTCCAAAGGAAAGAGAGAATCACCCTCCCACAACAAGTCACATCGGAGTGGCGACAAGAAGAAGAAGATAAAGAAGGTGGTCTACTACGAGAACGATTCTTTGTCGTCATCTACCTCCGGCTCTGACGCGCCATCCATCACTTCTAAGCGCCATGAGCACAAGAAGTTTAGTAAGATCCCCTTACGCTATCCTCGCATTTCCAAACATACTCCATTACTTTCCGTTCCATTAGGCAAACCACTGGCTTTTAATGGTGAAGATTATTCTAGATGGAGTGAAATGATGAAATATCACCTAACCTCACTCCACACAAGCATATGGGACATTGTTGAATTTGGAGCATAGGTACCATCCGTGGGGGATGAAGATTATGATGTGGACGAAGTCGCCCAAATCCAACACTTCAATTCCCAAGCAACTACTATACTCCTCACCTCTCTAAGTCGAGAGGAGTATAATAAGGTGCAAGGGTTGAAAAGTGCCAAGGAGATTTGGACATATTAAAGACCGCGCACGAAGGAGACGAGGTGACCAAGATCACCAAGATGGAAACGATCGAGAGGGAGCTCGGTCGGTTCATGCTCAACCAAGGAGAGGAGCCACAAGCCATGTACAACCGGCTCAAGACCTTGGTGAACCAAGTGCGCAACCTCGGGAGCACCAAATGGGATGACCATGAAATGGTCAAGGTTATTCTAAGATCACTTGTATTTCTTAATCCTACTCAAGTTCAATTAATTCGTGGTGATCTTAGATATAAGCTAATGTCTCCCGAGGAAGTTATAGGAAAGTTTGTGATCTTTGAGTTGATGATCAAAGGCTCCAAACAAATCATCGAGTGAGGCACCACCTCCACACCCGAGGTGCAACCCGTTGCCTTTAAAGCAACGGAGGAGAAGAAAGAAGAGTCTACATCAAGTAGGCTCCCCATCGACACCTCCAAGCTCGATAATGAGGAGATGGCTTTAATCATCAAAAGCTTTCGCCAAATCCTCAAGCAAAGGAAGGGGAAAGACTACAAGCCCCGTTCCAAGAAGGTTTGCTACAAGTGTGGTAAGCCCGGTCATTTTATCGCTAAATGTCCTTTGTCTAGTGATAGTGACAGGGATAATGACAAGAAGGGAAAGAGGAGAGAAAAGAAGAGATACTACAAGAAGAAGGGCGGCGATGCCCATGTTTGCCGGGAGTGGGACTCCGACGTGAGCTCCACCGACTCCTCCTCCGACGAGGACGCCGCAAACATCGCCGTCAACAAGGGTCTTCTCTTCCCCAACGTTGGCCACAAGTGCCTCATGGCAAAGGACGGCAAGAAGAAGAAGGTAAAATCTAGATCCTCCACTAAGTATGCAACTTCTAGTGATGAGGATAATTCTAGTGATGATGATGATAACTTGCTCACTCTTTTTGCCAACCTAAACATGCAACAAAAAGAAAAATTGAATGAATTAATTAGTGCTATTCATGAGAAGGATGAACTCTTGGTTAGCCAAGAGGACTTCCTTATTAAGGAAAACAAAAAGCATGTTAAGGTTAAAAATGCTTATGCTCAGGAGATAGAAAAATGTGAAAAATTGACTAGTGAGCTTAGCACTTGCCATGACACTATTTCTAACCTTAGAAATGAAAATGCCAAATTAATTGCTAAGGTTGAGAAATCAAATGTTTGTGATGATTCAATTGTTAATCTTAGAAATAATAATGCTAGTTTAATTGCTAAGATTGACATGTTGAATGAATCACTTGCTAGCCTTAAGATTGAGAATGAAAAATTAATTGCTAAGGCTAAAGATTTAAATGTTTGCAATGATGTTATTTCCAATCTTAGAGATGAGAATGCTATTTTACATGCTAAGATTGATGAATTAAATGCTTGCAAACCCTCTACATCTGCTGTTAGTCATGTCTCCATTTGCACTAGATGTAGAGATGTTAATGTTGATGCTATTCATGATCACCTTGCTATGATTAAACAACAAAATGATCATATAGCTAAACTAGATGCTAAAATTGCCGAGCATGAACTAGAAAATGAGAAATTTAAATTTGCTCGTAGCATGCATAATAGTGGGAGACACCCAGGCATTAAGGATGGCATTGGCTTCCAACAAGGAGGCAATGTCAAGCTTAATGCCCCCAAGAGATTGTCTAATTTTGTTAAGGGTAAGGCTCCCATGCCTCAGGATAACGAGGGCTATATTTTATATCCTGCTGGTTATCCTGAGGATAAGATTAGGAGAATTCATGCTAAGAAGACTCATTCTATTTCTCACCATGCTTTTATTTATGAGAATGAGGCTTCTAGCTCTAGGCGTTCTACCCATGTTAAAATGCCTAAGAAGAAATCTCCTATTGCATCAAATGATCATAACATTTCATTTAAGACTCTTGATGCATCTTATGTGCTTACTAACAAATCAGGCAAAGTAGTTGCCAAATATGTTGAGGGCAAACACAAGGGCTCCAAGACTTGTGTTTGGGTAACCAAGGTGCTTGTTTCTAATATGAAAGGACCTGTTGGGGACTTGTTCTCAAATACTAAGAGTTAAGAACAAGGCAACATAAAAAGTGTTAAATGTTAAAGTCCTTCGTCCTTCGAAACATTATCTCCCTTCGGATATAATGAATTTCGGACGAAGGTTATGAAGAACGAATCTTCTTAAACACAATAGATGATGAAGAAGGATTCATACACAAGATATGAAAAAATAATATAAACACTTTAAATGTTATTACCAACTTATTTTTATTTGCGTGATTGTATCGACAATAACAAATTATAAATGTACCTTTGGCTCGAAGGAAAGCAGGGGTACAAACGTGACGCGAAAGTAAATGCCAAGTCAGCGTGAACAGTTCATCTATTTATAGGCAAGGGACGCAGCCCATATAAAATTACATCCATGCCCTTTACATTTGCTAATAACTCTATAGTAATCCATCGGGTCCAAATAGCCTTTTCCCTTTTAAGTCGGTTTCTTTTTCTGCTATCACGCCGAAGCTCCCCTGCGCATAGCTTCGGCTCTGCGCCATCCTTCATACTCTTTGTGCATCTTCATGCTGTGGTTTTGATTTGTGTCCGAAGGTACCTATTTACACATTATACTCCAGAGACATAGTTAAATCATGTTTTTGAGGACCTTCGGAAGCTGAAGGCCCCCAACAGTAGCCCCTCGCAATATTAATTTGTTAAAGTAATAAATTCAGATTGCGACATGGACGAAGACCTTAAGCTGAAGGTCCGAAAAAACACCTTCCCTTTGCTAGAATAGCAACAGTCCTTGACAAGCGGGACCCTCCAGCTTTTAACGCACTAGGCGTATAAATAAGAGCTCACCACGAGTTCATTTGGCACACTTTCTTGCCATCTGCTTCTTGCTCATCCAACTTTTAGCCCTTGCACACCAACACTTGCTTGGCTTTTTAAATTTTTAAGCTTCGGTTTCGAGAGCACTTTCTCAACATTTTCAAAGATGTCTGAAGATAAGAAAGCTGTCGCTGAATCGAAGCTGAGTCTTTCCGAGGAGATGAATCTCGGCTTTCTTGAATCAATAGCAAAGACAAATACAGAGAAGATTACTAGGGAGATCTTAGAGGGTTTATCTGAAGACACTGGTGATAGTGACAGCTATGATGTGGAAAGTGGTGGTGAAGATTCCAAAGATCGACCATGGCGACCAAGCCATGCAATTTTTGGAAAATCAAGCATAAAGCAAAGCCATCTTGTCAATATGAGGGGTAGATATTTTCGGGATTTATCTATTGTGAGGGCTAACGAAGGAGAGAAAACTTGTCCAACTCCCGAGGAGAATGAAGTCGTGATATTCTGAAGTTTCTTCAAGGCTGGACTTCGGTTTCCTTTGAGCAACTTTGTGGTAGAAGTTTTGAAGATATTTGAAATCTGCCTTCATCAAATTACTCCCGAAGCAATCATAAGGATGGGAATCTTCGTATGGGCTGTGAAGAGCCAAGGTTTGAAGCCAAATGCAAAAAGTTTCTGCAGTATGCATGAGTTATTATATGAGACGAAACCATGGGGTAAAGAGCAATATCATAACAATTTTGGCTGTTACAGCTTCGTTGCCCGCTCTAGGTCAAGCTGTCCCGTGCCAACTTTTCGAAAGAGATGGCCTAGAGACTGGATGAAGGAATGGTTCTATGTGAAAAACGACTTGAAAACGCGAGAAGATATCAAAGGTGTCATCATGCGCCCCATCTGGCAGCGTTTTGGCCTTCGGAAACCGAAGGTGGATATTGACGAAGCCGCCGAAGAATGCCGGAGAGCCTTCGGGGTAGTTTGCTCTTTCATTGGGACGAGGGATTTGATCCAGGAACACATTGCCTTCAGAGTATGGCCACTTGTAGAAGATTGGGAAATGCCAAAGGAAACCATCAGCAAACCTGACGAAGGTGGACTAGTTCGGTTAAGATACACCTTCAGATATGGAGATAAGTTTGTCGAGCCAGATGATGACTGGTTAAAATGTATTGAGGCCATAAGCGATGAACTGCTTGGACCATACTCGAAGGCAGAAGATACTGCACTGTCTGCGGCCTTCGGAGGCCGGAAGAAGAAAAGACTCGAGTATTTGATGCCATTGGGTTCGTCTATCCTAACTATCATTACCCAACACGGGGCCAAAAAAGGAAAGATACAGCTTCTATGAAGGAAGTTGCTTCAGCCGCTCCTAGTGAGCCAGCGCCAAAGAGGAAAAAGATGAAGGTTCTTACACACCGGCCACACTATATTGAACCGGCCACAATGCCTGAGTTTGTCGGTGAGACCTCTTCGGCCACCGAAGCCAAGGAGCCGACTCCCCTATCAAATACTGATGAGCCGGCCAAAATGCTGGAGATGGAAAAAATAAAAGAAGTGAGAGCTGAAGAAACAAAGACATCGGAAATTTTAAGTCTTTCAGCAAGAGTTGAGGTGCCAATGCCAATGCCGATGACACAAAAGACCTTACTACAACCCCCAAGAGGAAAAGAATGGTTAATGTGCTAGATGTACTAGAAACGATAAAATCTTCAAGCGCTACTCCGAAGATAGCTACCGAAGTTTCAAAGACACAAACTGAGGCCGAAGCTGTCAAAAGTCAAGAGGAAACTGAAATTGGGCTTTCAGAGCCTACCAAGAGGGAATTCTTGGAAATTGAAAAAGAAACGGAAAAAGAATCCGCAGAAGAAGCTTTATCTGGGAAAATCGCCACACCTATTCCCGAAGCATCTTCTGAACCTTCTGAGTATGTATTACGTCATGCTTCGGGTAAAAATTTGAGCGAAAGAGAAAAAAGAGAAGCTCAATTCTATGCGCAAAAATTGAAATATCCAAAAGGGGCACTGATATTCAATAGCAGCAGAGAAGAAGACTTCTTGTATTGTCTCCCTGATAGCAAGGAGATTTCTGTCTGTCGGGAGATGAGCAAGAGCTTCGGATTCCCAACATTAGAAGACGGGCTCTCGGTGTTGTCGAAGTACGAGCTGGCCGACAGCTTAGCGTACAATAGTTTAAAGGTGAAAAATGAGATCTTTGTATCATTCCTTGAAACCAAAATTTTTCATTTGCTTAAACTTATTAACGCATTTTTTGCAGGGCCTTATACTTAGCAATGCCCTCAGGGCACAAAAAGATGCCGAAGACAAAGGGTGTACCATAGCCTTGAGCAACCTTCGTTCCGAGGTAATTGAACTAAGGAACGAAGGTCTCGAAAAAGATAAAATATTACATTCGTTGGTGGATAAAATAAAAGAAGACGAAGCTGCTTTCAAAGCTCAAGCTGAGGCTCAGAAGCGCGAACTTGAGGATCTTCGGAAACAGCTAGCCAGAGCTAAAGAAGAATGCACAGTTGAAGAAGCAAAACGAGAAATTAGTGAACAATGGGCAAATCATTTAGAAAAAAGCGTTGGAGAGCTTCGTGCATCCAAGAAAAGGTGTTATGAAAAATCTATAGAATGTGTTAAGAAAAATAAGAACCAGCTTCGCCAGCATTGGCGCGTTTTCAAGCGAAGAAAATTTCATGAGGGGCGACCCCGAAGGCCTAATTGGGTGGATCAACCACGAAGCTGAAGCTTTTGAAGAAGTCTTGAATAGCCGCGGAGACATATGCGCCTTCTCGGGTGCTAGGGGGATTGCTACTATTTTGGAGAAAAAGGGCTGCGATCACGTGAAATCCTTGGCACAGACCGAAACCGATTTATCTTCTAAAGACATAAAAGACCCTTCGACCGAGGCAAGTTTGGTTGGTGGAAAATTTTTCACCGACATCTGGGAAAATGGTGGTCGGGAAATGGCTCAAGAAATTATACGAAGAAGCGAAAAAGGTATTCATGACGCTAGAAAAGTAGCAGAGGCCGCTGAGAAAAGTGCGGATCTCGAAGGGCGAATAGGTATTAACTACTAGTTTTTGGGTTTTTGTTGTAACTTTTTGATTTCGAACTTGCCTACACTTTGTAACATAGCCGCACCTTCTCCTCCCTCAGAGCCCGCCGAGCCATTAGCGGACCCCAACGTAAAGGGGGATGACGAGATTAGAAAAATGGCCGAAGCTATCGTGGACAAAGTTGTTGATCAACTACTGAACGAAGCTGCAGAAGTAGTTCTAAGGGAAGATTAGATGTTATTGTGCAAACATTTGGAATGTAATATTTGTTGAACAATATGTGTAATATTTTGTAACTTTGAATGTAATATATAAGCTATTTATGGTTCAATTCTTTACGATGCATGAAACTTTACATACATACCGTTTTTGAGCCTTCGGCGAAAAAACACCTTCCCTTCTTTTCATGCTTCGTAAATGATATCCATATTTTCATAGAAAACATCCAATCTTCATAAAATCAGTAACCAATAGATCTTTTCATTTCAGAGTTTGACGAAGGTATGCTTCTTCAATAATTATTTTTGTGCCTTGGGACTGTTTCTTCGAAACAATCTCCGAATATTGACATTGAACCCCCTTCTTGCGTCATTGATGCAATATGATGTATGATGTTATGCTATGCACATGATGTGATGATGTGATGTTATGCAAATTGATGTTTGCCGAAGGTCGACGTTTATTTTTCACTGTAAGCCTCCCTTAGGAGCTTCTTCGCCTTTTACTTCAACGAAATCAGCGTTTATTTTTCGCTGTAAGCCTCCCTTAGGAGCTTCTTCGCCTTTTACTTCAGCGGAATCAGCATTTATTTTTCGCTGTAAGCCTCCCTTAGGAGCTTCTTCGCCTTTTACTTCAGCGGAATCAGCGTTTATTTTTCGCTGTAAGCCTCCCTTAGGAGCTTCTTCGTCTTTTACTTCAGCGGAAACAGCGTTTATTTTTCGCTGTAAGCTCTGCATTCCCTTCGGAACAACTTTTGTGCAGAAAAACTTACGCTGCGCTCCCTTAGGAACGACTTTTTGTTATTTCGAAGGTTCTCCCTGTAACCATAAGTTCTTATGCTTCGTAAACTTTTTGGACTCCATTATTCTGTGGAGAAAGTATATTTGTACTATGGCAAAGGCGAAGCTATTACAAGAAATTGAAAACGATAAAAAACACTTAGGCTTTCAATAATTGTTCCTTAAAGAAAATGATACTGAATGCAAAAACTGCTGCCGAGGTAGGATATTTGTTAGTAAATGTGCTTTGATTCTGGCACAGTACTATTGACTGTGCGAGCTTCGGACTCTTCTCTGAAGTCTCGTTGGTGTTGAGTATGCTGACTCCCTTCTGGCTGCTAGCCTTGTTGCATTGGTGGTGGAGGCGGAGGCTATTGCCAAGATGCCTGAGATTGACTTGCCGAAGCAACAGAAGCTGCAGGGTGGTTGCCCACATACTCTGGGATATAAGGCGAGTGGTACGAAGCAGTATGCATAACTTGCTTCGGCTGGGTCTGTTGGGCTGCAGCTTCTGCTATTTCCTTTTGTTTCTGGATAGTGACATGGCACATCCTGGTGGTGTGGCCCTTGTCCTCACCACAGAATAGGCAATAAATTTTCCTTGGCTGATCCCCAAATCTTCCTCCAAAGCCCCTAGCACCTCTGCCCCTTGGAGCTGGAGGCCGAGGATAGGTCTGCTGCTGCCCCGAAGCCTAGGAGGAATATTGCGGCCTCTACTGCTGGCTTCCCCTGTCATCATTCTGAGCGGAATGAATCGATCTGACATGTCTAGGATGAATTCTCCCTCCAAAGCCCCTGGCTATTTCCGAGAACCTGTAAGCTTCCTCCCTTCTTTGCCGAAAGTCATTGTCAGCGCGGATGTATTCATCCATCTTCTGAAGCAGTTTCTCCAAAGTCTGAGGGGGCTTCCTGGCAAAGTATTGAGCTGAAGGTCCCGGCCGAAGCCCCTTAATCATGGCCTCAATGACAAATTCATTGGGCACTGTTGGCGCCTGTGCCCTCAGGCGTAAAATCCTTCGCACATACGCCTGGAGATATTCTTCGTGGTCTTGGGTGCACTGGAATAAGGCTTGAGTGGTGACCAGCTTCGTTTGAAACCCTTGGAAACTGGTGATCAGCATATCCTTCAGCTTCTGCCATGATGTGATTGTTCCTGGCCGAAGGGAGGAGTACCAAGTTTGTGCAACATTCTTGACGGCCATGACGAAAGACTTTGCCATGACTGCAGTATTGCCACCATAGGAAGATATCGTTGCTTCATAGCTCATCAGAAACTGCTTCGGATCTGAGTGTCCATCATACATGGGGAGTTGAGGTGGCTTGTAAGACGGAGGCCAAGGTGTAGCCTGCAGTTCTGCTGACAGAGGAGAAGCATTATCAAAAGCAAAATTCCCATGATGGAAATTCTCATACCAATCATCCTCGTTGAAGAAGCCCTCTTGATGAAGCTCTCTGTGTTGAGGCCTTCGGTTCTGCTCGTCTTGAGTAAGATGGCGAAATTCTTCAGAGGCTTCGTCTATCTACCTTTGTAGATCAGCCAGCCTAGCCATCTTTTCCTTCTTCCTTTGCACCTGCTGATGGAGCATCTCCATATTTCTGATCTCTTGGTCCAAGTCGTCCTCCTGAGGCGTTGGACTGGTGGCCTTCCTCTTCTGGCTTCGGGCCTCCCGAAGAGAGAGGGTCTCTTGGTTGGGGTCCAGCGACTGCAGAGTGGCAGCCCCTGTTGCTAAAGCTTTCTTTGGCGGCATGACGAAGGTCTATGCTTGCCGAAGGTGTTCGAAACTCAAAAAGTGGAAGTGAGTTCACCGGAGGTGGGCGCCAATGTTGGGGACTTGTTCTCAAATACTAAGAGTTAAGAACAAGGCAACATAAAAAGTGTTAAATGTTAAAGTCCTTCGTCCTTCAAAACATTATCTCCCTTCGGATATAATGAATTCCGGACGAAGGTTATGAAGAACGAATCTTCTTAAACACAATAGATGATGAAGGATTCATACACAAGATATGAAAAAAATAATATAAACACTTTAAATGTTATTACCAACTTATTTTTATTTGCGTGATTGTATCGACAATAACAAATTATAAATGTACCTTCGGCTCGAAGGAAAGCAGGGGTACAAACGTGACGCGAAAGTAAATGTCAAGTCAGCGTGAATAGTACGGGAGTACTGTTCATCTATTTATAGGCACGGGACGCAGCCCATGTAAAATTACACCCATGCCCTTTACATTTGCTAATAACTCTATAGTAATCCATCGGGGTCCAAATAGCCTTTTCCCTTTTAAGTTGGTTTCTTTTTCTGCTATCACGCCGAAGCTCCCCTGCGCATAGCTTCGGCTCTGCGCCATCCTTCATACTCTTTGTGCATCTTCATGCTGTGGTTTTGATTTGTGTCCGAAGGTACCTGTTTACACATTATAATCCAGAGACATAGTTAAATCATGTTTTTGAGGACCTTCAGAAGCCGAAGGCCCCCAACAGGACCCAAGACCGTTTGGGTACCTAAGAACAAGGCCTAAATTTGTTTTGTAGGTTTATGCATCCGGGGGCTCAAGTTGGATCATTGATAGCGGGTGCACAAACCACATGACTGGGGAGAAAAGGATGTTCTCCTCCTATGAGAAAAACCAAGATCCCCAAAGAGCTATCACATTTTGGGATGGAAATCAAGGTTTGGTCAAAGGATTGGGTAAAATTGCTATATCACCTAACCATTCTATTTCCAATGTTTTTCTTGTAGATTCTTTAGATTACAACTTGCTTTCTGTTTCTCAATTATGCAAAATGGGCTACAATTGTCTTTTTACGGATGTAGGTGTTACTATCTTTAGAAGAAGTGATGATTCAATAGCATTTAAGGGAGTGTTAGAGGGTCAGGTATACTTAGTTGATTTTAATAGAGCTGAACTTGACACTTGCTTAATTGCTAAGACTAATATGGTTGGCTCTGGCATCGCTGACTAGCCCATGTTGGGATGAAGAATCTTCACAAGCTTCTAAAGGGAGAGCACATTTTGGGACTAACAAATGTTTATTTTGAGAAAGACAGGATTTGTAGCGCATGTCAAGCAGGGAAGCAAGTTGGTGTTCATCATCCACACAAGAACATCATGACGACCGACAGGCCGCTTGAGCTACTCCACATGGATCTATTCGGCCCGATGGCTTACATAAGCATCGGCGGGAGTAAGTATTGTCTTGTAATTGTGGATGACTATTCTCGCTTCACTTAGGTATTCTTTTTGCAGGAAAAATCACAAACCCAAGAGACCTTAAAGGGATTCTTGAGATGGGCTCAAAATGAGTTCGGCTTAAGGATAAAAAAGATAAGAAGCGACAATGGGACGGAGTTGAAGAACTCTCAAATTGAAGGCTTTCTTGAGGATGAGGGCATCAAGCATGAGTTCTCTTCTCCCTAAATGCCACAACAAAATGGTGTAGTGGAGAGGAAGAATAGAACTCTACTTGACATGGTGAGGACCATGCTTGATGAGTACAAGACTTTGGACCGGTTTTGGGCGGAAGCAATCAACACCGCTTGCTACACCATCAACCGACTCTATCTTCACCGAATCCTCAAGAAGACATCATATGAACTCCTCACCGGTAAAAAGCCCAATGTTTCATACTTTAGAGTCTTTGGTAGCAAATGTTTTATTCTTGTTAAAAGAGGTAGAAAATATAAATTTGCTCCTAAGGCTGTAGAAGGCTTTTTACTTGGTTATGACTCAAACACAAGGGCATATAGAGTCTTTAACAAGTCCACTGAACTAGTTGAAGTTTCTTGTGACATTGTGTTTGATGAGACTAACGGCTCTCAAGTAGAGCAAGTTGATCTTGATGAGCTAGATGATGAAGAGGCTCCGTGCGTCGCGCTAAGGAACATGTCCATTGGGGATGTGTGTCCTAAGGAATGCGAAGAGCCTTCACAAGCACAAGATCAACCTTCATCTTCCACACAAGCGTCTCCACCAACCCAAGATGAGGATCAAGCTCAAGATGATGAAAATGAAGATCAAGAGGATGAGCCACCTCAAGAGGAGGACAATGATCAAGGGGGAGAAGACAATGATCAAGACAAGGAAGATGAACAGGGTCAAAGACCACCGCACCTGAGTCCACCAGGCGATTCAAAGAGATCACCCCGTGAACACCATCATCGGCGATATTCATAAGGGGGTAACCACTCGATCGCGAGTCGCTCATTTTTTGAACATTACTCTTTTGTTTCCTCTATTGAGCCACACAGGGTAGAGGATGCATTTAAAGATTCGGATTGGGTGCTGGCGATGCAAGAGGAGCTCAACAACTTCACGAGGAATGAGGTATGGCATTTAGTTCCACGTCCTAACCAAAATTTTGTAGGAACCAAGTGGGTCTTCCGCAACAAGCAAGATGAGCATGGTGTGGTGACAAGGAACAGAGCCCGACTTATGGCGAAGGGTTATTCACAAGTCGAAGGTTTGGATTTTGGTGAAACCTATGCACCCGCAGCTAGGCTTGAGTCAATTAGTATATTACTTGCCTATGCTACTTACCATGGCTTTAAGCTTTACCAAATGGACGTGAAGAGTGCCTTCCTCAATGGACCAATCAAGGAAGAGGTCTATGTTGAGCAACCTCCCGGCTTTAAAAATAGTGAGTACCCTAATCATGTTTACAAACTCTCTAAGGTGCTTTATGGGCTCAAGCAAGCCCCAAGAGCATGGTATGAATGCCTAAGAGATTTCCTTATCACTAATGGCTTCAAAGTCGGCAAGGCCGATCCTACTCTCTTTACTAAAACAATTGCAAATGATTTGTTTGTATACCAAATTTATGTTGATGATATCATATTTGGGTCCACTAACAAATCTACTTGTGAAGAGTTTAGTAGGATCATGGTTCAAAAATTCGAGATGTCTATGATGGGGGAGTTGAAGTATTTTCTAGGATTTCAAGTCAAACAACTCCAAGAGGGCACCTTCATCAGCCAAACGAAGTACATTCAAGATATACTCACCAAGTTTAGAATGAATGATGCCAAGCCCATCAAGACACCCATGGGAACCAATGGGCATCTCGACCTCGACACGGGAGGTAAATCCGTAGATCAAAAGGTATACCAGTTGATGATAGGTTCTTTACTCTATTTATGTGCATCTCGACCGGATATTATGCTTTCAGTATGCATGTGTGCAAGGTTCCAAGCTGATCCTAAGGAAGTTCACTTTAGGGCCGTAAAGCGAATCTTGAGATATTTAGTTCATACACCTAAGTTTGGTCTTTGGTACCCCAAGGGATCCTCTTTTGATTTATTAGGATATTCCGATGCTGATTGGGCAGGGTGTAAAATTGATAGGAAGAACACATCAAGGACTTGTCAGTTTTTGGGAAGATCCCTGGTGTCTTGGGCTTCAAAGAAACAAAACTCAGTAGCTCTTTCTACCGCCGAAGCCGAGTATATTGTCGCAGGCCATTGTTGCGCGCAATTACTTTGGATGAGGCAAACCCTTAGGGACTATGGCTACAAATTTAGCAAAGTCCCTCTCCTATGTGATAATGAGAGTGCAATCCACATGGCGGATAATCCCGTTGAACACAGCCGCACTAAGCACATAGCCATTCGGTATCACTTTTTGAGAGATCACCAACAAAGGGGGATATCGAGATAGCCTATATTAACACCAAAGAACAATTAGTCGATATCTTTACCAAGCCACTAGATGAGAAAACCTTTACCAAACTTAGGAATGAGCTAAACATTCTTGATTCTTGGAACTTTGATTGATACTTTGCACACATAGCTCATTTATATACCTTTGATCATATCTCTTTTATGTCTATGACTAATGTGTTTTCAAGTGTAATCTTATGCTTAGTCATAGAATTGAAAGGGAAATGGAGTATTCGGCAAAGACGACGCTTCCACTCAATTCCATCGGTATTATCTACACTTTGCCGGTATTCCACATCATTCTCCACTTTGGTATAATCTTCACTCATATTTATTTGTTTGCCATTGGGGAGAAAGTGAAAGGGCTTATATTTCACTCAAGTATCCGTTTTTGGTGATTCATGCCATAGGGTGAGAAAGTATTAGCCCAAAGCAAAAGGACCCCACCACTGCCAATGATTTTTTTTAAAATGAAGTTTTCAAATAAGTATCTTATTGTGTTCAAAAGGGAGAGAAAGTTCTAGCATCTTCAAAAATTTGTAAAACCCTCTTGAACACTAAGAGGAGAATTTTATTGAGGGGGAGTTTTGTTTAAGTCAAAGAAAAAGCATTTGAAACAGGGGGAGAAAATTTCAAATCTTGAAAATGCTTCTTTCAATCTCATTCATATACCTTTGACTATTTGCAAAAAGACTTTGAAAAGAATTTCCAAAAAGAATTTGCAAAAACAAAACTTGTGGTGCAAATGTGGTCCAAAATTTTTAAATAAGAAGAAAACAATCCATGCATATCTAGTAGAAATAATTATATTGGTTTCATTCCAAGCAACCTTTGCACTTACCTTATGCAAACTAGTTCAATTCTGCACTTCTATATTTGCTTTGGTTTGTGTTGGCATCAATCACCAAAAAGGGGGAGATTGAAAGGGAAATAGGGTCAAACCTTTTCCTATATAATTTTGGTGGTTGAAATGCCCAACACAAACAAATTGTACTAACTAGTTTGCTCTAGATTATGAGTTCTACAGGTGCCAAAGGTTCAACACAAACCAATAAAAAGTCCATGAAAGGGTTCAAATAAAAAGAGCAAAAGACAACCGAAGGATGCCCTAGTCTGGCGCACCGGACTGTCCGGTGTGCCATCGGACAGTGTCTGGTGCACCAGGGAGATCAACTCTGAACTTGCCACCTTCGAGAATTTGGGGAGCCGCTCCGCTATAATTCACTGGACTGTCTGGTGTAACACTAGACTGTTCGGTGTACCAGCGGGAGCAACGGCTATCAGCGCCAACGGTCGTCTGCAAAAGTAAACAATGTGTGAACAGTGCGCGGACAACGCGCGTAGAGTCAGAGCAGGCGCCAGAAGGCGCACCGGACAGTGAACAGTGGCTGTCCGGTGCACCACCGGACTGTCTGGTGGCCCCACCTATCGGAGCTCCAACGGTCGAACCCTAACGGTTGGGTGACGTGGCTGGTGCATCGGACAGTGTCCGGTGGCGCACCGGACTGTCTGGTGCGCCATACGATAGCAGCCATCCCCAACGGCCACTAGACACTTGTAATCAACGCAAGAGACACCAAGTTGTGGTGGTCCTTGTGAGGGGTCTAAGTGACCCATTGATTGAGAAGAGAAGCTCACTCGGTCTAGGTGACCATTTAAGAGAGGGAAAGGGTTGAAAGAGACCCGGTCTTTGTGACCACCTCAACGGGGAGTAGGTTTGCAAGAACCGAACCTCGGTAAAACAAATCACCGTGTCACACTCTTCATCTGCTTGTGATTTGTTTTCACCCTCTCTTTTTGGACTCGATTTTTATTCTAACGCTAACCCTGGCTTGTAGTGTGTGCTTAAGTTTATAATTTTCAGATTCTGCCTATTCACCCCCTCTAGGCGACTTTCAATGATAAAGTTGTGCGACACTGGTCCTTTACAGTAGGAGACTTGGTCCTTCACCGAATTCTAACGGGGAAGGGTGGCACAAGCTATCACCAGTATGGGAAGGGCCATTCATCGTATCAGAGGTCACTCGGCCGGGATCATACCGGCTTACTCAGATGGACGGCACAGAAGTAGGGAACTCATGGAACATAGAACACCTCAGAAAATTCTATCCTTAGAGAGGCCTCAAAATTCTTGAAGAAACATTATACTCTGTAATCTAGGGACTTCATCACCAATAAAGTTTTCGTTTTCAATGGCTTTCAGACTCTTGACTTAGGGTGACCACTATACCCTGCTAGCGGAGCAATCGACTTAAGTCGGCGACGACTTAAGTCAGTGCGACATGCTCACGCTTACTCCACTTAGGGTGACCAATATGCCCTGCTAACGGAGCAATCGGCTTAAGTCGGCGATGACTTAAGTCAGTGCGACATGCTCACGCGTACTCCACTTAGGGTGACCACTATATCCTGCTAACGGAGCAATCGGCTTAGGTCGGCAACGACTTAAGTCGGTGCGACATGCTCGCGTTTACTTGACTTAGGGTGACCACTATACCCTGTTAACGGAGTAATCAGCTTAAGTCGGCGACGATTTAAGTTAGTGCGACATGCTCAAGCTTACTCCACTTAGGGTGACCAATATACCCTACTAACGATCTAAGACGGTGCATATACTCCGACTTACTCCACTTAGGGTGACCACTATGCCCTACCAGCAAGGCGATCGGCTTAAGTCAGAAAATGCCTTTAAAGCCAGCATGGTACACTTGCTTTCGTGTTGTTTAGGGTGGCCACTATACCCTAACAGCGAAATAAGCAGCTGAGATTAAAAAGCACTTCAGGAAAAAAGAACATCCTACTTGTTTGGTCCAGGGGCGTTTTCTAGCACCCTATTCACAAAATATTCGAGTTCTAACACAGCTGTCACATGCACATAGAATTCATATTACATCCTCTAAAAAGATGCTAACTCGATAAAACAGAGTGTTTTGCAGGACATCACTGCATCGAAACATCTTTGCTGGTAATGTTTCTCGCGGGTGCAACGAAAGAAGAAGGACGGCTTGCAGCATCGGGCACGACCTTGACTTCAGCAACAATATCGTCAGGCACCACGACGCCAGGCCTCCTCATCAGGATTCGTCCAGCGTGAACGGCTTTATCCATAGCTCTGTCATGCTGGACCTTCAAGATGGCGCAGCTATCCTCTAAAGCTTTAACAGCCAGTTGAGTGGCCTCTTGCTCCTGCACGACAAGCTTTTTGGAAGCGCGGAGATCCTTAATGGTGGAATCCTTGGTCGATAGCAGTTGTCCAAGTCACAGAACTTCATCTTGGGATGCCTGCAGCTCATGGCGGTGATGATCTAGGTCGAACATGGTGAAGTGGTGGCTCCTCTCCAAGATGGTCAAGGAGTTACTGGCGTCACGGTACAGCCTGTCTAGATTGTCATGGGAGGCAACAAGTGCTCGCTTCTCCTCCTACAGACAGAAAACAGCATTCAGCACCAAGGCAACAATAACATAGCAGGGTTAGCCAAGAAAGTTTACCTTGTGTGCCATCTTTTTAGAGTCAAGCTAGGCATTCAGAGAGGAATTCAGGGAGCACGCACTATCCAGAAAAGCTGAAGTCTGGACTAAATCGCTCTGACTTTGAGAATACTTCTCAATGTCAGAGCATCATGGAGCCATGTCTGACAATGCAGATGAAAGGGAATATATGATTAAGAATAAATTAGTCAATCAAAGCAGCCAGAGAAACTGTAAGCTCACTAACTAGCATTCAACGCCTTCAAATCCTCTATCTGTTTCTAGAGCAGCAAAGGATTCCACTGCGTCAGAATAGAGCTTGTTCGGGAACAGCGGCGTCGCAGGACTTCAACTGGACAGATACCCCATCAACAAAATCCTGTGATCATAGACAGATGAGCAAAAGAAAGATAATTCACTAAGTATGAGCAACATAGAGCAAAAGACCGACTCACCTGGAGATTAGAAAGGAACAGCAGGAGACCTAGGGCAAGAGGAGCTGAAGCATGACTTGACGAGGGAAGATCAGCAGGAACAATCTGAAGTGCACTATCTAGGGTGACCTCAGCCCCACCAGCAGACAGTAGGCTCCTTGCATCTAGCTCGCCGACCTCTAAGGCGACTTGTCCAGCCAAAGATGTAGAAGCACGTGCTGCCGTTGCTCCATCGGACCGAAGTGGGGATGACCCGGTGTGGATATCCATGGAGGCATTGGGAAGAGAACACACCTGAACATCCTCGGGGGCTGGGTTGCAGTTTGCACTATCCACAAGAGCTGGATCGCTACCGGCAACACCCTCGGGGGCTGGGTAGCTACCAACGCCACCCTCGGGGGCTAGGTTTTCTGCGATAGACACTTCCAAGGCTGAAGACCCCTCAGCCACTTCCATGGGAGTCGGATGACTCAGATCAGTGTCTCTGCATGGAAGATGTTGGGGGCTTGTTCTCAAATGCTAAGAATTAAGAACAAGGCAACATAGAAAATGTTAGGTGTTAAGGTCCTTCGTCCTCCAAAACATTATATCCCCTCAGGATATAAAGAATTTCGGACGAAGGTTACGAAGGACGTACCTTCGTAAACATAATATCAAGGAACGAAGCATTCATATCATATAAATCATGAAACATGAAATAAATATTTAAATATGATCATGAAATTATTTCCATCTTTATTACCATAAATGAATGAATATAAATGACTTCAAGTTACAAATGTACCTTCGGACCTGAGGAAAGCAAAGGTACAAGTGTGATGCGAAAGCAAATGGCAGGTTCACGTGAACAGTACAGAGGTACTGTTCATCTATTTATAAGCACAGGTCGCAGCCTGTGACAAATTACAATTATGCCCCTTACAAACGTTTACAACATTGACTCAGACCTCTATGGATAAAAAGGTCATTCTATCTCTATGTCGGTTTGTAACGCCGAAGCTCCATGAAAAGGAACCTTCGGCCATCTCTTGGAGACGACTTCAGCCGAAGCTGCTTCTTCGTATAAGACCTTCGGCGCACCGAAGCACGGCCCCAACAGTAGCCCCTTTCGCGGTGCTAGATCGTTTTTCGTAACGAGCTTGACCCGTGAAAAAAGCCTCTTCAGCTTCGGGAAGCCGAAGGTCCAAAAAACACCTTCCCTGAGCTCGTTGCGGAGAAACGATCCGGCTTCCGAGCGCGTGCCAGGCCCACCTTGCAGAGTTACTGTTTGATCTTTGCGGTCCACTGCACAGCGAGTACAAGTGACTGCCCGCTTGGTGTAAAAAATCCTGCCGCTTCGCCTTCTTACCTGCAGCACTATATAAACAGACGGGTAGGTGTGAAGTTACCACAACATTCATTGCTATTTGCACTGTTTTGCTGCCAAAATTTTTAACTATAGCCGAAGCTTGATTCTCAGAATCGAACGAAGGTCCATCTCGACGTCTGCTTCGTCAGAAAGAAGAGCTTCGGGAGAAAAGAAAAAAGAAAAAAGTATCTGACTTTCCCAAACTCAGAATCAAATGGCTAGAGTGCGATCCACTGCCAGAGTCGCACGTGAAGGAGATGAAGCCGAAGGTTCGAATACTGTGCCCATCTCCGAAGCGATGCAGCGTTCCGGACTGGTGACTGCGGAAGAAATGCCCGCTGCTGAAGCAAATCCGACAACTGCGGAAGGAGAAGAAGAAAACATTGAAGGGACTGATCCCGAAGATGACTACCGTATTGCCATGCCCAGCAAGCCCAGTCACCTGGATTTTGGGAAATCAACTGTTTCAAAGGCTGATCTTTCGAAGATGGTGAAAGCAGGTTATTTCAATGAAAATCAGAAGAAGCTACTCCGCTTCGGGGGAGAAGAAACCACCCCGAAGCCAGAGAAGGACGAGATTGTCATCTTCAAGAGTTTTTTAAAGGCTGGGCTGAGATTCCCTCTTCACGAGATTATTGCGGAGATACTGAAGAGGTTTGGTATCTACCTTCACCAGTTAACTCCTAACGCTATCGTTAGGCTAAGCGTTTATATTTGGGCCCTCCGAAGCCAAGCAGTGGAGCCATTTGCCGACAGTTTCTGTCGAGTTCATGAATTGCATTATCAAACCAAGGCCAGAAAAGATGGGCTACACGATAACTTCGGTTGCTACAATTTTGCCTACCGGAAAACCGCAAAGTTTCCTGTAATTAGCTACCGAAGCAAATGGCCGGCAGGCTGGAAATCGGAATGGTTCTATGTCAAGGTTGATGACAACAAGGAGAAGCTTGTGCAAAGTCCAATCGAGCTGATCATCGGAGAAACCCGACCCCGCTGCAACATGACGCCAGAGGGTCAAACACAACAGGCAATGGATGAATTCGGAATTATTGCAGAGCATATCGGCACCAGGGATCTGGTTCAAGAATTCTTGGCATTCAAAGTCTTCCCTACTCTGAAAGAATGGGAAATGCCAAAGTTGAAGGAGGAGAAGAAGGAGGGTGAACTTGTCCGGCTTCCTTATCACTTCAAATTTAAGAAATACTTTAAGAAGCCCTGCCAAGAGTGGCTGGACACAGTTGAGGTGATGTGTAATGAAATTCTGGGGAATTATTCCAAAAAAGAAGATCAACTGATGACAGCAGCCTTCGGCACCCGTCCGAAGCGAAGGCTGAACCGAGTGCTTGATGCCCTGGGCTTCGAATACCCTGACTATGAGCAGTTGAGCAAGGGTGCTGAGGGCCAAAAAAGAAAAAGAGTGGCCGAAACTGTGAACAAGGATGAAGAAAGACCAGCAAAAGAGAAGAAAATTCCCAAGAAAAGAAAAATATCAACTCCGAAACGAAAATTATCCGAAGAAGAGGGGACCCCCACACCACCTTCTACCAGCGACGTGGAGGAAATTTTAAAGGTAATGACTGAACCCATGCCCACGAAGCTAAGTCCATTAGGGCTCCAACTGACGAAGCTTTTTCGAAAGGTGGAAGAGCCGGAACAAACGAAGATAACCAAACCAAAGCGGCAAAGAATCATTGCAGTAACTGAAGTTATCGACAAGACGCCGCCGAGGGCATCAATTCAGAAAACACTAGCTGCCGAAGGCACCACAAACGTCGAAGTCGCACCTTCGGAGGTCGCGGCTACCGAAGCCGCTACAGCCGAAGATGTAAACTTAGAAACTACCATTGAAGACATTGACAAAATTTTGCAAGACATGGTTGCAGAAGAAGCTGGCACTGCTGCTGAAAAAACCATGGCCACAGTGCCTGGGAAGGGGAAGAAATAGCCGAGGACACTTCGGACGACGAAGCCTACACATTCCAAAATTTAATTGGGCAAAAACTGTCGAAGGCCGAAATGGAAGAACTTAAGGACTATGCCAAATCTTGCGGCTACAAGCCAGGAGCTCTCCTATTTGGAGGTGTGGACGATGAAAAATTAGGCTGCATTCGAGACCAAACTGGAGCTAAGGTAATCGGTACTCTATCAAAGAGTATCGGTTTTCCGAAGCTAGAGACAGATATCAGCCGCTACCGACGACAACATATCGTCGGCAGCTTATTTTATTCCAACTTCAAGGTAAACAACCTTTTCTCTGGCTTTTATTGCTGTTAATAATGAAAATGTTACTAACGTAAGTTGTTTCTGTGCAGAGCATGCTACTGAGCAAAGCTCTGAAGATGCAGCAAGATTTGGAGGACAAAAAACACGAAGCTATAATTGAAAACTTAGAGAGCAAGATAAAAGAACAATCAGCTATCATTGAGAAGAAAGACTTCGAGCTCCAATCGACCGAAGGCTTGCTGGCAGAGACTGAAGCTAAAGTTTCAGAGTTGAATTCGAAGCTTATCAGTCAATCAAAACAATTTGAACAGGAGAAGCTAGAGCTTAATTCGAAACTTGAAGCCGAAGTCCAGGCCAACTCAGACTTGAAAAAATCATTAACAAGCCTTCAAGACAAATGCTTGAAATTTAGCAATAATTGTATTGAACGATTAAAAAAGATATTTTACTCTGTTGGAGCCAGCAGCGGGAAGTTTAACCCTTCAGCAGAAAATTTACCACAAGCGTTCGATCACATTGAAGCTGAGGTCGAAGAACTTGACGAAGTTATAGCCGGGCATGGTGACTTCTGTGCCTGGGTAGCTTCTCGGGGTACCGCTGCAGCATTCCTGAAGGCCGGCTGCGAGCATGGAAAAATCGTCAACAGGCCCAACTTCACCCTGTCTCCATCAATCCTGGACGATATACCTGACCTCGCCCGAAGCATCTCAAATAGGTTTATAAAAATGATATGGACAAAAGGCGGGCGGGAGAAGGCTGGAGACGAAGCTCGAAGTCATCTTGAACCAGTAAGAAATGATACTTCGTACTTACCTTCTCCTTTGCACTTGATTTTTACTCACGATACCTTGATTTATGTAGGATGACGAAGGTGAAGATGATGCTTAAGATATGTCGCCGAAACTGTCGCCGAAGCTGAAGCTTAATGAAGATCAGTAGAAGTATACTATAGGAAAAAAAACTCAGGATACTTTTGTAACAACTTTTGTAAATACAATTAAACTGTTCTCAAGAAATTTTGTACATATCTTGTAATATATTCTTACCCTTCTACTGAGGCGCTTTGATGTGGACGAAATCAGTATTTTGAGCCGATGGCGAAAAAAAACACCTTCCCTTCTTTTCGTACACAACGAAGCATAAGAGACCAATTCTTCTTTTTACCGAGCAATGAAGCCTAAAAGACCACACTTTCTTTTTGTCGAAGCTTTTCTTTTTTGCACACAACAAAGCATAAGAGACCACTCTTTCTTTTTGCCGAAGCAACCACTTAGGAACGCAAATGCTATGAATGAATGCTTATGAATGCAAATGTTATGATGTAATGTAATATGCGAATGAATGTCCAAAGCATATGTCCGAAGCCACACTCTCAGCCATCATTTCCTTAGAAACAACCACACATCAGCTCTGCATTCCCTTAGGAACGACTTTGGAGCATCTTCGCCCTTTACTTAGACGGTATAAGCTCTGCATTCCCTTAGGAACGTCTTTGGAGCTTCTTCGCCTTTTACTTAGGCGGTATAAGCTCTGCATTCCCTTAGGAACGTCTTTGGAGCTTCTTCGCCTTTTACTTAGGCGGTATCAGCGTTGACTTTTCGCTGTGAGCTCTGCATCCCCTTAGGGACGTCTTTGGAGCTTCTTCTCTTTTTCAGTTTCGGCACTCGATGGTGCGTTCTCAGCTTTTACATTTACATTCTTTGGGAGATTTTGCTCTTATAAAACTAAAAAGGAAATTACATATGATGGCCCCATTAAAAACCTTTCTCCCCCTTTAGAAAGGAAAAGGGTGCCATGAAAAAGAAAAAGAAAAACATAAAAAGTTACATCAAGTTATACATAATATCTCCGAAGCTCATCTGCATTCCAAGATCTTGGAATTTCGTTGCCATCCATGTCCTTTAACCTGTACGAACCAGGCCTTGACGAGGATGCTACTAAGAAAGGCCCTTCCCATTTCAATTGTAGCTTGCCCACTGTATCTGGGTTGGCCACTCTCCGAAGCACCAAGTGTCCCGGTTCAATATTTTTTAGCCGGACCTTTCTATCTCGCCATTTGACTGTTTCAGCCTGGTATTTATTGATATTCTCCACGGCTTGAAGCCTGATCCCTTCTAAGGCATCTTTTTCCACGAGACAAGTATCTTCGGGACCTGATTCTGCCGAAGCTACCACTCTTATTGATCCAGCTTTGGCTTCTTCCGGGGTTATTGCTTCGTCACCAAATAACAACTTAAATGGGGTAAAGCCTGTAGACCTTGATGTTGTTGTATTGTGGCTCCACACCACTTTGGTCAACTGATCTGGCCATTTTCCCCTGGGTTGATTGAAGATTAACTTCGTTATTCCTGTCATTATGATGCCGTTGGCCCTTTCAACAAGCCCATTCGACTCCGGATGCCTGACTGATGCAAAATGGATCTTCGTGCCAATTTGATCACAGAAATTTCTGAAAACTTCGGAGTCGAACTGCGTTCCATTATCTACAGTGATGGCCTTCGGTACTCCGAAGCGACAGACAATGTTCTGCCAGAAAAATTTTTGGACAGTGGCCGAAGTTATTGTGGCTAATGGCTTCGCCTCAATCCATTTGGAAAAATACTCCACAGCTACTATAACATATTTTAGATTCCCTTGAGCCGGTGGTAATGGACCCAGCAAGTCAAGGCCCCACCTTTGCAATGGCCAGATGGGCTGTATCAGCTGTGTCAAAGACGAAGGTTGCTTCTGATCTCTCGCACATTTCTGACAACCTTCGCACTTTTGAACCAACTCCGCTGCATCCGAAGCTGCCTTCGGCCAATAAAACCCTTGGCGAAAAACTTTTCCAAGTAACGGCCTAGATCCGATGTGGGATCCACACAGGCCTGCATGTATTTCTTTCATTAACTCTATACCTTCGGTTCTAGACAAGCACTTGAGCAGCGGGGCACAAACTCCATGTTTGTATAACTCCCCTTCTATCATGACATACGGACGAGCTCTTGCCTCTATCCTTTTATTATAAGCTTCGTCATCTGATAGGAAGTTACCCTGAAGGTAAGAGATTATTTCAGTTCTCCAATCTTCACTGTAAACAGGAGAAATGTTAAGGACTGCTCTTTCAAGTAGCTCCACTGAAGGTGCCGTTATTGTTTCGAAGAACACATCCGAAGGTAACGGCAGCCCCTGTGCTGCAGACTTGGCTAACAAATCAGCATGCTCATTTTGCCCTCGAGGGATATTCTTAACAGAAAATCCTTCGAAGGAAGCTTCGATCCTTCGGACCGTGTCTAGGTATTTTTCAAGCTTCGGGTCTTTAGCTTTGCAACTTTTGTCAATATGACCCGAAACAACCTGGGAATCAGTTTTAAGAATCGCCCTTCTGATTCCCATTGCCTTTAGTTTCCGAAGACCCAGGAGCAGGGCTTCGTACTCAGTTATATTATTTGTGCAGCTGAAGTCAAGTCTTGCTGCATAGCAAGTTTTAACCTTGGACGGTGAGACCAACACAGCAGCTGCACCTGCTCCGAAGGTTCCCCAAGAGCCATCACAAAACACTGTCCATACTTCGGCATCTTTATTTGCTTCTTCGTCCTGAGCCCCTGGCGTCCAGTCGGCAATGAAATCTGCCAATGCTTGAGACTGGATTGAGGATCTATGCACATAATCAATGTAAAATTCATTGAGCTCCGCAGCCCATTTTCCAATCCGGCCAGTAGCTTCTCTATTTCTCATGATATCCTTCAACGGCTGCGAAGAAGGAACAATAATATTGTATGCCTGAAAATAATGCCGAAGCTTCCTGGATGCCATTAAAACGGCATACAACACCTTCTCCAGCTCTGTATAATTTTTCTTTGAGACACTAAGGACCTCAGATACAAAATATACTGGGACCTGCTTCTTGACCTGTCCATCAAGCTTCTCCTGGACAAGTGCCGCACTTACTGCTGAGTGCGAAGCCGCCACATATAACAACAGGGGAGCCCCTGGCGTTGGTGGAGTTAATGTTGTTATATCTATCAAGTATTGCTTCAGCTCTTCGAAGGCTTTTTGTTGACTTGGGCCCCATTGAAAGACTTTAGCTGACTTCAGCACCTCGAAGAATGGTAAGTTTCTTTCTGCTGATCTGGATATAAATCTGTTGAGAGATGCCAGCCTTCCTGTCAATCTTTGGGCCCCCTTTCTTGTGGTTGGTGGCTCCATTCGAAGTATAGCTTCGATTTTATTTGGATTAGCTTCGATTCCCTTTGTTGAAACCAAGCATCCAAGAAATTTGCCCTTCTTCACTCTGAAGACACATTTTTCTGGATTCAGCTTCAGACCAGCTTGTCTGAAGCTGGCGAAGGTCTCCTGCAGATCAGCAATATGATTTTCCTGCTTCGTGCTTTTTACAATAATGTCATCGACATAAGTCAACACATTTCTGCCTATCTGAGACTGGAGAACCTTCGCTGTCATTCGGCTGAAACTCCCTCCGGCATTTTTGAGCCCCTCAGGCATCCGAAGATAGCAATATGTACCACTTGGGGTTATGAAGCTAGTTTTTGGCTCATCTTCCTTCTTCATCCAAATTTGATGATAGCCTGAGTAGCAGTCTAGGAGACTCATGAGCTCTGAAGAAGCTGCTGCATCGACTAAAGAGTCTATCCTTGGCAGCGGGAATTCATCCTTCGGACAAGCCTTATTGAGATCTGTGAAATCGATACACATTCTCCATTTGCCATTGGCCTTCTTCACCATAACAGTGTTAGCTAGCCACTCTGGATACTTCACTTCTCTGATAACTCCTGCACTGAGGAGTCTTTTTACTTCATTGCGAGCCCCTTCGGCCTTGTCATCAGACATTCTCCGAAGCCTCTGCTTTCGGGGTCTGAAGGAAGGGTCAACATTGAGCGAATGTTCAATAACATCCCGATTTACTCCACAGAGATCATTGGCTGACCATGCAAAAACATCTTTGTTGTTGAATAAAAACCTTATCAAGGTTTTCTCCTGGTCTTCAAATAATTGCGAGCCCAACAGCACCTTCTGCTCTGCTATGTCTTCACACAATAACATGGGCTTCGGCTGATCCGCTGAAGCTGCCTTCTCCCTCCTGAATTTGTACTGTTCACAAGCTTCAGCTCCATCTATGTTATGGATTGCCTTGGAGTCAGTCCAGCTTCCTTCGGCCCTTCTAGCAGCTTCCTGGCTTCCATGAATAGCAATAGGCCCTTGGTCCGAAGGTATCTTCATGCAAAGATAAGCTGGGTGAAGAATTGCTTCGAAGGCATTAAGAGTACCACGACCAATGATAGCATTGTAAGGATACTCCATGTCAACAATATCAAACACAATTTGCTCAGTCCTTGTGTTGTTAACAAATCCGAAGGTTACCGGCATGGTAATCTTCCCAAGTGCTACAATCTGCCGCCCTCCGAAGCCACAAAGAGGGTGCGTAGCATCATGGATTTTGTCTTCAGGCTCCTGCATTTGTCTGAAGGCCTTAGCAAATATAATATCAGCTGCACTGCCTGTATCAACTAGAACATTGTGGACCAGAAATCCTTTGATCACGCAAGAGATGACCATGGCATCATTGTGAGGATAATCCTTAAGCTGAAGGTCTTCCTGAGAGAAAGTAATTGGAATGTGGGACCATTTTGACTTGATGAAGGGTCCCTGCACTCCAACATGCTGCACCCTTCTCTGAGCCTCCTTCTTCTGCTTCTTGTTAGCCGGCTCTGAGCAAGAACCGCCTGTTATCGGGAGCACTAGCTTCGAAGCCGAAGCAGCTCCAGCTTGATTGTTGAACGAAGCCATCAGCTCAGAAAAGTGGAAGTGAGTTCACCGGAGGTGGGCGCCAATGTTGGGGGCTTGTTCTCAAATGCTAAGAATTAAGAACAAGGCAACATAGAAAATGTTAGGTGTTAAGGTCCTTCGTCCTCCAAAACATTATATCCCCTCAGGATATAAAGAATTTCGGACGAAGGTTACGAAGGACGTACCTTCGTAAACATAATATCAAGGAACGAAGCATTCATATCATATAAATCATGAAACATGAAATAAATATTTAAATATGATCATGAAATTATTTCCATCTTTATTACCATAAATGAATGAATATAAATGACTTCAAGTTACAAATGTACCTTCGGACCTGAGGAAAGCAAAGGTACAAGTGTGATGCGAAAGCAAATGGCAGGTTCACGTGAACAGTACAGAGGTACTGTTCATCTATTTATAAGCACAGGTCGCAGCCTGTGACAAATTACAATTATGCCCCTTACAAACGTTTACAACATTGACTCAGACCTCTATGGATAAAAAGGTCATTCTATCTCTATGTCGGTTTGTAACGCCGAAGCTCCATGAAAAGGAACCTTCGGCCATCTCTTGGAGACGACTTCAGCCGAAGCTGCTTCTTCGTATAAGACCTTCGGCGCACCGAAGCACGGCCCCAACAGAAGACTACCCTCCAAGGTCGACGATGCACAAGACACCACTAGGGTTACCTCTTGACCGGCAGAGTCAAGCAGCGAAAGCCCACCATCTAGGACCTCTGAACAGACAGCTAGGATATCATCTTCAGGAGGCTTTGATAGCATGTCTTTGGGAATGACCTCCTCTAGTGCTTGATCAAAATCTGATATTGAAAGCCCCTGAAAACTGACAAGTGCCGATAGAGCTGGAGAGGGAATATCGCTACCCCTCTCGCTGCCTCTATAGCGCCGACTATTCTTGTGGATCAGCGAGACTTCTTCTTCTTCTTCCTCTTCATCCTCGTCAACCATGCAGCCAGCAGCCTATGCACGATCACAACCATTGGCATCAACCTTAGGAATGGCCTCCGCCAGGACATCTTCAGGAACCGTACAGAAGGGCCATCATCCTGATCAAAGCACGATAGTCGCCGAAGTCACCTCTTCTTTCTTTTCTCCTCGATAGGTGCAGTCAGGCAGTTCACTCGGCATGAACGCTTTAGGTGGGCACCTTCGGGTTTCTGAGTTTCCACCTCTTCACCAAATTCTTGCCTAGTTGCGATGGCCATCGGCTCGGTGCGGGTAGAGTCGGATGATTCCCCAGCCAGCATGCTAAGCACATCATCTATCTCAGCGTCATCAGTGATGGCTGGCATCTCAAAGTGAGTCTGCCTCTCATCCTCAGGAAGGCTCCGAAGAGGAGCAATCAAAGCCTCGATGTCCTCAGGAGAGGGTCGCACTCTATGGCCTAGGCTACCGTCACGAGCAGGAGGATTGGAGACGAATTCAGAGAATGACCTATGTGGTGGCAGGTTCCACGCAGAGTATGCCACAGGAGCACCAGCATTTGAGACTCTGCCCCTCTGGATCATGTCCAGTCGACTCAGCAAATCTTTAGTGGGAATCCTTCGGTTTGCAACCTGGGTGGAATCATTGACGCTGCTATATAAATAAGCGGGGTAGACCCTGTCCTTCAAGGGTTGGATGTTCTTGAAAACAAAATCAGTAACTACAGCTTCAGCAGTTAGACCCCCATCCTTCAGCGAGCAGATCTCAGCAAGCAGTACTTTGGCCTCTATTATCTCTGAAGAGGTCGGAGATTCTATCTAGCTTGGTGTGCGAACATCTAGTTGCCTCCCCGACCGAGGGGGAGAGATTTGTAGTAGTTTTCCACAATGAACCACTCAAGGCGCCACCCCTTGATACTGTCCTTGAGAGGAATGTAAAGGTACTCTGCTTTCCTCCCCCGGCGAAGCTCCAGACTTGCGCCACCAACAAGCAGGTGTTGTCCCCCAGCCATCCCGGGCTGACAGTAATAAAGATATTTCTAGAGACCAAAGTGAGGGAGAATCTCGAGAAAGGCCTCGCACATATGTATGAAAATGGAAACTTGCAGAATGGAATTAGGGTTCAGATGCGTCAAATTCAACACATAGAAATCAAGGAGACCGTGGAAAAAGGGGGAGATGGGAAGAGCAAGCCCGCGAATGAGAAAAGGAACGTAAACGACAAATTCATGAGTATCCTCTGTCGAAATGGTGACACCACGACAGATCCGCCAAGAGCAGAGCTCTTTTGGAAGCAAAACCCCAACTTCAATGAGATGAAGAAGGTCGGATTCAAAAATGATAGACATATGGTTACCGGGGAATGGAAGCTGGCTGTTGGGGTCGATGGGCGGGATGATTGTAGCAGCGGTGTTCTGCCTCTTCCGCTTTAGGGCCATCACGATCTTTCCGGCAGAATGAGCATGCTCAAAATTTCAGGGAAGCAGAGGAATGATTCGAAGGCAAAAAGTGAAGTTAGGGCTCAGAAATAAAAAAAGCACGTCGGCACGAGCATAAACGGGGTTTCCTGGGTCGGGCACTATTTCTAAAGTGCCATGTCACTACTCAGAAAAGCAAAGCCTCAGGCATCACTTGGCGGTTACCTCTAAAACTGAAAGGAAAATGTGCCCTTGGGCCATTTCTATAATTGTTTTGGTAATTAAGTGTCCAACACAAATGTTTTGAACTCTTTATGTGTTTAACAAGCAAAAGGTGCAAATCAAAGACAAGGTATGTTTCTAGACTTAGTGAATTGTTTTTAAGTGCTAACATGGTTATCTAAGTGCTAGAAATAGTGCCGAGGAGAGAAGAATTGAATTGAAAAAGAGTTGGCTATGTACAGCCAACTCCAGCTCGGCCTGACACCCCGGACTGTCCGGTAGTGCACCGGACAGTGTCCGGTGGTGCACCGAATAGTGTCCGGTGCCCCAGGCAAGCCTCCGGTGAACTAGCCGGTCTCGGGAAGCGATGCAGGCGTACGGCTATAATTCACTGGACTGTCCGGTGGTGCATCGGACTGTCCGGTGAGTCATCCGTGGCGAACTCATCGCTCTCGGGAAAAGGATCAGCGGTGTACGGCTAAAATTCACTAGATTGTCCGGTGGCGCACGGACTGTCCGGTGAGCCAACGGTCGCCAGTAGAGATGGAAATGGGTACAAACCCGTCGGGTTTTGTCATCCCAAACCCGTACCCGTGAAAAATATCTATACCCATTAAAAACTCGTACCCATGACGGGTTTAAAATTTTGCCCAAACCCGTACCCATCGGGTTAGCGGGTACCCACGGGTTACCCATAGGTTTCATCTTTAATATGCTTGTTCTTCTCATAATCAATAAGTATCGTAATGATTAATGAGATCATGGTCCAAAATTTATGTGATGAAAACAAGTTCATGATTTGGTATAAAAATTATAAGTAGAGAGAATGAAATACAGATAATAAGTTGTATAATCAAGTGACCTTGCACTAAGTTATCCATCCACCACATATATAACGCTAGTAACAACTATAATACCAAGCAAGCAACACTCTCACCAACTACTTATACATTCACCATTTGATAAAAATTAGGAAGTAAACATGGAGATAACAAGTTTGTTGTTCGTTTATAAAATAAAATGACAATATGCACTACATTTGGTCGGGTTTAAAAAACCCGCGGGTTCACGGGTTTGTGTACTATAGGAACAAACTCGTACCCATAAACCCATCGAGTATAAATTTATACCCATTAACGAACCCATGGTATAAAAATTGACCCAAACCCGTACCCTAATGGGGTAAAAACCCATCGGATTTCGGGTTTCGGGTACCCATTGCCATCTCTAGTCACCAGCGCTAACAGTCACCTGCGCAATCTTCACGCGACACGTGGTCGCACCAATGGTCGGTTGGGCACACCGGACTGTCCGATGTGCACCAGACATTGTTTGGTGCGCCAATCGATCCTGAGGACCAATGGTCGACTGCTCTCTGTATGGAAAGAAATCAAGCACCAAACATGAACAGTAGCTGTCCGGTGGTGCACCGGACTGTCCGGTGCACCACTCGACAGAAGGCAAGATTGGCCTTCCAAGTTGGTCTCCAACGGCTCCTAGCTGCCTTGGGACTATAAAAGGGACCCCTAGGCACATGGAGGAGGACACCAAGCATTCTCTAAGTATTCTTAAGCATCCAGACTCCACTCTCGCGCACTCGCTTCATTGTGTTAGTGATTTGGGCTCCATTCGAGTTGTGCACTCCCTGAGTTGTCATTTGAGCTCAAGTCTTCACCTATGTGCGTGGTTGTGCTGCGTATTTGAGTCTTGCGTGTGTTGCTTCTCCCAACCTTATGTGCTTTCTTTGCGATCTCTATTATAAGGGCGAGAGACTCCAAGTTGTGGAGATTCCTCGCAAACGGGAAAATACACTAAAGGAAAAGACCGTGGTATTCAAGTTGATCATCGGATCACTTGAAAGGGGTTGAGTGCAACCCTCGTCCATTGGGACACCACAACGTGGAAGTAGGCAAGTGTTACTTGGCCGAACCACGGGATAAAATCGTGTGTCTTTTGTGTTGCTTTCTCTATGATTGTTTTCGTTCACAAGAACTCGCCTCAAAACCACTTAGTCGCACTAACACTTCTATAACTAAGTTTTGTGGCTATTTAGTGTTTGATTTTATAGCATCACCTATTCACCCCCCTCTAGGTGCTCTCAAAAACACTAGCAGTATCAGGCATATGGACAAACTATCAAACATGCAAATAGAAAAGCAGCAACAGGCAGCGATCACTCAAGGCAACTAAAGTTCTTCATTAATATTGGAGGGGGTTACACAAACTCAAAAGCCGACTCATTAAGAGTTGGCCTTTTCCCACCCTTTTCACTACATTACGTTACATTACTTTACTACTTACACTACACTACTAACTACCACTACATTATTCTACTATTACTACTAATACTACTAACTATCTATACTAATATTTAGGCCAGTGGCGCTTTGCCACTAGCCTTGCCACAGCCACTGCCACCGTCGTGTAATACCCACTTTGTAAGAAAAGTCTAAAAAGAGAAATTATATTACTTTGTATCTATATGTGTTAACTATGTTTATCATTTCATGTGAACACCACAATTAAGCAAATAAATAAGTGACAAAAGACACTCAAAAATGATACATGCATCATGCTGGGAATTTATTTTGTGTGCATTTTGTGACAACATGAAATAATGTGAAAGGAAATATATCAAATTCTCTAAAGGGGAATTCAAGAATTTGAGCAAGAGAAGAAAGAATACTAAACAAAGATAAATACAATAAATATAAAGAAATTAGTTAAACCTTCCTATTTGAGTTCAACTTGTACATTTAGAAAAGTGAATATAAGTTCACAGATTAAAATTAAATTCAAATTTGAATTCTAGAAATTGGAAAGAGAAAGAAAAGGGAAACAAAATATAAAAAAAAGAAGAAAAAAAGGAAAATCGCCGTTTGGGCCGAATCTTCCTTGCGCTGGCCCATCTCAATTTTTCCCCTGCACTGGCCATTGCCGCGCCTTACCCTAGCGCCGCCAGCCACTTTCCTATGTGTGCGCGCTTGTGACTCTGCCCGTGGGGGGGCCACTTGTCATCGTTTTCGTCCGCACTCGCAGCTGAACAAAATCCGCGCGGAGCTGGCTCTCGCCCCCGAGATCGCCGCGACCGTGACTAATCATTCCGGGTCTTGCTCGGCCACTTGCTGATGGTGCCGGCCGCGTACCAACGGTGTCATCACACGCGTGGGCCATCCCTCTGGCGGTTTGGCGGGGCCGATCGGTCAGCGTTTTTCCCTCCATAGCTCAGTCAACAAACACCACGAGCTCCACGGAGCTGGTTCTGGCCACGGCCTGGGTCGCCGCTCGGGTATAATGGGTGTAGGCGCCTCCACAATTGAAGCGCGCCCACGTCCAGGATCGTTGACCGTCGGGCCCACAGGGTAGTCGGTCCTGTAGGTCTTCCCCGAGCGGATCGCGGGCTCTGTTCATTGCAATGACTGCCGCCATGCGCGCCTAGGCCTGCGGGTTGCCTTGCTCGCCCATAAAAGAAAAATAAACTTCATGCGCTAACCCTAATCCCAACCAGTGCCTTTACGCCGCCTGATTCAAGAGCCACGCTCGGCATCATCCCTGGCGGCGAGCTCTGGAATCCATGGATCGCCGCCGTAAGAACCGATGTAGCCGCACCATTGTCCCTCCCACCGGTAAGTGTTATCTCGAGTTGGATTCGTTCCTCGCTCCTGTTTGCCCTCGGTATCGCACGGTGTTGAACTTCTAAGGAGTGATGATTAGTCGCCTGAGTCATGCTTCCGCCATGGATTCCCTACCATCAGGGGCATGGTATGTCGCGGCGGTATCTAAGGCTAATGGGAGCATCAATGGGTTTGTTACGGTCCGGGGTTGCTAGTGCACTAGGAATGGTTGTGATTCGGGTGCTGATGCGCTAGCTGGGGGTTGCACCGGCGAGTCCTCGTCGTGGCTGAATGTCACCACCGTGTCCTGCGGGTGCCTCTGGTGGCTGCGCTAGGGAGATGAGAAGAAGATCCCTGGGCCGTTGATCCGGTATCATGCGGTTGTGAATAGGATGCATGTATTCCTTTGCGTGTGTGAATCAGTCCATTAGATAGAGATCGGGCGGCTGGGGTTACTAGCAGGGTGGTGGGCGCTAGATTTTATCTGTGCCGTTCAAATCCAATCCATCGGCCAGTAAACCCCGATACCCCTTCAGCCATGCTATTATGCAAAAGGAACCACGTAGATCCCTATATTCAACCCGCCGTCCACGCCTAGATCTGTCTGTGTCATGTGGACATTTACCCCGAGGCCCCTGCCTTTCTCAGATTTAGTGCGCCCAGGCTAGACTTCATAATAAATGGATAAATAAAATCTGAAAATGATTTTTATGAGAAAAAGAATTGCTAGAACTTATAAAATTCATAGAAAATTCATCTCTGGTCCAAATTGAGCCATTCCACTTTCTAAAATTTTGTAATTTTATTCTCTAACACTTAGAGTCTCTGTTTTGTCATGAAAACAGTAAGGAAATTAATATCTCATTTAAACCTATTTTAAACACATAAAGCCTTTAGAAATTCATATCTTAAAATCTATAACTCCAAAAATTATGATTCCTGTTCCTAGGATTTTATTTTAATGTGTAGATTATTACTTTGTATTTTGTTTATATGTTTGGTGTGATGTTAATTTCTCTATATACACTGTGCTTATGTGTATTGTGGCGAGTAGAAGAGTCCGTGACTAGGGATCCTGGTGAGCAGCAGATAGAAGTAGCTGAGCAGGAGCTCATTGAAGGCAAGTTGTGCCCTTGATCACTTCTTTTATCCATTCATGTTCTTATTAATCATAATGATCTGCATAGGTTAATTTTGCTGGGACCCAATAGGTTACCCTAGATTTGACTATCTTTATACCTTGTTTCACCACTGGTTTTACTACTAAATTTTTGGGTAGTACATGCTATTGCTTTATGTGGTTTTGGGTATAGAGATATTTACTACTCATGATTACACTTGTTATTATTTGTTCATTATTTTATGTTCATGATAAGATCATTATGTTAATGGGAACATGGAGAACCACCCGGGAAAACAGTGCTACCACAAGGGTTTAATGGGACACCCTTGGCTGATTAACTAGGAAAGCTAGTGGATGACTACCTTACCCGAAAGGGGCAAAGGCAGTAGGGGAGTGGTCAGTGTAGGGAGGTCCTTGGGTTGACTTTGCTGTGATGGCGGTCAGGCGAGGGATTCCTGCACTAGAGCTTCCTATAAACTGTAGCGGGTAGTCTGAAGCTAGTGGAACTTTGTAAAGGCCTCGTAGTGGTACTCTACCTCACTTCCTTGGTAGAGGTGTATGGGGTCTGATCAACTCCATGGCAAATGGGTAACACGACTTGTGGGTAAAGATGTGCAACCTCTACAGAGTGTAAAACTAGTATACAAGCCGTGCTCACGGTCATGAGTGGCTCGGACACTCACATGATTAATTTATGGAACTTTAACTTAATTTGTCATTTCATTGCATCTGAGATTATTTTATTATTACTTTTACTTATTATTTCTAAGGTTTGGTATTTACTTACACTTAGTAACTGCTAATAAAATTTTGACCAACTTATAAAAGCAATGCTCAGCTTCAACCTTTATTTCATTGATCAGCCTTACACTTCATGAACTCCCACCTTTGGTGAGCTCATGTCACATTATTCCCCACAACTTGTTGAGCGATGAACATGTGTGAGCTCACTCTTGCTGTCTCACACCCTCCCCCACAGGAGAAGAACATGTGGTCGAAGAGGAGCCGCCTAACACTGAGGCTTTCGACTTAATCTAGGTGGCATCTCCCAGTCAGCTTTTTGGCGCCAAGGATAAATTTTAGTTCCTGCGATATTCATATTTTTTTGTAAGACTTCCGCTATGTATTAAGTACTCTAATTTTATTGTGACATTTATCTCTATACACTCTATTATTATATATGTTGTCTTCTTTGGCGCATGTATGAGATGCACCCGTCTTTGTTCCTTAAAGCCCGGGTGTGACAGAAGTGGTATCAGAGGAAATGTTGACTGTAGGACGAAACCTAGATAGAAATGGACAAACCCTTCATTACTTACCTTACTCTGATTCATTCTATACTCATCTCATCTTGATCTTGTCTCACCTTTTTCTATTCTACTCTGATTAATCTTACCTTCTCTACTCTGAGACAAGATGGATCTCACACCTTGAATCCTACATTTACGACCTTCTTAAGAGATAGGGAACCTAAGACAAAAATAAAACTATTTTCTCTATTTTAAAATGTTGGTTGATTGTTCTGATGATCAATGCCTGATTTGCTTCTTTGATTGATTGAAACATTATAGTCGGGCATCTTAACATGTACCACCATAAGGTAATGTATTAGCTTTAGTGGATAACACACTAATCTACTTAGCTAATAAATCCCCCGCAGTAACATTCCTCATAAATACTTGCCTTGTCTATAATTCTTCCTTTCTTACCCTATGTTTCTAACCCAGATGGGCTACCCCTATACTGTTAGAAGAGAGCAGTATATACTTCATCCTTGGTATGTCATGGTTAAGAAAGGCAAAGGCCATTATAGCATGTGGTAGAGGTACCGTAGAACTCACTACCACTAAAGGAGAAAGATTTCAAGTTAATATTGCAGTGACCACCTCATCCAAACGTGCAATGTTCTTTATACCTGAGGAGTTTGTTGGTGACAACATCCGTGTGGTTAGAGATTTTCCGGATGTCTTTCCAGAGGAGTTACCAGGGATGCCACCTGATAGAGAAGTTGAGTTTGTTATTGATCTCTTACCTGGAACTGCCCCTATTTCTAAACGGCCATATCGGATGTCTATAGAAGAGTTAAAGGAACTTAAGAAGCAGTTAACTGAGTTACAAGAGGCTGGGTACATTCGTCCGAGTTCCTCACCTTGGGGAGCGCCGGTTCTATTTGTACAGAAGAAGGATGGATCACAGCGGATGTGTGTGGATTATAGATCTCTTAATGATGTTACTGTGAAGAACAAGTACCCGTTACCCCGTATTGAGGATTTTTTTTATCAGATGAGAGGTGCAAGGGTATTCTCGAAGATTGATCTCCGATCCGGTTACCATCAGATGAGGATTAGACCATCAGATATTCCCAAGATGGCTTTCTCGACTCGATATGGATTATATGAGTTCACTGTTATGTCGTTTGGATTAACCAATGCACCAGCTTATTTTATGAATTTGATGAATAAGGTGTTTATGGAGTACTTGGACAGATTCGTCGTGGTATTCATCGACGATATTCTTATCTATTCCAAGAGTGATATTGATCATGAGGAACATCTAAGGTTGGTGCTACAGAAGCTACGAGATAACCAACTATATGCCAAATTCAGCAAGTGCGAGTTTTGGATTGGCGAGGTGCCATTTCTTGGTCATGTTATTTCTAATGGAGGAATATCAATGGATCCTGCTAAGGTTAAGGAGATAATGGAGTGGAGAGTACCCACTACAGTTACTGAGATTCGGAGTTTCTTAGGACTTGTTGGCTATTATTGGAGATTTATTGAAGGATTTTCTAAGATTGCTAAGTCTATGACCTCGCTTCTGGAGAAGGGCAAAGAATTCAAGTGGGACGAGAAGTGTCAAGATAGTTTTGATCAATTGAAGAATAGATTGATGTCGCCACCAGTATTGGTTATGCCAGACCTACAGAATGGATTTGATATTTATTGTGATGCATGTGGCCAAGGCTTAGGGTGTGTGCTCATGCAAGAAGGACATGTGATTGCCTATGCTTCTCGACAATTGCGGAAACATGAATTGAACTACCTTACCCATGACTTAGAACTGGCAGTCGTTGTGCATGTGCTTAAGATATGGAGACACTACATTATGGGAACCAAGTGCCAAGTATATACGGATCATAAGAGTTTGAAGTATATATTCACTCAGAAGGATCTCAACCTTAGGCAACGCCGTTGGTTGGAGCTTATTAAGTATTATGATTTGGAGATTCACTATCATCCGAGCAAGGCAAATTTGGTTGCAGATGCCTTGAGTCGCAAGGAGCATGTTCATTCAGCTATTGTTGCCCAGCTACCTGATGAGATTGTTGAGGATTTTAGGAGACTTAACCTGGGGATAGTTGCTCACACAGAAGGAGTTACTATTGATGTGGAACCTACTTTGGAACAAGAAATCCGCAAAGGTCAACTTGATGATGCTAAAATAAAAGAGATTAAGGATCTGATTACTGAAGGTCGAGGTCTAGAATTCACGGAGGATGAGCAAGGCACCGTATGGTTCAAGGACAGGATGTGTGTTCCTGATATTGAAAGCCTTCGTGAGACTATATTGAAGGAGGCCCATGACTCGGATTATTCTATTCATCCTGGTAGTACCAAGATGTATCAGGATTTGAAGCGGAAATATTGGTGGTATGGATTGAAAAGAGATGTGGCTGCACATGTGGCTATGTGCGATGTATGTCAAAGAGTTAAGGCTGAACATCAGAGGCCAGCTGGACTACTGCACCCACTGAAGATACCCGAGTAGAAGTGGGAAGAGATTGGTATGGATTTCATTACTGGTTTGCCTCGCACCCAGAAAGGATATGATGCTATATGGGTGATTGTGGATAGATTGACTAAAGTGGCTCACTTCATCCCTATAAAGACTACATATAAAGGTTCTCAGCTAGCAGAGTTATATATGGCTCGGATTGTGTGTTTACATGGAGTACCAAAGAAGATCGTGTCTGATCGAGGTTCGCAGTTTACCTCAAGATTTTGGAGAAGCTTTCATGAGAATATGAGTACGAAGTTGAATTTTAGTACAGCTTATCACCCTCAGACTGATGGGCAGACTGAAAGGACCAATCAAGTTTTGGAGGATGTGTTGAGAGCTTGTGCACTTCAGCATGGAGGAAGATGGGATAAAAGTCTACCATATGCTGAGTTTTCATATAACAATAGCTATCAGGCCAGTCTGAAAATGTCACCTTTTGAGGCTTTATATGGGAGGAAGTGCAGAACTCCTCTATATTGGGATCAGACTGGAGAAAGACAGTTCTTTGGGCCTAAATTGATTCAAGAAGCAGAAGAACAAGTCCGTATAATTCGAGAGAATTTGAGGGTGGCTCAAACCAGGCAAAAGAGCTATGCTGATAATAGAAGGAGACCACTGGAATTTGAAGAAGGAGATTATGTGTACCTCAAGGTGTCACCACTTCGTGGAATGAGGAGATTCAAAGTCAAGGGCAAATTGTCCCCTCGTTATATTGGACCATTCTTGATCTTTAGGCGAGTTGGGGAGATGGCATACCCACTTGAGCTACCTGCTAGTCTATCGGATGTGCATAATGTGTTCCACGTGTCTCAGCTCAAGAAGTGTCTCCGTGTCCCTGAGGAACAATTACCAATGGAAGAGCTCAGTGTTCAGGGTGATTTGACTTACACGGAGTACCCGATCAAGATTTTGGATACTTTGACTAGAGTTACAAGAAATAAGGTGATAAAGATGTGCAAAGTGCAATGGAGTCACCATGGCGAAGATGAAGCAACTTGGGAAAGAGAAGAAGAGCTTCGCATAGACTTTCCTCACATTTTCCCTCGTTCTTCTTAAATCTCGAGGACGAGATTATTTTTAAGGGGGGTAAGATTTGTAATACCCACTTTGTAAGAAAAGTCTAAAAAGAGAAATTATATTACTTTGTATCTATATGTGTTAACTATGTTTATCATTTCATGTGAACACCACAATTAAGCAAATAAATAAGTGACAAAAGACACTCAAAAATGATACATGCATCATGCTAAGAATTTATTTTGTGTGCATTTTTGACAACATGAAATAATGTGAAAGGAAATATATCAAATTCTCTAAAGGGGAATTCAAGAATTTGAGCAAGAGAAGAAAGAATACTAAACAAAGATAAATACAATAAATATAAAGAAATTAGTTAAACCTTCCTATTTGAGTTCAACTTGTACATTTAGAAAAGTGAATATAAGTTCACAGATTAAAATTAAATTCAAATTTGAATTCTAGAAATTGGAAAGAGAAAGAAAAGGGAAACAAAATATAAAAAAAGAAAAAAAGGAAAATCGCCGTTTGGGCCGAATCCTCCTTGCGCTGGCCCATCTCAATTTTTCCCCTGCGCTGGCCATTGCCGCGCCTTACCCTAGCGCCGCCAGCCACTTTCCTGTGCGCGCGCTTGTGACTCTGCCCGTGGAGGGGGGGGCACTTGTCATCGTTTTCGTCCGCACTCGCAGCTGAACAAAATCCGCGCGGAGCTGGCTCTCGCCCCCGAGATCGCCGCGACCGCGACTAATCATTCCGGGTCTTGCTCGGTCACTTGCTGATGGTGCTGGCCGCGTACCAACAGTGTCATCACACGCGTGGGCCATCCCTGTGGCGGTTTGGCGGGGCCGATCGGTCAGCGTTTTTCCCTCCATAGCTCAGTCAACAAACACCGCGAGCTCCACGGAGCTGGTTCTGGCCACGGCCTGTGTCGCCGCTCGGGTATAATGGGTGTAGGCGCCTCCACAATTGAAGCATGCCCACGTCCAAGATCGTTGACCGTTGGGCCCATGGGGTAGTCGGTCCTATAGGTCTTCCCTGGGTGGATCGCGAGCTCTGTTCGTTGCAATGACTGCCGCCATGCGCGCCTGGGCCTGCGGGTTGCCTTGCTCGCCCATAAAAGAAAAATAAACTTCGCGTGCTAACCCTAATCCCAACTAGTGCCTTTACGCCGCCCGATTCAAGAGCCACGCTCGGCATCATCCCTGGCGGCGAGCTCTGGAATCCATGGATCGCCGCCGTAAGAACCGATGTAGCCGCACCATTGTCCCTCCCACCGGTAAGTGTTATCTCGAGTTGGATTCGTTCCTCGCTGCCGTTTGCCCTCGGTATCGCACGGTGTAGAACTTCTAAGGAGTGATGATTAGTCGCCTGAGTCATGCTTCCACCATGGATTCCCTGCCATCAGGGGCGTGGTATGTCGCAGCGGTATCTGAGGCTAATGGGAGCATCAATGGGTTTGTTACGGTCCGGGGTTGCTAGTGCACTAGGAATGGTTGTGATTCGGGTGCCGATGCGCTAGCTGGGGGTTGCACCGACGAGTCCTCGCCATGGCTGAATGTCACCGCCGTGTCTTGCGGGCGCCTCTGGTGGCTGCGCTAGGGAGATGAGAAGAAGATCCCTGGGTCGTTGATCCGGTATCATGCGGTTGTGAATAGAATGCATGTATTCCTTTGCGTGTGTGAATCAGTCCATTAGATGGAGATCGGGCGGCTGGGGTTACTAGCAGGGTGGCGGGCACCAGATTTAATCTGTGCCGTTCAGATCCAATCCATCGGCCAGTAAACCCCAATACCCCTTCGGCCATGCTATTATGCAAAAGGAACCCCGTAGATCCCTATATTCAACCCGCCGTCCGCGCCTAGATCTGTCTGTGTCATGTGGACATTTACCCCGAGGCCCCTGCCTTTCTCAGATTTAGTGCGCCCAGGCCAGAGTTCATAATAAATGGATAAATAAAATCTGAAAATGATTTTTATGAGAAAAAGAATTGCTAGAACTTATAAAATTCATAGAAAATTCATCTCTGGTCCAAATTGAGCCATTCCACTTTATAAAATTTTGTAATTTTATTCTCTAACACTTAGAGTCTCTGTTTTGTCATGAAAACAGTAAGGAAATTAATATCTCATTTAATCCTATTTTAAACACATAAAGCCTTTAGAAATTCATATCTTAAAATCTATAACTCCAAAAATTATGATTCCTGTTCCTAGGATTTTATTTTAATGTGTAGATTATTACTGTGTATTTTGTTTATATGTTTGGTGTGATGTTAATTTCTCTATATACACTGTGCTTGTGTGTATTGTGGCGAGTAGAAGAGTCCGTAACTGGGGATCCTGATGAGCAGCAGATAGAAGTAGCTGAGCAGGAGCTCATTGAAGGCAAGTTGTGCCCTTGATCACTTCTTTTACCCATTCATGTTCTTATTAATCATAATGATCTGCATATGTTAATTTTGCTGTGACCCAATAGGTTACCCTAGATTTGACTATCTTTATACCTTGTTTCACCACTGGTTTTACTACTAAATTTTTGGGTAGTACATGCTATTGCTTTATGTGGTTTTGGGTATAGAGATATTTACTACTCATGATTATACTTGTTATTATCTGTTCATTATTGCTGGGTAATGGAGGGAGGTCCTTGGGTTGACTTTGCTGCGATGGCGGTCAGGCAAGGGATTCCTGCACTGGAGCTTCCTATAAACTGTAGCGGGTAATCTAAAGCTAGTGGAACTTTGTAAAGGCCTCGTAGTGGTACCCTGCCTCGCTTCCTTGGTAGAGGTGTATGGGGTCTGATCAACTCCGTGGCAAATGGGTAACACGACTTGTGGGTAAAGATGCGCAACCTCTGCAGAGTGTAAAACTAGTATACTAGCCGTGCTCACGGTCATGAGCGACTCGGACACTCACATGATTAATTTATGGAACTTAAACTTAATTTGTCATTTCATTACATCTGGGATTATTTTATTATTACTTTTACTTATTATTTCTAAGGTTTGGTATTTACTTACACTTAGTAACTGCTAATAAAATTTTGACCAACTTATAAAAGCAATGCTCACCTTCAGCCTTTATTTCATTGATCAGCCTTACACTTCATGAACTCCCACCTTTGGTGAGCTCATGTCACATTATTCCCCACAACTTGTTGAGCGATGAACATGTGTGAGCTCACTCTTGCTGTCTCACACCCCCCACAGGAGAAGAACAGGTGGTCGAAGAGGAGCCGCCTAACACTGAGGCTTTCGACTTAATCTAGGTGGCGTCTCCCAGTCAGCTTTCTGGCGCCAAGGATAAATTTTAGTTCCTGCGATATTCATATTTTATTTTTGTAAGACTTCCGCTATGTATTAAGTACTCTGATTTTATTGTGACATTTATCTCTATACACTCTGTTATTATATATGTTGTCTTCTTTGGCGCATGTATGAGATGCACCCGACTTTGTTCCTTAAAGCCCGAGTGTGACACGCCGCCACCGTCGCCTTTGCTCCGCCGTCACCGCCATCGCCCTTGCCGCCACCATCGCGGCCCTTGCCGTTGTCGTCGCTGTCGCTGCCGCTTCCACCTCCACCGTTATCATCGCCGCTGTCGTCGCCCTTGTCGTCGCCGCTCTGCTCCTCAGACGAGCCAGAGGAGTTCTCCTCATCCGAGGAGATCTCCGACTCATCCGATCCTTCGAGCCCGGCGTGCTGGATGGAATGAATGTACGTCCAGACTTCGGTAGCCAAACCCTAGGAGTCATTCGAGTCATCGGACGCCGCTGGAGGAGAAGCGGGAGCTGCTGACCCCTTAGACCCGGAGGAAACCTCCTCTGAATACTCCGAATCTCTAAAGTCCTCCGAGGGAGGACTTGGGGCATGCTTACGTTTGTTGCCGGCACGGCGAGGCAAGCCTTGTCCTCTCTTGCCTTTACCCATGATCGGTTGGAGAAGAAGAGAAAGGGAGAAGAAAGCAACAGATGATCGAAAGATGAGTGAAGAGAACAACGGTGCAAGCAGGCTATTTATAGAGGCCGGGGGTGACCGTCCACTTCCTACCACGATCGCCGAACGGTCACAAGTATTCAATAAGCAATTCAAGCCGCCTAAAAATGAGTCAGGCAGTACGCGCTGCTTCGCGTAACACGACACCGTTTGGACCAAGGTCAACTGCTCGGGCGATATGATTACACCCCACGGTCACATCAAGTTACTACTCCAGGACAATGTGCTAAACGCTCTGCGTACCAAGACACCCCTTGATCACACCCATTGGGGGGGGTAGCCAGGAATTTTCAAAAGATTTTCTAAAGAAGTCATATCCATACAGTATACGCAATGAATGTACTGAGACATAAGGAAGAGATCGGTAGAGATCGGAGGAAATCCAAATATAGCTACTGAACCGCAAGTCTAATCAGTAGAGGCATTGAAGCACAGAGCGGGGTGATGACCAGCCAAGAGCCATCTACCAAACGTCCAATCTGTCACCGATCAAATAAATTTCAGACCTAACAAGGCATGGGCAGATACTGTTGTTTGAATTCACAAGAGCATGAGATAAAGACAAAATGCTGGCTTCTAAAGCATAAGATGATGACAGAATGCTGATTTCTAAAGCATAATATGAAGACCTTTGAGTGGATTATTTTCAAAAATCCACTCAAAGCTCGGGGGCTACACCCATTGGGTGCACCTTTGGTGCACCCAATAGACTCTTAATCCTAGAACACGAAATGCTGACTTCTAAAGCATGGTACAATGACAAGACACTGATCTCCAAAGCATCAAATGAAGACCTCTGAGAAGACTGTTTTTACTGAGTCACTCAAAGTTTAGGAGCAACACTCAATGGGCGCACTTTTGGCACACCCATTGCCAGAATGGAAACCATGCCATAAACTCACGAGCTGGATCTAGAATCTTTGGGTTGATTATTTCAAAATCATCTCAAAGATTGGGGGCTTGTGGGGGACAGATATCCCCCGGGTCCGCTAGAAGGCAAGAAGGCCTCGCGAGAGGCTTAGGGCCTGTTATCTCGCTAGGCCATCCCTTCATGGGCTAGGAGGAAACTGCTGGCGGAATGGGCCGACACAAGAAAGAAGCAGACTCAGGCCCAAGTGACTCGTTGGATTTAAGGGCTATCCATAGTGCCCACTCGACTTTCCCACGTGCAGCGACCTTGAATATTGGAGCGGATTAGGGATAAGTCGGCAAGATTATAGGAAGATCAGTTTAGTCGGTTCACTATTGTTTAGGGGCATACAGCCATCATATACGCATGTAGTGCCCCACGGTCGAATATATAAGGCCTAGGGGGTACCCCATCATTTCCAGGTCAATCATCAACCCATCTCACTAGTTTCTCTCCATTCCAGAAACTCCTCTTATAACCACCACATAAAGATCCACACCAGGAAGTAGGGTATTATGCCTCTCTAAGCAGCCCGAACCTATAGAAAATTGTCTGTCGTCTCTCATGCATCTCGCACAAACCATTGAGTTATAGTCAACAACACCGTCCTAGCCAAAAGCACCGTGAGGGGTAACCCCGGGTGTGCGGTCGGGCTCCAAACACCGACATAGTCAGTGGGGGCGCGGACACGAGCTAGCTCGCGTCGGCCATGGCGATCGACGTCAGGTGGAAGAAGAGATGAGGCGAGGGCGAGTGAGAGCAAGACGAGAGCAGAGGGAGGGAGTGAGGCGCGGTGGAGTGCTCGACCAAATAAAGCCAGGCGCGGCTGCGACGATTGCCCACACGTGGGGACAAGGCGCGACGCACACCAGGATGGGCGCTGCACGCGTCCACGCGAGCGACATCTGTTGATTGCCATCTGCCCAAGCTGTAGACGCGGTAGGGACAAAATGGGAGCACAAAACATCGTCCAGCTCTATCAGTCAGCTCTCCTCTCTACTGGCTACAACTTTGCTATTGGGGTTAGGGTGGTTTAGCTACTAGAGTTTGAATTGCAAGCCCCAAACTTGGTTTGTCAGCACTGCTCAAAACAGTGGAAACTGATTTTCTAGCTACATCAAAACATGTCAAACAATATCAAAACCTCGCCAACTTTTTACAGGGTGTGCCCAAAGTAATTATCTACAAAATTTGTAATTGGGGCAATTTGATTTGAGTATTATTTCTATTTGAACATGTTGGCGTTTGAAAAGAGGTACAAGGTTGGACTTAGAAAAATCAGGGTTGTTCCCATTTCTTTAGCTCATTTCCCAAACTTTCATTCTTGGTTGAGATTCATTTCTTTGGAATTTGAATCCTTATGATGAGTAGTTTTTGGAGTCAAATGCTTGCTTCTTAAGTTTTGGTTCTTCATAGAATTTCATTTACCAAGCACTGCATTCACTAAGACACACCATCACGTATAGTCTAAGAAACTATCATCACATGAAATCCATAATTGAAAGATCAACCATTATCAACCTAGATTAACTAGGTGGATTTACTCACACACACTAACACTCAATAATAATCTATTGGCATGAAACATAAGCCTCATATTGGTTCAAACAAGAGTTCACTTCACAATAATGTGACAAATTCTAGATTCTAATATGGGTATTGAATGATTAATGATGCTCGGGATGATGCTTTCATGATGCACATGCAATGTATGAGTATGCTAAACACTAGGGGTGTCACAGGTGCTCTTCTGCCACCTACGGTGTCCAGTTCACGTTGTGGTGATGGCACGACAAACAGGCATGGTCACTGCGGCACCGACGCGGTGGGCAGGCGCTGCGTGGTGCCTCCCCCACACCTATTGACCCAGGATTCACCAAGGGACAGGGACAGGGCACCAACACCGAGCCAGACAAGGTTTCGTTATACAGGATAGGAGGTCTAAGGTAGGAGTGTCTACCTTTGTTATCATTTGCCCTATGTGGAATCATCAATATTCAGATCTATGTCGACTTTTCGCACTTCATATAACATGTTTGTTCTGCAGGATAGGTGGTTCTAGGTTCTTGCTAAATTTAGCCTAGCAAAAAAGAGATTAGGAACTAGAACGATGTTGCTGTGTTGTTCCTGAAAGGGAAATGGCCTTAAAATCATTTTCTTATATTTTGGTGCTTGATGACCTTCACAACCATTCGACTAACTAGTTCGTCTAGTCTCTGATTCACAGGTTCATAAGATCAACAGTTTAATTTCTAAGTCGTAATCAGCTCAGTTCTAACCAAATAGGGGTAAAACATGGAATATATAAACTGCCAATAGTTATACTCTTTGGATAAGTTCTAAATACCCAGAGGAATCTATTCAACACTTCTAGAAAGGTTGGAAAGCTCAAAATCAACATATCACTATTGTGGAGCTAGTATTGGACAAAAGAAGATATATGAGTGAAAGAATCAAAATGCAAAGAGGATTGGACTAAGGCAATGAGGATGTAACACCTCAATAGATGATATAAAAAGAATCCAAGACTCAAGATCAAAAGAAGCCCAAAAGAATTAGCAAAGAAATCCAACAATGGGGCAAGACAGAGTTGCACCATCCTCCGGTGCACCGGACTGTCCGGTGTGCGCTAGACACTGTCCGGTGCCTAGGCTGGCGCGCCCGACGGACAGGCTGCTCTCAGGAAAACTCAGCGCCCGCGACTAAAATTCATCGGACTGTCCGGTGAGCCAAGGGCCAATGGTCATCTTCACCAACGGTCGACTGCCACCACGACTGCCACAGTCAGAAGTCCAGAAGCAGTCAGCGATGTCAAGTCACACCGGACTATCCAGTGAGCCATAAGGGCAAACGAATCCAACGGTCGACTCCAACGGGCGACTGACGTGGCAGGCACCAGACACTGAACAATGCCATGTCTGGTGCATACCGGACTGTCTAGTGAGCCCGTCGAAAGAAAGCTACTGCTTTCTGTTCAACGGCTATATTAGGGGTTGGGGCCTATAAATACCACCCCAACCGGCCATTTCAAAGGGTGGGAGCCCAAACAACATATCAAGGCATATAGTAGACATATCCAAGACCTCCCAACCACCTCCATTCATTGAAACATCTCATACACAATAGTTGAGCCACATCAAAGTCTCACAAGTGCCACAAAAGAGAGATCAAGCAAGAAAGAGCTACTCGTGTGTTTAGTGATAGTGCCTTGTGAAAATCATTGAGAGAAAGTGTGTGCTACATCTTGTGATCATTTGAGCGTGGAGTTTTGACTCCCATTCATCTTCCTCCAAACTTTTTGGAGACTTGTAAAGCTAGCAAGAGACACCTAAGTGTGTGGTGGTCTTTGCGGAGTCTTAGTGATCCTTGAGATTAAGAAGAAGCACTCGCCGGTCTTGGTGGTCGGTGGAGAGAGGGAAAGGGTTGAAAAAGACCAGTCCTTAGTGGACTCCTCAACGGGGATTAGGTTCTTGGTGAACCAAACCTCGATAAAACAAATCACCCGTGTCACTTGTGTTTATTGCTTCTGATTTGTTTGTCTTCTCCCTCTTTAAGTTCTTTTGCATTATTCTTTGTTGATATTACTTTATGTTGTCTCAAGTTAAACTCTCATATATAGAAGCAATGCCTTGCTAGAAAGAACTTGTGTTATTTCTCTTCTCATTTGAGTCCTCTTGCATTATTCTTCATAAACATTTTAGTTGTGTTGCTTTTGTTAATTCCGCATTCTTTGAAAGCAATACTCTTTGCAAACAAAGGACTTAGTTTTATACGCTGATAATTTCTCATCTTGTTCTAACCACTAATCAAGGGATCAAGTCCTGGTTTAAAGTTATAATTTTCAGGTTTCGTCTATTCACCCCTCTCTTGGTGACTTTCAATTGATATCGGAGCTAGGCACTTCATATTGAGTCTAACAACTCAAAGTGATGGCTCGAAGAAGATCCCAAAAGAACAAGAAGACACCTCCGAAGGAGAACAATGAGGTAACTCTTGAGATATTACTTTCTGATTGTTCTAATTATGCTTCATTATCTACTAGTGTGATAAATGCTTTTAGAACCATAGACTCACAATTAGAACAAATCTTAGACAAGAGTATTATACCCTCTAGTTATGATAAGAAAAATGCTTCCGAGGAAGATCGAAGATGTTTACGCTTTGTTGGGGCGAAGGCAAAGGCGCCACCCTTCGCTCGAAGCCTTCTCTGCAGCAGCTGAACTGACAGAAACAAAACAGGCGGGGACACCCTTCGCTTCTTCCGTTCCAGGCGAAGACTGGCGACGAAGGGCTTCCCACGGCACGGCCTCGCCCAGCTCGGAGGCCCACGTGCAATCCGGCCCGTCGTAACGGGCCCCGCTTGGCCGCCCTGTGTTACGGGCCTATGTTGTAAAAGCATTCCTGTAATTACGGTCTGTAACCCCGCTTTATGGGAATATTCTTGGGATAACCTAGGTACCTGAGGGTACATGCGTCCTTAGCTCGAGGTGCTGCGCGCTCAGGTACCTATAAATACCCCTGTACAGTGCCAGTGAGAGGCCAGATTAACAGAGCTTTTGCCATCTAGCGCGAGTGCCCTGTTGTCATCACTGTTCACCCTTGTTGGATCCCCTTGCAGCTGAGAGCAAGTTCCAACATTTGGCGCCCACCGTTCGTGCTACGAGAAAACCACCCGCGATGGCACCCAAGAGAGCTAACCCGAAGGCTGACGAGGCTGCGAAGGCAGCACTGCTCGCCGCAAGAAAGGGCAAGGCCCTCGCCCTCACCCAATCCACCCACCAAGAGGCCACTGAAGACGATGTCCCTCGCGCATGCGAAGACGACACCCTCCGCACCTGCGACCCTGAGGGACAACCGCAGCCACCCTCAGGCTTCGCACCACCAGAGGGCGCGGACCTCGCCGAGGACGGTGAGGTCCTCGGCGTCTCGGCAGAAGAACAGCTACAGCTGCGCGCCCTGCGCCTCAAGACCCACAATCTCCAGAGGCAGAAGGAGATACTGGAGGCCAAGCGCCAACGCGTGTCCGCACTAGCCAAAGTGCGGCAAATGATACGCGACGAAGAGCACAAGGCCCAGGAACTCGAGCGGGAGATTGCGCTGATGCAGCACGAAGCCCACCCCGGCCTGCAGCATGGGCCACCCCTGCAACACCGCGCGCAGCCGGAGGACCCGCGTTTCCCTCAACGCGACCACACCTTCCCGCACGCCGCGCCATTCCAAGGGGTCAACTATCTCGATGAGCGAAGTCCCCTGGCGCCTCACCTGCAAGTGACGCCGTGGCCAGCTAACTTCCGGGCAGGGACCTATCCCAAGTACAACGGCAGCACCGACCCGGCTCAATACATAATGAGTTACCAGGTCGCCGTTGCATCGTCCGGGGGGGACGACGCCACAATGGCGAAGTCTTTCATCATCGCCCTCGAGGGCCCCGCACTCACCTGGTTCACCAGGTTGCCTCCGCTGTCCATTGATTCCTGGAGAAGTCTCCGGGACAAGTTCCTGCTCAACTTCCAAGGGTACCGCCCAGACACCGACGCCCTGGCCGAACTTTCGCTCTACAAGCAGCTAGAAAAGGAGACCCTGAGGGAGTATTACCGCAAATTCTAGACACTCAAGTCACAGCTACCCTCAGTCGATGACCAGATTGCCATCCACTATGCTATCAGTGGTCTTCACGCCGGCGTCCTTTACAGCCACTGCATCAGAGATCCACCAAAGAACCTCCAAGAGTTATATCAGCTGTTTGAAAAGTACGCCAGATCCGAAGAGCTCCACCAGCGCAAGATTGAGTCCCAGAGGAAGCCAAAGGATGCTCCACAGTCCAGCCGCACGTGGACAAGGACTCCGCAGCCAGACTCCGGTTGAGACGGCCGCAATCAGCAGCAGGTGCACAATATGGCCAACCAGCACCCCGCTGCCGACCCCCCTCGTCGCCAGGACTATCCCCCCCAGGGCCGCGAAAACGGCACTCGTGGCAGGGGCCGAGGGCGTGCGCAGCCGCTGCGCCGATTCTACTGCCTCTTCCATGGCGAAGACTGCGCCCACCACACCAAAGACTGCCCCGAAACGAAGGCTACCAGAGACAGAATGGCACGGGCGCAGCCCGCCGACAACCCCAGAATTGTCGCGCACAATTACCAGCAACCCCCTCCGCCATATATCCATGCTCCCGCCCCGCATCCACCGCACCACGCTTACCAACACCATCAGGAAGTACAAATCGTACCTCCTCCACCCCCACCACCACACCAGCAACACCAAAACATCCCCCATGCCCCAAAGCAGGAAGACTTCGCCGATCAACCATATCGTGGAGTCATCCACATGATAACTGGGGGGTCCAGCACCGACTTCGACACCAAGCGGCAGAAGCGGGACCACTACCGCAGCATCAATCATGTTGCCGTCACGGGCCCAGTCGTGCAGACAAAGTGGTCCCACATACCGCTAACCTTCGACGCACGGGACGTCGACTTGCGCAGCGCCCCCCACTGCGATGCCATGGTTATCAATTGCAGCGTGGCAGGCTGGGACCTACACAAGGTCCTCGTTGACAACGGCAGCCAGGCGGACATCATCTTCCTCCACGCCTTCGATCGCATGGGCATAAGCCACAGCCTGCTTAAGCCTTCGGACAACCCATTGTATGGCTTCGGCGGCAAAGGCACCTTCCCCGTCGGCAAAATAGAGCTGCCTCTCTCCTTCGGTGTAGCACCCAATGCCCGAAGCGAGCAAATAACCTTTGACATTGTGGATATGGTATACCCTTACAATGCCATCATGGGCCGGGGCTCCATCAATAAGTTCGAAGCAGCCATTCACGGACTGTACCTATGTATGAAGATACCAGGTCCGTTAGGCGTTATCACAGTCTTCGGCAATCAACAGACTGCGCGTAACATAGAGCGGGACTTCGTGCCCGGTCAAAGAAACGTGCACTGCCTCACGGCCCAACGCGAAGCCCCCGCGCCTGCCAGCCCAACCAATAAGCAACATGACAAGGCGCAGCTACAGAGCCACGACGGGACCAAGACTGTCCCCCTCGACCAGGCCACGCCCAGGCAGACAGTCATTATCAGCGAAGACCTTACTTCACATGAAGAAGAAAAGCTCCTCTGCTGCCTGTCCAAGAACAAAGATGTCTTCGCCTGGTCGGCCCTCGATCTGGTCGGGGTCAGCCGTTCAATCATTGAGCATAGTCTGGGAATCAACCCTTCGGTACGGCCAAAAAAGCAGCGGCTTCGCAAGATGTCCGACGAAAAGACGGAGGCCGCCAAGGCAGAGGTGCACCGCCTCTTGGAGGCCAAATTCATCGAGCCCGTGGCTTACCCCACATGGCTCTCCAATGTCGTAATGGTGCAGAAAAAGAGCGGGAAGTGGCGAATGTGCATCGACTTCACCAGTCTCAATAAAGCCTGCCCAAAGGACAATTTCCCGTTGCCACGAATCGACAAAATAGTCGATAGCGCGGCCGGATGCGAGGTCATGTCCCTCCTCGATTGCTTCTCCGGTTACCACCAGATATACATGAAGGAAGAAGACAAGGCTAGCACCAGCTTCATAACACCCTTCGGCACATATTGCTTCATCAGAATGCCGGAGGGACTCAAGAATGCCGGGTCCACCTTCTCCAGGCTTACCAAAACAGTGCTCGAGGGGCAGGTTGGCAGAAACATATTCACATATGTAGACGACATTGTCGTCGCCAGCAGGAGCAAGGAGGACCACCTCGCCGACCTCGCCGAAACATTCACGAACATGCGGGACGCACAACTCCGCCTAAACCCGGAAAAGTGTGTCTTCGGCGTTCGCCAGGGCAAAATATTGGGCTACCTGGTATCACACCGCGGCATCGAGGCCAACCCAACCAAGATTCAGGCTATCTTGGACATGACGCCTCCGCAGTCCGTCAGGGACGTCCAGCGCCTGACAGGCAGATTGGCCGCTCTCAACAGATTCATATCCAGGTCCGCCGAGCGAAGTCTCCCCTTCCTCAAGACACTCCATGGTGCAAAAGACTTCGCCTGGGGACCAGAGCAGGCGGCGGCCTTCGCCTCATTAAAGCAGTACCTGACAGAGTTGGCCGTCCTTACTAGCCCCGACCCCTCGCTCCCCTTGCTGCTCTACGTCGCGGCTTCGCCACATGCGGTCAGCGCGGCACTAGTGCAAGAGCAGACTGTCGAGGGCATGGTCCGGCAGTGCCCCGTGTATTATGTCTCTGAAGTGCTGACACCGTCCAAGTGCAACATGACAGAGCTGGAGAAGATTGCCTACGCAGTCGTCATGTCGTCGCGCAAACTGCGCCATTACTTCGAAGCATTCAAGGTCCGAGTCACCTCAAACAGGGGGCTCGGCGAATTATTCAGAAACCCGGAGGCGTCGGTGAGGATTGCCAAGTGGGCGGCCGAACTCTCCGGCTACCACATCTGCTTCGAGCCCAGGACAGCTATCAAGTCTCAAGTCCTGGCAGACTTTGTCGTCGACTGGACTGGGCCAACAACACAGCCAGATCCGTCCGCAGAGAAGACTTGGACGATCCATTGCGACGGCGCATGGTGCCATGCGGGGGCAGGCGTCGCTGCAGTCATAACCTCACCAGTCGGGGTCAAGCACAGATATGCAGCACGACTCAGCTTCAATCTGGAATCCGACAGATGCACAAATAATATAGCAGAATACGAAGCAGTCATCCTCGGCCTCCGCAAGCTAAGGGCCCTCGGAGTCACCACCTGCATCATCAAAACAGACTCCAAGGTAGTTGCCGGCCAAGTCGAGAAAGACTATGCAGCCAAGGACCCCGCACTCATGCAGTACCTCGCGGCCATCCGAAGTCTCGAGAGGCAGTTCAAGGGGTTCACCTTGCAGCATGTGGATCGGGCCAAGAATGAGGAGGCCGACGCATTGGCCAAGGCCGCGGCCAGGGGCGAAACTCTGCCCTCCGACGTGTTCTTCCATGTCATCGGCATGCCAGCAGTCTGGAGCCCCGAAGGGCTCCAAATAACCAATGACAGCGAGGGCCACCGCACAGTCAACCTCATCATGACCGAAGACTGGCGGGCACCCATAACCCTGTTCCTGCAGGGGTATTATCATCCAGCCGACATCAGTGAGGCCAAGCGTCTCAGACATCGAAGCCGAGACTTCGCTCTGATTGAAGGCCAACTCTATAAAAAAGGGGTCAGTCAGCCAATGCTTAAGTGCGTCACCGAGGCCGAAGGCATACAGATTCTACGTGAAGTCCACAGTGGCACGTGCGGCTCACACGCGGGGCCGAGGGCCCTAGCTGCTAAGGTGATCCGCCAGGGCTTTTACTGGCCCGCAATGATCTGCGCCGCAAATCGGGTCACTCGGTCCTGCGAAGCCTGCCAGAAGTTTTCCCCTCGGTCAGGCGGCCCTTCGCAGTATACAAAGCTGATCGCCCATACATGGCCTCTCCAGCGCTGGGGTCTCGACATTGTCGGACCCCTGCCCACCGCTCAGGGGAACCTTAAGTTCGCCTTCGTCGCGGTCGAGTACTTCACCAAATGGATCGAGGCACGGGCTGTTTCTACAATAACATCAAAGACTGCCCAAAAATTCTTCTGGCAGAACATCGTTTGCCGCTTCGAAGTACCGTCCGAACTAACAGTCGACAACGGCAAGCAGTTTGATAACCAAGCCTTCAAGGATTTTTGTTTCTCCATTGGCACCAAGCTTGCCTTCGCCTCAGTCTATCATCCGCAGTCCAACGGGGTCGTGGAGCGCGCCAACAGGAAAATCTTCACAGCTATCAAAAAAATGCTCCTTGATGAAAAAAAGGGCAGATGGACCGATTTCTTACCTGAGGCAGTCTGGGCACTAAACACGACTGAGTGCAGGGCGATCGGGTTTACTCCCTTTCGTCTTCTATACGGATCGGAGGCCATGACTGTAACACCCCTGGTGTTTATATTCCGCTCGACAACGAGTACGGATTTAAGCACGTGATATCAGTGGATAAAACGGATGCCACAATTTTAATTATTTTCGCCTATCACGATTTTTATATCGCATCTGTTCCGTTTGCCGCGAGCGCGACATCGTTTGGATTTTTCTCTGTCCGGGCTCTTCTGAATTTTTTTGTGATGTTCGGAACATCGTTGTTCCAAAAATCGGTACGTCCGGTGATTAGTTAAATCCATCGCTCGTGCGATTCCGAATTCGGAAGCCCGATCCACTCAAATAATTTTTATCCACAAACCAATTTATTTAGAACTCGACGAAAGAAGTTTTCGGAACAAATTACTAGAGCCGGGATCAGTTTAATCCTATTTGTCTCATTTATCGTCACCAGTAAAATTTTGGTCCGACTAAATTAGATCACGCCCAAATCCTAATACCAAAACCCGGAAGTCTGAAATTTGTTTCGCTAAAATAAATAAGCTTCAGATGAAACCTGTTGGTTTCGATTAAATCGAACCATATCACCAGTATCGTCGACCCGTTTTGTGGTGATTTGACCCATTGTATATTGCTAAAATAATACAAAATCATTTGATTCCAAAGTATTTGCCAAATCAAAACCGTGTTATAAGTACTGTTAATCCTTTTGTTGTCGCTAAAAATCCCGATCCAAAATATCTGTGACCTCTAAAAAAAAGAGAAGAAAAAGAAAGAAAACAGCAATAAAAATATCTACGTCGTCCTCATCCTTTGAATTTTGCTACTGTCCGGGGATATTTTTTTGTCACCGCCCAGCAGTCGTCTTCATCCTGTGAAGATTTTTCCTTCTGTCGTCGTTATCCTGAGCCGCTTTGTGCCTGGGAAAAAAAAATATATCCCAGACTCCTATCGCCGCTTCTTGCCTCTCCCCATTACCGACGCTCTTCCTCAAAACTTGCCAGCCACCGTCTCCTCCTCCTGGTGGTGCCGAGCTCCTTCTTCTCTGCTCAGATCTCTGATTCCCGCCTTGGCCGAGCGTTTTCTTCAGCTCCCAGGTCGACCTTCTCTCGCGCTCGGCTTCTGCTCGTCGGACCCCGTCCCAAGCTCGCCCCCGTGGCGTCCAGCGGAGTTTCTCCTCGCCGACGCTGCTCCTTCCTGCCCCAGCGCCTGCTGCGAGCTCGCCAGGTTGCCCGTGCTCGCGGCGCCCTCTGCTCAAGCTCGTCGTCCTGCGCCGTCAGTCGACCTCGCCGTGAAGCCTGGCCGGTGCGGTGGTAGCGCCCAGCCCATGTGTCTGGTGCCTCTACCTGCTCAGGTTTGGTGACCGTGTCCCCTGGTTCTTGAAGTTTGTCGCTGTCCCTGCTTGCCTTGGCACAGTTGAGTCCGACCACCACCCCCATGTCGACGGTGCCCTCGATTCGTCGGTGCCCAGGCGTGCATCCTCTGCACCGGCTATTCCCGCCCAAATTCACCCCTGCACTTGGTTCTCGTCGAGGATACGTCACCCTCCACTCGGTTCATGGCGCTCGGCGTCCTGCGCTTGCCACCACGCCAATTGTGTTGTCTTCAACCTCTGTGCCTTAGTCTATGGTCGTCGTTGCCTAGCTGCGAAGTGCTCAGTCTCTACCTCCGTTTTCTCTCCCTGTCCGACCAGGGACACCTCGTCATCGACTTCCTTCGCTGGACGGCGCGCTCGTCCATGGTCGCAATCACCCATCTCCACCTTGCTTGGTCTGTGCGCGCTGCTGTCCAGTGCTCCTCCCTCACCGGCCGTCAAACTCGTCCAGCCATGGCGCTCGCTGAGGCCACCTTCTAAGCTGACCAGACCTGCCCCCATAGCACACTCGCCCGCCCTGCTGTCGTCTGCTGTGGATGCTCAGCCTGCAAGCGCTTGTGCTTTGCTGGTCGCTTATAATTTCATCCAGCCACGTCTACGGCACCTTGACCTCCTTGTTTGTGCCCCTCGACCCGGCTCTGCTCATGTGTCGTGCGCGCGCTTCCTCTGGCTGTACGTCGGATATGTGCTCATCTTCCGTTGTGTGCGCCTGCTCGTCAAATTGGGGAACCAGCAGCCCCTTCTCCTCCTCGTCAATCCACGCCGCGTCCGCGTCGTATCCGTCGATTCCGACGATCTATCTTCCAGTTACGCGCCACTTGTGTTGTGCCCCGAAGCTCCCTGCCGTGCGCTTGCCAGCTCGGATTTCGCCAGCTGCCGTTCTCTAACCCATGTGCCGGTCGGCGTCGTGGAGTTTTAGTTTGATCGGCTCGTCAGTCACGCTCGCCAGATATTCGATCGAGGACTCCAGCTAAAGGCCGTCGTTGTTCAGGCAACTCCCAAATTGAATTGAGATGTGGTGAGCTGATTCGCTATTTTTACTATTGATTTTATGATCGTAAAATAAGACACTACGTATGCGTATACGATTAAGTTAGAAATACCAGTAAGGCGAGGTGTGCTTCGAGGAGTTTAGTTGCCGAATATATTCGAACTAGTTCTATTTTGTAGAATATAGTATTTCGGTGACGCGTAGGTTAAATTCAGTATTTTAAAATGTCTAGACAATAATATTGTTAGTATTACTATTGACGAATTATAATTGTTTGATAAATTTAAATTGGTTCTTGGGAAACAAGCTGGTATAATTTATAAAGCAGGGGATGAATTTAGCATTTAACCAATTAGCTAATGAGTTGTGTTTAGACTAATTATGTTTAATGTGTTGTTCGTGATGTTTGCGTTAGGTTCGTTCAATCTAGAAAACCGTGATTATTGCGCTTAGTCGTACGTCGATAGCTAGTGTTTTCGTATAAAATAGTATGACGCTTCGTCACTAAGTATTTAATTCTTGTCGGCGTAGCACTATTTAGGTATGTAATATGCTTGTCGATATGCATTCATGTGCATAATGCATTTCATTCAGGTACGTTAATTAGTCGCGCGATGCGGAAGAAGAACCAAGTCGACCCCAAGCGAGGACTAATCTGCAAGCTGAAGCTGATAGACCAACTTGAAGATGATCGCCAAGTGGTCGCCACTTAACAACACTAACCTAGTGTTACTCAGGAAAGCCCCGGTGCATTTGCCACCTCCCTTGATGTTTTTAAAATCTTTCTCACTTGCTTGCTGCATTAGGTAATAGGAGTTGATTGATTAAACAATTCCTGCATTACCTTCCTTGATCTTGATTACCCTCCTTGAAACCCTGTTTTTACAAAAAGGTTTTACTATGCTTAGTATTGCTTTAGAAAAACAAAAGGATTTGTTTTACAAAAGATGTTTGGCAAAGTGGGAGGGATGTTTTCGAAAATAAAACTTGATGGTGAATCCATCATGGCCGTGATGGATTCAACATCGGAAAAGATGTACCTCTGCCAGGTACCAAGTTTTTGGGTTAAAAAGATTAAGCTGAGACCGGGCAGGTGACTTGCACGAGAAGAGAGTCTCGGTGTAGTGTCTCCGTCTGAGTCGATTAAGGACCTTGTCGATGTAGGCTTGATGATCGAGGACCCTTTAACTGGTCACATGCCTCGTCATGGGTAAGCCTTGCCTCGGGCAGACTAAGGCCGGAATAAGATAACACGAAATGGGAGTGGAGCGGTGGCGAGAGTAGCGTGTACCCTCCGTGGCAAGAGGCTGGACGGTGGTGTATCTGTGCTCTCGGTTTGCGTGAACCTGATCCGGTCTTAAGAACCCCGGTGGCGGGTTGACATATGCAAGGGTTAAGTGCTACATATGTCGTGTGATTGGAGATCCTCAGCTGAGTATAATCGATTCGGATCGCCGTACCTTCGCGGTTATGAAGACTTGGTCACTGCCCTACACGTAGCATTCCACTAAAGATGATGGGCTTTTGTTAAAGAAATTGGCTAGTGCAGGACCAGTGATTGAACTAGGGTAGAAAGAACTCTAGTGCAGGTAATTTTACTTAACTTGACAAATAAAATTGGATTTTTAAGGATCCACTTTAGTAAGCATTTCTGCAAAACAGAGTCTTTGATTACTGAAAAGCCTTACCTTGACTCCCATATAACCAGCATACCCTTGAGAGTCTTTTCTTTAGTCGGGTAAGTCTTGCTGAGTAATTCCATACTCAGGGTTTTATTCCCTGTTGTTTTTCAGGTTCTAACTTTGTGATGTTGTTGATGGTGTTAAGTGCCGGTGGGCTCGGCCTTCTTATAAGTCTAAGTACTCCTTCTATACTTCTTATTGAGGATGGTCACTTGAGCTAGCATATATTTCAAACTTATACTTTTGTAATCACTCCGATAAAATAATATAAAATTTTTGTAACTTGTAAAAATTTGGTAGTAAGATTTCCGCTGCAATAATATTGGTGTGTGTGATTTGTGTTACTTAATCCCGCGGTTCTGGTTGAAAGTGGTTTATCCGATGTCCTTGGGGCAATCGGACAGATCCTGTTGAGTTATCTGGTGCACATGCATGGCTGTCTGAGGTCTTTGGGACAAGGACGGGTGCATGTGGGCCCAATAACTTGGAGGTTCTGCCACAGGCTGGTATCGGAGCGCTAAGCAGCAAAATCCTGTGAGAGTTGTAAGTATGCCACCGATATAGAACGTTATTGCCACATTATGTTGGCAAAAACTCAGTGAGGACGAATAAGACGAGCATGCATCTTGATTGTTGCATTATGTTTGTCACCTATACACCCAAAATGCTTCTCTCATCTTTATTCCAGTAACCATTGATTGTAGATAATATGGTGTAATGCTGAATTATGAACTTCGAGGAAATAGGTGCCCTCCATTCTTTAGGTGACCTCTTAGGGTGCTTTATGTGCTTGCTCTTGTGTTTGATGTGCCAGTAGAATATTGGTGAACTATTTGCCTAAACCAGAAATTAGGCCATGTTCTTATTAGGTAAACTGAGACCCAAATTTGAATTTACCATTATCCCTCTACGACTAAACTCATGTAAATGAATGTTTAGATAATTTCTTTGTTGGACATAAAATGTACCTAAGCTTAAAACAAGGATCTCAAGTCATGTCTCCTTTTAGAACCATTCCCTTGTTCAGTTGATGCAGGTTGAGGTCCCTATTGTATTTGGCCTCTCCTTGTGGATCATCTTGTCGCCTTATTAACCTAACCTAGGAAAGGCTTGTCCGACCATTTTCTTAAAGTTTGATGCCTTTGGATTCCCCATCTCTATTGAAGGCCTACCAACTTAATCTTATGATTGTTTTCCCTCCGTATCTAATCAGATGTTGATCCTTGACCTTGTGATCTCTATGATGGGCATAGAAATATGCTTGGGGCTGAACTAACAATCTCCCATCGTACTCCCTTCATCAACCAATTTAGGTTATGGTCGTGTTTTGTTCATTTCATCGGGTCATAATCTATTTGGCTCTCTACTTGTAACCATTCTTATAGGTGGAGTATCTCCTTGTATATTGTCACCCTTGCCCAATTCATTTGTGTCGTGTGAGATTTCCTATTGGTTATGTTTGGTAATGGCGTTATGACTAAAACCGATGGTGCCGTGACGAAACCGAGGGCCTCCTGTGAATGTACACACATGGTTGTGCTGCTCGGCACGCGCTGGTATCACGGTTAGTAGTTGTAATCCATTATGAGACTATGCCAATACGTTATCTTGGCACAATCTATTTTTGCTACGTGAGATTCATTATTAGTGCCAGTTCGGTAATGGTGTCATGATTAATGACTTATGGTGCCGCAGCGAAACTGAGAGCCCCTTGTGAATGTACACGCAAGGTTATGCTGCTCGGCGCATGCTGGTATCGAGGTCTCTAGTCATGATCCATTGTGGAACTACGCTGATATGTGATCTTCCGTGGACTTCTCCCTTGGGACAATTTTTATGTTGTTTGTCAAGTGATCAAGCAACATCTATCATCTCTGTTAGATCAAAACGGCATACCCCTTACTTGTGTGGTCTCTTTCCCCTTGACCTTGATAGTGACTGCACGCATAGAAGTTTCCTTTACATCCTTTGTGTAAAGGTGAATCCTTGGAGCTTTTTAGTGTCGAGAGACAACTGATTAGCTCTCAAATTGGAGATTGACTTCCTCCTGCTGTTGAGATGCAGGAGTTTGTTCATTCGCTCTCTTATTTAACCCATATATTTCCAAAACAAGCCAGTTCCTCCCGCATGGAAGAAACGGATGAACAACCTGACCAAATGGATTTCTACCCAAATGCACAATCAACTAACCAGAGTGAACTCTCGACCATTGGCTTACCGATGGTACTGAGAGGACCTGTTCAATGCTAAAAGTAGTTCAACAAGTTGGTGTCACTAACTTGTAACAGCATTGTGAACAAAGTTTGAGTTTAGAGATCGTTTTATCGAGTTATCTAAACTCACTTTGGTTCAACTCATCTAAAGGAAGTGCTTATAAGAATCGAGATTAAATCGGCCAGTAACCACCTCACCATCGCTCTAGTCGTGCCTCGATTGCCTCACGTGTGCTTTTCTAGCATGAGTGATTAGGTCGAGCCATGTCTAGTGCCCGATAAAATGGACTAGTTGCAAAGTCCGCATCTATAGATCCCTTCGCGGGTGATTTTCTCGAATTTATACCATCTTTTGTGGACTTGAATTCTCAGGTTAACCACATGTTAACCGCAACAGTATTCGACATCCACTCGTCTCGTGTGCTACGAACTCACTGTGACCACTTGTTGGTAAACCTCTTTCTGTGTGTTTTACCCAAGATAGTGCATCTGGTTCTGTTTGGGCAAAATCGCGTATTCACCGCTCGCTCAACAGACTCAGATAGTACAGTGTCATCAAAGAAAGCAAACTGCACACATGGAACCTTATGTGTTCTCATGGCAGACATCGTCTCTATTGATGAACATCTTTTAAATTAGCTTGTGGCGATACATGTTATGTCCACTAGAGAAACGACATCCTGAGGCACTCGCCTTCGCTCAGAACTGTCTCACGATTATCGCTGATATGGATGTGGGTTACATGCTTCTCTACTCTTAGAAGTCTTTCGTTCCGAATCTCGGGACGAGATTCTTTTAAGGGGGGAGGGCTGTAACACCCCTGGTGTTTATATTCCGCTCGACAACGAGTACGGATTTAAGCACGTGATATCAGTGGATAAAACGGATGCCACAATTTTAATTATTTTCGCCTATCACGATTTTTATATCGCATCTGTTCCGTTTGCCGCGAGCGCGACATCGTTTGGATTTTTCTCTGTCCGGACTCTTCTGAATTTTTTTGTGATGTTCGGAACATCGTTGTTCCAAAAATCGGTACGTCCGGTGATTAGTTAAATCCATCGCTCGTGCGATTCCGAATTCGGAAGCCCGATCCACTCAAATAATTTTTATCCACAAACCAATTTATTTAGAACTCGACGAAAGAAGTTTTCGGAACAAATTACTAGAGCCGGGATCAGTTTAATCCTATTTGTCTCATTTATCGTCACCAGTAAAATTTTGGTCCGACTAAATTAGATCACGCCCAAATCCTAATACCAAAACCCGGAAGTCTGAAATTTGTTTCGCTAAAATAAATAAGCTTCAGATGAAACCTGTTGGTTTCGATTAAATCGAACCATATCACCAGTATCATCGACCCGTTTTGTGGTGATTTGACCCATTGTATATTGCTAAAATAATACAAAATCATTTGATTCCAAAGTATTTGCCAAATCAAAACCGTGTTATAAGTACTGTTAATCCTTTTGTTGTCGCTAAAAATCCCGATCCAAAATATCTATGACCTCTAAAAAAAGAGAAGAAAAAGAAAGAAAACAGCAATAAAAATATCTACGTCGTCCTCATCCTTTGAATTTTGCTACTGTCCGGGGATATTTTTTTGTCACCGCCCAGCAGTCGTCTTCATCCTGTGAAGATTTTTCCTTCTGTCGTCGTTATCCTGAGCCGCTTTGTGCCTGGGAAAAAAAATATATCCCAGACTCCTATCGCCGCTTCTTGCCTCTCCCCATTACCGACGCTCTTCCTCAAAACTTGCCAGCCACCGTCTCCTCCTCCTAGTGGTGCCGAGCTCCTTCTTCTCTGCTCAGATCTCTGATTCCCGCCTTGGCCGAGCGTTTTCTTCAGCTCCCAGGTCGACCTTCTCTCGCGCTCGGCTTCTGCTCGTCGGACCCCGTCCCGAGCTCGCCCCCGTGGCGTCCAGCGGAGTTTCTCCTCGCCGACGCTGCTCCTTCCTGCCCCAGCGCCTGCTGCGAGCTCGCCAGGTTGCCCGTGCTCGCGGCGCCCTCTGCTCAAGCTCGTCGTCCTGCGCCATCAGTCGACCTCGCCGTGAAGCCTGGTCGGTGCGGTGGTAGCGCCCAGCCCATATGTCTGGTGCCTCTACCTGCTCAGGTTTGGTGACCGTGTCCCCTGGTTCTTGAAGTTTGTCGCTGTCCCTGCTTGCCTTGGCACAGTTGAGTCCGACCACCACCCCCATGTCGACGGTGCCCTTGATTCGTCGGTGCCCAGGCGTGCATCCTCTGCACTGGCTATTCCCGCCCAAATTCACCCCTGCACTTGGTTCTCGTCGAGGATACGTCGCCCTCCACTCGGTTCATGGCGCTCGGCGTCCTGCGCTTGCCACCACGCCAATTGTGTTGTCTTCAACCTCTGTGCCTTAGTCTGTGGTCGTCGTTGCCTAGCTGCGAAGTGCTCAGTCTCTACCTCCGTTTTCTCTCCCTGTCCGACCAGGGACACCTCGTCATCGACTTCCTTCGCTGGACGGTGCGCTCGTCCATGGTCGCAATCACCCATCTCCACCTTGCTTGGTCTGTGCGCGCTGCTGTCCAGTGCTCCTCCCTCACCGGCCGTCGAACTCGTCCAGCCATGGCGCTCGCTGAGGCCACCTTCTAAGCTGACCAGACCTGCCCCCATAGCACACTCGCCCGCCCTGCTGTCGTCTGCTGTGGATGCTCAGCCTGTAGGCGCTTGTGCTTTGCTGGTCGCTTATAATTTCATCCAGCCACGTCTACGGCACCTTGACCTCCTTGTTTGTGCCCCTCGACCCGGCTCTACTCATGTGTCGTGCGCGCGCTTCCTCTGGCTGTACGTCGGATATGTGCTCATCTTCCGTTGTGTGCGCCTGCTCGTCAAATTGGGGAACCAGCAGCCCCTTCTCCTCCTCGTCAATCCACGCCGCGTCCGCGTCGTATCCGTCGATTCCGATGATCTATCTTCCAGTTACGCGCCACTTGTGTTGTGCCCCGAAGCTCCCTGCCGTGCGCTTGCCAGCTCGGATTTCGCCAGCTGCCGTTCTCTAACCCGTGTGTCGGTCGGCGTCGTGGAGTTTTAGTTTGATCGGCTCGTCAGTCACGCTCGCCAGATATTCGATCGAGGACTCCAGCTAAAGGCCGTCGTTGTTCAGGCAACTCCCAAATTGAATTGAGATGTGGTGAGCTGATTCGCTATTTTTACTATTGATTTTATGATCGTAAAATAAGAAACTACGTATGCGTATACGATTAAGTTAGAAATACCAGTAAGGCGAGGTGTGCTTCGAGGAGTTTAGTTGCCGAATATATTCGAACTAGTTCTATTTTGTAGAATATAGTATTTCGGTGACGCGTAGGTTAAATTCAGTATTTTAAAATGTCTAGACAATAATATTGTTAGTATTACTATTGACGAATTATAATTGTTTGATAAAATTAAATTGGTTCTTGGGAAACAAGGTGGTATAATTTATAAAGCAGGGGATGAATTTAGCATTTAACCAATTAGCTAATGAGTTGTGTTTAGACTAATTATGTTTAATGTGTTGTTCGTGATGTTTGCGTTAGGTTCGTTCAATCTAGAAAACCGTGATTATTGCGCTTAGTCGTACGTCGATAGCTAGTGTTTTCGTATAAAATAGTATGACGCTTCGTCACTAAGTATTTAATTCTTGTCGGCGTAGCACTATTTAGGTATGTAATATGCTTGTCGATATGCATTCATGTGCATAATGCATTTCATTCAGGTACGTTAATTAGTCGCGCGATGCGGAAGAAGAACCAAGTCGACCCCAAGCGCGGACTAATCTGCAAGCTGAAGCTGATAGACCAACTTGAAGATGATCGCCAAGTGGTCGCCACTTAACAACACTAACCTAGTGTTACTCAGGCAAGCCCCGGTGCATTTGCCACCTCCCTTGATGTTTTTAAAATCTTTCTCACTTGCTTGCTGCATTAGGTAATAGGAGTTGATTGATTAAACAATTCCTGCATTACCTTCCTTGATCTTGATTACCCTCCTTGAAACCCTGTTTTTACAAAAAGGTTTTACTATGCTTAGTATTGCTTTAGAAAAACAAAAGGATTTGTTTTACAAAAGATGTTTGGCAAAGTGGGAGGGATGTTTTCGAAAATAAAACTTGATGGTGAATCCATCATGGCCGTGATGGATTCAACATCGGAAAAGATGTACCTCTGCCAGGTACCAAGTTTTTGGGTTAAAAAGATTAAGCTGAGACCGGGCGGGTGACTTGCACGAGAAGAGAGTCTCGGTGTAGTGTCTCCGTCTGAGTCGATTAAGGACCTTGTCGATGTAGGCTTGATGATCGAGGACCCTTTAACTGGTCACATGCCTCGTCATGGGTAAGCCTTGCCTCGGGCAGACTAAGGCCGGAATAAGATAACACGAAATGGGAGTGGAGCGGTGGCGAGAGTAGCGTGTACCCTCCGTGGCAAGAGGCTGGACGGTGGTGTATCTGTGCTCTCGGTTTGCGTGAACCTGATCCGGTCTTAAGAACCCCGGTGGCGGGTTGACATATGCAAGGGTTAAGTGCTACATATGTCATGTGATTGGAGATCCTCAGCTGAGTATAATCGATTCGGATCGCCGTACCTTCGCGGTTATGAAGACTTGGTCACTGCCCTACACGTAGCATTCCACTAAAGATGATGGGTTTTTGTTAAGAAATTGGCTAGTGAAGGACCAGTGATTGAACTAGGGTAGAAAGAACTCTAGTTGTAGGTAAGTGTACTTAACTTGACAAATAAAATTGAATTTTTAAGGATCCACTTTAGTAAGCATTTCTGCAAAACAGAGTCTTTGATTATTGAAAAGCCTTACCTTGACTCCCATATAACCAGCATACCCTTGAGAGTCTTTTCTTTAGACGGGTAAGTCTTGCTGAGTAATTCCATACTCAGGGTTTTATTCCCTGTTGTTTTTCAGGTTCTAACTTTGTGCTGTTGTTGATGGTGTTAAGTGCCGGTGGGCTCGGCCTTCTTATAAGTCTAAGTAACCCTTCTATACTTCTTATTGAGGATGATCCCTTGAGCTAGCATATATATTTCAAACTTATACTTTTGTAATCACTCCGATAAACTAATGTAAAATTTTTGTAACCTGTAAAATTTGGTAGTAAGATTTCCGCTGCAACAATATTGGTGTGTGTGATTTGTGTTACTTAATCCCGCGATTCTGGTTGAAAGTGGTTTATCCGATGTCCTTGGGGCAATCGGACAGATCCTATTGAGTTATCTGGTGCACATGCATGGTCGTCTGAGGTCTTTGGGACAAGAACGGGTGCATGTGGGCCCAATAACTTGGAGGTTCTGCCACAATGACCCTGCAAGAAATAAAGCACGGGTCCCCGCGAATAGTTCCGTCAGCCGTCCCTGATGTGGACGAGCCAACTTCAAAGGATCTCATCGACGGAGACCGTGTCTTCGCCCTACAGGCCCTGAACAAGTATCAAGCCCAGACCAAGGCATGGCGCGACCACTCAGTCACCCCGAGGGAGTTCAGCGAGGGGGACCTCGTACTCACTCGAACAGCTCGGACGGAGTCCAAGGGCAAGATGGAGCCCAGGTGGGAGGGCCCTTTCATCGTCAAGACAAAAGCTTCCCCCAACGCTTACAGGCTCACAACGCCAAACGGCGAGGACCTGGAGCACTCCTGGAACATCGACAACCTCCGCAAATTTTTTGTTTGATTCCTCAGGGCTGTCTTCGCCCTTGTAATTCGCAAAAACAATCTTGCACCGGCCCGCACTCTTTTCCTCCCGGGGGGTGAGATTTTTAATGAGGCGGAGCCATGTAATATATGCGTGAAAAATCCCCCGCAAAGACATGCGTCGAAAAAGACCGCGATGACGGTCTTCGACATTCGACCACCACGAGGTCACCGTGAGGCTAAGCGCTAGCTACCCTCGCGTGCGACAAATCCGCGCAGAAGTCGCCTAAGGGTGCAGCCGGATTAGCACAACAAGTGCGGAAAAAAATCTAAGTCTATCGCGAAGACTATCTGTGCAGAAGTCGCCTAAGGGTGCAGCCGGATTAGCACAACAAGTGCGGAAAAAAAATCTAAGTCTATCGCGAAGACTATCCGCGCAGAAGTCGCCTAAGGGTGCAGCCGGATTAGCACAACAAGTGCGGAAAAAATCTAAGTCTATCGCGAAGACTATCCGTGCAGAAGTCGCCTAAGGGTGCAGCCGGATTAGCACAACAAGTGCGGAAAAAAATCTAAGTCTATCGCGAAGACTATCCGCGCAGAAGTCGTCTAAGGGTGCAGCCGGATTAGCACAACAAGTGCGGAAAAAAATCTAAGTCTATCACGAAGACTATCCGCGCAGAAGTCGCCTAAGGGTGCAGCCGGATTAGCACAACAAGTGCGGAAAAAAATCTAAGTCTATCGCGAAGACTATCCGCGCAGAAGTCGCCTAAGGGTGCAGCCGGATTAGCACAACAAGTGCGGAAAAAAATCTAAGTCTACCGTGAAGACTATCCGTGCAGAAGTCGCCTAAGGTGCAGCCGGATTAGCACAACAAGTGCGGAAAAAAATCTAAGTCTATCGCGAAGACTATCCGCGCAGAAGTCGCCTAAGGGTGCAGCCGGATTAGCACAACAAGTGCGAAAATAAAATCTAAGTCTATCGCGAAGACTATCCGCGCAAAAGTCGCCTAACGGTGCAGCCGGATTAGCACAACAAGTGCGAAAAAACCAAAGACTATCTGTGCAGAAGACACCTAAGGGTACAACCGGACTAGCTCAACAAAGGCTGAAACGACACCGTCCACGCCAAGATCAACTATAATCACGCCAACACAGCGCAACAAAACAAACCAGACAAAGTACACAACGCCTTCGCACACACATATGCACGCGAGGGCACACAATTTCATCATACAAGCCTCTACATATACAAGCGAGGGCACCACACTCTACATCAGCTCAACCTTAGGAATAATTCCCATCTCCCTACAATTAAATAACATTATCCTGAGCTCCTCACCCGCAAAAAGACTTCGCAGTTCCCCTTCACCTATATTCTCGGCGGTCGGCAAAGACAACAGTTCCTGCCGACCAGCCCCACTTACGCGAAGCCGAGCCCCCTCCGCCCCACTAACCATACGTTTCGCAACTGCCCTTCGCCGCCGTCGCCCGGTGCAAGGACCTGGCACATCTCCTGCATCCGCGGCGCGCGGCGAGGCCTCCGTCGCAGCCACATCCAAGGCCGCGAAGTAGTCCAAGTCCTCCGACGACTCCGTCCACTCAATCGAGCTCCCAGAGTCAGCACAATCAAAAAACTCAGATGAAGAACCACCACATTCATTACCATCTTCCGCGGTCGTAGCCGCCAAAAATTTAGTAGTGGCGGTTGCGTGCGCAGGCCCAAAATCTTGAACCTGCGCAGCAACCAAAATTCAGTAACATGTACAAACTTCCCCAACCCTCTACACCTACTACGCCACCTGCGACGGCCCTGACGTTGCGGGAGCCTCCGCTGTTGGCTCTGCCGCTGCTTCCGCTGTTATCTCCGCCGCTACCGCTGCGGGATCCTCAGCACTCGGCGCGGCAGCTGCAGAAGCATCAGGCGCGCCTTCGGCGACCTCTGGGGGCAGGCCTTCGCCGGCCGCAGCGGATGCGGCCGGGGTCGGCGCCAGGGCGACCTCGGACACAGCCCCCGCCGGGGCCGACTCCGGGTCAGCCAACATGCTGTTCAGCGCCCCGAAGTCGTCGACCCTCTCGCCACGCGCCGCCTAAGCCAAAACACACAAAATTCATCAAACACGCACACAGCCCACGTCCAACAAATACCAAACAAGCGAAAACGTTACCTGAGCCCTCGCCGTCTCGGCGCGCTCCCTGACCACCTCGCGCCCGTGTGGACCCCACAGCCGGTCGAAGATAGCCCCGGCAGAATCCTTCACTACGGGGTCCTCGACCTTGAAGATATCTCGCTCAAAGTCCTCTTCGACTTGGTCGAAGACCTCGAAGTGCCGGCACCCTTCGCGGGAGAGCGCGTTCATCGCCCCCTCGCAGGTGACCAGGGAGGCATACGCCATAAACCCCTCCACGACGGTGGGGAGCGCCTGCAACTCCTCCTGCACCCACTCCAGGCACCGAAGTCCGGGCTCTCAGTCCGGTACTTCGAATTCACCGGTCCCCGCGCCCAGGCCACGGTATGTATCTACGAGCAGTTGGTGCGTCCGCTCTTCCTCCGCTCGTGCCGCGGCCTCGGCCCCCTGCACGCGGCTCTCCAGGGCGGTGAGCCGCTCCTGCAACTGCTCGGCGCGCTCCCTGGCAAGATTGCCCTCCGCCCGTGCCAGGTTGGCCTCCGCCTGCGCAGCCTGCGCCTTGACAAGGGCTTCGTTGGTCTCCCTCCTTTCCCCCGCCAGCTGGCGACGGAGGGCGGCCTTCTCGTCCTCCAGTGTGGCCACCTTCTCCGCCAGCTTGCGGCACTTGCTGTCGGCGGCCGATTTTTCGCGGACGGCGTCAGTGTGTTGCGTCCGAAGCCTTTCGAATTCGGCAGCCACGGCCGCCGTGAGGGCCCCCGACGCAGTGCAGCTAGCGAAGTCAGCCACCTGCAGAACAATTGTAAGACTGCGGTTTAAAAAAAACCGCGAGGGCCAACTCAGCGGACCTGACGTAGCGCCTCCGTCGCCTCCGCCAGCCGGCGGGACGCAGCACCCGCCTCATCCATGACAACCGCGAGGGCCGACGCCTCGCCACCGGCGCTAAGAGCCCCGCCCTTCGCCTTCGGCGCTGCGGCGGCCGTCGTGGTCGCCGCGCCGGGCGCAACCACAGCAAGTTGGCCTTCGCCCAACCCTGCAGCGTACCAATGAACCGATTAAAAAAAACCAACGACCTACCACCGAGATAGTCGTCCACGCTAATATCGGTGACGAAGTCGGCGACGCGTTTGCCCGCCAACGGCAACGCTCGGGCCGCCCTCGCGACCTCCGCCACTCCGCCGGACGGCGGCACCGCCCTCGCGACCTCCGGCGCCTTGCTAGATGCAGGGACGCTCGACTTCGCCGCCAGCGGCGGCCGGCCTCCGCCGGAGGCCGCAGCCTTCGCAGTCCCCCGCTGCCTTTTCGGCCTGGCTTCAACGAGCCTGATAGCCGCCTGGCGCTTTTGTGCAGCTCCCTAGCGATCCTTGTCCATCACTGCTGACACAACAGCAGCAATATTCCGCCCGTAAGGAAAAACCCTCCATTCACGAACCATGCGAGATGTAAAAAAGTCCTCGCCAGCCGCGCGGGGGACAGGAACATTTCTAGGCCAACAACCCCCGGTAACCCTCAGCATCCGAGCCGAAGACTCCCGGAGCTCGGGCGAAGACATGCTTTCCCCCGGGGCCGCGCACGTCTTCGTCAACTCTCTAGCAAAACGATCAGAAACCCCAAGTCCTCCCATAGCAGTACCTAATTTTCTCTTTTTAGAGGACGGGGCGGCCGCCGGCGCAGGGTCGTCTCCGGTCTCCACCGCCGGTCTCTTCCCACGGCGGTCCACATCGTCTTGACCAGGGTAGCCGTCATACGGCAATTGATTTAATTCAAAAACCCTGTTCAAGCGGTCATTCGACCCGCGGATATCCCAGCTGCGCTGGCCCTCTGTCCTCGGCACGTAGCGTCCAACAAGCCGCACCGCCCCATCCTCCGCCTCACGCACAACGGCGGCCGGATCGCGACTTTGCAGATTCAGGGCGAAGGCGGGACTCCGCACCACCCTCCCACCATGAAAAGGCATCTGGCGAGGGCATACTTCGCCCAACGCCCAGCCACGCGCCAATGGCCACACCCCGTACGCCACAAACTCTTCAACCAAGTCGCGCCCACTGCTCAGGCCGGCGGCGCACCGAAGAGCCCCTTCGTCCTCATGCTCCTCCGCCACTTCAAAGGGCGGATACGCCGAGTAAAAATGAGAACACATCGCGGACACGGGGAGTCCCTCATGGCCTTCGACGGTACCCTCAGCGACGTAAAACCAAAATTCATTCCAGTTGCCCCACTTGTTGCGGGCGCAAGGAACCAACTCGACCACCTGCATCGTGGTTTTGCCGGTCTTCGGCGTGAATGTGCAGGATCCAAACTGAGCGACTTCGCCTCCAATCATCCTCTTCTGCCAATGCAAACAATAATACTTCGCAAAAACTTCCACCGATGGCTGTCCGCCGTACGAAGTCGTCGCCCAGACATACTTCGACAGTGCCACTATGGCATTCGGTGTCAGCTGGTGTATTTGAACGTTGCACCTGCGCAGGACTTCGCCAACAAACCGGTGCGCTGGCAAGCGGAGCCCGGCGGCGAAGAACGCCTCGAAAACGACCAACTCGCCCTCTGGCTCGGGGACCTCCGCCCCCGGGACTCGACCAACTCCGCCGCCGAAGTAACCCAACCGCTGCATATCTTGCACGCGGGCCGACGAGATCCACGATACGCCGAAATCAACAGAGTCGCCGGCGTGCAACTCCTCCACCATTAAGCTACTCAGCGTCTCCTCAGACGAGGCGGCGGCCGGCGGCGAGGGAACGGCCGGCGGCGTAGCGGCAGCGGAAGAAGACGAGGACGGCATCGCAACGTACCGTCGGCGGCGGCGGGCGGTCTGCTTCACTCGAGCCAGATCTCCGGCGAACAAGACCGCGGCAGGCAGACGAGCGGCAAGTCGGCGGAAAGGGCGGCTAGGGTTTTCGCGGAGCGCGGAAGGTGAAGTTCAAAAAGCGCCGACCCCCGCCCCCTTTTATAGATAGGGCGCGGCGCTTCGGGAAACCCGCAATCCAACAGTACGCCGTCAATCAACGGTCACATCAAAAACCCCCGCGGAACCACTTCGAGCGAGGGCAGCGTCTCCGCCATCTAACGACGTCTTCGGCACCAGGTGACTTTGTCGAACTGGTCCCTCGGAGGGCAAATGTTGGGGCGAAGGCAAAGGCGCCACCCTTCGCTCGAAGCCTTCGCTGCAGCAGCTGAACTGACAGAAACAAAACAGGCGGGGACACCCTTCGCTTCTTCCGTTCCAGGCGAAGACTGGCGACGAAGGGCTTCCCACGGCGCGGCCTCGCCCAGCTCGGAGGCCCACGTGCAATCCGGCCCGTCGTAACGGGCCCCGCTTGGCCGCCCTATGTTACGGGCCTATGTTGTAAAAGCATTCCTGTAATTACGGTCTGTAACCCCGCTTTATGGGAATATTCTTGGGATAACCTAGGTACCTGAGGGCACATGCGTCCTTAGCTCGAGGTGCTGCGCGCTCAGGTACCTATAAATACCCCTGTACAGTGCCCGTGAGAGGCCAGATTAACAGAGCTTTTGCCATCTAGCGCGAGTGCCCTGTTGTCATCACTGTTCACCCTTGTTGGATCCCCTTGCAGCTGAGAGCAAGTTCCAACACGCTTAAATCACCTTGCTTTTGACATCTTAGGTAATTCTCTTAGCAAAGAAGAGTATCATGCCTTCATAATTAGATATGATGAACCTATTCATGATGCGCATGATATCTGGACTTGAATTAAAAAATAGATTTGATGATTCCAAACATGTTAGTGAAAGGGAAATGTGCCCTTGGGCCATCTCTATAAATGTTTTGGTGATTAGATGCCCAACACATATTGTTTTAGTTCATATGTGCTAAGTGGTTGAAAAGTGCAAATCAGGAATCAAGGTATGTTTCTAGTCCTATAAATTGTTTTTGGATACTAACATATCTCTCTAAGTGCTAGGGACATTGCCAAGAAAACTGGAATCAGATTGGAGGAGTTTTGGCTGAGTTCAGCCAAACCAGCACAAGCATGTGGTGCACCGGACAGTGTCTGTTGCCTAGGCTGGCCCGGCGACGAACTCGTCGCTCTCGGGAAAAAGCGAAGACGCCACAGCTAAAAATCACCAGACTGTCCAGTGGTGCACCGGACTGTCCGGTGAGCCAATGGCGTCCGCGGCCAACGGTCGGCAGCGCAATCAGCGGGCGACACGTGGCCCACGGCAACAGTCAGTTGGTCACACCGGACAGTGTCTGGTGCGCCAATAGAATAGAAGGTCCAACGGTCGGGTGTGCTTGATAAGGAAGGAGATCGAGCACCAGACTGCTACTGTTCATGTCCGGTGGCGGTGCGCCACCCGACAGAAGGCAAGAATTGCCTTCCAATTAGAACTCCAACGACTCCTATCTGCCTTGGGGCTATAAAAGGGTCCCCTAGGCACATGGAGCACCACACCAAGCATTCCCTCATCATTCTAAGACGCCTAGACTCTGCCGCCACGCAATCGGATCATTGTGTTAGAGATTTGGGCACCATTCGAGTTGTGAACTCTCTGCGCCGTGTTTTGTGCTCACGTCTTGGCTTGTGTTCGTGTGTTTGCTGCGAATTAAGTCTTGCGTGTGTTACTTTTCCCTCCCTTACTCTTGTGCTTCTCTTGTGATCAAAGATTGTAAGGGTGAGAGGCTCCAATTTGTGGAGATTCCTCGCAAACGGGAAAAGACTGCTAAGGAAGAAAACCGTGGTACTCAAAGTTGATCATTGGATCGCTTGAGACGGGTTGAGTGCAATCCTTGACCGAAGGAGGTCACCACAACGTGGAGTAGGCATTGGCCGAACCACGGGATAAAAATCACTGTGTCTTGTGTCCATCTTCATTGTGATTGGTTTTCTTCTAAAGTTCACACGTTAGCAACTTGGTTTTAATCGCACTAACATTTCATAACCAAGTTTTGGCTATTTAGTACTTGATTTTACAGGATCACCTATTCACCCCCCTCTAGGTGCTCTCAATTGGTATTAGAGTCGTACTCTTCATCTAAGGGACTAACCGCCCGAAGAGATGGATCCTAAGGGCAAGGAGATGTGATCAACGACAAGGAGGAGTCCCTCCTCGACGAGCCAAGAGAGGACAAGCCCACTGACTCAGGCTCGAGTAACAAGAAGAGGGACGGGAAGAAGAAGAGGCGCTTTAAGAAGATTATCTACTACGACAGCGACGCCTCCTCTTCTTCACCAAGGGATGACGACGACGATTCCTCGTCCAAAAAGAAGACGGTTAATCAAAACTACTCCTTTGATTATTCCCGCATTCCTTACAATTCAAATGCTTATTTACTCTCTATTCCACTTGGAAAACCCCCACACTTCGATGGAGATGATTACTCATTTTGGAGCCATAAAATGCGTAGTCACCTATTTTACCTCCATCCTAGCATTTGGGAAATTGTAGAAAACGGAATGCATTTTGATAATATTGATAACCCTGTGTTTATCAATGAACAAATTCATAAAAATGCCCAAGCCACTACTGTTTTGCTAGCATCTCTATGCAGGGATGAATATAACAAGGTCAGCGGCTTGGACAACGCCAAACAGATATGGGACACCCTCAAAATTTCTCATGAGGGAAATGATGCCACCATGATCACTAAAATGGAACTGGTGGAAGGCGAGCTAGGGAGATTCGTGATGATAAGGGGAGAAGAGCCAACACAGACATACAACAGGCTCAAAACCCTTGTCAACAAAATCAGAAGCTACGAGAGCACAAGATGGACGGATCATGATGTTGTCCGACTCATGCTTAGGTCATTTACAGTCATTGACCCCCATCTTGTAAATCTTATTCATGAGAACCCCAGGTACACCAAGATGACGTTCAAAGAAATCCTTGGTAAATTCGTGAGCGGGCGCATGATGGTGAAAGAAGCACGATATGTGGACGATGCCTTGAATGGTCCACTTCCCATCTACAAGTCGCAGCTCGTTGCCCTCAAAGCAACCAGCAGCAAGGAGACGCTACCTAGCAAGGTAGAACAAGTGGAGGCTGTCAGACTTAATGAGGATGAGATGGCACTCATCGTCAAACGCTTCAAGACCACACTGACCCCAACAAGAACAGGTCAAGGGGAAAACGCTCCTGCTTCAAATGCAGTAAGACTGGTCATTTTATTGCACAATGCCCCGATAACGATAATGACCAGGCACAAGAAAAGCAAGGGAAGAGGGAAAAGAAGAAAAACTACAGGAAGGCCAAGGGCAAAGCGCACATCGGGAAGGAATGGGACTCCGACTGTTCCTCATCCGACTCCGAAGATGAAGGACTAGCTGCCTCGGCCTTCAACAAATCTTCGCTCTTCCCCAATGAACATCATACATGCCTTATGGCTAAGGAGAAGAAGGTATGTATTCGAGATACTCCCAAATATACTTTTTATAGTGATGAAGAATCATCTGATGATGAAGTAGATTATACTGATTTGTTTAAGGGATTAGACAGAACTATGGTAGATAAAATAAATGAATTAATTGATGCTCTTAATGAAAAGGATAGATTGCTAGAAAAGCAAGAAGATTTTTGTATGAGGAACATGATAAATTCATTAGTGTTCAAAAATCTCTTGCTCTAGAAGTCAAGAAAAATGAAATACTATCCTCTGAATTGTCTACCTGTCATGAATCCATTTCTAGCTTAAAGAATTAAAATGATGATTTGAATGCTAAGCTAGAGAAAGTAAATGAAACTAGTTCATGTGTAGAGCATGTTGTTATTTGCAATAGATGTAAAGACCTTGATGTTGATGCTTGTAATAAATATGCTTCTACCATTATTAAGTTAAATAATGAGGTTGCAAGTCTTAATGCTCAACTTAAGACTTGCAAGGATAACTATGAGAAGTTAAAATTTGCTAGGGATGCCTACACTGTTGGTAGACACCCCTCAATTAAGGATGGACTTGGCTTTCGAAAGGAAACCAAGAACTTAACAAGCCAAAGGACTTTCGGTCTCAACAAGGAGAAAGGGAAGGCCCCTATGGCTAGCAGCTCGTATTGTTCACATGATCAAAAGAACCATGCTTATCTTTATGCTCATGCCAAGAAAATTTCTCATCATGATAAATGTTGTAACCATGTTGCTTTACCTACTTATCATGATTCACATGCTATGTTTGCATCAAGCTCTACATATGCTTATGGTAGAAATAGACCTAGGTGTAATCATGTTGTGTCTCATATGCCTAGGAAAGCATGCACTGGTCCTACTACTGTTTATCATGCATGTAATGCTTCTTTTGTACTCGCATGCAAAAATGCCAAAGTAGCTGCTAGAAAATTGGGATCTAAATGCAAGGGAGACAAGACTTGTATTTGGGTTCCAAAAGTTGTTGTAACTAACCCTGTAGGACCCAACAAGAGTTGGGTACCTAAAACCAAAGCTTAACTACCTTGCAAGTTTATGTATTTGGGGGCTCAAGGTAGATTATCGACAATGGATGCACAAACCACATGACGGGGGAGAAGAAAATGTTCACCTCCTACGTCAAGAACAAGGATTCCTAGGATTCTATTATCTTTGGAGATGGGAACTAAGGCAAGGTCAAAGGCTTAGGCAAGATAGCCATCACATCCGAGCATTCAATCTCTAATGTGTTTTAGTTGAATCGCTCAAGTATAATTTATTGTCTGTGAGTCAATTATGTAACATGGGCTACAATTGTTTATTTACAAATATTGATGTATCTGTCTTTAGAAGGAGTGATGGTTCATTAGCCTTTAAGGGTGTATTAGACGACAAGCTCTGTTTAGTTGATTTTTCGAAAGAGAATGCCGATCTAGATGCATGCTTAATTGCTAAGGCTGATATGGGCTGGCTTTGGCATCACCGTCTAGCACATGTTGGAATGAAGACCCTTCATAAACTACTAAAGGGAGAACATGTGTTAGGTCTAACCAATGTCTGTTTTGAGAAAGACAGACCTTGTGCAGCATGCCAGGCAGGAAAGCAAGTGGGAAGCACTCATCATAGCAAGTATGTGATGACAACATCAAGACCACTTGAACTTCTACACATGGATCTCTTTGGACCTGTTGCCTATCTCAGCATCGGGAGAAGTAAGTATGGTCTTGTTATTGTTGATGATTTTTCCCGCTTCACTTGGGTATTCTTTTTGTAGGATAAATCTGAAACCCAAGGTACCCTAAAGCGCTTCTTAAGGAGAGCTCAAAATGAGTTTGAGCTAAAGGTGAAGAAGATCAGAATCGATAATGGGTCTGAGTTCAAGAATCTACAAGTTGAAGAATATTTTGAGGAGGAAGGCATCAAGCACGAGTTCTGCGCTCCCTACACACCACAGCAAAATGGCGTGGTAGAGAGGAAGAACAGGTCGCTAATTGATATGGCAAGAACGATGCTTGGGGAATACAAGACGCCTGAGCGGTTTTGGTTGGAAGCTGTGAACACAGCTTGCCATGTCATAAATCGGCTCTATCTGGACCGCCTCCTCAAGAAGACCTCCTATGAACTCTTAACCGGTAACAAACCTAATGTTTCCTATTTCCGTGTATTTGGGAGCAAATGCTACATTTTGGTAAAGGTAGGCAATCAAAGTTTGCTCCCAAAGCGGTAGAAGTTTTTTTACTAGGATATGTCTCAAATACAAAAGCGTATAGGGTCTTCAACAAATCATCAGGATTAGTTGAAGTCTCTAGCGACGTTGTATTTGATGAGACTAATGGCTCTCCAAGAGAGCAAGTTTATCTTGATGATGTAGATGAAGATGAGATTCCGACGGCCGCCATGCGAACTATGGTGATAGGTGATGTGCGACCACAGGAACTACAGGAACAAGATCAACCCTCCTCCTCTACAATGGTGCATCCCCCAACTCAAGACGTTGAACAAGTACCTCAAGAAGAGAGGCAGGACCAAGGGGGAGCACAGGAAGAACAGGTTATGGAGGAAGAAGCACCACGGGCTCCTCCACCTCAAGTCTGGGCAACGATCCAAAGAAATCACCTAGTGGATCAAATTCTGGGTGACATCAGTAAGGGAGTAACAACTCGCTCATGATTAGATAATTTTTGTGAGCATTACTCGTTTGTTTCTTCTATTAAGCCTTTTAGGGTAGAAGAAGCCTTGCAGGATCCGGACTGGGTGTTGACCATGCAGGAAGAGCTCAACAACTTCAAAAGAAATGAAGTCTGGAGCCTGGTGCCACGTCCAAAGCAAAATGTTGTGGGAACCAAGTGGGTGTTCCGCAACAAGCAAGACAAACACGGAGTGGTGACAAGAAACAAGGCTCGACTTGTGGCAAAAGGTTATGCCTAAGTCGCAGGTTTGGACTTTGAGGAGACTTTTGCTCCTATGGCTAGGTTAGAATCAATCCAGACTTTATTAGCCTATGCCGCTCACCATTCCTTTAAGTTGTTCCAAATGGACGTGAAAAGCGCTTTCCTAAATGAACTAATCAAGGAGGAGGTATACGTGGAACAACCCCCTGGCTTTGAGGATGACAGGTATCCTGACCACGTGTATAAGCTCTCTAAGGCGCTCTATGGACTTAAGCAAGCCCCAAGAGCATGGTATGAATGCCTTAGAGATTTTCTAATTGCTAATGCTTTCAAGGTTGGGAAAGCTGATCCCACTCTATTCACAAAGACTTGTGACGATGATCTTTTTGTTTGCCAAATATATGTCGATGACATAATATTTGGTTCTACTAATCAAAAGTCTTGTGAGGAGTTTAGCAGGGTAATGATGCAAAAGTTCGAGATGTCGATGATGGGCGAGTTGAACTACTTCCTTGGATTTCAAGTGAAGCAACTCAAGGAAGGCACCTTCATCTCTCAAACGAAGTACACTCAAGATCTTCTCAACAGGTTTGGGATGAAGTATGTTAAGCCCGTGAAGACACCGATGGGAACTGACGGACATCTAGACCTCAACAAAGGAGGTAAGTCCATTGATCAATAGGCATACCGGTCAATGATAGGTTCATTACTTTATCTTTGTGCTAGTAGACCAGACATTATGCTTAGTGTATGCATGTGTGCTAGATTTCAATCCAACCCCAAGGAGTGTCACCTTATGGCCGTTAAGCGAATTCTTAGATATTTAGTTTCTACGCCTTGCTTCGGGATCTGGTATCCAAAGGGGTCTACCTTTGACTTAATCGAATACTCAGATTCTGACTATGCCGGGTGCAAGGTTGATAGGAAGAGCACATCAAGGACGTGCCAGTTTCTAGGAAGGTCCCTGGTGTCCTAGAGCTCCAAGAAACAAACATTTGTTGCCCTATCCACCGCTGAGGCCGAGTACGTTGCCGCAGGACAGTGTTGTGTGCAACTGCTTTGGATGAGGCAAACCCTTCGGGACTTTGGCTACAATCTGAGCAAAGTCCCACTCCTATGTGACAATGAGAGTGCAATCCGCTTAGCGGATAATCCTGTTGAACACAGCCGCACTAAGCACATAGACATCTGTCATCACTTCTTGAGAGACCACCAGCAAAGGGGAGATATCAACATTTACCATATTAGCACCGAGAACAAGCTAGCCGATATCTTCACCAAGCCTTTAGATGAGAAGAGGTTTTGCAGGTTGCGTAGTGAGCTAAATGTCTTAGATTTGCGTAACGTGGATTGATCTATAGCATACATGTGTTCTATGCCTTTGATCATGTTACCTTAAGCATTCATGTCGTTTATTGCTTATTTCGGTGATCAAGTTGTACAAGTCATCCCCGGACCTCACAAGTCCCTATGCAAATAATGCACATGTTTAGGGGGAGATGTGCTACAACTTGACTCCTTTGGGACTAACCTATTTGGTTGAGTGCACTTGAAGTAGTCTCGAAGGAACATTGAAAGGGAAAGTGAACTTGGACAAGGAAAGAACTTCCACTGCATTCCAGTAAAATGTATCTTGTCCTAAGTTCCTTTTTGTGTTCTCATTGCCTTTTCGCTTCAATTTGACATTTTGGTGAGGCGATGGGGTTAAAAGGCCAAAAGTTATCCTATTTTGGTGCTTAATGCCAAAGGGGGAGAAATTAAGGGCCAAAGCAAATGGATTAGCCAACCACTTGTGAATTTCAAAAATGTAGAGGTAGAAACTTTGTATTTGATCGAAACCATTTTATTTGAATATTGTTCTCTTAAGGGGGAGAGGTTTGATTATGGGAAAAAGGGGGAGTTTTACACACTTGATCAAATTTGCTCTTGATAGATCTCTTGATTTGCCCAAACAAGTGTGTTTGACTTAGAAATAGGAAAAAGAATTTGATTTGCGAAAATAAACCAAGTGGTGGCAAAAGTGATCCAAATATGCCAAAATATCAAGTGAGAAAATTTGGTCTTCAAATTTGCACTTTTGAGAATGATGTTGCACTTTTAGTTGCTTTTTAATGTATTGGCATAAATCACCAAAAAGTGGGAGATTGAAAGGGAAATGTGCCCTTGGGCCATCTCTATAAATGTTTTGGTGATTAGATGCCCAACACATATTGTTTTAGTTCATATGTGCTAAGTGGTTGAAAAGTGCAAATCAGGAATCAAGGTATGTTGTAGTCCTAGTAAATTGTTTTTGGATACTACATATCTCTCTAAGTGCTAGGGACATTGCCAAGAAAAATGGAATCAGATTGGAGGAGTTTTGGCTGAGTTCAGCCAAACCAGCACCAGCCTGTGGTGCACCGGACAGTGTCCGGTGCCCAGGCTGGCCCCGTGACGAACTCGTCACTCTCGGGAAAAAGCGAAGGCGCCGTGGCTAAAAATCACTGGACTGTCCGATGGTGCACCGGACTGTCCGATGAGCCAACGGCGCCCGCTGCCAATGGTCGGCAACGCAATCAGCGGGCGACGCGTGGCCCACGCCAACGGTCAGTTGGTCACACCGGACTGTCCGGTGTGCACCGGATAGTGTCCGGTGTGCCAACGAAACCGAAGGTCCAACGGTCGGGTGCGCTTGATAAGGAAGGAGATCAGGCACCGGACTGCTACTGTTCATGTCTGGTGGTGCACCAGACTGTCCGGTGTGCCACCCAACAGAAGGCAAGAATTGCCTTCCAATTGGAACTCCAACGGCTCCTAGCTGCCTTGGGGCTATAAAAGGGTCCCCTAGGTGCATGGAGCACCACACCAAGCATTCTCTGATCATTCTAAGACGCCTAGACTCCGCCGCCACGCATTCGAATCATTGTGTTAGAGATTTGAGCACCATTTGAGTTGTGAACTCTCTGCACCGTGTTTTGTGCTCACGTCTTGGCTTGTGTGCGTGTGTTTGTTGTGAATTGAGTCTTGCATGTGTTACTTTCCCTCCCTTACTCTTGCGCTTCTCTTGTGATCAAAGATTGTAAGGGCGAGAGGCTCCAATTTGTGGAGATTCCTCGCAAATGGGAAAAGACTGCTAAGGAAGAAAACCGTGGTACTCAAAGTTGATCATTGGATCACTTGAGAGGGATTGAGTGTAATCCTTGACCGAAGGAGGTCACCACAACGTGGAGTAGGCATTGGCCGAACCATGGGATAAAAATCACTGTGTCTTGTGTCCATCTTCATTGTGATTGGTTTTCTTCTAAAGTTCACACGTTAGCAACTTGGTTTTAATCGCACTAACATTTCATAACCAAGTTTTGGCTATTTAGTATTTGATTTTATAGGATCACCTATTCACCCCCCTCTAGGTGCTCTCAGTTAGTTCATATGATGCTTCTACTTCCTTTAGTCCTTGTGAAACTAACCCTTTAAAGGAAGAAGAAGAAAATGAACGGTGGAGCCCAAATGATGAATCCACCTCTATAAAAGGTTTGTCTTCCCATTTCGATTCCCACATATGTTGTGTGGCTAATGAAAATGATAGCGGAAGCACAAATGAGGATGAGGAGGATGAAAGAAGCTTCATGCAACTCTATGCACATATAAGCCAAGAAGATAGGGCGGTCATGCTCAAACTTTTAAAAAAAGCAAGAGAGCAAAGTGAAGCTCTTCACAAGCTAGAAGATGTCATCATCACAAAAATCCAAAGCTTGGAAGGGTTGACTAAAGAACATGAGGAGCTAAAGTGCTCTCATGTTGATTTAGTCCAAAGGTATGAAACTATTTCAATTAAGCAAGAAAACTCCTTATTATGTGTCGCTCAATTAGTTAATAGGAATACCTTGCTTAAGGACCAAGTAGAAAGGCTAAAAATTGAAAATCTAGCTTTTCAAGAAAAACATGATATGCTTCTATGTTCTTATGAAAATCTTATGGATAATCATATCATGTTAAATGTTGGTCATGAGGTTGTGATAATAAACTTGAAATCTCAACAACCTCACTCATGCACATGTGTTCAAATTGAAACTATATTGCCATGTGCTAATGCCTGTTGCTCACCAGCAAGCAAAACCTTCTTTGAGCTTGAATTTCCAGGAATAGATGATATTGCATATCAAGAGCTTAAGGAAGAAAATGAGAGGCTAAGAACGAGCTTGACACAAATGAAAGGGAAGTGCATTACTCAACCTTCTCAAGATAACTGTGATGACATGGTGATGAAGCTTGAGACAGGAACAAACATGGCATGCACAAAATCCCTTGAAGAAAATGTTAAGGACTTGAGGAATGTCAAGAGGAAGGAACAAAAGAAGAAAATTAATACCTCTGCCAAAAGCCTCAACCATGCCTCCATGCAAGGTAACATCCAAGGTAATGATCAAGCCACACTTCACACTAAGAAAAGTAAGAAGTGTAGTGAATGCTTTGAAAAGGGGCACTTGATTAGGTCATGTCCCTATATTAAAGAAAATGGCTTGGTTATTAACAAGGATGATAAAAAAATGTTTTAGTTGCTCTGAGAAGGGACATATAATTAAGTCATGTCTCTATGTAAAACAAAAATGCATAGTTTTAGAAAAGAAAACATTTACTAACCATGTAGCAAGCAAGAGACAAGGAAAGAAGAAATCTTCAAAACATGAAGATCGCCTTTGCTACATATGTCGAAAGAAGGGACATCTATGCGAGGATTTGTAACACCTCAGGTGTTACCTTGACTAGAGCATACCCTGAGTACTAAGGACTGTGACCACATGTGGTAATAACTTGAGGGGAACAAAGAACCTTGGAGATTATGTGTTAACCAAGAATTCTAAGGACCTAAGAGCACCATGTAAGCTTTTGTGCATTTGCTACATTGGATAAGAAAGGGGAGAACCCTAGGCCCCTCTTGAACCCTCCTTTCCAAAGCCATGGATAAGAGGGAGAAGAAAATGAGCAAATATGCAAAACATGAGTAATCCTTAAACCAACCCCAAGTAACCTTATAACCAGCAATTAGAGGAAGGAAATATTGCAAAAAGGCCCCTGGAGAAACCACAAATTAAATCACTAAGTGGAGAGAGAGCTAGAGCTCTCTATTTCTCTCTAAGTCAAAAACTATACCTACACTAAAGATCAGTTGTGTTCACCTCGAAGCTGGCATCAAATCCACTTGTGTTCTATACCAAAAACGTGGCATACCACCTAGGGCACCCACTGGAAAAAGTTGAGCCCGAGACTCGGACGTTTGACATGCCATGGCATGGCTTTTGTCGCGAAGTGCGCGGTGTGACACACCCGATTTGGCACTCGAAGATCTCCCTCCCTAGGCCATATCTGCCCCGACGTCTCACAGTTGAATGACAGCCCTAGGTGCCAGGAAGAGGTCTGCGCCGAACTTTTGCAAAGATTCGCACGTTTGCGACCTCTGCCGACGTTTGAACAATGGAAGAAACAAACCGCCACGTGTTCGACGCGTTCTGCCGCGCCAGAGCACGCCCGCGCGCGCCCCCGTGAGCCCCGCGCCGCGCCCGAGCCAAGCCAGCGCCCTGGTCCGCGTCCGCGCCTATAAAACCCTCCCAGGCCTCGACCGTACCCTTCCGCACCCGCCCGACCCTCGCCGGAGCTTAGTTCACCGCCGTTGGCCAGTGCGCAGCTTGTCCGCGGCCACTCGATCCCCCTGCCACCGTAGACCGGCCGGCCCAGTCATTCCCAGCCCCGTCCAGCCCTCGGAGAAGACTGTGCACACCTCCGTGAAGCTCCTCGAGCAAAGAATCGGGCTCTGCTTCACCGAAGACGCCGGAACAAGGTCACCGGACTTCACCCGACCGCCGGCAACCGTGGACCGAGGACACGGTGAATCTCTCTTCGATTCCTTGCACGGTTAGACTCCTTAGACCTCCATGAAGCTCCCTATGCCCTTGGATTGAACTGTACCGCCGTGGATAGGCCGGACAACACGCCGCCGACGAGCTCGCCCGCCTGCGCGCGTGGACCAGGCGATTCCGGCCATCCCCGACGACGAGCCGTACCTCGACGTGATCGCCAGAACCTCCCCGAGCAAACCCTGCCCTTCGCCGGACCTCCCTCGCCGCCGGTAAGCCGCGCCACCCTTTTCTTTTCCGCGGCTACTGTTTCAGTTGGGGGAAGGACTGCGGGTGAGAGGAAGAGAAGGTCAGGGGGTTAAGTGAAATGTCAGAGACTCAGGGGAATAGTGGCGCAAGGGTAGAACTGCGAGGTTTGATTTGTTTTAAACCCAGGGACCTCGGTGTAAATCGTTTTTCCAGGAAACTCATTTTAAAATCTATTTTAAAATTGAACAGAGACTTTAAAAATTCATAACTTGTGTTTAGTACATCCAATTTTGGTCAAACCAATTTTGCCAGACTCTAAATAATGTAACCTACTTAAGAAAAATATAAAACCCCATAGATACTATAGAAAACTATAAGGTTCTGATTTAATTATAGTTTTGACCAAAAGCTCAATAATAGCAAGAAAAATGGTTGTACTATTTAACTAGGGTTAGAAAAATTTGGAGAAGTTTATATCTACCTACTGACCTATTTAAAAATGTTAAACCCCTCTGTCCACTACATTGAGTTAGTTTTTACTCCTTCTTTTGCATTATGCTTAAAGTTAAGAAAAATAGAAAATGTGATTTAAATAGTGAACCAGAGGGCATCCCTATTTTTGTTAGGGTACTTAATCAATATAGTTCACTTGAAAAATCTATCACACCCTGGGTTAGTATAAAATAAATAGGATACCTTTTATTTTAAGAAAACAAGGGAAACTTAGAAAACCCCTACAAAAATAACCTCATGGTGAAAACACCCCAACCCTTGGGATAACTAATGTTTTGATAATAAGAACTTAAGAAAAATCTGAAATCTGTTGTTTGATATTTTTCAAATGACAAGTTAGTTCTAAACACCCTTTTTGCACCAAACTTTAGAAATCCACCATTAATTAACCATCATGTTGCTCTCTGTCATTTTTGGTACAAGAGCTTATTACCACTATTAGAGGCCACCAAAAATAACATTTAGGACAGAACCTACCCCTAACTAAGAGGTGTAGTGTAAAGTGGCCCATTTTGCCTAACTATTGTTATTTTTGTTTAAAGCCTAGCTTTTGTACTTTAAGCCTCAAATTCTTAAAACAAGCTAGAATAGCAAGTGACAACCCACTGTAATTTTTACAGAATTTTTGGAAATTTTTAAAATACTGTTGTAGTTCAAACCTACACTAGAAACCCTAAATGGAAATTAAAGAAAGGAAAATGGATAATGGAAATTAATGTCCTCCTAGGACCTTTGTAAATTGTCCACTGAAATCTATAAAGGCAATGCAAATCCACTATGATATCCTAAAAGAAAACCTAAACCTAAAAGGTAATAAGTCTATATATACCACTAGAAGACCCACATAGCCAAGGAACCCTAAGTTAATTCTTGACTTAATTTCTGTAGCTTAATGTTCTTAAATCTTGCATAATCATGACATACATGTTCATTGCATTTCGATAGACTGTAATCTTGCTGACGGAGAGTACATCCTCGTGCCGGAGCAAGGAGCTGCCCAGGAGGTTGCCCCGGATCCAGCACCAGAGCCTACACCAGAGGACCTGCCTGCCACTGCTTTGGAAGGCAAGCCCCGGTTTATGCATAACCTGTTATTTATGCTAATTTACTTCACTTAATGATTGTAGGATTGATTGTGCACTTAGGTGTAGGAATTGTTTGAAACCCTAGTTGCATGATCTCAGGAATCCTTTTGAGATGAATACTAGTATGACAGGCCGAGTAGTTGCTTTATTTAATTAGGATCTCGGTAGAAGACGAGTGATTTTTCTAGCACTCGCGCGAGATCAGGAAATTGATTGTACCCACTTTCACACTGTCATGATACTAGTGGGTGGACAACAATCCATGGGGATTGGTTGTCCACGAGATGGAAAATGGAATAAGGATTAACGTGCGGATACCTGTGTAAAGCGTTTGAACGTACTAAGCACATGCCGAGAAATATGGTAAATCGGTAAGCCTAGTACCTGATTGAACCCGGCAGCAGATTGCCCTCCTCATGCGACCTGAGACGAGGTCTCCCATTCCGGTTATGGTGGGTACAAGTGCGGTCACTGCACGACGGCCAGTCGGGGTCAGTGAGGCATTGTACGCCAAGGCTGTGAGCCCCTCTCTGCTGACGGGGAATCGATGGGGACGGTTGATATGTGTGGGGACGGAGTGCCCCTGCATGTCGTGCGTTTAGGTTTACCTTGCAAGGATAAAAACTCGATTCGAATCGTCTGCTTCTCGCAGCTAATGAGATTGCTTGATCCCTTGTACTGCATTGAGTAATAAGTGGAACTGTGATGAGATGATACAAGATGTTGATTGCTAAACATGCTTGCTACTATGTATGAGTAGATAGTACACTTTTAGCCTTAAGAGAGTCACACTTAATTTTGATAAAGTTAAAATCTTGAATTAGAAACTCAGCTAGTGCTTTTGGCAACCAAACCCCACAGCCAAACAGCTGCATGTCTAGAGGTAGAGGAGTAGACTCCTCACACCGGGTAAGTCTAGCTGAGTATTAGTATACTCAGCCTTGCTTGTGGCATAATTTTTTACAGGTTCTCTGGAGGACATGGTCGCTGGAGTGACTTGGCCGTCCACCTTACCACCGGGTTGGACTGTTGAGTGGGACCCTGCCTCGGCTGAGGAGGAGCATGAGGAGTGATGGGACAGGCTTCCCCATCTCTCCGTTTAATTATCGTTAGTTTTATTCCGCTGCACTTCGAACAATGATGACTACTTTTGGCAAAACTCCGATGATGATGATGTAATAAATTAATACTCTGGCATGTATGGTTTTATGCTTTATTGTATTTGCTCTGTGACTCACCATCGAGTGAGGGTGTGGTACTTGATCCTGTCAGTGGCCGTGTCGGACTAGATCCGAGGGATTGACGGGTTATTCCCATTTAAGTGTGGTCTAGCCTCTAAGGCCGGGCTTTGGCACTTAAGTTGGAATAATTCGGGCAGTTCCGCCACAGCTGGTATCGGAGCTTGTACCACCACAGAGGAATCAATAAAACATAAATGCCATCCCTTTTCTAAAGTAAAATTTGATAGAAACAATGTTGGATAGATCGTAGGACGAGCAGGATAGACCTAGGACGTGAAGCCTTAGGATGATAGAAGGGTAGCTAGGTGGCTAAGTGACTAGGCCCTATAGGCCACTTTTTAAAGGATGGGAGTTCTTCCCTATTCCTTTTATCTTCTTGAGAGGTCGTTCAGGACGAGCATGCATGCATTCTTAATTAAGCAAATGGATAACTAAGTAAAAGGACTTAAAAACAAGATAACAACCAACTAGGTCCGCAGTGTCTTTTTATTTAACTAGAAAAAGCTTAGTTTTATTTTTCTGGTTCTTTTTATAATTCCTTTTCTTTTACTTACGTTTCACCGTGCACAGATGACTTCCCACGGATCCTCGGACGACGAAAATGCACTGTCCCACACTGACGGGTTAGCACGAGAGGGATTTCCCCGCATTTTGTGGGAGGTACTTCAGGGGGCCGGATACGCGACACCCCCTCAGTACGCGGTGCAGCAGTTCGAGAAGCACCGGGTGCCTCACTGTAGGGTGAGGATGACTTTGGAGCCTCATCCCCTGCAGCCAGGCTGGCGTTCACTGGACTCTGAGTCCTATGGATACCGGGCTGAGGACACAATTGAGGCTATCGCTCTGCATGGATTGACTACTTTCTGCGGATTCCATCCCTTGGAGCTGGCTACCCACCCCATTGAGTTATTCCCCGCAGAGAAGGAGGACGACCCGATGTGGAAGGATCGGGTGGAGCATGCCAAGGACATCTGGGCTCTCTACCCAGGCCACACCGCTCACTTGTCGGTACGATGCATGAACGCTCTGTATCGTCTGCAAGTAATGCGTGGGGAGGCAATGTCTCATCTGATGGCATTGTTGGAGGCAACCAAGATCACCCTGGACAACCGGGAGGAGCTCGTGGTGGACTTGTCCCAAGAGCTGGTGGAAAAAGATTTGCAAGTGGAGCAGTTGTCTGATGAGATTCATGAGTTGGAGGAGCTAGTGGGCACCAGGGAGAACACCATCGAGGTTCTCGAGGATCAGCTCCTCAACACCCAACAGCAGCTAGCAGAAGCTAATGAGCATCTAGATATGCATCATCAAGAGATCCATGATGAGGAGGCTGATGAGGACGTTGACATCGAGGGAGGGGAGGAGCCTGCTTCCAGTGTAGACACCGCTGGCTCAGGGAGACCACCTTCCCCCGAGTCAAGCGTTGCCTCGTTCGCTCACTAGATGCCAGGGATAATACTAGAGGTTGGTGATAGTTGGACTCCTCGCTGCTAGCTTAGCTTTTGCACCCTTAGGGTACTAGGCTAGGTAGAGTTGAGTCTTTTGGATCATTGATGTAACCGTGTTAAACTCTTTTGGAGGTTTGGGGATGATTAATGGCAGTTTAAATTTGGACGGAAGGTTTATGTTTTTGTTTTGTTTTATGTGGAATCTATCAAATTGCTTTAACTCCCCTACCGTGTTTGAACCTTAAGCTCGGAGATGTGTTATTAAGCAACCATGTGATTTTTCAGATGGCTGGGAGAGCGCGCCGTGGTCAGAATGAGCACGTTCCTCCACCGCCACCGCCTCCCACTCTGCAGGAACTCATGGCCCAGCAGAATGAGATCCTGAGACAGCTAGCTCAGTGTCAGCCACCACCTCAGCATTATGGTGGAGACCATCAGCGTCACCCCGTCGCTGCTACCTACCAGGAGTTCCTCAGTACTCAGCCACCATTGTTTACCAGGGCGGAGGACCCGCTTGATGCAGATGTGTGGTTGAGGGTGGTGGAATCCAAATTTCCGCTACTCCATGGAGCTTGCTCAGAGGTCGCCAAGGTCAGGTTCGCCACCCAGCAGCTCCGCGGACCCGCGAGGACTTGGTGGGACCATTTTCTTGCCATGCAGCCAGAAGGTAGAGAGGTGGAATGGAGGGAGTTCAAGGCGGCTTTCAGAGGACACCATATCCCCGCTGGCATCATGGACCGGAAGCTCAATGAGTTTCTGGCACTCACTCAGGGCAACAGGACAGTGTTGCAGTATGCCCAGGCTTTTAATGACTTGTGTCAGTATGCTGGATATCATGCCGATACAGATGAAAAGAAGCGAGACAGGTTCAGAAGGGGGCTTAGCACCAAGCTCCGTGATCGTCTCAACACCGTCAGGGCCAACAGCTACAATGAGTTGGTCAACATGGCTATCTCCCAGGAGGACTGCATTTTAGCTCGACAGGCAGAGAAGAAGAGGAAGACCCCTGTGGCAGGACCCTCAGCTCAGCCACAGCGCTTCAGGATTGTGTCTGACACGCAGAACAAGGGACCTCAGCAGCAGCAAGGGAGATGGGTGATCAGACCACCGCAGCAGCAGCAGCAGGCACCCAACCGCACCCAGTTTCCAGCTCAGAGGAACAATCAGCAGCAGCAGTACCGCCAGGCCAATGTCAACAGGTGCTTCACTTGTGGCAACACTGGGCATTATGCCAAGAATTGCCCCAGAAACCAGCAGAGGCAGGGGCAGAATGTCAATCAGAACCAAGGCAAGAGACAGAAGGTGCAAGTGAGGCAGGGCAAGCTGAACTTCACTACCATGGCTGACATTCCAGAGGGAGCACCCGTCATGACTGGTATCTTTACAGTTTTAAATTATCCCGCTATTGTTCTTTTTGATTCCGGTGCTTCACATAGTTTTATCAGTGCCAAGTTTAGTGCCAAATGCCAGTTGCCCTTTCACCATACCGATGGGGGCATTACAATTTCAACACCCGGAGGCAGAGTTGCCACTTATCAAATCAACAGGCAAGTGCCTATAAAATTTGGTAGTCTGGTGATTAGAACCACCCTTCTCATCTTAGGATTGGATAGCGTGGATATTATTTTGGGAGCTGACTGGTTGACCAGGCATCAGGCAGTATTGGACATTGCAGCCAGAGCCATTGAAATTCATTCTCCTGCTTATGGCGAGACTGTTTTGCATTTACCCAACCAGGGTTGTACCCGATCTTGTGCCTTTGTTATGATAGACTCCCCAGTGGAAAAGATCCCAGTGGTCTGTGACTATCCGGATGTTTTTCCGGATGAATTGCCAGGGATGCCACCGGATCGAGATATTGAGTTCGCCATCGAATTGCAACCCGGGACTGCTCCTATCTCCAAGAGACCCTATAGGATGCCTCCCGCGGAATTGGCGGAGCTGAAAAAGCAATTGCAAGAATTGTTGGACAAGGGGTTTATTCGTCCAAGTACTTCACCATGGGGATGTCCGGCTTTATTTGTGAAGAAAAAGGATGAGAGTTTGAGGATGTGTGTTGACTACCGCCCTCTCAATGCGGTGACTATCAAGAACAAGTACCCGTTACCCCGCATTGATGTTCTGTTCGATCAGTTGGTAGGAGCCAAGGTATTCTCCAAGATAGACCTTCGCTCAGGATACCATCAGATCAAGATCCGTGCCAGCGATATTCCCAAGACGGCTTTCTCTACCAGATATGGACTATATGAGTTTCTGGTGATATCTTTTGGGCTAACCAATGCCCCGGCTTATTTTATGTACTTGATGAACTCAGTATTCATGCCAGAGTTAGACAAGTTCATGGTCGTTTTCATTGATGACATTCTGGTTTATTCCAAGAATGAAGATGAACATACTGAGCACCTGCACGTCGTGCTTCAGCGGCTGTGCGATCATCATCTTTATGCTAAGTTGTCTAAATGTGAGTTCTAGCTGAAGGAGATAAAATTCTTGGGTCACACCATTTCTCGGGATGGGATATCAGTTGATCCTGAGAAGGTACAAGAGGTAATGGACTGGAAACCCCCGACTACAGTAAAGCAGATTCGGAGTTTCCTGGGATTGGCAGGGTATTACCGACGATTTATTCCGGATTTCTCCAGAATTGCCAAGCCAATGACTGAACTGTTGAAGAAGGGAGTCAAATTTGAGTGGAGCCAAAAGTGTGAAGATGCTTTTCATACCTTGAGGCAACATTTGACAACAGCCCCAGTGCTAGCCCAACCCGACAATACCAGACCATTTGAAGTTTATTGTGATGCTTCAGGTACCGGATTGGGATGTGTCTTAATGCAAGAGAACAGAGTGATTGCGTATGCTTCCCGAGCACTCAGACCCCATGAGCAGAACTACCCGACACATGATCTGGAGTTGGCAGCAGTAGTTCATGCCCTCAAGATATGGAGACACTACTTGATGGGAGCTCACTGTAACATTTACACTGATCACAAGAGCCTCAAGTACATTTTCACTCAGGCAGATCTGAACATGAGGCAGAGAAGATGGTTGGAATTAATCAAGGACTATGATTTGGAGGTACATTACCATCCTGGCAAAGCCAATGTTGTGGCAGATGCTTTGAGCAGAAAGGCCCAGTGCAATTGTATGAACATGGATGCAAGAGTCACCACCCTGTGTGATGAGCTGTGTAAGCTGAACCTGGAAGTTGTTCTTTCTGGTGAATTGAGATATATCGCGGTGGAGCCCACATTGCAAGAGCAAATAGTTCAGGCAGAGATTGAGGATAAGGGTGTTCAGGTTATCAAAGATATGCTCAAGCAAAAGGCAGAAAAATACAAGTGTTTCCGACAGGACAGCAAGGGAATTCTCTGGTTTGGAGATCGATTGGTTGTTCCCAAGGACCCTGAGCTCAGAAGGAAGATATTGGATGAAGCTCACCTTTCCAAGTTCTCCATGCACCCTGGTAGCAACAAGATGTACCATGATCTTAGATCTTTATACTGGTGGACCAGAATGAAGAGGGAAATTGCCAAGTACATCTCCGAGTGTGACACTTGCCAGAGGATAAAAGCTAGTCACTTGAAGGCAGCAGGCCCTTTGCAACCCCTTCCCATACCATCTTGGAAATGGGAGGACATTTGCATGGACTTCATAGTAGGATTACCCAATACCTCCAGGCACCATGATTCTATTTGGGTCATTATGGACAGATTGACCAAGACTGCTCATTTCTTGCCAGTGCACACCACCCACAAGACAGAGAAGTACGCAGAAATTTATGTTGATCAGATAGTAAGATTGCATGGTATCCCAAAGACCATTATATCTGACAGAGGAGCACTGTTTGTGGCACGCTTTTGGGAGAAACTGCAAGAAGCCCTCGGGACCCACGTAATCCGAAGCTCAGCATATCACCCTCAAACAGATGGTCAGACAGAAAGGGTGAACCAGATTTTAGAAGATATGTTAAGGGCATGTGCACTACATTATGGGAAGGATTGGGACAAGTGTCTTTCCATGGCAGAGTTTTCTTACAATAACAGCTATCAATCCAGTCTAAAGATGGCACCTTTTGAGGCTTTGTATGGGAGAAGATGCAGAACCCCGCTGAATTGGTCTCAAGCAGGAGAGAGGGAAATATTTGGGCCAGATTTGGTACTTGAAGCAGAGGAAAAGGTCAGAGTCATCAGGAAGAACTTAGAAGCTGCTCAGGCCAGGCAAAAGAGTTATCATGACAAGAGGCGGAAGCCTCTACAGTTTGAGGTGGGAGATCATGTCTATCTTAAGATATCACCAACCAAGGGTGTCTAGAGATTCGGGATCAAGGGCAAGTTAGCCCCTCGTTACATTGGACCCTATAAGATCAAGGCAAGTTGTGGACCCGTAGCTTACCAATTGGAATTGCCACCCCGTATGTCAGCAGTTCACAATGTGTTCCATGTATCTCAGCTGCGGAAATGTGTTCGTCTACCCACTGAAGTGCTACCGGAACCGGACATTGAGATAGAACCAGACTTGTCCTACCAAGAGTACCCCATCAAGGTATTGGATCAGAAGGAAAGATCAACTCGGGCAAGATCAATCAAAATGTATAAGATTTAGTGGAGTCATCATTCAGCAGAGGAAGCTACATGGGAGACGGAGGATTTTCTACGCTCTCGCTTCCCCGACTTTCTGCCCAAAGGAGTCGGTATGTAACCCCAAAAACCCCACCCCCACCTGCCCTTTGAAGTCAATTATAAGAAAAACTTAGATAACAAGGATAGTCTAAGTCGTGGATTTAACTTAAGAAGGGCTTCCTTCTGAAGTTGCAAAGAGGATGACATTCGAAGAACAGTTAAAAAGTGAAACTTGAGCATAAAGGGAGAGTAGCACTAACACACCTTCAAGCACCCTCCAAGGGACTCTACCTAAAATCTCGGGACGAGATTCCTTTAAGGGGGGAGGGCTGTAACACCTCAGGTGTTACCTTGACTAGAGCATACCCTGAGTACTAAGGACTGTGACCACATGTGGTAATAACTTGAGGGGAACAAAGAACCTTGGAGATTATGTGTTAACCAAGAATTCTAAGGACCTAAGAGCACCATGTAAGCTTTTGTGCATTTGCTACATTGGATAAGAAAGGGGAGAACCCTAGGCCCCTCTTGAACCCTCCTTTCCAAAGCCATGGATAAGAGGGAGAAGAAAATGAGCAAATATGCAAAACATGAGTAATCCTTAAACCAACCCCAAGTAACCTTATAACCAGCAATTAGAGGAAGGAAATATTGCAAAAAGGCCCCTGGAGAAACCCCAAATTAAATCACTAAGTGGAGAGAGAGCTAGAGCTCTCTATTTCTCTCTAAGTCAAAAACTATACCTACACTAAAGATCAGTTGTGTTCACCTCGAAGCTGGCATCAAATCCACTTGTGTTCTATACCAAAAACGTGGCATACCACCTAGGGCACCCACTGGAAAAAGTTGAGCCCGAGACTCGGACGTTTGACATGCCATGGCATGGCTTTTGTCGCGAAGTGCGCAGTGTGACACACCCGATTTGGCACTCGAAGATCTCCCTCCCTAGGCCATATCTGCCCCGACGTCTCACAGTTGAGTGACAGCCCTAGGTGCCAGGAAGAGGTCTGCGCCGAACTTTTGCAAAGATTCGCACGTTTGCGACCTCTGCCGACGTTTGAACAATGGAAGAAACAAACCGCCACGTGTTCGACGCGTTCTGCCGCGCCAGAGCACGCCCGCGCGCGCCCCCGTGAGCCCCGCGCCGCGCTCGAGCCAAGCCAGCGCCCTGGTCCACGTCCGCGCCTATAAAACCCTCCCAGGCCTCGACCGTACCCTTCCGCACCCGCCCGACCCTCGCCGGAGCTTAGTTCACCGCCGTTGGCCAGTGCGCAGCTTGTCTGCAGCCACTCGATCCCCCTGCCACCGTAGATCGGCCGGCCCAGTCATTCCCAGCCCCGTCCAGCCCTCGGAGAAGACTGTGCACACCTCCGTGAAGCTCCCCGAGCAAAGAATCGGGCTCTGCTTCACCGGAGACGCCGGAACAAGGTCACCGGACTTCACCCGACCGCCGGCAACCGTGGACCGAGGTACACGGTGAATCTCTCTTCGATTCCTTGCACAGTTAGACTCCTTAGACCTCCATGAAGCTCCCTATGCCCTTGGATTGAACTGTACCGCCGTGGATAGGCCGGAGCACACGCCGCCGACGAGCTCGCCCGCTTGCGCGCGTGGACCGGGCGATTCCGGTCATCCCCGACGACGAGCCGTACCTCGACGTGATCGCCAGAACCTCCCCGAGCAAACCCTGCCCTTCGCCGGACCTCCCTCGCCGCCGGTAAGCCGCGCCACCCTTTTCTTTTCCGCGGCTACTGTTTCAGTTGGGGGAAGGACTGCGGGTGAGAGGAAGAGAAGGTCAGGGGGTTAAGTGAAATGTCAGAGACTCAGGGGAATAGTGGCGCAAGGGTAGAACTGCGAGGTTTGATTTGTTTTAAACCCAGGGACCTCGGTGTAAACCGTTTTTCCAGGAAACTCATTTTAAAATCTATTTTAAAATTGAACAGAGACTTTAAAAATTCATAACTTGTGTTTAGTACATCCAATTTTGGTCAAACCAATTTTGCCAGACTCTAAATAATGTAACCTACTTAAGAAAAATATAAAACCCCATAGATACTATAGAAAACTATAAGGTTCTGATTTAATTATAGTTTTGACCAAAAGCTCAATAATAGCAAGAAAAATGGTTGTACTATTTAACTAGGGTTGGAAAAATTTGGAGAAGTTTATATCTACCTACTGACCTATTTAAAATGTTAAACCCCTCTGTCCACTACATTGAGTTAGTTTTTACTCCTTCTTTTGCATTATGCTTAAAGTTAAGAAAAATAGAAAATGTGATTTAAATAGTGAACCAGAGGGCATCCCTATTTTTGTTAGGGTACTTAATCAATATAGTTCACTTGAAAAATCTATCACACCCTGGGTTAGTATAAAATAAATAGGATACCTTTTATTTTAAGAAAACAAGGGAAACTTAGAAAAACCCTACAAAAATAACCTCATGGTGAAAACACCCCAACCCTTGGGATAACTAATGTTTTGATAATAAGAACTTAAGAAAAATCTGAAATCTGTTGTTTGATATTTTTCAAATGACAAGTTAGTTCTAAACACCCTTTTTGCACCAAACTTTAGAAATCCACCATTAATTAACCATCATGTTGCTCTCTGTCATTTTTGGTACAAGAGCTTATTATCACTATTAGAGGCCACCAAAAATAATCTTTAGGACAGAACCTACCCCTAACTAAGAGGTGTAGTGTAAAGTGGCCCATTTTGCCTAACTATTGTTATTTTTGTTTAAAGCCTAGCTTTTGTACTTTAAGCCTCAAATTCTTAAAACAAGCTAGAATAGCAAGTGACAACCCACTGTAATTTTTACAGAATTTTTGGAAATTTTTAAAATACTGTTGTAGTTCAAACCTACATTAGAAACCCTAAATGGAAATTAAAGAAAGGAAAATGGATAATGGAAATTAATGTCCTCCTAGGACCTTTGTAAATTGTCCACTGAAATCTATAAAGGCAATGCAAATCCACTATGTTATCCTAAAAGAAAACCTAAACCTAAAAGGTAATAAGTCTATATATACCACTAGAAGACCCACATAGCCAAGGAACCCTAAGTTAATTCTTGACTTAATTTCTGTAGCTTAATGTTCTTAAATCTTGCATAATCATGACATACATGTTCATTGCATTTCGATAGACTGTAATCTTGCTGACGGAGAGTACATCCTCATGCCGGAGCAAGGAGCTGCCCAGGAGGTTGCCCCGGATCCAGCACCAGAGCCTGCACCAGAGGACCTGCCTGCCACTGCTTTGGAAGGCAAGCCCCGGTTTATGCATAACCTGTTATTTATGCTAATTTACTTCACTTAATGATTGTAGGATTGATTGTGCACTTAGGTGTAGGAATTGTTTGAAACCCTAGTTGCATGATCTCAGGAATCCTTTTGAGATGAATACTAGTATGACAGGCCGAGTAGTTGCTTTATTTAATTAGGATCTCGGTAGAAGACGAGTGATTTTTCTAGCACTCGCGCGAGATCAGGAAATTGATTGTACCCACTTTCACACTGTCATGATACTAGTGGGTGGACAACAATCCATGGAGATTGGTTGTCCACGAGATGGAAAATGGAATAAGGATTAACGTGCGGATACCTGTGTAAAGCGTTTGAACGTACTAAGCACATGCCGAGAAATATGGTAAATCGGTAAGCCTAGTACCTGATTGAACCCGGCAGCAGATTGCCCTCCTCATGCGACCTGAGACGAGGTCTCCCATTCTGGTTATGGTGGGTACAAGTGTGGTCACTGCACGACGGCCAGTCGGGGTCAGTGAGGCATTGTACGCCAAGGCGGTGAGCCCCTCTCTGCTGACGGGGAATCGATGGGGACGGTTGATATGTGTGGGGACGGAGTGCCCCTGCATGTCGTGTGTTTAGGTTTACCTTGCAAGGATAAAAACTCAATTCGAATCGTCTGCTTCTCGCAGCTAATGAGATTGCTTGATCCCTTGTACTGCATTGAGTAATAAGTGGAACTGTGATGAGATGATACAAGATGTTGATTGCTAAAAATGCTTGCTACTATGTATGAGTAGATAGTACACTTTTAGCCTTAAGAGAGTCACACTTAATTTTGATAAAGTTAAAATCTTGAATTAGAAACTCAGCTAGTGCTTTTGGCAACCAAACCCCACAGCCAAACAGCTGCATGTCTAGAGGTAGAGGAGTAGACTCCTCACACCGGGTAAGTCTAGCTGAGTATTAGTATACTCAGCCTTGCTTGTGGCATAATTTTTTACAGGTTCTCTGGAGGACATGGTCGCTGGAGTGACTTGGCCGTCCACCTTACCACCGGGTTGGACTGTTGAGTGGGACCCTGCCTCGGCTGAGGAGGAGCATGAGGAGTGATGGGACAGGCTTCCCCATCTCTCCGTTTAATTATTGTTAGTTTTATTCCGCTGCACTGTGGCAGAACCACCCGAATTATTCCAGCTTAAGTGCCTAAGTCATGCCTCAAGGGCCGTGACACACTTAAATCGGAATAACCCGTCAGTCCTTCAGATCTAGTCTGATAGAGCCACTTAACCAGGATCAAATTCCACAATCTCACGCGAAGGTGAGTCACAGAAGAAATACAATAAAACAGGAATCCACAAATTAAGTACTGAGTTATTACATAATCGGAGTTCTGGAGTAGCAAATAAAGTTCATAAAATAAGGTGCAGCGGATAATCGATGTCGTCGGAAATGAGGAAATGGGCAAGGCCTAGCCCACTACTCCTCATGCTCCTCTCCTGCTGGAGCAACATCCCACTCGACCGTCCAACCCGGTGGCAGGGTGGTAGGCCAAGTCACACCATCAACCAGATCCTGCATGGTACCTGCAAAAATGGTGCCACAAGCAAGGCTGAGTATACTAATACTCAGCTAGACTTACCCGGTGTGAGGAGTCTACTCCTCTACCTCTAGACTATGCAGCTGTTTGGCTGAGGGGTTTGGTTTGCCAAAAGCACTAGCTGTTACTAAAATCAATTTTTAGCTTTACAAATTTTATCATCATTAGCCTAGATAGATTTGCTCCTTCTAAGCATACATGGTAACAATCATTTAGTTCAAACAACAAGTTATCTCATATAACCACATTTCACTTCTTACTCGATGCAGTACAAGGAATCAAGCAGTCTCATTAGCTGCGAGAAGCAGACGATTCGAATCGAGTTTTAAAACCTTGCAAGGTAAACCTAAACACACGGCATGTCAGGGTACTCCGACCCCACACATGACAACCGTCCCCATCGATTCCCCGTTCGCGTCCAGGCCTCACCGCCTTGGCATACAATGCTCCACTGACCCCGGCTGCCGCCGTGCAGTGACCGCACTTGTACCCACCATAGCTAGCATGGGAGAACCAGTCTCAGGTCGCATGAGGGATAAAGTCCGCGCCCGGCTTCACTCAGGTACTAGGTTTACCGGTTACCATTTTTCCCGGCATGTGTTTAGTACGTTCAAAAGCTTGACTCAGGTATCCACACATTAATCCTTAATTCATTTTCCCGTCTTATGGACAAGGCATCCTCCCTGGATCCAAGTCCATAGACCAACATATATCCCATTATCAAGATGAATACAATCAATTCCTGACCTCGCGCGAGTGCTAGAAAAATCACTCGACTTCTACCGAGATCCTGATTAGCAAGCAGCTACTCGACCTAGCATACTAGTATCCATCTCAAAAAGGAGTCCTAAGTTCATGCAACTAGAGGTTTCAAGCAACTCCTACACTTAAGTGCACATTACAAACCTACAAGCATTAAGTGTAGTAAAGTAGCATATAATAACATGGTTATGCATAAGACCGGGGCTTGCCTTCGATTGCTGGGGCTGCGGGGAGATCCTCAATGGCAGCCTCTGAAGTCTGCTCCTGGTCCTCCTCTTGGACAGGTCCTTGCTCGGGGATGAGCACGTACTCTCCGTCGGCAAGATTACAATCTAATGAATGCCATGCGTAAGATATATGCATGATATGATATGTGCTTTTAGAAATCACAACTTAAAAGGTGTATGATCTTCTTGAGTGAAACAAGGTTACTTTACTTATGTAAGACCCTTGGGTGGTATACTTGGTAAATTAAGTTAAACTTTAGCTAAGGCAAGTGGTAGGTTTTACTTTTAGGGGTTCCACTGAATTCCTTTAAGTCTTAGGGATAAATGATAAGTACTCAAGTTAGACTTATTGAGGTGGGGTTTATTTCCTCTTTCCTTTTTCTTTATTCTCTTTAATGTTTTGGAGTAGGTTTGAACTACAAGTTGCTTTTATAAAATTCTAAAAATTCTGTAAAAATTACAGTGGCTTGCTACTGGTGTGTGTTTCTCTGTCTTAAAATTTGGGGATCAGAAAGTGAATAGTTTTCTCTGCACAAAATTGTTAAATTCTAGGGTAAAAGAGGTGCTTTGAACTACAACTACCATTTAACAGTGGGTAATTCTTCAAAACTTATTTTTGCTGACTTTTAGGTGTTATAACATGACTTGATACAAATTTCTAGTCATTAATACCTTTTAATTATTTTTCTATGGTTTTCTAAATTTTCTAGCCAAATGGGTGCTTTCTACTACCACTATATTTGAAAAATATCAAACAACAGAATTCTTATTTTTCTTAGTCATTGTTTTGTGCAAGAGCAATCATTCTGAAGTTTGGCATCTTTTTGCTTAAGGGAAGGGGGTGGGGTGCCTTATTTGAATTAAATGGCCTTTCCCTTGAATTATTAACAAATGGTATGAGTTTGCTTCCTTTTCATGGGTTTGCATTTTTCTCTGGTAGTTTACCTCATCATGGACTTAGCTAATTTTTGGTTGCCCATTATCTCATTATTTGAGGTTGTTCATGATTTAGTTTGGAAAATGCCTTATTATCACTTTGTATTTATTTCCCTTACTTAAAAAGTTGGACTGAGGTGCTCCATATTTTTGTAGTGGGGCTCTGGTGGTTATAAGTTCACTGGATTTTTGTTAAGCATTTTGGTTATAGTTTTGCCTCTTTAATAATTGATTTTCAGTCTCATTTAGGCTAAACAAATCACTTTAATTTAAAACTAATCCAAACTAATAGTCTCTGTATTTTTCCTAGGTTCTTTGTTTCATAAATAAACTAGGAAAAATAATATTAGTCACTGTTCATTAGTTTCTAACACCCTTATGATTTTCTCTAAGTTTTGGTCAAAACATCTTCAAATGAGAAACTACATCATAATGTCTAATGCTGGGGTTCCTACTATTTTTAAACAGTGTCTAAAAGAGGTCTGAATACCCACAAATTTCCTTAAGTCTAGTACAGAAGAAAAACTAATTTTCCTTGATTAAATAAGGTTTAGGGGGTTTCTGTTTTTAATTTTAAACTCTAAAAGGTTGAACAGAAAGCATAGGGTTTACTATTTTTAAATGATAGATTGTAATATACAGAGGCTAGCAAAATTGGTTTGACATTTTTTGAGTAAGAATTCATCAAGTTATGAATTTTACAAGTTCTCTGGTTATTAAAAAGGATTTCAGAATCGATTTAAATGAAAACTACTTTGCACTGGGGTCCCTGGACGTTTTCTAAGTTTTTCCTCGCGAATCAGTCCTCAGGTTACTATTCACCCGAGTCGCTGACATTACAGAAAACCCCTCGGGTTCTAAAAAAACTAACCCGAGGTCCTTCTTCTACCCTGAACAGTAGCCGCGGCGGAGAAAAGGGCGGAGGGGCTTACCGGCGGCGAGACTGTTCCGGCGAAGTGGTCGAGGATGAAGGGGAGGTCCTGGGGATCACAACGGTGTGCGGAACGCCGTCGGAGATGGCCGGAGTCGGTCGGTCCACGCGCGCAGGCGGGGATGCTCGTCGGCGGCGAGGAGACCGGCCTGGTCACGGCGAGATAGTCCAATCAAACGGGTCAGGGAGGTCTACGGGATGCCAGAGAAGACATGAGCGAGAGGAATTGGGCGGAGACTCACCGGATAACTCGGTCCACGCGCGGCGGCGGAAGACCGAAGTCCGGCGACGTCAATCTCGGGCCTCCGGTGAAGTCCGGCTGGGTCCGAGGGCTTGGCTAGCTTCACGGGCTACTGGTGGAGCTGGCCGAAGCACTGGCTTGGCTTGAGGGTGGCTGGAGGGAGCTGGCCACGGTGGCCGAAGCTCGGGCGGCAATGGCGGGCGGAAATCAAGCTCGCCGGAGCTAAGGAAAGCGGCTGGCCGAAGAGGGTGAGTGCGGGGTGAAGTGAGGCGCGCCTGGGGAGGCTTTATAGGCACGGCGCGGTGTACGGGCGGTCGTGGACCGACGAGTGCGCGCGGGCGTGCACTGGGAAGGCGCGGTGCGCGAACGGGCGTGAACCGGGGTGTCAGCCACGGTCGAACACGTGTTCCCGTTGCTTCTGCCCCTGCTCAAGCGCCGATTGGGAGCAAATCTTCGCGAATTTGGGCAAGATCACTGCAAGGGATTTGTTCATCAGACCAAGCTTTGTCTTTTGTGTGTGGACGACGCGCGGTTTTAGGCTAGGGACAGGGAGTTGTAGCGTCACCAAGGTGCCAGTGTCAGAATGCCTGGTCCCGAGGTTAAGCTACGCCAAAATCGTGTCAAACAGATTTGGTTCGAATTCAAACTTTCCCAGAATGTGTTCAAGGTAATTTGGCACGACTTTGATATTTGGATCTTCTGGCTTTGAGTTTTGAAAAGCAGAGAACACAGATGATCTTTGGAAGGAGGTCTGAAATTCAGAAATTCAGAAATCTGAATTTCCCAAGGGTTCATAGATCAAGGGCTGATTTGGGGATTTTATTGAATTATTTTGGCTAAGCCTTCTCAATCTTTCTTGTTGCTTAATAAACACACTTTAACTTATATAATTGGCTCAACTCAAAATTTTAAACTTTTCACTCTCTTTTTCTTACTTTCTTGAATTTTGCTCATGGGGTTCACTTAGGGTTTTTAATTAGGGTTGCACAATCTTATCTTTTAAAGGACTCAATTGCTTTGATCATGACACTTTTTTGTATATACTTGGTGAATTCTTTCTCACTTAAATTGTTTTGTTGCTCATGCTTACTTTGGTTCACATAAAATGATGGTTCTTGGTTTGGCTTTTGAAAGAAACCCTGGGTGACACTGGGGTGTCACAGCCTTCCCCCCTTAAAGGAATCTCGTCCCGAGATTCGGGCCAGAGTCCTCCCGGGGTAAAGCGAAGGGTGAGACTTATAGGAAATGGGTGATTATTGCCATTATTTGGATAAACTGCTCTTCGAATGTCATTCTCTTTGCAACTTCAGAAGGAAGTCCTTTTAAGTTTTTCTTTATAGTTACTTCATTCTGAATTAAGATCATATTTTTGGAAATTAGATTCGAAAGGCAGGAGGAGGGGTTGGGGGTGATTACGTACCAACTTCCTTAGGTAGGCAATCGGGAAAGTTGGATCTTAGGAATTCCTCGGTTTCCCAAGTAGCTTCCTCCTCTGAGTGATTACTCCACTGGACCTTGAACATCTTGATCGATTTAGCCCGAGTTGATCTTTCCTCGCAATCCAGAATCTTGGAGGGGTACTCTTGGTACGAGAGATCTGGCTCTATCTCCAATTCTGGCTCTGCTAAGATTTCAGTCGGCAATCGAACACACTTCTTCAGCTGAGACACATGGAAAACATTGTGAATGGCAGACATCTTTGAAGGTAACTCCAGCTTGTATGCCACGGGTCCACATGCTTCTATGATCTCATAAGGTCCAATGTAACGAGGGGCTAGCTTGCCTTTGATCCCAAATCTCTGCATTCCCTTGGTGGGTGATACCTTGAGGTATACAAAACTTCCCACCTCGAACTGGAGAGGTTTCCTTCTTCTATCATGATAACTCTTCTGCCTGGCCTGAGCAGCTTCTAGATTCTTCCTGATTAGCTTGACCTTCCTTTCGGCTTCAGTCACTAAATCAGGTCCAAAAACTTCTCTTTCACCAGACTGAGACCAATTGAGTGGTGTCCTGCACCTTCTTCCATAGAGAGCTTCAAAAGGTGCCATCTTTAGGCTGGATTGATAACTATTGTTATAAGCAAACTCTGCCAAGGAGAGGTGCTTATCCCAGTTCTTGCCACAATCGATTGCACAAGCTCTCAGCATATCTTCCAGAATCTGGTTTACCCTTTCCGTCTGACCATCAGTCTGTGGGTGGTAAGCTGAACTTCTGATTAGCTTAGTTCCCAAGGACTTTTGCAATTGTTCCCAAAATCTGGCAACAAATTGGGCTCCTCGGTCAGAAACAATGGTCCGTGGTAATCCGTGCCAACACACGATCCGGTCAATATACAATTCTGCATACTTCTGAGCCTTATCAGTGGTGTGCACAGGAAGAAAATGTGCCACTTTTGTCAATCGGTCCACAATAACCCAAATTGAATCATGATGACGGGAGGTGTTGGGCAGACCCACAATGAAATCCATGCTGATGTCGTCCCACTTCCACGAAGGTACGGGTAGTGGTTGCAAAGCTCCAGCGGACTTCAAGTGGCTTGCCTTTACCCTCTGACAGGTGTCACATTCTGATACATACTGGGCTATCTCCCTCTTCATTCTGGTCCACCAGTACAAAGGCTTCAAATCATGGTACATCTTGGTGCTTCCCGGATGCATAGAGAATCTGGAGAGATGAGCTTCATCCAAAATTTTCCTCTTGAGATCCTGGTCTTTAGGAATCACCAATCTGCTTTTGAACCATAACACACCCTTCTCATCCTGGCGGAAACAATTATACTTCTCAACCTTCTGATGGAGATTCTTCTTGATAATCTGCACTCCCTTGTCACTGAGCTGGGCCGTGATGATCTGGTCTTGCAAAGCTGGCTCAACAGAAACGTGAGACAAAGAACCAGAAGAAATCACTTCAATTTGCATCTTGCTCAACTCATCACACAAGGTGTTAATGCGAGAATCCATCAGAACACAGTTGCACTGCAACTTCCGACTCAAAGCGTCAGCTACCACATTAGCCTTTCCTGGGTGATAATGCACCTCCAGGTCATAATCCTTGATCAGCTCTAGCCATCTTCTCTGCCTCATGTTAAGATCAGCCTGAGTAAAAATGTACTTAAGGCTCTTATGATCAGTGAAGATGTTGCAGTGGGCTCCCATTAGATAGTGCCTCCACATCTTCAATGCATGAACCACTGCTGCTAACTCAAGGTCATGAGTGGGATAATTCTGCTCATGAGGCCTGAGTGCTCTTGAAGCATAAGCAATGACTCGGTTGTCTTGCATCAAGACACAACCTAGCCCGGTGCCCGAGGCATCACAATATACATCAAAAGGCTTGCTGCTGTCGGGTTGCGCCAATACTGGTGCTGTGGTCAGATGCTGCCTTAATGCATGGAAGGCATCTTCGCACTTCTGACTCCACACAAATTTGACTTCTTTCTTTAGCAATTCAGTTATAGGCTTCGCAATTCGAGAGAAGTCCGGAATAAATCTTCGGTAATAACCAGCTAATCCCAGAAAACTCCGAATCTGACGAACAGTTGTTGGTGGCTTCCAGTTTATCACCTCTTGCACTTTATCAGGATCAACAGCTATTCCAGCCTGAGAGATAGTGTGACCCAAGAATTTGATTTCCCTTAGCCAAAAATCACACTTGGATAACTTGGCATAAAGGTGGTGCTCTCGCAGACGTTGAAGCACTACATGCAAATGCCCGGCATGTTCTTCCTCGTTCTTTGAGTACACCAGAATGTCATCGATGAAAACCACCACGAACTTATCCAATTCCGGCATAAAAACAGAATTCATCAGATACATGAAATATGCTGGTGCATTTGTCAGCCCAAATGACATCACCAAGAATTCATATAGCCCATATCTGGTTGAGAATGCCGTCTTCGGAATATCACTTGCTCGTATTTTGATCTGATGGTAGCCAGAGCGAAGGTCTATCTTGGAAAACACCTTGGCTCCGACCAACTGGTCAAAGAGAACATCAATACGAGGCAAAGGATACTTGTTCTTGATAGTTACCGCATTAAGAGGGCGGTAATCTATACACAGCCTCAAGCTTTCATCCTTTTTCTTCACAAACAGTGCTGGGCATCCCCAAGGCGAAGTGCTTGGGCGAATGAAACCCTTATCCAGCAACTCTTGCAATTGCTTCTTCAATTCCGCCAACTCAGCGGGTGGCATTCGGTAGGGCCTCTTGGAAATTGGGGCCGTTCCCGGTTGCAACTCGATGGCGAATTCAATATCCCGGTCCGGTGGCATTCCTGGCAATTCATCAGGAAAGACATCTGCATACTCACAGACCACTGGGATCTTCTTCAGAGGTAGCTCCGTCATAGAGAAAGCACATGACTGAGAAGAACCCTGACTAGGCAAAATCAAGGTGAAATTCCCGCAGAAAGGGGAATTAACCTCCACGGTACGGTTGGCTACATCAAGCACAACTTGGTGCAAGGTCATCCAATTTGCTCCTAGAATAATATCCACATTCTCCAATCCCAACACAAGAAGAGTGGTTTTGATAATGTGGCTTCCCAGTTGAATAGGCACACTTTGGTTTAATTGATTAGTTGCAATTTTACCCCCAGGTGTGACTATCATGAATGACCCTTTTGAATGAGAGAATGGCAGTTTGCATTTAGCACTGAACTTTCGGCTAATGAAACTATGAGATGCACCAGAATCAAACAGAATTAAAGCAGGTTGATTATAAACTGAAAAGATACCAGTCATGATAGGAGCTCCTTCTGGCACTTCCTCAAGAGCAGTGAAGTTGAGCTTCCCTTGCCTGACTTGCACCTTCTGCTTTCTTCCCTTGTCTTGATTTGGTGCTGGCATCTGCCTCTGCTGGTTCCTGGGGCAATTCTTGGCATAGTGGCCCACATTGCCACAAGTGAAACACTTGTTTCCATTGCCCTGGCGGAACTGCTGCTGCTGCGGAGGCTGATTGTTCCTTGGGGCGGGAGCTGGGTAGCGGTTGGGTGTCGGCTGCTGCTGCTGCTGAGGTGGCCTGATCACCCATCTGCCTGCCTGCTGCTGGAAACCCCTGCTCTGGTTGTGAGAAACAATCCGGAACCTCTGAGCTTGAGCGGATGGTGCTGCCATTGGTGCCTTTCTCTTCTTCTCTGCCCGATGAGCAACAATGCAATCCTCCTGAGAAATGGCCAGGTTGACCAACTCATTGAAGCTATCGGCCCGGACAGTGTTGAGTCGTTCCCGCAGCTTGGTATTGAGACCCCTGCGGAAGCGATCCCTCTTCTTCTCATCAGAATCAGCATGATACCCTGCATACTGGCATAAGTCGTTGAAGGCTTGCGCATACTGCAGTACCGTGCGGGTTCCTTGAGTGAGGGCCAGAAACTCATTCAACTTCCGATCAAGAATGCCAGCTGGAATGTGGTGTCCTCTGAAGGCAGTCTTGAATTCCTCCCAAGATACCTCACGATCAGCGGGGAGCATAGCACGGAAGTGATCCCACCAAGTCCGAGCAGATCCGCGAAGCTGCTGCGCGGCGAAGCGGGTCTTGGTAGCATCAGGGCAGTCTCCCGTGAGGAGGGGAAACTTGGACTCGACGACGCGAAGCCATACGTCGGCGTCCAACGGATCCTCTGCCTTGGTGAACAAGGGCGGCTGCGTGCTCAGAAACTCCTGGTATGTTGCCATAGCCGGAGGTCGCTGAGGCTGGCCTCCACCATGCTGCTGGGGGTGGGGCTGCCGCTGCAAGAGCTGTCGCAGAATCTCATTCTGCTGGGCCATCAGCTCCTGCACTGTGGGAGCTGGAGGAGGTGGCGGGGGAACCTGCTCGTTCTGCCCGCGACGCTGCCTAGCTGCCATCTGAAAACAGAGATTGTCGCCATTGTTATCCCAACTCGCAATTTCGAACGGCAAAATACCATTTCATATAGAAGAAAAGAATGCCATAATCATAATATCAGGTTCGAAATAAAGATAACATGGTGACAAGGATCCCACAGATTCCAAAAGTTCACAGGGTTACATTAATCAGGGGAAAGTACCCACAAGCCTAGTCCAAAATATGATACTACTAAGCTCGCATAGGTTTCTATCCACCTAAAATGTCAAAGCGACTGCTTAACCCTGAGCGGTGGAAGCGACACTGGATGCGGGTGAAGGGGGCATCGCGGAGGTAGTCCCATTGGCACCAGGGGCTGGTCCTAGCTCCTCGGGAGCCTCTTCTCCCTCGCTTCCTGCTTCATTGGCCTCCATTTCCAGGTGGTGCATGTCCAGGTGGTCATTTGCTTCCTCGAGTTCCCTCTGCACATCGTGAAGCTGGTTCTCCAAGACATCAATAGTGTTGTCTCGGATCTCCACCTGCTGTTCCAGGGTAGCGATACGCTGGTTCAGCCTCTCCACCTGCAGATCCTTTTCCACCAACTCTGTGGATAGGTCGACCACAAAATCTTCCCGACTGTCGAGAGTGAGCTTGGCAGTCCGAGCGGTGTTAGCAAGAAGTGTCATAGCATCGCTCTGAAGGGCCTGAAGGCGGTACAGCGCACTCATGCACTGAACAGTGACCCTCCCAACCAAGTCAGGATACATGGCCCACACATCCTTCACATGGCTCACGCGGTTACACCACATGGGATCATCCTTCCTCTCAGCAGGGAAGAGTCCCAAGGGGTGCATCACCATCTCCAGGGGGTGGTAGCCACAGAAAGTCGTCAGAGCCTTCATGGCTGCTGCCTCAACGGTGTCGTCCGTCCTGAGTCCGATCGTCTCAGAGTCAAGAGAACGCCAACCCGGCTGAAGGGGATGAGCCTCCAAAGTCAGCCAGACCCGACAACGAGGTACCCGATGCTCCTCATACAACTGCACCGTGTACAAAGGGGGCGTAGGGTAACCGGCGGAGTTAAGCACTTCCCACAAGATGGATGGAAAGCCATCGCGAGAAAGGAAGTCAGAACTGAAACGAGAGTCTCCTCCACTAGCGGGGGTGGGTGAATTCATCTGCGGAAGGGGATCAAAGATAAAGATTATGGTGGAGGGAAAAGAAAAAGAGAGCCCGAATGATTTTAAAGAGAAAGGGGTTAGCTCAGTTTTAATTCCTCTTTGTGTTTTATAATGCATGCATGCTGGAAGAAACGTTACCTCTCAAAAGAAAATAGGGTGCCTTTTTAGGGCATCCTAAAATATAAGTATTGGCCCACGGGGCCTAATTAATTAGCCACCTATTCCCCTCTATGCCTAAGGCCTTTCGTCCTAGGTCTAGCGGTCTAGTCCTGACGATCTATAGCAGTTTCTAAGCAAGTTTTAGATTTTGAAAAAAAAATTGGTATTCATGGTTTATTGTTCTTCTCTGTGGTGGAATTTGCTCCGATACCAGCTGTGGCAGAACCACCCGAATTATTCCAGCTTAAGTGCCTAAGTCATGCCTCAAGGGCCGTGACACACTTAAATCGGAATAACCCGTCAGTCCTTCAGATCTAGTCTGATAGAGCCACTTAACCAGGATCAAATTCCACAATCTCACGCGAAGGTGAGTCACAGAAGAAATACAATAAAACAGGAATCCACAAATTAAGTACTGAGTTATTACATAATCGGAGTTCTGGAGTAGCAAATAAAGTTCATAAAATAAGGTGCAGCGGATAATCGATGTCGTCGGAAATGAGGAAATGGGCAAGGCCTAGCCCACTACTCCTCATGCTCCTCTCCTGCTGGAGCAACATCCCACTCGACCGTCCAACCCGGTGGCAGGGTGGTAGGCCAAGTCACACCATCAACCAGATCCTGCATGGTACCTGCAAAAATGGTGCCACAAGCAAGGCTGAGTATACTAATACTCAGCTAGACTTACCCGGTGTGAGGAGTCTACTCCTCTACCTCTAGACTATGCAGCTGTTTGGCTGAGGGGTTTGGTTTGCCAAAAGCACTAGCTGTTACTAAAATCAATTTTTAGCTTTACAAATTTTATCATCATTAGCCTAGATAGATTTGCTCCTTCTAAGCATACATGGTAACAATCATTTAGTTCAAACAACAAGTTATCTCATATAACCACATTTCACTTCTTACTCGATGCAGTACAAGGAATCAAGCAGTCTCATTAGCTGCGAGAAGCAGACGATTCGAATCGAGTTTTAAAACCTTGCAAGGTAAACCTAAACACACGGCATGTCAGGGTACTCCGACCCCACACATGACAACCGTCCCCATCGATTCCCCGTTCGCGTCCAGGCCTCACCGCCTTGGCATACAATGCTCCACTGACCCCGGCTGCCGCCGTGCAGTGACCGCACTTGTACCCACCATAGCTAGCATGGGAGAACCAGTCTCAGGTCGCATGAGGGATAAAGTCCGCGCCCGGCTTCACTCAGGTACTAGGTTTACCGGTTACCATTTTTCCCGGCATGTGTTTAGTACGTTCAAAAGCTTGACTCAGGTATCCACACATTAATCCTTAATTCATTTTCCCGTCTTATGGACAAGGCATCCTCCCTGGATCCAAGTCCATAGACCAACATATATCCCATTATCAAGATGAATACAATCAATTCCTGACCTCGCGCGAGTGCTAGAAAAATCACTCGACTTCTACCGAGATCCTGATTAGCAAGCAGCTACTCGACCTAGCATACTAGTATCCATCTCAAAAAGGAGTCCTAAGTTCATGCAACTAGAGGTTTCAAGCAACTCCTACACTTAAGTGCACATTACAAACCTACAAGCATTAAGTGTAGTAAAGTAGCATATAATAACATGGTTATGCATAAGACCGGGGCTTGCCTTCGATTGCTGGGGCTGCGGGGAGATCCTCAATGGCAGCCTCTGAAGTCTGCTCCTGGTCCTCCTCTTGGACAGGTCCTTGCTCGGGGATGAGCACGTACTCTCCGTCGGCAAGATTACAATCTAATGAATGCCATGCGTAAGATATATGCATGATATGATATGTGCTTTTAGAAATCACAACTTAAAAGGTGTATGATCTTCTTGAGTGAAACAAGGTTACTTTACTTATGTAAGACCCTTGGGTGGTATACTTGGTAAATTAAGTTAAACTTTAGCTAAGGCAAGTGGTAGGTTTTACTTTTAGGGGTTCCACTGAATTCCTTTAAGTCTTAGGGATAAATGATAAGTACTCAAGTTAGACTTATTGAGGTGGGGTTTATTTCCTCTTTCCTTTTTCTTTATTCTCTTTAATGTTTTGGAGTAGGTTTGAACTACAAGTTGCTTTTATAAAATTCTAAAAATTCTGTAAAAATTACAGTGGCTTGCTACTGGTGTGTGTTTCTCTGTCTTAAAATTTGGGGATCAGAAAGTGAATAGTTTTCTCTGCACAAAATTGTTAAATTCTAGGGTAAAAGAGGTGCTTTGAACTACAACTACCATTTAACAGTGGGTAATTCTTCAAAACTTATTTTTGCTGACTTTTAGGTGTTATAACATGACTTGATACAAATTTCTAGTCATTAATACCTTTTAATTATTTTTCTATGGTTTTCTAAATTTTCTAGCCAAATGGGTGCTTTCTACTACCACTATATTTGAAAAATATCAAACAACAGAATTCTTATTTTTCTTAGTCATTGTTTTGTGCAAGAGCAATCATTCTGAAGTTTGGCATCTTTTTGCTTAAGGGAAGGGGGTGGGGTGCCTTATTTGAATTAAATGGCCTTTCCCTTGAATTATTAACAAATGGTATGAGTTTGCTTCCTTTTCATGGGTTTGCATTTTTCTCTGGTAGTTTACCTCATCATGGACTTAGCTAATTTTTGGTTGCCCATTATCTCATTATTTGAGGTTGTTCATGATTTAGTTTGGAAAATGCCTTATTATCACTTTGTATTTATTTCCCTTACTTAAAAAGTTGGACTGAGGTGCTCCATATTTTTGTAGTGGGGCTCTGGTGGTTATAAGTTCACTGGATTTTTGTTAAGCATTTTGGTTATAGTTTTGCCTCTTTAATAATTGATTTTCAGTCTCATTTAGGCTAAACAAATCACTTTAATTTAAAACTAATCCAAACTAATAGTCTCTGTATTTTTCCTAGGTTCTTTGTTTCATAAATAAACTAGGAAAAATAATATTAGTCACTGTTCATTAGTTTCTAACACCCTTATGATTTTCTCTAAGTTTTGGTCAAAACATCTTCAAATGAGAAACTACATCATAATGTCTAATGCTGGGGTTCCTACTATTTTTAAACAGTGTCTAAAAGAGGTCTGAATACCCACAAATTTCCTTAAGTCTAGTACAGAAGAAAAACTAATTTTCCTTGATTAAATAAGGTTTAGGGGGTTTCTGTTTTTAATTTTAAACTCTAAAAGGTTGAACAGAAAGCATAGGGTTTACTATTTTTAAATGATAGATTGTAATATACAGAGGCTAGCAAAATTGGTTTGACATTTTTTGAGTAAGAATTCATCAAGTTATGAATTTTACAAGTTCTCTGGTTATTAAAAAGGATTTCAGAATCGATTTAAATGAAAACTACTTTGCACTGGGGTCCCTGGACGTTTTCTAAGTTTTTCCTCGCGAATCAGTCCTCAGGTTACTATTCACCCGAGTCGCTGACATTACAGAAAACCCCTCGGGTTCTAAAAAAACTAACCCGAGGTCCTTCTTCTACCCTGAACAGTAGCCGCGGCGGAGAAAAGGGCGGAGGGGCTTACCGGCGGCGAGACTGTTCCGGCGAAGTGGTCGAGGATGAAGGGGAGGTCCTGGGGATCACAACGGTGTGCGGAACGCCGTCGGAGATGGCCGGAGTCGGTCGGTCCACGCGCGCAGGCGGGGATGCTCGTCGGCGGCGAGGAGACCGGCCTGGTCACGGCGAGATAGTCCAATCAAACGGGTCAGGGAGGTCTACGGGATGCCAGAGAAGACATGAGCGAGAGGAATTGGGCGGAGACTCACCGGATAACTCGGTCCACGCGCGGCGGCGGAAGACCGAAGTCCGGCGACGTCAATCTCGGGCCTCCGGTGAAGTCCGGCTGGGTCCGAGGGCTTGGCTAGCTTCACGGGCTACTGGTGGAGCTGGCCGAAGCACTGGCTTGGCTTGAGGGTGGCTGGAGGGAGCTGGCCACGGTGGCCGAAGCTCGGGCGGCAATGGCGGGCGGAAATCAAGCTCGCCGGAGCTAAGGAAAGCGGCTGGCCGAAGAGGGTGAGTGCGGGGTGAAGTGAGGCGCGCCTGGGGAGGCTTTATAGGCACGGCGCGGTGTACGGGCGGTCGTGGACCGACGAGTGCGCGCGGGCGTGCACTGGGAAGGCGCGGTGCGCGAACGGGCGTGAACCGGGGTGTCAGCCACGGTCGAACACGTGTTCCCGTTGCTTCTGCCCCTGCTCAAGCGCCGATTGGGAGCAAATCTTCGCGAATTTGGGCAAGATCACTGCAAGGGATTTGTTCATCAGACCAAGCTTTGTCTTTTGTGTGTGGACGACGCGCGGTTTTAGGCTAGGGACAGGGAGTTGTAGCGTCACCAAGGTGCCAGTGTCAGAATGCCTGGTCCCGAGGTTAAGCTACGCCAAAATCGTGTCAAACAGATTTGGTTCGAATTCAAACTTTCCCAGAATGTGTTCAAGGTAATTTGGCACGACTTTGATATTTGGATCTTCTGGCTTTGAGTTTTGAAAAGCAGAGAACACAGATGATCTTTGGAAGGAGGTCTGAAATTCAGAAATTCAGAAATCTGAATTTCCCAAGGGTTCATAGATCAAGGGCTGATTTGGGGATTTTATTGAATTATTTTGGCTAAGCCTTCTCAATCTTTCTTGTTGCTTAATAAACACACTTTAACTTATATAATTGGCTCAACTCAAAATTTTAAACTTTTCACTCTCTTTTTCTTACTTTCTTGAATTTTGCTCATGGGGTTCACTTAGGGTTTTTAATTAGGGTTGCACAATCTTATCTTTTAAAGGACTCAATTGCTTTGATCATGACACTTTTTTGTATATACTTGGTGAATTCTTTCTCACTTAAATTGTTTTGTTGCTCATGCTTACTTTGGTTCACATAAAATGATGGTTCTTGGTTTGGCTTTTGAAAGAAACCCTGGGTGACACTGGGGTGTCACATGCACTTCGAACAATGATGACTACTTTTGGCAAAACTCCGATGATGATGATGTAATAAATTAATACTCTGGCATGTATGGTTTTATGCTTTATTGTATTTGCTCTGTGACTCACCATCGAGTGAGGGTGTGGTACTTGATCCTGTCAGTGGCCGTGTCGGACTAGATCCGAGGGATTGACGGGTTATTCCCATTTAAGTGTGGTCTAGCCTCTAAGGCCGGGCTTTGGCACTTAAGTTGGAATAATTCGGGCAGTTCCGCCACAGGATTGTCCCATTGGTAACTATTCTACTCCTAGCTTGTCAAATGGTTCATATGTAACTAGGCAACCCAAAATTGCAACTTGTTCTAGAAAGGTAATGAGTTTACCAAGTGCTAACACAAAGGAAATTTGGGTTCCTAGATCTTTGTTGACTAACCTTGATGGACCCATCAAAATATGGGGACCAAAATATGCTTGACAAACTTTGTAGGGGAAAGGAGATGATATGAAGCTTTGGAGGTGCTTGAGCGGGTTAATTCAATTCTTATTAACTCAAGCTATCAATCTTATAATGTTTTACACCTCTAAGATTGATCCAAAATTGTTTTGAATTATTATATCTAAAACTCATATCATCTCGAGCAAGATATTAATGTTGTAGGGAATAAAGGATTATCCGGTGTGGAAAATCAAATCCTACAACTTGGAGGAAAGACAAAGAATGGTAACACTTATGTCTTTAAGTGCAAGTATCTTCAATTATCATTTCTCTTGTATCTTGTGTAGTCACATAGAAAAAGGAAGCACTTAAGAATGTTGTTAAATTATGTCACCATTCTTTGAAGAAAGCTCCTCTCATATGGTAGATTGCATTTTCATCATTTCTATATTATGGCAATCTACATGCTTTAAATAGTTATAAGTACCTCATGACATGTTTTACATTAATTATTCTAGTTTTGCCATGTTCTAGACATAGAGAGAAATGTTCCATGTTCTTAAAAGAATAAGGTGTCATATAAGGAATTCAAATCCTTAGGACACTTATAAAAGGGAAGTTCTCTCTATAACTAGAATCGTGAGACTAATGCTTTTGTCCAAGTGACTTAAGTAGTCTTACATCAAGAAAATAAGTTTCTCTATGGAATGCGTAATCTAACATAAAAAGAAAATCAATCCAATGATTTATGATGTATTTCTTCTTGCTTAAATTAGATATGATTCTTCTACATTAATCGCTCTCCATGTTATGAATTAGATTTTTTCCCCATGATCTTGACAGATTAATTATGCTTATTTTATGAGTTAAAACGTTGCATAATATCATTTATGAGACAATCTAAGTTCATATCATAAAGTTTCCATGTTTTAGTAATCTACATGTCATTCCTACTCAAAAATGATTACTAAAAAAAACTAGTGCTTGTGTTACTAATGACATCTCTCTTGAGCATATTTATGAAAACCTACAAGAGAGTGAGTGCATGTTCAATTTATTAAAATACACAAGTCTCAAGGTTGCTCTTCACCTAAAGGAAGAAAGGTAAAAGCAAAGGTATGGGAACTCATCGCCTTATCAATATCCAATCAATAATAGTTCCCATCAATTGGTATTTTTTCTAAACTATCATAATCTTGCTTTCACATGTGCACTACTTCATTAGAATCTAATTCATGCCTTTGCTATATCTGTTTTCATATTGATATGTTTCTAAGTTATGTTAAGCAGTTCTCTGTGAAGAAACATCAATTTGAAGAAGTAAATTTCCTATGATTTGATTATAAATGTTAAAAGGTGCATTGTTGGGGGCCTTCGGCTTCCGAAGGTCCTCAAAAACATGATTTAACAATGTTTCTGGAAGTACAATGCATGAACAGGTACCTTCGAACATGGACTCTTCGGACAAGTCAAAATCGTTGTATGAAGAAACACAAAGAGAACGAAGGATGGAACAGAGCCGAAGCTGTGCGTAAGGAAGCTTCGGCATGATGGCAGAAAAGAGGAAACCGACTTAAAGAGGAAAAGACTATCTAGACCTCGATGGATTACTATAGAGTTATTATCAAAAGCAAAGGACCTGGATGTAATTTTACATGGGCTGCGACCCGTGCCTATAAATAGGTGAACAGTACTCCCGTACTGTTCACGCTGACTTGGCATTCGCTTTTGCGTCACACTTGTATTTTTTCCTTCAAGCCGAAGGTATATTTGTAATATGTTGTCATTTCTATAATAATAAAAATAAAAAGGAGCTAATAATATTTGAATATTTATTTATGTCATTTTTCATACTTTATATGAATCCCTTTTTCATCATTTGTTATACTGATGAAGGTACGTTCTTCATAACCTTCGTCTGAAACCCATTATATCCTAAGGGAAATAATGCTTTGAAGGACGAAGGACTTTAACGTTTAATGATTTCTGTGTTGCCTTGTTCTTAATTCATAGCATTTAAGGACAAGTCCCCAACAATGGCGCCCACCTCCGGTGAACTCACTTCCACTTTTTTGAACTTCGACCACCTTCGGCAAGCATCGACCTTCGTCATGCCGCCAAAGAAAGCTTCAGCGACAGGGGCTGGTGCTCTGCAGCCACTGGACCCAAACCAAGATACTCTTTCTCTTCGAGAGGCCCGAAGCCAGAAGAGGAAGGCCACTAGTCCAACACCCCAAGAGGATGACTTGGACCAAGAAATCAGGAATATGGAGATGCTGCATCAACAGGTGCAAAGGAAGAAAGAAAAGATGGTCTGGCTAGCTGACCTACAAAGGCAGATAGACGAAGCCTCTGAAGAGGTTTATCATCTCACTCAAGATGAACAGAACCGAAGGCCCCAGTATAGAGAGCTTCACCAAGAGGGCTTCGTCAACGTGGATGACTGGTATGATTATTTCCATCATGGAAATTTTGCTTTTGATGATGCTTCTCCTCTGTCAGTTGAGCTGCAGGCTACACCTTGTGTGACGGAACCTCCCAAGTCATTAGGCCCACCTACAGTTGTCCTTGTCCAACAGACATTAGACAACCCTGTAGATGTTCCTGAATCACTTGACAAGTTCGGTATCTTTTCTCTTACCTTTCCAGGAACGTTTCACCCGTCTGACAGACAATATGTTCATCGGAGATGCGGAAATGCGGAAGTGATTACATAAACTTACATTTATTTAAAAAGTAAGAGTAAGTCATTTATTACAGACTAGAGTGTAAAGCGAGTGCTGAAAAGGATTATTACAATACCTGGGAGGCAAAAACTCCTCCTAGTAAGTTCTTTACACAAAAGTTTTTTAAGGAGGACTCGGTCCTCCGGCAGCTTCATTCTTGATTGTCCTCATTTTTCACCACCTTGGTACAAAAACAACAAAAGTTTGTTGTCTCCTCACCTAAAAACAACAGGGGAATAAACCCTGAGTATGGAATTACTCAGCAAGTCTTACCCGACTAAAGAAAAGACTCTCAAGGGTATGCTGGTTATATGGGAGTCAAGGTAAGGCCTTTCAATAATCAAAGACTCTGTTTGCAGAATTGCTTACTAAAGTGGATCCTTAAAATCCAGTTTTATTATCAAGTTAGGTAAACTTACCTACATCTAGAGTTCTTTCTATCCTAGTTCAAACACTCATCCTGAACTAGCCATTTTCTTATCCACCCTTCATCTTTACTGGATTGCTACGTGTAAGTCAGTGGCCAAGTCTCCATAACCGCGGAGGTACGGCGATCCGAATCGATTATACTCAGCTGAGGATCTCCGATCACACGACATATGTAGCACTTAACCCTTGCATATGTCAACCCGCCACCGGGTTTCTTAAGACCAGATCAGGTTCACGCAAACCAAGAGCATAGATACACCACCGTCCAGCCTCTTGCCACGGAGGGTACACGCTACTCTCGCCACTGCTCCACGCCCATTTCGTGTTATCTTATTCTGGCCTTAGTCTGCCCGAGGCAAGGCTTACCCATGACGAGGCATGTGACCAGTTAAAGGGTCCTCGGTCAGCAGGCCTACATCGACAAGGTCCTTAATCGACTCAGACGAAGACACTACACTGAGACTCTCTTCTCGTGCAAGTCACCCGCCCAGTCTCAGCTTAATCATTTAACCCCAAAGGTTGGTACCTGGCAGAGGTACATCTTTTTCGATGTTGGACCCATCATGGCCATGATGGATCCACCATCAAGTTTTGTTTTCAAAAACATCCTAACCATTTTTGCCACATCATCGTTTGTAAAAACAAAACATTTTGTTTTACTAAAGCAAGGCTAAGCATCCAAAAATCTTTTGTAAAACGGGTGATCAAGGAAGGTAATCAAATTCAAGGAAGGTAATGCAGGAATTGTTTTAGCAATCAACTCCTATCACCTAATGCATCAATCAAGTGAGAAAGATTTTAAAAACATCAAGGAAGGTGGCAAATGCACCGGGGCTTGCCTTTGTTTATGGGTGAGTCAGGCTCGGATCCACAAATATCGAAGTAGAAACAATTCTCGGCCTGAGTTTCCAAAGGTGGTGGTACTTGCTCTTCAGTGGCTTCCACTTCTTCCTCTTGTTCTAATCATAACCATACATATGTATATAAGAATGAATGCCATGTAATGCTCATGAGAGTGCGAAGATAATACAAATTTATTATCTAAGTCTTGAATACAACTTTCCTTCACGGAACTCTGAGAACTTAGGGTTTCCGGAGTCAGTAAAGGACTTCACAGGGCAGGGGGTTTGGGTTCTAGTTATCAACCAAGGTCCAAATCAAGCCAAACTCTACCCAAGGCTTCTAAATAATATGAGGAACTCATATAAAAAGTTTGAGCATTTTTGGGATTACCATTTATCTTTTAAAAATCCAGAACTACTACCTTAAACTATTTTAAATACCTTAAAATTCCTAATTTAACCTAAAAATCATGAAACTATTTTTATTAAATTCTAGGGAAAATAAGAAGCCTAGGAAAATTGGTTTCACAATTTTAAAATTTTTCTACATTTTTCCATGGATTTCTAAAGTTATTCTGAAAAAGAAAAGGAGAAAGAGTGAATAGTATTGGGCTGATTTCAGTCCAATCGGCCCAGGCCCAGGCAGAAACGTGCCCGCGCGCGCGCCCGCGCTGGACGTTTTGCATAGAGGACCCCAGGTTTTTGGTTAACTGGAAATAAGTTCTTTTACTATTCCTACGTGTCGCTGACGGTTTATAGAAAGCCCCCTTGACTTCTATTTCTTCGCACGGCCATGTCCACGACGGCGCTCCGCACGGGAAGCTTAACTCCTGCGAGCTAGACCGGCCGGAGGGGACCAAGACCAGCGCTAGTCTTCGGTTTACCCCAAAATCTACCCCAGAGAGGCATTTCCCCTCATTCAATTTCAGAATTGGAGCTCTACAACCCTCTGCCCACGGTGACAGCGGAAAAACTTAAAGGAGTCGCATGTTCCAAGCGATTCATGGCGGTATAATCCAATTAAAGGGGTCGGGGAGCATCACGGGTACCTGAGGATACTTAATTGAGGGATCAGAGGGCGTGAGTTGGCTTGAATTGCATTGGCCGCGGTAAGGCTGGATTTCGGTGTTCTTGAACTGAATTGGGGAGAATGCGGAATTGGAGCTTGTTGATGATCGGCTGGGAGCAATACTAAGTGTGGGGGTGCGCAATGACGTTGTGAAGCTAGTCCCGAGCTCTATTTATAGGGAGAACGGGCGGTGGCCGCGAATTTTGGACGAGACGCGCGGCGGTCGGAAGTGAGGAAGAACGCTGGTGTAGTGAACACGTGTTCACCGTCGTGGCAGTAACTCCGGTGGTCGACGAGGAGTTTAGGGGGAGTCACGGCGATGCGGTGGCGCGGTTAGGACATGCGGCGCAGGGCCGAGACACGGCGGTTCACCGGCGAGCTTATCTGCTCCGCCTCAAAGTAGAAGAGAAAGCCATGGCGAGTCACCGGAGTGATCTCCAGCTACCGCCGGCAAGGATCTTTCACCGTATGTCCTTATCCACCCACCCCGAGCGCGAGTCCTAACGCCAGCGGCACGAATCGCGGCGGAGGAGTGATCGACGGTGAGGGAGTGTTCTGAACTTAATTCGGTCACTGTACCTTGGCAGAACCGATTCAGTCGCCTGACAGAGCCTTTTGGAGCATGGTTTCCTCCCAATTTTGTGTGGTGACTAAGCTAGCTCTCTGTACCAAAATTATAGCCTGACAATCCAGCTACAATTTTGTCATAGCAATCTTGATCAAATTCTCAACAATTCGAGCTTGAATTCATGCTTAAAGTCTCAGTGATTACACTGTCTGTCTGAAAATTCAGACATTGATACCCTGACAGCCCAACTTCAGCCTTAATTATCTCAAAAATTTTCTCAATAAATGAACTCACATCCTTAAGCAAAGTTGTTCCCCTATATTAGGTCTTTAATTTTGATGTGATGACCTAGGGCAAAAACTCCATAATTTGAAAGATACAAGGTGTTGGGGCCATGCTTCGTTGCGCCGAAGGTCTTACACGAAGAAGCAGCTTCGGCTGAAGTTGTCCCCAGGAGATGGCCGAAGGTTCCTTTTCATGGAGCTTCGGCATTACAAACCGACATAGAGATAGAATGACCTTTTTATCCATAGAGGTCTGAGTCAATGTTGTAAACTTTTGTAAGGGGCATAATTGTAATTCGTCACAGGCTGTGTCCCGTGTCTATAAATAGATGAACAGTACCCCCGTACTGTTCACGCGAACCTGTCATTTGCTTTCGCATCACACTTGTATTTTTGCCTTCCTCAGGACCGAAGGTACATTTGTAATTTGAAGTCATTTATATTCATCCATGATAAAAAAAATAGAGATGATTCTATGATAATATTTAAATGTTTATTTTATATCTCATGATTTGCATGAATACGTCGTTGCTTAATGTTATACTCACGAAGATACATCTTTCGTAACCTTCGTCCGAAATTCATTATATCCTGAAGGGGTATAATGTTTTGGAGGACGAAGGACTTTAACACTTAACATTTTTTATGTTGCCTTGTTCTTAACTCTTAGCATTTGAGAACAAGCCCCCAACATTGGCGCCCACCTCCGGTGAACTCACTTCCACTTTACTGAGCTGATGGCTTCGTTCAACAATCAAGCTGGAGCTGCTTCGGCTTCGAAGCTGGTGCTCCCGATAACAGGCGGTTCTTGCTCAGAGCCGGCTAACAAGAAGCAGAAGAAGGAGGCTCAGAGAAGGGTGCAGCATGTTGGAGTGCAGGGACCCTTCATCAAGTCAAAATGGTCCCACATTCCAATTACTTTCTCTCAGGAAGACCTTCAGCTTAAGGATTATCCTCACAATGATGCCATGGTTATCTCTTGCGTGATCAAAGGATTTCTGGTCCACAATGTCTTAGTTGATACAGGCAGTGCAGCTGATATTATATTCGCTAAGGCCTTCAGACAAATGCAAGAGCCCGAAGACAAGATCCATGATGCTACGCACCCTCTTTGTGGCTTCGGAGGGCGACAGATTGTAGCACTTGGGAAGATTACCATGCCGGTAACCTTCGGATTTGTTAACAACACAAGGACTGAGCAAATTGTGTTTGATATTGTTGACATGGAGTATCCTTACAATGCTATCATTGGTCGTGGTACTCTTAATGCCTTCGAAGCAATTCTTCACCCAGCTTATCTCTGCATGAAGATACCTTCGGACCAAGGGCCTATTGCTATTCATGGAAGCCAGGAAGCTGCTAGAAGGGCCGAAGGAAGCTGGACTGACTCCAAAGCAATCCATAACATAGATGGAGCTGAAGCTTGTGAACAGTACAAATTCAGAAGGGAGAAAGCAGCTTCAGCAGATCAGCCGAAGCCCATGCTATTGTGTGAGGACATAGCAGAGCAGAAGGTGCTGTTGGGCTCGCAATTATCTGAAGACCAGGAGGAAACCTTGATAAGGTTTTTATTCAACAACAAAGATGTTTTTGCATGGTCAGCTAATGATCTCTGTGGAGTAAATCGGGATGTTATTGAACATTCGCTCAATGTTGACCCATCCTTCAGACCCCGAAAGCAGAGGCTTCGGAAGATGTCGGATGACAAGGCCGAAGGGGCTCGCAATGAAGTAAAAAGACTCCTCAGTGCAGGAGTTATCAGAGAAGTAAAGTATCCAGAGTGGCTAGCTAACACTGTTATGGTGAAGAAGGCCAATGGCAAGTGGAGAATGTGTATCGATTTCACAGATCTCAACAAGGCTTGTCCGAAGGACGAATTCCCGCTGCCAAGGATAGACTCTTTAGTCGATGCAGCAACTTCTTCAGAGCTCATGAGTCTCCTGGACTGCTACTCAGGCTATCATCAAATCTGGATGAAGAAGGAAGATGAGCCGAAGACTAGCTTCATAACCCCAAGTGGCACATATTGCTATCTTCGGATGCTTGAGGGGCTCAAAAATGCTGGAGGAAGTTTCAGCAGAATGACTGCGAAGGTCCTCCAGTCTCAGATAGGCAGAAATGTGTTGACTTATGTCGATGACATCATTGTAAAAAGCACGAAGCAGGAAAATCATATTGCTGATTTGCAGGAGACCTTCGCCAGTTTCAGACAAGCTGGTTTGAAGCTGAATCCAGAAAAATGTGTCTTCGGAGTAAAGAAGGGGAAATTTCTTGGATGCTTGGTTTCAACAAAGGGAATCGAAGCTAATCCAAATAAAATTGAAGCTATACTTCGAATGGAGCCACCAACTACAAGAAAGGGGGCCCAAAGATTGACAGGAAGGCTGGCATCTCTCAATAGATTCATATCCAGATCAGCAGAAAGAAATTTACCATTCTTCGAGGTGCTGAAGTCAGCTGAAGTCTTTCAATGGGGACCAAGCCAACAAAAAGCCTTCGAAGAGCTGAAACAATATTTGATAGATCTAACAACATTAACTCCACCAACGCCAGGGGCTCCTCTGTTGTTATATGTGGCAGCTTCGCACTCAGCAGTAAGTGCGGCACTTGTCCAGGAGAAGTTTGATGGCCAAGTCAAGAAGCAGGTCCCAGTATATTTTGTATCTGAAGTCCTTAGTATATCAAAGAAAAATTATACAGAGCTGGAGAAGGTATTATATGCCGTTTTAATGGCATCCAGGAAGCTTCGGCATTATTTTCAGGCATACAATATTATTGTTCCTTCTTCGCAGCCGTTGAAGGATATCATGAGAAATAGAGAAGCTACTGGGCGGATTGGAAAATGGGCTGCAGAGCTCAATGAATTTTACATTGATTATGTGCATAGATCCTCGATCCAGTCTCAAGCATTGGCAGATTTCATTGCCGACTGGACGCCAGGGGCTCAGGATGAAGAAGCAAATAAAGATGCCGAAGTGTGGACAGTGTTTTGTGATGGCTCTTGGGGAACCTTCGGAGCAGGTGCAGCCGCTGTGTTGGTCTCACCATCCAAGGTTAAAACTTGTTATGCAGCAAGACTTGATTTCAGCTGTACAAACAATATTACTGAGTACGAAGCCCTGCTCCTGGGCCTTCGGAAATTAAAGGCAATGGGAATCAGAAGGGCGGATTCTTAAAACTGATTCACAGGTCGTTTCGGGTCATATTGACAAAAGTTGCAAGGCTAAAGATCCGAAGCTTGAAAAATATCTAGACACGGTCCGAAGGATCGAAGCCTCCTTCGAAGGTTTTTCTGTCAAAAATATTCCTCGAGGACAAAATGAGCATGCTGATTTGCTAGCCAAGTCTGCAGCACAGGGGCTGCCGTTACCTTCGGATGTGTTCTTCGAAACAATAAAGGCACCTTCGGTGGAGCTCCTCGAAAGAGCAGTCCTCAACATATCTCCTGTTTACAGCGAAGATTGGAGAACTGAAATCATCTCTTACCTTCAGGGTAACTTCCTATCAGATGACGAAGCTTATAATAAAAGGATAGAGGCAAGAGCTCGTCCGTATGTCATGATAGAAGGGGAGTTATACAAGCATGGAGTTTGCGCTCCGCTGCTCAAGTGTCTATCTAGAACCGAAGGTATAGAGTTGATGAAAGAAATACATGCAGGCCTGTGTGGATCCCACATTGGATCTAGGCCGTTACTTGGAAAAGTCTTCCGCCAAGGGTTTTATTGGCCGAAGGCAGCTTCGGATGCAGCGGAGTTAGTTCAAAAGTGCGAAGGTTGTCAGAAATGTGCAAGACATCAAAAGCAACCTTCGTCTTTGACACAGCTAATACAACCCATCTGGCCATTGCAAAGGTGGGGTCTTGACTTGTTAGGTCCATTACCACCGGCTCAAGGGAATCTAAAATATGTTATAGTGGCTGTGGAATATTTTTCTAAATGGATTGAGGCGAAGCCATTAGCCACAATAACTTCGGCCACTGTCCAAAAGTTTTTCTGGCAGAATATTGTCTGTCGCTTCGGGGTACCAAAGGCCATCACTGTAGATAATGGAACACAATTCGACTCCGAAGCTTTCAGAGATTTCTGTGATCAAATTGGTACGAAGATCCATTTTGCATCAGTCAGGCATCCGGAGTCAAATGGGCTCGTTGAAAGAGCCAACGACATTATAATGACAGGAATAATGAAGTTAATCTTCAATCAACCTAGGGGAAAGTGGCCGGATTTGTTAACCAAAGTGGTGTGGAGCCACAATACAACAACATCAAGGTCTACAGGCTTTACTCCATTCAAGTTATTATACGGTGACGAAGCAATAACTCCGGAAGAAGCTAAAGCTGGATCAATAAGAGTAGTAGCTTCGGCAGAATCAGGTCCTGAAGATGCTTGTCTTGTGGAAAAAGATGCTTTAGAAGGGATCAGGCTTCAAGCTGTGGAGAATATCAATAAATACCAAGCTGAAACAGTCAAATGGCGAGATAGAAAGGTCCGGCTAAAAAATATTGAGCCGGGACACTTGGTGCTTCGGAGAGTAGCCAACCCAGATACAGTGGGCAAGCTACAGTTGAAATGGGAAGGACCTTTCTTAGTAGTATCTTCGTCAAGGCCTGGTTCGTACAGATTGAAGGACATGGATGGCAACGAAGTTCCAAGATCTTGGAATGCGGATGAGCTTCGGCGATATTATGTATAACTTGATGTAACTTTTTATGTTTTTTCTTTTCTGTTTCATGGCACCCTTTTCCTTTCTAAAGGGGGAGAAAGGTTTTTAATGGGGCCATCACATGTAATTTCCTTTTTAGTTTTATAAGAGCAAAATCCCCCAAAGAATGTAAATGTAAAAAGCTGAGAACGCACCATCGAGTGCCGAAACTGAAAAAGCGAAGAAGCTCCAAAGACGTTCCTAAGGGAATGCAGAGCTTACAGCGAAAAGTCAACGCTGATACCACCGAAAGTAAAAGGCGAAGAAGCTCCAAAGACGTTCCTAAGGGAATGCAGAGCTTACAGCGAAAAGTCAACGCTGATACCGCCGAAAGTAAAAGGCGAAGAAGCTCCAAAGACGTTCCTAAGGGAATGCAGAGCTTACAGCGAAAAGTCAACGCTGATACCGCCTAAGTAAAAGGCGAAGAAGCTCCAAAGTCGTTCCTAAGGGAACGCAGAGCTGATGTGTGGTTGTTTCTAAGGAAATAATGGCTGAGAGTGTGGCTTCGGACATATGTTTTGGACATTCATTCGCACATTACATTACATCATAGCATTTGCATTCATAAGCATCCATTCATAGCATTTGTGTTCCTAAGTGGTTGCTTCGGCAAAAAGAAGAAGCGGTCTTTTATGCTTCGTTGTGTACACAAAAGAAAAGCTTCGGCAAAAAGAAGAAGCGGTCTTTTATGCTTCGTTGTGTACGAAAAGAAGGGAAGGTGTTTTTTCGCCTTCGGCTCAAAATACTAATTTCGTCCACATCAAAGCGCCTCAATAGAAGGGTAAGAATATATTACAAGGTATGTACAAAGTTCATTGAGAACAGTTTAATTGTATTTACAAAAGTTGTTACAAAAGTCTCCTGAGTTTTTTCTATAGTATACTCCTACTGATCTTCACTGAGCTTCAGCTTCGGCGACATATATTAAGCATCATCTTCAGCTTCGTCATCCTACATGAATTAAGGTATCGTGAATAAAAATCAAGTGTGAAGGAGAAGGTAAGCACAAGGTATCATTTCTTACTGGTTCAAGATGACTTCGAGCTTCGTCTCCAGCCTTCTCTCGCCCGCCTTTTGTCCATATCATTTTTATAAATCTATTTGAGATGCTTCGGGCGAGGTCAGGAATATCGTCTAGAATTGATGGAGACAGAGCGAAATTAGGCCTGTTGACGATTTTTCCATGCTCACAGCCAGCCTTCAGGAACGCTGCAGCGGTACCCCGAGAAGCTACCCAGGCACAGAAGTCACCGTGCCCGGCTATAACTTCGTCAAGCTCATCAATTTCAGCTTCAATATGATCGAAGGTTTTTGGTAAATTTTCAGCTGAAGGGGTAAACTTCCCACTGCTGGCTCCAACTGAGTAAAAGATCTTTTTTAATTGTTCAATACAGTTCTTGCTAAATTTCAAACATTTGTCTTGAAGGCTTGTTAATAATTTCTTCAAATCTGAGCTGGTTTGGACTTCGGCCTCAAGTTTTGAATTAAGCTCTAGCTTCTCTTGTTCAAATTGTTTTGATTGCCAGATAAGCTTCGAATTCAATTCTGATACTTTAGCTTCAGTCTCTGCCAGCAAGCCTTCAGTCGTTTGGAGTTCAAAGTCTTTCTTTTCAATAATAGCTGACTGCTCTTTTATCTTGCTCTCTAGATTTTCAATTATAGCTTCGTGTTTCTTATCCTCTAGATCTTGTTGCATCTTCAAAGCTTTGCTCAGTAGCATGCTCTGCACAGAAACAACCTTCGTTAGTAACATTTTCATTATTAAAAGCAATAAAAGCCAGAGAAAGGTTGTTTACCTTGAAATTGGAATAAAATAAGCTGCCAACGATATGTTGTCGTCGGTAGCGGCTGATATCTGTTTCTAGCTTCGGAAAACCGATACTCTTTGATAGAGTACCGATGACCTTAGCCCCAGTTTGGTCCCGGATGCAGCCCAATTTCTCATCATCAATGCCTCCAAATAGAAGAGCTCCTGGCTTGTATCCGCAAGATTTGGCATATTCCTTAAGCTCTTCTATTTCAGCCTTCGATAGTTCTTGCCCAACTAAATTTTGAAATATGTAGGCTTCGTCTTCCGAAGTGTCTTCGGCTATTTCTTTTCCCTTCCCAGGCACTGTGGCCATGGTTTCTTCAGCAGTGGTGGCAGCTTCTTCTGCAGCCATGTCTAATAAAATTTTGTCGATGTCTTCAATGGTAGTTTCTAAGTTCACATCTTCGGCTGAAGCGGCTTCGGTAGCCGCGACCTCCGAAGGTGCGACTTCGACATTCGTTGTGCCCTCAACAGCTGGCGTTTTCTGAATTGACGCCCTCGGTGGCGTCTTGTCAATTACTTCGGTCACTGCAATAATTCTTTGCCTCTTTGTTTTGGTTATCTTCGTTTTTTTCGGTTCTTCCACCTTTCGAAAAAGCTTCGTCAGTTGAGGCCTTAATGGACTTAGCTTCGTGGGCAGGGTTTCAGTCATTACCTTTAAGATTTCCTCTATGTCGGTGGTAGAGGGTGATGCAGGAGTCCCCACTTCATCGGATAATTTTCGCTTTGGAGTTGATATTTTTCTCTTCTTGGGAATTTTCTTCTCTTTTGGTGGTTTTTCTTCATCCTTGTTCAAAGTTTCGGCCACTCTCTTCCTTTTTTGGCCCTCAGCACCCTTGTTCAGCTGTTCATAGTCAGGGTACTCGAAACCCAGGGCATCAAACACTCGGTTCAGCCTTCGCTTCGGACGGGTGCCGAAGGCCGCGGTCATCAGCTGATCTTCTTTTTTGGAATAATTCCCAAGAATTTCATTGCACATTACCTCAACTGTGTCCAGCCACTCTTGGCAAGGTTTTTTAAAGTATTTCTTGAATTTGAAATGGTAAGGAAGCCGGACAAGTTCCCCCTTCTTCTTCTCCCCCTCTAGCTTTGGCATTTCCCATTCTTTTAGACTAGGGAAGACTCTGAACGCCAAGAACTCTTGAACCAGATCTCTGGTACCGATATGCTCTGAAATAATTTTAAATTCACCTAGTGCAGCCCAGGTGGGACCCTCCAATGTCATGTGGCACCGTGGCCTTGTTTCTCCGAAGATCAACTCAAGTGGGCTTTGTACCAATTTCTCTTCATCTTCGTCAACCTTCACATAAAACCACTCTGACTTCCAGCCCGCCGGCCATTTGCTTCGGTAGCTAATAACAGGAAATTTTGTTGTTTTCCGGTAGGCAAAATTATAGCAACCAAAGTTATCGTGTAATCCATCTTTTCTGGCCTTCGTTTGATAATGTAACTCATGAACTCGACAAAAACTGTCAGCAAATGGCTCCACTGCTTGGCTTCGGAGGGCCCAGATATAAACGTTAAGCCTAACGATAGCGTTAGGAGTCAATTGATGAAAGTAAATACCAAACTTCTTCAATACATCTGCAATAATTCCATGAAGAGGGAATCTCAGCCCAGCCTTTAAAAAGCTCTTGAAAATGACTATCTCGTCCTTCTCTGGCTTCGGGGTAGTTTCTTCTCCCCCGAAGCGAAGTAGTTTCTTCTGATTTTCACTGAAATAACCTGATTTTACCATCTTGGCGAGATCAGCCTTTGAAACAGTCGACTTTCCGAAGTCTAAGTGGCTGGGCTTGCTGGGCATGGCAATGCGATAGTCATCTTCGGAGTCAGTTTCTTCAATGTTCTCTTCTTCTCCTTCGGCAGTTGTCGGGTCTGCTTCAGCAGCGGGCATTTCTTCCGCAGTCACCAGTCCGGAACGTTGCATTGCTTCGGAGATGGGCACAGTCTCCGAACCTTCAGCTTCGTCTCCTTCACGTTCAACTCTGGCAGTAGATCGCACTCTGGCCATTTGATTCTGAGTTTGGGGAAATTAAATATTTTTTTCTTTTTCCTTTTCTCCCGAAGCCTTTCTTTCTGACGAAGCAGACTTCGAGATGGACCTTCATTCGATTCTGAGAATCAAGCTTCGGCTATAGTTAAAAATTTTGGCAGCAAAACAGTGCAAATAGCAATGAATGCTGTGGTAACTTCACACCTACTCGTCTGTTTATATAGTGCTGCAGGTAAGAAGGCGAAGCGCCAGGATTTTTACACCAGGCGGGCAGTCACTTGTACTCGCTGCGCGGTGGACCGCAAAGATCAAACAGTAACTCTGCAAAGTGGGTCCGACACGAGCTCGGAAATTGAATCGTTTCCCGGCAACGAGCTCAGGGAAGGTGTTTTTTGGACCTTCGGCTTCCCGAAGCTTAAGAGGCTTTTTTCACGGATCAAGCTCGTTACGAAAAACGATCTAGCGCCGCGAAAGGGGCTACTGTTGGGGCCATGCTTCGTTGCGCCGAAGGTCTTACACGAAGAAGCAGCTTCGGCTGAAGTTGTCCCCAGGAGATGGCCGAAGGTTCCTTTTCATGGAGCTTCGGCATTACAAACCGACATAGAGATAGAATGACCTTTTTATCCATAGAGGTCTGAGTCAATGTTGTAAACTTTTGTAAGGGGCATAATTGTAATTCGTCACAGGCTGTGTCCCGTGTCTATAAATAGATGAACAGTACCCCCGTACTGTTCACGCGAACCTGTCATTTGCTTTCGCATCACACTTGTATTTTTGCCTTCCTCAGGACCGAAGGTACATTTGTAATTTGAAGTCATTTATATTCATCCATGATAAAAAAAATAGAGATGATTCTATGATAATATTTAAATGTTTATTTTATATCTCATGATTTGCATGAATACGTCGTTGCTTAATGTTATACTCACGAAGATACATCTTTCGTAACCTTCGTCCGAAATTCATTATATCCTGAAGGGGTATAATGTTTTGGAGGACGAAGGACTTTAACACTTAACATTTTTTATGTTGCCTTGTTCTTAACTCTTAGCATTTGAGAACAAGCCCCCAACACAAGGCTCCAAAGTTGAGCAAACTACACTGAAATCTATACTTAGGCTGAATTCACAACTAGGGACCTTTTTGCAAATGAATCCAAATCTTAGGGTTTGGCTTCCAAATTCACACCTTAGTCAATCAAGTGACTTAAGATACTTATTTAACTTAGTTTTTTTGCACTTAAGTCCAAATGTGCACCCATTTTGCACATAAGCCCCTAGGTTTTAGGTTTAGGGTTTTCCAGGGTTCAAATGGGGATTTTTTGTATCCTAGGGGTACAAAAGTGATTCAAGTTCATTTTTGGGAACATTTTGTGACCATTTCCCTAAAGCTTTTAGGTTTTCTTAATTTGGGTTATGTCTTACCCCTTTAATTCCTATTTAGGGTTGAGTTTCCTATTCCAGGGTCTTGTTTGCAAAACACCAAAACAATACAACTTGTTTGAAATTTTTACCTAGTAAATGCACTCTAGGTGTGTCAAACATATGCAATGCCAATGTTTATGATGCCATGCTCAAGTTTTAGTGACAGTAACACCAGGGGTGTTACATCCTTCCCCCCATAAAAGAATCTCGTCCCGAGATTAAAGGTCCTAGGGTGAGTAATGGAAAAGGAAATGTGTCACATTTTTATTTCCTTATTTCTGGTACAAGGCAGGGGTGGTGTAGGGGTCACTTCTTTATTACAACACTAAATATACTTTACAAATTACATGAGGCTAAAAAGCCTGGGAAATTCTTATCTAAAAAGTCTTGAGTTTCCCATGTAGCCTCTTCTTCAAAATGTTGGTTCCACTGTATCTTATAGAACTTGAGAGTTTTGCTCCGGGTAACCCTGTCCTTTTGATCCAGAACTCGAATAGGATGTTCCGAGTATGTTAAATCTGGTTCCAGGACAACATCTGTCATTTCAATGGTTCGATCGGGAACCCGAAGACACTTCTTCAATTGCGACACATGGAACACATTATGGATAGCAGACAGAGTTTCGGGGAGCTGCAGTCGATACGGCACTGATCCACATTGCTCAAGTACCGGGAATGGACCAATGTATCTGGGTGCAAGCTTCCCTTTAACCCCGAAACGCGATACTCCCTTCATTGGTGAAACCTTCAAGTAGACATAGTCCCCTTCATGAAAATACAAGGGCATTCGTCGTTTGTCTGCATAACCCTTCTGACAAGCTTGTGCTTTCTTCATATTATGAATAATTTTCTGAACCTTTTCCTCGGCCTCCTTCACTATATCAGGCCTAAAGAAGTATCTTTCTCTAGGTTCAGACCAATTTAGCGGAGTTCGACATCGTCGCCCATATAAAGCTTCAAAAGGTGCCATCTTGATACTTTCTTGATAGCTATTATTATATGAAAACTCCGCCAAAGGCAAACATTCATCCCATTTCGGTGAGAAGTCCAGAACACATGCTCGCAACATATCTTCGAGTACTTGATTAATCCTCTCAGTCTGTCCACTGGTTTGTGGATGATATGCCGAACTATGGAGCAACTTAGTACCCAAGGATTTGTGAAGTGCTTCCCAAAACTTGGCTACAAATTGAGGTCCACGATCCGACACAATGGTCTTCGGAACACCATGCAGACTAAGAATACGAGCAATGTACAATTGGGCATAGACAGTAACCGGGTGATCTGTCTTGACCGGCAGAAAGTGAGCAATCTTCCTAAGCCGATCAATTATAACCCAGATAGAATCATACCCTTTTGCAGTCCTGGGCAATCCCACGATAAAGTCCATACTTATGTTGTCCCATTTCCATGTTGGGATCGGCAAAGATTGTAATGGACCAGCAGTTTTCATGTGTATGGCCTTGACACGTCTGCAAGTGTCACACTTAGCCACATAGCGTGCAATCTCAATTTTCATCTTCGTCCACCGGTAGTGCTGCTTTAGATCATGATACATCTTAGTGCTTTCCGGATGAATAGAATAGCGACTAAGATGCGCTTCATCTAAGATTTGCTGGCGGAGTTCTTCATTCTTTGGCACCACTATGCGGTTATTGAACCATATCACACCTTGATCGTCTTCTTTGAAACATTTGGCTGTTCCAGCCCTTATCTTCTCCTGTATGTGCTTCATACCCGCATTATCCCTTTGAGCATCAATTATCCTTTGCAAGATGATTGACTCAAGCTTTAGCTGATTCAGGGTTCCTTGTTGGACCATCCCCAGGTTTAGCTTTTCCATCTCTTGACATAAGGTATTGTCAGAGGTCTTCACCATAAGACAGTGGCAAGAAACCTTACGGCTCAGTGCATCTGCCACAACATTAGCTTTGCCTGGGTGATAATGAATTTCTAGTTCATAGTCCTTAATAAGCTCAAGCCATCGCCTTTGTCTCATATTCAATTCTGACTGGGTGAAGATATACTTCAAGCTTTTATGATCTGTATAAATGTGACAGATATTTCCCAGCAGATAATGACGCCAAATTTTCAGGGCATGAACCACAGCAGCTAGCTCTAGATCATGAGTTGGGTAATGCTCCTCATGTCGGTGCAACTGCCTTGAAGCATATGCAATTACTCGGCCTTCTTGCATTAATACACAGCCGAGTCCACTGCCTGATGCATCACAATATACATCAAAAGGCTTGGTGATGTCCGGTTGAGCCAATACCGGAGCAGTGGTTAATAATGTCTTCAATTGTTCAAAAGCTTCATTACACTTAGAAGACCAATTGAATTTAATATCATTCTTCAATAAACTTGTGATTGGCTTCACAAGCTTAGAAAAATCTGGTATGAATCTGTGATAATATCCAGCTAGTCCAAGAAAACTCCGGACTTGGTGAACAGTGGTTGGGGGTTTCCACTTCAGAATATCCTTGACTTTGCTAGGATCTACCGCAATTCCCTTGGCAGATAACACATGCCCCAAAAATTGAATTTCCTCTAGCCAGAACGCACACTTGCTGAACTTGGCATACAACTGATGTTCCCTCAAGCGCGTCAATACAATCCTCAAATGTTGAGCATGCTCCTCTTCATTTTTGGAATATATTAGAATATCGTCAATGAAGACCACCACGAACTTGTCCAACTCGGGCATGAACACCGAGTTCATCAAATAAGTGAAATGGGCAGGAGCATTTGTTAGTCCGAAGGACATTACCAAATATTCAAATAAACCATACCGCGTAGTAAACGCGGTCTTCGGTATATCCTCGGGCCGAATACGGATTTGATGATAGCCCGACCTGAGATCGATCTTGGAGAATACCCTCGCTCTAGTTAGTTGATCAAATAAGATGTCGATCCTTGGAAGAGGGTACTTGTTCTTGATAGTGACCTCATTCAGGGGTCGATAATCCACGCACATCCGTAAGGTTTGATCCTTCTTCTTAACAAAAATGGCGGGGCAACCCCATGGAGACGAGCTTGGCCGGATAAATCCTTTATTCAGTAGATCTTGTAATTGAATCTTCAATTCTGCCAACTCATTAGGAGGCATATAGTACGATCTTCGAGAAATGGGAGCCGTACCGGGCTTTAACTCAATTACAAATTCTACATCTCTCTCAGGTGGTAGTCTAGGCAAATCTTCTGGAAATACATCTGGAAACTCACATACTACCGGAATATCCTTGATCTCCGGTACAATGGCTTCATATATTCTACCAGAAGCTTTGGCTGGATTGGCTACGGGAATGGACAAAAAAATCTCTTCTTGATTATAGCTCAACCTGACGGTTCTCAGCTCAGTGTTGAGAATTGCCTTATGTTGGGTTAACCAATTCATACCTAAAATTACATCTATATCCTGGCCTTTCAGAACAATCATGTTAGCAGGAAAGTTCCATCCGGCCATTGTTACTAGCACTTGATAGGCCACTTCTCTAGTAAAAATTTGTCCCCCAGGTGAATGAATTTTAAACCCTTCTTTTGATTCATGACATGAAATGTGATGTTGCTCCACAAATTTCTTGCTAATAAATGTATGTGAAGCACCAGAATCAAAAAGAATAATTGCAGGGTGACTGGCCACGAGAAACGTACCCATCATCACCGGTTCACCTTCCAGTGTAGTGGCCACTTGAGTATAGTATATCCGCCCCGTTTTCTTTGTATTCTTCCCCACATTGTTTCCCTTGGGCTGAGCTGATTTCCCAGATCCTTGCTGATTATTTGATTGATTCTGCTTGGGATATGGGCAATCCTTGATGAAATGTCCAGACTTGCCACAATTGAAACACCCGGTTGAAGAGCTGGGCAAAGCAGGGAATCGAGTGCCCGGGGCACCCGGCTGACTTGGGGTAGTGGGGGCATTATTGGGACGAATGATTATTGGCTGCTTGAAAGGGAATGAGGGTGGACGAGAAAAAGAGCGATTTTGGCTAGAAGGTCGGATCACAAACCGTTGCCTTTTTGCATGGCCCTGATTAGACTTCTCACCTCCAAATCCCTTGTTTTTCCCGGAACCTGCATATTTTGCTTCAACAGATAGGGCTGTGCTGACAGCCTTTCCATACGTAAGATCTATGCAGGTGGCCATTTTTCTCTGCAATCGATCATTTAGACCTCTCATAAAGCAATTCTTCTTTTTTAAATCAGTGTTCACCTGATCGATTGCATATTGCGACAGGTGATTGAACTTATTGAGATACTGATTGACAGTATCTCCTCCTTGTTTTAGCTTCATGAACTCTTCTTGCTTCATATGAAGAATACCCTCCGGGATATAGTGTTCACGGAAGGCCACTTTAAATTCTTCCCATGTTACTTGATGGTTAGCAGGTTGAATAGCCACGAAATTTCCCCACCAGGTGCTGGCAGGGCCGCGCAGTTGTTGCGCTGCGAATAAAGGCTTCTGTGTCTCTGAATAGCGCAGAAGACCAAATTTTTGCTCAATAACCCGTATCCATTCATCTACTTCCAACGGGTCCTCAGCCTTGACAAATAGTGGTGGACGGGTTTCAGAGAAATCCAAATATGTGGTTTCACGGGGGCCCTGTTGATAACCCCTTCCACCCTGCTGCTGGAATTGTTGGCCCGCCATTTCTCTCAGAAAGCGGGTATTGTCTGCAGTTGCGTTCACCAAGGCGGCAATCGCCTCGGCCAATGTGGGAGGAACCGGAGGTGGATTTGGGGTAACCTCCCTCCCCCCAGAAGTTCCTGCTGCATCCTGTCCTCGAGTCCTGGTAGGCATCTGAGGCAAAGAACATTTGAAATAAATATAATACGCCAGAGAAACCTTCCATTTTACATTACCATCAAGAGTAATGATACAGACTCGATGTTATACAACAGGATACATTACCCATTATACAATAGTTCAACCTATTATACAGCATACTACTTCTATTTCTACAACTACACTACTACGCCTGCTTCTGGTTGCTCTTGGCAGCTTCGTCGTCAGGTGTGGGAGACCATTCATCGACCAGCCTCATAGAAGGAGGGGGCCTAAAAAGGTCTAACTCACCACCAAGCGCTTCTCCCGCAACATGCGAGGGTCCGGCTTCTGACCTGACAGAATCCGCAGGGGCATTTGGGTGTAATTGCGAATACAGTACATGAACTTCCTCATGTAAAGTATTGCAATATGCCTGCAAGTTGTCAATAGCAGTGCTAAGTTCTTCGACTCGGGCTCGAGCCTTCGCTTCCTTAGCCCAGGCTACTGAACGAGACTGTACCGCCCAATCAAGCGCCAAATCTCGATCAGCAAGTTGATCTTGCAGGCTGCGGATGTAACTTCTTAATTCATTTATTCGGTCGCCATCCACGACCCATAAATTGGTCCTGCGTTGCAACTCCGTTTGAAGCTGATTCACTCTAGCTTCAAGCTCTCCAATCGGATCATTGCTTCCGCTACTGCTATCCTCCTCCCGTGGGGCAAGTTGGTGTCGAGGTACACCGATAGGCCCAGTATGCTTCCGCGCAGTTTTCCTTGTACGCGGCGGCATTTTCTAAGGGGGAAAAATTAGTACAATTCTTAGCATGATGCATGAATAACTACAGAATCAACCTTAGTTGATTCAACCTTCTATACATTGCACTCTACCTATCTGGTCTTTGAAATAAACTCTTCAGAGATGCTTAGGTAAGAAGAGAAGAAATTTTCTAGATAAATCTTTTTGAAGATGCTACATAATATCTACCAAGAAGGGCTACGCTCCGATACCAGCTGTGATGGAACCTCCCAAGTCATTAGGCCCACCTACAGTGTCCTTGTCCAACAGACATCAGACAACCCTGTAGATGTTCCTGAATCACTTGACAAGTTCGGTATCTTTTCTCTTACCTTTCCAGGAACGTTTCACCCGTCTGACAGACAATATGTTCATCGGAGATGCGGAAATGCGGAAGTGATTACATAAACTTACATTTATTTAAAAAGTAAGAGTAAGTCATTTATTACAGACCAGAGTGTAAAGCGAGTGCTGAAAAGGATTATTACAATACCTGGGAGGCAAAAACTCCTCCCAGTAAGTTCTTTACACAAAAGTTTTTTAAGGAGGACTCGGTCCTCCGGCAGCTTCATTTTTGATTGTCCTCATTTTTCACCACCTTGGTACAAAAACAACAAAAGTTTGTTGTCTCCTCACCTAAAAACAATAGGGGAATAAACCCTGAGTATGGAATTACTCAGCAAGTCTTACCCGACTAAAGAAAAGACTCTCAAGGGTATGCTGGTTATATGGGAGTCAAGGTAAGGCCTTTCAATAATCAAAGACTCTGTTTGCAGAATTGCTTACTAAAGTGGATCCTTAAAATCCAGTTTTATTATCAAGTTAGGTAAACTTACCTACATCTAGATTTCTTTCTATCCTAGTTCAAACACTCATCCTGAACTAGCCATTTTCTTATCCACCCTTCATCTTTACTGGATTGCTACGTGTAAGTCAGTGGCCAAGTCTCCATAACCGCGGAGGTACGGCGATCCGAATCGATTATACTCAGCTGAGGATCTCCGATCACACGACATATGTAGCACTTAACCCTTGCATATGTCAACCTGCCACCGGGTTTCTTAAGACCAGATCAGGTTCACGCAAACCGAGAGCACAGATACACCACTGTCCAGCCTCTTGCCACGGAGGGTACACGCTACTCTCGCCACCGCTCCACGCCCATTTCGTGTTATCTTATTCTGGCCTTAGTCTGCCCGAGGCAAGGCTTACCCATGACGAGGCATGTGACCAGTTAAAGGGTCCTCGGTCAGCAGGCCTACATCGACAAGGTCCTTAATCGACTCAGACGGAGACACTACACCGAGACTCTCTTCTCGTGCAAGTCACCCGCCCGGTCTCAGCTTAATCATTTAACCCCAAAGGTTGGTACCTGGCAGAGGTACATCTTTTCCGATGTTGGACCCATCATGGCCATGATGGATCCACCATCAAGTTTTGTTTTCAAAAACATCCCAACCATTTTTGCCACATCATCGTTTGTAAAAACAAAACATTTTGTTTTACTAAAGCAAGGCTAAGCATCCAAAAATCTTTTGTAAAACGGGTGATCAAGGAAGGTAATCAAATTCAAGGAAGGTAATGCAGGAATTGTTTTAGCAATCAACTCCTATCACCTAATGCATCAATCAAGTGAGAAAGATTTTAAAAACATCAAGGAAGGTGGCAAATGCACCGGGGCTTGCCTTTGTTTATGGGTGAGTCAGGCTCGGATCCACAAATATCGAAGTAGAAACAATTCTCGGCCTGAGTTTCCAAAGGTGGTAGTACTTGCTCTTCAGTGGCTTCCACTTCTTCCTCTTGTTCTAATCATAACCATACATATGTATATAAGAATGAATGCCATGTAATGCTCATGAGAGTGCGAAGATAATACAAATTTATTATCTAAGTCTTGAATACAACTTTCCTTCACGGAACTCCGAGAACTTAGGGTTTCCGGAGTCAGTAAAGGAGTTCACAGGGCAGGGGGGGTTTTGGGTTCTAGTTATCAACCAAGGTCCAAATCAAGCCAAACTCTACCCAAGGCTTCTAAATAATATGAGGAACTCATATAAAAAGTTTGAGCATTTGTGGGATTACCATTTATCTTTTAAAAATCCAGAACTACTACCTTAAACTATTTTAAATACCTTAAAATTCCTAATTTAACCTAAAAATCATGAAACTATTTTTATTAAATTCTAGGGAAAATAAGAAGCCTAGGAAAATTGGTTTCACAATTTTAGGATTTTTCTACATTTTTCCATGGATTTCTAAAGTTATTCTGAAAAAGAAAAGGAGAAAGAGTGAATAGTATTGGGCTGATTTCAGCCCAATCGGCCCAGACCCAGGCAGAAACATGCCCGCGCGCGCGCCCGCGCTGGCCGTTTTGCACAGAGGACCCCGGGTTTTTGGTTAACTGGAAATAAGTTCTTTTACTATTCCTACGTGTCGCTGACGGTTTACAGAAAGCCCCCTTGACTTCTATTTCTTCGCAAGGCCACGTCCACGACGGCGCTCCGCACGGGAAGCTTAACTCCGGCGAGCTAGACCGGCCGGAGGGGACCAAGACCGGTGCTAGTCTTCGGTTTACCCCAAAATCTACCCCAGAGAGGCATTTCCCCTCATTCAATTTCAGAATTGGAGCTCTACAACTCTCTGCCCACGGTGACAGCGGAAAAACTTAAAGGAGTCGCGTGTTCCAAGCGATTCATGGCGGTATAATCCAATTAAAGGGGTCGGGGAGCATCACGGGTACCTGAGGATACTTAATTGAGGGATCAGAGGGCGTGAGTTGGCTTGAATTGCATTGGCCGCGGTAAGGCTGGATTTCGGTGTTCTTGAACTGAATTGGGGAGAATGCGGAATTGGAGCTTGTTGATGATCGGCTGGGAGCAATACTAAGTGTGGGGGTGCGCAATGACGTTGTGAAGCTAGTCCCGAGCTCAATTTATAGGGAGAATGGGCGGTGGCCGCGAATTTTGGACGAGACGCGCGGCGGTCGGAAGTGAGGAAGATCGCTGGTGTAGTGAACACGTGTTCACCGTCGTGGCAGTAACTCCGGTGGTCGACGGGGAGTTTAGGGGGAGTCACGGCGATGTGGTGGCACGGTTAGGACATGCGGCGCAGGGCCGAGACACGGCGGTTCACCGGCGAGCTTATCTGCTCCGCCGCAAAGTAGAAGAGAAAGCCATGGTGAGTCACCGGAGTGATCTCCAGCTCACCGCCGGCAAGGATCTTTCACCGTATGTCCTTATCCACCCACCCCGAGCGCGAGTCCTAACGCCGGCGGCACGAATCGCGGCGGAGGAGTGATCGACGGTGAGGGAGTGTTCTGAACTTAATTCGGTCACTGTACCTTGGCAGAACCGATTCAGTCGCCTGACAGAGCCTTTTGGAGCATGGTTTCCTCCCAATTTTGTGTGGTGACTAAGCTAGCTCTCTGTACCAAAATTATAGCCTGACAATCCAGCTACAATTTTGTCATAGCAATCTTGATCAAATTCTCAACAATTCGAGCTTGAATTCATGCTTAAAGTCTCAGTGATTACACTGTCTGTCTGAAAATTCAGACATTGATACCCTGACAGCCCAACTTCAGCCTTAATTATCTCAAAAATTTTCTCAATAAATGAACTCACATCCTTAATCAAAGTTGTTCCCCTATATTAGGTCTTTAATTTTGATGTGATGACCTAGGGCAAAAACTCCATAATTTGAAAGATACAAGGCTCCAAAGTTGAGCAAACTACACTGAAATCTATACTTAGGCTGAATTCACAACTAGGGAGCTTTTTGCAAATGAATCCAAATCTTAGGGTTTGGCTTCCAAATTCACACCTTAGTGAATCAAGTGACTTAAGATACTTATTTAACTTAATTTTTTTGCACTTAAGTCCAAATGTGCACCCATTTTGCACATAAGCCCCTAGGTTTTAGTTTTAGGGTTTTCCAGGGTTCAAATGGGGATTTTTTGTATCCCAGGGGTACAAAAGTGATTCAAGTTCATTTTTGGGAACATTTTGTGACCATTTCCCTAAAGCTTTTAGGTTTTCTTAATTTGGATTATGTCTTACCCCTTTAATTCCTATTTAGGGTTGAGTTTCCTATTCTAGGGTCTTGTTTGCAAAAAAACAATACAACTTGTTTGAAATTTTTACCTAGTAAATGCACTCTAGGTGTGTCAAACATATGCAATGCCAATGTTTATGATGCCATGCTCAAGTTTTAGTGACAGTAACACCAGGGGTGTTACACCTTGGCCACCATCTTACAAACCACCCCAGCTCCCAATGTATGACGGACACTCAGATCCGAAGCAATTTCTGATGAGTTACGAAGCAACAATATCTTCGTATGGTGGCAACACTGCAGTCATGGCAAAATCCTTCGTCATGGCAGTCAAAAATGTTGCACAAACCTGGTACTCCTCTCTTCGGCCAGGAACAATCACGTCATGGCAGAAGCTAAAGGACATGTTAATTACCAGTTTCCAAGGATTTCAGACAAAGCCGGTCACTGCTCAAGCCTTGTTCCAGTGCACGCAAGACCAGGAAGAATACCTCCAAGCGTATGTCCGAAGGTTCTTGCGACTAAGGGCACAAGCGCCAACAGTGCCCAATGAGATTGTCATCGAGGCCATGATCAAGGGGCTTCGGCCAAGACCTTCGGCCCAATACTTCGCCAAGAAACCCCCTCAGACCCTGGAGAAACTGCTTCAGAAGATGGATGAGTACATTCGCGCTGACAATGACTTCCGGTAGAGAAGGGAGGAAGCTTACAGGTTCTCCGAGATGACCAGGGGCTTCGGAGGAAGAATTCACCCCAGGCATGTAAGGTCAATCCATTCCACTCAGAATGACGACAGAGGAAGTAAACAACAGAGGCCACAGTATTCTTCTCAGGCTTCGGGGCAACAACAGAGCTATCTTCGGCCACCAGCTCCAAGGGGCAGAGGCGCCAGGGGCTTCAGAGGAAGATTCGGGGACCAGCCCAGGAAAATTTATTGCTTATTCTGCGGTGAGGACAAGGGCCATACTACCAGGATGTGCCATGTCACCATCTAGAAACAGAAAGAGATAGCAGAAGCTGTGGCCCAACAGAGCCAGCCGAAGCAAGTTATGCATATTGCTTCGTATCACTCACCATACATTCCAGAGTATGTGGGTAACCATCCTCCAGCTTCAGTTGCTTCGGCAAGCCAACCCCAGGCGTCTTGGCAACAGCCTCCACCTCCACCACCAATGCAACGAGGCCAGTAGCCAGAAGGGAGCCAGCACACTCATCAGCAACGAGACTTCAGAGAGGAGTCCGAAGCTCGCACAGTCAACAGTACTGTGCCAGAGTCGAAGCACATTTACTAGAAAATATCCTACCTCGGCAACAGTTCTTGCATTCGTTATCATTTCTTGTTTAAATAAGGAACAATCATCAAAGCTTAAGTTTTTCTTGTCATTTTCAATTTCTTGTAACAGCTTCGTTTTTTACCATAGTGAAAATATGTCTTCTCTATAGACTTACGGAGTCAGAGAAAGTTGTCGAAGCATGAAAGCTCTCGTGATTACAGAAAGTATCTCCGAAGCTACAGAAAAGTCGTTCATAAGGGAACGCAGCGTAAGTTTTCTGCTCAGAAGTCGTTCCAAAGGGAATGCAGAGCTTACAGCAAAAAATAAGCGATGATTCCGCTGAAGTAAAAGGCAAAGAAACTCCTAAGGGAGGCTTACAGCGAAAAATAAACGCTGATTCCGCTGAAGTAAAAGGCGGAGAAGCTCCTAAGGGAGGCTTACAACGAAAAATAAACGCTGATTCTGCTGAAGTAAAAGGCGAAGAAGCTCCTAAGGGAGGCTTACAGCGAAAAGTCAGCGCTGATCTTCGGCACAAATATCATTTTGCATAACATCACATCATTTGCATAGCATAACATCATACATCATATTGCATCAATGACGCAATAAGGGGGTTCAATGTTGATCTTCGGAGATTGTTTCGAAGAAGCAGTGCCAAGGCACAAAATAATTATTGAAGAAGCATACCTTTGTCAAACTCTAAAAGTGGAAAGACCTATTGCTTACAAGGCATAATATTTTTTACGAGGATTGGATGTTTTTACGAAAGTATGAATATTCTTCACGAAGCATGAAAAGAAGGGAAGGTGTTTTTTTTCGCCGAAGGCTCAAAAATGGTATGTACGTAAAGTTTCATGCATCGTAAAGAGTTGAATCATAAAAAACTTATATATTACATTCAAAGTTACAAAATATTACACATATTGTCCAGCAAGTATTACATTCCAAATGTCTTTACAATAACAGCTAATCTTCTCTTAAGACTACTTCTGCAGCTTCGTTTAGTAGTTGATCAACAACTTTATCCATAATCGCTTCGGCCATTTTTCTAATTTCATCATCTCTCTTCGTTTTGGGGTTCGCCAATGGCTCGGTGGGCTCTAGGGGAGGAGATGGTGCGGTCGTGTTACAAGGTGCAAATAAGTCTGAAATCATAAAGTTACAACATAAAGTCAAAAGCTAGTAGTCAATACCTATTCGCCCCTCGAGATCCGCACTTTTCTCAGCGGTCTCTGCTACTTTTCTAGCGTCATGAATACCTTTTTCGCTTTTCCTTATAATTTCTTGAGCCATCTACCGGCCACCATTTCCCAGATGTCGGTCAAAAATTTTCCACCAACCAAGCTTGCTTCGGCCGAGGGGTCTTTTATGTCTTCAGAAGATAAGGCGGCTTCGATTTGTGCCAAGGATTTCACATGATCACAGCCTTTCCTCTCCAAAATAGTGGCAATCCCCCTAGCACCTGAAAAGGCACATATGTCTCCGCGGCCACTCAAAACCTCTTCAAAAGCTTCAGCTTCGTGGCCGATCCATTCAATTGGGCTCTCGGGGTCGCCCTTTATGAAATTTTCCTCACTTGAGAACGCGCCAACACTGGCGAAGCTAGTTTTTATTTTCTTAACACATTCTATAGACTTTTCATAACACCTTTCCTTGGATGCACGAAGTTCTTCAACGTTTTTCTCTAAATGATTTGCCCATTTTTCACTGATTTCTCGTTTAGCTTCTGCAACTGTGCATTTTTCTTTAGCTTCGGCTAGCTGTTTCCGAAGATCCTCAATTTCGCGCTTCTGGGCCTCAGCTTGAGCTTTAGAAGTAGCTTCATCTTCTTTTATTTTATTCACCAACGAATGTAATATTTTATCTTTTTCGAGACCTTCGTTCCTTAGTTCAATTACTTCGGAACGAAGGGTGTTCAAGGCTATGGTACACCCTTCATCTTCGACATCTTTTTGTGCCCTGAGGGCATTGCTAAGTATAAGGCCCTGCAAAAAAATGTGCTAATAAGTTTAAGAAAGTGAAAAGTTTTGGCTTCAAAAAATAGTACAAAGATCTCATTTTCTCACCTTTAAACTATTGTATGCTAAACTGTCGGCCAGCTCGTCTTTAGACAACACCGAAAGCCCGTCTTCTAATGTCGGGAATCCGAAGCTCTTGCTCATCTCCCGACAGATAGAAATCTCCTTGCTGTCAGGGAGACAATACAAGAAGTCTTCTTCTCTGCTGTCATTGAATATTAGTGCCCCTTTTGGATATTTCAATTTTTGCGCATAAAACTGAGCTTCTCGCTTTTCTTTTTCAGTCAGATTTTTACCCGAAGCATGACGTAAGACATAGTTGGGAGCTTCGGAAGATGCTTCGGGAATAGGGATGGCGGTTTTCTCAGATAAAATTTCTTCTACAGATTCTTTTTCCGTTTCTTTTCCAATTTCCAGGAATTCCCTTTTGGCAGGCTCTGAAAGCCCAGTTTCGGTTTCCACTTGTTTTTTGGCAGCTTCGGCCTCAATTTGTGTTTTTGGAGCTTTGACAGCTATCTTCAAAGTAGAGCTTGAAGATTTTATTGTTTCCAGCACATCTAGCACATTAACCATTCTCTTTCTCTTGGGAGTTGTTGTAAGGTCCTTTTGTGCCTTCGGCATTGGTATTGGCACCTCAACTCTTGCTGAAGGACTTAAAACTTCCGATGTCTTTGTCTCTTCAGCCCTCGGTTCTTCCATTTTTTCCATCTCCGGCATTGCAGTCGACTCTTCAATATTCTGCAGAAGAGTAGGCTCTTTGGCTTCAGTAGCCGAAGAGGTCTCACCAACAAACTCAGGCACTATGGCCGGCTCAATATAGCGTGGCCGGTGCGTAAGAACTCTCATCTTTTTTCTCTTCGACGCTGGCTCACTAGGAGCGGTTGAAGCAACTTCCTTCACAGAAGCTGTGCCTTTTCTTTTCTGACCCCGTAACGGGTACCGGTAGTCAGGATAGACAAACCCAATAGCATCAAACACTCGGTTGAATCTTTTCTTCTTTTGGCCTCCGAAGGCCGCAGATAACGCATTATCTTCCGTCTTGGAGTACGCCCCAAGTAATTCATCACTTGTAGCTTCGACACTTTCCAGCCAATCATCGCCTGGCTCGACAAACTGGTCTACAAATCTGAAGGTATACTTTAGTCGAACTAGACCACCTTCTAGGGGGTTGCTGATAGTTTCCTTCGGCATCTCCCAGTTGGCTACTAGTGGCCATATCCTGTAGGCCACGTGTTCTTGCACTAAGTCCCTTGTCCCGATGAAGGAGCAGACTATGCCGAAAGCCTTTCGGCATTCTTCGGCTGCTTCATCAATTTCCACCTTCGGCTTCCGGAGGCCAAAACGCTGCCAGATAGGACGCATGATAATATCCTTAATATCCTCTCGTACCTTTAAATCATTTTTCACATAGAACCATTCCTTCATCCAATCCCCGGGCCATCTCTTTCGAAATGTCAGCACAGGGCAGCTTGACCCAGAGCGGGCTCCGAAGCTATAACAACCAAAATTGTTGTGATACTGCTCTTTGCCCCAAGCTTTGGTCTCATATACCAGTTCGTGCATGCTGTAGAAACTTTTTGCATTTGGCTCCAAGCCCTGGCTCCTCACGGCCCAGACGAAGATTCCCATTCTCACAATTGCTTCGGGAGTAATTTGATGAAAGTAGATTTCATATGTCTTCAAAACTTCAACCACAAAGCTGCTTAGGGGGAACCGAAGCCCAGCTTTGAAGAAACTTCGGAAGATCACTACTTCATTTTCTTCAGGAGTAGGAGAAGCCTTCTCTCCGTTGTCAGCCCTCACAATAGACACATCTCGAAAATACCTTCCCCTCATATTGTCAAGATGACTCTGCTTAATAGTTGATTTTCCGAAAATTGTATGGCTCGGTCGCCAGGGTCGATCTTCGGAGTCTTCTCCGCCGCTTTCCACATCATAGCTATCAATATCACCAGTGTCTTCAGATAAACCATCCAGAATCTCCCTAGTAATCTTCTCCGTATTTGTCTTTGCTTTTGACTCAAGAAAGCCAAGATTCATTTCCTCAGAAAGGCTCAGCTTCGATTCAACGACAACTTTTTTATCTTGAGACATCTTCAGAAATACTAAAACTGCTCTCGAAGCCGAAGCTTAAAAACTTAAAAAGCCAAGCAAGTGTTGGTGCGCAAGAGCTAAAAATTGAGTAAGCAGGAGCAGATGGCAAAAAAGCATACCAAGTGAGTTTGCGGTGTACTCTTATTTATACGTCTGGCGCGTTGCATACTGGAGGGCCCGCTTGTCGGTGACTATTGCTATTCTAGCAAAGGGAAGGTGTTTTTTCGGACCTTCGGCTCAGGGCCTTCGTCTTTATTGCAATCTGAATTTATCATTCTAATAAATTAATATTGCAAGGGGCTACTGTTGGGGGCCTTTGGCTTCCGAAGGTCCTCAAAAACATGATTTAACAATGTTTCTGGAAGTATAATGCATGAACAGGTACCTTCGAACATGGACTCTTCGGACAAGTCAAAATCGCTGTATGAAGAAACACAAAGAGAACGAAGGATGGAACAGAGCCGAAGCTGTGCGTAAGGAAGCTTCGGCATGATGGCAGAAAAGAGGAAACCGACTTAAAGACTATCTAGACCTTGATGGATTACTATAGAGTTATTATCAAAAGCAAAGGACCTGGATGTAATTTTACATGGGCTGCGATCCGTGCCTATAAATAAGTGAACAGTACTCCCGTACTGTTCACGCTGACTTGGCATTCGCTTTTGCGTCACACTTGTATTTTTTCCTTCAAGCCGAAGGTATATTTGCAATCTGTTGTCATTTCTATAATAATAAAAATAAAAAGGAGCTAATAATATTTGAATATTTATTTATGTCATTTTTCATAGTTTATATGAATTCCTTTTTCATCATTTGTTATACTGATGAAGGTACGTTCTTCATAACCTTCGTCTGAAACCCATTATATCCTAAGGGAAATAATACTTTGAAGGACAAAGGACTTTAACGTTTAACGATTTCTGTGTTGCCTTGTTCTTAATTCATAGCATTTAAGGACAAGTCCCCAACATGCATATTCCTCTTTTCCGACACTATGCACTAATATTAAGGATTTTACTTCATGTATGTGTGACTTGTGGATGATGATTTGTCAGTATCTCTTATCTAGAGAAATCATCATTTGTCATATACTCCCTTGTGCTGCTAATATCTCTCTTTCGAGTATTTTCAATAAGTTTGAAAGGAAAAAGTGACAACTATAAAGGGAGACATCAAGGACAACAACACCTACTTAGATAGTAAGATCTTCAAATTAATCATTGGGGTGGTTGTAAGTACTATAAACCTTTTTCATTTTGAGAATACCAGGCATAAGATGATTATTGCAAATCTTATATGCCTTGATCAAGATGTACAATGCTTTCCCCTATCTGCTTTAAAGGAGAGTGCATCTAACCAAGTCATTCAAATACTTGATGCACATCTTTAGGGGGAGCCCAGTTCTATATCTTGATTATGTTGAGACTAATACTTTCTTTTAGTAATCTTATGTAGTCTCAAGTATGAGAATAAGTTTCTCGTGAAGTATGCTACTACAACTCAATCCAATTTGGTTAAAGAAATATCACCTTTATACAGGATTGCGACCTTCATTATTCAAGTAGCATAATCACTAAATTATCCTATTATAAGATTATTTGATAACCTAGTGCATATGATTTGATCACATCTGTTATACTTTTGATCTTTGAATAGCTTTAATTGATACTCGTGTTACTTAGTGCCTCATGTACTATCAATTGATATCTCTCTTATATGCACTAAGTCAAAAGGAGAGTTTAGGATAATTCTATGCAATTTGTGATCTACTTGATATGTGATAATAATGATTTGTTCAAAGAAAAGGATCACTAGTTGTAGAATTCTCTCTTGTGCAAAATAGTTCTATACTTTTTCTTGAGCTTAGGACTTAAGTAAACCAAAACTAAGGATAAAGCACAATGAAGAGAGCATCTCTATGTGAAGGTACAAAAGGGTAAACTACTTCCTATCATTTACACATGTACCTAGACTTACCTCTTATACGCATATTGCATATCTTTAAGTTACAAAAGGAAGAAAAAGCATGTCTTTGCATAACCCTGCTTCATACCTAGTTTAACCTCTCAAAGTTTCATTCCTGCTTTGAGGCATTTTTGTTACAACTAGGTGAAGTGATATTCTTGTCAAAGAGCTTAAAGCTTACCTTGTAACGAGGATAAGCGACCATTGTTCCAAAGGTGGAGGTTCCTTAAGTTTTTTTTGAACCCTCAAGGGTAAATGCATCAAATGTTTATTACATGCTTTCTTAAGTGCGTAATCTGTCATGAGCATCATGTTTATAGAACTATAATAAAGTTTAATTGACATATCTTTTGATCTTATATATCTCTTTTGGTACCTGCTCTTAATTCATATTTTTGCTTATACCAAGGTTCAATGTGTAGAACTTGCATCCTCAGACCTCACAAGTCCTAAAGTGCATTGATCTACACGTATTCATCACTTGTATGCACAAGTTTAGGGGGAACAATTCTCTACACATTAAATCCTTGAGACTAACCTTTCTTCAAGTATATGTTGTGCTTAGTCTCAAATTGAAAGGGAAATGGAGTTTTGAGCAAAGGGAGCGCTTCCACTTCATATTCGTTCGGTATCAAACACCCTTGCTAAAACTCATGTACTTCAATTCCATATCTATTGAAAATGTCTCAAAATTTCTTCATTTTTGGTGCTTAATGCCAAAGGGGGAGAAAGTATTAGGCCAAAGCAAAAGGATCACACCACCACCCAATTTTTCTGAAAACATTTTAAACTATTTCTTTAGGGGGACTTTTTAAATGGCCAAAGGAAAAGCATTTGAAAAAGGGGGAGAATCTTTAAATCTTAGAAATGCTCTTAAAATTGCATTCTTGTTCCTTAGGCCATATGCAAATAATTTTGAAAATATTTTTTCAAAAGTTTGCAAAAACCATTACATGTGGTGCAAATGTGGTCCAAAATTACAATCATGTCAATATCACTCATATTCACTTAGAACTGCTTTCATTTCAGTAGCTTATGAACACTAGACCAATTGCAAACTAGTTACAATTTCATACTTCGTTTTTGCTTTGGTTTGTGTTGGCATCAATCACCAAAAAGGGGGAGATTGAAAGGGAAATGGCCTTAAAACCATTTTCTTATATTTTGGTGCTTGATGACCTTCACAACCATTGGGACTAACTAGTTTGCCTAGTCTCTGATTCACAGGTTCATAAGATCAACAGTTTAGTTTCTAAGTCACAATAAGCTTAGTTCCAACCAAATAGGGGTAAAACATGGAATAGATGAACTATCAATAGTTCTACTCTTTGGATAAGTTCTAAATACCCTGAGGAATCTATTCAACACTTCTAGAAAGGTTGGAAAGCTCGAAATCAACATATCACTCTTGTGGAGCTAGTATTGGACAAAAGAAGATATATGAGTGAAAGAATCAAAATGCAAAGAGGATTGGACTAAGGCAATGAGGATGCAACGCCTCAATAGAAGATATAAAAATAATCCAAGACTCAAGATCAAAAGAAGCCCAAACAAATCAGCAAAGAAATCCAACAATGGGGCAAGACAGACTTGCACCAGCCTCCAGCGCACCGGACTATTCGGTGTGCACCGGACAGTGTCCGGTGCCCAGGCTGGCGCGCCCGATGGACAGGTCGCTCTTGGGAAAACTCAGCGTCCGTGGCTAAAATTCACCGGACTGTCCGGTGTGCCTAGGGCCAACGGTCATCTTCGCTAACGGTCGACTGCCACCACGACTGCCACAGTCAGAAATAGGCAGAAGTCTAGAAGTAGTTAGTGACGTCAGGTCGCATCGAACTGTCTGGTGTGCCACCGGATTGTCCGGTGAGCCATAAGGGCAGACGAATCCAACGGTCGACTCCAAAGAGCTACTCGTGTGTGTTTAGTGATAGTGCCTTCTGAAAATCATTAAGAGAAAGTGTGTGCTACATCTTGTGATCATTTGAGCGTGTGGTTTTGACTCCCATTCATCTTCCTTCAAACTTTTTGGAGACTTGTAAAGCTAGCAAGAGACACCTAAGTGTGTGGTGGTCCTTGCGGGGTCTTAGTGATCCTTGAGATTAAGAAGAAGCACTCACCGGTCTTGGTGATCGGTGGAGAGAGGGAAAGGGTTGAAAAAGACCCGTCCTTAGTGGACTCCTCAACAGGGATTAGGTTCTTGGTGAACCGAACCTCGGTAAAACAAATCACATGTGTGTCACTTGTGTTTATTATTTGTGATTTGTTTGTCTTCTCCCTCTTTAAGTTCTTTTGCACTATTCTTTGTTGATATTACTTTGTGTTGCCTCAAGTTAAACTCTCATATATAGAAGCAATGTCTTGCATCCAAAAAGTTCATTTCTAGCACCCAAAACTGGGAGACATCTGGCAAAGCCCATGGATGTAATATCACTCCATCTCGCTTGCTAACCAGGTTTGTTCCTTCTAAACCCACCATCCCATTTTAGCGGTGTTCCCGTTGGATTGGACATGGCTGCACTTGAGTCGTCTCTCAAGCTTGCGGCATGCAGTTGATTGATTCTGCAGTAGCAAAAAAAATTATCTATCCGCCATGGAAAGATTTTGGAGTGACGTGAAGGATGGAATGGTCCTTACAGTTGCCTATCCGTTGTTCAGAACTTCAAACATGCAATTTTAGTCTAATAGCACATGTTCTTCCTTCTATTGTTGTTGATCCTTTGTCTGTCTTCAAAGACCAGTATGAAAGTGAACGTTGTTGCAAATGGAGGTATTGGCTTCTTCACTTATTTCAATTTTATGAGTCTACTCACACTCTGTTGCAAATGGAGGCATTGGATGCAATATACATAGCTTAGTTTGTATTGTGCGAAAATGATCGGCATACTACAATTCAACCTTCTGCTAGAGAGCTTGGGCAGCGCCGACATATACTTAGCATATTGTAGCTAGTTTTACTTAAGTAAATAGCTAAAGTTTCGGTCCGTATCGTGCATTCTTGCATATAATTCGCACCAATTTTACTGTTGGATTTTGTGCACGGATGGAATGAAAACTGGGCCGCCAAGGATGAGTAGTTCTGGTTGGTCAGCTCTTTCCTATATTTGCTTGGGCTCACATTGGTGTATTTTTTCTATTATTTATATCTTTTATCTTATGGTCCATGGATGATAAAATATATGGAATATTAGATTTGCCATGAGCGTTTGTGTATTCAAACACATTGCACTACAATACTTGCACGAATTTTCATGACACATTACTAAGGTGTTTGTGGATGTTGAGTGTTTACTTTAGCTTAATCAATCTTGTGGTTTTTTTACTGTTATTTCTGTTGTCCACGCAAGAAGATCTCCATCGTGTTTCGCAAGATGGACACGTCTATCACATTTCACAACATGGGTGCCACCAACAATAGCCCGTCATTGACTCGGACGAGCAGCAACAAATCCCTCAACAATTTGTGTGCCACCGCAGCGTATGGGCACTTAACTAGTAACCTACAGAAGAATGCTTGGATACAAAACTTGTATGACTTGCATGAATAGTGGGCCACGATATATACATGTGATTCATTTTGTGATGAATTTACTTAAAAGAGTGAAGGTATGAATGATGTATTTAAGAAAACATTCCATAGGAAACTTTAAATTTCAGAATTCTTGGTAGAATACGTTTTCAGCTTTCCAAGATGAATTTCAAAAACAATTTACTCTCTCATCCACGTTGATAAACTGTGAGGGGACAATCAACTTGTACAAGGTGATGGCTACAGATAAACGTGAGGATGAAGCTAGAGTCATCTTTAATTCAGATGATTTGAATATATCATGTTCTTGCAAGAAATACACCAATCTTAGTATGTGTATTTTCTCCGGTGTTCTACCATAGTCTTTAATATTATTTTTATCTCTAATAAAGTATAAATAATGCAGGTATATTGTGCAAGCACATCCTATGAGTATTCAACCATAATTATACTATTGACAAGGTGAGTGCCCGTGTGTTGCAACGGGAACATATAATAACATGATAACTTATGTACAATTGTCTGTTATACTATTATGAGATGAAAAACAGCGTCCGCGATACGTTCGGAATGGTGTCGAAGCGAAACTCAGGCCACGATCGAGTGTGCTGGCCCCGTGACGTGAGGCCACCCATCTGCGAGGCGCGTGAGGTGGAGGGGGAGTCTTGGGGGAGTGAGCTATCTTCGGGGACGATGGTAATGCCCGTGCTTTCGCAAGATGAGCAAGGATTATTTGGTAGGATTCAAAGATGCATACTGAGATGCTACAGAGAGAACAACAAAACAAGGACATCTGAAAACAAAACACTAATACACCTGCAAACCTTTTCTATGAACTAAATAACATGTAGAAGTGCAAGGAATTTCCAAATTCCACAAATGTTTGCAGCACATCATGGGAGTCACGTCATAACTGATCAAGTTCTGTCACACATTAACAGTGATGCAACCTCTATGTGTGATGAATATCTGCACTACAAATAAATACATTTATGATTCTAGATAAACACTAAGACAGTATCAAGCTCAGTCGAACACACAGAATAAATACATAAATAAATATGCTTTACTCCAATATGAACATGGAAACTAAAAATGTTACATCGGTCTTTTACGTGTAGGAAGGTGAATGAAATTGACCAGGACATGATGTATTCATGGAACATGTCAGACTACATATTTGATGAAATAAGTAAGAAGCTCAAAGATTATAAAGACATACATTCTAGAAAGGCTCAAATAACTTCTAAGTATTGTAAAGAATTGCCACACCCAAGATTGTTAAGTCATACCTTCCAGAGAATTGTCTGTCAAGGGCGTATGTGTCCAAGGACGCCGGACCTCGACTACGAAGTTCGTAGTCTCAGCCCATGGTAGCTGGCGGGGTTATGCCCCCTCGCTGTTCTTCGCTGGTTGGGGTGTACTCCGTGGCTTGACAGGGAGAGATAGGGATTAGATGGAATCAATCTTTGCTTGTCCTTCTCATTGTCTTGGTATAGATATAAATAGCCCACCGGCTAACCAATCACTCCTAAGATTAAGGAGATATCAAGGGAAGCTAATAACCAATCACTCCTAAGATTAAGGAGATAACAAGGGAAGCTAATAAAAGGGAAACTAATAAAAGGGAAACTAATCTTTATACTTTCTAATTTAGCCACTATCTGTGGCCTGTTCCTGCATGCGCTCAGCATGCTCCACGGCGCGACGGGAGTCCCGAGCCCGCCGATGCCTACTGTACGCGAGGCCCCACATGACATTGCCACACCCAATCTTTCAAGATAATGGGCTTGTAGGACCTTTGTCGTCGTCTTTGTCACCTTAATTGACAAGTTACCTAAGTTGAAACCAGCAAAATCAATATGCCAAACCATCTGATCCTGACCATGTGGCAGATTTAGAATCACATTCTCCATACAGTACACCAAGTACTTGAGTTGGTCATCGGCATTCTTGGTATTATGAAAAATAAAATAACAACTTGGAATATATATGACCATCTCAAGTGAGTTCCATTTTTAGATTCTTATTAACGCCACCAAACATCAATAGTACTACTGCCTTCTTTATCCATAGATATGACCATATATGGATGGAGCAAGTGAGTTTCCTAGCAAGTCTAAGGTAGTCGAGCAGCGGCACTTGCTTTCTCTCTCTACAGTTTACATATACAAGGGAGAAAAACTGAAACGTCGGGTTGAACAAACGGGCACACAAAAGTCAGCAACACTAATCACAGTATCCAGACACTAAACCGATCTACTCTCGAATAAATTATCAGTCGTTCGAATCTAAGTACATGGAAAGGCAGCAGCTATCCTCGAGCAACGGCCGTCTAAAAGATCCGTCCATCACAAATTCACAATCACATCTTGTGGTGTGTGGGCAGATGAAAACAAGACGAAGGGGTGGGGGAGGAAAGCAGGCACCTTGCGATCTCAAGCTCGATGCCGCTGGTGGCGCCGGTGATGACGACGGAGACGCCGTCGAGCGGGGGCAGCTCAAGCAGGGTGGCTTCCATGGACGGCATGGACGCGGTGGACCACTCGGCTACTGCAGATTAGGGGCGACTTCAATGGACGGCGTGGACGCGGGGCGCAGTTGGAAGGTGGGGCGCACAGATCTGGGACAGCTTCCATGGAGGCTGGGGCGCGCCGATCCGGGGTGGCTTCCATGGACGGCGCGGACGCGGTGGAGATTCTCCTTCCATGCGAGAGCGGACGCGGCTGGGCAGCGAGAGAGATGGCGCAGACAGCGAGAGAGACGGTGCGTGCGCAGATCCGGGCGGCTTCCATGGACGCGGTAGAGAGTTTCCTTCCATGGGAGAGTGGATCCGTTGGTGGGCGCAGACAGCGAGAGAGAGACGGGGCGGGGGCACGGGCGGGCTTCACCATACTGAGGTGTGGACGCCTACACTCCAGTCATATAGAGTAGTAGAGATTTACCCTCTCAATGTATACTAGGTGAGTGCCCGTGCGTTGCAAGAGAAATATATAATATCATAATAACTTATGTACAAATATATGTTATATTGTAATGGAAAAATGTTTCGTAATCCATTTGTGATCCTAACCATACATAATTGTTATTATAACTTTTAAGGTATGGAAAGATCGAATTTTAGTATTTTATCACATTGATTCCATAGCTTCATTAGTCGAATGCATTAGTAAACTTCATTTAGTACAATTCGAAGTAGATAGTATACACATCATAAAATAGACTGGTTTGATATGAACCAATGGCAAAGTTGTTCTAAAAAATTAAGAGAACAATGCAACAGAATTATCAATTTTACCATCAAAAATTCAAGTCCTGATTGTGGATATAACAGCAACATGAGTGTCATGTCATATTTTCCAAAGTAGAGTACTTGGTAATGGACTTGAAGAACAATAAGATTTTTGCCAAAATATCTTGATCTCTGGGTTACAGAATGCTGCCATCGAGACGGGGTCCTGCTAAACAAAGAAAGCAGATCATTGTACAAAAGAGAGATTCATGTGTACCGAAAGTGGATAAAAATGAACATTATCAAGGAAGGCAACAATCTGTTAATCACTTATATTCAAGATTTTACTCATATAAACCTCCACCAAGCATCCCTCTAGGAAAGCCTCTATGATATGCACCTCCTGGTGAGTGACTTGATGATTACTCCTTCCTCTTGGTCTTGTCATAAGCGGTCTGGTAAAATAAAAGACAAGGCATTAGGTTTAGATGCAACCATAAGTAGCATCCTCTAGAGGTAAATGCACGGAGGCTTGACTTAGTGTGAGTTAACTGTGCCTCTACACGTCGACAAAGTTGATCACGCTTCACTCTCTTTTCCTCCCTCTCTTTTCTTAGCTTCTCATACTTCCTACGATGTTCCGCTCATTATCTTGTGTGCATTAGGATCCACCTGCAAAATTAATGAAAACAGAATAATGATAGTAGTCTTTAACGAATACAGGATAACAGGCTAATATGCTTAGCATGCAAATTATAAAGCTAGCCCACAAGATATTCACCTTCTTGAGCACAGAACTGATCTCCTCGTCATAATTTGTGTTAGATGTGTGCAGATCACGAGCAACTTCCTCCCATTCGCCAAGCATAGGGATGGCAACAGGCACATTCTACCCACGTGCCCGTTAGGAGGGAGGAATTCAATCTATGCATGCTAGATGGGTCTGCTAATACTTCAGCGGTCATATTTGAACTCGTCATCCACAGAACAAAGCTAAATGAAATATGAAATTATTATGTTAGATAGGTCTAGATCACCATCAAGGGAATTCACCCAAAAGTAACAACATCAAATCAAATACCTTGTAAGGACTAAGAACTACTTGTACAACGATAGATAATGAAAAATAAATAGAAGAACCAACAACAATGAGTTGTGTATTGTAGTTATCTATGGATTGCTCTCTAAAGTATATGTATTTCTAAATGGCTATAATTTATACCAAGGTTCAGTTTTAGTTTTTTAGTTTTCCAGTATCAGTTTTTCAATTTTCTAGAGGAAAATTGAATCGTCAGAGAGTAGGGAGCTTATTCTTCCATAGTGGAAGACCAAGATTCAGTTTTAGTTTTTTAGTTTTCCAGTATCAGTTTTTCAATTTTCTAGAGGAAAATTGAATCGTCGGAGAGTAGGGAGCTTATTCTTCCATAGTGGAAGTACCCGTGCGTTGCAACTGTTTTTATATACAACATTATTGTCGAAGTGGTTCTTTTTTGAAGTGTCATGAATGAATTCACTCCTATTGTCGATTTATCTTAAGCAATGCACAAGGCTTACTGATGACAACATTAAACTTGATTGGGTAGCTCATAGAAAAGGAGCAAAAAGAATAGAAAAAGGCTAGAAATTGTCCCTTGATATATGGTAATCTACCAATCTGAGGACTACAGAAGTGCTTGTAGCTAGAAAAAATAAACATATATAATTAGGTCACGTCCTGCAATAATATCTTGTTAGTGTACTGTATTATCTAGTGTCATACAAGTAGAATTCATATGTCCTTAGAAACTAATATTTTTCCTTTGAATTCTAGCACGATGAATGCCTTATACGACTGTGACAAGGCTGTTGAGAGAGGAAGGGAATTACATGCTGATTTCAAAATGATCTCAAGGGAACTTACTAGGAAAAAGAAAATGATCTTACCAAACTTGCTAAATCATCGGGAGACTATGATGCTGCCATTGAAAAAAACTATATGATGTAGAACGAGCAAAGAAGGAGCTTGAGCAACAAGAGTACTATGCCCCAAGAAAATTGTTGACGAGTACTATGTCAGAGGTTGCGTGCTAAAGAAATGCAATAGCGACAGCACTTATCGGCAGGGAGTAGAGAATCAAGAACTGAAGCGAGGCAACAAGTAAAGTAATAATCAGGTTGTTGCTCAGGTGATGAGAATTGAGAAGTCTGCTTTTCGCTGTATGTCAATTAACCGATTTTTATGTTGGGGAAATCTAAAGATGGTATTCTCCTTACTCTATTTCCTATAAGCTATTGCCACCTGCTTTGTACATAAAAAATGCACCAAGACATTCTTTTAGTGGAGTTGTGATGCAACAGAAAGCTAATATAATGTATCAATGGTTCTTTTGGCTGATGGGTTGTTTCAGTTTTTCTGTGTTGTGCATACTTTTGAAGAAAAATTGGATCAGGCTCATACAAAAATGGGACTTTTCGGTTCACTTTCAATCGAGGTTGTGCATATGCTAAAACTATCATAAGCACTATATATAGCTTGCAGGCAGCTGTCATCTGCACTACGACACAAAAATGCAAGGAACCTATTGCGAGTTTATATTTTTTAAGCAGGATTTCTCCAAATCTATATCTATATAGGTCACTAAATTGTGGCCTAATATAACTCATATAACTCTGAATCTTCAGACAAATGAAATCTATAGTTGTACGACCCGTATCTCTTGCCACCGCGCTCATCGCCCTTCCTGCACCAGAGGCACCGGGGTACCACACATCGGGCCAGCCGCCGCTCCTCCCCAAGGGCGCCAGCAGCGTGCCTAGCCTCTACAGCTCCGACAGTGACAAGGTCGCCAACAACGATGACGGCTCCACGCCATGTCAGGGAGATCCCTGGCAATGCTTAAGAGAAGGTTGAGGAGAGGGGCGACGCACCAAAGAATGGACCCCCAAGCATTGTGACGCTACGGGGGCAGGAGAGGGCAGTAGCTTTTAAGGGGAGGGAGGGAAGTGGGGGTGGACTCCTAGTGGTGGCCTGGCACCAGCACCGATGATGGATTTTTGGAGTGTGGGGGCGGATCAGGAAAGGCACATACCTTGAGCTCGTCACCCAAATTGTAGCATGCAAAGCCGATGAGGTAGACGGGCCTAGGCAGAGATGGACAACGGGCATGGTGGCGAGGTCGTAGGCTCCTAAATGGCCTCCCCCAGGCCTTGCGCCATAGCTTGTCGCAACTGAGGCTGCCCACCTCGGCATCACATACGAACATGGTGACGGGATGCGCCACCGGAGGGGCCTAGAACTCCATCGTGTCGTGGAAGGCGACAGGGAGGAAAGCCTAGGGTTTGGGTAGTCATGGGTCGTAGCTGAGCGGTGGGTGAGAGGAGCAGCGGCCATCGTGGGTGCGTGAGTCATGCACGACATCGGGGGAGGCATGAACATGGATAGTGTAGATCGCCTAGAGGCAAAACATGTGATGGACGGTGTAGATCGCCTGGAGGCAGAACACAAGATGGTAGAACAGGAGAGGCATGCTACTCTTGCAGCCTTAATAAGTAGTAGAGATTACACTATTTTTTGCATGGAAAGTACCGATAGTTGGAGTTGGGCAGCAGGATAAAGATTTTCCTAGTTTTATATCTAGATTTATTATAGAACAACATTACATGACATAAGTTAGAAAGAAAGGAACAAGAAACATTACCTGATCAGGATCTCTCTAAGGTTTCTAGAGAATTGCCCATCAATGTACTCCTCCGTGTAGGCAAGCTACACAGTAGAAAAAGAAGGCAACAATGAATTTTGTATGTCATTTAGTACCCAATTGATTATTAGTTATTCATCTTTGTATGTCATTTAGTACCCAATTGATGATTAGCTATTCATCTAAAATGTATTCAATATACGATCACTCTATTAGTACCACAGGCAAACTGTCAAATTAGTACCTGGAGATTCATATAGGACTTCGTCAAAACAAGATAACCTAGTAATGTACTTGTTAGAGTTTCAGTTTGATTAAGAGCAGTAGTAGTATCTGGTAAATAAAATGTTCCAGTTCAAACTGGATACAAAAAGAAACCATAAGTTATAAAAAATTTTGGAAACATGAGGACAATATATATTGTCTACAAGTGCCTAGTGTTCTGTTGTTGATTAAAAAATCTTGCGAAGTAGTGGCATATAAAACTCGTGGTTATGAAAATTGCCCCAGAAAATCTTTTAGGAAGAAAGGTCACCATCTCGAATAGGTCACCGAAATCTTACCAAAAACAGAAGCAACAGTATGTCAGACGCCTAATAGAAATAAGTAGGTAATCAGTAAAAATGGACAAGATACAAAATGATCATCTACATTCAAGAATTAAATAACAACAATGGATTGGACACGGTAGAGTAGAATGAAAACTCACTTGTTGAGTCGTAAAGTACATCGACTCCAAGAATAGTGTCAGGATTTAAATCAAATACGGTTCATCCTGGTCTCCCCATGTAAGTCCTAAAATCGACGTGGTTATGGAATAATCCTAAGCTCTCTAAATTCAATAGAATGCAACATGTAGAGCTCCGTACATGAAATTAAACCATACAGTACAATTGGCGTCATTGAGAGCACATATGCTTCTGATGCTGTTTAGTACCTACATTCATCTAAAATGTCTATTATTTGCAATATCACTTAGAACATTTGAATATACTTATTTGTGTAATAATAAACAAACACGTTGTAACAAAAAACATTATTTTCAAGGAACTTTGTGCTTATGTAATCAAATTGTACTTGATTCTTCATGGGCTTGCAAAATTCAAGATGCATGATCACCAAGTACAAACATAAACAGAGGGATATGTATACTTGATCAAACAGTTATAGTTGTTTGTACACAATGTGGTGTTGCAAATTTTACTTAGGTCAAACTCATGAGTAAATCTAGATTGTAACATTATCATAGATAAGATTTAGAGAGTCAAAAGGGGCTAAAAAGCAAAAAGAAGCATACTTTTGGGTCTAAAAAATATTTCACACATCCCGACTTTGCATGAGCCTTGCTAGGTTGCAGTCCTAGCTAGTGAATAAATTAGAACCTGATAAGTCTCAAGGATAAGCTAGCCAGTAGCGAAGAAAAAACTCACGAACTAAGTGTCCAAAATGCATAAGGGCTTGTTTGGGAGCAAGTGATTTGGTGGGGATTGAGGGGACTATAAACTCCTTCCTATTTAATTCTGAATAGGAAGAGAAAATCTCTTGCTATTTAATTTTGAATAGCAAGCGATTTCCTCTCTTGTGGATCCCCTCTAATTTCTTTGCTTCCAAACTAACTTTCATAGACAAATCCAATGATCGTGACTTGAAGCACCATGCAAGCCCCCCATCAGTCACCAGAACTTACGATAAAAATGGAACATTCCATGGAAGTTTTCACCATAAAATATCTTGTTGTCAAACCAGCATAGTGTATATACAAATATATATTTTTACATTTTTCAAAAAAATGTATATATTTACTTCGACAAACCATTACATAAGCTATTCACTTTTTTCAATACCAGTGTGATCATTTTAGTGTTAAAACTATGTTTATGAGCCTATCTAAGCATGAATAGAGGTGAGGTACATAGTACAGTAGAATGTTTTTGATGCTCACATCATGCATACTTTATCATCCTTACATCCGCCCTACGGATGGACAAAGCAGTCAGTAAACTGAAGCTGCTGAAATGTTCAGTCGCAACCAGTATGATTACTGATCCATACAGAGCTTCAAGCAGAGGAAGTGAGCTGATGATCAGAAGGACAACTTACTGCAGCTTTTCGGGATGCCATAATCTCTTCTACAGGTGGTCGACCTGTCTTAGTAGGAAAAACGAGTGATCAAATTTGTTCACCTAATGTGAAATATTCAATGCACATCTACATTAAGTTTCATTGAAGTTTTTATCCAACTACCACAACAAATGGAATCACACTATCATAAGTCAACCATGTGCAAAGTTCTTAGCACATACTACCTCCGTTCTTAAATATATGACACCGTTGACTTTTAAAAAAACTTTGACTACTCGTCTTATTCAGAAAAATGTGAATTATCATTTATTTTGTTATGATTTGTTTTATCACTTAAGGTTGTTTGATCATGACTTGAAATTTTATATTTTTTTAATAAATATTTTAAATACGACGAGTGATCGCGGTTTTCAAAAAAAGTCAACAGCGTCATATATTTAAAAATGAGAGACTATATACCTGTAATTTGCATACGGTGTTTCGCCCACACACCATATAGTGCATTTGCCATCAAAGCTACCTACATAGAATTAGAATGAACAAAGAAGTATAGGTGTTGGCGAGAAGATAAAACTTATCTCATTTGGAAGATGTTCTGCTTATATAAAAAGCATGTGGCTACATGGTCAGCCTATTGATGTGAATGGACCAAGATGATCATATTTTTTGCTCTCAGTAAGTAGTGACTTACAGGTTCATACTTACCAACAGCATAAACCCATCTGAGTCCTACTTCCTTAGTTTACTATTGTAATCATTAATTTCAATTGTCTAAATAAATTCCTCATCTAAAATAAATTAACAGAATTATCCTAGGGAAAGGCATCATGTCAACCCTCCTTTCTTGTCAGTAATAAGAAATTTGTAGAAATTAATCGCAACACATCAATCAAGACTAATCTTTTGCTCCTAAAAGTCCAAATCAGATCAAGGCATTAAGCAAGACTCCAATGGGAGGCTTGACTAATGCTGAAATAGAAAACCATTCATAAAAATAGAAAACAACAAATTGACACTTATCTGAACGATTTCAGCCACCTCCCATCCATCAAACCATATCAGCAGCTAGGAATTACAAATTATAAAGCACAAACAAAAGGACAGGACACCAGTACAACATAATTCATATAAATAAATATGAAGGATTATTGGTCCAACTCAATATATTACCTTGTCTGTATGTCGAACATAATGTATAAGAGGATCCATAGTAGTTCCAGAGTTCCCATAAGGCTCATACATGGATATAGCAGGTTAAAATAGGCTAATAGAAATGTGGGTACAAATAGAAGTGGTGTCTAAAATAGCTAAAACTGAGTATAGCACCAACTATAGGCGACTACACAGTTTTCTAGGGACAAAAGAATTGGGCACACTACACCACAATATTTCCCCTTTTTTCTTTATATTGGGAAACATAAATAAACAAAAGGATGATTTTTTGCTTCTATTGTTGATCAAGCAAGAGATAAACCTCATATTTCAGATAACATTCGAGAACATCTAAAAACATTGGACTACTTTCAGCACTCTTGCTCCCCTCAGCTCCACTTTTGTTAGAAAAGTTTTTCAGTTAATTCTATCAGAAGTCTGGCTGATTTACAAACAAAACGGGGAAACATATTAATGGATATTGATATCCAAAATGTAAAAACGAAATATTATGAATGGTCACCAGTTACCAGGTTACACTCTCGAAAGTAAAGTTTCATTGTGTGACTTAGTTGTGGTCACTCCAAGTATTCACAAACAAGTGCAGTCAGTAACCTACCTGCAAGCAATAGAAATCCTAGAATGTAAAACCATTCCATGTTATGAGCAGCTTGCAAGTACCAGCAGTGGCTAGGTAAATACTCGTGTGTTGCAACGGAAAAAATATTGCAAAAATAACATATGTATGACCACGTGTTATGTTGTAATAAAAATTAAGTTGTCTCTAGAACTTTGTAGTAGTCCTACATCAACAAAATTGAGTTCATAAAACAAATATAGTACACGAGCTGTCGATAGGAAACATTTTGCTACATCTCCGATGACCACTCAATTTCAACAAACCCACATGTACTTGCATGATGGTCACAAACTTGAATGCTACCTATAGTACATTTCAGCAGGCTAAATAAATCATTGCCACGGTTGAGCAAGCCTAATTTCGACCACTTCTAAACATCTATACATACAACTGTGTGCACTTTACGACGATTTCTATGGTACATATCTTGATCACGTTCGACATGCTTATCCAAATGCCAATAAAATGGGTGGATGAGGAGCACAAGGGCTATGAACATTCAGACATCACACAAAAGGCATGTGCCCTGAGCAGCATCACAATCTCATTGTGGTTCCTACTTTTTTATGCACCATACCTAGAAATAGAAGACATGCTGAGAGCACCTAGAGGGGGGTGTATAGGTGATCCTATAAAAATAAAAAACTAATAGCCACAAAACTTAGTTATAAGTGTTAGTGCGGCTAAGTGGCTTGAAGCGATCTCTTGCGAACACAATTAATCACAGAGAGGAGTAACACAAGAGAAACGTGATTTTTATCCCGTGGTTCGGCCAAGTGAAACTTGCCTAATTTCACGTTGTGGCGTTCCAATGGACGAGGGTTGCACTCAACCCCTTTCAAGTGATCCAATGATAAACTTGAATACCACAGCTTTCTTCCTTAGTCTTTTCTCCCATTTGCGAGGAATCTCCACAACTTGGAGCCTCTCGCCCTTACAATGATGATCACAAAAGAAGTACAGAAGTAAGGGAGGGGAGAGCAACACACACAAGACTCAAATCACAGCACAATCACGCACACAAGTCACAACTCGAGCTCAAAACACAACGCACGGAGTTCTCAACTCAAAATGGAGCTCAAGTCACTATCTCAAAGAATCAAATGCACGAAGTTGGAGTCTTGGAGTCTTAAAATGTTTCTTGTAAGCTTGGGTAGCTTCTCCATGCGCCTAGGGGTCCCTTTTATAGCCCCAAGGCAGCTAGGAGCCGTTGGAAACCAACAAGGAAGGCCAAAGTTGCCTTCTGTCGGGTGGCGCACTGGACAGTCCGTTGCACCACCGGACAGTCACTGTAGACGGTCCGGTGCCGATCTCTTTCCTATTCTGGCGCAGACGACCGTTGCAGATTCGTGGCAGTTGGCGCACCAGACACTGTCCAGTGCACACCGGACAGTTCGGTGCCCCTGTCGACTGTTGGCGCGGGCCACGCGTTGCCCGCGGATTGCGCGGCCGACCGTTGCGCTGGCGACCGTTGGCTCACCGGACAGTCCAGTGCACCACCGGACAGTCCGGTGAATTATAGCCATACGCCGCCAAACATTTCTCGAGAGCGACCTGTTCACCGGAGTTCAGCCTGGCGCACCGGACAGTCTGGTGTGCCAGACCGAGCTAGACTTCGGTTGTACCAAGCCAAGTCTTTTGCATTTCTTTTCTTCTCTTCTTTTCTCTGTTTCTAGCACTTAGACAATATATGTTAGTACTCAAAACAATGTACTAAGTCTAGAAACATACCTTGTTACATGATTTGCACTTCTTGCTTGTTTGGCACATAATCAACTCACTTAATATGTGTTGGACACTTGATCACCAAAACATGATAGAAATGGCCCAAGGGCACATTTCCCTTTCACATGCACCCTGTTAGCAATCAATGGTAGTATATAATAAAAGAACTCTAAAAGGTTCATCAGCTGAAATAATTTTATGAACTATATGTTATTTTCTAAAAAATCTATCTTTATATTTTTTACCCTGCTAAAAAAACAGTGAAGTATATAGTAGTATGCCAGTATAAAACAGGGAGGAAAAGAGCGGCTGTGCTTAGTGCGACTGTGTTCAACAGGATTATCCGCCATGCGGATTGCACTCTCATTGTCACATAGGAGTGGGACTTTGCTCAGATTGTAGCCAAAGTCCCGGAGAGTTTGCCTCATCCAAAGTAGTTGCGCGCAACACTGTCCTGTGGCAACATACTCGGCCTCAGTGGTGGATAGGGCAACGGAGGTTTGTTTCTTTGAACTCCAAGACACCATGGACCTTCCTAGGAATTGGCACGTCCCTGATGTACTCTTCCTATCAACCTTGCATCCAGCATAATCGGAGTCTGAATATCCAATTAAGTCAAAGGTAGACCCCTTTGGATACCAGATCCCAAAGCAAGGCGTAGCAACTAAATATCTAAGAATTCGCTTAACGGCCACAAGGTGACATTCCTTGGGGTCGGATTGATATCTAGCACACATGCATACACTTAGCATAATGTCTGGTCTACTAGCACATAAATAAAGCAAGGAACCTATCATAGACTGGTATGCCTTTTGATCAACGGACTTACCTCCTTTGTTGAGGTCGACATGCCCGTCGGTTCCCATCGGTGTCTTCGCGGGCTTGGCGTCCTTCATCCCAAACCTCTTGAGAAGATCTTGAGTGTACTTCGTTTGGGAGAAGAAGGTGTCGTCCTTGAGTTGTCTCACTTGGAACCCGAGGAAGTAGTTCAACGCACCCATCATCGACATCTCCAACTTTTGAGTCATCACCCTGCTAAACTCCTCACAAGACTTTTGGTTAGTAGAACCAAATATTATGTCATCGACATAAATTTGGCACACAAAAAGGTCACCATCACAAGTCTTAGTGAAAAGAGTGGGATCGGCTTTCCCAACCTTGAAAGCATTAGCAATTAAGAAATCTCTAAGGCATTCATACCATGCTCTTGGGGCTTGCTTAAGTCCATAGAGCGCCTTAGAGAGCTTAAAAACATGGTCGGGATACCTGTCATCCTCAAAGCCAGGGGGGTGTTCCACGTATACCTCCTCCTTGATTGGCCCGTTGAGGAAAGCGCTCTACACGTCCATTTGAAACAACCTGAAGGAATGGTGAGCGGCATAGGCTAATAATATTCAAATAGACTCTAGCCTAGCCACAGGAGCAAAAGTCTCCTCGAAATCCAAACCTGCGACTTGGGCATAACCTTTTGCCACAAGTCGAGCCTTGTTTCTTGTCACCACCCCGTGCTCGTCTTGCTTGTTACAGAACACCCACTTGGTTCCTACAACGTTTTGCTTTGGACGTGGCACCAGGCTCCAAACTTCATTTCGCTTGAAGTTGTTGAGCTCTTCCTGCATGGCCAACACCCAATCCGGATCCTACAAGGCCTCTTCTACCCTGAAAGGCTCAATAGAAGAGACAAACGAGTAATGCTCACAAAAGTTAGCTAATCTTGAGCGAGTAGTTACTCCCTTGCTTATGTCACCCAGAATCTGGTCAACGGGGTGATGTTGTTGGGTCGTCACTCGGACTTGAGTTGGAGGGACCCGTGGTGCTTCTTCCTCCATAACTTGTTCTTCTTGTGCTCCCCCTTGATCACACGCCTCTTCTTGAGGAACTTGTCCATCATCTTGAGTTGGGGGTGCAGCATTGTTGAGGAAGAAGGCTGATCTTGCTCCTGTTGTTCCTATGGTCGCACATCTCCAATCGCCATCATGCGTATTGCGGCCGTTGGAACATCATCTTCATCTACATCATCAAGATCAACTTGCTCTCTTGGAGAGCCATTAGTATCATCAAATACAACGTCGCTAGAGACTTCAACCAAACCCGATGATTTGTTGAAGACTCTATACGCCCTTGTATTTGAGTCATACCCTAGTAAAAACCCTTCTACTGCCTTGGGAGCAAATTTAGAATTTCTACCTTTCTTAACTAGAATGTAACATTTGCTCCGAAATACACGAAAGTATGAGACATTGGGTTTGTTACCGGTAAGTAGTTCGTACGAGGTCTTCTTGAGAAGGCGATGTAGGTAGAGCCGGTTTATGGCGTGGCAAGATGTATTCATAGCTTCCGACCAAAATCGCTCGGGCGTCTTGAACTCTCCAAGCATCGTCCTCGCCATGTCGATGAGCGTCCTATTCTTCCTCTCTACCACACCATTTTGTTGTGGTGTGTAGGGAGCGGAGAACTCGAGCTTGATGCCTTCCTCCTCAAGATACTCCTCCACTTGCAGATTCTTGAACTCGGACCCGTTGTCGCTTCTTATCTTTTTCACCTTGAGCTCAAATTCATTTTGAGCCCTCCTTAGAAAGTGCTTTAGGGTCCCTTGGGTTTCTGTTTTATCCTGCAAAAAGAACACCCAAGTGAAGCGGGAAAAATCATCAACAATAACAAGACCATACTTACTTCCCCCGATGCTAAGGTAGGCAACAGGTCCGAAGAGGTCCGTATGTAGTAGCTCTAGTGGTCTTGATGTTGTCATCACATTCTTGTTGTGATGAGTGCTCCCCACCTGTTTTCCTGCTTAACAAGCTGCACAAGGTCTATCTTTCTCGAAACATACATTTGTTAGTCCTAACACATGTTCTCCCTTTAGAAGTTTGTGAAGGTTCTTCATCCCAACATGTGCTAGACGGCGATGCCACAGCCAGCCCATGCTAGTCTTAGCTATTAAGCATGCATCTAGATCGGCCTCCTCTTTCGAAAAATCAACTAAGTAGAGTTTGCCGTCTAATACACCCTTAAACGCTAATGAACCATCACTCTTTCTAAAGACAGAAACATCAACATTTGTAAACAAACAATTGTAGCCTATGTGGCACAATTGACTTACAGACAGGAGATTATAACCAAGCGACTCTACTAGAAATACGTTTGAAGTGGAGTGCTCGTTGGTGATGGCTATCTTGCCCAAGCCTTTTACCTTGCCTTGGTTCCCATCTCCAAAGATGATCGTATCCTGGGAATCATTGTTCTTGACGTAGGAGGTGAACATCTTCTTCTCCCCCGTCATATGGTTTGTGCATCCGCTGTCGATAATCCAGCTTGAGCCCCCAGATGCATAAACCTGCAAGGCAATTTACACTTGGGTTTTAGGTACCAACTCTTGTTGGGTCCTACAAGGTTAGTCACAATAGCCTTTGGAACCCAAATACAAGTCTTATCTCCCTTGCATTTGGATCCCAACTTTCTAGCAACTACTTTTTCCTTCTTACATAAAAGAGCAAATGAAGTATTGCAAGCATGGTAAATGGTAGAAGGTTCATTACATACTCTCCTAGGCATATGATGCACAACATTACTTTTCCTAGGCCTACCATACACAAAAGTAGAGCTATAGGCAATCATAGCATGTGAATTAAAGGCATCATGATCATAACTCCTAGTATAATGAGCTGTTGGGACCATGCTTCGTCGCTGAAGGTCCTACAGAAAGAAACACCTTCGGCAAATCCGCTTGTACGTAATACCGAAGCTATCGCTCATGAAGCTTCGACACTAGAACGTATCCAAAGACGAAGGAACAAACCAACTTAAAGATGAAATGACTTTTTAGTCCATAAAGAGTCTGAGTTACAATTGTGATCTTCTGTAAGGGGCATGATTGTAATTTCTCACAGGCTGCGCCCTGTGCCTATAAATAGATGAACAGTACTCCTTTACTGTTCACGCAATCTTGTAATTGCTGACGCCGTACTGCCAAGACGAAAGGTATAAATGTACCTAATTACCGTGTTTTAATATCCGAATTCATATTATACAAAAAGAGCAAATAATGTTATTTATTTTTATCATTCTGTAGCATTTTTGTATTTTATATTTCTTTTCACATTATTTTATCTCTGATCATGAAGATATAATCTTCGCGATATATTATTCATAACCTTTGTCCGAAGCTCATTAAATCCACGAAGGAGTAATGTTGTAGCGGACGAAGGGATTTTACATTTAATTCTCTATGTTGCCTTGTTCTTAATTCGAAGCATTTGAGAACAAGTCCCAACATTGGCGCCCACCTCTTGTGAACTCACTTCCACTTTTTGAGCTGATGGCTTCGCTCAAGAACCAAGCTGGAACTGCTTCGGCTCTGAAGCTGATTCTCCCAATAACAGGCGGTTCATGCTCAGAGCCGGCTAACAAGAAACAGAAGAAGGAGGCGCAAAGAAGAGTACAACATGTAGGGGTACAAGGACCCTTCATCAAATCAAGATGGTCTCACATCCCGATTACCTTTTCTCAAGAAGATCTTCAGCTCAAGGATTACCCACATAATGATGCTATGGTTATCTCTTGTGTGATCAAAGGATTTCTGGTCCACAATGTTTTGGTTGATACAGGCAGTGCAGCGGATATCATATTTGCCAAGGCCTTCAGACAAATGCAGGAGCCCGAGGACAAGATTCATGATGCTACGCACCCTCTTTGTGGCTTCGGAGGAAGACAGATTGTAGCGCTTGGTAAGATTACCATGACGGTGACCTTCGGATTTGTCAACAATACAAGGACTGAGCAAATTGTGTTTGACATTGTTGACATGGAGTATCCTTACAATGCTATCATTGGTCGCGGAACACTCAATGCCTTCAAAGTAATTCTTCATCCAGCATATCTTTGCATGAAGATACCTTTGGATCAGGGACCCATTGCTATTTATGGGAGTCAGGAAGCTGCCAGGAAGGCTGAGGGAAATTGGACTGATTCAAAGGCAATCCACAATATAGATGAAGCCGAAGCTTGTGAGCAGTACAAGCACAGAAGGGAGAAGGCTGCTTCGGCCGATCAGCCGAAGCCCATGCTTTTATGCGAAGATATCGCAGAGCAGAAGGTGCTGCTGGGATCCCAATTGTGTGAAGAACAAGAGAAAACCCTGATAAGGTTCTTGTTCAACAACAAAGATGTTTTTGCATGGTCGGCTAACGATCTCTGTGGCGTCAACAGGGATGTTATTGAACACTCGCTCAATGTTGATCCATCCTTCAGGCCCAGAAAGCAGAAGCTTCGGAAGATGTCTGATGACAAGGCTGAAGGTGCTCGAAATGAAGTAAAAATACTCCTCAGTGTTGGAGTCATCAGAGAGGTGAAGTATCCAGAATGGCTGGCTAACACTGTTATGGTAAAAAAGGCCAATGGCAAATGGAGGATGTGTATTGATTTCACTGATCTCAATAAGGCTTGTCCGAAGGATGAGTTTCCATTGCCAAGGATAGACTCCCTAGTCGATGTAGCAGCTTCATCAGAACTTATGAGTCTCTTGGACTGTTATTCAGGTTATCATCAAATTTGGATGAAGAAGGAGGATGAGCCAAAAACCAGCTTCATAACCCCTAGCGGAACATATTGTTACCTTCGGATGCCTGAGGGGCTCAAAAATGCTGGAGGAAGCTTCAGCAGAATGACAGCAAAGGTTCTTCATTCCCAGATAGGCAGAAATGTGCTAACTTATGTCGATGATATCATTGTAAAAAGCACGAAGCAAGAAAATCACATTGCTGACCTGCAGGAAACTTTCGCCAATTTTAGACAGGCCGGCCTAAAACTGAATCCAGAAAAGTGTGTTTTTGGGGTAAAGAAGGGGAAATTTCTTGGTTGCCTAGTTTCAACAAAAGGAATTGAGGCTAATCCAAATAAAATCGAAGCTATTCTTCGAATGGAACCACCAAGCACAAAGAAGGGGGCTCAACAATTGACAGGAAGATTGGCATCTCTCAACAGATTCATATCTAGATCAGCAGAGAGAAATTTACCATTCTTCGAAGTGCTCAAATCAGCCGAAGTTTTCCAATGGGGACCAGTTCAACAGAGAGCCTTCGAAGAGCTGAAGCAATATTTGATAGACTTAACGACGTTGACTCCACCAACGCCAGGGGCTCCTCTGTTGTTATATGTGGCAGCCTCGCACTCAGCGGTAAGTGCGGCACTTGTCCAAGAAAAGCTTGAAGGGTAACTCAAAAAGCAAGCTCCAATATACTTTGTATCTGAAGTTCTTAGTTTATCAAAGAAAAATTATACAGAATTGGAGAAGGTGCTGTATGCTGTTTTGATGGCTTCCAGGAAGCTTCGGCACTATTTTCAAGCATACAATATAATTGTCCCTTCTTCACAACCATTGAAGGACATTATGAGAAATAGAGAAGCCACTGGAAGGGTTGGAAAATGGGTTGTAGAACTCAATGAATTCTGCATTGATTATGTGCACAGATCTTCGATTCAGTCCCAGGCGTTAGCAGACTTCATTGCTGACTGGACGCCAGGGGCTCAGGAAGAACAAGCGAGTAAAGATGCCGAAGCATGGACAGTATTCTGCGATGGTTCTTGGGGAACCTTCGGGGCAGGAGCAGCCGCTGTGTTGGTCTCACCCTCCAAAGTTAAAACTTGTTACGCAGCAAGACTTGACTTCAGCTGTACAAATAACATTGCTGAATACAAAGCTTTACTTTTGGGTCTTCGGAAGTTAAAGGCAATGGGAATCAGAAGGGCGGTTCTTAAAACTGATTCCCAGGTTATTTTTGGTCATGTTGACAAGAGTTGTAAGGCAAGAGACCCGAAGCTGGAGAAATATTTAGACACGGTCCGAAGGATTGAAGCTTCCTTTGAAGGGTTCTCTGTCAAAAATATTCCTCGAGGAGAAAATGAACATGCTGATTTGCTAGCCAAGTCAGCAGCACAGGGGCTACCCTTACCTTTGGAAGTGTTTTTCGAAACAATAAAAGCACCTTCGGTTGAACTCCTTGAAAGAGCAGTCCTCAATATATCTCCTGTTTATAGTGAAGACTGGAGAACTGAGATCATCTCTTTTCTTCAGGGTAACTTTCTTTCAGATGACAAAGCTTATAACAAAAGAATAGAGGCAAGAGCTCGACCATATGTTATAATAGAAGGGGAGTTGTACAAACATGGAGTTTGTTCTCCACTACTCAAATGTCTATCCAGAGCCGAAGGTATAGAGTTGATGAAAGAAATACATGCAGGCTTGTGTGGATCTCACATTGGATCTAGGCCTTTGCTGGGAAAAGTTTTTCGTTAAGGATTTTATTGGCCAAAGGCAGCTGCAGATGCAGCGGAATTAGTCCAAAAGTGCGAGGGCTGTCAGAAATGTGCAAGAGATCAAAAACAGCCTTCGTCTTTAACTCAATTAATACAACCCATTTGGCCATTGCAAAGGTGGGGCCTTGATCTGTTAGGCCCGCTACCACCAGCACAAGGGAATTTAAGATATGTTGTAGTGGCAGTGGAGTATTTTTCTAAATGGATTGAGGCAAAGCCCTTAGCCACAATAACTTCAGTTACTATTCAAAAGTTTTTCTGGCAAAATATTGTCTGTCGCTTCGGAGTGCCGAAGGCTATCACTGTGGATAATGGAACGCAGTTTGATTCCAAAGCTTTCAGAGAATTTTGTGAACAAATTGGCACAAAGATTCATTTTGCATCAGTTAGACATCCGGAATCAAATGGACTAGTTGAAAGAGCTAATGGCATTATTATGACAGGAATAATGAAGTTAATCTTCAATCAGCCAAGGGGAAAGTGGCCAGATGAATTAATCAAAGTGGTGTGGAGCCACAACACAACAATATCAAGGTCAACAGGTTTTACACCATTCAAATTGTTGTTTGGTGATGAAGCAATAACCCCAGAAGAAGCTAAGGCAGGATCAATAAGGACAGTGGCTTCGACAGAAGACGAAGCTGATTGCTCTGTGGACAAAGATGCTATAGAAGGGATTAGGCTTCAGGCTGTGGAAAACATTAATAAATACCAAGCCGAAACAATAAAATGGCGTGATAGAAAGGTTCGGTTGAAGAACATCAAGCCAGGACATTTGGTGCTTCGAAGAGTGACCAATCCAGACACAGTAGGTAAACTACAGCTGAAGTGGGAAGGCCCCTTTCTGGTAGTATCTTCGTCAAGACCCGGTTCCTACAGGTTAAAGGATATGAACGGCAACGACATTCCTAGATCTTGGAACGCGGATGAGCTTCGGCGGTATTATGTGTAATCTTTTTTATTTTTTATTTTTTATTTTTTCCTATGGCACCCTTTTCCTTTTCAAAGGGGGAGAAAGGTTTTTAATGGGGCCATAGCATGTAATTTCCCTTTTTCATTATTTCAGCTCTATAAGAGTGATATCCCCCAAAAAATGTAAATGTAAAAGCTAAGAATGCACCATCGAGTGCAAACAAAGAAAGAAAAGAAAATAGGGAGAAGCTCAAAGGTCGTTCCTAAGGGAATGCAAAGCTTGCAGCGAAAAATAAACGCTGATTCCGCCGAAAGCAAAAGGCGAAGAAGCTCCTAAGGGAGGCTTACAACGAAAAATAAACGCTGATTCCGCTGAAGTAAAAGGCGAAGAAGCTCCTAAGGGAGGCTTACAGCGAAAAATAAACGCTGATTCCGCTGAAGTAAAAGGCGAAGAAGCTCCCAAGGGAGGCTTACAGCGAAAAGTCAACGCTGATACATCGAAAGATTTGAGTCATTCCTAAGGGAATGACGGCTATGATTATGGCTCTGAATATGTACTTGGACATTCATTCGCACAATACATCACATCATGACATTTGCATTCATAAACATCCATTCAGACATACATAGGATCATTATCATATCATACAGAAAAGGCAGATGCTTCGGCTATGAGGACAAAGCTTCGGAGAAAAACACAAACAAGAAATTTTTGTGCTTCGTTGTGTACGAAAAGAAGGGAAGGTGTTTTTCGCCTTCGGCTCAAAAAGAAAATTTCGTCCACAGCAAAGCAGATCGTACGTGAACAAAGGGGAAAAGATATATTACAAGCTTTCAGGAAAGCAGAAGCCATGCCTCGAGAAGCTAACAGGGCGCAGAAATCGACATGCCCGGCGATAACTTCATCAAGTGCATCAACTTCGCCCTCAATGTATTCAAAAGTGCTCGGCAAGTTTTCAGCTGAAGATGTAAATTTGTCAGAGCTGGCTCCGATTGAGTGAAACACATCCTTCAGCCGCTGCACACATCGGTTTCCGAAGTCTAAGCACTTTTCCTGAAGCTCTTTTAATGATTTCTGCAAACTTGAATTTTTCTCAATTTCAGTCTTGAGACTTGCTTCAAGATTCTTCTTTTCTTGCTCAGATTTTTTTGATTGTACGAGTAATTTGTTGTTTAATTTGTCAATTTCAGCCTGAGCTTCAGCCAGCGAGCCTTCCATAGATTGAATGACGAAGTCTTTCTTATCCAAGGCAGCTTCGTGATCTTTAGCTTTATGTTCAAGATCCTGAATGACGAAGTCCTTTCCCTTCAGAGCAGCTTCGTAATTTTCAACTTTGTTTTCTAGATCTTTGATGATAGCTTCGTTTTTCTTGTCTTCAAGATCTTGTTGCATCCTTAGCACTTTACTTAGTAATATACTCTTGCAAAACAACCTTCGTCAGAAAACATTTTAATCAGCGTAGAACAATAAAAGTTGAGAGTTTTTACCTTGAAATTAGCATAGAACAGGCTGTCACACCCGGTTTTGGAAGGCAAACCAAGTGCGAACTATGTACGTGCCAGGATCAGAACTCACGTACACAGCGATTACATAAATGAACATCAATGCACATTGCTCGAATAATAACTTAAAAGAGTATTAACTTATTACATCACAGAGTCATAGACATCCACATAGTCATCGTCTTAACAGGTAAATCAAAGTGCTAGCGAAACGCAGTAAGTAAAGATAAGGCCTTCACAGGCGGCTGACTGGGGGTTGCCGCCAACCCACACCTAGAATTCGTCGTAGTCTTGGAACTCCTGGAAGTCTCCTCCCACGGCTTCACCTTCTCCTGAGCAGTGGTTACAATGCGGACAACCTGGTGTTTTGTGGTAAAGCAAGGATGAGTACACATCAACGTACTCAGCAAATGTCCCGTTTGGCTGAAGTGGACTAGCTTTATGTGGGGTTAGGCTCAAGCAGTTGCTTTTAGTTGGTCAGGTATTTATCATTAGTAGAAGCCAGATTTTAGCATTAACCAACCCATGAACCATTTCCTCATCGAGGAACAACATCATCATATTCGAACCAAAACCATAACATAATCCTTGTATCTCGAACCATCTGTATCTCTAATCAAAGAGGATCCCAAGGCTGCTCTTAACCGTGAGCACGGCTGATATATCAGTTTCACTACCCTCTGCAGAGGTCGCACACTTTACCCATGAGTCATGATTCCCTTTCTGCCCGGGGAGAGCTAATCCCCATTGACCACTACCTAGGTGGTCCGGCAGGGTATCACTACGTAGCTTTTACAAAGATTCCCTAGAGATCATAGCTGCCCGTTAGGTTTCTCCAGTTTGATAAACACAGTACCCCTCCCCGCAGGAGAGTGACTAACAAAAAGCAAAACGAAAGAACCTCGGCACTCAGCCTCGGCAGAGCAAGCACTGTGCCTGGACCCCATTGACGGCACGACGGCTAAGCAACTACACCTCTAGTTCCTCTAATTAATTAGCTAAGGGCATCCCATTTCACCCTCATGGCTGCACTGTTATCCCGGGTGGTCTCTCAACGAACAGGTCCTTACGGAGAGGTACTCAGGAAACAGCCTGAGCCCCCTAGAGTATCACAAGATCATCAACATCATCAGGGTAACAGTATCATAAATAGTCACATCATGTTCATTGATTAAGTTAAGGCAATAGCAGAATGCTAACCATAAGGTCATCAAGGATAAAGTAAAGTGTAAAGCTAGTCAATCCTTAGGTTTCAAGTAAGTAATGCGGGATAGTAAGTTATAAGTGAATAGGACATAATGGGTCAGAGGGCACTTGCCTTCACCAAACTGTTGATCAGGAACTTCCTCTGCAACCTCCTCGGGAAACACAGACTGCTCGTTGTCTACGTAAAGTAATCATTCACACTATGCACTTGGGAAGTAACAAACAAAAGCAATATACCAAACATATGCAGCAGAGAGATCACAAGTTCACAATAGAAAAGGATTGGTACTCTAGTATTCCCTAGGTCTAGGGTAGAGGACTATACAAAGTGATTCATTATCCACTAATCAGGTTTAAGTCAGTGGTGGGGTTAAATCATTACATGGTTTTAAGTTCCTAAACTTAGGTGCTTAAGTCCATAGACTTAGGTGCTCTAACTTTTATTAAAGTCTTCTATCTTTTATTTATCTCAAATAGGGGTTCCAATAACCTTAATCTTATCCTAATGATCAACTATTAATTGGGACATAAAAACAGCAGGGAAACATTGGTTAAATAGGTAGACAAAAATACTATGAGCATTTTGCAATTTGAAACACCTAATTTGGAGTTCATATGACAAAGTTATGAATTTTACAAGTTTAGGGGTTAAAAAATATACCCTAAATACTTGTTTTGAATTAAATAAAAGGTCCGAGGACCTAACTATGAGAATCCAGGGACGGCGGGTTAAATTTCAGAAAACCGGGGGTCTCTTTAAGAAAACGCGCGGGCGAAGGGGTATCGGGCTCCTACGGCCGTCGGATCTCAGATTAACGCGCAGGATTAGATCCGCGGGCGGGCGCGCGAGCGCGCGGTAGCCTGAGCGGCTGACAGGCGGGGCCAGCGGGCAGAGCGGGCGCGGGCGGGCTGACAGGCGGGGCCAGCGGGCAGAGCGGGCGCGGGCGGGCTGACAGGCGGGGCCAGCGGGCAGAGCGGGCGCGGGCGGGCTGACAGGCGGGGCCAGTGGGTAGAGCGGGCGCGGGCGGGCTGACAGGCGGGGCCAGCGGGCAGAGCGGGCGCGGGGTGTGAGGGAAGCGGCGCTGGGCCGTTGGATCTCTGGTGGACGGCCAGGATTGGGCCCGGGCTAATTGAATCAGGGCCGCCCGATCTGGAATGAACGGCGGGGGTCGGGTGGCCGGCCTTGGCCTTTCCTACGCCTAGCAGAGGCGGCGGCGCTCGTCTCCGCGGCGGAGAACTCGCCGGAGACGAGGGGCGCGGGCGCTCTGCGGGTCTTTGGGGTGACCTGAGCGGCCGGGAAGGTTGGGGAGGGCGCGGGGAATCGTCCGGTGGGGGCTAGGTCGGGGCAGGGGTACCGGAGGGGGGCGGTCCACGGCGAAGCGGCTCGGCGGCGGCGCTATGGGACTCCGGCGAGCAATTAAGCACAGCAGGGAGCAATACAAAGGTCGGGAGGGGGCGGGAGAGGTTCCTTACCTCAAGGCGGGCTCCGGCGACTCCTCGGTGGCGGCAATGGCGCGACGACGGCCCGGGTCGGCGGTGGCGGACCTCCGCGGCTGCACGGAGGACGGCGGGTGAGCGCGGGCAGAGGGAAATAGGGAGGGGGAGGGGAAATTGGAGCGCGTCCCGGGTTGCGGACGTCGGGGCGGAGCTCACCGTGGCTGAGGGCACGGCGGAGCTCCAACGGCGACGGGGAAACGAGCTCGGGACGGCGGCGGTTCGTGGCGACGGCGCTCTGGCGTGCGCGCAGCGAGGGGGAGGTGAGGGAGGGGTCTGTTGGTGCCCAAATGAGGGAGGGAGAGAGGGCGAGTGGGGTTCTGGGCCCAAGTGGCCGGGGGCGGGGCGGTTGCGAGCTCCACGCGCGACGTGGGCGCGGAGACCGCGGCAACGCGCAGCTCGGGCGGCGGTTACGCGGGGAAGACGGGGCTGACAGGCCGGGCCCGCGAGCAGAGAGAGAGGAGAAAGCGGGTGCGGGCGCGGGGAAGACGGCCGCGCTGACGGGCGGGCCCGCCAGGGCAGAGAGAGCGGGGGGGAGAGGCGCGCGCTCGGATTGGGCCGGCTAGGCCGAAAGGCCGAGGGGGGGGCAGGGTTGGGCTTCTTTCCCTTTTTCTTTTATTCTGGTATTTGTTTTCTCTTTTCTTTTTATTTTCTCTATTTGATTCAAATTCAAATAAGCCACAAATTCAAATTAGACTTTCTAAGAATTATGCACCAAACAAAAGTGAAATCTAGGGTTCAACATGATGCAACAATTCATACTCCCTTGGAGTTTGAGCTAATAGACTATAATTACAAATAAAATAACCACTTTTCTCCTATAGAAATGAGAAAGAGAAGATTGGGGAAGGATGAGAAAAGGGAAGTAACACCTGAATTTGTGAATATGAGCAAAGAAATTTTATACCCCCAAATTCAGGGTGTTACAAACCTATCCCCCTTAAAAGAATCTCGCCCCGAGATTCAGGGTTGGTCAGCAAAGAGTTCAGGGTATTTGGCCTTCAGATCATCTTCTCGTTCCCAGGTTGCTTCTTCCTCGGAGTGGTGACCCCATCTGACTTTGCACATTCTGATGGTATTCCTCCGGGTGACTCTGTCTGCAAACTCCAGAATCTGCGTTGGCTTCTCTATGTATGTCAGATCCTCCGGGACTTCCAAACCCTCCACTGGCAACTGTTCTTCTGGTACTCGCAGACACTTCTTCAATTGCGACACGTGGAACACATTGTGCACCGCTGACAAGCTCTCTGGTAGGTTGAGTTGGTAAGCCACTTCTCCACGCTTTGCTTGAATCTGATATGGTCCAACGTACCGGGGTGCTAACTTGCCTTTAACTCTGAACCTTCTGACTCCCCTGATAGGTGACACCTTCAGATAGACGAAATCCTCCACTTCGAAACTCAGTTCTCTTCTCCTTCGGTCCGCATAGCTTCGCTGTCTTGACTGGGCTATCTTCAGGTTCTCCTGAACCATTTTGATATTCTCTTCGGCTTCAAGCAGGATGTCGGGGCCAAACACCTGTCTCTCTCCAGGCTGGTCCCAATGCAGCGGAGTCCTACAACTCCGCCCATAGAGTGCCTGAAACGGCGACATCTTCAAGCTGGCCTGGTAATTATTGTTATAGGAGAATTCTGCATAAGGTAACCTTTTGTCCCATCCTGACTTGTCTTGCAACGCACAGGCTCTCAGCATATCTTCTAGGATCTGGTTAGTTCTTTCAGTCTGACCGTCTGTCTGCGGGTGATAAGCCGAGCTGAAGTTCAAATGGGTGCCCAAAGCTTCTTGTAGCTGCTGCCAAAAATGAGAGGTGAACTGTGTTCCTCGATCTGACACTATTTTCTTCGGCACACCATGAAGGCAGACTATCCGTGACATGTATAACTCAGCTAACGTTGCTCCGGTGTATGTTGTCTTCACAGGTATGAAATGGGCCACCTTTGTTAAGCGGTCCACAACCACCCAGATGGAATCATAGCCGGCCCGGGTACGAGGTAGGCCAACTATAAAATCCATCCCGATCTCATCCCACTTCCACTGAGGAATCCGCAATGGCTGCAACAATCCGGCAGGCCTCTGGTGCTCTGCTTTGGTTCTCTGACAGCTATCACAGATGGCGACATATTCTACGATCTCTCTTTTCATGCCATACCACCAAAACCTCCTTTTTAAATCTTGATACATCTTTTCACTTCCCGGGTGTATGGAGTAGGCTGTCTCATGAGCTTCCTTGAGGATCAGTTCCCGAATAGGTTTGAGGTCGGGGACACACAATCGGTCCTTGAACCATATTACCCCCTCTTCATCCTCTCGAAAGTCTTTGCCTCTTCCTTCTAAGATTAGCTGCCGGATCTTGTTGATGCTTTCATCATCCTTCTGCCCTTCTTTGATCTCCCGCTCTAGGGTGGGCTCTAATTCCACTGTTACTCCTTGCGTACTGTTCAGGAAACCGAGACTCAGTCTGTCGAACTTCTTGGCTAACTCATACGGCATCGGATACGTGGCCAACATATTGACTTGACTCTTCCTGCTCAGAGCATCTGCAACAACATTGGCTTTGCCTGGATGGTAATGTATCTCCAACTCATAGTCCTTGATCAATTCCAACCATCTTCGCTGTCTCATGTTTAACTCTAACTGGGTGAATATGTATTTCAGACTCTTATGATCTGTGTAGATGTCGCACTTCTGTCCATACAGGTAATGTCTCCATGTCTTTAGAGCATGAACCACTGCTGCCAACTCTAGGTCGTGTGTGGGGTAATTTTTCTCATGAATCTTCAGCTGCCGAGATGAATATGCTACAACTCTTCCTTCTTGCATTAGCACACATCCCAATCCGGTGTAAGAAGCATCGCAATACACTGAGAATGGCTTGTGAACATCAGGCAGGACTAACACCGGAGCTGTAGTCAATCTATTTTTCAGTTCTTCAAATGCTTCCTGACACTTTTGGGTCCACTTAAACTCAACTTTCTTCGCTAGTAACGCTGTCATTGGTCTAGCAATCTTTGAGAAGCCTTCGATGAAACGCCTGTAATACCCAGCCATTCCAATGAAGCTCTTGATCCCACGAACATCCTTTGGTGCTTTCCAGTTCAGGATATCTGCCACTTTCTTTGGATCCACTGCCAACCCATCTTGATTTATGATGTGACCCAGAAACAGGACTTCATGAATCCAGAACTCGCATTTGCCCAGCTTGGCATACAACTGATGCTCTCGAAGTCTTTGCAATACCATCTTCAAATGCTCTACATGATCTTCCTCACTTTGAGAGTATATGAGAATATCATCGATGAACACTACCACAAACTTGTCTAAATAGTCCATGAACACGTTGTTCATCAGATACATAAAGAAGGCTGGCGCATTTGTCAAACCAAAGGACATAACTGTGAATTCATATAACCCGTACTTGGTGATGAATGCCGTCTTCGGTATGTCCGAGGGTCGGATTCTGAGTTGATGGTAGCCTGACCTCAGATCTATCTTCGAGAATACGCTGGCACCTCTGAGCTGGTCGAACAAATCTTCTATCCTTGGCAGGGGGTACTTGTTCTTGACAGTGACTTCATTCAAGGCCCTGTAGTCTATGCACATCCTTTTGGTACCATCTTTCTTCTCTACAAACAACACCGGAGCGGCCCAAGGCGAGGTACTTGGTCTGATGTAACCCTTCTCTAACATCTCATCTATCTGCTTCTTGAGTTCCACCAATTCTGGTCCAGACACTCGGTAGGCTCTTTTGGAAATGGGGGCGGTACCAGGGATAAGCTCTATGGCAAATTCGACTTTTCTCTCGGGTGGCATGCCCGTTAGCTCCTCGGGAAACACGTCCGGAAAGTCCGACACAACCTTGATAGCCTCGAGTGGGTTGGGCTCCTTACTATCAACTGAAATCTGGTGACAGACACCCTCCGCTGATTTAGGCATCCTTAGCTCGGCCACTACCTCTTCTCCTGACGGGGACTTCAATGTTACGGTCCTCTTGTCACAACTAACATTTGCTTCATACTTCATTAACCAATTCATCCCTAGAATAACATCTATCCCAGGGGTGTCTATTACTATTAAGTCACTGGGGAATCCTATCCCCCTTATTTCCACCATTATATTTGAGCATATTTTATCTGTTTGCACCTTGCCACCAACCAAATTAATCCTCATGGGCGGCATCATTGCCTCTACTGAGATGTTATGCAATTCTACCCAAGTTGCAGTGACAAATGAATGAGTTGCACCAGTATCAAATAGCACTTTCGTGGGATGAGATTCGACTGAGAACATACCTACTGCCACATCTGGTGCATCCTGGATCGCTTCAGCCTCCAAGTGGTTCACCTTTCCACGGTTGTACGCTTGGTTACGATTGCCTGCTGTCGGCTGCAGTACACCTTGCCTTGTTGGAGTATTGGGGTTGGTCTGCTGCTGCGCCATCTTCTTCGGGCATTGCATTGCCCAGTGGCCTTGTTCTCCACAGTGGAAACACCCTCTGCCTCCTCCTTGTGCTGGGGCTGCTTGGTTGCTCTGGTTTGCTGCTGGGGCAGGAAGGCGAGGTGCCTGGTTGTTCTGCTTCTGATACTAATTACCTCCCTGTTGGCTGTTCTGACGATACTGCTGCTGTTGTGGGTACTGTCTCTGAAACTGCTGCTGATGCGGACGCTGATTCTGATTTTGATATCCTTGTGGGTGACCAGGCCTGCCTTGCTGAGATGAACTGCCTGAGAAACGTGGACGGCTGATGCTTCCGGACTGGGGTCCACTCATCTTACGCTTTCGATCTTCCATATCCTTACGCTTCTTCTCAGTCATAACTGCCCTATCGATCAGGTGCTGGAAGGTGGGGAAGGTGTGATTCATCAGCTGGTAATGCAGGGGATCCACCAAACCCCTCATGAACCTGTACTGCCTTTTAGCATCAGTGTTGACATCCTCAGGTGCATAACGAGATAGCTGCAGGAACTTGTCTCTGTATTCACTAACAGACAGGGGTCCCTGCTTCAGAGCCAGAAACTCCTCCTTCTTCACGATCATCAGTCCCTCTGGCACATGGTACCTGCGGAAACTCTCGCTGAATTCTTCCCAGGTGATGGCTTCGGGGTCAGCATGGGTGGCGAGGTAGGACTCCCACCAGGACTGGGCTGCTCCCCTTAGCTGACGGGGACCATACAGAACCTTCTCCCTGTCGTTACATTGGGCGGTGCGCAGTTCTCTTTCCACTGCGCGCAGCCAGTCTTCTGCATCCATGGGGTCAGCAGAATGGGCGAAGGTAGGAGGGTGCCCTCTCATGAACTCACCACGCTTATCCCGTGGCATCTGGGGCATCTGCACTTGCAATTGGGGTTGGGGTTGCTGTTGAGCCTGCTGCATGGCTGCCAGAGTCTGCCCAATGGCCTGCACTGCCTGAGTCTGCATCAAGAACATCTGCTCCACTGACATCGGGGGTGGTGGGGGAGGCTGCCTCTGTTGTTCCTCCTGCTGGTCATGCTGCTCTTGCTGAGCACGCCTGTTGCATCGGCGCCTATTGTCAGACATCTGTGGGAGACATTCATACATCAGCGTTGATCTTACAACCCTTCAGCATAAGAAAAGAGAATACGAAATTCTTCATGACACTGAGTGAACAAAGAGCTTCACTGATCCTCATTATGATTCAACACAGCTTCTCAGATAAGAAGGAAAGTAGAAGTAAATGGTTTCCCAACTAAGCAACTGACTTCATTAACATTACTAGCTAGGCCAAACTGCAGGGGAAATCCACAGGTTGGCAACAGTCATTACAAAGATTCGAATCCAGCACAAGTTCATCATAACAAGCATGAAAGCAACTGATAAGTAAACTAAACTAAATGGAAGCAACTGATAAGTAAACTAAACTAAATATCTAAGACTGAGACATCTGACTTAAGAATTATTACAAACTTCGACGCTAACGATCTAAGGATCCAGATCTATCCTGGTCTTACAGGCAGGGGAACCATAAGTGTGGTGACCTCGTGGCGGTGAGCGGTATGGGTGCTGAGTCCCAATAGGAGCGGGAGAACCACCCTCCTGGTGATGGCGCTCTGCCAGCTCAGCACGCAACTCCGCAATCTCCGTTCGAGCCCTGCTCAGCTCGTCCAGAGAGTGATCCAGCTCAGTGTTAAGCACTGCGACTAGGTTGACTGTGCTGCTCAACCTAGGGTTAGCCTCACCAACAGGTGAGACAACCACACTCTTTGTGCTGCCAGTAGGGCGGCGGGGGTAGTACCGAAGGTTAAGACCGTCGGCCACCCCACCGAACAAAGAACAGTACTGGGAGAGTGCACGTCGTGCTGCATCCTGCATAGCCGCCTCTGCAGTGTCCCTCTCGGAGATGGAATAGTGCTCCGAAACGGCCTCCGCACCCCGGAGGTCATCCTCCGGACGGCGAACTAGGCAGGTAGCCTCCCAGCGGTCCGGGTACCTCCCGCGGCTGTGCTGGTAGACTACACAACGATACTCGATCGACCAGGTGTGCCGGTCGAAAGCCTAGCGCAGCAAGGTGTCGAGTGCGTCGTGGAAGTGACAACCGCGAGCGGCGTCACGGGTGATGGGTCGGGCGACCCATCCTTCCGCCTCCTGCGGCTCAGAGGACTCCGTGCTGTGGTCTGAGTCGTCGTCGTCGGGGTCTCCTCCAGGACTTCCTCCGGTAGCTCCTCCAACAGCCGAGGCGTCCCGCGGTGGTGCAGGGGGCGCCTCTAGCTGGGCAACAGAGGAACGGGGCCTCACGGACTCCACCTCCTGCTGGGGTGGGGAGGAAGAGCCCTGCTGCTCTCTGTGCTGGCGCCGACGTTCCTGCTCCTCACGCAGGCGGTGGTACAGTCTCTCCAGGTGACTCGACTGACCGGACACGGTGCGGCGCAGAGGACGCTCCGCAAGTCGAGATGGCAGGAAAGGAATCACCGACTTACGTGCAGTGTGTCTAAGACGAGCCATCTACAAAAGACACCGTAAGCATAAGAGTAAGAGCAGAACTAATATGACAAGCGAATAAACCATAGACAGAATAAGATAAAAATTTTAACAAGGTATAATATAGTATATATATGTAGTAAAACATAGGGTTGGTCGAGGTGACCAACTTTTGAAGTAACATCAGAGGTCAAGGTGAGAGGGAAGGTCAATAGTCCTTAGTACGACCAGTGCTACTCTAGGTCAGCGGTCCTACAGTCAGCACGGCTTTGATACCACTTATGTCACACCCGGTTTTGGAAGGCAAACCAAGTGCGAACTATGTATGTGCCAGGATCAGAACTCACGTACACAGCGATTACATAAATGAACATCAATGCACATTGCTCGAATAATAACTTAAAAGAGTATTAACTTATTACATCACAGAGTCATAGACATCCACATAGTCATCGTCTTAACAGGTAAATCAAAGTGCTAGCGAAACGCAGTAAGTAAAGATAAGGCCTTCACAGGCGGCTGACTGGGGGTTGCCGCCAACCCACACCTAGAATTCGTCGTAGTCTTGGAACTCCTGGAAGTCTCCTCCCATGGCTTCACCTTCTCCTGAGCAGTGGTTACAATGCGGACAACCTGGTGTTTTGTGGTAAAGCAAGGATGAGTACACATCAACGTACTCAGCAAATGTCCCGTTTGGCTGAAGTGGACTAGCTTTATGTGGGGTTAGGCTCAAGCAGTTGCTTTTAGTTGGTTAGGTATTTATCATTAGTAGAAGCCAGATTTTAGCATTAACCAACCCATGAACCATTTCCTCATCGAGGAACAACATCATCATATTCGAACCAAAACCATAACATAATCCTTGTATCTCGAACCATCTGTATCTCTAATCAAAGAGGATCCCAAGGCTGCTCTTAACCGTGAGCACGGCTGATATATCAGTTTCACTACCCTCTGCAGAGGTCGCACACTTTACCCATGAGTCATGATTCCCTTTCTGCCCGGGGAGAGCTAATCCCCATTGACCACTACCTAGGTGGTCCGGCAGGGTATCACTACGTAGCTTTTACAAAGATTCCCTAGAGATCATAGCTGCCTGTTAGGTTTCTCCAGTTTGATAAACACAGTACCCCTCCCCGCAGGAGAGTGACTAACAAAAAGCAAAACGAAAGAACCTCGGCACTCAGCCTCGGCAGAGCAAGCACTGTGCCTGGACCCCATTGACGGCACGACGGCTAAGCAACTACACCTCTAGTTCCTCTAATTAATTAGCTAAGGGCATCCCATTTCACCCTCATGGCTGCACTGTTATCCCGGGTGGTCTCTCAACGAACAGGTCCTTACGGAGAGGTACTCAGGAAACAGCCTGAGCCCCCTAGAGTATCACAAGATCATCAACATCATCAGGGTAACAGTATCATAAATAGTCACATCATGTTCATTGATTAAGTTAAGGCAATAGCAGAATGCTAACCATAAGGTCATCAAGGATAAAGTAAAGTGTAAAGCTAGTCAATCCTTAGGTTTCAAGTAAGTAATGTGGGATAGTAAGTTATAAGTGAATAGGACATAATGGGTCAGAGGGCACTTGCCTTCACCAAACTGTTGATCAGGAACTTCCTCTGCAACCTCCTCGGGAAACACAGACTGCTCGTTGTCTACGTAAAGTAATCATTCACACTATGCACTTGGGAAGTAACAAACAAAAGCAATATACCAAACATATGCAGCAGAGAGATCACAAGTTCACAATAGAAAAGGATTGGTACTCTAGTATTCCCTAGGTCTAGGGTAGAGGACTATACAAAGTGATTCATTATCCACTAATCAGGTTTAAGTCAGTGGTGGGGTTAAATCATTACATGGTTTTAAGTTCCTAAACTTAGGTGCTTAAGTCCATAGACTTAGGTGCTCTAACTTTTATTAAAGTCTTCTATCTTTTATTTATCTCAAATAGGGGTTCCAATAACCTTAATCTTATCCTAATGATCAACTATTAATTGGGACATAAAAACAGCAGGGAAACATTGGTTAAATAGGTAGACAAAAATACTATGAGCATTTTGCAATTTGAAACACCTAATTTGGAGTTCATATGACAAAGTTATGAATTTTACAAGTTTAGGGGTTAAAAAATATACCCTAAATACTTATTTTGAATTAAATAAAAGGTCCGAGGACCTAACTGTGAGAATCCAGGGACGACGGGTTAAATTTCAGAAAACCGGGGGTCTCTTTAAGAAAACGCGCGGGCGAAGGGGTGTCGGGCTCCTACGGCCGTCGGATCTCAGATTAACGCGCAGGAATAGATCCGCGGGCGGGCGCGCGAGCGCGCGGCAGCCTGAGCGGCTGACAGGCGGGGCCAGCGGGCAGAGCGGGCGCGGGCGGGCTGACAGGAGGGGCCAGCGGGCAGAGCGGGCGCGGGGTGTGAGGGAAGCGGCCCTGGGCCGTTGAATCTCTGGTGGACGGCCAGGATTGGGCCCGGGCTAATTGAATCAGGGCCGCCCGATCTGGAATGAACGGCGGGGGTCGGGTGGCCGGCCTTGGCCTTTCCTACGGCTAGCAGAGGCGGCGGCGCTCGTCTCCGCGGCGGAGAACTCGCCGGAGACGAGGGGCGCGGGCGCTCTGCGGGTCTTTGGGGTGACCTGAGCGGCCGGGAAGGTTGGGGAGGGCGCGGGGAATCGTCCGGTGGGGGCTAGGTCGGGGCAGGGGCACCGGAGGGGGGCGGTCCACGGCGAAGCGGCTCGGTGGCGGTGCTATGGGACTCCGGCGAGCAATTAAGCACAGCAGGGAGCAATACAAAGGTCGAGAGGGGGCGGGAGAGGTTCCTTACCTCAAGGCGGGCTCCGGCGACTCCTCGGTGGCGGCAATGGCGCGACGACGGCCCGGGTCAGCGGTGGCGGACCTCCGCGGCTGCACGGAGGACGGCGGGTGAGCGCGGGCAGAGGGAAATAGGGAGGGGGAGGGGAAATTGGAGCGCGTCCCGGGTTGCGGACGTCGGGGCGGAGCTCACCGTGGCTGAGGGCACGGCGGAGCTCCAACGGCGACGGGGAAACGAGCTCGGGACGGCGGCGGTTCGTGGCGACGGCGCTCTGGCGTGCGCGCAGCGAGGGGGAGGTGAGGGAGGGGTCTGTTGGTGCGCAAATGAGGGAGGGAGAGAGGGCGAGTGGGGTTCTGGGCCCAAGTGGCCGGGGGCGGGGCGGTTGCGAGCTCCACGCGCGACGTGGGCGCGGAGACCGCGGCAACGCGCAGCTCGGGCGGCGGTTACGCGGGGAAGACGGGGCTGACAGGCCGGGCCCGCGAGCAGAGAGAGAGGGGAAAGCGGGTGCGGGCGCGGGGAAGACGGCCGCGCTGACGGGCGGGCCCGCCAGGGCAGAGAGAGCGGGGGGAGAGGCGCGCGCGCGGGATTGGGCCGGCTGGGCCAAAAGGCCGAGGGGGGCAGGGTTGGGCTTCTTTCCCTTTTTCTTTTATTCTGGTATTTGTTTTCTCTTTTCTTTTTATTTTCTCTATTTGATTCAAATTCAAATAAGCCACAAATTCAAATTAGACTTTCTAAGAATTATGCACCAAACAAAAGTGAAATCTAGGGTTCAACATGATGCAACAATTCATACTCCCTTGGAGTTTGAGCTAATAGACTATAATTACAAATAAAATAACCACTTTTCTCCTATAGAAATGAGAAAGAGAAGATTGGGGAAGGATGAGAAAAGGGAAGTAACACCTGAATTTGTGAATATGAGCAAAGAAATTTTATACCCCCAAATTCAGGGTGTTACACAGGCTACTGGCGATATGTTGTCGCTGGTACCTGCACAGGTCCGCTTCAATCTTTGGTAGCCCAACACTCTTTGAGAAGGTTCTAACAACTTTGGCCTCGGTTCGATTCCGAAGGCATCTTAGTTTACCTTCATTGGCTCCGCCAAATAGTAGAGCCCCTGGCTTGTATCCACAGGATATAGCGTATTTCTTTATCTCTTCTTTTTCACTTTCTGATAAATCTTGTCCAAGTATATCTTGAAAATCAAAGTTTTCTTCTTCCAAAGTGTCTTCAATTTGTTCTTTTCCTTTCTCAATCGTCGAGCCCACCGCGACCGCAGCAGCTTCTTCTTCAGCCATTTTCGAAAGTATGTTGTCAATATCACCAAGTGTGGTCTCTAGATTAGGATCTTCGGTGATCTTAGTTTCGGCTCCGGTGGCTCTGGTGGCTTCAGCTTCGGCAGTAACAGCGCTCTCAATTATTTTTGGCGCCGATGTCGGCGGTGGTGTCTGGTGAATGACATCGGCCACTTGCATAATTCTTCTTTTCTTCTTCGGCTTGGCAGGACTCTCTGTTGCCGAAGGTTCTTTTTCCTTTTGAAAAAACTTCATCAGTTTTGGCGCCAGCGGACTTAGCTTGATAGGCAAAGGATCAGTCATTACCTTTAGAATCTCTTCCACTTCGGCAGCAGAAGGTGTTGCAGGAGCTTCTTCTTCTTGGGCTGGCGCCTTCGGTTCTGGGGTTGCAGCTTTTCTTCTCTTTGAAGCAGTTATCTTCGGCTCAGGGCTTAATTTTCTTTTCTCAGAATATTCTTTGTCCTTTTTAGCCAACTTGGTGCCTTCTTTATCAAGGACGCTGGCAACCCGTTTTCTTTTCTGCCCTTCAGCAACTTTGCCCAACTGCTCATAATCAGGATAATCAAAATTCAAAGCATCCATCACCCGATTCATCCTCCGCTTCGGACGAGTGCCGAAAGCTGCAGTCATTAATTGATCTTCTTTTTTAGAATAGTTGCTGAGGATCTCATTGCACATAACCTCAATTGTATCTAGCCACTCTTGGCAAGGCGTCTTAAAATGTTTTTTAAACTTGAAATGATAAGGAAGTCGAACAAGCTCTTTTTTCTTCTTCTCTCCTTTCAGCTTTGGCATGTCCCATTCCCTAAAAGTTGGGAATACTCTGAATGCTAAGAACTCTTGGACTAGATCCCTGGTGCCAATGTGCTCTGCAACAGTCCGAAATTCGATCAGCGCGGTCTGGCATGCGCTATCTGGATCTATGGTGCATTGAGGCCTAGTTTCCCCGAAGGTTAACCTTAAAGGGCTCTGAACCAATTTTTCCTTCTTTTCATCCACTTTGACATAAAACCATTCACCCTTCCAGCCGGCTGGCCATTTTGTACGGTAGCTAATAACTGGGTACTTGGCATCTTTCCAGTATGCAAAATTGTAGCAGCCAAAGTTATCATGTAGCCCGTCTTCTCTAGCTTTTGTCTGATAATGAAGTTCATGCGATCGGCAGAAACCTTCGGCAAGAAGTTCTGCATCCTGGCTTCGGAGTGCCCAGATGTAAACACTGAGCCTGACAATAGCGTTGGGAGTTAATTGATGAAGATAAATTCCAAATCTCTCTAACACATCTGCAATCATCTCATGCAGGGGAAATCTTAGCCCTGCTTTGAAGAAGCTTTTAAAAACCACCACTTCATCTTTTTCGGGCTTCGGGGTAACCTCCTCTCCCCCGAAGCGAATTAGCTCCTTCTTATCTTTGCTGAAATAGCCTAACTTCAATAACTTAGCCATATCACCTTTGTTAATAGTGGATTTCCCAAATTCCAAGTGACTGGGTTTGGATGGCGTTGCACCGTACTCATCTTCAAATTCAACTTCTTCAACATCAGCTCCTTTCACTTCGGCAGCAGGTGCATCCCCTGATGTTGCTAGCCCGGACTGCCTCATTGCTTCGGAAATAGGAATAGTTTCAGAAGCTTCGGCCTCGTCTCCCTCACGCTCAATCCTGGCAGTGGAGCGCAACCTAGCCATTTGATTATGAACACCTAAAGGTTTTTTGAAATTAATAACCTTTTTTCCCGAAGCTCTTCTTGTGACGAAGCAGAATCCGGAATGGTGCTTCATTTGAGTGCAAGGATCAAGCTTCGGCTATGGTGAAATTTTTGGCAGCAAAACAGTGCAATTGCAATGAATGTTGTGGTAACTTTACACCTACCTGTTTGTTTATATAGTGCTGCGGGTAAAAAGGTGAATCGTCAAGCCTCTTACACCGGACGGACAGTCGCCCACACTCACTGAACAGTGGGCCACAAAACCCGAGAAGGTAAATGTGCATGCTGGGACTACTTTGCGCTCGGAAGTTATATCGTTTCTCGGCAACGAGCCCAGGGAAGGTGTTTTTTGGACCTTCGGCTACCCGAAGCTTAAGGAGACTTTTTCACGGTTCAAGCTCGTTACGAAAAACGATCTAGCGCCACGAAGGGGCTACTGTTGGGACCATGCTTCGTCGCCGAAGGTCCTACAGAAAGAAACACCTTCGGCAAATCCGCTTGTACGTAATACCGAAGCTATCGCTCATGAAGCTTCGACACTAGAACGTATCCAAAGACGAAGGAACAAACCGACTTAAAGATGAAATGACATTTTAGTCCATAAAGAGTCTGAGTTACAATTGTGATCTTCTGTAAGGGGCATGATTGTAATTTCTCACAGGCTGCGCCCTGTGCCTATAAATAGATGAACAGTACTCCTTTACTGTTCACACAATCTTGTAATTGCTGACGCCGTACTGCCAAGACGAAAGGTATAAATGTACCTAATTACCGTGTTTTAATATCCGAATTCATATTATACAGAAAGAGCAAATAATGTTATTTATTTTTATCATTCTGTAGCATTTTTGTATTTTATATTTCTTTTCACATTATTTTATCTCTGATCATGAAGATATAATCTTCGCGATATATTATTCATAACCTTTGTCCGAAGCTCATTAAATCCACGAAGGAGTAATGTTGTAGCGGACGAAGGGATTTTACATTTAATTCTCTATGTTGCCTTGTTCTTAATTCGAAGCATTTGAGAACAAGTCCCCAACATGAGCATTTCTAGAAAATTTTCTATCATTATAAATGAAAGCATGATTTCTTTGAGTACTACTAGCCATAGGGGCCTTCCCTTTCCCCTTGTTGGGAATGGGAGCCTTTTGGCTTGTTAAGTTCTTGGCTTCCTTTTGAAAGCCAAGTCCATCCTTAATTGAGTGGTGTCTACCAATGGTGTAGGCATCCCTAGCAAACTTTAACTTATCAAAATCAACCTTGCAAGTCTTAAGTTGAGCATTAAGACTTGCCACCTTATCATTTAATTTAGTAATGGATGCAAGATATTCATTACAAGCATTAATATCAAAATCCTTGCATCTGTTGCAAATTACAACATGTTCTACACATGAACTAGATTTACTAGCTTCCTCTAGCTTAGCATTAAAATCATCATTTAAACTCTTTAAGCTAGATACAGTTTCATGGCAAGCAGATAACTCAGAAGATAGCATTTCATTCCTTTTATTCTCTAACGCAAGGGATTTTTGCACACTAACAAATTTATCATGCTCTTCATACAAAATATCCTCTTGCTTCTCTAGCAATCTATCTTTTTCATTTAAAGCATCAATTAACTCATTGATTTTATCTATTTTAGTTCTATCTAAACCCTTAAATAAATCAGTATAATCTACTTCATCATCACTAGAATCATCATCGCTAGAAGTAGTGTATTTAGGGGTATCACGACCACTTACCTTCTTCTCCTTGGCCATGAGGCAAGTATGTTGTTCGTTGGGGAAGAGAGAGGACTTGTTGAAGGCCGAGGCTGCCAGTCCTTCATCGTCGGAGTCGGATGAAGAGCAGTCTGAATCCCATTCTTTGCCAAGGTGAGCCTCGCCTTTCGCCTTCTTGTAAACCTTCTTCTTCTCCTTCTTCCCATGCTTTTCTTGTTCCTGGTCATTTTCATTATCGGGACATTGTGCTATAAAATGACCAGTCTTACCGCATTTGAAGCAGGAGCGCTTCCCCTTTGCTTTGTTCTTGTTAGGGTGCTCCTTGCGTCCTTTTAGAGCGGTCTTGAAGCATTTAATGATTAGGGCCATCTCTTCTTCATTTAGCCCAGTAGCTTCAACTTGTGCCACCTTGCTTGGTAGCGCCTCCCTGCTGCTTGTTGCTTTGAGGGCAACGGTTTGAGGCTCGTGGACGGGTAGTGGACCGTTTAGAGCATCGTCCACATATCGAGCCTCCTTCACCATCATGCGCCCGCTCACAAACTTCCCAAGAATCTCCTCGGGCGTCATCTTGGTGTACCTGGGATTCTCATGAATAAGGTTAACAAGATGGGGGTCAATTACCATGAATGACCTTAGCATAAGTCGGACGACGTCGTGGTCCATCCATCTTGTGCTTCCATAGCTTTTAATCTTGTTGACCAGGGTCTTGAGCCTGTTGTATGTTTGTGTTGGCTCCTCTCCCCTGATCATCGCGAACCTTCCCAGCTCGCCTTCCACTAACTCCATTTTGGTGATCATGGTGGCGTCGTTCCCTCATGAGATATCTTGAGGGTGTCCCAGATTTGCTTAGCGTTGTCCAAGCCGCTCACCTTGTTGTACTCATCCCTGCACAAAGATGCTAGCAAAACAGTGGTAGATTGTGCATTCTTATGAATTTGCTCATTTATGAAAACGGGGTTGTCAGTATTATCAAAATGCATTCCGTTTTCAACAATCTCCCAAATACTAGGATGGAGAGAAAATAGGTGACTACGCATTTTGTGACTCCAAAATGAGTAGTCTTCTTCATAAAAGTGTGAAGGTTTTCCAAGTGGAATTGATAGTAAATGAGCATTAGAATTGAATGGAATACGAGAATAATCAAATGAAAAGTTTTGATTAACCGGTTTCTTTTTAGACGAGTCATCGTCGTCGTCGTCTCTTGGTGAAGAAGAGGAGGCGTCGCTGTCGTAGTAAATGATCTTCTTGATCCGCCTCTTCTTCTTCCCGTCCCTCTTCTTGTGACTCGATCCTGAGTCAGTGGGCTTGTCGTCCCTTGGCTCGTTGAAGAGGGACTCCTTCTCCTTGTCGTTGACCACCATCCCCTTTCCCTTAGGTTCCATCTCTTCGGGCGATTAGTCCCTTAGATGAAGAGAACGGCTCTGATACCGATTGAGAGCACCTAGAGGGGGGTGAATAGGTGATCCTGTAAAAATAAAAAACTAATAGCCATAAAACTTAGTTATAAGTGTTAGTGCGGCTAAGTGGCTTGAAGCGATCTCTTACGAACACAATTAATCACAGAGAGGAGTAACACAAGAGACACGCGATTTTTATCCCGTGGTTCGGCCAAGTAAAACTTGCCTACTTCCACGTTGTGGCGTCCCAATGGACGAGGGTTGCACTCAACCCCTTTCAAGTGATCCAATGATCAACTTGAATACCACGGCTTTCTTCCTTAGTCTTTTCTCCCGTTTGCAAGGAAACTCCACAACTTGGAGCCTCTTGCCCTTACAATGATGATCACAAAAGAAGCACAGAAGTAAGGGAGGGGAGAGCAATGCACACAAGACTCAAATCATAGCACAATCATGCACACAAGTCACAACTCGAGCTCAAAACACAACGCACGGAGTTCTCAACTCAAAATGGAGCTCAAGTCACTATCTCAAAGAATCAAATGCGCGAAGTTGGAGTCTTAGAGTCTTAGAATGTTTCTTGTAAGCTTGGGTAGCTCCTCCATGCGCCTAGGGGTCCCTTTTATAGCCCCAAGACAGCTAGGAGCCGTTGGAAACCAACAAGGAAGGCCAAAGTTGCCTTCTATCGGGTGGCGCACCGGACAGTCTGGTGCGCCATCGGACAGTCACTGTAGACGGTCCGGTGCCAATCTCTTTCCTATTCTGGCGCAGACGACCGTTGCAGATTCGTGGCAGTTGGCGCACTGGACACTGTCCGGTGCACACCGGACAGTCCGGTGCCCCCTGCCGACCATTGGCGCGGGCCACGCGTCGCCCGTGGATTGTGTGGCCGACCGTTGCGCTGGCGACCGTTGGCTCACCGGACAGTCCGGTGCACCACCGGACAGTCCGGTGAATTATAGCCGTACGCCGCTAAACATTTTCCGAGAGCGGCCTGTTCATCGGAGTTCAGCCTGGCGCACCGGACACTATCCGGTGTGCCAGACCGAGCTGGACTTCGGTTGTACCAAGCCAAGTCTTTTGCATTTCTTTTCTTCTCTTCTTTTCTCTGTTTCTAGCACTTAGACAATATATGTTAGTACTCAAAACAATGTACTAAGTCTAGAAACATACCTTGTTACATGATTTGCGCTTCTTGCTTGTTTGGCACATAATCAACTCACTTAATATGTGTTGGACACTTGATCACCAAAACATGATAGAAATGGCCCAAGGGCACATTTCTCTTTCACATGCACCATGGGGGGCAATCAATGGCAGTATATAATAAAAGAACTCTAAAAGGTTCATCAGCTGAAATAATTTTATGAACTATATGTTATTTTCTAAAAAATCTATCTTTATATTTTTTTACCCTGCTAAAAAAATCAGTGAAGTATATAGTAGTATGCCAGTATAAAACAGGGAGGAAAAGAGCAAACCTCCTGAATTATCCTCGAGAAGGTTAGGTATGCATGCCTTGGCTGCTCAGATTGGTGGGCATCGGATGAGGTTAGTATTACTGTTTTTGGTTCCTAAAATAGATATATGCCTCAAGAAGTCAAGATAACTTTGCAATAAACTAACACTTATAGAGAAGGAAAGAAATTAATCTTAACATGAACACTGCCACTCAAAATTGAGTATCAGCAACCATGTGCCGTGAAGGTGCATCATCACTTCGTAGCCCCAATTGTCAAACCAATCTCCTTCTGCACCTGCATCCTGCTGCATCGAACGCAACACAACTTCCACAACCTCATGAACGCACCAAATTAGGCGCGACATGGATTCATGGTATGCCACGACACCTGAAACTGGAACTGAAAGGGGGAGGAGAAGACAGTGTGATGTCAACTTTAGAGTAGTGGCCTTTGGGGATGGACAACATGGATGATTGCATGACGAGGAAGTGAGATGACCTTGCCCTTGTTCACCATTGCCAACCTCGCCCTCACACTGTCAATCTAACCAACCAATCTGCTATCATGAAGACAATAATTTGAAGATGAATTGAAAACTTGACTTTAATCTAAAATTTTTTATTAATGTACAAATGTATGATAAATCAATCAAACTTGAATGTAATGTGAACCTTGATTGCGATGTTTGGAGCTCTGATTCAATCAATTAATCAACGAAGTGATAAGTCTAAACGACGTCCTTGCATCTGAAATTTTATAGAAGCAGATGCGGAGGCAGTCAGACAGAGGAGAAGGGGACAGCCGTCTTGGTGGTGGTCATCAGCTACCCGCCAGGGACACCACCCACCTGGTACCCTTCAATCACAACAAGATCCAGTTCACCCTAGCGGGCGTGTACGACAGGATTCAAGCGCTCTAGGATCACGATGCCGATATCAACGGTGTGACCCCCGCTATGGCCCTTGTCGAAGAGCGAGACAGCGACGCCGAGCGGCACCTCCAAGAGGAATGATGCCTTCCTGGTCCCAAACACGAGGCATGAGACCCTGCTGTCGAACACGGTGATGATGGAGATCTCTGTGACTCGCGCTCTGGTGTCGCCTGTCTTCGCCGGAGTCATTGAAGATGAAGTCGGCGACTGCTCACCGACGGGGGGCGAAGTTCCCTACGATTTGCACGACCGGGTCCGCTGACGGAGACTTGAGGCGGGGCCGCTCGAGTTTGTTGCGAATGGAGCTCGGCGTCGGTTGAATGATGCTAAGGCACCCAGGCGGTTTCGATCCACGCCATCGACCCCATTACTGGTGAATGAGCGGAGTAAAAGGCGAGCACGAGATGGTGAGCGAAGCTCCCAACAACCGCGGACGTGAGGCGCTCGCCCGAATCATCCCGAAGATTGCTCCCGTCTCTCTGCCACGCATGTACTTGTGTATCTGGATCAGGGCGGTTGAGGGAGAGAGAAGGGGGAGATAGAGGCGTGAGCATGGGCGCGCTCGTCGACGTTCCCGTCTCTCCACCATGCGCGCTCGGGTAACTAGATCAGGGCGGTTGAGGGAGAGGGGTGAGAGAGATGGAGGCAAGGGGAGGAGGGAGGAGAGTGCTAGGGTTTCGGGTTGAGAGAGGAGAGAGGGTGAAAGGGAGGAAGGGTTCAGACGATGGATCGATGAGGAGAGCTGTCGCTGGAGTATGGGCCGCCCCAAACCTAGCTGGAGTATGGGCTGCACCAAAAATTTAGCCCAGAACGCATGCACTGTTGTTGTATTGTCTTGCAAACAACTTAGTACCATACTGGCTAGTAAAGGAGACATAGAGCAGCTTATAAGCGTTGGCTCGGACTTAACAGTAAGAACTCTGATGTTGAACTATATTGTGTTTGGTGGCTGAACTGGTCAGGTTCAACTCGTGTGGACGTGATATTTTTTGCTGGACAAGAAGACGAGCTGGATGGGAATGTGTGGCCCACGCTGGGTAGGGGGGCCCACATGCAGGAGGCGTGTACGCCCTGTAGGGGGGGCACGTAGATGGCAGAACCAGAGCCTGGCAGAACCATCCGTGGTAGAACAAGAGGCAGACTACTATTGCAGCCTTAATAAGTAGTATAGATTAAACATGTAGAGAAATAATGCAAAAAGAGCCATATATGGATGCAGGACATAAAGCCACGGTGAGAATTTGGCATCACAAAGTACAAATCTTCATCCAAAAATAATATCCATCGCATTGAAATGTGCAGTTTCCACCTAGACCTAGCACTTGGGTGCGTACGGGTTGATCGGGTGAGGCCGATAGCGTGTCCAATTAAGAACTTGTTCGTTTCACCATTAATCCATGTGAATTAATAAATCCATATCAAATCAAAATTCATTTTCATAGAAAGTCAAAATTCATTCCAATACATTCAGTACGATCCAATTCCAATACATTCAGTACGATCCAATCCACGTGGAATTACAATAACAAACAAAGCAAGGCAGATTGCGGGGCTGATTTGTCGGAAGCGATTTGGGGCGTCAAGGGTATCGTTTGGGTTGGTCCATACAATGAATAGTTCTCTCTATCTATATATCTATAGAGCCCCCCTCATCGCCGTATGAAAAAAAAAGGCAACAAAATGAACAAACTATCGGCAATCAGTTCACTTTGGTCATTCAAACAAAGTTTTCAAAGAACGAGTTACAATCAGATAACCAATAAGCACAGAGATTTATCACAAGATTTCACATTGTTGCTCAAAAACTTTAATGTAATCTATATAATCGAGGGTCAAATATACTTGATAGCAAAACGACAGTACAGTATTGCTTAAAAACAGAAATTAGTTCCCCCTCGCAAATCGCATTTTAACACCGATCCTTCTCTTCATATAGGTCAAGCCAACAAAAAACTCAGTATCAACACGGCATGCTCTGCTTTATAAGTTATAACCGGCGCACTCCTGCAACCAATTATTCAACAAGTCACATGCCATGATGCAGTGGTAGCTTCAAAGTAGCTTCTCCTTTCCATGCTCTGGAAAGATTATGCGACATATGGCTCTCCAAGAAGAATCTGAACAAGGAAAAAGGGTCAGAAAACATATAGGTAGTTCTTTTGCACGAAAAATACACAGATATATGACAACCTGCACTTCCTCATTAGTCATCGAGGTAGTAGTAGGACCCGGCTGACTTCTGTTCCCTGTCCTTTGTCGAGTCCAACTTGTTTATACGTGGCCTATAGTTGGTTGGGTCTCTTCTAAAAGTGATGTCGAGATGCTACCAAACGAATGGCAAACGAAAAAGTTAGTGCAGTGAAATAGATAAGCCATTAATGAAGAAATCAAAGCAAAGGCACAGATACAGCAACATAGTTTTTATGTGCAAATCTATTAGAGTTCTCAAATCCTACTGAAAATTGATGTTAGACATCAAGGTGTTAGTAAGGTCTTCAAGAGCCTGGTCTATTAAGAGTCCTCTACGATTATTAACAGCCTATAGTTGGTTGAGTCTCTTTTGAAAGTAGCATGGAGATGCTAGCCAAACAAAAAGAAAACTAGTACATGAAATTCTAGGCTAATATTATAGGAACCAATGTAAGGGGGGTATCATCTAGACTCCAAGGCAGCTAATAAAAGTTGAAGTGCAAATATAATATTATTTAATTTATGACTGAAGATTAATCTATGAGAACTGTGTACAGCTGGACCAACAAAGAGCACACTATGATTTTGGTAAAAGCCGATATTTTGTTATCCTGCACTTACCGATAAGAATTTATTCATCCCAGATACTAAAGACTGTGGTGCGTTGGCTGTACAGTCAATAGAAGGTCGCCCCTCATAAACAATGACCTTGTCAGCCAAGTATGTTGCCATGATGAAATCATGCTCAACAATAAATGCAGTTTTCTTCGCGTGAAGAATGAATCTCTTGATAACTTTTGAGGCAACAATACGCTGCTCCGAATCAAGATAAGCACTTGGTTCATCAATCAGATAGATATCTGCAGGCTGAATATATACCACAACATAAGAATGCAAAAGCTGACAATCAATCCAAATAATATAAGATTAGTGGTAAAAAAGAAATGCAGGAGTGAAAAAAGTTGACAAACAATCCATATGCTGAGCGCCATTAAAAAATTAGGGATATATGGACTATATCATAGTATTCAAGAGATGAACAAACGGAAATTAACAGAAATAAAAAGGTAACTCCCTCTACTGAAAAAAGTACATCTATACATTTATAGAATGTAAAAAAGTGCACCGTCTACTGAATTGAACCACTCATAAAACAATACTTATATGATTGGTTTTGTAGAAACACAGACACGGATGAAGAAAAAAAATAGAAGGCTGATTCCAGCTACGCTATGTTGTAAATGACACTCAGTCAAGTAGTGTCACATGTGACCCATATACTTCTGTACCAGGAAAGGCCATAATACCTCCCTCGGAAGTTGGAAGTGCAAGTCATTTAGGATTTGTATGAGTCAAATATTCAAATATCTTGGGATTTAGGATAATTATATGCAACAAAATATGTAGTCTACCTAAAAACATAAAATTAATGTTACTAGAATCATTAAGAAAATTCTCTCATTTCACAATGTATGACCAATTTCATTTAAACTTGCTATCTTGTGGTAATCGATGTCCTAAACGACTTTGATTCTCAATCAGATACAAATAATGAAAGAGTAGGAAGACATTTATGTAATTGAAATGCAAGGCATATATCCTCAGATGCAAAGTTGTGAAACAGCTAGAACACATCTATCTTATTCCTTTAACATTATATTATGCCAATCAAGGAAAGCATTAAGTAGACAGAGCAACGTATTAAACAGAACAACAATATTACCTTTCCAAGGCAGAGGCATATAGCAACTCTTTGGAGCTCTCCACCTGATAAATTAACAACCTCTTGGTCCATGAGTTGTTCAATTTGCAGTGGTTTCATCACGTCAGACACAAACTGCGGATGCATATAGGAATCCCGAATTTTCTGATGCAGCAAATGCCTCACGGTATTCTGGAATTTCGGGCTAATCTTTTGGGGCTTGTACGACACATTGAATTCAGGAATTTCAATATCAGTTCCTTCCACCGTGTCTGGCTTCAACAACCCAGCCTGTTCAGATATAACCAATAAGGGAAGTGACAAAGGTAGCATAGACCTTGTGAACTTTTTTCTAGTAATCAAAGGAATGCAGGAGTGAAGTCTTGAATAGTACAATACAATCAGAGAAAAATGAAGTCTTTAGCCCCTCAACATGATCCATCTGAATAAGGGATTTGCACCCTTGTATAGCAAGCAGATATGAAACTAAGCCCAACACAAAAATAATACTACAGACCAAAATGCAATCACATAAGATTTTGCAGCACCAACAAATTCACATTAGCAAAAAAAGAACAATGACATGTTCATGTAGTGCGAAAGGGCCTCTAGCGTAATGGTTAAGGCTTCCGAGTAGCACCTCCAGGTCCTGAGTTCAATTCCCCTCGGGGGCGAATTTCTGGCTTGGTTAAAAAAATCTCCTCGCTGTGCCCCGCCCGCTCCCGGGTTACGTCCTGCGCGCCACCCTCCGGCTGGGCCGTTGCAGAGTGGGCGGTGACGGCCCGTTAGTGATGGGGGGCCAGGGTTCGGGGATTTTTTCGGCCGGGACCACGTTTTGGTCTCTTCTTAATATAATACCGGGAGGACGGTCTTTCCCTCCCCGGCCGAGTTTTTTTGACATGTTCATGTGGTAGACAGCGGTAGAGCATAGTGATAACCGCAACTCACTACTATAAAGCACCTAAACAGTACAAAATCAGTGATATATGCATGTCAAATAACAAGATTGGTCTGAACAGTACATGAGGTTGAAACAACTTCCTGATATTGCACATAAGGCAACACAAGATGTTCCCAGGACTTAAAATCCTAACCATATCAAGTAGGGCTGAGGGCTCAGAATGACTACGAGCATAAAAAAAGTTATATAATGAGGGAAGCCAGGAGGGATGGCATTACCAGCATTCTGATGAATGTAGTTTTCCCTGTCCCGTTTTCACCAAGCATAACAACAATCTGGGAATCAGTAAATTCACCCTCAACAACAGTAAGCTTGAAATTTCCCTGTGTTTTGCTCATAGTAGGGTACTTATACCGCTGATACGTCTCAATCTCCTCAGCATTTTCTTGAGTCTCTGCAATCTGAAAGTACAACAGTAATGTAAGGCAAAGTTCCAAGATAGGACAAGGAGCTCAAGTTCCATCACAGAATAAAGATTTCAAGTAGCATGTGGATATGTTACCTTAAATGTAAGAGATTCATCTCGGAACCGAAGATTTTCTGTTGGAACAAATCCAGCCAAGAAAATATTGATACCCTCTCGGACCGAGAATGGCAAGGTAACCACACCATAAGCACCTGGCTTGCCATATAAACAGCAAATGAAGTCGGACAAGTAATCCAAGACACTCAAGTCATGTTCCACAACAATGACATAGCTGAAACAGAACAGGGCTGATGTTGACAATGAATTTCAATGAAAAAACTGTCGAAAAATCATGATAGCAAAATGTGTTACCTGTTAGGCCTAAGCAAGGACCTAACAACTTGTGCAGCTTTTAGCCTCTGCTTCACATCAAGGTAGCTTGATGGCTCATCGAACATATAGATTTCCGCATTTTGCACAGCAACAACTGCTATTGCAAATCTCTGAAGCTCACCACCAGAAAGATCTCCTACATTTCGGTCAATAACTTGGTTTAATTCAAGATCAACACACAGTTCAGATTTCATATCCCTCTCGTCCTTCTGTTCAAGTACTTGTCCTACATTCCCTTGAACAGCTTTTGGAATGTGGTCGACATACTGAGGTTTGATGATTGCCTGAGGAAATAAAGAGAGAATCCAAAGGAATCAGAACAATTAAACATTGAAATAAGAACTTACATAAAACTTCTCTATACCCTGCTATCAGGTTTGTAGTATGTTATAAAGTAAGGTATAGCAACAATTAAGGAACAAATATGTATGACTGTTTCAATTATGAAGATAACTATAAAAGTCGAGCAACAACCCTTCTTATCTTTATAGTGATGTAATCATCCACTGCTTGCAACTTTAGATGTAATACAAAAATTGTAAAAAATATGCACAGCATTGCACATGTTGCAGGAATAGAAAAGAGGCAAGACCAAAGAGAGCATATGAAAATAGCCAGCACATGGCGATAGTAAACAAGAAATCAAGTTCTATCAGTTACAGACTACATACTAACACATACTGCATGAGCTACAATTTTACAAACAGAGGAACTAAAGTGTGAAACAGGACCTTCAGGTTATCTTCCAATATGCGTGTGAAGTAGTTCTGAAGTTCAGACCCACGAAAGTATGTAAGAATTTCCTGCCAATCAGGTGGGTTCTGCAAATTGCACAGGTAAAGTTTCATCTTTTTTAGGTCTATTTCAAAGGAAAGAGAAAAGAGACTTCCTCAAGAAAAAATACATTAATATAGAATCAACAAATTGGAAAATGAAATTAGGTATGGAGCAGATATTGAAATATACTTTGAAGCGCCCCAAGTTAGGTTTCAGCTTGCCAGCCAACACTTTAAGAGCTGTCGACTTTCCAATCCCGTTTGTTCCAACAAGGCCCAAAACCTGACCAGGCCTTGGGACAGGCAACCTGTAGGTGACTAGGTGGCTAGATCAGTAACACCCCCAAAAGGGCAAGCTTCAAGCCAGATTAGTAGAAAACATACAGATGACCAACAGTGCATAAAAAATATACAAACACAATCGGCACTAAAATGAGATGAGTGTATGTACCTGTGCAACTTGAAGGTATTAGGCCCATATCGGTGAGTGGTATCCTTTTCCAAGTCTTTTGGAAGGTTGATGATTTCAATGGCATCAAATGGACATTTCTGCAACAGAGATTACAGAAGTGAGAAGCGCATTACATCACATAGGCACATCGTCATAGTGGGTGTTTGGTTCAGCTTATCAGCAGCTTCTGCGGCATGGTTATTAAAGCGGTAAAACGATAAAACGTTAGGAACCACCTTTTCAACATTTAAACGTTGAAATGAACGTTGAAACGTCTTTTCAGACTTGGCATAAAACAACACGTTAGAATATGTTCATACTCATAAGTTGATTATTTGAGTTCACAAAATAAATAGCATAAAAGGAAACAGATCAAGTTCAGCACACAAATCTATGCAATTATACAAGTTAGAACTTGCATCTAGGATCAGTAACCATCATCCAACTCATCAATATCAAGAGCATGAGCATCCATGTCTTGATCATCACCATCTTTTCCACTGTTGCTTGCTGGAAACAATGTATGTGCTGGAAACAGTGCCTAACAATTGAGTGACTGACAACCTTGATTCATAATATCAGATGTCCAGATCAGTAGATCACTTACCAAATAGAGCAGTTGCAGGAGACGTTGGAACTTCATAGTTGTAGCTGGAACTCTGGAATGCAGTTGTAGGCGATGTTGGCTGCTAGAGGACCTGGTGGGCGACGGGCCGACATCAGAGGCAGCCGACTCTGGACGTGGGAGAAGGGAGGGGGTGCTTGGGCGCTGGAAGAGGGAGTCAGGCGCTGGAGGGGGTGGAGGAGAGGAGAGAGGCGCGTGGCGGTGGACGACCGAGAGCGGGTGACGCTGGAGGAGAGGAGGGAGGCGGTCGACGGCGTAGCAGGAGCTGCACGGCATAGCAGGCACTGGAGGAGGCTGTCCACGATCCTGGCTGCGCTGCACCGGTTAAGACCTAGTTTTTGGGGCCTTTGAGAGGCCCAACAATGTAAAACGTCCAAAACATGTCTAAAACGTCCTAAAACGCTTAAACAACGTGAAATGGACGTTTAAACGCGTTTCACGGACGTTCTACGTGATTATGTTAAAACGTTCAGACGTTCTAGCCTATAACCACGTTTTATCGTTTAAACGACGTTTAAACGACATTTTAATAACAATGTTCTGCGGACTGCCCATTTGGTTTAGCTTACATAATGAGCTTATCAGCAGCTTCTGGCCGGCAGAAGCTGCGACGGACTACCAAACGCCCTACTTTTCAGCCCGCTTTTGTGAGAATCGTTTTGGTGAAAATCGTCCAAATCAACGTGAACACACAATCGGTCAAGTCGTCGCGATAAGAGGAATCCGTCACTTTCTAGATCCTAAACCATATGGACCCTTTCATCTTCCTTCGCACGTAATCCCCACAGTACTCAGATTCTCCCCACAAACAGATTCTCATAAAAGCTCGTCAGAAAAAAGCTGAACCAAACAATCCCCATAGTTAGCTGGAGAAGTTAGAAGCCTACCTTTACACAGATACCACAACCGATGCACAGCTCCTCAGAAATGAAAGCTAGTTTTGATGCCGAAGTCACTTCAATACAAAGTTTCCCTAAACAGTAGAATAGAATGCTGTCATAACAGTGATCCATGCCAAGCCAGAAACTAGAAGACGTGCAGAACAACAGAGAGAAGAGATCAATATACTGTAACTGTTTCAGTGAAATTGATGATACTGTATTTGGACACTGGACCTTCACAAGTTACAGTACGAACTAAACATCCAGCAGCATGTGCAAAAAAAATCTATTTAATTCACTAAACAAGAGATATTAACCAAATTTCTACAGCTGAAAAAATGGCCCTTAAGCTGCTGGCGGTTCCGATTCCTCAGATCTTGCAAGGGGACCAACGAGTTAACAAAAGCCCTTTCTAGCATCGAATTCACCACGCATGAACAGGTTCCCTAGTGGTGAAGCCCTTCCATATCAATTTTTCAGGTTGGTCAGGTAATGTCACAGTGTACCATGGACCCTGAAATTCATGATTCTAAATAACATACTGGAGGTAGCATTTGGTTGTTTAGACTGTATATTTTTGAGCCTGGGTATTGGTTATGAAGGAAGGTTCATGAAGCACGATCACTTTTCTCTAGTGCTCCACATAACCGATGAGTTCTGCTGTGGTTGTCTGACTTATCCCATCCTTGATGTCAGAGAAGGATTTGGGGATGCATTCCAACTGTTCGGCAAATACTATGATGAGGATGCAGTAGCTACATGGATCAAGCTGCGGTATATGCATATGTGTCCACCACCTAAGATTGATGGTGCGATGAGCAGCGTGATGGAGCTATTGTCAGAAACTTGGCCGACCTTTAGATGTTATTGGGATGTGTTATACCACACTAATGTTGTGTTAGGGCGTTTGTTATGCCGTTATGCGATAAGTTGCTCGGCTTCACAGTCAGTCGATATGTCTTTTCAAGTGAACATTGATGTGATGCTTCTTCCCGGAGAACAGCTGGAACCATGTTTTAATGTGAGATCTTGCAACTCTTCTATTCAAAGACTATTGAAATTTCCTGATATGAATTTACAAGTGAATGATGTCCACACACTAAACAATGGTCAACTGTGCAATATATACGAAGAATGTACTTCTGCAATTCGGGTGTTCCATTCGGAGTGGATCAGGCTTCTTACTTAGTCAACTATCAACTACAAATGAAACCTGGTGTTAGCCTTCTATTTTGCTTCAACTTTCAAGTAGGCCTAGGAAGTAGGAGTAACTGTATATGTCTATGTATGCATGCCTTGGTGTAAACCTGAACCGGAAGTAGCAGGGGCGCAGGGGTGTTCTAAGTCCTAAACCCAGTGCGCCGGATGGAAAGGGGCAAGAGCAAGAATAGACTAATCAGATTTACTTCTCTCTGTATTCTTGCTCGCCACCCGAATCCTACCCGTCTTCCTCCCAAAATTCCTGCTGGTCTCCCCTAATATCGTCGGATTCCTTATGGGATTCTGACAGAGTCCTCAGGATCTAAATCTAAGGTCCGAATTGCCAAAGCTATGGAGCGGGGATAGGGATTTTACCAGTCTTAACGACGGGGCAGCTCTTCTTGCACTCCTGGCGGCACTTCTTGGGCTTGCACTTGTCCTCGCTGACGATGGCGATACGGGTCAAACGCTCTGCCATCTCTTCCTACGCCGCCGGCGAAAGGGAGGCTCCGAAGAGGAGCGAGTGATGCAGCCAAAGCGTAGCGGCGGCTGTGGGAGGCAGACCAAACCCTAGGCTCGGGTCCTTTTCTTCTGATTCTTATGAGTAACTTTTTTTTTCCTTTCTGCTAAAATGCCTACGCGGGCTGTCAAAAACTGGTTTCGCCAGAATAATATTTGGAACGGTTTCGCCAGAATTACATGATGCCCATGACTTTTCCATTATCTAAAAAAAATATAGTAAACATGAAGTTTGCTCTTTTGATACTACATTATTGCCAATAACTTTTTCTATACTACTCTATTAAAAACCTAACGTGGACGTCTGTCGATACCATGCCTACGTCTCGTGCCCCTGATTGTCTCCTCACCTCATGTCCGTACGATCATCTAACATGACTCTGCCTCCCCTTCGCGCTCGATCGGGCACACACACCCACTCCATGACCTTTGCCTCCGCATAGTCATTCCCCCTGAGAATTTCGCTTTGCGCCCCCAGGAACCTCGCTCCCCTCTCGCGACCTCCGCCTCCGCGTCGTTGTTGGAACCTACCTGTCCCGGGACAGCAGAATCCAATAGGGGGAAGATGGGAGTAGTTTAATGCCTCTAAACACAGGGTGTCAAGGCAACGGTGTTTTCTCTTTCTGTCCCCTGCTCTGGCACAGTACGGGGTATTTATAGGTAACCGACGGACCGTCCGACCTTGTCAAGGACAATTAGGCCCTCAATTACCTAGTTTATCCCCAGAATATTCTCTCATAGGGGGTTACAGTGTGTCATTACAACATACATTATTACAGACACGGCCCGACCCACTCTGCCCACATAGCATCCGGAGTCGGGGCCCTACTACATGGGCCGAATTACACATGGGCCCCTTCTTGCGCTGAGGGGGACAAAGCCTTGTAGTCTTCGCGGCCTCGGTCACCCAGTCCTTAAAGTTGTTGGGGGTCTTTGCCTCGGCTTGTTGGAGCAAAGGGGTGCTTGGTCCTTGGCCACGGACGTCGTCCGCGGCCTGGCCAGTGGGGCCTGCTGGCGCGGCCTTCGGCCTGCGGAATGTTGATGTAGAGGTCGACGAGCGAGGGGTAGGCGTGTTTGCCTTCGCCCCAATATTTGCCCTCCGATGGGCCAGTTCGACCAAGTCAGTTAGTGTCGAAGACTGTCGTGAGATGGTGAAAACACTGCTGTCGGTACCCTAAAACTAGGGTACCCCGTACTACTGTATAAAGACGCAGTGCCTACGCGGCTATCACTTAGTCGCGTGGTATAGGTGATGTGTGTGGGACCAGGCCACGACTCGCCCCAGTCTCGGGCGACTACTCTGGGTCCACAAGCAGCGCCCGACTCCACCACATGGGCGGGTCCGGAGCCGCCACATGCCCAGGGAAGGTGATATACTCCAAGACATCAACAGTAAGTCCGGACCCTCATGGGAGAGCATCGTACCCCGGGATATGCAGTCCGGACCTCTAAGGTTGGTCCAGGATCGCCACGTGTGCAAGCCGGACCCCTGGAATGGGATCCGGACCCCTCCGTATGGGGTCCGGGTCACCCACAATGGGGTCCCAAGGTCCCAGGATAGAACATACACGGGCCTTGAAAAGGACCCAGGCGGGGGTCCGGTACCGACACGTGTCCAGACCTAGTCTGGTGCGGACCTGTCCGCATACACTTCTGCTCCCCGCCCAGACGGAGACCCGATGCTGCCATGTGGCCTACTGCACGTGACGTAAGCCAACTGGCGGAGCCTGACGTAAGGCCTCTGGGTTACGCGGCCTCTGCATTTATTGAGGGTAAGGCGCGTCGCCTATCCATTCCACTGACAGGCGGTGTGTCGCCTCGGCATTTAATGAGACATGTTCATTCCGCTGGCAGACGGCGACCTGTGCATCTCGCTGACAGGCGGCGACCTGTCCATTCCGCAGGCGGCGTGCCTGTCCATTCCATTGGCAGGAAGCACTCCCATACTGCCGCGTGCACTACACTCATCATTACCCGCATGTTACCAAGGAAGCAACCACCACATATCAATACTATGCGGGCTACGGACATTAGGGCGCCTGGAGATTGCTCAGGCGTCACTTGCATTAGTTACTCCTAGAATGTTTTCCTTCCATTATGCTCCTGGGCCCACATGTCGGGGCTCAGCATCCTTGTACGTGCCTCCCTTGAGCTATAAAAGGGAAGCCACACAGCATTACGAGGCAGACCAACACAGATTCACAACACCCTTAAAATCACACACAAGTTTTCTAGGCTAAGCTCAAGTGCTCAGACACTCAATACAACACACAGTGGAGTAGGGTTTTACGCTCTGGCGGCCTGAACCACTCTAAATCCTCGTGTCTTCTCGTGTTCATCCTTCATCTAGCAGGCAGGCAAACCGCTAAGGCCCCTCCTCATCTCAGGATTTAGGGCAGGTGCATTCTGCCACCCAGCCGGAGAATTTTCCTCTCCGACATTTGGTGCACCAGGTAGGGGCTTTGGCTTTAGTTTTTTCCTGTTTCCTTGCTCGGCATGATGGTTCAGATCGTCAAGCACCGTGACCAGGCTTCTGAGGACTTCCTGATGAAGGAAGAAGCTGCGTCTTCCATGCCACGGAGCTCCAACCACCCTGCGCCTGGTACTGCTGCTGTGCGCGCTGCGCAGTAGCACACGCCTGCACAGACATCCCGAGCTCCGTCAGGGGTTGCTCCTAGGGCGTTGTCTGCAGCCAGGTAGTTGCTATGCCACCCCCCAAGTTCCACAGCCTCGTCGGGGGCCATGAAGCAGTGGCATGACGATGTCGATCGTCTCCTTGGCATGGCACAATCTAGCTTGGCTAGGCCCAGACCTCGGTCGTTCCGGTGTCAGCACGAGGAGTCGGTGTTAGTGCGCTCACCCTCGGTGAAGGCCGCACCGACTGAGGATATGCGGGCGGAGCTCAACCGCAGGCATGCAGGAGAGGACGCTCTGGTCTCTCTGGAGAGGCATGATGACCTGCAGGCAGAACTCAACCGTAGGCGTGCGGGCGAGGATGCCCGAGTCTCTCTGGAGAGGGCACGTGAGCGCCGGCAGAACATCGAGGGTCGCAACCTCGACCAAGACTTCACTGCAGTCGCACCACAAACTCCAAGGGGTGCCCGAATTCAGGCGGGTGCCCCATTGGCCGGCGTGGGCTGCGCCGCACTGGCGGATCATCTCCGTGCGACGACTTGGCCATCCAAGTTCCGGCCACACCTGCCGGAAAAGTACGACGGTACGTCAAACCCGTCAAAATTCTTGCAGGTATACGTCACCGCTATTACGGCAGCAGGTGGAGACACTGCTGTAATGGCAACATACTTCCATGTAGCCTTGTCTAGGCCGCCCCAGACCTGGCTCATGAACCTCGCCCCGAGATCGATCTACTCCTGGGAAGAGCTCTGTGCGCGGTTCACAGCGAACTTCACCAGTGCTTATCAGCAGCATGGCGTGGAGGCCCAACTCCATGCAGGCAGGAACCCGGTGAAACTCTCCGGGCTTTCATCTCCCGCTTCACTAAGGTACGAGGGACTATACCCTGTATCTCCAATGCTTCCATCATCATCGCTTTCCGCCAGGGGGTACGTTATGAGAAGATGATGGAGAAGTTGGCCACGCATGACGTGGAAACTATCACCACGCTCTTCGCTCTAGCAGACAAGTGTGACAGAGCTGCCGAGGGCCGTGCATGGCACTCGGCGCCATAGACTAGGGTTGCCCAGACGGGTGGCTCGGGTGCCGCCACCCAGGACGGCAAAAAGAAAAAGAAGAAGAACCGCGGCCACGAGAGGCCGCAGGCTGCTGCTCCAGTCATCGCAACTGCGACTGGGGGCCGGAATGAGCGCAACAAGCGCCCACGGCCACAGGGAGGCAACAGCGGCTCATGCCATGTGCACCCCAACAGTCGCCACAGCGCCTCGGAGTGCCATGAGATCATCAAGCTCGCGAAGCGCATCAGTGAGCGGCACGAGCAGACTTCCAAGGATGGCTCCCCACCTCGTCGCCGACATGGCAAGGAGAGGGTCGACGACGGTGATGTGGCCACGGGAGAACGGGACCTCGGGTATCAGTCACCCGAGGGGGTCCTCAAGGACATCTTCACTGGAGACTCCGACTCCGGTGGTGAGAGCAACTGCCGCAAGAAGCTATACGTCATGTACGGCGGGAGCTGGGAGCTCACATCCCGCAGGAATGTCAAGTCCTTGCGCCGAGAGGTCCTTTCGGTGGTCCTGGGGGGCCTGAAGGCTGCTCCACATCAACGGTGGAGGAGCACTACTATCTCCTTCGGGGCATCCGACTGCCCCGACAACATGGCGGGGGCCAGTATATTACCGCTCATCACCGCCCCTATCATCGCCAATATGCGGTTGCACCATGTTCTAATTGACGGTGGGGCTGGGCTCAACGTCATCAGCCATGCTGCATTCAAGCAGCTGCAGATCCCGGGGTCCCGTCTGGGACCCTCTCGTCCATTCTTCGGAGTGGGCGCTCAACTGGTGTATCCCCTTGGGAGCATTACGCTCCCGGTTACATTCTGGACAAAGGAAAACTTCCGCACCGAGAACGTCCAGTTCGACGCCGCGGAGGTTAACCTCCCCTTCAATGCCATCATTGGCAGGCCGGCCCTGTACCGGTTCATGGCCATTGCCCATTACGGGTATTTGGTCCTCAAGATGCCATCCCCTGCTGGGGTCCTCACCATGCGGGGCGACCGCACCGCTGCGGTGACGGTGGTCGAGAAGCTGCACGCCCTGGCGGCAGAAGCTGCTCGCCCAGACGATGGAGGGAAGAACCCCACGACCTCCGGTACCAAGGTGCCTGCCAAGGTGCCAAAGGTGCAGCCGTCCGGGGCAGACGGCGGACCCGTCAAGACTATCTAGGTCGGCGCGGACTCCTCCCAGACCACCCGCGTCGCGGGCAATCTGGGGGAGAAATAGGAACTCACGCTCGTCGCCTTCCTCCGAGCAAATTTTTACGTTTTCGCATGGGAACCGTCACAGATGCCTGGGATCCCCGGGGAGGTGATTGAGCACCATCTGAAGATCCACCCCGACGCCAAGTCGGTGAGTCAGAAGCCTCGGAGACAGTCCGTTGAGCGGCAGGACTTCATTCGTCAGGAGGTCCGGAAGCTGCTTGACACTGGCTTCATCGAAGAGGTCCATCACCCATTGTGGCTGGCCAACCCAGTCATCGTTCCAAAGGCGAACGGGAAGCTTCGGATGTGCATCGACTACACCAGCCTGAATAAGGCTTGTCCCAAGGACCCGTATCCACTTTCACGCATAGATCAAATCGTGGACTCTACCTCCGGGTGCGACCTCTTGTCCTTTCTTGATGCTTACTTTGGGTTCCATCAGATCCAGATGGCTAGGGAAGATAGGGAGCATACTGCTTTTGTAACAGTGGATGGGCTTTACTGCTATGTTGTAATGCCCTACGGTCTGAGAAACGCCTTGCCAACGTTTGTACGGGCGATGAGTAAGACCTTCGGGGACCTGATCAGGGACATGATAGAGATATATGTCGATGACATCGTGGTCAAGACTAAGAGGGGGTCAACTCTGGTGGAAGACCTGACCCTGGTTTTTGACAAGCTGCGGGCGACGCGCACGAAGCTGAACCCGGACAAATGCGTCTTTGGTGTCTCCGCTGGGAAGTTGCTGGGATTCCTGGTTTCACACCGGGGCATTGAAGCAAACCCGGAGAAGATCAGGGCAATTGAGGCGATGAGGCCTCTACCCCGTATCAAGGACGTCCAGAAGCTTACAGGGTCATTAGCCGCCCTTAGCCACTTCATTTCGAGGTTGGCTGAGAGGGCGCTACCCTTCTTCAAGCTGTTGCGGAAGTCCAGCCCATTCCCTTAGACCGAAGAGGCAGAACAAGCCTTTTAAGAATTGAAGCAGCACCTTGTGTCCCTACCGATACTGGTAGCTCCAGAGCCAGGGGAGCCGCTGTACTTGTATATTGCAGCGGCTGCAGAAGCGGTGAGCATGGTGCTGGTCGTCGAAAGGACGGAGCAACATTCCCAGGCGAGCCAGGAGGTTCCCCTAGGAGAAGGTGGTGGTCCGACCACCACGGAGCCTGAGGGCTTGGGACCAGCTACAGGGGTCCGGACCGTTCAGAGGCCAGTCTACTACGTCAGCGAGGTCCTCCATGAAGCAAAGGTCAGGTATCTTGAGACGCATAAGCTTATTTATGTTGTACTTGTTGCGTCCAGGAAGATGCGCCACTATTTCCAGGCACACAGGGTCGTGGTGGTGACCTCCTTTCCGTTAAGGGCCATCCTCCACAACTCTAACACCACAGGCAACATCGCCAAGTGGGCCACAGAGCTCGCTGAGTTCCAGCTGGACTTCTAGCCTCGCCACGCCGTCAAGAGCCAGGTCCTGGCTGACTTCATCGTGGAGTGGACACCTCCCCCGAGCGATCCTAGGGGTCTGGATCCTGATTCGGACCCCACACCTGCGGAGCTCAGGGGTCCGGTCTTCACCGAGCCCCACTGGAGGCTCTTCTTCGATGGATCCGCCCGTCAGCAAGTTGGCGGGGCTGGGGTGGTCCTCATCGACCCAAGCAGAGATCAAGTGAAGTATATGGTGCACCTTGAGTTCAAGGCCACCAACAACATGGCAGAGTACGAAGCATTGATCTTTGACTTGTCGACCGCCCTATCCCTAGGGATCTGCCAGCTCCTCGTGAAGGGGGACTCCCACTTGATCATCAAGCAAGTCCGCGGGGAATGTAGCTGCAACAAGCCCAGGCTCACAGCTTACCTCCTCCACGTAAGGAAGCTAGAGAAGGACTTCACGGCCCTAGAACTGCAACATGTTCCTCGGGCTGACAACTCAGCGGCAGATGAACTCTCCACGAGGGCATCAACTTAGGCACCTGTGCCCAAGGGCGTCTTCGAAAGACGGCTGCTGAGACCCTCCGCCCAGCCAGTCGAACTGGGCGAAGGGGGCGAGACTAGCACCTTGAAGCTAGCGGTCCCGGTGGCGTCCCATCTACAGAACCCACCGAAGACTGTGTGTGCTATAGGGGGTCCTGCCTACCCCTTAGTGCCACAACCAGTATCTCAGAGTGGTCCCGATGCATGGATCTCCGAGATCCGGGACTACCTGAAGGAAAACATCCTTCCTGAAGATCATGTATCCGCAGAGCGCATAGTGCGGTTGGCTAAGTGATACGCGGTGGTGGAAGGGGATCTCTATCGCCGTGGCACCAACGGCATTCTCATGTGGTGCATTACCCAGGAGGAGGGCCGTGAGTTGCTCACGGAGATCCATGGAGGAGAGTGCGGAAGTCATTCCTCATCCCGCACGCTGGTCGGTAAGGCCTTCCGGCATGGCTTTTACTGGCCAACCGCCTTCTAGGATGTAGCTGAGATGGTAAAGTCCTGCAAGGCATGTCAATTCAACGCAAAGCAGATACACACACCAGCTCAGGCTCTGCAGATGATTCCGCCCTTCTGGCCATTCGCCGTATGGGGGGTGGATATCCTGGGACCGTTCCCCAGGGCCGTTGGCAGGTACCGATTCCTCTTCGTCACCATCGACAAGTTCACAAAGTGGCCAGAGGCCACCCCTGTGGTCAACATCACCTAGGCTGCTGTTGTTGCCTTCCTCAGGTCGATTGTCTGTAGATTTGGGGTCCCAAGCCGTATCATTATGGACAACGGGACCCAGTTTACAAGTCGGCTCTTCTAGGAGTATTGTGAGGGCATCAGCACCCAGTTCTGCTTTGCGTCTGTGGCTCATCCAATGAGCAACGGCCAAGCAGAGAGGGCAAACGCAGAGATCCTAAGGGGGCTCAAGACACGCACCTATGACTGCTTGAAAAAGCATGGTGCAGATTGGGTCAGCGAGCTTCCGTCCGTGCTATGGGGGAACCGGACCACACCCAGTCGAGCTACCGGGAAGACCCCGTTCTTCCTGGTCTACGGGGCCGAAGCCTGCCTTCCCTCGGAAATCATTGTGGGCTCCCCATGGGTCTAAGCTTTCGATGAGTCTATGCAGGAACAACTACGACATGACGACATGGACTTCATCGACGAGCGCAGATGGCGAGCAGCGATCCGAAATGCACGGTACAACCAAGCGCTCAGGCGCTACCACCAACGGTTCGTGCATAGTAGGGAGCTCAGGGTTAGGGACCTGGTCCTAAGGCGAGTACTGAACCGAGAAGGGCTCCACAAACTCTCCCCCAGTTGGGAAGGACCCTTCAAGGTGATAGAAATATGCCGACCCGGGTGTGTCCACCTTGCTACAACTGAAGGAGAGCCTCTTCCCAATCCCTGGAACATAGAGCATCTCCATAAGTTTTACCCATATAAGCAAATCAGGGGAATTCAGTTTTCTTCCTTTGTAACTAGGTTGCGCATATTTGTACATCAACCCGGTGAGGTCCACCCTCATAAACCCGGTCTGTTGGCCTACTCTCATATATATCAAGTTATAAAGAAAAGAATCACCCCAGATTTGTTTTGTGATGGTTCGTTCTGCTTCAATTTACGGACATTATTTTTTATCTAACCCACCCATACAGTTTTCCACCCTTGTTGGTATGATGACATCCAAATTGAGTAAGCCAGGCTTGAAGTTTAGGACCCCTTTACAAAGGCAGGGGGTCCGGCAGCCTAGGGGCCAGTTCTAGAGAATGGGTGCTCGTTCCCTGGGGTGGTCTAGAGCTGTGTAGCCGCTTAGCTTGGTTCTGTACCCTAAGCCTGCACACTCCACCACTCTGTGATGGGTATCCTAGTATTTGGAACTATAGTCCTGTGGGTCCGACAACCTGGGGTCCGGTTCTAGAGAATGGACACACGCCTCCTGGTGGTCCGGAGCTGTATAGCCGCTTAGCTTGGTCCCATACCCTAAGCCTATACGCTCCACTACTCTGCGACGGGTGTCTAGTATTTAGTGTTGTGATCCAGGGGGTCCAGACATACAGATTGGCTTCTCAGGCTAAATCCTGCAGGTCCTGTTGCATGAATCAAAGGATAAAAGATACCAGTTGGTGGGGTCCTATGGGTGCGCTACTAAAACTTACTAGCCAAAGCTGTGTACAGGTCCAGGTCCCAATCAAGACTACCTCCTGGGGGCCAAGTTACCAATTCTTTCTTAGGTATACTGGTATCCAGCCTCGACACGTCGAGCCTACATCCCAGCACTACTACAGGGAACCTCTGTACAGGCGGTCCGGTTAGCCTTTACACAGGCGGTTCCAGGAACCGCTTGTGGTGCACCGACTGTGATGTAAAACAACATCACAGGCGGTCAATCAAAAACCGCCTGTGATAGACACACATCACAGGCGGTCCGGTTTAAAAGAACCGCCTGTGATAGACACACATCACAGGCGGTTCGGTTTAAAAGAACCGCCTGTGTTAGCACACATCACAAGCGGTTTTAATTATAAGTCCGACTGTATTTCAATATGCAGATTCCAGATTCATATTTAGATTCCAGATTCATATACAGAATTAATAACAGATTCAAACACAGATTCAAACACATATTCCATACACATATTCATCATACAAAGATTCCATACACAGATTCAAACAAGTTCTATAGCAGGTTCCATACACAGATTCATCCACATATCAAGTTCCATCATACACAGATTTATACACATCAAGTTGCATAACAACTCAACATCTCAAAGTTCCATAGACAACTAAACATCTAAAGTTCCTAACTAAAGACCTAAACATTGTGTGATATTGTGTACAAACTTAGTTCTGGGAATTTTTGCAAATTTCCATTTACATTGTAGAATAGCCCTTGTTGATGAAGAACTTCACGGCGCATAACGTAAAGCAAGTCTCTTACAACCTTAGCCACGCCGGTGGAAACCATATCTCTTTCTAACCATTCAGCATTGATCTTAGATTTAGGAACCTGCAATGAAAGCAAAAAGCAATCGGTGCTAAGAGTAATGTGATGAGCAACAATATAACATAAAAATTGCAACATAGACAATGATAGCGAACTTACATCCTCACGATTGACCATGTAATGGAAGGTGACACGACACCATTCGCATACATAATAACCGCACAGGACAGTACCCGGAGGTTGTTTGTCACCATATGGAAATAATGATATTGACAAATTAGGCTTGTCCTCTGGATGTTCGCCGCCAAGATCTTTCCAATAAAAACGGTATGCCACTGCATATAAGAATAGCATTGTGAGATTAAGAATACATTTGTTAAGTTGTAATAAGTACAAGTGTGCAATAATAATCATACTTCTCTAAAATCTTCAAGAAGTCATTATACGTAGCCTTTTCCATTCTCAGTGAGTCGAAGACCACGACTTTACCATCCTTTGGCCAGATCATGATACAAATGTAGTGGTCACTATATAGACATAGACGAAAACACATGTTAATATCACGATTGCCATAATTTATAGTTCAAAATTAAACCATGTCGATAACTTACTTAAAGTGGTGCGGAGCTATTATTAAGTCCTTGCCATGTTGTACATGATTATACATGGCTCGTCTAATGTATGCCGCCATTACCTTCATTTTCTTTCTCTGATTCTGTTTGACGGCTTTCTCAAATTTAGCATCGTCCAAGTCTTTGTATTCTTCTCCTTGCCTCCGAGCAACTACTTTGTAGCGAGCTTGGATATCATCAACGGGTCAAGAAACCCTGTCTTAAGTTGTTTCTTCTTATCATCCATGTATTGCATCCTACGTGTAATAGTGTTAATCGTTAGACTCTCGTTTATGTGTGCGTGTACAAAACTAACAAATATGAAAGTTTAGAGGTACTTACAAGCAAAAGAGGGTTAAGTAGTTGGTTTCCATCCTTTGTCGGTGGTACAACGACCAGAGATCGTCAAAGAATAAATGCCGCAAAGGATCTATATGATCATTGCTCCAAAATGCATCTTCTGGCACAACAAATGTGAATTCCTCGAGTTTGTATTTGTTGCTAGCCACCATGTACCACTCATGCATTCTAATCTCCGGAGTCGACAACTTAGAAAGTTGCACCGTCGTTAAGAACGGCCTCCCATTCACAAATTTAGGAGGAACATCCTCCTTCTTGTATACCGAGATATTGGTTTTAAGACGTAATGATTCTCGAGTATGAATCATTCCATCTTCTTCCCATACTTTGAAATTGTCTATTTGGGTCGACTGTGTGCCTACTCCATGAGATGCTGATTCCGCTTTTGATTGATTAGTCATAACTCTCTGCAATTTATGCAGGTAGCGTGCCACTGATTCTGACGGTTTATTGACATCGTCAGTGGCGATTCGCTTATGAATTTTCTTTGAAATAGTTGGCCCTTCAACATTGGTGCCAACCTTTGGTTCCTTTTTGATGTTGACATCGACATTCTGAGGAACAATTTTGTCTACGTCCCCCTCGTCGAGTTCCTTCGCAAGAGGCGATATGATTGTTTCAACGATTTTTTTGGAGGTCGGTGTCATATTTTCCTGCACCATGGGGTGTGGAATGATCGAACTAGCTTTTTGTTGCATTGGTGTTGAATTCGGCTCATCACCAAACCTGATGTCGCGTCGATGCCAAAGGACTAACTCGTTCATTGCCTCCTGCAAAGTTATGATCCCCTCAACTGGAAAATCTATCTCTCAATCTTCACAACCACTGTCTATGATTTCTAGAACTTGGACCACAGCATAGTGTGGCGGGACAAGATTGTCCTTGTAGTTAACAAGTCCTAGTTTTACCAAACCAGTAGCAGCTTGCTTTGTTTTTGTCCCAGATCGATTGATTGGAATATGAAGAAAGCAAGGCTTGTCCTCAACAATATCGTCTACAGGGTACTTGGTCAAGTCTTGCACAGATCCAATGCTGCTAGGGACTATAGGTGGACTCATGTGGCTTGGCTTGAGTTCAAATGATATGCATTCTGTTTTCTTCATTTTGTTCATCACGTCATTAATAGCCTTTTGTACCCTTTCATCAATAGTCTCTTCAAGGGTCCTTTTTGACTTCTCGTGTTTCCTATATGACGACGCATACTCTGGAAACGCCTCTCTCCAGGAAATCTTAGAAGAGATTCCCCGAGCCCGTCCAGTGTGTTCAGGATTGCCTAGTGCTGCAGTTAGTATGTCATTCTCCCTCTGAGGCTTAAATTCTCCTTTTTTTCTCTTATCTGCATATTCTTGAATTTTTGTCGAAACTTTGCCTACCAATTCTGGATGCAAAAGTTTGCCGTCCTCACTCAAACCTGCCCGACCTAAGATCCAACGAATAGCTCTGTCATCGATATCTTTTAATATTGGGTCCAAAGTGCCGTTAGTTATAGCTTCCTCGATAATCCTGTTCCACTGCACAACTTTATGGTGATATCCGCTTGACCCCAGGCGATGGGGGTGTTTGTTCATCTTCGCTCTCTGAGAATTAGTTTCGCCCAGTTCTTTGGCCTTCAATTCGGTCTTCTGACGAACAAATTCCTCCCACTGAGCTTGAGTGATTTTCCCCATTTTCTTGGGCGGAGGAACCTTATTCTTCTTAACAAAGTCCCTATTCATCTCGGCCTTCCACCCACGAAACATCTTGGCCATAGCAGAGAGCATCGACTTCCTTACTGCATCCTCTGTGCCTTTTGGGAACTTGAATGACTCAGACAACTTAGCCCATAGCTTGTTGCGGGTGTCTTCATCTAAAACCTTCCATTTTTGAAGTGTGATTGGCACTATATCTCTAACAGTAGACCCGCAGGAATTTCGAAACTTTGTAACCACGTCAAGTGGTTCTTCAGGAAACCCCTCTGCATTTAGTTTTGTTACGTACATAACTGCACCTTCTTTCATCTGATTTGGACCTCGTCGCCCTCGTTTCCGCTTATGTGAAACGGATGATTCAGGCATCGAAGCATCCTCCGTGTTTCGTGTAGAAGATGCATCCTCTTTCTTCTCTTCATTTGAAATCTATATAGTGAAAAAAATTAATGGCCTTTCATATATGAACATTATTTTACAATATAGTCGGCATATTTCTATTTACCTCTTCATCGTTGGGAATATAGTCGGCATCAAGCTCATCTGATGTTTTTTTCTTCCTTGGAGGTATAGGAGTACAAGGATTGTCGTCACTAGAACTATCCTCCCTGCTCCCTTCACCGGAGCTGCTCGTTGTCTGCCATTCAAGTTTGGTCGCATCTTCATCAACTTTGTTAGACGCACCGGTGCAGACCACATCCATACTAGGCTGCTCGTTGTCTGCCATTCAAGCTGGTTCCATCGATAAAGGGATATACTGTTAGTCTGATATACTGGTTCCATCAATAAGGGAACTTGGAGAAAAGGTGATTCAAAACAAATCGAGCCCAAACCCCCCTACGGGGCAGGATCGGGTCGGGAAGCAAGCTCGCAGATAGAAGGACACTTTCCAATGCAGTTAGACAGAGAAGGCATGGCTGTGATGTTATAATGCTGAAGGACCCCAAGAAGAGATTATGCCCTATAGTCTACCACCTCTCGTTATTTGTGGGCTTCACCGAGGGCGGGAAACATTTGGTGACATCAAATGACCTTCGGGCTGGGGACGTCTGCGAGCTTGTTAAGGGGCCAGACGATGGTGAGCCGGTGTACTCTGTCCGGATGTGTGGTCACAAAATTTAAAGCCGCCCCGGCTTCATCTGTGCGCTTCTCTTCTCTTATGTCGGCTACTAAGATCACTTAGCACCCCACCTAAGAGAAGAGAAGCACACACATGCAGCCGGGGCGGCTTTTAATTTTGTGACCACACATCCGGACATAGTACACCGGCTCAACATCGTCTGGCCCCTTAACAAGCTCGCAGACGTCTTCAGCCCGAAGGTCATTTGCTATCACCAAATGTTTCCAGCCATCGGTGAAGCCCACAAATAACGGGAGGTGGTAGACTACAGGGCTTAATCTCTTCTTGGGGTCCTTTAGCATTATAACATCACAGCCATGCCTTCTCTGTCTAACTGCATTGGAAAGTGCACTTCTATCTGCGAGCTTGCTTCCCGACCCGATTCAGGCATTCCGCTGATGCCATTCTCCATATAAGTCCCAAACAGAGAATAGGGATGAGGTAGTCAAGATTGTAGGTTCCATCAATAAGGGAACTTGGAGAAAAGGTGATTCAAAAGAAATCGAGCCCAAACCCGCCTCCGGGGCAGGATCGGGTCGGGAAGCAAGCTCGCAGATAGAAGTGCACTTTCCAATGCAGTTAGACAGAGAAGGCATGGCTGTGATGTTATAATGCTGAAGGACCCCAAGAAGAGATTAAGCCCTATAGTCTACCACCTCCCGTTATTTGTGGGCTTCACCGAGGGCGGGAAACATTTGGTGACATCAAACGACCTTCGGGCTGGGGACGTCTGCGAGCTTGTTAAGGGGCCAGACGATGGTGAGCCGGTGTACTCTGTCCGGATGTGTGGTCACAAAATTTAAAGCCGCCCCGGCTTCATCTGTGCGCTTCTCTTCTCTTATATCGGCTACTAAGATCACTTAGCACCCCACCTAAGAGAAGAGAAGCACACACATGCAGCCGGGGCGGCTTTTAATTTTGTGACCACACATCCAGACATAGTACACCGGCTCACCATCGTCTGGCCCCTTAACAAGCTCGCAGACGTCTTCAGCCCGAAGGTCGTTTGCTATCACCAAATGTTTCCAGCCATCGGTGAAGCCCACAAATAACGGGAGGTGGTAGACTACAGGACTTAATCTCTTCTTGGGGTCCTTCAGCATTATAACATCACAACCATGCCTTCTCTGTCTAACTGCATTGGAAAGTGCACTTCTATCTGCGAGCTTGCTTCCCGACCCGATTCAGGCATTCCGCCGATGCCATTCTCCATATAAGTCCCAAACAGATAATAGGGATGAGGTAGTCAAGATTGTAGGCGCTAGTGCTCAACTACTAGCATCTATAGATATGGACACAAGTCCAAATTTGGTGCTACTCGGCACCATCGATATCACTATAAAAAAATACATCAAAGAGATCCACTTCCCAATAGTACTCGAAGATAGTTCATTGACTTGACACTCTCTAAGAGGTTCATACAAAATACATTATCTCTAAGAGTGAAACCTACGATACTCATATCGTGTTGTTTAGGACTAAACATCAACAACCCCTTGACTGGTCGCTATCATACTCAATTCCAAAATATTTTTCCAATATGTCGGCTTGAGTAAGGAGATCTGGGCTTGGGAGTTCCTCCAAATCATCTGCAGCTTCATCATCTTCAGCATATTGCAGGGCTTCATCTTGAATAATTTTAGCCCTCTTGGAGTCAGCATACTTTTTGATGGACAGAGCACACTTCTCAAGCATGTCGCATACATCTCCAATTTGAAACAAAGTGGTCTTAAGTGTGTACACTGATTCCGGTTCACTAGTATCCACAACCCCATCAATCACTAGACTGCGAATGATGTCAACATGTGTCTCGATGACTCGAACTGAGCTCTCAACCATGTCAAGTGGCTCTTTTTCCATCTCTAAAACTGAAAATGGCCAAGTCTCACAATCAAAATTGAGATCGCAACAAAGGCAGGGATCAGAGGGAAAACAAGGATGTGGCTTATAGGGCAAAAAGAGGGGTCCAAATAACATTGTCATGGCTATGAACAAGTCAAAGATGGGAGATAAGAATAAGTCTTATAACATAGGGAGATAATAACATTGTCATGGCTATGTACTTCCATGATGTATGTGGCCATAAGCACATTTGCCCTAATGATTATCAAACAAAGATAGGTAGTCAAAAAACACTAAAAATAGACTTGTTGCCCCAATCACTATGGAGATTTTCTACCAAGAAGGGGTCCTAGTAGTTGCATCAACTATCCATGACAAGATCAAACAACTGACATCGATGGAGGGACACAAAATTCTTCATTCGAAGGATACTAACACCTTAATGGTATACAAACATTTAATCACAAGGGATACAAGCTACTAAAGCAAAAATGGTGACCTTAACAAAATATGTAAGTGAAAACACCAACAATATAAGCATAATGACCAACATTAACAATATAAGTTTAACAATAATTAATCTAAGCACTGATAATTAATCTAATGTACACTATCTGCAATGTAGTGCACCATGATCAAGGAGTGCACTGAGGAATCAAGGCATGACTAGCAGAAACAAGTAATCAAGGCATGAATTTGTAACAAGTAATCAAGGCATGATCAAGGAGTGCACCGAGGAATCAAGGAATGACTAGCAAAAACAAGTAATCAAGGCATAATTTGTAACAAGTAATTAAGGCATGATCAAGGAGTGCACCGAGGGCTCGGAGATGGGCACGGCGGCGCACTCGGCGCTCGGGCTCGGCGGCGCTCGGGCTCGGGGACGGGGACGGCGGCGCTTGGCCTCGGGGACGGGGACAGAGGCGCTCGGGCTCGGAGATGGAGACGGCGACGCTCGGGCTCGGAGATGGAGACGGCGACGCTCGGGCTCAGAGATGGGGACGGGGATGGCGGAGTTGGGCTCGGGGACGACGCGGCGTGGCGGGCGCCCAGCTCGGAGACGGTGGCGCTTGGGCTCGGGCTCGGCGACGGCGTGGCGGGCGCTCACGGCTCAGAGACGGGGACGGGAATGGCGGCGCAGTATCAGCCTGGCGGCGTAGTATCAGCTCCGGGCGAAACCTAAACCCTAAACCACCGTACCGAGGCTTTTATATTGTAAACACATCACAGGCGGATTTTTAGAAAAACCGCTTGTGATGTATAACATCACAAGCGCTTTTCTATTTCGACCGCCTGTGATATGTAAACTTCACAGACGGTCGAAATAGAAAAGCGCTTGTGATGTTATACATCACAAGCGGTTTTTCTAAAAATCCGCCTGTGATGTGTATGTAGTATAAAAGGCTCGGTGGTTCCAGCGCAGGAACCCTAACTTCCGGATCCGACACGCCGCTAGGCTGCGCACTATAGCGGCGGCGGATTTTTTTGATCTACGGGGAGAAGGTTTTGTTTTTGATTTTCGGGCTTGATTTCAAGAGTTTATGCATATATATGATCTCCGTTTGTTTTCTTTCTCATTTTGATACGATTTTTTGCCTCAATTTTGTAATATAGACCGGAATTGAAGAAAAACTCAGGAATTCCAAGATTTGGACTTGTAGTTGATCTAATTTAAAGATTTTTTATGAAGAGTTGTCTCACCTCAAGGTACCTATATTGCTGCAATCTTGTTTCATTTTCATGCACATTAATTCGTTCATGATTTAGGGATTAAATTCAATTAATTAGGGATATTTTAAAATTTTTTATCTCATGTGCTAGGTACATCTCGATATGATCTTGTTTCACTTTCATGAACATTTATTTTTTCATGTTACATCTCGATATTGACGTTAATCAATATAGGGATAGGTAATGGACCGAGGTTGGATGTACAATGTGCCAAGACCACATCCGTCGTACATTCGAAATTTGAGAAGCTTTATTGAAGCGGCCAACAAGCACGCGAATTTGCGAAAGAGCAAGGAGATATTATGTCCGTGCATCGATTGTGATAATAAGATAGCTTGGAGAGATATAGGAGTAATCCAATCACATCTGCTAAAAAGAGGGTTTAAAAACAATTACACGATATGGTCAGAACATGGTGAGTTGGATCCGTGTGAAGTGCCTGGTAATGACGAGAGAGTTGTCGGAATTTTAGATCTTAAAGTTGATGGTAAAGTGGATAATGTGGATGCTAATCAAGATTTTGAAGAATTTGATTGTGAAGAGATGTTGCGCCATATGGAACCAGAAATGTTAAGTTCTGTGGGATCGCAGAAAGGGCTATCTAAAATGGAGGGACTGGAAAGTGCCTCAAAAGAACCTTTATATGATGAATCAAAGGGTTGTGACAAAGAGTTTACTACACTGCGTACAGTTCTAGAACTTCTGAAGTTGAAGGCTAGCACCGGATGGTCTGATACTAGCTTCACAGATCTTTTGAATTTTCTGTCTCAATTACTACCAAAACCCAACAAACTACCAACAAGCACTTATAAAGCGAAGAAGCTTATATCTCCCATAGCTCTGGGTGTGCAAAAAATTCATGCATGTCCGAACCATTGTATTCTGTATCGTGGCGATTTTGAGAACGCATCAAGATGCCCAGTTTGCAATGTCAGTCGATACAAGAAGAGCTACAATCAAGACTGTGTAAAAAAATTCCCGAAGAAAAATAAAAACAAGAAATCCACTATTGGACCTGAAAGTGACGATGACACTTTTGATGACATGGATGGGAAAAAGAAGTCAAAGAACCCAGCTTTGGTGATGTGGTATCTTCCAGTAATTGATCGCTTAAAACGTTTGTTCTCAAATCCTAGGGAGGCTGAGCTTATGCGTTGGCATGCTGAAAATCGCAAGCAGAATAACAAACAGATTCGACACCCTGCTGATGCATCACAATGGAAAAATTTCGATCTTATGTATCCTGAGTTTGCCAAAGAAACCAGAAATGTAAGATTTGCTTTGGGTACAGACGGAATGAATCCATTTGGTGAAAAAAGAAGTGTACATAGCACCTGGCCCGTGACTTTAACGATGTACAACCTTCCATCATGGCTGTGTCACAAAAGAAAGTATATTATGTTGACTATTCTTATTCAAGGTCCGAAATCAGCTGGTGTTGATATTGATGTGTTCCTAGAACCTCTTATGGAAGATATGACAAAGCTCTGGAATGAAGGAGTTAGAATATGGGATGAGTATTGCCGTGAGTATTTCAACTTAAGAGCAATTATATTTGTTACCATCCATGATTCTCCCAGTGGCGCCACACTATCAGGGCAAAAGACTAAAGGAAAGAATGGTTGTGTAGTGTGCGTCGATGGAACTGCTTCCATGTACCTTAAATCATTCAAGAAGTTGGTGTTCATGGGACACAGACGGTTCTTGATGAAGCAGCATAAGTACCGAAAGATGAAAGAGGAATTTAACAATCAACTGGAAAGTGAAGGTGCACCAAAGCCTTATAGTGGGAAACTTGTTTTTGAAATTGTAAAGAACATTCATGTTGTATTCGGAAAGGGAAAAAACAAAGGAGAAAAGAGAAAGAGAACTGACCCTTCAACTTACACAACTTTCAAGAAGCAATCAATATTTTTCAAGTACCTCTCATACTGGAAGGATATGGAAATTTGCCACAGCATTGATTTGATGCATGTAACAAAAAATGTTTTTGACAGCATCATTGGAACCTTGCTGGGCATGTCGAGTAAGACAAAAGACGGACTTAAATCACGCAATGATCTAGTAGATCTTCAAATCAGACCGGAACTTCATCCAGTGGATAGTGGCAAAGGGAAGCCTTACCTCCCCCCAGCTAGCTACAACTTGTCAGTTGAGGAGAGAACAAAGATTTGCAAATGTTTGCGTGGGGTCAAAGTGCCCACAGGTTTCTCATCCAATATCAGCAGACTAGTCAGGATGAAGGACTTGTCTCTATTTGGCTACAACTCTCATGACTGCCATGTGATGATGACGGTGTTCCTCCCAATTGCAGTAAGAGCCCTCGAAACAGAGCATGTCAAAGTTGTCATCACACGCTTGTGTTACTTTTTCAATGCGGTTTCACAAAAAGTAATAGCTTTAGAAGACTTGGACTATCTAAAGGCATACATCATCGAGACTATGTGCAAGCTTGAAATGTGTTTTCCTCCATCATTTTTTGATATGCAAGTACACCTAATCATACATCTCGTGGATCAGATAAAAATATTAGGGCCACTATATTTACATCATATGTTTCAGTTGGAGCGATACCTGGGAGTATTAAAAGGTTATGTGCGAAATCGCGCTCACCCAGAGGGTTCAATCATGGAGGGATACACTACAGAAGAAGTGATTGAGAGCTGTATAGATTACATCAGTGACGGAACAATGATAGGTGTGCCTGTACCTAAACATGAGGGTAAACTATGTGGGAGAGGGAGAATGGGCAAGAAAACTTTTCGCGTTGAGGATTACAAGCTAGTACATTGTGCTCATGGTAGTGTACTACAACATCTCACGATAGCCGAGCCTTACATAGAGGAACACCTGAATGAGCTTCGTAAAGAAAATCAGGACCGCACAGAGGACTGGATCATGAGGGAGCACAAACATCGTTTCAGCGAATGGTTAATGGACAAAAACATCCCATTCGGAGACTCTTCGGAAGAGAAAACAATGAAGAATTTGGCTTCTGGGCCATCGTGTTTTGTGACATCATGGCAAGCATATGACATCAATGGGTACACATTCTACACTAAATCAAAAGACATGAAAAGTGTTGCACAAAATAGCGGTGTTCGTATCGATGCTTTTGACCTACATGGACAGAAGACCACATATTTTGGATTCATAGAGGAAATATGGGAACTTGATTATGGCCCAAGCATGAAAATACCCTTATTTAAGTGCCAATGGGTACAACATCCCGTGGGGGTGATAGTGGATAACTACAGACTCACACTGGTAGACTTAAAGAAAGTAGGATATAAAGATGACCCGTGGGTTCTCGCCGAATGTGTTGCACAAGTGTTCTATGTACTCGATCCAGCAGATGAGAATATGCATGTAGTTATTTCTGGAAAGCAAAAAATTGTTGGAGTTGAGAATGTGGGAGACCAAGATGAGGAATACAATAAGTATGAAGAGATGTTCGTCTTTAACGGTCCAGAGAGAATCAAGCGTGTGGAAAAGAAAATTGATAAGAACTTAAAGCCATACATGCGGAAAAATGGTAGTTCATGAAAAATTGTATGAATCAAATTGTATTTGTTATCATGTATGATCGACTATGAATTGTGGTTGCCAATTAATTTAAAATCTCTCTAGTTATCTATGTGTGCTATTATAATTCATTTAAATTGTATTTGCATATTATTGTTAAAAATTAAATATTAATTCATTTAAATTGTATTTGCATATTTCTGTTAAAAATTAAAATTATTTTCATATTTAAATTGTATTTTCATATTTTTACAATCACAGGCGGTTTTGTCTTAGGGTCCGCTTGTGAAAAGGATAGAGCACCACAGGCGGTCCTAAACAAAAACCGCTTGTGATACTATTACATCACAGGCGTACTGAACCGCCTGGGACATCACAGGCGGTTTTCTAACCGAACCGCCTGTGATGTAAAAAGCCTACCGCTTGTATAGAGCCAACTTGTACTAGTGCAGGGGGCCAAGTACCAGGGAGAAGTTGGTAACAATGCACACAATGAGGACAAATAGCATACAGATAAGTGCTGTTTGACTAATACTTCTCAAAAGTATCTTACAAAACCAGAAGTTATTACAAGCCGCACCCCAGCGAAACCCTTGTTTTGTCTTTGCAGAATGGACTACTCATCATCAGCAGGATCCCGCTGGAAGCGCTCGACCACCAGCTCCACGGCGTCTTGTACGCCCTCCCGGGCGACGTCTTCAGTGTCGGCTACTGGACCAGCGATCACCGGCTCCAAGGATATGGCCGGGTCGTGGCTCTAGAAGCATGTCAAGATGTACTCGATCACCACCCGGCAGAGCCTGCCGCCTTCAGCCTCCAGGCAGGCACCAAGAATCTGGTCCAGGTGTCGGAGGCGGTCCACGGCGGAGTCCAACACCGAGAGCGCGTCGGAGATGGATGTCGGCAGCTCCAACACCGGAATGGGACTCATCCCTAGCGGCACCAGTGTCGTGCTCGCCTCGCTGGCCCATGCGGCGATGCGCTGGACCCCGGCGCGATGCTCCGCCTGAAGGTCTTCAAGAGCCTTCCTGGTGGCCTCCACCACCTGGGGGCCCGGTGCCGCCTGTGCCGCCTGGAACTACCGGAGCCACTCCTCCAGCTTCCGCTCCTTCTCCTCCGCCTCGAGCTCATGCTCGGCCAGCAACTTGCCCCGCCTTTCGAGCATTTCCTCCTAGAAGGCGAGGTCTGCCTCCCGCCTGGCGAGATCCGCTGCCCGCCTGTCCAGGGACACATCCTTCTCCTTGAGGTTCTCCTCGGCGAGGGCGATGTTGCTGGCCTTGTCCTCCAGCTCCTGCTCCCATTTTCTAATCTTCTCTATGGCCTCCACCTGCTGGGTTCGCTAGGTGTAACACCCCTAGTGTTACTGTTACTAAAACTTGAGCATAACATCATAAGCATTGGCATATCATGTGTTTGTCACACCTAGAGTGCATTCACTAGGCAAATATTTCAAACAAGTTGTATTGATATGACATTTTGTGAATAAAACCCTAGAGTAGGGTACTCAACCCTAGATTGGGTTTAATAGAGCAAACAAGGATTAAACAAGAGAAAACTTCAAAATTCAATTGAAATAGTCATAAAGTGTCACCATGGATGAACTTAAGTGGTATCCAAACCCTAAGAGTGCTAAAAACCCTACATAGAACCCTAGAAAACCCTAGAGTAAAACCCTAGGGGGCTAAGTGCAAAATTAAGTGCACTTTTGGATTAAAGTGCAAAAACCATGAAATTAAGGGGTCTTAAGTCATATGGTTCACAAATAAGTGGATTTGCAAGTTAAATCTTGAGTTTTGGACTTATTTGCAAAAGAACCACACTTGAACTCCATAGGCTAAGTCTGAAATCAGTGTTTTTGGACCAACTTTGAAGCCCTATAGTTTTCAAATTATAAAGTTTTTGCCCTAGGTCACCACATCAATTTTGTAGAGCTATTATAGGAGAATAACTTTGATGTAGACAGTCTCTTTAGTTGTTATACAAAAAATAAAGAAATTGCTGCCCAAAGTTGCTCTGTCAGACTTGTATTGAATAACTGAATCTGAATCTAAAAGCAGAAGTGGTCGCCAGTGTTATTGACCAAACTTTGGGATCAAGATTATAAAGGATCTAGTGCTCGATTGAGTTTAGTTCCTATAGTCGAATTGCAGTTGGAGTATAGCTCCATAGCTTTGATATAGGTAAGTGATCATGTTGTCATACAAAATTTAAGAGTAAATCGCGCTCAAACTCGCTCGGTCAGGCGCACTGAAGATGATTCCCATGGTACAATACCCTGCTTGGATCAGGTTCAGAGAACCTCGCCGCTGGCGATCTGCGCATCCAGATTTGCACTGGCTGCCGCGATTCGTGCTTGGCACGCAGAGGATATCCACGGGAAGGTAAAAGATCTCACGAGGGAGTGGATTTGATCGCCGCTTGAAGATTATCATTGTGACTATTGCCCTTGCGACGTGGCCGGACCGCCAGCCTCGCCGTGGAAGCGCCGGTGATCTCGGTTGCACCACGTCGTAGCTTGTTAGTATGTGGTAGTAATCGTGGCACCCTTAGGAGTGTAATCCTTGCATCGTTGCACCGGTGAACGCCACGGACTCAGCTACCGTGTTCTTCCCTATCTCCGGCCGCCAGCACGCCATGACCAAATTAAGCGCCACCGCCTCCGGAGCCTATAAATTGAGCCCGCCCTCGGCTCCGTCATGTATTCAAGCAGATAGCGCACCCACCCGCACCTCAGATCTTCCACCAGAGAGCTCCAATTTCGCATTTCCCCCAACCCACTCAAGAACACCGCTCGGTTTGCCCTTGTCGTGGCCAGCTTGCTTGAGGTTCGTTCAAGCGCTCTGGTCGTTTGTTCTAGCGTCCTTAAGTCCTCCTCAAGCTTCACGACCCCTTTGATTGAACTATACCACCCTGGGTTGCCGTGAACGTCCGTGTTCTTCCGTTGTCCATACGGCCACCGTGGTCAGGGCGTTTTAGTGCGCCATTAGTGAAATTAATTTAGGGGAAATTTCGATTGAGGTGTGAATTAGGTGCCAGTCGATGGAGAGCACTGGTCATTACGTAAATCGGCTAGTATAGGCATGCCGGTGATCGGTGTGTCGCCGTCCACCGTCATGGACTGGAGTCTGTGAAGACATAGGCGTTCGAGGGTTGATTTGAAAGTGTCAGTGACTGTCTAAAATAGTGTCTTGGACTCTTTCGGGTTATGCCAAAAGACAGGGACTTTCTTGCAAAGTCTACACACGGGCGCGGGCGCACGCGTTCCCACCCGTAGTTGGGCCGACCTGGGCCAAATTCGATCCAGAACTATTCATAGTTTTTCCTTTTCCTTTTCTACCAGAGCTAAAACAATTCTAGAAAATTGTAGAAAAATGATAAAATTACCAAGCTAATTTTGCTAGGTCTCTAATTTCTTATGGTATTTAATAAAAATAGTTTCTTGATTTTTAGTCCAAATAGGAAATTATAGAGTATTTAAAATAGCCAAAAACCTTATTTCTGGATTTTTAGAGAATAAATAATAAATCCAAAATTCACTAAACTTTTAGGATAAACTCTATATAATATTTAGAGGCCTTGGGTAAAGTTTGGAATGATTTGGACCATGTTTGATACTTAGAACCCAAAACCCTAGCCTCCCCTACCCTATGAACTTCACTATTGACTTCGGAAACCCTAAGTTCTCGAAGATCCGTGAAGGAAAGTTGTATTCAAGACTTTAGATAATAAACTTTTATTACCTTTGCACTTTCATGAGCATTACATGGGCATTCATTATTATGTATGGTTATATTTAGAAAACGAAGAAGAAGTAGAAGTCGAAGAAGCAAAGACTTCACCACCACCACCTGAGGAACATCAGGCAGGCAACTGTTTTTATTTTGATATCTGCGGAACAGAGCCTGATTCACCAGTAACACAAGGCAAGCCCCGGTGCATTTGCCACCTCCTTGTTCCTTTTGAAATCTTTCTCACTTACTTGATGCATTAGGTGATAGGAGTTGTGTGCTAAACTATTGCTGCATCTCCTTCCTTGGACTTGATTATTTACTAGATCCCTATTTTACAAAAGGTTTTTCTTATGGTTAGCCTTGCTATAGAAAAATAAAATGTTTTGTTTTCTCAAAAGATGATGTTGCAAAGTGGGTGGGATGTTTTCAAAAACAAAACTTGATGGTGAATCCATCATGGCCATGATGGGTTCAACATCGGAAAAGATGTACCTCTACCAGGTACCAAACTTTAGGTTTTGAAATAATAAAGCTGAGATCGGGTGGGTGACTTGCACGAGAAGAGAGTCTCAGTGTAGTGTCTCCGTCTGAGTCGATTAAGGACCGTGCCGATGTAGGCTTGATGATCGAGGACCCTTTAACTGGTCACATGCCTTGTCATGGGTAAGCTTTGCCTCGGGCAGACTAATACCAGAACAAGATACCACGCAATGGGAGTGGAGAGATGACGAGAGTAGCGTGTACCCTCCGTGGCAAGAGGCTGGACGATGGTGTATCTGTGCTCTCGGTTGGCGTTAACCTGATCTGATCTTAAGAACCCCGGTGGCGAGTTGACATATGTAAGGGTTAAGTGCTACATATGTCGTGTGATTGGAGATCCTTAGCTGAGTATAATCGATTCGGATCGCCCTAACTTCGCGGTTATGAAGACTTGATCACTGCCCTATACGTAGAACTCCAGTGAAGATGAAGGGTGATTAAGAAATTGGCTAGTGCAGGTCAAGTGATTGAACTAGGGTAGAAAGAACTCTAGTTGCAGGTAACTTTACTTAATCTGACAAATAAAACTAGATTTTTAAGGATCCACTATTAGTAAGCATTTCTGCAAACAGAGTCATTGATTATTGATAAGCCTTACCTCGACTCCCTTAAAGCCAGCATATCCTTGAGAGTCTTTTACTTTATCGGGTAAGTCTTGTGAAAGTACACTTCATACTCAGGGCTTTGTCCCATGTGGTTTTAGGTGAAGAAGCGACAAACTTTTGCTGCTTTTGTTCAAAGGTGGTACCAAAGGAAGAGAATCAAGACTAAAGCTGCGGGAGGAAAGGATCCTCCATAAAACTTTTGTTTAATACTTATCGGGAGGGGTTTTTGCCTTCCATGGTTTGTAATAATATTACTCAGCACTCATATATTTTGTTCTGGTCTGTAACTATATAACTCTGTCTTACTTTTCAATAAAAGTAAGTTATTGTAATTGCTTCCGCATTTTTGTATCTCCGATGTGTTATAATGTCTACGTGACGGGTGAAACGCTCTTGGGAAAGGTAAAGAAAGTAGATACCGAACTTGTCAAGTGATTCAGGGGCACCTGTAGGGTTGTCTGAAGTCCATTGGACAAGGACAACTGTAGGTGGGCCTAATGACTTGAGAGGTTCCGTCACAGCTGGTATCAGAGCGAAGCCCATCTCTGCAGAGATTATGAGGTATTTTCAAAAAGAATTTTCTAAGACTTATCTAGAAAATTTCTTTCTTTCTTATCTAACCACCTTCTGAGCACTTATTTGAAAGACCAGATAATAGAGTGCAATGTATAGAAGGTGTGAATCAACCAAGGTTGATTCTGTAATTATACATGCATCATGCTAAAAACTATGTTAATAAGATTTTCCCCTCATGGAGATATGCCGCCGCGCACAAGAAAGACCGCGCGCAAGTCTACCGGGACGATTGGCATACCCTGTCATCAACTTGCCCTGAGGCATGAAGGCAGTAGCAGTGGTAGCAACGATCCAATCGAGGATCTGGAAGCCCAGGTTGATCAGCTTTGATCAGAGCTCTGTCGTAGGAACGACATATGGTCGCGGATGGTGAAAGAATAAACAAATTAAGAATAGACATCTGCCACCTGCAAGATCAGCTCGCAGAACGAGATCTAGCGCTCGACTGGGCGGTTAACTCTCGTTCGCTTGCTTGGGCTAAGGAAGCTAAAACTCGTGCCCGCGTGGAGGAGCTTAGCACTGCCATAGACCACTTGCAAGTGTATTGTAATACACTAAATGAAGAAGTTCATGTATTGTATTCCCAACTGCACCCCAACGTACCTGCGGATCCTGTTGGGATAGAAGCCGGACCTTCTGGGACAGCGGGAGAAGCCTTTGGTGGTGAACTAGACCTTTTCAGGCCTCCTCCCTCTATGAAGTTGGTGGATGAATGGTCTCCTACTCCTGACAGCGAGGCTACTAAAAGTGACAAGAAGCAAGAGTATTATAGTGTAGAAGTAGTAGTAATGTGTAATAGGTAATGTAATCCTGTTGTAAAATTCGAGTCTGTAACATTACCCTTTTCAGTAATGTAAATGGATGGTTTTCTTTGGCATATTATATTTTTCCAAATGTTTGTTGCCTCAGATGCCTTCCAAGACTCGTGCATAGGATGGAGCAGGGACCTCCCGTGGGAGGGAAGCAACTCCAACCCGCCCCCAGTACCTCCAACGTTAGCTGAGGCCATCACTGCCTTGGTTAACGCTACGGCCGACAACACCCGCTTTCTACGGGAAATGGTGGGTCAACAATTACAACAACAAGGTGGGCGAGCATATCAGCAAGGACCCCGCGAAACATCGTATTTGGATTTCTCTAAAACATGCCCTCCGTTGTTCGTCAAGGCGGAAGATCCTCTGGAAGCGGATGAGTGGATCCGCGTCATCGAACAGAAGTTCGGGCTTCTCCGACGTACGGAGATTCAAAAGCCCTTATTCGCAGCACAACAATTGCGCAGCCCTGCCAGTACCTGGTGGGGAAATTTTGTAGCCGTTCAACCGGCTGGTCATCAAATAACTTGGGATGAGTTCAAGTTGGCTTTCCGGGAGCAATATATACCTGAAGGGGTGCTCCACATGAAGCAATAGGAGTTTATGAAGCTTAAACAGGGTGGAGATACTGTCACCCAGTATCTCAATAAATTCAACCACTTGTCCCAATATGCTATCGATCAAGTCAACACGGATCTAAAGAAGAGAAATTGCTTCATGAGAGGCCCAAATGACCGAATGCAAAGGAAGATGGCCACCTGCATTGATCTTTCCTACGGAAGGGCTGTCAGTACTGCACTGGCAGTCGAGGCTAAATATGCAGGCTCCGGAAAATCCAAGGGTTACGGAGGCGACAGGCCCAGTCAGGGGTCTGAGAAAAGACAAAGGTTGGTAATCCAACCTTTTAATCCAAATCGCTCTTCACCACGTCCACCCTCCTACCCTTTCAAGCAACCGGTCTTCATTCGCCCCGCCATTGCCCCCACTCCAACAAATCAGCCGAGTGCCCCTGGTACTCGTTTCCCTACCCTCCCCAGCTCTTCAACTGGCTGTTTCAACTATGGAAAGTCCAAACACTTTATCAAGGATTGTCCATATCCGAAGCAAAATAGATCAAGTAATCAGCAGAGTTCTGGGAATTCCGCTCAAGGAAAGGGAAACGCGACAAACAATACCGCGGGCAAAAATACAAGGAAAACGGGGCCGATTTATTATACTCAAGTGGCCACAACACCAGAAGGCAAACCGGTTATGATGGGTACGTTTCTCATGGCCAATCACCCCACAATTATTCTTTTTGATTCTGGCGCTTCGCATACTTTCAAAAGCAAGAAGTTTGTGGAGCAATATTGCATTCCATACCATGAATCAAGGGAAGGGTTTAAAACTCATTCGCCTAGGGGACAAATATTTACTAAAGAAGTGGCTTTCCAAGTGCCCGTAACATTGGCTGAACGGGACTTTCCTACTAATATGATTGTTCTGAAAGGCCAAGACATAGATGTAATTTTGGGCATGAATTGATTAGCCCAACATAAAGCTATTCTCAACACTAATTTGAGAACTATCAATTCGAGTTATGGCCAAGAAGAGGTTCTCTTGACCATCCGCATAGCTATTCTGGCTAAATCAGTTGGCAGAGTATATGAAGCTATCATACCGGAGATCCAAGATATTCCGGTAGTATGTGAGTTCCCCGACGTTTTTCTAGAAGATTTGCCCAGATTGCCTCCAGAGAGAGATGTAGAATTTGTGATTGAGTTGAAGCTCGGTACGGCTCCTATTTCTGGAAAGTCATACCGAATGCCTCCAAATGAACTGGCAGAGCTCAAGACCCAATTACAAGATCTACTGGAGAAGGGATTCATCCGGCCAAGCTCGTCGCCATGGGGCTGTCCCGCCATCTTTGTCAAGAAGAAGGATCAAACACTACGAATGTGCGTGGATTATAGACCCCTGAATGAAGTTACCATCAAAAATAAGTACCCTCTTCCCCGGATTGATATTTTATTTGATCAACTAACTAGAGCGAGGGTATTCTCTAAGATTGACCTTGGATCGGGCTATCATCAGATCCGTATTGGACCCGAAGATATACCGAAGACCGCATTCACTACGCGATATGGTTTATTTGAATATCTGGTTATGTCTTTCGGACTAACAAATGCTCCTGCCCACTTCACCTATCTTATGAACTCGGTATTCATGCCCGAGCTGGATAAGTTTGTGGTGGTATTCATTGATGATATCTTGATATATTCCAAGAATGAAGAGGAGCATGCTCGACATTTACGGACCGTGTTGACGCGCTTAAGAGAGCACCAATTATATGCCAAGTTCAATAAGTGCGCGTTCTGCCTGGAAGAAATCCAATTTCTCGGACATGTATTATCTGCTAAGGGGATTGGGTGGATCCCAACAAAGTCAAGGATATTTTAGAGTGGGAACCCCCAACCACTGTACATCAAGTCCGAAGTTTCCTTGGACTAGCTGGTTATTACCGCCGATTCATTCTAGATTTTTCTAAGCTTGTGAAACCAATCACAAGTCTATTGAAGAATGATACTAAATTTATTTGGTCTGCAAAATGTAATGAAGCCTTTGAACGGTTGAAGGTATTATTAACCACTGCTACGGTATTGGCTCAACCGGATATTGAAAAACCCTTTGATGTGTATTGTGACGCATCAGGCAGTGGTCTCGGCTGTGTTCTAATGCAAGAAGGCCGAGTGATAGCTTATGCTTCAAGGCAGTTACGCCGGCATGAGGAACATTATCCAACTCATGATCTGGAGTTAGCTGCAGTGGTTCATGCCCTAAAAATTTGGCGTCATTATCTGCTGGGAAATATCTGTCACATCTATACAGATCATAAAAGTTTGAAGTACATATTCACCCAGTCAGAATTGAACATGAGACAGAGACGATGGCTCGAGCTTATTAAGGACTATGAATTGGAAATTCATTATCACCCAGGCAAGGCCAATGTAGTGGCAGATGCACTCAGCCGTAAGGCTTCCTGTCACTGTCTTACAGTGAAGACTTCTGACATCACCTTATGCCAAGAAATGGAAAAGTTGAACCTGGGAATAATCCAACATGGAGCCTTAAATCAGCTAAAGCTTGAGTCAGTCCTTTTACAACGCATAATGGATGCTCAAAAGGGTAATGAGGGTATGAAGCACATCCGTGAGAAAATAGAGGCCGGAAAAGCCAATTGCTTTAGAAAAGATGATCAAGGTATTTATGGTTTAATAACCGCTTAGTTGTGCCTAAGAATGAAGAGATCCGCCAGCAAATTCTAGATGAAGCACATCTTAGTCGCTATTCTATTCATCCCGGAAGCACTAAGATGTATCATGATCTAAAACAACATTATTGGTGGACAAAGATGAAGATTGAAATCGCACGCTATGTGGCAAAATGTGACACTTGTAGACGTGTCAAGGCTATATACTTGAAAACTGCGGGTCCATTACAATCTTTACCTATTCCTACATGGAAATGGGAAGATATAAGCATGGACTTTGTTGTGGGATTACCCAGAACAGCAAAAGGCTTTGACTCCATTTGGGTTATCATTGACCGACTTACAAAGATCGCCCACTTCCTTCCAGTCAAAGTAAAATATCCAGTAATTGCATATGCAGAACTGTACATTGCTCGTATTCTCAGTTTGCCCGGTGTTCCAAAGACCATAGTGTCGGATCGTGGACCTCAATTCGTATCCAAATTTTGGGAAGAACTTCACAAATCCTTGGGTACCAAGTTGTTCCATAGTTCGGCCTATCATCCTCAAACAAGTGGTTAAACTGAGAGGGTAAATCAAATACTTGAAGATATGTTGTGAGCATGTTTTTGGAATTCCCGCAGAAATGGGATGATTGTTTACCATTAGCGGAGTTCTCATATAATAATAGTTATCAAGAAAGTATTAAGATGGCACCCTTCGAAGCTTTATATGGACGACGATGTCGTACTCCGTTAAACTGGTCTAAACCAGGTGAAAGGAGTTTCTTCAAGCCAGATATGGTAAAGGAGACAGAAGAGAAAGTTCAACGAATAATTCATAATTTGAAAGAAGCTCAAGCTCGTCAGAAGAGTTATGCAGACAAGCGAAGACAACCCTTGTACTTTCTAGTTGGAGATTACGTCTACCTGAAAGTTTCACCGATAAAGGGTGTATCATGTTTCGGGGTTAAAGGGAAGCTTGCACCCCGGTATATTGGTCCTTTTCCTATTCTTGAACAATATGGAGAAGTGGCATACCGACTCCAGTTACCCGAAACCTTGTCTGCAGTACATAATGTGTTCCACGTGTCTCAATTAAAGAAGTGTCTTCGGGTTCCCGATCGAACCATTGAAGTGACGGATGTTGCCCTAGAACCAGACTTGACATATTCGGAGCATCCTATTCGAGTCTTGGATCAAATGGACAGAATTACCCGAAGAAGAACTCTCAAATTTTACAAGATACAGTGGAACCAGCATTAAGAAGATGAGGCTACATGGGAAACTCAGGACTTTTTAGAAAAGAATTTCCCAGGCTTTTTAGCCTCATGTAATTTGTAAAGTATATACAATTGTTGTAATAAAGGAGTGAGCCCCAAACCACCCCTGCCTTGTACCAAGAATAAGGAAATAAAAGAGTGAAGCATTTCCTTTTCCATTACTTGCCCTAGGACTTTTAATCTCGGGACAAGATTCCTTTATGGGGGGAAGGATGTAACACCCCTGGTGTTACTGTTACTAAAACTTGAGCATAACATCATAAGCATTGGCATATCATGTGTTTGTCATACCTAGAGTGCATTCACTAGGCAAATATTTCAAACAAGTTGTATTGATATGACATTTTGTGAATAAAACCCTAGAGTAGGGTACTCAACCCTAGATTGGGTTTAATAGAGCAAACAAGGCTTAAACAAGAGAAAACTTCAAAATTCAATTGAAATAGTCATAAAGTGTCACCATGGATGAACTTAAGTGGTATCCAAACCCTAAGAGTGCTAAAAACCCTACATAGAACCCTGGAAAACCCTAGAGTAAAACCCTAGGGGGCTAAGTGCAAAATTAAGTGCACTTTTGGATTAAAGTGCAAAAACCATGAAATTAAGGGGTCTTAAGTCATATGGTTCACAAATAAGTGGATTTGCAAGTTAAACCTTGAGTTTTGGACTTATTTGCAAAAGAACCAGACTTGAACTCTATAGGCTATGTCTGAAATCAGTGTTTTTGGACCAACTTTGGAGCCCTATAGTTTTCAAATTATAAAGTTTTTGCCCTAGGACACCACATCAATTTTGTAGAGCTATTATAGGAGAATAACTTTGATGTAGACAGTCTCTTTAGTTGTTATACAAAAAATAAAGAAATTGCTGCCCAAAGTTGCTCTGTCAGACTTGTATTGAATAACTGAATCTGAATCTAAAAGGAGAAGTGGTCGCCAGTGTTATTGACCGAACTTTGGGATCAAGATTATAAAGGATCTAGTGCTCGATTGAGTTTAGTTCCTATAGTCGAATTGCAGTTGGAGTATAGCTCCACAGCTTTGATACAGGTAAGTGATCATGTTGTCATACGAAATTTGAGAGTAAATCGCGCTCAAACTCGCTCGGTCAGGCGCACTGAAGATGATTCCCATGGTACAGTAACATGCTTGGATCAGGTTCAGAGAACCTCGCCGCTGGCGATCTGAGCATCCAGATTTGCACTGGCCGCCGCGATTCGTTCTTGGCACGCAGAGGATATCCACGGGAAGGTAAAGATCTCACGAGGGAGTGGATTTGATCGCCGCTTGAAGATTATCCTCGTGACTGTTGCCCTTGCGACGTGGCCGGACCGCCAGCCTCGCCGTGGAAGCACCGGTGATCTCGGTTGCGCCACGCCGTAGCTTGTTACCATGGGTTAGTAATCGTGGCACCCTTAGGAGTGTAATCCTTGCGTCGTTGCACCGGTGAACGCCACGGACTCAGCTACCGTGTTCATCCCTATCTCCGGCCGCCAGCACGCCATGACCAAATTAAGCGCCACTGCCCCTGGAGCCTATAAATTGAGCCCGCCCTCGGCTCCATCATGTATTCAAGCAGCTAGCGCACCCACCCGCACCTCAGATCTTCCACCAGAGAGCTCCAATTTCGCATTTCCCCCAACCCACTCAAGAACACCGCTCGGTTTGCCCTTGTCGTGGCCAGCTTGCTCCAGGTTCGTTCAAGCGCTTTGGTCATTTGTTCTAGCGTCCTTAAGTCCTCCTCAAGCTTCACGACCCCTTTGATTGAACTAGACCGCCCTAGGTTGCCGTGAACGCCTGTGTTCTTCTGTTGCCCATACGGTCACCGTGGTCAGGGCGTTTTAGTGTGCCATTAGTGAAATTAATTTAGGGGAAACTTCGATTGAGGTGTGAATTAGGTGCCAGTCGATGGAGAGCGCTGGTCATTACGTAAATCGGCTAGTACAGGCACGCCGGTGATCGGTGTGTCGCCGTCCATCGTCGTGGACTCGACTCTGTGAAGACATAGGAGTTCGAGGGTTGATTTGAAAGTGTCAGTGACTGTCTAAAATAGTGTCTTGGACTCTTTCGGGTTATGCCAAAAGACAGGGACTTTCTTGCAAAGTCTACACGCAGGCGCGGGCGCACGTGTTCCCACCCGTAGTTGGGCCGACCTGGGCCAAATTCGATCCAGAACTATTCATAGTTTTTCCTTTTCCTTTTCTGCCAGAGCTAAAACAATTCTAGAAAATTGTAGAAAATGATAAAATTACCAAGCCAATTTTGCTAGGTCTCTAATTTCCTATGGTATTTAATAAAAATAGTTTCTTGATTTTTAGTCCAAATAGGAAATTATAGAGTATTTAAAATAGCCAAAAACCTTGTTTATAGATTTTTAGAGAATAAATAATAAATCCAAAATTCACTAAACTTTTAGGATAAACTCTATATAATATTGTGAGGCCTTGGGTAAAGTTTGGAATGATTTGGGGCATGTTTGATACTTAGAACCCAAAACCCTAGCCTCCCCTGCCCTATGAACTTCACTATTGACTCCGGAAACCCTAAGTTCTCGGAGATCCGTGAAGGAAAGTTGTATTCAAGACTTTAGATAATAAACTTTTATTACCTTTGCACTTTCATGAGCATTATATGGGCATTCATTATTATGTATGGTTATACTTAGAAAACGAAGAAGAAGTAGAAGTCGAAGAAGTGAAGACTTCACCACCACCACCTGAGGAACATCAGGCAGGCAACTGTTTTTATTTTGATATTTGCGGAATAGAGCCTGATTCACCAGTAACACAAGGCAAGCCTCGGTGCATTTGCCACCTCCTTGTTCCTTTTGAAATCTTTCTCACTTACTTGATGCATTAGGTGATAGGAGTTGTGTGCTAAACTATTGCTGCATCTCCTTCCTTGGACTTGATTATTTACTAGATCCCTGTTTTACAAAAGGTTTTTCTTATGCTTAGCCTTGCTATAGAAAAACAAAATGTTTTGTTTCCTCAAAAGATGATGTTGCAAAGTGGGTGGGATGTTTTCAAAAACAAAACTTGATGGTGAATCCATCATGGCCATGATGGGTTCAACATCGAAAAAGATGTACCTCTGCCAGATACCAAACTTTGGGTTTTGAAATAATAAAGCTGAGACCGGGCGAGTGACTTGCACGAGAAGAGAGTCTCGGTGTAGTGTCTCCGTCTGAGTCGATTAAGGACCGTGCCGATGTAGGCTTGATGACCGAGGACCCTTTAACTGGTGACATGCCTCGTCATGGGTAAGCTTTGCCTCGGGCAGACTAATACCAGAATAAGATACCACACAATGGGAGTGGAGAGATGGTGAGAGTAGCGTGTACCCTCCGTGGCAAGAGGCTGGACGGTGGTGTATCTGTGCTCTCGGTTGGCGTGAACCTGATCTGGTCTTAAGAACCCCGGTGGCGAGTTGACATATGCAAGGGTTAAGTGCTACATATGTCTTGTGATCGGAGATCCTCAGCTGAGTATAATCGATTCGGATCGCCGTAACTTCACAGTTATGAAGACTTGATCACTGCCCTATACATAGAACTCCAGTGAAGATGAAGGGTGATTAAGAAATTGGCTAGTGCAGGTCAAGTGATTGAACTAGGGTAGAAAGAACTCTAGTTGCAGGTAACTTTACTTAATCTGACAAATAAAACTAGATTTTTAAGGATCCACTATTAGTAAGCATTTCTGCAAACAGAGTCATTGATTATTGATAAGCCTTACCTTGACTCCCTTAAAGCCAGCATATCCTTGAGAGTCTTTTACTTTGTCGGGTAAGTCTTGTGAAAGTACACTTCGTACTCAGGGCTTTGTCCCATGTGGTTTTAGGTGAAGAAGCGGCAAACTTTTGCTGCTTTTGTTCAAAGGTGGTACCAAAGGAAGAGAATCAAGACTAAAGCTGCGGGAGGAAAGGATCCTCCATAAAACTTTTGTTTAATACTTATCGGGAGGGGTTTTTGCCTTCCATGGTTTGTAATAATATTACTCAGCACTCATATATTTTGTTCTGGTCTGTAACTATATAACTCTGTCTTACTTTTCAATAAAAGTAAGTTATTGTAATTGCTTCTGCATTTTCGCATCTCCGATGTGTTATAATGTCTGCGTGACGGGTGAAACGCTCTTGGGAAAGGTAAATAAAGCAGATATCGAACTTGTCAAGTGATTCAGGGGCACCTGCAGGGTTGTCTGAAGTCCGTTGGACAAGGACAACTGTAGGTGGGCCTAATGACTTGAGAGGTTCCGTCACACTAGGCCTCCAGGGTCTGGTCCAAGGCCTTCAGCTTGGCCCGGAGCTCCGTGGTGAGAGCCTCCCTCTGGTTCAGGGCCTCTTCCCTCTTGGCCAACCTCTTCTCCTTCCGGCTCGCCTCCAGCTCCCTGGCGTACACCTTCTGGAGGTCCTTTTTGTAGCCTTTACGGTCCCGTGCGAGTTCGGACCGCTCAAAGGCGAACTGGTGGGACGCTGCCTTGGTGCGCTCCTCCAGCTGTGTGCGCTAGTCGCTGAGGCACTGGTGCTCAGATTCCAGTGCCTCCCATTCCCTACTGAGTCGCCGCCTCGGTCTCATGAAGAACCTGATGGGCTCGAGACAGCACCCGGGAGAGGGGAACTGGCGCTGCTTCTAGCTCAGCGCCGGACCGGAGCCGCCGCCCAAAAACCACCTCTGTCTCCTCCGGAGTGGGCGGCGGGATGGAGCCGGACTGTAACACCCGGATTTTAGGGGTCCAAAACCCGGGGTTAACATAAACACCAGGTATGCTGGGACCAAGTCTCATACATATGATGTATAGTGGCACAGGATCGAATGTCACAACTTTATATATAACAGGAGTTCTATACAAATAAATAGTTACATTATAAGGAGACAACGGTCCAGCAACCCAAAGTTGACTGGGAGACGACGACCTAGACCACTCACGAACTCATCACAGCATCCTCCAAGAGCATCATCCTGCAGTACCTGGTCTTGACCTGTGGTGTATGTGAGACAGCAAGAGTGAGCTCACATACGTTCATCGCTCAACAAGTTGTGGGGAATAATGTGCATGAACTCGCCAAAGGTGGGAGCTCACGTGAAGTGTAAGGCTTACCAAAGAAGATGGTTAGAGCTGAGCATTGCTTTTAAAGTTGGTCAAAATTTTATTAGCAGTTACTAAGTATAAGTAAATACCAACCCAGTTAAATAGTAGAACAAAAGTAACAACTTCACCTGCGATGCAATGCATATGACAAATTGAGTTTAGGTTCCATAATTTAATCATGTGAGGGTCCGAGCTGCTCATGACCGTGAGCACGGCTAGTATACCAGTTTTACACTCTGCAGAGGTTGCGCATCTTTACCCACAAGTCGTATTACCCATCTGCCAAGGGGTCATGAATCCCATTCACCTCTACCAAGGAAGCGAGGCAGGGTAACACTACGAGGCCTTTACAAAGTTCCACTAGCTTCCGAAAACCCGCTACAGTTTATAGGAAGATCCAGTGCAGGAATCCCTTGCAGGACCGCCATCGCAGCAAAATCCTCCCGAGGGCCTCCCTACACTGACCTCTCCCCTACTGCCCTTGCCCCTTTCGGGTAAGGTAGTCTTCCACTAGCTTTCCTAATTAATCAGCCAAGGGCATCCCATACTACCCTTGTGGTAGCACTGTTTTCCCGGGTGGTCGCTCCATGTTCCAATTAACATAATGATCTTAACATGAACCATAAATAACAACTGATAACAAAAGTATAATCATGAATAATAAGGTGTATCTCTATACCCAAAGCCACATATAGCACTAGCAAGTACTACCCAAAGTTTCAGTGGTGAACAAGGTATAAAGATAGTCAAACTAGGGTAACCTATTGGGTCCCATCAAAATTAACCTATGCAGATCATTATGATTAATCAGAACATGAGTGGGTAAAAAGAAGTGATCAAGGGCACAACTTGCCTGGGCCTTGAGAATCCAGGTACCAGGATGATTCTTCAGATCCTCGTGACCTCACTGCTAGTCGTAGCAATACAAACATACATGGTATAGGCAAAATTAACATTACACCAAACATATATGCAAAAATGCATATTAATAATCTACATATTAAAATAAGTTCACAGGAAAAAGAATTATTAATTTTGGAGTTGTAGAATTCAAGTTATGATTTTCCTAAGGTTTAATGTGATTAAGATATGACTAAATGATAAATAAATTTTCTGACAGGGTTCATGTCAAAACAAAGACACTAAATGATAGAGAATATTATTACAAAATTTTAGGAATTGGAATGACTCAATTTGGAGCTAAAATGAATTAGTTATGAATTAATTAAGTTTCTGGATTTATTTTAACACTAAAAATCATTTTCTAAATCATTTTCTATGATTTTCTTATTCACTGGACTGGGCCTCAATAACTGGAAAGCACAGGGGGCTCTGCGCAAGTTTACCGAGACTCAGTCAACAGTGAACGTGGACGGCGGGTTGATTACACAAAACCCCGAGGGCTCTTTTACAAAATGGGCTCGACGAAGGGGTACTCTTGCACTGCAGCCGCCTGATCTGAAACCGACGGCTAGGATTAAAAAAATCTATCACTTGAACCGGTATGGAATAGGGGCCACTGGATCTATGATCGACGGCTCCTACTCTGTTATGATGTCGCGCGCGCCTAGACCGTTGGATCCCGATCTGATGCCCAAGGCTTAACATCCGAACCGGTACCCATTCCCCGCCATCAGATCGCCATCCAACGGTGCGCATTCGACAGTGTGAAGAGGTATGCTTCAATTCGATCTCCACCGTCCATTCACGATCCCACGGCGGCCGATCCATCTTCCCTCCCTCACCAAACGCGGCAGCGCCGCCCGCGCTCGCGGCGGCCATCACCGGCGAGAACGCAATCCATCGCCCAAACGCCACAAACCCCAAATTGATCGATGCTAAACCTAGAGGGGGTGATGGCGAACTCGATGAAAGTTTTCTTACCGTGTATGGCAGCGATGGGAGTTCTGACCACGGTAGGCGGCGGATGCCGAGCTCCGGCGAGCAATTGGACGGTCCCTTCGTGATGCCCAGGCCTCGGAGCCACACCGACAGAATCCCCAAGGCACGGCGAACACCCATGTAGAGGACAGGCGTGGCCGGCGGACCGGTATCTGCACGGACGCAGAGGTGACCGTGTATACGGATCCTGTCGACGAGGCAGAGTCGAGCGCCATCAGTGGCGGCCGACGCGAGGACGAGACGAGGACGGGGCCAGGCTCTTATACACCGGTGTTGGTAGAGTCCGAGCCCGCACCCACCGGCTTGAATCACGCGGCGCGCGCGGAGTTCGTCGCGACAGTCACGCGAGGGAAGCGGTCGAGTTGTTGCGACCCGAGGACAAGGGAAGACGGAAGCGTGTCTGACGAAGGGGCCAAGCGGACTACGAGCGCGACCTTTCCCGGAAATCCCGGCGCCAGCTCCGCCCTGTTGGTCACGGCGGATGTGGCGGAGACTCCCGCGCGGATTTCCCCGGTGGCGATTTCGCAGCTTGGGGAAGGGATGAACGAACCTGACGTCATGGGTCCACACACCAGAGAGCGCGGGGATGGTTGGCCGAAGGGACCCACATGGAAGCGACTGGATGCGTATGCGCGGCGCGCGCGAGAGACTGGCCCATGGGGCCCACATGTCGGCGCCGCAGGGAGATGCAATGGGCTGTGCGGTATGATTCCTTAAGTGGGCCGAAAAGCGCGATCCAGGCCCAACAGCAGGTTTTTCTTTATCTTTTTCTTTTCTGTTTTAGTTTTGCAATTCCTTCCAAATTTCAAACTTTGGTTTTGAAATTCAAATCTGTTGATAAGTTTCACACACAAATTAAGTGCACAAAATAAGAGTGTCCTTATGAAAAGTATGTATTTATTCATCTATTCTTGTTTCTTTATAGTATATTGTTTCCCTTTTCTTCCCTTTTCCTTATCTATTTTCAAATTCTAGATTTCAAAGTAGTTTTAAATTCCCAATTTCATTATTAGGTTTTATTATTATTATAAATGCACATACAATTAAAACTCCATCATGAGTGCCAAATATGGTTCTATTTATTATTTTATTCACTTAAGCGAATGCTTTTAAATAGGGAGATGAGTCTTCAAATGTTATGAGAGTTTTAAAGAGAAAAAGAAAAATTCTAATGCAAGATCTTTGAAAATTTTTACTATATTCTCAAAAGGAGTTTTAGGGTGTTACACGGACGCACCCCCCATGTCACCCTCCATGGCGGGGGTGGGCGCGGTTGGAACCTCCTCCACCGTTGCCGACGGTGTACTCGACGACATCACCGTTGTTGAGGCCGCGGTAGCCGTCGGCGCAGTTGGGACCTCCTCTGTCGCTGCGGCGCTGCCTGATGCTGACGCCGCTGCTGCCGGACCCCCCGCTGAGGCTTGATAAGCCAGTGGTGCTGTCTGGGCAGCGGCTGGCCTTGTGCCTGGCGGAGGAGGTGAGGCCTTAGGAGCGGTGGAGGAGGAAGCCCTGGCAAACAGATGATGGGTTAAGACCTGTCGACATGATAATTAGACTCATGGAGAAAGGGGCTACACTTACTTGGGGCCCTGGACTTTCCAGCGACCCTTGAAGCGGGGCGACCGCTGTTGTTGCTGCTATTGCCGCTGCTGCTGTGGTTGTTGTTGCTGCTGATGCCCTTGGGGGAGATCACCCCTAGGTGGTGGTGGAGGCGGTGGGCCCGATGGTGGTGGTGGTACTGGTGGCGGCGGGCTCGATGGTGGTGGTGGTACTGGTGGCGGCGGGCCCGATGGTGGTGGTGGCGCAGGACTGACACGCCTCTGCGCGCCCTGGGCCTGGTAGCCGGCTTCCTCGGCCCCACCAGCAGTCCTTTGACGCTTCTGGGGGGTCCGAAGCAAGCGACCCGTCGATGTGACGCAATCGGCGTCGCCTCTCTTCCTCCGACCCCCCTGTGCCACCTGCGGTGGAGGAGCTGCTTGCAGGTCCCTTGCCCCTGTCCATGGAGCTGGCAGCTGCAGCGGGACCGGCACTAGGGGCCGCACCTGTGGGCTGGGGACCCCCATCCGGTACACCGGGGATCTGGATCCGACGGAGGGGGTCCTGACCGCCGGTCTGACGAACTGCCACGCCACTCTCGTCGAGGGTCGGCAGCGTGGCCAGGACCGCCGTTCGCAGCCCTAGATCATCACACAACGCCGGGATGTCCTAGGGAGTATCAAAGATTCAGGGACAAAGGACTCACCAGTAATCCCCTTCACCAGAAGCTCCAGCTCCTCCCAGGACAAGTCGGTCCGTGGCCTGCGCTGGATCCTGCCAATGTCATTTGGGCCGGTGAACCAGCAGCACAGACGCTTCCTCCTCTGTAGCGGCATGATCTGGCGCTTCAGGAAATCGCCGACCACGTGCATTGAGGTCAGACCCCCGGTTGCCAAGCCCTTGATCCTGTCCAACACGGGCAGGAGCTCTAGCGCAAGGGACGGCTTGGCCCTCCATTGCTTCCGGTCGAGTGTTGGTCCGTCGCTCGGCAGCGCGAGGCGGTCATTGGCTTCGGCGCTGACGATCACCCAGTCGTTGCGCCAGTTTTCCCACCTCGTGCCGCCGAGGGTGGGGATGTAGGACACGGCTGAATCTGACTTCGTCTGGAAGTAATAGGCACCGAGATGGTCCTTGGCTTTCCCAGACTTCACCAGCGCGAAGAAATGGTGGAAGAGGGAAGTGCAGAGGGCCACCCCCACGAACATCTTGCAGAGGTCGACGAAGATGGCCGCTTGAAGGATGGAGTGGGGCGTAAGGTGCTGAAGCTGGAGCCCGAACTCCTCCAACAATAGCAGGAAGAAAGGCGAGATCGGCAGCGCCAGCCCACAGGAATTGTAGGAGACGAACAGAACAAACTCCCCGACGGCGAGGTCACCGAGGGGGACGGCGCTGGCGTGGGCTCTTCCGGCGAGCCCCGGCGCGCTCCACCCAAGCAGGCCACGCACCAGATTGAGTGCTGCCACAGACTGGAAGCGGTCGGGATGGCCAAGCAAAGTCATGGCGTCGGCGGCGGCACGGGTGTACAACAGGAGAGCGCGAATGCAAAGGGGTGCATAGAGCTCGAAGGCAAAAGGGCGCTGCGATTGGGAGAGAATGCGAAAGCGTAACTGCTGCGCGCGAGGTGAATCCCTTTTCAAGGAAGACTCTCCCACTCGCGCCCCGAGATGCTGCAGGAAATCCCGTCCGATGCGCACCTAGCGCCCAGGCGGTCCAGTCTCTGACTCGGGGGCCCGGGTCCACAAGTCATGCTGCTGGTGTGCCGATCACCGAGTGCGTAAGAAGCGAACCATCACGTGGGGAGCGAACCGCCGCGCACGATCACTCACCGCCTCAGGGCCACTGCGGAGAGATATTTATTAACCAAGGCGGTGGCAACGAGGCGACCGCGCGTGGCCCGATGGAACCGCTAGACGTGGGGTCGTGGGTCAGTTAGCCATGGGGACAAATGTGGCAATTGACGTGACTGAAGGCAGATTGACCGCGCGTGCGTCGACAGATGAGCTGAGTTAATACGGCGCGTCAGCAGGCGTGTTGAGATTGTGCCCCAATCACTGCTCAGGCCATATTGAGGCATGGAACAAACTTTGGCCCCACCTGCAGGCTCGCATCCTCCCCTGAGGTGGGCCCGAGGGCCACTGTCGGTACCCTAAAACTAGGGTACCCTATACTACTGTATAAAGACGCAGTGCCCACACGGCTATCACTTAGTCGAGTGTATAGGTGCTGTGTGTGGGACCAGACCACGACTCGCCCCAGTCTCGAGCGACTACTCTGGGTCCACAAGCAGCGCCCGACTCCACCACATGGGCGGGTCCGGAGCCGCCACATGCCCAGAGAAGGTGATATACTCTAAGACATCAACAGTAAGTCTGGACCCCCATGGGAGAGCATCGAACCCCAGGATATACAGTCCGGACCTCCAAGGTTGGTCCAGGATCGCCACGTGTGCAAGCCAGACCCCTGGAATGGGATCCGGACCCCTCCGTATGGGGTCCGGGTTGTCCACAATGGGGTCCCAAGGTCCCAGGACAGAACATACACGGGCCTTGAACAGGACCCAGGCGGGGGTCCGGTACTGACACGTGTCTAGACCTAGTTTGGTGTAGACCTGTCCGCATACACTTCTGCTCCCCGCCCAGACGGAGACCCAATGCTGCCTCTGCATTTATTGAGGGTAAGGCACGCCACCTGTCCATTCCACTAACAGGCGGTGTGCTGCCTCGGCATTTAATGAGACCTGTCCATTCCGCTGGCAGGCGGCGACCTGTGCATCCCGCTGACAAGCGATGACCTGTCCATTCCGCAGGCGGCGTGCCTGTCCATTCCATTGGCAGGCAGCATGCCCATACTGCCACGTGGACTACGCTCATCATTACCCGCATGTTACCAAGGAAGCAGCCGCCGCATATCAATACTATACGAGCTGCGGACATCAGGGCACCTGGAGATTGCTCAGGCGTCACTTGCATTAGTTACTCATAGAATGTTTTCCTTCCATTGTGCTCCTGGGCCCACATGTCGGGGCTCAGCATCCTTGTACGTGCCTCCCTTGAGCTATAAAAGGGAAGGCACACAGCGTTATGAGGCAGACCAACTCAGGTTCACAACACCCTCAGACTCACACACAAGTTCTCTAGGCTAAGCTCAAGTGCTCAGACACTCAATACAACACACAGTGGAGTAGGGTTTTACGCTCCGGCGGCCTGAACCACTCTAAATCCTCGTGTCTTCTCGTGTTCATCCTTTATCTAGCAGGCAGGCAAACCGTTAAGGCCCCTCCTCATCTCAGGATTTAGGGCGAGTGCATTCCGCCACCCGGCCGGAGAATTTTCCTCTTCGATAGCTGCCCTCGCTCGAAATGGTCCTGCAGGGGTTTTTGAAATATGACCGTTGTTTGGACGTGTTACTGTGGGATTGTGGGTTTCCCGAGGCGTCGCTTCGCTGAAAGGGAAATAGGCTTTAAACCTTTTCCTAAATGATTTTGGTGGTTGAAATGCCCAACACAAAATATTGGACTAACTAGTTTGCTCTAGAGTATATGTTCTACAGGTGCCAAAGGTTCAACTCAAAACCAATACAAAGATCAAAAAGGGTTCAAGAAGAAAGGAGCAAAGGAAACCGAAGTGCTCCCTGGTCTGGCGCACCGGACTGTCCGATGCACCACCGGACAGTGTTCGGTGCACCAGGGAGGATCGACTTCAAACTCTTCACCTTTGGGTTTCCCAAGCGCACCTCCGCTATAATTCACCGGACTGTCCGGTGTGCCAGCGGAGCAACGGCTACCTGCGCGCAACGGTCGACTCTGCAAAGTGAACAGTGCAAATCAGATGTCAGAGCAGACGGTCAGAGGGGCACCGGACTGTCCGGTGTCGCACCGGACTGTCCAGTGCCACATGAGGACAAAGCCTCCAACAGTCGACCAGCTCCAAGCCCTAACGGGAGGATGACGTGGCGGCACACCGGACACTGTCCGGTGACGCACCGGACTGTCCGGTGCGCCCATCGCCAGCAGCCATCTCCAACGGCTACAATTTGGTTGGTGGCTATAAATACCACCCCAACCGGCCACTTCAAGGTGAGGGAGCCCAAGCAACATTCCAAGTCATCTAGTTGACATACTCAAGCCCTCCCAACCACATATATTCATTGATCCATCCTATACACAAGATTTAGACCACTACAACCAACACAAGTGCCACAAAAGATAGAGGAAGCAAGAGAGAGCTACTCATTTGAGTTTAGAACTAGTGCCTTGTGAGATTCATTGAGAGATAGTGTGTGCTACTTCTTTGTGTTCATTTGCGCGTGGAGTTTTGACTCCCATTGAACTTCCTCCAAAGTTTTGGAGGCTTGTAAAGCTAGCAAGAGACACCAAAGAGTGTGGTGGTCCCTGCGGGATCTTGAGTGATCCGTGAGAAGAAGAAGAGCTCGCCGGTCTTGCGTGATCGGTGGAGAGAGGGAAAGGGTTGAAAGAGACCCGTCCTTATTGGACTCCTCAACGGGGACTAGGCCTTCGAGGGCCGAACCTTGGTAAAACAAATCACCCATGTCTCGTGTGCTTATTGCTTGTGATTTGCTTGTGCTTTCCTCTTCCAAGTTCTTCTTGCACGATTTGTTTGTGCTTTCTCTTTCCAAGTTCTTCTTGCACTATTCTTTGCTAATATTATTTGGTGTTGCTTTAAATTAAATTCTCATTTAGTAAAGCAACACCTTGCAAGGAAGAACTTAAGTGATTACTCCTTTTTATCTAAGCCCTCTTGCTTTATTCTCATAGACTTATTAGTAGTATTGTTTTGTCAATTCCGCATTATTTGAAAGCAATACTCTTTACAAGCAAAGGACTTAGTTTTTATACTCCGATAATTGTGTTCTAACCACTAATCAAGGGATCTAGGAGGGGTGTAAAGTTATAAGTTTTAGGTTTCGCCTATCCACCCCCCTCTAGGCGACTTTCAATTGGTATCAGAGCTAGGCACTTCATCTTGAGTCTAACAACTCGAAGTGATGGCTCGTAGAAGATCCCAAAAGAACAAGAAGACCTAGGAGAACAAGGAGGTAACTCTTGAGATATTATTTTCCGATTGTTCCAATTATGATTCATGGTCTACTAGAGTGATAAATGCTTTTAGAACCATAGATCCACAATTAGAACAAATTTTAGACAAGAGTATTATTCCTCCTAGTTATACTAGGGAAAATGCTTCCGAGGAAGATCTAAGATGTATACGCTTAAACTATCTAGCTTATGACATCTTAAGTAAATCCCTTAGCAAAGAAGATTATCATGCCTTCATAATAAAATATGATAAACCTATTTGTGATGTGCATGATATTTGGACTAGAATTAAAAGCAAATTTGATGAGTCCAAACATGATAGTTCATTTTGTGCCTCTACTTCCTTTGGTATTTGTGAAACTAACCCTTTGAAAGAAGAAGAAGAAAATGAACGATGGAGACCAAACGATGAATCCACCTCTCCAAAAGGTTTGTCTTCCCATTTCGATTCCCACATATGTTGTGTGGCTAATGAAAATGACAGGGAAGCACAAATGAGGATGAGGAGGAAAAAAGAAGCTTCTTGCAACTCTACACTCGCTTAAGCCAAGAAGATAAGGCGGTCATGCTCAAACTTCTAAAAAGAGCGAGAGAGCAAAGCGAAGCTCGTCAAAGGCTAGAAGACATTCTCTCCATAAAAATGCTAAGCTTTGACGAGTTGACTAAAGAACATGAGAAGCTAAAGTGCTCTCATGTTGATTTGGTCCAAAGGTATGAAACTATTTCAATTGAGCAAGATAACTCTTTACATTGTGTCGCTCAATTAGTAAATAGGAATGCCTTACTTAAGGACCAAGTAGAAAAGCTAAAATTTGAAAATCTAGCTTCTCAAGAAAAATATGATATGCTTCTATGTTCTCACGAAAATCTTATGGATGATCATATCATATTAAATATTGCTCATGAGGTTGTGATAGAAAACTTAAAATCCCAACAACCTCACTCATGCACATGTATTCAAATTAAAACTACATTACCATGTGCTAATGCTTGTTGTCCGTCGACAAGCAAATCTTCCTTTGAGCTAGAATTTGCAGGAATGAAAGATGATACATATCAAAAGCTCAAAGAAGAAAATGAGAGGCTAAAAATGAGCCTGACACAACTAAAAGGGAAGTGCATTGCTCAACCTTCTCAAGATAACCGTGATCACATGGTGAAGAAGCTTGAGACAGGAACAACCGTGGCATGCACTAAATCCCTTGAAGAAAATGTCAAGGACTTGAGGATTGCCAAGAGGAAGGAACAAAAGATGAAAATCAATGCCTCCTCCAAAAGCCTCAACCACGCCTCCATAAAAGGTAACATCCAAGGTATAATCAAGCCACACTTCACACTAAGAGAAGTAAGAAGTGTAGTGAATGCTTTGAAAAGGGGCACTCGATTAGGTCATGTCCCTATATTAAAAATGACTTGATTATTAACAAGGATGATAAAGTTTGTTTTAAATGCTCCAAGAAGGGACACTTATTTAGAACTTGTCCCCATTTAAAACAAAAGGCATAATGTTAGAAAAGAAAATATTCACTAACCATGTAGCAAGCAAGAAACAAGGAAGGAAGAAATCTTCAAGACTTGAAGATCGCCTATGCTACATATGCCGAAAGAAGGGACATCAATGCAAGGATTGTCCCATTGGTAACACTTCCACTCCTATCTTGTCAATTAATTCTCTTGTAACTAGGCAACCCAAAATTGCAACTTGTGCTAGAAAGGTAATGAGTTTACCTAGAGCTAACATAAAGGATGTTTGGGTTCCTAGATCTTTGTTGACTAACCTTGATGGACCCATCAAGAGATGGGTACCAAAATATGCTTGATAAGCTTTGCAGGAGAAGGAGATGATATGAAGCTTTGGGGTGCTTGAGAAAGTTAATTCAATTTAACTCAAGCTATCAATCTTCAATGATCTATATATCCAAGATTGACCCAAAGTTATTTCAAATTGTTATGTCTAAAACTCATATCATCTCGGGGAAGATATTGATGTTGTAGGAAATAAAGAATTATCTTGTGCGGAAAAATCAAGGCATGCAACATGGAGGAAAGCCGAAGGATGGTAACATCTATGTTTTTAAGTGCAAGTATCTCAAATTACTATTTCTCATGTGTCTTGTGTAGTCACATAGAAAAATAAAGCACTTCAAATATCTTTAAATTATGTCACCATTCTTTGAAGAAATTCCTCTCATATGGTAGATTGCATACTCATCATTTCCATACTATGGCAATCTACATGCTTTAATTTGTTGCAAGTATCTCATGGCATGTTTTTCGCTATGTTATTCAATTATTGCCATGATTCTAGATATAGAGAGATATTTCATGTTCTTAAAAGAATAAAGTGTCATGTAAGGAATTCAAATCCTTAGGACACCTACAAAATGAAAATTATCTCTATAACTAGAATAGTGAGACTAATGATTTTAATTAAGTAACTCAGTAGTCTCACTTGTAGAGAATAAGTTTCTCTTTGGAAATGTGTAATCTAACATGAAAAGAAAAATCAATCCAATAATTGGTGATGTGTTTCTACTTGCTTAAATTGGATATGATTCTTTCACATTTATCGCTTTCCATATCATGAATTAGATTTATTCCCATAATCTTAAAGGATTATTTATGCTTGTTTTATGAGATTAAATTAAGCATAACATCATCTACGGATAATCTAGTTCATGCTATGAAGTTTCCATGCTTTAGTAATCTATCTTTTCATTTATTCCCTATCAAAAATGATTACAAAAAATGGAAACTAGTGCTTGTGTTACTAACAACGTATCTCTTGAGCCTACTTATGAATATCTATAAAAGAGAAAGTGCACAAGCCTCAAAGGTTGCTCTTTACCCAAAGGAAGAAGGTAAAAGCAAAGGTATGAGAACTCTTTTTCCCATCATTGGTTATTTACTCTAAACTATGATATTCTATCCATGTGAAGAACAGATTCTTTAATTGGACTTAAAATTAACTAGGTGTTCATTCAATCTCATTCTCTTAAGTGCACTTATACATTAGAATCCAATTCATGCCTTTGCTATATATATGTTATCATATTTATTTGCTTCTAAGTAATGATTACTAAATTCAATATGAAGAAGTAAAATTCCAATGATTAATCAAAATATTTAAAAGGCGCATATTCCTCTCTCCTAATGAAATGCACTAATGTTAAGGATTTTACTTCATATCTATGTGACTTATGGATGATGAATTGTTTTTATTTTCTATCTAAAGAAATCATCCATCGTCATATACTCTCTTGTGCTATTAACATCTTTCGTGAGTATTTTCAATAAGTTTGAAAGGAAAAAGAAACAACTACAAAGGGAGGACACTCACAAGAAAGAGAAGGACATCAAGAACAACAACATCCACTTGGATAATAAGATCCTCAAAACAATCAATGGTGTGGTTGTAAGCATTCTAAACCTTTTTCATTGTGAGAATACCCGACCTAAGTTGTTTATTGCAAATTTCATGAGCCTTGATCAAGATGTATAATGCTCCTCCCTATTTGTCTTTAAAGTAAATACATCCATTTAATTCATTCAAATTCTTGATGCATATCTTTAGGGGGAGCCTCTTTCTATATCTTGATTATGTTGAGACTATCGCTTTCTCTTAGTGATCTCATATAGTATCTTGCATGAGAATAAGTTTCTCATGAAGTATGCTACTACAAATCAATCCATCTTGTTAAAGTAATGTCATCTTTATCAAGGATTGTAGCTTTCATTGCTAAAGTAGCATATTTACTGGATTCTCCTATTTTAAGCTTATCTAATGCATATGTTGTTCTTTTGATCACATCTGTTTGATTATTGAATAAACACTTATGTTTCTTAGTGCCGCATATACTATCAATCGATATCTCTTGATATGCACTAAGTTAAGAGGAGAATTCATGATACATTTATGCAATTTGTGTTCCATTTGATATATGCTAACAATAACTTATAAAAGGATCACTAGTTGTAGAACTCTCTCTTGTGCAAAATATTTCCATATATTGTCTTAAGTATAGGTCTTAAGCAACTAAGACAAAGGACAAAGCACAATGAAGAGAGCGTCTCTATGTGAAGGTACAAAATGGTAAAACTACTTCCATTCATTTACACATGTACCTAAATCTTCCTTTTCTATATATTCTTTGCATATCTTGTATAAAAGGAAGAGAAAGCATGTCCATGCATTAACCCTGCTTCATACCTAGTTTAACTTCTCATAATCTCACTCATGCAATAATGTATCTTTGTTAAAACTAGATGAAGTGGTTTTATTGTCAAAGAGCTTAAAGCTTAACCTTGTAACGAGGATAAGCTGCCTTTGTTCCAAAGGTGGATGATCCTTAAGCCTCTTTGAAATCCTCAAGGGGAAATGCTTAAATTGTTCATAACATGCTTTCATAAGTGCATAAACTGTCATGAGCATCACACTTATACTACGACACAATGCACTTCACATTCTATATGATATAGATATGTTCTCATTAACCTAATTATGTGCAATTGGCATTTAAGGCCAAAATATGTGTTCCTCTCCATGCACATATTTAGGGGGAGCAATCTATGTTATATAGAACTATGATCATGCTTAATTTGATATATCCTTTGATCATATCTCTTTTATGACTATGACTAATGTGTTTTCAAGTGTATTCTCATGCTTAGTCATAGAATTGAAAGGGAAATGGAGTATTCGGCAAAGACGACGCTTCCACTCAACTCCATCGGTATTATCTACTCTTTGCCGGTACTCCGCATCGTTCTCCACTTTGGTATAATCTTCACTCATATTTAGTTGTTTGCCATTAGGGAGAAAGTAAAGGGCTTATATTTCACTCGCAAGTATCCGTTTTTGGCGATTCATGCCAAAGGGGGAGAAAGTATTAGCCCAAAGCAAAAGGACCGCACCTACGAATGTTAAAAATGAAGTTTTCAAATTGTTATATCTTATTGTGTTCAAAAGGGGGAGAAAGTTCTAGAATCTTTAAAAATTTGTAAAACCCTCTTGAACGCTAAGAGGAGAATTTCATTAAGGGGGAGTTCTGTTTTAGTCAAAGGAAAAGCATTTGAAACAGGGGGAGAAAATTTCAAATCTTGAAAATGCTTCTTTCAATCTTATTCATGTACCTTTGACTACTTGCAAAAGGTTTTTGAAAAGAATTTTACATAGAAATTGCAAAAACAAAACTTGTGGTGCAAGCGTGGTCCAAAAACATTTTTAAGAAGAAATCAATCCATGCATATCTATTGAAATAATATTGGTTTCATTCCAAGCAACCTTTGCACTTACCTTATGCAAACTAGTTCAATTACTCACTTATATATTTGCTTTGGTTTGTGTTGGCATCAATCACCAAAAAGGGGGAGATTGAAAGGGAAATAGGCTTTAAACCTTTTCCTAAATGATTTTGGTGGTTGAAATGGCCAACACAAAATATTGGACTAACTAGTTTGCTCTAGAGTATATGTTCTATAGGTGCCAAAGGTTCAACTCAAAACCAATACAAAGATCAAAAAGGGTTCAAGAAAAAAGGAGCAAAGGAAACTGAAGTGCTCCCTGGTCTGGCGCACCGGACTGTCCGGTGCACCAGGGAGGATCGACTTCAAACTCTTCACCTTCGGGTTTCCCAAGCGCACCTCGCTATAATTCACCGGACTGTCCGGTGTGCCAGCGGAGCAATGGCTACCTGCGCGCAATGGTCGACTCTGCAAAGTGAACAGTGCAAATCAGATGTCAGAGCAGACGGTCAGAGGGGCACCGGACTGTCCGGTGTCGCACTGGACTGTTCGGTGCCACATGAGGACAAAGCCTCCAACGGTCGACCAGCTCTAAGCCCTAACGAGAGGATGACGTGGCGGCACACCGGACACTGTCCGGTGACGCACTGGACTGTCCGGTGCGCCCATCGCCAGCAGCCATCTCCAACGGCTACAATTTGGTTGGTGGCTATAAATACCACCCCAACCAGCCACTTCAAGGTGAGGGAGCCCAAGCAACATTCCAAGTCATCTAGTTGACATACTCAAGCCCTCCCAACCACATATATTCATTGATCCATCCTATACACAAGATTTAGACCACTACAACCAACACAAGTGCCACAAAAGATAGAGCAAGCAAGAGAGAGCTACTCATTTGAGTTTAGCACTAGTGCCTTGTGAGATTCATTGAGAGATAGTGTGTGCTACTTCTTTGTGTTCATTTGCGCGTGGAGTTTTGACTCCCATTGAACTTCCTCCAAAGTTTTGGAGGCTTGTAAAGCTAGCAAGAGACACCAAAGAGTGTGGTGGTCCTTGCGGGATCTTGAGTGATCCGTGAGAAGAAGAAGAGCTCGCCAGTCTTGCGTGATCGGTGGAGAGAGGGAAAGGGTTGAAAGAGACCCGTCCTTAGTGGACTCCTCAATGGGGACTAGGCCTTCGAGGGCCGAACCTCGGTAAAACAAATCACCCGTGTCTCGTGTGCTTATTGCTTGTGATTTGCTTGTGCTTTCCTCTTCCAAGTTCTTCTTGCACGATTTGTTTGTGCTTTCTCTTTCCAAGTTCTTCTTGCACTATTCTTTGGTAATATTATTTGGTGTTGCTTTAAGTTAAATTCTCATTTAGTAAAGCAACACCTTGCAAGGAAGAACTTAAGTGATTACTCCTTTTTATCTAAGCCCTCTTGCTTTATTCTCATAGACTTATTAGTAGTATTGTTTTGTCAATTCCGCATTATTTGAAAGCAATACTCTTTACAAGCAAAGGACTTAGTTTTTATACTCTGATAATTGTGTTCTAACCACTAATCAAGGGATCTAGGAGGGGTGTAAAGTTATAAGTTTCAGGTTTCGCCTATCCACCCTCCCTCTAGGCGACTTTCATTCGCGCCTATAAAAATCCGACCTCGACCGAGGCTTTTGCCTGCCTGAGTTTGAGCTGGAAAAAACCCTAGCCTTGACAATTGCTCGCTTGCCCTCCTTGCTCCTTCTGCGCCGGAGACCTGACCCGTATCAAGCAAACTACACGCCGCCATCGATGGTACGTGACAATGTCTTGTTCGTCTGCTGCGAGCGCGTCGCCGGCCATGCCGTCGTCCAAGGAGACGTTGAGCGATTTGGCGGTGGTGAACTGCAGCCCGGCCATACCGTCGAGTTCGGGACCTCGAGGATATTTTCGGTCCACATGCTAGAGATGTAGCGGCTAGGCTATTTTGGGAACGGCGTCGGGCGGTCCCCAGGGGCGAAAGAGGTCCCCGAGCCGGAGGGTGAATTGATAGTTTTTGAAGCCTTTTTCGCTGCTGGTCTTCGCCTCCCGACGCATCGGTTTGTGGTGGAGGTGTTGCAGAAGTTTGAGGTGCAAGTCCATCAGCTGACACCGAATGCAGTGGTTGCGCTTGGGAAGTACGTCTCAGCCGTCTCCTCATACGGCGGACAGTCGTCCGTGGAAGTCTTCGCTAAAAATTATTGTCTGCATTGGCAGAAGAGAAAAATAGGTGATAAGATAGCCCAATTTGGATCATGCACCTTCACGCTAAGGACTGGGAAGACCTCGATTGAAGTTGTCGAGATAGTTCCCTGTGCTAGGAATAAGTGGGGCAATTGGTGGGACTTTTGGTTTTATGTAGCTCCCGGGGATATCGAAGGCTTGCCGAGTTTGCCCCTTGCCATTATGTGCTCACATTGTTATGTGGCGTTTCCACACTTCGAGGTGGTAGAAGAGGACGAAGATGAAGGGGCCCTTCGATATGTGGCCCGCCTAAGTAGCGAACGCGACCTGGTCGAGGAATTCATTGCTTACGGGGTGTGGGCCCTGGCGCATGGTTGGACACTGGGTGAGGTTACCCCCCGCTGGATGCCTACGCTGGGCATCCAGCTGGTGTGAAGTCCTGTCTTCGCCGTGGATCTTTGCGGTCGGGACGTGGCCGCGTTTGTGCGTGAAGTCGAGGCCGAGGCCGTGAAGATTGTTGGGAAGTATGTGCCGAAGACTGGGACTTTAAGGAGTTGGGATATTCGCGGTTCCAACGCTAGGTTGAACCGCGTTTTTGAGCTGAACCATTTGTCGTATGGCGGTTACCCAGAGGGAGACTATGTCGACACTGCTGTCCGCCGGGGGAAGCAGGCGAGGCCATTGGCCAACGAGGGCCCCTCATAGGACAAAGCTCCGGGTGCGGCCGTCAGAAAAAGGAAATTAGGTACAACAGCTGAGGATTTGGGGCTGAGAGCTCCTGATCATTTTGTTGGGGATTTGCTAGAGACGTGCGCAGCTCCCGGGGAAACGATGTCTTTGATTGAGCTCTGGGAAACTTCTGCGTGAATGCTGAAGGGTACTCGAGGTCACCGGCCTAGGAATGTTCCGATACCCCGGGCGGCTGGCGAAGATGTTTTTACGTCTCGATTAGCTCGTGACTTGAAGATTTTCCCTTACGGAAGGAATGTTTGGTGTTGTTGTATCGACCGTGATGGAGAAGGATCGCTAGGATGCGCAGCGGAAGAAACGTCGGGCCCACGTTAGGTTGGCGGACCCGAGGCGGGAGGTGAAGGTGGCACGGCCCAGAGCAACGCCTGCCGCCTTGGACGCCGGTATGCCCCCGCCTGCCGCACCTGCCAATGGGAGAAGGCCCCCCTCGCCACCGCGCATTGCTGAAACGGCAGTGGCGGGGCCGAAGGAGTCTCCATGGAGCTTTCCGTGGATGACTACTTAGTGGACGGGGTCGCCATGTTCGACGCCCAGACGGGGTTGCCTCCTGCTGGTAAGAGTTTTTTTATGGGGTCTTTTTTTTGACTTGACTGTGGTGTAGGAGCGGAGTCTGGGCAGCTGGCTGTTGTGCTGGCGGCGGCGCCGGCCGGCCCGGTGGTCGCGGCGACCGGGACGAAGGGTGACACGGGGGCCTCGGAGGACCCATGGGCTAGATTCTGTGCTGGCGATGAAATCGCCTCTACTGTCGCTGCGACGGGCGTGGCCGCCTCGTTCACATAACAGCTGAAATATGTGAGTGTGTTTAGTGCTTGTGGCTGTGTCATTTTCATGGTTCTGTTTTTGAAAAATGTATTGGTGACAGGCGGCCGCCTTCGCTGAACGCATTGCTTCAGAGGCGGTGACCTCAGAGTTTGCCGCCGAGAGGCGGTGGATTGAGGGAAGGATTGAGCGCCTTCGGACGTAACACACGGAGACATTGAGGGACAAGTCAGCGGTAGAGAATAAAATCCGCAATTTGCTTGAGAAGCTTTCCGTGGTGGAAAAAGAAAAGGAAGACCTCAACTGGCAGCTTGCGGAGGAAAAGGAGGGTGCGGAAAAAGCTCGCGCAGAGGCCCAGGCTGCCCACGCAGAAGCTGATGCTGCACGTGCCAAGGCTGTTCTTGCCCTCAAGTACGCCGCCAACGCGGAGTTGGAGCTGGAAAGCCTGCACAGCTATACTGAGAAGACAGAGGCCTCCACCCGTGCCGGTGTTGAGCGGGCGCACACGCTATTCGTGGATGCATACCGCGAGCTCGGCGCATAGACCGCCCCTTTGATAGATCTGGGGAGGAGATGGGTCTTCGCTTTCTTAGGTGGCTGCAGGGGAGCTGGAATCACTCCTGTCCATCGCGATGGGTCTCATGTCCTATGCATCACTTGTCACCTGCGAGGGGGCAGCGAATGTCTTGTCCCGCGAGGGATGTAGGCACTTCGAAGTCTTCAACCGGGCGACCGAGGACTTCGACCGTGGAATTTTCCAGGTCGAATACGATGTGCTGAAGCGGTCCGCTGGGCCTTTTACGACAGGATGTGGGGTCCTCACGGTCGTGGTACTGTCCGGGACAGGGCTAATCGAGCACTGGCGCAGGTATTTTTTTATTTTATTATCTATTTATCTTTTTTTACTAAATTGTTTTGTTGCCTTCGCAGATGATGAATGAAGAAGAATTCGAGGACCTCGCCGATCTTGAGGGCTCGATGACCCAGACGGGTGGCGCGGAGGAGGTGGGAGTTGAAGGGCACTCGGCGCCTCAGGTTGGTTCTGGTGAAGACCCTATGGCGGCGTCTGCTCCGGCATAGGTGGAAGGGATATGTTAGGGATTTTGGGTTTTAGGTGTTTCTTTTTGTGATACTGAAGGTCAGTTGCTACGTAGGTTTCGACGTTCGGGCCTACGCAAGCAAACCCCGACGATGTTGACACTAATGTTTTGATGGCTGCGAATGCAACGCCTTTTAATGGAAATGTGTTTGAGGGATCTGAACTTGGGTCGTGGTCCTCGGATGGGGATGAATTTGGGAGTCCTTTTTAGTGGGTTGATGAATCTTCTGAGGAGGACTTAGATTACTTCGCTGCATTGGATTTGGCCATGTCGGTGTCTCCGTTGCGAAATGCTACACACGAAGCGCTGGCCACCTCGGCCGAAGCGAGGGCTGAAGACCCGAAGAGGCGAAGAGTGGTTGTGTCGAAACAGAGCACTGGTGAGACGTCACGAAGTGGAAGACATCGCCGAATGGGTATGGAGCGGTCCCGTCTTCGACTAGATCGTGGTGGGCAGCGCGAGCTACTTTCCTCGACGTCCGGAATGTGCATTGGGGAGGGGGACTTGCGGGGCTTGTTTGAGGGGGAAGAGCTAAGGATGATGTTGTTCAATTTTCGGGAGGCAAGTCTTATTCTGAAGGCGGAGCCTATGTGACATTTTTGGTGCCCTCACTGCTCTTGTTGCGATAGTGAGTGAAAACGCTGCCCTCCCCCTCTTCGTTATAGAGTTGTGAGGGTAACAACTGTGATTTGTATTATTGTGCGATATTGCCGTTGAGCCCTTCATTTGTCATATATATATATAACTTTATTTTTTATGGCGCGTTGTATGCTGTGCTTATTGCAAGATGGCTTCGATTTGTAATCGCGTTTGCGCAACACTTTAATATGTTGCGCTCCTAGGCGATCTGTTATGAGAGTTGCATTTGTGGGAGATTTCGCAACTTGTGGTGGTGACTCGCACCTACGCTTTTGTCCTGCTGCACCCTCAGGCGGCTTTTTGCTCAGACGCGCTATTCTATGAAGACTTCGCACCCTGTGCGGCTTTCTATGAAGACTTCACACCCTATGGATGATGTCGCACACTTATTGTGCTTGTCCGGCTGCACCCTTAGGCGACTTTTGCTCGGATGTGTCTTTCTATGAAGACTTCACACCCTGTGGGTGATGTCGCGCACTTATTGTGTTTGTCCGGCTGCACCCTTAGGCGGCTTTTGCTCATACGTGTCTTTCTATGAAGACTTCGCACCCTATGGGTGATGTCGCGCACTTATTGTGCTTGTCCGGTTGCACCCTTAAGTGGCTTTTGCTCGGACGTTGTGAATCATCTAGGCCCCTAAGTGGTGTTTTGGTAATTAATGACAACTGATTATGGACTAACAGTTCCTTGAGTGATAAGATTATAGGACTGAACCACAAGGTACAACAAAGTTCTTGAGGAATCATAACCATTGATTGTGGATCAAGTGAAGGCAAAGGTAAAACAATAGGTTTTTGCTTTTGCTGGTCAGCAGGTGTTTAGAGAAGAAACTGACTAGATTAATAGGATAGACAGTCGTACTATTAAGAGGGTCAATGAACTTGAATGGTGTATAACTTAGTGCCTCTTAGAGCATAAATGGTAACATGTGCAATGAGGGCTAACAGCACTACGAGTTTCAAAATTAAAATTCTTTTGAATCAGCGCAAAAACTTGTTTATCTGAAAATGGCGGACCGTCCAAGCTAGATGGCCGGACCGTCTACGACTCTGCCAGAGAGGTCTGTCCCTGCCTTCTTGTGGCGGACCATTCGGCCCCAGCATGCGAACCGTTCGCATAAGAAGAATCGAGTTTAGGCAGGGACGATGTGTTTTTAATACTTTGTACTACGGACCGTCCGGGGTTTTTAGCCGGACGGTAAGTGGTCCATGTGCGTACCGTTCGGCCACGATTGGCGGACCGTCCGCTCGAATTACTGAGACTGATCAAGCACTCTGTTACTCAAGTGTGTCAGGTTCCGGACCGTCCGGCCGTAGTGGGCGGACCGTCCGACCTTGACATTTCTGACAACTCTGACAGGTTTCAAACGGTCGATATAGCCGTTATTGGTACGGCAGACCGTCCAGCCATAGGGCACGGACCGTCCGCACGCGGAAACTGTACAAGTTGCACATAACGGCTACATATGTGTTGATGAGTTATAAATAGAAGTGTAGCTCATGTGTGGAGGCACTCTTGGCTGTTTCTAGCACACATTGAACTCATTTGTAAGCCTTCCACTCAAACACTCACACTAGTTGATTGAGATTGCATTCTAGTGAGTGATTGAGACACTCTAGTGCATTTGCATTCATTGTGATCCTTTGAGGAACTAGGTGATACACCGAGCAAGTGTCATCGACTTGTTACTCTTGGAGGTTGCCGCCTCCTAGACGGCTCAGGTGTTGTCTCCGTTGAGCTCTCCGTGAAGATTGTGGAGGAGCCATGAGATTGATTGTGAGAGGTTTGTGCCTACCTCGCCGGAGCGGCAAATGTGACACTAGTGAAATCGAGGTATTGAGTGAGTTCTTGTCCACTTGGCTCAAAGATCAAGCCGTGTCTTGGAAGAGGAGCAAGTGAGAGCTTGAATTCCACCTCGACGTGGATTAGGGGTGAACGACAAATCACTGATACCACGGGATAAATCTCGGTGTCTTTTTTCTCAACTATTTTACATTATTTACAAGTAGTTGGTAACTTATATATTGTTTATCTTTTGTGGCATTAGATTAAATTGCTCATTACATTCTGTTGTTTCATCAAGGCTAGAAATATTTACATCTCTCGTTGTTTCGATTAAATTTGTCTAGTGTATTTTATTTTTAGTCAAAACCGTCTATTCACCCCCTCTCTAGCCGGTGTCCTAGATCCTACAGACATGTCGCACGCGAGGGCAGTCTGGGCTGCCTCTTGCGGTGACTGTTTTGTGCGTCGAATGTCGAAGATCGTTGCCACGGTCTTTTTTGACACCCGTGGCCATGATGCTAGTTGGATTGGTTTTGTTTGGGGGCTTTGCGGTATTATATTACATGGCTCCGCCTCGTTAAAAACCTCACCCCCTGGGAGGAAAAAGAGTGCGGGCCTGATTGACATTGTTTAAAGAATTACAAAGGCAACTAGGTCTTGGGTCTTAGATGAAGAATTTTTGCAGGTTATCTATGTTCCACGAATGCTCTAGGTCTTCGCCGGATGTTGTGGTGAGCCTGTAAGCATTTGGCGATGTTTTGGTTTTGACGATGTAGGGCCCTTCCCACTTTGGTTCAAGCTTGCCCCGAGACTCTATTCTGATGGTTCTTGTGAGTACTAAGTCTCCTTCTTTGAACTCTCTTAGGATGACTGTGTTGTCACGCCATGCCTTAGTCTACGCTTGATATTTGTTTAGGGCTTCCAGAGCGAGGACATGGTCTCCGTCGATAAGATCTTTGGAGGTTGGCTCATCGACGTCAAGGGTGGCCATTAGGCTTGTTCGCGGGGATCCGTGCTATAACTCTTGCTGTGTCGTTGCTTTGGATCCATACATCAAGCGGAAGGGTGTGAACCCGATTGCTCTAGACTCGGTCGTGTTTAACGCCCATATGACTTTGGGTAGTTGGTCTACCCATTTCCCCATTTTGTCATCAAGTAGCCTTTTCTTGATAGCGCTGAAGATCTTGTCGTTGGCGCGTTCGACTACGCCATTGGACTGTGGGTGGTAGACAGAGGCGAACACTGCCTTCATGTCGATGGAGTTGCAAAATTCTCGGAAGTCTTGGTTGTCGAACTGCTTGCTGTTATCGACTGTTAGTTCAGATGGAACTCCGAATCGACATACGATATTCTGCCAGAAATTTTTTGTGCGTTCTTGGATGTTATTGTGGAGACTATTCTGCCCTCGATCCATTTGGTGAAGTACTCGACGACGACAAAGGTGAATTTTAGATTCCCTTGAGCTGGGTGTAGTGGTCCGACAATGTCGAGCCCCCACCGCTGAAGCAGCCAGGTGTGGGCGATGAGCTTGGTAAGTTGCGAAGGGGTGCCTGTTCAGGGCAAGAATTTCTGGCATGCTTCGCATGATCTGGTGACTCGGTTGGCCGTACATATGAATGCGGGCCAATAGAATCCCTGATGAATTACCTTGGATGCAAGGGCCCTTGGTCCTGAGTGTGATCCGCAAGTTCTGCTGTGGACTTCGCAGAGAAGCTCTGAGCCTTCGGTTTCAGTTATGCATTTCAACATAGGTTGGCTGATTCCTTTTTTATAAAGCTGACCATCGACAATTGTGAAGTTTCTACTTCTGTATTGAAGCCTTTTGGCCTCGATCGGATGGATGGTAATGGCCCTGGAGGTATAGTGTTGCTGGAGCCCTCCAGTCTTCGGCCATTATAAGGTTGACAATCCGGTGCATGTCGGCGTCTTGCGTTATTTGTAAGCCTTCAAGATTTTGAATGGTTGGTGTGCCGATGACGTGATAGAACACATCAGAGGACAGGGCTTCACCTTTGGCTGCTGCTTTAGCTAATGTATTAGCCTCTTCGTTCTTGTCTCTCTCAACGTGTTGTAGAATGAAACCCTTGAATTGTTTCTTGAGGCCACGAACAGCGGCAAGGTACTACATCAGTACAGGCTCTTTGGCTGAGTATTCTTTTTTGATTTAACTGGTGACGACCTTGGAATCCGTTTTAATGATGCATGTGGTGACACCGAGGGCTCGCAGCTTGCGAAATCCCAGGATGACCACTTCATACTCAGCTATGTTGTTTGTGCATCTGTTGGACTCTAAAGCAAAACTGAGGCACGCGACGTATCTGTATTTGACTCTGGCGGGTGATGTGATGATCGACGCAACGTGTAACACCCGGATTTTAAGGGTCCAAAACCCGGGTGCTAACATAAACACCAGGTATGCTGGGACCAAGTCTCACACATATGATGTATAGTGGCACAGGATCGAATGTCACAACTTTATATATAACAGGAGTTCTATACAAAATAAATAATTACATTATGAGGAGACAACGGTCCAGCAACCCAAAGTTGACTGGGAGACGACGGCCTAGACCTCTCACGAACTCATCACAGCATCCTCCATGAGCATCATCCTGCAGTACCGGGTCTTGACCTGTGGTGTATGTGAGACAGCAAGAGTGAGCTCACATACGTTCATCGCTCAACAAGTTGTGGGGAATAATGTGCATGAACTCGCCAAAGGTGAGAGCTCACGTGAAGTGTAAGGCTTACCAAAGAAGATGGTTGAAGCTGAGCATTGCTTTTAAAGTTGGTCAAAATTTTATTAGCAATTACTAAGTATAAGTAAATACCAACCCAATTAAATAATAGAACAAAAGTAACAACTTCACCTGCGATGCAATGCATATGACAAATTGAATTTAGTTCCATAAATTAATCATGTGAGGGTCCGAGCTGCTCATGACCGTGAGCACGGCTAGTATACCAGTTTTACACTCTGCAGAGGTTGCGCATCTTTACCCACAAGTCATGTTACCCATCTGCCAAGAGACGGCCAATCCCATACACCTCTACCGAGGAGGCGAGGCAGGGTAACACTACGAGGCCTTTACAAAGTTCCACTAGCTTCAGAAAACCCACTACAGTTTATAGGAAGTTCCAATGCAGGAATCCCTTGCAGGACCGCCATCGCAGCAAAATCCTCCCGAGGGCCTCCCTACACTGACCACTCCCCTACTGCCCTTGCCCCTTTCGGGTAAGGTAGTCTTCCACTAGCTTTCCTAATTAATCGGCCAAGGGCGTCCCATTCCACCCTTGTGGTAGCACTGTTTTCCCGGGTGGTTCTCCATGTTCCAATTAACATAATGATCTTATCATGAACAGTAAATAACAACTGATAACAAAAGTGTAATCATGAATAGTGTAGTCTTCATACCCAAAACCACATATAGCACTAGCAAGTACTACCCAGAAAGTTCAGTGGTAAACAAGGTATAAAGATAGACAAACTAGGGTAACCTATTGGGTCCCATCAAAATTAACCTATGCAGATCATTATGATTAATTAGAACATGAGTGGGTAAAAAGAAGTGATCAAGGGCACAACTTGCCTGGGACTTGAGATTCCAGGTACCAGGATGATCTTCAGGTGACTCGTGTCCTCACTGCTAGTCGTAGTAATACAAACAAACAGTACAGGCAAAATTTAACATTACACCAAACATAAGAACAAAATACACATTAATAATATACATATTAAAATAAGATCATAGGAACAGGATTCATTAATTTTGGAATTATAGATTTTAAGTTATGAATTTTCAAAGGTTTTATGTGTTTAAAATGGATTAAGTGAGAGATTAAATTTCTAATTGTTTTCATGACAAAACAGAGGCTCTAAGTGGTAAATAATATTAAAACAAAATTATTGCAACTGGAATGGGTCAAAAAGGAGCTAAAATGAATTAGTTATGAATTAAATAAGTTTCTGATTTATTTTAACACTAAAAAATCATTTTCTAAATCATTTTCTATGATTTTCCTATCCACTGGACTGCGCCTCAATTAAACAGAAGCGCAGGGGCCTCTGCGCAAAACTTTCCAGACCCAGCGCACAGTCACCCTAGACTGCGGGTTGATATCTAACATCTACGGGGTCTCTTTTGTATAATTGTCTGGACGAAAGGGTATCGAACATCCTGAGCCGTCCGATCAGATGCACATGGCCAGGATTAGATGTAACAATTAAGTGAATCGGTATTCAATGATGGCCGCAGGATCAGAGATCCACGGACGTAGTACGTCCACGTGTTTGTCTTAATTCTATCCGCCCGATCAAGGTTCTGCGGCATGGATTTTAATACGACGAAGAGGTATCCGGCTTCTAATCCCAGCCGTCAATCCCCCATCTAACGGCAATAGAGCCATCTTCTTCCCTACGCCGGGGCACGGCGGCGCAGTGCCACCCACGCGGCGGCAACCATTGCCGCACACGGCCATCTGGCGATCCGGCGCCTAACCTTCATCACTGACCCCAGATAAACAACGCGGGGGATATAACGAACGGGGTTACGATGTGTTACCGGTGGGTGAGGCGACGACTGCTCCGGTCCACAGCGCGACGATGTTTTACAACTCTGGCGAGATCCATCCCTGTGTCTCCGATCGTCATCTGCCCCGAAACCGACGTACATGCGCTCAGCACACACCAGCGAACTCAGCCAAGCCCTGGTCACCACCAATCGCGTAGCGAAGCTTCTCGGCGTTGACGTCCAGCGGCTCCGCGGCGGTGCGTCCGCTCCGGCGAGGAATTCCTTCCTCACCGCCCGACGATCTTGCCTGGGGAGGCCACGGACATCTTCCATGTGGCCCAGTGAAGCTTCCGGGAACGAATCCGAGGACGCGACGGCGATGAGCATGTGGAATTGACTACGGCGGCGACGGTGGTAAGGTTCTGCTCGCTCGGTGATACGGCCTCGCGTTATATACCCCCAAATCGGTGGTCCGAGCGGAATACAACACGATATGCGCGGAGTAGAGATCGCGCGCGTGGAGATCGATTGATTCGGTTGGAGTCCGCCATGTTTGGGAGCTGGGAGGAGATCCCGCCCGGTCGGATCGGTCTTCAGTTGAAGACGCAACTGACCAGAGCGGCCCACATGTCGGTGGCCAGGCGACCAGAGCGCGTGCACACAGAAGCTGAGAAGAGGGCCCCACTGCCCAGTGACGATTTTCTCAGCCGCGCGCGGAGAGATTGGTAATGGGCCGCGCGAGCTGAGGTGGTTTGCTGGGCCAGCAGGTTGACAATCGGCCCGGTTGCACAGTTTTGTTTCCCTTTTTTTTATTCTATTTCAGATCCTTTTCTATTTATTCAAATTCTAATATTCGAATTTAAATCTCAATTTGCAGATTGTTCACTAATTATATTGCAAAATTTTAGAAGAACCATTTTTTTGGAGATATATTTATATATATATTCTTTATATTTTATACCATTTTCCCTTTTCCATTTTCAAATCCTAATCTCCTTTTGGGTTCTAATTCAATTTTCTTTTTAGTATATTTTGATTAATAGTGTTGCTATTATTATTATATGCACAACCAACAAAACTCCAATATGATGCACATGTTGTTTAGTTGACATTTAGTTATTTAATTATTTTTAAATGGGGTTGTTCACATGATTAGTTAAATTGAAACAAAGCAAATAAGAGAATTATCTCCATTACCATGATTTACAAATTTGGGTATTACAAATCCTACCCCCCTTAAAAATAATCTCGTCCTCGAGATTTGTAAGAAAAGGGATATAAAAGGATTGGTTTGTGATTCGGGTTTTAGTCTATATTAGGTTTAAGATCCGGGATTTCATATATTTTTATAGAAAATAGTGGGTGATTAGGAAGGCCTAGGTATATATGGGTATAGCCACTTTATTATGCAGGATGAATGATATCTTTAAAGCATATATAGTTTTGAGTAAGAAGGAGTGGGGTTAGAAAAGACTCCATCCAAGATTGCGGATCTTGACTCATCTTGGTGACCTCACTTGATCCTTGAAGACTTGAGTTGGTGCTCATCCTTTCTTGATGAAGTTGATCATCTTTTCCGGTCTTGTCTCATTGATTAGGAGTTAGTGTATATTATCGGGCTGGGGAATATGTTTAAGATAAATATTGTGGGATAGACTTCACGATGTAAGTCAAAAGTTTGTTTTAGGTGGGGGTTGATATACAATCCGTCATGACTCTACTGGTTTAGTTAGATCTTCTGCTCATGGTTGAGTTGGACGAAGGCACGAATTTTAGGTTAAAAACCCATTTATATGAATATGGTTTAGTTAATACTTGTAACATAGATTTGTCCATTATATTAGATCTGACCAGATTGGATGGGATCAAAATTAAATTGGTGTAATCAGATTAGATTAGATAGGTTCTACTCAATTTATTTTAAAAAGGGATCATGTTTATACACTTTTATGAGATAAGAAAAGTGGTTGGGGTAAGTATGCTCATTAGGACAAGATGAGTCCCAAAAATAAGATAGAATCTTTTGGGTTTAGTTAGATCTATCAGGGTAAGATAGAATCTGTCAAGATGAGAGATATATATGGGTGAGATAGACTACATGATGTAGGTCAAACTCTTATTTGATGTTAGGTGGGGATAGATAGATTATGCAATCCATTAAGATTCTATTGATTGGGTAAGTTATGTAACTTGTTATATAGGTCGAGTTGTTGTGTATGGCCAAGTTGATGTAAGTCTCCAAATTAGGCTTAAGTGATTTAGGAGTATGGCCTTATCCTTTCTACCAGCATTAAGTAACTCACACTAGATTAGACCATATTAAATTAGATATGATCTAGATTAGACTAGTTTAAGTTACATAGATCTACTAGGGTAGGATAAATATTATTAGGATATGTTAGAATCTTTAGAAGTTAGTTAGATTTATTAGGACCAGATAAAATCTTTTTAAGGTAAGATGAATCTATTAAGGTAATAGAATATCCTTTAAGATAAGATGGATCTATTACACAAGATTGAATCTAGGTTAGATTGGTATGACTAGTTTGACTAAATAAGATCTAATTAATTTGCATTAGATCATGGTTGTTTAATCTAGGGTGGATAAGTATGCTTATTAGGATAAGATGAATCCACAAGGATAGGTTAGAATCTTTTGAGGTCAGTTAGATCTATTAGGATGAGATAAAATCTTTTCAAGATAAGATGAGTATCTTTTAAGATGAGATGGATCTATTAAGATAAGGGAGAATCTTTTAAGATAAGATGAATTGGTTAGAATGAGATATTTTAGGATAAGATAAATCTCTTAAGCTAGATGTATTCCAATGGGGATAATCTAGGTTGTCTAGTTATTTTATAAATATATATTTTTTTATACCTTCATGTATATACAGATGCAATTGTGGACATTACTCCACAACTCATCACACTCAATCAAAGATCCAAATCAGGCAAGTATCATAATAACAAACATTCAAATACATAGACACTTATAATAATAGTTTTGTTTTTGTTCCTAGGATTAGGTCTCCTATTCCTAAAGTCACTTTAGGCACAGGATTTCAAAGTGTGAAATCCAAGTTTGTCTTTAAAAGGTAAGATTAATCAGAGTAAAGCGGAAATAGATGAGAAAAGATTAAGAAAAGTTTAGAAAGAATCAGAGTGGCAAAGGTAAGTAGAGAATAGTTGTCCAGTTCTATCTAGGTTTCGTCCTACAGTCAACATTCCTCTGATACCACTTCTGTAACACCCGGATTTTAAGGGTCCAAAACCCGGGTGCTAACATAAACACCAGGTATGCTGGGACCAAGTCTCACACATATGATGTATAGTGGCACAGGATCGAATGTCACAACTTTATATATAACAGGAGTTCTATACAAAATAAATAATTACATTATGAGGAGACAACGGTCCAGCAACCCAAAGTTGACTGGGAGACGACGGCCTAGACCTCTCACGAACTCATCACAGCATCCTCCATGAGCATCATCCTGCAGTACCGGGTCTTGACCTGTGGTGTATGTGAGACAACAAGAGTGAGCTCACATACGTTCATCGCTCAACAAGTTGTGGGGAATAATGTGCATGAACTCGCCAAAGGTGAGAGCTCACGTGAAGTGTAAGGCTTACCAAAGAAGATGGTTGAAGCTGAGCATTGCTTTTAAAGTTGGTCAAAATTTTATTAGCAATTACTAAGTATAAGTAAATACCAACCCAATTAAATAATAGAACAAAAGTAACAACTTCACCTGCGATGCAATGCATATGACAAATTGAATTTAGTTCCATAAATTAATCATGTGAGGGTCCGAGCTGCTCATGACCGTGAGCACGGCTAGTATACCAGTTTTACACTCTGCAGAGGTTGCGCATCTTTACCCACAAGTCATGTTACCCATCTGCCAAGAGACGGCCAATCCCATACACCTCTACCGAGGAGGCGAGGCAGGGTAACACTACGAGGCCTTTACAAAGTTCCACTAGCTTCAGAAAACCCGCTACAGTTTATAGGAAGTTCCAATGCAGGAATCCCTTGCAGGACCGCCATCGCAGCAAAATCCTCCCGAGGGCCTCCCTACACTGACCACTCCCCTACTGCCCTTGCCCCTTTCGGGTAAGGTAGTCTTCCACTAGCTTTCCTAATTAATCGGCCAAGGGCGTCCCATTCCACCCTTGTGGTAGCACTGTTTTCCCGGGTGGTTCTCCATGTTCCAATTAACATAATGATCTTATCATGAACAGTAAATAACAACTGATAACAAAAGTGTAATCATGAATAGTGTAGTCTTCATACCCAAAACCACATATAGCACTAGCAAGTACTACCCAGAAAGTTCAGTGGTAAACAAGGTATAAAGATAGACAAACTAGGGTAACCTATTGGGTCCCATCAAAATTAACCTATGCAGATCATTATGATTAATTAGAACATGAGTGGGTAAAAAGAAGTGATCAAGGGCACAACTTGCCTGGGACTTGAGATTCCAGGTACCAGGATGATCTTCAGGTGACTCGTGTCCTCACTGCTAGTCGTAGTAATACAAACAAACAGTGCAGGCAAAATTTAACATTACACCAAACATAAGAACAAAATACACATTAATAATATACATATTAAAATAAGATCATAGGAACAGGATTCATTAATTTTGGAATTATAGATTTTAAGTTATGAATTTTCAAAGGTTTTATGTGTTTAAAATGGATTAAGTGAGAGATTAAATTTCTAATTGTTTTCATGACAAAACAGAGGCTCTAAGTGGTAAATAATATTAAAACAAAATTATTGCAACTGGAATGGGTCAAAAAGGAGCTAAAATGAATTAGTTATGAATTAAATAAGTTTCTGATTTATTTTAACACTAAAAAATCATTTTCTAAATCATTTTCTATGATTTTCCTATCCACTGGACTGCGCCTCAATTAAACAGAAGCGCAGGGGCCTCTGCGCAAAACTTTCCAGACCCAGCGCAAAGTCACCCTAGACTGCGGGTTGATATCTAACATCTACGGGGTCTCTTTTGTATAATTGTCTGGACGAAAGGGTATCGAACATCCTGAGCCGTCCGATCAGATGCACATGGCCAGGATTAGATGTAACAATTAAGTGAATCGGTATTCAATGATGGCCGCAGGATCAGAGATCCACGGACGTAGTACGTCCACGTGTTTGTCTTAATTCTATCCGCCCGATCAAGGTTCTGCGGCATGGATTTTAATACGACGAAGAGGTATCCGGCTTCTAATCCCAGCCGTCAATCCCCCATCTAACGGCAATAGAGCCATCTTCTTCCCTACGCCGGGGCACGGCGGCGCAGTGCCACCCACGCGGCGGCAACCATTGCCGCACACGGCCATCTGGCGATCCGGCGCCTAACCTTCATCACTGACCCCAGATAAACAACGAGGGGGATATAACGAACGGGGTTACGATGTGTTACCGGTGGGTGAGGCGACGACTGCTCCGGTCCACAGCGCGACGATGTTTTACAACTCTGGCGAGATCCATCCCTGTGTCTCCGATCGTCATCTGCCCCGAAACCGACGTACATGCGCTCAGCACACACCAGCGAACTCAGCCAAGCCCTGGTCACCACCAATCGCGTAGCGAAGCTTCTCGGCGTTGACGTCCAGCGGCTCTGCGGCGGTGCGTCCGCTCCGGCGAGGAATTCCTTCCTCACCGCCCGACGATCTTGCCTGGGGAGGCCACGGACATCTTCCATGTGGCCCAGTGAAGCTTCCGGGAACGAATCCGAGGACGCGACGGCGATGAGCATGTGGAATTGACTACGGCGGCGACGGTGGTAAGGTTCTGCTCGCTCGGTGATACGGCCTCGCGTTATATACCCCCAAATCGGTGGTCCGAGCGGAATACAACACGATATGCGCGGAGTAGAGATCGCGCGCGTGGAGATCGATTGATTCGGTTGGAGTCCGCCATGTTTGGGAGCTGGGAGGAGATCCCGCCCGGTCGGATCGGTCTTCAGTTGAAGACGCAACTGACCAGAGCGGCCCACATGTCGGTGGCCAGGCGACCAGAGCGCGTGCACACAGAAGCTGAGAAGAGGGCCCCACTGCCCAGTGACGATTTTCTCAGCCGCGCGCGGAGAGATTGGTAATGGGCCGCGCGAGCTGAGGTGGTTTGCTGGGCCAGCAGGTTGACAATCGGCCCGGTTGCACAGTTTTGTTTCCCTTTTTTTTTATTCTATTTCAGATCCTTTTCTATTTATTCAAATTCTAATATTCGAATTTAAATCTCAATTTGCAGATTGTTCACTAATTATATTGCAAAATTTTAGAAGAACCATTTTTTTGGAGATATATTTATATATATATTCTTTATATTTTATACCATTTTCCCTTTTCCATTTTCAAATCCTAATCTCCTTTTGGGTTCTAATTCAATTTTCTTTTTAGTATATTTTGATTAATAGTGTTGCTATTATTATTATATGCACAACCAACAAAACTCCAATATGATGCACATGTTGTTTAGTTGACATTTAGTTATTTAATTATTTTTAAATGGGGTTGTTCACATGATTAGTTAAATTGAAACAAAGCAAATAAGAGAATTATCTCCATTACCATGATTTACAAATTTGGGTATTACAAATCCTACCCCCCTTAAAAATAATCTCGTCCTCGAGATTTGTAAGAAAAGGGATATAAAAGGATTGGTTTGTGATTCGGGTTTTAGTCTATATTAGGTTTAAGATCCGGGATTTCATATATTTTTATAGAAAATAGTGGGTGATTAGGAAGGCCTAGGTATATATGGGTATAGCCACTTTATTATGCAGGATGAATGATATCTTTAAAGCATATATAGTTTTGAGTAAGAAGGAGTGGGGTTAGAAAAGACTCCATCCAAGATTGCGGATCTTGACTCATCTTGGTGACCTCACTTGATCCTTGAAGACTTGAGTTGGTGCTCATCCTTTCTTGATGAAGTTGATCATCTTTTCCGGTCTTGTCTCATTGATTAGGAGTTAGTGTATATTATCGGGCTGGGGAATATGTTTAAGATAAATATTGTGGGATAGACTTCACGATGTAAGTCAAAAGTTTGTTTTAGGTGGGGGTTGATATACAATCCGTCATGACTCTACTGGTTTAGTTAGATCTTCTGCTCATGGTTGAGTTGGACGAAGGCACGAATTTTAGGTTAAAAACCCATTTATATGAATATGGTTTAGTTAATACTTGTAACATAGATTTGTCCATTATATTAGATCTGACCAGATTGGATGGGATCAAAATTAAATTGGTGTAATCAGATTAGATTAGATAGGTTCTACTCAATTTATTTTAAAAAGGGATCATGTTTGTTACACTTTTATGAGATAAGCAAAGTGGTTGGGGTAAGTATGCTCATTAGGACAAGATGAGTCCCAAAAATAAGATAGAATCTTTTGGGTTTAGTTAGATCTATCAGGGTAAGATAGAATCTGTCAAGATGAGAGATATATATGGGTGAGATAGACTACATGATGTAGGTCAAACTCTTATTTGATGTTAGGTGGGGATAGATAGATTATGCAATCCATTAAGATTCTATTGATTGGGTAAGTTATGTAACTTGTTATATAGGTCGAGTTGTTGTGTATGGCCAAGTTGATGTAAGTCTCCAAATTAGGCTTAAGTGATTTAGGAGTATGGCCTTATCCTTTCTACCAGCATTAAGTAACTCACACTAGATTAGACCATATTAAATTAGATATGATCTAGATTAGACTAGTTTAAGTTACATAGATCTACTAGGGTAGGATAAATATTATTAGGATATGTTAGAATCTTTAGAAGTTAGTTAGATTTATTAGGACCAGATAAAATCTTTTTAAGGTAAGATGAATCTATTAAGGTAATAGAATATCCTTTAAGATAAGATGGATCTATTACACAAGATTGAATCTAGGTTAGATTGGTATGACTAGTTTGACTAAATAAGATCTAATTAATTTGCATTAGATCATGGTTGTTTAATCTAGGGTGGATAAGTATGCTTATTAGGATAAGATGAATCCACAAGGATAGGTTAGAATCTTTTGAGGTCAGTTAGATCTATTAGGATGAGATAAAATCTTTTCAAGATAAGATGAGTATCTTTTAAGATGAGATGGATCTATTAAGATAAGGGAGAATCTTTTAAGATAAGATGAATTGGTTAGAATGAGATATTTTAGGATAAGATAAATCTCTTAAGCTAGATGTATTCCAATGGGGATAATCTAGGTTGTCTAGTTATTTTATAAATATATATTTTTTTATACCTTCATGTATATACAGATGCAATTGTGGACATTACTCCACAACTCATCACACTCAATCAAAGATCCAAATCAGGCAAGTATCATAATAACAAACATTCAAATACATAGACACTTATAATAATAGTTTTGTTTTTGTTCCTAGGATTAGGTCTCCTATTCCTAAAGTCACTTTAGGCACAGGATTTCAAAGTGTGAAATCCAAGTTTGTCTTTAAAAGGTAAGATTAATCAGAGTAAAGCGGAAATAGATGAGAAAAGATTAAGAAAAGTTTAGAAAGAATCAGAGTGGCAAAGGTAAGTAGAGAATAGTTGTCCAGTTCTATCTAGGTTTCGTCCTACAGTCAACATTCCTCTGATACCACTTCTGTAACACCCGGATTTTAAGGGTCCAAAACCCGGGTGCTAACATAAACACCAGGTATGCTGGGACCAAGTCTCACACATATGATGTATAGTGGCACAGGATCGAATGTCACAACTTTATATATAACAGGAGTTCTATACAAAATAAATAATTACATTATGAGGAGACAACGGTCCAGCAACCCAAAGTTGACTGGGAGACGACGGCCTAGACCTCTCACGAACTCATCACAGCATCCTCCATGAGCATCATCCTGCAGTACCGGGTCTTGACCTGTGGTGTATGTGAGACAACAAGAGTGAGCTCACATACGTTCATCGCTCAACAAGTTGTGGGGAATAATGTGCATGAACTCGCCAAAGGTGAGAGCTCACGTGAAGTGTAAGGCTTACCAAAGAAGATGGTTGAAGCTGAGCATTGCTTTTAAAGTTGGTCAAAATTTTATTAGCAATTACTAAGTATAAGTAAATACCAACCCAATTAAATAATAGAACAAAAGTAACAACTTCACCTGCGATGCAATGCATATGACAAATTGAATTTAGTTCCATAAATTAATCATGTGAGGGTCCGAGCTGCTCATGACCGTGAGCACGGCTAGTATACCAGTTTTACACTCTGCAGAGGTTGCGCATCTTTACCCACAAGTCATGTTACCCATCTGCCAAGAGACGGCCAATCCCATACACCTCTACCGAGGAGGCGAGGCAGGGTAACACTACGCCTTTACAAAGTTCCACTAGCTTCAGAAAACCCGCTACAGTTTATAGGAAGTTCCAATGCAGGAATCCCTTGCAGGACCGCCATCGCAGCAAAATCCTCCCGAGGGCCTCCCTACACTGACCACTCCCCTACTGCCCTTGCCCCTTTCGGGTAAGGTAGTCTTCCACTAGCTTTCCTAATTAATCGGCCAAGGGCGTCCCATTCCACCCTTGTGGTAGCACTGTTTTCCCGGGTGGTTCTCCATGTTCCAATTAACATAATGATCTTATCATGAACAGTAAATAACAACTGATAACAAAAGTGTAATCATGAATAGTGTAGTCTTCATACCCAAAACCACATATAGCACTAGCAAGTACTACCCAGAAAGTTCAGTGGTAAACAAGGTATAAAGATAGACAAACTAGGGTAACCTATTGGGTCCCATCAAAATTAACCTATGCAGATCATTATGATTAATTAGAACATGAGTGGGTAAAAAGAAGTGATCAAGGGCACAACTTGCCTGGGACTTGAGATTCCAGGTACCAGGATGATCTTCAGGTGACTCGTGTCCTCACTGCTAGTCGTAGTAATACAAACAAACAGTGCAGGCAAAATTTAACATTACACCAAACATAAGAACAAAATACACATTAATAATATACATATTAAAATAAGATCATAGGAACAGGATTCATTAATTTTGGAATTATAGATTTTAAGTTATGAATTTTCAAAGGTTTTATGTGTTTAAAATGGATTAAGTGAGAGATTAAATTTCTAATTGTTTTCATGACAAAACAGAGGCTCTAAGTGGTAAATAATATTAAAACAAAATTATTGCAACTGGAATGGGTCAAAAAGGAGCTAAAATGAATTAGTTATGAATTAAATAAGTTTCTGATTTATTTTAACACTAAAAATCATTTTCTAAATCATTTTCTATGATTTTCCTATCCACTGGACTGCGCCTCAATTAAACAGAAGCGCAGGGGCCTCTGCGCAAAACTTTCCAGACCCAGCGCACAGTCACCCTAGACTGCGGGTTGATATCTAACATCTACGGGGTCTCTTTTGTATAATTGTCTGGACGAAAGGGTATCGAACATCCTGAGCCGTCCGATCAGATGCACATGGCCAAGATTAGATGTAACAATTAAGTGAATCGGTATTCAATGATGGCCGCAGGATCAGAGATCCACGGACGTAGTACGTCCACGTGTTTGTCTTAATTCTATCCGCCCGATCAAGGTTCTGCGGCATGGATTTTAATACGACGAAGAGGTATCCGACTTCTAATCCCAGCCGTCAATCCCCCATCTAACGGCAACAGAGCCATCTTCTTCCCTACGCCGGGGCACGGCGGCGCAGTGCCACCCACGCGGCGGCAACCATTGCCGCACACGGCCATCTGGCGATCCGGCGCCTAACCTTCATCACTGACCCCAGATAAACAACGCGGGGGGTATAACGAACGGGGTTACGATGTGTTACCGGTGGGTGAGGCGACGACTGCTCCGGTCCACAGCGCGATGATGTTTTACAACTCTGACGAGATCCATCCCTGTGTCTCCGATCGTCATCTGCCCCGAAACCGACGTACATGCGCTCAGCACACACCAGCGAACTCAGCCAAGCCCTGGTCACCACCAATCGCGTAGCGAAGCTTCTCGGCGTTGACGTCCAGCGGCTCCGCGGCGGTGCGTCCGCTCCGGCAAGGAATTCCTTCCTCACCGCCCGACGATCTTGCCTGGGGAGGCCACGGACATCTTCCATGTGGCCCAGTGAAGCTTCCGGGAACGAATCCGAGGACGCGACGGCGATGAGCATGTGGAATTGACTACGGCGGCGACGGTGGTAAGGTTCTGCTCGCTCGGTGATACGGCCTCGCGTTATATACCCCCAAATCGGTGGTCCGAGCGGAATACAACACGATATGCGCGGAGTAGAGATCGCGCGCGTGGAGATCGATTGATTCGGTTGGAGTCCGCCATGTTTGGGAGCTGGGAGGAGATCCCGCCCGGTCGGATCGGTCTTCAGTTGAAGACGCAACTGACCAGAGCGGCCCACATGTCGGTGGCCAGGCGACCAGAGCGCGTGCACACAGAAGCTGAGAAGAGGGCCCCACTGCCCAGTGACGATTTTCTCAGCCGCGCGCGGAGAGATTGGTAATGGGCCGCGCGAGCTGAGGTGGTTTGCTGGGCCAGCAGGTTGACAATCGGCCCGGTTGCACAGTTTTGTTTCCCTTTTTTTTATTCTATTTCAGATCCTTTTCTATTTATTCAAATTCTAATATTCGAATTTAAATCTCAATTTGCAGATTGTTCACTAATTATATTGCAAAATTTTAGAAGAACCATTTTTTTGGAGATATATTTATATATATATTCTTTATATTTTATACCATTTTCCCTTTTCCATTTTCAAATCCTAATCTCCTTTTGGGTTCTAATTCAATTTTCTTTTTAGTATATTTTGATTAATAGTGTTGCTATTATTATTATATGCACAACAAACAAAACTCCAATATGATGCACATGTTGTTTAGTTGACATTTAGTTATTTAATTATTTTTAAATGGGGTTGTTCACATGATTAGTTAAATTGAAACAAAGCAAATAAGAGAATTATCTCCATTACCATGATTTACAAATTTGGGTATTACACAACGCCTGCTCCTGCGTGGCACCATGCGCCATCGCAGTGGATAGTCCAGGCTATTTCTATGTGCTCCTGTTGTGGCCCCGCATGTCCTGTCCAGTCTACGATGAAGTCTGCCAGGACTTGTGACTTGATTGGTGTTCTGGGCTCGAAAGTGATGTTGTTTCCTAAGAGTTCTGCTGCCCACTTTGCTATTCTTGCGGATGCTTCCGGATTCCTGAACAATTCCCCAAGGCCCCTGTCTGAGGTGACTCGTATTTTGAATGCCTCGAAGTAATGTTGTAGCTTGCGCGAAGCCATGATGACTGCGTATGAGATTTTCTCAAGTTCAGTCATGTTGCATTTGGAACTCGTGAGGACTTTGGAGACGTAGTATACTGGGCGTTGCTGAATTTTTTCGTCCCTTTCCTTTTCTTGGACTAGCGCTGTGCTAACTACGCTGTGCGAGGCCACAATGTAAAGGAGGTGGGGGAGTTCTGGGTCTAGACTTGTCAGGGTCACTAGGTCAGACAAATGTTGTTTGAGGGACTCAAAGGCTACTGCTTGTTCTGGGCCCCAAACGAAGTGTTTTGCACCTCACAATGTTTTGAGGAATGGCAGGCTTCGCTCGGCGGATTTGGAGATGAATCTATTCAGGGCCGCTAGTCTTCCTGTTAGCCGCTGGATGTCCTTGGTGGATTGCGACGGTGCCATGTCCATGATTGTTTGGATTTTGGTTGGGTTGGCTTCGATTCCTCGGTGTGATACTAAGTAGTCGAGTATTTTTCTTGACGTACCCCAAAGATACACTTCTCTGGGTTCAGTCGGAGTTGTGCTTCGCGCATGTTGGCGAATGTCTCTATGAGGTCAGACAGGTGGTCCTCCTTGCTTTTACTCGCCACGACGATGTCGTCCACATAAGTGAAGATATTGCGGCCTACTTGGTGTTGGGGACTTGTTCTCAAATACTATAAATTAAGAACAAGGCAACACAAGATGTTAAATGTTAATGCCCTTCGTCCTTCGAAGCATTATTTCCCTAAGGATATAACGATCTTCGAACGAAGGTCGTGAAGGACATACCTTCATCATCACAACTTATATTAACGAAAGACAGAACATATGAAACATGAGAAATAACATGAATAATCATATGACATTGTCAATACATCTTTATTATATAATCATGAATGAATAAGAACAAAATTGAATTACATTTATACCTTCGGCTTGATGAAAGGCCAAGGGTACAAGGGTGACGCACAAGCGAGTACAAGTCAGCGTGAATAGTACAAGGGAACTGTTCATCTATTTATAGGCACAGGACATGGCCTGCGAAAAATTACATTCATGCCCTTTACATTCACCGTTAACTAATAGTCAACTCTATGAGGGCTAAATAGCCTTTTCCCCTTTAAGTCGATTCCTTTCTCTGTCATTTAGCCGAAGCTCCCCTTTGCATAGCTTCGGAGCAACTCCAGCCTTCGTCGCGATCATGCTTTTAGCTCAAGTCCGAAGGTACCTGTTTATAAACCATACTTGGAAGACATTGTTAAATTACATTTTTGAGGACCTTCGGAGGACGAAGGCCCCCAACAGTAGCCCCTCGCAGTATTAATTTGTTTAAGGTAACAAATTCAGACTGCGACATGGACGAAGGCCCTAAGCCGAAGGTCCGAAAAAACACCTTCCCTTTGCTAGAATAGCAACAGTCAGTGACAGGCGGGGCCCCTTGGTTTGGAGCGCGCCGAGCGTATAAATAAGAGCTCGCATCGATCTCATTTGGTACACTACCTGTGCCATTTGCTTTATTTTCTCAATTTCTCAGCTGTTGCTCGCCAACACTTGCTAGTTTTTCAAAGCTTTTTGAACTTTGGCTTGAAAGACACATTTTCGTCATCTCTGAAGGAAGGAATGTCTCAGGACAAGAAGATTGCCGCTGAGACGAAGCTTGCTGAAGAGGAGAAGCTTTTTGAGGAGAAGAAGGCTATGAATCCATATATTGCTAGATTTGTCGAGTCAATGGCAAAAACAAATTCAGAAAAGATTACAAAGGAGATATTGGAAGGCCTATCTGAGGATACTGGTGACAGTGACAGTTATGATGTAGAAAGTGGTGGCGAAGATTCTGAGGGTCGACCCTGGAGACCAAGCCATACCATTTTCGGAAAATCTTCCATTAAGCAAAGTCACCTCGAAAACATGAGAGGAAGATACTTTCGAGATATGTCTATTGTGAGGGCTGGCGGAGACAACAACGTCTCGGCCCCTGAGGAAAACAAAGTTGTGATTTTTCGAAGCTTCTTCAAAGCTGGGCTTCGGTTTCCGCTGAGTAAGTTTGTAGTTGAAGTTTTGAAGATCTACCAAGTTTTCTCCACCAGCTGACCCTCGAAGCTATATTGAGGATGGGAATCTTCGTCTCGGCAATAAGAAGCCAAGGGATAGAACCAAGTGCGAAGTGCTTCTGTAGCATGCACGAACTTTTGTATGAGACAAAGGCCACGGGGAAAGAACAGTATCATAACAACTTCGGTTGTTATGGATTTGTTGCCCGCCCCAACACAAGCTACCCGGTGCCGACATACCGGAAAAGGTGGCCTGGGGCCTGGATGGAGGAATGGTTTTATGTGAAAAATGACTTGAATGAAAGAGAAGATATCAAGGAAGTTATTATGCGACCCATCTGGTCCTGCTTCGGCCTTCGAAGGCCGAAGGTTGAAATTGACGAAGGCGTCGAAGCATGTCAAAAGGCATTTGGTACTGTTTGCTTCTTTATTGGTATGAGAGATTTGGTACAAGAGCACATAGCATACAGAGTATGGCCGCTTATAGAGAGCTGGGAAATGCCGAAGGAAACCATCACCAAGTCTAGTGAAGGTGATCTGGTCTGGCTGAAGTACACATTCAGATACGGGGATAAATTCGATGAACCGAACGATGACTGGCTAAAATGCATTGAAGTTACCAGTGATGAGCTGCTTGGATCGTATTCCAAGGCAGAAGATAATGCACTATCCACAGCCTTTGGAGGCCGGGGAAAGAAGAGGTTGAACTGAGTTTTTGACGCTGTTGGCTTTGTTTACCCGGACTATCGATATCCACTGCGAGGTCAGGGAAAGAAGAGGAAACCTGCTGCTTCGGCCACTCTAAACGAGCCTGCACCGAAGGGCAAAAAATTGAAGGTCCTTACCCACTGGCCACGCTATATTGAGCCAGCCGTGGTGCCTGAGTTTGGCGGGGAGGCTTCTTCAGTTGCTAAACCAGAAAAAGCTGCTCCCCCTGCGCAAAGGACTGAAGAACCAACTGCAATGCCGAAGCTACCCTCAGCTGAGCTAGCTGAGACGAAGACTGATAAGGGTAAAGCTGAGGAATCAAATATTGGAGAAACAAAAGTTCTAGGAATTCTAAGACCTTCATCAGAAGTAACAGTGCTGAGGGCACAAAAAAGTTCTGCCACAACTCCCAAGAGGAGAAGGATGGCAAATGTGCTAGATGTGTTAGAATCAGTAAATACTTTGAGCTCTACTCCTTCAAGGAAAGTTGCCGAGGCTTCAAAAGTGCCAACCGAAGCTGAAACAAAGCCAACCGAAATTGAAGCTGCAGTAATACAAGCTGATACCAAAGCTGGGCCTTCAGAGCCCGCTGAGAAAAGGCCTTCGGAAATTGAAGAAAGGGCAACAGAAGAGAGAGCCACAGAGCGAGTTTCGCCTGAAAAGGTTACCACTCCTGCTCCCGAAGCTTTAGAAGAGACCATTGATTACATCATCCGCCATGCTTCGGGAAAGGGACTCTCTAAGGAAGAGAAACGTGAGGCTCAACATTATGCCCAAAAACTGAAATACCTGAAGGGGCATTAGTGTTCAATGGCAGCGGGGAGGAAGATTTTTTATACTGCCTCCCGGATAATAAAGAAATATCCGTCTGTCGGGAGATGAGTAGAAGCTTCGGATTTTCGAAGCTAGAAGAAGGCCTTTCAGTGTTATCAAAGGATGAATTGGCTGATAGTTTAGCATATAATAGCATAAAGGTATGAAAGCTAGTTTTGTATTTGAAAACGAATTGCTTCATTTGCTTATACCTGATCTTGCCCTCCTCTTGCAGGGCCTAATCCTTAGCAATGCCCTTAGAGCACAGAAAGACATAGAATATGAAGGGTACACAATGGCTCTGAACAACCTTCGTTCAGAGGTGAATGAACTAAGAAACGAAGGCCTTGAAAAAGACAAGATATTAATTTCATTGATAAACAAAATAAAAGAAGACGACGCTAATTCCAATGCTTAAGCTGAGGTCCAAAGGAATGAGATCGAAGAGCTTTGGAAACAACTAGCAGAAGCTAAGGAAAAATGCGCTATTGCAGAGGCTGATCGAGAGGCCAGTGAGTATTGGAAAAATTATTTTGAAAAAACAGTTAAAGAACTTCGAGCATCCAAGGAGAGATGTTTTGAAAAATCTTTGGGCTGCATGAAGAAGATAAAGAACAGCTTCGCCAACGTGGGCGCCTATTCAAACGAAGATAACTTCATACGAGACGACCCTGAGGGTATCGTTGAGTGGATCAGCGGAGAAGCTGAAGCTTTTGAAGAAATCTTAGGCGATCGTGGGGATGTCTGTGCGTTCTCTAGTGCGAGAGGAGTTTCAGCTATCTTGGAGAAGGCGGGTTGTAATCATGTTAAAACCTTGGCCTAGGCCAAAGCTGCCCTCTCCGTAGATGACACAAAGGACCCCTCGACCGAAGCGAGTTTTCTTGGCAGAAAATTTTTCACTGACATCTGGGAGAATGGTGGCCGAGAAATGGCCCACGAGATAATGAAGAAGAGCGAAAAAGATATTCATGACGCTCGAGAAGCAGCGAAAGAAGCTGAGAAAGCTGCAGAACTCGAGAGACGAATAGGTATCGTTTAATTGGTTTTAGCTTCATCGTTTGTTTTCGTGGCTTCGAACTGATTGATTTTTTCTATTGCAGCTGAACTATCTCCTCCACCAAAACCGTTCGACCCCCTGGCAGACCCGGAAACGAAAGAAGCCATATATACCATTAATGTAGCAGAATCTATTGTTGACGAAGTTGTTAACAAGCTGCTAAATGAAGTTGCGGAGAAGGTCCTGAGAGAGGACTAGTAGTTGTTTGTAAAAACATTTTTAGATAATCAATGTAACTTTGTTGTATCAAGACTGCGGTGCTCGATGCATATGTTTTTGAATGTAAATTTTTTGTAATTCAGTTCTTTGCGAGGCATGAAACTTTATATACGTACCGCTTTTTGAGCCCTCGGTGAAAAACACCTTCCCTTCTTTTCATGCTTCGTAAAGAAGAAAATTCGTGCTTCGGAAAAAATATCCTTGCTTCGTAAAAATATCCCATCTTCGTAAGCAAAGGATCCTTTCTTTGGCATTAGAACAGACAAAGCTGTATTTCTTAGCTTTGTGCCTTAGCATGCTTTCATTTTTTATAAAACCTCCGAAGATCGACTTCGTATTCAATTCGTGTTATTGGTGCAATATGATGTATGATGTGATGATATGCGAGATGATGCGATGATATGATGCAAAAGATGATGCTAATGCCGAAGATATGCACCCACTCACGCATACTGGAACACACCATCTCTGCGTCCCCTTAGGAACGATCAAAATCTCTTTGCCGTTTATTTTTCGGCTTCACCGCTTATTTTTTAGTGTAAGTTCTGCATCCCCTTAGGAACGTCTTTTGAACTTCTTCGCCTTCTATTTCGGCGGTATTTTCGCGTTGACTTTTTGCGCTTCGCCTTATATTTCGGCAGTATTTTTTGCATTAACTTTTCGCGCTTCGCCTTGTATTTCGGCGGTATTTGGCTCTGCATTCCCTTAGGAACGACTTTTGAGCAAAAAACTTACTTTGCGCTCCCTTGGGAGTGACTTTTTGAGCTTCGGCAAGACTTTTGCTGCACTCCATTAGGAACGACTTTTTGAAGCTTCGGCATTTTGTGAGCTTCATAAATCTGTGAAGAAGATACATTTCATTTTAACAGAAGCGAAACTATTACAAAGAATTAAAACTAGATTTGCATTACTTGTCCTTTATTAAAAAACAAAATGGCATAGAGTAAAAAAGTGCTTCAGAAGGTAGGATATCTCTCAATAGATGTGCTTTGACTCCGGCACAGTACTGTTGACTGTGCGAGCTTCGGATTCCTCCCTGAAATCCCTCTGTTGCTGAGTGTGTTGGCTCCCTTCTGGCTTCTGACACCGTGAATAAGTAGGTTGTAGTGGTGGCGGAGGTGGAAGCTGTGGCCAGGAAGCCTGTGGTTGACTAGCCGAAGCAACAGAAGCTGCAGAGTGATTACCCACATATTCTGGTATGTAGGGTGAATGGCACGAAGCAGTGTGCAAGACCTGCTTCGGCTGATTCTGCCGAGCTGCGGCTTCTGCAATCTCCCTCTGCTTTTGGATAGTGATTTGGCACATTCTTGTAGTATGGCCCTTATCTTCACCACAAAATAAGTAGTAGATCTTTCTGGGCTGATCCCCATATCTTCCTCCGAAGCCCCTGGCATCTCTACCTCTTAGAGCTGGCAGTCGGAAAGAACTTTGTTGCTGCCCCGAAGATTGTGAGGTATACTGTGGCCTCTGCAGCTGACCTCCTTTGTCATCATTCTGAGTAGTGTTGTGAATTGACCTGACATGCCTCGGGTGGACTCTTCCTCCGAAGCCCCTGGTCATTTCAGAGAATCTGTAAGCTTCCTCCCTTCTTTGGCGGAAGTCATTGTTAGCCCGAATGTATTCGTCCATCTTTTGAAGCAGCTTTTCTAGAGTTTGTGGGGGCTTCCTGGCGAAATATTGGGCAGTAGGTCCTGGACGAAGACCTTTGATCATGGCCTCAATGACAATCTCATTGGGCACTGTAGGCGCTTGTGCCCTCAATCGCAAGAACCTTCATACATATGCCTGAAGGTACTCTTCATGGTCTTGTGTGCATTGGAATAGGGCCTGAGCTGTGACCGGCTTCGTTTGAAAGCCTTGAAAACTAGTGACCAACATGTCCTTAAGCTTCTGCCACGATGTGATTGTCCCTGGCCGAAGAGAAGAATACCATGTTTGAGCTACATTCTGGACTGCCATGACGAAGGACTTCGCCATAACTGCGGTATTGCCCCATACGAAGATATAGTTGCTTCGTAGCTCATGAGGAACTGCTTTGGATCTGAATGCCCATCATACATGGGAAGCTGGGGTGGCTTGTATGATGGGGGCCATGGAGTAGCCTGCAGTTCTGCTGCCAAGGGAGAAGCATCATCAAAGGTAAAGGTATCATGATTAAAATCATCACACCATCCATCTTCGTTGAATAGTCCTTCCTGGTGAAGCTCCCTGTGCTGGGGCCTTCGGTTTTGTTCGTCTTGAGCTAGATGGCGCACTTATTCAGTAGCTTCGTCGATCTGCCTTTGAAGGTCAGCCAGTCGCGCCATCTTCTCCTTCTTTCTTTGTACTTGCTGATGAATGATCTCCATTGTGACACCCCAGGTGTCAGTTTCGTGTTATGTCGGGAGATTTATCCTAATCTCGGATGCTCAGTGAAAATTTCTATTTCTCGATCGCATCTATCTCCATTTATCAAGTTACTCATGAACGATTCACCAAATTTGGAATTATTCGATCTCAAGAACAGCCAAATTTGGAGCCTGTTAAAACTTTTTGTTTCTCAGAGCAAACACAAATTCGAAAGTCAATATCGTCTCACAACTCCCGTCCAGACTCATTTATTCGGACTCTCGATAGTTGTTATATTATCCAATCGGTGTCCGAATCCTCTTTCTCGATAGTCGGTCTACGTCCAAATACTTAATCCGAATCCGCATTCTCCAGTGGAATCTCTGTTGTGCCAATTTCTAATTAATTCTTATGCAAATCAACTTCTTATATCTATATCATCATTCATCTCTATCTATCAAGTGTATTCTAAATATTTCTCAAAGTTTGAACCAAATGCTCACATCAAAACATAAATCATATACTTGCTTGAAACTTCTCGTTTGAACATGTGCAAATTTTGAAATTCAACCAAGCCTTGTAATCTTGCTCAAACAACTCTATATTAACCCTACAACAAAAGTTATTAATGGTTCATGTAGAGAAAATGCCAAGAAAATATCGAGAAAATACCCCGATTGGCTTAAAAATATAATTTGAAGCCTTATAATGATGCTACCTTGACAAAAGTGAAACTTTAATTTATATTCAAGATATGAGGTTTGACCTTTAATAAAAGTTGTAGAACCTGTGTTATACAACAAATATTATATTTAAACCAAGCCTTGATTCAACCTCTAAGTATCTCAAACAGTGCCATCAAGACAGAAGAAAAATCTGATTTTAGGATTCGAATTCTTCTAAGTCTGAAATCAGCGTCGTTCGGGTCGACGTCCCGCGTTCCCAAATTTTTGTTGAACAACTCAAGTTTTCCCAAATACAAAAGTTGTTAATAACTAATAGGGGCACAACATATTAAAAGATGGCATTCATCCGATTCCGTTTGTCATGCTTTGACATTCAGTTTTCACGAGTTTCCACTGTTTTCTAACCCACTGACAAACCAATTTTCGTGGGTCTTTATCTCTCTAACCAGTGGTCGAATCACCTCAAGTGCTGTACAAGATTTGTAGAGTGTACATCAAGGAAGATATTTCCTACAGTAACCTTGACCCGATTCCAAGGGGAAAACGACAAAAATGGGCGCTCAAAGTCGCTCTGCCATCACCTGCCATCTGCTAGTGCAGTCTGACATGTCCAGAGCTTGGCTCTATAAATGGCAGCCCACCATCTCCCTTCTCCCACACACCACTCCCTTCCTTTCTCTGTTTTGGCTGAGCAGGGAGCTCCTCCTTCTTCCCCATGGCGCCGTCCCCCAGCCATGGCTGTCTCCCCTCCCTGCACCTCCCAGCCCGGCCCCTTCTCTGCTCCCTTGCGTGGAGGAGATGGCTGGAGGTTGAAGAAGCCCCCTCCTGGGTCTATGACGAGTGGGCCCAAGGCCATGGGTAAGAACACACAAAGTTGCAGATTTTTGCTCTTTCTTCAAATATTCATATCTCGAGTTTTAGAGCTCCTAAAATCGTGAAACTTGTTTTGTTGGCTTCCTTATGAATTGCTCTAACTATTGGATCTATATGTTGGTATGGTTTAGTGGAAAAGTTTTTTCTGTAGAAATTCGTATTTAAAAACTGGTTTACAAAATGAATGAACTTGCTTCTCTCCATAGTTTTATTTATAAAAATCCAAAAATGATAAAACTTGTTTTGTTAGTTAGATGTTGTCATACTACATCTAAGAAAAATATAAAACTTGTAGGTTTTTCACTGTTTTCTTGGTGTGTTAATTAAAACATGTTAAATAGGAAAAAATGATTGGTTTGATTGTTATTTTTGGATCTGTAGCTCCACTACTCCAAATGGATTGAAATTTTTACAGTAGACCCTCTGTGTGATGCTTAGTGACTGGTAAAAATTGCATGAATTGTGGTGCATGTATGATTAAGTTAGTGATTTAACTTGTTTAATGCACATTAAGTAGTTATAAATGGTTTAAAAATAATGTATAGATGCAAAAATGGAAAGTGGTGTTCCACTGTCCTTGCATGATATTATAGTAGCCTAAGAAAACTTAATATGGTCATGAATCCACAGAAAATAATTAGTTTTAGATTTAACTTGCTCTCACATACTTTATTGCATTAACAATTTGTTATTTTTGTATTAAATAAAATATAAAACCTGGGCATGTGAAATTTATACATTAGTCATAATTTGTTATTACCTATGCCTCATTAAAATTTCAGCCCCAAATTAGATAGTTTTATATGGTGCTAAAATGACAAATATTTTATAATTATAACAAGAATTAGTGACAAATTAGAAGTAAACAAAAGCGTGCATGTTTATTGAAATGCTTAAGTGTCTTCATATAAATTGAAACTTGATAACTAAATCACAATGGTTTAAACTTGAGAATTTGGCACTATCCCTTCATGATTTTGTTTGGTGCTTAAGTTAAGTGCTATTTTGACCGCAAGCCGAATTTCCTGCGTGTACAGTTTTAGTTGTGCGATTAATCTAGTTAAGTAAAGTATGTTTTCTGTAGATATGTGCTATATAAAAGTTGTAGTTCACTTGTGTATCTAGCTCGTCCTAAAAATGCATGAGCTGAGAATTGATGGTTTAGAAGCTATACTTTTCACAAGTCCAGCACCTGAATCTGTCGAAATTGTTTGGATGCCTGAGTCTCTAGTTATGAATTTTTGAAGTCGCAAGTCTAAATCTATCCAAATCTGAATAAAACTGTCATTTATCACTATTTAACCTTATTAAGTGTCTAATCACCTTGAGATGACAATACCAAAGTTGTAGAGTGTTTCTTAAGCTTTCCAAAAAGTATTTGATCACTATTTTTGGATAAATATCTTTTGAGTTATGACTGAAATAAGTAACTGTTGTGCTGCTCTCTTAATCATGTTGATTGTGATTGATTACTCTACTCTGTTGTGTTTGTCTTGAGTGACTGCTTGCTTGTTTTGGTGTTAAGTGCATATGAGTAACAATTATAGTAACTAATATAATTAGGTTATATGTAAGTAACTAGTGCACGTTCCTAAGTAGTAAATTAAATTGTTGAAGTCTAGTAAGTAATCGGCTTCAATCAACATCAATTTAGCAAGTGTCACTATATGGTCGAAAAACAAAATTAATGAGATGTTATTATTTCTAATAATTGTGTTGCTAATCTGAGTACTACTAAATACCAACCTCAATAGATTAGTATAATAAGCAGTGTGATTAGGCTATCACTTTCTTGTGTGCCCTTGGATGCATGCTTGCATTAGAGTATTGCGAACAATTGTAAAACCCGATTAAGTAACTATTCCTTTTTAACTAAGTCAGTCTATGTGTAAGTCATCGTAAATTATGTGTACTTAACTAGTTTAATCATAAGTAGCCAATGAATGATTAAAGTGAATATGGTAAATGCTTGTACTCGTGATGTCGTGTTTGTGTGGGTCAAATATAGGAAATGTTCGTCGTCTTTCCAGTAATGTTGACTTGTTGTGCCCAATGACGTATAGATAGCTAGCGTTAACGTATGGATGTTTATGTGTCTTACTAGTTAATGTTAGTTCGCTATCATATACTTAAAGTATCTTGTGCTATTTCATGATATTCATACATATGCATCCTGCATCTCATTTAGGACCGAGAGATGATGATCGTGCAAGTGATGTGGTGCCAACCACAAGATGCAGTTGGTGGACGACCTGAAGAATGATGGACTTATCCAGTGGATGCTCGCCAAGCGAGTACCCCCCAGCAAACACTATCTAAGTGTCAAATTAAAGGCAAGCCCCGGTTTTATGCATAACCTGTTATCTATGATATTTTAATACACTTAATGATTGTAGGATTGAATGTGCACTTAAGTGTAGGAGTTGCTTGAAACCCTAGTTGCATGATCTCAGGATTCCCTTTGAGATGGATACTAGTATGCTAGGTCGAGTAGCTGCTTTACTAATTAGGGATCTCGGTAGAAGTCGAGTGATTTTTCTAGCACTCACGCGAGGTCAGGAAATTCATTGTCTCCACTTTATTATCATAATGATGTTGGTCTGTGGACAACAATCCATGGGGATTGGTTGTCTACAAGACGGAAATTGGAATAAGGATTAAGATGTGGTACCGTGAGTCAAGCGTTTGAACATACTAAGCACATGCCGAGAAATATGGTAAATCGGTAAGCCTAGTACCTGATTGAACCTGCCAGCGGACATATCCCCTCACGCGACCTGAGACGTGGTCTCCCATTCCGGTTATGGTGGGTACAAGTGCGGTCACTGCACGACGGCAATTGGGGTCAGTGAGGCATTGTACGCCAAGACGGTGAGCCCTGATCTGCTGCCAGGGAATCGATGGGGACGGTTGATGTGTGTGGGGACGGAGTGCCTCACCACGTCGTGTGTTTAGGTTTACCTTGCAAGGTTTAAAAACTCGATTCGAATCGTCTGCTTCTCGCAGCTAATGAGACTGCTTGATCCATGCTGCTACATTGAGTAATAAGTGGAAATGAGTTGACTGGCAAAAAGGTTGATTGCTTAAAAATGTTTGATATCATGTATGAGTAGCTAGGTACACATCTAGTCTAAAGGATTCTACTAAAACTTGAAAAGCTAAAACTTGTTTTTAGACTCAGCTAGTGCTTTTGGCAAACCAAACCCCTCAGCCAAACAGCTACATGTCTAGAGGTAGAGGAGTAGACTCCTCACACCGAGTAAGTCTAGCTGAGTATTAGTATACTCAGCCTTGCTTGTGGCATAATTTTTGCAGGTACTCCTTAGGATGATTGGTTGATGGTGTGACTTGGCCTTCATCCCTGCCACCGGGATAGATGGTCGAGAGGGTTACTGCTTCCGCAGGAGAGGACCAGGAGGAGTGGCGTGGCCAGGCTTCGCCATGTTACTCGGGTTTTCTCCGTTAGCTATTTCCGCTGCATTAAAATTTATGGTTATTATTTCTGAAACTCCGATAATGTAATCACTAAAGATACTTATTAAATTTGTGGTATTATGTTTTATTGTATTTCTCTGTGCCTCACCTTCGCGTGAGCTAGTGGTATTCAATCCTGGTAAGTGGCTTTTATCGGACTAGATCCGAGGGACTGACGGGTTATTCCGATTTAAGTGTGTTGCTGCCCTTAAGGGTGCAACTTGGGCACTTAAGCTGGAATAATTCGGGCGGTTCCGCCACAGCTGGTATCAGAGCGAATACCAGTATAGAGAAGTCAATAAGTCATGATTACCAACCTTTTCAAAAGTAAAACTTGCTTAGAAACCCAGTTGGATAGATGTCAGGACGATAAGGATAGACATAGGACGTGAAGCCTTAGGAAATAGATGGGTAGCTAGGTGGCTATATTTATATAGGCCATAAAGGCTACTATTTCTACTATTAGGATGCTGTAGAAGCATTCGAAAAATTAGTTAGGTCTGAGAAGACGACTAGAATGAGCATGCATCATGATTGTCGCATTATAATTTTCTCTTGTGCACCAACATGCTTCTCTTACCTTTATTCCAATAATAATAACTTGTGAATAATGTGATGTACTGCTATGTTTGGAGCTATAAGAAGTGCCTTGTCCGGTATTGTTATGATAGTCTTGATTAGGTTGTGTTATGTGTTCTCCTTGCCATGCTGTCTGGGAGGTATGGTAACTATTTAGTACATTTGCTTCTAACCAATAAAAATTGTTGCCTGTTTGGCCCAAAAAAAAGACCCCCCCCACTTTAACCATCCTAGTGGTTAGCAAGTGAAACTTTTTTTTAAAAAAATCCTGCTTGTGTTGGTATTGTCAGGGACCATAATTAGGGGTACTCTTAAGGCTCCTAATTCTCAGCTGGTAACCCCCATCAGCACAAAGCTGCCAAGGCCTGATGGGTGCAATCAAGTCAGGGATCAGTCCGTTCGAGGGACTCGATCACGCCTCGCCCGAGCCTAGCCTCGGACAAGGGCAGCCGACCCCGGAGGATCTCCGCCTCGCCCGAAGCCCCCCTCCAGCGGCGAACACGTTCCCGGCTCGCCCGAGGCCCTGTCTTCGCCAAGAAGCGACCCCGACCAAATCGCAGGAGCATTTAATGCAAAGGTGGCCTGACACCTTTATCCTGACGCGCGCCCCTCAGCTGACAGAGCCGAAGTGACCGCCGTCACTTTGCCGCTCCACTAACTGGTGTGACAGAAAGACAGCGCCGCCTGCGCCGCTCCGACTGCAGTGCCACTTGACAGAGTGAGGTTGACAGGCAGTCAGGCCCGGCCGCGCGCCATAGGAAACTCCGCTTCGCCCGACCCAGGGCTCGGACTCGGGCAAAGCCCCGGAAGACGGCGAACTCCGCTCCGCCCGACCTAGGGCTCGGACTCGGGCAAAGCCCCGGAAGACGGCGAACTCCGCTCCGCCCGACCCAGGGCTCGGACTCGGGCAAAGCCCCGGAAGACGGCGAACTCCGCTCCGCCCGACCCAGGGCTCGGACTCGGGCAAAGCCCCGGAAGACGGCGAACTCCGTTCCGCCCGACCCAGGGCTCGGGCTCGGGCAAAGCCCCGGAAGACGGCGAACTCCGTTCCGCCCGACCCAGGGCTTGGACTTGGGCTAAGCCCCAGAAGACGACGAACTCCGCCTCGCCCGACCCAGAGGCTCGGACTCGGCCTCGGCCACGAAAGACGGACTCGACCTCGACCTCGGAGAAGCCTCCACATCGCCCAACCTAGGGCGCGGACCGGCTACGTCAACAGGAGGCGCCATCATTACCCTACTCCAAGCTGACTCAGGCTACGGGGAACAAGACCGGCGTCCCATCTAGCTCGCTCCGCCAGATAGGCGATGATGGCGCCTCGCACGTTCCCTGACGATGGCGGCTCTCGGCCCCCTTACGAAAGCAAGAGGACGTCAGCAAGGACTCGACGGCCCCGACAGCTGTCTCTCCGCTAGGCTCCAGCACTCCTCCGACGGCCACGACATCACACAAATCGGGTGCCAAGATCTCTCCGGCCGCCACGATGGCGTGTACTTAGGGCGCTAGCTCTCCTCCGCTAGACACGTAGCACTTTGCTACACCCCCCATTGTACACCTGGACCCTCTCCTTACGCCTATAAAAGGAAGGGCTAGGGCCCTCTTAGAGAGGGTTGGCCGCTCGGGGACGAGGACGAGACGGACGCTCGCATAAGGCCGCTCGCTCCTTCCCCCGTGTGGACGCTTGTAACCCCCTACTGCAAGCGCACCCGACCTGGGCGCGGGACGAACACGAAGGCGGCGGGATTTCCACCTCTCTCTCTCCCATCTCCGGCCTCCTCGCTCTCCCCCCTTCGCGCTCGGCCTCTCGTCGACCCATCTGGGCTGGGGCACGCGGCGACACTTCACTCGTCGGCTCAGGGACCCCCCTGTCTCGAAACACCGACAGTTGGCGCGCCAGGTAGGGGCCTGCTGCGTGTTGACGAACAGCTTCCCGTCAAGCTCCAGATGGGTAGTCTCCAGCAACCTCTCCGGCCCGGGACGGTGCTCTGTTTCGGGAGCCTTGAGTTCATGTCCCTCGACGGCAGCTATGACATGATACTCTACCCACCGCCGGGCGACAGCGACAATGGAGGCCGACAGTCCGCCCACCGGCGGCGGGATCGACGACGCCTTCCCCGCGTGGTGGAAGAACAACCTTCGAGCTCGCCCCGTCTTCTTCCCCGTCGACGGAGGAGGAGGAGGCGGGGCAACCAAGGCCAAGCAGGAGGCGGCGCCTCGTCGGCCGTCGAGTGAGTCGACAACGCCAGTACTCCAACGGGGGGCGCGCCGGGCATCGGCCTCGCGCTTGAGACGAAGATGAGCGCTGTCTCCCCGCGACACGTCAATCCCGAGCAAACGGACGACGCCAGCACGCTCGCGAAAGGCATGCTGGGTGTCGCCCTCGTACCTGAGACGACGGTGCAGTCAGCCCCCGACGTGACCTCATCACCGCCCGTCGACCAAGAGGTACCGACCGATTCCCATCCCACGCCTTTCAGATTTAGCCTCGACCCGCCTAGCGGCTTCGCTTTGGCGGACGCCCTCGTAGAGGCGAATCCGAACCCTCTGGGGTTTCGCATGCGGTCACCTTGGGACCGGCTGACGAACGTCTCGACCTGCGGGCCCTCCGAGTCCGAGGAAGACGATGAGCCCAGCTTCCATTGGGATTTCTCCAGACTTGGCAACCCCGATGCCATGCGGGACCTCATGACCGCATGCGACTACTGCCTTTCCGACTGCTCCGACGGTAGCCGTAGCCTCGGCGACGAGGACTACGGCCCGAGCCGCGAATGTTTCCACGTCGATCTAGGGGGTCCCTCCGAAGGCAACCATCTCGGCATGCCGGAGGACGGTGACCTCCCTAGGCCGGTGCCTCGCGTTGACATCCCGCGGGAGCTAGCCGTGGTCCCTGTTCCGGCGGGGGGTCACGATCCACAACTCAAGCAAATCCGCGGGGCGCAGGCCAGGCTCGACGAGGGAGCAGGAGCGCTTGGGCCAATCCGCCGGGACGTCGGGCAGGCATGGGCGGGCCAACCTCCGGCCGGAGAAATGCGTCATCTACCCCAGGGCTTCCAGCACCGCATCACCGACGATGTCAGGGTCAGGCCGCCACCCGCATCTAGTGGGGTCGGCCAGAACCTGGCTGCAGCAGCAATGCTCCTCCGCGCGATGCCGGAGCCATCAACCACCGAGGGGCGGTGAATCCAGGGAGAGCTCAAGGATCTCCTGGAAGGCGCCGTGGTCCGGCGGGCCGAGAGCTCCGCCTCCCGAAGGCAGGGGTACCCCTCGGAACATCATGCCGCGACTTCCCGATTCATGCGAGAAGCCTCGGTCTGCACCGGGCGCACGCGCAACACAGCGCCTGCGGCCCCGGGTCGCCTCGGCAACGAGCACCATCACCGCGATCGTTGGGCCCACCTCAACAAGAGGGCGCGCCGAGGCTACCACCCCAGGCGTGGGGGACGCTACGACAGTGGGGAGGATCGGAGTCCCTCGCCCGAACCACCTGGTCCGCAGGCCTTCAGCCGGGCCATACGACGGGCGCCGTTCCCGACCCGGTTCCGACCCCCGACTACTATCACATAGCACTCGGGGGAGACGAGACCGGAACTGTGGCTCGCAGACTACCATCTGGCCTGCCAACTGGGTGGAACGGACGATGACAACCTCATCATCCGCAACCTCCCCCTGTTCCTCTTCGACACCGCTCGCGCCTGGTTGGAGCACCTGCCTCCGGGGCAGATCTCCAACTGGGACGACCTAGTCCAAGCTTTCACTGGCAATTTCCAGGGCACGTACGTGCGCCCCGGGAATTCCTGGGACCTCCAAAGCTGCCAACAGCAGCCGGGAGAGTCTCTCCGGGACTACATCCGGCGATTCTCGAAGCAGCGCATCGAGCTACCCAACATCACCGACTCGGACGTCATCGGCGCGTTCCTCGCCGGCACCACCTGCCGCGACCTGGTGAGCAAGCTGGGTCGCAAGACCCCCACCAGGACGAGCGAGCTGATGGACATCGCCACCAAGTTCGCCTCTAGCCAGGAGGCGGTCGAGGCTATCTTCCGGAAGGACAAGCAGCCCCAGGGCCGCCCACCGGAGGATGCTCCCGAGGCGTCAACTCAGCGCGGCCCCAAGAAGAAGGGCAAGAAGAAGTCGCAAGCGAAACGCGACGCCGCCGACGCGGACCTTGTCGCCGCCGCCGAGTACAAGAACCCTCGGAAACCCCTAGGAGGTCCCAACTTCTTCGACAAGATGCTCAAGGAGCCGTGCCCCTATCATCAGGGGCCCGTCAAGCACACCCTTGAGGAGTGCGTCATGCTTCGGCGCCACTTCCACAGGGCCGGGCCACCCGCGGAGGGTGGCAGGGCCCGCGACGACGACAAGAAGGAAGATCACCAGGCAGGAGAGTTCCCCGAGGTCCGCGACTGCTTCATGATCTACGGCGGGCAAGCGGCGAACGCCTCGGCTCGGCACCGCAAGCAAGAGCGCCGGGAGGTCTGATCGGTGAAGGTGGCGGTGCCAGCCTACCTAGACTGGTCCGACAAGCCCATCACCTTCGACCAAGCCGACCACCCCGACCATTTGCCGAGCCCGGGGAAATACCCGCTCGTCGTCGACCCCGTCATCGGCGACGTCAGGCTCACCAAGGTCCTCATGGACGGAGGCAGCAGCCTCAACATCATCTACGCCGAGACCCTCGGGCTTCTGCGTATCGATCTGCCCTCAGTCCGGGCGGGCGCTGCGCCTTTCCATGGGATCATCCCTGGGAAGCGCGTCCAGCCCCTTGGACAACTCGATCTTCCCGTCTGCTTCGGAACACCCTCCAACTTCCGAAGGGAGACCCTGACGTTCGAGGTGGTCGGGTTCCGAGGAACCTACCACGCGGTATTGAGGAGGCCCTGCTACGCGAAGTTCATGGCCGTCCCCAACTACACCTACCTCAAGCTCAAGATGCCGGGCCCCAACGGGGTCATCACCATCGGCCCCACGTACAAACACGCGTTCGAATGCGACGTGGAATGCGTGGAGTACGCCGAGGCCCTCGCCGAGTCCGAGGCCCTCATCACCGACCTGGAGAGCCTCTCTAGGGAGGTGCCAGACGTGAAGTGTCATGCCGGCAAATTCGAGCCAGCGGAGACGGTTAAGTCCGTCCCCCTCGACCCCAGCAGCGACGCCTCCAAGCAAGTCCGGATCGGCTCCGGGCTCGATCCCAAACAGGAAGCAGTGCTCGTCGACTTCCTCCGTGCGAACGCTGACATCTTCACGTGGAGTCCCTCGGACATGCCCGACATACCGAGGGATGTCGCCGAGCACTCGCTGGACATCCGAGCCGGAGCCCGACCCGTCAAGCAGCCTCTGCGCCGATTCGACGAGGAGAAGCGCAGAGCCATAGGCGAGGAGATCCACAAGCTAATGGCGGCAGGGTTCATCAAAGAGGTATTCCATCCCGAATGGCTTGCCAACCCTGTACTCGTGAAAAAGAAAGGGGGGAAATGGCGGATGTGTGTGGACTACACTGGTCTGAACAAAGCATGTCCGAAGGTTCCCTACCCTCTGCCTCGCATCGATCAGATCGTGGATTCCACTGCTGGGTGCGAAACCCTGTCTTTCCTCGATGCCTATTCAGGGTATCACCAAATCAGGATGAAAGAGTCCGACCAGCTCGCGACTTCTTTCATCACGCCCTTCGGCATGTACTGCTATGTCACCATGCCGTTCGGCTTGAGGAATGCGGGCACGACGTACCAGCGGTGCATGAACCATGTGTTCAGCGAGCACATTGGCCGCACGGTCGAGGCCTATGTCGATGACATCGTAGTCAAGACGAGGAAAGCCTCCGACCTCCTTTCCGACCTTGAAGTGACATTCCGATGTCTCAAGGCGAAAGGTGTCAAGCTCAATCCCGAAAAGTGTGTCTTCGGGGTGCCCCGGGGCATGCTCTTGGGGTTCATCGTCTCCGAGCGAGGCATCAAAGCCAACCCGGAGAAGTCGCAGCCATCACCAACATGGGGCCCATCTAAGAATTGAAAGGCGTACAGAGGGTCATGGGATGTCTCGCGGCTCTGAGCCGCTTCATCTCACGCCTCAGCGAAAGAGGACTACCCCTGTACCGCCTCTTAAGAAAGGTCGAGCACTTCACTTGGACCCCTGAGGCCGAGGAAGCCATCGGGAACCTGAAGGCGCTCCTCACGAAGGCGCCTACTTTGGTGCCCCTAGCTGCCGGAGAAGCCCTCTTGGTCTACGTCGCCGCGACCACTCAGGTGGTTAGCGCCGCGATTGTGGTCGAGAGGCAAGAAGAGGGGCATGCATTGCCCGTTCAGAGGCCAGTCTACTTCATCAGCGAGGTACTGTCCGAAACCAAAATCCGCTACCCACAAGTTCAGAAGCTGCTGTACGCGGTGATCCTGACACGACGGAAGTTGCGACACTACTTCGAGTCTCATCCGGTGACTGTGGTGTCATCCTTCCCCCTGGGGGAGATCATCCATTGCCGAGAGGCCTCGGGTAGGATTGCAAAGTGGGCGGTGGAAATCATGGGCGAAACAATCTCGTTCGCCCCTCGGAAGGCCATCAAATCCCAGGTCTTGGCGGACTTCGTGGCTGAATGGGTCGACACCTAGCTACCAACAGCTCCGATCCAACCGGAGCTCTGGACCATGTTCTTCGATGGGTCGCTGATGAAGACAGGAGCCAGCGCAGGCCTACTCTTCAGCTCGCCCCTCGGGAAGCACCTACGCTACGTGCTACGCCTCCACTTCCCGGCATCCAACAATGTAGCTGAGTACGAGGCTCTGGTCAACGGGTTGCGGATCGCCGTCGAGCTAGGGGTCCGATGCCTCGACGCTCGCGGTGACTCGCAACTCGTCATCGACCAAGTCATGAAGAACTCCCACTGCCGCGACCCAAAGATGGAGGCCTACTGCGATGAGGTTCGGCGCCTAGAAGACAAGTTCTACAGGCTCGAGCTCAACCACATCGCTCGGCGCTACAACGAGACTGCGGACGAGCTGGCTAAAATAGCCTCGGGACGAACAACGGTTCCCCCGGACGTGTTCTCCCGAGACCTGCATCAACCCTCCGTCAAGATCGAGGACACGCCCGAGCCTGAGGCACCTTCGGCTCCACCCGAGGCACCTTCGGCTCCGCCCGAGGCACCCTCGGCCCAGTCCGAGGTACCCTCGGCCCAGTCTGAGGTACCCTCGGCATGGTCCGAGGTACCCTTGGCTCAGCCCGAGGTACCCTCGGCCCCCGAGGGTGAGGCACTGCGCGTCGAGGGGGAACCGAGCGAGGTCACGCCTAATCAAAGCTGGCAGACCCCGTACCTGCAATATCTCCACCGAGGGGAGCTGCCCCTCGACCAAGCCGAAGCTCAGCGGTTGGCGCGGCGTGCCAAGTCTTTCGTCTTGCTGGGGGATGGGAAGGAGCTCTACCACCACAGCCCCTCTGGCATCCTCCAGCGATGCATTTCCATCGCCGAAGGTCAGGAACTCCTCCGAGAAATACACTCGGGGGCTTGCGGCCACCACGCAGCACCTCGGGCCCTTGTCGGAAATGCTTTCCGACAAGGTTTCTACTGGCCGACGGCGGTGGCTGACGCCACTAGAATTGTCCGCGCCCGCGAAGGGTGTCAGTTCTATGCAAGGCAGACCCACCTGCCCGCTCAGGCTCTGCAGACGATACCCATCACATGGCCTTTTGCTGTATGGGGTCTGGACCTCGTCGGCCCCTTGCAGAAGGCACCCGGGGGCTACGCGCACCTGTTGGTCGCCATCGACAAATTTTCCAAGTGGATCGAGGTCCGACCCCTGAACAGCATCAGGTCCGAGTAGGCGGTGGCGTTCTTCACCAACATCATCCATCGTTTCGGGGTCCCGAACTCCATCATCACCGACAACGACACCCAGTTCACTGGCAGAAAGTTCCTGGACTTCTGCGAGGATCACCACATCCGGGTGGACTGGGCCGCCGTGGCTCATCCCATGACGAATGGGCAAGTAGAGCGTGCCAACGGCATGATTCTACAAGGACTCAAGCCTCGGATTTACAACAACCTCAACAAGTTCGGCAAGCGATGGATGAAGGAACTCCCCTCGATGGTCTAGAGCCTGAGAACAACACCGAGCCGAGCCACGGGCTTCACGCCGTTCTTTCTGGTCTATGGGGCCGAGGCCATCTTGCCCACAGACCTGGAATACGGTTCCCCGAGGATGAGGGCTTATGCCGACCAAAGCAACCAAGCTAGTCGAGAAGACTCGCTGGACCAGCTGGAAGAGGCTCGGGACAAGGCCTTACTACACTCGGCGCGGTACCAGCAGTCCATGCGATGCTACCACGCCCAAGGGGTCCAGTCTCGAGACCTCCAGGTGGGCGACCTGGTGCTTCGGCTATGACAAGACACCCGAGGTCGACACAAGCTCACGCCCCCCTGGGAGGGGCCGTTCGTCATCGCCAAAGTTCTAAAACCCGGAACATACAAGCTGGCCAACAGTCAAGGCGAGGTCTACAGCAACGCTTGGAACATCCAATAGCTACGTCGCTTCTACCCTTAAGATATTTTCAAATTGTTCATATACCTCGCTCTCACGCAAAGTTTAGTCATCAAGGAAGGGTCAGCCTTGCCTCGGCAAAGCCCGACCCTCCCTCGGGGGCTAAAAGGGGGGAACCCCCTCTGCGTCGAAATTTTCCCAGAAAAAAGATCTTTTCCGCCGGAACGTCTTTCCGTGCTTTTCGACTACTTCGAAAGTGGATCCTGAAAACGACGGAGTACACGTGAGCAGCCAAGGTTGACCGAGCCGAGGGACTCCTACGCCTCCGGGATACGGATACCTCACTCGTCACCTTTATACGAGGCGACTCACGCTTGGTGAAGCGGTTCAGACAACCAACAGGCGAGTCTTAGTGCTCGAAAATGGGGAAAAAACACGGCTCCGTGCCGAATTTACATACAAGTTCAGGCCTTGACAGCCACAATGAACAGAAACACTGGCATTCGAAGTGCCATTACAAACGGAACTCCGGTTCCACCTCCACAGGTACGAACAACCCCACGCGACTGGGGGAGCCTGCGGAGTAATAGAAGGCCGACGAACGGCTCGTCATCGCCTGCCCCAGCAGCGGCGACGATGAAGACTTCTGCTCCAGGGGGCCGAACAGCAGCAGCGATGACCTCAGGGCGGATGCTGCTGCCAGGAGGCCCCCGCCCGTGCCCAAACTCGTGAGGCAAGGAAGGGCAGAAGGCCGTAGAGTTGGAGGTCGGTCCGCGGGTGGCGCCGGCGAGCTCGTCGGCGGCGGAACCTCTTCCAGCTGCCGTGGCGGGAGGCGGCACCGGGAGCGGCTCCGAAGCCGCTCGGCTCAGAGAGCCGGGCACGGTGCAGCTGCCAGCGCCACGGACGACTCCCGCCCTTCCCCCCGATCACTGAGGGAAGGAGCGGGCCACCGCACACGCAGGGGCCGACCCCAACTCGGCACACTCCCCTCCCTAGCCTTGGTGATGAAAATCCTTGAGGCTGAGGGAGGGGCAGAGGCCGCGGCCCGGTTCGCTCTCCCCCGCCATCGAACTGGAGGTCACCGACTTGGGTGACCGCCGGCGGAGGGGTGCGACCGGGCTGCATGATGAAAATCCTTGAAGCCGAACGATGGCTGAAAGGTACCAACTCCCGCAGAGTTGCGTCCCTCCAACGATGAAGCGGAAAGACGGCGGATATCCCCCATCCGAGGGCTTGGAAGGTGGAAAGACACGATGCATTAGGGGAGCGCGAAGACATGGTTGCCCTCCAAAGGGGTCGCCCCCCTTTTTAAAGGCGGCTCCCCCCACTTGTGCCCTCAACCGTTGCGGGCTGAGTCTTCTCCAACACGCTCCAAGATTCTCCCCCCCACGGCGCGGGGCTGGGTCCCACGCGTCATGCAAGCCGGTCCAGAGCAGAAGAAGACAAACCGCCGCGTGCGGTGCGTGCAACCGCCCGGCGGTTACAAGCACTTCACCACTTTTGCCCAGACCAGCGGGCGAAAGGGCGGGCAGCCATGCAGGCGGCATGCAACCGCGCCAAGTGGGCGCACCTCTCCGACTTCCAACGCGCCCAGCTTGGAGGACCAGGCCCACGCGTCATGCAACCGGTGCGCCGGTTGCTACGTGCCTGCAACTGCACCGCCACCTGCGCCACCACCGCGCCTCCTCGACTGCGGAACCAATACCGCGACTTGAGGCGACCCAGCGCACGACCCAGCGGCTCCAGCCTGGCGCGACGGTCAATGCGGCCGAAGACGGGCCGGCAGTAATGGCGGTGGCAGGCGGGCGGGAGCAGCGGTCACGTCGTCAGCCAAGCTTATGTCCCATCCGGGGAAGCGAGAGAACCCTCTCTCACGGCGTGAAGACAACGCGCCCGTGTCCCGTTCCTTGAACGGCTCGCGCACGCGCAACGGCTGCCTCGCGAACCGCTCACCCCGTCGCATTAACTCCGCGGCGGGACAGGCGGCGCCTCTGGCAGAAGAAACGAGCGACGCTTCGCCTTCGCCGTAATGACCGCGTCAAAAAAGGTACGCCGCGTCGTTCGATTTCGTATCCTTTTCCTTTTTTCCTCTTTCTCCCTCTTGCAACAGGGACCGGGAAAGGGGGATACCCCGGAAAGGATCCTTCCCCGTGAAGGAACCAGGCTCCGAGCCTCCCTAATGATCAGAGGTTCGAAGGCTGGCCCCTCAGAAGGGTTCAACAGCCGCCTCAGAGCACGTGGGCTCCACACCCACTACTGGTCAGAGGTTCAAAGGCCGGCCCCTCGGAAGGGTTCAACGGCCGCCTCAGGCTACTTGGGCTCTGCGCCCACTACTGATCAGGGGTTCGAAGGCTGGCCCCCGAAGGGTTCACAGCCGCCTCAGACGCAGAGCGAGGGATGACCATGGGTACGTTCGATACATAACCAAGGCTCGGGCTGTGCTCCCGAGGTACCCTAGGACATTTCCGAGACCAGCGGGAACGATCTTGTAACAGAATCCCATCAGAGGGAGGCATTGAGCCCTCGGACCCTGTCACCAGGGGACCGGGTCTGGCAGATCACCCGCAGGTACTTTTGGGCACGCCTCTGGGCCCCTAGCCGACCCCTAACGAATGGGGCACGGACGTCCGCTCGGATCACCCGCCTGCAGCTCACCGGAGACACCATGTTTGGTGCCCATCGAGGGCAACATGGCGCTCTCCCCCCCTCCTCCTTGCGGAAAGGCGACGCAGGGGCGTATGTAAAAAAGTCGAGTTTGTCCCTGATCGCCCTCTCGCCCTGTGCAGAGGCTCGGGGGCTGCTCTCGCAAACCCGGCTCCGGCCAAACCGTTGACAGCGTCAACATACCAGCCCGAGAACTTGGGACCCGACCGTACACCCGAGCTACGGCCAGCTCGCATGAGGGAACGACCAGACTAGCCGAAGCATTGCACGAGGCGTTAAGACCTCGGAGGAGTCAAACCACTCCTCCGAGGCCTCGGGTGCTACACCCGGCGGGTGCGCTCGCGCGCACCCACCGGAACAAAACGCAACCGAGAAAGGCTGGTCCCCTTGCAAAAAAGTGCGACGAAAGCCTCCAAGCGAGTGCTAACACTCCCTTCAAGGCTCGGGGGCTACTGTCGGGGACCATAATTAGGGGTACCCTCAAGGCTCCTAATTCTCAGCTGGTAACCCCCATCAGCACAAAGCTGCAAAGGCCTGATGGGTGCAATCAAGTCAGGGATCAGTCCATTCGAGGGACTCGATCACGCCTCGCCCGAGCCTAGCCTCGGACAAGGGCAGCCGACCCCGGAGGATCTCCGCCTCGCCCGAAGCCCCCCTCCAGCGGCGAACACGTTCCCGGCTCGCCCGAGGCCCTGTCTTCACCAAGAAGCGACCCCGACCAAATCGCAGGAGCATTTAATGCAAAGGTGGCCTGACACCTTTATCCTGACGCGCGCCCCTCAGCTGACAGAGCCGAAGTGACCGCCATCACTTCGCCGCTCCACTAACTGGTCTGACAGAAAGACAGCGTCGCCTGCGCCGCTCCGACTGCAGTGCCACTTGACAGAGTGAGGTTGACAGGCAGTCAGGCCCGGCCGCGCGCCATAGGAAACTCCACTTCGCCCGACCCAGGGCTCGGACTCGGGCAAAGCCCCGGAAGACAGCGAACTCCGCTCCGCCCGACCCAGGGCTCAGACTCGGGCAAAGCCCCGGAAGACGGTGAACTCCGTTCCGCCCGACCCAGGGCTCGGACTCGGGCAAAGCCCCGGAAGACGGCGAACTCCGCTCCGCCCGACCCAGGGCTCGTACTCGGGCAAAGCCCAGGAAGACGGCGAACTCCGTTCTGCCCGACCCAGGGCTCGGACTCGGGCAAAGCCCCGGAAGACGGCGAACTCCGTTCCGCCCGACCCAGGGCTTGGACTTGGGCTAAGCCCCGGAAGACGACGAACTCCGCCTCGCCCGACCCAGAGGCTCGGACTCGGCCTTGGCCACGAAAGACGGACTCGACCTCGACCTCGGAGAAGCCTCCACATCGCCCAACCTAGGGCGCGGACTGGCTACGTCAATAGGAGGCGCCATCATTACCCTACTCCAAGCTGACTCAGGCTACGGGGAACAAGACTGGCGTCCCATCTGGCTTGCTCCGCCAGATAGGAGATGATGGCGCCCCGCATGTTCCCTGACGATGGCGGCTCTCGGCCCCCTTACGAAAGCAAGAGGACGTCAGCAAGGACTCAACGGCCCCGACAGCTGTCTCTCCGCCAGGCTCCAGCACTCCTCCGATGGCCACAACATCACACAAATCGGGTGCCAAGATCTCTCCGGCCGCCACGATGGCGTGTACTTAGGGCGCTAGCTCTCCTCCGCTAGACATGTAGCACTCTGCTACACCCCCCATTGTACACCTGGACCCTCTCCTTACGCCTATAAAAGGAAGGGCCAGGGCCCTCTTAGAGAGGGTTGGCCACTCGGGGACAAGGACGAGACAGGCGCTCGCATAAGGCCGCTCGCTCCTTCCCCCGTGTGGACGCTTGTAACCCCCTACTGCAAGCGCACCCGACCTGGGCGCGGGACGAACACGAAGGCGGCGAGATTTCCACCTCTCTCTCTCCCATCTCCGGCCTCCTCACTCTCCCCCCTTCGCGCTCGGCCTCGCGTCGACCCATCTGGGCTGGGGCACGCGGCGACACTTCACTCGTCGGCTCAGGGACCCCCCTGTCTCGAAACGCCGACAGGTATTTTCTAGCCCTTGTGTGTGCACTATTGAATTTACACCTGCACAGCTTAGTGAACCCCATAGCTTGACCGCTAGACCAACCCAAGTCCCCTTATGCACTCGTTGTGTCAAAAAAATCTTTGGTGTCTAGTAGCGCAAACCGTGTCCAAGTCATGTTTCTTTCCAAAAAAAATCCTTGCCCCTAAAACTTCATAGCATTCCTGTTGATCGTCTAGCTGATCTTGTTGCCTACCTCTCCTTTCGCATGGATCTGGTGATCTTTTTCTCTGTGAATCATGTTGTGGCTTTATCATCCAAATCTCCGGATCCCTTAATGATCCTGCCCTATTATCTGGTTATCTGCTATAACCTATTCTCAAGTATCGAATGTTGATCTTGCCTAAATCTCTCATTTCTAGCCAGTCTCATACCCCCTTCTCCGAGGATCATGACGTTTGTTTCATCAAGTTATCTCTAAATGGCATATCCATGTGGATTAATGGATGTTGTTGTTATCTTTGGATCTCTCATGTCTCTAAAAGCTTATCAATCAAATCTCATGGTTGGTTCCTCCTCATAATAAATATCGTATCAATCTTTGGCTGATAATCCCCGTGATGATCATAAAATAGTTATCCGAGTTGAAGAAAATTCTCACGTGATGCTCTTTTTGCCAGCAATCTCTACTTCAGCTCCGGTCACATTCTTATTTTCTGGGCCATACTCTCATGGGCTCCATCTAATTATGCCAAGTGAATTTTTCATTGGTTACGTTTGGTAATGGTGTCATGACTAACGACTAATGGTGCCGCGACGAAACCGAGAGCCTACTATGGTGCACACATGGTTGAGCTGCTCGGCACGCGCTGGTATCGTGGTTAATAGTCGTGATCCGTTACGAGACTATGCTGATGTGCTATCTTTTGTGGACATTGTCTCAGAGTGATCGCTGCATTTTGTCTCGATATGTCGCGATATTCTGTCCAAATCTATCTTCCATATCCATCTGATGACATCTTATGAATTGGCATCTATCATCAGTCTGGGAGTTACATGCTTCTCCACCCTTAAAGATCCTCATTCGAATCTCGGGACGAGATTCTTTTAAGGGGGGAAGGCTGTGACACCCCAGGTGTCAGTTTCATGTTATGTCGGGAGATTTATCCTAATCTCGGATGCTCAGTGAAAATTTCTATTTCTCGATCGCATCTATCTCCATTTATCAAGTTACTCATGAACGATTCACCAAATTTGGAATTATTCGATCTCAAGAACAGCCAAATTTGGAGCCTGTTAAAACTTTTTGTTTCTCGGAGCAAACACAAATTCGAAAGTCAATATCGTCTCGCAACTCCCGTCCAGACTCATTTATTCGGACTCTCGATAGTTGTTATATTATCCAATCGGTGTCCGAATCCTCTTTCTCGATAGTCGGTCTACGTCCAAATACTTAATCCGAATCCGCATTCTCCAGCGGTGTTGGGACCATGCTTTGTCGCCGAAGGTCCTGCAGAAAGAAACAGCTACGGCTGAAGCTGCTCGTACGTGACGACGAAGGTATCATTCATGAAGCTTCGGGGTTATAACATATCCGAAGATGAAGGGTCGAACCGACTTAAAGATAGAATGACCTTTTAGCCTGTAGGGGTCTGAGTCATTGTTGTAAACTTTTATGAAGGGCATGATTGTAATTCCTCACAGGCTGTGTCCTGTGCCTATAAATAGTGAACAGTATTCCTTTACTGTTCACGCATTCCTGTAATTGCAAGAGCATCACTCAAGAATTATTGCTTGTCAAGGCGAAGGTATAAGTATACCTTGAACATTGTATTCAAACATTTTAGATTCAGATAATAAATATGTGAATGGTGCCATTTATCTCCAACATATTTATCTTTAATATTCTTCATTTCTTATCGTTTTATATTATTTTTATTACCTTCGTAATGTTATGTTTGTGACGTTCGTCCGAAGTTCATTAAACCCTTGAGGAGATAATGCTTCAGCGGACGAAGGGTATTTAATATTTAACATCTTTGTGTTGCCTTGTTCTTGATTTCTAGCATTTGAGAACAAGTCCCCAACATTGGCGCCCACATCCGGTCAACTCACTTCCACCTTTTTTGAGCTAATGGCTTCGTTCAATGATCAAGCTGGAGCTGCTTCGGCTTCGAAGCTGGTACTCCCCATAACAGGCGGTTCATGCTCAGAGCCAGCTAACAAGAAGCAGAAGAAGGAGGCACAAAGAAGGGTACAACATGTCGGGGTGCAAGGACCCTTCATCAAGTCAAGATGGTCTCACATTCCAATTACCTTCTCTCAAGAAGATCTTCAACTCAAGGACTACCCACACAATGATGCTATGGTTATCTCTTGTGTGATCAAAGGATTTCTGGTCTATAATGTTTTGGTTGATACAGGCAGTGCTGCAGATATCATATTTGCTAAGGCTTTTAGACAAATGCAAGAGCCCGAAGACAAGATCCATGATGCTATGCACCCTCTTTGTGGCTTCGGTGGGCGGCAAATTGTAGCACTTGGGAAGATTACCATGCCGGTAACCTTTGGATTTGTCAACAACACAAGGACTGAGCAAATTGTGTTTGACATTGTTGACATGGAGTATCCTTACAATGCTATCATTGGTCGTGGTACTCTCAATGCCTTTGAAGCAATTCTTCATCCAGCTTACCTTTGCATGAAGATACCTTCGGACCAAGGGCCCATTGCTATTCATGGAAGTCAGGAAGCTGCTAGAAGGGCCGAAGGAAATTGGACAGATTCAAAAGCAATCCATAACATAGATGGAGCTGAAGCTTGTGAGCAGTACAAGTTCAAAAGGGAAAAAGCTGCTTCGGCTGATCAGCCGAAGCCCATGCTCTTATGTGAGGATGTAGCAGAGCAGAAGGTACTACTAGGATCTCAATTGTCCGAAGAGCAGGAGAAAACCTTGATAAGGTTTTTGTTCAACAATAAAGATGTCTTTGCTTGGTCAGCTAATGATCTTTGCGGAGTTAACAGGGATGTTATTGAACACTCCCTTAATGTTGATCCATCATTCAGGCCCAGGAAGCAGAGGCTTCGGAAGATGTCTGATGATAAGGCTGAAGGTGCTCGGAATGAAGTGAAAAGCACTAGTATAGAGAAGTTCTATAGTGGCGGTTGTAAACCTATTTATAGTGGCGTTTTTCGTAACCGCCAGTGCTAGGGGCCAGTAGAAATCATCATTTTTACAGGCGGGTAACTGAGGACCGCCAGTGAAAATCGATTTTCACTGGCGGTCGGCGTAATAAAACCGCCAGTGAAAATCGATTTTCACTGGCGGTCGACGTAATAAAACCGCCAGTGCAAATCGTTTCCAGGAAACATAAAACATATTTTAAAAATAGTTAAAAAATTTATTTTTATTAGGGGGGCCCACCAGTGCAAGTCGCGGCATTTTTCGCGCAAAATTCGTGTGCTACGCGGTTGTTAGTATTCGAACCGTCGACCTCACCCTCGCGCGTACCCTCCCCTACCACTCCGTCTATGACATGTCTTGTGTCTAGTTTGTAGTTGTTTTCTCCACATATTACAACCATTTGAGTGTAAATTGCTTATTTGAGACACTAAACGAATTCAAATAAAAAAGTTGTCAACTACAAAGATAAATAACTTTTGAAGTTCTACAACTTTTATTTTGACACTTTTTTCATCCGAGGTAGTTTGCAAAATTTGAATTTTAAATTTGACATACTTAGATTCAATTTTTGAGAACCGAAATGAGTTCAAATAAAAAAGTTGTCAACTACAAAGTTTCATAACTTTTAGAGATCTACAACTTTTATTTTGGTGGTTTTGTCATACGAGGCCGTTTGAAAAACTCGAAAAATTAAGGATAAAAATGATTTCTAGTGGCGGTTCCTTAAGAAAACCGCCACTAGAAATCGTATTTCTAGTGGCGGTTCCTTAAGAAAACCGCCACTACAAATCATGGATTTCTACTGGCGGTTTTCTTAAGGAACCGCCAGTAGAAATACGATTTCTAGTGGCGGTTTTCTTAAGGAACCGCCACTAGAAATAACACAGTCGGTGGATAACCGAATCCGCCTGTAAAAATATATCGTCCCCGCAGGCTTTGAGCCTTTTTCTACTAGTGAAGACTCCTCAGTGCCGGAGTTATCAGAGAGGTAAAGTACCTAGAATGGCTGGCTAACACTGTTATGGTAAAGAAGGCCAATGGTAAATGGAGGATGTGTATCGACTTTACTGATCTCAATAAGGCTTGTCCGAAGGATGAGTTTCCATTGCCAAGGATAGATTCCTTAGTTGATGCAGCAGCTTCATCAGAGCTCATGAGTCTGTTGGATTGTTATTCGGGCTATCATCAAATCTGGATGAAGAAGGAGGATGAGCCGAAGATAAGCTTCATAACCCCTAGTGGAACATATTGTTACCTTCGGATGCCTGAAGGGCTTAAAAATGCTGGAGGAAGCTTCAGCAGAATGACAACGAAGGTTCTCCATTCTCAGATAGGCAGGAATGTGCTAACTTATGTTGATGATATCATTGTGAAAAGCACGAAGCAAGATAATCATATTGCTGATCTGCAGGAGACCTTCGGTAATTTCAGACAGGCTGGTTTAAAGCTGAATCCAGAAAAATGTGTCTTCGGAGTGAAGAAGGGGAAATTTCTTGGTTGTCTAGTTTCAACAAAAGGAATTGAGTCTAATCCAAGCAAAATCGAAGCTATCCTTCGAATGGAACCACCAAGTACAAAGAAGGGGGCTCAAAGATTGACAGGAAGACTGGCATCTCTCAACAGATTCATATCTAGATCAGCAGAGAGAAATTTGCCATTTTTCGAAGTCCTGAAGTCAACCGAAGTTTTTCAATGGGGACCAGTCCAGCAAAAAGCCTTCGAAGAGCTGAAGCAATATTTAATAGATCTAACAACATTAACTCCACCAACACCAGGGGCTCCTCTGTTATTATATGTAGCAGCTTCGCACTCAGCGGTAAGTGTAGCACTTGTTCAGGAGAAGCTGGAAGGCCAAGTCAAAAAGCAGGCCCCAATATACTTTGTATCCGAAGTTCTTAGTTTATCAAAGAAAAATTACACAGAATTGGAGAAGGTACTGTATGCTGTTCTGATGGCCTCCAGGAAGCTTCGGCATTATTTTCAAGCATATAATATAATTGTTCCTTCTTCACAACCGTTAAAGGATATTATGAGAAACCGAGAAGCTACTGGAAGGATCGGAAAATGGGCCGCAGAGCTCAATGAATTTTGTATTGATTATGTGCATAGATCTTCAATTCAGTCCCAAGCGTTGGCAGACTTCATTGCTGACTGGACGCCAGGGGCTCAGGAGGAAGAAACAAATAAGGATGCCGAAGCATGGACAGTGTTTTGCGATGGGTCTTGGGGAACCTTCGGAGCAGGAGCTGCTGCTGTGTTGGTTTCACCTTCCAAAGTTAAAACTTGTTATGCGGCAAGACTTGATTTTAGTTGCACAAACAATATTGCTGAGTACGAAGCTCTGCTCTTAGGTCTTCGAAAGTTAAAGGCAATGGGAATCAGAAGGGCCATTCTTAAAACTGATTCCCAAGTTATTTCTGGTCATATTGACAAAAGCTATAAAGCAAGAGATTTGAAACTTGAAAAATATTTAGATATAGTCCGAAGGATTGAGGCTTCCTTTGAAGGATTCTCTGTTAAAAACATTCCTCGTGGAGAAAATGAACATGCTGATCTATTGGCCAAGTCAGCAGCACAGGGGCTGCCTTTACCTTCGGAAGTATTTTTTGAAACAATAAAAGCACCTTCGGTCGAGCTTCTTGAAAGAGCGGTCCTCAATATATCCCCTGTCTATAGTGAAGATTGGAGAACTGAAATCATCTCTTTTCTTCAGGGTAATTTTCTGTCAGATGACAAAGTTTATAACAGGAGGATAGAAGCAAGAGCCTGACCATATGTCATTATAGAAGGGGAATTATACAAGCGTGGGGTCTGTTCCCCGTTGCTCAAGTGTTTATCCAGAGCTGAAGGCATAGAATTGATGAAAGAAATACATGCAGGCCTGTGTGGATCTCATATTGGATCTAGGCCTTTGTTGGGAAAAGTTTTTCGACAAGGATTTTATTGGCCAAAAGCAGCTTCGGATGCAGCGGAACTAGTGCAAAAGTGCGAAGGTTGTCAGAAATGTGCAAGAGATCAAAAACAACCTTTGTCTTTAACTCAGTTAATACAACCCACTTGGCCGTTGCAAAGGTGGGGCCTTGATTTGTTAGGACCGCTACCACCAGCACAAGGAAATTTAAGATATGTTGTAGTGGCAATGGAATATTTCTCTAAGTGGATTGAGGCAAAGCCTTTAGCCACAATAACTTCGGTCACTGTCCAAAAGTTTTTCTGGCAAAATATTGTTTATCGCTTCGGAGTGCCGAAGGCCATTACTGTGGACAATGGAACGCAGTTTGACTCCGAAGCTTTTAAAGAGTTTTGTGACCAAATTGGCATGAAGATCCATTTCGCGTCAGTTCGACATCCAGAATCAAATGGATTAGTCGAAAGAGCTAATGGGATCATAATGACAGGAATAATGAAGTCAATCTTCAATCAGCCCAGGGGAAAGTGGCCAGAAGAATTAATCAAAGTGGTGTGGAGCCATAACACAACAGCATCAAGATCAACAGGCTTTACGCCATTCAAACTATTGTTTGGTGACGAAGCAATAACCCCGGAAGAAGCCAAAGCAGGGTCAATAAGAACAATAGCTTCGGCAAAAGGCGAAGATGAAGCTGACTGCTCTGTGGAAAAGGATGCTATAGAAGGGATCAGGTTTCAGGCTATGGAAAACATCAATAAATACCAAGCCGAAACAATAAAATGGCGTGATAGAAAGGTCCGGTTGAAGAACATTAAGCCAGGACATTTGGTGCTTCGAAGAGTGGCCAACCCAGACACAGTAGGCAAACTACAGCTGAAGTGGGAAGGCCCTTTTTTGGTAGTATCTTCGTCAAGACCCGGTTCCTACAGATTGAAGGATATGGACGGCAACAACATCCCTAGATCGTGGAATGCGGATGAGCTTCGGCGATATTATGTTTAGCTTGATGTAATTTTTTCTATTCTTTTTTTGTGGCACCCTTTTCCTTTCCAAAGGGGGAGAAAGGTTTTTAATGGGGCCACATCATGTAATTTCCCTTATTTCAATTCTATAAGAATGATATCCCCCAAAAAATGTAAATGTAAATGCAAAGGAAAAAGAAAAGAATTCAGAGAGAAGCTCAAAAGTCATTCCTAAGGGAATGCAGAGCTTACAGCGAAAAGTCAACGCTGATTCCGCCGAAAGTAGAAGGCGAAGAAGCTCCTAAGGGACGCTTACAGCGAAAAGTCAATGCTGATACCGCTGAAAGTAAAAGGCGAAGAAGCTCCTAAGGGAGGCTTACAGCGAAAAGTCAACGCTGATACACCGAAAAGTAAACGGTGAAGCCGAAAAGTAAACGGCAAAAAGAGATTTGAATCATTCCCAAGGGGATGAAAGGCTATAATTATGGTGTTTGAATATGTGTTCTGCAATTCATTTGCATGAAACATTACATCATGTCATTTGCATTCATAAATATTCATTTAGACATATAGAATCATCGTCATATCACACATAAAAGACAGATGCTTCGGCAATCAGGAAAAGCTTTGTAGAAAAGAGGAAGTTTTCATGCTTCGTTGTGTACGAAAAGAAGGGAAGGTGTTTTTCGCCTTTGGCTCAAAAGGAGAAGTTTCGTCCACAGCAAAGCAGAACGCACACGGATAAAGGAGACAGAATATATTACAAGGTATGTACAAATTTACATAAGTTTTTTCCATAATGATATTACAAAGACCCCTCTAGAATTTTTTGTAGGAGAAACTATTCTAGCAACTATCAAGCTTCAGCTTCGTCATACTTCAGCTTCGTCGTCCTGCACATATTAAGGAGCAGAATAAGAAAGGTGCAAATTTCAAGGAGAAGGTAAAAGTAACAAATATAAGTTTCTTACCGGCTTAAGGTGACTTCGAGCTTCGTCACCAGCCATCCTTCGCCCGCCACTTACCCAAATCTAGGTCATAAATCTATTCTCGATACTTCGGGCTAGACTTGGGATATCAATCAAGTCTGCTGCTGACAAGCTAAAATTCGGTCTATTCACGATTTTTCCATGAGTGCAGCCGGCCTTCAGAAAAGCGGCAGCTGTGCCTCGAGAAGCTACCAGGACGCAGAAATCAGCATGCCCCCAATAACTTCGTCAAGAGCATCAACCTCGCCTTCAATATGTTCCAAGGTGCTGGGCAGGTTTTCGGCTGAAGGTGAAAACTTTTCAGAGCTGGCTCCGATAGAGTGAAATACCTCCTTTAACCGCTGCACACATCGGCTGCCGAAATTTAGACATTTCTCTTGGAGATCTTTCAATGATTCTTGCAAATTTGAATTTTTCTCGAGCGCAGTCTTAAGATTTGCTTCAAGCTTCTCTTTTTCTTGCTCATTTTTCCGACTTTTTGAGTAGTTCATTCTTTAAACTGTCATTTTCGGCTTGGACTTCGGCCAAGGAGCCTTCCATAGACTGAATAATAAAGTCTTTCTTTTCTAAAGCACCTTCGTGTTCTTTAGCCATAATTTCAAGATCTTGAATGGCAAAGTCTTTCTTCTTCAGAACAGCTTCGTAATTTTCAACTTTTTCTTCTAAATCTTTGATGATAGCCTTGTTCTTTTCCTCTTCAAGATCTTGTTGCATTTTCAGCACTTTACTTAATAATATACTCTGCCAAAACAACTTTCGTCAGAGAAAGACATAAAAATAACAATAATAAAATAATAATAATATTTTTACCTTAAAATTCGCGTAAAGCAAGCTGCCAGCGACATGATGTCGCTGGTATCTGCAGAGGTCTGTTTCTATCTTCGGCAAGCCAATGCTTTTTGAGAGGGTCCTAACAATTTTGGCCTCGGTACGGTTCCGAAGGCACCTTAACTTCCCTTCGTTGACCCCACCAAATAACATAGCTCCCGATTTATATCCGCAAGATATGGCATGTTTTTTCAATTCTTCTTTTTCGGTATCTGTTAGCTCTTGTCCAAGCAAATCTTGAAAATTAAAATCTCCTTCCTCCGAAATTTCACCAATTTGCTCCTTCCCCTTTTCAGTTGCCGTGTTCACCGCAGCCATAACAGCTTCTTCTTCAGCCATTTTCAGGAGTATATTATCAATAACCTCAAGTGTGGTCTCCAGGTTCGACTCTTCGGTGGTGCCGGCTTTGGCCCAGTAGCTTCGGCTTCGGCCTCGGTAGCTTCGGCTTCACCGGCTCCAGCTTCAGTGGTTTTCACTTCGGTAGCTTCGGCTGCGGTGTCTTCGACTTCGGCAGTCTCTACAAGGGCAATTTTTGACATTATCGCTGGTGGCGGCGTCTGATGAATCACATCTGTCACTTGAATGATTCTCCGTTTTTTCGGCTTCGTAGGACTTTCTGCTGCCGAAGGTTTTTTGTCCTTCTGAAAAAACTTTGTCAGTTCCGGTGCCAGCGGACTTAGCTTGACAGGCAAAGATTCAGTCATTACCTTCAAAATTTCTTCTACTTCGGCAGCAGAAGGTGTCACAGACGTTTCCTCATCTCGGATCAATGTCTCTGGTTCTGGAGACGCAGGCTTCGGAGATGCAGCCTTTCTCTTTCTTGGAACAACTGCTTTCGGTTCAAGCTTTTCTTTCTTCTTTTTTGGTTGATCTTCGTCATCTTTAGTTAAAGTGCTAGCCACCCGTTTTCTTTTCTGCCCTTCGGCACCCTTGTCTAATCGCTCGTAGTCAGGGTATTCAAAGCCTATAGCATCAAGCACTCTGTTCAGCCTTCGCTTTGGCCGGGTGCCGAAGGCTGCTGTCATCAATTGATCTTCTTTTTTAGAATAATTCCCAAGAATTTCAGTACTCATTACTTCGATTGTTTCGAGCCACTCTTGGCAGGGTTCTTTAAAATATTTCTTGAACTTGTAGTGGTAGGGCAGGCGGACAAGTTCCCCCTCTTTCTTCTCTTTTTCGAGCTTCGGCATAGCCCATTCTTTCATAGTTGGAAATATTTTGAACGACAGAAATTCCTGCACAAGATCTCTAGTACCATTATGCTCAGCAATAGTCCTGAATTCAGCTAACGCGATTTGAGTTGGACCTTCTGGTGACATATTGCAGTGGGGTCTGGTCTCTCCGAAGACCAGCTCAAGCGGGCTCTGAACTAGCTTCTCTTTGTCATCGTCAACTTTGACGTAGAACCATTCTGATTTCCAGCCTGCTGGCCACTTGCTTCGGTAGCTGATCATAAGAAATTTTGTAGTCTTCCGATAGGCAAAATTATAACAACCAAAATTTTCATGTAACTCATCTTTTCTAGCCTTAGTTTGATAATGTAGCTCGTGTACCCAGCAGAAACCTTCGGCAAATGGCTCCACCCCCTGGCTTCGGAGAGCCCAAATATAAACACTAAGTCTCACAATAGCATTAGGAGTTAGTTGATGAAAATAGATACCAAACTTCTTCAGCACATCGGCAATCATCCTATTCAAAGGAAATCTCAAACCAGCTTTGAGGAAGCTCTTGAAAATAACTATTTCATCTTTCTGTGGCTTCAGGGTAGTTTGTTCTCCACCGAAGCGAACCACCTTCTTCTCATCTTCGCTAAAGTAGCCCGATTTTACCATCTTCGGGAAATCAACCTTGGAGATGGTTGACTTTCCGAAGTCCAGGTGGCTAGGCTTGCTTAGTATTGCGATATTGTGATCATCTTCAGAATCAGTCTCTTCAATATCTGCTTGTTCTGCTTCGGCAGCAGGGGTGTTCTCCGATGTCACCAACCCACTTCGCCTCATCGCTTCCGAAATAGGGACAGTTTCCGCAGCTTCGGCTTCGTCTCCTTCGCGCTCAGCCCTAGCAGTAGAGCGCACCCTGGCCATTTGATTTTGAATATCTTGAAAATTGCTCAGAAATTAATAACCTTTTTCCCGAAGCTCTTCTTCTGACGAAGCAGATGTCAAACTAGAGCTTCGTTCGAATGCGAAAGTCAAGCTTCGGCTATGGTTAAAAATTTTGGTAGCAAAACAGTGCAATAGCAATGAATGCTGTGGTAACTTCACACCTACCTGTCTGTTTATATAGTGTTGCAGGAAAGAAGGTGAATCATCAGGATTTTAACACCAAGCAAACGATTGCTTGCACCTGCTGAACGGTGGACCGCAAAAACCAGAATAGTGAACTCGCATGGTGGAATCGCTACGCGCTCGAAAACTGTATCGTTTCTCGACAACGAGCTCAGGGAAGGTGTTTTTCGGACCTTCGGCTTCCTGAAGCCTGAGAGACTTTTCTTTTTTCACGGATCAAGCTCGTTACGAAAAACGATCTAGCACCGCGAAGGGGCTACTGTTGGGACCATGCTTCGTCGCCGAAGGTCCTGCAGAAAAAACAGCTGCGGCTGAAGATGCTCGTACGTGACGACGAAGGTATCATTCATGAAGCTTCGGGGTTATAACATATCCGAAGATGAAGGTTTGAACCGACTTAAAGATAGAATGACCTTTTAGCCTGTAGGGGTCTGAGTCATTGTTGTAAACTTTTATGAAGGGCATGATTGTAATTTCTCACAGGCTGTGTCCTGTGCCTATAAATAGTGAACAGTATTCCTTTACTGTTCACGCATTCCTGTAATTGCAAGAGCATCACTCAGGAATTATTGCTTGTCAAGGCGAAGGTATAAGTATACCTTGAACATTGTATTCAAACATTTTAGATTCAGATAATAAATATGTGAATGGTGCCATTTATCTCCAACATATTTATCTTTAATATTCTTCATTTCTTATCGTTTTATATTATTTTTATTACCTTCGTAATGTTATGTTTGTGACCTTCGTCCGAAGTTCATTAAACCCTTGAGGAGATAATGCTTCAGCGGACGAAGGGTATTTAATATTTAACATCTTTGTGTTGCCTTGTTCTTGATTCCTAGCATTTGAGAACAAGTCCCCAACAAGCGGAATCTCTGTTGTGCCAATCTCTAATTAATTCTTATGCAAATCAACTTCTTATCTCTATATCATCATTCATCTCTATCTATCAAGTGTATTCTAAAGATTTCTCAAAGTTTGAACCAAATGCTCACATCAAAACATAAATCATATACTTGCTTGAAACTTCTCGTTTGAACATGTGCAAATTTTGAAATTCAACCAAGCCTTGTAATCTTGCTCAAACAACTCTATATTAACCCTACAACAAAAGTTATTAATGGTTCATGTAGAGAAAATGCCAAGAAAATATCGAGAAAATACCCCGATTGGCTTAAAAATATAATTTGAAGCCTTATAATGATGCTACCTTGACAAAAGTGAAACTTTAATTTATATTCAAGATATGAGGTTTGACCTTTAATAAAAGTTGTAGAACCTGTGTTATACAACAAATATTATATTTAAACCAAGCCTTGATTCAACCTCTAAGTATCTCAAACAGTGCCATCAAGACAGAATAAAAATCTGATTTTAGGATTCGAATTCTTCTAAGTCTGAAATCAGCGTCGTTCGGGTCGATGTCCCGCGTTCCCAAATTTTTGTTGAACAACTCAAGTTTTCCCAAATACAAAAGTTGTTAATAACTAATAGGGGCACAACATATTAAAAGATGGCATTCATCCAATTCCGTTTGACATGCTTTGACATTCAGTTTTCACGAGTTTCCACTATTTTCTAACCCACTGACAAACCAATTTTCGTGGGTCTTTATCTCTCTAACCAGTGTTCGAATCACCTCAAGTGATGTACAAGATTTGTAGAGTGTACATCAAGGAAGATATTTCCTACAGTAACCTTGATCCGATTCCAAGGGGAAAATGACAAAAATGGGCGCTCAAAGTCGCTCTACCATCATCTGCCATCTGCTGGTGCAGTCTGACATGTCCAGAGCTTGGCTCTATAAATGGCAGCCCACTATCTCCCTTCTCCCACACACCACTCCCTTCCTTTCTCTGTTTTGGCTGAGCAGGGAGCTCCTCCTTCTTCCCCATGGCGCCCTCCCCCAGCCATGGCCGTCTCCCCTCCCTGTACCTCCCAGCCCGACCCCTTCTCTGCTCCCTTGCGTGGAGGAGATGGCTGGAGGTTGAAGAAGCCCCCTCCTGAGTCTATGACGAGTGGGCCCAAGGCCATGGGTAAGAACACACAAAGTTGCAGATTTTTGCTCTTTCTTCAAATATTCATATCTCGAGTTTTAGAGCTCCTAAAATCGTGAAACTTGTTTTGTTGGCTTCCTTATGAAATGCTCTAACTATTGGATCTATATGTTGGTATGGTTTAGTGGAAAAGTTTTTTCTGTAGAAATTCGTATTTAAAAACTGGTTTACAAAATGAATGAACTTGCTTCTCTCCATAGTTTTATTTATAAAAATCCAAAAATGATGAAACTTGTTTTGTTAGTTAGATGTTGTCATACTACATCTAAGAAAAATATAAAACTTGTAGGTTGTTCACTGTTTTCTTGGTGTGTTAATTAAAACATGTTACGAAAACGAAACGTAGGTAACCGCGGCCTTCACAGGCAGCCGACTGGGGGTTGCCGCTAACCCACGCCTAGAACTCGTCGTAGTCTTGGAACTCCTGGAACTCTCCTTCCGCAGCTTCATCTTCTCCTGAGTAGTGGTTGCAATGCTGACAACCTGGGGATGGGGGGGTTTGGTGTGTAGAGCAAGGGTGAGTACACATCAACATACTCAGCAAGTATCCTGTTTGGCTGTAGTGGACTAGCTTTATGTGGGGGATAAGTCAAGCAGTTACTTTTAGTTGGTCAGATTATTATTTACTAGTAGAAAGCCAGGTTTTAGCATTAACTCAAGTTATTAGCCCGATGTACCCTTTCCAAACGGAAAGAATACCACTTACCAGCACCATAAACATAACCAGAACCAGCAGTCTCATCGCCACCTGTAAACCAAAGTGTCTCTGATCAAGTACCACTAATCACTGGAGCTCCCTTGGCCGCTCATAACCGCGAGCACGGCGGATATATCAGTTTTCAAACACTCTGCAGAGGTTGTGCACTTTACCCATAAGCCATGATTTCCTCTTGCCTCGGGCCGATCAAACCCTTAAACACTACCGAGGTGAACAGGCAGGGTCTCACTACGTAGCCTTTACAAAGATTCCCCGGGGCTGTAGCCGCCCATTAGGTTTCCTAAATATACCGCACTCCTCCCCAAGGGACGAATCCACCTTGGCAGAGCGAGCCGCATACACCGAGCCCCATTGAGGGCACGACGGCGAAGCGAACTACACCCGGATCCTCTAATTATTCAGCTAAGGGCACCCCATTCCACCCTCATGGTTGCACTGTTTTCCCGGGCGGTCATCCATAGAACAGGTCCTTACGGAGAGGCACTCGAGAAACCGCTCGAGCCCCCTTAAATGTCACAGTACCATCATCATAATCAAAAGGGAAAACAACGTATCATAGATAATCTCATCATGTTCATTGATTAATGTGAAGCGCTAGCATAAAGCTAAACTGAAATAACCCAACCAAAATAGGTAAACAAGGACAAGATAGACAAAAGCTAGTCAATCCTTAGTTATAATTGTGTAAATGCGGGAAGTGAATTATAAGAATGAGTAAGACGTAGATGGGTCAAGGGACACTTGCCTCCACCAACCGACTGCTGCTCAGGGGTTTCTCCTGTGAGTTCCTCGGGCTCTTCAACCGGATCGTTCTCTATGCGAGTGCAAACATACATACATCCATCCGTTGAAATTAGGAAACCAACAATACACCATACAAGAGAACAAGTAGATTAAACATGCATAGAATATCACATACAATAATGAGTTTACCATTGTTAGAAAGAAACGAGGGAAGGTCTCTCAGGGGTTAAGGCTTATGCTCGAGATGCACTACGGGTAGACGAATAACTCAATGCTACGTGCCCTAGTTCTACTTAGCTCCAATTAGTTCTAACAAACGGATTAGCTACATGCATAATTCGAATCATGACCATTTCCAGTTGATCGACATTAAATGAGATAGATAATTACTTACATGAATTAACTAACGTAACCGATTTCTAAATTGAGTTTCCATTTATTAATTAAATAATGCGGTCACACGCATAGAATGCACGGGAGGGGGGGGGGGGGGGTAGACGGGTGGCTCGGGGTAGACGATCGTGTCGCGGACGCGACAGGGCGCTATGCGTTGCGTCGCGGGCACGACGAGCCACGCTAACGCACCGTGCACCACGCGAGCACGTACGCGCAAGGCCGCGCTGACGTGTCGCGAACGAGTCGCGCACACGCCAGGGCCGAACCGCGCACGCGCTACGCAGGGGCACCACGGCCGCGCGAGCCGAAGCTGCGCCGGGCCGGGGCCGCGCTGCGCAGGGGCGGGACACGCCGATGCGGGCGGGACCGAGCCGCCGTGGTCGCGAGCCGTGGGTGCGGTGAGCTCGCCGAGGGCACCGTGCGTGCACGGGCCGCGCCGGGGCTCCGTGCGCACCGCCGTGGCCACGCCGGGGATCGGGGCTGCACGGGCGGGCGAGGCCGCGCTGCGCAGGGGAGGGCGCGCCGCGCTGGGCGGGGGCCGAGGCCGGGCCGCGCGCCACGGCTGCGCCATGGCCGGCGAGCGCGCCGCGCCGGCGAGCCACGAGCGGGCAGCCATGGCTGGGCCGCGCCCAAGCCGGGGAGGGAGCGGGGACGGGTGGGGCGAGGGCGGCGAGCCAAAGGCGGTGTTTCGCCGCGGGCGGGCGAGGTCGGGCCTCGCTGGGACCGAGCGCCGCCGGGCGCGGGGAGCGGAGCGCGCCAGGCGGGGGCAAGGCCGGGCCACGCCGGGACGCTGCCACGGCCGGGCCGAGCGCCGCTGGGCGGGGGCGGGGGGGGGGGGGGGGGGGAGTTCGTCGGGCAGGGCGGGGGCGGCACCGGGACGCCGCGCCATGGCCGCGAGCGCCGAGGGCGGGGCCGCACGGATGCTGGGCGGGCGGGATCGCGCCGGGGAGAGGGAGGGAGGGGAGGAGAGAGGGGAGGAAGAAGGGGAGGGGCCGGGGCTTACCACGGGCAGGCGGGGCGCCGGCGGCGAGCGAGCTGGGGGGTGGGCAGGGGAGCGGCGGCGAGCTAGGGCAAAGGAACGGGGACGAGCAGGGGAGGAGAGAGGAAAGGGGGAGGCGGTTTGGGGAGGGCGCGGCTGACGGGTGGGGCCCACCCAAGGCGGCGGCGGTGGCTTTCCAGGCGGGGGGGGGGGGGAGCGAGCGAGCCGGCTGGGGCGGCTGGGCCGCCACGGGCCCAAAGCGCGGGGGCAGCTGGGCCGCGACGTGGCCGGCCCATGGCGGGGAGGAATGAAGGGGGACGGCTGCGCGCCTGGCTAGGCCGCGCCAGCTGGGCCGCCCAGGTCGGCCGGGCTGAAAGGGGGGAGGGGGGGAGAAGAGAGAAGGAAAGTTTTTTTTTTCTTTTTTAATCATTTTTCCTAAAAGCATGTTTTCACAAATTCAATCCACACACAAAAGATATGCAGGGACCGACATGGTGCAACAATCCGAATAAAATACTCTTAGGGTTTATTATTATTATACTACTTGGAGTTTTTGGAAATAGGTAGGGTTTTAGCGAAAAGAAATAGGAAAGAGAGGTAACACCCGAATTTAGCGAGCGATAGAGAAAGAAAAAAAATCCAACTCGAAATTCGGGGCGTTACAAACCTATCCCCCTTAAAAGAATCTCGCCCTCGAGATTCAGGGTTGGCTAGCAAAAAGCTCAGGGTATTTAGCCATCAGATCATCTTCACGCTCCCAGGTTGCTTCTTCCTCAGAGTGATGATTCCATCTGACTTTGCACATTCTGATGGTCTTCCTTCGAGTGACTCTGTCTGCGGTCTCAAGGATTTGCACTGGCTTCTCAACGTAGGTCAAGTCCTCCTGGACTTCAAGACCTTCAACTGGCAACTGCTCTTCTGGCACACGCAAGCACTTCTTCAACTGAGACACATGAAAAACATCATGCACAGCGGACAAATTTTCTGGCAAACTGAGCTGATAGGCCACTTCTCCACGCCTTGAGAGAATTTGGTACGGACCAATGTAGCGGGGTGCTAGCTTGCCTTTGACTCCGAACCTTCTGACTCCTCTGATCGGTGACACTTTCAGATAGACAAAGTCTCCGACTTTGAAACTCAGCTCTCTTCTTCTTGTGTCTGCATAGCTTCGCTGCCTCAATTGCTCTATCTTCAGATTCTCTCGGACCATCTTGATGTTCTCTTCAGCTTCGAGCAGAATGTCTGGCCCAAACACCTATTTTTCTCCAGGCTGATCCCATTGCAACGGAGTTCTACAACTTCTTCCATAGAGCACCTGAAATGGTGACATCTTCAAACTGGCCTGATAACTGTTGTTATAGGAAAACTCTGCATAAGGCAATCTCTTATCCCATCCGGACTGATCTTGCAACGCACAGGCTCTCAACATGTCTTCAAGGATTTGATTGGTCCTTTCAGTCTGACCATCTGTCTGCGGATGATAAGCTGAACTGAAATTCAGATGTGTACCTAAGGCTTCATGCAACTGCTGCCAGAAATGAGAGGTGAATTGCGTTCCTCGGTCTGACACTATCTTCTTTGGCACACCATGAAGGCAAACAATCCGGGACATGTACAACTCTGCCAATACTACACTGCTGTAGTTGGTCTTGACTGGTATGAAGTGGGCTGACTTGGTCAAGCGGTCCACTACTACCCAAATAGAATCGTAGCTGGCTCGAGTGCGGGGCAATCCGACTATGAAATCCATACCGATTTCATCCCATTTCCACTGAGGAATTTGTAACGGTTGCAACAATCCAGCTGGTCTCTGGTGCTCTGCCTTAATTCTTCGACAACTATCGCACATAGCCACATGCTCTGCGATTTCCCTCTTCATTCCGTACCACCAGAATTTCTTCTTCAAATCCTGATACATCTTCTCACTGCCAGGGTGAATCGAATAGGCTGTCTCATGAGCTTCCTTGAGAATCAACTCCCAAATAGACTGGACATTGGGAACACACAAGCGGTCTTTGAACCATATCACGCCTTCTGTATCTTCTCGAAAATCTTTGCCTTTGCCTTCTAGAATCAGTCGCTGGATCTCACTGATCTTCTCATCATTCTTCTGCGCTTCTTTGATTTCCCGCTCCAGGGTAGGTTCCAACTCAACTGTGACTCCTCGCGAATTGTTCAGAAACCCGAGACTCAACCTGTCAAACTCCTTGGCCAACTCATAAGGCATCGGACGAGCGACCATCATATTGACTTGGCTCTTCCTGCTCAAAGCATCTGCCACTACATTCGCTTTGCCCGGATGGTAATGAATCTCCAACTCATAATCTTTGATCAACTCTAACCATCTTCGCTGCCTCATATTCAACTCTGACTGAGTGAATATGTACTTCAGACTCTTGTGGTCTGTGTAAACATCGCATTTCTGTCCATACAGATAGTGCCTCCATGTCTTCAGTGCGTAAACCACTGCTGCCAACTCTAGATCATGGATTGGGTAATTCTTCTCATGAACCTTCAGCTGTCGGGACGAGTAAGCCACAACCCTTCCCTCTTGCATCAACACGCATCCCAAACCTGTGTAACAAGCATCACAATACACCGAGAAGGGCTTGTGCACATCAGGCAAGACTAGGACAGGCGCCGTAGTCAACTTCTCTTTCAGCGCTTCGAAAGCCTCTTGACATTTCTGGGTCCACTTGAACTCTACTTTGTTGCCTAGCAACGCTATCATTGGTTTCGCAATCTTCGAAAACCCTTCAATGAATCGCCGATAATATCCGGCAATTCCAATGAAACTTTTGATTCCTCGAGCATCTGTTGGCGCTTTCCAGTTCAGAATGTCTGCCACTTTCTTCGGATCCATAACCAATCCTTCTTTGTTGATTATGTGACCCAAGAACAGGACTTCACTGATCCAGAACTCACACTTGCCCAACTTTGCATACAACTGGTGCTCTCGCAATCACTGCAATACCATCCTCAAATGATCTGCGTGCTCTTCTTCGCTTTGAGAATAAATCAGAATGTCATCAATGAATACCACCACAAACTTATCGAGATAGTCCATGAATACACTGTTCATCAAGTTCATGAAGAACGCTGGTGCATTGGTCAAACCAAAAGACATCACTGTGAACTCATATAACCCATACTTGGTAATGAATGCCGTCTTCGAAATGTCCGAAGGTCGGATCCTGAGCTGGTGATAGCCTGACCTTAGATCAATCTTGGAGAACACACTGGCTCCTCTCAACTGGTCGAATAGATCTTCTATTCTGGGCAAGGGATACTTGTTCTTGATCGTGACCTCATTCAAAGCTCGATAGTCGATACACATCCTTTTGGTGCCATCTTTCTTCTCCACAAACAAGACAGGAGCGGCCCAAGGTGAGGTGCTTGGCCGGATGTAACCTTTCTCTGACAGCTCATCAATCTGCTTCTTAAGCTCAACCAACTCTGGTCCAGATATTCTGTAAGCTCTCTTAAAGATGGGGGCGGTTCCAGGAAGAAGCTCTATGGCAAACTCAACTTTCCACTCTGGTGGCATACCCGGTAAGTCCTTCGGAAACACATCTGGGAACTCAGACACAACCTTGATACTCTCAATTGGGTCTGCTTCACTGCTATCGACAGCTATCTGGTAACAACTTCCTTTCTTTGGCTCAGGTGGGACTAACTCGGTCACCACTTCCTCTCCTAGTGGGGACACTAACTTGATTGTCCTCTTATCACAACTGATAACTGCCTGATACTTATCTAGCCAATTCATCCCTAGGATGACATCTATTCCCTAAGTACCCATTACTATAAGGTTAGCGGGAAACGCTATCCCCCTTATTTCCACACTTACATTCAAACAGATGCTATCAGCTCGAATTCTACCACCGGCTGAGTCAATTTGAATGGGGGTTGACATGGTAGTAATTGGAAGATTATGTGCTTCTACCCATGATGCAGTAATGAAAGAATGCATTGCTCCAGTATCAAATAACACTTCTGCAATATGGGAGTCGACTGGGAACATACCTACTATCATGCCGAGGGTCTCCTGAACTGCTTCAGCCTCCAAGTGATTCAGTCTTCCATGATTGTAACGCGGCTGAGGGCGGTTGCCTGCTCCAGGCTGAGACACGTTCTGCTTTGCTGGGGCATTGGGGCCTGACTGCTGCTGGGCTGCCTTCTTCAGACATTGCATCACCCAGTGGCCTTGCTCTCCACAGTGGAAACATGCTCTGTTTCCAACCTGAGCTGGTGCTGCCCGATTGTTCTGCTGGTTTGCTGGGGCAGGAAGACGAGGTGCCTGCTGATTCTGCCTCTGAAACTGACCTCCTGACTGATTGTTTTGATGGTTCTGATACTGATGCTGAGGATATTGCCTTTGGAACTGCTGATGCTGCTGAGGTGGATGCTGGTTCTGCCTGAACTGCTGAGGTTGATTGCCTGAGAAACGAGGACGATTGCTGCTTCCAGGCTAGGGTCCACTGATCTTGCGCTTATGATCCTCCATCTCCTTATGCTTCCTCTCTGTCATGATTGCTCTGTCAATCAGGTGCTGGAATGTCGGGAAGGTGTGATTCATCAGTTGATAGTGCAGAGGGTCAACCAAGCCTCTCAGGAAACGGTACTGTCTCTTGGCATCGGTGTTGACATCTTCAGGAGCATAGCGAGACAGCTGCAGAAACCTATCCCGGTACTCGCTGACAGATGATGACCCTTGCTTGAGGGCCAAGAACTCCTCCTTTTTCACTGTCATCAGACCTGCAGGCACATGGTACTGACAAAAGCTACTTCTGAACTCTTCCCAAGTGATGGCATCGGGGTTGGCATGGGTGGCGAGATAAGACTCCCACCATGATTGGGCTGCTCCTCTCAATAGACGGGGACCATACAGGACTTTCTCCCTGTCATCGCACTGAGCGGTATGCAACTCCCGCTCCACAGTGCGCAGCCAATCTTCAGCATCCATGGGGTCAGAAGAGTGAGCAAACGTTGGGGGATGACCTCTCATGAATTCAGCACGCTTGTCTCTGGGCATCTGAGGCATCAGAGGCTGAGGTGGTGCCTACTGCTGTTGCTGCTGCTGCTGTTGAATGGTGGCCAAAGTCTGACCGATGGCTTGAACTGCATGAGTCTGCATCAGAAACATTTGCTCGATTGACATCAGGGGCGGGGGTGGCAGGTGCTGTTGCTGGGGCACCTCATCCTGCTGAGCGGCTCGCTCCTGCTGAGCACGCCTTCCTCCTCTACGCCTGTTCTCTGACATCTGCAGAATGCAACCACACATCAAAACTGATCCTGCAAATCTTGCAGCATAAGAAAAGAGTATAGAATTCTTCAACAGCACTGAACAGATAAGCATCTTCACTGATTTCCAACACAGATCACACAACTTCTCAGATAAAGAGGAAAGTGGAATAAAAGGTTTTCCCAACTATATAACTAACTCCATTAACATAATAGGTAAACCAAAATGCAGGGGATACCCACACTCTGGTGACAGTCATTACAAAGATCCAAACCAAACATAGTCCATCATGACAACCATAAATGCACAGGATATAGCAAACTACCCTGTCTAACTAAGACTAACTAAGAGCGGGACTAACGCTAAGACTGAGACTAAGACTAAGATTAAAACTTCTATATTAAGCACTTATTACAAGACTCCACACTGACAATCTATGGTTCCAAGTCTATCTTGGTCTTGCAGTCGGGATTGCCATAAGGCTGGTGTCCACGCCGAGGTGAGCGGTACGGGTGCTGAGTCCCGACGGGAGCGGGGGAACCATCATCCAGGTGACGACGTTCCGCACGCTCAGCCCGAAGCAGGGCGATCTCAGCATGAGCCCTACTCAGCTCGTCTAGTGCATGGTCCAGATCCGTGTTTAGCACGGCGGCTAGGTTGACTGTGCTGCTCAACCTAGGATTGTCCTCACCGACGGGTGAGACAATCACGCCTCCTGTGCTGCCAGATGGACGGCGGGGATAATATTTCAGGCCGAGACCGTCAGCTACCCCACCGAGAACCGAGCAGTAGTGCGAAAGCGCACGCCGTGCAGCGTCTTGCATGGCTGCCTCAACTGAGTCCCGCTCAGAGATAGAATAGTGCTCTGAGCAGGCCTCTGCACCCTGGAGACTGTTCTTCGGACGGCGCACCAAGCAGGTTGCCTCCCAGCGGTCTGGGTAGACCCCGCGACTATGTTGGTAGACCACACAGCGATACTCGATGGACCAAGTACGCCGGTTAAGTGCCCGACGTAGCAGGGTGTCGAGCGCATCGTGGAAGTGACACCCACGAGCAGCGTCGCGAGTGATGGGTCGAGCAACCCATCCCTCCGGCTCCTGGTCAGTAGAGAAGCCGGCGTCGTGGCTCGAGCTGTCGTCGCCACCTCCGTCGTCTGGGTCTCCTCCAGCAGCTACTTCAGAAGCCGGGGTGCCCAGTGGTGGTGTAGGGGGCGCCTCCAGGGGAAGCACAGGGGAGCAGCTCCTCACGGACTCTATCTCCTGCTGGAGCGAGAAAGAAGAGCCCTGCTGCTCCTGTCGTCGACGTTCCTACTCCTCATGCAGGCGGTGGTGCAGCCTCTCCAAGTGGCTGGACTGCCCGGCCACGGGACGGCGAAGCGGACGCTCAGCAAGGCGGGAGGGTAAGAAGGGGATGACGGACTTTCGTGCAGTGTGTCTAAGTCGAGCCATCTACAAAAGACATCGCAAGCAAAAGAGTGAGAACAGAATTAGTATGACCAGCAAATAATGAATCATAAATAAATGAAGGATTAGAATAAAACACAATTTTCAGCAAGGTATAATATATAGTAGAATATAGGTTTGGTCGGTATGACCAACTTTTGAAGGGATATCAAAGTCAAGGCAGGGACAGAGGTCTATAGTCCTTAGAACGACCATTCTACTCTAGGTTAACGATCCTACAGTCAGCACGGCTTTGATACCACTTATGTCACACCCGGTTTTTAGAAGGCAAACCGAATGCGAACCATGTACGTGCCAGGATCAGCAATTCACGTACACAGCAGTTACATAACATGGACATCATCACACAGTGCTCAAATAGTATTAAAAGGGGAAATAATAGTCGATTACATCATACGTCTGAGACGTCCACATAGTCCTTACAATAAATCAAAGTGCGAAAACGAAACATAGGTAACCGCGGCCTTCACAGGCAGCCGACTGGGGGTTGCCGCTAACCCACGCCTAGAACTCGTCGCAGTCTTGGAACTCCTGGAAGTCTCCTTCCACAGCTTCATCTTCTCCTGAGCAGTGGTTGCAATGCTAACAACCTGGGGATGGGGGGGGGGTTTGGTGTGTAGAGCAAGGGTGAGTACACATCAACATACTCAGCAAGTATCCTGTTTGGCTGTAGTGGACTAGCTTTATGTGGGGGATAAGTCAAGCAGTTGCTTTTAGTTGGTCAGATTATTATTTACTAGTAGAAATCCAGGTTTTAGCATTAACCCAAGTTATTAGCCCGATGTACCCTTTCCAAACGGAAAGAATACCACTTACCAGCACCATAAACATAACCAGAACCAGCAGTCTCATCGCCACCTGTAAACCAAAGTGTCTCTGATCAAGTACCACTAATCACTAGAGCTCCCTTGGCCGCTCATAACCGCAAGCACGGCTGATATATCAGTTTTCAAACACTCTGCAGAGGTTGTGCACTTTACCCATAAGCCGTGATTCCCTCTTGCCTCGGGCCGATCAAACCCTTAAACACTACCGAGGTGAACAGGCAGGGTCTCACTACGTAGCTTTTACAAAGATTCCCCGGGGCTGTAGCCGCCCGTTAGGTTTCCTAAATATACCGCACTCCTCCCCAAGGGACGAATCCACCTTGGCAGAGCGAGCCGCATACATCGAGCCCCATTGACGGCACGACGGCGAAGCGAACTACACCCCGGATCCTCTAATTATTCAGCTAAGGGCACCCCATTCCACCCTCATGGTTGCACTGTTTTCCCGGGCGGTCATCCATAGAACAGGTCCTTACGGAGAGGCACTCGAGAAACCGCTCGAGCCCCCTTAAATGTCACAGTACCATCATCATAATCAAAAGGGAAAACAGCGTATCATAGATAATCTCATCATGTTCATTGATTAATGTGAAGCGCTAGCATAAAGCTAAACTGAAATAACCCAACCAAAATAGGTAAACAAGGACAAGATAGACAAAAGCTAGTCAATCCTTAGTTATAATTGTGTAAATGCGGGAAGTGAATTATAAGAATGAGTAGGACGTAGATGGGTCAAGGGACACTTGCCTCCACCAACCGATTGCTGCTCAGGGGTTTCTCCTGCGAGTTCCTCGGGCTCTTCAACCGGATCGTTCTCTATGCGAGTCCAAACATACATACATCCATCCGTTGAAATTAGGAAACCAACAATTCACCATACAAGAGAACAAGTAGATTAAACATGCATAGAATATCACATACAATAATGAGTTTACCATTGTTAGAAAGAAACGAGGGAAGGTCTCGTAGGGGTTAAGGCTTATGCTCGAGATGCACTACGGGTAGACGAATAACTCAACGCTACGTGCCCTAGTTCTACTTAGCTCCAATTAGTTCTAACAAACGGATTAGCTACATGCATAATTCGAATCATGACCATTTCCAGATGATCGACATTAAATGAGATAGATAATTACTTACATGAATTAACTAACGTAACCGATTTCTAAATTGATTTCCATTTATTAATTAAATAACGCGATCACACGCATAGAATGCACGGGGGGGGGGGGGGGGTAGACGGGTGGCTCGGGGTAGACGATCGTGTCGCGGACGCGACAGGGCGCTATGCATTGCGTCGCGGGCACGACGAGCCACGCTAACGCACCGTGCACCACGCGAGCACGTACGCGCAAGGCCGCGCTGACGTGTCGCGAACGAGTCGCGCACACGCCGGGGCCGAACCGCGCACGCGCTACGCAGGGGCACCACGGCCGTGCGAGCCGAAGCTGCGCCGGGCCGGGGCCGCGCTGCGCAGGGGCGGGACACGCCGATGCAGGCTGGACCGAGCCGCCGTGGCCGCGAGCCGCGGGTGCGGCGAGCTCGCCGGGGGCACCGTGCGTGCACGGGCCGCGCCGGGGCTCCGCGCGCACCGCCGTGGCCACGTCGGGGACCGGGGCTGCGCGGGCGGGCGAGGCCGCGCTGCGCAGGGGAGGGCGCGCCGCGCTGGGCGGGGGCCGAGGCCGGGCCGCGCGCCACGGCCGCGCCATGGCCGGCGAGCGCGCCGCGCCGGCGAGCCACGGGCGGGCAGCCATGGCTGGGCCGCGCCCAAGCCGGGGAGGCAGCGGGGACGGGTGGGGCGAGGCCGGCGAGCCAAAGGCGGGGTTTCGCCGCGGGTGGGCGAGGCCGGGCCTCGCCGGGACCGAGCGCCGCCGGGCGCGGGGAGCAGAGCGCGCCAGGCGGGGGCAAGGCCGGGCCGCGCCGGGACGCTGCCACGGCTGGGCCGAGCGCCGCTGGGCGGGGGCGGGGGGGGAGTTCGTCGGGCGGGACGGGGGCGGCACTGGGACGCCGCGCCATGGCCGCGAGCGCCGAGGGCGGGGCCACGCGGATGCCGGGCGGGCGGGATCGCGCCGGGGAGAGGGAGGGAGGGGAGGAGAGAGGGGAGGAAGAAGGGGAGGGGCCGGGGCTTACCACTGGCAGGCGGGGCGCCGGCGGCGAGTGAGCTGGGGGGCGGGCAGGGGAGCGGCGGCGAGCTAGGCGGCTTTCCAGGCGGGGGGGGGGGGGAGCGGGCGAGCCGGCTGGGGCGGCTGGGCCGCCACGGGCCCAAAGCGCGGGGGCAGCTGGGCCGTGGCGAGGCTGGCCCATGGCGGGGAGGAATGAAGGGGGGGCGGCTGCGCGCCTGGCTGGGCCGCCCAGGTCGGCCGCGCTGAAACGGGCGGGGGGGGGGGGAGAAGAGAGAAGGAAAGGTTTTTTTTTCTTTTTAATCATTTTTCCTAAAAGCATGTTTTCACAAATTCAATCCACACACAAAAGATATGCATGGACCGGCATGGTGCAACAATCCGAATAAAATACTCTTAGGGTTTATTATTATTATACTACTTGGAGTTTTTGGAAATAGGTAGGGTTTTAGCGAAAAGAAATAGGAAAGAGAGGTAACACCCGAATTTAGCGAGCGATAGAGAAAGAAAAAAAATCCAACTCGAAATTCGGGGCGTTACAGAAGCCCCCTCCTGAGTCTATGACGAGTGGGCCCAAGGCCATGGGTAAGAACACACAAAGTTGCAGATTTTTGCTCTTTCTTCAAATATTCATATCTCGAGTTTAGAGCTCCTAAAATCGTGAAACTTGTTTTGTTGGCTTCCTTATGAAATGCTCTAACTATTGGATCTATATGTTGGTATGGTTTAGTGGAAAAGTTTTTTCTGTAGAAATTCGTATTTAAAAACTGGTTTACAAAATGAATGAACTTGCTTCTCTCCATAGTTTTATTTATAAAAATCCAAAAATGATGAAACTTGTTTTGTTAGTTAGATGTTGTCATACTCCATCTAAGAAAAATATAAAACTTGTAGGTTGTTCACTGTTTTCTTGGTGTGTTAATTAAAACATGTTAAATAGGAAAAAAATGATTGGTTTGATTGCTATTTTTGGATCTGTAGCTCCACTACTCCAAATGGATTGAAATTTTTACAGTAGACCCTCTGTGTGATGCTTAGTGACTGGTAAAAATTGCATGAATTGTGGTGCATGTATGATTAAGTTAGTGATTTAACTTGTTTAATGCACATGAAGTAGTTATAAATGGTTTAAAAATAATGTATAGATGCAAAAATGGAAAGTGGTGTTCCACTGTCCTTGCATGATATTATAGTAGTCTAAGAAAACTTAATATGGTCATGAATCCACAGAAAATAATTATTTTTAGATTTAACTTGCTCTCACATACTTTATTGCATTAACAATTTGTTATTTTTGTATTAAATAAAATATAAAACCTGGGCATGTGAAATTTATACATTAGTCATAATTTGTTATTACCTATGCCTCATTAAAATTTCAGCCCCAAATTAGATAGTTTTATATGGTGCTAAAATGACACATATTTTATAATTATAACAAGAATTAGTGACAAATTAGAAGTAAACAAAAGCGTGCATGTTTATTGAAATGCTTAAATGTCTTCATATAAATTGAAACTTGATAACTAAATCACAATGGTTTAAACTTGAGAATTTGGCACTATCCCTTCATGATTTTGTTTGGTGCTTAAGTTAAGTGCTATTTTGACCGCAAGCCGAATTTCCTGCGTGTATAGTTTTAGTTGTGCGATTAATCTAGTTAAGTAAAGTATGGTTTCTGTAGATATGTGCTATATAAAAGTTGTAGTTCACTTGTGTATCTAGCTCGTCCTAAAAATGCATGAGCTGAGAATTGATGGTTTAGAAGCTATACTTTTCATAAGTCCAGCACCTGAATCTGTCGAAATTCTGAACAAATTTCAGAGATTGCAATGGTTGCTTAAGTTCATGTTGAAATCAGTTATTGGTGCTCACAAGGAAGATGTAGATAACATTATTATCTTACTTGTGTTAAAATTTGACAGACATACGTCTGATCGTTTAGAAGTTGTGCTTTTCACAAATTCAGTAACTGAATCTGCCCAAATTCTGTACAGATTTCAGAAACTGCATTGTTTGCCTAATTTAATGTTACAATCTGTTGATGGTCGTTATAAGAAAGTTGTAGATGCTTTTCTTATCTTTCTTGTGTTAAAATTTCATAATCATAGGCCTGACAGATTAGGAGTTATGAATTTTACAAACTGGTTGCTGTATTCTGTCCACTGACAGAACAGATTTCGAAAACTGAATTGTTTGATTCAGTTCAGCATAGAATCAATTTTTGGTGATTATAAAAGTATGTAGTGCTTTTTCCAAGCTTTCCAAAAAGTCTTCGATCACTCTTTTGGTGGTCTGAAGACTAAGTTATGGATGTTTAAAGTATGAAGACTGAACCTGTCCAAAATCTGGCAGCAAAGCCTTCTAGTGTCTTTTACTCTTGATACACTTTAAATCAATCTGAGATGTTTATAAATAATTTGTAGAACATTTAATTAGCTTTCCAGAAAGTCTAAGATCACTTTGTTTGGATGCCTGAGTCTCTAGTTATGAATTTTTGAAGTCGCAAGTCTAAATCTGTCCAAATCTGAATAAAACTGTCATTTATCACTATTTAACCTTGTTAAGTGTCTAATCACCTTGAGATGACAATACCAAAGTTGTAGAGTGTTTCTTATGCCTTCCAAAAAGTATTTGATCACTATTTTTAGATAAATATCTTTTGAGTTATGACTGAAACAAGTAACTGTTGTGCTGCTCTCTTAATCATGTTGATTGTGATTGATTACTCTACTCTGTTGTGTTTGTCTTGAGTGACTGCTTGCTTGTTTTGGTGTTAAGTGCATATGAGTAACAATGATAGTAACTAATATAATTAGGTTATATGTAAGTAACTAGTGCACGTTCCTAAGTAGTAAATTAAATTGTTGAAGTCTAGTAAGTAATCAGCTTCAATCAACATCAATTTAGCAAGTGTCACTATATGGACGAAAAACAAAATTAATGAGATGTTATTATTTCTAATAATTGTGTTGCTAATCTGAGTACTACTAAATACCAACCTTAATAGATTAGTATAATAAGCAGTGTGATTAGGCTATCACTTTCTTGTGTGCCCTTGGATGTATGCTTGCATTAGAGTATTGTGAACAATTGTAAAACCCGATTAAGTAACTATTCCTTTTTAACTAAGTCAGTCTATGTGTAAGTCATCGTAAATTATGTGTACTTAACTAGTTTAATCATAAGTAGCCAATGAATGATTAAAGTGAATATGGTAAATGCTTGTACTCGTGATGTCGTGTTTGTGTGGGTCAAATATAGGAAATGTTCGTCGTCTTTCCAGTAATGTTGACTTGTTGTGCCCAATGACGTATAGATAGCTAGCGTTAACGTATGGATGTTTATGTGTCTTACTAGTTAATGTTAGTTCGCTATCATATACTTAAAGTATCTTGTGCTATTTCATGATATTCATATATATGCATCCTGCATCTCATTTAGGACCGAGAGATGATGATCGTGCAAGTGATGTGGTGCCAACCACAAGATGCAGTTGGTGGACGACCTGAAGAATGATGTACTTATCCAGTGGATGCTCGCCAAGCGAGTACCCCCCAGCAAACACTATCTAAGTGTCAAATTAAAGGCAAGCCCCGGTTTTATGCATAACCTGTTATCTATGATATTTTAATACACTTAATGATTGTAGGATTGAATGTGCACTTAAGTGTAGGAGTTGCTTGAAACCCTAGTTGCATGATCTCAGGATTCCCTTTGAGATGGATACTAGTATGCTAGGTCGAGTAGCTGCTTTACTAATTAGGGATCTCGGTAGAAGTCGAGTGATTTTTCTAGCACTCGCGCGAGGTCAGGAAATTCATTGTCTCCACTTTATTATCATAATGATGTTGGTCTGTGGACAACAATCCATGGGGATTGGTTGTCTACAAGACGGAAATTGGAATAAGGATTAAGGTATGGTACCGTGAGTCAAGCGTTTGAACATACTAAGCACATGCCGAGAAATATGGTAAATCGGTAAGCCTAGTACCTGATTGAACCTGCCAGCGGGCATATCCCCTCACGCGACCTAAGACGTGGTCTCCCATTCCGGTTATGGTGGGTACAAGTGCGGTCACTGCACGACGGCAGTCGGGGTTAGTGAGGCATTGTACGCCAAGGCGGTGAGCCCTGATCTGTTGCCAGGGAATCGATGGGGATGGTTGATGTGTGTGGGGACGGAGTGCCTCACCACGTCGTGTGTTTAGGTTTACCTTGCAAGGTTTAAAAACTCGATTTGAATCGTCTGCTTCTCGCAGCTAATGAGACTGCTTGATCCATGCTGCTACATTGAGTAATAAGTGGAAATGAGTTGACTGGCAAAAAGGTTGATTGCTTAAAAATGTTTGATATCATGTATGAGTAGCTAGGTACACATCTAGTCTAAAGGATTCTACTAAAACTTGAAAAGCTAAAACTTGTTTTTAGACTCAGCTAGTGCTTTTGGCAAACCAAACCCCTCAGCCAAACAGCTGCATGTCTAGAGGTAGAGGAGTAGACTCCTCACACCGGGTAAGTCTAGCTGAGTATTAGTATACTCAGCCTTGCTTGTGGCATAATTTTTGCAGGTACTCCTTAGGATGATTGGTTGATGGTGTGACTTGGCCTTCATCCCTGCCACCGGGATAGATGGTCGAGAGGGTTACTGCTTCCACAGGAGAGGACCAGGAGGAGTGGCGTGGCCAGGCTTCGCCATGTTACTCGGGTTTTCTCCGTTAGCTATTTCCACTGCATTAAAATTTATGGTTATTATTTCTGAAACTCCGATAATGTAATCACTAAAGATACTTATTAAATTTGTGGTATTATGTTTTATTGTATTTCTCTGTGCCTCACCTTTGCGTGAGCTAGTGGTATTCGATCCTGGTAAGTGGCTTTTATCGGACTAGATCCAAGGGACTCACAGGTTATTCCGATTTAAGTGTGTTGCTGCCCTTAAGGGTGCAACTTGGGCACTTAAGCTGGAATAATTCAGGTGGTTCCGCCACATCCATATCCCTGATCTCTTGGTCCAACTCTTCCTCCTGGAGTGTTGGGCTGGTGGCCTTCCTTTTCTGGCTTCGGGCCTCTCGAAGAGAGAGAGTCTCCTGGTTCGGATCCAGCGATTGCAATGTAGCAGCCCCTAGCGCTGAAGCTTTCTTTGGTGGCATGACGCAGGTCAGTGCTTGCTGAAGGTGGTCGAAAAGGGTTCACCAGAGGTGGGCGCCAATGTTGGGGACTTGTTCTCAAATACTATGAATTAAGAACAAGGCAACACAAAATATTAAAAGTTAATGCCCTTCGTCCTTCGAAGCATTATTTCCCTAAGGATATAACGATCTTCGGACGAAGGTCGTGAAGGACATACCTTCATCATCACAACTTATATTAATGAAAGACGGAACATATGAAACATGAGAAATAACATGAATAATCGTATGACATTGTCAATACATCTTTATTATATAATCATGAATGAATAAGAACAAAATTGCATTACATTTATACCTTCGGCTTGATGAAAGGCCAAGGGTACAAGAGTGACGCATAAGCGAGTACAAGTCAGTGTGAACAGTATAGGGGAATTGTTCATCTATTTATAGGCACAGGACGCGGCCTGCGAAAAATTACATTCATGCCCTTTACATTCACTGTTAACTAATAGTCAACTCTATGAGGGCTAAATAGCCTTTTCCCCTTTAAGTCGATTCCGTTCTCTGTCATTTAGCCGAAGCTCCCCTTTGCATAGCTTTGGAGCAACTCCAGCCTTCGTTGCGATCATGCTTTTAGCTCAAGTCCGAAGGTACCTGTTTATAAACCATACTTGGAAGACATTGTTAAATTACATTTTTGAGGACCTTCAGAGGACGAAGGCCCCCAACACTTGGTTTTTGAGGACCTTCTTAGTGAGGCGGGAAAAAGTTGAACCGGCGTTCTTGAGTCTCTCGGGCATCCGTATGAAACAGTACGTGTCGAAGGGGGTGATGAAGCTAGTGCTAGCCTTGCCTTCCTCTTTCATATAGATCTTGTGGTAGCCCGAGAAGCAATCGAGGAGGGACATGACTTCGCAGCCTGCTGCACTATCGATAATTTTGTCGATTCGTGGTAGGGGGAAGTTGTCCTTGGGGCATTCTTTGTTAAGGCTTGTGAAATCGATGCACATGCGCCATTTTCCGCTCTTCATCTGCACCATCATGACATTGGCGAGCCACGTTGGGTAGGCAATTGGTTCGATGAATTTGGCTTCCAATAGGCGATGCACTTCGGCCTTGGCTGCCTCTGTTTTTTCGTTAGACATTTTTCATAACCGTTGCTTTTTTAGGTGCACCGAGGGGTCGATGCCCAAACATGTTCGATGATGCGCGGCTAACCCCCACTAGGTCGAGGGCATACCAGGCGAAGACATCCTTGTTACGTCTAAGACAAGAAAAAAGCCTTCCTTCGTCGTGTGGTGTCAGGTCTTGGCTGATCATGACTGTTTGTTTCGGGGTTGCGGCATCGAGGGGTGCTATCTTTGTCCCGTCGTTGCTCTGCAATTGGGTGTTGTCCCTTTTGCTTTTGGCTGAGCGCTGACTACTGCTGCCTTCACACTCTGTTGTTAGGCAGTGAACATTGCGTTGCCCTGGGACGAAGTCTCTCTCAATGTTTCGTGTTGTCTGATGGTCTTCATAGACTGTGATGACGCCCTGTGGGCCTGGGATTTTCATGCAGAGATAAAGCCCATGAATGGTTGCTTCAAACTTGTTGATCGAACTGCGCCCCATTATGGCATTGTATGGGTAGATCATGTCGACTATGTCGAAGGTGACTTGCTCACTTCGCGCGCTGGGCGTCGTGCCGAATGACAATGGTGGCGCTATTTTGCCAATAGGGAACGTGCCTTTGCCGCCGAACCCGTACAAAGGGTTGTCTGTGGGCTTGAGGAGGTTGTGACTGATTCCTATGCGATTGAAGGCGTGTAGGAAGATGATATCGGCCTGACTGCCATTGTCGACCAATACTTTGTGCAAATCCTAGCCTGCTACCCTGCAATTGATTACCATGGCATCTGCATGTGGTGCACTACGCAAGTCAACATCCTTGGCATCAAAAGTGAGCGGTACATGGGACCACTTCGTTTGCACCACTGGCCCGGTGAGAGCGACGTGGTTGATACTGCGATAGTGATCCTTTTTCTGCCGCTTGGTGTCGAAGTCTACGCTGGATCCCCTAGTGATCATGTGGATGACTTCGCGATAAGGTTGCTCGGTGAAGTCTTCTTATTTGGGTGCGGGTGGTGGGGGTTGTTATGCGGAGGATGTGGATGGTGTGGTGGTGGTGGGGGGAGAACCTGCACCTCTTGATGGTGATGATATACATGATTGGGTTGATGTTGAATTTGTTCGTTGTGGTATGGTTGTTGTTGGTATTGTTGGGGGTGGTAGGTGTGCGCGACGACTCGTTGGTTGTCGGCTGGTTGGGCTCTGGCCATTCTGTCCTTGGTGGCCTTGGTCTCCGAGCAGTCCTTGCCTCCCTGGTGAGGTGTGCGCAGTCTTCATCGTGGAACAGGCAGTAGAATCTTCACGACTACTGGGCTCGTCCCCTGCCCCTTCCTCTTGTGTTGTTGTCGCGGTTTTGAGAGGGGTATTCCTGGCGGCGAGCAGTCTCTCCAACAGGATGTTGGTTGGCTATGGTGTGCACCTGTTGTTGGTTGCGATTGTCCCTGCCAGAGTCAGACTGCACCGGCCTAACCCAAGTTACACTGGACTGCGGAGGGTCCTTGGGCTTCCTCTGAGATTCGACCTTGCGCTGATGTAGCTGCTCGGACCTAGCATATTTTTCGAACAATTGTTAGAGCTCTTGCAAGTGCTTGGGCGGGTCCCTAATACAATGACTGTACAAAACGCCAGCCCAAAGACCGCTGATGGCATAATGGATTGCTATGTGATCGTCAACCGATGGCAATTGCGACTTAAGCGTGAGGAATTTTTTGTAGTATTCACGAAGGGTTTCCTTATCTTGCTGCATGCAGAGTGATAACTTGGTAAGTGCATCTGTGTCTGGCGACTATCCTTAGAAATTCTGTAGGAACTTGTTGCGAAGTCCCTTCCACGACTCGATTGAAAGTGGTGGCAGCCTGGTATACCAAGTTAAGGCTAGGCCTTCGAGTGCAATGATGAAAGATTTGGCCATGGTGGCGTCGTCCCCTCCGGACGATGCAACGACGACTTGGTAGCTCATGATGTACTAGGCTGGGTCAGTGCTGCCGTTGTATTTGGGGTAAGTGCCGACCCTAAAGTTGGCTAGCCAGGGTGACGCTTGGAGCTGCAGGGCCAGTGGACTTCGCTCGTCGAGGTAGTTGATTCCCTGGAAAGCGGCAACTGGGGGGATGATGGGGCCGCGCTGCGGGTGAAATGGGTCTCCGCCTTGCATGTTTTTCTGGAAGGTCACTGGGGCCACAAGGGGGCCGCGCTGCAGGTTGTACGGGCCTTCGCCTTGTATAAGTGTGATTTCTTTTTCTAGCTCCCGAGCCTTTTGCTCCTCATCTAATATCATCTGTCGCACTTTGTTTTGCATGGTGACTCATTGGCGCTTGGCTTCAAGTATCTCTTTTTGCTTTTGCAGGTGGTTGTTCTTGATGCGCAGGGCTCACAGCTTTAGCTGGTCTACGACCGAGATGCCTATGATCTCGCCATCTTCTATGGTGTCTTCACCTTCTGGACGAACGAAGCCTAGAGGAGGTGCTCGCAGAGCGTCCTCGGAACTGCTAGTGCGCACAGTGCCATCGGGGGTGGGGTTGTCCTGGCGTTGCCTCTTACTGTTGACGGCGTCGTCTTCGAAGGCCTTCTAGAGAGTGTTGTCCACGTGGGCTTAGCCTTTCTTCTCTGGCAGAAGCGCTGCCTTTGCTGCGTGGTCGATGGAAGCGGCAACCTTCGAGCTTGCTCTCTTGGGGGCCATCGCGGGATGCTTTCTCGTCACACGAACGGTGGGCGCCAAATATTGGAACCTGCCTGTCTAGGGACAATAGAATCCAATAGGGGGGAGATGGGAGTAGTTTAATGCCTCTAAACATAGGGTGTTAAGGCAATGGTGTTTTCTCTTCCTGTCCCCCGCTCTGGCACAGTATGGGGGTATTTATAGGTAACCGAGGGACCGCCCGACCTTGTCAAGGACAATTAGGCCCTTAGTTACCTAGTTTATCCCCGGAATATTCCCTCATAGGGGGGTTACAGTGTGTTATTACAACATACTTTATTACAAATGCGGGCCGACCCGCTCTGCCCACATGGCATCTGGGGGGCGGGGCCCTATAGCATGGGCCGAATTGCTCATGGGCCCCTTCTCACGCTGAGGGGGACAAAGCCTTGTATTCTTCACGGCCTCGGTCACTCGGTCCTTGAAGTCGTTGGGGTCTTCGCCTTGGCTTGTCGGAGCGAAGGGGGCGCTTGGTCCTTGGCCACGGACGTCGTCCGCGGCCGACCAGTGGGGCCTGCTGGCGGCTGGCGTGGCCTTCGACCTACGGAATGTTGATGTAGAGGTCGATGAGCGAGGGGTAGGCATGTTCATCTTTGCCCCAACAATCGTATCCCATGAACCCCACCCCCAGGAACCTCATCCCCCCACCCCGACAACCTCGCTACCCTGCTACCACCGACGTCTGGGTCAAGTTGGATCCATGTTTTGTGGCTCGTTGTCTCGGTGCGTGGCAGGAGAAGAGGTTGAAAGGGAAATGGCCTCAACATTTCCTATAATCGATTTTGGTGTTTGACGACCATCACAAACCTTATGGACTAACCAGTTTGCCCATTTGATCATTTGTTAGGTAGATAAGTTCATCTACAACTATTCTTAGTCGACTATCCGCAGGAGAAGCTTTTTGGAAAAAACACATTTGCGCGGACCGTCCGCTACACTAGGGTGAGCCTCGGACAGGAACTCTGCAAAAACATACGTTAACACTATGGACCGTCCAAAGGAGAAGCAAGCATCGTCCAAGACCAAGCGCGGACTGTCCGGGCTTAGGTGCGGACCATCCAGTCGTTGTAAAACCAGAAACCCCCAAAGGTGACGGGTTCAATAAAATGCATTTTAACGTCCTCGCGTACCGTCGGAGGTGCACAGCCGTGAAAGTTGCCTAGAGGGGGGTGAATAGGCAAGTGAAAACTTTTTTCAACAAAAACTAGAAACGAACTGGGTAAAACCGGTTCAACCTGTTTGCACGAGATCAACTAAAGAATGAGATATAAAACTGAATTGATCTCGAAATCCACCCAGTTAACTTTGGAAATGAGATGTTCTAGTTGATTCACAGGGTTCAAAGTAGTAGATCTGAGAAAGGCACTTCTCAAAATCCACACACCAAAAAGATATAAACAAATCTTTCATGGAATGGTGAGAGAACGAAGAACACGAATAAACACAATGAGCAAGAACACAAGAGACACAAGATTTATCCTGATGTTCGGTCACACCACCAAGGTGCCCTACTTCCTCGTTGAGGCGCCCACAAAGAGCTGGGTCTCTTTCAACCCTAATCCTCCCTTTGCCGACAACAAAGGTCAAGCCCACACACTAATCTTTGCTCAAACGAGCGGGTAATACAAACTTTCTTGTGGTCTTCCACAAGATTTGGAGACTCACAAGAGACACCTAGTCATCTAGGAGCTAGAAGCTCCAAGAGTAATGAATCCACAAAGAACTCGATGTAGTACCAAAGCTTGAATGAAGAAGAGCAAGAGAGATTTGGAGATGAAGCACAAAAACCGTAGCTCTCTCAAAGATTTCTCTCCAAAGATTTGAAATGGGAGAGGCAAGAGATGTGTGAGAGAGAGTGGGAGGTGTTTCTCAAGTTGGAAATGGAGTTCAAATCATGCTCACTTCTCTGTGGGGAAGAGAGTGGGAGGGGTATATATAGGTGGGGCTTCAAAACTAGCCATTGGGCTGATTTTGTTGCTTGAGACCGGTTGAACCGCCCCCTAGGGTGGTTGAACTGCCCTTGGCAGGCCTGGCAGTCTGTCTGCCAGTCTGACTGGCAGACTGACGAGCAGACTGGTCAAGTTGACCAAGACCGGTTGAACCACCCCTGACAGCTCAGATGACCTGTTTGCCAGTCTGACTGGCAGACTACAGGTCAGAGGTCAGAGGGGTTAGAGACCAGTTGAACTGCCCCTTAGGACCAGTTCAGCTGGTCTTGACCAGAGAGTTTAGGAGAGAAAACCCCAGCTCAACTGCCCAGAGGCAAGTTCAGCTGGTGTATGGTCAAAGAGGTTCACAGCTGAAGTTGAGTTCAGCTGGAGTTGAGAAAGCTCAACTCAGCTGAAGTTCAGCTCAGCTGAAAAGCTCAACTGCAGTTGAAGAAGTTCAGCTGCTTTTCAACAAGAACACTCTAGGTTTCTCAAACCTAACCATGGTCAACCATAGAACGTTCAAAAGATTTTTGATTTTCAAAAATAGCTTTTGAATATAGAGGTTTGAGCTTTGGCAAGCACCAACCTTCTTTTTGGATCCCCCTTTATAGTACGACGATTCCTATAATCAAGTCAAATAAAATATAATTAAGTAAACTCCTTGAGTAATTGGCGTCTCATGTGTGATTTCTCCATGGCGTTGCTTCATATGGATCACAAACATCTTTGTCTTCACCTTTTGAAGCAAACACAATTCAAACCCTGTGACTTGTACCATATCACCATATATGAGTTCAAATCATGGCTTCAAGTCACCTTACTGATGCATCAACATGTTATAACTCTTCATAGCTGATTAGTTCATCGACTTAGTGCAAGTACTCTCTTCTTCACCTTAGCCATGGTACCTCGGTCCACAAGCCATCGCTTGGCCTTCACCTTCGCTTAGTTCCTCGAAGCCCTTTCCTTGCTATCTTCACCCTATCAAGCCATTCTTGAGTCACATCATGTTGAGCATCCATTGAGAGAATCATTTCTTCAATATTGTGAACCTTGCTTGAATGTCTTCTAGATATAACTATTAAGATCAATCAAGCTCTAGTTTGATTCTCATAGAAGCATATATGGACTGATAGTAATATGGTCAAGGCAATTCACGATTCCTCATATATTATTCACTTTGGCTTGACCAATCCTCTTAATCACTTCAACCTCTATTATGATCATATTTATGTAGTGATTTCTCAAGTCTTGTCCATATATATATTCAAACCAATACAGAGACCATATTATATCCATTTGCATTGTCTCATTGGTTATTTAACCTCGTGTTGAACCTTTGTTCATTGATCATTATACACTATTCAAGTATGTTCATCATACTGAATTTCCTGTTCAACACTTAGCAAACTTGTTAGACATTTAAATGTGTTGTTATCCAAATCACCAAAACTCACAAAAGGGATGAATGCACTTTCAATCTCCCCCTTTTTGGTGATTGATGACAACACATTTAAAGCATACATAGGATTTAATAAATACGATTTTGAAATCTATGATATAGTTCCTACCCTAAATATGTGCATTTTAGAAAATACTAATTTTGTACTCAAATGCCAAAAGCACATATTTGGGTCAAAGTATAGACAACTTATATCATACTACTCATGGGTTGCAGTGTGTCATAAAATAAACGTGATGCTCATGACATAGAAGGCACTTATCAACTTTCTACATCTTATGTTTTTCTTATGACTCCCCCTTTTTGTTAATTATATCTCCCCTTCTTAAAAGTCTTCTAACACTTAGTTACATAAGACTAAAGGTAAGCTTTTAATGCAAAATTTCTCCCCCTTTGTCATAAATCTCCAAAAAGGACACAAATAATATAAAGGGTAGAAATTATGATTAAGCAAGATTTTGACACACTATCATGAAAAGGGTCCTTACATGGCACAAAGGTAATGGAGAAGTGACATGAATTGATGTACCTTTGTGTTTTACCTTTTCAAGGGGTTTCCAGACTTGTGTTGGATTTAGAATTTATTTGCAAGCTCTTGTTGGCATAGTTGTGACATAGGTCCAAGATATCAATTGAATATTGTCATACTAATTGAAAGATAAATCTTGATACCTGGAGTCTAGATGTCACCTAGCATTTTCTTATCATAACAAGAGACAACATGAAAATTGCACAAGTATGGATTCTACAGCTAGTGATCATGTACGAAAAATATCAATTGAAAACCACAAATTGATACAATTTGATAGATAAGCAGATCACTAATAGCATATTACACTAAGTTCTCCTCAAGTTTTAGTGCACACATATATATGAATTCAATTGATATCTGTTGAGAGTACTTATTTCCAACTTAAAGTACCATTGGCATAAAAGGAGTATCAATTGAACATAATCATGCAACATCAGAAACATGTGCACTATTTAATCAATTAGGTTCTAGACTGGAGAATTTATAAGCTATGCTACTTTATACATTTGCAATCCAAAAAGATGTTATACATGTTTACCAATTTTAGATGATGTTGGAGCAGCATATAAAAGAGAAACTCATTCCCTTATGAAATGTATAAAAGATACATTTATTGAAGCAAAGAATCTTTGATACCCATCAAATTTGGAGTGGAAGCGATTGTCTTTGCCCAAAAATTCCTTTTAAATGTGAAGCTTTGTTCTACGCCACATGGTTTCTATCACAATGATTGTTTTTCAACTCAGTTCTTTGACAGGCTTGGCACTTCTTTACACAAAGCAAGATAATTTTCATTGATGCCCATCAGTCTTCATCATGACTTGAATTGAGTCAATTTAGCATGCCAAAGAGAAACTTATCCTCTTCAAAATCAACAGAAACTCATTCTCTTCAAAGAACTACACAAATTCACTAAAAGAAACTGTTAGTCTTTAAGGACACAAGATATAGAATGAGCTTCCCCTAAATGTATGCATCAAGTACTCGAATTACTTGTAACATGCACTTGATTCAATTAAGATTCTTAGAGGAGTTCATCATATATCTTGGTCAAGGCATAATATATTTGAAACAATTGAATTTATACTAGAGAACACATATCGTTCCCCAATAGAACTAATCCATGGGGTGACATGTGGTAAATATTTGATCATTTCCTTGGAACCACTCAACCTTATTTGATGTTCTCCTTTCACCAAGGTGTGAGACTACACAACATGAACTTGCAAGAAATCATTAGTCTCACAAGATATAGGATAAACTCTCCCTCAATATGTGCAAGCAAGGGTACACAACGTACACTTATGCACATCAATAATATGAGGTTAAAGGTGAAGTATGCACTATATCTTGGTTTAACTTAACATGCTTTAAATAGATGATGAAAATTATACCAATTAAAAGTTTAAGAACTAAAAGTATATCAATTGAAATCTTGAAGGGTAAAGCATGCTAATATGAACCTCAAAACTCATAATGAAGGATATTATGTGATTATGTCAACACTTCTTCATTATTTGGGTTTCAGGATAGTTCAACTTCTGTTGGGGGTATGCTTCGTCGCCGAAGATCCTGTAAGAAGAAACACTTTCGGCAGATCCTCTCAAAAAGCAGTGCCGAAGCTATCATCCATAAAGCTTCAGCATAGTGACATGTCTCAAGACGAAGGAGTGAACCGACTTAAAGATGAAATGACCAATCGACCCGTGATAGCTTGTATTATGATTGTAAGCATTTGTAAAGGGCATGAATGTAATTTCTCACAGGCTGCGCCCTGTGCCTATAAATAGATGAACAATACCCCTGTACTGTTCATGCTGACTTGGCTTTTGCTTTTGCATCACGCTTGTACCTCTGCTGTCTATCAAGTCGAAGGTATCAAATGTAATTCAATATTGTTTCTATTTTCTCATGATAACATAATGGAAGATGAATTTATAATGCTATATGATTGTTCATGTTATCTTTTGTATTTTACATGCTTCTTCTATTACCATCTTACCTTCGATATTCGAAGGTATGTCTTTCATGACCTTCGTCTGAAGATCATTATATCCTAAGGGAAATAATGTTTTGAAGGACGAGGGACGTTAATATTTAACATTTTATGTTGCCTTGTTCTTGATTCATAGCATTTGAGAACAAGTCAGCAACATTGGCGCCCACCTCCGGTGAACTCACGTCCACTTTTTGAGCTGATGGCTTCGTTCAACAACCAAGCTGAAGCTGCTTCGGCTACGAAGCTGGTGCTCCCGATAACAGGCGGTTCATGCTCAGAGCCAGCCAACAAGAAGCAGAAGAAGGAGGCCTAGAGAAGGGTACAACATGTCGGGGTGCAGAAAGGCTGAAGATACCTTCGGATCAAGGGCCCATTGCTATTCATGGAAGTCAGGAAGCTACCAGAAAGGCTGAAGGAAATTGGACAAACTCAAAAGCAATCCATAATATAGATGGAGTTAAAGCTTGTGAACAGTATAAGTATAGAAGAGAGAAGGCTGCTTCGGCTGATCAGCTGAAGCCCATGCTTCTATGTGAAGATATAGCAGAGCAGAAGGTATTGCTGGGATCCCAATTATCTGAAGAGCAGGAGAAAACCTTGATAAGGTTTTTATTCAACAACAAAGATGTTTTTGCATGGTCAGCCAACGATCTCTGTGGTGTCAACAGGGACGTCATTGAACATTCACTCAATGTCGATCCATCCTTCCGACCCAGGAAACAAAAGCTTCGGAAAATGTCTGACGATAAAGCTGAAGGTGCTCAGAACGAAGTAAAAAAGACTTCTCAGTGCTGTTGTCATCAGAGAAGTGAAATACCCAGAATGGCTAGTCAACACTGTTATGGTAAAAAAGGCCAATGGTAAATGGAGAATGTGCATTGATTTTACTGATCTGAACAAGGCTTGTCCAAAGGATGAGTTCCCGTTACCAAGAATAGATTCTCTAGTAGATGCAGCAGCTTCGTCAGAGCTCATGAGTCTGCTAGATTGTTATTCAGGCTACCACCAAATTTGGATGAAGAAGGAAGATGAGCCAAAGACCAGCTTCATAACCCCCAGTGGTACATATTGTTATCTTTGGATGCCTGAGGGGCTCAAGAATGCTGGGGGAAGCTTCAGCAGGATGATAGCCAAGGTCCTTCACTCTCAGATAGGCAGAAATGTGCTAACATATGTTGATGACATTATAGTGAAGAGCACGAAGCAAGAAAACCACATCACTGATCTGCAGGAAACATTTGCTAATTTTAGGCAAGCTGGCCCGAAATTAAATCCAGAAAAATGTGTCTTCGGAGTAAAGAATGGCAAGTTCCTTGGCTATTTAGTTTCAACGAAGGGGATCGAAGCCAACCCAAGCAAGATCGAAGCTATCCTTCGAATGGAGTCACCAAGCACAAAGAAGGGGGCCCAACGGTTGACAGGAAGACCGACATCTTTGAATCGATTTTAATCTAGATCAGCAGAAAGAAATTTACCATTCTTTGAAGTACTAAAGTCAGCTGAAGTTTTTTAATGGGGCCCAACTCAACAGAAAGCTTTCGTACAGCTGAAGCAATATCTGATCGATTTAACAACATTAACTCCACCCGTGCCAGGGGCTCCATTGCTATTGTATGTGGCAGCTTCGCACTCTACAGTGAGTGCGGCACTTGTACAAGAGAAGCTCGAACGACAAGTTAAAAAGCAAGTCCCGGTATACTTTGTCTCTGAAGTTTTGAGTTTATCAAAGAAAAACTATACAGAGTTGGAGAAGGTGTTGTATGTTGTGTTAATGGCATCCAGGAAGCTTCGGCACTATTTTCAAGCATATCACATAATTGTTCCTTCATCACAACCCCTGAAGGATATCATGAGGAATAGAGAAGCTACTGGAAGGATTGGCAAATGGGTCACAGAGCTTAATGAATTCACTATTGACTACGTGCACAGATCTTCAATTCAATCTCAAGCACTAGCAGATTTTATCGTTGATTGGACGCCAGGGGCTCACGAAGAAGGGACAAGCAAAGATGCCGAAGCTTGGATAGCTTTTTGCGATGGTTCTTGGGGAGCCTTCGGTGCAGGAGCAGCTACGGTCCTAGTTGCACCTTCGAAAGTCAAAACATGTTATGTAGTAAAACTAGATTTCAGTTACACAAATAATATTGCTGAGTATGAAGCACTTCTATTGGGGCTTCGGAAACTAAGGGCAATGGGAATAAGAAGGGCCATCCTAAAGACTGATTCTCAAGTTATTGCTGGCCATGTGGATAAAAGCAGCAAGGCACGAGATCCGAAGCTTGAAAAATATCTGGATGCAGTTCGAAGGCTGGAAGCTTCCTTCGAAGGTTTTTCCGTCAAGAATATTCCAAGAGGTGAAAATGAGCATGCAGATTTGCTAGCCAAATCAGCGGCTCAGGGGCTCCCACTACCCTCCGAAGTATTTTTTGAAACAATAAAAGCACCTTCAGTTGAGCTCATGGAGAGAGCAGTGCTTACTATTTCTCTAGTACACAGTGAAGACTGGAGAACTGAAATAATATCTTTCCTCCAAGGCAATTGTCTTTCAAGTGACGAAGCTTATAACAAGAGAATGGAGGCAAGAACAAGACCATATGTGTTAATAGAAAGGGAATTGTATAAACATGGAGTTTGTTCACCACTCCTTAAGTGTTTATCAAGAACTGAAGGTGTGGAATTAATGAAAGAGATACATGCAGGTCTGTGTGGATCTCATATTGGATCTAGGCCCTTGTTGGGAAAAGTTTTTCGACAAGGATTTTATTGGCCGAAGGCAGCTTCGGATGCAGCAGAATTAGTCCAAAAATGTGAAGGCTGTCAAAAATGTGCAAGAGACCAGAAGCAACCTTCATCCCTCACTCAATTAATACAGCCCACTTGGCCGTTGCAAAGGTGGGGCCTCGATTTGCTAGGCCCACTTCCACCAGCACAAGGAAATCTAAAATATGTTGTGGTGGCGATAGAGTATTTTTCCAAGTGGATTGAGGCGAAGCCTTTAGCAACAATAACTTCGGTTACTGTTCAGAAATTCTTTTGGCAAAACATTGTTTGTCGCTTCGGAGTACCGAAGGCTATTACTGTAGACAATGGAACGCAGTTCGATGCTGAAGCTTTTAAGGAATTCTGTGAACAAATTGGCATGAAGATTCATTTTGCATCGGTCAGACATTCGGAGTCAAATGGACTTGTTGAAAGAGCCAATGGCATTATAATGACGGGAATAATGAAGTTAATCTTCAATCAGCCCAGAGGAAAGTGGTCAGATGAATTGATCAAAGTGGTGTGGAGCCACAACACAACAATATCAAGGTCAACAGGTTTTACACCATTCAAACTATTGTTTGGTGACTAAGCAATCATCCCAGAAGAAGCTAAGGCAGGATCAATAAGAACAGTGGCTTCGGCAGAAGACGAAGCTAATTATTCTGTGGCAAAAGATGCTATAGAAGGGATCAGGCTTTAGGCCGTAGAGAATATCAATAAATACCAAGCCGAAACAATAAAATGGTGTGACAGAAAAGTTCGGCTAAAGAGCATTAAACCAGGACATTTGGTACTTCGGGGAGTGGCCAACCCAGATACAGTAGGCAAGCTACAACTCAAGTGGGAAGGACCTTTTCTGGTAGTATCTTCGTCAAGACCCGGTTCTTACAGATTGAAGGATATGGACGACAATGACATTCCTAGATCTTGGAATGCAGATGAGCTTCGGTGATATTATGTCTAGCTTGATGTAATCTTTTTTTTTCTTTTTTAAGGTACCCTTTTCCTTTCCAAAGGGGGAGAAAGGTTTTTAATGGGGCCATAGCATGTAATTTCTCTTTTTCTTATTCAGCTCTACGAGAGCAAAATCCCCCAAATATGTAAATGTAAAACTGAGCATGCACCATCGAGTGCAGGGAGAAAGGAAAAAACAGGGAGAAGCTTGAAAGTCGTCCCTAAGGGGATGCAGAGCACGACGAAGCTACAAAAAGCCATTCCTAAGGGAGCGCAGTGTAAGTTTTCTGCTCAAAAGTCATTCCCAAGGGAATGCAGAGCTTACAACGAAAACTCAACGCTGATACCACCAAAATATAAGGCAAAGCGCAAAAAGTCAATGCGATACCGCCGAAATAGAAGGCGAAGAAGTTCAAAAGACGTTCCTAAGGGGATGCAGAATTTACAGCAAAAAGTCAGCGCTGATACACCGAAAAATAAGCGGTGAAGCCGAAAAATAAACGGCAAAGAGACTTCGGTCATTCCCAAGGGAATGAAGGCTATGGTTGTGGCTTCGTATGCGTGTGTTTGGACATTCATTTGCACGACACATTACATCATACATTTGCATTCATAAACATTCATCTAGACATACATAGGATCATCATCATCATAACACAGGCGGGTGCTTCGGCTCTAAACATAAGGCTTCAGAAAACAGAAAAAGAAGCAGCTTCGTGCTTCGTTGTGTACGAAAAGAAGGGAAGGTGTTTTTCGCCTTCGGCTCAAAAAATGCTAGTTTCGTCCACAGCAAAGCAATTCCATACATGCACAAAAAGGTAAAAATATATTACAAAGTTTGCACAAATTTACAGAATTAGTACCTGATTCTTAATTTACAAAGATTTTTTACAATGATATTACAAGATTTTCCTCTAGAATTTTTCTAGCAACGTCTTCAGCTTTGACATCATTCAGCTTCGGATCATCTAAGCTTCGGACCATCTGAGCTTCGGATCACCTATCAAGCTTCGACTCATTTTTCTTCAGCATCATCATCCTATACATATTAAAATGGTATGAGAGAAGTGCAGACTTCAAAGAGAAGGTAAAATAACAGGCATAAATTTTTTACCGACTTAAGGTGGCTTCGAGCTTCGTCGCCAGCCATTTTTTGCCCGCCTTTTACCCAAATTTGAGTTATGAATCTGTTCCCTATACTCTGAGTTAGGCTAGGGATATCAATGAAATCTGTCGGAGATAAGCTAAAATTTGGTCTGTTGACAATTTTTCCATGTTCACAACCAGATTTTATGAAGGCAACAGCGGTGCCTCGAGAAGCTAGCAGAGCGCAGAAATCAGCATGTCCACCTATGACTTCGTCAAGTGCGTCAACTTCGCCCTCAATATGTTCGAAGGTTTCCGGCAGGTTCTCAACCGAAGGACTGAATTTCTCAGCACCGGCTCCGACCGAGTTGAAAACTTGTTTTAGCCGCTGTAGGCACCGGTTGCTGAAGTCCACGCATTTTTCTTGAAGTTCTTTCAATGATTTCAGCAAATTTGAATTTTTCTCGGCTTCAGCTTCGAGTTTGGCTTTGAAATTTTTCTTTTCCGTGGAAAGTTCATTATTCAATCTAGCAATTTCGGCCTGGGCTTCTGTCAATGAACCTTCCATGGTTCGAAGTACGAAGTCTTTCTTTTCCAGAGTAGCCTCATGGTCTTTTATCTTCTTCTCTAGGCCCTCGATTATAATTTCATTCTTTTTGTCCTCGAGGTCTTGTTGCATCCTCAGGACTTTGCTCAGCAGTAAGCTCTGACAAATTAACCTTCATCAGATAACATCTTCATAACGAAACAATAAAAAGTTGAGAATTTTATCTTAAAGTTGGCATAGAATAGACTACCAGCGATATGCTGCCGCCGATACCTACTGACGTCTGCTTCAACCTTCGGAAGGTCAATACTCTTCGATAGAGTGCCAATAACTTTCGCCCCAGTGTGGTCTCGAAGGCATCTATTGGGGGTATGCTTCGTAGCCGAAGATCCTAAAGAAAGAGAAAACCTTCGGCAGATCCTCTCAGAAGCAGCGCCGAAGCTATCACCTATAAAGCTTCGGCACGGTGATAAATCTCAAGACGAAGGGGTGAACCGACTTAAAGATGAAATGACTTAAAGACCCATGATGTTTTGTGTCATTATTGTAGTCGATTGTAAAGGGCATAAATGCAATTTTACACAGGATGCGCCCTGTGCCTATAAATAGATGAACAGTATCCCTATACTGTTCACAAAATCTTGTAATCGCTGACACATTACGCTGGAATTATTGTTTTCTGCCAAGGCAAAGGTATAAATATACCTAAATATTATGTATAATGTTTAGGTTTGTATAATAACATATGTGAATGAAATTATCTGTCTTTGTTATATTTTTCTCTAATATTTTATATTTTGTATTTCATTGTTTTATAAGTCTGATTATGAAGGTGTGACCTTCGTAATATTTTGCTCAAGGCCTTCGTCCGAAGTTCATTAAATCCTTGGGGAGATAATGCTTCAGCGGACGAAGGACATTAATATTTAACATTTTATGTTGCCTTGTTCTTAATTCATAGCATTTGAGAACAAGTCCCCAACATTGGCGCCCACCTCCGGTGAACTCACTTCCACCTTTTGAGCTGATGGCTTCGTTCAACAACCAAGCTGGAGCGGCTTCGGCTTCGAAGCTGGTACTCCCGATAACAGACGGTTCATGCTCAGAGCCAGCCAACAAGAAACAGAAGAAGGAGGCATAGAGAAGGGTACAGCATGTCGGGGTGCAGGGACCCTTCATCAAGTCAAGATGGTCCCACATCCCAATTACCTTCTCCCAAGAGGACCTTCAGCTCAAGGATTGCCCTCACAATGATGCTATGGTTATTTCTTGTGTTATCAAAGGATTTCTGGTTCACAATGTTCTGGTTGACACAGGCAGTGCAGCGGATATTATATTTGCTAAGGCCTTCAGACAGATGCAAGAGCCAGAGGATAAAATTCATGATGCTACACACCCTCTTTGTGGCTTCGGAGGAAGACAGATTGTAGCGCTCGGCAAGATCACAATGCCAGTGACCTTCGGATTTGTCAACACTACAAGAACTGAGCAAGTTGTATTTGATATTGTCGACATGGAGTACCCCTACAATGCAATCATTGGTCGTGGGACACTCAATGCTTTTGAAGCAATTCTTCATCCAGCATATCTTTGCATGAAGATACCTTCGAATCAAGGGCCTATTGCTATTCATGGAAGCTAGGAAGCTGCCAGAAAGGCTGAAGGAAATTGGACAGATTCAAAAGCAATTCATAATATAGCTGAAGCCGAAGCTTGTGAGCAATACAAGTACAGAAGGGAGAAGGCTGTTTCGGCCGATCAGCCGAAGCCCATGCTCTGATGTGAAGATATAGCAGAGCAGAAGGTGTTGCTGGGATCTCAATTGTCTGAGGAACAGGAGAAAAACCTAACAAGGTTTCTGTTCAACAACAAAGATGTCTTCGCATGGTCCGCCAATGATCTCTGTGGTGTCAACAGGGATGTCATTGAACACTCGCTCAATGTCGATCCATCCTTCAAACCCAGAAAGCAGAGGCTTCGAAAAATGTCTGATGACAAAGCCGAAGGTGCTTGGAATGAAGTGAAAAGACTTCTTAGTGCTAGAGTCATCAGAGAAGTAAAATACCCAGAATGGCTAGCTAACACTATTATGGTGAAGAAGGCCAATGGTAAATGGAGAATGTGCATCGATTTTACTGATCTTAATAAGGCATGTCCAAAGGATGAGTTTCCATTACCAAGGATAGATTCTCTAGTAGATGCAGCAGCTTCGTCGGAGCTCATGAGTCTACTAGATTGTTATTCAGGCTACCATCAAATCTGGATGAAGAAGGAAGACGAGCCAAAAACCAGCTTCATAACCCCCAGTGGTACATATTGTTATCTTCGGATGCCTGAGGAGCTCAAGAATGCTGGAGGAAGCTTCAGCAGAGTGACAGCGAAAGTCCTTCATTCCTAGATAAGCAGAAATGTGCTAACATATGTTGATGATATCATAGTAAAAAGCACGAAGCAAGAAAATCACATTGCTGATCTGCAGGAAACAATTGCCAACTTTAGGCAAGCTGGCCTGAAGTTGAATCCAGAAAAATGTGTCTTCAGAGTAAAGAACGGAAAAATTCCTTGGTTGTCTAGTTTCAACAAAAGGGATAGAAGCTAATCCAAATAAAATCGAAGCTATTCTTCGGATGGAGCCGCCAAGCACAAAGAAGGGAGCCCAACAGCTTACAGGAAGATTGGCATCTCTAAATCGATTCATATCTAGATCAGCAGAGAGAAATTTACCATTCTTTGAAGTGCTGAAGTCGGCCGAAGTCTTTCAATGGGGATCAGCTCAGCAGAAAGCCTTCGAAGAGCTGAAGCAGTACCTGATAGACCTAACAACGTTAACTCCACCCACGCCAGGGGCTCCTCTGTTATTATATGTGGCAGCTTCGCATTCTGCAGTAAGCGCAGCGCTTGTGCAGGAAAAGCTTGAAGGGTAAATCAAAAAGCAAGCCCCAGTATACTTCGTCTCCGAAGTCCTCAACTTATCAAAGAAAAACTATATAGAATTGGAGAAAGTGCTATATGCTGTCTTAATGGCCTCTAGGAAGCTTCGGCATTACTTTCAAGCATTCCATATAATTGTTCCTTCATCACAGCCTTTGAAGGATATTATGAGGAACAGAGAAGCTACTGGAAGGATTGGAAAGTGGGCTGAGGAACTCAACGAATTCAGCATTGATTATGTGCATAGATCCTCGATCCAGTCCCAGGCGTTAGCAGACTTCATCGCTAACTGGACGCCAGGGGCTCAGGAAGAAGAAGCAAGTAAAGATGCCGAAGCTTGGACAGTGTTTTGCGACGGTTCCTGGGGAACCTTCAGGGCAGGTGCAGCTGCTGTTTTAGTTGCACCTTCCAAAGTCAGAACATGCTATGCAGTGAAACTTGATTTCAGCTGCACAAATAATATTGCTGAATACAAAGCTTTGCTTTTGGGGCTTCGAAAGTTAAAGGCAATGGGGATAAGAAGGGCGGTTCTTAAAATTGATTCCCAAGTTATTTATGGTCATATTGACAAGAGTTGTAAAGCAAGAGACCCAAAGCTTGAAAAATACTTGGATACAGTTCGAAGGCTTGAAGCTTCTTTCGAAGGGTTTTCTGTCAAGAATATTCCACGAGGAGAAAATGAGCAAGCTGATCTGCTAGCCAAGTCAGCGGCACAGCGGCTGCCTTTACCTTCGGAAGTATTCTTTAAGACAATAAGAGCACCTTCGGTGGAACTTCTTGAAAGAGCAGTGCTCAATATATCTCCTGTTCATAGTGAAGATTGGAGAACTGAGATTATATCCTTTCTCCAGGGCAATTTCCTTTCAGATGACGAAGCTTATAATAAGAGAATAGAGGCAAGAGCCCGACCATATGTAATAATAGAAGGGGAGTTATACAAACATGGAGTCTGCTCTCCATTGCTCAAATGTCTATCCAGAGCTGAAGGTATAGAATTGATGAAGGAAATACACGCAGGTCTGTGTGGATATCACATCGAATCTAGGCCCTTGCTGGGAAAAGTCTTTCGTCAAGGATTTTTGAGAGCACCTAGAGGGGGGGTGAATAGGTGATCCTGTAAAAACTTAAGACTTAATGACACAAAAACTAAGTTAAGTGTTAGTGCAATAGAATCAAGTAGCTGGAGAGGAGTACTTGTGAAACACAGAAACCATAGAGAGAAACAACACAGTAGACACAATGGTTTATCCCGTGGTTCGGCCAAGTACAAAACTTGCCTACTCCACGTTGTGGCGTCCCAATGGATGAGGGTTGCACTCAACCCCTCTCAAGTGATCCAACGATCAACTTGAATACCACGGTGTTCCTTTTTCTTATCACTTTTCCCGTTTGTGAGGAATCTCCACAAGTTGGAGTCTCTCGCCCTTACAACAAATATCAATGTAAAAGCACTAGAGTAAGGGAGGGAAGCAACACACACAAATCCACAGCAATAACGCACACACACAGGCCAAGACTTGAGCTCAAATGAAATGCAACAAGTTCACCACTAGAACGGAGCTCAAATCACTAAGAAAATCAATCGAGTGTGCCGAGACGGAGTGTGAGAGTCTTAGAATGTTCAAAGTATGCTTGGTGTGCTCCTCCATGCGCCTAGGGGTCCCTTTTATAGCCCCAAGGCAGCTAGGAGCCGTTGGAAGCAATATGGGAAGGCAATTCTTGCCTTCTGTCGGGTGGCGCATGGGACAGTCCGGTGCACCACCGGACAGGGACTGTTCACAGTCCGGTGCAGATCTCCTTCCAAATATAGAACAATCGACCGTTGCAAAAATGGAGCCGTTGGCGCACCGGACACTATCCGGTGCACACCGGACAGTCCGGTGCCCCTCCCGACCGTTGGCACTGCCACGCATCATGTGCAGATTGCGCGGTCGACCGTTGGTGCAGTCGACCGTTGGCTCACCGGACAGTCCGGTGAATTTTAGCCGTACTCCGTTGAATGATTCCCGAGAGCGACGACTTCGCTGCAGACGGCTCACTAGACAGTCCGGTGCACCACCGGACAGTCCGGTGAATTATAGCTGTACACCACCGTCAGTTCCTGAGAGTGGCCTGTTCACCGAAGGCTGGCCTGGCGCACCGGACACTGTTCGGTGCACCACCGGACAGTCCGGTGTGCTAGACTGCACTGAGTCTTGGCTGTTCGAGCCAAGTCTTTTTCCTTCTCTCTTTTCTCTGATTCCATCACTTAGACAAATATGTTAGTACACAAAAACCAATGTACTAAGTCTAGAATCATACCTTCTTGTTGATTTGCACTTCATCAATCATTTGGCGCAAGATTACTCACTCAAAATGTGTTGGGCACTTAATCACCAAAACTATACTAGAAATGGCCTAAGGGCACATTTCCCTTTCAATCTCCCCCTTTTTGGTGATTTATGCCAACACATCAAAAAGCAACTAAAAGGAAGTGCAACATCAAAACAATTGAGAACAAGAATTATTTTTGATTCAAATTAGGCATATTTGGATCATTCTTTGCCACCACTTGGTTTGTTTTCGAAATCAAACTCAATTTCCTATCTCTAAGTCAAACACACTTGTTTAGGCATAAAGAGAGGTAATCCAAGAGAGAAAATGGTCAAGATCCAAAAACTCCCCCTTTTTCCCATAATCATAAAATCTCCCATCAAGAGGCCACATTTTGCACATAAGAGTAGTATTTTGCCAAAACAAAAGTTCTAACTCTACTATTTTCAAAATTCTCAAGTGGTAGCTGATCCATTTGCTTTGGCCTTAATTTCTCCCCCTTTGGCATTAAGCACCAAAACAAGATCATTATTGGCCCTCAAACCCCATTGCCTCACCAAAATCTTCAATTAAGAGTAAAAAAGGCAATAAGAGCATGGAGATGAACTTGGAGTAAATTACCTGTTGGGGACTTGTTCTCAAATGCTAGGAATCAAGAACAAGGCAACACAAAGATGTTAAATATTAATTACCCTTCGTCCGCTGAAGCATTATCTCCACGAGGGTTTAATGAACTTCGGACGAAGGTCACAAACATAACTGTTGGGGGCTTGTTCTCAAATGCTAAGAGTTAAGAACAAGGCAACACAGAAAATGTTAAATATTAAGGTCCTTCGTCCTCCATTTCATTATATCCCTTCGGGACATAAGGAACTTCGGACGAAGGTTACGAAGAACGCACCTTCGTAAACATAATAACGTAGAATGAAGCATTCATATAAATCATGAGGTATAAAATGGACATTCAAATGTTAACATAGAATCATTTCCATTTCTATTAATACGAATGAATATAAATGACAGATGTACCTTCGGTCTTGAGGAAGGCAGGAATACAAGTGTGATGCGAAGGCAAATGACAGGTTCGCGTGAACAGTGCAGAGGTACTGTTCATCTATTTATAGGCACAGGTCGCAGCCTGTGACAAATTACAATTATGCCCCTTACAAATGTTTACAACATTGACTCAGACCTATATGAATAAAAAGGTCATTCTATCTCTATGTCGGTTTAAAACGCCGAAGCTCCATGAAAAGGAACCTTCGGCTATCTCTTGGAGACGACTTCAGCCGAAGCTGCTTCTTCGTGTGAGACCTTCGGCGCACCGAAGCACGACCCCAACAGTAGCCCCTTTCGTGGTGCTAGATCGTTTTTCGTAACGAGCTTGACCCGTGAAAAAAGAGCCTCTTCAGCTTCGGGAAGCCGAAGGTCCAAAAAACACCTTCCCTGAGCTCGTTGCGGAGAAACGATCCGGCTTCCAAGCACGTACCAGGCCCACCTTGGAGAGTACTGTTTGATCTTTGCGGTCCACTGCACAGCGAGTACAAGTGACCGCCCGTCTGGTGTAAAAATCTTGCCGCTTCGCCTTCTTACCTGCAGCACTATATAAACAAACGGGTAGGTGTGAAGTTACCACAGCATTCATTGCTATTTGCACTGTTTTGCTGCCAAAATTTTCCACCATAGCCGAAGCTTGACTCTCAGAATCGAACGAAGGTCCGTCTCGACGCTTGCTTCGTCAGAAAGGAGAGCTTCGGAGAAAAGAAAAAAGAAAAACATTTCTGACCTTCCCAAACTCAGAATCACATGGCACGAGTGCGATCTACTGCCAAAGTTGTACGTGAGGGAGACGAAGCCGAAGGTTCGGACACTGTGCCCATCTCCGAAGCGATGCAGCGCTCCAGTCTAGTGACTGCGGAAGAAAGGCCTGCTGCCGAAGCAAACCCGACAACAGCTGAAGAAGAAGAAGAAAACATTGATGGGACTGACTCCGAAGATGACTACCACATTGCCATGCCCAGCAAGCCTAGTCACCTGGATTTTGGGAAATCAACTGTCTCAAAAGCTGATCTTTCGAAGATGGTGAAAGCAGGTTATTTCAATGAAGATCAGAAGAAGGCACTCCGCTTCGGGGGAGAAGAAACCACCCCGAAGCCAGGGAAGGATGAGATTGTTATCTTCAAAAGCTTTTTAAAGGCTGGGCTGAGATTTCCTCTGCACAATATTATTGCAGAGATATTGAGGAGGTTTGGTATCTACTTTCATCAATTGACTCCTAACGCCATCGTTAGGCTCAATGTTTATATCTGGGCCCTTCGAAGCCAGGCCGTGGAACCGTTTGCTGACAGCTTCTGCCGAGTTCACGAATTACACTACCAAACAAAGGCCAGAAAAGATGGGCTACATGATAATTTCGGTTGCTATAATTTTGCCTACCGGAAGACAACAAAATGTCCTGTCATCAGCTACCGAAGCAAATGGCCAGCAGGCTGGAAATCTGAGTGGTTTTATGTGAAAGTTGACGAAGACAGAGAAAAATTGGTACAAAGCCCTTTGGAGTTAATCTTCGGAGAGACGAGGCCACGATGCCGCATCGGCGATCTAAAAGGTCCCACCTAGGCTGCTCTGGGTGAATTTGAAATCATTTCAAAACATATTGGCACCAGGGATTTAGTTCAGGAATTTTTGGCATTCAGAGTTTTCCCTACTCTAAAAGAGTGGGAAATGCCGAAGCTGAAGGGAGAAAAGAAGAAGGGGGAGCTTGTCCGTCTGCCCTATCGCTTTAAATTCAAGAAGTACTTTAAGAAACCCTGCAAAGAGTGGTTAGACACAGTTGAGACAATGTGCAATGAAATCTTGGGGAATTACTCCAAAAAAGAGGATCAATTAATGACAGCGGCCTTCGGCGCCCGACCGAAGCGAAGGCTGAACCGAGTATTCGATGCCCTGGGCTTCGAGTACCCAGACTATGAGCAGTTGAACAAGGGTGCCGAGGGCGACAAAAGAAAAAGAGTGGCCGAAAGTCTGACCAAGGATGAAGAGCAACCAGCAGCAGAGAAGAAGATTCCCAAGAAAAGGAAAATATCAACTCCGAAACGGAAAATATCCGAAGAAGAGGGGACACCCACACCACCTTCTACCAGCGACGTGGAAGAAATTTTAAAGGTAATGACTGAACCCATGCCCGCGAAGCTAAGTCCATTAAGGCTCCATCTGACGAAGCTTTTTCAAAAGGTGGACGAGCCGGATCAGACGAAGATAAGCAAACCCAAGCGGCAAAGAATCATTACGGTAACTGAAGTTATCGATAAGACGCCGCCAAGGGCGTCAGTTCAGAAAACAGCAGCTGCCGAAAGCACCAAAAACGTCGAAGTCGCACCTTCGGAGGTCGCGGCTACCGAAGCCGCTACAGCCGAAGGTGTCAATTTAGAAACAACCATTGAGGATATTAACGAAATTTTGAAAGACATAGATGCAGAAGAAGCTGGTGTTGCTACTGAAAAATCCATGGCCACAGTGCCTGAAAAAGGAAAAGAAATAGCCGAAGATACTTCGGATGACGAAGCCTACTCCTTTCAGAATTTAATTGGACAAAAACTGACGAAGGACGAAATAGAAGAACTTAAAGACTATGCCAAATCTTGCGGCTACAAGTCAGGTGCCCTCCTATTTGGAGGTGTAGACGATGAAAAACTAGGCTGCATTCGAGACCAGACTGGTGCTAAGGTAATCGGTACTCTATCAAAGAGTATCGGTTTTCCGAAGCTAGAGACAGACATCAGCCGCTACCGACGACAGCATATCGTCGGCAGCTTATTTTACTCCAACTTCAAGGTAAACAACCTTTTCTCTGGTTTTTATTGCTGTTAATAATGAAGATATTACTAACATAAGTTGTTTCTGTACAGAGCATGCTACTGAGCAAAGCTCTGAAGATGCAACAAGACTTGGAGGACAAAAAGCACGAAGCTGTAATTGAAAACTTAGAAAGCAAAATAAAAGAGCAATCTGCCATCATTGAAAAGAAAGACTTCGAGCTCCAATCGACCGAAGGCTTACTGGCTGAGACTGAGGCTAAATTATCAGAGTTGAATTCGAAGCTTATCAATCAATCAAAACAATTCGACCAGGAGAAGCTAGAACTGAATTCGAAGCTTAAAGCCGAAGTCCAGACCAGCTCAGAGTTGAAGAAAACATTAACAAGCCTTCAAGACAAATGCTTGAACTTTGGCAATAATTGCATTGGACGATTAAAGAAGATATTTCACTCTGTTGGAGCCAGCAGCGGGAAATTTAACCCTTCAGCAGAAAATTTACCCCAGGCCTTCGATCATATCGAAGCTGAAATCGAAGAGCTTGACGAAGTTATAGCCGGGCACGGCGACTTCTGTGCCTGGGTAGCTTCTCGGGGTACCGCTGCTGCATTTCTGAAGGCCGGCTGCGAACATGGAAAAATTGTCAACAGGCCCAACTTCACCTTATCTCCATCAATCCTGGATGATATGCCTGACCTCGCCCGAAGTATCTCCAATAGATTTATAAAAATGATATGGACAAAAGGCGGGCGGGAGAAGGCTGGAGACGAAGCCCGAAGTCATCTTGAACCAGTAAGAAATGATATTTCGTACTTACCTTTTCCTTTGGGCTTGATTTTTACTTACGATTCCTTGATTCATGCAGGATGACGAAGGTGAAGATGATGCCTAAGATATGTCGCCGAAGCTGTCGCCGAAGCTGAAGCTTAATGAAGATTAGTAGAAGTGTGCTATAGAAAAACTCAGGATATTTTTGTAACAACTCTTGTAAATAGAATTAAACTGTTCTTCAAGGAACTTTGTACATACCTTGTAATATATTCTTACCCTTCGATTGAGGCGCTTTGATGTGGACGAAATCAGTGTTTTGAGCCGAAGGCGAAAAAACACCTTCCCTTCTTTTCGTACACAACGAAGCATAAAAACAATTCTTCTATTTGCCGAGCAACGAAACTTTTCTCTTTTGTACACAACATAGCATAACAAATCATAAAAACGCACTTCTCCGAAGCTTTTCTTTTACATAACGAATCATAAAAAACCACTTCTCCGAAGCTTTTTGCCGAAGCAGCCACTTGGGAACACAAATGCTATGAATGAATGCTTATGCATGCAAATGTTATGATGTAATGTAATGCACGAATGAATGTCCGAAGCATATGTCCGAAGCCACATTGTCAGCCATTACTTAGAAACAACCACACATTAGCTCTGCATTCCCTTAGGAACGACTTTGGAGCCTCTTCGCCTTTTACTTAGGCAGTATCAGCGTTGACTTTTCGCTGTAAGCTCTGCATCCCCTTAGGGACGTCTTTGGAGCTTCTTCGCCTTTTACTTTCGGCGGAATCAGCGTTGACTTTTCGCTGTAAGCTCTGCATCCCCTTAGGGACGTCTTTGGAGCTTTTTTCTCTTTTTCAGTTTCGGCACTCGATGGTGCGCTCTCAGCTTTTACATTTACATTCTTTGGGGGATTTTGCTCTTATAAAACTAAAAAAGGAAAATTACATATGATGGCCCCATTAAAAACCTTTCTCCCCCTTTAGAAAGGAAAAGGGTGCCATGAAAAAGAAAAGAAAAGACAAAATTACATCAAGTTATACATAAAACCGCCGAAGCTCATCCGCATTCCAAGATCTTGGAATTTCATTGCCATCCATGTCCTTCAGTCTGTACGAACCAGGCCTTGACGAAGATGCTACTAAGAAAGGCCCTTCCCATTTCAGTTGCAACTTGCCTACTGTATCCGGGTTGGCCACTCTCCGAAGCACCAAATGTCCTGGCTCAATATTTTTTAGCCGGACTTTTCTATCTCGCCATTTGATTGTTTCAGCCTGGTATTTGTTGATATTTTCCACGGCCTGAAGCCTGATCCCTTCTAAGGCATCTTTTTCCACAAGACAAGTATCTTCGGCACCTGATTCTGCCGAAGCTACCACTCTTATTGATCCAGCTTTAGCTTCTTCTGGAGTTATCGCTTCGTCACCGAATAACACCTTGAATGGGGTAAAGCCTGTAGACCTTGATGTTGTTGTATTGTGGCTCCACACCACTTTGGTCAACTGATCTGGCCATTTTCCCCTTGGTTGATTAAAAATTAGCTTCATTATTCCTGTCATTATGATGCCGTTGGCCCTTTCAACAAGCCCATTCGACTCCGGATGCCTGACTGATGCAAAGTGGATCTTCGTGCCAATTTGGTCACAGAAATTTCTGAAATCTTCGGAGTCGAACTGTGTTCCATTATCTACAGTGATGGCCTTCGGCACTCCGAAGCGACAGACAATATTCTGCCAGAAAAATTTTTGGACAGTGGCCGAAGTTATTGTGGCTAATGGCTTCGCCTCAATCCACTTAGAAAAATACTCCACAGCCACTATAACATATTTCAGATTGCCTTGAGCCGGTGGTAATGGACCCAGCAAATCGAGGCCCCACCTTTGCAATGGCCAGATTGGTTGTATCAGCTGTGTCAAAGACGAAGGTTGCTTTTGATCTCTTGCACATTTTTGACAACCTTCGCACTTTTGAACTAACTCCGCTGCATCCGAAGCTGCCTTCGGCCAATAAAATCCTTGGCGGAACACTTTTCCAAGTAACGGCCTGGATCCGATGTGGGATCCGCACAGGCCTGCATGTATCTCCTTCATCAACTCTATACCTTCGGCCCTAGACAAGCACTTGAGCAGCGGGGCACAAACTCCATGCTTGTATAATTCCCCTTCTATCATGACATAAGGACGAGCTCTTGCCTCTATCCTTTTATTATAAGCTTCGTCATCTGATAAGAAGTTACCCTGAAGGTAAGAGATTATTTCAGTTCTCCAATCTTCACTGTACACAGGAGAAATGTTAAGGACTGCTCTTTCAAGTAGCTCCACTGAAGGTGCCTTTATTGTTTCGAAGAACACATCCGAAGGTAGCGGCAGCCCCTGTGCTGCAGACTTGGCCAACAAATCAGCATGCTCATTTTGTCCTCGAGGGATATTCTTAACAGAAAATCCTTCGAAGGAAGCTTCGATCCTCCGGACCGTGTCTAGGTATTTTTCAAGCTTCGGGTCTTTAGCCTTGCAACTTTTGTCAATATGACCCGAAACAACCTGAGAATCAGTTTTAAGGATCGCCCTTCTGATCCCCATTGCCTTTAGTTTCCGAAGACCCAGGAGCAAGGCTTCGTACTCAGCGATATTATTTGTGCAGCTGAAGTCAAGTCTTGCTGCATAGCAAGTTTTAACTTTTGATGGAGAGACCAACACAGCAGCTGCACCTGCTCCGAAGGTTCCCCAAGAGCCATCACAAAACACTGTCCATGCTTCGGCATCTTTATTTGCTTCTTCGTCCTGAGCCCCTGGCGTCCAGTCGGCAATGAAATCTGCCAATGCTTGAGACTGAATTGAGGATCTATGCACATAATCAATGTAAAATTCATTGAGTTCCGCAGCCCATTTTCCAATACGCCCGGTAGCTTCTCTATTCCTCATGATGTCCTTCAACGGCTGCGAAGAAGGAACAATAATGTTGAATGCCTGAAAGTAATGCCGAAGCTTCCTGGATGCCATTAAAACGGCATACAACACCTTCTCCAGTTCTGTATAATTTTTCTTTGAGACACTGAGGACCTCAGACACAAAATATACTGGGACCTGCTTCTTGACTTGTCCATCAAACTTCTCCTGGACAAGCGCCGCACTTACTGCTGAGTGCGAAGCTGCCACATACAACAACAGAGGAGCCCCTGGCATTGGTGGAGTTAATGTTGTGAGATCTATTAAGTATTGCTTCAGCTCTTCGAAGGCTTTTTGTTGACTTGGGCCCCATTGAAAGACTTCAGCTGACTTCAGCACCTCGAAGAATGGTAAGTTTCTTTCTGCTGATCTGGATATAAATCTGTTGAGAGATGCCAGCCTTCCTGTCAATCTTTGGGCCCCCTTTCTTGTGGTTGGTGGCTCCATTCGAAGTATAGCTTCGATTTTATTTGGATTAGCTTCGATTCCCTTTGTTGAAACCAAGCATCCAAGAAATTTGCCCTTCTTCACTCCGAAGACACATTTTTCTGGATTCAGCTTCAGACCAGCCTGTCTGAAGCTGGCAAAGGTCTCCTGCAGATCAGCAATATGATTTTCTTGCTTCGTGCTTTTTACAATGATGTCATCGACATAAGTCAGCACATTTCTGCCTATCTGAGATTGGAGGACCTTCGCAGTCATTCTGCTGAAACTCCCTCCAGCATTCTTGAGCCCCTCAGGCATCTGAAGATAGCAATATGTACCACTTGGGGTGATGAAACTAGTCTTCGGCTCATCTTCCTTCTTCATCCAGATTTGATGATAGCCTGAGTAGCAGTCCAGGAGACTCATGAGCTCCGAAGAAGCTGCTGCGTCAACTAAAGAATCTATCCTTGGCAGCGGGAATTCATCCTTCGGACAAGCCTTGTTGAGATCTGTGAAATCAATACACATTCTCCACTTGCCATTGGCCTTCTTCACCATAACGGTGTTAGCTAACCACTCTGGATACTTCACTTCTCTGATAACTCCTGCACTGAGGAGTCTTTTTACTTCATTGCGAGCCCCTTCGGCCTTGTCATCAGACATTTTCCGAAGCCTCTGCTTTCGGGGTCTGAAGGATGGGTCAACATTGAGCGAATGTTCAATAACATCCCGATTCACTCCACAAAGATCATTGGCTGACCATGCAAAAACATCTTTGTTGTTGAATAAAAACCTTATCAAGGTTTTCTCCTGGTCTTCAGATAGTTGCGAGCCCAACAGCACCTTCTGCTCTGCTATGTCTTCACACAATAACATGGGCTTCGGCTGGTCTGCTGAAGCTGCCTTCTCCCTCCTGAATTTGTACTGTTCACAAGCTTCAGCTCCATCTATGTTATGGATTGCCTTAGAGTCGGTCCAGCTTCCTTCGGCCCTTCTAGCAGCTTCCTGGCTTCCATGAATAGCAATAGGTCCTTGGTCCGAAGGTATCTTCATGCAGAGATAAGCTGGGTGAAGAATTGCTTCGAAAGCATTAAGAGTTCCGCGACCAATGATAGCATTATAAGGATATTCCATGTCAACAATATCAAACACAATTTGCTCAGTCCTTGTGTTGTTAACAAACCCGAAGGTTACCGGCATGGTAATCTTCCCAAGTGCCACAATCTGCCGCCCTCCGAAGCCACAAAGAGGGTGCGTAGCATCATGAATCTTGTCTTCGGGCTCTTGCATTTGTCTGAAGGCTTTAGCAAATATAATGTCAGCTGCACTGCCTGTGTCAACTAGGACATTGTGGACCAGAAATCCTTTGATCACGCAAGAGATAACCATGGCATCATTGTGGGGATAATCCTTAAGCTGAAGGTCTTCCTGAGAAAAGGTAACTGGAATATGGGACCATTTTGACTTGATGAAGGGTCCCTGCACTCCAACATGCTGCACCCTTCTCTGAGCCTCCTTCTTCTGCTTCTTGTTAGCCGGCTCTGAGCAAGAACCGCCTGTTATCGGGAGCACCAGCTTCGAAGCCGAAGCAGCTCCAGCTTGGTTGTTGAACGAAGCCATCAGCTCAGAAAAGTGGAAGTGAGTTCACCGGAGGTGGGCGCCAATGTTGGGGGCTTGTTCTCAAATGCTAAGAGTTAAGAACAAGGCAACACAGAAAATGTTAAATATTAAGGTCCTTCGTCCTCCATTTCATTATATCCCTTCGGGACATAAGGAACTTCGGACGAAGGTTACGAAGAACGCACCTTCGTAAACATAATAACGTAGAATGAAGCATTCATATAAATCATGAGGTATAAAATGGACATTCAAATGTTAACATAGAATCATTTCCATTTCTATTAATACGAATGAATATAAATGACAGATGTACCTTCGGTCTTGAGGAAGGCAGGAATACAAGTGTGATGCGAAGGCAAATGACAGGTTCGCGTGAACAGTGCAGAGGTACTGTTCATCTATTTATAGGCACAGGTCGCAGCCTGTGACAAATTACAATTATGCCCCTTACAAATGTTTACAACATTGACTCAGACCTATATGAATAAAAAGGTCATTCTATCTCTATGTCGGTTTAAAACGCCGAAGCTCCATGAAAAGGAACCTTCGGCTATCTCTTGGAGACGACTTCAGCCGAAGCTGCTTCTTCGTGTGAGACCTTCGGCGCACCGAAGCACGACCCCAACAATAACATTACGAAGGTAATAAAAATAATATAAAACGATAAGAAATGTAGAATATTAAAGATAAATATGTTGGAGATAAATGGCACCATTCACATATTTATTATCTGAATCTAAAATGTTTGAATACAATGTTCAAGGTATACTTATACCTTCGCCTTGACAAGCAATAATTCCCGAGTGATGCTCTTGCAATTACAGGAATGCGTGAACAGTAAAGGAATACTGTTCACTATTTATAGGCACAGGACACAGCCTGTGAGGAATTACAATCATGCCCTTCATAAAAGTTTACAACAATGACTCAGACCCCTACAGGCTAAAAGGTCATTCTATCTTTAAGTCGGTTCGACCCTTCATCTTCGGATATGTTATAACCCCGAAGCTTCATGAATGATACCTTCGTCGTCACGTACGAGCAGCTTCAGCCGCAGCTGTTTCTTTCTGCAGGACCTTCGGTGACGAAGCATGGTCCCAACAGTAGCCCCTTCGCGGTGCTAGATCGTTTTTCGTAACGAGCTTGATCCGTGAAAAAAGAAAAGTCTCTCAGGCTTCAGGAAGCCAAAGGTCCGAAAAACACCTTCCCTGAGCTCGTTGTCGAGAAACGATACAGTTTTCGAGCGCGTAGCGATTCCACCATGCGAGTTCACTATTCTGGTTTTTGCGGTCCACCGTTCAGCGGGTGCAAGCAATCATTTGCTTGGTGTAAAAATCCTGACGATTTACCTTCTTTCCTGCAACACTATATAAACAGACGGGTAGGTGTGAAGTTACCACAGCATTCATTGCTATTGCACTGTTTTGCTGCCAAAATTTTTAACCATAGCCGAAGCTTGACTTTCGCATTCGAACGAAGCTCTAGTTTGGCATCTGCTTCGTCAGAAGAAGAGCTTCGGGAAAAAGGTTATTAATTTCTGAGCAATTTTCAAGATATTCAAAATCAAATGGCCAGGGTGCGCTCTACTGCTAGGGCTGAGCGCGAAGGAGACGAAGCCGAAGCTGCGGAAACTGTCCCTATTTCGGAAGCGATGAGGCGAAGTGGGTTGGTGACATCGGAGAACACCCCTGCTACCGAAGAAGAACAAGCAGATATTGAAGAGACTGATTCTGAAGATGATCACAATATCGCAATACCAAGCAAGCCTAGCCACCTGGACTTCAGAAAGTCAACCATCTCCAAGGCTGATTTCCCGAAGATGGTAAAATCGGGCTACTTTAGCGAAGATGAGAAGAAGGTGGTTCGCTTCGGTGGAGAAGAAACTACCCCGAAGCCACAGAAAGATGAAATAGTTATTTTCAAGAGCTTCCTCAAAGCTGGTTTGAGATTTCCTTTGAACAGGATGATTGCCGATGTGCTGAAGAAGTTTGGTATCTATTTTTATCAACTAACTCCTAATGCTATTGTGAGACTTAGTGTTTATATTTGGGCTCTCCGAAGCCAGGGGTGGAGCCATTTGCCGAAGGTTTCTGCTGAGTACACGAGCTACATTATCAAACTAAGGCTAGAAAAGATGGGTTACATGAAAATTTTGGTTGTTATAATTTTGCCTATCGGAAGACTACAAAATTTCCTGTGATCAGCTACCGAAGCAAGTGGCCGGCAGGCTGGAAATCAGAATGGTTCTACATCAAAGTTGACGACGACAAAGAGAAGCTAGTTCAGAGCCCGCTTGAGCTGATCTTCGGAGAGACCAGACCCCACTGCAATATGTCACCAGAAGGTCCAACTCAAATCGCGTTGGCTGAATTCAGGACTATTGCTGAGCATATTGGTACTAGAGATCTTGTGCAGGAATTTCTGTCGTTCAAAATATTTCCAACTATGAAAAAATGGGCTATGCCGAAGCTCGAAAAAGAGAAGAAAGAGGGGGAACTTGTCCACCTGCCCTACCACTACAAGTTCAAGAAATATTTTAAAGAACCCTGCCAAGAGTGGCTCGAAATAATCGAAGTAATGAGTACTGAAATTCTTGGGAATTATTCTAAAAAAGAAGATCAATTGATGACAGCAGCCTTCGGCACCCGGCCAAAGAGAAGGCTGAATAGAGTGCTTGATGCTATAGGCTTTGAATACCCTGACTACGAGCGATTAGACAAGGGTGCCGAAGGGCAGAAAAGAAAATGGGTGGCTAGCACTTTAACTAAAGACGACGAAGATCAACCAAAAAAGAAGAAAGAAAAGCTTGAACCGAAAGCAGTTGTTCCAAGAAAGAGAAAAGCTGCATCTCCGAAGCCTACGTCTCCAGAACCAGAGATATTGATCCGAGATGAGGAAACGTCTGTGACACCTTCTGCTGCCGAAGTAGAAGAAATTTTGAAGGTAATGACTGAATCTTTGCCTGTCAAGCTAAGTCCGCTGGCACCGGAAGTGACAAAGTTTTTTCAGAAGGACAAAAAACCTTCGGCAGCAGAAAGTCCTGCGAAGCCGAAAAAACGGAGAATCATTCAAGTGACAGATGTGATTCATCAGACGCCGCCACCGGCAACAATGTCAAAAATTGCCCTTGCAGAGACTGCCGAAGCCGAAGACACCGCAGCCGAAGCTACCGGAGTGAAAACCACTGAAGCTGAAGCCGGCGAAGCCGAAGCTACCGAGGCCGAAGCCGAAGCTACCAGGGCCGAAGCCGGCACCACCGAAGAGTCGAACCTGGAGACCACACTTGAGGTTATTGACAATATACTCCTGAAAATGGCTGAAGAAGAAGCTGTTATGGCTGCGGTGAACACGGCAACTGAAAAGGGGAAAGAGCAAATTGGTGAAATTTCGGAGGAAGGAGATTTTAATTTTCAAGATTTGCTTGGACAAGAGCTAACAGACACCGAAAAAGAAGAATTGAAAAAACATGCCATATCTTGCGGATATAAATCAGGAGCTATGCTATTTGGTGGGGTCAACGAAGGGAAGTTAAGGTGCCTTCGGAACCGTACCGAGGCCAAAATTGTTAGGACCCTCTCAAAAAGCATTGGCTTGCCGAAAATAGAAACAGACCTCTGCAGATACCAGCGACATCATGTCGCTGGCAGCCTGCTTTACGCGAATTTTAAGGTAAAAATATTATTATTATTTTATTATTGTTATTTTTATGTCTTTCTCTGATGAAAGTTGTTTTGGCAGAGTATATTATTAAGTAAAGTGCTAAAAATGCAACAAGATCTTGAAGAGGAAAAGAACAAGGCTATCATCAAAGATTTAGAAGAAAAAGTTGAAAATTACGAAGCTGTTCTGAAGAAGAAAGACTTCGCCATTCAAGATCTTGAAATTATGGCTAAAGAACACGAAGGTGCTTTAGAAAAGAAAGACTTTATTATTCAGTCTATGGAAGGCTCCTTGGCCGAAGTCCAAGCCGAAATGGCAGTTTAAAGAATGAACTACTCAAAAAGTTGGAAAAATATGAGCAAGAAAAAGAGAAGCTTGAAGCAAGTCTTAAGACTGCGCTCGAGAAAAATTCAAATTTGCAAGAATCATTGAAAGATCTCCAAGAGAAATGTCTAAATTTCGGCAGCCGATGTGTGCAGCGGCTGAAGGAGGTATTTCACTCTATCGGAGCCAGCTCTGAAAAGTTTTCACCTTTAGCCGAAAACCTGCCCAGCACCTTGGAACATATTGAAGGCAAGGTTGATGCTCTTGACGAAGTTATTGGGGGGCATGCTGATTTCTGCGCCCTGGTAGCTTCTCGAGGCACAGCTACCGCTTTTCTGAAGGCCGGCTGCACTCATGGAAAAATCGTGAATAGACCGAACTTTAGCTTGTCAGCAGCAGACTTGATTGATATCCCAAGCCTAGCCCGAAGTATCGGGAATAGATTTATGACCCAGATTTGGGTAAATGGCGGGCGAAGGATGGCTGGTGACGAAGCTCGAAGTCACCTTAAGCCGGTAAGAAACTTATATTTGTTACTTTTTCCTTCTCCTTGAAATTTGCACCTTTCTTATTCTGCTCCTTAATATGTGCAGGACGACGAAGCTGAAGTATGACGAAGCTGAAGCTTGATAGTTGCTAGAATAGTTTTCCTAGTTTTTCCTATAAAAAATTCTGGAGGGGTCTTTGTAATATCATTATGGAAAAAACTTATGTAAATTTGTACATACCTTGTAATATATTCTGTCTCCTTTATCCGTGTGCGTTCTGCTTTGCTGTGGACGAAACTTCTCCTTTTGAGCCGAAGGCGAAAAACACCTTCCCTTCTTTTCGTACACAACGAAGCATGAAGACTTCCTCTTTTCTACAAAGCTTTTCCTGATTGCCGAAGCATCTGTCTTTTATGTGTGGTATGATGATGATTCTATATGTCTAAATGAATGTTTATGAATGCAAATGACATGATGTAATGTATCATGCAAATGAATTGCGGAACACATATTCAAACACCATAATTATAGCCTTTCATCCCCTTGGGAATGATTCAAATCTTTTTGCCGTTTACTTTTCGGCTTCACCGTTTACTTTTCGGTGTATCAGCGTTGACTTTTCGCTGTAAGCCTCCCTTAGGAGCTTCTTCGCCTTTTACTTTCAGCGGTATCAGCGTTGACTTTTCGCTGTAAGCGTCTCTTAGGAGCTTCTTCGCCTTCTACTTTCGGCGGAATCAGCGTTGACTTTTCGCTGTAAGCTCTGCATTCCCTTAGGAATGACTTTTGAGCTTCTCTCTGAATTCTTTTCTTTTTCCTTTGCATTTACATTTACATTTCTGGGGGATATCATTCTTATAGAATTGAAATAAGGGAAATTACATGATGTGGCCCCATTAAAAACCTTTCTCCCCCTTTGGAAAGGAAAAGGGTGCCACAAAAAAGAATAGAAAAAATTACATCAAGCTAAACATAATATCGTCGAAGCTCATCCGCATTCCATGATCTAGGGATGTCGTTGCCGTCCATATCCTTCAATCTGTAGGAACCGGGTCTTGACGAAGATACTACCAAAAAAGGGCCTTCCCACTTCAGCTATAGTTTGCCTACTGTGTCTGGGTTGGCCACTCTTCGAAGCACCAAATGTCCTGGCTTAATGTTCTTCAACCGGACCTTTCTATCACGCCATTTTATTGTTTTGGCTTGATATTTATTGATGTTTTCCACAGCCTGAAGCCTGATCCCTTCTATAGCATCCTTTTCCATAGAGCAGTCAGCTTCATCTTCGCCTTTTGCCGAAGCTATTGTTCTTATTGACCCTGCTTTGGCTTCTTCCGGGGTTATTGCTTCGTCACCAAACAATAGTTTGAATGGCGTAAAGCCTGTTGATCTTGACGCTGTTGTGTTATGGCTCCACACCACTTTGATTAATTCTTCTGGCCACTTTCCCCTGGGCTGATTGAAGATTGACTTCATTATTCCTGTCATTATGATCCCATTAGCTCTTTCGACTAATCCATTTGATTCTGGATGTCGAACTGACGCGAAATGGATCTTCGTGCCAATTTGGTCACAAAACTCTTTAAAAGCTTCGGAGTCAAACTGCGTTCCATTGTCCACAGTAATGGCCTTCGGCACTCCGAAGCGACAAACAATATTTTGCCAGAAAAACTTTTGGACAGTGACCGAAGTTATTGTGGCTAAAGGCTTTGCCTCAATCCACTTAGAGAAATATTCCACTGCCACTACAACATATCTTAAATTTCCTTGTGTTGGTGGTAGCGGTCCTAACAAATCAAAGCCCCACCTTTGCAACGGCCAAGTGGGTTGTATTAACTGAGTTAAAGACGAAGGTTGTTTTTGATCTCTTGCACATTTCTGACAACCTTCGCACTTTAGCACTAGTTCCGCTGCATCCGAAGCTGCTTTTGGCCAATAAAATCCTTGTCGAAAAACTTTTCCCAACAAAGGCCTAGATCCAATATGAGATCCACACAGGCCTGCATGTATTTCTTTCATCAATTCTATGCCTTCGGCTCTGGATAAACACTTGAGCAACGGGGAACAGACCCCACGCTTGTATAATTCCCCTTCTATAATGACATATGGTCGGGCTCTTGCTTCTATCCTCCTGTTATAAGCTTCGTCATCTGAAAGAAAATTACCCTGAAGAAAAGAGATGATTTCAGTTCTCCAATCTTCACTATAGACAGGGGATATGTTGAGGACCGCTCTTTCGAGAAGCTCGACCGAAGGTGCTTTTATTGTTTCGAAAAATACTTCCGAAGGTAAAGGCAGCCCCTGTGCTGCTGACTTGGCCAATAGATCAGCATGTTCATTTTCTCCATGACGAATGTTTTTAACAGAGAATCCTTCAAAGGAAGCCTCAATCCTTCGAACTGTATCTAAATATTTTTCAAGTTTCAAATCTCTTGCTTTATAGCTTTTGTCAATATGACCAGAAATAACTTGGGAATCAGTTTTAAGAATGGCCCTTCTGATTCCCATTGCCTTTAACTTTCGAAGACCTAAGAGCAGAGCTTCGTACTTAGCAATATTGTTTGTGCAACTGAAATCATGTCTTGCCGCATAACAAGTTTTAACTTTGGAAGGTGAAACCAACACAGCAGCCGCTCCTGCTCCAAAGGTTCCCCAAGACCCATCGCAAAACACTGTCCATGCTTCAGCATCCTTATTCGTTTCTTCGTCCTGAGTCCCTGGCGTCCAGTCAGCAATGAAGTCTGCCAACGCTTAGGACTGAATCGAAGATCTATGCACATAATCAATACAAAATTCATTGAGCTCTGCAGCCCATTTTCCGATCCTTCCAGTAGCTTCTCGGTTTCTCATAATATCCTTCAACGGTTGTGAAGAAGGAACAATTATATTATATGCTTGAAAATAATGCTGAAGCTTCCTGGAGGCCATCAGAACAGCATACAGTACCTTCTCCAATTCTGTGTAATTTTTCTTTGATAAACTAAGAACTTCGGATACAAAGTATATTGGGGCCTGCTTTTTGACTTGGCCTTCCAGCTTCTCCTGAACAAGTGCTGCACTTACCGCTGAATGCGAAGCTGCCACATATAATAACAGAGGAGCCCCTGGCGTTGGTGGAGTTAATGTTGTTAGATCTATTAAATATTGCTTCAGCTCTTCGAAGGCTTTTTGCTGGACTGGTCCCCATTGAAAAACTTCAGCTGACTTCAGGACTTCGAAAAATGGCAAATTTCTCTCCGCTGATCTAGATATGAATCTGTTGAGAGATGCCAGTCTTCCTGTCAATCTTTGAGCCCCCTTCTTTGTACTTGGTGGTTCTATTCGAAGGATAGCTTCGATTTTGCTTGGATTAGCCTCAATTCCTTTTGTTGAAACTAGACAACCAAGAAATTTCCCCTTCTTCACTCCGAAGACACATTTTTCTGGATTCAGCTTTAAACCAGCCTGTCTGAAATTAGCGAAGGTCTCCTGCAGATTAGCAATGTGATTATCTTGCTTCGTGCTTTTCACAATGATATCATCAACATAAGTTAGCACATTCCTGCCTATCTGAGAATGGAGAACCTTCGCTGTCATTCTGCTGAAGCTTCCTCCAGCATTTTTAAGCCCTTCAGGCATCCGAAGGTAACAATACGTTCCACTAGGGGTTATAAAGCTTGTCTTCGGCTCATCCTCCTTCTTCATCCAGATTTGATGATAGCCTGAATAACAATCCAACAGACTCATGAGCTCTGATGAAGCTGCTGCATCAACTAAGGAATCTATCCTCGGCAATGGAAACTCATCCTTCGGACAAGCCTTATTGAGATCAGTAAAGTCGATACACATCCTCCATTTACCATTGGCCTTCTTTACCATAACAGTGTTAGCCAACCATTCTGGGTACTTTACCTCTCTGATAACTCCAGCACTGAGGAGTCTTTTCACTTCATTCCGAGCACCTTCAGCCTTATCATCAGACATCTTCCGAAGCCTCTGCTTCCTGGGCCTAAATGATGGATCAACATTAAGGGAGTGTTCAATAACATCCCTGTTAACTCCGCAAAGATCATTAGCTGACCAAGCAAAGACATCTTTATTGTTGAACAAAAACCTTATCAAGGTTTTCTCCTGCTCTTCGGACAATTGAGATCCCAGTAGTACATTCTGCTCTGCTACATCCTCACATAAGAGCATGGGCTTCGGCTGATCAGCCGAAGCAGCTTTTTCCCTTCTGAACTTGTACTGCTCACAAGCTTCAGCTCCATCTATGTTATGGATTGCTTTTGAATCTGTCCAATTTCCTTCGGCCCTTCTAGCAGCTTCCTGACTTCCATGAATAGCAATGGGCCCTTGGTCCGAAGGTATCTTCATGCAAAGGTAAGCTGGATGAAGAATTGCTTCGAAGGCATTGAGAGTACCACGACCAATGATAGCATTGTAAGGATACTCCATGTCAACAATGTCAAACACAATTTGCTCAGTCCTTGTGTTGTTGACAAATCCGAAGGTTACCGGCATGGTAATCTTCCCAAGTGCTACAATTTGCTGCCCTCCGAAGCCGCAAAGAGGGTGTGTAGCATCATGGATCTTGTCTTCGGGCTCTTGCATTTGTCTGAAAGCCTTAGCAAATATGATATCTGCAGCACTGCCTGTATCAACCAAAACATTATGGACCAGAAATCCTTTGATCACACAAGAGATAACCATAGCATCATTGTGTGGGTAGTCCTTGAGTTGAAGATCTTCTTGAGAGAAGGTAATTGGAATGTGAGACCATCATGACTTGATGAAGGGTCCTTGCACCCCGACATGTTGTACCCTTCTTTGTGCCTCCTTCTTCTGCTTCTTGTTAGCTAGCTCTGAGCATGAACCGCCTGTTATGGGGAGTACCAGCTTCAGAGCCGAAGCAGCTCCAGCTTGATCGTTGAACGAAGCCATTAGCTCAAAAAAAGGTGGAAGTGAGTTGACCGGAGGTGGGCGCCAATGTTGGGGACTTGTTCTCAAATGCTAGGAATCAAGAACAAGGCAACACAAAGATGTTAAATATTAAATACCCTTCGTCCGCTGAAGCATTATCTCCTCGAGGGTTTAATGAACTTCGGACGAAGGTCACAAACATAACATTACGAAGGTAATAAAAATAATATAAAACGATAAGAAATGTAGAATATTAAAGATAAATATGTTGGAGATAAATGGCACCATTCACATATTTATTATCTGAATCTAAAATGTTTGAATACAATGTTCAAGGTATACTTATACCTTCGCCTTGACAAGCAATAATTCCCGAGTGATGCTCTTGCAATTACAGGAATGCATGAACAGTAAAGGAATACTGTTCACTATTTATAGGCACAGGACACAGCCTGTGAGGAATTACAATCATGCCCTTCATAAAAGTTTACAACAATGACTCAGACCCCTACAGGCTAAAAGGTCATTCTATCTTTAAGTCGGTTCGACCCTTCATCTTCGGATATGTTATAACCCCGAAGCTTCATGAATGATACCTTCGTCGTCACGTACGAGCAGCTTCAGCCGCAGCTGTTTCTTTCTACAGGACCTTCGGCGACGAAGCATGGTCCCAACATTACCCTCTCATCGGAGTGCAGTGGAAGTCTTGTATGTTCCAAGTTCACCTTTTCCCTTTCAATCACCTTTGAGACTAAATTAAGAAAACTCAAGCACACGGTTAGTCTCAAAGGGTCAAGTTGTAGCATTTCTCCCCCTAAATATGTGCATCATTCGCATAAGGACTTGTGAGGTCCGGGGATCCCTTGCACAACTTGAGCACCATAAATAAGCAATAACATGCATAAAGGAACATGATCAAAGGCATAAAACACATGTATGCTCTAGATCAATCCAAGTTACGCGAATCTAAGACATTTAGTTCACTACGCAGCCTACAAAAGGTCTTCTCATCTAAAGGCTTGGTAAAGATATCGGCTAGTTGGTTCTCGGTGCTAACATAAAACACTTCGATATCTCCCTTTTGCTGGTGGTCTCTCAAAAAGTGATGCCGGATGTCTATGTGATTTGTGCGGCTGTGTTCAACAGGATTGTCCGCCATGCGGATTGCACTCTCATTGTCACATAGGAGTGGGACTTTGCTCAGATTATAGCCAAAGTCCCGGAGGGTTTGCCTCATCCAAAGTAGTTGCGCGCAACACTGTCCTGCGGCAACATACTCGGCCTCAGCGGTGGATAGGGCAACGGAAGTTTGTTTCTTAGAACTCCACGACACCAGGGACCTTCCAAGGAATTGGCATGTCCCTGATGTACTCTTCCTATCGACCTTACATCCAGCATAGTTGGAATCTAAGTATCCAATCAAGTCAAAGGTAGACCCCTTTGGATACCAGATCCCGAAGCAAGGCGTAGCAACTAAATATCTAAGAATTCGCTTAACAGCCACAAGGTGACACTCCCTTGGGTCGGATTGAAATTTAGCACACATGCATACGCTAAGCATAATATCTGGTCTACTAGCACAAAAATAAAGTAAAGACCCTATCATAGACCGGTATGCCTTTTGATCAACGGACTTACCTCCTTTGTTGAGGTCGACATGTCCATCGGTTCCCATTAGAGTCTTTGCGGGCTTGGCGTCCTTCATCCCAAACCGCTTGAGCAAGTCTTGCGTGTACTTTGTTTGAGAGATGAAGGTGCCGTCCTTGAGTTGCTTCACTTGGAACCCAAGGAAGTAGTTCAACTCGCCCATCATCGACATCTCGAATTTCTGAGTCATCACCCTGCTAAACTCTTCACAAGACTTTTGGTTAGTAGAACCAAATATGATGTCATCGACATAAATTTGGCACACAAATAGATCACCATCACAAGTCTTAGTAAAAAGAGTTGGATCGGCTTTCCCAACCTTGAAAGCATTAGCAATTAGAAAATCTCTAAGGCATTCATACCATGCTCTTGGGGCTTGCTTAAGTCCATAGAGTGCCTTAGAGAGCTTACACACGTGGTCGGGGTATCGTTCATCCTCAAAGCCAGGGGGTTGCTCCACGTACACTTCCTCCTTGATTGGCCCGTTGAGGAAAGCGCTCTTCACGTCCATTTGGAACAACCTGAAAGAATGGTGAGCGGCATAGGCTAACAAAATGCGAATCGACTCTAGCCTAGCCACAGGAGCAAACGTCTCCTCAAAGTCCAAACATGCGACTTGGGCATAACCTTTTGCCACAAGTCGAGCCTTGTTCCTTGTCACCACCCCATGCTCGTCCTGTTTGTTGCGGAACACCCACTTGGTTCCCACAACGTTTTGCTTGGGACGTGGCACCAGTGTCCAAACTTCATTTCGCTTGAAGTTGTTGAGCTCTTCCTACATGGCCAACACCCAGTCCGGATCTAGCAAGGCCTCTTCTACCCTGAAAGGCTCAATAGAAGAGACAAAAGAGTAATGCTCACAAAAATTAGCTAATCTAGAGCGAGTGGTTACTCCCTTGCTTATGTCACCCAAAATCTGGTCGACGGGATGATTCCTTTGAATCGTCGCTCGAACTTGAGTTGGAGGGGCCCATGGTGCTTCTTCCTCCTCAACTTGGTCTTCTTGTGCTCCCCCTTGATCACACGCCTCCTCTTGAGGAACCTGTTCATCATCTTGAGTTGGGGGGTACACCATTGTTGAGGAAGAAGGTTGATCTTGCACTTGGTGTTCCTGTGGTCGCACATCTCCAATCGCCATGGTACGAATTACGTCCGTTGGAACATCGTCTTCATCTATATCATCAAGATCAACTTGCTCTCTTGGAGAGCCATTAGTTTCATCAAATACAACGTCGCTAGAGACTTCAACCAAACCTGATGATTTGTTGAAGACTCTATACGCCTTTGTATTTGAGTCCTAACCTAACAAAAACCCTTCTACAACTTTGGGAGCAAATTTTGAATTCCTACCTTTCTTCACTAGAATGTAGCATTTACTCCCAAAAACTCGAAAATATGAAATGTTGGGTTTGTTACCGGTTAGAAGTTCGTATGACGTCTTCTTGAGGAGGCGACGAAGGTAGACCCAGTTTATGGCGTGGCAAGCTATGTTCACAGCTTCCGACCAAAACCGCTCGGGTGTCTTGAATTCTCCAAGCATCATCCTCGCCATGTCTATGAGTGTCCTGTTCTTCCTCTCTACCACACCAATTTGCAGTGGTGTGTAGGGAGCGGAGAACTCGTGCTTGATTCCTTCCTCCTCAAGGTACTCCTCCACTTGAAGGTTCTTGAACTCGGACCCATTGTCGCTTCTAATCTTTTTCATCTTGAGCTCAAATTCGTTTTGAGCTCGCCTTAGAAAGCGCTTAAGGGTCCCTTGGGTTTCTGTTTTATCCTGCAAAAAGAATACCCAAGTGAAGCGGGAAAACCATCAACAACAACTAGACCATACTTACTTCCCCCGATACTGAGATAGGCGACGGGTCCGAAGAGGTCCATATGCAGTAGCTCCAGGGGTCTTGATGTGATCAACACATTCTAGCTGTGATGAGGATTTCCCACCTGTTGCCTACTTGATAAGCTGCACAAGGTCTATCTTTCTCGAAAAACACATTTGTTAGACCTATTACATGTTCTCCCTTTAGAAGTTTGTGAAGGTTCTTCATCCCAACATGTGCTAGACGGCGATGCCACAGCCAGCCCATGCTAGACTTAGCAATTAAGCATGCATCTAGACCGGCCTCCTCCTTCGAAAAATCAACTAAATAGAGTTTGTCGTCTAGTACACCCTTAAAAGCTAATGAACCATCACTCCTTCTAAAGACAGACACATCTACATTGGTAAATAAGCAATTGTAACCCATATTACACAGTTGACTAACAGACAACAAATTATACCCGAGCGATTCAACTAAGAACACATTAGAAATGGAATGCTCGGATGAAATAGCTATCTTCCCTAGTCCTTTAACCTTGCCTTGATTCCCGTCTCCAAAGATGATCGAATCTTGGGAATCTTTGTTCTTGACGTAGGAGGTGAACATCTTCTTCTCCCCCGTCATGTGGTTTGTGCATCCGCTGTCGATAATCCAGCTTGAGCCCCCGGATGCATAAACCTGCAAGGCAAATTAGGCTTGGGTTTTAGGTACCCAACTCTTGTTGGGTCCTACAAGGTTAGTAACAATAGCCTTAGGGACCCAAATGCAAGTCTTATCTCCTTTGCACTTGGCCCCCAACTTCCTAGCAATTACTTTCTTGTTCTTACTACAAATTGCAAAAGAAGTATTGCAAGCATGGTAAATTATAGAAGGTTCATTACTTACTTTCCTAGGTACATGAACAACATTTTTCCTAGTCATATTTCTACCATGCATAACAGAGGAACTCGAAGCAATCATAGCATTTGAATCATAAGGATAACTTCTATGAGCATTTCTAGAAAAGTTTCTATTACTATAGATGAAAGCATGATTCCTTTGAACATTATTAGTCATAGGGGCCTTCCCTTTTTCCTTAGCGGAGATGGGAGCCTTTTGACTTGTTAAGTTCTTGGCTTCCCTTCGAAAGCCAAGCCCATCCTTAATAGAGGGGTGTCTACCAACAGTGTAGGCATCCCTTGCAAATTTTAGTTTATTAAAGTCATTTTTGCTAGTCTTAAGTTGGGCATTAAGACTAGCCACTTCATCATTTAATCTAGTAATGGAAATTAAATGTTCACTACAAGCATCAACATTAAAATCCTTACACCTATTGCAAATCACAACATGTTCCACACAAGGACTAGATTTATTTACTACTTTTAGCTTAGCATTTAAATCATCATTAATACTGAAAGGGAATTAGGCTTACACCTATTTCCTAAATTGATTTTGGTGGTTGAATTGCCCAACACAAATAATTGGACTAACTAGTTTGCTCTAGTCTATAAGTTCTACAGATGCCAGAGGTTCACTAAAAGTCAATAAAAAGACCAAGAATGGGTTCAAACGAAGAGAGCAAGGGACAACCGAAGTGTGCCCTGGTCTGGCGCACCGAAGTGTCCGGTGCACCAAATGACTCCAAGCTGAACTCTTCACCTTCAGGAAATCTCAGAGGCGCTTCGCTATAATTCAACGGACTGTCCGGTGCCCCACCGGACAGTGTCCGGTGCTCCAGGGGAGAGCAACTCTGAACTCGCCAGCTTCGGGAATCCGCTCAGCTAAAATTCACCGGACAGTGTCTGGTGCACACCGGACTGTCCGGTGTGACAGCGGAGCAACGGCTACTTCGCACGCAACGGTCGACTACAACGCATTAAATGCACGCCTGCGCGCGCAGAGGAGCAGAGCACGCGCGGGTGGCACACCGGACAGCCTATAGGGCCTGTCCGGTGCACCACCGGACAGCCAGGCGGGCCCACAAGACAGCGCTCCAACGATCGAACCCCAACGGTCTACTGACGTGGCTGGCGCACCGGACAGTGCCCGGTGGCGCACCGGACTGTCCGGTACGCCATGCGACTGCAGCCTTCCAACGACCACTTTGTGGTGGTTGGGGCTATAAATACCCCAACCACTCCACATTCAAGGCATCCAAGTTTTCACCTTCCAACTACTTACAAGAGCTCTAGCATTCAATTCTAGACACACCAAAGAGATCAAATCCTCTCCCAATTCCACTCAAAGCTTTAGTGATTAGAGAGAGTGATTGTTGTGTTCATTTGAGCTCTTGCGCTTGGATTGCTTCTTTTTCTCATTCTTTCTTGCGATCATCTCAATTGTAATCAAGGCAAGAGACACCAATTGTGTGGTGGTCCTTGCGGGGAAGTTTGGTTCCCGGTTGATTGAGAAGAGAAGCTCACTCGGTCCGAGGGACCGTTTGAGAGAGGGAAAGGGTTGAAAGAGACCCGGTCTTTGTGACCACCTCAACGGGGAGTAGGTTTGAGAGAACCGAACCTCGGTAAAACAAATCCTTGTGTCTCACTTATTTATTCGCTTGTGATTTGTTTTTACGCCCTCTCTCGGACTCGCATTATATTTCTAACGCTAACCCGACTTGTAGTTGTGATTAACTTTGTAAATTTCAGTTTCGCCCTATTCACCCCCCCTCTAGGCGACTTTCAATTGGTATCAGAACCCGGTGCTTCATTAGAGCCTAACCGCTCGAAGTGATGTCGGGAGATCACGCCAAGAGGGAGATGGAGACCGCCGATAAGCCCACTACAAGCCACGGGAAGGCTTCATCGGAAGAGTCCCGCAACAAAGGGAAGGGGAAGGAGAAGAAATCCTCTTCCCACAAGTCGCATCGGAGAGGCGACAAGCACAAGAAGATGAGGAAAGTGGTCTACTACGATACCGACTCTTCATCACCATCGACCTCCGGCTCCGATGCACCGTCCGTAACTTCTAAGCGCCATGAGCGCAAGAAGTATAGTAAGATTCCCCTACGCTATCCTCATATTTCAAAACGTACTCCTTTACTCTCCGTTCCATTAGGCAAACCACCAGTTTTTGACGGTGAAGATTATAATATGTGGAGTGACAAAATGAGGCATCATCTAACCTCACTCCACACAAGCATTTGGAATGTTGTTGAGTTTGGTGTACAGGTACCATCCATGGGGGATGAAGACTACGACTCGGACGAAGTGGCCCAAATTCACCACTTTAACTCCCAAGCCACCACTATACTCCTCGCCTCTCTAAGTCGAGAGGAGTATAATAAGGTGCAAGGGTTAAAGAGTGCGAAGGAAATTTGGGACGTACTCAAGACCGCGCACGAAGGAGACGAGGTGACAAAGATCACCAAGCGGGAGACGATCAAGGGGGAGCTCGGTCGCTTCATGCTTCACCAAGGGGAGGATCCACAAGCTATGTACAACCGCTTGAAGACCTTGGTGAACCAAGTGTGCAACCTCGGGAGCGAAAAATGGGATGACCATGAGATGGTCAAGGTTATTCTTAGATCCCTCGTCTTTCTTAACCCTACGCAAGTTCAATTAATTCGAGGTGATCCTAGATACAAGCTAATATCTCCCGAGGAGGTTATAGGAAAATTTGTGAGCATTGAGCTAATGATTAAAGGCTCAAAGAAAATCATCGAGCAAGGCACCTCCTCCACGCCCGAAGCACAACCGGTGGCATTCAAGGCGACAGAGGAGAAGAATGAGGAGTCTACATCAAGTAGACAACCAATCGACGCCTCCAAGCTTGACAATGAGGAAATGGCGCTTATCATCAAAAGCTTCCGCCAAATCCTCAAGCAAAGGAGGGGGAAAGATTACAAGCCTCGCTCCAAGAAAGTGTGCTACAAATGTTGTAAGCCTGGTCACTTCATTGCTAAATGTCCATTATCTAGTGATAGTGACAGGGGCGACGACAAGAAGGGGAGAAGAAAGGAGAAGAAGAGGCATTACAAGAAGAGGGGCGGCGATGCCCATGTGTGCCGCGAGTGGGACTCCGAGGAGAGCTCCTCCGACTCCTCCTCCGATGAGGACGCCACCAACATCGCCGTCACCAAGGGACTTCTCTTCCCCAATGTCGGCCACAAGTGCCTCATGGCAAAGGACGGCAAAAAGAAGAAGGTTAAATCCAAATCCTCCACTAAATATGAGTCCTCTAGTGATGATAATGCTAGTGATGAAGAGGATAATTTGCGTACTCTTTTTGCTAACCTCAACATGCAACAAAAAGAAAAACTAAATGAACTAATTAGTGCCATCCATGAGAAGGATGAACTCTTGGACTCCCAAGAGGACTTCCTAATCAAGGAAAACAAAAAGCATGTTAAGGTTAAAAATGCTTATGCTCTGGAAGTTGAAAAATGTGAGAAATTAACTAGTGAGCTAAGCACATGCCATGATTTGATTACCAACCTTAGAAATGAAAATGCTAGATTAATTGCTAAGGTTGATTCTAATGTTTGTGATGATTCAATTTCTAATCTTAGAGATGATAATGCTAATTTGCTTGCTAAGATTGATAAATTGAATGATTCTCTTGCTAGCCTTAGAAATGAAAATGAAAAATTAATTGCTAAGGCTAAAGATTTTGATGTTTGCAATGTTACTATTTCTAACCTTAGACGTGAAAATGATATATTACATGCTAAGGTTGTAGAATTAAAATCTTGCAAACCCTCTACATCTACCGTTGAGCATGTTTCTATTTGCACTAGATGTAGAGATGTTGATATTGATGCTATTCATGATCATATGGCTTTAATTAAACAACAAAATGATCATATAGCAAAATTAGATGCTAAAATTGCCGAGCATGAACTTGAAAATGAAAAATTTAAATTTGCTCGTAGTATGCTTTATAGTGGGAGACGCCCTGGCATCAAGGATGGCATTGGCTTCCAAAAAGGAGACAATGTAAAACTTAATGCCCCTCCTAAGAAATTGTCTAACTTTGTTAAGGGCAAGGCTCCCATGCCTCAGGATAACGAGGGTTACATTTTGTACCCTGTCGGTTATCCCGAGAGCAAGATTAGGAGAATTCATTCTAGGAAGTCTCACTCTGGCCCTAATCATGCTTTCATGTATAAGGGTGAGACATCTAGTTCTAGGCAATCAACCCATGCAAAATTGCCTAAGAAGAAAACTCCTAGTGCATCAAATGATCATAGCATTTCATTTAAAACTTTTGATGCATCTTATGTTTTAACTAACAAATCCGGCAAAATAGTTGCCAAATATGTTGGGGGCAAACACAAGGGATCCAAGACTTGTGTTTGGGTACCCAAAGTTCTTGTGTCTAATGCCAAAGGACCCAAAACCATTTTGGTACCTAAAGTGAAGAACTAAACTTGTTTTGTAGGTTTATGCATCCGGGGGCTCAAGTTGGATCATCGATAGCGGGTGCACAAACCACATGACTGGGGAGAAGAAGATGTTCTCCTCCTACGAGAAAAACCAAGACCCCCAAAGAGCGATCACATTCGGGGATGGAAACCAAGGTTTGGTCAAAGGATTGGGTAAAATTGCTATATCACCTGACCATTCCATTTCCAATGTTTTTCTTGTAGACTCTTTAGATTACAATTTGCTTTTCGTATCTCAATTATGTCAAATGGGCTACAACTGTCTTTTTACTGATGTAGGTGTCACTGTCTTTAGAAGAAGTGATGATTCAATAGCATTTAAGGGAGTATTAGAGGGTCAGCTATACTTGGTAGATTTTGATAGAGCTGAACTCGACACTTGCTTAATTGCTAAGACTAACATGGGTTGGCTCTGGCATTGCCGACTAGCCCATGTTGGGATGAAAAATCTTCATAAGCTTCTAAAGGGAGAGCATATTTTAGGATTAACTAATGTTCATTTTGAGAAAGATAGAATTTGTAGCGCATGCCAAGCAGGGAAGCAGGTTGGTGTTCATCATCCACACAAGAACAACATGACGACTGACACGCCACTGGAGCTCCTACACATGGATTTATTCGGCCCGATCGCTTACATAAGCATCAGCGGGAGTAAGTACAGTCTAGTTATTGTGGATGATTATTCTCGCTTCACTTGGGTATTCTTTTTGCAGGAAAAATCTCAAACCCAAGAGACCTTAAAGGGATTCTTGAGACGGGCTCAAAACGAGTTCGGCTTAAGGATCAAGAAAATTAGAAGCGACAACGGGACGGAGTTCAAGAATTCACAAATTGAAGGCTTCCTTGAGGAGGAGGGCATCAAGCATTAGTTCTCTTCTCCCTACATGCCACAACAAAATGGTGTAGTGGAGAGGAAGAATAGAACTCTATTGGACATGGCTAGAACCATGCTTGATGAATACAAGACGCCGGATCGGTTTTGGGCCGAGGCAGTCAACACCGCCTGCTACGCCATCAACCGGTTGTATCTACACCGAATCCTCAAGAAGACATCATACGAACTCCTAACCGGTAAAAAGCCCAACATTTCATATTTTAGAGTCTTTGGTAGCAAATGCTTTATTCTTGTTAAAAGAGGAAGAAAATCTAAATTTGCTCCTAAGACAGTAGAAGGCTTTTTACTAGGATATGATTCAAACACAAGGGCATATAGAGTCTTTAACAAGTCTGCAGGACTAGTTGAAGTTTCTTGTGACGTTGTGTTTGATGAAACTAACGGCTCTCAAGTAGAGCAAGTTGATCTTGATGAGATAGGTAATGAAGAGGCTTCGTGCATCGCGCTAAGGAACATGTCCATTGGGGATGTGTGTCCTAAGGAATCCGAAGAGCCACCACATGCATAAGATCAACCATCCTCCTCCACGCAAGCATCTCCACCAACTCAAAATGAGGACGAGGCTCAAGTCGATGAAGGAGAAAATCAAAATGATGAGCCACCTCAAGATGACGGCAATGATCAAGGGGGAGATGCAAATGATCAAGACAAGGAGGATGAAGAACCAAGACCGCCACACCCAAGAGTCCACCAAGCAATCCAACGAGATCACCCCGTCAACACCATCCTCAGTGACATTCATAAGGGGGTAACCACTAGATCTCGTGTTGCACATTTTTGTGAGCATTAATCTTTTGTTTCCTCTATTGAGCCACACAGGGTAGAGGAAGCACTCCAAGATTCGGATTGGGTGATGGCGATGCACGAGGAGCTCAACAATTTCACTAGGAACGAGGTATGGCATTTAGTTCCACGTCCTAATCAAAATGTTGTAGGAACCAAATGGGTCTTCTGCAACAAACAAGATGAGCATGGTGTGGTGACAAGGAACAAAGCCCGACTTGTGGCCAAGGGATATTCACAAGTCGAAGGTTTGGATTTCAGTGAAACCTATGCACCCGTAGCTAGGCTTGAGTCCATTCGTATATTATTAGCCTATGCTACTTACCATGGCTTCAAGCTTTACCAAATGGACGTAAAGAGTGCCTTCCTCAATGGACCAATCAAGGAAGAGGTCTATGTTGAGCAACCTCCCGGCTTTGAAGACAGTGAGTACCCTAACCACGTCTATAAACTCTCTAAGGCGCTTTATGGGCTCAAGCAAGCCCCAAGAGCATGGTATGAATGCCTAAGAGATTTCCTTATTGCTAATGGCTTCAAAGTCGGAAAGGCCGATCCTACTCTATTCACTAAAACTCTTGACAATGATTTGTTTGTATGCCAAATTTATGTTGATGATATTATATTTGGGTCTACTAACGAATCTACATGTGAAGAATTTAGTAGGATCATGACATAGAAATTTGAGATGTCAATGATGGGGGAGTTGAAGTATTTCTTAGGATTTCAAGTGAAGCAACTCCAAGAGGGCACCTTCATTAGCCAAACGAAGTATACTCAAGACATTCTAAACAAGTTTGGGATGAAGGATGTCAAGCCCATCAAAACACCCATGGGAACAAATGGGCATCTCGACCTCGACACGGAAGGTAAATCCATCGATCAAAAGGTATACCGGTCGATGATAGGTTCACTACTCTATTTATGTGCATCTCGACCGGACATTATGCTTTCCGTATGCATGTGTGCAAGATTCCAAGCCGACCCTAAGGAAGCTCACCTTACGGACGTAAAACGAATCTTAAGATATTTGGCTTATACTCCTAAGTTTGGGCTTTGGTACCCTCGGGGATCCACATTTGATTTAATTGGTTATTCCGATGCCGATTGGGCGGGGTGTAAAATTAATAGAAAGAGCACATCGGGGACTTGCCAGTTCTTGGGGAGATCCTTGGTGTCTTGGGCTTAAAAGAAGCAAAATTCCGTAGCTCTTTCTACCGCCAAAGCCGAGTATATTGTCGCAGGCCATTGTTGCGCGCAACTACTTTGGATGAGGCAAACCCTTAGGGACTATGGTTACAAATTAACCAAAGTTCCTCTTCTATGTGATAATGAGAGTGCCATCCGCATGGCGGATAATCCCGTTGAGCATAGCCGCACTAAACACATAGCCATTCGGTATCATTTCTTAAGGGATCACCAACAAAAGGGGGATATCGAGATTGCATATATTAACACTAAAGATCAACTAGCCGATATCTTTACCAAGCCACTAGATGAACAATCTTTTACCAAACTTAGGCATGAGCTAAATATTCTTGATTTTAGAAATTTCTTTTGATGTCTTGCACACATAACTCATAAATATACCTTTGATCATGTCTCTTTTATATATGCTATGACTAATGTGTTTTCAAGTGTATTTCAAACCAAGTCATAGGTATATTGAAAGGGAATTGGAGTCTTCGGCGAAAACAAAGGCTTCCACTCCACTCCATAACTCATCCTTCGCCGTCGCTCCGAGCAATTCTTCATCTTTGGTATAATCTTCACTCATATGTTTTATTTGCCAAAGGGGAGAAAGTAGTTAGTAAAGGGCTTATATTTCACTCAAGCATCCATTTTTGGCGATTCATGCCAAAGGGGAGAGAGTATTAGCCCAAAGCAAAAGGACCGCACCACCACCAATTTTTTTTAAAAAAAACCTATGACTTTCAAATTGGTATCTCATTGTGATCAAAAGGGGGAAAAGTAGTATTTTCAAAATTGATATCTTAAAACCCTCTTGAACACTAAGAGGAGGATTTCATTAAGGGGGAGTTTTGTTTACTCAAAGGAAAAGCATTTGAAACAAGGGGAGAAAATTTCAAATCTTGAAAATGCTTCGCAAAATCTTATTCATTTACCTTTGACTATGTGCAAAAGGACTTTGAAAAGGATTTACAAAAGGAATTTGCAAAAACAAAACATGTGGTGCAAGCGTGGTCCAAAATGTTAAAAATAAAGAAACAATCCATGCATATCTAGTAAGTAATATTTATTGGCTCAATTCTAAGTAACCTTTGCACTTACATTTTGCAAACTAGTTCAATTATGCACTTCTCTACTTGCTTTGGTTTGTGTTGGCATCAATCACCAAAAAGGAGGAGATTGAAAGGGAATTAGGCTTACACCTATTTCCTAAATTGATTTTGGTGGTTGAATTGCCCAACACAAATAATTGGACTAACTAGTTTGCTCTAGTCTATAAGTTCTACAGATGCCAGAGGTTCACTAAAAGTCAATAAAAAGACCAAGAATGGGTTCAAACGAAGAGAGCAAGGGACAACCGAAGTGTGCCCTGGTCTGGCGCACCGGACTGTCCGGTGTGCCACAAGACAGTGTCCGGTGCACCACCGGACAGTGTCCGATGCACTAGGGGACTCCAAGCTGAACTCTTCACCTTCGAGAAATCTCAGAGGCACTTCGCTATAATTCACCGGACTGTCCGGTGCCCCACCGGACAGTGTCTGGTGCTCCAGGGGAGAGCAACTCTGAACTCGCCAGCTTCGGGAATCCGCTCCGCTAAAATTCACTGGACTGTCCGGTGTGACAGCGGAGCAACAGCTACTTCGCGCGCAACGGTCGACTGCAACGCATTAAATGCGCGCCTGCGCGCGCAGAGGAGCAGAGCACGCGCGGGTGGCACACCGGACAGCCTACAGGGCCTGTCCGGTGCACCACCGGACAGCCAAGCGGGCCCACAAGACAGCGCTCCAACGGTCGAACCCCAACGGTCTGCTGACGTGGCTGGCGCACCGGACAGTGTCCGGTGGCGCACCGGACTATCCGGTGCGCCATGCGACTGCAGCCTTCCAACGACCACTTTGTGGTGGTTGGGGCTATAAATACCCCAACCACTCCACATTCAAGGCATCCAAGTTTTCACCTTCCAACTACTTACAAGAGCTCTAGCATTCAATTCTAGACACACCAAAGAGATCAAATCCTCTCCCAATTCCACTCAAAGCTTTAGTGATTAGAGAGAGTGATTGTTGTGTTCATTTGAGCTCTTGCGCTTGGATTGCTTCTTTTTCTCATTCTTTCTTGTGATCATCTCAATTGTAATCAAGGCAAGAGACACCAATTGTGTGGTGGTCCTTGCGGGGAAGTTTGGTTCCCGGTTGATTAAGAAGAGAAGCTCACTCGGTCCGAGGGACCGTTTGAGAGAGGGAAAGGGTTGAAAGAGACCCGGTCTTTGTGACCACCTCAACGGGGAGTAGGTTTGAGAGAACCGAACCTCGGTAAAACAAATCCTTGTGTCTCACTTATTTATTCGCTTGCGATTTGTTTTTACGCCCTCTCTCGGACTCACATTATATTTCTAACGCTAACCCGACTTGTAGTTGTGATTAACTTTGTAAATTTCAGTTTCACCCTATTCACCCCCCCCCTCTAGGCGACTTTCAAATACTCTTTAAATTAGACACAGTTTCATGACAAGTAGACAATTCACAAGAAAGCATTTCATTTCTCTTAACCTCTAAAGCAAGAGACTTTTGCACACTTACAAATTTATCATGCTTTTCATATAAGAGATCCTCCTGTTTTTCTAAAAGTCTATTCTTCTCATTTAATGCATCAATCAATTCATTAATTTTTTCTATCTTGGTTCTATCTAGACCTTTAAACAAGCTAGAATAGTCTACCTCATCATCACTAGACTCTTCATCGCTAGAAGAAGCACATGTAGAGGTATCTCGAGCACTTACCTTCTTCTCCTTTGCCATGAGGCAGGTGTGACGCTCATTGGGGAAGAGAGACGACTTTTTGAAGGCCGAGGCGGCGAGTCCTTCGTCGTCGGAGTCGGACGAAGAGCAATCCGAATCCCACTCCTTGCCGAGGTGAGCCTCGCCCTTTGCCTTCTTGTAAGACTTCTTTTTCTCCCTCTTCCCACCTTTTCTTGTCCTTGGTCACTATCATTATCGGGACAGTTAGCAATAAAGTGACCAGTCTTACCACACTTGAAGCAGGAGCGCTTTCCCTTCGTCTTGCTCTTGTTGGGATGCTCCTTGCGACCCTTTAGCGCCGTTTTGAAGCGCTTGATGATGAGGGCCATTTCTTCCTCATTAAGCCCGGCCGCCTCAACTTGCACCACCTTGCTAGGTAGCGTCTCCCTGCTACTTGTTGCCTTGAGAGCGACGGGTTGAGGCTCGTAGACGGGCATTGGGCCATTGAGAGCATAATCCACATAGCGGGCTTCTTTAATCATCATCCGCCCGCTCACAAATTTTCCGAGTATCTCCTCGGGCGTCATCTTTGTGTACCTAGGATTTTCATGAATTGAGTTCACAAGATGAGGGTCAATGACAGTAAAGGACCTGAGCATAAGTCGGACGACGTCGTGGTTCGTCCATCTCGTGCTCCCATAGCTCCTGATTTTGTTGACCAGGGTCTTGAGCCTGTTGTACGTTTACGTTGGCTCCTCTCCCCTGATCATAGCGAACCTTCCCAGCTCGCCCTCCACCAACTCTATCTTGGTGATTATGGTGACATCGTTCCCCTCATGCGAGATCTTGAGGGTGTCCCATATTTGCTTGGCATTATCCAAGCCGCTCACCTTGTTGTATTCATCCCTGCACAACGAAGCTAACAAAACAGTGGTAGCTTGTGCATTTTTATGAATTTGTACGTTAATGAATACCGGGTTATCCGTACTATCGAATTGCATTCCATTCTCTACTATCTCCCAAATTCTAGGATGGAGAAAGAAGAGGTGACTACGCATTTTATGACTCCAAAAAGCGTAGTCCTCTCCATCAAAGTGAGGAGGTTTACTAAGAGGAATAGAAAGCAAATGAGCATTGGAATTATACGGAATACAAGAATAATCAAAAGAAAAGTTTGAGTTGACCGGTTTCTTTTTCTCGTCGTAGTCGTTGTCTCTTTGGGAAGAAGAGGACTCGTCGCTGTCGTAGTAGACGATCTTCTTGATACGCCTCTTCTTCTTCCTGTCCTTCTTATGACTCGAGCCAGAGTCAGTAGGTTTGTCGTCCCTTGGCTCGTTGAAGACGGACTCCTTCTCCTTATCGTTGACCACCGTCCCCTTTCCCTTAGGATCCATCTCTTCGGGTGATTAGTCCCTTTTTGTGAATAGAACGGCTCTGATACCAATTGAGAGCACCTAGAGGGGGGTGAATAGGTGATCCTGTAAAAACTTAAGACTTAATGCCACAAAAACTAAGTTAAGTGTTAGTGCAATAGAATCAAGTAGCTGGAGAGGAGTACTTGTGAAACACAGAAACCACAGAGAGAAACAACACAGTAGACACAGTGGTTTATCCCGTGGTTCGGCCAAGTACAAAACTTGCCTACTCCATGTTGTGGCGTCCCAATGGACGAGGGTTGCACTCAACCCCTCTCAAGTGATCCAACGATCAACTTGAATACCACGGTGTTCCTTTTTCTTATCGCTTTTCCCGTTTGCGAGGAATCTCCACAAGTTGGAGTCTCTCGCCCTTACAACAAATATCAATGTAAAAGCACTAGAGTAAGGGAGGGAAGCAACACACACAAATCCACAGCAATAACGCACACACACGGGCCAAGACTTGAGCTCAAATGAAATGCAACAAGTTCACCACTAGAACGAAGCTCAAATCACTAAGAAAATCAATCGAGTGTGCCGAGACGGAGTGTGAGAGTCTTAGAATGTTAAAAGTATGTTTGGTGTGCTCCTCCATGCGCCTAGGGGTCCCTTTTATAGCCCCAAGACAGCTAGGAGCCGTTGGAAGCAATCTAGGAAGGCAATTCTTGCCTTCTGTCGGGTGGCGCACCGGACAGTCCGGTGCACCACCGGACAGGGACTATTCACAGTCCGGTGCAGATCTCCTTCCAAATATAGAACAATCGACCATTGCAAAAATGGAGCCATTGGCGCACCGGACACTATCCGGTGCACACCGGACAGTCCGGTGCCCCTCCTGACCGTTGGCGCTGCCACGCATCACGCGCGGATTGCGCGGTCGACCATTGGCGCAGTCGACCGTTGGCTCACTGGACAGTCCGGTGTCTCACCGGACCGTCCGGTGAATTTTAGTCGTACGCCGTTGAATGATTCCCGAAAGCGATGACTTCGCCTCAGATGGCTCACCGGACAGTCCGGTGCACCACCGGACAGTCCGGTGAATTATAGTCGTACACCGCCGTCAGTTCCCGAGAGTGGCCTGTTCACCGGAGGCTGACCTGGCGCACCGGACACTGTCCGGTGCACCACCGGACAGTTTGGTGTGCCAGACTGCGCTGAGTCTTGGCTGTTCGAGCCAAGTATTTTTCCTTCTCTCTTTTCTCTGATTCCAGCACTTAGACAAATATGTTAGTACACAAAAACCAATGTACTAAGTCTAGAATCATACCTTCTTGTTGATTAGCACTTCATCAATCATTTGGCGCAAGATTACTCACTCAAAACGTGTTGGGCACTTAATCACCAAAACTATACTAGAAATGGCCCAAGGGCACATTTCCCTTTCAATTTTATTGGCCGAAGGCAGCTTCGGATGCAGCAGAATTAGTCCAAAAGTGTGAAGGTTGTCAAAAATGTGCAAGAGATCAAAAACAGCCTTCATATCTGACTCAGATAATACAGCCCACTTGGTCGTTGCAAAGGTGGGGCCTTGATTTGTTAGGCCCACTTCCACCAGCACAAGGAAATTTAAAATATGTTGTGGTGGCGGTAGAATATTTTTCCAAATGGATTGAGGCAAAGCCTTTAGCCACAATAACTTCGGTCACTGTTCAGAAATTTTTCTGGCAAAATATTGTTTATCGTTTCGGAGTGCCAAAGGCTATTACTATGGACAACGGAACACAGTTTGATGCCGAAGCTTTCAAAGAGTTCTGTGAACAAATTGGCACGAAGATCCATTTTGCATCGGTTAGACATTCGGAGTCAAATGGACTTGTCAAAAGAGCTAATGGCATTATAATGACGGGAATAATGAAGTTAATCTTCAATCAGCCCAGAGGAAAGTGGCCAGATGAATTGATCAAAGTGGTGTGGAGCCACAACACAACAATGTCAAGGTCAACAGGCTTTACACCATTCAAATTACTGTTTGGTGACGAAGCAATAACCCCGGAAGAAGCTAAAGCAGGATCAATAAGAATAGTGGCTGCGGCAGAGGACGAAGCTGATTATTCTATGGCAAAAGATGCTATAGAAGGGATCAGGCTTCAGGCTGTGGAGAACATCAATAAATATCAAGCCGAAACAATAAAATGGCGTGACAGAAAAGTTCGGTTAAAAAATATCAGGCCAGGGCACTTGGTACTTCGGAGAGTTGCCAACCCAGATACAGTAGGCAAGCTACAGTTGAAGTGGGAGACCTTTTCTGGTAGTATCTTCGTCAAGACCCAGTTCTTATAGATTGAAGGATATGGACGGAAACGACATTCCTAGATCTTGGAATGTGGATGAGCTTCGGCGATATTATGTGTAGCTTGATGTAATCTTTTTATTTTTTCCTATGGCACCCTTTTCCTTTCCAAAGGGGGAGAAATGTTTTTAACGGGGCCATAGCATGTAATTTCTCTTTTTCTTATTTCAGCTCTACAAGAGCAATATCCCCCAAAGATGTAAATATAAAAGCTGAGCATGCACCATCGAGTGCAAAGAGAAAAGAAAAAGCGGGGAGAAGCTCGAAAGACGTCCCTAAGGGGATGCAGAGCACGACGAAGCTACAAAAAGCCATTCCTAAGGGAGCGCAGTGTAAGTTTTCTGCTCAAAAGTCGTTCCTAAGGGAATGCAGAGCTTACAGCGAAAAGTCAACGCTGATTCCGCCGAAATATAAGGCGAAGCGCGAAAAGTCAACGTGATACCGCCGAAATAGAAGACAAAGAAGTTCAACAGACGTTCCTAAGGGAATGCAGAACTTACAGCGAAAAGTCAGCGATGATACACCGAAAAATAAGCGGTGAAGCCGAAAAATAAACGGCAAAGAGACTTTGGTTATTCCTAAGGGAATGAAGGATGTGGTTGTGGCTTCGTATGTGTGTGTTTGGACATTCATTTGCACCATACATTACATCATACATTTGCATTCATAAACATTCATTTAGACATACATAGGATCATCACCATCATAACACAGGCAGTTGCTTCGGCTTTAAAGATAAGGCTTCAGCAAAAAGAAAAAGAAGCAGTCTTTATGCTTCGCTGTGTACGAAAAGAAGGGAAGGTGTTTTTCGCCTTCGGCTTCAAAAATGCTAATTTCGTTCACACCAAAGCACTTTATACATTGATGGAAAGGTAAGAATATATTACAAGGTATGGACAAAGTTTACAAAGTAAAAAATTAATTACATTGTTCTTTACAAAAGGTTATTACAAGGGTTTTTAGAGTTTTTTCTACAATTATCTATTCAAGCTTCATTAGTATCCATTGAGCTTTGGCTTCGGTTTCGACTTCGTCATCCATTAAGCTTCGGCTTTGTCATCCTGTATGTATTCAAGTATTGTAAGCAAAATTCAAGTTCGAAGGAAGAGGTAAGCACAAGGTATGATTTTGTTACCGGCTTAAGATGACTCCAAGCTTCATCACCAGCTTTGCTTCGTCCACCCTTTGTCCATACCAGTTTTATAAATCTATTTGCTATGCTTCGGGCAAGGTTGGGAATATCATCCAGGTCTGCTGGTGATAAGCTGAAATTGGGTCTATTGATAACCTTTCCATGTTCGCAGCCAGATTTCAGGAAGGCGACAGCTATGCCCCGAGAAGCTACCAGGGCACAAAAGTCACCATGTCCAGCTATAACTTCTTCAAGGTCATCAATTTCACCTTCGATATGTTCGAAGGCCCCTGGCAGGTCTTCAGACGAAGGATTAAATTTTCGCTGCTGGCTCCAACCGAATAGAAGACTTGCTTCAGCCGTTGAACACATCGATTACTGAACTCCAGACATTTGTTTTGAAGGCTTGTCAATGATTTTTTCAAATCTGAACTTTTCTGGACCTCGGCCTCAAATTTTGCATTAAGCTTCTGCTTTTCTTGTTCGAAGCTTTCTGACTGGAAGAGAAGCTTCGTATTTAATTCTGCTATTTTAGCTTTAGCTTCTGCCAATAAGCCTTCGGTTGTCTGAAGCTCAAAGTCTTTCTTTTCAAGAGCAGCTGATTGGTCTTTTATCTTGCTTTCTAAGTTTTCAATTATAACTTCGTGTTTTTTATCTTCCAAATCTTGCTGTATTTTCAAAGCTTTACTCAGTAGCATACTCTGCATACAAACAACCTTTGTTAGAAAACATCTTCATTATTGAAATAATAAAAGTTAAAGAAAAGTTTACCTTGAAATTAGAATAGAATAAACTACTGACGATGTGTTGTCGTCGGTAGCGGCTAATTTATGTTTTGAGCTTCAGGAAACCAATACTCTTTGATAGAGTACTGATAACCTTCGCTCCGGTCTGATCTCGGATGCAGCCCAATTTTTCGTCATCGATGCCACCGAAGAGAAGTGCTCCCGGCTGATATCCGCAAGATATAGCATATTCTTTTAGCTCTTCTTTTTCAGCCTTTGTCAGCTCTTGACCAACTAAGTTTTGAAAGTTAAAAATTTCATCTTCCGAAGTGTCTTCGGCTAGTTCTTTCTCTTTCTCGGGTTCTGGGGTCATAGTCTCTTCGGTGGCTGCAGTAGCTTCTTCTGCGCCCATGTTTAGCAGTATCTTATCAATATCGGCAATCGTGCTCTCTAAATGAATATCTTCGGCTGTGGCAGCTTCGGTAGCTATGGCTTTCGAAGGTGCAGCTTCGGTGGTTGTCGTGCTCTCAACAGCTGGCGCCTTTAGAGCTGAAGCTCCTGGTGGTGTCCCTTCGATGACTTCTGTCACTGTAATGATTCTTTGCTTTTTTGGCCTAGCTGCCTTCTTTGTTTTTGCGGGCTCCTTTTCCTTCTAAAAAAGCTTCGTCAGATGTGGCCCCAGTGGACTTAGCTTGACAGGCAAAGATTCAGTCATTACCTTTAGAATTTCCTCCACGTCGATGGCAGAGGGTGTTGCAGCAGTTTCTTCTTCTTCATCAATTGCCTTCTGCTTCGGAGCTGTAGCTTTTCTCTTCTTCGAAGCATCTATTTGTGGCTCAGGCATCAGCTTTTTCTTTTTTAATTGTTCTTCATCGTCTTTATTCAGAGCACCAGTCACTCTCTTTCTCTTTTGCCCTTCCGCATCCTTGTCTAACCGCTCGTAGTCGGGATACTCGAAGTCCAGAGCATCCATTACTCGGTTTAGCCTTCGCTTCGGACGGGTGCCGAAGGCTGCAGTCATCAATTGATCTTCTTTTTTAGAGTAATTACCTAGTATTTCATTGCACATTACTTCGATCGTGTCCAGCCACTCTTGGCAAGGCACTTTGAAATGTCTCTTGAATTTATAATGGTAAGGCAACTGAATAAATTCCCCCTTCTTCTTTTCCCCCTTCAGCTTCGGCATATCACACTCCTTCAAAGTTGGGAACACTCTAAAGGCCAAAATTTCTTGCACTAAGTCCCTAGTGCCGATATGATCTGCAATAACTCGAAATTCAGCCAGGGCAATTTGGCTTGGACTCCCTGGTGTCATGTTGCACCGGGGTCTGGTCTCTCCGAAGATCAATTCTAGCGGACTCTAGACCAGCTTCTCCTTGTCTTCATCAACTTTGACGTAAAACCACTCAGATTTCCAGCCAGCTGGCCACTTGCTTCGGTAGCTAATCACTGGAAATTTTGTGTTCTTGCGATAGGCAAAATTGTAGCAGCCAAAATTTTCATGTAGCCCATCTCCTCTAGATTTCGTCTGATAATGAAGCTCGTGCACTCGACAGAAGCCTTCGCCAAATGGCTCCACCCCTTGGCTTTGGAGAGCCCAGATATAAACGCTAAGCCGGACAATAGCGTTAGGAGTTAGCTGATGAAGGTAGATCCCAAACTTCTTCAATACATCAGCAATCATCTTGTTCAAAGGAAATCTTAAGCCAGCCTTAAAGAAACTTTTGAAGACTACCACTTCATCCTTTCCTGGCTTCGGAGTAGTCTCTTCCCCACCAAAACGAACCAGCACTTTCTTCGCTTCACTGAAATAGCCCAATTTCAACAGCTTAGGCAAATCATCTTCGGAGATGGTGGATTTCCCGAAATCCAGGTGGCTAGGTTTACTTGGCACCACGCTGTAATCACCTTTAGACTCAGTCTCCTAAACATCAGCCTATTCTGTTTCAGCGGCAGGTGCATCCTCCGATGCTACCAGCCCTGAGCGCTTCATCACTTCGGAGATTGCGGCAGTTTCAGCACCTTCGGCTTCCTCTCCGTCGCGCGTAACCCTAGCTATCGAACGCACTCTGGCCATCTGATGATTGAATTTCTTGTTTTTTGAATGAAGTTGAAAATTTTTCTTTATTTTACCGAAGCTCTTTCTTGTTACGAAGCTTGAGCAAAGTAAATGGCTTCGGTTGAGGATGCAGCAAACAACCTTCGGTTTTGGTCAATATTTTGGCAGCAAAACAGTGCAATAGCAATGAATGGTGTGGTAACTTCACACCTACCCGTCTGTTTATATAGTGCCGCAGGTGGGAAGGTGAATCGTCAAGGTCTTCCGCACCGGACAAATAGCCACCCGCACTCACTGAACGGTGGGCCACAGGGACCAAGAAGGTGAATCGTCAGGGCGTGCGTAACTACTGCAAGATGAGGCCACTTCGCGCGCGGATTATTTTAATCGTTTCTCGCCAACGAGCTCAGGGAAGGTGTTTTTCGGATCTTCGGCATCCCGAAGCCAAGAAGACTTTTTCACGGATCAAGCTCGTTACGAAAAACGATCTAGCACCGCGAAGGGGCTACTGTTGGGGGTATGCTTCGTAGCCGAAGATCCTAAAGAAAGAGAACACCTTTGGCAGATCCTCTCAGAAGCAGCACCGAAGCTATCACCTATAAAGCTTCGGCACGATGACAGATCTCAAGACGAAGGGGTGAACTGACTTAAAGATGAAATGACTTAAAGACCCATGATGTTTTGTGTCATTATTGTAGTCGATTGTAAAGGGCATAAATGCAATTTTACACAGGATGCGCCCTGTGCCTATAAATAGATGAACGGTATCCCTATACTGTTCACAAAATCTTGTAATCGCTGACACATTACGCTGGAATTATTGTTTTCTGCCAAGGCAAAGGTATAAATATACCTAAATATTATGTATAATGTTTAGGTTTGTATAATAAAATATGTGAATGATATTATTTGTCTTTGGTATATTTTTCTCTAATATTTTGTAGTTTGTATTTCATTGTTTTATAAGTTTGATTACGAAGGTGTAACCTTCGTAATATTTTGCTTAAGGCCTTTGTCCGAAGTTCATTAAATCCTTGGGGAGATAATGCTTCAGCGGACGAAGGACATTAATATTTAACATTTTATGTTGCCTTGTTCTTAATTTATAGCATCTGAGAACAAGTCCCCAACAGCATCCTAGACTTTCCTCGTTAACTCCCCCCGAAGAGCAGCGCCCCGGGTCTGTACCCGCAAGATATGGCATATTCCTTCAACTCTTCTTTTTCAGCCTTGACAATTCTTGCCCAAGTATGTCCTGAAAATTGAAGTCTTCTTCTTCCAAGATATCTTCGGCTTTCTCTTTTCCTTTCCTAGGCGCTATGGCCAGAGTTTCTTCAGCAACTCTAGCACCTTCTTCCGCGGGCTCATTCAGAAGCATGTTATCAATATCAGCAAGTGTGGTTTCTAGATTTGTATCTTCGGCGGCCTCAGCTTCGGCAGTGTCAGCTTCACTTTTAGCTTCAACAGCTACGGCTTCAGTAGCAGCAGTGCTCTCCACGGCTGGTGTCTTTGATGCCGAGGCCACCGGCGGTGTCTGCTCGATAACTTCAACTACATGAATGATTCTTCGTTTCTTCGGCTCAGCAGGCTTCTTCGCTACCGAAGGCTCCTTTTCCTTCTGAAAAAGCTTCGCCAGATGTGGCCCTAGTGGACTTAGCTTGATAGGCAAAGATTCAGTCATTACCTTTAAAATTTCTTCCACGTCGGTGGTAGAAGGCGTTGAAGGAGCCTCTTCCTCTATATCAGTCGTTTTTGGTTTTGGAGCAGCAGCCTTTCTTTTCTTCGGAGCAGCCATCTTTGGCTCAGGGCTCAACTTTCTTTTCTTCAAAATTTCTTCATCTTTCTTCACCAATTTAGCAGCTTCTCTATTCAGAACACTAACAACTCTTTTCCTTTTTTGCCCTTTGGCCCCTCTGTCCAATCGCTCATAGTCAGGATACTCAAAATTCAGTGCATCCAAGACCCGGTTCAACCTTCGCTTCGGTCGAGTGCCGAAGGCTGCAGTCATTAGTTGATCTTCTTTTTTAGAATAGTTGCCAAGAATATCGTTGCACATAACTTCAATCGTGTCTAACCATTCTTGGCAAGGTTCTTTGAAGTGTTTCTTGAATTTATAATAATAGGGCAACCGAACAAGTTCCTTCTTTTTCTTTTCCCCTTTGAGCTTCGGCATGTCCCATTCTTTCAAAGTCGGGAATACTCTGAAAGCTAAGAATTCTTGCACCAAATCCCTAGTGCCAATGTGCTCTGGAACAACTCAAAATTCACCCAAGGCAATTTGGCATGGTGATTCCAGCAACATGTTGCATTGGGGCCTAGTTTCTCCAAAGACTAACTCCAATGGGCTCTGAACCAGCTTCTCCTTCTTCTTGTCAACCTTAACATAAAACCACTCTGTCTTCCAGCCGGTGAGCCATTTGGTACGATAGCTAATAACTGGAGACTTCGCATCTTTGAGATAAGCAAAATTGTAGCAGCCGAAATTCTCGTGCAGCCCATCCTCTCTAGCTTTTATCTAATAATGAAGCTCATGTTCCCGGCAGAAACCTTCGGCAAGCAGTTCCGCCCCCTGGCTTTGGAGAGCCCAAATGTAAACGCTAAGCCTAACGATGGCGTTAGGAGTTAGCTGATGAAGATAAATCCCAAACTTCTCCAACACATCCGCAATCATCTCATACAATGGAAATCTCAATCCTGCTTTAAAGAAGCTTTTAAAGACTACCACCTCATCCTTTTCTGGCTTCGGAGTAATTTCCTCTCCACCAAAACGAACTAGCTTCCTCTTGGCTTCACTGATATAACCTAGCTTTATCAACTTAGGCATATCACCTTCGGTAATAGTAGACTTCCCAAACTCCAGGTGGCAAGGTTTAGATGGCATGGCGTTGTACTCATCTTCAGTTTCACCTTCTTCAACATCAATCTACTCAGCCTCGGCAGCAGGGGTACCTTCAGAAGCTTCTTCCGGCACTGCCAGCCCTGACCGTTTCATCACTTCAGAAATCGGAGCGGTTTCAGCAGCTTCGGCTTCCTCTCCGTCACGTATAACCCTGGCTGTAGAACGTACCCTTGCCATTTGATGATGAATTCCCCACAATTTTTGATGAAATTGCTAACTTTTTTTTAAATTTTTCCCGAAGCTCTTCCTCTTGTGACGAAGCAAAGTCAACAGCGGTGCTTCGGTTGAGTGCGATGAACAAGCTTCGGCTATGGTCAAATTTTTGGCAACAAAACAGGGCAATAGCAATGAATGTTGTGGTAACTTCACACCTACCCATCTGTTTATATAGTGCCGCAGGTGGGGAGGTGAATCATCAAGTCTTCCGCACCGGACGAACAGTCGCCCGCACTCACTGAGTGGTGGGCCACAGAACCTGAGAAGGTGAATCGTCAGGACACGTTTACCTGCTGCATGGTGGGACCATCTCATGCTCGAAATTTTGTGATTGTTTCTCGACAACGAGCTCAGGGAAGGTGTTTTTCGGATCTTCGGCTCTCCGAAGCCTAGGAGACTTTTTCACGGATCAAGCTCGTTACGAAAAATGATCTAGCACCGCGAAGGGGCTACTGTTGGGGGTATGCTTCGTCGCCGAAGATCCTGTAAGAAGAAATACTTTCGGCAGATCCTCTCAAAAAGCAGTGCCGAAGCTATCATCCATAAAGCTTCGGCATAGTGACATGTCTCAAGATGAAGGAGTGAACCGACTTAAAGATGAAATGACCAATCGACCCGTGATAGCTTGTATTATGATTGTAAGCATTTATAAAGGGCATGAATGTAATTTCTCACAGACTGCACCCTGTGCCTATAAATAGATGAACAGTACTCCCGTACTGTTCATGCTGACTTGGCTTTTGCTTTTGCATCACGCTTGTACCTCTGCTGTATATCAAGTCGAAGGTATCAAATGTAATTCAATATTGTTTCTATTTTCTCATGATAACATAACGGAAGATGAATTTATAATGCTATATGATTGTTCATGTTATCTTTTGTATTTTACATGCTTTTTCTATTACCATCTTACCTTCGATATTCGAAGGTATGTCTTTCATGACCTTCATCTGAAGATCGTTATATCCTAAGGGAAATAATGTTTCGAAGGACGAGGGACGTTAATATTTAACATTTTATGTTGCCTTGTTCTTGATTCATAGCATTTGAGAACAAGTCAGCAACAACTTCCTTCTTGATTCATTGTGATTTCTTTTCTCTTTATGATTTCATCCAGCCAAGCGATCTTGAACTTCATTCATCTTTGCTTGGTTCAATCATACTTGATATTAGATCCATTGAAACTCAATGTTTGAAAGAACCAAGTCTCTTATATTTGTAGATTTTGAATCCATCTTGAAAGCACTTGGAAGGACCTTGTTGAAACACTTAGAAAAGAGAGCATTAAAATCACAAGGGAGGGTTTCACAAATGATGATCCTTATATGTGGATGGCAAATGAATCATCATTCTTGAAACCCAAAAGGATAGACTAAATTCCTTTAAATTAGTGCACACATATGGTTGATGTCAAAGTTATATGCACTATTGAATATTTTATATTGCAAGGAAATTAACCTATACTATGGTACATCCCACTAAGGATAGAATACTAAAACAACTGAAGGAGAGGAAGTTTTCATACCTTGGCCTCTTATCAACTTCATCTTACTTTAGTTGAATAGTATCCTTAAGCTTGTGATTTATTCGATTTAAAACAAGCACCACCTCTTAACATAGACTTTCTATGGATAAACTCAACACAAGAGATGGCATTAATAGCACAAACACTAGTTTCTTATTTTGCAACCCTTTATATGTGGAAGGCAAGCGAGTTGCTAAAATAGAGAAACCTCATAATATGGACTAAATTTCCCTTGAGCCCTCATGCACAATATATTTTGAATGACATGGATAATATGCATGGTTATTCAATGAAGTCTAAAGGGCTGACTTAATCCATATTATGGTGAGTGTCTAATATAGAAGAAACAAATCCAAATTAACTAGATAGAGAATATGTCACATAATTTTGGATTGTTGACCATATGATAATATTCATTCATCTTCCAATTGGACCTTTATTTCATAATCAACAACTGATGTATATCCTCAAGTGCTTATTTTCCCTTAGTGGCTACACAAGTCATAAAAGAGATAAGATTTGAAAATAATATGAACTTGAGATTCAGTTGTTACCACCCTTGCTACTATCTCCAAATATGATTTATACATTCATTATTGAGCACCCAACTTGATCCATTGAAGGAGTGATCCTGCAAAACAAGTTTAAGCTTCGTATCTTGTACCCAATTTGAATTGGGTCCTTTGAGATTAGTAGTAAGATCCTTGAGTACCCACATGATCCTTATTGTGGCCTTTCTCTTTGTGTAGGCACCGACATATACTTGACAACCATCTTACATGGTTTCAAATCAATATTTTATCACACAGATAAAACCTAGAGTTAAGAATAGGAGCCTTTTCTCCTTTTCTTGATACATCATTATGTTGCCTTCTTGATGAAGAACATGAAAGGGAAATGTGCCTTTGGGCCATTTCTATAATGTTTTGGTGATTAAGTGTCCAACACATATTAAGTGAGTTGATTATGTGCCAAACAAGCAAGAAGTGCAAATCATGTAACAAGGTATGTCTCTAGACTTAGTACATTGTTTTGAGTACTAACATATATTGTCTAAGTGCTAGAAACAGGAAAAGAAAGGATTGCAAGACTTGGCTGTGTACAACCAAAGTCCAGCTCGGCCTGGCACACTGGACTGTCTGGTGGTGCACCGGACTGTGTCCGGTGCGCCAGGCTGGACTCCGGTGAAAAGGTCGCTCTCAGGACTCGACGGCGACGTACGACTATAATTCACTGGACTGTCCCGTGGTGCACCGGACTGTCCGATGCGTCGTCCGTGGCAAACTCGTCGCTCTCGGGAAGTGAATCAGTGGCGTACGGCTAAAATTCACCGGACTGTCCGGTGGTGCACCAGACTGTCCGGGAGCCAACGGTCGTCTGCACCAACGGTCAGCCGCGCAATCTTCACGCGACGCGTGCCAGCTCCAATGGTCGGCGAGGGGCATCGGACTGTCCGAGTGCACCGAACAGTGTCCGGTGCGCCAACCGATTCCGAGGACCAACGGTCGTATGCGCCAGAAAAGGAAGGAGATCGCGCACCGGACAGCTACAGGGACTGTCCGGTGGTGCACCGGACTATCCGGTGAGCCACCTAACATAAAGCAACTTTGGCTTTCCTTGTTGGCCTCCAACGGCTCCTAGCTGCTTTTGGGCTATAAAAGGGACCCCTAGGCGCATGGAGGAGTCACCCAAGCATTCACTAAGCAATCTAAGGCATCCAGACTCTGCTCCCGCGCATTCGCTTTGTTGTGCTAGAGATTTGAGCTCCATTCCAGTCGAGAACTCCCTGTGTGTCATTTGAGCTCATGTTTTCACTTGTGTGCGTTGGTGTGCTGTGTTTTTGAGTCTTGTGTGCGTTGCTATTCCCAACCTTACTCCGTGTGTTCTTTGTGATCATTCTTGTAAGGGCGAGAGGCTCCAACTTGTGGAAATTCCTCGCAAACGGGAAGAAAACTATAAGGAAGAACACCATGGTATTCAAGTTGATCATTGGATCACTTGAAAGGGGTTGAGTGCAACCCTCGTCCATTGGAACGCCACAACGTGGAAGTAGGCAAGTGTTACTTGGCCGAACCACGGGATAAAATCGTGTGTCTCTTGTGTTGCTTCTCTCTTTGATTGTCTGTGTTCGCAAGAGCTCGCCTCATTGACTTGATTAACTTGTGCTAACATCTCTTTGATCAAGCTTGTTGGAATTTAGTGTTGAATTTTGCAGGATCACCTATTCACCCCCCTCTAGGTGCTCTCAATTTGTATCAGAGTCGTTCTCTTCATCTAAGGGACTAATCGCCCGAAGAGATGGATCCTAAGGGAAAGGGGATGGTGGTCAACGACAAGGAGAAGGAGTCCCTCTTCAACGAGCCAAGGGACGACAAGCCCACTGACTCAGGATCGAGTCACAAGAAGAGAGACATGAAGAAGAAGAGGCGGATCAAGAAGATCATTTACTACGACAGCGACGCCTCCTCTTCTTCACCAAGAGACGACGACGATGACTCATCTAAAAGGAAACCGGTTAATCAAAACTTTTCATTTGATTATTCTCGTATTCCATTCAATTCTAATGCTCATTTACTATCAATTCCACTTGGGAAACCTCCGCACTTTGATGGAGAAGACTACTCATTTTGGAGTCACAAAATGCGTAGTCACCTATTTTCTCTCCATCCGAGTATTTGGGAGATTATTGAAAACGGAATGCATTTTGATAATACTAACAACCCTATTTTTATAAATGAGCAAATTCATAAGAATGCACAAGCTACCACTGTTTTGCTAGCATCTTTGTGCAGGGATGAGTACAACAAGGTGAGCGGCTTGGACAACGCCAAGCAAATCTGGGACACCCTCAAGATATCTCATGAGGGGAACGACGCCACCATGATCACCAAAATGGAGTTGGTGGAAGGTGAGCTGGGAAGGTTCACGATGATTAGGGGAGAGGAGCCAACACAAACAAACAACAGGCTCAAGACCCTGGTCAACAAGATTAGAAGCTATGGAAGCACAAGATGGACGGACCACGACGTTGTCCGACTTATGCTAAGGTCATTCACGGTAATTGACCCCCATCTTGTTAACCTTATTCGTGAGAATCCCAGGTACACCAAGATGACGCCCGAGGAGATTCTTGGGAAGTTTGTGAGCAGGCGCATGATGGTGAAGGAGGCCCGATATGTGGATGATGCTCTAAACGGTCCACTACCCGTCCACGAGCCTCAAACCATTGCCCTCAAAGCAACAAGCAGCAGGGAGGCGCTACCAAGCAAGGTGGCACAAGTTGAAGCTGTTGGGCTAAACGAAGAAGAGATGGCCCTAATCATTAAACGCTTCAAGACCGCTCTAAAAGGACGCAAGGAGCACCCCAAACAAGAACAAAGCAAAGGGAAAGCGCTCCTGCTTCAAATGCGATAAGACTGGTCATTTTATAGCACAATGCCCCGATAATGAAAATGAACAGGAACAAGAAAAGCATGGGAAGAGGGAGAAGAAGAAGGTTTACAAGAAGGCGAAGGGCGAGGTGCACCTTGGCAAAGAATGGGACTCGGACTGCTCATCATCCAACTCCGACGATGAAGGATTGACAGCCTCGGCCTTCAACAAGTCTTCTCTCTTCCCCAACAAACGCCACACTTGCCTCATGGCCAAGGAAAAGAAGGTAAGTGTTCGAGAAACCCCTAAGTATACTACTTCAAGCGATGATGATTCTAGTGATGACGAAGTAGATAATTCTAATTTATTTAAGGGTTTAGATAGAACTAAAGTAGATAAATCAATGAGTTAATTGATGCTTTAAATGAAAAAGATAGATTGCTAGAGAAGCAAGAGGATATTTTTTATGAAGAGCATGATAAATTTGTTAGTGTGCAAAAATCCCTTGCGTTAGAGATTAAAAGGAATGAAATGCTATCTTCTGAGTTATCTGCTTGTCATGAATCTATCTCTAGTTTAAAGATTTTGAATGATGATTTAAATGCTAAGCTAGAGGTAGCTAATAAATCTAGTTCATGTGTAGAACATGTTGTAATTTGCAATAGATGCAAGGATTTTGATATTAATGCTTGTAATGAACATCTTGCATCCATTACTAAATTAAATGATGAGGTGGCAAGTCTTAATGCTCAACTTAAGACTTGCAAGGTTGATTTTGATAAGTTAAAATTTGCTAGGGATGCCTACACCATTGGTAGACACCCCTCAATTAAGGATGGACTTGGCTTTCGAAAGGAAGCCAAGAACTTAACAAGCCAAAAGGCTCCCATTCCCAACAAGGAGAAAGGGAAGGCCCCTATGGCTAGTAGTACTCAAAGGAATCATGCTTTCATTTATAATGATAGAAAATTTTCTAGGAATGCTCATTATAATAGGAGTTATGATCATGATGCCTTTAATTCACATGCTATGATTGCCTCTAGCTCTACTTTTGTGCATGGTAGGCCTAGGAAAAGTAATGTTGTGCATCATGTGCCTAGGAGAGTATGCAATGAACCTTCTACCATTTACCATGCTTGTAATACTTCATTTGCGCTCTTATGTAAAAATGAAAAAGTAGTGGCTAGAAAGTTGGGATCCAAATGCAAGGGAGACAAGACTTGTATTTGGGTTCCAAAGGCTATTGTGACTAACCTTGTAGGACCCAACAAGAGTTGGGTACCTAAAACCAAAGTGTAAATTACCTTGCAGGTTTATCCATCCGAGGGCTCAAGCTGGATTATCGACAGCGGATGCACAAACCACATGACGGGGGAGAAGAAGATGTTCACCTCCTACGTCAAGAACAAGGATTCCTAGGATACGATCATCTTTGGAGATGGGAACCAGGGCAAGGTCAAAGGCTTGGGCAAGATAGCCATCTCCAACGAGCACTCCATTTCAAACGTATTTCTAGTAGAGTCGCTTGGTTACAATCTCCTGTCTGTAAGTCAATTGTGCCACATGGGTTACAATTGTTTGTTTACAAATGTTGATGTTTTTGTCTTTAGAAGGAGTGATGGTTCATTAGCGTTTAAGGGTGTATTAGACGGCAAACTCTACTTAGTTGATTTTTCGAAAGAGGAGGCCGATCTAGATGCATGCTTAATAGCTAAGACTAGCATGGGCTAGCTGTGGCATCGCCGTCTAGCACATGTTGGGATGAAGAACCTTCATAAACTTCTAAAGGGAGAACATGTGTTAGGACTAACCAATGTCTGCTTCGAAAAAGATAGACCTTGTGCAGCTTGTCAGGCAGGGAAACAGGTGGGAAGCACTCATCACAGCAAAAATGTGATGACAACATCAATACCACTGGAGCTTCTCCACATGGACCTCTTAGGACCCGTCGCCTACCTTAGCATCGGGGGAAGTAAGTATGGTCTAGTAATTGTTGATGATTTTTCCCACTTCACTTGGGTGTTCTTTTTGCAGGATAAATCAGAAACCCAAGGGACCCTCAAGCGCTTTCTAAGGCGGGCTCAAAACGAATTTGAGCTCAAGGTGAAAAAGATAAGAAGCGACAACGGGTCCGAGTTCAAGAATCTGCAAGTGGAGGAGTACCTTGAGGAAGAAGGCGTCAAGCATGAGTTCTCTGCTCCCTACACACCACAGCAAAATGGTGTGGTAGAGAGGAAGAACAGGACGCTTATCGATATGGCGAGGACGATGCTTGGAGAATTCAAGACGCCCGAGCGGTTTGGTCGAAAGCTGTGAACACAGCTTGCCACGCCATAAACCGGCTCTACCTACATCGCCTCCTCAAGAAGACCTCGTATGAACTTCTTACCGGTAACAAACCCAACGTCTCATACTTTTGTGTATTTAGGAGCAAATGTTACATTCTAGTGAAGAAAGGTAGAAATTCTAAATTTGCTCCCAAGGCAGTAGAAGGGTTTTTACTAGGGTATGACTCAAATACAATGGCATATAGAGTCTTCAACAAATCATTGGGTTTGGTTGAAGTCTCTAGCGATGTTGTATTTGATGAGACTAATGGCTCTCCAAGAGAGCAAGTTGATCTTGATGATGTAGATGAATATGATGTTCCAACGGCCGCAATATGCACAATGGCGATAGGTGATGTGCGACCACAGGAACAACAAGAGCAAGATCAGCCTTCTTCCTCAACTATGGTGCATCCCCCAACTCAAGATAATGAACAGGTTCCTCAAGAAGAGGCGCGTGATCAAGGGGAGCACAAGAAGAACCAGCTATGGAGGAAGAAGCACCAAGGGCCCCTCCAACTCAAGTCCGAGCGACGATCCAACGACATCACCCCGTCGATCAGATACTGGGTGACATAAGCAAGGGAGTAACAACTTGCTCATGTCTAGCTAATTTTTGTGAGCATTACTCGTTTGTCTCTTCTATTGAGCCTTTCAGGGTAGAAGAGGCCTTGCAGGATCCGGACTGGGTGTTGGCCATGCAGGAAGAGCTCAACAACTTCAAGAGGAACGAAGTTTGGAGCCTAGTGCCATGTCCCAAGCAAAATGTTGTGGGAACCAAGTGGGTGTTCCGCAACAAGCAAGACGAGCACGGGGTGGTGACAAGAAACAAGGCTCGACTTGTGGCAAAAGGTTATGCCCAAGTCGCAGGTTTGGATTTCAAGGAGACGTTTGCTCCTATGGCTAGGCTAGAATCTATTCGCATTCTATTAGCCTATGCCGCTCACCATTCCTTCAGGTTGTTTCAAATGGACGTGAAGAGCACTTTCCTCAACGGGCCAATCAAGGAGGAGGTATACGTGGAACAACCCCTGGCTTTGAGGATGACAGGTATCCCGACCACATTTTTAAGCTCTCTAAGGCGCTCTATGGACTTAAGCAAGCCCCAAGAGCATGGTATGAATGCCTTAGAGATTTCTTAATTGCTAATGCTTTCAAGGTTGGGAAAGCCGATCCTACTCTTTTCACTAAGACTTGTGATGGTGATCTTTTGTGTGGCAAATTTATGTCGATGACATAATATTTGGTTCTATTAACCAAAAGTCTTGTGAGGAGTTTAGCAGGGTGATGACTCAAAAGTTTGAGATGTCGATGATGGGTGAGTTAAACTACTTCCTTGGGTTCCAAGTGAAGCAACTCAAGGACGGCACCTTCATCTCCCAAATGAAGTACACTCAAGATCTTCTCAAGCGGTTTGGGATGAAGGACGCTAAGCCCGCGAAGACATCGATGGGAACCGACGGGCATGTCGACCTCAACAAAGGAGGTAAGTCCATTGATCAAAAGGCATACCGGTCTATGATAGGTTCCTTGCTTTATTTATGTGCTAGTAGACCGGACATTATGCTTAGTGTATGCATGTGTGCTAGATTTTAATCCGACCCCAAGGAATGTCACCTTGTGGCCGTTAAGCGAATTCTTAAGTATTTAGTTGCTATGCCTTGCTTCGGGATCTGGTATCCAAAGGGGTCTACCTTTGACTTGATTGGATATTCAGACTCCGATTATGCTGGATGCAAGGTTGATAGGAAGAGTATATCAGGGACGTGCCAATTCCTAGGAAGGTCCCTGGTGTCTTGGAGTTCAAAGAAACAAACCTCCATTGCCCTATCCACCGCTGAGGCCGAGTATGTTGCCGCAGGACAGTGTTGCGCGCAACTACTTTGGATGAGGCAAACCCTCTAGGACTTTGGCTACAATCTAAGCAAAGTCCCACTCCTATGTGACAATGAGAGTGCAATCCGCATGGCGGATAATCCTGTTGAACACAGCCGCACTAAGCACATAGACATCCGGCATCACTTTCTGAGGGACCACCAGCAAAAGGGAGATATCGAGGTGTTCCATATTAGCACCGAGAACCAGCTAGCCGATATCTTTACCAAGCCATTAGATGAGAAAACCTTTTGCAGGCTGCGTAGTGAGCTAAATGTCTTAGACTCGCGTAACTTGGATTGATCTATAGCATACATGTGTTTTATGCCTTTGATCATGTTACTTCATGTATTTAAGTGATTTGTTGTTTATTTATGGTGCTCAAGTTGTGCAAGGGATCCCCGGACCTCACAAGTCCATGTGTGAATGATGCACATATTTAGGGGAGAAGTGCTACAACTTGACCCTTTGAGACTAATCCTTATGTTTGAGTTACTTGATGTAGTCTCTAAGGTGCATTGAAAGGGAAAGGTGAACTTGGACCATGCAAAGACTTCCACTGCACTCCGGTATTAGTGTACTCACCTTCAAGTTCATTCTTATGCTCTTATTGCCTTTTGCTCTTAATTGACAATTTTTGGTGAGGCAATGGGGTTAAAGGGCCAAAAATGATCCCGTTTTGGTGCTTAATGCCAAAGGGGGAGAAATTAAGGCCAAAGCAAATGGATCAGCTACCACTTGAGAATTTTGAAAATAGTAGAGTTAGAATTTTTTATTTGTCCAAAATACTCTTATTGCAAAATTTGGTCTCTTGTGGGGGAGAATTTATGATTATGGGAAAAAGGGGGAGTTTTTGGCTCTTGATAAATTTTTCCATTAAAATATCTCTCTTTGTGCCCAAACAAGTGAGTTTGACTTAGAGATAAGAAAATGAATTTGATTTGCAAAAACAAACCAAGTGGTGGCAAAGAATGATCCAAATATGCCAAATTAGAGTCAAAAACAATTTGGTCCTTATTTGCATCGATGTTGCACTTATTTGTGTTGCTTTTTGATGTGTTGGCATAAATCACCAAAAAGGGGGAGATTGAAAGGGAAATGTGCCTTCGGGCCATTTCTATAATGTTTTGGTGATTAAGTGTCCAACACATATTAAGTGAGTTGATTATGTGCCAAACAAGCAAGAAGTGCAAATCATGTAACAAGGTATGTCTCTAGACTTAGTACATTGTTTTGAGTACTAACATATATTGTCTAAGTGCTAGAAACAGGAAAAGAAAGGATTGCAAGATTTGGCTGTGTACAGCCAAAGTCCAGCTCGGCCTGGCACACCGGACTGTCCGGTGGTGCACCAGACAGTGTCCGGTGCGTCAGGCTGGACTCCGGTGAAAAGGTCGCTCTCGGGACTCGACGGCGGCGTACGACTATAATTCACCAGACTGTCCGGTGCGTCGTCCGCGATTAACTCGTCGCTCTCGGGAGCGGCGTACGGCTAAAATTCACCGGACTGTCCGATGAGCCAACGGTCGTCTGCGCCAATGGTCGACCGCACAATCTTCACGCGATGCGTGCTAGCTCCAATGGTCGGCGGGGGGCACCGGACTATCCGGTGCGCTAACCGATCCCGAGGACCAACGGTCGGATGCGCCAGAAAAGGAAGGAGATCGTGCACCGGACAGCTACAGGGACTGTCCGGTGGTGCACCAGACTGTCTGGTGCGCCACCCAACAGAAGGCAACTTTGGCTTTCTTTGTTGGCCTCCAACGGCTCCTAGCTGCTTTGGGGCTATAAAAGGGACCCCTAGGCGCATGGAGGAGTCACCCAAGCATTCACTAAGCAATCTAAGGCATCCAGACTCTGCTTCCGCGCATTCGCTTTGTTGTGCTAAAGATTTGAGCTCCATTCGAGTCGAGAACTCCCTGTGTGTCATTTGAGCTCAAGTTTTCACTTGTGTGCGTTGGTGTGCTGTGTTTTTGAGTCTTGTGTGCGTTGCTCTTCCCAACCTTAATCCGTGCGTTCTTTGTGATCATTCTTGTAAGGGCGAGAGGCTCCAACTTGTGGAGATTCCTCGCAAACAGGAAGAAAACTATAAGGAAGAACACTGTGGTATTCAAGTTGATCATTGGATCACTTGAAAGGGGTTGAGTGCAACCCTCGTCCATTGGGACGCCACAACGTGGAAGTAGGCAAGTGTTACTTGGCCGAACCACATGATAAAATTGCGTGTCTCTTGTGTTGCTTCTCTCTTTGATTGTCTGTGTTCGCAAGAGCTCGCCTCATTGACTTGATTAACTTGTGCTAACATCTCTTTGATCAAGCTTGTTAGAATTTAGTGTTGAATTTTGCAGGATCACCTATTCACCCCCCCCCCCTCTAGGTGCTCTCAGAACCTAGCTTGACCTTGGGTGCACCTAGCTTATCAAGGTTAGTCGCACAAGCATTTATATCATAAAGACAAGTTATGCATGGAATTTACAACTTAGTGATCCAATTCAATGTGAGGCATATGGATACCGATTGAAGTAGATTTCTAAGATATCAAAATATGGGTTTCCAAAATTTTGAGAGTATGGATCACTAATTGTACCTTTTACAGTTTTTAAAATCATATCCATGTTAGTGCATATGTATGTGATGAATATCAACAAAAAGGATTCTTATGCACTTTTAGATTTAACGATAAGGGAATTTTAAACTGCATCAAGAGTAGCTATTTAGAAAACAAAGATTACAATCCATACGAATGAGATACAAATTTACCATTTTGGATTGTCTTAGTATAGCTTACTCAAGGGAAACTTATTCTCTACGACACAAGATATATAATGTTCTCCCACTAGATATGTGCATCAAGTATTTGAATGACTTGCCACATGCACTTTCAATTCAGTTAAGAGTCTCATGAGGAGTACATTACATATCATGGTCAAAGCATGACAAATTTGCAATGAATTAACTTATGCCTAAGAATACTTACCACCATATAGAATGTACCATTTGTTATACCAATTTGACAGATCTTACTATCTGTGGTGGTGTCACCTTAGTATTCTTCTTTTCATCATTTGTGTAGACTTCCTTCTTTGTTATCTCTTTTCCTTTTAAAACTAGTCGATAAAACACTTTGAAAAGAGGTATTAGTAGTACAAGGAAGTATTTAATGAATGATGATATCTATATATGAATGGCAAACAAATCATCATTTATGAGGCATAAAGGCATAAATTAAATTCCTTTTAAATTAATGCACATGGATGAGTGAATTAATAATATGCACCAATTTACAAATTTAAGCCAAAAGGAATTTAACCTTCATATTGATATTTTTCCATAAAATAGATTATTACCAATTGAAAGAATGCCACTTGAAAGGAACTATTATTGGTCACATACCAAATGAAACAACTAGTTCCATACCTTTGCCTTGAGCATTTCTAATCTTTCTTTTAGGTGAAGATTAACCTTTAATGCTTGTGATTTTACCAAATGAAAGAGCACAATCTCTACTTATGAATTTCCATGAGATGGCTTAAAAGAGATTGCATTAGAAACACAAATAATAGTTTCCTATTTAGAAACCTCTAGTATATGAATGACAAGAAGGTTACTAAAATAAGGAAATCTCATGATATGAACTAAATTGCCCTTGCAAGCATCATGCATAATACCGAAATTAAACAAGGTGAAAAAAGCATGATTATTTAATTAAGTTTACATGGCAAGTTTAATTCATAGCATGGTGAGTGATTAATATAGAAGACTCAAAACCAATTTAAATAAGAGAGAATACTTCACATAGTATTGGATTGATCTTCTTTTAATGTTGAATGGCACACTCCAGTTGGGAAACGCATTCTCATGTTGTGAAACTACATAAATCACTTAGATAAAAACATTAGTCTCACAACTCTAGTCATATAGAGAATTCCCCTTTTTGGTAAGTGCTTTAAGAATTTGAAGTTCTTACTTAGCACTCTATTCATTTAAGAACATGGGATAATCCTCTTTATGTCTAGGTCATGGCAATAATACGATAATTCATTTGAAATATGCCATGAATTAATTATCATCAATTAAAGTATGTAGATTGCCACATATAAGAATAACAAATATGCAATCTACCATATGATTGGAACTTTTCAAAGACAAGGTAAAACATTTTAAGTTCATTCTCAAGTTCTTCATTTTTCCTTTATGTGGCTACGAAAGATACAAAGGAATATACTAATTAAAAGCAATGTGCACTTAAGGATTAATTGTTACCATCCTTTGAATATCACTTGGTTGTAGGCCTTTTGCTTGATTCCCACAAAGGTTAATCTTTATTCCCTACAACACAAGTTCTTGCTAGAGATGAATATGAAGTTAGTGATATAACAACTCAATTCATCTTTGGGTCAATCTTAAAGGATAGACAATGTAAGATTGATAGCTTGAGATAAGAATTGAGTTAATCTGCTCAAACACCCCCAAAGCTTCATATCATCTCTGGGTACCTACAAAACTTATTAAGTACATTTTGGTACCCATTTTTGGATGGGTCCACCAAGGTTAGCTAATAAGTACTTAGGCACCCAAATGGCCTTTGTGCTAGTTTTAGGTGAACTAGTTACCTTTCTAGCACAAATGTCATTTTTGGGTCTCCTAAGCGAATATGAATGAATTGACATGGTAGGCTTAGGATACTTACTCATGGGACAATCCTTGCATAGGTGTCCCTTTCTTCGGCAAGTGTAGCAAATTTGATTTTTAATTTTGCAATACTCCTTCTTGTCTTGCTTCTTGTTTGCTACATGGTTAGTGAGCCTCTTTCTTTCTAAAGTTAAGCCACTATCTGTCGGCATCTCGGACCCGGGGGGGTCCCTTGGACCGACCAGTGAAATCGCTGTGTGCCCCTGCCCAGATGGGTTGGCGCGGGATGGAACACAAGAGGTGGGACAAGCCTTGTATTATCCTGCACCAGGGGTGCCGCTCGTAGTAGGGGTTACAAGCGCGTCGCGAGAGGGAGAGAGAGACACAGAGTTCATCCGCCGCTTCCCTCGCGCGAACCCCCCTCAGGGTGGCCCTGGACCTCCCTTTTATAGAGGCAAGGAGAGAGTCCAGTCGTACAGCGGGGGGCGTAGCTATGCGCTAACGTGTCCGACAGTGGAGTGCCTAAGCCCTGTGTACATGCCAACGTGGCCGTTGGGGGAGAGCTTGGGCCCTGTACATGTGATGGCGTGGCCGTCGGAGGAGCGCCTGAGTCCTATAGGAGCACAGCTGGCAGCGCGGTGAGGATCATGCTGACGTCTCCTTGCTGTCGTAAGGGGCTAAGAGCCACCGGCGTCATGGTGCACGCGGGGCACCATCATTACCCGTCGCCGGGGTAGGCCAGATGGGATGATGGTCTTGTTCCTTGTAGCCTGAGCAGGCTAGGAATAGGGAAATGATGTATCCCCTGTTAGCACGGTCGGTCCGAGCCCAGGGCCGGTCGAGACGGAGACTTCTCTTGAGGCTGAGGCCGGGGTCGGGCGAGGACGCGATTCCTCCCGAGACCAGGGTCGAAGCCGAGTCCGGGGGTCGGGCGAGGCGGAGACCTCCTCTCAAGGCCGGAGCCTGAGGTCGGGCGAGGCGGAGACCTCCTCCCGAGGTTGGAGCATGAGGTCGGGCGAGGCGGAGCTTTCTGTTGCGCCCGAGGCTGAACTCGATGCTGATCGTGACTCGTTGACAGTCGTCGCCGGGGTGGCTGACACGGCAGTCAGAGCGGAGCGAGCGGCGCTGTTTTCCTGTCATGTCAGACAGTAAAGAAGAGGGGCGAAGTGACTGTGGTCACTTCGGCCTGCCTGACTGAGGCGCGTGTGTCAAGATACAGCGTCTAGCATCCCCTGCATTTAATGCGCCTGCGAAGCGGTCGGTTGGTGAGGCGGTCTGGCCAAGGTTGCTTCACAACGAAGCCTGCCCGAGCCGGGCCTCGGGAGAGCCGAGGGGGCGCCCACTGCCTGAGGAGGCCCTCGGGCGAGGCGTGAATTCGTCTGGGACTACTGTTCCAACCCGAAGCTGGGCTCGGATGAGATCGCGTCCCTCAGGTAGGCGAAGTCTTGGCCTGAACTGCACCCGTCAATTGGTCTGAGGGTGTTTACCAGCCATGATTAGGAGCGTTGGGGGTACCCCTAATTATGGTACCCGACAGTAGCCCCCGAGCCTCGAAGGGAGTGTTGGTACTCGCTTGGAGGCTTTTGCCGCGTTTTCGGTGAGGGGACCGGCCTTTCTCGGTTTTTGCCTTATTTTGGTGGGTGCGCGCGAGCACACCCGCCGGGTGTAGCCCCTGAGGCCTCGGAGGAGTGGTTTGACTCCTCTGAGGTCTGAATGCTTTTCGTGGTGCTTCGGCCGGTCTGATCGTTCCCTCATGCGGCTCGGCCGTAGCCCGGGTGCGTGGTCGGATTCCAAGTTATCAAGCTGGTTTGTTGACGCTGTCAACAGTTTTGGCCATAGCCGGGTGCGAGAGCAGCCCCCGAGCCTCTGCACGGAGCAAGAGGACGATCAAGGACTTTCCCGACTTTTATTATACGCCCCTGCGTCGCCTTTCTGCAAGGAGGAGGGGGAAGCGCCATGTTGCCCTCGGAGGGCGCCGAACATGGTGTTTCCAGCGAGCTGCTAACGGGTAATCCGAGTGGACGCCCGTGCCCCGTTCGTTAGGGGTCGGCTGGTGGCCCAGAGGCACGCTCCAAAAGTACCTGCGGGTGATTTGCTGGACCCAGACCCCTTTGACAGGGTCCGAGGGCTCGATGCCTCCCTCCGGTGGGATTCCGTTACAAATCGTTCCCGCCGGTCTCGGAAATGTTCTAGGGTACCTCGGGAGCGTAGCCCGAGCCTCGGCTATGTATCGAACGTACCCAGAGTCATCCCTCACTCTGCGTGCTCTGGGGTGACTGTCGAACCCTTCCGAGGGGCCAGCCTACGAACCCCTGATCAGTAGTGGGCGCGAAGCCCGAGCGCTCTGGGGCGGCTGTCGAACCCTTCTGAGGGGCCAGCCTTCGAACCCCTGATCAGTAATGGGCTTGAAGTCCGAGTGCTCTGGGGCAGCTGTCGAAACCCTTCCGAGGGGCCAGCCTTCGAATCCCTGACAATAGGAGGGCTCGGGGCCCGCTTCCTTCGTCGGGAAGGATCCTTTCCACAACATCCCCTTTCCCAGTCCCTGTAGCAAGAGAGAGAGAGGAGGAGGGGAAGGATATGAATTTAAATAAGGTGGCGCACCTTTTTTGACGTGGTCATTATGGCGAAGGCGAAGCGGCGCCCGCCTCGCCTGCCAGAGGTGTCGCCTGCTCCGTTGGGGAGTTAACGCGATGGGGCTGGCGATTCGCGTGGCGCCCGCTGCACGCGCGAGCCGTTCGAGGAACGGGGCATGGGCACGTCGTCTTCACGCCATGGAGAGGGCTCTCCCGTCGCTTCAGGAGGAGACATGAGCCTGCAGGTGACTTGACAGCTGCCTTCGCTCGTCTGCCGCTGCAGTTACTGCCGGCCCTCTTTTGACCATGCCAACCGTCATGCCTACCCCGCAGCTGACTGACCCGTGGCCGTCACCTTTAACTGGCACTGTTGGGTCATGCGCAAGGCTACCTCGAGTCGTGGTACTGGTTCCGCAGTTGAGGAGGCGCAGCATTAGCGCGAGTGGCGGTGTAACTTCTCGCACGTCGTAACCGGCGCGCCGGTTACATGACATGCGGGCCCGCTTCCTTTGCGCCGGTCTGCCAGATGTGGACGGAGCCGAAGGGGCGCACAGTTGCGGTGCAGTTGGATGCCTGTCGCGTGGCAGTCCACCCTTTCGACCACCGGTTTCTATGAAGATGGGAGAGCGCTTGTAACCGCGGGACGGTTACATGCCTCGCGTGCGGCGGTTCGCCTTCTTCGTGCTTCGAATCAGCTCGTATGACGTGTGGGTCCTAGCCCCCGTGTCGTAGGGGAGAGCCCTGGAGGATGTCAGTGGGGACTTCGCCCGTGACGCTAAGGGGTGCAAGTGAGGAGGTCTGCCTATAAAAGGGGGATCGATCCCCTGGGCAGTGGCCATGCCTTCGTTCTCCCCTCATGCATTACGCCCTTCCGCCTTTTGAGCCCCCGGATGGGGTGCTCCAGCGCCGCCTTGCTCTTGCTGTCGTTGGAGGTAGGGCTGGGCATTCGGTTTTTTTCTAAACTTCGGTTCGGTTTTTCGGTTTTAAAAAACTTTGGTTTTTCAAACATTAGAAACCGATCGGTTTTCTAGAAAATGAAAAACCGAGAAGTTCGGTTTCGGTTTTTTACTTCGGTTTTTCGGTAAAAACCGAATACCAAACTTATAATCAAAACAATGCATACAACAAGTTTACATGATAGATTACACATAATTTTAAAAAGTAAAAATTATATAGGTACAAATATTTAGATATACATCATACATCACATACAAATAAGTGAATAATAATTTAATTGTATCACACAATTAGTTCACATAATCGAATAGTCAAATTTGAGAATTGATAAAGTTTGGTATTCGGTTTTTTTCGGTTCGGTATACAGTGAAAACCGATTACGATACCGAAAACCGAACTTCTTAGATACAAAAACCGAAACCGAACCGAACTACCAAAAAAACCGAAATTTCGGTTCGGTTCGGTACGGTTCGGTTCGGTTTTCGGTTTATGGTAAAAATGTGCCCACCCCTAGTTGGAGGAGCGCGGCCTCGTGGAGATCGGCACCTTTCAGCCATCGCTCGGCTTCAAGGATTTTTGTCGTGCAGCCCGGCTGCATTCCCTCACCAATGGGCAGTTTGGTGGGGGGAAGCAAGCCGGGCTGCGGCCTCTGCCCTGCCCTCAGCTTCAAGGATCTTTGTCATCCTTGCTAAGGCGGAGGGAGAGCTGAGCCAGGGTTCTACCTCCCGCATGGGCCGGCAGGCAGTCTCTTCCTTCAGCATTTAGGGGAGAAGGCGCTCAACGACCTTGCGAAGGGGTGAACTTCGGCAACGCAGGACCGGTCGGCCGCAAGCGCCGTCAGCTCCAGCGTGCCTGGCTCGCTAGCTCAGCTGGCTCTGTCGTGGCCTCCGACGCTGCCTCCTGCCGCTTGATCCGGGCTCGGGCGTCTGTTGCACCATGCGCACCGGTGGACCGTCCAAGACATCGTACGCCGGATGGGCGGTGTTCGTGTTCTTGGATTGTCTTGTCCTCACTCCGGCACGATGCCTCCGCGTGGAGGTCGGGGCCTGCCCGTCCGCGAGGACCTGAGTGGGGATCTGCCGGTGCAGGTTGGGGCATCCACCATTCGTCGGCATGGCGCTGGCGCGCAGGTGGCCGCTGTCGTCGGTGCTGAGGTGGTGGCAGCCGGAGAAGGTTTCTCCACCGACGAGACCATCGGCGCCAGCTGCGGCCGGACCCCCGGCTCTTTGGCTTTGATGGCTTGTCCTCAACCCTCGAGCGGAGACGCGAGCGAGGGCCTCGTCACAGCAGCGTCGGCCCTGAGGTCATCGCTGCTGCTGTTTAGCCGCCCGAAGCAGGGGTCGTTGTCGCTGCTGGTGTAGTGGTCGCCGGCGAGCCACCTGGAATTTGTTGTCCCGCAGGCCCTCTGGTGTGGAGGTAGTTCATACCCGCAGGAGCGCAACCAGAGTCCCGTTTGTAAGGAGATATATCGGGTTTTTGCCGGAGCAAAATGTAACCGCTTCAAGTACTTAGACACTTGTCGTAGGTCAGGAGAACCGCCGAGGGTTCTACCGACGTCTAAGTCTGTGTAGCATTGTTACCCCCGAGTATATGTGTTTGTTCTTTGTGGCTGTCGAGGCCTGAACATTTGGGTATTCGAGAATGAAGCTGTGTGTCTTCCTCATTCCGAGCGCTGGGACTTGTCTGTTGGCTAGCCGAACCACTTAATCAAGCGTCGGTTGCCTTTCGCGGAAGGTGACGAGTGAGGTGTCCATATCCTGGAGGCATAGGAGTCCCTCGGCTCGGTCAGCCTTGCCACTCTAGGCTTCTCTTGCTCAGTTTTTGGAACCCTCGGCTGCTCTGCGATGAGCCAGAGCCGGAGGCAGCGGTGTTAGCGCGGACAAATGTGGAGTCGGCTCGGAAAGAGACTTCGTCGGCCTGGGAGATGGCGGTTTCCTAGGCCGAGGAAGATGTGGTAGCAGCCGCTGGAGCTTGGCCAAGACATCTGCTGGCGCGGTGCTGGCGTCCTCCCTTAGGTGGAGGTCCTTTTGCCCGGGTCGCCGTCCGAGGCCGGGCCTGGTTCCGCCGAGGGTGGAAACAACGCCGAGGGTGCTGCTGCTCCCCCTGCCGATGCCCGAACCTGCAGGAACAGTTTGTCTGTAGCATGCGCGTGCTTTTTCGCGGCCGCCGAGGCCTAAACACTTTATCGTCGTGTTTAAAAAGCTGCATCTTCTCTCCTCTTGTTTCGAGCATCACGACTTGTCTGTCAATAGCAGAATCGTTTATCCGAACGAGAGTTACTTTTCGCGGAAGGTGATGAGTGAGGTATCCGTATCCCAGAGGCATAGGAGTCCCTCGGCTCGGTCGGCCTTGCCGCTTACATGCACTCTCATTTGGTCGAAGGATTCCATTATTGGTACAGTCGAGAAGGCGCGAAAGTCGTTTTCTACCCGAGTGTTAGGACTTGTTCGGTAGCAGGATCGCTTATCCGAGCGTGAGTTACTTCTCGCAGAAGGTGATGAGTGAGGTATCCGTATCCCAGAGGCATAGGAGTTCCTCGGCTCGGTCGGCCTTGCCGCTTACGTGTACTCTCGTTGTTCTCAGGATCCCGCTATCGATACGGAAGTCGAAAGCACAAAGGTTGTTTTGGTAGAAAATTTTCCCAAGGAAAATTTTGACGCAGAGGGGGTTCCCCCCTTCTAGCCCCCGAGGGAGGGTCGGGCTTTGCTGAGGCAAGGCCGACCCTTCCTTGACGGTTAGACTTTGTGTATGTAAACGAGGTACATAAACGACTTAAAACATCTTAAGTGTAGAAGCGACGTAGCTGTTGGATGTTCCAAGCGTTGTTGTAGACCTCGCCTTGGTCGTTGGCCAGCTTGTATGTTACGGGCTTCAAGATCTTGGTGATGATGAAAGGCCCTTCCCAGGGAAGAGTGAGCTTGTGACGCCCTCGGGCGTCCTGTCGCAGGCGAAGCACCAAGTCTCCCACTTGGAAGCCTCGGGACCGAACGCTTCGGGCGTGGTAGCGCCACAGCGACTGCTGGTACCGTGCCGAATGTAGTAAGGCAATGTCCTGAGCCTCCTCGAGTTGGTCCAGCGAGTCTTCTCGGCTGGTCTGGTTGCTTCGGTCGTCGTATGCCTTGGTCCTCGGGGACCCATATTCTAAGTATGTGGGAAGGACGGCCTCGGCCCCATAGACTAGAAAGAATGGCGTAAAACCCGTGGCGCGGCTCGGCGTCGTCCTCAGACTCCAGACTACCGAGGGTAGCTCTATTATTCACCGCTTGCCGAACTTGTTGAGGTCGTTGTAGATCCTTGGTTTTAGTCCTTGCAGGAGCTTACCGTTGGCATGCTCTACCTGCCCATTCGTCATGGGGTGGGCTACGGCGGCCCAGTCCACACGGATGTGGTGGTCCTCGCAGAAGTCCAGGAACTTCCTGCCAGTGAATTGGGTGCCGTTGTCGGTGATGATGGAGTTCGGGACCCCAAAGCGATGGATGATGTTGGTGAGGAACGCCACCGCCTGCTCGGACCTGATGCTGTTTAGGGGTTGGACCTCGATCCACTTGGAGAATTTGTCGATAGCGACCAGCAGGTGCGTGAAGCCCCCGAGTGCCTTCTGCAAGGGACCGACGAGGTCCAGACCCCACACAGCAAACGGCCAGGTGATGGGTATTGTTTGTAGGGCTTGAGCGGGTAGATGCGTCTGCTTTGCATAGAATTGACACCCTCGGCAGGAGCGCACAATCCTAGTGGCGTCAGCCACCACGGTTGGCCAGTAGAAACCTTGTCGGAATGCATTCCCCACGAGGGCTCGAGGTGCTGTATGGTTGCCGCAAGCCCCCGAGTGTATTTCTTGCAACAGCTCTTGTCCTTGGGCGATAGATATGCATCGTTGGAGGATGCCCGAGGGGCTGCGGTGATAGAGCTCTTTTTCGTCACCCAGCAAGACGAATGACTTGGCGCGCCGAGCCAGCCGCCGAGCTTTGGTCTTGTCGATGGGAAGCTCTCCTCAGATCTGGCGTGACCCCATTCTGTTCCTCCTCGACGGGCAAGGCCTCTTCCTCGATGGCTGAGGGTGCCTCAGGTCCGGTCGAGGGTACCTCGGGCTGGGCCGAGGCTTCCTCAGGCTCGGGAGTGTCGTTGATCTTGACGGATGGTTGATGTAGGTCTCTGGAGAAGACGTCCGGGGGAACCGTCGTTCGCCCCGAGGCTATTTTTGCCAGCTCGTCCGCAGTCTCGTTGTACCGTCGGGCGATGTGGTTGAGCTCTAGCCCGTAGAACTTGTTTTCCAGGCGCCGGACTTCGTCGCAGTAGGCTTCCATCCTCCGGTCACGGCAGTGGGAGTTCTTCATTACTTGGTCGATGACAAGCTACGAGTTGCCTCGAGTGTCGAGGCGTCGAACCCCTAGCTCGATGGCGATGCGCAGCCCGTTAACCAGTGCCTCATACTCGGCCACGTTGTTTGATGCCGGAAAATGGAGGCGAATGACGTAGCGGAGATGCTTTCCGAGGGGTGAAACGAAGAGCAGGCCAGTGCCTACCCCTGTTTTCATGAGTGTCCCATCGAAGTACATGGTCCAGAGCTCGGGCTGGATTGGAGTTGTCGGTAACTGGGTGTCAGTCCACTCAGCCAGGAAGTCTGCCAAGACCTGGGATTTTATGGCCTTCCGAGGGGCGAATGATATCGTTTCGCCCATAAGCTCCACCGTCCACTTTGCTATCCTACCCGAGGCCTCGCGGCACTGGATGATCTCCCCCAGGGGGAAGGATGACACCACAGTCACCGGATGAGACTCGAAGTAGTGTTGCAACTTTCGCCGTGTCAGAATCACTACGTAGAGCAGCTTCTAGATCTGTGGGTAGCGGACTTTGGTCTTGGAAAGCACTTCGCTGATGAAGTAGACTGGCCTCTGGACGGGCAGTGCATGCCCTTCTTCTCATCTCTCAACTACGATCGCGACGCTGACCACCTGAGTAGTCGCGGCTATGTAGATCAAGAGGGCTTCTCCTGCGGCGGGGGGCACCAGGATGGGTGTGTTTGTAAGGAGCGCCTTAAGATTTCTGAGGGCTTCCTCGGCCTCGGGGGTCCAAGTGAAGCACTCGGCCTTCCTTAAGAGGCGGTACAGAGGCAAGCCTTTCTCGCCAAGGCGTGAGATGAAGCGGCTCAGAGCCGCAAGGCATCCCATGACCCTCTGTACTCCTTTCAAATCTTTGATCGGTCCCATGTTGGTGATGGCCGCGATTTTCTCCGAGTTGGCCTCGATGCCCCGCTCGGAGACGATGAATCCAAGGAGCATGCCTCTGGGGACTCCGAAGGCACACTTCTCGGGATTGAGTTTCACGCCTTTCGCTCTCAGACACTTGAATGTCGTTTCAAGGTCAGAGAGGAGGTCGGAGGCTCTCTTCGTCTTGACAACGATGTCGTCAACGTAAGCCTCGACCGTTCTGCCGATGTGTTCTCCAAACACGTGGTTCATGCACCTCTGGTAAGTGGCGCCTGCATTCCTCAACCCAAATGGCATTGTAGTGTAACAGTACATGCCAAAAGGTGTGATGAAAGAAGTCGCGAGCTGGTCGGACTCCTTCATCTTGATTTGGTGATAGCCTGAGTAGGCATCGAGGAATGACAGGGTTTCGCACCCAGCAGTGGAGTCCACGATTTGATCGATGCGAGGTAGAGGGTAGGGAATTTTCGGACATGCTTTATTTAGACCAGTGTAGTCTACACACATCCTCCATTTCCCATCCTTCTTCCTTACAAGAACAGGGTTAGCTAACCATTCGGGATGGAATACCTCTTTGACAAACCCTGCCGTGAGTAGCTTGTGGATCTCCTCGCCTATGGCCCTGCGCTTTTCTTCGTCAAAACGGCGCAGGGTTTTCTTCATGGGTCGGGCTCCAGCTCTGATGTCCAGTGAGTGCTCGACGACATCCCTCGGTATGTCGGGCATGTCCGAGGGACTCCACGCAAAGACTTCGGCGTTTGCGTGGAGAAAGTCGACGAGCACTGCTTCCTATTTAGGGTCGAGCTCGGAGCCGATCCGAACTTTCTTGCTGGCGTCGTTGCTGGGGTCGAGAGAGACGGACTTGACTGCCTCAACTGGTTCGAAGTTGCCGGCGTGCCACTTCGCGTCGGGCGCCTCCTTGGAGAGGCGTTCCAGGTCGACGATGAGGGCCTCGGACTCGGCGAGAGCCTCGGCGTACTCCATGCACTCCACGTCGCATTCGTACGCGTGGCGGTACGTGGATCCGACGGTGATGATCCCATTCGGGCCCGGCATCTTGAGCTTGAGGTAGGTGTAGTTGGGGACGGCCATGAACTTGGCGTAGCATGGTCTTCCCAATACCGCATGGTAGGTTCCTCGGAACCCGACGACCTCAAAGGTGAGAGCTTCCTTTCGGAAGTTAGAGGGAGTTCCGAAGTAGACGGGTAAGTCGATCCGTCCGAGGGGTAGGATTCGCTTCCTGTGCGCGATCCCGTGGAAGGGTGCCGCACCGGCCCGGACTTCGGACCGATCAACCCCTAAGAGTTCCAGGGTCTCGGTGTAGATGATGTTAAGGCTGCTGCCTCCGTCCATGAGGACCTTGGAGAGCCTAACGTTGCCGATGATCGGATCAACGACGAGCGGGTACCTTCCTGGGCTTGGCACAAAGTCGGGGTGGTCGCCTTGGTCGAAGGTGATAGGCTTGTCGGACCAGTCTAGGTAGACTGGCGCTGCCACCTTCACCAAGCAGACTTCCTGGCGCTCCTGCTTGTGGTGCCAAGCCGAGGCGTTCGCCGCCTGCCTGCCGTAGATCATGAAGCAGTTATGGATTTCCGGGAATCCCTCTTCCTTGCTGCCGTCCTTCTTGTCGTTGTCATGGCCCTTGCCATCCTCCGCCGGGGGTCCGGTCTTATGGAAGTAGCGCTAGAGCATGACACATTCTTCGAGGGTGTGCTTGACGGGCCCCTGGTGATAGGGGCATGGCTCTTTGAGCATCTTGTCGAACGCGCTAGCCCCTCCAGGAGGTTTCCGAGGGTTCCTGTGCTCGGCCGCAGCGACTAGATTCGCGTCTGCGGCATCGCGCTTCGCTTGTGACTTGTTTTTAGCCTTCTTCTTCATGCCCCACTGGGCGGACGCCTCAGGGGCGTCTGTCTTCAGCTCTCCCTGAGGCTGCTTGTCCTTTCGGAAGATGGCTTCGACCACCTCTTGACCCAAGGCGAACTTGGTGGCGATGTCCATCAGTTCGCTCGCACGGGTGGGAGTCTTGTGCCCTAGTTTGCTCACCAGGTCTCGACAAGTGGTGCCGGCAAGGAAAGCCCCGATGACATCCGAGTCGGTAACGTTGGGCAGCTCGGTGCGCTGCTTTGAAAACCGCCGGATGTACTCTCGGAGGGACTCCCCTGGCTGCTGGCGGCAGCTTCGGAGGTCCCACAAGTTCCCAGGACGCACGTACGTGCCTTGGAAGTTTCCCGTGAAAGCTTTGACCAGATCATCCCAGTCGGAGATCTGCGCAGGAGGCAGATGCTCCAGCCAGGCTCGGGCGGCGTCCGAGAGGAAAAGGGGTAGATTACGGATGATAAGGTTGTTATCATTTGCCCCTCCCAACTGGCATGCCAGTCGGTAGTCCACGAGCCACAGCCCCGGCCTCGTCTCCCCCGAGTACTTGGTGATGGTAGTCGGGGCTCGGAAACGAGCAGGGAACGGCGCTCGTCGTATGGCCCGGCTGAAGACTCGTGGACCGGGTGGTTCAGGCGAAGGACTGCGATCCTCCTCACTGTTGTAGCGTCCCCCACGCCTGGGATGGTAGCCTCGGCGCACCTTCTCGTCGAGGCGGGCTTGATGGTCAAGATGGTGGGGCTTGTTGCCGAGGCGTTCCCAGGCGGCGGGCGCCTCGTCCTGCGTACGCTCGGGATGGACCGAGGCTTCCCGAATGCACCGGGAGGACACCGCGTGGTGCTCCGAGGGGTCAGCTCGCCTGCGGGAGGTGGAGCTCTCGGCTCGTCAAACCGCGGTGCCTTCTAGGAGATTCTTGAGTTCGCCCTGGATACGCCGTCCCTCGGTGGTGGATGGCTCCCGCATGGCTCGAAGCAGCATCGTCGCTGCAGCTAGGTCCTAGACGGACCCGCTGACGGCCGGGGGCAGCGCTGCCCTGGCATTGTCGACGATGCGACGCCGGATGTCTTGGGCCTGGTGACAGGCTTCTCTGGCGAGTGTTCGGCCTGCCCACTCCTGTTCGATGTTCTGTCGGAGCTGTACAAGCCGGCCTGCTTCCCCGTCGACCCGGGCCTGCATCTCACGGATTTGCTCGAGCTGTATGTCCTGATCCCCCGTAGGGACTGGGACCACAGCTTGCTCCCGCGGGATGTCAACACGAGATGCGGGCCCAGGGGGATCGTCAACCTCTGGCATACCGACGTGGTTGCCTTCGTTGTGATCTCCCAGATCGACGTGGAAACATTTGCGACTTGGGTCGTAACCCTCGTCGTCAAGGTCATGGCCATCGTCAGAACAATCGGAGAGGCAGTGGTCACATGCGGACATGAAGCCCCGCATGGCACCGGGGTCATTGAGGGCAGAGAAATCCCAACCGGAGTCGAGGTCGTCCTCTTCCTCAGAACCCGCCGGTCTGAAGGTTGAGACGGCTATCAGTCAGTCCCAAGTCGACCACATGTGGTACCCCGGAAGGTTTGGATACGCCTTTACGAAGGCGCTCACCATAGCGGGGTCGCTAGGTGGATCGAAGCTGAACGGAAAAGGTACGGGATGGAAAGCGGATGGTACCTCTTGGTCGTTGCACGGTGGTGAAGTTGTGTCGAGGGCGGAGCACACCGTCATCTTAGGTACGAGGGTAACGCCCAGCAGGTCCTTTGCGAGGGTGCTGGCGTCATCAGTCCGCTTGGGGCTGACACGTCGTGGGGAAGTGACACCCACCGCCATCTCAGGTGCGAGGACAATGTCCGACATGTCCCCCAGGGGAGTGCCGACGTCGTCGACTCGCTCTGGTGCGACAGCCGACAAGGTGTCGCCTCCTGCATGTCCATGGTTGCCTCGTCTCCGCCTCCTCCGACGAGGAGGGTGGCAGGGACGACCGGAGTGCTCCTCTTCTGCCGCGGGGAGATGATGTCGTAGAGCTCGCCGCCGCCGGGCGAGTCGGAGACCATCGTTGTCGTCACGCCGTGGGGGGAGGAGTGCCATGTCGTAGTTGCCGTCGAGGGACATGAACTCGAGACTCCCAAAGCAGAGCACCGTCCCAGGCTGGAGAGGTTGCTAAAGACTCCCCATCTTGATCTCAACGGGAAGGTGTTCGTTAACACGCAGCAGGCCCCTACCTGGCGCGCCAACTGTCGGCGTCTCGGACCCGGGGGGGTCCCTTGGACTGACCAGTGAAATCGATGCGTGCCCCTGCCCAGATGGGTTGGCGCGGGATGGAACATAAGAGGTGGGACAAGCCTTGTGTTATCCTGCACCAGGGGTGCCACTCGTAGTAGGGGTTACAAGCGCGTCGTGTGAGGGAGAGAGAGACACAGAGTTCGTCCGCCGCTTCCCTCGCGCGAACCCCCCTCAGGGTGGCCCTGGACCTCCCTTTTATAGAGGCAAGGAGAGAGTCCAGTCATACAGCGGGGGGCGTAGCTATGCGCTAACGTGTCCGGCAGTGGAGTGCCTAAGCCCTGTGTACATGCCAACATGGCCGTTGGGGGAGAGCTTGGGCCCTGTTCATGTGATGGTGTGGCCGTCGGAGGAGCGCCTGAGTCCTGTAGGAGCACAGCTGGCAGCGCGGTGAGGATCATGCTGACGTCTCCTTACTGTCGTAAGGGGCTGAGAGCCACCGGCATCATGGTGCACGCGGGGCACCATCATTACCCGTCGCCGGGGTAGGCCAGATGGGACGCCGGTCTTGTTCCTTGTAGCCTGAGCAGGCTAGGAATAGGGAAATGATGTATCCCCTGTTAGCGCGGTCAGTCCGAGCCCAGGGCCGGTCGAGGCGGAGACTTCTCTTGAGGCCAAGGCCGGGGTCGGGCGAGGACGCGATTCCTCCCGAGACCGGGGTCGAAGCCGAGTCCGGGGGTCGGGCGAGGCGGAGACCTCCTCCTGAGGCCGGAGCCTGAGGTCGGGCGAGGCGGAGACCTCCTCCCGAGGCCGGAGCTGAGGTCGGGCGAGGCGGAGCTTCCTGTTGCGCCCGAGGCTGAACTCGGTGGTTGATCATGACTCGTCAGTCGTCGCCGGGGTGGCTGACACGGCAGTCGGAGCGGAGCGAGCGGCGCTATTTTCCTGTCATGTCAGACAGTAAAGAAGATGGGCGAAGTGACTGCGGTCACTTCGGCCTGCCCGACTGAGGCGTGTGTGTCAGGATACGGCGTCTAGCATCCCCTGCATTTAATGCGCCTGCAAAGCGGTCGGTTGGTGAGGCAGTCTGGCCAAGGTTGCTTCACAACGAAGCCTGCCCGAGCCGGGCCTTGGGAGAGCCGAGGGGGCGCCCGCTGCCTGAGGAGGCCCTTGGGTGAGGCGTGAATTCGTCTGGGACTACTGTTCCAACCCGAAGCTGGGCTCGGGTGAGATCGCGTCCTTTAGGTAGGCGAAGTCTTGACCTGAACCGCACCCGTCAGTTGGTCTGAGGGTGTTTACCAACCATGATTAGGAGCGTTGGGGGTACCCCTAATTATGGTACCCGACACTATCTTTTATGTAGGGACATGACTTAATCTCATGTCCCTTCTCATGACATTGATAACACTTTCTAGTGCATCTTCTCTTATTTGGAAAAGTGGCTTGTTTGTTACCTTGTGTGGAGCATGTGGAGGTGTGGTTGAGACACTTGTCATGAGCTTTACTTTCTTCTCTTGATTTTTGCTCATGCCTTTCTTAGGGAACTTAGCATTCTTTTGAAGGGGGTTTGTGCATGCTACGATTGTCCCCTTCTCTAGCTTCTTCACCATGTTATCACGGTTATCGTGAGAAAGTTGAGCATGACACTTTCCCTTTAAAAGAGTAAAGCTCCTCCTTAGCCTTCCAACTTCTTCCTTGAGCTCTTTATTTTCTTGTGTGATAGAAATATCACTAATTCCTGAAATTTCTAGCTCAATGGAAGATTGGCTTGCTTGATAACAACAATTGTTAGCACATGGTTGAGAGCACCTAAAGGCGGGGTGAATAGGTGATCCTGTAAAATCAAACACTAAATAGCCACAAAGCTTAGTTATTAAAGTGTTAGTGTGACTAAGTAGCTTTGAAGCGAGTTCTTGTGAACAAAACAATCACAAAGCAACACAAGAGACACGCGATTTTTATCCCGTGGTTCGGCCAAGTAACACTTGCCTACTTCCATGTTGTGGCGTCCCAATGGACGAGGGTTGCACTCAACCCCTTTCAAGTGATCCGATGATCAACTTGAATACCATGATCTTTTCTTTTAGATTATTTTCCCGCTTGCAAGGAATCTCCACAATTTGGAGCCTCTCGCCCTTACAATGATGATCACAAAAGAAACACAGAAGTAAGGGAGAGAAAAGAAACACACACAAGTTTCAATCCGCAGCACACACACGCACACAAGTGAAGACTTGAGCTCAAATGACAACACGGGGAGTTCACAACTCAAATGGAGCTCAAATCACTAACACGACGAATCAAATGCGTGGGAGCGAAGTCTGGATATCTTAGTATGCTTAGAGAATGCTTGGGGTGCCTGCTCCATGCGCCTAGGGGTCCCTTTTATAGCCCCAAGGCAGCTAGGAGCCGTTGGAGATCAACATGAAAGGCTATCCTTGCCTTTAGTCGAGTGGCGCACCGGACAGTCTTGTGCGCCACCGGACAGCCACTGTAGCATGTTTGGTGCGCGATTTCCTTCCAAATCGGGCACAACCGACCATTGCTCCCGTGGGTCAGATGGTGCACCGGACACTACCGGACAGTCTGGTTCACCCAGCCGACCGTTGGAGCAGCCACGTGTCGCGTGTTGATCACGCGGACGACCGTTGGCGCGGGCGCTATTGGCTCATCGGACAGTCTGGTGAATTATAGCCACGACGCCCTGTTCCTTTTCCTGAGAGCGACAAGTTTGCCGTGAATGTCTCACCAGACAGTCCGGTGCTCCATCGGACAGTCCAGTGAATTATAGTCGTACGACTCTGTCGAATCCCGAGAGTGGCTAGATCACCAGAGACTCGCCTGGGGCACCGGACATTGTCCGGTGCACTACCGGACAGCCCGGTGTGCCAGGCCGAGCTGGAGTACAACCAACTCTTTTCCAATTCATTTCTTCTCTCCTCGACACTGTTTCTAGCACTTAGATAACCATGTTAGTATTCAAAAACAGTTCACTAAGTCTAGAAACATATCTTGTTTTTTATTTGCACCTTTTGCTTGTTTAGCACATAAGAGTTCAAAACATTTGTGTTGGACACTTAATCACCAAAACAATTATAGAAATGGCCCAAGGGCACATTTTGTGACGGAACCTCCCAAGTAATTAGGCCCACCTACAGTTATCCTTGTCCAACGGACTTCAGACAACCCTGTAGGTGCCCCTGAATTACTTGACAAGTTCGGTATCTTTCCTTACCTTACCAGGAACGATTCACCCGTCTTGCAGACATTACAGATCATCGGAGAAAAAGAAATGCGGAAGCGATTTACATAACTTACATTTATTTTAAAAGCAAGCTCAAGTTGTTTTATTACAGACCAGAACTAAGAGCGAGTGCTGAGTAGTAATATAATACAAACCAAGGGAGGCAAAAACTCCTCCCGAGAAGATTAAAGTAAAAGTTCTATATGGAGGACCAAGTCCTCCCGCACTTCAGTCTTGTGTTTCTTCTTTGGGAACCACCTTGGCACAGAAGCAGCAGAAATCTGCTACTTCCTCACCTAAAAACAACGAAGGGATAAACCCTGAGTATGGAATTACTCAGCAAGACTTACCCGACTAAAGAAAAGACTCTCAAGGGTATGCTGGCTTTTAGGGAGTCAAGGTAAGGCTTCTCAATACTCAAAGACTCTGTTTTGCATAAATGCTTACTAAAGTGGATCCTTAAAAATCCAATTTTATTTGACCGGTTAAGTTCAATTACCTGCAACTAGAGTTCTTTCTACCCTAGTTCATTCACTGGTCCTGCACTAGCCAATTTCTTAACAAATACTCATCATCTTTAGTGGAATGCTACGTGTAGGTCAGTGACCAAGTCTTCATAACCGCGAAGGTACGGCGATCCGAATCGATTATACTCAGCTGAGGATCTCCAATCACACGACATATGTAGCACTTAACCCTTGCATATGTCAACCCGCCACCGGGGTTCTTAAGACCGGATCAGGTTTACGCAAATCGAGAGCACAGATACACCACCGTCCAGCCTCTTGCCATGGAGGGTACACGCTACTCTCGCCACCGCTCCACGCCCATTTCGTGTTATCTTATTCCGGCCTTAGTCTGCCCGAGACAAGGCTTACCCATGACGAGGCATGTGACCAGCTAAAGGGTCCTCGATCATCAAGCCTACATCGACAAGATCCTTAATCGACTCAGACGGAGACACTACACCGAGACTCTCTTCTCGTGCAAGTCAACCGCCCGGTCTCAGCTTAATCTTTTCAACCCAAAAACTTGGTACCTGGCAGAGGTACATCTTTTCCGATGTTGAACCCATCATGGCCATGATGGATTCACCATCAAGTTTTATTTTCGAAAACATCCCACCCACTTTTGCCACATCAACTTTTGTAAAAACAAAACATTTTGTTTTTCTAAAGCAAGACTGAGCATCAAAATCTTTTGTAAAAAGGGTGATCAAGGAAGGTAATCAAATTCAAGGAAGGTAATGCAGGAATTGTTTTATCAATCAACTCCTATCACCTAATGCATCAATCAAGTGAGAAAGATTTTTAAAAACATCAAGGAAGGTGGCAAATGCACCGGGGCTTGCCTTTGTTAACAGGTGAGTCCTGCTCGGATCCACAAATATCGAAATAAAAGCAGTTGCCTGCTTGAGGATCTGAGGTTGGTGGAGTTCCCTCTTCAGTGACTTCTTCTTCTTCTTCGTGTTCTAACATAACCATATACATGCATAAGAATGGATGCCATGGGATGCTCATGAGGGTGCAAAGATAATATAAACTTATTATCTAAGTCTTGAGTACAACTTTCCTTCACGGTACTCCGAGAACCTAGGGTTTCCGGAGTCAGTAAAGGAGTTCAAAGAGCAGGGGGGGTTGGTTTTGGGTTTAGTGATCAAACAAGGTCCAAATCAACCCAAATTCTACCCAAGGCTTCTAAATATTGGTTTAAGTGCCCATAAAAAGTTTGGACATTTTTGGACTTACCATTTATTTTCTAAAAATCCATAACTAATAATTTTAACTACTTTAAATACCCTAAAATTTCTTATTTCCATTAAAAATCACAAAACTATTTTTACTAAATACTAGAGAAAATAACAAGCCTAGGAAAATTAGTTTCACAATTTTAGCATTTTTCTACATTTTTCTATAATTATTTTGGCTCTGGGAATAAAAGAAAAAGAAAAACAATTGAATAGCACTGGGCCGAATCCAGCCCAGGCGGCCCAGCTAGAGCAGAAAGGCGCCCGCGCGCGCAGACTTGCACAGAGGCCCTTGGGGTTTTAACTAACTGCGAACGAGCCTTTTCACTATTTAACACAGTCACTGACGTTTGCATAAAAGTCCTTCCCCTTATATCTATTCTGAGTTTAAAGTCCCCGACACCGTTCACGCGCGGCCGTGCTCCGGCGAGCACCTATACCGGCCGAACGGGGCAACGGCTGGGTTCTCCGAGCGGCAGACATGAAATCGGTACTACCCCGAGCATTTTCCCCAAATCAATTGCAAGGATGGCTACTAGGTTTGCTCTGGCCGCAGTGACCGGGGACCTTGCGGGCAGATGAATGTGTTCCCGTCGATTCATGGCAGTCTAGTTCAATTGGATGGTTTGGAGAGCATCAAGGGCACATGAGAATGTTAGAACAAGACTGAGGACGACAGTATCGGACCTAATTTGCGCTGGCCGCGGCGAGACTCGTTTCACGGTGGCGGAGAACGAAGTTGGGGGAAATGAGTAATTCTCTGGCTATGGGAGTTAATCGGAGACGGGAGTGGGTGCTACAGCTTCACGATTACATGGCGCAACTATCCCCGCCCTCAATTTATAGGCTCCAAGGGCGGTGGCCGGTGAATTTCGAGGAGACGCGCGGCGGTCGGAAATGAAGAAGAACGGCGTGCAGTGAACACGTGTTTATCGCCGTGGCAGTAACTCCGGTGAGCCACGGAGAGTTCAGAGGAGGTCACGGCAATGCGATGACGCGATTGGGACACGCGGTGACCAACGGCGAGGGCACGGCGGCGGTGAGCACTTTACCGCGGGCGGTGAGCCAGGGGAGATGGACTACGGCTAGTCGGAGCGGTGTCCAGGTCATGGGCGGTGACGATCTTTTGACGCCGCGAAGTTATCCACATACCCGAGCGCGAATCGTGACGCCGGCGACGTGAATCACGGCGGAAAGCCACCGGCGGTGGGTTTGCTGGCGACCTTATCTGTTTCAGCTACTGTACAATGGCGAAGTGCAGTTCAGATAAACCTGACAGTGCATTTTAGAGCTTCATTTTGTCCAGTCTTTATGTGGAATCTACGTCAACTTTCTGCAGCAAAGGTGTAGAGCTATATTCCATCTATGACTTTGATACAATGTGCCCCCACAAAAAGTCACTGGATCCAAATCAAAATCGAGCTCAAAGTCTCTGTGGTTGCACTGTTCCTCTAAAAATTCAAACTCAGTGACCTGACAGTCCAACTTTGGTTGGGTTTTTCTCCAAATTTCTCATAAAATCATGGCTTGAACCCTTAAACAAAGTTGCTCTCCTATGTTTGGTCTTCAACTTTGATGTGGTCACCTAACATGAATTCTCATTATTTTGAAAGCTACATAGCCCCAAAGTTGGGCCTATAACCCTGTTTTCAGACTTAGCATAGGAATCAAAATCAAGGTCCTTTTTGCAAATGAGTCCAAAACTTAGGGTTTAGCTTTCAAGTCCACATATTTGTGAACCAAAGGACTTAAGAACCTTATTTGACTTGGTTTTTGCACTTTAGTCCAAAAGTGGACCAATTTTGCACATAGGCCCCTAGGGTTTAGTTTTAGGGTTTTCCAGGGTTCTATTTGAGATTTTTGGTATCCAGGGGTATAAATGTGACTCAACTTTGTTTTTGGGGACATTTATAACTCTTTCCCCTAAAGTATTTAGGTTTTCTCAACTTGGGTTAAGTTTTACCTCTTTAATACCTATTTAGGGTTAAAGCTTCCTATCCAGGGTCCTATTTGCAAAACATTAAAACAATACAACTTGTTTGAAATTTTTGCCTAGTGAATGCACTCTAAGTGTATCAAACATATGCAATACCAATGCTATGATGTCATGCTCAAGTTTTAGTTATAGTAACACCAGGAGTGTTACATCCTTCCCCCCCATAAAAGAATCTCGTCCCGAGATTTAAAGTCCTAGGGTGGGTAATGGAAAAGGAAATGTGTCACATTTTTATTTCCTTATTTCTGGTACAAGGCAGGGTGGTGTGGGGGTTCATTCCTTTATTGCAATAACTATATACATTTTACAAATTACATGAGGCTAGAAAGCCTGGGAAATTCTTATTCAAGAAATCTTGAGTTTCCCACGTAGCCTCTTCCTCAGAATGCTGGTTCCATTGTACCTTGTAGAATTTGAGAGTCTTTCTCCGGGTAACCCTGTCCTTTTGATCCAGAACTCGAATAGGATGTTCCGAGTACGTTAAGTCTGGTTCCAGGACAACATCTGTCACTTCAATGGTTCGATCGGGAACCCGAAGACACTTCTTCAATTGCGATACATGGAACCCATTATGTACAGCAGACAATGTTTCGGGAAGTTGAAGTCGATACGCCACTGGCCCATATCTTTGAAGAATAGGAAATGGACCAATGTACCTGGGTGCAAGTTTTCCCTTTACCCCGAAACGCGATATTCCCTTCATTGGTGAAACCTTTAAGTAGACGTAGTCTCCTTCCAAGAAGTATAAGGGCATTCGCCGTTTGTCTGCATAACTCTTCTGACGAGCTTGTGCTTTCTTCAGATTATGAATAACTTTCTGAACCTTTTCCTCGGCTTCTTTCACCAGATCAGGTCTAAAGAAGCACCTTTCACCAGGTTCAGACCAATTTAGCGGAGTCCGACACCGTCGTCCATATAAAGCTTCAAAGGGTGCCATCTTGATACTTTCTTGATAGCTATTATTATATGAAAACTCCGCCAAAGGTAAACATTCATCCCATTTTGGTGAGAAATCCAGGACACATGCCCGCAGCATATCTTCAAGTATTTGGTTCACTCTCTCAGTCTGTCCACTAGTTTGAGGATGATAGGCCGAACTGTGGAGTAACTTAGTACCCAGGGATTTATGAAGTTCTTCCCAAAATTTGGATACAAATTGTGGTCCACGATCCGACACTATAGTCTTTGGAACACCATGCAAACTGAGAATACGAGCAATATATAATTCCGCATAGGTAAGTACCGGGTAATATGTCTTGACCGGCAGAAAATGAGCAACCTTTGTAAGTCGATCAACAATCACCCAGATAGAGTCATACCCTTTCGCGGTCCTGGGCAATCCCACAATGAAGTCCATGCTTATGTCTTCCCATTTCCATGTTGGTATTGGTAATGACTGCAATGGACCGGCAGTTTTCATGTGTATGGCTTTGACACGTCTGCAAGTGTCACACTTAGCCACATAGCGTGCAATTTCAATTTTCATCTTCGTCCACCAGTAGTGCTGTTTTAGATCATGATACATCTTAGTGCTTCCCGGATGAATAGAATAGCGACTAAGATGCGCTTCATCTAAGATTTGCTGGCGAAGTTCTTCATTCTTTGGCACTACTATGCGGTTGTTAAACCATAACACACCTTGATCGTCTTCCTTGAAACATTTGGCTGTTCCCGCCCTTATCTTCTCTCATATGTGCTTCATACCCAGATTATCCTTTTGAGCATCAATTATCCTTTGCAAAATGGTTGACTCAAGCTTTAGCTGATTCAGAGTCCCTTGTTGGATTATCCCCAGGTTTAACTTTTCCATCTCTTGACATAAAGTGTTGTCAGGGGTTTTCACCATAAGGCAGTGGCAGGAAACCTTACGACTTAATGCATCTGCCACCACATTGGCCTTGCCTGGGTGATAATGGATCTCTAGTTCATAGTCTTTAATGAGCTCAAGCCATCGTCTTTGCCTCATATTTAACTCTGACTGGGTAAAGATGTACTTCAAACTTTTATGATCTATATATATGTGACAGATATTTCCCAGCAGATAGTGATGCCATATTTTCAGGGCATGAACCACAGCAGCTAGCTCCAGATCATGAGTTGGATAATGCTCCTCATGTCGGCGCAACTGCCTTGAAGCATATGCAATTACTCGGCCCTCTTGCATCAGTACACAGCCGAGTCCACTGCCAGATGCATCACAATATACATCAAAAGGCTTAGTGATGTCTGGTTGAGCCAATACCGGAGCAGTGGTTAATAATGTCTTCAATTGCTCAAAGGCTTCATTACACTTAGAAGACCAATTGAACTTAATATCATTCTTCAATAAACTTGTGATTGGCTTCACAAGCTTAGAAAAATCTGGTATGAATCTGCGATAATACCCAGCTAGTCCAAGAAAACTCTGGACTTGGTGAACAGTAGTTGGGGGTTTCCACTCCAGAATATCTTTGACTTTGCTAGGATCTACCGCAATTCCTTTGGCTGACAACACGTGCCCCAAAAATTGAATTTCCTCCAGCCAGAACGTGCACTTGCTGAACTTGGCATACAGCTGATGTTCCCTCAGGCGCGTTAATACAATCCGTAGATGCTGAGCATGCTCCTCTTCATTTTTAGAGTATATCAAAATATCGTCGATGAAGACCACCACGAACTTGTCCAACTCGGGCATGAACACCGAGTTCATCAAATAGGTGAAGTGGGCAGGAGCATTGGTGAGCCCGAAAGACATTACCAAGTATTCAAACAATCCATACCACGTAGTAAACGCGGTCTTTGGTATATCCTCGGGCCGAATACGGATTTGATGATAGCCCGACCTGAGATCAATTTTAGAAAATACCCTCGCCCCAGTCAGTTGATCAAATAAGATGTCGATCCTTGGAAGAGGGTACTTATTCTTGATGGTGACCTCATTTAGGGGTCGATAGTCCATGCACATTCGCAAGGTTTGATCCTTCTTCTTCACAAAGATGGCGGGGCAACCCCATGGGGACGAGCTTGGCCGGATAAATCCCTTATTCAGTAGATCTTGTAATTGAATCTTCAATTCCGCCAACTCATTAGGGGGCATACGGTACGACCTTCGGGAGATGGGAGCCGTACCGGGCTTTAGCTCAATTACGAATTCTACATCTCTTTCAGGGGGCAGTCCAGGCAAATCTTCCAGAAATACATCTGGAAACTCACATACTACTGGAATGTTCTTGATTTCCGGTACAATGGCTTCAAATATTCTACCAGAAGCTTTGACTGGATTGGTTATGGGGAGAGACAAAAGAATCTCTTCTCGATTATAGCTCAACCTGACGGTTCTGAGTTCAGTGTTGAGAATTGCCTTGTGTTGGGTTAACCAATTCATACCCAAAATTACATCTATATCCTGGCCCTTCAGAACAATCATGTTAGCAGGAAAGTTCTGTCCGGCCATTGTTACTGGCACTTCATAGGCCACTTCTCTAGTAAAAATGTGTCCCCCAGGTGAATGAATTTTAAATCCCTCTCTTGATTCATGGCATGAAATGTGATGTTGCTCCACAAATTTCTTGCTAATGAAGGTATGCGAAGCACCAGAATCAAAAAGAATAATTGCAGGGTGACTGGCCACGGGAAACGTACCCATCATCACCGGCTCTCCTTCCGGTGTAGTGGCCACTTGAGTGTAGTATACACGCCCCGTTTTCTTGGTATTTCTTCCCACAGCATTACCCTTGGGCTGAGTGGACTTCCCAGTTCCTTGCTGAGCATTGGATTGATTTTGCTTGGGGTACGGGCAGTCTTTGATAAAATGTCCTGATTTGCCGCAGTTGAAACACCCAGTTGAAGAGCTGGGCAAGGCAGGGAATCGAGTGCCTGGGGCACCCGGCTGATTTGGGGAAGTGGAGGTATTGTTGGGGCGGATAATAATGGGCTGTTTGAAAGGGAATGCTGGTGGACGGGAAAAAGTACGGTTCTGGCTAGAAGGCCGGATGACGAACCGTTGCCTCTTCGCCTGGCCCTGATTAGGCCTCTCACCACTGAATCCCTTATTCTTCCCAGAACTTGCGTATTTTGCTTCCACAGATAAGGCTGTACTGACAGCCTTTCCATATGTGAGATCAATACATGTGGCCATCTTTCGCTGCAACCGGTCATTTAGACCTCTCATAAAACAGTTCTTTTTCTTCAAATCAGTATTCACCTGGTCGATGGCATACTGCGACAGGTGATTAAACTTGTTAAGATACTGATTGATGGTGTCTCCTCCTTGTTTCAGCTTCATGAATTCCTCTTGTTTCATATGCAGCACCCCTTCCGGTATGTAGTGCTCACGGAAGGCTGCTTTAAATTCTTCCCAGGTGATTTGATGGTTGTCAGGTTGGATAGCCACAAAATTTCCCCACCAAGTACTGGCAGGGCCACGTAGTTGCTGTGCCGCGAACAATGGCTTCTGTGTTTCAGAACAACGAAGAAGGCCAAACTTTTGTTCAATAAATCGTATCCACTCGTCGGCTTCTAGCGGGTCTTCTGCTTTGGTGAATAGAGGTGGACGAGTTTCGGAGAAATCCAGATAAGTAGCTTCACGGGGACCTTGCTGAAAACCTCTTCCTGCCTGCTGCTGGAACTGCTGTTGACCCGCCATTTCCCTAAGGAAGCGGGTATTGTCTGCGGTGGCATTTACCAAGGCGGCAATCGCCTCGGCTAGCGTGGGTGGAACTGGAGGTGGATTTGGGGTGACATCCCGACCCCCAGAAGTTCCGGCTGCGTCCTGTCCGCGAGTCCTGGTCGGCATCTGAGGCAAAAACATTTGAATAAACATAATATGCCAAAGAGACCTTCCATTTTACATTACTATAAAAAGTAATGATACAGACTCGATATTACATAACAGGATACATTACCCATTATACAAAAGTTCAACCTATTATACAACCGTACATTTTACAATACACTACTCTACTTCTATTACACCATTAGTCCTGCTTTCCGTTACTTTTGGCGGCCTCATCGTCAGGTGTGAGAGTCCAGACGTCAACCAACCTTAAAGAAGGAGGGGGTTCAAAAAGGTCTAACTCCCCACCCAACGCGCGTCCCGCAACGTGAGAGGGTCCGGCTTCCGCCTCAGCAGAGTGTGCAGGCACACTAGGGTGTAATTGTGAGTATAGTATATGGACTTCCTCATGCAACGTATTGCAGTAGACCTGCAGGTCGTCGACAGTTGAGCTAAGTTCTTTAATTCGGGCCTGAGCCCTTGCTTCCTTAGCACATGCCAGCAAATGAGACTGTACTGCCCAGTCAAGTGCTAAGTCTCGATCAGCAAGCTGATCCTGCAGGTGACGGATGTCCCTTCTTAGTTCATTGATTCTATCTCCGTCTGCGACCCAAGCACTGGTCCTGTGTTGCAGCTCTGCTTGAAGTCGACTCACTCGGGCTTCAAGGTCTCCTATGGGGTCATTACTTCCGCTGCTGCTACTTTCGTGTCGAGGGGCTAATTGATGCCGGGGTACTCCAATTGGTCCCGTTGACTTACGTGCCGTTAGCCTTGTGCGTGGCGGCATCTTTCTAAGGGGGAAAATTTATGAGCATAATTCTTAGCATGATGCATGTGTAAGCACAGAATCAACCTTAGTCGATTCAACCTTCTATACATTGCACTCTTCCTATCTGGTCTTTAAGATAGACTCTTCAGATTACTTAGGTAAGAAGAGAAAAGAATTTTTAGGTAAGACTTTTGAAAATCCTTTTGAAGAGGCCTCAAAATGTTCGCAAAGAAGGGCTACGCTCCGATACCAGCTGTGACGGAACCTCCCAAGTAATTAGGCCCACCTACAGTTGTCCTTGTCCAACGGACTTCAGACAACCCTGTAGGTGCCCCTGAATTACTTGACAAGTTCGGTATCTTTCCTTACCTTACCAGGAACGATTCACCCGTCTTGCAGACATTACAGATCATCGGAGAAAAAGAAATGCGGAAGCGATTTACATAACTTACATTTATTTTAAAAGCAAGCTCAAGTTGTTTTATTACAGACCAGAACTAAGAGCGAGTGCTGAGTAGTAATATAATACAAACCAAGGGAGGCAAAAACTCCTCCCGAGAAGATTAAAGTAAAAGTTCTATATGGAGGACCAAGTCCTCCCGCACTTCAGTCTTGTGTTTCTTCTTTGGGAACCACCTTGGCACAGAAGCAGCAGAAATCTGCTACTTCCTCACCTAAAAACAACGAAGGGATAAACCCTGAGTATGGAATTACTCAGCAAGACTTACCCGACTAAAGAAAAGACTCTCAAGGGTATGCTGGCTTTTAGGGAGTCAAGGTAAGGCTTCTCAATATTCAAAGACTCTGTTTTGCATAAATGCTTACTAAAGTGGATCCTTAAAAATCCAATTTTATTTGACCGGTTAAGTTCAATTACCTGCAACTAGAGTTCTTTCTACCCTAGTTCATTCACTGGTCCTGCACTAGCCAATTTCTTAACAAATACTCATCATCTTTAGTGGAATGCTACGTGTAGGTCAGTGACCAAGTCTTCATAACCGCGAAGGTACGGCGATCCGAATCGATTATACTCAGCTGAGGATCTCCAATCACACGACATATGTAGCACTTAACCCTTGCATATGTCAACCCGCCACCGGGGTTCTTAAGACCGGATCAGGTTCACGCAAACCGAGAGCACAGATACACCACCGTCCAGCCTCTTGCCACGGAGGGTACACGCTACTCTCGCCACCGCTCCACGCCCATTTCGTGTTATCTTATTCCGGCCTTAGTCTGCCCGAGACAAGGCTTACCCATGACGAGGCATGTGACCAGCTAAAGGGTCCTCGATCATCAAGCCTACATCGACAAGGTCCTTAATCGACTCAGACGGAGACACTACACCGAGACTCTCTTCTCGTGCAAGTCAACCGCCCGGTCTCAGCTTAATCTTTTCAACCCAAAAAGTTGGTACCTGGCAGAGGTACATCTTTTCCGATGTTGAACCCATCATGGTCATGATGGATTCACCATCAAGTTTTATTTTCGAAAACATCCCACCCACTTTTGCCACATCAACTTTTGTAAAAACAAAACATTTTGTTTTTCTAAAGCAAGACTGAGCATCAAAATCTTTTGTAAAAAGGGTGATCAAGGAAGGTAATCAAATTAAAGGAAGGTAATGCAGGAATTGTTTTATCAATCAACTCCTATCACCTAATGCATCAATCAAGTGAGAAAGATTTTTAAAAACATCAAGGAAGGTGGCAAATGCACCGGGGCTTGCCTTTGTTAACAGGTGAGTCCTACTCGGATCCACAAATATCGAAATAAAAGCAGTTGCCTGCTTGAGGATCTGAGGTTGGTGGAGTTCCCTCTTCAGTGACTTCTTCTTCTTCTTCTTCGTGTTCTAACATAACCATATACATGCATAAGAATGGATGCCATGGGATGCTCATGAGGGTGCAAAGATAAAATAAACTTACTATCTAAGTCTTGAGTACAACTTTCCTTCACGGTACTCCGAGAACCTAGGGTTTCCGGAGTCAGTAAAGGAGTTCATAGGGCAGGGGGGGTTGGTTTTGGGTTTAGTGATCAAACAAGGTCCAAATCAACCCAAATTCTACCCAAGGCTTCTAAATATTGGTTTAAGTGCCCATAAAAAGTTTGGACATTTTTGGACTTACCATTTATTTTCTAAAAATCCATAACTAATACTTTTAACTACTTTAAATACCCTAAAATTTCTTATTTCCATTAAAAATCACAAAACTATTTTTACTAAATACTAGAGAAAATAACAAGCCTAGGAAAATTAGTTTCACAATTTTAGCATTTTTCTACATTTTTCTATAATTATTTTGGCTCTGGGAATAAAAGAAAAAGAAAAACAATTGAATAGCACTGGGCCGAATCCAGCCCAGGCAGCCCAGCTAGGGCAGAAAGGCGCCCGCGCGCGCGCCCGCGCTGGCAGACTTGCACAGAGGCCCTTGGGGTTTTAACTAACTGCGAACGAGCCTTTTCACTATTTAACACAGTCACTGATGTTTGCATAAAAGTCCTTCCCCTTCTATCTATTCTGAGTTTAAAGTCCCCGACGCCGTTCACGCGCGGCCGTGCTCCGACGAGCACCTATACCGGCCGAACGGGGCAACGGCTGGGTTCTCCGAGCGGCAGACATGAAATCGGTACTACCCCGAGCATTTTCCCCAAATCAATTGCAAGGATGGCTACTAGGTTTGCTCTGGCCGCAGTGACCGGGGACCTTGCGGGCAGATGAATGTGTTCCCGTCGATTCATGGCAGTCTAGTTCAATTGGATGGTTTGGAGAGCATCAAGGGCACATGAGAATGTTAGAACAAGACTGAGGACGACAGTATCGGACCTGATTTGCGCTGGCCGCGGCGAGACTCGTTTCACGGTGGCGGAGAACGAAGTTGGGGGAAATGAGTAATTCTCTGGCTATGGGAGTTAATCGGAGACGGGAGTGGGTGCTACAGCTTCACGATTACATGGCGCAACTATCCCCGCCCTCAATTTATAGGCTCCAAGGGCGGTGGCCGGTGAATTTCGAGGAGACGCGCGGCGGTCGGAAATGAAGAAGAACGGCGTGCAGTGAACACGTGTTTATCGCCGTGGCAGTAACTCCGGTGAGCCACGGAGAGTTCAGAGGAGGTCACGGCAATGCGATGACGCGATTGGGACACGCGGTGACCAACGGCGAGGGCACGGCGGCGGTGAGCACTTTACCGCGGGCGGTGAGCCAGGGGAGATGGACTACGGCTAGTCGGAGCGGTGTCCAGGTCATGGGCGGTGACGATCTTTTGACGCCGCGAAGTTATCCACATACCCGAGCGCGAATCGTGACGCCGGCGACGTGAATCACGGCGGAAAGCCACCGGCGGTGGGTTTGCTGGCGACCTTATCTGTTTCAGCTACTGTACAATGGCGAAGTGCAGTTCAGATAAACCTGACAGTGCATTTTAGAGCTTCATTTTGTCCAGTCTTTATGTGGAATCTACGTCAACTTTCTGCAGCAAAGGTGTAGAGCTATATTCCATCTATGACTTTGATACAATGTGCCCCCACAAAAAGTCACTGGATCCAAATCAAAATCGAGCTCAAAGTCTCTGTGGTTGCACTGTTCCTCTAAAAATTCAAACTCAGTGACCTGACAGTCCAACTTTGGTTGGGTTTTTCTCCAAATTTCTCATAAAATCATGGCTTGAACCCTTAAACAAAGTTGCTCTCCTATGTTTGGTCTTCAACTTTGATGTGGTCACCTAACATGAATTCTCATTATTTTGAAAGCTACACAGCCCCAAAGTTGGGCCTATAACCCTGTTTTCAGACTTAGCATAGGAATCAAAATCAAGGTCCTTTTTGCAAATGAGTCCAAAACTTAGGGTTTAGCTTTCAAGTCCACATATTTGTGAACCAAAGGACTTAAGAACCTTATTTGACTTGGTTTTTGCACTTTAGTCCAAAAGTGGACCAATTTTGCACATAGGCCCCTAGGGTTTAGTTTTAGGGTTTTCCAGGGTTCTATTTGAGATTTTTGGTATCCAGGGGTATAAATGTGACTCAACTTTGTTTTTGGGGACATTTATAACTCTTTCCCCTAAAGTATTTAGGTTTTCTCAACTTGGGTTAAGTTTTACCTCTTTAATACCTATTTAGGGTTAAAGCTTCCTATCCAGGGTCCTATTTGCAAAACATTAAAACAATACAACTTGTTTGAAATTTTTGCCTAGTGAATGCACTCTAAGTGTATCAAACATATGCAATACCAATGCTATGATGTCATGCTCAAGTTTTAGTTATAGTAACACCAGGAGTGTTACACATTTCCCTTTCAATCTCCCCCTTTTTGGTGAATTATGCCAACACATCAAAAAGCAACAAAAAGAGTGCAACATCAATGCAATTGAAGACCAAATTATTGTTTGCTTATGATTTGGCATATTTGGATCACTCTTTGCCACCACTTGGTTTGTTTTTGTAAATCAAATTCATTTTCCTATCTCTAAGTCAAACACGCTTGTTTGGGCACAAAGAGAGATATTCCAAAAGTGAAATTGATCAAGTGCCAAAAACTCCCCCTTTTCCCATAATCAAAATTCTTCCCCATAAGAGCCTGAATTTTGCAATAAGATCATTTTGGGCAAAATGCAAATTCTAGCTCTACTATTTTTGAAATTCACAAGTGGTAGCTGATCCATTTGCTTTGGCCTTAATTTCTCCCCCTTTGGCATTAAGCACCAAAACGGGATCATTTTTTGCCATGTAACCCCATTGCCTCACAAAAAATGTCAATTAAGAGAAAAAAGGCAATGAGAGCATAAGAATGAACTTGGAATTAAATACACTAATACTGGAGTGCAGTGGAAGTCTTTGCATTGTCCAAGTCCATTTTCCCTTTCAATGTACCTTCAAGACTACAACAAGTGTACTCAACCAACAAATTAGTCTCAAAGGGATCAAGTTGTAGCACATCTCCCCCTTAATATGTGCACCATTTGCATATGGACTTGTGAGGTCCAGGGATGACGTGTACAACTTGAGCACCACAATTAGATAATAATGGATTAAATGCATAAAGTGACATGATCAAAGGCATAGAACACATGTATGCTAGAGATCAATCCAAGTTACGCGAATCTAAGACATTTAGCTCACTACGCAACCCGCAAAACCTTTTCTCATCTAAAGGCTTAGTGAAGATATCGGCTAGCTGGTTCTCAGTGCTAATGTGGTACACATCGATATCTCCCTTTTGCTGGTGGTCTCTCAGGAAGTGATGTTGGATGTCTATGTGCTTAGTGCAGCTGTGTTCAACAGGATTATCCACCAAGCGGATTGCACTCTAATTGTCACATAGGAGTGGGACTTTGCTCAGATTGTAGCCAAAGTCCCGGAGGGTTTGCCTCATCCAAAATAGTTGCGCGCAACACTATCCTATGGCAACATACTCGGCCTCAGCGGTGGATAGGGCAACGGATGTTTGTTTCTTGGAACTCCAGGACACCAGGGACCTTCCTAGAAATTGGCACATCTCTGATGTGCTCTTCCTATCAACCTTGCACCCGGCATAATCGGAGTCTAAATATCTAATCAAGTCAAAGGTAGACCCCTTTGGATACCAGATCCTGAAGCAAGGCATAGCAACTAAATACCTAAGAATTCGCTTAACGGCCACAAGGTGACATTCCTTGGTGTCGGATTGATATCTAGCACATATGCATACACTAAGCATAATGTTCGGTCTACTAGCGCATAAATAAAGCAATGAACCTATCATGGACCGGTATGCCTTCTGATCAACGGACTTACCTCCTTTGTTGAGGTCAACATGTCCGTCAGTTCCCATCGATGTCCTCGTGGGCTTGGCGTCCTTCATTCCAAACCTTTTGAGAAGATCCTAAGTATACTTTGTTTGGGAGATGAAGGTGTCGTCCTTCAGTTGCTTCACTTAGAACCCAAGAAAGTAGGTCAACTCACCCATCATAGACATCTCGAATTTCTACATCATCACCCTGCTAAACTCCTCACAAGACTTTTGGTTAGTAGAACCAAATATTATGTCATCGACATAAATTTGGCACACAAAGAGATCACCGTCATAAGTCTTGGTAAAAAGAGTGGGATCAGCTTTCCCAACCTTGAAAGCATTAGCAATTAAGAAATCTTTAAGGCATTCATACCATGCTCTTGGGGCTTGCTTAAGTCCATAGAGCGCCTTAGAGAGCTTATACACATGGTTGGGATACCTGTCATCCTCAAAGCCAGGGGGTTGTTCCACGTATACCTCCTCCTTGATTGGCCCATTAAGGAAAGCGCTCTTTACGTCCATTTGAAATAGCCTAAAAGAATGGTGAGCGGCATAGGCTAATAAAATTCGAATTGACTCTAGCCTAGCCACAGGAGCAAAAGTCTCCTCGAAATCCAAACCTGCGACTTGGGCATAACCTTTTGCCATAAGTCGAGCCTTGTTTCTTGTCACCACTTCGTGCTTGTCTTACTTGTTGCGGAACACCCACTTGGTTCCCACAATGTTTTGCTTTGGACGTGGCACCAGCCTCTAAACTTCATTTCTCTTGAAGTTGTTGAGTTCTTCCCGCATGGCCAACACCCAGTCCGGATCCTGCAAGGCCTCTTCTACCCTGAAAGGCTCAATAGAAGAGACAAACGAGTAATGCTCACAAAAATTAGCTAAGCGTGAGCAAGTAGTTACTCCCTTGCTGATGTCACCCAGAACCTGATCAAAGGGGTGATTTCTTTGGATCATTGCTCGGACTTGAGTTGGAGGGACCCATGGTACTTCTTCCTCCATTACTTGTTCTTCCTGTGCTCCCCCTTGATCTTGTCCCTCTTCTTGAGGTACCTGTTCACCGTCTTGAGTTGGGGGATGCACCATTGTTGAGGAAGATGGTTGATCTTGCTCTTGTAATTCCTGTGGTCGCACATCGCCTATCGCCATCGTGCGCATTGCGACCGTCGGAATTTCTTCTTCATCTACATCATCAAGATCAACTTGCTCTCTTGGAGAGCCATTAGTATCATCAAATACAACGTCGCTAGAGACTTCAACTAATCCGGATGATTTGTTGAAGACCCTATATCCTATATGCCTTTGTATTTGAGTCATACCCTAGTAAAAACCCTTCTACTGCCTTGGGAGCAAATTTAGAATGTCTACCTTTCTTCACCAGAATGTAGCATTTGCTCCCAAATACACGAAAGTAAGATACATTGGGTTTGTTACCGGTAAGTAGTTTGTAGGAGGTCTTCTTGAGGAGGCGATGCAGATAGAGCCGATTTATGGCGTGGCAAGCTGTGTTCACAGCTTCCGACCAAAACCGCTCGGACGTCTTGTACTCTCCAAGCATCGTTCTTGCCATGTCGATTAGCGTCCTGTTCTTTCTCTCTACCACACCATTTTGCTGTGGTGTGTAGGGAGCGGAGAACTCGTGCTTGATGCCTTCCTCCTCAAGAAACTCTTCAACTTGCAGATTCTTGAACTCGGACCCGTTGTCGCTTCTTATCTTTTTCACCTTTAGCTCAAATTCATTTTGAGCCCTCCTTAGAAAGCACTTTAGGGTCCCTTGGGTTTCTGATTTTTCCTGCAAAAAGAACACCCAAGTGAAGCGGGAAAAATCATCAACAACTACAAGACCATACTTACTTCCCCTGATGCTAAGGTAGGCAACGGGTCCAAAGAGGTCCATGTGAAGAATCTCCAGTGGTCTTGATGTTGTCATCACATTCTTGCTGTGATGAGTGCTTCCCACCTGTTTCCCTGCCTGACATGCTGCACAAGGTCTGTCTTTCTCAAAGCAGACATCAGTTAGTCCTAACACATGATCTCCCTTTAGAAGTTTATGAAGGTTCTTCATCCCAACATGTGCTAGACGGCGATGCCAAAGCCAACCCATATTAGTCTTAGCTATTAAGCATGCATCTAGATCGGCCTCCTCTTTCGAAAAATCAACTAAGTAGAGTTTGTCGTCTAATACACTCTTAAAAGCTAATGAACCATCACTCCTTCTAAAGACAGATACATCAACGTTTGTAAACATACAATTGTAACCCATGTGACATAATTGACTTATAGACAGAAGGTTGTACCCAAGCAACTCTACTAGAAATACATTCGATATGGAGTGCTCGTTAGTGATGGCTATCTTGCCCAAGCCTTTGACCTTGCCTTGATTCCCATCTCCAAAGATGATCGTATCCTGGGAATCCTTGTTCTTGACGTAGGAGGTGAACATCTTCTTCTCCCCGTCATGTGGTTTGTGCATCCACTGTCGATTATCCAGCTAGAGCCCCCGGATGCATAAACCTGCAAGGAATTTAAGCTTGGGTTTTAGGTACCCAACTCTTGTTGGGTCCTACAAGGTTAGTCAAAATAGTTTTTGAAACCCATATGCAAGTTTTGTCTCCCTTGCATTTAGATCCCAACTTCCTAACCACTACTTTTGCATTCTTACATGAAAGAACAAAAGAAGTGTTGCAAGCATGAAAAATAGTAGTGGGTTCATTGCACATTTTCTAGGAGAATGAGACACAACATGATTTCTCCTAGGCCTACTTCTACCATAATCATGAGTAGAGCTAGAAGCAAACGTAACATTTGAATCATAATAAGCAGCATGATCATAACTCCTATGAAAATGACTAGCAATTTTCCTATCATAAATAAAGGCATGATTCCTTTGAGGACTACTAGCCATAGGGTCCTTCCCTTTCTCCTTGTTGAGAATAGGAGTCCTTTGGCTTGTTAAGTTCTTGGTTTTCTTTTGAAAACCAAGCCCATCCTTAATTGAGGGGTGTCTACCAATAGTGTAGGCATCCCTAGCAAATTTTAGTTTATCAAATTCAACTTTCCAAGTCTTGAGTTGAGCATTAAGACTTGCCACCTCATTGTTCAATTTGGTAATAGAAGCAAGATGTTCATCACAGGCATCAACATCAATATCCTTACATCTATTACAAATAACAACATGCTCTACACATGAACTACTTTTTCTAACTTCCTCTAGCTTAGCATTTAATTCATCATTTAAACTCCTTAGACTAGAGATAGTTTCATGGCAAGCAGATAACTCAGAGGATAGCAATTCATTCCTTTTAACCTCTAAAGCAAGAGATTTTTGAACACTAACAATATTGTCATGTTCTTCATACAAAATGTCCTCTTGCTTTTCTAGTAGTCTATCTTTTTTATTTAGAGCATCAATTAATTCATTAATTTTCTCTACTTTGGCTCTATCTAAACCTTTAAATAAACCAGAGTAATCTACTTCATCATCAGAGGATTCTTCATCACTAGAAGAAGAGTACTTAGGAGTATCTCGAATACGTACCTTTTTCTCCTTAGCCATAAGACATGTATGACGTTCGTTGGGGAAGAGGGAAGACTTGCCGAAGGCCGAGGCAGCAAGTCCTTCGTCGTCGTCGTATGATGAAGAGCAGTCAGAGTCCCATTCCTTTCCTAGATGCGCCTCGCCCTTCGCCTTCCTATAATTCTTCTTTTTCTCCTTATTCCCATGTCTTTCTTGTGCCTGATCATTTTCATTATTGGGACATTGAGCAATAAAATGACTAGTATTACCGCATTTGAAGCATGAACGCTTTCCCCTTGTTTTATTCTTGTTGGGGTACTCTTTGTGTCCTTTGAGCGCGGTCTTGAAACGCTTGATAATGAGCGCCATTTCTTCCTCATTGAGCCCAACAGCCTCCACTTGTGCTACCTTGCTTGGTAGCGCCTCCTTGCTGCTCGTTGCTTTGAGAGCAATGGGTTGCGGCTCATAAATGGGCAGTGGTCTGTTTAGCGCGTCGTCCACGTAATACGCCTCCTTCACCATCATGCGCCCGCTTACGAACTTTCCTAGGATCTCCTCGGGCGTCATTTTGGTGTACCTGGGGTTTTCACAAATAAGATTCACAAGATGGGGGTCAATTATAGTAAATGACCTTAGCATGAGTCGGACGACATCATGATCCGTCCATCTTGTGCTTCCATAGCTTCGAATCTTGTTGACCAGGGTCTTGAGCCTGTTGTAGGTCTGAGTTGGCTCCTCTCCCCTGATCATCGCGAACCTCCCTAGCTCGCCTTCCACTAGTTCCATCTTTGTGATCATAGTGGCGTCGTTTCCCTCATGAGATATCTTGAGGGTGTCCCAGATTTGCTTAGCATTGTCCAAGCCACTCACCTTATTATATTCATCCCTGCAAAGTGAAGCTAGCAAGATAGTAGTAGCTTGGGCATTTTTATGAATTTTCTCATTTATGAAAACGGGATTGTCAGTACTATCAAAATGCATTCCATTTTCAACAATCTCCCAGATACTAGGATGGAGAGAAAATAAATGACTACACAATTTATGACTCTAGAAAGAATAGTCTTCTCCATCAAAGTGTGGGGGTTTCCCAAATGGAATTGATAGCAAGTGAGCATTAGAATTGTACGGAATATGGGAATAATCAAATGAATAGTTTTGATTAACTATTTTCTTCTTTGATGAAGAGTCGTCATCGTCGTCCCTTGGTGAAGAAGAGATGCATCGCTGTCGTAGTAGATGATCTTCTTGATGCGTCTCTTCTTCTTCCCGTCTCTCTTCTTATGACTTGAGCCTGAGTCGCTAGGCTTGTCGTCTCTTGGCTCGTTGAAGAGAGACTCCTTCTCCTTATCGTTAATCACCATCCCCTTACCCTTAGGATCCATCTCTTCGGGCGGTTAGTCCCTTAAGTGAAGAGTACGGCTCTGATACCAATTGAAAGCACCTAGAGGGCGGGGGTGAATAGGTGATCCTGTAAAATCAAACACTAAATAGCCACAAAGCTTAGTTATTAAAGTGTTAGTGTGACTAAGTAGCTTTGAAGCGAGTTCTTGTGAACAAAACAATCACAGAGAAAGCAACACAAGAGACACCCGATTTTTATCCCATGGTTCGGCCAAGTAACACTTGCCTACTTCCACGTTGTGGCATCCCAATGAACAAGGGTTGCACTCAATCCCTTTCAAGTGATCCGATGATCAACTTGAATACCATGGTCTTTTCTTTTAGAGTATTTTCCCGCTTGCAAGGAATCTACACAATTTGGAGCCTCTCGCCCTTACAATGATGATCACAAAAGAAACACAGAAGTAAGGGAGAGAAAAGCAACACACACAAGATTCAATCCGCACCACACACACGCACACAAGTGAAGACTTGAGCTCAAATGACAACACGGGGAGTTCACAACTCAAATGGGGCTCAAATCACTAACACGACGAATCAAATGCGTGGGAGCGAAGTCTGGATATCTTAGTATGCTTAGAGAATGCTTGGGGTGCCTGCTCCATGCGCCTAGGGTCCCTTTTATAGCCCCAAGGCAGCTAGGAGCCGTTGGAGATCAACATGGAAGGCTATCCTTGCCTTTAGTCGAGTGGCGCACCGGACAGTCCTGTGCGCCACCGGACAGCACTGTAGCATGTTTGGTGCGCGATTTCCTTCCAAATCGGGCACAACCGACCATTGCTCCCGTGGGTCAGATGGCGCACCGGACAGTCCGGTGCACCCAGCCGACCGTTGGAGCAGCCACGTGTTGCACGTTGATCACGCGGACGACCGTTGGCGCGGGTGTTGTTGGCTCACCAGACAGTTTGGTGAATTATAGCCACGACGCCCTGTTCCTTTTCCCGAGAGTGACGAGTTTGCCGCGAATGTCTCACCAGACAGTCCGGTGCTCCATCGGACAGTCCGGTGAATTATAGTCGTACGACTCTGTCGAATCCCGAGAGTGGCTAGTTCACCAGAGACTCGTCTGGGGCACCGGACACTGTCTGGTGCACTACCGGACAGCCATTTCTAACACATGTGCACATGTGAGGTTGGTATGATTTCAAATTAGTTAACATAACCTCATGAGCCATTTCTAACATGATATGTGAATCCATACATTCATTATGAGAGCACACAAGCATATCATGTTTTTCTTGCAAAGCTAGATTTTCAATGTTTAGCTTTTTTATCGTGTTCTTGAGCATAGTATTTTCTTTTTCTAATTGAGCAACACAAGATAAAGCATTTGAAGTACTAGTTTGCTCGATTGAAATCTTTTCATACCTTTGGACCAAATCATCATGAGAGCACTTTAGCTTCTCATGCTCTTTGGTCAACTTCTCCAAGTCTTTGATTTTTTTCGATGAGGGTATCTTCTTGCTTATGAAGCATTTCCTTTTGTTCTTCCGCTCTTTTCATGAGTTTGAGCAAGCTCATCCGGTTCTTCTTGCTTAGTTGAGCGAAGAATTTTTGAAGATCATTATCATCTTCACTATCACTTTCATGTTCATCCTCATCCTCACTTTCGCTTTCACTGTCACTCCCATTAGCGACAAAGCACATATGAGAAGTGGATTTGAAAGACAAACCTTGTGAAGATGTGGATTCATCGTTTGGTCTCCATTGATCATTTTCTTCTTCTTCTTCTTCAATCTTGTTCTTTGCCTCATCTTCCTTCATTTTGAGGAACATCCTTTCGGCGATTCCCATGGCAAGGTCTATTGCCCTAGGATCAACATCTGCACCAAAAGATGAAGTCGAGGCAACCTCAACTTTTTCAAGCTTAGAAGCACTTTCGTTTCTTAGCCCCCCCAACATGATCTTTTCCTCACGCGGTTAAGCATTAGAACGAGGATTAGGCGTTGATACCAATTGAAAGTTGCCTAGAGGGGGGTGAATAGGCAAGTGGAAACTTTTTTCAACAAAAACTAGAAACAAACTGGGTAAAACCGGTTCAACCGGTTTGCACGAGCTCAACTAAAGAATGAGATATAAAACTGAATTGATCTTGAAATCCACCCAGTTAACTTTGGAAATGAGATGTTCTAGTTGATCCATAGGGTTCAAAGTAGTAGATCTGAGAAAGGCACTTCTCAAAATCCACACACCAAAAAGATATAAACAAATCTTTCACGGAATGGTGAGAGAACGAAGAACACGAATAAACACAATGAGCAAGAACACAAGAGACACAAGATTTATCCCGAGATTCGGTCACACCACCAAGGTGCCCTACTTCCTCGTTGAGGCGCCCACAAAGAGCCGGGTCTCTTTCAACCCTAATCCTCCCTTTGCCGACCACAAAGGTCAAGCCCACACACTAATCTTTGCTCAAACGAGCGGGTAATACAAACTTTCTTGTGGTCTTCCACAAGATTTGGAGACTCACAAGAGACACCTAGTCGTCTAGGAGCTAGAAGCTCTAAGAGTAATGAATCCACAAAGAACTCGATGTAGTACCAAAGCTCGAATGAAGAAGAGTAAGAGAGATTTGGAGATGAAGCACAAAAACCGCAGCTCTCAAACTCACTCAAAGATTTCTCTCCAAAGATTTGAAATGGGAGAGGCAAGAGATGTGTGAGAGAGAGTGGGAGGTGTTTCTCAAGTTAGAAATGGAGTTCAAATCGTGCTCACTTCTCTGTGGAGAAGAGAGTGGGAGGGGTATATATAGGTGGGGCTTCAAAACTAGCCGTTGGGCTGATTTTGCTGCCTGAGACCGGTTGAACCGCCCCCTAGGGCGGTTGAACCACCCCTGGTAGACTGACGCGTAGACTAGTCAAGTTGACCAAGACCGGTTGAACCGCCCCTAACAGCTTAGACGACCTGTTTGCCAGTCTGACTGGCAGACTGCAGGTCAGAGGTCAGAGGGGTCAGAGACCAGTTGAACTGCCCCTCAGGACCAGTTCAGCTGGTCTTGACCAGAGAGTTTAGGAGAGAAAACCCTAGCTCAACTGCCCGGAGGCAAGTTCAACTGGTGTATGGTCAAAGAGGTTCACAGATGAAGTTGAGTTCAGCTGGAGTTGAGAAAGCTCAACTTAGTTGAAGTTCAGCTCAGCTGAAAAGCTCAGCTGCAGCTGAAGAAGCTCAACTCAGCTGAAGTTCAGCTCAGCTGCAGTTGAAGAAGTCCAGCTGCTTTTCAACAAGAACACTCTAGGTTTCTCAAACCTAACCATGGTCAACCATAGAACGTTCAAAAGATTTTTGCTTTTCAAAAATAGCTTTTGAATATAGAGGTTTGAGCTTTGGCAAACACCAACCTTCTTTTTGGACCCCCTTTATAGTACGATGATTCCTATACTCAAGTCAAATAAAATATAATTAAGTAAACTCCTTGAGTAATTGGCGTCTCATGTATGATTTCTCTATGGCATTGCTTCATAAGGATCACAAACATCTTTGTCTTCACCTTTTGAAGCAAACACAACTCAAACCCTGTGACTTGTACCATATCAACATATATGAGTTTAAATCATGGCTTCAAGTCACCTTACTGATGCATCAACATGTTATAACTCTTCATAGCTGATTAGTTCATCGACTTAGTGCAAGTACTCTCTTCTTCACCTTAGCCATGGTACCTCGGTCCACAAGCCATCACTTGGCCTTCACCTTCGCTTAGTTCCTCGAAGCCCTTTCCTTGCTATCTTCACCCTATCAAGCCATTCTTGAGTCACATCATATTGAGCATCCATTAAGAGAATTATTTCTTCAATATTGTGAACCTTGCTTGAATGTCTTCTAGATATAATATTAAGATCAATCAAGCTCTAGTTTGATTCTCATAGAAGCATATATGGACTGATAGTAATATGGTCAAGCCAATTCACGATTCCTCATATATTATTCACTTTGGCTTGACCAATCCTCTTAATCACTTCAACCTCTATTCTGATCATATCTATGTAGCGATTTTTTAGGTCTTGTCCATATATATTCAAACCAATACAGAGACCATATTATATCCATTTGCATTGTCTCATTGGTTATTTAACCTCGTGTTGAACCTTTGTTCATTGATCATTATACACTATTCAAGTATGTTCATCATACTGAATTTCCTGTTCAACACTTAGCAAACTTGTTAGACCTTTAAACGTGTTGTTATCCAAATCACCAAAACTCACAAAAGGGATGAATGCACTTTCAGGCCGGACTGTCTACGACTACTTTATCTGACATCTGACGACGCATTAAATGCCATATAGCTGTTGATATAACCGTTACTGCTGACCATTGCGATTTCAACCGTTGATGTGCAGGGGCGAACCGTCCGGACCAGGGGCACGGACCGTCCGTGGTCAGCAGAAAAGGAGCAACGACTAGGAAGTGGTTGGAGGCTATAAATACAACCCCAACCACCTCAATTCACTTGATCCAAGCACTCCACTCATACACATTTAATACAAGAGCTAGCAATCCATTCCAAGACACATTCAAAGCTTCCAATCTCTCTAAGTTTCCCAGTTGAGACAAGTGATCATTAGTGACTAGAGAAAGTGTGATCTGTGTTTTATTTGTTGCTCTTGCTGCTTGTTTTTTCATAATCGTGCTTTCTTCTTCACCTTCTAAACCTTCCAAGTGTTTTGTAAAGCAAGCAAGAGACACCTAATCGTGTGGTGATCCTTATGGGGTCTTAGTGACCCGTGTGCTTGAGAAGAAGGACTCGACCGGTCTAAGTGACCGATTGAGAGAGGGAAAGGATTGAAATAGACCCGGTCTTTGTGGCCTCCTCAACAGGGAGTAGGTTCTTTTGAACCGAACCTCGGGAAACAAATCGTCGTGTCCACTTGTGTTGATCTTCACCTTTCGATTTGTTTCTCACCTCTCCTCTCTCTCTAAAGTTCTCTTGCTCATATTGGTTTGAGTTGGCTCCCAAAGTTATCTGCATTGATTGAGCAACTCATAGCAAGAAAAACAATCTTCCGCACTCCGAATTTATTTCTAACCCTAACCCTAAGTGTAGTGCGTGTTCAAAATTCATAAATTTTAGGTTTCGCCTATTCACCCTCCTCTAAGCGACTTTCAGAGGTACCTGATGACCTAGTAGGAGTCCAGTAGTATGTATACCACACGAAACCTAGATGCCTCTGCCTCCCCTTCACACTCGACTGTGCACGCACCCTCGCCCCATGACCTTTGCCCCCGCATCGTCATTCCCCTCGAGAACCCTGCTCCGCCCCCTCCCCCTCCCCCCACATCCTCGGGCGGGAGACGCAGTCACGGCTCGTGAGGCCATCCTCGTCCGGGAGACGCAATCACGGCTCACGAGGGTATCCTCGGACGGGAGACACATTCACGACTCGCCCGAGGCCAACAGTAGCAGTACATGGAGCTGTTTTACGATATTGATAATGTTTAGCACACAAATTTTGCATATCATAGTTATGTTTGACATTCCGTATCTATATTTCATACAATTTTTTTACTCTCGTTGCAACGCATGGGTACATACCTAGTTTACTAGCATATAGCTCATGCTAACACTACGATCCCATAGCTATGCTAATTGTTGGGCACCCAGGAACGGGGTGCCCAAACAAAGCCCAAGAAGTCCCTACCGAGCAACCTTCTGAGGCGGAGCCGGTGACCAAGTCCCTAGGGATCAACCTTGCGAGGCAGAGTGGGCGACCAAGTCCCTGCCGAGCAACCTTGCGAGGTGAAGCGGGCGACTAAGTCTCTATCAAGCAACCTTACCAAAGACTAGCATAAGAGAAGGTCGACCCAGTGATATGAGCCCACGTCAGTGGGACAATACAAGTCATCACCAAACTACACCCGGGCCTTAGGAACGGTGTTGAAAGATCTCTGACAGACGTCAGACGACACCTCGCCACATACTGTCTTAGGCGAACCATCACCGGTGAATTGATTGGGATGCAATTGAGATTGACTAAATGGGGGTGAAAGAATGACCACAATAAATTCTGTTAGATGAAGGGATGTATGGTAAATTGGGAATGAGGGATGAGGACGAAAATAAAGCAATAAAGGGAAGAAGCATGTAGAAGAAGATGAATGCATTGATGTTGTTGTTGTAATGCCTTGCGAAGACCAGCTATTAGATGAGAGAGTTTTTGTATGGGATAGGAGGAACCCTACAATGAAGATTGGAATTTTGCACAAGGATACGAAAAAAATATAATTGCTATGAGTAAGTACACAATAAACAATGAGTTCAAGTTAGGCATTGAATCAAGTGCTCCTTTTTTATAGAGAGTATTGCAAAGTAAGTGTTTGTCCATGCAAATACACGTAAGACCAGAAATACTAAGATCACCGATGATCACTGTTAGTACCTGGCTTGGTTTGTTTTGATAGTTAAATAATCATCATTACTCTCTTGACTACTATTTTTCATTCGATATGAATCACGATCAGTTGTTTTCTTGTATTTTTTTGAATGTGTTTTCCTTAGACATTGTTAAATGATGATGCTAAAATAATCTTTTTTGCACGTTAAATTATTCAAAGTGCATCACTTATATACGAGCATGAACGGGTGATTTCACAGTGGTCAGTGGGACATAAAGTAGGCTATTTGAAGTGCGAAACGACTCTCCAAGTTTAGGTACTAAATACTGATATTTAGGACGTTAGTATATTTGGAGATCTCGTTTAAAAAACTGTTGGAACATGATTGTTGGTTAATAGCACCCTAAATTAATTTTAGAGACCTTGCTGGGATAGAATTTGGAGGAGATCAAACTTAGGTGGTGTTTGGTTCCTATTTTCTAAGAGAAAATTCCTTGAATGCCATCAAAACTTATACCAATCCCTTCAATGGTATCAGAATTTATAGCTTCCCTTTAATGCCATCAAATTTAAATTTTAATCCCTTGAATGCAATTACCGTTAGTTTAGAGCTAACGTCGTTAGTTCAATTTAAAGTCAATCTCTTCAATGCCACTAAAATCTATACTGATCCCTTCAATGCCACTAGAAATTGGTTCGATCTATTTGGGTTTAAAATTTCTAGAATCAAAAAATATAGATCAGATTTTTAAAATTCCACGTTAAAAACTTCAGTCCATACTTAAGTTTTTTTTAAAAACAAACTGATATAGTGAAGTAATTTTGGGGGTTTACAAAAAAGTATGTACTTATGTTTTTAAAAATCGTGGAATTTTAAAAATCTAATACATATTTTTTTTGATTTTGTAATTTTTAAATCCAAATATATCGAACCAATTTCTAGTGGCATTGAAGGGATCAATATAGATTTTAATGGCATTGGAGAGATTGACTTTAAATTGAACTAACGGTGTTAACTCTAAACTAACGGTAATGACATTTAAGGGATTAAAATTTAAATTTGATGGTATTGAAGGGAAGCTATAAATTCTGATGGTATTGAAAGGATTGGTATAAGTTTTGATGGTATTGAAGGAATTTTCTCATTTTCTAAACTTCTAAAGTTTAGTCATCTTTAGTCTTTAAATTGACAAGCAATATAACTAAATAAGACATTTCGAACAGAAATCTAAGGAACTAAAGTTTAGTTTTTAAAGATTATTTTACAAGGATAACTAACGAAACTAAACACCTCCTGTTGACGCCTTTTCGGAGCGCCAAACACTCAACAAGAACCGTGGCGGTGCCCTCTGCACAGGGGCGGACGGTCCGCGCGCAGGGGCCGGACGGTCCGCGGCCTGGTGCGAGGCGCGGTGGTGCTCTCTGCGCAAGGGTGGACAGTCCGCGGCCTGGGGCCGGACGGTCCGCGGCCTGGTGCGCGGCTAGGGCTCCTGCCTGACGGCCGGACGGTCCGCGCCCTGGGGCCGGACGGTCCGCGCGTACGCAGGGACGGCGGAAGATCACCGACGGCGCCTGGATCTCGCTCCCGGGAGGGACCCCATCGGGGAGTAGAGATCCTAGGTGGTGTCTAGGCTCGGGCTGGCCGACCTAGACTCCTCTAATCGACGTAGAGTCAAGGAGAGGCGGAGAATTTGGGGATTGGATATCTAAACCTAAACTAGACTAGAACTACTCCTAGGATAAAATGCGAAATAGAAGTTGTATTGATTCGATTGTTGATTACAAATCGGCCGTATACCTCTCTATTTATAGAGGAGGGGGGCTGGACCCTTTACAAACTAATTTCCGAGCTTATCCCATGATTTTAGCTAACAACCGTAGCACAAAACTCGGAACCCTAATCTGTTCTGCGCACGCGCGGACCGTCCGGCCCACAGGCGCGGACCGTCCGGACCGCGGACCGTCCGGCCTCAGGGCCGGACAGTCCGCCGGCTCATTTTTGGTTCGAACATATGCCCCCCTGCCTTTTGGTGGAGCTGAGCGAACCAAAAGCAACTAACTCGATGTTATCACATCGGTTTTCTTAGGCATCTTGCCACTTACTAGGATGGTACGCAGTGGCCTTGGTCTCGATGGTTGACTCAACGGACGTGATCCCTTTAGATTTGATCGAACTGTCAGTCCCAACATCGCCGAGCGTCATACTGGTCCTGACCAATTCGTCACATTACCTTCCTAATTCTCTAAGTGTTCTGGCGTAGCTCCGTAGTCGACCAGGTCTTCTCCTTGCAGGTCGTCTTCCTCCATGGGCGTCGGTACGTCGTCGGAGGTGTCATGGTTTATTGCAGATGAGTCGGCCTCAGGGGTCGGACGGTCCACGCCCCGTACGGTTGGTCCGGTCTTTATAGTCGGACTGTCTGCTATACCTGCAAAGAGCTGCACAGTTGCTGTTTTATTTTCTGTCTTTATGGCCGTTTGATTTTCCTCAACGGCCTTTGGTCTCCATCTCTTTTGTGGTGGCGGATATTGCGGATGTGTGTCATTGAATATTTTTTCCGCCTTCTTCTCCTGATTCTCCTTTGCCCTAAGGCGCTGTAATTTTCGCTTTTGCGATCGTGTCAATCCCGATGGGCACCATCGGGGCATGGAGTATTTTGGATCGGCTATTTTATTGACAGTCGTACTTTCTTTTTTGTTTGTGTTGGCCGATTCACCAAAAATCATCGGCCCTTCGTTATTTTGTTGTACGACGACATCTGTCGTTCCTATTTTAATGACATCTTCCTTTTTCGTACTGTTGGAGGTTGTAGCTGCATGCCCCCCTGCCGGATTAGTCAGCCTTTGGGGCCGAGTTGTTCGGCAATCTTGCTGGGCATGTGCTCGTGGACCGGATTGAGGGGCTCTCAATCGGTCTTGTACTGGAGGTGTCAACCTATTGAATACAGATGTTTGGGGTGCCCCCCAAGCGGGGTACTGTGGCATCCCAAATGAGTATGGTGGCATGCCCCACATTTGATTTGGGACATATGGTGGAGGTATGTATGTGTATGGATATGGCATAGGTGGATATGGTGGTGGAGGTGTCCATGCAGGTACGTTAGGTCTTAATTGAACATTATGACCTCCCGTCCTTTCCGATTGGTGTGGTGGTCCAATCGGCCTAACCTGCCGTCGCACCTGGGTGGGTAAGCGAGGTCCCTTTGGTGGCCGGTCGCTGGGGCCAGCCTTCTTTTTCACATACTTAGACAATAATTGATCAAAGGTCGGGCTAGATTTTACCAACCGACCAGTTGCCTTGAACGTGTTAGTTTTCCACGTACCTATTTCTGGTCGTCGTGGTTTGAAGGTACGTGGTCGCCGCGGCTCTTCGACGTTGTCGGACCGTCCGTCGGAACGCTTCGGACCGTCCGGTGATGTTACGGACCGTCCGCACCTAGACACCGGACCGTCCGCGATGCGTAGTATGGGTTCTCGCGCATATCCCTTTGTCTGTGCTTGCCCCCCAGCGCTGGAGTTTGTGATGGTTACCTTCAGTGTCTCCCCTCCATCAGGAGTCTTCTCGGCCATCACTTTCCTGCAAGAAATTTTGTTGTTTCCATCGGCCTCCCGTGCGTTGCCGATGATGACTTCTTTGTTTTTGCCCTTATCGGCTGTATTGGGCCGAATTAGGACCTTTTTGCCATTAAAGTTGATCACATTCATTGGGAAGGGCTCTGTGTCCTCCTGAAATTTCAATCGTCCCTCATTAATGGCCGATTGAATTTGTCGTCGGAACACATTACAATCATTAGTGGCATGGGAAAATGAGTTGTGCCACTTGCAGTATGCGCGACGCTTTAGTTCGTCGGCAGGTGGAACGATATAATCAATTTTAATGTTACCATTTTTTAGTAATTCATCGAATATCTTGTCACATTTGCCGACATTAAATGTAAACTTAACCTCCTCCTGTCGTTCCTTTTGAACTGACTGCAAGGAGTAGCAAGCCGAAGATTTGGCCTGCTCGGGCCAAACTATTTCGGCAGTGTAAACTTTCTTTGGTTCATCGTCCGAATTACTTTGATTGTGTTCTACTATAGGGACATTATGACGAACCGTTCTGACTAGTTCTTTGCTTTGGCTTTCACAAGCCGAAGCTCTCTGATGTAATTGTGCTAGAGTAAAGAACTGGATGCCTTCTAATCTCTCTTTTAAATAATAGCGCAATCCATCAAAGGCTATTCCTGCCAGTTGTTTATCTGTTAAATGAATTTGAAAGCATCGGTTTCTCGTATCCTGGAATCTCCGGATATAATCACTAACCGATTCATCCTTTTCTTGTCGTAGGGTCACTAAGTCTACTAAATCTAGCTCATAATCACCAGAGAAGAAATGTTCATGAAATTTTTGCTCTAAGTCTCCCCATGACAAAATGGAATTAGGAGGGAGCGTGGCATACCATGTGAATGCAGTCCCTGTTAAGGATAATGAAAATAAACGCACACGGAATGCTTCGGTGTCGGCCAATTCTCCTAATTGTGCTAGGAACTGGCCTATGTGCTCACGCGTGCTCTTTCCTTGGTCACCCGAGAACTTTGCAAACTCGGGTATCCTGGTTCCCTGTGGGTATGGGTGGCGATCAAATCGGCTGTCATAAGGCTTCCGATATGATTGCCCCCCAGGGATCATGCTTACTCCGAGCTTATCTCGGAACGCCCCGGCTATTTCTTCCCTCACTATACCAATGGCAGCCAGTGCAAGACCACTGGCTCTCTGGTCAAACATAGGTGGGGTTGGTTGCATGTTAGTATGTTATCGTTCCCCCCATTGGTTTGAGCTATGTGGTGCATTTCCATTTGCCCTATATGGCTCATATGTTTGATCGTTTCTTTCCGGCCTTCTAGGTAGGGCCGGAAATCTTTCCTGGGCTCTGGATCCTGAATTAATGGGCTGGTGCATTGCATAATGTGATGGGAAGTGTTGTTGGGACGGGCGAGGATTCAGGTAATAATCCCCCTCAAAAGACTCATACGCTGACTGCCCGGATACGTACCCGGACCATCCGTGATTATATGCGGACCGTCCGTCGTTGTATGCGGACCGTCCGACTGGATAGTTTAAATTCGGTGCCCTATGTGGTGGCTCGGGTGCGTGTCTAGGTAACTCATTAAAAATGGGCCCGGCTGTGGCTGACCCGGACGGTCCGCGCTCGCGAGCGGACGGTCCGGACATGTGTAGATCGGCTGGTTTACTGCCGATTTGCGTTTGCTCAGGGTACGTGTCCATCGGCATCCCATAAGGGGGTTGTGACTGGTCGTGACAACCTTTAACCGATGTATTACGTGTATTATCTCCTAATTCAACCTCGTGTGAAGGAAAATTTGCTATACTAGATTTATCAAATGCACGTACTAGTCTCCTACAATCGTTTTGCATAACCCCTATGATATTTTGCATCTGTTCTCGCTGTTCGTCTATGTAAGCTTTAAGAGATTGGAGTTCGTTGGTGCTACTTACATTTGGGGTAATCGTAGTAGGTCGGAGCGAAGCCAGATCTGTCGCCCGTTGTCGAACAACTTTGTTGTTCCTATCCACTTTGAAGTCAGCCAGAAACTTCGCCTTTGCTTCTTGGATCAGCTGCTCCTGGCGCTCCTCGAACAGGAGCTGTTCTTCAGCCGGCAAGGCTTCCCATGTCGGTGTGATGATATTGCTGGTGAAAACCTCAGAGCTATCTTTTGAACCGGCCATTGAGGGCCGATTTGATAGGTCTATATGCGTTGTCCCCAGCGGAGTCGCCAAAAAGTATGTTGACGCCTTTTCGGAGCGCCAAACACTCAACAAGAACCGTGGCGGTGCCCTCTGCACAGGGGCGGACGGTCCGCGCGCAGGGGCCGGACGGTCCGCGGCCTGGTGCGAGGCGCGGTGGTGCTCTCTGCGCAAGGGCGGACTGTCCGCGGCCTGGGGCCGGACGGTCCGTGGCCTGATGCGCGGCTAGGGCTCCTGCCTGACGGCCGGACGGTCCGCGCCCTGGGGCCGGACGGTCCGCGCGTACGCAGGGACGGCGGAAGATCGCCGACGGCGCCTGGATCTCGCTCCCGGGAGGGACCCCGTCGGGGAGTAGAGATCCTAGGTGGTGTCTAGGCTCGGGCTGGCCGACCTAGACTCCTCTAATCGACGTAGAGTCGAGGAGAGGTGGAGAATTTGGGGATTGGATATTTAAACCTAAACTAGACTAGAACTACTTCTAGGATAAAATGCGAAATAGAAGTTGTATTGATTCGATTGTTGATTACAAATCGGCCGTATACCTCTCTATTTATAGAGGAGGGGGGCTGGACCCTTTACAAACTAATTTCCGAGCTTATCCCATAATTTTAGCTAACAACCGTAGCACAAAACTCGGAACCCTAATCTGTTCTGCGCACGCGCGGACCGTACGGCCTCAGGGCCGGACAGTCCGCCGGCTCATTTTTGGTTCGAACACCTCCTTAGCCATAAAACCATCTCATTTCGAACATGAAATAGAACCATTCGGTCGTAAAATGTTTTTATCAAACCTCAACAGTTTATTCATTTTTACTTTATATTTAAACTTCAATCTCCAAACAATTTATGCTTTGAGAGCCAGCGACACCGATTGACCGACACGCCACCGGCGTCGTGCTTCAGCCAACCCCCGTTCTCGTCCTGCAGGTCCACTCCTCACCCCGACGCAGATCCCCAGCATTTAATCAAACAGGCGCACGCTTCCCCCTTCTCTCTCTGAGATCAACCCTCCCAGCTCATTTTGTCTCCCGCTATTCTAGTCGCCAGTCCCAGATCGCTACCCTCCATCGATTGGAGCCAGACAGGAGCGGCTGCGGCGGCATTTCTAGGGTTAGTTCTCTTGGTCCACAGGCATTTCCCAATACTTGACAGCGAATCTTGTATAGCAATTCAACTATCATCGCGATTCTGGCTTCGATTATTTATTAACCATGTGGTTTGCAACATTTAGGTTTTCTATGTACGCAAATTCGTCGAGTTAGATTCTTAAACGCGGGACGTGCCGTGTGTCATCTGGTTGTGACTAGAAATCGTGTTGCTTACGCACGTTCACGAGCACGGGTGACTGTGAAAGGAGAAGCTTCTCTGAAATTATAATTTAAAGATGTTCGGTGGTGTGTGTTAGGATATTGGTTGTGTTTGCAAGTTTTTTCTGGTTAACTGAATAAGGGAGTTCGCTGTTGCTTGTATTTGCCCTTCTGACATTCATCATAGAGATTAGAGCAATGGCGAAGGTAGAGTAAATCAGAGGAGAGTGCATATGACTTGATGGTGCATAATAATATCTTTTTGGTGGTGCATATATGGTGAAAATCTAGTCAATTTCACTAGTTTTGCAAATTTCCATGGGTGCATGTGCACCCACAGCTCAGTACCTAGCTTCACCCCTGGATTAGAGAGAGGTGTTGTAGTTTGCTGCAAGTGGGAGATTTGTGTGATTTATGATCTCATGAAGTTTGAAGCTGTGTGCATAAGCTAGCTGTTTTTTTTCCAATCATCATGTGCACTCGAAACATTGGACCTGCATTTAACATATTCAGTTGTGCTGATCAAACACTCGGTTTATCAAAATGGAGCTGAAAATATATTCTTTTGTCTGTATTCATCAATACAAGGTTTTGTTGAAGGTCTGAGCTGTGCAAAGAGAGATGGATTCCAAAAAGAAGAGGAACAAGAAGAAGAAGGGAAACCAAGGGAAGAATGCCGCTGATGTCACATCCATTGCTGGGGAAGCTGCTTCTCAGAATCACAATCATGAGTTAGCCCCAATAGATCATCATAAAGGTTCTGATGCAGATGATGTCATGTCCAGTATTGGAGAGGAACTTCCTCAGTACAAGAATCATCAGCCAAATATACAGGCAGATTATAATGGCACAAGTGCTTACGACACTACATCCTCCATTGGAGAGTGTATTGCATGCTATCAAAACAACGAACCTATGATGACACAGGAGAATCACAAGGCTAGCAATGCAGTCCCTGCAGACCAGAGGAGTGTTGGACTGTCAGAGTCTAGTGTGGAGCTTGACATGCATAGACTTCATGAAGCCAAACTCGTGAGTGTTTTGTTGGTTTGTGATATTGCAAATGCGACATCTTTTTTCATTTTCTTAAAATACTTAATAATTTGATCAGCACTTGAATTGATAATATATAGTAATTTCACAGTATTCGTTCAATAGTTATATATTTATGTTGATCATGTGGCTTTATTTTTGTTCCACACTTCTCTAAATGACTTAACCATACAATAAAGCATTGCAATGCAGGATAAATTACATGAGACAATAAAGCAGTTGGAGAATGAAAAGAGTTTGTGGCTTCAAAAAGTGGTATGCATAGATGCATGATTAGAAAACTGTTTTTGCCTATGTTTTCTTTTCTGAAGCTTTTATTCGTTACAAATGTATTCACCATTACATCTTTGAATCAACTTTCCCAATTACAACTGCCAACACTCAGTCTACCTGCTTTCGTAGCAGCAATTGAAAAGATCTATCTGAAGCATATTTGAATTTACCATTTTCCAATTTACAAAATTCTACTGTGGTGTAGTCCCTATGAAACCATATATAAAACATTTTGACTTACCCATGAACTAAGTATAAGTCGTTCTACAACTTTGAGGTATATGACTCTAGTTTCTTCATGTTGCACTCTCAATCTTACTTAAAGCATTTTATGGTGGACCATGTAGCGACAAAAGAAACGGAGGGCACCAATGTCATTTTCTCTTGCACTTTAGGCCCTGTTTGGAACATGGGAAACATTTACTGTTCCTCTGTTTTTGCTGTAAAATGGAACTGATTCATGTGAAATCCTTGCATTCAAATCAAACCCTCAATTTGTGTTTCCATTGGTAAAATAACTTGTATCTAGTATTGGAGGGAGGTTTTATGTCAATGAATTTATGTAATTTATTCAACTATTTTACCCTCGGATGTCTCAGTCATGCATCATGTTCTGTATACAGGACAGGACACATCACACATGCGTATCAAAGTAGTTTCTGACATGCTTGTACCATATTTTATTTATGTCCTTATGCCATATGTCTATGTGCTTACTACTTTGGTTTGATGAGTTCCGAGCACATGCATATTCAAGTGCTAGAACCATCACATAAGAAATGTTGTTTCATTCCTTCAATATCCTTCTCCTGCAGATCACCATGGAGGGTGAACTTGAAAAGTTGCATAACGAAGTGGGTTGTCATGCTCAAAATGAGGTATACTTTGTGTGCTGGATGCAAACTATGCTGTGATTTGATCATTTGCATTTTTCTTTCTTTTGGCAAAATGAATGACACTAATTTTTTTGTCATTCTGATCTGCAGGTCCTTTTGGAGGAAAAACTGAATAGTCTACAGAGTGGTTATGATGTGCTGATTAAGAAGGAGGTATTTGATGTTTCTTTAGCTGATTTCAATACTTGAGTGGACATATTTGTCACTGTGTCAATCTTGCCTGATTCTAGTGACTGAGATTCTGGGGTAGATTGTACATAGGGCATCTAGGGCCATGACCCTTGATGATGTATAAAATTCCTATAAAGAACTCAGTTATAGGTAGATCAATAACTGTACTCACTACATATTACGCACTGGAGAGGAGTTACGGACAATGTAGAACATTCTGTTCTCCTGATGATATTGGAACCCCAAAATGACGAGATACCATTTTAAGGCTATCTCCAGCAGCGCTTACCCATCTCCATATCCATATTCAAACTCCACTCTGCGAGCAGTGCAGTCTATAATGCTTAGGTAAACTATGAGTAGACTGCTGGACACAGTCTAAGCTTGCGCCATCAACTATTCAACTCAGATACCATATTAGCTGTTGTTAGTTTTTTTTTTCTCGACTACAAACACAACCCTTGTAGGGAGTTACATGCTCTTGTTATAAGTCCGTATCCCCTGATTTCATGTAGGAAGTTGTGGATAACAAAGTCAGGTGCATAGACAACATCAATGACACCCTAACTCATCAAGAGGTAACACATGGATTACTAGTTTTGCTTGATATTCTGCACCGTTGTGAAGGCTAGTGTTTTTTCTTTCTTTACTTTGGCTGATGTATAACTGATTTCTTCAGTCTTTGCTTAAAGAAAGATTAAGTGGGCTGGAGGAAACAAACAAATCCCTGCTGGTACAGGTACAGGTTTTTTTATTTGACTATTTCGTTTTGTATTTGTATAGAGTTGGTTGTGCAATTCTAGCTACCTACTTGAGGAAAAAAGTGAACTACTAAAGTACTTTGAATTTCTGTTTAAATTTAAATATTTCAACACGCTGCATCATGTACAGTTAAAGTTCTATTGTTCTCATGGTTTATCTGCCAGAATGTGAACATGTCAAATTTGGCACTTTGGCCATTTGGATGTCATTTGTTGTAGAGATAATGTTAGTTCTATCCTCTGATATTACCATTTAATAACAAAGTCTGGCAGGTGAAGGTGCTGGAGGAAGCTTCAAGCAATACTTCTGAGGAAAATCAGATGTTGGTAAAAAAAATATATGAACTTGATTCAAGACTACAAGCACTTGAATCAAAGGCTGCTCCTAGCCAAGCCTTAATGATTGAAAAGGTAAAGGTTCTGCATGATATTTTAGTGGCAATTCTGATTTTTTTCCATGATGGCTGTATGTTTGACCTTTTGATTCTTGTTATTTGCTGTCTAATATATCTGTTCCTACACAATAATCTCAGTGTTTATATCTAGAGTGTAACAAAAACTGTAATGCAGTTCCCTGATAATAAGGTGATGGATCAAGTGCATTTTGCCAACTCGCCACTTCAGCAACAGACAATTGATTTTTCAGAGGTGATAGGCAAATTAAATATTTTTTCAGGCTAAACTATTTTAGTGTTTCTTTCTTTTCACAGTTTCACTACATATATGTTGCCCTGTCATCAAGTATTTATTGTACCAAATTATTTCTTACTACCATTGGCATGGGAGGAGAGTCATTCGTGGCAAAAGACGGGTTGGCATATATAAAGAAGAAACACAAGGGTTGGGCAAAGGGAAGTAATCTTATGATAGCATGAAATAAGGGATTATGATCTATTTATAATAATGTGGGATATATTTACTCTTGTTGGATCAGAAGGAATGTTCATCTCATGTTTGTGTGCCAACCTATGGATATTGTAGTTAGTTCTTTAGCAAATGTATTCTTTACGATGGATTAGGATCCAATCATTTGCGTCTCTGTTGAGAACTTAGTTACTTGTATATGCAATTAATAACTGTTTGCACAAAATAATTGTTTCTTCCTGCAGGGTAACAAACTGTTTGCTGAGAGAGGTCTGAGCAGTCCAGTGAAACTTAATCCTGACAACAGCTATCGTCAAATCTACGATATTCCCAGCAATGACTATGCTAGTAATTATACAGAGGAAACATCAATACAACTTCCAGAAATAGGCACCAGCAATACTATTGTTCAAGGTCATGTTGATGTCAATGAACACCGATTTGATGGACCAAGAACAATCGAAGAAATTGTTCCTGTTCCATTGGATGAGATACAGATCCATGAGGATGTCCCAGGGCAACCGGGAGCAGCCGATGAGATAGATGAGGTTCCATTTTCTGACGCCCCGATCATTGGTGCTCCATTCAGACTGATCTCATTTGTTGCTAGGTATGTCAGCGGCGCTGATTTGGTCAACCAAAAATAACTGTCTGCATACCAGGAATTCAGGACTTTTATGTCAGGAGTTCCTTTTTGATTCCACTGATAATTACGTCAGTATCTTGAGATAAGATGGATAGATTGGATTCAGAATAGATATGGAGCTGTATTCATTCGTGTCAGTGCTCACGTCACTGCCAATTCTTCTCCTTCCCTGTACTTTTGTCAGGCGCCGGAGAAATTCTTGTTCCTTGGCTTATAGTACCCCGTTGTTGAATATTTGTCATCCGTTAGTTTATTTTTAAATTAAAATATGACAAATAAAAAAGAACGGAGTAGTACTGTATAAGAAGATATGTACCATGAGCCTCTTTACGGGTCTAACCATGCGAAAAAGTTGTTTTGGAAATTCCATTATTGACGACTGAATTTTGGTGTGCTGACACTATAACCTGTGACAGACACCTATATGCTTGATTTATTGCATCGTCTTGTTAATCTTAATCTTTTTTTTTCTGTGTGACGCAATGTTACTCCTGTTTTAGGTTGCTCCTCCGTTTTTGGTGACGTAAAGAGGAATAGCCAAAGTGGTTGTTTTATGTATATCATACCACCATATAATCTACTAGTCTAAACTATGTAAAATTTATCCAACCAAATCATCGTCACACTCATAATTTTCATTAAATTCATTAAACAAATTTTATTCAAACTTAAACCAACGGATGGGTCATATTGTTGGATAACATCATCTTCCTTTCTTATCTAAATTCAATGTACAATATTATTTGTATCATATTTCATCCCTCTCTGACTCCGCTGCCCTTAGCACCCCGACGCCCCTCCTCATCACTGCTGCCGCCGTCATCAATCTCTCCCCTCGTGCCGCTGCCAACTTGCCACTCAAAATCACTCGTGCTGTTATCACCGTCATCGACACCACCTTCCTCTTTGGGATCGTAGTGTCTATAATTTACTTTTAGATTCAGTTTTAATCCCCAAACTTCATTTCTGGGCTCAATTTTATCTATAAACTACATGAAAGTGGTCGTTTTAGACCTTAGAATTTTCTTTTGGGCTCAACCTTATCCCTCGTCTTACGTGGCAGCCACAGGTGACTGCTGTTTCGTCCATTACCCATTGCCTGCACTGGTGGTCTGATGCACTCGTCCGCTGCTTTCGGCTGGACATCGACCCTGTGCTGCTGTGCACCCCCAGTCCACCACAACTGGACCAAGCTATTTTCACTTTCACCCGCGCATGTCCCAGCCTCCCAGTTCGACATTCTGCTCATGCCAGTGCCAGTGCCATGGAGGATGAGGAGCAAGGATAAACTCAAAGCAAAAGTCTAAGAACTGAAACGTCTATTCTTTTTTTTTTTGTATGCAAGGACAAAATCAATAGGTGAAAGACGAAAATAGCTATTCGCCTATTCCGACGTTGTTTCTTAAGCATTCCATTGAACCAAAGTTACAGCAGTACGAAGTATCTGACGAGGCAGACAACGTGTGCAACGTGAACCACATGCAGGATACCATCGATCATCGATGTCATGGATACACGAATTCTGAATCAGAACCGCAGACTAGACTGGGGGGAGGGGGGGAATCTAGCAATTCAGGCTGACAGAGGACTGGATTCCTTGGGACTGCCAACGGAGAGAGCGCGACTCCCGGAAGCAGAGTGCCGGAGCTCCTCCACCATCCTAACCACCTGCGCCATCGTCGGACGCCGGTCGGGAGACCACGCCGTGCACGCCATGGCGATACGGAGCATCTGGACCAGCTCGTCTTCTATGTTGGGATACTTCATCAGCTGGACGTCAAACACCTCAGCGGTCCACTCCTCGCGGACCACCGAATGCACCCACCTCGGTAGGTCGACGGCGTCGTCCTGACCCTGTGACTGAAGCGGGGCCTTGCCCGTCAGCGTCTCCATGAGGAGGACGCCGAAACCGTACACGTCGGACTTGTGGGTGAACTTCCTCGATTCGAAGGTCTCCTGAGCTCGGTAGCCAGCGACAGCTCGGGAAGTGGTGATCGGAAGGCTCGTCAACGAGCTCAGCCCGTAGTCTGAGACGTAAGGGTTGTGGTCTCCGTCGAGCAGAACGTTGGTTGACTTGATGTTGCCGTGTGCGAGCCTGGAGCCGCCTTCTGAATGGATGTGCTCGAGGCCGCGTGCTATTCCGAGTATAATCTTCATCCTTGTGTTCCAATCTAATGGGGTCTTCTCACACACGCCCTTAATACCTGTTTTGTGATCACTTGGTGAGAATTACTATCAATAGACTACATAGATATTGGCGTACGATATATTGGTGAAGCAGGAATGGATGATGCAACAATGCAAGGAGTCCCATTCAATCGAAGGAACTTCTGAGAATAAATCCAACAGAGGCAAAACAACATGTATACTTGACAGTCACCAAAAGGCAAATGCGTATCTCTGTAGGTAAATTAACAGTCACCTGAATCGTGTTTATACACTAGCTACTTGACAAGGATGCCATCCTTTGACATGTAACTTTGGCCTTGCTACTTTGCTAGGCAAGCATGGACTTGTTTCGTGATATTGACTCAAAATAGTTGTTAGGCTCACACTCCCTCCGAGGGATGAATTATTGATAAGCCAAATTTACCACTACTGAGTAAAATTATCAAAGCATAGGTTTATGAAAAAATGCACTTGTATCATTACCATATATTCTAGACACAATGTTAATAAGCATTGATATTCTAGGGAGTCATCAGGTACGGTTTGCACAGTAGAATAGACTTGTAAATAAGTAATGAACATGCAACGGTGAAGGTCATTAGCATACCATGCAACAGAGCTGAGAAGCTGCCTCTACCAATATACTCATAAACAACAAGCTTCTCATCCTTCGAGTAGTAGTAAGCACGAATAGGCGCGATGTTTGCATGTTTGCCTACCCTCCCTATGAGCTCCATCTGCTGCTCAAATTCTTTCTTCCCTGCCACGACATCCTTTAGCCTCTTGACTACCACAGTAGAGCCATCCTCGAGTATAGCCTTGTAGGCAGTTCCATAGCTCCCTTTCCCGAGAACTTCAGCAGAAGCTCTCAGCAAGTCCTCCAAGTCAAAGTTGTAACTGCATCCCTCCAAGAAAACTAACTTGTTCTTATGCGCCATTTGGACGCCGCTGCTGAGATCCTCTTTGCGCTTCTCAACCCTTCCACCATCAGTAACCTTACCGTTGTAACCCGCTTCGTCTTTCTTCTCCTTCCTCTTTGAAATGCACATAGTGAACATCACAGCAGCTAGCAGAAATATGACAAAGCTCCCAGCAACAGCCACGATTACCAAGCCATTGCCAGCCTTCTTCTCATGATTTGGTAATTTTGGTGGTGAAGGCACTTGCGACGGTGTTGGTGAAGATAGAAAAGAACATTCAGTTAGCGGCGGTCCACACAATCCAGAGTTCCCTAGGAAGGAACTATTTGAGAAGATTTGGAAAAAGGGAGGAATCGAACCATTCAGTTCATTGTTGCTCAGATTTAGCTGTCTTAAGTTAGGAAGTTTGAGATCCGGAATCGGCCCGGACAGGGAATTTTCTGCTAAATTCAAGACAGACAATTTGGTAAGATTCTGCAAACCTGGTGGGATTTGTCCTGTAAAGGAGTTGTAAGAGAGATCAAGGGTATTAAGGTTTGGAGAGAGAAATGGAGGCAAGTCTCCAGACAGTTCGTTGTGCTGAACAAATATGGCTTGTAAAGAAGGAAGTGAGACAACATCGTTCGGAAGGCTTCCACTCAAACGGTTAGACCTCATGCTTAAAACTTGGAGGGACACAAGCCTGCCAAGAGTATCAGCAGGAATGGTACCAATCAAACCAGCACCTGGCACCCTAAGGGCCAATATACACGATCGATCCAGTGAGCATGTCACACCATGCCATGAGCACACTGGGATATTTTGGCTCCAATTCAGCTTGTTGCCATGGTAGACTGCAGAGGCAAAAGCAAGGAGTGCTTGCTTTTCGGAGGCTATATCTGCCATAGCAAACGGAAGTATTGGCAGCAAAAGATGTAGATAGAGCAGTAGAGGGAGAGAGCATCCATGATTCCGATCACCCATATCTGATATATCTCCAAACCAAGATAACTAAACGAGCATCAGCATCATCAGTTTAATCTCAGAAATGATCAAGATGTCTGCAATGAAAACGGAAAGGTTAGTACTAAACCTTGAAACTGAAAGTACAACATGAAAAGTAACTCAGTATTCAACTAATCATGCTTCTGAAGAAATATGGTGTGTTCAACCCAGCAGAAAGCACAGTGCCATTTGCTTATTTGCAAGCAGCCAAGCACATGTGGCCGTCATCTGCAGAAGGCACAGTGAGGAAGCACTTACCCCACAAGAGGCCTCAGGCCACCAAAATCTTATTTGAACTAATTCATGCCATCAAAAATAGCAATGTTCTTTCTTAGGGACAATTTCATCTAAGAATTATAAGAAGCTATCTGTTCCAAACTAGTCCGGAATGCTGTTTCATAGAGAAATAAAATAGTGGTGGAAACGTGGTGATACCACCAAATTACTTGGTGTGAACTACACACTATGAAGCCTGCTTGATCGCCCTTTTAGAGGGCCCTGACAGTCTAGCAGAGAATCACTTTACCAACACTTCCCATTCACTAAACTACTAAAGTGATTCTTCTCCCTTACCTCGAAGCAATGTTAAATCATGGGAATAAAAAAAAACCCATAGCTAGTCAACACAAGGAACAAGGATTCTATTTCCAAAGAACGGCTAGAAGTTGCGGTAAGAAAGCAATGAAATTTAAAGGCCAAAAATTGTTAAAATGGTAGGGCCAACATCTAAAGCCGAAAGGCATCCATAAAAGCATATAAAGAGGAGACAATATGAGGCAGGAGCTAAAGCACAACCCTTGCCTCAAAGAGAGCATATCACATCATGGATAGCTTTCTTGAATGGAACACCAAATTATGATTACCACAAGCATGTCTAAACAAAAAATAAAATAAAATTAAGTGGTCCCCTAGAAACGAGCAAATCACATGGTTCAAGAGTTGCTTGAACGAAACAATAAAGTAAGCCCCGTGAACATAGTCTAAATTCTAGACCAGAGAGTGCTGCTAAGTTAGCCGCAGAAAACAACATGCTTAAGCTCGCAGGACAAGGATCAAATGGTTGCAGTTTTGGACCAATCATACCGGGCAAGTAATAATCAACTCCATCAGCGTGTTGGATAAAGAAAAAACCTGGCAGCTCATGCCCATACCCATAGAGGCATAGTAGAGCCTCCCATACAGTAGCGCAGCACGAGTAAGGCAGTGACCAGTGGCCACTACAGAAAAGCTACTTATTAAGAGAATACCACTAAAAAGGTGAAAGGAAAGTGGGGGCAAACAAAGGCAATTCCGAATTGCGCTTTTGGCCAAAAGGAGCAGGAACCTCCAGCCTTAGTAAAGTATAATGTGAACTAGGGATGGTAGGGCAGTGAAAAAGGTAATTTCTTGCAGGAGATTAGCCGGGGTAAACTGTACATGCTACTGCTGGACGTACCGGTTTTCAACTTTGCAGGATTGTTTACTGACTACAAGATCTTGGTTAGTGTCCAGTTGTTTAATCTCGACCTAAAAGGATCACATTTTTTTTTAATTCCAAAGAGCAATCAAGTACTGGGCAGTCAGTCCTCCAGAACCCAATGCTAAAGGCATGATTGGCGAGGGGCTCACGACTAAGGGTCTGCAGCTGGCTAAAAAAATCCTAGTAAAATTAGCTGGCTAACAAATAGTGGCTGATTTTAGCTGGCTAATGAACTAATGGGTAGTTGAGGGTATAGCTAATAGTTAGTTGGACTTTTAGTTGAAGGTGTTTGGATATCTCTAGTAATAACTGAACTATTAGTTGGGGTGCTTGAATATCTCCAGCTAATTTTAGCAGCTAGCTATAGCTCTAGTGTGTTTAAAGAGAGCCTTAGCAGCTTACCAGTCCCCAACAACTGATCACTGATCAAAACAGGCATCACGCATGCGAGATTGCGAGTTACTAACCTCTGTTTCAGTTATTGTGAGTGCTAGAAAGTACAATACAAAATTTTGCCTGTGACAAGTAAACTGAAACTGTGGAACAACGTGGGTGAGCTGCAACAGCTGTAAAACTCGTGGAACCTAAACCTCGCATATCTGACGATGATTATTGGCGACCCATATGTACCAAAACATAAGAAAAAAAAGTGAACCAGGGAAAACTTTTCTCTGAGCCTGGCAAGAAAAAATTTTGCAGCAAGAAAATTTTGTTGGCTACATTTACTTACAGCTTCGAAACAAGTCAGCCGGGTAACCATAACTTGTTGACGGAGTATACACAAACAAAACCTACCAAATTTGAGAGCTCACAAATAGTGAGACGGGTACAGTGGACCGCACCCGCACCTAACCGAACATAAATGCGTTCAGGGCCGAGTTCAGTACTTCAGTAACTGAAGCTCTTCAGGTAGTGGAGGAACGAGGAACGCCCGTTCTGATTGCAGTGCAGACCCAGCGATACATCCGCATCGAACCAAAATGCAATGCAGCGAGGAGGGGGGGATCACAATTCGAGAACTCTCTCTCTCTCTCTATATATACACGCATAAAAATGATCAAATGAGCACAAGTAATAGAGAGAGACGAAAAGAAGGCTTGAGTGGCAGGGGGGAGGAAGAGCGGCGCAGTACCTCCACCCGCGGGGAGAAGGGACTCCTGAGACGGATGCGGGCGCCGGAGCCGCGGCGTAGGCGGAGGCGGACTCTGTGTGCTGAGTGCTGACTGCTGAGTGCTGAGTGCTGCTGAGAGAGGCACACCATGGGGAGCGTTTTTAAAACGAGGAGCGCAGCCTGGGCCTGCCAACCGGCGCCACGACTGTTGGGTGCGCCACGCTCATCTCGTTGCCCATGGCGACGGCTCTCCTTACCGTTTTGCCACCGGCTCGTGCGGGCCCCGCTGATCAAACTCACCCGTTTTTCACTTTTTTTAGTTTTCACCGGATGTAAAGGCCAGTTTGCGAGTTAGCAACTAATAAAATTATATTTAGCGGTCTCTCGTCCCTCCAATTTTGAGGGATAACTGGGATAACACTGAGATAGTCTTGTTCCAACCCTTAACCAAACAACCTTATTTGAAGTATCGTCCCATCTCGTCCCGTCATGTCATTGCAACCAAACACATAGGTCACGATGGTATGTCCTAAATCAAATATTTTCAACTTTAACCGTCAATAACAAACATTCATAAATATTTAATAAATAAAAATGAAATTATTAGATTTATTATTAAAACATCAAGCACAATATATAATTTTCGTAATTTTAAAATAATTATTATAGATATTATTATCAAAGTTTTAAAACATTGACTTAAGACAAACCTTCGTGGCCTTAAGATAAAGAAGGGAGGGAGTAGCTATCTTGGAAACCTTATGAAACCTCCATTAAAAATGATTTATATTGTGCTTGAGGTCAATATCTATTCCCAGTAATTGGCTATCCTAAAATAATTTTGTTGGCTACCTTAACCCTGAAAATGGGTTGACATGGTTTCATCCCCAAACTCTCATGGAACCCATTCCTCTTAAGGGCTTGTGTGGATACTCTAATATTCACCCTAAAACACTTGTATTGAGGTGAGTACTAGAGTATCCAAACAAGGCCTAAACTAAATGTTATGTTATGTCATGATATCTAAAATACTGATGTGACACTATTAAGGGCTTGTTTGGTTCTATACCTAAGGGCTAGTTTGGGAACCTTATTTTCCCAAGGGATTTCCATTTTCTCGAGAGAAAATAAACTAATTCCCTTGGAAAAATGAAAATCTCTTGGGAAAATGGGGTTCCCAAACTAGCCCTAAGGTGTCAAAAATTACCACACATTTTTATACCACACTTGCCTAACATGCCTAAGTTTAGATGCTCAAATTATGCGCCACATTTTGCAACATCTAAGGGAATCTTGTCATACTTTTACAAATCATTAACGAGTGGGATACACGTAGCAGGAGAAAAATCTTGCCACAACTGTGGCTTCAAACCAAACACATGCCTAATGTTGGAATATGTCTCTGATTCCTTTTGTATATTTGGAATATGCCTTGGAATATTCTTTCCTGTACGCCTATAAATATAGACCCTCCCTGTAACTTGTACTCTACGATTAAAAGTGGCTCTGTTTTTTCGTGATTGTTTGCTCCTCCATACTGGAGAGAATTTTTCCACATAAATCTTTGTGCCTATTTTATTCCTTCCATAACAAATGGTATCAGAGCTAGGCACCAGCACATTGTTTTTATCCACATTGTGGTCGCCACTGCCACCGGGTTTTGCCTTAAATTCGTCAACTTCGTAATTTTTTATCTCGTATTATGTCGACTAAATTTGATATTCCAAAGTTTGATGGCAAAATTATTTTTGCTATATGGCAGATTCAGATGAAGGCCGTTCTTACCCAGTTGGTTGTTCAAAAGGTGTTGCAAATGCGACCCGCTGACATGACTGATGATAAGTTGCAAGATATTGATGATAGAGCTTTGTCTGACATACAACTCAGTTTATCTTTTGATGTTCTGCCTAAAGCAATGTATGAAAAATTTGCAGCAACATTGTGGAAGAAATTGGAGGAGTTGTATATGATCAAGAGCCTTGCAAACAAGCTATGTCTCAAGGAGCGTCTTTACACTATTCGCATGTCAAAAGTACATCTATACAATCACATCTTAATGAATTTAATTCAATTATTGTGGACCTTAAGAATCTTGATGTGAAGATAGATGATGAAGATAAGGCAATTTTGTTGGTAATCTCATTGCCCCCTTCTTTTAAGCATTTTAAGAAAATTATGCTTTATGGTAATCATACTTCACTGTCCTTTGAGAATGTTAAGTTAAATTTGTTGTCCAAGGACAAATTTGATGTTGATTCTCGTTCTTAACGCAAAGGTGAAGGTTTAATTGTTCGGAGATCTGGAGATCATAAATCTAACCTTTATTGTTGTTATTCTAAAAAAATACTCATCATATTTCGCAGTGCCCCAAAGTGAGAAATAAAGAGGAGAGAAAGAAAAAAAATTGGATAAGTCTTCTGTTGAAGCCAATTTTGTTGAAACTTTGGATAGTGGAGAAGTTCTGTTTGTTAGCTCTGTTGAAATGTGCTCTTCTTGGGTTCTCGATTCTGCTTGCACTTTTCATATTTGTTTATATAGCAATTGGTTTTCTGATTATGTTCAATCTCATGCTGGTGAGGTTGTTATTGGAGATGGATCCATATGTGAGATTATTGGAATCGGCTCTATTTATATCTAAGTTCATGATGGCAGTATTAAGAAACTTATCGATATCTGTTTTGTTCCAAAATTAAAGAGAAATCTTATTTCTTCGAGCACTTTAGAAGCAACAGGATTCAATTTTGCTGCTATTGATGGTGTTCTTAAGGTTTCTCGTGGCAATCGTATTATCTTGAAGGGTAACCGTTTGAATAATCTCTATTACTTGCAATGTTCAACAGTTGATGTTGAAGCTGTTTCTATTGCGTTCCAGAAGAGATGTTATTTTGATGATACGAAGTCGTGCTCCAATTCCAAGTCTAATGATTCCTTAGACTTGATTGATATTCAAATTTAGCATCCTAGTGTTGTTTGGGAAACAGTTATATGGGTTTAGAGTCAAGGTGAGATTTGTTGGAATATGTCTCTAATTCCTTTTATATATTTGGAATATGCCTTAGAATATTCTTTCCTGTACACCTATAAATATAGGCCCTCCCTATAACTTGTAGTCTGCGATTAAAAGTGGATCTGTTTCCTTGTGATTGTTTGCTCCTCAATGTTGGAGGAGATTTTTCCACGTAAATCTTTGTGTCTATTTTATTCCCTTCCCTAACACCTAACTTAGATTAAACTTGCATAACCTTAGGCGTGGCAACTGTGACAAGTGAGGCAACAATTCAAGCTGCCCCCTAAATATGCATGAAACCACCATAAAACAACCATTAAGAATAACCTAATATAGAACAGAGGAACTAGCATCTATATCCCGTTTGGATGTAGAAATTGGAGCACGGAATTAGGAATTGGAATCAACTTTCTAGAGTTATATTGTTTGGTTGCACATGAAATTGAGATTAGGAATCAGAGACATAATTCTCTATAATTAGACTATAACTAGAAATACTCCCTTCCAATATAGAGCACCACTCTTCTTATACTGAGTGGAAATAGACAACACAATTTCAAACTATAATTCAGTCACATCCAAACAATAGAATTAAAATTACAACTCATTTCAATACCATGACTGATTTGTAATTAAATGCAGTTTAATTCCACGTCCTCCAACATTGACATTCAAACTGAACACTAGAAGTATTAACTTCCTTAAACTCGTGATCAACGGCTAACAAGACCACGACGGAAGTAGGACTGCCGATGCATCTAACAATGGCCTCTCTAAAGTTCGTACAGATTTTTGGTGTGAACAAACTGGGGTTCAGGTTTTGTGGGTTTCTTACTGGCTAAGATTTTTTTTTCTGAAGAAACACATCGTCATCAGAAAAGAGAAAGGGCTAAAGGCGCAGGGAGAAAAGAGCAGGAGTGTGAAAGGGCACCGAACCAATCCAGACCAAGCCGATGGTACGCATGGTGGAGGTCCAGCGACCAACGGCAATTGCGGGAGGGCAGAGGAGACCAATAATGATGGCATCATGCCCCATGCATCGCAGCTTTGCAATGGCATCAAACTTCTTTTCATGCAGCTGGACTGCTGGAGCAACGGTGTGTTGGCTCAGCTGAATTGATGTATCGAACGAAATATCGGTCTCTTTAAACTTTATCACCTGTATGAAATGTAAATTATTATTATTACCATTTACGGTTATATTTTGTGAACTAAACGACACCAATATTGATCCATAGCTCGCGTGTCTGCAAATGTGCTCCCCACAAGCCAGAAGCTAAAAACCCCCTGACTAGACCGGCCAAGAACTAGCAGCGTCCATCAGCGCCAGCGGTAGTAGTTGTATTGTATTTTCTGTCCTGAATCCGAATTGTAACCATGTGTCGGATTGGTGACGCGGACCTGGTATTGGTACTTGCGCGATCTTGCATTCCTCATCCGAGCTTGTCCGGAATCCGACGCCATGTTGGTCCTACGGCCCATCGCAATCAGACACTGACGCAGTGACACTACACGCGTACTACCTCCGTTGCCGTGCCATGCCAAATGGCATTGGCAATACACGCATGTTCAGCCCTGCGAGAAATGAGGCAGCTGGTTCAGAAAAGAGAACAAAAGATGCAAAGGGCCAAAGGCTTGCATCGTCAGAGAAGAGATGGCCTCCGGGCTCCCGGGCCCGGCCGGCCAATCTTTGCGCGCGTTGAAACGCCGCAAGAGCACCGGCGCGCGGTACTGATTACTGAAGATACCCTGCCAAGCTCCGTAGCCTTGCTGATGCTGACAAAGCACACGAAACGAGGCGATGCACGAAGAAGAGCGGATGCCATACTACTGCCAAGCTACAGTAGTAGCCGCACTCACGAACCTTGTATTCCGTCCGTCGTCGTCGCTGCCTGCCCACCGGGCAGCGCCGCCCGAGAGGTCGCTTTCTCCGTCTGCAGTGCAGCGGCAGCGATCAGCCTGCCCGGTGCACGCAGCCACAATATAGGCTGCTTGTCTAGGGTTGGCCTCGGATAAGCCATGACTGCGTTTCTCGTTCAAAGTTGATCTAGGGCGAGCTGTGACTGTGTATCTCGCACGGAGTTGACTTCAGTCTAGCCATGACTGCATCTATCGTTCTCGGCAAATACCATTTTACACTCGACAAATATTTTATCGGCAAATGATTCTTTGCCGAGTGCTTTTTCGGACACTCGGCAAAGACTTTACCGATTATCGAAAAGCACTCGGCAAATTAAGACTTGAAACCCAAAAAAAACAATAAAATATTTTTTAAAATTATAGTATGAACCAATTCTCCAACCACTACCCTTTTTACCATATACCCATCGCTCTAATCATTTTTCACTATTATTTTAAATCAAATTTATATGTTTTGTGAATGATAAGATTCGAACTCACGATCTTTCTCTCGCGAATACCCTCCTCTACCACTACACTACTACATCAATTATGTCTATATTACGTTTTCATTCCTCGTATACTATAACCGGCCGAGAGTAATTTGATTATTTAAGACACTAAATGAATTCATTTGAATATGTGACCAACTATAAAGTTGCATAACTTTTCGAGATCTACAAGTTCTATTTTGATATTTCTACATCTAAGGCTGTTTACAAATTTTGATTTCAAATTTAAAAAGTTCACACGAATTTTTCAATGATAAGATGATTCAAAATAAAAAATTTATCAATTACACGGTTTTATTATATTTCAAGACCTACAATTTTTATTTTGGTGGTTTTCCATCCGAGATAGTTTGAAAAATTCAAATTTAAAAATTTAAACATAGTTTTGCATGACAAGATGATTTTAAACCAAAACATTGTCAACTACAAAGTTTCATAACTCTTCAATACCTACAACTTTCATGCTGGTGGTTTTTTTTATTTCGATGTTGTCGGAGAGGAAATCTCCGGCTGGGTGGCGGAGTACACCCGCCCTAAATCCTAAGATGAGGAGGGGCCTAAGCGTTCTGCTTGTTGTGAGATTTGGGGATGAACACAAGAACACGCAAGAGTTTAGAGTGGTTCGGGTCGCCGAAGCGTAATACCCTACTCCACTGTGTTGTATTGCTCGTGAGCTTGAGTTGTGTCTTGGAAGACTTGGGTCTAAGTGAATCTTTTTTCGGATCTGTGTTGTAATGTTGCATGCCTCCCCTTTTATAGCTCAAGGGGGCATGCGCAAGGGTACTGAGCCCCGACATGTGGGCCCAGGGACATAACGAATGTAATACTTGGAGCAACTAATGTTCGTCCCCAGTGCAATCTCCTCGTGCCCTGATATCTGCGATCTTCGTAGCATTGGCTTGCAGCAGAAGCTTCCCTGGTAACGCGCGAGTCGTCATGAGTACAGAACATGTGGCAGTACGCCACCTGCCAACTGTTTGGACAGGCGCACTATCTGCAAGACAGCCCAGTCGCTGCCTACTAGAGGGGCAGAGAGAGAGAGGGTGCATTAAATGATGAGTAGTCACATCGCCTGCCAGCGGAGTGAACAGGGCGTATTAAATGCCAAGATGGCACATCGCCTGTCAGGCTGCGGGCATCCTCTACATTAAATGTCGAGATAGCGTAGCATGCGACGCACGACGCGACCCGCGGCACGTAGTCCTTACGTCAGGCTCCGCTCGCTGGCTTACGTCACGGGCATAGGGCCACGTGGCAGCATCGGGTCTCCGCCTGGGCGGGGAGCTGAGCCGTATATGATGGGGTCTAGTCACGCGCCAGCGCCGGACCCCTGCCTAGTCTTTGACCAGGGCTTTAAGCACTTTCCGTCCTGGTGCACCGGGACCCCACCGTGAGCGGTCCGGACCCCTTGCGATAGGGTCTGGTTCCTACCTTGGGGGCCCAATATGCACACGTGGAGGTCTGGGACCTCCCTAGGAGTCTTGTCCGCAAACTTAGGCGGACTCCCATGGAGGTCCGGACTTACTGCAGATGCCCAGGAGTATTCCATCACGATGGACACGCGGCGGTCCCAGACCTTCCCAGGTGGTGAGGCCGGGCACCGCTGTGGGCCCTGAGCAACTGCCCTTGGTTGGGCTGAGACACGCCTTAGTCACAGACACAGTCCCACTACCACATGGCTAAGGGGTAGCCGCACGAGAACTGTGCCTTGATACAATAGTAGGGGGTACCCTTGATCCAGGGTACCGACAGTGGCCCTCGGGCCCGCCTTAGGGGAGGGTACGAGCCTGCAGATGGGGCCAAAGCTTGTATCTTGCGTCAACTTGGCATGACCAGCAACTGGGGCGCCTCCTCTGTGCGCGCCGCATTAACTCGGTGTGCCTGCGCTACCAGCCTACCATTGGTCATATCAAACGGCGCGTCTGTTCCCGCGGCTGACTGACTCGTGATCTTCGCGCTCGATGGCTTTTACTGGGCCATGCGCGGGGCGCCTCGATACCGCTGCATATGGTTGTGAAAATTCATCTTCTCTGTCTTCCGCGGTGGCCCTGAGCGGGCACGGTACTGGTGCGAGTGGCGGTTCATCTTCTCTACACCCAGGAACCGGCGTCCACGGGGGGGGGGGGAACCCGTGGGCCCGGGCCCTCGCGATAGAGTTTGGGCTGTTGGTTTCGGTGGAGATGAAGGGCACACCACAGCTGGTGGCGTGCTCCTCACGTGGCGGTTCGCCTTCTCCTCACACGTTGGCCGATGTCCGAGGAGTATGACTCCTGGACCCGGGCCCCCGTGCCAGAAGTTGGACCGCTGCCCTTGGCGGAAATGAAGAGGCGCGGCGAATCGTTCCCCGCACGACGGTTCGCCATCTACGCACCAGGAGGCCGTTGCGCCAGCCGTATGACTTCTGGGGTCGGGCCCCCGTATCATAGGCTGGGTGCTCCGATGTGTGTCGAGGGGGGAACTTCTCGTGGCCTTTCGGGGCGCGATCAGAGGAATCTGCCTTTAAAAAGGGGTTCACCCCTCGGGTAACAGCCATGCATTGTCTCTCTTCCTCTTGCTGCGCCCCTTCGCCTTCGAGGTTTTGCTCTGAGCCACCGCAGTTGTTATGGCCTTGTTGGTTCACCCCGAGCGCTTTTAGACCAAATGGACGCTTGTCCCGATGCGCCGCTTGCCTGGATGGGGCGTGCCGATGTTCGGTGGAAGGATTCGCGCTAGTGTCTTCCCCCTCGGCGATTTCGCCACCGGGGATCTCGCTCTCCTCGTTTCCTGCGCGATGGCGCTGCCAATCTCGCCTTCTTCTTACTGTTGTTGGAGGAGCACGATCTCGTGGGGGCTAGCGCCCTTCTGCCATCGCTCAGCTTCAAGGATTTTCATCATGCAGTCGGGCTGTGGTCTCCCACCAGTGGTCATCTACAAGGATGACCACCAGCCTTGTGGTGGAGAGAAGCGAGCCGGGCTACAGCCTTCCCCCTGCCCTCAACTTCAAGGATGTTCATCAGCCTCGTTGGGGTGGGGGGGGCGAGCCGAGTTGGGGTCCTGCCTTCCGCATGGGCTAGTGACCCGCTTCTTCCTCCAGCATTTGGAGAAAAAGGATGTTCACCAGCCTTATGAAGGAGGCGAACCTTGGCTACGCGGTGCCGGCCAGCCCGCAAGTGCCACCAGCTATCGGGCTTCTAGCCCCTTGGCTTGGATGGTCTTGTCCTCACTCCCATAGGAGGGCGGGAGCGAGGGCCTCTTCGCCATGGCGAGCACGTTGAGGTGGTCGCCGCCGCTGGCGAGCCACTGGCGAGCCGCTGGTGCAGAGGTGGTCGCCGCCGCTAGCCAGACCACCAGCGCCGCCAGCCGCCATGCACCCAACTCTTTGGCTTTAATGGCCTCGTTGTCACCCCCCGTAGGAAGACGGGGGCAAGGGCCTCTCTGCCATGGCGCACACGTTGAGGTGGCCACCATTGTTGGCAAGTCGCTCTGGAGAATTCCACGAGGACAGCGTCCGTGAGCTTCCAGCGCGATCCTGCTGGCGTTGAGTAGTTTACACCTGTAGAAATGGAGCTAGGACTCCGCTTGAAGGCAGATGTAATAGTTTCTACTTTTGTAATGCACTTTTTATGTACTATTTATCAAGTAGTATTAGCACTTATCTGTGTACCACCTGTTCCTGTTGTGTGTGATGTTTGTCGACTCTTCCCTGGCACCTGGCCCCCCTGGGATGCAGACTCGATGTGTCGAGGCTAGATACCAGTGTTCCTGAAAGAGTTGGCAACATCCCCTAAGAGGCAGCCTCGACCGGGCTCTGGACCTGTACACAACTTTGGCTAGGGGGCGTTAGTAGCGCACCCATAGGGTCCCACGTCTGACATTAGCCACCCTTTGATACATGCTCGGGATTCGCAGGATTTGGCATGGGAAGCCAAGTTGTGTGTCCGAACCCCCTGAATCGTGGCTCTAGATACTAGGACCCTTGCCGCAGAGTGGTGGAGCGTGCAGGCTTACGGTACGGGACCAAGCTAAGCAGCTACACGGCTCTGGACCACCCCAGGAGACGAGTGTCCATTCTCTGGAGCTGGACCCCAGGTTGTCGGACCCACGGAACTATAGCTCCAAATACTAAGGTGCCCGTCACGGAGTGGTGGACTGTGCAGGCTTACGGTACGGGACCAGGCTAAGCGGCTATACTGACCCAGACCACCCCATGGAACGAACCCCTGTTCTTTAGAACCGGCACCCAGGCTATCGGACCTCCCAGCTTTCGTAAGGGGGTCCTAACCTGCAAGCCTGGCTGCTCAATCCGGGTGTCATCATGCCAGAACAGACGGTAACCGTACGGGTGGGTTAGGTAAAAATAATACCCGGAAACTGTAGGATAAAACTGTGGAGTAGGAAGATAAAGTTATCACAGAAGTAGATCTGAGGGGGTAAATATCCTTTTTATAATTTGACAGGCACGGGTGTAAACCAACAGGCCGGGTTTATGAGGGCGGACCTTACCGGGCTGACGTACGCGTATGCGAGGCCTGACTACAAAAGAAGAAAAACTTAACCCCTCAGACTTGTTTCTATGGGCAGAACTTACATAGATATTCCAGAGGTTATGAAGAGATACTCCTTTAGTTATAGGAAGGCAGGCACTCCCCGAGCTGGCACATTTCCGTCACCTTGAAGGGTTCCTCCCATCTGGGGGAGAGATTGCGGACCCCTCTTGGTCTGGTACTCGCCGCAGGACTAGGTCCTGACTCTGGGCTCCCTACTATGCACGAACCGTTGGCCGCAGTGTATGGGCGCCGGGTTATAAAGTGCATTTCGGGTTGCCGCTTGACACCTGAGCTCGCCAACGGAGTCCTCGTCCTTGTGCTGTAATTGCCCCTGCATAGGCTCATCAAAAGGTTGGACCCATGAGGAGTCCAAAAGGGTTTCCGGGGGAAGGCAGGCTTTGGCCCCGCAGACCAGGGAGTACGGGGCCTCCTGGTGGCCCGTCTAGCTGTCGTCACCGGAGTTGGAGCCTCCAGTGAAAACATCCTTCAGGACCCCCTCAGGTGACTGATACCCGAGGTCCGATTCAGCCACGACCACCTGATCGTCGTCGACCCTTTCCTTGCCAGGTCGACGACGAGGTGGGGAGCCATCCCCGGAAGACTGCTCACGCTGCGCGCTGACGCGTTTCGCGAGGTCGATGATCTCATGACACTTCACGGCGCTGTGGCAACCGTTGGGGTGCACAGGGCATGAGCCGCTGTTACCCTTCTGCGGTCGTGGGCGTTTGTTGCGGTCGCCCCGGCCCCCAGTCGCAGCTGCAACGACCAGAGCGGTGGAGTGCGGCTTCTCATGGTCGTGGTTCTTTTTCTTCTTCTTTTTGCCGTCTTGAGCGACGGTACCCGAGCCACCCATCCGGGCGGCCCCGGTCTGTGGCGCCAAGTGCCACGCCTAGCCCTCAGCGGCCCTGGTGCACTTGTCGGCCAAAGCGAAGAGAGTGGAGACAGTTTCAACATCGTGCGTGACCAACTTCTCCAACATCTTTTCATCACGCACTCCCTAACGGAAGACCGTGATGATAGAAGCGTCAGAGATGCGAGGTATAGTACCCCGCACCTTGGTGAAGCGGGAGATAAATGTTCGGAGGGTTTCCCCAGCCTCCTACCTCACTATGTGGAGATGGGCCTCCACGCCGTGCTGTTGGTAGGCGCTGGCAAAGTTCGCTGTGAACCGTGCGCAGAGCTCTTCCCAGGAGTAGACTGATCCTGGGGCAAGGTTCATGAGCCAAGTCCGGGCGGGCCCAGACAAGGTGACATGAAAATATGTTGCCATCACAGCGGTGTTTCCACCTGCTGTTGTGATAGCCGTGACATACACCTGCAGGAATTCCAACAGGTTTGACGTACCGTCGTACTTTTCTGGCAAGTGCGGCCGGAACTTGGATGGCCAGGACGCCGCACAGAGATGATCTGCGAGAGCGGCGCGGCCCACGCCAGCCAATAGGACACCCGCCTGGGACCAGGCGCCCACCGGAGTTTGCGGTGCTACCACAGCGAAGTCTTTATCGAGGTTACGACCCTCGATGTTGTGCCGGTGCTCTCGCGTCCTTTCCAGTGAGACGCAGGCACCTTCGCCCGCTCGCCTGCGGTTGAATTCTGCCCACAGGTCATTAGACCTCTCCCAAGAGACTAGAGCGTCTTCCGCCGCGCGCCGGCGGCTGAGCTCTTCCCTCAGGTCCTCAGTCGGTGCCGCCCTCACCGAGGGTGAGCGCATAGATGCCGACGCCTCATGTTGGCGCCGGGATGACCGCGGCCTTGACCTGGTCGAGCCGGAGCGCGCCATGCCAAGCAGCCGCTCGACGTCTTCACGCATTGCCTCATGGCCCCTGGTGAGGCCATGGAGCTTAGGGGTGGCGCAACAACTCCCTGGCTGTAGAAATGCCCCTGGGGCTATCATGGGTAGACTTCGGGATGTCTGCGCAGCTGGATGCTGTTGCGCAGCGTGCCCAGCGGCAGCGCCCGTGAAAGGGAAATAGGCTTTAAACCTTTTCCTAAATGATTTTGGTGGTTGAAATGCCCAACATAAATAATTGGACTAACTAGTTTGCTCTAGAGTTTATGCTCCACAGGTGTCAAAGGTTCAACTCAAAGCCAATACAAAGATTAAAAAGGGTTCAAGAAGAAAGGAGCAAAGGAAACCGAAGTGCTCCCTGGTCTGGCGCACCGGACTGTCCGGTGTGCCTGAAAGGGAAATGTGCCCTTGGGCCATTTCTAAGTATTTTGGTGATTTAGTGTCCAACACAAGTGCCTAAGTGTAAAATGGTGGACAAAGTACAAATCAAGGATAAAGGTATGTTTCTCAGACTTAGTACATTGTTTTAGTGACTAATGTATTGTGTCTAAGTGCTGGAAACAGGAAAAATCCAATTGGAATTGTCTTGGCTCGAGCAGCCAAGAATCTGCTCAGTCTGGGAGCACCGGATTGTCCGGTGTGCACCGGACAGTGTCCGGTGCGCCAGGCTGGCTTGAGCAAAGTGGCTGCTCTCGGGACTTCGACGGCGGTGTACGGCTATAATTCACCGGACTGTCCGGTGTGCACCGGACTGTCCGGTGGGCCGTTCACAGGCGAACTCGTCGCTCTCGGGAATTCATCGGCGACGTACGGCTAAAATTCACCGGACTGTCCGATGTGCACCGGACTGTCCGGTGAGCCAACGGTCGGCCGGGCCAATGGTCGGCCGCGCAATCTGCGCGGGACACGTGGCCGAGCCAACGGCTAGAAGAAGGCACCGGACTGTCCGGTGTGCACCGGACATGTCAAGTGCACCAACGGCTCTCAGGCTGCCAACGGTCGATTGCTTCATTTATGGAAAGAAATCGGGCACCAGACATGTCCGGTGTGCACCGGACTGTCCGGTGCGCCAGTCGATAGAAGGCAAGATCAGCCTTCCTAGATTGCTCTCAACGGCTCCTAGCTGCCTTGGGGCTATAAAAGGGACCCCTAGGCGCATGGAGGAGCACACCAAGCATTCCTACAACATTCATAAGCACCAAGACATCGATTCCACGCCTTTGATTCTTTGCGATAGCAATTAGAGCTCTAGTTGAGTGGTGAACTCATTGAGTTGTGTTGTGAGCTCTCGTTGCGACTTGTGTGTGTGGTGTCGCTGTGATTTCTTGTCTTGAGTGCGTTGCTAATCCCTCCCTTGCTCCGTGTTTCTTTGTGATCTTAAAGTGTAAGGGCGAGAGGCTCCAAGTTGTGGAGATTCCTCGCAAACGGGATTGAGAAAAAGCAAGGAAAACACTGTGGTATTCAAGTGGGTCTTTGGACCGCTTGAGAGGGGTTGATTGCAACCCTCGTCCGTTGGGACGCCACAACGTGGAGTAGGTAAGCGTTGGTCTTGGCCGAACCACGGGATAACCACCGTGCCATCTCTGTGATTGATTTCTTGTGGTTATTGTGTTTTGACTCCTCTCTAGCCACTTGGCAATTATTGTGCTAACGATTAACCAACTTTTGTGGCTTAAGTTTTCAAGTTTCACAGGATCACCTATTCACCCCCTCCCCCCTCTAGGTGCTCTCAATTGGTATCAAAGCCGTTCTCTTCATAAAGGGACTAACCGCCCGAAGAGATGGATCCTAAGGGGAAGGGTATCGTGATCAACGATAAAGAGAAGGAATCCTTCGTCAACGAGCCGAAGGACGACAAGCCTACCGACTCCGGCTCGGGCCATAGACGGAAGGAAGGGAAGAAGAAGAAGACGGGGCGCATCAAGGAGATCGTCTACTACGACGACAGCGATGAGTCTACTTCCTCCCAAAAGGACGACGACCACAACGACTACGAGAGAAGGAAACCGGTCAATTCGAACTTTTCTTCTGACTACTCTCGTATGTAACACCCTGAATTTGGGGGTATAAAATTTCTTTGCTCATATTCACAAATTCAGGTGTTACTTCCCTTTTCTCATCCTTCCCCAATCTTTTCTTTCTCATTTCTACAGGAGAAAAGTGCTTATTTTATTTGCAATAATAGTGTGATAGGTTAAACCCTAAGGGAGTGTGTATTGTTGCATCATGTTGAACCCTAGATTTCACTTTTGTTTGGTGCATAATTCTCAAAAGGTCTAATTTGAATTTGTGGCTTATTTGAATTTGAATCAAATAGAGAAAATAAAAAGAAAAAGGAAAAACAATTCCAAAATAAAAGAAAAAAGGAAAACAGCCCACTACCCCCGCCCCCTCGGCCTTTCGGCCCAGTCGGCCCACCTCGCGCGCGCGCGCCTCTTCCCCCCCTCCTCTCTCTGCGCAGCGGGCCCGGCCTGTCGGCGCGGCCGCCTTCTGCGCACCCGCCTCCCTCTCTCCCTGCTCGCCCGGCCCCACCTGTCGGCGCTGCCGCGTCCCCGTGCGTGCGCCCGCTCCCTCGCTCTCTCTGCCCGTGGGCCCCCTCAGTCAGCCCCGCGTTCCCCGCCCCGCGCCCGTTTTCTTTTCTCTCTCTGCGTCGCGGGCCCGGGCTGTCAGCTCCCTCGTCCTCGCGTAACTGCCGCCGCGCGTGCCGCGGTCTCCGCGCCCACGTCGCGCGTGGGGCTCGCCCCACCTCGCCCTTGGCCACTTGAGCCCCGAGCCTTGCTCGCCATCTCCCCCTCCCTCATTTGCGCACCAACCGGCCCCCTCTCTCGCTCTCCCTCGCTGCGCGCACGCCAAAACGCCATCGCCGCGAACTGCCGCCGCCCGAGCTCGTTTCCCGGCCGCTGTTGGAGCTCCGTCGTGTCCATTGCCACGGTGAGCTCCGCCCCGGCGTCCGCAACCTGGAACGCGCTCCAATTTCCCCTTCCCCTCCCTATTTCTCTCTGCCCGCGCTCACCCGCCGTCCGCCGTGCAGCCGCCACCGTCGACCCGGGCCACCGTCGCGTCTCCGTCGCCGCCGAGGAGTCCCCGGAGGCCGCTTTGAGATAAGGGACCTCTCCCGCCCCTATTGGCCTCTGTCTTGCTCTCTATCGCGTTTAATTCCTCGCCGGAGTAGTTTAGCGCCGCCGCCGAGCCGCTCCACCGTGAACCGCCCCCCTCCGGTGCTCCTACCCCGACCCAGACCCCACCGGAAGGTTCCCCGCGCCCTCCCCAACCTCCCCGACCATTCAGATCGCCCCAAGGACCCGCAGGGCCCCCGCGCCCCTCGTCTCCGGCGAGCTCCTCCGCCGCGGGGACGAGCGCCGCCGCCCCAGCTAGCCGAAGGAGACGGGAGCCAGCCACCCCATCCTCGCCGTCTATCTTAGATCGGACGGCACGGATTCAAATAACCCGAACCCAACCTCAACCGTCCGCCCAAGATCCGACGGCCCAGAGCCGTTTCCCCCGCGCCCCGCCTCCCTGCCAGTTGGGCCCCGCCTGTCAGCCCGCCTGCGCCCCGCGCTGCTCGCCCGACCCCGCCTGTCAGCCCGCCTGCGCCCCGCGCTGCCCGCCCGGTCCCGCCTGTCAGCCGCCGCGCTCGCGCTGCCCGCCGGCCCCGCCTGTCAGCCACCCAGGCCGCCGCGCGCTCGCGCGCCCGCCCGCGATCTAATCCTGGCCGTCGATCCGAGATCCAACGACTATTAGCGTCCGATACCCCTTCGCCCGCGCAAATTCTTAAAGAGACCCCCTGGTTTCTGGAAATTGCGCCCGCCGTCCCTGGTTTCTTACAGTTAGGTCCTCGGACCTTTTATTTAATTCAAAATAGGTCCTTAGGGTATATTTTTAACCCCTAAACTTGTAAAATCCATAACTTTGCCATATGAACTCCAAATTAGGTGCTTCAAATTGCAAAATGTTCATAATATTATTATCTATCTGTTTATGCAATGTTTCCCTGCTGTTTCCATGTCCCAATTAATGGTTAATCATTAGGATAGGATTAAGGTTATTGGAACCTTATTTGAGGTAAATAAAAGATAGTAGATTTTAATAAAAGTTGGAGCACTTAAGTTTATGGACTTAAACACCTAAGTTTAGGAACTTAAAACCAGATAATGATTTAATCCCACCACTGACTTAAACCTGATTAGTGGATAATGACTCACTTTGTATAGTCCTCTACCCCAGACCTAGGGAATACCAGAGTGCCTATCCCTTTTCTATTATGAACTTGTGATCTCTCTGCTGCATATGTTTGGTATATTGTTTTTGTTTGTTATTTCCCAAGTGCATAGTGTGAATGATTACTTTACGTAGACAACGAGCAGTCTGTGTTTTCCGAGGAAGTTGCAGAGGAAATTCCTGATCAGCAGTTTGGTGAAGGCAAGTGTCCTCTGACCCATTATGTCCTATTCACTTATAACTTACTATCCCGCATTACTTACTTGAAACCTAAGGATTGACTAGCTTTACACTTTACTTTATCCTTGATGACCTTATGGTTAGCATTCTGCTATTGCCTTAACTTAATCAATGAACATGATGTGACTATTTATGATACTGTTATCCAGATGATATTGATGATCTTGTGATACTCTAGGGGGCTCAGGCTGTTTCCTGAGTACCTCTCCGTAAGGACCTGTTCGTTGAGAGACCACCCGGGATAACAGTGCAACCATGAGGGTGAAATGGGGTGCCCTTAGCTAAATAATTAGAGGAACTAGAGGTGTAGTTGCTTCGCCGTCGTGCCGTCAATGGGGTCCAGGCACAGTGCTTGCTCTACCGAGGCTGAGTGCTGAGGTTCTTTCGTTTTGCTTTTTGTTAGTCACTCTCCTGCGGGGAGGAGTACTGTGTTTATCAAACTGGAGAAACCTAACGGGCAGCTATGATCTCTAAGGAATCTTTGTAAAAGCTACGTAGTGATACCCTGCCGGACCACCTAGGTAGTGGTCAATGGGGATTAGCTCTCCCCGGGCAGAAAGGGCATCATGACTCATGGGTAAAGTGTGCGACCTCTGCAGAGGGTAGTGAAACTGATATATCAGCCGTGCTCACGGTTAAGAGCAGCCTTGGGATCCTCTTTGATTAGAGATACAGATGGTTCGAGATACAAGGGTTATGTTATGGTTTTGGTTCGAATATGATGATGTTGTTCCTCGATGAGGAAATGGTTCATGGGATTGGTTAATGCTAAAATCTGGCTTCTACTAATGATAAATACCTGACCAACTAAAAGCAACTGCTTGAGCCTAACCCCACATAAAGCTAGTCCACCTCAGCCAAACGGGACATTTGCTGAGTACGTTGATGTGTACTCATCCTTGCTTTACCACCAAACACCAGGTTGTCCGCATTGTAATCACTGCTCAGGAGAAGGCGAAGTCGTGGAAGGAGACTTCCAGGAGTTCCAAGACTACGACGAATTCTAGGTGTGGGTTGGCGGCAACCCCCAGTCAGCTGCCTGTGAAGGCCTTATCTTTACTGCGTTTCGCTAGCACTTTGATTTAACTGTTAAGTTGATGACTATGTGGATGTCTATGACTCTGTGATGTAATAAGTTAATACTCTTTTATGTTATTATTCGAGCATTGTGCGACGATGTTCATTTATGTAATCGCTGTGTACGTGAGTTCTGATCCTGGCACGTACATAGTTAGCATTCGGTTTGCCTTCCAAAACCGGGTGTGACATCGTATTCCTCAAAGTGCAAATGCTCATTTATTATCTATTCCACTTGGTAAACCTCCTCATTTTGATGGAGAGGACTACGGATTTTGGAGTCACAAAATGCGTAGTCACTTGTTCTCTCTCCATCCTAGTATATGGGAGATTGTAGAGAGTGGAATGCACTTTGATAGTTCGGATAGTCTCATGTTCATTAATGAGCAAATTCATAAGAATGCACAAGCTACTACTGTTCTTCTAGCTTCATTGTGCAGGGATGAATATCACAAAGTGAGCGGCTTAGATAACGCCAAGCAGATCTGGGATACCCTCAAGATTTCACATGAGGGGAACGACGTCACCTTGCTCACCAAGATGGAGTTGGTGGAGGGCGAGCTTGGACGATTCGCGATGATAAGGGGCGAGGAGCCGACACAAACATACAACCGGCTCAAGACCCTTATCAAAAAAATAAGGAGCTACGGAAGCACGCGATGGACGGACCACGACGTCGTCCGATTGATGCTAAGGTCCTTTGCCGTTCTTGATCCTCATTTGGTGAATAACATTCGTGAGAATCCCAGGTACACCAAAATGTCGCCCGAAGAAGTCCTTGGAAAATTTGTAAGCGGGCGAATGATGATCAAGGAAGCGAGGTACGTGGACGACACATTGAATGGTCCAATCAACGAGCCTCAACCCCTTGCTCTCAAGGCAACAAGAAGCAAGGAGGCGCTACCTAGCAAGGTGGCACAAATTGAGGCGGCCGGACTTAATGATGAAGAGATGGCCCTCATCATCAAGAGATTCAAGACGGCGCTTAAGGGTCGCAAGGGACAGCCAAGCAAGACCAAAGCCAAGGGGAAGCGCTCATGCTTCAAATGCGGTAAGATTGGTCATTTTATTGCTAACTGTCCCGATAATGAAAGTGACCAGGAACACGGGAGCAAGAGGGAAAAGAAGAAAAATTACAAGAAGGCCAAGGGCGAGGCACATCTAGGAAAGGAGTGGGACTCGGATTGCTCCTCCTCCGACTCCAACAATGAAGGACTCGCCGCCACCGCCTTCAACAAGTCATCCCTCTTCCCCAACGAGCGTCACACATGCCTTATGGCAAGGGAGAAGAAGGTATGTAGTCAAAACTCTACTTATGCTTATTCAAGTGAGGACGAATCTAGTGATGAGGATGAAATAGATTATTCATGTTTGTTTAAGGGCCTAGATAGAACCAAGGTAGATAAAATTAATGAATTGATTGATGCCTTGAATGATAAGAATAGGCTTTTAGAAAAACAAGAGGACTTGTTGTATGAAGAACATGATAAATTTTTAGAAGCACAAAAATCTCATGCCTTAGAAGTTAAGAGAAACGAAATGCTTTCGTGTGAGTTATCTTCTTGCCATGAGACAATTTCTAGCTTAAGGAGCATTAATGATGATTTGAATGCTAAGTTAGAAATAGCTAGGAAATCAACAACTTGTGTAGAAAATGTTGTTATTTGCAATAGATGTAAAGATTTTGATATTGATGCTTGTAGTGAACACATAGCTTCTATTGCAAAATTAAATGATGAAATGGCTAGTCTTAATGCCCAACTTAAGGCTAGCAAAAGTGATTTTGATAAACTAAAATTTGCTAGGGATGCCTACACGATTGGTAGACACCCCTCCATTAAGGATGGGCTTGGCTTCAAGAGGGAAGCCAAGAACTTAACAAGCCATAAGGCTCCCATCTCCGCCAAGGAGAAAGGGAAGGCCCCTATGGCAAGTAGTACTAAAAGAAACCATGCTTTTATGTACAATGATAGAAGACAGTCTCATAGGAGTTGTAATGCTTTTGATTCACATGCCTATGATTCTTATGCTATGTATGCTTCCAGTTCTTCCTATATGCATGGTAGAGATATGCCTAGGAAAAATATTCATCATGTGCCTAGAAAGAATTTTGTTCATGCTCCTAGGAAAGTTATGAATGGACCCTCTACAATTTATCATGCTTTAAATGCTTCCTTTGCTATTTGTAGAAAGGATAGGAAGATAGTTGCTAGGAAATTAGGGGCAAAATGCAAGGGTGATAAAACTTGCATTTGGGTCCCTAAGGAAATTGTGACTAACCTTGTAGGACCCAACAAGAGTTGGGTACCTAAGACCCAAGCCTAAATTTGCCTTGCAGGTTTATGCATCCGGGGGTTCAAGCTGGATTATCGACAGCGGATGCACAAACCATATGACGGGGGAGAAGAAGATGTTCACCTCCTACGTCAAGAATAAGGATTCCCAAGATTCAATCATATTCGGTGATGGGAACCAAGGCAAGGTGAAAGGTTTAGGCAAGATTGCAATATCTAATGAGCACTCTATCTCTAATGTGTTTTTAGTTGAATCTCTTGGATATAATTTACTATCTGTCAGTCAATTATGTAATATGGGATATAATTGTCTATTTACAAATGAAGATGTGTCTGTCTTTAGAAGATGTGATGGTTCACTAGCTTTTAAGGGTGTACTAGACGACAAACTTTATTTGGTTGATTTTGCAAAAGAAGAGGCCGGTCTAGATGCATGCTTAATGGCTAAGACTTGCATGGGCTGGTTGTGGCATCGCCGCTTAGCACATGTGGGGATGAAGAACCTCCACAAGCTTCTAAAGGGAGAACACGTGATAGGTCTAACCAATGTTCATTTCGAAAAAGATAGACCTCGTGCAGCTTGTCAAGCAGGTAAACAAGTGGGAGGAGCACATCACAACAAGAATGTGATGACCACGTCAAGACCTCTGGAGCTGCTGCATATGGACCTCTTCGGACCCGTCGCCTATCTGAGCATAGGAGGAAGTAAGTATGGTCTAGTTATTGTTGATGACTTTTCCCGCTTCACTTGGGTGTTCTTTTTGCAGGATAAGTCTGAAACCCAAGGGACCCTCAAGCGCTTCCTCAGGAGAGCTCAAAATGAGTTTGAGCTCAAGGTGAAGAAGATAAGGAGCGACAACGAGTCCGAATTCAAGAATCTTCAAGTGGAGGAGTTCCTTGAGGAGGAGGGGATCAAGCACGAGTTCTCCGCTCCCTACACACCTCAGCAAAATGGTGTGGTAGAGAGGAAGAACAGGACGCTCATTGATATGGTGAGGACTATGCTTGGAGAGTTCAAGACCCCCGAGTGTTTTTGGTCGGAAGCCGTGAACACGGCTTGCCACGCCATCAATAGGGTCTATCTTCACCGCCTCCTCAAGAAGACCTCATACGAGCTGCTAACTGGTAACAAACCCAATGTATCGTACTTTCGTGTATTTGGGAGTAAATGCTACATTCTTGTGAAGAAGGGTAGGAATTCCAAATTTGCTCCCAAAGCTGTAGAAGTGAAAGGGAAATGTGCCCTTGGGCCATTTCTAAGTATTTTGGTGATTGAGTGCCAACACATGTGCTTAATTGTGAATTTATGTACATGGATGAACAAGGTACAAATCATGAGATAAAGGTATGTTTCTAAGCCTTAGTACATTTGTTTTGTGGACTAACATATTTGTCTAAGTGTTAGAAACAGAAAAAAGAAAAAGAGAAAAGGGGAGAGAAAGACTTGGCTGTGTGCAGCCAAGGCTCAGCTCGGTCTGGAGCACCGGACTGTCCGGTGTGCACCGGACAGTGTCCGGTGCGCCAGGCTGACTCGACTCGAACTGGCCGCTCTCGGGAATTCGCCGACGGCGTACGGCTAAAATTCACCGGACTGTCCGGTGTGCACCGGACTGTCCGGTGAGCCAACGGTCGGCCAGGGCCAACGGTCGGCCGCGCAATCCGCGCAGGACACGTGGCCGGGCCAACGGTCGGAAGACGGCACCGGACTGTCCGGTGTGCACCGGACATGTCCGGTGCGCCAACGGCTCGCAGATCTCCGCCGGGCTGCAACGGTCGGCAGCGCCAGAAAAGGAAACAAATCGGGCACCGGACAGTGTCCGGTGTGCACCGGACTGTCCGGTGCCCCCGTCGACAGAAGGCCAGGATAGCCTTCCAGAATTGCTCTCAACGGCTCCTAGCTGCCTTGGGGCTATAAAAGGAGCCCCTAGGCGCATGGAGGAGATACACAAGCAACTCTTGAGCATTCTTGATCATCCACACAAGTTCTTTGCGCATTCGTTTGTGATTCTAAGTGATTCGAGCTCTGTTCTAGTGTGAACTCTGAGATAGTCATTCGAGCTCGAGTCTTGGCCGTGTGTGTGCGCTTTTGTTGTGGATTTGTGTGTGTTGCTTCCCTCCCTTACTCTGTGCTTTCTTTGTGATCATATACTTGTAAGGGCAAGAGACTCCAATTTGTGGAGATTCCTTGCAAACGGGATAGTGAAAGAAACAACAAAACAACGTGGTATTCAAGTGGGTCTTTGGACCGCTTGAGAGGGGTTGATTGCAACCCTCGTCCGTTGGGACGCCACAACGTGGAAGTAGGCAAGCATTGGCTTGGCCGAACCACAGGATAAACCACTGTGTCCCTCTGTGCTTGATTCTTGTGGTATTGTGTTTTGTTGAGACTTCACCTTAGCCACTTGGCATTAATCGTGCTAACGCTTAACAAGTTTTTGTGGCTTAAGTTTGAAGTTTTTACAGGATCACCTATTCACCCCCCCTCTAGGTGCTCTCAATTGGTATCAAAGCCGTTCTCTTCACAAAGGGACTAGCCGCCCGAAGAGATGGATCCTAAGGGGAAGGGTATAGTGATCAACGACAAAGAAAAGGAGACCTTCGTCAACGAGCCGAAGGACGACAAGCCTACCGACTCCGGCTCGGGCCAAAGACGGAAGGAAGGGAAGAAGAAGAAGACAAGGCGCATCAAGGAGATCATCTACTACGACAGCGACGAGTCTACTTCTTCCCAAAAGGACGAGGACCACAACGACTACGAGAGGAGAAAACCGGTCAATTCGAACTTTTCTTTTGATTACTCTCGTATTCCGCAAAGTTCACATTCTCAATTGCTCTCCATTCCACTCGGCAAGCCCCCACACTTTGATGGAGAGGACTACGGATTTTGGAGCCACAAAATGCGTAGTCACCTATTCTCTCTCCATCCTAGTATATGGGAGATTGTAGAGAGTGGAATGCACTTTGATAGTTCGGATAGTCCCACGTTTATTAATGAACAAATTCATAAGAATGCACAAGCTACTACTGTTCTTCTAGCTTCCTTGTGCAGGGATGAATATCATAAAGTGAGCGGCTTGGATAACGCCAAGCAAATCTGGGACACCCTCAAGATTTCTCATGAGGGAAACGACGTCACTTTACTCACCAAGATGGAGTTGGTGGAGGGAGAGCTTGGACGTTTCGCCATGATAAGGGGCGAGGAGCCGACGCAAACATACAACCGGCTCAAGACCCTCATCAACAAGATAAGGAGCTACGGGAGCACGCGATGGACGGACCACGACGTCGTCCGCCTAATGCTCAGGTCCTTTACCGTACTTGATCCTCATCTCGTGAACAATATTCGTGAGAATCCCAGGTACACGATGATGACGCCCGAGGAAGTACTTGGAAAATTCGTGAGCGGGAGGATGATGATCAAGGAGGCGAGATACGTCGACGACGCGTTGAACGGACCACTCCACGAGCCTCAACCCATTGCTCTAAAAGCAACAAGGAGCAAGGAATCGCTACCTAGCAAGGTGGCGCAAGTTGAGGCGGCCGGGCTCAATGATGAAGAGATGGCTCTCATCATCAAGAGATTCAAGACGGCGCTAAATGGTCGCAAGGGGCAGCCAAGCAAGACCAAGACCAAGGGGAAGCGCTCGTGCTTCAAATGCGGTAAGCTTGGTCATTTTATTGCTAACTGTCCCGATAATGAAAGTGACCAGGAAAAGGGGAACAAGAGGGAGAAGAAGAAGGCATACAAGAAGACAAAGGGCGAGGCGCATCTAGGAAAGGAGTGGGACTCGGACTGCTCCTCCTCCGACTCTGACAATGAAGGACTCGCCGCCACTGCCTTCAACAAATCGGCTCTCTTCCCCAATGAGCGTCTCACTTGTCTTATGGCAAGAGAGAAGAAGGTAAGTACTAAAGACTCCACTTATGCTTCTTCTAGTGATAGTGAGTCTAGTGATGATGATATAGATTATTCTTGCTTGTTCAAGGGCTTAGATAGATCTAAGATAGATAAAATCAATGAATTGATTGATGCATTGAATGAAAAGGATAGGCTTTTAGAAAAGCAAGAAGATTTATTGTATGATGAACATGATAAGTTTGTAGAGGCACAAAAATCATATGCTTTAGAAGTGAAAAGAAATGAAATGCTTTCTAGTGAAATATCTTCCTGTCATGAAACCATTTCTACCTTAAGAAGTGTTAATATTGATTTAAGTGCTAAACTAGAAGTAGCTAGTAAATCAAATTCTTGTGTTGAACATGTTGAAATTTGTACTAGGTGTAAGGATTTTGATGTTAATGCTTGTAGTGAACACCTAGTTCTAATTTCCAAATTAAATGATGAAGTGGCTAGTCTTAATGCCCAACTTAAAACTAGCAAGAATGAAGTTGATAAAATAAAATTTGCAAGGGATGCCTACACGGTTGGTAGACACCCCTCAATTAAGGATGGGCTTGGCTTCAAGAGGGAAGCCAAGAACTTAACAAGCCATAAGGCTCCCGTCTTCGTCAAGGAGAAAGGGAAGGCCCCTATGGCTAATAGTGCTAAAAGGAACCATGCTTTCTTATACCATGATAGGAGACATGCTAGAAATGTTTATAATGATTTTGATTCACATGTTTATGGTTCTCATGCCATGTTTGCCTCTAGTTCCTCTCATAAGCATGATAGAAATATGAGTAGGAGAAATGTTGCGCATATGCCTAGGAGAAATATTGCTCATGTGCCTAGAAAGAATGTTATTCATGCTCCTAGGAAAGTAGTGAATGAACCTTCTACCATTTATTATGCTTGTAATGCTCCCTTTGCTATTTGTAGAAAGGGTAAGAAGGTAGTTGCTAGGAAATTAGGGGCTAGATGCAAGGGAGATAAATCTTGCATTTGGGTCCCTAAAGATATTTGTGCTAACCTTGCAGGACCCAACATGAGTTGGGTACCTAAGACCCAAGCCTAAATTTGCCTTGCAGGTTTATGCATCCGGGGGTTCAAGCTGGATTATCGACAGCGGATGCACAAACCATATGACGGGGGAGAAGAAGATGTTCACCTCCTACGTCAAGAATAAGGATTCCCAAGATTCAATTATATTCGGTGATGGGAATCAAGGCAAGGTAAAAGGGTTAGGTAAAATTGCAATTTCTAATGAGCATTCTATCTCAAATGTATTCTTAGTGGAGAGTCTTGGATATAATTTGCTATCTGTTAGTCAATTATGTCAAATGGGATACAATTGCCTTTTTACTAATGTAGATGTGTCTGTCTTTAGAAGATGTGATGGTTCACTAGCTTTTAAGGGTGTACTAGACGGCAAGCTTTATTTAGTTGATTTTGCAAAAGAAGAGGCCGGTCTAGATGCATGCTTAATGGCTAAGACTTGCATGGGCTGGCTGTGGCATCGCCGCTTAGCACATGTGGGGATGAAGAACCTCCACAAGCTTCTAAAGGGAGATCACGTGATAGGTCTAACAAATGTTTATTTCGAAAAAGATAGACCTTGTGCAGCTTGTCAAGCAGGTAAGCAGGTGGGAGGAGCACATCACAGCAAGAATGTGATGACCACATCAAGACCTCTGGAGCTGCTGCATATGGACCTCTTCGGACCCGTCGCCTATCTAAGCATAGGAGGAAGTAAGTATGGTTTAGTTATTGTTGATGACTTTTCCCGCTTCACTTGGGTGTTCTTTTTGCAGGATAAGTCTGAAACCCAAGGGACCCTCAAGCGCTTCCTCAGGAGAGCTCAAAATGAGTTTGAGCTCAAGGTGAAGAAGATAAGGAGCGACAACGGGTCCGAGTTCAAGAACCTTCAAGTGGAGGAGTTTCTTGAGGAGGAAGGGATCAAGCACGAGTTCTCCGCTCCCTACACACCACAGCAAAATGGTGTGGTAGAGAGGAAGAACAGGACGCTAATCGATATGGCGAGGACGATGCTTGGAGAGTTCAAGACCCCCGAGTGCTTTTGGTCGGAAGCCGTGAACACGGCTTGCCACGCCATCAACAGGGTCTACCTTCATCGACTCCTCAAGAAGACTTCGTATGAGCTACTAACCGGTAACAAACCCAATGTATCGTACTTTCGTGTATTTGGGAGCAAGTGCTACATTCTAGTGAAGAAGGGTAGAAATTCTAAGTTTGCTCCCAAAGCTGTAGAAGGGTTTTTATTAGGTTATGATTCAAATACAAAGGCGTATAGGGTCTTCAACAAATCATCGGGTTTGGTTGAAGTCTCTAGCGACGTTGTATTTGATGAGACTAATGGCTCTCCAAGAGAGCAAGTTGTTGATTGTGATGATGTAGATGAAGAAGATGTTCCAACGGCCGCTATACGAACCATGGCGATTGGAGACGTTCGGCCACAGGAACAAGATGAACGAGATCAACCTTCTTCCTCAACGACGGTGCATCCCCCACCTCAAGACGATGAACAGGTTCATCAAAAGGAGGCGTGTGATCAAGGGGGAGCACAAGATGATCACGTGATGGAGGAAGAAGCGCAACCGGCACCTCCAACCCAAGTTCGAGCGATGATTCAGAGGGATCATCCCGTCGACCAAATTCTGGGTGACATTAGCAAGGGAGTAACTACTCGATCTCGATTAGTAAATTTTTGTGAACATTACTCTTTTGTCTCCTCTATTGAGCCTTTCAGGGTAGAGGAGGCCTTGCTAGATCCGGATTGGGTGTTGGCCATGCAGGAGGAACTTAATAACTTCAAGCGCAACGAAGTTTGGACGCTGGTGCCTCGTCCCAAGCAAAATGTTGTGGGAACCAAGTGGGTGTTCCGCAATAAACAGGACGAGCACGGGGTGGTGACGAGGAACAAGGCTCGACTTGTGGCAAAAGGTTATGCCCAAGTCGCAGGTTTGGACTTTGAGGAGACTTTTGCTCCTGTGGCTAGGCTAGAGTCCATTCGTATCTTGCTAGCATATGCCGCTCACCATTCTTTCAGGTTGTACCAAATGGATGTGAAGAGCGCGTTCCTCAACGGGCCAATAAAGGAGGAGGTGTATGTGGAGCAACCCCCTGGCTTCGAGGATGAGCGGTACCCCGACCACGTGTGTAAGCTCTCTAAGGCGCTCTATGGACTTAAACAAGCCCCAAGAGCATGGTATGAATGCCTTAGAGATTTCTTACTTGCTAATGCTTTCAAGGTTGGGAAAGCCGATCCAACTCTTTTCACTAAGACTTGTAATGGTGATTTGTTTGTGTGCCAAATTTATGTCGATGACATAATATTTGGTTCTACTAATCAAAAGTCTTGTGAAGAGTTTAGCAGGGTGATGACGCAGAAATTCGAGATGTCGATGATGGGCGAGTTGAACTACTTCCTTGGGTTCCAAGTGAAGCAACTCAAGGACGGCACCTTCATCTCCCAAACGAAGTACACGCAAGATCTGCTGAAGCGGTTTGGGATGAAGGACGCCAAGCCCGCAAAGACTCCGATGGGAACCGACGGACACACCGACCTCAACAAAGGAGGTAAGTCCGTTGATCAAAAAGCATACCGGTCAATGATAGGATCTCTACTTTATTTATGTGCTAGTAGACCGGATATTATGCTTAGCGTATGCATGTGTGCTAGATTTCAATCCGATCCTAAGGAGTGTCACTTGGTGGCGGTGAAGCGAATTCTTAGATATTTAGTCGCTACGCCTTGCTTCGGGATCTGGTATCCAAAGGGGTCTAACTTTGACTTGATTGGGTACTCAGATTCCGACTATGCTGGATGTAAGGTCGATAGGAAGAGTACATCAGGGACGTGCCAATTCTTAGGAAGGTCCCTGGTGTCATGGAACTCTAAGAAACAAACATCCGTTGCCCTATCCACCGCTGAGGCCGAGTACGTTGCCGCAGGACAGTGTTGTGCGCAACTACTTTGGATGAGGCAAACCCTCCGGGACTTTGGCTACAATCTGAGCAAAGTCCCACTCCTATGTGACAATGAGAGTGCTATCCGAATAGCGGAAAATCCTGTTGAGCACAGCCGCACAAAGCACATTGACATCCGGCATCACTTTTTGAGGGACCACCAGCAAAAGGGAGATATCGAAGTGTTTTATGTTAGCACCGAGAACCAGCTAGCCGATATCTTTACCAAGCCTTTAGATGAGAAGACCTTTTGCAGGCTGCGTAGTGAGCTAAATGTCTTAGATTCGCGGAACTTGGATTGAATTATAGCATACATGTATTCATGCTTTTGATCATGTTTCCTTTTTGCATTTTTGTTGCTTATTATGGTGCTCAAGTTGTACAAACACTCCCTGGACCTCACAAGTCCGTTGCAATGTGATGCACATGTTTAGGGGGAGATGTGTTACAACTTGACCCTTTGAGACTAACCATATGTTTGAGTTTGCTTGTGTTAGTCACAAAGGAGAATTGAAAGGGAAAAGGTGGACTTGGACCATGAAAGACTTCCACTGCACTCCGATGAGGGGTAACTTATTCCAAGTCCATCTCATGAACTCTTATTGCCATTTGCTCTTAATTGAAGATTTTGGTGAGGCAATGGGGTTAAAGGGCCAAAATTGATCCCGTTTTGGTGTTTGATGCCAAAGGGGGAGAAAATAAAGGCCAAAGCAATAAATGGATCAGCTACCACTTGAGAGATTTTGAAAATAGTAGAATAGAGTTTTTGATTTGTCAAAATTCTTAAGTTGTCTCTCTTGTCAAAAGTTGGCTTCTTGTGGGGAGAAGTATTGATTATGGGAAAAAGGGGGAGTTTTTGAAATCCTTGATCAATCTTTTTTTGAATGACTCTCTTTATGCTTAAACATGTGTGTTTAACTTAGAGATAGAGATTTGTGTTTGATTTGCAAAAACAAACCAAGTGGTGGCAAAGGATGATCCATATATGCCAAAATTGATTCAAAATAAATTTAAGTGTTATTTGAATTAAGTTTGCACTTGTTCTAGTGGCTTTATGTTGTGTTGGCATAAATCACCAAAAAGGGGGAGATTGAAAGGGAAATGTGCCCTTGGGCCATTTCTAAGTATTTTGGTGATTGAGTGCCAACACATGTGCTTAATTGTGAATTTATGTACATGGATGAACAAGGTACAAATCATGAGATAAAGGTATGTTTCTAAGCCTTAGTACATTTGTTTTGTGGACTAACATATTTGTCTAAGTGTTAGAAACAGAAAAAAGAAAAAGAGAAAAGGGGAGAGAAAGACTTGGCTGTGTGCAGCCAAGGCTCAGCTCGGTCTGGAGCACCGGACTGTCCGGTGTGCACCGGACAGTGTCCGGTGCGCCAGGCTGACTCGACTCGAACTGGCCGCTCTCGGGAATTCGCCGACGGCGTACGGCTAAAATTCACCGGACTGTCCGGTGTGCACCGGACTGTCCGGTGAGCCAACGGTCGGCCAGGGCCAACGGTCGGCCGCGCAATCCGCGCAGGACACGTGGCCGGGCCAACGGTCGGAAGACGGCACCGGACTGTCCGGTGTGCACCGGACATGTCCGGTGCGCCAACGGCTCGCAGATCTCCGCCGGGCTGCAACGGTCGGCAGCGCCAGAAAAGGAAACAAATCGGGCACCGGACAGTGTCCGGTGTGCACCGGACTGTCCGGTGCCCCCGTCGACAGAAGGCCAGGATAGCCTTCCAGAATTGCTCTCAACGGCTCCTAGCTGCCTTGGGGCTATAAAAGGAGCCCCTAGGCGCATGGAGGAGATACACAAGCAACTCTTGAGCATTCTTGATCATCCACACAAGTTCTTTGCGCATTCGTTTGTGATTCTAAGTGATTCGAGCTCTGTTCTAGCGTGAACTCTGAGATAGTCATTCGAGCTCGAGTCTTGGCCGTGTGTGTGCGCTTTTGTTGTGGATTTGTGTGTGTTGCTTCCCTCCCTTACTCTGTGCTTTCTTTGTGATCATATACTTGTAAGGGCAAGAGACTCCAATTTGTGGAGATTCCTTGCAAACGGGATAGTGAAAGAAACAACAAAACAACGTGGTATTCAAGTGGGTCTTTGGACCGCTTGAGAGGGGTTGATTGCAACCCTCGTCCGTTGGGACGCCACAACGTGGAAGTAGGCAAGCATTGGCTTGGCCGAACCACGGGATAAACCACTGTGTCCCTCTGTGCTTGATTCTTGTGGTATTGTGTTTTGTTGAGACTTCACCTTAGCCACTTGGCATTAATCGTGCTAACGCTTAACAAGTTTTTGTGGCTTAAGTTTGAAGTTTTTACAGGATCACCTATTCACCCCCCCCCCTCTAGGTGCTCTCAAGAAGGGTTTTTATTAGGTTATGATTCAAATACAAAGGCGTATAGGGTCTTCAACAAATCATCGGGTTTGGTTGAAGTCTCTAGCGACGTTGTATTTGATGAGACTAATGGCTCTCCAAGAGAGCAAGTTGTTGATCTTGATGATGTAGATGAAGAAGACGTTCCAACGGCCGTGATACGCACCATGACGATTGGAGATGTACGGCCTCAGGAACAATTGGAGCAAGATCAACCGTCTTCCTCAACTATGGTGCATCCCCCAACCCAAGATGACGAACAGGTACCTCAAGTGGAGGCGCATGATCAAGGGGGAGTACAAGATGTTCAAGTTGAAGAGGAAGAAGCACCTCATGCACCTCCAACCCAAGTTCGAGCGACGATCCAAAGGGATCATCCCGTCGACCAGATATTGGGTGATATTAGCAAGGGAGTAACTACTCGCTCGAGATTAGTTAATTTTTGTGAGCATTACTCCTTTGTCTCTTCTATTGAGCCTTTCAGGGTAGAAGAGGCCTTGCTAGATCCGGACTGGGTGTTGGCCATGCAGGAAGAACTCAACAACTTCAAGCGCAATGAAGTTTGGACACTGGTGCCTCGTCCCAAGCAAAATGTTGTGGGAACCAAGTGGGTGTTCCGCAACAAACAGGACGAGCACGGGGTGGTGACGAGGAACAAGGCTCGACTTGTGGCAAAAGGTTATGCCCAAGTCGCAGGTTTGGACTTTGAGGAGACTTTTGCTCCTGTGGCTAGGCTAGAATCAATTCGTATTTTGCTAGCATATGCCGCTCACCATTCTTTCAGGTTGTACCAAATGGATGTGAAGAGCGCTTTCCTCAATGGGTCGATCAAGGAGGAGGTGTACGTGGAGCAACCCCTTGGCTTCGAGGATGAACGGTACCCCGACCACGTGTGTAAGCTCTCTAAGGCGCTCTATGGACTTAAGCAAGCCCCAAGAGCATGGTATGAATGTCTTAGAGACTTTTTAATTGCTAATGCTTTCAAGGTTGGGAAAGCCGATCCAACTCTTTTTACTAAGACTTGCGATGGTGATCTTTTTGTGTGCCAAATTTATGCCGATGACATAATATTTGGTTCTACTAACCAAAAGTCTTGTGAAGAGTTTAGCAGGGTGATGACGCAGAAATTCGAGATGTCGATGATGGGCGAGTTAAACTACTTCCTTGGGTTCCAAGTGAAGCAACTCAAGGATGGCACCTTCATCTCCCAAACGAAGTACACGCAAGATTTGCTGAAGCGGTTTGGGATGAAGGACGCCAAGCCCGCAAAGACGCCGATGGGAACCGACGGACACACCGACCTCAACAAAGGTGGTAAGTCTGTTGATCAAAAAGCATACCGGTCCATGATAGGTTCTTTGCTTTATTTATGTGCTAGTAGACCGGATATTATGCTTAGCGTATGCATGTGTGCTAGATTTCAATCCGATCCTAAGGAGTGTCACTTAGTGGCTGTGAAGCGAATTCTTAGATATTTAGTCGCTACGCCTTGCTTCGGGATCTGGTATCCAAAGGGGTCTAACTTTGACTTGATTGGATATTCAGATTCCGACTATGCTGGATGTAAGGTCGATAGGAAGAGTACATCGGGGACGTGCCAATTCTTAGGAAGGTCCCTGGTGTCATGGAATTCTAAGAAACAAACCTCCGTTGCCCTATCCACCGCTGAGGCCGAGTACGTTGCCGTAGGACAGTGTTGCACGCAACTACTTTGGATGAGGCAAACCCTCCGGGACTTTGGCTACAATCTGAGCAAAGTCCCACTCCTATGTGATAATGAGAGTGCTATCCGAATAGCGGAAAATCATGTTGAGCACAGCCGCACAAAGCACATTGACATCCGACATCACTTTTTGAGAGACCACCAGCAAAAGGGAGATATCGAAGTGTTTCATGTTAGCACCGAAAACCAGCTAGCTGATATCTTTACTAAGCCTTTAGATGAAAAGACCTTTTGCAGGCTGCGTAGTGAGCTAAATGTCCTAGATTCGCGGAACTTGGATTGAATTGTAGCATACATGTGTTTATGCCTTTGATCATGTTCATTCTGCATTTTGTTGTTTATTGTGGTGCTCAAGTTGTACAAACACTCCCTAGACCTCACAAGTCCTTTTGCAAGTGATGCACTTATTTAGGGGGAGCTGTGCTACAACTTGACCCTTTGAGACTAATCATATTCTTGAGTTTGGTTGTTTTAGTCTCAAAGGAGGATTGAAAGGGAAAAGGTGGACTTGGACCATGCAAGACTTCCACTGCACTCCGATGAAAAGAGTAACTTTTCCAAGTTCATCTTTATACTCTTATTGCCTTTGTACTCTTATTTGAAGATTTTGGTGAGGCAATGGGGTTAAGGGGCCAAGATTGATCCCGTTTTGGTGCTTGATGCCAAAGGGGGAGAAAATAAAGGCCAAAGCGATAAATGGATCAACTACCACTTGAGAGATTTTGAAAATAGTAGAATAGAGCTTTTTGTTTGTCAAAACTCTTTTATTGTCTCTCTTGTCAAAAGTTGGCTTCTTGTGGGGAGAAGTATTGATTATGGGAAAAAGGGGAGTTTTTGAAATCTTGAATCAATTTCTCTTGGAATGACTCTCTTTATGTCTTAACATGTGTGTTTGACTTAGAGATAGGAATTTGAGTTTGATTTGCAAAAACAAACCAAGTGGTGGCATAGAGTGATCCATATATGTCAAATTGAATCAAAACAACTTTGAGTTCTTAGTTGAATTGATTTTGTACTTGTTCTACTTGCTTTATGTTGTATTGGCATAAATCACCAAAAAGGGGGAGATTGAAAGGGAAATGTGCCCTTGGGCCATTTCTAAGTATTTTGGTGATTTAGTGTCCAACACAAGTGCCTAAGTGTAAAATGGTGGACAAAGTACAAATCAAGGATAAAGGTATGTTTCTCAGACTTAGTACATTGTTTTAGTGACTAATGTATTGTGTCTAAGTGCTGGAAACAGGAAAAATCCAATTGGAATTGTCTTGGCTCGAGCAGCCAAGAATCTGCTCAGTCTGGGAGCACCGGACTGTCCGGTGTGCACCGGACAGTGTCCGGTGCGCCAGGCTGGCTTGAGCAAAGTGGCTGCTCTCGGGACTTCGACGGCGGTGTACGGCTATAATTCACCGGACTGTCCGGTGTACACCGGACTGTCCGGTGGGCCGTTCACAGGCGAACTCGTCGCTCTCGGGAATTCATCGGCGACGTACGGCTATAATTCACCGGACTGTCCGGTGTGCACCGGACTGTCCGGTGAGCCAACGGTCGGCCGGGCCAACGGTCGGCCGCGCAATCTGCGCGGGACACGTGGCCGAGCCAACGGCTAGAAGAAGGCACCGGACTGTCCGGTGTGCACCGGACATGTCAAGTGCACCAACGGCTCTCAGGCTGCCAACGGTCGACTGCTTCGTTTATGGAAAGAAATCGGGCACCGGACATGTCTGGTGTGCACCGGACTGTCCGGTGCGCCAGTCGACAGAAGGCAAGATCAGCCTTCCTAGATTGCTCTCAACGGCTCCTAGCTGCCTTGGGGCTATAAAAGGGACCCCTAGGCGCATGGAGGAGCACACCAAGCATTCCTACAACATTCATAAGCACCAAGACATCGATTCCGCGCCTTTGATTCTTTGCGATAGCAATTAGAGCTCTAGTTGAGTGGTGAACTCATTGAGTTGTGTTGTGAGCTCTCGTTGCGACTTGTGTGCGTGGTGTCGCTGTGATTTCTTGTCTTGAGTGCGTTGCTAATCCCTCCCTTGCTCCGTGTTTCTTTGTGATCTTAAAGTGTAAGGGCGAGAGGCTCCAAGTTGTAGAGATTCCTCGCAAACGGGATTGAGAAAAAGCAAGCAAAACACCGTGGTATTCAAGGGGGTCTTTGGACCGCTTGAGAGGGGTTGATTGCAACCCTCGTCCGTTGGGACGCCACAACGTGGAGTAGGCAAGCGTTGGTCTTGGCCGAACCACGGGATAACCACCGTGCCATCTCTGTGATTGATTTCTTGTGGTTATTGTGTTTTGACTCCTCTCTAGCCACTTGGCAATTATTGTGCTAACGATTAACCAAGTTTTGTGGCTTAAGTTTTCAAGTTTCACAGGATCACCTATTCACCCCCTCTCTAGGTGCTCTCAGTGCCACCGGACAGTGTCCGGTGTACCAGGGAAGATCGACTTCAAACTCTTCACCTTCGGGTTTTCTAGGCGCACCTCCGCTATAATTCACCGGACTGTCCGGTGTGCCAGCGGAGCAACGGTTATCTGCGCGCAACGGTCGACTCTGCAAAGTGAACAGTGCAATTCAGATGTCAGAGCAAACGGTCAGAGGGGCACCGGACTGTCCGGTGCCACATGAGGACAAAGCATCCAACGGTCGACCAGCTCCAAGCCCTAACGGGAGGATGACGTGGCGGTGCACCGGACACTGTCCGGTGCGCCCATCACCAGCAGACTTCTCCAACAGCTACATTTTGGATGGTGGCTATAAATACCACCCCAACCGGCCACTTCAAGGTGTGGGAGCCCAAGCAACATTCCAAGTCATCTAGTTGACATACTCAAGCCCTCCCAACCACCTCTATTCATTGATCCATCCTATACACAAGATTTAGACCACTACAACCAACACAAGTGCCACAAAAGAGAGAGCAAGCAAAAGAGAGCTACTCATTTGAGTTTAGCACTAGTGCCTTGTGAGATTCATTGAGAGATAGTGTGTGCTACTTCTTTGTGTTCATTTGCGCATGGAGTTTTGACTCCCATTGGACTTCCTCCAAAGTTTTGGAGGCTTGTAAAGCTAGCAAGAGACACCGAAGAGTGTGGTGGTCCTTGCGGGATCTTGACTGATCCGTGAGAAGAAGAGCTCACCGGTCTTGCGTGATCAGTGGAGAGAGGGAAAGGGTTGAAAGAGACCCGTCCTTAGTGGACTCCTCAACGGGGACTAGGCCTTCGAGGGCCGAACCTTGGTAAAACAAATCACTCGTGTCTCGTGTGCTTATTGCTTGTGATTTGTTTGTTCTTTCCCTTTCTAAGTTTTTTCTTGCATTATTCTTTGGTAATACTATTTGGTGTTGCTTTAAGTTAAATTCTCATTTAGTGAAGCAACACCTTGCAAGAAAGAACTTGTGCTATTGCTCTTCTCATCTAAGCCCTCTTGCTTTATTCTCATAGACTTATTAGTTGTATTGTTTTATCAATTCCGCATTATTTAGCAATACTCTTTTCAAGCAAGGACTTAGTTTTTATACTCCGATAATTGTATATCTTGTTCTAACCACTAATCAAGGGATCTAGTTGGGGGATAAAGTTTTAATTTTTAGGTTTTGCCTATTCACCCCCCTCTAGGCGACTTTTAGCCCGGTACAGGACGGTTGGGAACCTGTGGCGTGGAAGAAGCAGCTTCTTCCTCCACCAGGAAATCCACTGAGGTCTCGGTGCGGTGCTCTGCGATTTGCACCATCATGCCGAGGAGGTAAACAAGCAAAACTTAAAGCTTAGCCCCCTACCTAGCGCGCCAAATGTCGGAGAGGAAATCTCCGGCCCGGTGGCGGAGTGCACCCGCCTAAATCCTAAGATGAGGAGGGGCCTAAGCGTTCTGCTTGTTGTGAGATTTGGGGATGAACACAAGAACACGCAAGAGTTTAGAGTGGTTCGGGCCACCGGAGCGTAATACCCTACTCCACTGTGTGTTGTATTGCTCGTGAGCTTGAGTTGTGTCTTGGAAGACTTAGGTCTAAGTGAATCTTTTTTCGGATCTGTGTTGTAACGTTGCACGCCTCCCCTTTTATAGCTCAATGGGGGCACGTACAAGGGTACTGAGACCCGACATGTGGGCCCAGGGACATAACGAATGTAATACTTGGAGCAACTAATGTTCGTCCCTAGTGCAATCTCCTCGTGCCCTGATATTTGCGATCTCCGTAGCATTGACTTACAGCAGAAGCTTCCCTGGTAACACGTGAGTCGTCATGAGTACGGAACATGTGGCAGTACGCCACCTGCCAACTGTTTGGACAGGCGCGCCGTCTGCAGGATAGCCCAATCGTTGCCTACTAGAGGGGCAGAGAGAGGGTGCATTAAATGCCGAGTAGTCACATCGCCTGCCAGCGGAGTGGACGGGGCGTATTAAATGCCGAGATGGCACATCGCCTGTCAGGCGGCGGGCATCCTCTACATTAAATGCCGAGATAGCGTAGCATGCGACGCGCGACGCGGCCCGCGGCACATAGTCCTTACGTCAGGCTCCGCCTGCTGGCTTACGTCACGGGCAGAGGGCCACGTGACAGCATTGGGTCTCCGCCTGGGCAGGGAGCTGAGCCGTATATGATGGGGTCTAGTCACGCGCCAGCGCCGGACCCCTGCCTGGACTTTGACCAGGGCTTTAAGCACTTTCCGTCTTGGTGCACCGGGACCCCGCCGTGAGCGGTCCGGACCCCTTGCGATGGGGTCTGGTTCCTACCTTAGGGGGCCCCAGTATGCACACGTGGAGGTCTCGGACCTCCCCTGGGAGTCCTGTCCGCAAACTTAGGCGGACACCCGGCCCATGGGGGTCCGGACTTATTGCAGATACCCAGGAGTATTCCATCATGATGGACACGCGGTGGTCCTGGACCTTCCTAGGTGGTGAGGCCGGGCGCTGCTGTGGGCCCTGAGCAACCGCCCTTGGTTGGGCTGAGGCACGCCTTAGTCACAGATGCAGTCCCACTACCACGTGGCTAAGGGGTAGCCGTACGGGAACTGCGCCTTGATACAATAGTAGGGGGTACCCTTGATCTAGGTTACCGACAGTTTTCATTTTCAAAATTCAAATTTTTATTTTTTTAAATTCAGACATAGTTTTCGTTGAGAAGATGACTTCAAATGAAAAAATTGCTAACTATAGAATTCTATAACTTCTCAAGATCTACAAAATTTATTTTGGTTGTTTGGTCGTTTGTTCATCTCACATGATGGTTCTAGCAATATGCACAAATCTTATACATCTCTCTCGTAGTTTCATAAACTACGAGAGAGATATAGGTTTTATGAACAAATTTATTTTTATTTTGTCATATGAAGAAATGTTCAAAATATAAATTGTACATCATGATGAGTTATACAAATTTGTAGTTGAAAACTTTTTCATTTGAATTAATTTACTGTTTTAAATATGATTTTTAAATTGCCTTTGTCTAATGTTGAAAAAAGCACTCGGCAAAGAGCTCTTTGTTGAGTGTCAGAAAAAACACTTGACAAAGAAGCTCTTTGCCGATTGTTAAAAATAAAACACTCGGCAAAAGAGTTTCTTCGTCGAGTGTTTTCTTTTACCGAGGTTTTTTGCGTGGCACTCGGCAAAGAGCTTTTTTTGTCCAGTGCACAAAAAAACACTTGGCAAAATATTTGGCACTCGGCAAAGAGCCAAATTCCGATAGTGACTGCGTGTTCCACCCGAGGTTGCCCTCAGGGCGAGTCATGACTGCGTCTCTCGTCCGGATTTAGCATCGCCGTCAACTGCCCCCGTCCTCGGCTACCTCGTCCCCCGTCCCCGACCTCCTCGGCCTTGCCACCATGCCGCTGCAACTGGTCCTGAGGTTTCCGTTGGTGGTGGACCTCATGACATTCAAGACTCGAGGCATGGAGGGGGGCTGGAAGCCTAGAATCATGAGGATGGAAGGAGCATCGACATTGTAGGAAACGGGTGACACCTAAGAGGGGGGGGTGAATTAGGACTTCTAAAACTTTTACTAAACTAGGCCACAAATAAATCCCTAGAGCAAAACCTATGCAAATAATCAAAACTAGAATGTGCAAACTAGGTTTTGTCTAAGTGTTGCTATCTCTACCGCAAAAGGCTAAGTTTCAATCTATACTAAATAAGTATGACTACAAGATTGAAACTTAAATGCTTAATATAAATGCGGAATGTAAAGAGCTAAGTAGAGAAGCAAACTCTCGTGGATGACGCCGGTATTTTTACCGAGGTATCCGGAACCACGCAAGGTCCCGACTAATCCTCGTTGGTGCCCCTACGCAAAGGGAAGCCCACGCGAGGGCCAAGCACCACGGTCGAGTAACTCCGTAGAGAGCCGCGGGCCTTCTCCACGCGCAAGTGGTGCTCCGCTTCCGGCTCCTCTCGGACGCTCCCCGCCGTCTCCACTATCGAGCTTCCGGCCGAAACGCCGCGGGCCTCGTTCCCTCCGGTACACGGTGGCGGCCGTGACACAAACGCGGTTGTCACGGTCTCGCAAGACTCTCGCCCCACTCGGTACAATTACAACGACTCACGCAAGAGCCGAGGGGTTGTGTGGTTTTACAAAACTCACTCAACTAACTAGGATTCACCTAGAGCAAGCGCTAAAGCGGTCTAACTAACCTAAGCACTTCGCAAAGCACCTACGCTAATCACCGAGTGATTCTATTAAGCACTTGGGTGTTTGAGCTCTTGGAAATATGCACTATGTGTATTGGTATGTTACTTGGGCTCTCACCCTTGAGAATGGCCGGTTGGGGTGGTATTTATAGCCTCCAAGCCCCCAACTAGCCGTTGGGCAGAAAGCAGCAGCTTTCTGTCGTCGGGTGCACCGGACAGTCCGGTGCACACCGGACACTGCACAGTAGATGTCCGGTGCACGCCACGTCAGCTGACCGTTGGCGCCTGTAGCAGTCGACCGTTGGATCCGACCGTTGCCTTCTGCCCGTTGGCACACCGGACAGTCCGGTGCACACCGGACAGTCCGGTGCTACAGCCAGAGAGCGCCTGTCCGCGGTTTCTCTGCGCAGACTGTCCAGTGCCTCACCGGACAGTCCGGTGCACACCGGACACCAATGTCCGGTGCGCCACCAGGCGCTGGCTGACAGCCCTTCTCTTTGGATTTCTTCACTGATTTCTTCGGGCTTCTTTGTTGTTGAGTATTGGACTCCTATGCATCTTTTTATGTCTTCTTTTGAGGTGTTGCATCCTCATTGCCTTGGTCCAATTCTCTTCGCATCCTGTGAACTACAAACACAAACACTAGAAGACTTATTAGTTCACGGATTGTGTTGTTCATCAAACACCAAAACTCAATTAGCCAAATGCCCGGGGTCCATTTTCCTTACAATCTCCCCCTTTTTGGTGATTGATGACAACACAACCAAAGCAAGCAAATAATACAAGAATTTGAGTGAAAATATGCAATCTACTTGCTAAGATGCATGATTGTCCCCACAATGTGATATTATGGACTTAAGCCTCCCTCTAACTCCATAATTCACTTACTTCCTATTTTTGGACCAAATAACCAAAACCACTTGAAAAGCCATTTGTAGATATAAAATTTTAAATTGGTGGTTTTTGGTGTTTGATATATTTTTCATTGCTTTGGTCCCTAAACTTCTCCCCCTTTGGCATCAACCACCGAAAAGGAAGACATTAAAAGCATGTAGGAAGTAAATAAAAGCTTGCCCTCATCAAGAATTGTATCAAATGATATCACTAGAAGGATATTAAATTAAATTATGTGAATGATACCACTTGAAGGAGTCCTTAAAAGATTACTCCCCCTAAATGAGTATTCTCCTTTAGAAAGAGTTTTTCTCCCCCTTTAGAGATGAAGAAATACTCCCCCTGACAGAGATCCTCTACTTAGGAAAAAGCATGCGAAAATTAGAGGTGCAAGACATGGTTTGAAAAGACTAACTTCCCTTATGCATAGGTAACAGAATATGGGTTAACTACTTATGCATTTTTAGCAACATGGAAGCATATGATATGAAATATAGTCTAATCAAACATTGGAGAAGACATGTAAATGATACTGAATGTAGTCTCAAAAGATACCAATTGAAGATCAATGACGAGCTTGAGAGACATGAGAGTTCTTGGAGATTTTGCAGTGGAAGATTGTTGTCTTTCTCCGGGGACTTCATTTTCCTTACAATGAGACTATCACATGAAATAGACTTGAAAAGGTGTTAGCCTCAAAGTGTTAGATTATAGAGTAACCTCCCCCTAAAAGTGTGCATACAAGTTTTGAATACTTGTAGGAGACATGCACTTTGATTTGATATCAAGAGGGGCAAATTATCCATAACCCGAACTTTGGCACATATAAGTTAAATGGTACACTTTGTAGAAATCAAACTTTTCAATTTATGCATCATTTACTATGGAGTGATATAGAAGCTATGTGCCGTGCTTAAATAAACATTTTAAACTATGTAGGTTTGCTTAAGTATATGAATTGAAAGCAAGCAATCCTACCATGTGATTTACCTAGTATGCATGATTTTAAACAAAAGTACATAACAAATGTAATACTAGGCAAGAAAGGTAAACTAGATAAAAGATAAATAGATACACATATCTAAAAAACGAGAAATACAATAAAACTAGTTACCTTAGTCATGGGTGGGAAATTTGGGTCCAAAATTTTCACTAACCCACTTGGCAATTAACTTGATCCAATATGATGTATCCCATGATATACATCCCAAATTTTGCCAAGTCTCCAAATTTCCCGTAGACCTTCGGTCCACTCACTTCCCTTTCGGGATCCAAACCTTCTTGGTGCTTTTCATGGTTGAAATTATCTCCTTTGGCACCCAGATGCGTTTGGCCCCTTTTCCTTTGTTGGCTTGCTTGTTGGCCTTGATTGCTATCACCTTTCCATTCTTTTTCTTCTTGATCAAATATGGTGTAGCATCCTTTTTGTTCACCTTTTTGATGTAGGTGTTGGAGATTTTGCTTGATGGCTTTTGCTTGAGCTTTTGCCTTTGTTTATCCCCGGTCATCGCCTTGCATTGGAAAGACTTGTGGCCTTCCTTGTGGCACAGCCTACAAATCACAGTTTCTCCCTCCATAGGCTTGTTCACTCCCGCAGTGGTGTTATCCTGTGGAGGTCGGATTTGTTTGGCTTTGCCTTTCTTGTCATACAAAGCCTTGCCAAGGCGAGCCACTTCTTGCTTTAATTGTTCATTTTCCTTTGCAACCTCATCCGAACATGTCTCTACAACAATATTCTCAACAACGACTTGGTTGCAGGGGTTAGAATCATCAATTAAATCAAAGCTGGAAGTAGAAACATCTTTCTTAATTATTTCAGGTATTTCAACTAAAGATGCTGCTGGGGTGCTACCAATGTTTTCTAGCTTAGTAGTTAGCTCATTATTGTATATGCTAAGAATTTCCATTTTCTCTAGCAAATTTTCAATAGCTTCTTGGGAGCTAGCTAACTTAGCCTTAAGTTTTTCATTCTTTTTAATAAGGCTATCATCGGTAGCAGTGGATGGAGCACTAGATTCTAATAGCTCAATTTTAGTTGATAGCTCACTATTTAACTTTGCAAAAGTTTCAAATTTTTCTAGCAAACCTTTGTAATCATTTTGAGAGCTAACCAACTTATTTTTCAAAGTTTTAAGTTGAGCTTTTTGCTTAGTGCAAACATCCTGGAAAAAATTTACGGCTTCCGCAAGCTCTTCTAGAGAGGCCTTTCCCTCACCTTCATCATCACTACTACTTTCATCACTAGAGGATGGAATGCTTTTGTTACCTCTTGCCATAAGGCATTTGTGTGATGACCGTGATGATTGTGACGAGGACCGGTGGCTGCGCGTCCTTGGAGGTTCATCTTCACTTGAAGAATCATCCCAAGTTCTAACACTTGTGAGCGCCTTGCCTTTGCTCCTCTCCTTTTTGGGTTTGGCCATATTTGGACAGTTGTCCCTGAAGTGGCCCTTCTCCCCACATGCGAAGCATCCTCTCTTCCTTTGCTTTTTCCTGTCAATGTTAAAGAGAAGATCCTCGACCTGCAGGGGCACACCCATTAGATTAATCTTGCGGATCATCCTCATTACCTTTCCGACGCGTCGGATTGTTTCTTCGTCCTCGGAGGATGATGTGCATGGTTGATTATCTTCATCATCATCACTTTCTTCTTCTTCCTCTTCTTCACTTGAGGAACTTGGAGTGGGAGCCTTCTTTTTGCCCTTCCTTTCATCACATGCAAAAGCATATGGCCTTGAGGAAGTTGGCTCCTCTCCCCGACTCATTTTTCGCGACATCTCAAAGGCCGCGATTTTCCCAATCACAATGGTCGGGGTCATGTTGCTCAAATCCTCCATGTTGTGAAGGATGGTGATGATGCTCCCATATCTTTGTTGTGGTAGCAGGGAGATAATCTTCCTCACAATGTCCGCATCACCTAGCTTATTAATGCCAATAGACTTGAGCTCATTGATAATTAGATTCAAACGAGAATACATGTCTCTAACTAGCTCATCATCTTTCATGGCAAAAGAATTATACTCATTTAAGACTAGGCAATGTTTTTGCTCACGGACATTGGATGTGCCGTCATGGAGCTCATGCAATTTTAGCCAAATCTCATTAGCAGTTTTCAAGGTAAATACTTGATTAAAAATATCCATGCTAAGAGATTCATACAAGCAATTTTTGGCTCTAGCATTTAAATGAATTTCTTTTTCTTCACTCGTGGTGGGTTTCTCGGGATTCTTGAGGGGTTTCATCCCGTCACGAGTGACTCTCCAAACACCTAGATCAACGGCCTCTAGGTAACAAGCCATTCTAGCACTATAATATGGGAAGTTAGTGCCGTCGAAGTGTGGTGGCCTATGGGTATCCATCCCTTCCTCTAAACAAAGCGTCGGCTCTTTTAGCGGTGAAGCTAAAGCGTTTCAAATGAGCCAAACCGGGCTCCGATACCACTTGTAGGAAACGGGTGACGCCTAAGAGGGGGGGGGGTGAATTAGGACTTCTAAAACTTTTACTAAACTAGGCCACAAATAAATCCCTAGAGCAAAACCTATGCAAATAATCAAAACTAGAATGTGCAAACTAGGTTTTGTCTAAGTGTTGCTATCTCTACCGCAAAAGGCTAAGTTTCAATCTATACTAAATAAGTATGACTACAAGATTGAAACTTAAATGCTTAATATAAATGCGGAATGTAAAGAGCTAAGTAGAGAAGCAAACTCTCGTGGATGACGCCGGTATTTTTACCGAGGTATCTGGAACCACGCAAGGTCCCGACTAATCCTCGTTGGTGCCCCTACGCAAAGGGAAGCCCACGCGAGGGCCAAGCACCACGGTCGAGTAACTCCGTAGAGAGCCGCGGGCCTTCTCCACGCGCAAGTGGTGCTCCGCTTCCGGCTCCTCTCGGACGCTCCCCGCCGTCTCCACTATCGAGCTTCCGGCCGAAACGCCGCGGGCCTCGTTCCCTCCGGTACACGGTGGCGGCCGTGACACAAACGCGGTTGTCACGGTCTCGCAAGACTCTCGCCCCACTCGGTACAATTACAACGACTCACGCAAGAGCCGAGGGGTTGTGTGGTTTTACAAAACTCACTCAACTAACTAGGATTCACCTAGAGCAAGCGCTAAAGCGGTCTAACTAACCTAAGCACTTCGCAAAGCACCTACGCTAATCACCGAGTGATTCTATTAAGCACTTGGGTGTTTGAGCTCTTGGAAATATGCACTATGTGTATTGGTATGTTACTTGGGCTCTCACCCTTGAGAATGGCCGGTTGGAGTGGTATTTATAGCCTCCAAGCCCCCAACTAGCCGTTGGACAGAAAGCAGCAGCTTTCTGTCGTCGGGTGCACCGGACAGTCCGGTGCACACCGGACACTGCACAGTAGATGTCCGGTGCACGCCACGTCAGCTGACCGTTGGCGCCTGTAGCAGTCGACCGTTGGATCCGACCGTTGCCTTCTGCCCGTTGGCACACCGGACAGTCCGGTGCTACAGCCAGAGAGCGCCTGTCTGCGGCCTCTCTGCGCAGACTGTCCAGTGCCTCACCGGACAGTCCGGTGCACACCGGACACCAATGTCCGGTGCGCCACCAGGCGCTGGCTGACAGCCCTTCTCTTTGGATTTCTTCGCTGATTTCTTCGGGCTTCTTTGTTGTTGAGTATTGGACTCCTATGCATCTTTTTATGTCTTCTTTTGAGGTGTTGCATCCTCATTGCTTTGGTCCAATTCTCTTCGCATCCTGTGAACTACAAACACAAACACTAGAAGACTTATTAGTTCACGGATTGTGTTGTTCATCAAACACCAAAACTCAATTAGCCAAATGCCCGGGGTCCATTTTCCTTACAGACGTTGGGGCGAGGTTGGGCGCGCGACGCTAGAAATAACGCGTGTGGCGAGGAAGGAAGGAGCGCACAACGTTGTTAGAGACGGTGGCTTGGGAGGGGGCATGGAAGGAAGGCACACACATGGTTGGAGTCAGACGGGGGCTCGGGCGAGGCATGGAAGGACTTATGTGGACCAATCGTGCGGACGCGGCTGACAAGGGGCAGTCGGGGGCACGCGGGGGGGGGGGGGGGGGGGAGGGGGATGAACTCTACGCTACACTTTTAATATAGTAGTATAGATATATATATATAGAGGTTACAATTAGGTACCATAGCTCAAAATGGATAGGTACATCTTAAAAGAGCGTCCGAGTATGAATCTCTAGATTGACCCTGTTTTCGTCACTTCTTTTCCCTCCACGTGTCCCATATCTATTTTAAATACAAGGTTATAAGAAAAACAAGTCACTTCATCAAATACCACAATCTAAACATTTCAGATTCATATAAACAAATAACATAAACTAGAAAACAACAAAATAAATTTTACGGATAACAACCAGTGGTGCTGTTTGGTTCACATATTTGTAACGTAATGGATAACTGATAACGTTAAATCATGTTTGTTTTAGCCCAACCGTACTCAGATACCACATTAAAAATTGATACCAGGCTATTCAAACTTATTACCGTCAGTAATCGAGTGTAAACCATTACCATTAGTCTATTACCATTTGCGTTACATTTCGTGAACCAAACAGCACCCAGGTTTAATCTACATTTGAATCTAAACATAAAACCTATCATTATAACTTAATCATAAAACATATGCATGGACATGTCACATACAAATCAATAGGAGAAACTAAATATGCGTTTGTAAATGTAAATAACCTATATAGATAACTCACTAGGGATGCAAAATATAACTAACATAGACTAACTTCCAATATCTAAAAATAAATTGAGAAGGAGAGGGAGATACCTGCTCTCGAATATCTAAAAATAAAATTCAAACTTCCAATATGGAATCAATAGACCAATAAATGTTGTAAGGATTGGGGATAAGAAGATAGAAAGAGAGAGAGAGAAAAATGGAGGATGGGCGTGGACATGCGTAGGACAGGGAAAAGAAGTATCTTGACAGGTGTTGGACCTCAGTACTAAGGTTTTGACTAAGGTTTAGTCGCTAAAATATCTCGTTTGGTTTCAGTGACTAAACTGAGCTAAAGAGCATTAATTGCTATGAATAATAAATATATTACTTCTATTAATTAGTGAATGTTTGTTGCAAGAAGAAAGTGAAGAGGCCAAATAAGGTAAAAATTTTATTTTAGTCTCTTTTAGTCACCCCTCCTCCATTGATGACTAAAGAACTAAAAATTGGTCATCCCACTATAGTCACCATGTTTACTTTTTTAGAAACTAAAAGTGACTAAACTTTAGTCACTAAATTTTAGTCACCCCAAACCAAACGGGGCCTAAAATTTGTGGCAACTATCTTACCACCGTATGTTATGGCATCAAAGTTGGTGTCTCGGCATCAAAGTTGGAGTAGACGCTACAGGTCATGCCGCCACCGACTCTAGGGTCAAAAAATGATTTTAATTACTATAAATCTAGACGTGAAATTTTAATAAAAATGGAACTACATTTAAAAGGGCGCGCGTGTATGTGTGGCTCGACATGGACCGGCCTACGCCGTATCATATTTTGAATGTGAAAATCAGGCCCACAAAACGGCAGTCGAGCACACCAATTCACCGAGTGGCTTCGACAAAATAGCCTACCAGTGTCGTCCCAGCCGCCGTCCCGTCCGCCGTCAAACGTCATCCGAATCCGCGCCGCGACCAGCGAAGAAGGTAGGAAGCATCCGGAACGGAGACGCGCCTCCTGCCTCGCCTTCCTCCCATGGCGCCGCCCCTCGCCGCCGTCTCATCGTCGTCGCCCCTATTCTCTCCTTCATCATCCCGCCCCATCCGCCGCTGCCATGCACCTCCTCCTTCTATCTCCTTCCAAACGCGGGGCCGCTCGCCCACGGCGGCAGCGGCAGCTGAGTCCTCTGTCAACACGCTTCTCGAGGTGCGCGGACTCACCGCATCCGTGAAGGAGACTGGGCAGCAGATCCTCGCCGGCGTCGACCTCACCATCCGCGAGGGCGAGGTTCGTGTGGGCAGCTCGTGGAGTCGTGGGCTGCAATTTTATTGGCGGCTTGTTGTACGTATATTGCTTAATTGGGACTGCAAGGGATCGACTGATGCTAGTTTTATGCCTGTGTTTGACTGTCATAGATTCATGCGATTATGGGGAAGAACGGCTCCGGCAAGAGCACCCTCACAAAAGTAAGGAACTTCTGTTGGATGCACATATTTTTCATGTTATATTTGGAACCATATCAGTCGATTGAAAAATAGGACAATTGTCTTCGGGCATGAAAGAATATAACATGTCAGTAAGGAGCTTTTGTTATATTTGGAACCATATCAGTAAGGAGCTTTTGTTCATCCTAGTTTTCTCTATGTTAGCCACCAACCGTAGGCCTACCCTACTGCTGTACTGCAGTAAAATTTTGCTTTGGTAAAAATTGCTGCACTAGGCAGGATGGGCTTACACGTGTAGTAAAACAGTACTTACACCATCCTGTTAGTCCAGTAAGCTAGCCCTGCATACCTTTCTAAAGTTTATAATCAAGGATATGGCTTATATACAAATTGTAAAAAAAGTGACCATGCTCTTTGCTCTGGTACCTGCTCATTAAACTGATTTTTTCACCTTTGCCTTGCAGGTTCTCGTTGGCCATCCTCATTATGAGGTAACTGGTGGTACCATTCTCTTCAAGGGTGAGGACCTGCTTGACATGGAGCCAGAGGACAGATCTCTAGCAGGACTTTTCATGAGTTTCCAAGCACCTATTGAGATTCCTGGAGTCAGCAATTTCGATTTTCTGCTCATGGCTGTGAATGCTCGCAGAGAAAGGAGTGGTCTACCAGCATTGGGGCCCCTTGAGGTGAACTTTACAATTATATGCGCCAAGATACACTGTCAATTTTCACAAGAGATAATTATAATTTTAAACTGTTTTAATATAATTATTATACAGCATAATGATCTTTAGTACCGATGTATCATATAATAGGCAGGAAAGGGATGAACGTAGCCAGTAGTTGTTTTGTTTTGGTTCATTTCATTATTGGTTCCAAATGGAGCTTTCCTTGCCATATTGACGGTAACATTATGGTTCTCTCTTCTTTATGTTTTTTGTTTTCGAATGTCTAGTAATACATAACTTTGTAAGCATTTTCTAAACGATCTGTTTTTATCGTATTTATCGATTCTGAGTTGTAGTGGCATTGATTTTGACACATCTTTGGTTTCTCTTGCAGTTTTATTCAGTTGTATCGCCCAAAGTTGATGCCTTGAAGATGGACCCAAAGTTCCTTGATCGCAATGTGAATGAAGGTTTTAGCGGTGGTGAAAGGAAGCGTAATGAGATATTGCAGCTTTCAGTAAGATTCTTGATCACTTTTTCTGTCTTGATATCACCATGAATTTGCATGGCATTTTGGTTTATCTGCCAATGAATATCACTGGTTGTGAACTAAGACAAGCTGTGCGTTTTTTAGAAAATATCCTACTACTGGCATGATGTTTTAAAACATCTCAGGGTTAATTATTGTCATGGACCTTCGGTCCATGGGGATAGCTGTCTTCTCCGGCGAGGTTATACCCCTCTGCCGCAGGCTTGGTTCTAGGGTAGCAGCCCTAGGCGCTTGAGAGGGTCATTGCAAGAGAGAGAGATTGGTTTGATAATGATCTTGCTTGTTTTATTCCCTGCTGCCATGCGGCTTATAAATAGCCCTATGGCTAACCAACTTCTCCTACAAACTCTCAACTAACTCCTACTTTCTTGGACTTATCTGCTGCTAACTAACTCTCCACAATTCTCTCATCTCAATCTTATTCTCTAGCCTTATCCTAGCTCATCTCAATCTTATTCTCTAGCCTTATCCTAGCCTGGCTGTTGCCTCTCGCTCCCTATTATGCCCATGACATCTCCCCCTCCCTTGAGGACCAGCTCGTCCTCGAGCTGCCATAGACTTACCTGACATGACTTAAGGTTAAGCCTTTTACATCTCGGCTTACCTTTATTATTTAAGACAAAATACAAAATAATTGTGGAACTAAAATATAAATTTGAACTGCAGCTATGTCCTCCTGTCCTCCTGGATCCCAAGGAAAGAGCTGAACTGCGGACTTCACGTTGGATGAAAGGTGAAGGAGGAACCAGCCCTTAGGTCTGTCCAGCACCAAGGCAGTTGCCCGAATGAGGGAGACGACCCTCTTTGACCGTGCAGGGGGGCTGCATACCCAGATCTCGACTTCTGCAGGGGGTTCAAAAAGTATAGACGAGACCTGGTGGTTGGACGCGCAGGCTGCGAGTTGGTGCAGCGATGAGCTGATCAGCAAGTGCAGCTTCCGCACCGCCCGCCTAACAAGGAAGCCGCGCACTGCGGCTTGCAGGCGCACCACGGCCTGCTCATGTGATGACGGCCATGGGGTGGCCCTGGAGGCCACAGCAAGGTGCTTCTCCCCACGAAGGGATTGTACCTGGCGGCGTGCCAGGAACCCTCGCGCTGCCGCCTGAAGCCGCACCGCTGCTTGGAGTTCCTTCTCTGTCTTCTCCTTGTAGCGGTGGAACATCACAACGAATTGATCCCACTTCTCTTCGAGCCGAGTGAATGCATCTAGAGTTGGAGAGGGCGGGTGGGAGGGCGTTGCGGCGGCAGATGGCGCGGCGGCTGGTGGTGGTGAGGGATGGGCGGCTGGTGGTGGTGAGGATAACCTGGAGCTGATACCAGGTGTCATGGACCTTCGGTCCATGGGGATAGCTGTCTTCTCCGGCGAGGTTATACCCCTCTGCCGCAGGCTTGGTTCTAGGGTAGCAGCCCTAGGCGCTTGAGAGGGTCATTGCAAGAGAGAGAGATTGGTTTGATAATGATCTTGCTTGTTTTATTCCCTGCTGCCATGCGGCTTATAAATAGCCCTATGGCTAACCAACTTCTCCTACAAACTCTCAACTAACTCCTACTTTCTTGGACTTATCTGCTGCTAACTAACTCTCCACAATTCTCTCATCTCAATCTTATTCTCTAGCCTTATCCTAGCTCATCTCAATCTTATTCTCTAGCCTTATCCTAGCCTGGCTGTTGCCTCTCGCTCCCTATTATGCCCATGACAATTATATAGGACTGTAGGGAAGTGTATTTCTTGGCTCACAACCTTGCATGCAGTTTTTTCTGCTATGAGTATTGAGTTTTTTTTTCTGCCTGAAATTCATGGAAAATTTGTCTGCAGACCTCTGGAACTTCTTTTCTCCCCCATTCATTTTTAGAAGCTATGCGTGTTACATGAACTGCATATTTGGTACCATGATTACATTTGGTCATGTTTGTATTTTATTTACTAGGCCTTTCTTTTCGCTATGAGAATCATCTTTGGAAACAGTTATGTATTCCCTTATTTGAGCATATATTGTTGTTTTTGTGGCTTGTTAGGTATGTTGTGCACATGTGCTTGATGAAGTTTCCACGCATTAGTAGTTTTGTAGACATTTTTACTAGGCTTCAGAATTTGTCTTGTCTATCTATTTGTGCACATCATCAATAGATTTCCATCTCTGATTCAGGGTGTTTGTTTATTAATTTAGGTCATTGGAGCAGATTTAGCCCTTCTTGACGAGATAGATTCAGGGTTAGATGTTGATGCACTTGAAGATGTTGCTAATGCAGTGAATGGGCTGTTGACACCCCAAAACTCTGTTCTGATGATTACGCATTACCAACGTCTTTTGGATCTCATTAAGCCCAGCTACGTTCACATCATGGTAAGCCGCAACATGTTTGTTTAGAGATGTCTAATATATGTTCACTTTAGTTGTTTATCCCTTGTGTCTTCTTCCTAGGGAGGTATCAGGTATGCGTCTTGGTTTATATGCCAACGAGCGAAAGGGCCTCTAGCCGAGTTGGTTAGGTGGTTTGAGTAGTACTCCTCAGGTCCTGGGTTCGATTCCCCGTGGGAGCGAATTTTAGACTGTGGTTAAAAAAAATCCCCTCGTCTGTCTCACGCCAAAGCACAAGTCTAAGGCCCGGTCCCAATCGTGGTCGTTTCTCACATGAGCTACGATACTGCTGTGTATGGTAGGGCAGGGGTTTGGAGGTTTTCTCGACCTGCGTGAGAATGTCTTCTTAATATAATGTTCGGTCGTTTCTCACACGGGCTACGATGCCGTTGTGTATGGTAGGGCAGGGGTTCGGAGGTTTTCTCGACCTGCGTGGGAAGGTCTTCTTAATATAATGCCCTGGGGCTGTCTTACTGAGAGCACCTAGAGGGGGGGGGGTGAATAGGTGATCCTGTAAAAACTTGAAAATTAAAGCCACAAACTTGATTAGGTGTTAGAGCAATGAAGCCAAGTGGCTAGAGAGGAGTTCTTGCGAAACACAATAACCACAAAGAGATCAACACAGAGAGGCACAGTGGTTTATCTCGTGGTTCGGCCAAGTCCAACACTTGCCTACTCCACGTTGTGGCGTCCCAACGGACGAGGGTTGCACTCAACCCCTTTCAAGCGGTCCAAAGACCCACTTGAATACCACGGTGTTTCTCTTCCTTTCACTATATCCCGTTTGCGAGGAATCTCCACAACTTGGAGTCTCTCGCCCTTACAATTTGATGATCACAAATAAGCACAGAAGTAAGGATGGGATGAGCAACACACACAAGACACAAAATCAGAGTACAAACACGCACACAAGTCACAACTTGAGCTCGCAACACAACTCGAAGAGTTCTCTACTCAAATGGAGCTCTAGTTGCTATCACAAAGAATCAAAAGCGCGGAAATTGAGTCTTGGTGCTTAGAGTTGTTCAAAGAATGCTTGGTGTGCTCCTCCATGCGCCTAGGGGTCCCTTTTATAGCCCCAAGGCAGCTAGGAGCCGTTGGAAGCAATCCAGGAAGACAAATCTTGCCTTCTGTCGGGTGGCGCACCGGACAGTCCGGTGCGGATTGCTTTCCTAATCTGGCGTAGCCGACCGTTGAAGATTTGGAGCCGTTGGCGCACCAGACACTGTCCGGTGCACACCGGACAGTCCGGTGCCCCCATCCGACCGTTGGCTCGGCCACGCGTCACGCGCGGATTGCGCGGCCGACCGTTGGCGCGCCCGACTGTTGGCTCACCGGACAGTCCGGTGAATTATAGCCGTACGCTGTTGACTTGGTTCCCGAGAGCAGCGACTTCGCCGCAGACGACTCACCGGACAGTCCGGTGCACCACCGGACAGTCCGATGATTTATAGCCGTACGCCGTCGTCGAGACCCGAGAGCAGGCAGTTCACCGGGACTGGTCCTGGCACACTGGACACTGTCCGGTGCACCACCGGACACTGTCCGGTGCACCCAGACCGAACAACCCTTTGGCTGAACATAGCCAACTAATCTCCAAAGTGATTTCTCCTGTTTCTAGCACTTAGACACAGCACATTAGTCTTCAAAACAATGGACTAAGACTAGAAACATACCTTTAATTTTAATTTTCACTTCTTGAATCTTTGGCATAAATATAACTCAAAGCATTTTTGTGTGAAGCCCTAAATCACCAAAAACTTATAGAAATGGCCCAAGGGCACATTTCCCTTTCAATCTCCCCCTTTTTGGTGATTTATGCCAACACAACAAAAAGCAACTAAAGAAGTGCAACATCAATGCAAATAAGAACAAAAATTTGTATTTGATTCAAATTTGACATATTTGGATCATTCTTTGCCACCACTTGGTTTGTTTTTGCAAATCAAACTCAATTTCCTATCTCTAAGTCAAAGTCACTTGTTGAGGCATAGAGAGAGGTATTCCAAGAGAAATTGATCAAAGATTCAAAAACTCTCCCTTTTTCCCATAATTAAACATTCTCCCCACAAGAGACAAACTTTTGACAATAAGAGACAATAAGAGTATTTTGACAAAACAAAAGCTCTACTCTACTATTTTCAAAATTCTCAAGTGGTAGCTGATCCATTTCTTGCTTTGGCCTTAATTTCTCCTCCTTTGGCATCAAGCACCAAAACGGGATCATTTTTGGCCCTTAAACCTCATTGCCTCACCAAAATCTTCAATTAAGAGTAAAGAGGCAATAAGAACACGGAGATGAACTTGGAGTAAGTTACCCTCTCATCGGAGTGCAGTGGAAGTCTTGCATGGTCGAAGTTCACCTTTTCCCTTTCAATCCTCCTTTGAGACTAAATTAAGAAAACTCAAGCACACGGTTAGTCTCAAAGGGTCAAGTTGTAGCATTTCTCCCCCTAAATATGTGCATCATTCACACATGGACTTGTGAGGTCCGGGGGATCCCTTGCACAACTTGAGCACCATAAATAAGCAATAAAATGCATAAAGGAACATGATCAAAGGCATAAAACACATGTATGCTCTATATCAATCCAAGTTACGCGAATCTAAGACATTTAGCTCACTACGCAGCCTGCAAAAAGTCTTCTCATCTAAAGGCTTGGTAAAGATATCGGATAGCTGGTTCTCGGTGCTAACATAAAATACTTCGATATCTCCCTTTTGCTGGTGGTCTCTTAAAAAGTGATGCCGGATGTCTATGTGTTTTGTGCGGCTGTGTTCAACAGGATTGTCCGCCATGCAGATTGCACTCTCATTGTCACACAGGAGTGGGACTTTGCTCAGATTGTAGCCAAAGTCCCTGAGGGTTTGCCTCATCCAAAGTAGTTGCGCGCAACACTGTCCTGCGGCAACGTACTCGGCCTCAGCGGTGGATAGGGCAACAGAAGTTTGTTTCATAGAACTCCACGACACCAGGGACCTTCCTAGGAATTGGCACGTCCCTGATGTACTCTTCCTATCGACCTTACATCCAGCATAATCGGAGTCCGAATATCCAATCAAGTCAAAGGTAGACCCCTTTGGATACCAGATCCCGAAGCAAGGCGTAGCGACTAAATATCTAAGAATTCGCTTAACGGCCACAAGGTGACACTCCCTTGGGTCGGATTGAAACCTAGCACACATGTATATGCTAAGCATAATATCCGGTCTACTAGCACATAAATAAAGTAAAGACCCTATCATAGACCGGTATGCCTTTTGATCAACGGACTTACCTCCTTTGTTGAGGTCTACATGTCCGTCGGTTCCCATTGGAGTCTTTGCGGGCTTGGCGTCCTTCATCCCAAACAGCTTGAGCAAGTCTTGCGTGTACTTCGTTTGAGAGATAAAGGTGCCGTCCTTGAGTTGCTTCACTTGGAATCCCAGGAAGTAGTTCAACTCGCCCATCATCGACATCTCGAATTTTTGAGTCATCACCTTGCTAAACTCTTCACAAGACTTTTGGTTAGTAGAACCAAATATTATGTCATCGACATAAATTTGGCACACAAATAAATCACCATCACAAGTCTTAGTAAAAAGAGTTGGATCGGCTTTCCCAACCTTGAAAGCATTAGCAATTAAAAAGTCTCTAAGGCATTCATACCATGCTCTTGGGGCTTGCTTAAGTCCATAGAGCGCCTTAGAGAGCTTACACACATGGTCGAGGTACCGTTCATCCTCAAAGTCAGGGGGTTGCTCCACGTACACCTCCTCCTTGATTGGCCCGTTGAGGAAAGCGCTCTTCACGTCCATTTGGAACAACCTGAAAGAATGGTGAGCGGCATAGGCTAACAAAATACGAATCGACTCTAGCCTAGCCACAGGAGCAAAAGTCTCCTCAAAGTCCAAACCCGCGACTTGGGCATAACCTTTTGCCACAAGTCGAGCCTTGTTCCTTGTCACCACCCCGTGCTCGTCCTGTTTGTTGCGGAACACCCACTTGGTTCTCACAACGTTTTGCTTGGGACGCGGCACCAGTGTCCAAACTTCATTTCGCTTGAAGTTGTTGAGCTCTTCCTGCATGGCCAACACCCAGTCCGGATCTAGTAAGGCCTCTTCTACCCTGAAAGGCTCAATAGAAGAGACAAAAGAGTAATGCTCACAGAAATTAGCTAATCTAGAGCGAGTAGTTACTCCCTTGCTAATATCACCCAAAATCTGGTCGACGGGATGATTCCTTTGAATCATCGCTCGAACTTGAGTTGGAGGGGCCTGTGGTGCTTCTTCCTCTTCAACTTGGACATCTTGTGCTCCCCCTTGATCACACGCCTCTTCTTGAGGGACCTGTTCGTCCTCTTGAGTTGGGGGATGCACCGTTGTTGAGGAAGAAGGTTGACCTTGCTCCTTGTGTTCCTGTGGTCGCACGTCTCCAATCGCCATGGTACGAATCGCATCCGTTGGAACATCATCCTCATCTACATCATCAAGATCAACTTGCTCTCTTGGAGAGCCATTAGTCTCATCAAATACAACGTCGCTAGAGACTTCAACCAAACCCGATGATTTGTTGAAGACTCTATATGCCTTTGTATTTGAGTCATAACCTAACAAAAACTCTTCTACAGCTTTGGGAGCAAATTTTGAATTTCTACCTTTCTTCACCAGAATGTAGCATTTACTACCAAAAACTCGAAAATACGAAACGTTGGGTTTGTTACCGGTTAGTAGCTCGTATGACGTCTTCTTGAGGAGGCGATGAAGGTAGGCCTGGTTTATGGTGTGGCAAGCCGTGTTCACAGCTTCCGACCAAAACCGCTCGGGCGTCTTGAATTCTCCAAGCATTGTCCTCGCCATGTCTATAAGCGTCCTGTTCTTCCTCTCTACCACACCGTTTTGCTGTGGTGTGTAGGGAGCGGAGAACTCGTGCTTGATTCCTTCCTCAAGAAACTCCTCCACCTGCAGGTTCTTGAACTCGGACCCGTTGTCGCTCCTTATCTTCTTCACCTTGAGCTCGAATTCATTTTGAGCTCTCCTTAGGAAGCGCTTGAGGGTCCCTTGGGTTTCAGATTTATCCTGCAAAAAGAATACCCAAGTGAAGCGGGAAAAATCATCAACAATAACAAGACCATACTTACTTCCCCCGATGCTGAGGTAGGCGACGGGTCCGAAGAGGTCCATATGCAATAGCTCCAGAGGTCTTGATGTAGTCATCACATTCTTGATGTGATGAGCACTTCCCACTTATTTACCTGCTTGACAAGCTGCACAAGGTCTATCTTTTTCGAAAGTTACATTTGTTAGACCTAACACATGTTCTCCCTTTAGAAGTTTGTGAAGGTTCTTCATCCCCACATGTGCTAGACGGCGATCCCACAACCAGCCCATGCTAGTCTTAGCGATTAAGCATGCATCTAGACCGGCCTCCTCCTTCGAAAAATCAACTAAATAGAGTTTGCCGTCTAGTACACCCTTAAAAGCTAATGAACCATCACTTCTTCTAAAGACAGACACATCTACGTTTGTAAATAAGCAATTGTAACCCATGTTACATAATTGACTAACAGACAACAAGTTATATCCGAGCGATTCTACTAAAAACACATTAGAAATGGAATGCTCGGAAGAAATAGCTATTTTTCCTAGTCCTTTAACCTTGCCTTGATTCTCGTCACCGAATATGATTGAGTCTTGGGAATCTTTGTTCTTGACGTAGGAGATGAACATCTTCTTCTCCCCCGTCATGTGGTTTGTGCATCCGCTGTCGATAATCCAGCTTGAGCCCCCGGATGCATAAACCTGCAAGGCAAATTAGGCTTGGGTTTTAGGTACCCAACTCTTGTTGGGTCCTACAAGGTTAGTAATAATAGCCTTAGGGACCCAAATGCAAGTCTTGTCTCCCTTGCATTTGGCTCTCACCTTTTTAGCAATCACCTTTTTATTTTTACATGAAAGAATAAATTTAGCATTGCAAGCATGAAAGATAGTGGTAGATCCATTAAACACTTTCCTAGGAGCATGAGACACAAAATTCCTCCTAGATCTACCGTTAAAGCTTGAACTTGAAGCAATTATGGCATGAGAGTCAAACGCATTACAACTCCTATCATAATGAACATTTCTAGAATATTTCCTATCATGATACAAGAAAGCATGATTTTTATGAACACTATTTGCCATAGAGGCCTTCCCTTTCTCCTTGGCGGAGATGAGAGCCTTATGACTTGTTAAGTTCTTAGCTTCCCTTCGAAAGCCAAGCCCATCCTTAATAGAGGGGTGTCTACCACTAGTATAGGCATCCCTTGCAAATTTTAGTTTATCAAAATCATTTTTGCTAGTTTTAAGTTGGGCATTAAGACTAGCTATTTCATCATTTAATTTAGAAATAGAAATCAAATGTTCATTGCAAGCATCAATATTAAAATCCTTATACCTATTGCAAATTACTACATGCTCAATACAAGAACTAGATTTATTTGCAACTTCTAGCTTAGCATTTAAATCATCATTAATGCTCTTTAAACTAGAAATAGTCTCATGACAAGCAGAAATTTCACATGAAAGCATTTCATTTCTTTTAACTTCTAAAGCAAGAGACTTTTGCATATTTACAAATTTGTCATGTTCTTCATATAAAAGATCCTCTTGCTTTTCTAAAAGTCTATCCTTTTCGTTTAGAGCATCAATTAATTCATTGATCTTTTCTACCTTTGCTCTATCTAATCCCTTAAACAAGCTAGTGTAATCAATTTCATCATCACTAGAGTCCTCATCACTAGAAGTAGAGTACTTAGAAGTTTCTCTAGTGATTACCTTCTTTTCCTTTGCCATTAGGCAAGTGTGGTGCTCGTTGGGGAAGAGCGACGATTTGTCGAAGGCGGTGGCGGCGAGTCCCTCGTCGTCGGAGTCGGACGAAGAACAATCCGAGTCCCACTCTTTGCCAAGGTGTGCCTCGCCTTTAGCCTTCTTGTACGCCTTCTTCTTTTCCTTCTTCCCGCTTTTCTCTTGTCCCTGGTCACTATCATTATCGGGACAGTTAGCAATAAAGTGACCAGTCTTACCACACTTGAAGCAGGAGCGCTTTCCCTTCGTCTTGTTCTTTTTGGGATGCTCCTTGCGACCCTTTAGCGCCGTCTTGAAGCGCTTGATGATGAGGGCCATTTCTTCCTCGTTGAGCCCCGCCGCCTCAACTTGCGCCACCTTGCTAGGTAGCGCCTCCCTGCTACTTGTTGCTTTGAGAGCAACGGTTTGAGGCTCGTGGATTGGGCCATTCAACGCCTCATCAACGTATCTCGCCTCCTTGATCATCATTCGCCCGCTTACAAACTTCCCAAGTATTTCCTCGGGCGTCATCTTGGTATACCTAGGATTTTCACGAATAGAGTTAACAAGATGAGGATCAAGGACAGTGAAGGACCTTAGCATAAGTCGGACGACGTCGTGGTCCATCCATCTCGTGCTTCCATAGCTCCTTATTTTGTTGACCAGGGTCTTGAGCCTGTTATATGTTTGGGTTGGCTCCTCCCCCCTAATCATTGCGAACCTTTCTAGTTCGCCCTCCACCAACTCCATCTTGGTGAGCATGGTGACATCATTTCCCTCATGCGAGATCCTGAGGGTGTCCCAAATCTGCTTGGCGTTATTCAAGCCGCTCACCTTATGGTACTCTTCCCTGCACAAGGATGCTAAAAGAACAGTGGTAGCTTGTGCATTTTTGTGAATTTGTTCATTAATAAACATGGGATTATCTGAACTATCAAAATGCATTCCATTCTCTACTATCTCCCATATACTTGGATGAAGAGAGAACAAGTGACTACGTATTTTGTGACTCCAAAATCCGTAGTCCTCTCCATCAAAGTGTGGAGGTTTACCAAGAGGAATGAAAAGTAAATGTGCATTTGAATTATGCGGAATACGAGAGTAATCAAAAGAAAAGTTTGAGTTGACCGTTTTCTTTTTCTCGTAGTCGTCGTCGTCCTTTTGGGAAGAAGACTCGTCGCTGTCGTCGTAGTAGACGATCTTCTTGATACGCCTCTTCTTCCCGTCCTTCTTATGACTTGAGCCCGAGTCAGTGGGCTTGTCGTCTTTTGGCTCATTGATGAAGGACTCCTTCTCCTTGTCGTTGATCACCATCCCCTTTCTCTTAGGATCCATCCCTTCGGGCGATTAGTCCCTTTCTTGAAGAGAACGGCTCCGATACCAATTGAGAGCACCTAGAGGGGGGGGGGGGTGAATAGGTGATCCTGTAAAAACTTGAAACTTAAAGCCACAAACTTGATTAGGTGTTAGAGCAATAAAGCCAAGTGGCTAGAGAGGAGTTCTTGCGAAACACAATAACCACAAAGAGATCAACACAGAGAGGCACAGTGGTTTATCCCGTGGTTCGGCCAAGTCCAACACTTGCCTACTCCACGTTGTGGCGTCCCAATGGACGAGGGTTGCACTCAACCCCTTTCAAGCGGTCCAAAGACCCACTTGAATACCACGGTGTTTCTCTTCCTTTCACTATATCCCGTTTGCGAGGAATCTCCACAACTTGGAGTCTCTCGCCCTTACAATTTGATGATCACAAATAAGCACAGAAGTAAGGATGGGATGAGCAACACACACAAGACACAAAATCAGAGCACAAACACACACACAAGTCACAACTTGAGCTCGCAACACAACTCGAAGAGTTCTCTACTCAAATGGAGCTCTAGTTGCTATCACAAAGAATCAAAAGCGCGGAAATTGAGTCTTGGTGCTTAGAGTTGTTCAAAGAATGCTTGGTGTGCTCCTCCATGCGCATAGGGGTCCCTTTTATAGCCCCAAGGCAGCTAGGAGCCGTTGGAAGCAATCCAGGAAGGCAAATCTTGCCTTCTGTCGGGTAGCGCACCGGACAGTCCGGTGCACCACCGGACACTGTCCGGTGCGGATTGCTTTCCTAATCTGGCGTAGCCGACCGTTGAAGATTTGGAGCCGTTGGCGCACCGGACACTGTCCGGTGCACACCGGACAGTCCGGTGCCCCCATCCGACCGTTGGCTCGGCCACGTGTCACGCGCGGATTGCGCGGCCGACCGTTGGCGCGCCCGACCGTTGGCTCACCGGACTGTTCGGTGAATTATAGCCGTACGCTGTTGACTTGGTTCCCGAGAGCAGCGACTTCGCCGCAGACGACTCACCGGACAGTTCGGTGCACCACCGGACAGTCCGGTGATTTATAGCCGTACGCCGCCGTCGAGACCCGAGAGCAGGCAGTTTACCGGGACTGGTCCTGGCACACCGGACACAGTCCGGTGCACCACCGGACAGTCCGGTGCACCCAGACCGAACAGCCCTTTGGCTGAACATAGCCAACTAATCTCTAAAGTGATTTCTCCTGTTTCTAGCACTTAGACACAGCACATTAGTCTTCAAAACAATGGACTAAGACTAGAAACATACCTTTAATCTTGATTTTCACTTCTTGAATCTTTGGCACAAATATAACTCAAAGCATTTTTGTGTGAAGTCTCAAATCACCAAAAACTTATAGAAATGGCCTAAGGGCACATTTCCCTTTCACTTACCCCTGTGGGTCGAGTTTTTATATGCCAACGAATATTCCATACACTTCAGTATGAATATTACTATGTTTACACTTCAGAGTTAATCTGTTTGTTTAGGTGTATTCAATGTATCTGTTCCTGTATGTTTGTTCTTCCTAGGACATTTCTTGCAAATTTATGATTGTTTGGTCGTTACATCGATTTGTGCATCATTATATAGCAGATGTAGCAGTTCCATACAAAAAGGATGCACCTGTGGTCTCTATTTTGCTATCTGTGCAATGTTAGTTAGGGATAAGGTGGTGAAGAGCTTCTACTTCCGCTGTTCTTTTTTGTTTGATGTTTCATACATCGCACACTTCTTAAATAAAATTACTAGATGTCCCATGCCATCTCACTAAATTTGGATGTTCGTTAACACCCCCTTGCCTTGTGACCAATTAACACTGGCACTTAGTCTTGTACATTATATCACACAAGGAATGCAGTTACTTCATAAAGATGTTAATATTTCTCTTCCTTGAACCAGATGGAAAAAAGGACTTGTCCAAAACAAAGCTAAGGAATGATGTAACTCGAAACAAATTTTAACAGGGAACATTTGACGAGTTCACTCATATGACCTGCACAGTAACTTTGTTGGTGTCTTTGTAAAAAAAACTCGGCCGGGGAGGGAAATAACGCCCTTCCGGTATTATATTAAAAAGAGACAGAAACATAGCCCCGACCAGAAAAACCCCGAACCCTGGCTCTCCATCACTAACGCGCTGATCAACTGCCCACTCTGCAACGACCCAGCCGGAGGATAGCGCGCAGGATATCGATCCCCGAGAGCGGGCAGGGCACAACGAGGGGATATTTTTAACCAAGCCTGAAATTCGCCGCTGAGGGAGATCGAACCCGGGATCTGGATGTGCTACTCGGAAGCATTAACCATTACGCTAGAGGCCCTTTTACGTTGGTGTCTTTGTAGTTCCTTAATTTCCCAAGCGAGCGTTAGAATCTGGGAGCATTGGTTTAAGTATTTGGGTTCTTTCTGACTTTGAATAATGAAGGGTTCATCCTGTTTCTGATAGTTCTTCTGATTGGTTACTCCCAGGAAAATGGCAAGATAATCAAGACGGGTGATAGTTCTATCGCCACACAAATTAATGAAGGTGGCTTCAAATCTATCGCCCTTGTATAGCGTGAAAGCAGTAGGTTGTGTTTTGTTCCCTGCACCTTCCCCTTTTTCTTCTGTTGGAATATTCTTGGTTTTCTGACTGAAATTGAACTATGCACTTACATGGTGGCAATACCAATGACGCCTCTTAATAACAGAAATACAATGATTAAAAGAAATATGTTTAGGTTGATGTGTGAAAAAGTAAATGAGGTTCTTGAGGACTGTACACTTATTGCAGGTCAAATAACAGAAATGGCTCGCTGGGCTTGTTCACCAGCCACTAAGCCTACTTGCCAGGACAGAATGCCTACCGCTTGGGGTTTGCACTGCTGCCTACTGCATTCTTAGGTGTACCACATACGAATTTAGTAAAAAAAAAAGAGTTAGTGCTCTGTTCGACTAGGCATGTTGTCTTGCCTCGAGGGTGGGGAGCTGGATACACCACCTCCTCTATGTAAGAATGTTTGGATGAAGATAATGATACATGTAGTCATACATAGGGATAGCATGTCGTGCGTGCATACAAGGTCCAAATTTTGTATGTTTGAATTATGACTTATTCTCCCAGGCTTCTGGCTATCAAGGCTGGTGCTGCGTGCAACTTTTGTAACATTTTTAGCACTTCACACCGATGTTCAGACCTAGGAAGCAATTCAGTTGTTCTCTAAACTGTTATATACCATTCGAAATTTGAAACCTGCCATTACCGTGGCTTGCTCTTCCAACACTGCGTGCCTCCAAACAACGTCTAAGTTGAGCTGAGCGGGGAACATCATGGTGAAAATATGACTCTGCTGCTTGCAACGTAGAAAGTTGAGCTGAGCGGGAACATGATGGTGAAAATCTGACTCTGCTGTTTGCAACGTAGAAAGTTGAGCTGAGCGGGAACATGATGGTGAAAATCTGACTCTGCTGCTTGCAACGTAGAAAGTTGAGCTGAGCGGTAACATCATGGTGAAAATCTGACTCTGCTGCTTTGCAACATAGAAATGAGCCCGAGCGTGGACCCTTATGTCTGTCTACGTAGTTCCGCACCTGAGTGTGCAAAAGCTCCTTAGCTGCATTCTGAACAAAGTGACATATGACTCCACTAACGGTATCGGCAGGCAGGTGCTGCATTTCCGTTATTCCATTACAGTTGGCTGTTGGCCTGCGTCCCGTAGAATATGATTCGTTCACTAGTTGGGATCGGTGGACCATGCTCTGAGGTTTCTTCTACCCTTTACCCGTCCACCACTGATGGTGAGTGGCTACGGGGACTTGTATAGCCTCCCCTGTTACCATCGCCAAGTGCTAACACCGTCCAATAACAATCGGACCTCTCTGAGGTGGCGCCTTTCTTGCCGCTTTAGTATGTATATATATAAGCATCGACCACGATCAGGACGGCGTTGACTCATGCACACTGGTCCAATACTCCAATTCAATATATAAGATACACTATAGAGCAATACAAGATAGGCTGTAGAGTATGGCAACTCATTTCAGCATTGACTTGTTCGTTCTGGCGCAACCAAGAGGCGAATTTATGGAAAAGCAAAGCTGAAAGTAGTCAACCTCGCTTTCTCTGCCCGAGTCTGCAGGCACCATTTTGTAACTTTTTATGTTTTTTTCCCTTCTTTCTCGCGCGCTCGCTCGTGTGAATCAAATTGTTTCATATGAACTTCTCCAAAAGGTTCCCCTCAAGTTCTTGCATTGTTCACGCCGTTTTTAGGAGGTTCAATTCTCAAGGCCTGTTTAGGAGTGAAGTAATTTTACAGTTTGTATGCAATACTAGGATTTTGGATAGTACTGTAGTATTTTATTTCATAAAGGTGTTTAGTTGTATTCATGAAAACCATGATATTCTAAATGCCATGGTATTTTCAGAGTAATGAAAACTCTACTCTAACCTAAAATTTTAATAGCATGACTAGCTTTTATCTAATACCATGGTTTACGATATGTATAAACATTGTTGCCAAATTTGCCCTCAACCTCTACCACAACATTTCATTGCCCCGTTGCGCCTGTTGACTGGCAGCGCAGGCCACAGTTGCCTTACTACTACCCCTCTACCGGCGTGAAAGGAGTCCGCCGGTGGTTGCCATGGTCGCCATCGCACGACCGCGGCGGCGGCGCGGTTGGGTCCACGTGGCGCGCACCTGGGGCGCTGGCGGTGGCGGTGCAAATGGGGGGCCATCATCCTGAGGCGGCCGTTGGCTGACTCAGAGAAACGACCTAATCCTGAATCCGGTCGCATTCGGGGAATGTCTTCCGGCCTCCCGCTAATTCCATGGCGTAATCATGCTTTTTCGCATTAGCAGCTCGCTTTCGCAGTGGGCGGCGAGGTGACGCTTGCGTGCGCGTTGGGCGGTGACTCATGCCACCGTCCTGAACTCACACTATAAAACCCATGCGCTGAGAGTTACCCTTGACATCGTCTCTGTTCTTGGCGGCCGCATTGGCACATACACATACAGGTATAGTCCTAGTTCTATCTCAGGTAGGACTTCTCTCCCCCGCCTCTATTACATTTGGTCCTGCAACCGATGGTGATATGAAATGAATCTTACAGTCTGCTCGCGCATCAGAGAAAAAAACGTTGGCAAGCAAGCATGTAATATATATCTAGCCTTGTGTCTCACTGCCAGTTTACGAACAATGCTTGCAGTGGGCGCGGTACGTCTGTGAATTAAAACCTGATCGATAGACATGCTGACGGTCCGCATCGCCCCGTGGCGGCGGCTCGCGCTCCTCGCGCTGCTGCCGCACCTGTTCCTCAGCGCCGCCGCCGTCGTTGCGAGGCAGTGCCTGTGGCCGGGCCAGGCGTCCGACGACGCCGGGTGCCTCAGCTGGCGCGTCATGGTGGAGGCCAACAACGCCCGCGGGTGGCGCACGGTGCCCCCGCAGTGCGTCGGGTACGTCAGCGGGTACATGACCCGGGGCCAGTACCAGCGGGACGTGGCCGGCGTGGCGGAGCAGGCGCGCGCCTACGCCGACGGGATGGCCGCCGACGCCGACGGCCTCGACGCCTGGGTCTTCGACATCGACGATACCTGCCTCTCCAACCTGCTCTACTACGAGGCCAAGCAGTTCGGGTACGCGTCCGCATGTCGGCATGGCTGCGACCTCGATCTGTCCACCGCTGCTAGCTATATAGCTCTGCTCTCCTCTCTCCATGTTGTTCCTCACCTGTGGTTCTGGGCGTCTCGTCTCTTCCAGTGCGTACGACCCGCTGGCGTTCCGGGCTTGGGCGAGCAGGGAGGCGTGCCCGGGGATACATCCGGTGCTCGGGCTGTTCACGACGCTGCTGGACAAGGGCTTCAAGGTCTTCCTCCTCTCCGGGAGGGACGAGGAGACGCTGGGCTCGTGCACGGCGGCCAACCTGGAAGCGCAAGGCTTCTCCGGGTACGAGAGGCTCATCATGAGGTGCACACTGCACACATACATTCAGCTTCCACCACTCGGTCTATCTTTAGTACAGACAGTACGTACTAGCCGAGCGTTAGAACATGTAGTGCTCAGTGACGTGGACGGCTGAACATTCAGATTCACTGACAAAAGGAAAAGGCTGGACGGGTCCTCCAGTCACGATCACGATCTCTCAGATCGCCATCAGAAACGTCGTCACCCAGGTTATGAAATTGCATTCTGACGTGTCATGGCTGCCTGCCCCGGCCCCCCGCAGGACTCCGGAGTACCGAGGGCAGAGCTCGTCGATCTTCAAGTCGGCCATCAGGAAGCAGCTCGTGGACGAAGGCTACAGGATCCGCGGCAACGTCGGGGACCAGTGGAGCGACCTGGAGGGCGACTGCGCTGGCGACCGCGTGTTCAAGATACCCAACCCCATGTACTTTGTCCCCTGAGGCGGACATAGACCGGGTGCCTGATTGATTTCCTCGTAAAATTAAGCATGAGAATACGGATTACGGATGGCCAATGCAGAATAAGCACAGGCCGTAAAGCATATATAAAAGAAGAGGTAGAAGAGTATTGACAGGCTCCAACCCATCCAGATTATACAGCGTTTGGTTGTGCCGTGGTCGTAAAAAAAAAAGATGATGTGAATTGTGAACTCTAAAAAGGCTATAAACTGTCTGGTGGAATCCGCTAAAAAATCTTATATATATTTGCACAGTTCTATCCGAAAAAGCCACTAAAAATAGATTCGAAATTTCTTTCAATTTTGTACGGTCGGAAAGCTGACTTTTAGAAAAAATTGCTTCCTCACTAAGACAAAATAAAAAACAAATAACTTGTATTATATAATTATATAAGAAAACAAACATACATATTTTTTTACACATTAGATTACAAGCAGAGGAGGTTTACATCTGGAAAAACAATATGTTACACCTAAACAGGCCCTAAGCAGTTAATTTTAGATTGGATTAGGAAAAAACCTCAGGATCTATAACCGGCTAATTGGTTAGGCGGGCGAGCGGCGTTTGGCTTGGGCGAGCCTGGACGGTGGGAAACGGTATTTCCTCGTGTATCCACACATGCAGTTAGGATATATGTTTTTAATTTATCCTAGGCTGCATCTTTGGGTGCAGAGTCAGTATCGCTTTATACAGTTAACCAAACAAAGGATATTGCTTGGTCAACGCACGGGGTCAGTCTGGATGGACGTGTACAGTATACCAATCAGCTGGTAAATTTACGTGGATTCTAGGCTAAATATCATGCCCTTATCTTTTCAGAATGCACATCGACACAGATTAATTTACCCTCGATCTAGACACTGATTAGTAATTACTAAATACTGATGAATCACCGTCACCGCTAACGCTACCCTCCACTGCCGGCGGATCACGGTTTACAAAATCGGTAAAAACTGGCGGTAAACCGGTCGGTTTACCGAAACCGTCGGGGTGTACATGCAATACACAAACTGTGTGTGTGTTTTTAAGATTTGTTGATCAGAAGAAAAGTCTAGCACTTGGTGAGGTGTACATGCAATACACAAACACCAAACATACCTAGAGATGGCAATGGGTAAATACCCACCAGGTATTAGTACCCCATACCCATACACACGACAAAGAAATAACTCCATTGGATCACCCATATACACCGGTGGGTATGGATTTACTCCCATAACCATACCCATGTGGGTATGGGTCACCCATCAGGTCACCCGTACCCACAAAAATTAAACATCTATCAAAATATTATATTATACAAATGTCAAGTATATCCATCTAAATAACATTACAAAATTTCTAGCATCATTTAACCATCCATTCAACACACCAAAGACAATTGGATAAAGTAGTAACACTAGAACAGTACTACATAGCACATTACATGTTCCATTACATGGTCATTAAATTGTTGTTAAGTCTTCTATGACACTATGGCCTAAAAGTTTGTTAAATAGTAAAAAAGATGGATGACTAAAGTTCAAGTTCATGTTTGGGCTAAGTTTATATTGGGTATTTGAAAGTCGCCTAGAGGGGGGGTGAATAGGGCGAAACTGAAATTTACAAAATTAATCACAACTACAAGCCGGGTTAGCGTTAGAAATATAATAGAGTCCGCGAGAGAGGGTGCAAAACAAATCGTAAGCGAATAAAGAGTGAGACACGAGGATTTGTTTTACCAAGGTTCGGTTCTCGCAAACCTACTCCCCGTTGAGGAGGCCACAAAGGTCGGGTCTCTTTCAACCCTTACCCTCTCTCAAACGGTCCCTTGGACCGAGTGAGCTTTCTCTTCTCAATCACTTGGAACATAAAGTTCCCACAAGGACCACCACAATATTGGTGTCTCTTGCCTCAATTACAAGTGAGTTTGATCGCAATGAAGAATCAAGGAAGGAAGAAAGCAATCCAAGCGCAAGAGCTCGAAAGAACACAAGCAAATCTCTCTCACTAGTCACTAGGGCGTTGTGTGGAGTTTGGAGAGGATTTGATCACTTTGGTGTGTCTAGAATTGAATGCTAGAGCTCTTGTAAGTAGTTGAGAAGTGGAAAACTTGGATGACTTGAATGTGGGGTGGTTGGGGGTATTTATAGCCCCAACCACCAAACTAGCCGTTTGGTGAGGCTGTCTGTCGAATGGCGCACCGGACAGTCCGGTGCACACCGGACATGTCCGGTGCGACAGCCACGTCACCAAAGTCGTTGGGTTCCGACCGTTGGAGCTCTGACTGCTGGGCCCGCCTGAAAGTCCGGTGGCGCACCAGACATGTACTGTAGAGTGTCCGGTGCGCCAGCATGGGCGTGACTGACCTCTGCGCGCGCTGGCGCGCATTTAATGCGCCGCAGGTAGCCGTTGGCGCCAGAAGTAGCCGTTGCCCCGCAGTTACACCGGACAGTCCGGTGCACACCGGACATGTCCGGTGAATTATAGCGGAGCAGCCGAAGCGAATTCTCGAGACTGGCGAGTTCCTGAGGCCGCTCTTCCTTAGAGCACCGGACACTGTCCGGTGTACACCGGACAGTCCGGTGAATTATAGTGGAGTTGCCTCTGGATTTTCCCGAAGGTGATGAGTTTGAGTTGGAGTCCTCTGGTGCACCGGACATGTCCGGTGGCGCACCGGACAGTCCGGTGCGCCAGACCAGAGGTGCCTTCGGTTGTCCCTTTGCTCTTCTGTTGAACCCAATACTTGGTATTTTTATTGGCTAAGTGTGAACCTTTGACACCTGTATAACTTATACACTAGAGCAAACTAGTTAGTCCAAATATTTGTGTTGGGCAATTCAACCACCAAAATTATTATAGGAAATAGGTGTAAGCCTAATTCCCTTTCAATCTCCCCCTTTTTGGTGATTGATGCCAACACAAACCAAAGCAAATATAGAAGTACATAATTGAACTAGTTTGCATAATGTAAGTGTAAAGGTTGCTTGGAATTGAGCCAATAAATGTTTCTTACTAGATATGCATGGATTGTTTCTTTATTATTAATATTTTGGACCACGCTTGCACCACATGTTTTGTTTTTGCAAATTCTTTTTAAAGTCCTTTTGCAAAATGGTCAAAGGTAAATGAATAAGATTTTGAGAAGCATTTATAAGATTTGAAAATTTTCTCTCCTTGTTTCAAATGCCTTTTCCTTTGACTAAAAACAAAACTCCCCCTCAATCATTCTCCTCTTAGTATTCAAGAGGGTTTTAAGATATCAAATTTTGAAAATACTACTTGCTCCCCCTTTAGAACACAAAGAGATACCAGTTTGAAATTTACCAATTGAAAATCATTAATTTTAAAAATTAGGGTGGTGGTGCGGTCCTTTTGCTTTGGGCTCATATTTTCTCCCCCTTTGGCATGAATCGCCAAAAACGGAATCATTAGAGCCCTTTCAAGTACTCTCTCCTCCTTTGGTCATAAAATAAATGAGTGAAGATTATACCAAAGACGGAGAGTGATGTGGAGCGACGACGAAGGATGAGTAGTAGAGTGGAGTGGAAGCCTTTGTCTTCGTCGAAGACTCCAATTCCCTTTCAATATACCTATGACTTGGTTTGAAATATACTTCAAAACACATTAGTCATAGCATATATATAAAAGAGACATGATCAAAGGTATACTTATAAGCTATGTGTGCAAATTTAGCAAAAGAAGTTCCTAGAGTCAAGAATATTGAGCTCGTGCCTAAGTTTGGTAAAAGTTTGTTCATCAAGAGGCTTGGTAAAGATATCGGCTAATTGATCTTTAGTGTTAATGTATGCAATCTCGATATCCCCCTTTTGTTGGTGATCCCTAAGAAAATGATACCGAATGGCTATGTGTTTAGTGCGACTATGCTCAACGGGATTATCCGCCATGCGGATTGCACTCTCATTATCACATAGAAGAGGAACTTTGGTTAATTTGTAACCATAGTCCCGCAGGGTTTGCCTCATCCAAAGCAATTGCGCGCAACAATGGCCTGCGGCAATGTACTCGGCTTCGGCAGTAGAAAGAGCGACCGAATTTTGCTTCTTTGAAGCCCAAGACACCAAGGATCTTCCCAAGAACTGGCAAGTCCCTGATGTGCTCTTTCTATTAATCTTACACCCCGCCCAATCGACATCCGAATAACCAATCAAATCAAATGTGGATCCCCGAGGGTACCAAAGCCCAAACTTAGGAGTATAAGCCAAATATCTCAAGATTCGTTTTACGGTCGTAAGGTGGGATTCCTTAGGGTCGGATTGGAATCTTGCACACATGCAAACGGAAAGCATAATGTCCGGTCGAGACGCACATAAATAAAGCAATGAACCAATCATCGACCGGTATACCTTTTGATCGACGGATTTACCTCCCGTATCGAGGTCGAGATGCCCATTGGTTCCCATGGGTGTCTTGATGGGCTTGGCATCCTTCATTCCAAACTTGGTTAGAATGTCTTGAGTGTACTTTGTTTGGCTAATGAAGGTGCCCTCTTGGAGTTGCTTGACTTGGAATCCTAGAAAATACTTCAACTCCCCCATCATCGACATCTCGAATTTCTGTGTCATGATCCTACTAAATTCTTCACATGTAGATTCGTTAGTAGACCCAAATATGATATCATCAACATAAATTTGGCATACAAACAAATCATTGACAAGAGTTTTAGTGAATAAAATAGGATCGGCCTTGCCGACTTTGAAGCCATTTGCAATAAGGAAGTCTCTAAGGCATTCATACCATGCTCTTGGGGCTTGCTTGAGCCCATAAAGCGCCTTAGAGAGCTTATAGACATGATTAGGATACTCACTGTCTTCAAAGCCGGGAGGTTGCTCAACATAGACCTCTTCCTTGATTGGTCCATTGAGGAAGGCACTCTTCACGTCCATTTGGTAAAGCTTGAAGCCATGGTAAGTAGCATAGGCTAATAATATGCGAATTGACTCAAGCCTAGCTACGGGTGCATAGGTTTCACCAAAATCCAAACATTTGACTTGTGAATACCCCTTGGCCACGAGTCGAGCTTTGTTCCTTGTCACCACACCATGCTCGTCTTGTTTGTTGCGGAAGACCCACCTGGTTCCTACAACATTTTGGTTAGGACGTGGAACTAAATGTCATACCTCGTTCCTCGTGAAATTGTTGAGCTCCTCTTGCATCGCCATCACCCAATCCGAATCTTGGAGCGCTTCCTCTACACTGTGTGGCTCAATAGAGGAAACAAAAGAGTAATGCTCACAAAAATGTGCAACACGAGACCGAGTAGTTACCCCCTTATGAATATCGCCGAGGATGGTGTCGATGGGGTGATCTCGTTGGATTGCTTGATGGACTCTTGGGTGTGGCGGCCTTTGTTCTTCATCCTCCTTGTCTTCATTATTTGCATCTCTTCCTTGATCATTGCCGTCATCTTGAGGTGGCTCATCATTTTGTCCTTCCCCTTTATCAACTTAAGCCTCGTCCTCATTTTGGGTTGGTGGAGATGCTTGCGTGGAGGAGGATGGTTGATCTTGTGCATGTGGAGGCTCTTCGGATTCCTTAGGACACACATCTCCAATGGACATGTTCCTTAGCGCGATGCATGGAGCCTGTTCTTCACCTATCTCATCAAGATCAACTTGCTCTACTTGAGAGCCGTTAGTCTCATCAAACACAACGTCACAAGAAACTTCAACTTGTCCAGTGGACTTGTTAAAGACTCTATATGCCCTTGTGTTTGAATCATATCCTAGTAAAAAGCCTTCTACAGTCTTAGGAGCAAATTTTGATTTTCTACCTCTTTTAACAAGAATAAAGCATTTGCTACCAAAGACTCTAAAATATGAAATATTGGGCTTTTTACCGGTTAGGAGTTCATAGGATGTCTTCTTGAGGATTCGGTGTAGGCATAACCGGTTGATGGCGTAGCAGGCGGTGTTGACCGCCTCGGCCCAAAACCGATCCGGTGTCTTGTACTCATCAAGCATGGTTCTTGCCATGTCCAATAGAGTTCGATTCTTCCTCTCTACTACACCATTTTGTTGTGGCGTGTAGGGAGAGGAGAACTCATGCTTGATGCCCTCCTCCTCAAGGAAGGCTTCAATTTGAGAGTTCTTGAACTCCGTCCCGTTGTCGCTTCTAATTTTCTTGATCCTTAAGCCGAACTCATTTTGAGCCCGTCTTAAGAATCCCTTTAAGGTCTCTTGGGTATGAGATTTTTCCTGCAAAAAGAACACCCAAGTGAAGCGAGAATAATCATCCACAATAAGTAGACAGTACTTACTCCCGCCGATGCTTATGTAAGCGATCGGTGATAGTCGCCTAGAGGGGGGGTGAATAGGGCGAAACTGAAATTCTCAAAAATAAACACAACTACAAGCCGGGTTAGCGTTAGAAATATAAACGAGTCCGCGAGAGAGGGTGCAAAACAAATCGCAAGCGAATAAGAGTGTGACACGCGGATTTGTTTTACCGAGGTTCGGTTCTCGCAAACCTACTCCCCGTTGAGGAGGCCACAAAGGCCGGGTCTCTTTCAACCCTTCCCTCTCTCAAACGATCCCACGGATCGAGTGAGCTTTCTCTTCTTCTCAATCAACCGGGAACAAAGCTTCCCCGCAAGGGCCACCACACAATTGGTGCCTCTTGCCTTGGTTACAATTGAGTGATGATCTCAAGAACAAGTGAGAAAGAAAAGAATGCGATCCAAGCGCAAGAGCTCGAAAGAACACAAGCAAATCACTCTCTCTAGTCACTGTGGTGTTGTGTGGAATTTGGAGAGGACTTGATCTATTTGGTGTGTCTAGAATTGAATGCTAGAGCTCTTGTAGTAATTGAGAAGTGGAAAACTTGGATAGCAATGAATGTGGGGTGGTTGGGGTATTTATAGCCCCAACCACCAAAAGTGACCGTTGCTGGAAGCAGTCTGTTCGATGGCGCACCGGACAGTCCGGTGCACACCGGACAGTCCGGTGCCCCTGCCACGTCACCATTGCCGTTGGATTCTGACCGTTGGAGCTTCTGACTTCTGGGCCCTCCTGGGTGTCCGGTGCACACCGGACATGTACTGTTTGATGTCCGGTGCACCGGTATGGGCGTGCCTGACGTCTGCGCGCGCTGCGCGCGCATTAAATGCACCGCAGGGAGCCGTTGGCGCCGCAGGGAGCCGTTGCTCCGCTGGCACACCGGACAGTCCGGTGCACACCGGACAGTCCGGTGAATTTTAGCGGAGCGGCTGCCGCGCGAACCCGAGGCTGGCGAGTTCCGGAGACCGCGCTTCCTTGGAGCACCGGACATGTCCGGTGCACACCGGACAGTCCGGTGAATTATAGCGCGCCGGCTTCCGAGAATTCCCGAGGGCGAAGAGTTTGAGTTGGAGTCCTCTGGGCGCACCGGACACTGTCCGGTGCACACCGGACAGTCCGGTGCCTCCAGTCAGAGGTGCCCTCGGTTGCCCCCTTGCTCCTTTGTTGAATCCAACACTTGGTCTTTTTATTGACTGAATGTGAACCTTTTGCACCTGTATAACTTATGCACTAGAGTAAACCAGTTAGTCCAATATTTGTGTTGGACAATTCAACCACCAAAATTATTTAGGAACTAGGTGTAAGCCTAATTCCCTTTCAATCTCCCCCTTTTTGGTGATTGATGCCAACACAAACCAAAGCAAATATAGAAGTGCATAATTGAACTAGTTTACATAATGTAAGTGCAAAGGTTGCTTGGAATTGAGCCAATATATACTTATATGATGCGCATGGATTGTTTTCTTTGTTTTTGACATATTAGACCACATTTGCACCATAAGTTTTGTTTTGCAAACTCTTTTGTAAATTCTTTTCAAGGTCATTTTGCAAGATAGTCAAAGGTAAATGAATAAGATTTTGCAAAGCATTTTCAAGATTTGAAATTTTCTTCCTTTGTTCAAATGCTTTTCCTTTGACTAAACAAAACTCCCCCTCAAATAAGGTCTCCTCTTAGAGTTCAAGAGGGTTTTAAGACATCAATTTTGAAGATACTAGTTGCTCCCCCTTTAGAACACAAAGAGATACCAATTTTGAAATTTACCAATTTAAAATTATCAAATTTATAAAATTAGGTGGTGGTGCGGTCCTTTTGCTTTGGGCTCATATTTTCTCCCCCTTTGGCATGAATCGCCAAAAACGGAATCATTAGAGCCCAATGAAGTACTTTCTCCCCCTTTGGTCATGAAATGAATGAGTGAAGATTATACCAAAGTTGGAGAGATGATGCGGAGCGACGGCGAAGGATGAGTAGTAGAGCGGAGTGGAAGCCTTTGTCTTCGCCGAAGACTCCAATTCCCTTTCAATATACCTATGACTTGGTTTAAAATATACTTGAGAACACATTAGTCATAGCATATATAAAAGAGACATGATCAAAGGTATATTTATGAGCTATGTGTGCAAGACTAGCAAAAGAAATTCCTAGAATCAAGAATATTGAGCTCATGCCTAAGTCTGGTAAAAGATTGCTCATCAAGAGGCTTGGTAAAGATATCGGCTAATTGATCTTTAGTGTTAATGTATGAAATCTCGATATCCCCCTTTTGTTGGTGATCCCGAAGAAAATGATACCGAATGGCTATGTGCTTAGTGCGGCTATGCTCGACGAGATTGTCGGCCATTTTGATTGCACTCTCATTGTCACATAGCAAAGGGACTTTGGTTAATTTGTAATCGTAGTCCCGCAGGGTTTGCCTCATCCAAAGCAATTGCGCGCAACAATGGCCTGCGGCAATGTACTCGGCTTCGGCGGTAGAAAGAGCGACCGAATTTTGCTTCTTTGAAGCCCATGAAACCAAGGATCTTCCCAAGAACTGGCAAGTCCCCGATGTGCTCTTCCTATTAATCCTACACCCCGCCCAATCGGCATCCGAATACCCAATCAAATCAAAAGTGGATCCCCGAGGGTACCAAAGCCCAAACTTAGGAGTATAAGCTAAATATCTCAAGATTCGTTTCACGGCCGTAAGGTGTGATTCCTTAGGGTCGGCTTGGAATCTTGCACACATGCAAACGGAAAGCATAATGTCCGGTCGAGATGCACACAAATAAAGCAATGAACCAATCATCGACCGGTATACCTTTTGATCCACGGACTTACCTCCCGTGTCGAGGTCGAGATGCCCATTGGTTCCCATGGGTGTCTTGATGGGCTTGGCATCCTTCATTCCAAACTTGCTTAGGATATCTTGAGTATACTTTGTTTGGCTAATGAAGGTGCCCTCTTGGAGTTGCTTGACTTGAAATCCTAGAAAATACTTCAACTCCCCCATCATTGACATCTCGAATTTTTGTGTCATGATCCTACTAAATTCTTCACATGTAGATTTGTTAGTAGACCCAAATATGATATCATCAACATAAATTTGGCATACAAACAAATCATTGTCAAGAGTTTTAGTAAATAAAGTAGGATCGGCCTTGCCGACTTTGAAGCCATTTGCAATAAGGAAATCTCTAAGGCATTCATACCATGCTCTTGGGGCTTGCTTGAGCCCATAAAGCGCCTTAGAGAGCCTATAAACATGGTTAGGGTACTCACTATCTTCAAAGCCGGGAGGTTGCTCAACATAGACCTCCTCCTTGATTGGTCCATTGAGGAAGGCACTTTTCACGTCCATTTGATAAAGCTTGAAGCCATGGTAAGTAGCATAGGCTAATAATATGCGAATTGACTCAAGCCTAGCTACTGGTGCATAGGTTTCACCAAAATCCAAACCTTCGACTTGTGAATACCCCTTGGCCACGAGTCGAGCTTTGTTCCTAGTCACCACACCATGCTCGTCTTGCTTGTTGCGGAAGACCCACTTGGTTCCTACAACATTTTGGTTAGGGCGTGGAACTAAGTGCCATACCTCGTTCCTCGTGAAATTGTTGAGCTCCTCTTGCATTGCCATCACCCAATCCGAATCTTGAAGTGCTTCCTCTACCCTGTGTGGCTCAATAGAGGAAACAAACGAGTAATGTTCACAAAAATGCGCAACACGAGATCGAGTAGTTACCCCCTTATGAATGTCGCCGAGGATGGTGTCGACGGGGTGATCTCGTTGTATTGCTTGGTGGACTCTTGGGTGTGGCGGCCTTGGTTGTTCATCCTCCTTGTCTTCATCATTTGTATCTCCCCCTTGATCGTTGCTGTCATTTTGAGGTGGCTCATCTTCTTGATCTTCTTGTTCAACATTTTGAGCCTCATCCTCAACTTGAGTTGGTGGAGATGCTTGCATGGAGGAGGATGGTTGATCTTGTGTATTTGGAGGCTCTTCAGATTCCTTAGGACACACATCCCCGATGGACATGTTCCTTAGCGCTATGCATGGAGCCTGTTCTTCACCTATCTCATCAAGATCAACTTGCTCTACTTGAGAGCCGTTAGTCTCATCAAACACAATGTCACAAGAAACTTCAACAAGTCCTGAGGACTTGTTAAAGACTCTATATGCCCTTGTGTTTGAGTCATATCCTAGTAAAAAGCCTTCTACAGTTTTAGGAGCAAATTTGGATTTTCTACCTCTCTTAACAAGAATAAAGCATTTGCTACCAAAAACTCTAAAATATGAAATATTTGGCTTTTTACCGGTTAGGAGTTCATAAGATGTCTTCTTGAGGATTCGATGAAGATATAACCGGTTGATGGCGTAGCAGGCGGTGTTGACCGCCTCGGCCCAAAACCGATCCGGTGTCTTGTACTCATCAAGCATGGTTCTTGCCATGTCCAATAGAGTTCGATTCTTCCTCTCCACTACACCATTTTGTTGTGGAGTGTAGGGAGAAGAGAACTCATGCTTGATGCCCTCCTCCTCAAGGAAACCTTCAATTTGAGCGTTCTTGAACTCCGTCCCATTGTCGCTTCTAATTTTCTTGATCCTTAAGCCGAACTCATTTTGAGCTCGTCTCAAGAATCCTTTTAAGGTCTCTTGGGTTTGTGATTTTTCCTGCAAAAAGAATACCCAAGTGAAGCGAGAATAATCATCCACAATTACAAGACAATACTTACTACCGCCGATGCTTATGTAAGCGATCGGGCCGAATAAATCCATGTGAAGGAGCTCCAGTGGCCTGTCGGTAGTCATGATGTTTTTGTGTGGATGATGGACACCAACTTGCTTCCCGGCTTGGCATGCGCTACAAATCCTGTCTTTCTCAAAATGAACATTTGTTAGTCCTAAAATGTGTTCCCCCTTTAGAAGCTTGTGAAGATTCTTCATTCCAACATGGGCTAGTCGGCGGTGCCAGAGCCAGCCCAAGTTAGTCTTAGCAATCAAGCAAGTGTCGAGTTCAGCTCTATCAAAATCAACCAAGTATAGCTGACCCTCTAACACTCCCTTAAATGCTATTGAATCATCACTTCTTCTAAAGACAGTAACACCTATATTAGTGAAAAGACAGTTGTAGCCCATTTGACATAATTGGGATACGGAAAGCAAATTGTAATCTAGAGAGTCTACAAGAAAAACATTGGAAATAGTATGGTCAGGAGATATAGCAATTTTACCCAAACCTTTGACCAAACCTTGATTTCCATCCCCGAATGTGATGGCTCGTTGGGGATCTTGATTTTTCTCATATGAGGAGAACATCTTTTTCTCCCCTATCATATGGTTTGTGCACCCGCTGTCGAGTATCCAACTTGAGCCCCCGGATGCATAAACCTACAAAACAAATTTAGTTCTTTGTTTTAGGTACCCAAACGGTTTTGGGTCCTTTGGCATTAGAAACGAGAACTTTGGGTACCCAAACACAAGTCTTGGAGCCCTTGTGTTTGCCCCCAACAATCTTGGCAACTACCTTGCCGGATTTGTTAGTTAAAACATAAGATGCATCAAAAGTTTTAAATGAAATGCTATGATCATTTGATGCATTAGGAGTTTTCTTTCTAGGCAACTTGGCATGGGTTGGTTGCCTAGATCTAGATGTCTCACCCTTATACATAAAAGCATGATTAGGGCCAGAGTGAGACTTCCTAGAATGAATTTTCCTAATCTTACTCTCAGGATAACCGGCAGGGTATAAAATGTAACCCTCGTTATCCTGAGGCATGGGAGCCTTGCCCTTAACAAAGTTAGATAAGTTCTTTGGAGGGGCATTAATTTTGACATTGTCTCCCTTTTGGAAGCCAATGCCGTCCTTAATGCCAGGGCGTCTCCCATTATAGAGCATGCTTCTAGCCAATTTAAATTTTTCATTTTCTAAGTCATGCTCTCTAATTTTAGCATTAAGTTGTGCTATGTGATCATTTTGTTTTTTAATTAAGGCTAGGTGATCATGGATAGCATCAACATTAATATCTCTACATCTAGTACAAATGGAAATATGCTCAACATTAGATGTAGAGGGTTTGCAAGATTTTAGTTCAACAACCTTAGCATGCAACATATCATTTTTAGTTCTAAGGTCGGAAATAGTAGCATTGCAAACATCAAAATCCTTAGCCTTAGCAATTAGTTTTTCATTCTCATTTCTAAGGCTAGTGATAGAAACATTCAACTCATCAATCCTAGCAAGTAAATCAACATTATCATTTCTAGGATCAATGCAAACATGAGAATCAACCTTAGCAATTAATTTAACATTTTCATTTCTAAGGTTGGCTATAGTGTCATGGCATGTGCTTAGCTCACTAGATAATTTGTTACATTTTTCTACTTCTAGAGCATAAGCATTTTTAACCTTAACATGTTTCTTGTTTTCCTTGATTAGGAAGTCCTCTTGGGAGTCCAAGAGATCATCCTTTTCATGGATGGCACTAATTAGCTCATTTAATTTTTCTTTTTGTTCCATGTTAAGGTTGGCAAAAAGAATACGCAAATTATCCTCCTCATTTTTATCATCATCCTCATCACTAGATGTTTCATATTTAGTGGAGGACTTTGATTTTACCTTCTTTTTGCCATCCTTGGCCATGAGACACTTGTGGCCGACGTTGGGGAAGAGGAGGCCCTTGGTGACGGCGATGTTGGCGGCGTCCTCGTCGTCGGAGGAGTCGCTTGAGCTTTCGTCGGAGTCCCACTCCCGACAAACATGGGCATCACCGCCCTTCTTCTTGTAGTATCTCTTCTTCTCCTTCCTCTTGCCCTTCTTGTCGTCGCCCCTGTCACTATCACTAGACATAGGACATTTTGCAATAAAATGACCGGACTTACCACACTTGTAGCAAACCTTCTTGGAACGGGATTTGTAATCCTTCCCTTTCCGTTGCTTGAGGATTTGCCGAAAGCTTTTGATGATTAGGGCCATCTCCTCATTGTCGAGCTTGGAGGCGTCAATCGGTTGTCTACTTGGTGTAGACTCCTCCTTCTTCTCCTCCGTGGCCTTGAAGGCCACCGGTTGCGCCTCAGATGTGGAAGGTTCATCAAGCTCGTTGATCTTCTTGGAGCCCTTAATCATGCATTCAAAGCTTACAAAATTCCCGATAACTTCCTCGGGAGTCATTAGTGGATATCTAGGATTACCACGAATTAATTGTACTTGAGTGGGGTTAAGGAAAATAAGTGCTCTTAAAATAACCTTAACCACCTCGTGGTCATCCCATTTTGCGCTCCCGAGGTTGCGCACTTGGTTCACCAAGGCCTTGAGCCGGTTGTACATGTCTTGTGGCTCCTCCCCTTGGCGAAGACGAAAGCGACTGAGCTCCCCCTCGATCGTTTCCCGTTTGGTGATTTTTGTGAGTTCATCACCTTCGTGCGCCGTCTTGAGTAGGTCCCAAATCTCCTTTGCGTTCTTCAACCCTTGCACCTTGTTGTATTCCTCCTTGCTTAGTGAGGCAAGGAGAATGGTTGCGGCTTGGGAGTTGAAGTGCTCGATTTGGGCCACTTCATCCGTGTCATAGTCCTCATCCCCTACGGATGGTACCTGTACACCATACTCAACAACATCCCATATACTTTTGTGGAGAGAGGTTAGATGAAATCGCATTAAATTACTCCACATAGCATAATCTTCACCATTAAAAGTTGGTGGTTTGCCTAATGGGACGGAAAGTAAAGGTGTATGTTTAGGAATGCGAGGGTAGCGTAGGGGAATCTTACTATACTTCTTACGCTCTTGGCGTTTAGAAGTGACGGACTCCGCGTCGGAGCCGGAGGTGGATGTCGATGAAGTGTCGGTCTCGTAGTAGACCACCTTCCTCATCCTTTTGTGCTTGTCCCCACTCCGATGCGGCTTGTGAGAAGAAGATTTTTCCTTCTTCTCCTTGTGGTGAGAAGAGGAAGATCTTTTCTCCTTCCGCTTGGAGGAGTTCTTCTTCTTCTCCCTTCTCTTGGTGCGGGACTCTTCTGATGAAGTGCTCCCTTGGCTTGTAGTGGGCTTGTTATCGCCGGTCTCCATCTCCCTCTTGGTGTGATCTCCCGACATCACTTCGAGCGGTTAGGCTCTAATGAAGCACCGGGCTCTGATACCAATTGATAGTCGCCTAGAGGGGGGGTGAATAGGGCGAAACTGAAATTCTCAAAAATAAACACAACTACAAGCCGGGTTAGCGTTAGAAATATAAACGAGTCCGCGAGAGAGGGTGCAAAACAAATCGCAAGCGAATAAGAGTGTGACACGCGGATTTGTTTTACCGAGGTTCGGTTCTCGCAAACCTACTCCCCGTTGAGGAGGCCACAAAGGCCGGGTCTCTTTCAACCCTTCCCTCTCTCAAACGATCCCACGGATCGAGTGAGCTTTCTCTTCTTCTCAATCAACCGGGAACAAAGCTTCCCCGCAAGGGCCACCACACAATTGGTGCCTCTTGCCTTGGTTACAATTGAGTGATGATCTCAAGAACAAGTGAGAAAGAAAAGAATGCGATCCAAGCGCAAGAGCTCGAAAGAACACAAGCAAATCACTCTCTCTAGTCACTGTGGTGTTGTGTGGAATTTGGAGAGGACTTGATCTATTTGGTGTGTCTAGAATTGAATGCTAGAGCTCTTGTAGTAATTGAGAAGTGGAAAACTTGGATAGCAATGAATGTGGGGTGGTTGGGGTATTTATAGCCCCAACCACCAAAAGTGACCGTTGCTGGAAGCAGTCTGTTCGATGGCGCACCGGACAGTCCGGTGCACACCGGACAGTCCGGTGCCCCTGCCACGTCACCATTGCCGTTGGATTCTGACCGTTGGAGCTTCTGACTTCTGGGCCCTCCTGGGTGTCCGGTGCACACCGGACATGTACTGTTTGATGTCCGGTGCACCGGTATGGGCGTGCCTGACGTCTGCGCGCGCTGCGCGCGCATTAAATGCACCGCAGGGAGCCGTTGGCGCCGCAGGGAGCCGTTGCTCCGCTGGCACACCGGACAGTCCGGTGCACACCGGACAGTCCGGTGAATTTTAGCGGAGCGGCTGCCGCGCGAACCCGAGGCTGGCGAGTTCCGGAGACCGCGCTTCCTTGGAGCACCGGACATGTCCGGTGCACACCGGACAGTCCGGTGAATTATAGCGCGCCGGCTTCCGAGAATTCCCGAGGGCGAAGAGTTTGAGTTGGAGTCCTCTAGGCGCACCGGACACTGTCCGGTGCACACCGGACAGTCCGGTGCCTCCAGCCAGAGGTGCCCTCGGTTGCCCCCTTGCTCCTTTGTTGAATCCAACACTTGGTCTTTTTATTGACTGAATGTGAACCTTTTGCACCTGTATAACTTACGCACTAGAGTAAACCAGTTAGTCCAATATTTGTGTTGGACAATTCAACCACCAAAATTATTTAGGAACTAGGTGTAAGCCTAATTCCCTTTCAATCGGGCCGAATAGGTCCATGTGTAGGAGCTCCAGTGGCCTGTCACTAGTCATGATGTTCTTGTGTGGATGATGAGTGCCAACTTGCTTCCCGGCTTGGCATGCGCTACAAATCCTGTCTTTCTCAAAATGAACATTTGTTAGTCCTAAAATGTGTTCTCCCTTTAGAAGCATATGAAGATTCTTCATTCCAACATGGGCTAGTCGGCGGTGCCAGAGCCAACCCAAGTTAGTCTTAGCTATTAAGCAAGTGTTGGGTTCAGCTCTATCAAAATCTACCAAGTATAGCTGACCCTCTAACACTCCCTTAAATGCTATTGAATCATCACTTCTTCTAAAGACAGTGACACCTACATCAGTAAATAGACAGTTGTAGCCCATTTGACAAAGTTGGGATACGGAAAGCAAATTGTAATCTAAAGAATCTACAAGAAAAACATTGGAAATAGTATGGTCAGGTGATATAGCAATTTTACCCAATCCTTTGACCAAACCTTGATTTCCATCCCCAAATGTGATGGCTCGTTGGGGATCTTGGTTTTTCTCATACGAGGAGAACATCTTCTTCTCCCCTGTCATGTGGTTTGTGCACCCGCTGTCGAGTATCCAACTTGAGCCCCCGGATGCATAAACCTACAAAACAATTTTAGTTCTTGACTTTAGGTACCCAAACGGTTTTGGGTCCTTTAGCATTAGAAACAAGAACTTTGGGTACCCAAACACAAGTCTTAGAGCCCTTGTGTTTGCCCCCAACAAACTTGGCAACTACCTTGTCGGATTTGTTAGTAAGCACATATGATGCATCAAAAGTTTTGAATGAAATAGCATGATCATTTGATGCACTAGGAGTTTTCTTTCTAGGCAACTTAGCATGGGTTAGTTGCCTAGAGCTAGATGTCTCACCCTTATACATAAAAGCATAGTTAGGGCCAGAGTGAGACTTCCTAGAATGAGTTCTCCTAATTTTGCTCTCGGGATAACCGGCAGGGTACAAAATGTAACCCTCGTTATCCTGAGGCATGGGAGCCTTGCCCTTAACAAAGTTAGATAAATTCTTTGGAGGGGCATTAAGTTTGACATTGTCTCCCCTTTGGAAGCCAATGCCATCCTTGATGCCAGGGCGTCTCCCATTGTAGAGCATACTTCTAGCAAATTTGAACTTTTCATTCTCTAGGTTATGCTCGGCAATTTTAGCATCTAATAATGCTATATGATCATTTTGTTGTTTAATTAAAGCCATGTGATCATGAATAGCATTGATATCAACATCTCTACATCTAGTACAAATAGAAGTGTGCTCAACGGTAGATGTAGAGGGTTTGCAAGATTTTAATTCTACAACCTTAGCATGCAACATATCATTCTTAGTTCTAAGGTCGGAAATTGTAATATTGCAAACATCTAATTCTTTAGCCTTAGCAATTAATTTCTCATTCTCATTTCTAAGGCTAGCAATAGAGACATTCAACTCATCAATCCTAGCAAGTAAATCAACATTATTATTTCTAGGATTGGAAGTTGAATCAATACAAACATGAGAATCAACCTTAGCAATTAATTTAGTATTTTCATTTCTAAGGTTGTTAATGGTCTCATGGCAAGTGCTTAGCTCACTAGACAATTTTTCACATTTTTCAACTTCTAGAGCATAAGCATTTTTAACCTTAACATGTTTCTTGTTTTCCTTGATTAGGAAGTCCTCTTGGGAGTCCAAGAGATCATCCTTTTCATGGATAGCACTAATTAGCTCATTTAATTTTTCTCTTTGTTCCATGTTAAGGTTGGCAAAAAGGATACGCAAATTGTCTTCCTCACCACTAGCATTATCATCACTAGAAGATTCATATTTAGTGGAGGATTTAGATTTAACCTTCTTCCTTTTGCCGTCCTTTGCCATGAGGCACTTGTGGCCGACGTTGGGGAAGAGGAGTCCCTTGGTGACGGCGATGTTGGCGGCATCCTCGTCGGAGGAGGAGTCGGTGGAGCTCTCGTCCGAGTCCCACTCCCGACAAACATGGGCATCGCCGCCCTTCTTCTTGTAGTACCTCTTCTTTTCTCTCCTTTTGCCCTTCTTGTCGTTATCCCTGTCACTGTCACTTGATAAAGGACATTTAGCAATAAAGTGACCGGGCTTACCACACTTGTAGCAAACCTTCTTGGAATGGGATTTGTAATCCTTCCCCTTCCGTTGCTTGAGGATTTGGCGAAAGCTTTTGATGATTAAAGCCATCTCCTCATTGTCGAGCTTGGAGGCGTCAATTGGTTGTCTACTCGGTGTAGACTCCTCCTTCTTCTCCTCCGTCGCCTTGAATGCCACCGGTTGTGCTTCGGACGTGGAGGGTTCATCAAGCTCGTTGATCTTCTTTGAGCCCTTGATCATACATTCAAAGCTCACAAAATTCCCGATTACTTCCTCGGGAGTCATTAGTGTGTATATAGGATTACCACGAATTAATTGAACTTGAGTGGGGTTAAGGAAAATAAGTGATCTCAAAATAACCTTAACCACCTCGTGGTCATCCCATTTCTTGCTCCCGAGGTTGCGCACTTGGTTCACCAAGGTTTTGAGCCAGTTGTACATATCTTGTGGCTCCTCCCCTTGGCGAAGACGGAAGCGACCGAGCTCCCCCTCGATCGTTTCCCGCTTGGTGATCTTGGTGAGTTCATCACCCTCGTGCGCGGTCTTGAGTAGGTCCCAAATCTCCTTTGCATTCTTCAACCCTTGTACCTTGTTGTATTCCTCCTTGCTTAGAGAGGCGAGGAGTATGGTTGTAGCTTGGGAGTTGAAGTGCTCGATTTGGGCCACTTCGTCCGTATCATAATCCTCATCCCCTATGGATGGTACCTGTGCTCCAAACTCAACAACATTTCATATACTTTTGTGGAGTGAGGTTAGATAAAATTTCATTAAATCACTCCACCTAGCATAATCTTCGCCATCAAAAGTTGGCGGTTTGCCTAATGGAACGGAAAGTAATGGAGTAGGTCTAGATGTACGAGGATAGTGTAAGGGGATCTTACTAAACTTCTTGCGCTCTTGGCGCTTAGAAGTTACGAACGGCGCATCGGAGTCGGAGGTTGATGTTGATGAAGTGTCGATCTCGTAGTAGACCACCTTCCTCATCCTCTTGTGCTTGTCGCCTTTCCGATGCGACTTGTGGGAAGAAGATTTTTCCTTCTTCTCTTTGTGGTGTGAGGAAGAAGATCTTTTCTCCTTCCGTTTGGAAGAGTCCTTCTTCTTCTCCTTCCTCTTGGTGCGGGACTCTTCCGATGAAGTGCTCCCTTGGCTTATAGTGGGCTTGTCGCCGGTCTCCATCTCCCTCTTGGTGTGATCTCCCGACATCACTTCGAGCAGTTAGGCTCTAATGAAGCATCGAGCTCTGATACCAATTGAAAGTCGCCTAGAGGAGGGGGGTGAATAGGGCAAAACTGAAATTCTCAAAAATAATCACAACTACAAGCCGGGTTAGCGTTAGAAATATAATCGAGTCCGCGAGAGAGGGCGCAAAACAAATCGCAAGCGAATAAGGAGTGTGACACGCGAATTTGTTTTACCAAGGTTCGGTTCTCGCAAACCTACTCCCCGTTGAGGAGGCCACAAAGGCCGGGTCTCTTTCAACCCTTACCCTCTCTCAAACGGTCCCTCGGACCGAGTGAGCTTTCTCTTCTCAATCACTTGGAACACAAAGTTCCCACAAGGACCACCACAAGATTGGTGTCCTTGCCTCAATTACAAGTGAGTTTGATCACAAGAAAGAATCAAGAAAGAAGAAAGCAATCCAAGCGCAAGAGCTCGAGAGAACACAAGCAAATCTCTCTCTCTAATCACTAGGGCGTTGTGTGGAATTTGGAGAGGATTTGATCTCTTTGGTGTGTCTAGAATTGAATGCTAGAGCTCTTGTAAGTAGTTGGGAAGTGGAAAACTTGGATGCAATGAATGGTGGGTGGTTGGGGGTATTTATAGCCCCAACCACTAAACTAGCCGTTTGGTGGAGCTGTCTGTTCGATGGCGCACCGGACATGTCCGGTGTGCACCGGACTGTCCGGTGCGCCATCGAACAGACAGCTCCACCAGTCCGGTGCACACCGGACATGTCCGGTGCGACAGCCATGTCACCAATGCCGTTGGGTTCCGACCGTTGGAGCTCTGTCTTCTGGGCTCGCCTTGATGTCCGGTGGCGCACCGGACATGAACTGTAGATTGTCCGGTGCGCCTGCTCCCGCGTGCCTGACGACTGCGCGCTTCTGGCGCGCATTAAATGCGTCGCAGGTAGCCGTTGGCGCCGAAATAGCCGTTGCCCCGCTGTTACACTGGACAGTCCGGTGTACACCGGACAGTCCGGTGAATTTTAGCGGAGCAGCCGAAGTGAATTCCCGAGGCTGGCGAGTTCCTGAGGCCGCTCTTCCTTGGAACACCGGACATGTCCGGTGTACACCGGACAGTCCGGTGAATTATAGCGGAGTGGCCTCTGGAAATTCCCGAAGGTGAGCAGTTCGGAGTTGGAGTCCTCTGGTGCACCGGACATGTCCGGTGGCACACCGGACAGTCCGGTGCGCCAGACCAGAGGTGCCTTCGGTTGACCCTTGCTCCTTTATTTGAACCCAATACTTGGTCTTTTTATTGGCTAAGTGTGAACCTTTTGCACCTGTATAACTTATACACTAGAGCAAACTAGTTAGTCCAATATTTGTGTTGGGCAATTCAACTACCAAAATTATTTAGGAACTAGGTGTGAGCCTAATTCCCTTTCACCCTTGCTTCCAAAAAAATTAAAGAAACACTAATGGCAACCCTTCGAGTCGACGAAATTAATAAAATTCTCCGCGAACGTATTGAACAATATAATAGGAAAGTAGGGATTGAGAATATCGGCCGCGTAGTGCAAGTGGGGGATGGGATTGCTCGTATTATAGGTCTTGGTGAAATAATGTCAGGTGAATTAGTCGAATTTGCAGAAGGGACGAGAGGTATTGCTCTGAATTTGGAATCTAAAAATGTTGGGATTGTATTAATGGGCAATGGGTTGATGATACAAGAGAGAAGTTTTGTAAAAGCAACAGGAAGAATTGCTCAGATACCCGTGAGCGAGGCTTACTTGGGTCGTGTTGTAAATGCTCTCGCTAAACCTATTGATGGGAGAGGCGAAATTGTCGCTTCAGAATCTCGCTTAATTGAATATCCTGCTCCGGGTATAATTTCTAGGCGTTCCGTATATGAACCCCTTCAAACAGGGCTTATTGCTATCGATTCGATGATCCCTATAGGGCGCAGTCAGCGAGAATTAATTATTAGGGACAGACAGACTGGCAAAACAGCAGTAGCCACAGATACAATGTAACACCCGGATTTTAGGGATCCAAAACCCGGGGTTAACATAAACACCAGGTATGCTGGGACCAAGTCTCAAACATATGATGTATAGTGGCACAGGATCGAATGTCACATCTTTACATATAACAGGAGTTCTATACAAAATAAATAATTACATTATAAGGAGACAACGGTCCAGCAACCCAAAGTTGACTGGGAGACGACGACCTAGACCTCTCACGAACTCATCACAGCATCCTCCATGAGCATCATCCTGCAGTACCTGTTCTTGACCTGTGGTGTATGTGAGACAGCAAGAGTGAGCTCACATACGTTCATCGCTCAACAAGTTGTGGGGAATAATGTGCATGAACTCGCCAAAGGTGGGAGCTCACGTGAAGTGTAAGGCTTACCAAAGAAGATGGTTAGAGCTGAGCATTGCTTTTAAAGTTGGTCAAAATTTTATTAGCAGTTACTAAGTATAAGTAAATACCAACCCAGTTAAATAGTAGAACAAAAGTAACAACTTCACCTGCGATGCAATGCATATGACAAATTGAGTTTAAGTTCCATAATTTAATCATGTGAGGGTCCGAGCTGCTCTTGACCGTGAGCACGGCTAGTATACCAGTTTTACACTCTGCAGAGGTTGCGCATCTTTACCCACAAGTCATGTTACCCATCTGCCAAGGGATCGCGACTTCCCATACACCTCTACCGAGGAGGCGAGGCAGGGTAACACTACGAGGCCTTTACAAAGTTCCACTAGCTTCAGAAAACCCGCTACAGTTTATAGGAAGATCCAGTGCAGGAATCCCTTGCAGGACCGCCATCGCAGCAAAATCCTCCCGAGGGCCTCCCTACACTGACCTCTCCCCTACTGCCCTTGCCCCTTTCGGGTAAGGTAGTCTTCCACTAGCTTTCCTAATTAATCAGCCAAGGGCGTCCCATACCACCCTTGTGGTAGCACTGTTTTCCCGGGTGGTCGCTCCATGTTCCAATTAACATAATGATCTTAACATGAACCATAAATAACAACTGATAACAAAAGTATAATCATGAATAGTGTAATCTTCATACCCAAAACCACATATAGCACTAGCAAGTACTACCCAGAAAGTTCAGTGGTAAACAAGGTATAAAGATAGACAAACTAGGGTAACCTATTGGGTCCCATCAAAATTAACCTATGCAGATCATTATGATTAATTAGAACATGAGTAGGTGAAAAGAAGTGATCAAGGGCACAACTTGCCTGGGCCTTGAGATTCCAGGTACCAGGATGATCTTCAGATGATTCGTGACCTCACTGCTAGTCGTAGCAATTCAAACAAACATAGTATAGGCAGAATTAACATTACACCAAACATAAAGACAAAATACACATTAATAATATACATATTAAAATAAGATCACAGGAAAAAGATTTATTAATTTTTGAGTTATAGAATTCAAGTTATGAATTTCCTAAGATTTAAGGTGATTATAATAGGATGAGGTGATAAATTAATTTCCTAACAGAGTTCATGACAAAACAATGATTCTAAATGATAGAGAATATTATTACAAAATTTTAGGAATTGGAATGGTTCAATTTGGAGTTAAAATAAATTTTCTATGAATTATCTAAGTTCTAGCAATTATTTTCATATTAAAAATCTATTTTCTATTTTATTTATTCAATTTAAACGAGTTCTGGACTGGGCCTCAAATCCAGAGAAACCCAGGGGGCTCGGGGTAAAAATCCATAGACACAGTATGCAGTGAAGGTGGATGGCGGGTTGTTTATCGGGTTCTTCGGGGTCTCTTTAGAAAATGTTACATCGCGAAGGGGTATGGAGCACTCAGAGCCGCCCGATTAGACATCAACGGTTCAGATTAAAACCGATCCCATCCCTGAAACGGTACTGAATCACAGCCACCGGATCACGATCCGAGGTTTCACGAGATGGCCACGCCTACACCAAATCCCAAGCGTCTATCCACGGATCTACGGCCCATAGTCTCTCTGACCCAGATCAATTCCCAGCCGTCCATCACAGAATCAAAGGCACCCGGGCGTCTTCAACCTCACGCAGCATACCACCAGAGCAGAGCCACCGCGCGGCGGCGAGCTCAACGCGTCTGCCAATCCGACCAACCCGAGCACCACTCTCCAATTCGCTCAACCCTCGCCAAATCGATGACTCCCTGAATCATATTCCTCAACCAATTGCATCCGCCATTAAGCACAGGACCCTGCCCACGGCGGAGGCCCTGATTTGCAGCCGTGCCGACGCCGCGCGCCCAAATTCGCCACCCAAACCCCATTCGAACTACCCTACATGACGCTGGAAGGAAAGGCGAACGAGATGGTTATGGTCCATACCATGAATCGGCGTCTGGTTGATGATGGCCACGGTGGAATGCGGCGGCCGCACAGCGGAGCTCCAAGCTTCCATGGGGGGGGTTGGCGTGGAGCGGATAGGGGCGGGGAGGTCCGGCTTTATACCTAGGGCAGAGTCCGAGCAGGGCGGGTTGGTTACACCATGCCCGGCGGCCGAGCGGAGCTCCGGTGAAGACGGCGCGAAAATCGGCCAAGGAAACGCGTTCCGTTGAGGAAGACGCCTGCAGCTAGGGCCCACACGTCACTGACCCGAAATGCGTCTGCGCAAGGATGGAACGTGCCTGGCGCCTGGGGCCCGCGTGTAAACGAGATGAAGCGCGCGTCAAGCGGAGGAGAGGGAGAGACCGACGGACGGGGCCCACGCGGCGGTGAAAGGGAGTGCGGGCATGTGAGCAGGGGGGCTGACGGGGTGGCCCCACCTGTTGGTGAGACAGCGAGTGCGCGCGTGAGAGGGACGAGAGGCTGCCCGTGGGGCCCGCGTGTCGGCGCCAGGATTTGGAGTGGGCTACGCGCGGGTGAGTCCTAGTTGGGCCGAATTGTGATCAAGCCAGCCCAGCAGGGTTCTTTCTTCTTTTTCTTTTCTTTATTCCTTTCTCTTTTTTTTTCAAATTTAGATTTTCATTCCTCCTTTTACATTTCAAATTCAAATTTGAATTTCAGTTATGGATTTGTAATTATATCAAATGTACCAATTTACATTTGGAGATAAAGAAAAATATCTTTATGTAAATATTTATTTCCTATGTTTTATGTGGTATTTCTTCTCTTTTTATTTTCAAAACCCTATATTTTAATTTAGAGATCAATTCAACCTTTAGATTTATTATTATTATTTTTTTATTACTATTATCATTATTATTTTATTTAATGCACAAACAGAAAAACTCCAACGAGATGCACTTTCTTTTATTTTAGTGTCTTTGGTTTGATTTTCTCACTCCTCATTTTAGATATGCTCTTTTCATGATGCAAATAAGGCACATAAAATAAGGTAATCACCATGTATTTCTTGTAAACAATTTTTGAGTATTACAAATTCTACCCCCCTTAAAAATAATCTCGTCCTCGAGATTTGTAAGAAAAGGGAATACAAAAGGATTGGTTTGCAATTTAGCTTTTAATTTCTAAATCAAGGGTCTCTCTTTTTATTATTAGTAAGTGATAGGAGAGCATGGATATTATATGTATGTCCACATTATTATGTAGGATAGAAGATGTCTTTAGGGCATATATAGGTTTGGGTAAGAAAGAGTAGGATAAGAAAAGACTCCATCCAAGATTTGTGTATCTTGATTCATCTGATGATCTAGCTTGATCTTCGAAGGCTTGAGTTGATACTTATCCTTCTTTGACGTGGTTGGTCTTCTTTGGTCTTTCTTCTTGGAGTTGCCATCCGAGTTAAGGACATATGGTTAAGATATATGTGGTAAGATAGACTACATGATATAGGTCAAAATCTGGCTTGATGTCAGGTGGTGGTTGATAGATTATGCAATCCATTAAGACTCTATTGATTGGGTAAGTTATGTAACTTGTTATATAGATCGAGTTGTTGTGTATGGCCAAGTTTGATATAAGTCTCCAAATTAGGCTTAAGTGATTTAGGAGTATGGCCTTATCCTTTCTACCAGCATTAAGTAACTCACACTAGATTAGACCATATTAAATTAGGTATGATCTAGATTAGACTAGTTTAAGTTAGATAGATCTACCAGGGTAGAATATATATTATTAGGATATGCTAGAATCCCTGTTAGGTTAAAACGGAGGGGGTATGCAACTATCAGATGGTTAAGGTAGTTGCATATGATTAGTTGGTTGCATATGGTCAAGTTAATCTAGGGCACCGATTTAACTTAAAACAGTTTTTTTTATAGGAGTGAGGTCTAATCTATTGCACTAGTAATAACTAATATATTAAATATCTCACTTTAGATTGGATCATATTAGATTAGACGAGATCTAGATTGGTATCACCGGATTAGTCTAGACAATATCTAATTACTTCGAATTAGATCATGGTTGATATTTTAGACTAGGATAAATATGCCAATTAGGGTAGGATGAATTCATAAGGATAAGGTATAATCTTTTGAGGTCAGTTAGATCTATTAGGATGGGGTAAAATCTTTTCAAGATAAGATAAGTATCTTTTAAGATGAGATGGATCTATTAAGATAAGGGAGAATCTTTTAAGATAAGATGTATATTGTTATAGGCTAGATACTTTAATCAGGGATAATCTAGTTTGTCTAGTTAGTTTTATAAGTATTATGTATATGTAGATGCAATTGTGGACATTACTCCACAACTCATCACACTCAATCAAAGATCCAAATCAAACAAGTATCATAAAAACAAACACTCAAGCACATAGATAAAAATAGTTTTGTCTTTGTTCCTAAGAGTAGGTCTCCTATCCCTAAAAGTCACTTTAAGCACAGGATTTCAAAGTGTGAAATCCAAGTTTGTCTTTAGAAAGAAAAGGTAAGAATAATCAGAGTAAAGCGGAATTAGATGAGAAAAGATTAAGATAAGTTTAGAAAAGAATCAGAGTAGCAAAGGTAAGTAAGTATTGGTTGTCCAGTTCTATCTAGGTTTCGTCCTACAGTCAACATTCCTCTGATACCACTTCTGTAACACCCGGATTTTAGGGATCCAAAACCCGGGGTTAACATAAACACCAGGTATGCTGGGACCAAGTCTCAAACATATGATGTATAGTGGCACAGGATCGAATGTCACATCTTTACATATAACAGGAGTTCTATACAAAATAAATAATTACATTATAAGGAGACAACGGTCCAGCAACCCAAAGTTGACTGGGAGACGACGACCTAGACCTCTCACGAACTCATCACAGCATCCTCCATGAGCATCATCCTGCAGTACCTGTTCTTGACCTGTGGTGTATGTGAGACAGCAAGAGTGAGCTCACATACGTTCATCGCTCAACAAGTTGTGGGGAATAATGTGCATGAACTCGCCAAAGGTGGGAGCTCACGTGAAGTGTAAGGCTTACCAAAGAAGATGGTTAGAGCTGAGCATTGCTTTTAAAGTTGGTCAAAATTTTATTAGCAGTTACTAAGTATAAGTAAATACCAACCCAGTTAAATAGTAGAACAAAAGTAACAACTTCACCTGCGATGCAATGCATATGACAAATTGAGTTTAAGTTCCATAATTTAATCATGTGAGGGTCCGAGCTGCTCTTGACCGTGAGCACGGCTAGTATACCAGTTTTACACTCTGCAGAGGTTGCGCATCTTTACCCACAAGTCATGTTACCCATCTGCCAAGGGATCGCGACTTCCCATACACCTCTACCGAGGAGGCGAGGCAGGGTAACACTACGAGGCCTTTACAAAGTTCCACTAGCTTCAGAAAACCCGCTACAGTTTATAGGAAGATCCAGTGCAGGAATCCCTTGCAGGACCGCCATCGCAGCAAAATCCTCCCGAGGGCCTCCCTACACTGACCTCTCCCCTACTGCCCTTGCCCCTTTCGGGTAAGGTAGTCTTCCACTAGCTTTCCTAATTAATCAGCCAAGGGCGTCCCATACCACCCTTGTGGTAGCACTGTTTTCCCGGGTGGTCGCTCCATGTTCCAATTAACATAATGATCTTAACATGAACCATAAATAACAACTGATAACAAAAGTATAATCATGAATAGTGTAATCTTCATACCCAAAACCACATATAGCACTAGCAAGTACTACCCAGAAAGTTCAGTGGTAAACAAGGTATAAAGATAGACAAACTAGGGTAACCTATTGGGTCCCATCAAAATTAACCTATGCAGATCATTATGATTAATTAGAACATGAGTAGGTGAAAAGAAGTGATCAAGGGCACAACTTGCCTGGGCCTTGAGATTCCAGGTACCAGGATGATCTTCAGATGATTCGTGACCTCACTGCTAGTCGTAGCAATTCAAACAAACATAGTATAGGCAGAATTAACATTACACCAAACATAAAGACAAAATACACATTAATAATATACATATTAAAATAAGATCACAGGAAAAAGATTTATTAATTTTTGAGTTATAGAATTCAAGTTATGAATTTCCTAAGATTTAAGGTGATTATAATAGGATGAGATGATAAATTAATTTCCTAACAGAGTTCATGACAAAACAATGATTCTAAATGATAGAGAATATTATTACAAAATTTTAGGAATTGGAATGGTTCAATTTGGAGTTAAAATAAATTTTCTATGAATTATCTAAGTTCTAGCAATTATTTTCATATTAAAAATCTATTTTCTATTTTATTTATTCAATTTAAACGAGTTCTGGACTGGGCCTCAAATCCAGAGAAACCCAGGGGGCTCGGGGTAAAAATCCATAGACACAGTATGCAGTGAAGGTGGATGGCGGGTTGTTTATCGGGTTCTTCGGGGTCTCTTTAGAAAATGTTACATCGCGAAGGGGTATGGAGCACTCAGAGCCGCCCGATTAGACATCAACGGTTCAGATTAAAACCGATCCCATCCCTGAAACGGTACTGAATCACAGCCACCGGATCACGATCCGAGGTTTCACGAGATGGCCACGCCTACACCAAATCCCAAGCGTCTATCCACGGATCTACGGCCCATAGTCTCTCTGACCCAGATCAATTCCCAGCCGTCCATCACAGAATCAAAGGCACCCGGGCGTCTTCAACCTCACGCAGCATACCACCAGAGCAGAGCCACCGCGCGGCGGCGAGCTCAACGCGTCTGCCAATCCGACCAACCCGAGCACCACTCTCCAATTCGCTCAACCCTCGCCAAATCGATGACTCCCTGAATCATATTCCTCAACCAATTGCATCCGCCATTAAGCACAGGACCCTGCCCACGGCGGAGGCCCTGATTTGCAGCCGTGCCGACGCCGCGCGCCCAAATTCGCCACCCAAACCCCATTCGAACTACCCTACATGACGCTGGAAGGAAAGGCGAACGAGATGGTTATGGTCCATACCATGAATCGGCGTCTGGTTGATGATGGCCACGGTGGAATGCGGCGGCCGCACAGCGGAGCTCCAAGCTTCCATGGGGGGGGGGGGGTTGGCGTGGAGCGGATAGGGGCGGGGAGGTCCGGCTTTATACCTAGGGCAGAGTCCGAGCAGGGCGGGTTGGTTACACCATGCCCGGCGGCCGAGCGGAGCTCCGGTGAAGACGGCGCGAAAATCGGCCAAGGAAACGCGTTCCGTTGAGGAAGACGCCTGCAGCTAGGGCCCACACGTCACTGACCCGAAATGCGTCTGCGCAAGGATGGAACGTGCCTGGCGCCTGGGGCCCGCGTGTAAACGAGATGAAGCGCGCGTCAAGCGGAGGAGAGGGAGAGACCGACGGACGGGGCCCACGCGGCGGTGAAAGGGAGTGCGGGCATGTGAGCAGGGGGGCTGACGGGGTGGCCCCACCTGTTGGTGAGACAGCGAGTGCGCGCGTGAGAGGGACGAGAGGCTGCCTGTGGGGCCCGCGTGTCGGCGCCAGGATTTGGAGTGGGCTACGCGCGGGTGAGTCCTAGTTGGGCCGAATTGTGATCAAGCCAGCCCAGCAGGGTTCTTTCTTCTTTTTCTTTTCTTTATTCCTTTCTCTTTTTTTTTTCAAATTTAGATTTTCATTCCTCCTTTTACATTTCAAATTCAAATTTGAATTTCAGTTATGGATTTGTAATTATATCAAATGTACCAATTTACATTTGGAGATAAAGAAAAATATCTTTATGTAAATATTTATTTCCTATGTTTTATGTGGTATTTCTTCTCTTTTTATTTTCAAAACCCTATATTTTAATTTAGAGATCAATTCAACCTTTAGATTTATTATTATTATTTTTTTATTACTATTATCATTATTATTTTATTTAATGCACAAACAGAAAAACTCCAACGAGATGCACTTTCTTTTATTTTAGTGTCTTTGGTTTGATTTTCTCACTCCTCATTTTAGATATGCTCTTTTCATGATGCAAATAAGGCACATAAAATAAGGTAATCACCATGTATTTCTTGTAAACAATTTTTGAGTATTACATACAATTCTCAATCAAAAAGGTCAAGATGTAATATGTGTTTATGTAGCTATCGGTCAAAGAGCATCCTCCGTGGCTCAAGTAGTAACTGTTCGCTGGTTGTTTGTTGCATGAGAACTGAAGTTTGTGGTTACATATGTATGTTATATGTTATTTTGGTGAACACATGTCGTGTGGATCAATTATTATTTACTATGCAATATGAATTGAGCAAACTACAAATAAATCTTGTCAAAATTTTCCATTTTTATGAAAAAAATAGTAAAAACCGATTCGTTTCACGGTTAACCGACGGTTTAGAGCGGTTTTTTCGCTGGTTTTTCACCAGTAAACCGGTTCGAATTCAAATTAATTTGAATTGGTTAAACCGGTTAGTTTTTTACCGGTTTACCGTTGGTAAACCGGCGGGTAGCGATTTTAGTATAGAAAACGGTTTTGTAAACCGTGCAGCGAATCCTTTACCGTTACGTTGTGAGGAGTCGTAGGCTGACGTGTGGAGTGGTCTAGCCCCCACATGTCAGCGGCCGACCGTAATTTTGCTAGGTTTTTGGTTTAGTTTTAATCTGTATCGAAATTTTACTATTTCTATAATATTTTTATCACTATAAATTATAATTAAAGTTTTTAATAAACTCATTCATCTCCGCTGCTAGTCTGGTACCGCCGGCAAAGCAGTCGTTTTCTTCCCCTTCCTTTCTTAAACCTTCCGTAGTCCGTACCCATATCCACCTGCTGCTCCGACCTTCCAGTCTTCTCCGTAGGGGGCTTCGCTCCATAGATTTCGCCGCAAGGGGCAACGGCACACCCACCCACTGACCTGACCCACGAGGGATCCGCAGATGAAGATCATTCCGGTCCCTTGCCTGGATGACAACTATGCCTACTTGTACGAATCAGCCCGCATCGCTTGTTTTCACTATTCTTTCAGTTGTTCGTTTCAAATCGTTGGATTCTTGATTGCTATTTGTTTCTTCCGTTCGAAGAATCGTGGACGAGAGCACCAAGAAGGCAGCGGCCGTTGACCCTGTGGAGCCGGAGAAGGTTCTCAAGGCGGCCGGCGAGGTCGGCGCTTACGTCGACTGCGTTCTCACCACCCATCACCACTGGTATACCATATTCTTCTATCTGTTTATTCGCTAAGTTCCCTTCTTTGCTAGTGGTGCTGAACTAGGGACGCAGATTTAAAATCCCTATTTGTTTTAATCGATCGAGGACAAAAAGAAAACATGTTCCTGCATTTTCCCAATGAAATTGAACTCATTTCTGTGAAATTCCTGCGTGATTCCAGTGAAATTCCTCCAGCCTGGGAGTTTTTCTATGATTTCAATTTAATTGCTACATGCACAGGTTTCGATGGTACAAGAAGAATAGCACTATGCAAGACATAGGCCCTATTTGTTTACCCTCTAGATTATATAATCCAGCTTAAATAAGTTAAGAGCAGTGTTCTTAAGGGTAAGACGAGCAAGTAAACATGACCACCGCCTTAACGCCTTGGCGGGCAACGCGAGCAAGGCGCCTAGAATTATCTGAGCACCCTTAAAAACACTGGTTAAGAGACAAACAAACAACACATATTATTAGGTGGATGATATAATCCAGATGCCTTGATTATGATAATCCATAAGCAGGTCATTAGATGCTTATATAATCCATAAGTTGGATTATATAATCCTAGAAGGAAGCTGATTGTTCTTTACTGGTAATGAAGTCCACATAATTTTCGCTAGATACACCTTGCAGAAAATGGAATAAGAGGTCTGGAAAATGAAGTCCTGAATTGACATGTGATTGGTGATGCGATGGTAACATACTTACCTAATCTCTCATGCAGATACAGTCATTCTTGTTTGTTTTCAGCTCTTAGAGTAGCCCATTTCCAATTACAAATTATAAGCTGCTGCAAGGTAGGCCTTTTCATCATTCCCACAATGTTTTCATCTCTTTAGTAACTTGGGGGGATTTCTCCAGCTCTCACTTTTAGAGATAGATCGGACAGAAAGGTTAATGCTTTGAAAATAAGTATCAGGTGGCACCACTGGCGGAGGGTAGTGGAGGCAAAACTGGGTTGTGCCCCCCCCCCCCCCCCCCCCCTGCTCCAGCGTACCTGCAGTTTTGCTTTTTTAGCAACCGTGTTCTTTAAACACATATTTCATTAAGAAGAAGAGTTTTTAATACACGACCCCAACAAGTAATCCACGGATTACTGAGTGACCTATAGAGGGCGGCTACAACCGAGACCTAGAATGACCCCAAACAGTAAGACCAAAACTCATACAGACAAGCCGAAAGGGACTACACCAACAGTAAATACCTGCAGTTCTGTTAGATATCGCTGCCACTATTTGGAGAAGATGAACAGGGTACGAAACGACCACCAGTCTAAGATGGAAGGGATATGTAATGAATGGATCAAGTGGACTTTGTTTTTATTGCTTTACCAACAATTGTATCCATGGTGGCCCAAAAACAAGCGGTCTAGAGCTAGAAAGTTTGCCATTGCTCTCTGTAGCAATATAAATCCCCCCTCGCCCCTTTTGAATTTGTGCTGTGCCTTGGCACTGGGTGGCACAATATGCAAACTACTCTTGTCTGTACTGAACATTTGTGGACTTCGTTGGCAATTGTGTAATGCATCATTAATGGATCATGACAAATTTTGTGATTTTAGGGATCATGCTGGTGGCAATGAGAAGATGAGGCTGCAGGTGCCAGGGATAAAGGTCTTTGGAGGATCCCTGGACAATGTGAAAGGCTGCACTGATCAGGTGGAGAATGGAATGAAGTTGTCACTTGGGAAGGACATTGAGATACTATGCCTTCACACGCCTTGGTATGCTGTTCGCTATGCTCCTTCCTTTCTTTATTATAATGTAAGTCCCACCTCTCCATTTATGGTATAATGTCAGTGCTGATGCATACCAGCACAAAGAACTATGTTGGCTCAACGTTTGATTGTCATTCAAGCATGTATTATAATAAGTAAACTTATGTGGGACCCATGGGTGACTCAGGAGTGGTTTGCATGTGAGGCTTAAATAGCCGAATTCTGTGTGGGGACAGAACATTATTATGCAATAGAACAGTGAGTGCAGGAACCTTTCGTCGGCACGTTATCCCTCTCAATTTCTCCTGTCTCATGCCTTGGCGAGTGGTTGTCGGCAAACAAGGCTCGTGACAGCTGGTATCAGCGCAGTGTAGATGGCAGGATTATTTTAGAAACTATGTAGTACAACAATCACCATTGCCAAAGTTGCATGAAATTTACACGTCACCATCTCCGAAGTCATATGAAAATTATGGATTCAATAGAATAACAGTTCACTTTAGAAATTTTGCTGTTCTCTTTGGTAGACACATTTTTATATTCTTGGAATCTCCATGCAACTGATGAGTGGCATGACCATGTCATTAATCTTGAGAAACTTAGTTGAGCTCTTTGATAAAATCTCAATTTAGTGTGAGCCTTATATATGTGTTTTCTCTGTAAAATCTTGTTGATTAGGTCCCTATCATTTTTCTTTCAACAGCCACACTAAAGGTCATATCAGCTACTATGTTACTAGTAAGGAGGGTGAAGATCCAGCGGTCTTCACCGGAGATACCTTGGTTAGTATACACATCTTTCTTAGAGCGATGGTTTCCTTTGGTTGTTATATCATAACCTTTTTTTGAAATACAGTTCATAGCTGGGTGTGGGAAGTTTTTTGAGGGTTCTGCAGAGCAAATGTATCAGTCCCTTATTGTTACACTGGGTTCGCTGCCAAAGTCAACCCTAGTTTACTGTGGGCATGAGGTACAATCTCTTTTATTCAGTTTCATTAAGGAGGAACCTGAATGCTAGTGGACCATTGAACCTGTATGGTAGAATATATAAAGTAACTGTGTCTCCTTTTGTCTTGTAGGATGTAAATATTGTATTGCATCTACTAAGAAAACCTATATTATCAATGACTAAAGGACATATGTACAAATCTACTTTTTTCTGTTTCACGTTCTCAGGAATAGGCAGTTTCCATATTGATTGACTGTTTATTGAATTTCTTTTGTAGCAGATTCTAAATTCTGAGATTTGTTGCCTGTCTTATTTTAATACATTTATGCTGTTTGGAATGTGAACAGCAAGGAGTTAATATAGAGATATGATGGTCACATGTGCCTCCTTTTGTTCCTAGCTAATAGAGATTATGGAATTGTATATATGTGGCATGTATGTTTGTTAGTTACTTTCCATTCATGTTATATTTTTGGTAACAGGTGCTTGAGCTGTTCATGATCTTTTAGTTTGCTTGGTTGAATTTTAGCTCTCGAGTTGTAAAAGATGATGTCAATTTTAATTTTGCCAACAAGAAAGAACCAGTAACATTTGGTTGTTTTGTTTATCTTTTCTTAATATGGTATACTAATCGTGCTGGCAGAGGCATACTGTGCTCTTTATGGCCTTACCTCACCTTTTGCTTGTTGAGTTGCAGTACACTGTGAAGAACCTAAAATTCATGCTGACACTGGAGCCAGAGAATGAGAAGACGAAACAGAAACTGGAATGGGCTGAAAAGCAGCGCGAAGCGAATCAGCCAACAGTGCCCTCGACTATAGGAGACGAGTTTGAGATAAATACTTTCATGCGTGTTGATCTACCAGAAATACAGGTTAATCTCCTCACTTGGAACACATTTCTTGCACAGCCTCCCACATTCATGCACAGAGTTGGTTGATGTCTGTGAATGAAGAGCGCTTAGAAGGAGTTTTCTTCTTGCCGATCACAACTACTTCATCAGGACACTCTCAATTGGTTATTCCTATGAATCTTTCAGGCGAAATTCAGTGTCAACTCTCCAGTTGAAGCAATGAGAGAGGTCAGGAAGACCAAGGATAACTGGAGAGGTTGAGGACACCCATGGCCGCCACTAGTCTGTTGAACCAGCATTCCAAAGTGAACTAATGCTGAAACCTTGCCCTGTAGGTGGGAATGAGGTTTACTGCCGTGCAATGCTTTGAGAAATGTGTTGTTGTGAAGGAGAAGACTCCTAAAATAAGCTCCGCGTTAATGAGTAGTAACAATACGCTCCTTGTAACTTGTGGCCTGTTTGCCAATAATAATGTACGAACTGTAGTGCCTATCTTGAAAATATGAAGAGCTATAATGGGTATAACCTGCCTGCATTTTATATTTATTCAGGGATCATCAGTATATAGATTATGATCGATGGATACAGATGATAAAGATGGATGAGCTGCTATGCTTTCACTGAAGTTTCTTCTTGCCGGAATCATTTGACGCCGAAGGCTTGGAGTTCAGCTTGAACGGACGTGCTGAAGAGGCGGCGAACTGGCCGAAGCCCAGCCGGCCGGGGACCAACTTGGGCGGCGCGAACGGCCCGCACGCGGCGGCCGATGGCTCGCTCGCGCTGCTCTTCTTCCCGTGCCCAGTCTCGGCCGTCGTTGCAGCGCCAGCGCGCGCCCGGGCGTCGTCGGCAGCCTTGGCCGGTTGCGCGCTTTTCTCCTCTGGCTCATCTTGGCCGAACATTTTCTTGGCTCTGCTCAAGAACGCAGCGGGCGTGCCCATGAGCACGAAGAGCTTGAGTACCTTGTCCGTCTCCAGCTTGCATTCCGGCGCCGCCGCCTGCTGATCTGACGACGTCCCCGGCTCCGCGGCGGCGGCGCCCGGAGGCCGGGGCGACGGCGGGAGGAAACCGGCGCTGGGAGCGAAGCCGTTCCAGCACTGCGGGACGGGGCAGTGCCTGGCCCGCGCGACGCACTCGAGGCTCCTGAACTCGGCGGCCACGCGCGCCTTCAGCCCCGCGTGCCGCACGAAGCGCTGCAGGCTGCCTCGGAACGTCTGCTCCTGCGGCTGCTGCACGGTTTGAGTTGCATTTGCACCAGAAAAATGCTTCAGAATAGACTTTTGGCCACCCGAACTCCCCCAGTGGTCGGTCAGTGGGTCTTACGTCTCTGAGTGTAACGTGCCGGCCTTGGAATTGGAAGACCGGCGTCGCCGCTATCTCCCGCCAGCCTTGATCGGCAGCAGCTTCGTCATTGTAAGTGAGCCTTCTTCGAGCCACCAGACCGCGGCCGCCGTTAAAGCCCGCCGTTGCTGCTGCGTCTCCAATGGATCGGAACAGCGTGTCAGCTACATTTTGTTTCAGTGTTAGAACTCAGAAACAGCGCAGGCTTACGGCAGATTGACACCTTTTCTCGCCCTCTTTCCCGGCGGCGTGGCCTTGCTCTCTCTGGCGCCGCGCGGCCTCCCTCTCTGGTTCCCCGGAGTGTTCCCGCCGGTGCGGGCGTCCTCCTGCTTCTTCGTCTCGGCGGCGCTCCTCTTCCTCGGCGTGGCGGCGGACGGCTGCAACAGCGGCGCAGCAGCCGTGTGGCGTGGTGGTCCCCTGCCGCCGCCCTCTCTTCCCTCCGGCGTGATCGGCTGCTGCATCTGGTCCGCGTGCCTCTGGCGCCACGCCGCGAGCTCCGACTCCGAGAACATCTGGTTGCTCCTCAGGGACATGAACACCAGCTTGGCTTGATCCAGCAGCGCCATGCCCTGCAGAAATCAAGAAGACCTTGTCTCTAGCCTTTGGCTCCTCGCATCGTGCCTGCTAACAAGAGGTAGGCGAGCGACGAAATTAACCTCTCTGAAAGGCACGGTGTCCTGGCTGTTCATCGTTATCGCTTTCTGGAACACCATGTAAACATCGTTCTGCGATCGCATTGTGAAGTGAGCTAAGATCGTGGATGGAAATTAAAACCGAAAAACGGTTCAAGAAACGGACCTCGAATTGCTCCAGTGCCGTGTACATGCCATCCCTGTTCTTCTGTCTCAGTGTCGCGAAGTCACCGGGCCTGCTCACCAGCTCTGCATAATCAGTCACCTGTAGCAGCATGTCGTCAGTCTTTTCGCTTGAAACAAGAAACAGGCGCATCAATTAAAAAACAGCCTCTCCCCCTACGCGAATACTTCAGATCTACCATTTCTCACCTGGATGTCGTCTGGCATTGCAAACAGCTCATGCCTGTCTCTCCTGAAAGAGACGAAAGGACGCATCATAATAGGAAACCACGCGGTGCCTGACGGACAAGCCAAAAGAAGAGAGCCTAATAAAGCTTACATCTCCAACTCGTCAAGGATATACTCGATGATCTGTCCTACCGAGGTTTGGCTTGGTAAGCTATCTGAAACAAAACAATGTGAAACTCGCATGTCCACACAGGCAATGCAACAGTAACCGATGGAGATAACAAAGAAGCAAAGTTTCCGCACTGCTGTTTCCTGCATACAGTGGCTCCTGGCGGCTGCAAGAAGCTTCTCCCTGCGGCTGCTTCAAAACCATCCGGGCCGGCAGATGAGAACCGGAGGAAGAAGGTACACACGTACGATTCGAAGAGAGTTGAAAGCAGCCAGCAATGGCCGCAGATTGTTTTTTTTTCTCTCTCTTCTTTTTTTTTACCTGGATTCCTTCATTCCTTTTCCTTTTCCCTCGCGCGCTCGGACCGGAAATGCTGTTCCGGATGATCTGCCAGGGGTCAAGGAAGCAGACGGCGCCGCCGTCGTTCTTCTGCTCTTCCAGCTTCAACAATCTAGCGCTTCGCCTCTTCCCCTTTCCAGACATCTCTGCTGGCCCTGTGGTGCTTTGCTTCCTTCCTCGGAACGAAAAGTGGCGAGGGAGAGGGAGGTGCTACGATGGTGACAATGCAATGCATCTATCTGCCTCCACCTTCTGTGTGCACTGCCTACTACGTCGCGAGGTAGAGGAGAGAGGGTTTCAATTCTACAGTTCTACTACAGCTGGTAGCTGCTGATCATGTGCATCCATGCATCTGTGGCCGTTCGTCCTGAAATGGAATCCTCTTTCCTGGAGAGAAGAAATGAGGCTTTTAATTGGGCTGTAGAGGCGCCCGGAATGCGTCTGGGCCTTTTAAAGCCTGCAGTTTTGGTGTGACAGATTATTATAGACAGGAGCAATGCAGCACAAGCTGTGAGGAGTGATGGACCGGAGACAAACGGCACGGGATCTGAAGAGAAATAGACAGCTTCACGCGGTCCAGAAATTCACGTCAGAAATGGGAGGAGCTGGACTAGCATCCCAGATAGTATTAGCTTTATTTGGTTTATGAGGCTATTTGAGCATGCATGTAAGCGCTACAGTTTATTCTTCTCTCGTCCCCCATATGTTGTAGATTTTTTCTTCTTCAAAATGTAATCCTGCTAGTAGATTATAGAATGTAAAGTATACGTACGTAAGCAAGATTAAGCAGGTACTACCATTCGATTCTGGAAGGTAAGAGATAGTGAGCGACAGCCCATGAGCAGCTGGGCACTGAGGTATTACCGCTGTTTATGGCCTGGTTCAACTCGATTTTAGCTGGTCCCAAACCATCGTAATCCACAGCCATGCATATGAAACGATACTATGCATTGATAGTTGCCATGTATGTATTGTATATTACCACACATATTCTGCTGAGGTTGGCATGCGGCTTCTGCTGCTGGGTGCAATTGGAATAACTGTACAACACTCTTGCACGTCCAAGAAAAAAAAAAACTGCTGTAAGAAAAGGATACAACAATGCCGGTTAGAAAATTAGGCATTTTCAGTTGCATTTCAATCCAGAAAAAACGATATACTCCGTCCGTCTTAAAATAATATTCATTTTAGCTCTTGATATATATATATATATATTCAAATATACGACGATGAATCTAGACACATATATAAAACACATACATCAAGTATTATATTAATCTGTTAATTATTTAAAGCGAATTTTTAATTTAGGACGGAGGGAGTACAAAAGTTGGTGACAATATGTTGAAGCGTGTGTCAATTTAGTATGTTAACCAAGAGCAAAATAGAGGTCAACATAGTTGTATACAATTAAAATGAAGAACTTTACCTAGGTACAAACTATAGTCCCAATTTATGTGGACTTTGGTGGATGCAGGGATGTAGCCAATCAATCGATGCAATGCTGTTTCGACAAAGTGTAGCCGTTCAGTTGATGACGTCGAGAGAAGTTGAACAGTCGTGTCGTTGGCACTTAAATAAAAAACTGATTATCAGTCCCTCATTCGAGCAGGTGAGCGCTTGCATGATACTACCTCCATTTACAAATATATGACACCGTTGATTTTTTTATAAAAACTTTAACCACTCGTTTTTAATTCAAAATATTTATTCAAAAATGTAAAATTCTAAGTCAAACACAAACTACCTTAAGCGATAAAACAAATCACAAAAAATGGTAACTCATTATTTTTTGAATAATATGAGTGGTCAAAGCTTTTTAAAAAAGTCAACAGTGTTATATATTTATGAACGGAAGGAGTAGTTGTTTCTGAGGTCCATATTACGGGTCTGGTGCAGGCTACAGAAGTGAGGTCACATTGGTCGGTCTGTATGCGGATTGATTGGCTCCCTACCTAATAGAGTGAACTATCTGGTACGTGCTAACACTATAAAGTTGATATCTCACCATGAATAGAGCAGTGGATATCATCTCATAAAAAAGAGAAAGTTGTCTCACCATATCATATGCTCGTTTTCAAATTTTGGTGTCATGCTCTCTTCTTTGCTTACACCTGTTACACACCTCTTGTGTGCGGTGACAACACTACCAGAGAGTTTATCTTAGCCGTCTAGGACTTAATCTCCTATCCACCACTAGTATTAGTCTTTTCGTCAACACTTCAGTAATGATCTTAGACAATAAGGAATGTTGATTGGTCTATACTTTGGTTCTATTAATGGAGTATGTACTATAGAAGAGTTCTCCCAACCCAAGTATTTTTTGTTTCAATTCTCTCTCTCTTTTGACCTGCTACTCTGGTGTTGTTTTGGTCCTTCAAGGAAGTTTCTCTTCAAGCAAGTGTTGTTGAATTTATGAATTAAGAAATTAATTAAGTAGGCCAGTTAAGTTATGAGCCTTGCGAGATGTATGGGAAAGAACACAACAGCCTTTTGGCTTGGAATGATAAGTACAAAAAAGGAAGGACAAAATCTCAATATGACAATCTGAATTACATTATGCAGTAACATTAGATTGTTTTGTCAATTGACTTATCGTTCATCTCGCTTTGTTTGTTTTACTTCTCTATTGAAAGATAAGGGTTCATCAAAGAAAGGGAAGGGAACTATCCGCTTTTGTCCTTTAGTGAAAGCAAGCAGAATCAAACCAGATGAAATCTTCACTCGGCAATAGTATAGAGTAGAGTGCTTCATTGATAGTAGTAGGTTGGACTTCTTTACACACACATATGTGGTTTCTTGCTTGGTTAAAGGAATATCACTATCCCTAATCCTAGAGATTTTCTACTTGATTCTTTTTTTGTGAGGGAGGGATACTTTATTAGCTCCTAACTCTCAAAAGGACGATGATGAATTTACAATCATTTCAATCAAGGAATTGAATCACTTCATTTGTTTAAATGTGCATAAGAGGGGTTACTATCTTTTCAATCAATCCTTCACTTAGATAGGGATAATGTTCTCATCTTTTAGGTGCCATATCACACCTCTGATTCAGATAAAGGAGAAGGACCATGATCAGGAAGAAAAGGGCAATGTCGAACATGATACTATGCTCAAAGGAATAAACCTCTCTTGGGTAGATCGAAGAATGAAGCATTGTGCATTACTAGGTGTAGTGAAGGAAGCAAGGGCAAAGGTTTCATAAAAAACAAATGCTCGAGCGACACCAGGATCATGATACAATTAATTTAATGGTGCAACACGAACATGAAATAGATAACCTAGCCCTAGCAAGGAAAGGGAACACTTTAGTCTCTCTGGTCCATCAATCAATGGTGTTGGACTACCTTGATTGGCAACATGCTTATTGATTCCCACCACTCCTATATAAATAACTGCTCTAGAGAAGGGAAGGCATATGTTGAACTAGCGATTGAGTGTACTCGTACATTTAGTGATTGCAAAGAGAATGTTGATGTCATTAGGGACAATGGGCAAAGAAGAAAACATGGGCATGGATACGAGACTAGAAGGAAAGAACAATCAACGTAATACGATTAACCTAAGTAGCCACTAGGGTGCACCCTACGCTTTGAATTATTCTTAGTAGCTTAGGACCTTTCTAATTCATTCCTTGCTCCAAACAAAATAAGCAACTTCTTAAGTGAATTTATCTAGGACTTATACTCTTCTCTGAACTAATAAAACAACGACTTCCATTTTGACCAATGGATACAACTCATGGTAAGACAACATATGGCTTTTCCCTTGAGGGAATGTTCTAGTCGCCTCCTTTCATCATGCTTCCTCAAATCGAACAACTACCTAGGCTTCCTCACATACTTAACCTTTTCTAGTTTATGATTGACTATTATATGGTGTCATAATATGAATCACCCCTTTTCTCTCAGATGGTATAGATCCAGTGTGTTGGTTAGGGCATCTTGCTCCAATAACGCTTTGTTTATTAAATGAAGGGTTCACTCATAGAAATGTTCGTTATTTTCTTTGAGAATAATCGTTTGATTGCTCGTAGCGCTAACTAGCATAACATATGTTTTCTTGCTTGGTTTCTTTAGTATCACAAACCATAAATTGAGCAACTAGCACGGTCGAGTAGCTGTTTTCCTCTTTTCCAAGCTCTTACCAACTCGGGTTGGCCTCTTCTCAGTAAATGATTCAACCTTCCCCTCATTTTAGGGTTTTATACTTTTGATGCTTCTCTTTGATACAATAGTTATCCCAAGCTTAGTTTCTCAACTTCCTATCTCTTAGGAAAGATTAGTGGATCGGGTTAAGGGAAGGAAGTATGCGTCAAGATCTTTTCTCATATGAATACGATGCGTCAAAAAGTAGTCCATCAAAGCTAACCTAGTTAACAACTCTCTAGGAAGCTTCCTCATCCTAATCTAAGGGGAATGAGGGAAATTCTTGTCTCTTCTTTTCTGGCACCCACTTCTGGATTGCCAAATCCTAAATTTGTTATTTCTTAAGACCCTTCTTTGGTTCGCCTTGATGGATGACTTTGATTACTATTGAACTTGTAGATCAGCGTCTTTTATGCTTCACGCCTTTCCCTATTGGGGTGGTGTATTTCATAGCCATAGGCCTTATTTGGTCATTAGGCATTATGTAGTTGGCATGGGATGCGTACTCCTCTCCTCTTGTTTGAACAGAAGAATCAAGATATTTTTGCAAACTAGCACTAGGAACCATTGTTGATGATGAAAAGAATGCGAATCGAAGATCTCTTCATCTTGAAGTGTGGTGTGTGCCATTGTATGTGTGACCCTCTGCCTCATATTATATTTATTCATTTGGAAAAAACATAAATCTACTCAAGGAATCACTCCTTTTTTCTTCATTATATATGATCTAAGGGATGTCTATGATAAAGAGCAGAATTTTGAAATTCTTGATCCCCATCATTAGCCAAAGCAAAATTCGTCCCACCTTCCTAACAAATGCTTATTTTCCTCTAATTTCCTAGAAGAGCAGAAGTATATCTGGGATCGTCCATAATGAGGTCTTTCCATTTGCATCTTTCTTTTCATAGTACTTTATCATGTTGAGGATTTCCTCGAAAGTTGTTTTGGTCTAATTTTAATTACTAATCATTTGGCTTAGCTCGACCTACCAATTTGATTTATCTTAGGGCTCGTTCTTTCACCATGGACTATACTCTACTAAACTCAAAGTTGAGGTCTCTTCTTTTAGAATTGATCCTTTTCTAAGTTCGCTCATAAACTTATCTTTCCTATTGTCATACTTGTTAAGGGAAGAAATCTGATAGCTTAAGATCAAGGAGAGGAAAAGTCGTTCACTTCGCCCAATGTCTAGAACCCATTCAGTCTCCCTTAATTGTGATTGAAATGATGATGCAACAGGTTCTGTTTTTGCAGCAGTCATATTATATGCATAAACCAAAAATCTAGAGATCGAAATGTGTTACCCACTTTTGAATCCATAAAATGTAAAACATAAATAGAGCTTTCCATAGATGCACTTTCTTGAATTGGTGATATGAAATAGTAAACGAATAAATGTGGAAAAGTCGGAGTCAAAAAGTTTCATAACCACCCTATTTTTTGTTGCATTTTCCTTATTTTAACGAAAGCAAGAAATGTGCAACGAATTGATTTCAGATAGAGTATGTTAGAAAGAAGTGTGTAGGTAGGCCTTAACATGTTCATTGAGTAGCTTGACTGCTTGAGGAAGTTTGCCATTGTGAGACGATTAAGGACACCCCTAAACTCCTAGACCAGTCTACTAGTACTAATATTTCCCCCAACATCTTTAAAAGAATATTAACTTCGATACCCCCACTATTTGTAAAATTACAAGCATTCTTGTCAAAAAAATTCCCACTAAGAAAATGAGAAGTTCCTTAAAGGCAATCTCCTCCTAGCTAGCATTGAGGTCTAACTTATCATAATATTTTTTAGTATGGTTCACACATGTTCTTTAGCTCTAGCAACATTAAAGAAAATTTTAATTCGTGGAATGTCTAACAAGATTGTATTCGCATACGTAACATAGTACACCTTCAAGTGTTGTTCTCCCTCTTGGGAGAAGTACCACATCTCTTTTAAGATCTTGTCAAGCTGGTGAAGATAATAATGGATTAGAACTTGGGAGATAGAGATGTCTTGTGGTATACCTATAGATTGACGTATGTATTTTTCTAGTACAAAAAAATCTCAGAATCAAATCCACAAACCTAGAGTTTTCCTCACCAATATGCTACCTAAGAAAATTACCCAATAGGTGATGACCTATCGTTGATCTACACTCAACAATTGAAAACTTCACCATCCAAACCATCTCAGACCATAAGAAAATGCTTGCGAAGAAAGACCTAGCAACCCTTTGCTACCCCATGCTCTGTACAATTTAGATGGTATATGGAGTCTATTTCCAAACAAAGCAAGCATGATATTGCCTTGACTATGACAACATCCAAAGTGCATATCGACCATAATTTACCTAGCTTGGTAAGATCTCGTATTGACAAATGCCTACAAGAGGTGCAACCCCCTTTTAGTAAGCATGATATAACATGGCCAACCTCACTATATGTACTAGTAGTATTTGAATGAATAGATGAATGCCTCCAGTTTTGGAGTAGATATAGATAGAAAAAACTAGCAAGTAACATGGTTGCTCACACAATTCCTTAATCTTATTGGCTAGAATCTACAATGGGATACATACATCCTTGTCTTTTGATCATGGAAATGCAAAGGTCTTAATTAGTGCTTACCTACAATACACCCTTTGTTTGAATCTTGTAAATGATCGAATTTATAGATATGAACTGGGTGACATTTGATGAGTAAGATTGAACAAGGGAGAGAGATATGGAAAAGATGAAGTAATAAAAGAAGAATTTATTGCTACAACTTTGTCATGATCCATTTGTTCATATATATATAATAAACTAGAGTGAAAGGGTCGACCTCGAAACCAAGGGGTACTAACTAATAGCTGAGTCCTCTCTAAACCGTAGGAGATAGTTGCCCATCATATGGCTCACCAACTTCACTTGCCTCTAAGGGGGCTCACTCAGAGAAGGGTTGGATCACTTATTATACACGACACTACGAAGGGGTTAGGAGCATTTTGAAGATGATTCTTTCTTTGTCAAGATGAAAAATGAACCCAACTTTTCAATTGAAAGTTGTGAGTCTATTTTTCCCACTTTATCCACCGCTTTATCAAAATGATAAAAAGGGCATTTTAAATGCTTCTTATTCTCATGTTTGATCTTATCCATCTCTGTCTCGCTTCCATGTGGGTAGATATCTTCATTGAGAATGAAGAGGAGCCAATGATTTTACTCTCAAAAGTGTTTCAATAGGCCTCGATTTCTCCCCTGAATGAGTAAGACTATGTTAGCCCAGGCTGCGATGGGCATAACAAGTCAATGATTGAAGCCCCCAAAAATCTATCAAACATTAGGAAAGTGTAAGCTTTGTAAATGTGTAGATCCAAATGTAGTGTGTTGTAGTAGTAGGCCCTTCTAGGCCCCTTTGTGGCTACTGGATCACTCAAGTGCTTTGGGTACTATAGACCCTCTGCCATTCATTGCAGTAAATCCGTTTCATGAGCATGGCAGGGGCTAAGCGTAGTTCTTTGAATAAAAGGTTTCATGAAATTAAAATGGGTTGTTTTTTATATATCTAGATTAATGGATGGATCTATATTTCTATTCAAATATCTTTTATAGTCAGACCCATATCCTTTTGTGTCTAAGAAATAAAGCACTGCTTTGGGCCCTGAAAGCAAAGGGAATGGGCTCGGCTCCTTCTCCTCCATACTTCTTTATTTCTCCATGCTCGTTCCTCGTGCAGTTCATGCCCCATTGGTGCTTTGCTCTCCTCTTATTTCTTCATTAGAGGGTTTGATGGACTTTGTCGTTCTTTCCCGACAAAATTGGAAAGGGTTGTATCACATCTAGATGCTAAGTCGTTTTCTACCTCAAATGAGATGGGGAATTAGTCACCTAGCACCTCAGTATATGATCGCACACAATAACTTGGAGTCCTATTACATCTAAGGCCAACTGCCATTCACCAAACCCATGTTCGTCTCATATAGTGATTATGGACTCATACAAGGATATGGAGTCAACAATTGATGTATCAGACTTAACCTTGTCTTTGATCGCATGCATTCACATCTGTGTTGAAACTGATTCGGTAAGATATGTGTCTGGTGTGTGAAAAATAGCCTTTGGCTTCCAATCTTAATCATGGCAACCTTCTGGCTGCCCAATGACCGATAATGCTAGTCACTATTTCCACTAAGCCTAGGAAGGCCCCCACAACCCAAAGCGACGAAGAACAAAATAGAATTTGCTACAAAAGTTGGCTGATATGGGTATTCCTGCATATGAGAACATTGCAATGGAGAAGGTCATAGACAAAATATGATTTGTTTTGGATGGAGTCCCAAAATCTACTATATATTCGGCACATATTTGTCGTAATGTTGGAACTATGGCAAATGCATCTATTATCAATGATGCATAAATAAATATACCAATAAGTAGTGATTGAATTCCTTCTATGGTTCCACATGAGAAACCAGTACGAATCTAACCTACATGTCTAATTAAACTATGAGCTAGAGGTCCCTTTACTTTTATTGGGTCCACGACGGTCAATGTTCCTAAGATCATAGAAGCAATGCTATAGAAAAGAAGATTTTTTTGCAATCTACACACATAGGGAGCAACAATAGAAACACGTGACATATTTGCAGAAATAGAGATTTTAGGCAGAATAGAAAGGTATGTTGTCACCAGGATGGGTGAACCCTCATAGATTGAATAGATAGGTCCCCACATATATAGAGTCAAAAGAGATTGAGTCTAAGGGAGAGGGGGTTTATTGGGGCTCGAGAGATTGAATAGATAGGGCCCCACAAGTTGGTTAATTGTCGATAGTGAATACACACAAAAAGGAAGGAATTCTCAACGAAAGAAATGCTCTTTGAACCGAACATGAAATTGGTTTTCCATCAGACGGTTACAATTGTTCACGTAACTCCACTCTCGGATTGGATTATATATCCATTTATTCTGCTCTTGGCCATTCCACATGTTGCCTAACAAATACATGATTATCCTAAACAGATTCTCTTTTGTAGTAAGTGTGAAACCTGCTGCTTAGTGTTCAAGCACATCAGCTACATGGAGCCCTTTCTTTATATTGTTGCTACCTCTTTCCTAGGATGAGTCAAAATTCTTTATTAGAACATTGGTACAAAGCCTGAAGGAAGGCTATTACCCTCAACCTTCTTCTTTTTTGATGAAAAATAAATCAACATCTCAATTTTTGAAAGCTTTTTACTTACCATGCAAATATCCCGCTCTCATTGAGCCTTTTCTTTAGTGGTAAGGGATATGCACTATTGAATTAATGTGGGCATGGCCCAAATTAATATTCAATAATAGTCAATACTAAAGGCCCACTTTAATGATATGGTGTACTAGTACTTTAGTACCATACCGGAAGTTCAAGGGACAATTCAATCAACTTAAATATGTGGACCATTGGTGCATTTATTGAGAAGCTGTGAAAAGGATGAAGGACTACCACATGCACGTACGCCACTGGCCGGGCCGGGCCATGGCCGTGGTCGCACACAGCCATTCCCGTCCCACCTTCTGTGAGCACAGAGAGTGTGGGAGAGCAGTCCTCCTAAATCGCCGTCCGTAGAGCTACACTTGCACGAGTGTGCGGGCGATCATGTTTTTGGAGAGCATACTCACGACTGCTCGCTTCATTCACTCGACCAACGATGATCAAGTTCCTCGCCGCCGGCGCCGTTTGAGGGACTGCACTGCGTACATCTGCCTGCATCGACTGCGTACGACTACATCGAACATACACACGAGATGTCTTGTGTGAATGCAACCACTGATGCCTTGAGCATCGGTCCCTCCGCAGGGTAGATTCAGTTCTTAGTAATTGTACATGTTTTACTATTGTTTACTGCTTATGTGAGTAGTGATACACACATGCACATACATGTCGTCACATACATCACTCTGGTTTTCTGGATTAAATTAAAACTAAAAATGCCTATTTCTCTAACATGCACCTTATCCGAATGTTAGCATGCTTTCTGGAATTCTTCTTTTTGAGCCTAAGTGAGTCAGGACCTAACCAATCGCGTGAGATCAAAGGCCAATAGTTTAAAAAATTGTTCAGTCATCAAACATGTATAATTTCTAAAATTTTAAAACTCCTCCTCTGGACTTATCTCTAAATGAGAAGCTCTAAATGCACAATGATTATCAGCCTTCCTGACTCTTTATCTTCCTAACATCTTGGATCGATAGTGGCAAACACGCGCCAACGCTATGCTGCATTGCGACTATGAACATGACAGTGACCGCACCATGCCATGCCACACCTCACCATGCCTCACCATTTCATACCTTGGCTCGATGGTGGTGGTGGCACACACATGTGTGTTGCTAGCATGTCTTGGCCCTTTTTTAGCCACTTAATGTAGACTAGCAAGCTCAATCACATAAACCATGTAACTGTCCCATGAACTATTCGTACAATACTAAAGATAAGAGAACACTTGTTTAATACACGATTTTAGAATTATTAAATATTTTAAATGGACTAAGACCTAAATACTGACAATCCCCACCAAAATCCAACTATGTATTAAACAATCTTGAAGTCACTATTCTTTGATATACTTGGGTTTCGGTGGAGACTATTAGGTTTAACCTGCACCTAGAAAAGGTTACACTCGTTCACAACTAAACAATGGACTATGTCTTGAATTGATTGTTTTGCATGAAGTGAGTTTTCCAAGTTCTTTTCTAGTACTAGGCTGCTACAAGCATCCTCTAGGTTTGAAGCTTGTAAGTCACACTTCAAAGCCTTTGATGAGTATCTAGAGATTACTCACATCTCATAAACTATGATTAGAAGTCGAAATTATATAGTTGTGTTCCTTGTATGATGTTCTATAAGACAACATTCCTGGTTAGGTAAGCCACTTTGATCACATTAAGAACTTAATCAACCCATCATACACTAAAGGAGAAACATGCACATGAGAGCACCTAGAGGGGGTGAATAGGTGATCCTGCAAAACTTTACTCAAACAACACAAACTTGATCTAAAATATGAGTTAGAGTGAATTAAAACCAAGTTTGAGAGTTAAGAAGATGAGAGAAACTCCTTTCACTTGATTGCTCTATCAAGATTTAATTTAGACTTAGAGCAATATCACAAGGAAAGAATTGGAACTAGGAAGAGATAAAAATTGTGATAAGGTAAATGGCACAAGAGACACGATAATTTTTATCTCGTGGTTCGGTAAAGCATAATATGCTTGCCTACTCCACGTTGTGGTGTCCCAATGGACGAGGATTGCACTCAACCCCTCTCAAGTGATCTGAAGATCAAACTTGGGTACCATAGTTCTTCCTTATATCTCACAATATCCCGGTTGTGAGGAATCTCCACAAGTTGCAGTCTTTCATGCCTTACACAAGAGGTTACAATCAGAAACCGGAGTAAGGGAGGAATTAGAGTACACACACAAGAGCACAACAAATCAACAACACGCAAGGCAAAGAATAGAGTGCAATAACAAAGCGACAGGGTAACAACTCAGAAAATGCGCTGAAATCTTTGTCAAACACTTTGGAGGCATGGTCGTGGAGTCTCAGAGTTGCAGTGTGCTCAAAGTATGCTTGGTGTACTGCTCCATGCGCATAGGGGTCCCTTTTATAGTCCCAAGAGGCCTAGGAGCCATTGAAGTCCCATTTGGAAGACCCTGGTTGCCTTCTGTCTACGGGTGCACCGGACTGTCCGGTGGCTGTTGGGGGCCTTCGTCTTCCGAAGGTCCTCAAAAACATGATTTGACAATGTTTTCCAAGTGCTGTATATGAACAGGTATCTTCGGACTCGGATCTAAACCATACACAATGTGAGAAGCGTGAACGATACGAAGGGTAATGCAGTTCCGAAGCCATGCGCATGGGGGCTTTGGCATAACAACAGGAAAAGGAACCGACTTAAAGGGGAAAAGGCAATATGGACCTCAATGAATTGTCCTAAAGTCAATAGTAAATGCAAAGGGCATGAGTGTAATTTCTCACAGGCTGCGTCCTGTGTCTATAAATAGATGAACAGTACCCCCGTACTATTCACGCTGACTCATACTCGTTCTTGCATCACTCTTGTGCTTTCGCTTTCTGTTGAGCCGAAGGTACAATTTGTAATTTTATGTTGTTTTCATTCACTCATGATAATATGATAAAAAATTAATGATGTTACATAATTGTTTATGTTGTTTTTTACGTTTCATATGCTTCTTCTTTCATTAATGTATACTGCAATGATGAAGGTATGTCCTTCATGACCTTCGACCGAAGATCATTATATCCTAAGGAAAACAATGCTTCGTAGGACGAAGGGCATTAACGTATAACATTTTGTGTTGCCTTGTTCTTAATTCATAGCATTTGAGAACAAGTCCCCAACATTGGCGCCCACCTCCAGTGAACTCTTTCGACCACCTTCGGCAAGCACTGACCTTCGTCATGCCACCGAAGAAAGCTTCAGCGACAGGGGCTGCTGCACTACAGCCACTAGACCCAAACCAGGAAACTCTTTCTCTCCGAGAAGCTCGAAGCCAGAAGAGGAAGGCCACCAGTCCAACACTCCAGGAGGAGGAATTGAACCAAGAATCAGGGACATGGAAATCATTCATCAACAAGTACAAAGGAAGAAAGAGAAGATGGCGCGGCTGGCTGATCTTCAAAGGAAGATCTACGAAGCTACTGAAGAAGTGCGCCATCTTGTTCAAGATGAACAAGATCGAAGGCCCCAACACTGGGAACTTCGTCAAGAAGGCTTATTCAACAAAGATGGGTGGTATGATGATTTTAATCATGATACCTTTACTTTTGATGATGCTTCTCCCTTGGCAGCAGAACTGCAGGCTACCCCATGGCCCCCGTCATACAAGCCACCTCAACTTCCCATATATGATGGGCATTCAGACCCAAAGCACTTTCTGATGAGCTACGAAGCAACTATATCTTTGTATGGGGGCAATGCTACAGTCATGGTGAAGTCCTTCGTCATGGCAGTCCGGAATGTAGCTCAAACATGATATTCTTCTCTTCGGCCAGGGACTATCACATCGTGGCAGAAGCTTAAGGACATGCTAGTAACCAGTTTCCAAGGTTTTTAGACGAAGCCAGTCACAGCTCAGGCCCTGTTCTAATGCACGCAAGACCATGAGGAATACCTCCAGGCGTATGTCCGAAGGTTCTTGCAATTGAGGGCGCAAGCGCCCACGGTGCCTAATGAAATTGTCATTAAGGCCATGATTAAGGGCATTAGGCCAGGACCTACGGCCCAATACTTCACCAGGAAGCCCCCACAAACTCTAGAGAAGCAGCTCCAAAAAATGGATGAGTACATCCGGGCTGACAACGACTTTCGCTAGAGAAGAGAGGAAGCTTACAGATTCTCGGAAATGACCAGGGGCTTCGGAGGAAGAATCCATCCAAGGCATGTCAGGTTAATCCACAATTCCACTCAGAATGATGACAAAGGGAGTCAGCCTCAGAGGTCACAATACACCTCACAATCTTCAGGGCAACAATAAAGCTCTTTCAGGCCACCAGCCCCAAGAGGCAGAGGCGCCAGGGGCTTCACGGGAAGATTTGGGGATCAGCCTAGAAAGATCTACTGCTTATTCTGTTGCGAGGACAAGGGCCATACTACAAGAATGTGCCAAATCACTATTCAGAAGCAAAAGGAGATAGCAGAAGCTGAAGCTCGGCAGAATCAGTCGAAGCAGGTCTTTCACACTGCTTCGTGCCATTCTCCATACATACCAGAGTATGTGGCCAATCATTCTGCAGCTTCCGTTGCTTCGGCTAGCCATTCACAGGCTTCTTGGCCACAACTCCCACCTCCACCACCACTACAACCGATTCATTCCCGGAGCCAGCAGCCAGAAGGGCACCAGCACTCTCAACAGCAACAGGATTTCAGGGAGGAATCCAAAGCTCGCATAGTCAACAGTACTGTGCCAGAATCCAAGCACATTTATTGAGCGATATCCTACTCCAAAATGCTTTTATGGTTATTTGTCATTTTGTTTTTTAAGAAACAATCAATGTAAACTTAGTTTTTTATAATAGTTTCGCTTATATCACAATGAAATACAGCTTTTTCACAGGTTTACGAAGCTCAAAAACAGCCGAAGCTACAAAAAAAAGACATTCCTAAGGGAGCGCAGTCTAAGTCTTGCCGAAGCTAAAAAAAGACGTTCCTAAGGGAGCTCAGTCTAAGTCTTGCCGAAGCTACAAAAAAAAAGTCGCTCACAACGGAGCGCAGCGTAAGTTTTTTGCTTAAAAGTCATTCCCAAGGGAATGCAGAGCCAAATACCGCCAAAATATAAGGCGAAGCACGTAAAGTCAACGCGAACAATACCGCCGAAATATAAGGCGAAGCGAGAAAAGTCAACGCGAAAAATACCACCGAAATAGAAGGCGAAGAAGTTCAAAAGATGTTCCTAAGGGGATGCAGAACTTACAGCGAAAAATAAACGACAAAAAGATTCCGATCGTTCCTAAGGGGACGCAGAGATGGTGTGTTCTAGTGTGGGTGCGTATCTTCGGCATTTGCATCATCCTTGCATCATATCATCATATCATCCCGCATAACATCACATCATACATCATATTGCACTGATGACACGAATTGAATACGAAGTCGATCTTCGGAGACTGCTTTATAAAAAATGAAAACGTGCTAAGGCACAAAGTAAGTTGAGAAATACAGCTTCGTCAGCTCTAATGCAAAAGAAGGGATCCTTTGTTTATGAAGCTGGGATGTTTTTACGAAGCATGGATATTTTCACGAAGCACGAGTTTTCTTCTTTACGAAGCATGAAAAGAAGGGAAGGTGTTTTTTCGCCGAAGGCTCAAAAACGGTATGTATATAAAGTTTCATGCATCGCAAAGAATTGAATTACAAAATAATTTACATATTAGACTCATAAATGTGCACATCGAATATTACAGTCTTGATACACCAAAGTTACATTGATCATCTAAAAATATTTTTACAATAAGTACTAGTCCTCTTTCAGGACCTTCTCCGCAACTTCATTTAACAACTTGTTAACAACTTCGTCAACAATAGATTCGGCCACATTGATGATATCTATTGCTTCCTTCATTTCCGGGTCAGCCAGGGGGTCGAACGGTTCTGGTGGAGGAGATAGTTCAGCTACAGAAGAAAAAATTAGTTCGAAGTCACGAAAACAAATGCCGAAGCTAGATACCGCGAAACAATACCTATGCGCCTCTCGCGCTCTGCAGCTTCTTCAGCTTGCTTAGCTTGTACTCGGGCCTCATGGATGTCTTTCTTGCTCTTCTTCATAATTTCGTGAGCTATTTCTCGACCACCATTTGCCCAGATGTCAGTGTAAAATTTTCCGCCCACTAAGGTTGCTTCAGTTGAAGGATCTTTTGTGTCATCCACAGACAAAGCAGCTTCGGCCTGGGCCAGAGTTTTGACATGGTCGCAACCCGCCTTCTCCAGGATAGCTGAAATTCCTCTTGCGCCAGAGAACGCGCAAGAATCCCCGTGATCACTCAGGATTTCTTCAAAAGCTTCGGCCTCTAAGCTTATCCACTCGATAACACCCTCAGGATCGCCTCGTATGAAGTTATCTTCGTTTTAATAGGCGCCCACGTTGGCGAAGCTAGCCTTTATCTTCTCCACGCACCTTAAAGATTTTTCAAAACATCTTTCTTTGGATGTGCGAAGTTCTTCAACTGATTTTTCAAAATAGTTTTTCCAATATTCGTTGGCCTCTCGGTCAGCTTCTGCGATAGCGCATTTTTCTTTGGCTTCGGCCAGCTGTTTCCGAAGGTTTTCGATCTCATTCTTTTGATTTTCAGCTTGAGCCTTAAAATTTGCTTCATCTTCTTTTACTTTATCCACCAATGAAAGTAGAATTTTGTCTTTTTCTGAGGCTTCGTTTCTCAGCCTAATAACCTCTGTTTGAAGGTTGTTGAGAGCTATTGTGCAGCTCTCATCTTCAGCATTCTTTTGCGCTCTTAGGGCGTTGCTAAGTATTAGGCCCTGCAATAAAAAAATAAAAGGATTAACATCAAAGCAAAAGACTCCATTCCAGAGTTCATAAGTTTCAAAATTCATAATTTCTGAACCTTCAGACTGTTGTATGCAAGACTATCTGCGAGATCAGCTTTCGTCATGGCACAAAGGCCAGCTTCGAGCTTCGGGAAGCCCATACTTCTGGCCATCTCCCGACACACAGATAATTCTTTATTGTCTGGGAGACAGTACAAGAAATCATCTTCGTTTGTACCATTAAACACTAAGGCCCCCTTTGGGTACTTTAGTTCCCGGGCATAGTGTTTGGCTTCAAAAATTTCCTCTTCGGACAATTTTTTCCCTCCAGCATACCGAACAATGTAGTCAACATCTTCGATCGGAGCTTCAGGAGCAGGAGTTTCGGTTTTTTCTGATACATTCTGCCCTGCTGTTTTGTTCTCAGATACGGCAGGCTCCGCCTCGGTGGGCATTGAAGGCCCAGCGTTAGCTTCGATCTGAGCTTTTGAAGCTTCGACAATTTTCTTAGGAGCAGGGCTCAAAGTCTTCGTAGTTTCTATAACAGTGTCTAATACGCTGGCCATTCTCCTCCTCCTAGGAGTGGCGGCTAGAATTTTTTGCATCTTTGACAATACTGTCTCTGTCGGTGGGCTCAAGATTTCTAGCGTTTTTATCACCTTTTCCACTTGTAGCTCTTTAGCCTTGTCATCTCTAGCTTCGGCTAGCCCGACTACAGACGTCTTCGGCGCTACAATCGGCTCTTCAGTACTCTGCACAGTCGGGGTAGCACGCTTTGCTTCGGCAACAAAAGATGTCCCTGCGCCAAACTCAGGAACCATGGTCGGTTCAATGTAACACGGCCGGTGGGTAAGCACCTTCAACTTTTTTGCTTACAGCCTCCGGCACAGGCTTGGCTGGGGCAACCGTTGCATCAACTTTTCTCTTCTTCCCCTGTACCCGCAGCGGGTAACGGTAGTCGGGGTAGATGAAGCCAATAGCATCAAAAACTCTATTCAATCTCTTCTTTCCCCGACTTCCGAAGGCTGTGGATAATGCATTATCTTCTGCCTTAGTATATGATCCAAGCAGTTCATCACTTGTAACTTCAATACACTTCAGCCAATCATCGTTTGGTTCATCAAATTTATCTCCAAACCTGAAGATGTATTTCAGCCGGACCAAATCACCTTCGCTAGGATCATTGATTATCTCCTTCGACATTTCCCAGCCTTCTGCAAGAGGCCACACTCTAAATGCTATATGCTCTTAAATTAAATCTCTTGTACCAATGAAAAAGCAGACAGTGCCGAAAGCCTTCTGGCATGCTTCCGCAACATCATCAATTTCAACCTTCGGTTTTCAAAGACCGAAGCGAGACCATATGGGGCGCATAATAACCTCTTTGATGTCCTCCCTCGCCGACAAGTTGTTCTTCACATAATACCATTCTTCAATCCAAGATTCGAGCCATCTCTTCCGAAATGTTGGCACTGGGTGGCTAGTGTTGGCGCGGGCGATAAATCCATAACAACCGAAGTTGTTGTGATACTGTTCTTTACCCATGGCCTTTGTCTCATACAGAAGTTCGTGCATGCTGCAGAAGCACTTCGCACTTGGTTCTATTCCTTGGCTTCTTACTGCCCAGACGAAGATTCCCATCCTCAAAATGGCTTCGGGGGTCAGCTGATGAAGGAAGATTTGGTAGGTTTTTAGCACTTCAACTACAAACCTGCTCAGTGGAAACTGAAGCCCAGCTTTGAAGAAGCTTCGATAAATTACAACTTTGTTTTCCTCGGGGGCAGGGACCTTGTTGTCTCCGCCAGCCCTAACAATAGACATGTCCCGAAAGTACCTTCCTCTCATATTATCAAGATGACTTTGTTTAATCGTTGATTTCCCAAAGATTGTATGACTTGGCCTCCAGGGCCGATCCTCAGAATCTTCGCCCCCGCTTTCCGCATCATAACTATCACTGTCACCAGTATCTTCAGACAAACCTTCCAACGTCTCTTTAACAATCTTCTCTGTGTTTGTCTTTGCCATCGATTCAATAAAACCAGTAATATAAGGATCCATGTTCTTCTTCTCTTCAAAAAGCTTCGTCTCTTCAGTCACCTTCGTTTCAACAACAATCTTTTTGTCTTCAGACATTTCTCCTTCAGAAATGACCAAAATGCGTCTTTTTAACCGAAGCTCAGAAAACTTGAAAAACTAGCAAGCGTTAGTGAGAAAGAGCTATGAAATTGACAAAACAAATCAAATGGCGCAGGCAGCGTACCAAATGTGGCTGGTGCGAGTCCTTATTTATACGCTCAACACGACCCAAATTGGGGCGGTCCCATCCGTCATTGACTATTGCTACTTGTTGGCGACATGTTCTCAAATGCTATGAGATAAGAACAAGGCAACATAAAGAATGTTAAATGTTAAAGTCCTTCGTCCTTCGAAGCATTATTTCCCTTAGGATATAATGACTCTCGGACGAAGGTTACATAAAGCGTACCTTCGTAAGTATGACGTATGTAAGAATGAAGAAGAGTTTACACAAAACATGAACAATATAAACAATCAAATATTTTATCATTATTGCATTATTTTTGTGCTATTATCATGAACAAGTAAAGACAATGATTTATTACAGGTATACCTTCGGCTTGAAGGAAGAGCAAATACAAGCGTGACACAAAAGCAAATGTCCAGTCAGCGTGAACAGTACGGGAGTACTGTTCACCTATTTATAGGCATGGGTCGTAGCCCATGTAAAATTACATTCAGGCCCTTTACATATGATAATAACTCTATAGCAATTTACCAGGGTCTAGACAACCTTTTCCTCTTTAAGTCGGTTTCCTTTTTCCTGTCATCATGCCAAAGCTCCCTTTCGTACAACTTCGGCTCCGTTCCTTCCTTCGTTCCCCCTTGTGTTTCTTCATGCAGTGATTTTGACTTAAGTCCGAAAGGTCCATGTCTGAAGGTAACTGCTCATGTATTATACTCCAGAAACATTGTTAACTTACATTTTTGAGGACCTTTAGAAGCCGAAGGCCCCCAACAGTAGCCCCTCGCAATATTAATTTGTTGGAATGATAAATTTAGATTGCAACACGGACGAAGGCCCTGAGCCGAAGGTCCGAAAAAACACCTTCCCTTTGCTAGAATAGCAACATCCACTGACAAGCGGGCCCTCCAGCACACAATGCACCAGGCGTATAAATAAGAGCGCACCACTAGCTCATTTGGCACGCTTTCTTGCCATCTGCCTTGCCTGCTCAAACAGCTCTTTGCTTATAAACGCTTGACCAGATTTTTAGATTTTTAAGCTTCGGCTTTGAGAGCACTTTTGTTAGCACTTTCGAAGATGTCTGAGGATAAGAAAGCTACCGCTGAAACGAAGCTAAGCCTTTTTGAGGAGATGAATCTTGGCTTTATTGAATCGATAGCAAGGACAAATGCGGAGAAGATTGCTAGGGAAACTTTGGAGGGTTTGTCTGAAGATACCAGTGATAGTGACAGCTATGATGTGGAGAGCGGCGGGGAAGACTCCGAAGATCGACCCTGGCGACCAAGCCATGCAGTTTTTGGAAAATCAACTATCAAACAAAGCCATCTTGACAACATGAAGGGGAAATACTTTCGGGATATGTCTGTTGTGAGGGCTAACGATGGAGAAAAAACTTGTCCTACTCCAGAGGAGAATGAAGTCGTGATCTTTCGGAGCTTTTTGAAGGCTGGGCTTTGGCTTCCTCTTAGCAGCTTCGTAGTCGAGGTTTTGAAGATATTTCAGATTTACCTTCACCAGATTACCCCCAAAGCTATTATAAGAATGGGAATCTTCATGTGGGATTTAAGGAGCCAAGGCTTGGAACCAAATCCAAAAAGTTTCTGCAGTATGCATGAATTGTTATATGAGACGAAGCCCTGGGGTAAAGAACAGTATCATAATAATTTTGGCTGCTATAGTTTCATTGCTCGCTCTGGTTCAAGCTCGCCAGTACCGACTTTTCGGAAGAGATGGCCCGGAGACTGGACAAAAGAATGGTTCTATGTAAAGAATGATTTAAAGGCACAAGAAGACATTAAAGATATAATCATGCACCCTATCTGGCAACGCTTCGGGCTCCGTAAACCGAAGGTAGAGATTGACGAAGCGGCCGAAGAGTGCCGCAAGGCCTTCGGCTTAGTCTGCTCTTTCATTGGGACAAGGGACTTAGTTCAAGAGCACGTGGCCTACAGGATATGGCCGTTGCTAGCTGACTGGGAGGTGCCAAAAGAATCCATCAACAATCCCCACGAAGGTGGTCTGGTTCGGCTAAAATATACCTTTAGATTCAGAGGCCAGTTTATCGAACCAGACGACGACTGGCTGAAAAGCGTCGAAGCTACAAGCGATGATCTGCTTGGGCTATATTCCCGAGCAGAAGATAACGCATTATCTGCGGCCTTCGGGAACCGTAAAAAGAAGAGACTAAACAGAGTTTTCGATGCCATTGGGTTCATGTATCCCGACTACCGTTACCCGCCCTGGGGACAAAAAAGAAAAAGTGGAGATTCTGGGAGAAATGATGCTTCAGCTGCTCTGAGCAAGTCTGCGCCGAAGAGGAAAAGAGTGAAAGTCCTTACTCATCTACCACGCTATATTGAACCGGCCGTAGTGCTTGATTTGGCGGTGAGACCTCTTCGGTGTCCGAAGGCAAAAAACCTGCGATCTCGCAAAAAAGTGAACTGGCTGTGGCGCCGAAGACATCATCAACCAAATCGGATGAGCCGAAGGCTATTAATATTGAAGAGGTGAAGGTTGGGAAAACAAGAATATTGGAAGCAATAAGTCCTTCGGCGGAGGTGGCAATGCCGAAGGCACAAAAGGATATCTCAACAACCCCCAAGAGAAAGAGAATGGTCAATGTATTAGATGTGCTAGAAATAATAAAGACTTCAAGCTCTACTCCGAAGAAAGCTGTCGAAGCTTCGGAAACACATATTGAGGCTGAAGCTTCCAAGGTCCAAATCGATACTGAAGCTGGGCCCTCCGAGCCCACCAAGGAGAAATCCTTGGAAATCGGAGGCAAGATTCAGAAAGAAACTGCAGAAGCAAGCGAAACTGAAAAAACCGCCATTCCTATTCCCGAAACATTATCTGATGCTACTGATTATATTATACGACATGCTTCGGGAAAAAGATTATCTGAAAAGGAGAAGCAAGAGGCTCAGTTTTATGCTCAAAGATTGAAATATCCAAAGGGGGCCCTGGTATTCAACGGTAGTGGGGAAGAAGACTTCTTGTATTGCCTCCCAGACAGCAAAGAAATTTCTGTCTGCCGAGAGATGATCAAGAGCTTTGGCTTCCCTACACTAGAGGATGGGCTCTCAGTGTTATCAAAAGATGAGTTGGCCGACAGCTTAGCATACAATAGCTTAAAAGTGAGAAAATTAGATTTTTGTATTTAAAACGAAATCTTTCATTTACTTACACTTAATACCGCATTTTTTGCAGGGCCTTATTCTTAGCAACGCCCTCAGGGCGCAAAAAAGTGTCGAAGATGAAGGATACACCATAGCCTTGAACAACCTTCGTTCCGAAGTGATTGAACTAAGGAACGAAGGTCTTGAAAAAGACAAAATATTACACTCTTTGTTGAACAAAATAAGGGAAGACGAAGCTGCTTCCAAAGCCCAAGCTGAAACTCAAAAATGCGAAATCGAAGATCTTCGGAAACAGCTACTCGATGCTAAAGAAAAATGCGGTGTTGCAGAGGCTGAACGAGACATCAGTATATATTGGAGGAACCATCTTCAAAAAACAGTTGATGAACTTCGTGCATCCAAGGAGAGATGCTTTGAAAAATCTATAGAGTGTGTTAAGAGAATAAAAACTAGCTTCGCCAATGTTGGCGCATACTCAAGCGAGGAGAATTTCATAAGAGGCGATCCTGAAGGCCCAATTGAATGGATCAGCCACGAAGCTGAAGCCTTTGAGGAAGTTTTGAATGGACGTGGGGACATATGCGCCTTCTCTGGTGCTAGGGGGATTGCTGCTATCTTGGAGAAGACAGGTTGCGAACACGTAAAATCATTGGCGCAAACCGAAGGTGCCTTATCTATTGAAGATATAAAAGACCCGTCGGCTGAAACAAGCTTAGTTGGCGGAAAGTTTTTCACTGACATCTGGGAAAATGGCGGCCGGGAGATGGCCCAAGAAATCATAAGGAAAAGTGAAAAAGATACTCACGATGCTAGAGAAGCAGCAACGGCCACTGAGAAAGCTGCGGATCTCGAGAAGCAGATAGGTATTGCTTAACAGCTTTTAACTTTATGTTTTAATTTTGTGACTTCGAACTTATTTATGTTTTGCATCACAGCCGCGCTAACTCTTCACCCAGAGCCCGTCGAGCCATTGGCGGACCCCGAAGCGAAGAAAGAAGATGAAATTATTAAAATGGCTGAAGCTATTATGGATGAAGTTGTTGATCAACTACTACACAAAGCTGCGGAAGTAGTTTTAAAAGAAGAATAGCTATTATTGTAAAGACATTTGGAGTATAATATTTGCTGAACAAAGTGTGTAATATTTTGTGAATATAATGTATAAGCTGTTTGTAATTCAATTCTTTACGATGCATGAAACTTTACGTACATACCGTTTTTGAGCCTTCGGCGAAAAACACCTTCCCTTCTTTTCATGCTTCATGAAGAATATCCATATTCCGTAAAAATATTATGCTTCGTGAGCAATAGATCTTTTCAAAACTATTTTGTGCTTTGTCACTTCTTCGAAATAATCTCCGAAGATCAACATTGTAGGTCAACATCGTATACCCTTCCGAAGGTCAACATTGCATCCCCTTCTTGTGCCATTGATGCAATATGATGTATGATGTTATGCTATGCAAATGATGTAATGATGTTATGACGTGCAAAATGATATTTGTGCCGAAGATACTCACACATTCCCTCAGTAAAGCACACAATCTTTTTGCCGTTTATTTTTCGGCTTCACCGTTTATTTTTCGGTGTATCAGCGTTGACTTTTCGCTGTAAGCCTCCCTTAGGAGCTTCTTCGCCTTTTACTTCGGCGGTATCAGCGTTTATTTTTCGCTGTAAGCCTCCCTTAGGAGCTTCTTTGCCTTTTACTTCAGCGGTATCAGCGTTTATTTTTCGCTGTAAGCCTCCCTTAGGAGCTTCTTCGCCTTTTACTTCAGCGGTATCAGCGTTTATTTTTCGCTGTGAGCTCTACATTCCCTTTGGAATGACTTTTGAGCAGAAAACTTACACTGCGTTCCTTAGGAACGACTTTTTGTTGCTTCGGAAAACTTACGATGCGTCCCTTAGAACGACTTCTCTAATGCTTCGGCAAAACTTGTAGTGTGACTGTGAACTCCGCGCTCTCTTGAGAGCAAATTGCCAACTTTTTGGACTTCGTGAGTCTGTAAAAGAGATACATTTCCACTATGGCCAAAACGAAGCTATTACAAGGAATTGAAAATGGCAGGAAAAACTTAGGATTTTAACGATTGTTCTCTATTTGAAAAAGAAAAAATGATAACAAATGCCAGAACTATTTCAGAAGTAGGATATCCTCTTAGTAGATGTGCTTCGATTCTGGCACAGTACTGTTGACTGTGCGAGCTTCGGACTCCTCTCTGAAGTCCCGTTGCTGATGAGTGTGGTGGCTCTCTTCTGGCTGCTGGGCTCGTTGCAATGGTGGTGGAGGTGGAGGCTGTTGCCAAGATGCCTGAGGTTGGCTTACCGAAGCAACAGAGGCTGCAGGATGGTTACCCACGTACTCTGGAATGTACGGTGAGTGATACGAAGCAGTATGCATGACTTGCTTCGGCTGATTCTGTTGGGCCGCAACTTCTGCTATCTCTTTTTGCTTCTGGATGGTGACGTGGCACATCCTGGTAGTGTGGCCCTTGTCCTCACCGCAGAATAGACAGTAAATCTTCCTGGGTTGGTCCTCATATCTTCCTCCGAAGCCCCTGGCGCCTCTGCCTCTTGGTGCTGGCGGCCAAAAAGAGCTTTGTTGCTGCCCCGAAGATTGTGAAGGATGCTGGGGCCTCTACAGCTGACTTCCTCTGTCATCATTCTGAGTGTTGTGAATTGACCTGACATGCCTCGGGTGTATTCTTCCTCTGAAGCCCCTGGCCATTTCGGAGAACCTGTAAGCTTCCTCCCTTCTCTGTCGAAAATCATTATCAGCGCGGATGTATTCATCCATTTTCTGAAGCAATTTCTCCAGGGTTTGAGGGGGTTTCCTAGCGAAGTATTGGGCTAAAGGTCCTGGCCGAAGCCCCTTAATCATGGCCTCAATGACAATTTCATTGTGCACTGTCGGCGCTTGTGCCCTTAGACGCAAGAACCTTCAGACATACGCCTGGAGATATTCCTCTTGATCTTGCGTGCATTGGAACAAGGCCTGAGCGGTAACCGGCTTCGTCCGAAACCCTTGAAAACTGGTGACCAGCATGTCCTTCAGCTTCTGCCATGATGTGATTGTTCCTGGCCGAAGAGAAGAGTACCAAGTTTGTGCAACATTTCTGACTGCCATGACGAAGGATTTCGCCATGACTGCAGTGTTACCACCATACGAAGATATAGTTGCTTCGTAGCTTATGAGAAACTGCTTCGGATCTGAGTGTCCGTCGTACATGGGGAGCTATGGTGGCTTGTAAGACGGGGGCCAGGGCGTAGCCTGCAGTTCTGCTGACAGAGGAGAAGCATCATCAAAAGCAAAATTTCCATGATGGAAATCCTCATACCAGTCATCTTCGTTGATGAAGCCCTCCTGGTGCAACTCTCTGTGGTGGGGCCTTCGGTGCTGCTCATCTTGAGCAAGATGACGCACTTCTTCGGTGGCTTCGTCAATCTGCCTTTGTAGGTCAGCTAACCGAGCCATCTTCTCCTTCTTCCTCTGTACCTGCTGATGAAGCATCTCCATATTCCTAATTTCTTGGTCCAACTCATCCTCTTGTGGCGCTGGACTAGTGGCCTTCCTCTTCTGGCTTCGGGCCTCCCGAAGAGAAAGGGTCTCCTAGTTCGGGTCCAGCGGCTGCAGAACGGCAGCCCCTGTTGCCGAAGCTTTCTTTGGCAGCATGATGAAGGTCGATGGTTGTCGAAGGTGGTCGAAAAGGGGTTCACCGGAGGTGGGCGCCAATGTTGGCGACTTGTTCTCAAATGCTATGAGATAAGAACAAGGCAACATAAAGAATGTTAAATGTTAAAGTCCTTCGTCCTTCGAAGCATTATTTCCCTTAGGATATAATGACTCTCGGACGAAGGTTACATAAAGCGTACCTTCGTAAGTATGACATATGTAAGAATGAAGAAGAGTTTACACAAAACATGAACAATATAAACAATCAAATATTTTATCATTATTGCATTATTTTTGTGCTATTATCATGAACAAGTAAAGACAATGATTTATTACAGGTATACCTTCGGCTTGAAGGAAGAGCAAATACAAGCGTGACACAAAAGCAAATGTCCAGTCAGCGTGAACAGTACAGGAGTACTGTTCACCTATTTATAGGCACGGGTCGCAGCCCATGTAAAATTACATTCAAGCCCTTTACATATGATAATAACTCTATAGCAATTTACCGGGGTCTAGACAACCTTTTCCTCTTTAAGTCGGTTTCCTTTTTCCTTTCATCATGCCGAAGCTCCCTTTCGTACAGCTTCGGCTCCGTTCCTTCCTTCGTTCCCCCTTGTGTTTCTTCATGCAGTGATTTTGACTTAAGTCCGAAAGGTCCATGTCCGAAGGTACCTGCTCATGTATTATACTCCAGAAACATTGTTAACTTACGTTTTTGAGGACCTTCGGAAGCCGAAGGCCCCCAACACTATTTTAGCAATGGGAAGGTGTTTTTTGGACCTTCGGCTTAAGTGAAAGGGAATTAGGCTTACACCTATTTCCGAATTGATTTTGGTGGTTGAATTGCCCAACACAAATAATTGGACTAACTAGTTTGCTCTAGTCTATAAGTTCTACAGGTGCCAATGGTTCACAATAAGTCAATAAAAAGACCAAGAAAGGGTTCAAGAAGAAAGGAGCAAAGGAAACCGAAGTGCTCCCTGGTCTGGCGCACCAGACTGTCCAGTGTGCCACCGGACAGTGTCCGGTGCACCAGGGAAGATCGACTTCAAACTCTTCACCTTCGGGTTTTCTAGGCGCACCTCCGCTATAATTCACCGGACTGTCCTGTTGGGGCCATGCTTCGGTGCGCCGAAGGTCTTACACGAAGAAGCAGCTTCGGCTGAAGTCGTCCCCAGGAGATGGTCGAAGGTTCCTTTTCATGGAGCTTCGGCGTTACAAACCGACATAGAGATAGAATGACCTTTTTATCCATAGAGGTCTGAGTCAATGTTGTAAACTTTTGTAAGGGGCATAATTGTAATTTGTCACAGGCTGTGACCTGTGTCTATAAATAGATGAACAGTACCTCTGTACTGTTCACGCGAACCTGTCATTTTGCCTTCGCATCGCACTTGTATTTTCACCTTCCTCAGGACCGAAGGTACATTTGAAATTTGAAATCATTTATATTCGTAATGATTCTATGTTGACATTTAAATGTTTATTTTATACCTCATAATTTATATGAATACTTCGTCCCTTGTTATTATGCTTACGAAGGTACGTCCTTCGTAACCTTCGTCCGAAATTCTTTATATCCCGAAAGGATATAATGTGGTGAAGGACGAAGGATTTTTAACACTTAACATTTTCTGTGTTGCCTTGTTCTTAACTCTTAGCATTTGAGAACAAGCCCCCAACATTGGCGCCCACCTCCGGTGAACTCACTTCCACTTTTCTGAGCTGATGGCTTCGTTCAACAATCAAGCTGGAGCTGCTTCGGCTTCGAAGCTGGTGCTCCCGATAACAGGCGGTTCTTGCTCAGAGCCGGCTAACAAGAAGCAGAAGAAGGAGGCTCAGAGAAGGGTGCAGCATGTTGGAGTGCAGGGACCCTTCATCAAGTCAAAATGGTCCCACATTCCAATTACTTTCTCTCAGGAAGACCTTCAGCTTAAGGATTATCCTCACAATGATGCCATGGTTATCTCTTGCGTGATCAAAGGATTTCTGGTCCACAATGTCCTAGTTGATACAGGCAGTGCAGCTGATATTATATTTGCTAAAGCCTTCAGACAAATGCAAGAGCCCGAAGACAAGATTCATGATGCTACGCACCCTCTTTGTGGCTTCGGAGGGCGACAGATTGTAGCACTTGGGAAGATTACCATGCCGGTAACCTTCGGATTTGTTAACAACACAAGGACTGAGCAAATTGTGTTTGATATTGTTGACATGGAGTATCCTTACAATGCTATCATTGGCCGTGGTACTCTTAATGCCTTCGAAGCAATTCTTCACCCAGCTTATCTCTGCATGAAGATACCTTCGGACCAAGGGCCTATTGCTATTCATGGAAGCCAGGAAGCTGCTAGAAGGGCCGAAGGAAGCTGGACTGACTCCAAGGCAATCCATAACATAGATGGAGCTGAAGCTTGTGAACAGTACAAATTCAGGAGGGAGAAGGCAGCTTCAGCGGATCAGCCGAAGCCCATGTTATTGTGTGAAGACATAGCAGAGCAAAAGGTGTTGTTGGGCTCGCAATTATCTGAAGACCAGGAGAAAACCTTGATAAGGTTTTTATTCAACAACAAAGATGTTTTTGCATGGTCAGCTAATGATCTCTGTGGAGTAAATCGGGATGTTATTGAACATTCGCTCAATGTTGACCCATCCTTCAGACCCCGAAAGCAGAGGCTTCGGAAAATGTCTGATGACAAGGCCGAAGGGGCTCGCAATGAAGTAAAAAGACTCCTCAGTGCAGGAGTTATCAGAGAAGTGAAGTATCCAGAGTGGCTAGCTAACACTGTTATGGTGAAGAAGGCCAATGGCAAGTGGAGAATGTGTATTGATTTCACAGATCTCAACAAGGCTTGTCCGAAGGATGAATTCCCGCTGCCAAGGATAGACTCTTTAGTCGATGCAGCAGCTTCTTCAGAGCTCATGAGTCTCCTAGACTGCTACTCAGGCTATCATCAAATTTGGATGAAGAAGGAAGATGAGCCAAAAACTAGCTTCATAACCCCAAGTGGTACATATTGCTATCTTCGGATGCCTGAGGGGCTCAAAAATGCCGGAGGGAGTTTCAGCCGAATGACAGCGAAGGTTCTCCAGTCTCAGATAGGCAGAAATGTGTTGACTTATGTCGATGACATTATTGTAAAAAGCACGAAGCAGGAAAATCATATTGCTGATCTGCAGGAGACCTTCGCCAGCTTCAGACAAGCTGGTCTGAAGCTGAATCCAAAAAAATGTGTCTTCGGAGTGAAGAAGGGTAAATTTCTTGGATGCTTGGTTTCAACAAAGGGAATCGAAGCTAATCCAAATAAAATCGAAGCTATACTTCGAATGGAGCCACCAACCACAAGAAAGGGGGCTCAAAGATTGACAGGAAGGCTGGCATCTCTCAACAGATTTATATCCAGATCAGCAGAAAGAAACTTACCATTCTTCGAGGTGCTGAAGTCAGCTGAAGTCTTTCAATGGGGCCCAAGTCAACAAAAAGCCTTCGAAGAGCTGAAGCAATACTTAATAGATCTAACAACATTAACTCCACCAACGCCAGGGGCTCCTCTGTTGTTATATGTGGCAGCTTCGCACTCAGCAGTAAGTGCGGCACTTGTCCAGGAGAAGTTTGATGGACAAGTCAAGAAGCAGGTCCCAGTATATTTTGTATCTGAGGTCCTTAGTGTCTCAAAGAAAAATTATACAGAGCTGGAGAAGGTATTGTATGCCGTTTTAATGGCATCCAGGAAGCTTCGGCATTATTTTCAGGCATACAACATTATTGTTCCTTCTTCGCAGCCGTTGAAGGATATCATGAGAAATAGAGAAGCTACTGGGCGTATTGGAAAATGGGCTGCGGAGCTCAATGAATTTTACATTGATTATGTGCATAGATCCTCAATCCAGTCTCAAGCATTGGCAGATTTCATTGCCGACTGGACGCCAGGGGCTCAGGACGAAGAAGCAAATAAAGATGCCGAAGTATGGACAGTGTTTTGTGATGGCTCTTGGGGAACCTTCGGAGCAGGTGCAGCTGCTGTGTTGGTCTCACCATCCAAGGTTAAAACTTGCTATGCAGCAAGACTTGACTTCAGCTGCACAAATAATATAACTGAGTACGAAGCCCTGCTCCTGGGTCTTTGGAAACTAAAGGCAATGGGAATCAGAAGGGCGATTCTTAAAACTGATTCCCAGGTTGTTTCGGGTCATATTGACAAAAGTTGCAAGGCTAAAGACCCGAAGCTTGAAAAATACCTAGACACGGTCCGAAGGATCGAAGCTTCCTTCGAAGGATTTTCTGTCAAGAATATCCCTTGAGGGCAAAATGAGCATGCTGATTTGCTAGCCAAGTCTGCAGCACAGGGGCTGCCGTTACCTTCGGATGTGTTCTTCGAAACAATAAAGGCACCTTCAGTAGAGCTCCTTGAAAGAGCAGTCCTCAACATTTCTCCTGTTTACAGCGAAGATTGGAGAACTGAAATAATCTCTTACCTTCAGGGTAAGTTCTTTTCAGATGACGAAGCCTACAATAAAAGAATAGAGGCAAGAGCTCGTCCGTATATCATGATAGAAGGGGAATTATACAAACATGGAGTTTGCGCTCCGCTGCTCAAGTGCTTATCTAGAGCCGAAGGTATAGAGTTGATGAAAGAGATACATGCAGGCCTGTGTGGATCCCACATCGGATCCAGGCCGTTACTTGGAAAAGTATTCCGCCAAGGATTTTATTGGCCGAAGGCAGCTTCGGATGCAGCGGAGTTAGTTCAAAAGTGCGAAGGTTGTCAAAAATGTGCAAGAGATCAAAAGCAACCTTCGTCTTTGACACAGCTGATACAACCCATCTGGCCATTGCAAAGGTGGGGCCTTGACTTGTTGGGTCCATTACCACCGGCCCAAGGGAATCTAAAATATGTTATAGTAGCTGTGGAGTATTTTTCCAAGTGGATTGAGGCGAAGCCATTAGCCACAATAACTTCGGCCACTGTCCAAAGGTTTTTCTGGCAGAATATTGTCTGTCGCTTTGGGGTACCGAAGGCCATCACTGTAGATAACGGAACGCAGTTCGACTCCGAAGCTTTCAGAAATTTCTGTGATCAAATTGGAACGAAGATCCATTTTGCATCAGTCAGGCATCCGGAGTCGAATGGGCTTGTTGAAAGGGCCAACGGCATCATAATGACAGGAATAATGAAGTTAATCTTCAATCAACCAAGGGGAAAGTGGCCAGATCAGTTGACCAAAGTGGTGTGGAGCCACAATACAACAACATCAAGGTCTACAGGCTTTACCCCATTCAAGTTATTATTCGGTGACGAAGCAATAACTCCGGAAGAAGCTAAAGCTGGATCAATAAGAGTGGTAGCTTCGTCAGAATCAGGTACCGAAGATGCTTGTCTTGTGGAAAAAGATGCCTTAGAAGGGATCAGGCTTCAAGCCGTGGAGAATATCAATAAGTACCAGGCTGAAACAGTCAAATGGCGAGATAGAAAGGTCCGGCTAAAAAATATTGAGCCGGGACACTTGGTGCTTCGGAGAGTGGCCAACCCAGATACAGTGGGCAAGTTACAATTGAAATGGGAAGGGCCTTTCTTAGTAGCATCCTCGTCAAGGCCTGGTTCGTACAGATTGAAGGACATGGATGGCAACGAAATTCCAAGATCTTGGAATGCGGATGAGCTTCGGCGATTTTATGTATAACTTGATGTAACTTTTTATGTTTTTTCTTTTCTTTTTCATGGCACCCTTTTCCTTTCTAAAGGGGGAGAAAGGTTTTTAATGGGGCCATCATCTGTAATTTCCTTTTTAGTTTTATAAGAGCAAAATCCCCCAAAGAATGTAAATGTAAAAGCTGAGAACGCACCATCGAGTGCCGAAACTGAAAAAAAAGAGAAGAAGCTCCAAAGACGTCCCTAAGGGGATGCAGAGCTCTGATTCCGCCGAAAGTAAAAGGCGAAGAAGCTCCAAAGACGTCCCTAAGGGGATGCAGAGCTTACAGCGAAAAGTCAACGCTGATACCGCCTAAGTAAAAGGCGAAGAAGCTCCAAAGACGTTCCTAAGGGAATGCAGAGCTTATACCGCCTAAGTAAAAGGCGAAGAAGCTCCAAAGTCGTTCCTAAGGGAATGCAGAGCTAATGTGTGGTTGGTTCTAAAGAAATAATGGCTGAGAGTGTGGCTTCGGACATATGTTTTGGACATTCATTCGCACATTACATTACATCATGGCATTTGCATGCATAAGCATTCATTCATAGCATTTATATACCAAAGTGGTTTTTTATGATTCGTTATGTAAAAGAAAAGCTTCGACAAAAAGGAGAAGTGGTTTTTTATGATTCGTTATGTAAAAGAAAAGCTTCGCCAAAAAGAAGAATTGGTCTCTTATGCTTCGTTGTGTACGAAAAGAAGGGAAGGTGTTTTTTCGCCCTCGGCTCAAAATACTGATTTCGTCCACATCAAAGCGCCTCAGTAGAAGGGTAAGAATATATTACAAGGTATGTACAAAGTTCCTTGAGAATAGTTTAATTGTATTTACAAAAGTTGTTACAAAAGTATCCTGAGTTTTTTCCTATAGTATACTTCTACTGATCTTCATTAAGCTTCAGCTTCGGCGACAGCTTCGGCGACACATCTTAAGCATCATCTTCACCTTCGTCATCCTACATAAATCCCATCGTGAGTAAAAATCAAGTGCAAAGGGGAAGGTAAGTACGAAGTGTCATTTCTGACTGGTTCAAGATGACTTCGAGCTTCGTCTCCAGCCTTCTCCCGCCCGCCTTTTGTCCATATCATTTTTATGAATCTATTTGAGATGCTTCGGGCGAGGTCAGGTATATCGTCCAGGATTGATGGAGACAGGGTGAAGTTGGGCCTGTTGACGATTTTCCCATGCTCGCAGCCGGCCTTCAGGAACGCAGCAGCGGTACCCCGAGAAGCTACCCAGGCACAGAAGTCACCGTGCCCGGCTATAACTTCGTCAAGTTCTTCGATTTCAGCTTCAATATGATCGAAGGCTTGTGGTAAATTTTCCGCTGAAGGCTTAAATTTCCCGCTGCTGGCTCCAACAGAGTAAAATATCTTTTTTAATCGTTCAATACAATTATTGCTAAATTTCAAGCATTTGTCTTGAAGGCTTGTTAATGATTTCTTCAAGTCTGAGTTGGCCTGGACTTCGGCTTCAAGCTTCGACTTAAGCTCTAGCTTCTCTTGTTCAAATTGTTTTGATTGGCCGATAAGCTTTGAATTCAACTCTGATACTTTAGCTTCAGTCTCTGCCAGCAAGCCTTCGGTTGATTGGAGCTCGAAGTCTTTCTTTTCAATGATAGCTGATTGTTCTTTTATCTTGCTCTCTAAATTTTCGATTATAGCTTCGTGTTTTTTGTCCTCCAAGTCTTGCTGCATCCTCAGAGCTTTGCTCAGAAGCATGCTCTGCAAATAAACAACCTTTGTTAGGCATATTTCCATTATTAAAAACAATAGAAGTCAGAGAAAAGTTGTTTACCTTGAAGTTGGAATAAAATAAGCTGCCGACGATATGTTGTCGTCGGTAGCGGCTGATATCTGTCTCTAGCTTCGGAAAACCGATACTCTTTGATAGAGTACCGATGACCTTAGCTCCAGTTTGGTCTCGAATGCAGCCCAATTTTTCGTCATCAATGCCTCCAAATAGAAGGGCTCCTGGCTTGTAGCCGCAAGATTTGGCATAGTCCTTAAGTTCTTCCATTTCGGCCTTCGACAGTTTTTGCCCAATTAAATTTTGAAATGTGTAAGCTTCGTCGTCCGAAGGATCTTCGGCCATTTCTTTCCCCTTCCCAGGCACTGTGGCCATGGTTTTTTCAGCAGCAATGGCAGCTTCTTCTGCAGCCATGTCTTCCAAAATTTTGTCAATGTCCTCAATAGTAGTTTCTAAGTTCACATCTTCGGCTGTAGCGGCTTCGGTAGCCGCGACCTCCGAAGGTGCGACTTCGACGTTTGTTGTGTCTTCAGCAGCTGCCGTTTTCTGAATTGACGCCCTCGGCGGCGTCTTATCGATAACTTCGGTCACTGCAATAATTCTTTGCCGCTTTGGTTTGGTTATCTTCGTTTGTTCCGGCTCTTCCACCTTTCGAAAAAGCTTCGTCAGTTCAGGCCCTAGTGGACTTAGCTTCGTGGGCACGGGTTCAGTCATTACCTTTAAAATTTCCTCCACGTCGCTGGTAGAAGGTGGTGTGGGGGTCCCCTCTTCTTCGGACAATTTTCGCTTCGGAGTTGATATTTTTCTTTTCTTGGGAATTTTCTTCTCTTTTGCTGGCCTTTCTTCACCCTTGTCCAGAGCTTCGGCCACTCTTTTTCTTTTTTGGCCCTCAGCACCCTTGTTCAGCCGTTCATAGTCAGTGTACTCGAAGCCCAGGGCATCAAGCACTCGGTTCAGCCTTCGCTTCGGACGGGCGCCGAAGGCCGCTGTCATTAGTTGATCTTCTTTTTTGGAATAATTCCCCAGAATTTCATTACACATCACCTCGACTGTGTCCAGCCACTCTTGGCAGGGCTTCTTAAAGTATTGCTTGAATTTGAAGTGATATGGAAGCCGGACAAGTTCCCCCTCCTTCTTCTCCCCCTTTAACTTTGGCATTTCCCATTCTTTTAGAGTAGGGAAGACTCTGAATGCCAAGAATTCTTGAACCAGATCTCTGGTACCGATATGCTCTGCAATAATTCCGAATTCATCCATTGCCTGTTGAGTTTGACCCTCTGGTGTCATGTTGCAGCGGGGTCGGGTTTCTCCGAAGATCAGCTCGAGTGGACTTTGTACAAGCTTCTCTTTGTCGTCATCAACCTTGACATAGAACCATTCTGATTTCCAGCCAGCTGGCCATTTGCTTCGGTAGCTGATTACAGGAAACTTTGCGGTTTTCCGGTAGGCAAAATTGTAGCAGCCGAAGTTATCATGTAGCCCATCTTTTCTGGCCTTTGTTTGATAATGTAACTCATGAACTCGACAGAAACTGTCGGCAAATGGCTCCACTGCTTGGCTTCGGAGGGCCCAAATATAAACGCTAAGCCTAACGATAGTGTTAGGAGTTAACTGGTGAAGATAGATACCAAACCTCTTCAGTATCTCCGCAATAATCTCGTGAAGAGGGAATCTCAGCCCAGCCTTTAAAAAGCTCTTGAAGATAACAATCTCGTCCTTCTCTGGCTTCGGGGTGGTTTCTTCTCCCCCGAAGCGAAGTAGCTTCTTCTGATTTTCATTAAAATAACCTGCTTTCACCATCTTCGAAAGATCAGCCTTTGAAACAGTTGATTTCCCAAAATCCAGGTGGCTGGGTTTGCTGGGCATGGCAATGCGATAGTCATCTTCGGGATCAGTCCCTTCAATATTCTCTTCTTCTCCTTCGGCAGCTGTCGGGTTTGCTTCAGCAGTGGGCATGTCTTCCGCAGTCACCAGTCCGGAACGCTGCATCGCTTCGGAGATGGGCACAGTATTCGAACCTTCGGCTTCGTCTCCCTCACGTGCAACTCTGGCAGTAGATCGCACTCTAGCCATTTGATTCTGAATTTGGGGAAGTTAGATACTTTTTTCTTTTTTCTTTTTCTCCCGAAGCTCTTCTTTCTGACGAAGCAGACGTCGAGATGGACCTTCGTTCGGTTCTGAGAGTAAAGCTTCGGCTATAGTTAAAAATTTTGGCAGCAAAACAGTGCAAATAGCAATGAATGCTGTGGTAACTTCACACCTACCCGTCTGTTTATATAGTGCTGCAGGTAAGAAGGCGAAGCGGCAGGATTTTTACACCAAGCGGGCAGTCACTTGTACTCGCTGTGCAGTGGACCGCAAAGATCAAACAGTAACTCTGCAAGGTGGGCCTGGCACGCGCTCGGAAGCCGGATCGTTTCTCCGCAACGAGCTCAGGGAAGGTGTTTTTTGGACCTTCGGCTTCCCGAAGCTGAAGAGGCTTTTTCACGGGTCAAGCTCGTTACGAAAAACGATCTAGCACCGCGAAAGGGGCTACTGTTGGGGCCATGCTTCGGTGCGCCGAAGGTCTTACACGAAGAAGCAGCTTCGGCTGAAGTCGTCCCCAGGAGATGGTCGAAGGTTCCTTTTCATGGAGCTTCGGCGTTACAAACCGACATAGAGATAGAATGACCTTTTTATCCATAGAGGTCTGAGTCAATGTTGTAAACTTTTGTAAGGGGCATAATTGTAATTTGTCACAGGCTGTGACCTGTGTCTATAAATAGATGAACAGTACCTCTGTACTGTTCACGCGAACCTGTCATTTTGCCTTCGCATCGCACTTGTATTTTCACCTTCCTCAGGACCGAAGGTACATTTGAAATTTGAAATCATTTATATTCGTAATGATTCTATGTTGACATTTAAATGTTTATTTTATACCTCATAATTTATATGAATACTTCGTCCCTTGTTATTATGCTTACGAAGGTACGTCCTTCGTAACCTTCGTCCGAAATTCTTTATATCCCGAAAGGATATAATGTGGTGAAGGACGAAGGATTTTTAACACTTAACATTTTCTGTGTTGCCTTGTTCTTAACTCTTAGCATTTGAGAACAAGCCCCCAACATGTCCGATGTGCCACCGGACTGTCCGGTGCACCAGTGGAGCAACGGCTACCTGCGCGCAACGGTCGACTCTGTAAAATGTACAGTTGATTTCAGATGTTAGAGCAGCAAGTCAGATGGGCACCGGACTGTCCGGTGCGTCAACGGACTGTCCGGTGCCACATGAGGGCAAGTCTCCAACGGTCGACCAGCTCCAACCCTGACGAACAGGATGATGTGGCGGCGCACCGGACACTGTCCGGTGGCGAGCAGACTTCACCAACGGCTAGATTTTGGTTGGTGGCTATAAATACCACCCCAACCGGCCACTTCAAGGTGAGAGAGCCCAAGCAACATTCCAAGTCATCTAGTTGACATTCTCAAGCCCTCCCAACCACATATATTCATTGATACATCCTATACACAAGATTTAGACCACTACAACCAACACAAGTGCCACAAAAGAGAGAGCAAGCAATAGAGAGCTACTCATTTGAGTTGAGCACTAGTGCCTTGTGAGATTCATTGAGAGATAGTGTGTGCTACATCTTTGTGTTCATTTGTGCGTGGAGTTTTGAATCCCATTGAACTTCCTCCAAAGTTTTGGAGGCTTGTAAAAGCTAGCAAGAGACACCAAAGAGTGTGGTGGTCCTTGCGGGATCGAGAGTGATCCTTGAGAAGAAGAAGAGCTCGCCGATCCTTGGGTGATCGGTGGAGAGAGGGAAAGAGTTGAAAAAGACCCGTCCTTAGTGGACTCCTCAACAGGGACTAGGCCTTCGAAGGCCGAACCTCGGTAAAACAAATCACCCGTGTCTCGTGTGCTTATTGCTTGTGATTTGTTTGTCTTTTCCCTTTCTAGGTCCCTCTTGCACTACTCTTTGCTAATTCTATTTGGTGTTGCTTTAAGTTAATCTCTCATTTAGTGAAGCAACACATTGCAAGAGAGAACTTGTGTTATTGCTCTTCTCATCTAAGCCTTCTTGCTTTATTCTCATAAACTTGTTAGTAGTATTGGTTTATCACTTCCGCATTATTTAAGCTCAATATTATTTACAAGCAAGAACTTAGTTTTTATACTCCGATATTTGTATATCTTGTTCTAACCACTAATCAAGGGATCTAGTTGGGGGATAAAGTTTTAATTTTTAGGTTTTGCCTATTCACCCCCCTCTAGGCAACTTTCAATTGGTATCATAGCTAGGCACTTCATATTGAGTCTAACAACTCGAAGTGATGGCTCGTAAAAGATCCCAAAAGAACAAGAAGACATCTTCCAAGTAAAATAAGGAGGTAACTCTTGAGATATTACTTCCCGATTGTTCTAATTATGATTCATGGTCCACTAGGGTAATAAATGCTTTTAGGACCGTAGATCCTCAATTAGAACAAATTATAGATAAGAGTTTATTCCCCTCTAATTATAATAGAAAAATTATTTCCGAGGAAGATCAAAGATGTTTTCGCTTAAACTACCTAGCTTTTGACATCTTAAGTAATTCTCTTAGCAAAGAAGATTATCGTGCCTTCATATCAAATTATAATGAATCCATTCATGATGCACATGATATTTGGACTAGAATTAAAATCAAATTTAATGAGTCCAAACATGATAGTCCATTTTGTGCTTCTACTTCCTTTGGTCTTTGTGATACTAACCCTTGCAAGGAAGAAGAAGAAGAAAATAACCGATGGACACCAAACGATGAATCCACCTCTCCAAAAGGTTTGTCTTTCCATTTTGATTCCCACATATGTTGTGTGGCTAATGAAAATGATAGCGGAAGCACAAATGAGGATGAGGAGGAAGAAAGAAGCTTTGTGCATCTCTACGCTCGCCTAAGCCAAGAGGATAAGGCGGTCATGCTCAAACTTCTAGAAAGAGCGAGAGAGCAAAGCGAAGCTCGTCAAAGGCTAGAAGATGTTCTCTCCATGAAAATGCTACACTTTGACGAGTTGACTAAAGAACATGAGGAGCTAAAGTGCTCTCATGTTGATTTGGTCCAAAGGTATGAGACTGTTTCAATTGAGCAAGATAACGCTTTACATTGTATCGCTCAATTAGTAAATAGAAATACCTTGCTTAAGGACCAAGTAGAAAAGCTAAAAGTTGAAAATCTAGCTTTTCAAGAAAAATATGATATGCTCCTATGCTCTCATGAAAATCTTAGAGATGATCATATCATATTAAACATTGCTCATGAGGTTGTGATAGAAAATTTAAAATCCCAACAACCTCACTCATGCACATGTATTCAAATTGATACTATGTTATCATGTGCTAATGCTTGTTGTCCGTCGACAAGCAAATCTTCTTTTGAGCTAGAAATTGCAGGAACAAAAGATGGTACATATCAAAAGCTCAAAGAAGAAAATGAGAGGCTAAAGATGAGCTTGACACAACTTAAAGGGAAGAGCATTGCTCAACCTTCTCAAGATAACCGTGATCACATGGTGAAGAAGCTTGAGACGGGAACAACCGAGGCATGCACAAAATTCCTTGAAGAAAATGTCAAGGACTTGAGGATTGCAAAGAGGAGGAAACAAAAGAAGAAAATCAATACCTCTTCCAAAAGCCTCAACCACGCCTCCATACAAGGTAACATCCAAGGTAATGATCAAGCCACACTTCACACTAAGAAAAATAAGAAGTGTAGTGAATGCTTTGAAGAGGGACACTTGATTAGGTCTTGTCCCTACATTAAAAATGGCTTGATTATTAACAAGGATGATAGACTTTGTTTTAAATGCTCAAAGAAAGGACACTTATTTAGATCTTGTCCCCATTTAAAACAAAAAGGCATAAGGTTAGAAAAGAAAATATTCACTAACCATGTAGCAAGCAAGAAACAAGGAAGGAAGAAATCTTCAAGGCTTGAAGACCGTCTATGCTACATATGCTGAAAGAAGGGACATCAATGCAAAGATTGTCCCATTGGTAACACTCCCACTCCTAGCTTGTCAATTAATTCTCATATAACTAGGCAACCCAAAATTGCAACTTGTGCTAGAAAGGTAATGAGTTTACCTAATGCTAACACAAAGGACTTTTGGGTTCCTAGATCTTTGTTGACTAACCATGATGGACCCATCAAGCGATGGGTACTAAAATATACTTGACAAGCTTTGAAGGGGAAGGAGATGATATGAAGCCTTGGGGTGCTTGAGAGAGTCCATTCAATTCTTATCAACTCAAGACATCAATCTTCGATGATCTATATCCATGATTGACCCAAGGTTATTTTTCAAATTACTATGTCTTAAACTCATATCATCTCGAGGAAGATATTGATGTTGTAGGAAATAAAGAATTACCCTGTGCGGAAAAATCAAGGCCGACAACATGGAGGAAAGCCGAAGAATGGTAACACTTGTGTTTTTAATTGCAAGTATCTTAAATTATGATTTCTCATGTGTCTTGTGTAGTCGCATAGAAATATATAACACTTCAAATGTCTTTAAATTTGTATTACCATTCTTTGAAGAATTTCCTCTTATATGGTAGATTGCATACTCATCATTTCCATCCTATGGCAATCTACATGCTTTAAATTATTGCAAGTCTCATGGCATGTTTTCGCTAGTCATTCTATTATTGCCATGATTCTAAATATAGAGAGATATTTCATGTTCTTAAAAGAATAAGGTGTCATGTAAGGAATTCAAATCCTTAGGACACTTATAAAAGGAAAACTCTCTCTATAACTAGAATAGTGAGACTAATGATTTTATTTAAGTAACCCAAGTAGTCTCACTTGTAGAGAATAAGTTTCTCTTTGGAAATGTGTAATCTAACATGAAAAGAAAAATCAATCCAATATTTTATGATGTGTTTCAACTTGGTTAAATTGGATTTGATTCTTTCACATTTATCGCTTTCCATATCATGAATTAGATTTATTCCTATAATCTTGAGAGATTATTTATGCTTGTTTTAAGAATTAAAATTGAGCATACCATCATCTATGGATAATCTAGTTCATGCTATGAAGTTTCCATGTATTAGTAATCTAGCTTTTCATTCCCTATCAAAAATGATTTCAAAAATGGAAACTAGTGCCTGTGTTACTAATAACGTATCTCTTGAGCTTACTTATAAATATCCACAAAAGAGAAAGTGCACAAGCCTCATGGGTTGCTCTTCACCTAAAGGAAGAAAGGTAAAAACAAAGGTATGGGAACTCATCTTCTTAATCAAGTTTAGTTCCTATCTCAACGGGTATTTACTCTATATAATCCTATTCTTCCCATGTGAGGAATAGATTCTTTATTGGACTTAAATTAACTAAGTGAGCATTCAATATCATTTTTATAAATGAGTTTGTCCATTAGAATCTAATTCATGCCTTTGCTATATCCATTCTCATATTGATGCGCTTCTAAGTCATGATAATAAATTCAATATGAAGAAGTAAAATACCTATGGGTGATCAAAAATGTTTAAAAAGGTGCTCATTCCTCTTTTCTGATAATGTGCACTAACGTTAAGGTTTTTACTTCATGTCTATATGACTCATGGATGATGAATTACTTTTACCTCCTATCTAAAAGAATCATCTTCCATCATATACTCCCTTGTGCTATTAACATCCTTCTTGAGTATTTTCAATAAGTTTGAAAGGAAAAGGAAACAACTACAAAGGGAGGACACTCAAATGAAAGTGGAGGACATCAAGAACAACAACACCTACTTAGATAATAAGATCTACAAAACAATCAATGGTGTGGTTGTGAGTATTCTAAACCCTTTCATAATGAGAATTCTAGGCTTAAGTTGTTTATTGCAAATTTTATAAGCCTTGATCAAGATGTATAATGCTTTTCCTTATATGTCTTTAAAAGTGAATGCATTGAGTCAATTCTTTCAAATACTCGATGCATATCTTTAGGGGAAGTTTACTCTTATATCCTGATTATGTTGAGACTATTTCTTTATCTTAGTAATTTCATATAATCTCTTGCATGAGATTAAGTTTCTCATAAAGTATGCTACTTCAATTTAATCCATCTTGTTAAAGTAATGTCATCTTTATCAAGGATTGTAGCTTTCATTGCCAAAGTAGCATATTTGTTGGATTCTCCTACCTTAAGCTTATTTGATAATCTTATGCGTATGTTGTTCTTTTGATCACATCTGTTATTTGTTTGATCATTGAATGACTTCAATTAACAAATCATGTTTCTTAGTGCCGTGTATACTATCTATTGCTACTTGATATGCACTAAGTTAAAAGGAGAATTCATGATTCATCTATGCAATTTGTGATTCACTTGATATATGCTAATCATGACTTAGAAAAGGATCACTAGTTGTAGAACTCTCTTTTGTGCAAAATATTTCCATATATTGTCTTAATAATAGGTCTTAAGCAACTAAGACAAAGGACAAAGCACAATAAAGAGAGCGTCTCTATGTGAAGGTACAAAACGGTAAAACTACTTCCATTCATTTACATATGTACCTAAATCTTCCTTTGTATACATTCGTTGTATAAAAGGAAGAGAAAGCATGTCCATGAATTATCCCTGCTTCATACCTAGTTTAACCTCTTAAAATTTCACTCCTGCATTAATGCATCTTTGCTTAAACTAGATGAAGTGATTTTATTGTCAAAGAGCTTAAAGCTTAACCTTGTAACGAGGATAAGCTACCTTTGTTCCAAAGGTGGATGGTCCTTAAGCCTCTTTGAAATCCTTAAGGGAAATGCTTAAATTGTTCATAACATGCTTTCAAAAGTGCATAAACTGTCATGAGCACCACACTTATTCTATGACACAAATGCACTTCACATTCTGTATGATATAGATATGTTCTCATTAACCTGATTATGTGCAATTGGCATTCAAGGCCAAATTATGTGTTTCTCTCCATGCACATATTTAGGGGGAGCAATCTATGTTATATAGAACTATGATCATGCTTAATTTGATATATCCTTTTGATCATGTCTCTTTTATATATGCTATGACTAATGTGTTTTCAAGTGTACTTCAAACCAAGTCATAGGTATATTGAAAGGGAATTGGAGTCTTCGGTGAAAACAAAGGCTTCCACTCCACTCCATGACTCATCCTTCGCCGTCACTACGGGCAATTCTCCGTCCTTTGGTATAATCTTCACTCATATTCGTTGTTTACCAAAGTGGGAGAAAGTAGTTCATATAAGGGCTTATTTCTCACTCAAAGTATCCGTTTTTGGCGATTCATGCCAAAGGGGGAGAAAGTATGAGCCCAAAGCAAAAGGACCGCACCACCACCCTAATTTTAAAATTAATGATTTTCAATTGATAAATTTCAAATTGGTATCTCTTTGTGTTCTAAAGGGGGAGAAAGTAGCACCTTTCAAAATTGATATCTTAAAACCCTCTTGAACACTAAGAGGAGAATTTATTTGAGGGGGTTTTTGTTTAGTCAAAGGAAAAGCATTTGGAACAAGGGGAGAAAATTTCAAAACGTGAAAATGCTTCGCAAAATCTTATTCATTTACCTTTGACTATTTGCAAAAGGACTTTGAAAAGGGATTTACAAAAAGAATTTGAAAAAACAAAACATGTGGTGCAAGCGTGGTCCAAAATGTTAAAAATAAAGAAACAATCCATGCATATCTTATGAGTATTAATATTGGCTCAATTCTAAGTAACCTTTGCACTTACATTTTGCAAACTAGTTCAATTATGCACTTCTATACTTGCTTTGGTTTGTGTTGGCATCAATCACCAAAAAGGGGGAGATTGAAAGGGAATTAGGCTTACACCTGTTTCCGAATTGATTTTGGTGGTTGAATTGCCCAACACAAATAATTGGACTAACTAGTTTGCTCTAGTCTATAAGTTCTACAGGTGCCAATGGTTCACAATAAGTCAATAAAAAGACCGAGAAAGGGTTCAAGAAGAAAGGAGCAAAGGAAACTGAAGTGCTCCCCGGTCTGGCGCACCGGATTGTCCGGTGCACCAGGGAAGATCGACTTCAAACTCTTCACCTTCGGGTTTTCCAGGCGCACCTCCGCTATAATTCACCGGACTGTCCGGTGTGCCAGCGGACTGTCCGGTGTGCCAGCGGACTGTCCGGTGTGCCAGCGGACTGTCCGGTGCACCAGCGGAGCAACGGCTACCTACGCGCAACGGTCGACTCTGCAAAATGTACAATTGATTTCAGATGTCAGAGCAGCAAGTCAGAGGGGCACCGGACTGTCCGGTGCGTCACCGGACTGTCCGGTGCCACATGAGGACAAGTCTCCAACGGTCGACCAGCTCCAACCCTGATGAACAGGATGACGTGGCGGCGCACCGGACACTGTCCGGTGGCGAGCAGACTTCACCAACGGCTAGATTTTGGTTGGTGGCTATAAATACCACCCCAACCGGCCACTTCAAGGTGAGGGAGCCCAAGCAACATTCCAAGTCATCTAGTTGACATTCTCAAGCCCTCCCAACCACATATATTCATTGATACATCCTATACACAAGATTTAGACCACTACAACCAACATAAGTGCCACAAAAGAGAGAGCAAGCAATAGAGAGCTACTCATTTGAGTTGAGCACTAGTGCCTTGTGAGATTCATTGAGAGATAGTGTGTGCTACATCTTTGTGTTCATTTGTGCGTGGAGTTTTGACTCCCATTGAACTTCCTCCAAAGTTTTGGAGGCTTGTAAAAGCTAGCAAGAGACACCAAAGAGTGTGGTGGTCCTTGCGGGATCGAGAGTGATCCTTGAGAAGAAGAAGAGCTCGCCGATCTTTGGGTGATCGGTGGAGAGAGGGAAAGGGTTGAAAAAGACCCGTCCTTAGTGGACTCCTCAACGGGGACTAGGCCTTCGAAGGCCGAACCTCGGTAAACAAATCACCCGTGTCTCGTGTGCTTATTGCTTGTGATTTGTTTGTCTTTTCCCTTTCTAGGTTCCTCTTGCACTACTCTTTGCTAATTCTATTTGGTGTTGCTTTAAGTTAATCTCTCATTTAGTGAAGCAACACATTGCAAGAGAGAACTTGTGTTATTGCTCTTCTCATCTAAGCCTTCTTGCTTTATTCTCATAAACTTGTTAGTAGTATTGGTTTATCACTTCCGCATTATTTAAGCTCAATATTCTTTACATGCAAGAACTTAGTTTTTATACTCCGATATTTGTATATCTTGTTCTAACCACTAATCAATGGATCTAGTTGGGGGATAAAGTTTTAATTTTCAGGTTTTGCCTATTCACCCCCCTCTAGGCGACTTTCATTAAGGCCTTCGTCCATGTCGCAGTCTGAATTCATTATCTTAAACAAATTAATATTGCGAGGGGCTACTGTTGGGGGCCTTCGTCTTCCGAAGGTTCTCAAAAACATGATTTGACAATGTTTTCCAAGTGATGTATATGAACAGGTATCTTCGGACTCGGATCTAAACCATACACAATGTGAGAAGCGTGAACGATACGAAGGGTAATGCAGTTCCGAAGCCACGCGCATGGGGGATTCGGCATAACAGCAGGAAAAGGAACCGACTTAAAGGGGAAAATGCAATATGGACCTCAATGAATTGTCCTAAAGTCAATAGTAAATGCAAAGGGCATGAGTGTAATTTCTCACAGGCTGCGTCCTGTGTCTATAAATAAATGAACAGTACCCCCGTACTATTCACGCTGACTCATACTCGTTCTTGCGTTACTCTTGTGCTTTCACTTTCTGTTGAGCCGAAGGTACAATTTGTAATTTTATGTTGTTTTCATTCACTCATGATAATGTGATAAAAAAATTAATGATGTTACATAATTGTTTATGTTGTTTTTTACGTTTCATATGCTTCTTCTTTCATTAATGTATACTGCAATGATGAAGGTATGTCCTTCATGACCTTCGACCGAAGATCATTATATCCTAAGGGAAACAATGCTTCGTAGGACGAAAGGCATTAACATATAACATTTTGTGTTGCCTTGTTCTTAATTCATAGCATTTGAGAACAAGTCCCCAACATTGGCGCCCACCTCTGGTGAACTCTTTCGACCACCTTCAGCAAGCACTGACCTTTGTCATGCCACTGAAGAAAGCTTCAGCGACAGGGGCTGCTGCACTACAGCCACTGGACCCAAACCAGGAAACTCTTTCTCTCCGAGAAGCTCAAAGCCAGAAGAGGAAGGCCACCAGTCCAACACTCCAGGAGGAGGAATTGGACCAAGAAATCAGGGACATGGAAATCATTCATCAACAAGTACAAAGGAAGAAAGAGAAGATGGCGTGGCTGGCTGATCTTCAAAGGAAGATCGACAAAGCTACTGAAGAAGTGCGCCATCTTGTTCAAGATGAACAAGATCGAAGGCCCCAACACAGGGAACTTCGTCAAGAAGGCTTATTCAACGAAGATGGGTGGTATGATGATTTTAATCATGATACCTTTACTTTTGATGACGCTTCTCCCTTGGCAGCAGAACTGCAGGCTACCCCATGGCCCCCGTCATACAAGCCACCTCAACTTCTCATGTATGATGGGCATTCAGACCCAAAGCAGTTTCTGATGAGCTACGAAGCAACTATATCTTCGTATGGGGGCAATGCTGCAGTCATGGCAAAGTCCTTCGTCATGGCAGTCCGGAATGTAGCTCAAACATGGTATTCTTCTCTTCGGCCAGGGACTATCACATCATGGCAGAAGCTTAAGGACATGCTAGTAACCAGTTTCGAAGGTTTTCAGACGAAGCCAGTCACAGCTCAGGCCCTGTTCCAATGCACGCAAGACCATGAGGAATACCTCCAGGCGTATGTCCGAAGGTTCTTGCGATTGAGGGCGCAAGCGCCCACGGTGCCCAATGAAATTGTCATTGAGGCCATGATTAAGGGCCTTCGACCAGGACCTACGGCCCAATACTTCGCCAGGAAGCCCCCACAAACTCTAGAGAAGCTGCTCCAGAAAATGGATGAGTACATCCGGGCTGACAATGACTTTCGCCAGAGAAGAGATGAAGCTTACAGATTCCCGGAAATGACCAGGGGCTTCGGAGGATGAATCCATCCGAGGCATGTCAGGTCAATCCACAATTCCACTCAGAATGATGACAAAGGGAGTCAGCCTCAGGCCTAGAAAGATCTACTGCTTATTCTGTGGCGAGGACAAGGGCCATACTACAAGAATGTGCCAAAGCACTATTCAGAAGCAAAAGGAGATAGCAGAAGCCGAAGCTTGGCAGAATCAGTCGAAGCAGGTCTTGCACACTGCTTCATGCCATTCTCCATACATACCAGAGTATGTGGCCAATCATCCTACAACTTTCGTTGCTTCGGCTAGCCATTCAAAGGTTTCTTGGCCACAACTCCCACCTCCACCACCACTACAACCGATTCATTCCCGGAGCCAGCAGCTAGAAGGGCACCAGCACTCTCAACAGCTACGGGATTTCAGGGAGGAATCCAAAACTCGGACAGTCAACAGTACTGTGCCAGAATCCAAGCACATTTATTGAGCGATATCCTACTCCAAAAATGCTCTTATGGTTATTTATAATTTTGTTTTTTAAGAAACAATCAATGTAAACTTAGTTTTTTGTAATAGTTTTGCTTATATCATAATGAAATATAGCTTTTTCACAGGTTTACGAAGCTCAAAAACAGCCGAAGCTACAAAAAAAAGATGTTCCTAAGGGAGCGCAATCTAAGTCTTGCCGAAGCTAAAAAAGATGTTCCTAAGGGAGCGCAGTCTAAGTCTTGGCGAAGCTACAAAAAAAGCCACTCACAATGGAGCGCAGCGTAAGTTTTTTGCTGAAAAGTCATTCCCAAGGGAATGCAAAGCCAAATACCGCCGAAATATAAGGAGAAGTGCGAAAAGTCAACGCGAACAATACCGCCGAAATATAAGGCGAAGCGCGAAAAGTCAACACGAAAAATACCACCGAAATAGAAGGCAAAGAAGTTCAAAAGACGTTCCTAAGGGGATGCAGAACTTACACCGAAAAATAAACGACAAAAATATTCTGATCGTTCCTAAGGGGACGCGGAGATGGTGTGTTCCAGTGTGGGTGTGTGGGTGCGTATATTCGGTATTTTCATCATCCTTGCATCATATCATCACATCATCCCGCATAACATCACATCATACATTATATTGCACCGATGACATGAATTGAATATGAAGTCGATCTTCGGAGACTGCTTTATAAAAAATGAAAACGTGCTAAGGCACAAAGTAAGTTGAGAAATACAGCTTCGTCAACTCTAATGCAAAAGAAGGGATCCTTTGTTTACGAAGCTAGGATGTTTTTACGAAGCATGGATATTTTCACGAAGCATGGGTTTTCTTCTTTACGATGCATGAAAAGAAGGGAAGGTGTTTTTTCGCCGAAGGCTCAAAAACGGTATGTATATAAAGTTTCATACATCGCAAAGAATTGAATTACAAAATAATTTACATATTAGATTCATAAATGTGCCCATCGAATATTACAGTCTTGATACACCAAAGTTACATTGATCATCTAAAAATATTTTTACAATAAGTACTAGTCCTCTTTCAGGACCATCTCCGCAACTTCATTTAACAACTTGTTAACAACTTCGTCAACAATAGATTCAGCCACATTGATGATATCTATTGCTTCCTTCGTTTTTGGGTCAGCCAGGGGGTCGAACGGTTCTGGTGGAGGAGATAGTTCAGCTACAGAAGAAAAAATTAGTTCGAAGTCATGAAAAGAAATGCCGAAGCTAGATGCCGCGAAACAATACCTATGCGCCTCTCACGCTCTGCAGCTTCTTCAGCTTGCTTAGCTTGTACTTGGACCTCATGGATGTCTTTCTCGCTCTTCTTCTGTAATACCCACTTTGTAATAAGAGCGTAGAAAGAGAAATTATATTCCTTTATACATATATGTGTCATCTATATTTATCATCACATGTGGACACTTCATTTTGAAAACAAATAATTAATAAAAATGTAAGCCACCAAATTATGCATCATGCTGGATTTTATTTTGTGCGCATTTTGTGACAACATAAAATAATTTGAAGAAGAAATATATTAAATTCCTAAAATTAAAAATTGGAAAATAAAAGAAATTCTTGAATCTAGAAAAGAGAAGAAAATGGTGTGGATAAAAATAAGTAAATAATAATATTGTAGAAGTTATATTTACTGGAAAATTTGAAGTTCAAAACATAAGTGAATTGGAAATTGGATTTGAATTTGGATCCACACACAAATTTGGAAGTTTAAAGGAAAAAAACAAAAATGAAATAAAACAGAAAATAAAAGAAAAAGGAGAACTGCTCTAACTGGGCTCGCAAGCGCTTTTCGGCCCACCTGGGAAACCCTCTGCGTGGCCCATTTCCCCAACCTTCCCTGCGGCCATTCACCGCGCCGGCCGTTGCCGTTCACTCCACGCGCGGCCACTTACAAGTGGGACCCACTTGTCGGGTTCGCCTTCTTCGCTGTAACAGAACGCCGATCTCGCGCACACCAGAAACTCCGCCTGGACCGCGCGCTCGGGCTTGTCGCCATCGTGCGATGCCTGTTCCTCGGTCGCGGAGGGCCTCACTCGTCATGCTTATCTCCCTCAACAAACCGCTCGGCATCCTGGGATCAGCTCCGCTTCGAGCTCGGTGGAAACCGCCCCGCCATTATCGCGCGCATAGATCTCGCTGGGGATCTGGCACGCGGTCTTCTTTTTCCCTCGCGCATCTGTGTATAAGAACTTCCTTGCCGTGCCTCTGCCACCGCAAGCCCGTATCGTTAGCCGCACCTTGCACCGTGCTGAAACGCTAGAACCAGAGATTGAGGGCTGTGGAAGTCGCTCCGCGCCATCGTCAATCGTGGGTCGTCAGTCGTCTTCGTGGCTCGGCTGGGTGATTTCAGCTAAGTGGGGCGAATCTCCGTGGGCTACCATTGTGGAATTGGGGGCTCGTGAGTCTAGAGTCCATTGCCGCTGACTGAACACCGCCGAGCTGCCCTTTCACGTCGCCGGGTCTCGTCGCGAGCATGATCGAGGTGAGAATTACTCCATTCGGCTGACCGTCACCTCTCCTTCGTATTTTAACCTTCGAATTGAAGTATGGCGTATTGGGTCGCTGGGGCGCATTGTGCAGGGGGGTGCTCCGCCATGGGATTCAATGGCGCCGCTGCCTGCTGGTTGGCAGGATTGGGGGGAAGAAAGGCGTGCGGCCGTCGGATTCAATGGGACGGCTAGGATTAGGTCTAGGGTGTGAATCACCGCGGGCCGTCGATCTCCCTCGGGACGGCTCTGATTCTATTAAGCGTATCGCTTCGCAGGGGGGCGCTCCGGTTCGTTAGATTGAGATCGGGCGGCCTGCATCAAATACCGGTTCACCGGGGATCAAATCTAATCCCAGCCCTTGATCTTAGATCGTGCGGCCAGAAACTGAGAATACCCCTTCGCGTGGCAAACTTCATAAAGAGACCCTCTGTTTTCACAAAATAAACCCACCGTCCACGTTCACTGTGTTCTGAGTCTCGGGAATTTTAGTAGATTAGCCCCTGTAGTTTGCAGAATTTGATGCCCAGTCCAGGAATTAAATAAAACCAGAAAAATAGATTTAGAAATTGATTTTGAGTATAAAAATAATTATAAAACTTGGGTAATTCATAGAAAATTCATACTAACTCCTTTTTAGTCCATTCCAGTTCCTATAATTTTGTATTAATATTGTTTAATACTTAGTGTCTCTGTTTTAACATGAAAATGGTGTTAAAATTTAATTCTTAGCTAATCTCGTATCAAATACATAAAACCTTGGGAAATTCGTATCTCCTCCGTTTTAACTCCGATTTGATCCGTTCAAGTTGCGTTAGTCTCGTAGAAACGTGTAGATCATTATAATGCAGTATATTATTATGTTTGGTGTGATGTTAATTTTATCTATACCGTGTTTGCTTGTATTGCTACGACTAGCGCGAGGACACGTGTCATCTGAAAAGCAAGTTGGTACCTGGAATCTCAAGTGCCAGGCAAGTTGTGCCCTTGATTCACTTTTGTTACCCAATAATGTTCTTTATAATCATTTACCATGCATAGGTTTAATTTTGATGGGACCCAATAGGTTTCCCTAGACTGTTTATCCTGTTTACCTTGTTTACCCCTGAATCACTTGGGTAGTTTATGCTATTGCTTTACGTGGTTTTTGGGTTAATATTTCATTATATCCATGTTCCAGTTATTTTGTTATTCTATTTATGTTCATGTCAAGATCATTATGTTATTGTTAATTGGAACATGGAGCTTAACTTGAGAACCACGTGCCACCACAAGGGAGGAATGGGACCCCTTGGCTGACTAATTAGGAAAGCTAGTGGAAGACTACCTTACCCGAAAGGGGCAAGGGCAGTAGGGGAGTGGTCAGTGTAGGGAGGTCCCTGGTTGATTTTGCTGCGATGGCGGTCAGCCAGGAACCCTGCATTGGAACTTCCTATAAACTGTAGCGGGTTTTCGGAAGCTAGTGGAACTTTGTAAAGGCCTCGTAGTGGATCCCTAGCCATTCACCTTGGTAGTGTCTAAGGGCCTAGCTAACCCTGGCGACATGGGAAACACGACTTGTGGGTAAAGGGTACAACCTCTGCAGAGTGTAAAACTGGTATACTAGCCGAGCTCACGGTCATGAGCGGCTCAGGACTCTCCGATGATTAAATTATGGAACCTAAACTCAATTTGTCATTTGCATTTGCATGGGTTTATTATTAATTTTGTTCAGTTATTATTATTATGGTTTGGTATTCACTTACACTTAGTAACTGCTAATAAAAGTTTGACCAACTACTTAAAAGCAATGCTCAGCTTTAACCCCTATTGTTGATAAGCCTTACACTTCATGAACTCCCACCTTTGGCGAGTTCATGCCACATTATTCCCCACAACTTGTTGAGCGATGAACATGTGTGAGCTCACCCTTGCTGTCTCACACCCCCCACAGGAGAAGAACAGGTGGTTTCAAGTGGAGTCAAGTATCGAGGAGTTCGACCTGATCTAGGTGGCGTTTCTCAGTTGACATTGGCACCAACGATCCTTAGTTCGTGTTATATTTATCTTTTATTTTGTAAGTCTTCCGCTATGTAATATGTACTCTGATTATATTGTGACATTTATCTCTATACACTCTGTTATTATATATGTTGTCTTCTTGGCGCATGTATGAGATGCACCCGGCTTTGTCCTTTAAAACCGGGTGTTACAGAAGTGGTATCAGAGGAAATGTTGACTGTAGGACGAAACCTAGATAGAAATGGATAACCCTTCCCTACTTACCTTATTCTGATTCATTCTATACTTACCTTACTCTGATTCTCTCTACACTTATCTTGATCCCGTCTCACCTTTTTGCTATTCTACTCTGATCATTCTTATCTTTTCTACTCTAAGACAAGATGGATTTCACACCTTGGAATCCTATGACTATGATCTTTCTAAGAGATAGGGAACCTAAGACAAATTAAAACTATTTTCTCTATTTAAAATGTTGTTTGATTGTGCTGATGCTAAATGCCTGATTTGCTTCTTTGATTGAGTGAATTATGGACATCTTAGTATGTACCACCATAAGGTATTGAATTAGCTAGGATAGGTAAGATATTAATCTGCTTAGCTAATAAAATTCCCCAAAGTAACCTGAGTTGTAATTACTGCCTTGTCTACTGCTCTCTCTTACCATATGTATCTAACTCAGATGGTCAATACCAGGAAAGGAAAGATTATCACGCAACAGCGAACAGAAATGAATCCTCCAAACCCTCCACCAGTTGAAACCGATCAAGTGATTGCAACCCAAAGGCTGGTGATACAACAATTGACAGACATGATGACCGAAATGCAAAACCAGATAAGACAAGAACGCGAGGAAATACGTCAGGCCCGTCTGGAGGTACAACAAGAAATAAGGCAATCACGGTTGGAGAGACAACGACAAGAGCAACCACCATCTCTACCACCACCAGCTCCACCAAGCTACATAAACATATATATAAATTACTACTATTTGTAAGATCTACATGTTCCTTTAGTTAGTATTCGGTATGATACCATTTTAGGAGGAATAAAAGGTCTATTTGACCCCATGAGTTGCTAGTAAAATTATGCGTCATGCTGAGATTTTGGGTTTGTGCAAACGTGTTGGACAATATGAGAAAACCCATGAGAGTAATTACACCTAAAGGGCCTGTTGTGGCGAATCAAATGACACGTAGATTGACATTGACCATTATGAGTAGAGAATTTGGAGTTACTGCTATAATATTGGAGCCAAGCAGTATAGATCTGATCCTTGGTATGTCACGGTTAAGAAAGGTAAAGACAGTTTATACACTATGCTAAAAGAACCGTAGGACTCACCAGTTCTAAAGGACAAAGATTTGAAGTTGAAATTGCCGTAACTACCACCACCAGACTGGCGACATTCTTAGTAGAGGAGAAGTTTGTTGGTGTCAATATCCGTGCGGTTAGAGATTTTTCGGATGTCTTTCCAGAGGAGTTGAAGGAACTGAAAAAGCAGTTAACTGAGTTACAAGAGGCTGGGTACATTCGTCCGAGTTCCTCACCGTGGGGAGCACCGGTTTTGTTTGTACAGAAGAAGGATGGATCGCAGCGGATGTGTGTGGATTATAGATCTCTTAATGATGTTACAGTGAAGAACAAGTATCCGTTGCCCCGTATTGAAGATTTATTTGATCAGATGAGAGGTGCAAGAGTATTTTCGAAGATTGATCTCCGATCGGGATACCATCAGATGAGGATTAGACCATCGGATATTCCCAAGACGGCTTTCTCGACTAGATATGGATTATATGAGTTTACTGTTATGTCGTTTGGATTAACCAATGCACCAGCTTATTTTATGAACTTAATGAACAAGGTGTTTATGGAGTATTTGGACAGATTCGTCGTGGTATTCATCGACGATATTCTTATTTATTCTCAGAGTGATAGTGATCACGAGGAACATCTGAGATTGGTGCTACAGAAGCTACGAGCAAATGCAAGTTTTGGATTGGCGAGGTGCCCTTTCTTGGACATATCATTTCTAATGGAGGAATATCAGTGGATCCTGCTAAAGTCAAGGAAATAGTGGCGTGGAGCATACTCACTACAGTTACAGAGATTCGGAGTTTCTTGGGACTCGCAGGATATTATCGGAGATTTATTGAGGGATTCTCTAAGATTGCCAAGCCTATGACATCACTTTTGGAAAAAGGAAGAGAATTTAAGTGGGACGAGAAATGCCAAGAAAGCTTGGATCAATTAAAGAAAGGATTGATGTCACCACCAGTGTTGGTTATGCCAGATCTGCAGAAAGGATTCGATATTTATTGTGATGCATGTGGCCAAGGCTTGGGATGTGCGCTCATGCAGGAAGGACACGTGATTGCTTATGCTTCTCGTCAGTTGCGGAAACATGAATTGAACTACCCCACTCATGACTTAGAATTGGCAGCCGTTGTGCATGCGCTTAAGATATGGAGTCATTATTGATGTGGAACCTACCTTGGAGCAAGAAATCCGCAAAGGTCAGATTGGTGATGCTAAAATACAAGAGATTAAGGATTTGATTACTGAAGGTCGAGTTCCGGAATTTACGGAAGACGAGCAATGCATAGTATGGTTCAAGGATCGGATACGAGTCCATAGGATTGAAAGCCTTCGTGAGACTATTTTAAAGGAGGCCCATGACTTGGATTATTCTATTCATCCTGGTAGTACCAAGAGGTATCAGGATTTGAAGTAGAAAGTTCTGGTAGTATGGATTGAAGAGAGGTGTGGGGCACATGTGGTTATGTGAGATGTGTGTCAAAGAGTTAAGGCTGAACACCAGAGGCCAGCTGAACTACCGCACCCACTTAAGATACCCGAATGGAAGTGAGAAGAGATCGGTATGGATTTTATTACTGGGTTGCCTCGCATCTAGAAAGGATATGACTCTATATGGGTGATTGTGGGTAGACTAACCAAAGTGGCTCATTTCATCTTGCTCAAGACTACTCATAAGGTATCTCAATTGGCAGAGTTATGGCTTGAATTGTGTCTCTACATGGTATACCGAAGAAGATCATTTTGGATTGAGGATCACAATTTACCTCCAGATTTTGGAAAAGTTTTCATGAGAATATGGATACGAAGTTGAATGTTGGTTCGGCCTACCATCCTCAGACTGAAAGGACTAACCAAGTATTGGAAGATATGTTGAGAGCTGGTGCCCTTCAACATGGTAGTAGTTGGGACAAGAATCTACCTTATGCTGAGTTCTCAGGCTAGTCTGAAGATGTCACTGTTCGAGGCTCTATATGGCAGGAAGTTCAGGACTCCTCTATATTGGAATCAGACTAGAGGAAGACAGTTCTTTGGGCCTGAACTAATTCAAGAAGCAGAAGAACAAGTCCGTATAATCCGAGAGAAATTGAGGGTAGCTCAGACCCGGAGAAAGAGCTACGCAGATAATAGAAGAAGACCACTCGAATTTGAGGAAGGTAATCATGTGTATCTCAAGATGTCACCACTTTGTGGAATGAGGAGGATTAAAGTTACGGGCAAATTGTCCCCTCGCTTTATTGGACCATTCAGAGTTTTTAGGCGAGTTGGAGAGATGGCCTATCAACTAGAGCTACAGGATAATCTATCTGATGTACATAACGTATTTCATGTGTCTCAACTTAAGAAGTGTCTCTGTGTCCCCGAGGAACAGTTACTAATGGAAGAGCTCAGTGTTCAGGGTGATTTGACTTACACGGAACATCCTACCAAGATTCTTGATACATTGACTCGAGTTACAAGAAATAAGGTAATAATGATGTGTAAAGTGCAATGGAGTCATAATGGAGAAGATGAAGCTACTTGGGAGAGATAAGAAGAGATTCGAATAGACATTCCCCATCTTTTCCCTAGATCTTCCTAAATCTCGAGGACGAGATTATTTTTAAGGGGGGTAGGATTTGTAATACCCACTTTGTAATAAGAGCGTAGAAAGAGAAATTATATTCCTTTATACATATATGTGTCATCTATATTTATCATCACATGTGGACACTTCATTTTGAAAACAAATAATTAATAAAAATGTAAGCCACCAAATTATGCATCATGCTGGATTTTATTTTGTGCGCATTTTGTGACAACATAAAATAATTTGAAGAAGAAATATATTAAATTCCTAAAATTAAAAATTGGAAAATAAAAGAAATTCTTGAATCTAGAAAAGAGAAGAAAATGGTGTGGATAAAAATAAGTAAATAATAATATTGTAGAAGTTATATTTACTGGAAAATTTGAAGTTCAAAACATAAGTGAATTGGAAATTGGATTTGAATTTGGATCCACACACAAATTTGGAAGTTTAAAGGAAAAAAACAAAAATGAAATAAAACAGAAAATAAAAGAAAAAGGAGAACTGCTCTAACTGGGCTCGCAAGCGCTTTTCGGCCCACCTGGGAAACCCTCTGCGCGGCCCATTTCCCCAACCTTCCCTGCGGCCATTCACCGCGCCGGCCGTTGCCGTTCACTCCACGCGCGGCCACTTACAAGTGGGACCCACTTGTCGGGTTCGCCTTCTTCGCTGTAACAGAACGCCGATCTCGCGCACACCAGAAACTTCGCCTGGACCGCGCGCTCGGGCTTGTCGCCATCGTGCGATGCCTGTTCCTCGGTCGCGGAGGGCCTCACTCGTCATGCTTATCTCCCTCAACAAACCGCTCGGCATCCTGGGATCAGCTCCGCTTCGAGCTCGGTGGAAACCGCCCCGCCATTATCGCGCGCATAGATCTCGCTGGGGATCTGGCACGCGGTCTTCTTTTTCCCTCGCGCATCTGTGTATAAGAACTTCCTTGCCGTGCCTCTGCCACCGCAAGCCCGTATCGTTAGCCGCACCTTGCACCGTGCTGAAACGCTAGAACCAGAGATTGAGGGCTGTGGAAGTCGCTCCGCGCCGTCGTCAATCGTGGGTCGTCAGTCGTCTTCGTGGCTCGGCTGGGTGATTTCAGCTAAGTGGGGCGAATCTCCGTGGGCTACCATTGTGGAATTGGGGGCTCGTGAGTCTAGAGTCCATTGCCGCTGACTGAACACCGCCGAGCTGCCCTTTCACGTCGCCGGGTCTCGTCGCGGGCATGATCGAGGTGAGAATTACTCCATTCGGCTGACCGTCACCTCTCCTTCGTATTTTAACCTTCGAATTGAAGTATGGCGTATTGGGTCGCTGGGGCGTATTGTGCCGGGGGGGTGCTCCGCCATGGGATTCAATGGCGCCGCTGCCTGCTGGTTGGCAGGATTGGGGGGAAGAAAGGCGTGCGGCCGTCGGATTCAATGGGACGGCTAGGATTAGGTCTAGGGTATGAATCACCGCGGGCCGTCGATCTCCCTCGGGACGGCTCTGATTCTATTAAGCGTATCGCTTCGCAGGGGGGCGCTCCGGTTCGTTAGATTGAGATCGGGCGGCCTGCATCAAATACCGGTTCGCCGGGGATCAAATCTAATCCCAGCCCTTGATCTTAGATCGTGCGGCCAGAAACTGAGAATACCCCTTCGCGTGGCAAACTTCATAAAGAGACCCTCTGTTTTCACAAAATAAACCCACCGTCCACGTTCACTGTGTTCTGAGTCTCGGGAATTTTAGTAGATTAGCCCCTGTAGTTTGCAGAATTTGATGCCTAGTCCAGGAATTAAATAAAACCAGAAAAATAGATTTAGAAATTGATTTTGAGTATAAAAATAATTATAAAACTTGGGTAATTCATAGAAAATTCATACTAACTCCTTTTTAGTCCATTCCAGTTCCTATAATTTTGTATTAATATTGTTTAATACTTAGTGTCTCTGTTTTAACATGAAAATGGTGTTAAAATTTAATTCTTAGCTAATCTCGTATCAAATACATAAAACCTTGGGAAATTCGTATCTCCTCCGTTTTAACTCCGATTTGATCCGTTCAAGTTGCGTTAGTCTCGTAGAAACGTGTAGATCTTTATAATGCAGTATATTATTATGTTTGGTGTGATGTTAATTTTATCTATACCGTGTTTGCTTGTATTGCTACGACTAGCGCGAGGACACGTGTCATCTGAAAAGCAAGTTGGTACCTGGAATCTCAAGTGCCAGGCAAGTTGTGCCCTTGATTCACTTTTGTTACCCAATAATGTTCTTTATAATCATTTACCATGCATAGGTTTAATTTTGATGGGACCCAATAGGTTTCCCTAGACTGTTTATCCTGTTTACCTTGTTTACCCCTGAATCACTTGGGTAGTTTATGCTATTGCTTTACGTGGTTTTTGGGTTAATATTTCATTATATCCATGTTCCAGTTATTTTGTTATTCTATTTATGTTCATGTCAAGATCATTATGTTATTGTTAATTGGAACATGGAGCTTAACTTGAGAACCACGTGCCACCACAAGGGAGGAATGGGACCCCTTGGCTGACTAATTAGGAAAGCTAGTGGAAGACTACCTTACCCGAAAGGGGCAAGGGCAGTAGGGGAGTGGTCAGTGTAGGGAGGTCCCTGGTTGATTTTGCTGCGATGGCGGTCAGCCAGGAACCCTGCATTGGAACTTCCTATAAACTGTAGCGGGTTTTCGGAAGCTAGTGGAACTTTGTAAAGGCCTCGTAGTGGATCCCTAGCCATTCACCTTGGTAGTGTCTAAGGGCCTAGCTAACCCTGGCGACATGGGAAACACGACTTGTGGGTAAAGGGTACAACCTCTGCAGAGTGTAAAACTGGTATACTAGCCGAGCTCACGGTCATGAGCGGCTCAGGACTCTCCGATGATTAAATTATGGAACCTAAACTCAATTTGTCATTTGCATTTGCATGGGTTTATTATTAATTTTGTTCAGTTATTATTATTATGGTTTGGTATTCACTTACACTTAGTAACTGCTAATAAAAGTTTGACCAACTACTTAAAAGCAATGCTCAGCTTTAACCCCTATTGTTGATAAGCCTTACACTTCATGAACTCCCACCTTTGGCGAGTTCATGCCACATTATTCCCCACAACTTGTTGAGCGATGAACATGTGTGAGCTCACCCTTGCTGTCTCACACCCCCCACAGGAGAAGAACAGGTGGTTTCAAGTGGAGTCAAGTATCGAGGAGTTCGACCTGATCTAGGTGGCGTTTCTCAGTTGACATTGGCGCCAACGATCCTTAGTTCGTGTTATATTTATCTTTTATTTTGTAAGTCTTCCGCTATGTAATATGTACTCTGATTATATTGTGACATTTATCTCTATACACTCTGTTATTATATATGTTGTCTTCTTGGCGCATGTATGAGATGCACCCGGCTTTGTCCTTTAAAACCGGGTGTTACATCTTCATAATTTCGTGAGCTATTTCTCGACCACCATTTGCCCAGATGTCAGCATAAAATTTTCTGCCCACTAAGCTTGCTTCAGTTGAAGGATCTTTTGTGTCATCCACAGACAAAGCAGCTTTAGCCTAGGCCAGAGTTTTGACATGGTCGCTACCCACCTTCTGAAGCGCCCCAATCCTCTGGGACTCAAATGTGATACAATTACTAGTCCCAGGAGGCTAGTAAACACATTTATACAACAGATGATTCCAGATCTGCCTAAACGAGACAAACCTTTAAAGGTGGCGATGAACCTTAAGAGTTGGTCCACAACTCGGGACATATCATCAGAGTGGGGCTGAAGCAGCCCGATATACGCAGCGAAGCAAATCAGTGGTCCAACAGCCACATGCAAGGTTGGGAACAATCGTAACTCTTACCTGATCTCCTTTTCCGAAAAACAACAAATAAGCAAGGGTGAGTACAAACATACTCAGCAGCCCACCTTCACCCGCGGAATGGGGAATCAGATATAATGCATGGAATATGTGGAGCTCAGGATATTTTGCAGAAACAACAATATTTGATGTAGGGTTGTTTTGTAAAACATTTTATATTTTTCAAAGCGCATCCTCTCCCAAAGGAGCAGGAAGTTTTTCAATATAGAGCAAAATCCCCTGGACTAAACCATCCAGGTACCTCAACAGTTTCCCACTGGTTTTCATTTTCAAAAATAGCTACTGGACTTCCCGTCCACCATAGCTCACGGCTGAACCGCCGGACCTTTTTTTTAAAAACACTTTTCTCAAATGCACCCTTTTTTTGAAAACAAAACACTAATTGTCGTACCACACCAGACTCGTCCATTCCTATGGACACAGACTATTCGAATAGGTTTGAAACTCTGCGCAGAGGGGTTCACTTTACCCACTAGTCCGGCTCTGCGATCTCATGGCCAATGAGATCCGAATCCGAATCTCTTTCTTTCCTCGCACGTCCTAACTTTAACGGTTATACCGGAAGGAGTCAGGCCACCGCCATGCCCAAACCGGACAAAACATTCCCCCTCCTTATCCTCCTGGTGCTCCCCAGCCTTCATAACCCTAGGGTTGGATCGTACGAGTTTAGATTGAGTGACTGCCCATACAGTCTCGAGTGGTTGTACTTATCATGAGTACAAGTAGTGAAGGATGACAAACCGGTCCTTATATGAGGGGACAATCCTTCTGCTCACACCTAAACCAGCTGAGCCATCACCTTAGGCCCTCTCCTAAACCAGGGAGTCCCTGATCATCCCTACTCAAAGGTGATAAGGGTGAAAACCCTTCATCATACACATTTTGAAAAGCATTTTCTTTTGAAAACTCACACCTTTTATCAAATCATTTGTAACAAATATATCAGGGATTGATTGCGGCAAGCGACTGGGTGGCCATAATAACTTGTCTCAAAATCATATCATGCATAAAATAACAGGCTTAGGGTTGTGGTTGAAAAATCATAGGTAGTTTATGCATCAAAGGGATCCAGTGGGCTTGCCGTGCTTATCCGGCGAAAGGGGGAGGGGAGCTCGCGGAACTGGCTTCTGGCTCCATCGCCTGGCGTAGACTTGCAGATCTGGCCTCCACAAGACGGCACAAACGCTCCGATAACTATGCAACATGAACAAGCAAACATACAAACCAGCAAGTATACCAACAAATATTTAGTATAGTGGTCAAAATGGCAATATATGGATGGGTAGAGTCTTGAGTAGAATCTGTGTCATGTGGTGTTGAGATACTACTAGTGGCGAAGTGGAGGTGCTTACCAGGAGGGTGGACTAGAGGCGAAGCGACACTATGCGTGTAGCCGGCAGAGCGGAGTAACTGAGTGGGTGGGGTGTTTGCCTTGGCTGAGGGTGTTGAGTATGTGGAGAGGGAGAGGGTAGCTGGGTGTATTTATAGCTGGGTGTATGTGGTGTAGCATAGTGAAGTTCACTGTTGGTGAGAATAGTGACGAATAAATCGTCTGACTTAATATGAACATGAAAGTTATAGGCAGAATATGGGACAAGAGTATTTTGGGAGTTTTCTGGAATATGACCCATGCTTAAGGGATGACATGGTTGGATAGGGAATAGTTTGATAAAAATTTAGAAACAAGAATTATTGGAATCGGAGTTTGGAAGCCTGGTTCGAAGGAATCTCAAAGTTAAGCGTGCTCAACTTGGAGAAACCTAGGATGGGTGACCAGATGGGAAGTTCCCACTGGAAGGAAAATCACAGTCACCGGAGTTCATATGTCTGGAATATGGGTCTGGCTGGTCTTAGGTGGACTGGACAGCATGATGGATGAGTAGTTGAAATTTGGGGTGATCGGACGATCGATGAATAGTAATAATGAATAGTAACGATGAATAGTTACAGTGAATAGTAACAATGGTGAATAGTGTCAATGAATAGTAACGATGAATAGTAATGATGATGAATAGGAACTATGAACGAACGGACGAACGATCGAATGATCGGACGAACGAACATCGGAATTCCGGCAGCATAATGACAGGATAAAGATTATCGGGAAGAACGATGAATAGGGACGATGAACGATGAATAGGAACTATGAACGAACGATGAACGATGAATAGAAACTATGAACGAACGATGAACGATCGAATGATCGAACGAACAAATGATCAGAATTTCGGCAGCATAACGGCAGGACAAAGATTATCTAGAAGAACGATGAATAGGGACTATGAACGAACGATGAACGTTGAATAGGAACTATGAACGAACGGACGAACGATCGAATGATCGAACGAACGAACGATCGGAATTTCGGCAGCATAACGACAGGAAAAAAGATTATTTGGACGAACGAACGGACGAACGGACGAACGAACCATGAACGATCGGACGAATGAACGAACAAACTAAGAACAGGGGGACGAACGATCGAAGAACGACCGAATGATCCTTGTGCTAGTGTGTGCTTGTGTGGGAGGTGGAGTGGGCGTGTGGGGGGGGGAGTGGAGAGAGTTGCCATGAAATGGCTTGGGGTGGGATGAGAGGAGGCCCTTGCCCCTCTATTTATAGCCATGGGGGGATTAGGGGGAGGGATGAAAGGATTAGTGGGAGGATGAGAGGATTAGTGGGAGATTAGCATGGATTTGTCTTATATGAGTGTAATTAGCTTGTAGAGCTCACTGTATGACACCGGAGGCGACGTATACGTATGAGCATGAGGAAAGTTATGGAGAAAATATTTGTAGGGACTTGAAAAATGATTCTGAAGGTATTTCTCAGGAAGAAAATACTTGGAGATATATCGGTGGAATATCTGGGCAATATTTCTGGAAAGAACTTGAAGGGATCATTGGGGAAATATTTGTAGGATATTTGAGGAGGATTTTGGAGAGAATATAGACCACTATATTTTATTTGTTGATATCAACTCGCAAACAAACATTTTGAAATGAAATTTTGAAATTCATTTTGAATTTAGAGCGAGTTTGAGAAAAATTTCAGGATTTGAATTTTTGGGATGCTACACCTTCTCCAGGATAGCTGAAATTTCTCTTGCACCGGAGAACGCGCAGACATCCCCGCGATCACTCAGGATTTCTTCAAAAGCTTCGGCCTCTCTACTTATCCACTCGATAACACCCTCAAGATCGCCTCGTATGAAGTTATCTTCGTTTTAATAGGCGCCCACGTTGGCGAAGCTAGCCTTTATCTTCTCCACGCACCCTAAAGATTTTTCAAAACATCTTTCTTTGGATGCGCGAAGTTCTTCAACTATTTTTTCAAAATAGTTTTTCCAATATTCGCTGGCCTCTCGGTCAGCTTCTGCGATAGCGCATTTTTCTTTGGCTTCGGCCAGCTGTTTCTAAAGGTTTTCGATCTCATTCTTTTGAATTTTAGCTTGAGACTTAAAATTTGCTTCATCTTCTTTTACTTTATCCACCAATGAAAGTAGAATTTTGTCTTTTTTGAGGCTTCGTTTCTCAGCCTGATAACCTCTGTTCGAAGGTTGTTGAGAGCTATAGTGCAGCTCTCGTCTTCAACATTCTTTTGCGCTCTTAGGGCGTTGCTAAGTATCAGGCCCTGTAAGAAAAAAAATAAAAGGATTAACATCAAAGCAAAAGACTTCATTCCAGAGTTCATAAGTTTGAAAATTCATAAATTCTGAACCTTCAGGCTGTTGTATGCAAAGATCAGCTTTCATCATGGCACAAAGGCCAACTTCGAGCTTCGGGAAGCCCATATTTCTGGCCATCTCCCGACACACAAATAATTCTTTATTGTCTGGGAGACAGTACAAGAAATCATCTTCGTTTGTACCATTAAACACTAAGGCCCCCTTCGAGTAATTTAGTTCTCGGGCATAGTGTTTGGCTTCAAAAATTTCCTCTTTGGACAATTTTTTCCCTGCAGCATGCCGAACAATGTAGTCAACATCTTTGATCGGAGCTTCGGGAGTAGGAGTTTTGGTTTTTTTGATACATGCTGCCCTGCTGTTTTGTTCTCAGATACGGTAGGCTCCACCTCGGTGGGCATTGAAGGCCCAGCGTTAGCTTCGATCTGAGCTTTCGAAGCTTCGACAATTTTCTTAGGAGCAGGGCTCAAAGTCTTCGTAGTTTCTATAACAACATCTAATACGCTGGCCATTCTCCTCCTCCTAGGAGTGGCGACAAGAATTTTTTGCATCTTTGACAAAACTGTCTCTGTCGGTGGGCTCAAGATTTCTGGCATTTTTATCACCTTTTCCACTTGTAGCTCTTCAGCCTTGTCATCTCTAGCTTCGGCTAGCCCGACTACAGACGTCTTCGGAGCTACAATCGGCTCTTCAGTACTATGCACAGTCGGGCAGCGCGCTTTGCTTCGGCAGCAGAAGATGTCCCTACGCCAAACTCAGGAACCACGACCGGTTTAATGTAACGCGGCCGGTGGGTAAGCACCTTCAACTTTTTGCTTACTGCCTCTGGCACAGGCTTGGCTGGGGCAGCCGTTGCATCAACTTTTCTCTTCTTCCCCTGTACCCGCAACGGGTAGCGGTAGTCGGGGTAGTCGAAGCCAATAGCATCAAAAACTCTATTCAATCTCTTTTTTCCCCGACTTCCGAAGGCTGCGGATAATGCATTATCTTCTGCCTTGGTATATGATCCAAGCAGTTCATCACTTGTAACTTCAATACACTTCAACCAATCATCATTTGGTTCATCAAATTTATCTCCAAATCTGAAGGTGTATTTCAGCCGGACCAAATCACCTTTGCTAGGATCATTGATGATCTCCTTCGGCATTTCCCAGCCTTCCGCAAGCGGCCACACTATAAATGCTATATGCTATTGAATTAAATCTCTTGTACCAATGAAAAAGCAGACAGTGCCAAAAGCCTTCTGGCATGCTTCCGCAGCATCATCAATTTCAACCTTCGGTTTTCAAAGACTGAAGCGAGATCATATGGGGCGCATAATAACCTCTTTGATGTCCTCCCTCGCTGTCAAGTCGTTCTTCACATAAAACCATTCTTCCATCCAAGATCCGGGCCATCTCTTCTGAAATGTTGGCACTGGGTGGCTGGCGTTGGCGCGGGCGACAAATCCATAACAACTGAAGTTGTTGTGATACTGTTCTTTACCCATGGCCTTTGTCTCATACAAAAGTTCGTGCATGCTGCAGAAGCACTTCGCACTTGGTTCTATTCCTTGGCTTCTTACTGCCCAGACGAAGATTATATCCTCAAAATGGCTTCGGGGGTCAGCTGATGAAGGAAGATTTGGTAGGTTTTTAGCACTTCAACTACAAACCTGCTCAGTGGAAACCGAAGCCCAGCTTTGAAGAAGCTTCGATAAATTACAACTTCGTTTTCCTCGAGGGTAGGGACCTTGTTGTCTTCGCCAGCCCTAAAATAGACATGTCCCGAAAGTACCTTCCTCTCATATTATCAATATGACTTTGTTTAATCGTTGATTTCCCAAAGATTGTATGACTTGGCCTCCAGGGCCGATCCTCAGAATCTTCGCCCCCGCTTTCTGCATCATAACTATCACTGTGACCAGTATCTTCAGACAAACCTTCCAGTGACTCTTTAACAATCTTCTCTGTATTTGTCTTTGCCATCGATTCAATAAAACCAGCAATATAAGGATCCATGTTCTTCTTCTCTTCAAAAAGCTTCGTCTCTTCAGTCACCTTCGTTTCAACAACAATCTTTTTGTCTTCAGACATTTCTCCTTCAGAAATGACCAAAATGCGTCTTTTTAACTGAATCTCAGAAAACTTGAAAAACTAGCAAGCATTAGTGAGCAAGAGCTATGAAATTGACAAAACAAATCAAATGGCGCAGGCAGCGTACCAAATATGGCTGGTGCAAGTCCTTATTTATACGCTCAACACGACCCAAATTGGGGGGGGTCCCATCCGTCATTGACTATTGCTATTTTAGCAATGGGAAGGTGTTTTTTCGGACCTTCGGCTTAAGGCCTTTGTCCATGTCGCAGTCTGAATTCATTATCTTAAACAAATTAATACTGCGAGGGGCTACTGTTGGGGGCCTTCGTCTTTCGAAGGTCCTCAAAAACATGATTTGATAATGTTTTCCAAGTGCTGTATATGAACAGGTATCTTCGGACTCGGATCTAAACCATACACAATGTGAGAAGCGTGAACGATACGAAGGGAAATGTAGTTCCGAAGCCACGCGCATGGGGGCTTCGGCATAACAGCAGGAAAAGGAACCGACTTAAAGGGGAAAAGGCAATATGGACCTCAATGAATTGTCCTAAAGTCAATAGTAAATGCAAAGGGCATGAGTGTAATTTCTCATAGGCTGCGTCCTATGTCTATAAATAGATGAACAGTACCCCCGTACTGTTCACGCTGACTCATACTCGTTCTTGCGTCACTCTTGTGCTTTCTCTTTCTGTTGAGCCGAAGGTACAATTTGTAATTTTATGTTGTTTTCATTCACTCATGATAATATGATAAAAAATTAATGATGTTACATAATTGTTTATGTTGTTTTTTACGTTTCATATGCTTCTTCTTTCATTAATGTATACTGCAATGATGAAGGTATGTCCTTCATGACCTTCGACCGAAGATCATTATATCCTAAGGGAAATAATGCTTCGTAGGACGAAGGGCATTAACATATAACATTTTGCGTTGCCTTGTTCTTAATTCATAGCATTTGAGAACAAGTCCCCAACCGTGGCGCACTGAACAACCACCGTGCAACGATCACCAAATCACCTGACTGGCTGCCTTCCTTTTCTAGATGGGCACCAAACTGTCCGGTGGCAGACTAGACATGTCTGGTGACTGAAGCACCCCAATCCTCTGGGACTCAAATGTGATACAATTACTAGTCCCAGGAGGCTAGTAAATGTAACACCCCTGGTGTTACTGCAACTAAAACTTGAGCATGGCATCATAAACATTGGCATTGCATATGTTTGACACACCTAGAGTGCATTCACTAGGTAAAAATTTCAAACAAGTTGTAATGTTATAGCATTTTGCAAATAGAACCCTGGATAGGGGGCTTAGCCCTAAATAGGGATTAAAGGGGGTAAAACCTAACCCAAATTGAGAAAACCTAAAAGCTTTGGGGGAATAGTCATAAAATGTTCCCAAGAATGAATTTGAATCACATTTATACCCCTAAGATACCAAAAACCCCATTTGAACCCTGGAAAGCCCTAAGTCCAAACCCTAGGGGCTTATGTGCAAAAACAGTGCACATTTGGACTAAAGTGTAAAAACTACAATGTTAAGGCATATTAAGTCCTTTGGTTCACAAATATGTGAATTTGCAAGCTAAACCCTAAGTTTTGGGTCTATTTGCAAAAATCACCCGTTAAGTCCTAAGTAGCCTAAGTCTGAATTTCAGAAGTTTTTGCTCTACTTTTGAGCCTTGCAACTTTTAAATTATAGGGTTTTTGCCCTAGGTCACCACATCAAGTTTGTAGCTCAATCATAGGAGAACAACTTTGCTTAAGAGTGTGAGCTCAGTTGTTAAGAGAATTTGGGAGATAATTAAGTCCAAAGTTGGACTGTCAGGTTACTGGGTCTGACTTTTCAGACAAACAGTGTAACCACTGAGACTTTGAGCATAAATTCAAGCTTGATTTATTGAGAATTGAACCAAGGTTGCTATGACAAAATGGTAGCTGGTTTATAGCTCTACAGATTTGCTGCAGAAGTCTGGGTAGGTTACCATGAAAATTTTCGAGAAAAACTGCCCTAGAACTCGGCTGTCAGGAACACTGATGAACATATCCCATGGTACAGTGCTGGAAATATCACCGGAGTGGATAACTTCGCCGCCGGCGAGCCATATGCTTGGGTTCGCGCCGATCGTCGTGATTCGTGCTGCGGGTGAGTGGATTACGCCCAGCCATGGAAAGATCGCGTCGTGGATAAGTTCGGGCTGCTGTGGCCTCGCTGTGTCCTGACCACTTGCATCGGCAACGTGGCCGTGTGGCCGTCGCCGGAGTTTGCGTCCTCCGCCGCGATTGTGCCACGCTTCCGGTCAGTGACCACGTCGCCGTGAACTATGATCATTACCCAGTGACTGTCGTGGCTTCTTATCCCATGAACTGCCACGAATCATCCTGCCGGTGACTCGCTTGTTCTCTGACCGCCACCGCGTTCAACCCCAAATTCCCGGCCACCGCTCACTTGGTCTATAAATTTAGCCCCCCTTCGGCTTCGCCATGTATTCTAGCAGCTACCACACCCACCTGCATCCCAAATCCCCCACCAGCGAGCACTAATTTTGGATTCTCCCCAATCCGGTTCTAGAACACTGTGAACTCAATCTCGCCGTGGCCAGCACCATTCAGGTCTGCTCATACCATCTTCTTCCCTGTTTAAGTACTCTCATAGGTCTACGATGCTCGCCGACCCACGTAATGGAGCTAGAAGCCCTCTGGTCGCCGGGAACACGACTGTCTAGCCGTAATGCTCTCGGTCACCGTGGCCCGAGCAAACCAATTGGCCATAGATGAAATTAGGTTGGGGGAAATGGTCGAGGTAGATCCAATTTCATGTCAGTCGCTCGGAGACCCTAGTCATTGCCCCAATCGGTCGGTCCAGACAGCTCGCCGGAGCTTGGCCGTGCTCCACGCCGTCGGGGACCGCGTGTTGTAAAGTAATAGAAATCGGAGGGTTTTTCTGCAAACAGTCAGCGACTCAGCGTAACAGTGACCGAACCCATCTTCAGATAGCAAAAACCCTGAGGCCCTTTCTGTAAAAAGACGCCAGCGTGGGCGCGGACGCGCGCGCGATTCCGCGTGGACCTGGGCCGCCTGGGCTAAAATCAGCCCAACACTATTCAATCTTTTTCCTTTTCTTTTTCAGTAGAACTTTAGAAATCCATAGAAAATTGTAGAAAAATCCTAAAATTGTCAAACCAATTTTCCTAGACTTCTTATTTTCCATAATATTTAATAAAAATAGTTTCATGATTTTTAGATTAAATAAGGAATTTTAAGGCATTTAAAGTAGTTTAAAGCATTAGTTCTGGATTTTTAGAAAACACATGGTAATTCCAAAAATGGTCAAACTTTTTATACAAGCTCTACACATTATTTAGAAGTCTTGGGTAGAATTTGGTTTGATTTGGACTTTGTTTGTTAACTAGAACCCAAAACCCCCACCCGTGCCCTGTGAACTCCTTTACTGACTCCGGAAACCCTAAGTTCTCGGAGTTCCGTGAAGGAAAATTGTATTCAAGACCTTAGATAATAAATTCTTATTATCTTTGCACTCTCATGAGCATTACATGGCATTCATTCTTATATACACATATGTATGGTTATGTTGTTTAGAAAACGAAGAAGAGATCGAAGTGACTGAAGAGAAGGCACCACCACCTTTGGAATCTCAGGCAGGGACTTGTCTCTACTTTGACATCTGTGGGCCTGAGCCTGACTCACCTACTAACGAAGGCAAGCCCTGGTGCATTTGCCACCTTCCTTGATGTTTTTTTAAAACATTTCTCACTTGCTTGATGCATTAGGTGATAGGAGTTGATTGCTAAAACAATTCCTGCATTACCTTCCTTGAATTTGATTACCCCCCCTTGAAACCCTGTTTTTACAAAAGGTTTTTACTATGCTTATTATTGCTCTAGCAAAACAAAAGGTTTTGTTTTACAAAAGATGATTGACAAAGTGGGAGGGATGTTTTTGAAAATAAAATTTGATGGTGGATCCATCATGGCCATGATGGATTCAACATCTGGAAAAGATGTACCTCTACCAGGTACCAAACTTTGGGTTGAAATGATTAAGCTAAGACCGGGCGGGTGACTTGCACGAGAAAGAGAGTCTCGGTGTAGTGTCTCCGTCTGAGTCGATTAAGGACCGTCTCGATGTAGGCTTGCTGACCGAGGACCCTTTAACTGGTCACATGCCTCGTCATGGGTAAGCCTTGCCTCGGGCAGACTAAGGCCAGAATAAGATAACACGAAATGGGCGTGGAGCGGTGGCGAGAGTAGCGTGTACCCTCCGTGGCAAGAGGCTGGACGGTGGTGTATCTGTGCTCTTGGTTTGCGTGAACCTGATCTGGTCTTAAGAACCCCGGTGGCGAGTTGACATATGCAAGGTTTAAGTGCTACATATGTCGTGTGATTGGAGATCCTCAGCTGAGTATAATCGATTCGGATCGCCGTACCTTCGTGGTTATGAAGACTTGGTCACTGCCCTATACGTAGAACTCCAGTAAAGATAAAGGACTTGTTAAGAAACTGGCTAGTGTAGGACAAGTGTTTGACTAGGTTAGCAAGAACTCTAGATATAGGTAAGTTTACCTAACTCGACAATAAAACTGGATTTTTTTTAAGGATCCACTTTTAGTAAGCATTTATGCAAAACAGAGTCTTTGATCTTGAGATACCTTACCTTGACTCCCTTATAACCAGCATACCCTTGAGAGTCTTTTCTTTAGTCGGGTAAGACTTGCTGAGTAATTCCATACTCAGGGTTTATTCCCTCGTTGTTTTTAGGTGAGGAAGCAGCAAATTTTTGTTGCTTTTGTACCAAGGTGGTTCCAAATGAAGAAAAACAAGAGTGAAGCTGCGGGAGGACATGGTCCTCCATAAAAACTTTTATGTAAGAACTTATCGGGAGGAGTTTTTGCCTCCCTTGGTATTGTAATAATACTACTCAGCACTCGTTTTATAACTCTAGTCTGTAATAAGAACTTGATCTTACTTTCTAAATAAATGTAAGTTTATGTAATCGCTTCCGCATTTCTATATCTCCGATGTTCTGTAATGTCTACAAGACGGGTGAAACGTTCCTGGAAAGGTAAGAAAGAAGATACCGAACTTGTCAAGTGATTCAGGAACATCTACAGGGATTGTCTGATGTCTGTTGGACAAGGACAACTGTAGGTGGGCCTAATGACTTGGGAGGTTCCATCACAGTAAACACATTTATACAACAGATGATTCCAGATCTGCCTAAACGAGACAAACCTATAAAGGTGGCGATCAACTTTAAGAGTTGGTCCACAACTCGGGACATATCATCAGAGTGGGGCTGAAGCAGCCCGATATACGCAGCGAAGCAAATCAGCGGTCCAACAGCCACATGCAAGGTTGGGAACAGTCGTAACTCTTACCTGATCTCCTTTTTTGAAAACAACAAATAAGCAAGGGTGAGTACAAACGTACTCAGCAGCCCACCTTCACCCACGGAATGGGGAAATCAGATATAATGCATGGAATATGTGGAGCTCAGGATATTTTACAGAAACAACAATATTTTATGCAGGGCTGTTTTGTAAAACATTTTGTATTTTTCAAAGCGCATCCTCTCCCAAAGAGCAGGAAGTTTTTCAATATAAAACAAAATCCCCTGGACTAAACCATCCAGGTATCTCAGCAGTTTCCCACTGGTTTTCATTTTAAAAAAACAGCTACTGGACTTCCCGTCCACCATAGCTCACGGCTCAACCGCCGAACCTTTTAAAAACCACTTTTCTCAAAAGCACCTTTTTTGGAAAACAAAACACTAATTGTGAAGCGTCCCCAATCCTCTGGGACTCAAATGTGATACAATTACTAGTCTCAGGAGGCTAGTAAACACATTTATACATCAGATGATACCAAATCTGCTTAAACGAGACAAACCTACAAAGGTGGCGAACAACTTTAAGAGTTGGTCCACAACTCGGGACATATCATCAGAGTGGGGCTGAAGCAGCCCGATATACGCAGTGAAGCAAATCAGCGGTCCAACAGCCACAGACAAGGTTGGGAACAGTCATAACTCTTACCCGATCTCCTTTTTCTGAAAAACAACAAATAAGCAAGGGTGAGTACAAACGTACTCAGCAGCCCACCTTCACCCGCGGAATGGGGAAATCAGATATAATGCATGGAATATGTAGAGCTCAGGATATTTGTAGAAACAACAATATTTTATGCAGGGTTGTTTTGACAAACATTTTGTATTTTGCAAAGCGCATCCTCTCCAAAAGGAGCAGGAAGTTTTCAATATTAGAACAAAATCCCCTGGACTAAACCATCCAGGTATCTCAGTAGTTTCCCACTGGTTTTCATTTTCAAAAACAGCTACTGGACTTCCCGTCCGCCATAGCTCACGGCTCAACCGCCGGACCATTTAAAAATCACTTTTCTCAAACGCACCTCTTTTTTGAAAACAAAACACTAATTGCCATACCACACCAGACTCGTCCATTCCTGTGGACACAGACTATTCGAATAGGTTTGAACTCTGCGCAGAGGTGTACACTTTACCCACTAGTCCGGCTCTGCGATCTCATGATCAATGAGATCCAAATCCGAATCTCTTTCTTTCCCCGCACGTCCTAACCTTAACGGTTATACCGGAAGGAGTCAGGCCACCACCATGTCCAAACCAGACAAAACATTCCCCCTTCTTATCCTCCCAGTGCTCCCCAGCCTTCATAACCCTGGGGTTGGACCGTACGAGTTCAGATTGAGTGACTGCCCACACAGTCTCGAGTGGTTGTACTTATCATGAGTACAGGTAGTGAAAGATGACAAACCGGTCCTTATAAGAGGGGACAATCCTTCTGCTCACGCCTAAACCAGCTGAGCCATCACCTTAGGCCCTCCCCTAAACCAGGGAGTCCCTGATCATCCCTACTCAAAGGTGATAAGGGTGAAAACCCTTCATCATACACATTTTGAAAAGCACTTTCTTTTGAAAACTCACACATTTCCTCAAATCATTTGTAACAAATATATCAGGGATTGATTGCGGCAAGCGGCTGGGTGGCCATAATAACTTGGCTTAAAATCATATCATGCATAAAATAACAGGCTAAGGGTTGTGGTTTTAAAACATAGGTAATTTATGCATCAAAGGGATCCAGTGAGCTTGCTGTGCTTATTCGGCGAAGGGGGAAGGGGAGCTCGCGGAACTGGCTTCTGGCTCCACCGCCTGGCGTAGACTTGCAGATCTGGCCTCTACGAGACGACACGAACGCTCCGATAACTATGCAACATGAACAAGCAAACATACAAACCAGCAAGTATACCAACAAATATTTAGTATAGTGGTCAGAATAGCGATATATGGATGGGTAGAGTCTTGAGTAGAATCTGTGTCATGTGGTGTTGAGATACTACTAGTGGTGGAGCGGAGGTGCTTACCAGGAGGGTGGACTGGAGGCAAAGCGACACTACTCGTGTAGCCGGCAGAGCGGAGTAACTGAGTGGGTGGGAGTTTTCCTTGGCTGAGGGTGTGGAGTGTGTGTGGAGAGGGAGAGGGTAGCTGGGTGTATTTATAGCTGGGTGTATGTGGTGTAGCACAGTGAAGTTCACTGTAGGTGAGAATAGTGACGAATGAATCGTCTGACTTAGTATGAACAGGAGAGTTATAGGCATAATATGGGACGAGAGTATTTTGGGAGTCTTCTGGAACATGAACCATGCTTAAGGGATGACATGGTTGGATAGGGAATAATTTGATAAGAATTTAGAAACAAGAATTATTGGAATCTGAGTTTGGAAGCCTGGTTCAAAGGAATCTCAAAGTTAAGCATGCTCAACTTGGAGAAACCTAGGATGGGTGACCAGATGGGAAGTTCCTACTGGAAGGAAAATCACAGTCACCAGAGTTCGTATGATTGGAACATGGGTCTGGCTGGTCTTAGGTGGACTGGACAACATGATGGATGAGTAGTTGAAATTTGGGATAACTAGATGACCGATGAATAGTAACGATGATTAGTAACGATGAATAGTGGCGATGGAAAAGTAATTATAGATATCATCGATGAATAGTAACAATGATGAATAGTAATGGTAAATAGTAACAATGATGAATAGTGTATGTGAATAGTAACGGTGAATAGTAATGGTGAATAGTGATAGTGAATAGTTCGTATGAACGAACGATGAACGATGAATAGGAACTATGAACGAACGGACAAACGATCGAATGATCGGACGAACGAACGATCGGAATTTCAGCAGCATAACGGCAGGAAAAGATTATTTGGATGAACGAACGGACGAACGATCGAATGATCGGACGAACGAACGATCGGAATTTCGGCAGCATAACGGCAGGACAAAGATTATCTGGAAGAACGATGAATAGGGACTATGAACGAACGATGAACGATGAATAGGGACTATGAACGAACGATGAACAATGAATAGGGAACTATGAACGAACGATGAACGATCGAATGATCGAACGAACGAACGATCGGAATTTCGGCAGCATAACGGCAGAACAAAGATTATCTGGAAGAACGATGAATAAAGACTATGAACGAACGATGAACGATGAATAGGGACTATGAACGAACGATGAACAATCGAATGATCGAACAAACGAACGATCGGAATTTCGGCAGCATAACGACAGGAAAAAGATTATTTGGACGAACGAACGGACGAACGATCGAACGATCGGACGAACGGACGAACGAACCATGAACGATTGAACGAACGATCGAACGATCGGACGAACGAACGAACAAACTAAGAACCAGGGGACGAACGATCGAAGAACGATCGAACGATCCTTGTGCTAGTGTGTGCTTGTGTGGAACATGGAGTGGGTGTGTGTGTGGGGGGGGGGAGAGAGTTGCCATGAAATGGCTTGGGGTGGGATGAGAGGAGGCCCTTGCCCCTCTATTTATAGCCATGGTGGGGGGATTAGGGGGAGGGATGAGAGGATTAGTGGGAGGATGAGAGGATTAGTGGGAGATTAGCATGTATTTGTCTTGTATAAGTGAGTTTAGCTTGTAGAGCTCACCGTATGACACTGGAGGCATACATATACGTATGAGCATGAGGAAAGTTATGAAGAAAATATTTGTAGGGACTTGAAAAATGATTCTGAAGGTATTTCTCAGGAGGAAAATGCTTGGAGGATTATCTGTGGAATATTTGGGCAGTATTTCTGGAAAGAATCAGAGGGGATCAGTGGGAAATATCTGGGCAGTATTTCTGGAAAGAACTTGAGGGTGATCACTGGGGAAATATTTGTATGAAATTTTGAGGGGGATTTTGGAGAGAATGTAGACCACTATATTTTATTTGTTGATATCAACTTGCAAACAAACATTTTGAAACGAAATTTGAAATTCATTTTGAATTTAGAGCAAGTTTGAGGAAATTTCAGGATTTGAATTTTTGGGATGCTACAAATCTACCCCACTTAAAATGAATCTCATCCTCGAGATTTGGCTTAGAAGGGTTATGGGTATAGCTTTACTTCAGCTACAAATCTTTGCTTTGCAGACTCTTCGAGGAGATGGAGCTTCAACAAAATCTGGCTCTTGAGGAGCATCTGATTGCCGATTGCAAACGCTGATTCTGGCTACTCAAAGATCATCTTCAGGCTTCTAGGTTTCGCTTGGCAGCTAGCTTATTGAAGAAGCATCGATGCCAACATGCAAACCTTTCTCTTGCGAACTCCCACATGGATTCTTTCCTTGATTGGTCTTCTGGTGCTTCATCAACAAAACTTGGGTGACCACTTCTCATTCAGAAACTTATATGCTTCGATGATCTGGTCCTCCACAAGCTTGCTATAGGCCTTCTTCTTTTTCTCCATAGCAGGAACCTTACTGGAACACTACCCCACTTAGAAAGAATGAGGGTAGATCTCTTGAATCTTGGGGATTTTAACTCCTTGAAGTACCTCATAACAAGGGTGTTACGGGGCCTTCTTCTGCTGCTACTGCTTGAGCAGGCTGCAGAGAGATGACTGGCACAGGGTTGATTCTGGGAGAACCTTCTTCTTATCTTCTCTTCGCTATCTTTTTTTTTCTTTTCACTGCTCCTTTCTTTCTCTTTGCTCTTCCCACTGGAGGATTCTATCAAAGGGTATTACCATCATACAGAGGAGGAAACCAAAGATGTTGAACCATATACAACAGTCTTCAACCCAAGAATTACCAAGCATTGTGATCTTAGGGGCAAGGGAGTGGAAAATGGAGTTGCTTGCGATTTGGCAGAGGGTATTTTATCTGGTGTGTGTGCTTTGCTTGGGATGGGAGTTGAGGGAGCTGGAGTGGGTTTTTATAGGCGAGTGGGGGTGCTTGGGTGCGGAGTGGCGGTGATGGAGCAGGTGCTACGCGGCAGCGGGTGTGACAAGGGAAGGGGGGGCCTGTTGCCGGCGACGGTGGCGGTGGGTGCGCTGCAAAAGGGGGCGTGGGGTGGTGGTAGTGCGCATGGAGGCGGGCACGCGTGCGAGGGGCACGGGTGAGTGGTGGGGTCAATGACCCTGATGTTTGTGGTCTCTGGTTCCAAGAATATTTGCCTCTCTGTATGGTAATAACTCCTTCTGTCCTCTTTTCCTGTTTACTTTGACTCAGGGGTAGTGCTTTGATTCTCACAGTCGGTCCTTTTGACTGAGCGGCTGGGCTGGTTCCTTCTGTAGCTTACTCCAGGCTTCCAGGGTAAGCTTCCCGGTATCTTCTTGGGCAAGGTGCTTTTCTCTTGAGATGGGTTAAGATGAGAATGGAAGCATAAGGTAAGGATTAGCTCTAGTTTGTGATCTATGTTTTTAGAGAAAACCTTTCTTAAAAAGAAAGAAAACACACAAGCTCAGCAATGATAAGCACAAACAAATCAAATATTTTGAATAAGGGAAGAATAGAGTTTTTTCAAACCACGGACTACTCAGATTCAGAGGCTAAGCATAACTACTATTGCTTGGCTCCTGAATTGAGAACTATGCTAAATGGAACTTATGAGCACTAACGTTAAAGGATCACATATGCACTCAAAAGAGGAGAAAACATCAAGCGAAATTCATTTTGAAATGCCCTAGGGGGCCACACAAATAGAGTTTTTCAAAGCACGGGACTACACGTTTGCCTCTCATACATGCAGGGCTCTAGCCAAAGTGAAGAAAAACTTCACTACCCAATGCATGCAGAGGACTAGGCATACTAACTTCAGACCAGGCAATTCTCTTCTGGCAAGGCTTGCACACAACTTCAATCTGAGACATCTCTTGGATGGGTCAAGAGAGAGTTGATGTTGATGACTTCTTCTGGCGGCGACTGAGATGGCAACACGGGGTCGAACTCTTCTTCAAGCGGGACTGGCTCTTGTAGCTCCTCAGAGGGCGGCGGTGCTGGCGGGATGCTTGCAGCTTCTTCCTTGATTTCACGGGGCGGTGCTGGAATCTTCTTCACGGAGAAGGGCTCAAACAACTCTAGCGGGGGATCTTGAGAGGACTCGGGGTGCTCTTGCTTATCCATAGCCTTAGGGAAGACTGGAATTCCTTCCAAGACTATGGCTCCTTCTGGGAGTTCCCAAGCCTTCTTCTCTCCTCTGATAGAGACCGGGTGACCTTCAAGAATCTGGGGATCTTCAGCTCGCATGGGTTGAACTGGGTTGGATGGAGCAGGCTCTTGGATCTGCAGGGCTCTACGTTGGTTGTGGGTTACCAAGTAGGCCTCCATCAACTTCTGGACATGCTCATCCTTGGCTTGCTTCAGGGCTTCAACCGCAATGACTTCACGACTTTCCAAGGCAGCTACACGGTCTTGAGCTGAGGTGAGATCCACATGGAGCTGACGGTTGCGCTTCTCTGCATCTTCTGCTCGGGCAATCATCTGACGGTGGTGCCGAGCCAAGAAATCATACTGCGCATCCAGGGTGAGCAAGTATGGAGTGAGGTACATGACTGTGGGGTCGTCCTCAAGCAGCTGCTGACCTTCCAATGCACGCATCCTGGCCATCCAAACGGGACGGTCTCTCTGAAAGGGCGGAAAGAATCTGAGCGGGGTGTCGGCCACTTCTTCTTCATAAAGTTGACACAGGGTCCTCAATGCCTTGCGAGCGACGACTTGGCAGGTGTCTTTGAATCTATGCCCGGCAGTAGTGACACTCCATTCCACATGGTGCGGATTGGATCCAATGTATACAGTCACGACACACTTCTCCGTGCCATGCTCGACGAATTCACGACCATCATACTCTGGTTGGCTCCTGATTCCGAGGCGGACTGTGCATGCTCTCAGCAACTTGGGGAAACCATCTTCATTCTGGCAAAAGCTGGTTTGGCAACGGACCTCCATCTGACTTCTGAGAGAAGGAAAGGGGGAAAGCATTTTTGAAATGAAGGGATGAGAGCAAGAATTTTTTTAAGAAAATAGTTTTGACTCAAAAACTTTTGGATTAGGCTAAGGGTTACGTCCTGCGGCCAACATAACAGCTCTGATACCACCTGAAGCGTCCCCAATCCTCTGGGACTCAAATGTGATACAATTACTAGTCCCAGGAGGCTAGTAAACACATTTATACATCAGATGATACCAAATCTGCTTAAACAAGACAAACCTACAAAGGTGGCGAACAACTTTAAGAGTTGGTCCACAACTCGGGACATATCATCAGAGTGGGGCTGAAGCAGCCCGATATACGCAGTGAAGCAAATCAGCGGTCCAACAGCCACATGCAATGTTGGGAACAGTCGTAACTCTTACCCGATCTCCTTTTTCTGAAAAACAACAAATAAGCAAGGGTGAGTACAAACGTACTCAGCAGCCCACCTTCACCCGCGGAATGGGGAAATCAGATATAATGCATGGAATATGTAGAGCTCAGGATATTTGCAGAAACATCAATATTTTATGCAGGGTTGTTTTGACAAACATTTTGTATTTTGCAAAGCGCATCCACTCCAAAAGGAGCAGGAAGTTTTTCAATATTAGAACAAAATCCCCTGGACTAAACCATCCAGGTATCTCAGCAGTTTCCCACTGGTTTTCATTTTCAAAAACAGCTACTGGACTTCCCGTCCGCCATAGCTCACGGCTCAACCGCCGGACCATTTAAAAACCACTTTTCTCAAACGCACCTCTTTTTTGAAAACAAAACACTAATTGCCATACCACACCAGACTCGTCCATTCCTATGGACACAGACTATTCGAATAGGTTTGAACTCTGCGCAGAGGTGTACACTTTACCCACTAGTCCGGCTCTGTGATCTCATGATCAATGAGATCTGAATCTGAATCTCTTTCTTTCCCCGCACGTCCTAACCTTAACGGTTATAACAGAAGGAGTCAGGCCACTGCCATGTCCAAACCGGACAAAACATTCCCCCTCCTTATCCTCCCGGTGCTCCACAGCCTTCATAACCCTAGGGTTGGACCGTACGAGTTCAGATTGAGTACAGGTAGTGAAAGATGACAAACCGGTCCTTATAAGAGGGGACAATCCTTCTGCTCACGCCTAAACCAGCTGAGCCATCACCTTAGGCCCTCCCCTAAACCAGGGAGTCCCTGATCATCCCTACTCAAAGGTGATAAGGGTGAAAACCCTTCATCATACACATTTTGAAAAGCATTTTCTTTTGAAATCTCACACCTTTCCTCAAATCATTTATAACAAATATATCAGGGATTGATTGCGGCAAGCGGCTGGGTGGCCATAATAACTTGGCTTAAAATCATATCATGCATAAAATAACAGGCTGAGGGTTGTGGTTTTAAAACATAGGTAATTTATGCATCAAAGGGATCCAGTGAGCTTGCCGTGCTTATTCGGCGAAGGGGGAAGGGGAGCTCGCGGAACTGGCTTCTGGCTCCACCGCCTGGCGTAGACTTGCAGATCTGGCCTCCACGAGACGACACGAATGCTCCGATAACTATGCAACATGAACAAGCAAACATACAAACTAGCAAGTATACCAACAAATATTTAGTATAGTGGTCAGAATAGCGATATATGGATGGGTAGAGTCTTGAGTAGAATCTGTGTCATGTGGTGTTGAGATACTACTAGTGGTGGAGCGGAGGTGCTTACCAGGAGGGTGGACTGGAGGCGAAGCGACACTACGCGTGTAGCCGGCAGAGCGGAGTAACTGAGTGGGTGGGAGTTTTCCTTGGCTGAGGGTGTGGAGTGTGTGTGGAGAGGGAGAGGGTAGCTGGGTGTATTTATAGCTGGGTGTATGTGGTGTAGCACAGTGAAGTTCACTGTAGGTGAGAATAGTGACGAATGAATCGTCTGACTTAGTATGAACAGGAGAGTTATAGGCAGAATATGGGACGAGAGTATTTTTGGAGTCTTCTGGAACATGAACCATGCTTAAGGGATGACATGGTTGGATAGGGAATAATTTGATAAGAATTTAGAAACAAGAATTATTGGAATCTGAGTTTGGAAGCCTGGTTCAAAGGAATCTCAAAGTTAAGCATGCTCAACTTGGAGAAACCTAGGATGGGTGACCAGATGGGAAGTTCCTACTGGAAGGAAAATCACAGTCACCGGAGTTCGTATGACTGGAACATGGGTCTGGCTGGTCTTAGGTGGACTGGACAGCATGATGGATGAGTAGTTGAAATTTGGGATAACTAGATGACCGATGAATAGTAACGATGAATAGTGGCGACGGAAAAGTAATTATAGATATCATCGATAAATAGTAACGATGATGAATAGTAATGGTAAATAGGAACGATGATGAATAGTGTATGTGAATAGTAATGATGAATAGTAATGGTGAATAGTAATGGTGAATAGTGATAGTGAATAGTTCGTATGAACGAACGATGAACGATGAATAGGAACTATGAACGAACGGACGAACGATCGAATGATCGGACGAACGAACGATCGGAATTTCGGCAGCATAACGGCAGGAAAAGATTATTTGGACGAACGAACGGACGAACGATCGAATGATCGGACGAACGAACGATCGGAATTTTGGCAGCATAATGGCAGGACAAAGATTATCTGGAAGAATGATGAATAGGGACTATGAACGAACGATGAACGATGAATAGGGACTATGAACGAACGGTGAACAATGAATAGGGAACTATGAACGAACGATGAACGATCGAATGATCGAACGAACGAATGATCGGAATTTCGGCAGCATAACGGCAGAACAAAGATTATCTGGAAGAACGATGAATAGAGACTCTGAACGAACGATGAACGATGAATAGGGACTATGAATGAACGATGAACGATCGAATGATCGAACAAACGAACGATCGGAATTTCGGCAGCATAACGGCAGGAAAAAGATTATTTGGACGAACGAACGGACGAACGATCGAACGATCGGATGAACGGACGAACGAACCATGAACGATTGGACGAATGATCGAACAATCGGACGAACGAACGAACAAACTAAGAACAGGGAGACGAACGATCGAAGAACGATCGAACGATCCTTGTGCTAGTGTGTGCTTGTGTGGAACATGGAGTGGGTGTGTGTGGGGGGGGGAAGAGAGTTGCCATGAAATGGCTTGGGGTGGGATGAGAGGAGGCCCTTGCCCCTCTATTTATAGCCATGGTGGGGGGATTAGGGGGAGGGATGAGAGGATTAGTGGGAGGATGAGAGGATTAGTGGGAGATTAGCATGTATTTGTCTTGTATAAGTGAGATTAGCTTGTAGAGCTGACCGTATGACACTGGAGGCATACGTATACGTATGAGCATGAGGAAAGTTATGAAGAAAATATTTGTAGGGACTTGAACAATGATTCTAAAGCTATTTCTCAGGAGGAAAATGCTTGGAGGATTATCTGTGGAATATTTGGGCAGTATTTCTGGAAAGAATCAGAGGGGATCAGCGGGAAATATCTGGGCAGTATTTCTAGAAAGAACTTGAGGGTGATCACTGGGAAAATATTTGTATGAAATTTTGAGGGGGATTTTGGAGAGAATGTAGACCACTATATTTTATTTGTTGATATCAACTTGCAAACGAACATTTTGAAACGAAATTTGAAATTCATTTTGAATTTAGAGCAAGTTTGAGGAAATTTCAGGATTTGAATTTTTGGGATGCTACAAATTGTCATACCACACCAGACTCATCCATTCCTGTGGACACAGACTATTCGAATAGGTTTTCAAACTCTGCGCAGAGGTGTACACTTTACCCACTAGTCCGGCTCTGCGATCTCATAGCTAGTGAGACCCGAATCCGAATCTCTTTCTTTCCTCGCACATCCCTACCTTAATGGTTATACCGAAAGGAGTCAGGCCACCGCCATGCCGAAACCGGACAAAACATTCCCCCTCCTTATCTTCCCGGTGCTCCCCAGCCTTCATAACCCTTGGGTTTCAACCGTACGAGTTCAGATTGAGTGACTGCCCACACAGTCTCGAGTGGTTGTACTTATCATGAGTACAGGTAGTGAAGGATGACAAACCGGTCCTTATATGAGGGGACAATCCTTCTGCTCACGCCTAAACCAGCTGAGCCATCACCTTAGTCCCTCCCCTAAACCAGGGAGTCCATGATCATCCCTACTCAAAGGTGATAAGGGTGAAAACCCTTCATCATACACATTTTGAAAAGTATTTTCTTTTGAAAACTCACACCTTTCCTTAAATCATTTGTAACAAATATATCAGGGATTGATTGCGGCAAGCGGCTGGGTGGCCATAATAACTTGTCTCAAAATCATATCATGCATAAAATAACAGGCTGAGGGATGTGGTTGAAAAATTATAGGTAATTTATGCATCAAAGGGATCCAGTGAGCTTGCCGTGCTTATCCGGCGAAGGGGGAAGGGGAGCTCGCGGAACTGGCTTCTGGCTCCACCGCCTGGCATAGACTTGCAGATCTGGCCTCCACGAGACTGCACGAACGCTCCGATAACTATGCAACATGAATAAGCAAACATACAAACCAGCAAGTATATCAACAGATATTTAGTATAGTGGTCAGAATAGCGATATATGAATGGGTAGAGTCTTGAGTAGAATCTGTGTTATGTGGTGTTGAGATACTACTAGTGGTGGAGCGGAGGTGCTTACCAGGAGGGTGGACTGGAGGCGAAGCGACACTATGTGTGTAGCTGGCAGAGCGGAGTAACTGAGTGGGTGGGGTGTTTGCCTTGGCTGAGGGTGTTGAGTGTGTGGAGAGAGAGAGAGAGTGTAGCTAGGTGTATTTATAGCTAGGTGTATGTGGTGTAGCACAGTGAAGTTCACTGTTGGTGAGAATAGTGACGAATGAATCGTCTAACTTAGTATGATAGGAGAGTTATAGGCAGAATATGGGACAAGAGTATTTTGGGAGTTTTCTAGAATATGAACCATGCTTAAGGGATGACATGGTTGGATAGAGAATAGTTTGATAAGAATTTAGAAACAAGAATTATTGGAATCTGAGTTTGGAAGCCTGGTTCAAAGGAATCTCAAAGTTAAGCATGCTCAACTTGGAGAAACCTGGGATGGGTGACTAGATGGGAAGTTCCCTAATGGAAGGAAAATCATAGTCACCGGAGTTCGTATGACTGGAACATGGGTCTGGTTGGTCTTAGGTGGACTGGACAGCATGATGGATGAGTAGTTGAAATTTGGGGTGATTGGATGATCGATAAATAGTAAAGATGAATAATGACGACGAAAAAGTTATTATAGATATTATTGATGAATAGTAATGATGATGAATAGTAACAATGATAAACAGTGTCGGTGAATAGTAACTATGAATAGTAATAGTGAATAGTGATGGTGAATAGTCGTATGAACGAACGATGAATAGTGACGATGAACGAACGATGAACGATGAGTAGGAACTATGAACGAACGGACGAACGATCGAACGATCGGAATTTCAGCAGCATAACGACAGGACAAAGATTATCTGGAAGAACGATGAATAGGGACTATGAACGGACGATGAACGATGAATAGGAACTATGAACGAACGATGAATAGGAACTATGAACGAACGATGAACGATCGAATGATCGAACGAACGAACGATCGGAATTTCGGCAGCATAACGGCAGGACAAAGATTATCTGGAAGAACGATGAATAGGGGCTATGAACGAACAATGAACGATGAATAGGAACTATGAACGAATGGACGAACGATCGGAATTTCGGCAGCATAACGGCATGACAAAGATTATTTGGACGAACGAACGGACGAACGGACAAACGAACCATGAACGATCGGACGAACGATCGAACAAACGAACGAACAAACTAAGAACAGGGGGACGAACGATCGAAGAACGACCGAACGATCCTTGTGCTAGTGTGTGCTTGTGTGGGAGATGGAGTGGACGTGTGGGGGGAGTGGAGAGAGTTGCCATGAAATGGCTTGGGGTGGGATGAGAGGAGGCCCTTGCCCCTCTATTTATAGCCATGGTGGGAGGATTAGGAGGAGGGATGAGAGGATTAGTGGGAGGATGAGAGGATTAGTGGGAGATTAGCATGGATTTGTCTTATATGAGTGTAATTAGCTTGTAGAGCTCACCGTATGACACCGGAGGCATACGTATACGTATGAGCATGAGGAAAGTTATGAAGAAAATATTTGTAAGCACTTGAAAAATGATTCTGAAGGTATTTCTCAAGAGGAAAATACTTGGAGATATATCGCTGGAATATTTTGACAGTATTTCTGGAAAGAAATTGAGGGGGTTACTGGGGAAATATCTGGACAGTATTTCTGGAAAGAATTTGAGGGGATCACTAGGGAAATATTTGTAGGATATTTTGAGGAGGATTTTGGAGGAAATATAGACCACTATATTTTATTTGTTGATATCAACTCGCAAACAAACATTTTGAAATGAAATTTGAAATTCATTTTGAATTTAGAGCGAGTTTGAGAAATTTTCAAGATTTGAATTTTTGGGATGCTACAGCGACCCTTCCCGACCGTTTCCTGGTGACGTGGTCGACGCTGATTGCGTAGCTGACCGTTGGCACGGGCGAAGAGTCGTTGCTCGCCTAGCGCACCACACATGTCCGGTGCACACTAGACTGTATTTTTAGCCAGCGAGCCTCGACGTTTTCTCGAGAACGTCTAGTTGGGCCAGCCGACCAGACATGTCCGGTGCACACCGGACTGTCCGGTGGTGGCCAGTTTGGCCCATCTTCTCCTGTCTTGAGCCAAACTTCTTCCCTTCCTTTTTAGCCCATCTTGAGAAGTTTCCTAGCACTTGGATGAACATTGTTAGCACCTAAAACAATTGACTAAGTGCTAGAAACATACCTTTATATCACTTTGATTCATAGAGGTTTGCAATATGCCCATTCTCAAGCCCTAAAAGTGTTTTTCCTATTTTCCTCAATCTTTTGGACTTGATTGCTTCAATTTACTTTCTAAACACCTATGCTCATGCTCATATGTACAGTGTTAGTTCATAGTGGTGTGTTGAATAGTTAATCACCAAAACACTTAAAAATAGCCCAAAGGCATATTTCCCTTTGCGAGCACCTAGAAGGGGTGAATAGGTGATCCTGTAAAATTAAACACTAAATGGCCACAAACTTGATTGTTAAGGAGTTAGTGTAATCAAGTGGCTATGAAACACGCTCGTGCGAACAAAGCAATCACAAGAAGCAACACACGAGACAGGCGATTTTTATCCCGTGGTTCGGCCAAGTAACACTTGCCTACTTTCACATTGTGGCGTCCCAATGGACGAGGGTTGCACTCAACCCCTTTCAAGTGATCCAATGATCAACTTGAATACCACGGCTTTCTTCCTTATAGTCTTTCTCTTGTTTGCGAGGAATTTCCACAAATTGGAGTCTCTCGCCCTTACAGTGATGATCACAAAAGAAACACAGAAGTAAGGGAGGGAAAAGCAACACACACAAGATTCAATCCGCAACACACACACACGCACACAAGCGAAGACTTGAGCTCAAATGACAACACGGGGAGTTCACAACTCGAATGGAGCTCAAATCACTAACACGACGAATCAAATGCGTGGAAGCAAAGTCTGGATGTCTTAGTATGCTTAGAGAATGCTTGGGGTCCTGCTCCATGCGCCTAGGGGTTCCTTTTATAGCCTCAAGGCAGCTAGGAGCCGTTGGAGATCAACATGGAAGGCTATCCTTGCCTTCTGTCGAGTAGCGCACCGGACAGTCCGGTGCGCCACCGGACAGCCACTGTAGCTTGTCCAGTGCGCGATTTCCTTCCAAATTAGGCACAGTCGACCGTTGCTCCCGCGGGTCAGATGGCACACCGGACACTGTCCGGTGCACACCAGACAGTCCGGTGCACCCTGCCGACTGTTGGAGCAGCCACGTGTCGCGTGTTGATCGCGCGGACGACCGTTGGCGCGGGCGCCGTTGGCTCACCGGACAGTCTGGTGCACCACTGGACAGTCCGGTGAATTATAGCCACGTCGCCCTGTTCCTTTTCTCGAGAGCGACGAGTTCATCACGGATGACTCATCGAACAGTCCGGTGCACCACCAGACAATCTGGTGAATTATAGTCATACGATTCCGTCGATTCCAGAGAGTAGCTAGTTCACCGGAGACCAGCCTAGGGCACCGGACACTGTCCAGTGCACCACCGGACAGTACGGTGTGCCAGGCCCGAGTAGATACAGCCAAGTCTTTTCCGATGCTTTTTTTATTTTGTTGGCCCTGTTTCTAGCACTTAGACAAACACATTAGTATATGTTGGGGGCTTGTTCTCAAATGCTATAAATCAAGAACAAGACAACACGAAGATGTTAAGTATTAAATACCCTTCATCCGCTGAAGCATTATCTCCTCGAGGGTTTAATGAACTTCGGACGAAGGATATAAACGTAATATAACGAAGGTTACAAGGGAAAAGACCTTTGTTAAGTTGGTAAATGAGTAAACAGAATAAACATATATATAAAGTGCGAAAGTAATAATACCAGCATTATCATCAATACATTTCCATTATTAAATTCATGAAAATGAACCACAAATGTACCTTCAGACTGATGTAAGGCAAAGGTACAAGTCGTGATGCAAAAAGACGTGTGCCCAGTCAGCGTGAACAGTACGAGAGTACTGTTCACCTATTTACAGGCACGGGACGCAGCCCGTGTAAAATTACATTGATGCCCTTTACATTTATCAATAACTCTATAGTAATCCTTCAAGGCCCAATTTGGCTTTTCATCTTTAAGTCGGTTCCTCTTTTCTGCCGTTATGCCGAAGCTTTTCTGCAAATGGCTTCATGATTGTCTTATCCTTCGTCATGACCGCTTTTCATTCCAGCTTCATCTTAAACATGCCCTTGTATATTCGCGACCTGACTCCGAAGGTGCCTATTCCGAAGGTGCCTGTTCACATTTTACACTTGGAAAACATTGTCAAACTGTGTTTTTGAGGACCTTCGGGAGCCGAAGGCCCCCAACAGTAGCCCCTCGCAATATCAATTTATTGTAAAGATAAATTATTATTACGACATGGACGAAGGCTTTAAGCCGAAGGTCCGTAAAAACACCTTCCTTTTGCTAGAATAGCAACAGTCATTGACAAGCGGGGCCCTCCAGTTTTCGACATACTGGGTGTATAAATACAAGCTCTCCGCGAGTTTATTTGACACTCCCTTTTGCCACCTGCTTTTTACTCACCAGCTTTCAACCTGTGTACCCTGCTCTTAGCCTGCGCGCGATAGCATTTGCTCGGTCTTAAATTTTTAAGCTTCGGCTTCAAGTCTAGTTTGTCGGCATTCGCGAAAATGTCTGAGGATAAGATAGTTGCTGGTGCTTCGAAGCTAAGCCTTTCGGAGGAGATGCACCTGGGTTTTCTTGAGTCAATGTCGAAGACCAATACTGAAAAGATTGTCAAGGAAACTTTGGAGGGTTTATCTGAAGATACTGGCGATAGTGATAGCTATGATGTGGATAGTGGTGGAGAGGATTCCGAAGATTGCCCGTGGCGGCCTAGTCACTCAAACTTCGGAAAATCAACTATTAAGCAGAGTCACCTTGAAAACATGAGGGGGAGATACTTCCGAGATATATCCATCGTGAGGGCGGATGACGGAGAAAAAACTACGCCGACCCCCGAAGATAATGAGGTTGTGATCTTCCGAAGCTTTTTAAAGGCTGGGCTACGATTCCCCCTAAGCAAGTTTGTAGTGGAAGTTCTGAAAATATATCAAATTTACCTTCATCAACTTACCCCTGAAGCAGTGATAAGATTGGGAATCTTTGTCTGGGCCGTGAGGAGCCAGGGTTTGGAGCCAAGTGCTAAAGGCTTTTGCAATATACACGAGCTAGTATATGAGACGAAACCATGGGGTAAGGAACAATATCATAATAATTTTGGTTGTTATAGCTTCGGTGCCCGCTCTGGGTCGAGCTGTCCCGTGCCAACCTTTCGGAAGAGATGGCCCGGGGAATGGATGAAGGAATGGTTCTATGTGAAAAACGATTTGACGGTTCGGGAAGAAACTATCTGAAGAAGAAATTTTCGAAGCTAATCACTATGCCCGAGAACTGAAGTATCCGAAGGGGGCCATGGTGTTCAATGGGACAGACGAAGATGACTTCTTATATTGCCTCCCAGACAATAAAGAACTATCCATCTGTCGGGAGATGGCTAGAAGCATGGGATTCCCGAAGCTTGAAACTGGCCTTTGCGCCATGACGAAGGAGGATCTTGCGGATAGTCTTGCATATAACAGTCTGAAGGTACGAAGATTGTAAATTTTGAATTTTGCGGATTTTGAATGAATCCTTTACTGTTGTGTTAATCCATTCATTCTTTTTGAATAGGGCTTAATTCTCAGCAATGCCTTAAGGGCACAAAAGAATGCTGAAGACGAGAGCTGCACCATTGCTCTCAACAACCTTCGAACAGAGGTTATTAGGCTACGATACAAAGCCTTGGAGAAAGACAGAATTCTGCTTACATTAGTGGAAAAAATGAAGGAGGACGAAGCTAACTCTAAAACTCAAGCCGAAGCACAGAGGCGTGAGATTGAAGATCTTCGTAAACAACTAGCCCGAGCCAAAGAAGAACGTATTCTTGAAGAAACAAAACGAGAGTTAAGTGAACAATGGGCACATCATTTGGAAGTTAATGTTAAAGAGCTTCGTGCTTCTCAAAGAAAATGCTATGTTAAATCCATAGAGTGCATTAAGAAGATAAAATCCAGCTTTGCCAATGTTGGCGCATTCTCTAGCGAGGAGAATTTCTCAAGGGGCAATCCCGAAGGTCCGATGGAATGGATTAGTAACGAAGCTGAGGCCTTCGAAGAAATCCTGAATAGCCGCGGAGACATATGTGCTTTTTCGGGTGCTAGAGGAATTGCTACTGTTTTGGAGAAGAAAGGTTGTGAACATGTAAAATCTTTAGCGCAATCTGAAGCTACTTTGTCCTCCGAAGACATTAAAGACCCCTCAGCCGAAGCAAGCATGATCGGCGGAAAATTTTTCACTGATATCTGGGACAACGGCGGCCGAGAAATGGCACAAGAAATTATTCAAAAAAGCGAAAAAGGTATCCATGATGCCAGAAAAGTAGCGGCGGCTGCCGAAAAAAGTATCGAGCCCGAAGGGAAAATAGGTATTAATTAGTGATTTTTATTATGTTGTAATTTTTGATTCCAGACTTTGCTCACGGTTTGTAATAGTAATATAGTCGTATCTTCTCTTCGCTCAGACCCTGCTGAGGCATCTCCGGGCCCCCACCCGAAGGGGGACGATGAAATTAGAAAAATGGCCGAAGCCATTATGGACAAGGTTGTTGACCAGATACTGAACGAAGCTGCAGAAATAGTTCTAAAAGAGGATTAAATGCTACTGTAAAAACATTTGGAACGTAACGTATCTAATATATTGTAACTTTGAATGTAATATATAATCCATGTACAGTTTTAATTCTTTACGATGCATGAAATCTTGCGTACATACCATTTTTTGAGCCTTCGGCGAAAAAACACCTTCCCTTCTTTTCATGCTTCGTGAAGAAAATTTTATATCACCAGAAGTTGCATTCGTTCGTGGTGAAGATTATCCAAGCTTCGTGAAATATTCTCCGAAGCTATAGAAAAGTTTTTGTTGCCTCTCTAATGAAGCTACACTTCTTCTCGGCTTGTCTTGTGCTTTAGCACGATTTTCTGTTTTCCGAATTATTCTCCGAAGATCAATACTGTATCCCCTTCTTGTTCCATATGCAATATGCTGTATGATGCTTATGTTATGCAGAATGATGTGATGATGTTATGTTATGCAAGATGACGTTTGTGTCACAGATACATATCCCTGTAATAGAGCATGCACACTTTTTATATCAGTGTTGACTTTTCGCTGTAAGCCTCCCTTAGGAGCTTCTTCGCCTTTTACTTTCAGCGGAATCAGCGTTTATTTTTCGCTGTAAGCCTCCCTTAGGAGCTTCTTCGCCTTTTACTTTCGGCGGAATCAGCGCTGACTTTTCGCTGTAGGCTCAGAAAACTTACACTGCGCTCGCTTAGGAACGACTTTTTACTATTTCGAACAACTTGCTCTATGTCTATTAAAACAAAATTTTGATAATACAAAGGTCCTTCATGCCACCATAAATTCGTATGCTTCAACGATTCAAGCCTATGAAAAAGACACATTTTTATTAAAGTGTTACAAGGAATTAAAAAATGATAAAGGGCACTTGATCTTCCCATAATTGTTCCTTATTAACAAAAAAGTAATACCGAATGTAAAAATGCGAAAAAAACTGCTGTTGAGGTAGGATATTTATCAGTAAATATGCTTCGACTCTGGCACAGTGCTATTGACTGTGCGAGCTTCGGAGTCCTCTCTGAAATCCCTCTGATTGTGGTGACTCCCTTATGGCTGGAGCCCTGGCTGCGTCGGTGGCGGCGGTGGAGGCTGTTGCCAGGATGCTTGGGGTTGACTTGCCGAAGCAACAGAAGCTGCAGGGTGATTGCCTACATATTCTGGAATGTAAGGCGAATGGTACGAAGCAGTATGCAGGACCTGCTTCGGCTGATTCTGTTGTGCAGCAGCTTCTGCTAGTTCGTTTTGCTTCTGGATGGTAATGTGACACATCCTGGTGGTGTGGCCCTTACCTTCACCACAGAATAGGCAGTATATTTTCCTTGGTTGATCCCCAAATCTTCCCCCGAAGCCCCTGGCGTCTCTGCCCCTTGGCACTGGCGGCCGGAAGGAGCTTTGCTGCTGCCCCGAAGCTTGGGAGGAGCACTGTGGCCTTTGCTGTTGACTCGCTTTATCGTCATTTTGAGTAGAATTGTGAATTGACCTGACGTGCCTTGGATAAAATCTTCCTCTGAAGCCCCTAGTCATTTCAGAGAACCTGAGGGCTTCCTCCCTTCTTTAGCGAAAATCATTGTCAGCTCGAATGTACTCGTCCATCTTCTGGAGCAGCTTCTCTAGAATTTGGGGAGGCTTCCTAGCAAAGTACTAAGCTGCAGGTCCTGGCCGAAGCCCCTTGATCATGGCCTCAATGACAATTTCATTGGGCACTGTTGGTGCCTGTGCCCTCAGACGTAGGAATCTTCGGACATATGCTTGAAGATATTCTTCATGATCCTGGGTGCACTGGAATAAAGCTTGAGCAGTGACTGGCTTCGTCTGAAAGCCTTGGAAGCTGGTTATCATCATGTCCTTCAACTTTTGCCATGAGGTGATTGTCCCTGGCCTAAGGGAAGAGTACCAAGTTTGTGCGACGCTTCTGACAGCCATGACAAAGGACTTTGCCATGACCGCCGTGTTGCCACCGTACGAAGATATAGTTGCTTCGTAGCTCATCAAGAATTGTTTTGGGTCTGAATGACCATCGTACATGGGGAGCTGAGGTGGCTTGTAAGACTGTGGCCAAGGAACAGCCTGCAGTTCTGTTGACAAGGGAGAAGCATCATCAAAAGCAAAATTTCCGTGATGGAAATCTTCATACCAGTCATCCTCGTTGTAGAAACCCTCTTGATGAAGCTCTCTGCGCGGGGGCCTTTGGTTCTGGTCATCTTGAGCGAGATGTCGAAGCTCTTTAGAGGCTTTGTCTATCTGCCTTTGAAGATCAGCTAGACGAGCCATCTTCTCCTTCTTGCGTTGGACCTGTTGATTGAGCATTTCCAAATTTTGGATTTCTTGATCCATTTCGTCCTCCGGAGGCGCTGGACTGGTGGCCTTTCTCTTCTGGCTTTGGGCCTCCCTAAGAGAAACGACATCTTGATTGTGGTCTAGCGGCTGCAGAGCAGCAGCCCCTGTTGCTGAAGCTTTTTTCGGCGGCATGACGAAGGTGATGCTTGCCGAAGATTTTCAAAACTCAAAAAGTGGAAGTGAGTTCACCGGAGGTGGGCGCCAATGTTGGGGGCTTGTTCTCAAATGCTATAAATCAAGAACAAGACAACACGAAGATGTTAAGTATTAAATACCCTTCGTCCGCTGAAGCATTATCTCCTCGAGGGTTTAATGAACTTCGGACGAAGGATATAAACGTAATATAACGAAGGTTACAAAGGAAAAGACCTTCGTTAAGTTGGTAAATGAGTAAACAGAATAAACATATATATAAAGTGCGAAAGTAATAATACCAGCATTATCATCAATACATTTCCATTATTAAATTCATGAAAATGAACCACAAATGTACCTTCAGACTGATGTAAGGCAAAGGTACAAGTCGTGATGCAAAAAGACGTGTGCCCAGTCAGCGTGAACAGTACGAGACTAGGCACGGGACGCAGCCCGTGTAAAATTACATTGATGCCCTTTACATTTATCAATAACTCTATAGTAATCCTTCAAGGCCCAATTTGGCTTTTCATCTTTAAGTCGGTTCCTCTTTTCTGCCGTTATGCCGAAGCTTTTCTGCAAATGGCTTCATGATCGTCTTATCCTTCGTCATGACCGCTTTTCATTCCAGCTTCGTCTTAAACATGCCCTTGTATATTCGCGACCTGACTCCGAAGGTGCCTGTTCCGAAGGTGCCTGTTCACATTTTACACTTGGAAAACATTTTCAAACTGTGTTTTTGAGGACCTTCGGGAGCCGAAGGCCCCCAACAGTATACAAAATAGTATACTAAGTCTAGAAACATACCTTACACTTTGATTTGCACTCTCCACACATTTTGCACATAGGTACTCAATTAATGTGTTGGGCATCTAATCACCAAAATACTTATAGAAATTTCCCAAGGACACATTTCCCTTTCAATCTCTCCCTTTTCGGTGATTTATGCCAACACATCCAAAAGCAACCAAAAGAAGTGCAACATCAATGCAATTGAAGACCAAATTATTTTTGCTTATGATTTGGCATATTTGGATCACTCTTTGCCACCACTTGGTTTGTTTTTGCAAATCAATTTATTTTTCCTATCTCTAAGTCAAACACACTTGTTTAGGCAAATCGAGAAATATTCCAAGAGAAAAATTGATCAAGTGCCAAAAACTCCCCCTTTTCCCATAATCAAAATTCTCCCACAATAAGAGACCAAATTTTGCAATAAGAGTATTTAGACAAATCACAAATTCAAACTCTACCATTTTCAAAATTCTCAATTCTAACTCTACTATTTTCAAAATTCTCAAGTGGTTGGCTGATCCAGTTGCATTAAGCACCAAAACGGGATCATTTTTGGCCCTTTAATCCCATTGCCTCACCAAAAATGTCAATTAAGAGCAAAAAAGCAATGAGATTGCAAGTATGAACTTGGAAGTAAATACACTAATACCAGAGTGCAGTGGAAGTCTTTTCATCGTCCAAGTTCACTTTTCCCTTTTAATGCACCTTTGGGACTACATCAAGTGTACTCAAATAAACAGGTTAGTCTCAAAGGGTCAAGTTGTAGCACATCCCCCCCCTTAATATGTGCATCATTCGCATATGAACTTGTGAGCTCCGGAGATCACTTGTACAACTTGAGCACCATAAATAGCAATAATTGATTGAAGTGCATAAAATAACATGGTCAAAGACATAGAACATATGTATGCTATAGATCAATCCAAGTTATGCGAATCTAAGACATTTAGCTCACTACGCAACCTGCAAAACCTTTTCTCATCTAAAGTCTTGGTGAAGATATCGGCTAGCTGGTTCTCGCTGCTAATGTGGTACACATCGATATCTCCCTTTTGCTGGTGGTCTCTCAGGAAGTGATGCCGGATGTCTATGTGCTTAGTGCGGCTGTGTTCAACAGGATTATCCGCCAAGCGGATTGCACTCTCATTGTCACACAGGAGTGGGACTTTGTTCAGATTGTAGCCAAAGTCTTGGAGGGTTTGCCTCATCCAAAGTAGTTGCGCGCAACACTGTCCTGCGGCAACGTACTCGGCCGCAACAGTGGATAGGGCAATGAAGGTTTGTTTCTTAGAACTCCAGGACACCAGGGACCTTCCTAGAAATTGGCAAGTCCTTGATGTACTCTTCCTATCAACCTTGCACCCGGCATAATCGGAGTCTGAGTATCCAATCAAGTCAAAGGTAGACCCCTTTGGATACCAGATCCCGAAGCAAGGCGTAGCAACTAAATATCTAAGAATTCGCTTAACGGCCACAAGGTGACATTCCTTGGTGTCGGATTGATATCTAGCACACATGCATACACTAAGCATAATGTCTGGTCTACCAGCACATAAATAAAGTAATGAACCTATCATGGACCGGTATGCCTTTTGATCAACGGACTTACCTCCTTTGTTGAGGTCGACATGCCCGTCGGTTCCCATTGGTGTCTTTGTGGGCTTGGCGTCCTTCATCCCAAACCTTTTGAGAAGATCCTGAGTGTACTTCGTTTGAGAGATGAAAGTGTCGTCCTTGAGTTGCTTCACTTGGAATCCAACGAAGTAGGTCAACTCGCCCATCATCGACATCTCAAACTTTTGAGTCATTACCCTGCTAAACTCTTCACAGGACTTTTGGTTAGTAGAACCAAATATTATGTCATCGACATAAATTTAGCACACAAAAAGATCACCATCACAAGTCTTTGTAAAAAGAGTGGGATCGGCTTTCCCAACCTTGAAAGCATTAGCAATTAAGAAATCTCTAAGGCATTCATACCATGCTCTTGGGGCTTGCTTAAGTCCATAGAGCGCCTTAGAGAGCTTATACACGTGGTCGGGATACCTGTCATCCTCAAAGCCAGGGGGTTGTTCTACGTATACCTCCTCCTTGATTGGCCCATTGAGGAAAGCGCTCTTTACGTCCATTTGGAATAGCCTGAAAGAGTGGTGAGCGCCATAGGCTAATAATATTCGAATAGACTCTAACCTAGCCACAAGAGCAAAAGTCTCCTCGAAATCCAAACCTGCGACTTGGGCATAACCTTTTGCCACAAGTCGAGCCTTGTTTCTTATCACCACCCCGTGCTCATCTTGCTTGTTGCGGAATACCCACTTGGTTCCCACAACATTTTGCTTTGGACGTGGCACCAGGCTCCAGACTTCATTTCTCTTGAAGTTGTTGAGCTCTTCCTGCATGGCCAACACCCAGTCTGGATCCTGCAAGGCCTCTTCTACCCTGAAAGGCTCAATAGAAGAGACAAACGAGTAATGTTCACAAAAATTAGCTAAGCGTGAGCGAGTAGTTACTCCCTTGCTGATGTCACCTAGAATTTGATCGACAGGGTGATGTCTTTGGATCGATGCTCGGACTAGAGTTGGAGGGACCCATGGTACTTCTTCCTCCATCACTTGTTCTTCCTGTGCTCCCCCTTGATCCTGTCCCTCTTCTTGAGGTACCTGTTCACCTTCTTGAGTTGGGGGATGCACCCTTGTTGAGGAAGATGGTTGATCTTCTTCATGTGGTTCCTGTGGTCGCACATCGCCTATCGCCATCATGCGTATTGCGGCCGTCGGAACTTCATCTTCATCTATGTCATCAAGATCAACTTGCTCTCTTGGAGAGCCATTAGTCTCATCAAATACAACGTCACTAGAGACTTCAACTAATCCTGATGATTTGTTGAAGACCCTATACGCCTTTGTATTTGATTCATACCCTAGTAAAAACCCTTCTACTGCCTTGGGAGCAAATTTAGAATGTCTACCTTTCTTCACCAGAATGTAGCATTTGCTCCCAAATACACGAAAGTAAGAAACATTGGGTTTGTTACCGGTAAGGAGTTCGTAGGAGGTCTTCTTGAGGAGACGGTGCAGGTAGAGCCGGTTTATGGCGTGGCAGGCTGTGTTCGCAGCTTCCGACCAAAACCGCTCGGGCGTCTTGAACTCTCCAAGCATCGTTCTCTCCATGTCAATTAGCGTCCTGTTCTTCCTCTCTACCACACCATTTTGTTGTGGTGTGTAGGGAGCGGAGAACTCGTGCTTGATGCCTTCCTCCTCAAGATACTCCTCAACTTGCAGATTCTTAAACTCGGACCCGTTGTCGCTCCTTATCTTTTTCACCTTTAGCTCAAATTCGTTTTGAGCCCTCCTTAAGAAGTGCTTTAGGGTCCCTTGGGTTTCTGATTTGTCCTGCAAAAAGAACACCCAAGTGAAGCGGGAAAAGTCATCAACAATTACAAGACCATACTTACTTCCCCCGATGCTGAGGTAGACAACGGGTCCAAAGAGGTCCATGTGAAGAAGCTCTAGTGGTCTTGATGTTGTCATCACGTTCTTGCTGTGATGAGTGCTTCCCACCTGTTTCCCTGCCTAACATGCTACACAGGGTCTGTCTTTCTCAAAACAGACATTGGTTAGTCCTAACACATGTTCTCCCTTTAGAAGTTTATGAAGGTTCTTCATTCCAACATGTGCTAGACGGCGATGCCAAAGCCAGCCCATACTAGTCTTAGCTATCAAGCATACATCTAGATCAGCCTCCTCTTTCGAAAAATCAACTAAGTAGAGTTTGTCGTCTAGTACACCCTTAAAACCTAAAGAACCATCACTCCTTCTAAAGACAAATACATCAATGTTTGTAAAAAGACAATTGTAACCCATGTGACACAGTTGACTTACAGACAGAAGGTTGTACCCAAGCGACTCTACTAGAAATACATTTGATATGGAGTGCTCGTTAGTGATGGCTATCTTGCCCAAGCCTTTGACCTTGCCTTGTGTTGGTGACTTGTTCTCAAATGCTATGAGTTAAGAACAAGGCAACATAAAGAATGTTAAATGTTAAAATCCTTCATCCTTCGAAGCATTATTTCCCTTAGGATATAATGACTCTCGGACGAAGGTTACGGAAAGCGTACCTTCGTAAATACGACGTATATAAAAATGAAGAAGGGTTTACACGAAATATGAACAATGCGAACAATCAAATATGTTATCATTATTGTATCATTTTTGTGCTATTATCATGAATAAGTAAAGATAATGATTTATTACAAGTGTACCTTCGGCTTGAAGGAAGTAAAAATACAAGTGTGACGCAAAAGCAAATGCCTAGTCAGCGTGAACAGTACAGGAGTACTGTTCATCTATTTATAGGCACGGGTCGCAGCCCATGTAAAATTACATTCAGGCCCTTTGCCTTTGATAATAACTCTATAGCAATTCTTCGAGGTCTAGATAGCCTTTTCCTCTTTAAGTCGGTTTCCTTTTTCCTGTCATCATGCCGAAGCTCCCTTTCGTACAGCTTCGGCTCTGTTCCATCCTTCGTTCCCCTTGTGTTTCTTCATACAGTGATTTTGACTCAAGTCCGAAAGGTCCATGTCCGAAGGTACCTGCTCATGTATTATACTCCAGAAACATTGTTAAATCACGTTTTTGAGGACCTTTCGAAGCCGAAGGCCCCCAACACCTTGGTTCCCATCTCTAAAGATGATCGTATCCTGGGAATCCTTGTTCTTGACGTAGGAGGTGAACATCTTCTTCTCCCCCGTCATGTGGTTTGTGCATCCGCTGTCAATTATCCAGCTAGAGCCCCCGGATGCATAAACCTGCAAGGAATTTAAGCTTGGGTTTTAGGTACCCAACTCTTGTTGGGTCCTACAAGGTTAGTCAAAATAGTTTTTGGAACCCATATGCAAGTTTTATCTCCCTTGCATTTGGATCCCAACTTCCTAGCTACTACTTTTGCATTCTTACGTGAAAGTACAAATGAAGTATTGTAAGCATGGTAAATGGTAGAAGGTTCATCGCACATTTTTCTAGACGCATGATGCATAGCATGGTTTCTCCTAGGCCTACTTCTACCATGAACAAACGTGGAACTAGATGCAAACATAGCATGTGAATCACAATAAGCAGCATGATCATAATTCCTATTGTAATGAGAACGACTAGCAATTTTCCTATCATACATAAATGCATGGTTCATTTGAGGACTACTAGCCATAGGGGCCTTCCCTTTCTCCTTGTTGAGAACGGGAGTCCTTTGGCTTGTTAAGTTATTGGTTTCCTTTTGAAAACCAAGTCCATCAATAATTGAGAGGTGTCTACCAACAGTGTAGGCATCCCTAGCAAATTTTAGTTTATCAAAATCAACCTTGCAAGTCTTAAGTTGAGCATTAACACTTGCCACCTCATCGTTTAGTTGAGCAATAGAAGATGTTCATTACAAACATCAACATCAAAGTCTTTACATCTATTACAAATAATGACATGCTCTACACATGAACTGATTTTATTGACTTCTTCTAGCTTAGCATTTAATTCATCATTTAAATTCTTTAAACTAGAGACAGTTTCATGGCAAGCAGATAACTCAGAAGACAACATTTCATTTCTCTTAGTTTCTAAAGCAAGAGATTTTTGCACACTAACAAATTTGTCATGTTCCTCATATAAAATATCCTCTTGTTTTTCTAACAATTTATCCTTTTCATTTAGAGCATCAATCAATTCATTAATTTTGTCTACCTTGGCTCTATCTAGTCCTTTAAACAGATTAGTGTAGTCTACTTCATCATCGGAATATTCTTCATCACTAGATGAAGTGTACTTGGGTGTGTCCTGAATACGTACCTTTTTCTCATTGGCCATAAGACATGTATGGCATTCGTTGGGGAAGAGTGAGGATTTGTCGAAGGCCGAGGTAGCAAGTCCTTCATCGTTGGAGTCTACTGAAGAGCAGTCAAAATCCCATTCCTTTCCCAGATGCGCCTCGCCCTTCGCCTTCCTGTAATTCTTCTTCTTCTCCTTCTTTCCATGTCTTTCTTGTGTCTGGTCATTGTCATTATCGAGACATTGAGCAATAAAGTGACTAGTCTTACCACATTTGAAGCATGAGCATTTTCCCTTTGTTTTATTCTTGTTTGGGTACTCCTTGCGTCCTTTGAGTGCGGTCTTGAAGCGCTTGATGATAAGCGCCATTTCATCTTCATTCAGCCTAGCAGCCTCTACTTGTGCTACCTTACTTGGTAGCGTCTCCTTGCTGCTAGTTGCTTTGAGAGCAATGGGCTGTGGCTCGTAGACGGGTAGTGGACCGTTTAGTGCATCGTCCACGTATCGAGCCTCCTTCACCATCATGCGCCCGCTCACGAATTTTCTGAGGATCTCCTCAGGCGTCATTTTGGTGTACCTGGGATTTTCACGAATAAGATTTATAAGATGGGGGTCAATTACAGTAAAAGACCTTAGCATGAGTCGGACGACATCATGATCCATCCATCTTGTGCTTCCGTAGCTTCGTATCTTGTTGACCAAGGTCTTGAGCCTATTGTAGGTTTGTGTTGGCTCCTCTCCCCTGATCATCGCGAACCTCCCTAGCTCACCCTCCACTAGTTCCATCTTGGTGATCATGGTGGCATCATTTCCCTCATGTGATATCTTGAGGGTGTCCCAGATTTGCTTAGCGTTGTCCAAGCCACTCACCTTATTAAATTCATCCCTACAAAGTGAAGCTAGCAAGCCAGTAGTAGCTTGGGTATTTTTATGAATTTGCTCATTTATAAAAACGGGATTGTCAGTACTATCAAAATGCATTCCGTTTTCAACAATCTCCCAGATACTAGGATGGAGAGAAAAATAAATGACTACGCATTTTATGACTCCAGAAAGAATAGTCTTCTCCATCAAAGCGTGGGGGTTTCCCAAGTGGAATTGATAGCAAATGAGCATTTGAATTGTACGGAATAAGGGAATAATCAAATGAATAGTTTTGATTAACCATTTTCTTCTTTGATGAAGAGTCGTCGTCGTCCCTTGGTGAGGAAGAAGATGCATCGCTGTTGTAGTAGATGATCTTCTTGATGTGTCTCTTCTTCTTCTCGTCTCTGTTCTTGTGAATTGAGCCTAAGTCAGTAGGCTTGTCGTCCCTTGGCTCATTGAAGAGAGACTCCTTCTCCTTGTCATTAATCACCATCCCCTTACCCTTAGGATCCATCTCTTCGGGCGGTTAGTCCCTTAAGTGAAGACTACGGCTCCGATACCAATTGCGAGCACCTAGAGGGGGGGGTGAATAGGTGATCCTGTAAAATTAAACACTAAATGGCCACAAACTTGATTGTTAAGGAGTTAGTGTAATCAAGTGGCTATGAAACACGCTCGTGCGAACAAAACAATCACAAGAAGCAACACACGAGACACGCGATTTTTATCCCATGGTTCGGCCAAGTAACACTTGCCTACTTCCACGTTGTGGCGTCCCAATGGACGAGGGTTGCACTCAACCCCTTACAAGTGCTCCAATGATCAACTTGAATACCACGGCTTTCTTCCTTATATTCTTTCTTCCGTTTGCGAGGAATCTCCACAAATTGGAGTCTCTCGCCCTTACAATGATGATCACAAAAGAAACACAGAAGTAAGGGAGGGAAAAGAAACACACACAAGATTCAATCCGTAGCACACACACGCACACAAGCGAAGACTTGAGCTCAAATGACAACACGGGGAGTTCACAACTCGAATGGAGCTCAAATCACTAACACGATGAATCAAATGCGTGGGAGCGGAGTCTGGATGTCTTAGTATGCTTAGAGAATGCTTGGGGTCCTGCTCCATGCGCCTAGGGGTCCCTTTTATAGCCTCAAGGTAGCTAGGAGCTGTTGGAGATCAACATGGAAGGCTATCCTTGCCTTCTGTTGAGTGGTGCACTTGACAGTCCGGTGCGCCACCGGACAGCCATTGTAGCTTGTCCGGTGCGTGATTTCCTTCCAAATCAGGCACAGTCGACCGTTGCTGCCGCGGGTCAGATGGCACACCGGACAGTCCGGTGCACCCTGCCGACCGTTGGAGCAGCCATGTGTCGCGCGTTGATCGCGCGGACGATCGTTGGCACGGGTGCCGTTGGCTCACCGGACAGTCCGGTGAATTATAGCCATGTCGCCTTGTTCCTTTTCCTGAGAGCGACGAGTTCATTGCGGATGACTCACCGGATAGTCCGGTGCACCACCGGACAGTCCGGTGAATTATAGCCATATGACTCCGTCGATTCCCGAGAGTAGCTATTTCACCGGAGACCAACCTAGGGCACCAAACACTGTCCGGTGCACCATCGGACACTGTCCGGTGCACCATCAGACAGTCCAGTGTGCTAGGCCCGAGTAGATACTTGGCTGTTTACAGCCAAGTCTTTTTCGATGCTTTTCTTCTTTTGTTGGCCCTGTTTCTAGCACTTAGACAAACACATTAGTATACAAAATAATATACTAAGTCTAGAAACATACCTTACACTTTGATTTGCACTCTCCACACATTTTGCACATAGGTACTCAATTAATGTGTTGGGCATCTAATCACCAAAATACTTATAGAAATTGCCCAAGGGCACATTTCCCTTTCACCCTTTCAGCTCCTCTAATGATGAATACTTTATTTAAAGAGGTCTCTCTCTATTAGTCAACCATTAGCTTGTTTCATCATTATACTTCATAGGATCTTCGATCACATATAATAGGTTACCACTATGGTATGACTTCAAGTGGTTCTCAAGCCTATCTCCCTCGATGCACCTTATATCACATTACATGATAGACCCTTTGTAAAATCATCTGCCAAATTATTAGATGTATGGACATAGTCCAACGTAATTACATAGTCCAATACCATCTCAAGGGTATGCCAATGATTATCTCTCAGATTAACCTCCACCTAATGAATGACAAGACCATGTGTGACAATCAAGGAAAGTAAAACATGTATGGTCATTATATGGCAATTGGTGAAAATATATCAAGATAATCTTCACCTTATTTTTGGGTATAACCTTGGCCACAAGCCTCGCCTTGTACTTCTCAATAGTACCATCATGCCTAAGCTTTTTTCTTGAACACTCTTTTACATCATATAGGCTTGCATACATAACGACCTCCCAAGTTTCATTAGCCATAATTAAGTCTATCTCACTCTTAATAGCTTCCTTCCATAAGTTAGCATAAATTTATGATTTTTGGGGTATCATCCACAATGTATATTACATAGTCTTCACTAAAAGACTTTGCAGTCCTATGTCTCATACTCTTTCGAGTGACTATAGTATTATCCTCTTCTAAATTTTCGACATGGGTGTCAATATGATCATGTATTACTGGTTCATGTATCTCATATATAAAAGATTCATGGCTAGAACTGCTAGGTGTATTTTTATATAAAGTTCACTCTTAAAAAATGTAGCATCTTTGGACCCTATAATTATACCAACATTCATATCATGTACTCTAGATTTTTTATTAAAAATATACAACCCATGTTAAAATTATATCCAAGAAAAACATAATCAACAACTTTTGGTTCAAGCTTTAGTTTCTTGTTGATTGGTTGTTTTACCTTGGCTAAATAACCTAATGTTCGCAGGTAAGAGAGATTCAATCTTTTTCTTCTTCAATGCCTTGAATGGTGTAATTTCTTTGTTCTTTTTTGACACTTTATTCATGAAATGACACACTATCATAATTGCCTCACCCCATCATTCCCTAGATAATCTCTTTGTCTCTAACATGGTATTAACCAATTTAGTTAGAGCGTGATTCTTCCTTTTAGCAAGCCTATTATATTGTGGTGAGTATGGCGATGTACTTTTATAAATAATACCATGCTCCACACAGAACTCAGAAAATTCATTTAAAAATATTTTCCCCGCGATCAGACATTAACTATTTAGTTTTCTTCTCAAGTTGATTTTCTACCTCAACTTTGTATTTTGATTTTAATAAGTACACATAGAAGAATCTAGTGCAATCATCTATAAATGTCATGAACTGTATTTTGCCACATTTGGTCAACTCGTCATTCATTTAATAGAAATCAAAATGGATTAGTTCTAACAATGCCAAGTCCCTCGGTGCAGTAGACTTCTGAGGCTTGTGAGGTTGCTTCGATTACACACACATGGCACTTGAAACCTTTGACCAAATCAAATTTTAGGATTAAATTTATACGAGCTAAGCATGTCATGCAACCAAAATTTATATGGCATAAACATGAATGTCATATATATGTCACACTGGTGTAGCTCACTTGGTTCAAAGATTTAAATAAAGCATCAAATAAAGAGAAGCGAAACAAGCCTCCACTCTCATAGCCTTTACCAATAAATATTTCATACTTAGACATTATGCATTTATTGGAATCAAACACACTTAATAACCATCTTGACACAATAATGGATCGCTAATTAATTTTTTTCTTATTGAGGAGGCATGATGTATGGTCTTTTCTGAAGTAAGATTCAGATCGACCGTACCAACACCACGTACAACCGCACACGCTCTGTTCCCCCATCAACAAAGAGGAACTTCTCTTGACCTGATAAGAAAACAAAGAAATATCAACACACATGGATATTTGCCCCCTATGTAAACCCACCAGTTAGATGAATGATGAACTGAAAGAACAATATATAATAAAATACCATACCCTAAAGTTCCTCCATGAGCCCCAATCACATTTGTAGATTTCTTGTTTGGCTTTCACTTGGAATCCAGACACTCCCTAGCATAGTGCATATGCTTGCCACAAGTGAAACAGTTGCCTTTTCTTGTTCTTTTTTCTTAAAAGGTGTGATATTTTTTGTTTAATCTTTTTCTTGAAGTTCTTTTTATGGAAGTTTTGAGGATTTTTTTGCACCACATAGAAACTAGGAGTCTCCACAACAACTCTCTTGCCACAGACATATTTTGCTCACGCCTTCTCTTCAACATCTAGAGAGCCAAATAAGACCAATAATACTAAACTATTGTAGCTTATGTTTAGAGAAGTAGAAAAAAATATACAAGTCTATGACAGCTTAACAATGATGCAGCTCACCACAAACAAGTCTGGCAGCAAACAGCCAAAATTTTTGAGTTCTTTCACGAGCCATTATGTAGTCATATAACTACTCTATAACAACTCGTTACTAGCACCAGAAACTCTATATTTGATCTCTAGTGCATTTGATATTTCTTTGTTGGTGGACAACATCACAGACACGTCGACTATGGAATCTCCTAGCACGCAAATTATTACCCCGTTGAACATAGTATCAACATCCTAGAACACTCGCTCGTCTTCAGCAGAGTGAGGTCCAGCTGCCCTAGGTTTGGCAACAAAGTAGTGCTGCATAACAATAAACCAAAGTATGCATCTCTGACACCACCTTTTATAGTGAGTTTCCTTAAAAACATTTGGTTTTAGCATGCTTGCAAAGCTAGCAACCAAAAATTACCAATCATATTTTTGGATTGATTGAAAATTAGTCATTTTTAGTTGAATTTTAATTCAAAAACAATATACAAAAGTTGGTGACAACATGTAGAAGCATGTGTGGTTTAGTACGTTAAACAAGAGCAACACAGAGAAACATAGTTGTATACAACTGAAAGGAAGAACCATACCTAGGGGCAGACATAGATTAGTTGTTGTTGACTTTGGTCGATGTAGAGATGTAGCCAGTCAATCGATGTAGTGGACATTCAATGATGTGTAGTCGTTCGGTCGATGTAGTTTAGATTTAACACAGAGAGAAGTTGAGAAATGTCGCAGACACTTCTAAACAATGCGATTATAGCATGTCACTTGAGCAGGTGAGCACTTGGACAACAGTCATTTCGGAGATCTGCTCTCCTAGAACTTGTGTGTGCAAGTGCTAGAATGGAGTGTTGGCTAATAGTTGAACAATGATAGAGATAGCGAAGCAAGATGAGATGATAGAACATGTTTATATAGGTGAGTTAGGACCTAAACTATCAAAGAAGAGAGGACATGGAAGATTAGAAGTCAAAAAACTTTTAGCGATTGTCATCCTTCCTGACTCTCTATCTTCCTAACACTTGACATTGAGAGTGGCAAAACACGCCAATGTCGCATCACAACCATGTCATGCCACGTCGAAGCGACGATGGCGAGCTAAAAGGGAAATGTACCTCAGAACATTTCTATATTATTTTTGGTGTTTGATGACCAACATAATTAATTGGACTAACTTGTTTGCTAAGTAATTGATTATAGAGTTCAAATGATACAATATCGACTTAAAGAAAATATGCATAACAGTTCATAAGATCAATACATCAAAGAAAATTACTTAGAGGACTCTAATTGACTCAAGGAACATTTGTCAAATTCATTCACATGTCCAAGACATAAGCCAAGCCAAGCCTAAGGAAAGGAAATTAAGAAAACAACTTGGAATCATCTAGAGAGCACTAGACATATCCAATGGAACATCGAATATGCTTGCTGAGAGCTTGTTTTTGGACTTCGGAACTTAGTGAACACCTGACATGTCTGGTGGCACACCGAACAGGGCTTGCAGAGAGGGTGTAAATTGGACATAAATCAACAAAGTGCACATGATGTGTTCGGCATAGCACCGGATGGCACACCGAACACGACACTCAGAGAGCATGTCAAATGAACCAAGCCACAATGGGGCACCTGACATATCCGGTGACATACTAGACATCACATCAGATCTACAATGTTCAAGATCGGCTAACGAGAAGCTCCAACAACTAGTTGACGTGGTGTATCTGGTGGCACATCGGACATGATTGGCACAGTGTGTCAGACTAACGGTTTGATAGCTTTACCCAATTGCTAATACTGAGATGGGATTGGCCCTGTCAGGTCCACCACCAGACATATCTGGTGAACATGCAGATTGTTGAGTGGGGTTCAAACGGCTAGTTTTAAGTGGGGAGCCTATATATACCACCCCAATTAGGCACAACTCTATCCATGAGCTAAGAAACATCTGTCATACATAAAGCGATCATCTCCTAGCCATCCAAGCCATCCAAGTGCTCCAAATTGAGTTGTGTGCTTAGAATAGACATTCATTTGAGAGCTAGATAGCATAGAGTTGCTAGAGCACTTGTGTAGAGCTGAGTTTAGTGCAAAATGAGGAAATTCTTGTGATCAAAAGTGTGTTGAGTTGCTGCTCCAAGTTTGTAGAGTAATCAAGAGCCTCTGACTTTGTGTGGAGAACCTTGTGAGAGTTTGCTCTCACCAATGAGAAAAGAAAGGGACTCAAGCTCGATCTTAGTGATCGCTTGAGTGAGGAAAGGGTTGAAAGAAACTCGGCTCTTTATGAACCCCTCAACAGAGATGTATGTTTCTTTCTGAAATTGAATTCCGGTAATCTTGTGTCTCTTATGCATTCTTCTTCCCTACTTGCATTTGTATTTTCTCATCTAAATATTTGATTTGTTTGTTTCTTGAGCTTTGTCTCTTTATATTATGTTGATAACCTCTATTTCGCACCTAAATTTTGTTAGCAACATAAGAAAGTTGTTGCCTTGGAAATTTACATTAGCAATATTATCTTGTTCTAACTTCTTAAGTTATAATCTTCGGGTCGAAGTTTATTATTTGAGTTATAATTTTAGGTTTCACCTATTCGATCTCTCTCCTCTAGGCGACTATCACGTATATGGGTGTGACCCTTTTCTAAACAACTCAATATACATAGATTGAATCACCATATAAAGCATATAGTCGTCCTATAAACTACCTATACAATACTAAATATAAGAAAACATTTATTTAATATAGAATTTTATAATTATTAAATATTTTAAATGGATCAATACTAACAATGTCTTCTCTTAAGTGCTTTAGAAACCGGAGACATGCATCGAAAATGAGCAAACAACTGTAGGTAGTGTACAAGAAAATTTGTTGCATGTAAGTGTTTTTTAGTTTGCCTACATGGGAAACAAAAACTTTTTTAATATACAACTCATGATTCCAACTTGAACCAACCAGTGTGTCAGCCTCACCCCTTGATTCACTCGCGTGTCGCTGTGCACGTGTTCCGCTAGCCATTACAAATTAGCCAACACCACTATGCTCACCCACGCCACCTAACGTTCCGCAATTCCTCACCGTCACATCTCTACTCACTTGTTATAGTCACCACCTCCTATTCTGGATTCATCACCTTGAATCGTCGAAATGTTTATTCACTAATGGTTGAAGTAAACCTTAAATTATTGAATTTTTCTTCTATAAAATTTTAAAATCGACGAATGAAATCTTGAATATATGAATATTTGTTTCTACGTTGAAGTAAATCTTAAATAGTTAAAGTAAACATTCAATGATTGAAGTAGACCTTGAAGTAGACCTTGAATGACTGAAATAAACTTTAAATGACTAAATAATTATTGTTGTGCACCACGGGGCTTGGCCAACTCAACCCAATTAAACATGAGCGGGCCCATTTTAACTCCTGGTCGACTGGTGCGGCTGATCCGTGATTCGCTTACTTTCCTAGTACGAGTGGTTCGTTGTTGGATTGAACTCACTCCACCTTTCATTTACCTCTCTATATATAAGAGTTAAGGCTGCCTACAGCAGCTATCCTATTTCATCCCCTATTTTAAACTTTACTCTGTAAACGGTGTAATCTACCATATAAATCTTCTATTTTACACGATCTGCTGTGATGAGTCTAGACCAAGAACCAGACATGAAAGGAAAAAAAACAGAAAAGCTATACAACAGTGTTTGTCCAAAGGAATTCTAGGCCAATGAAGCTAGCACTTCCCAAAACTTTTGTTCCCGGCTCGAATCCAACATCTTCTCATCCTTGATCTTTGCAACTAGCTCAACCACTGAAGCACTTCTGGAAAATTCTTGCGTGCAGTTCTTTCCATAATTTCCTAGAAACAATGATGCTCAAGCATATCAGACTTTTGAGTGGTGCATTTGGTGGTGTGAAGCCCACGTGTGTCCACTATTCTTCTTTTTCGCGGTCGTGCCTAAACATGTTTTTTTTATTACCAGGGAAGGATGGTTATAACGTATGGGCATAGAAAACCAAAGGCTTACCAAGGCCAACATAATCATATGCAAGACTAGTCTCATAAGGATCAAGCAAAAAATACACAACTAAACGATTACATATAAAAAAAATAAGCAAAGAACACAAATCAAGCAAAGTTGACAAATGCTTGCTCCTCGTCTTGGGTCAGCTAATGAGGCCTATTATCATCAGACAATAGGACGCCCACGAACGAGGGTAACCTAAGTAAAATCTCTATTTAGACCTGTTCGTTATTGCCACAATAATCTTTGCCCACTATCTCCTTTTTAATGCCCCACCACTATGTTAGGCAGTGCAAAAAAACACGGCCATCCACTGTTCCTGAACAAAGGGAAGCAGCAGCCAAGCGCGAACGTACCTGCTAATAGGCCCTGAAGCGATCTGGGGAAGTATGATGTTTTTTTTTTTTGGCACCGGTAGAGCTTCTACACATATTATTATCAGTCTTATCTGTCTCTAATCTATTCATCTTCGTAACTTACATTTTTCGAACTTGATTTATGACATTGATTAAGATTTCATTTGATTCCTATTCTCAATCAGCTGTAATGCATGTGCACATCAGTTGTTCGTATACACAGCTCATTCCTGCTATGTACAATCAAATAATTACAAACATAATAATCTTCATAGGTCAATAGAGATGCAATCCAGCTCATATGGGGTTTTACAAATCGTTTCGAATACAAATCCGGATCAACAACTGATATTGAGGTAAGAGTCTTTTTCTCAGGGTAGTCGGATGGGGGGTCGCCGTTGAGGTCGGCCATTGTGGCTTGCCTCTCGACGAGGGCCTGTTTGGGGTCAGTAGCATGCGATAGCAATGTCTTGTCACATACGACAGGAAGGGTTGTCGCTGGAAAACTCTTGTGCCTACGAAGGTAGATGGTGTTCGTGCTTTGGCGGTGGAAGCTGAGAATTTGTTGCATCTGGAGAATGTTACTGGTGCCCATCATGGTGTGGTTACCAGTACATGTTCTTCGCCGACGAGTTCTACATCTCGGTTGCCTGATCTGGGGAATGTTTCAGAGGCTGGAGGTGGTGGCAGTCAACCTGGCTGGGACTCAGCTCCAGCAAAGTCCAAGTGGAAGGAGACGCTGCAGTCCGTTGGTGAAGGCGCAATGGGGGTCTGCAGGTCGGGACCGGTGCGGACGCTTGTTCATAGTCCGCTTCATCCTCCTCCTTTGACCTCTTCTTCTAGGAGCAAGGTGAAGCCATGGCAGGGCAAGTTGTCGTCACAACGGTGTTCGCCGAAGCTCACACTTGGAGATGTCCTATCAATGGCGCAAGAGCGCCGGAAACTAAGTCACGACGATGGGCGTTGTGTTCAAGGGTTGAAGAAGGCGGAATGTATGGCTGTGTTAGGGGTGCCGCCGCCGGCAGATTCAAAATTGAATTCTTGTTTATTTGGAAAGGCTGGAGATCAGGCAAATCTGCAGGAACCACACACATCTTCATTTCCGGATACAAGGAGCCATAGTCCGTATATTTATGGTAGTCGTAGATTTGGGATAGCCCAGCAGCTGAAACTCAGCCCTGGGATTCCTTACAGATCTACGCCAGGGCTGGCTTCCCTTTTTGCACATACGGGCACCTGGGTGACTAGTGCCCGAGCAGTTCATTCAACTCACAGGAAGTCAGCCACCATCTCATACGTGGACGCAACGAGGCATATAATGGTGTTAGGCGGTGATCATGGAGGCCAGGGCGGTGGTAGAGGCCATCAGCAATCCGGGGGTGCAGGAGGGTATGCTTCAGAGCAGGTGGCTTTGTCGCTGGTCAGGGACAGGGATTCGGCTTTGGCCGAGGCGGAAATCAGCCAATGTTCCACCTCGGTTATGGAGGAGGTGATCGGTCCTTAATGCGTCGGGGAGGAGGTCGTGGACGTCACAACTTTTGGCGTGGTGGAAGAGGAACCTCGACTGGGGGCCGGATCATCGGGGATAGAGCTGCTCAGTTTCAAATCAGAGATGGAGGGAGCCACGGAAGGCCTGTACCTGGAGGGGCTGTGTCAACCTGCGCTACTGGTAAGCGTCAAGGGGCTTTGGTAAGTTCTCCGGTAGTACCTGATGTCTCCAAGGCTGTCGATTTGCTTCATCAATCTTTTGCAGCGGCAAATGGTAGCGGGAGTGCAGCTAAACATGTCCCGGATAGTACGTGGGATCAAATTGTAACACTACTGCAGCTCCCTGATGCTGATGGGAGGAGTCATGCCTCTGCCAGTACCAGATGGGATGTAGAGGGCTTGAATCTGGGGCCCCACCGTAGTTCAAAACTTGAGACGATCAATGAGATTTCTAAGCCATCCCATTTGGATGACCAGGTGGGATCCTTAGCACTTCAAGTGGCCAAAGAAAAGGTGTCGTTTTGTTTCAGGTGTAAAACAAAAGGTCACCAACTGAGTGAATGCAGCTGAGTGAATGCAATATTGAGTTGTTTTGTGAAGTGTGTGATGTCAAGACTCACTTAACTTCGAAATGTTCGGTGGTTCGTACTTGCAAAACTTTTGTAGTTCCTTGTGGGTATGCGGTAGATGGTTTGGGGTTTTATTATATACCTCAGGCTACTCCTGTCAAATCAAAGCTAGGTAGTTGTGTTGGTACAGTGACTGTTGTGGAGGGCTCAATGATAGAGGAGTTGATCACTAGTGAGCTGAAAAGGTTGGTTGCTACGGAGTGGGAACGGAGTGTGAAGGGCTTTGGAAATAATGTGTTCTCGACGGGTTTTCCTTCAATGGGTGAACTGCAACGAATGATTGAATGGGGAACAGTTCACACTAAATTTGGTGCTAAAATGCAAGTCAAGGAAGAGGGATCTAGAGAAGAAATAAAATATGTGATGCCAAAGGTATGGGTGCAATTCACAGGATTACCTAAGGAATTGAGAGAATACCCAGTAATTTGGGCGGTTGGCTCCATGCTAGGCATTTCAAAAGAGGTGGATATGGTATTTACTCGGAAGTTTGACAGGGCAAGACTGCAGGTGGCAGTGCTTGACCCGAATCTAATCCCACAATATGTTGATGTTGTAATTGGAGATTATATTTATGAGCTGAAATTCAAGGTTGAATTGGCAGTCGATGGCGATCAGCCTTTGCCGATGGATATGGATGACTCTGGAGCAAACGATGATGATGAGTTTTAGGATCAAAACAGGGAAGGTAGTTTGGGCGAAAAAGGGAGTAGGGGGTCGGAGCTGCTGGATCAGTCAAATGGTTCTACTGGTGTTGTTGACATGGCTTCATCCGCAAAGCAAAACTGAAAGGGAAATGTGCCCTTGGGCCATTTCTAAGTATTTTGGTGATTGAGTGCCAACACATGTGCTTAATTGTGAATTTATGTCCATGGATGAACAAGGTGCAAATCATGAAGTAAAGGTATGTTTCTAAGCCTTAGTACATTGGTTTTGTGTACTAATATACTTGTCTAAGTGTTAGAAACAGAAAGAAGAAGAAGAGAAAAAGACTTGGCTGTGTACAGCCAAGTGTCAGTTCGGTCTGGAGCACCGGACTGTCCGGTGTGCACCGGACTGTCCGGTGTGCACCGGACAGTGTCCGGTGCGCCAGACTGACTCGGCGCAAACTAGCTGCTCTCGGGAATTCGCCGACGGCGTACGGCTAAAATTCACCGGACTGTCCGGTGTGCACCGGACTGTCCGGTGTGCACCGGACTGTCCGGTGAGCCAACGGTCGGCCGGGCCAACGGTCGGCCGCGCAATCTGCGCGGGACACGTGGCGGAGCCAACGGTCGGAAGATGTCACCGGACTGTCCGGTGCGCCAACGGCTCCAGATCTGCCAACGGTCTGCAACGGTCGGCTTTGCTGTTTAAGGAAACAAATCGGGCACCGGACTGTCCGGTGCCCCCGACGACAGAAGGCAAGGATGGCCTTCCGGATTTGCTCTCAACGGCTCCTAGCTGCCTTGGGGCTATAAAAGGGGCCCCTAGGCGCATGGAGGACATACACAAGCAACCTTTGAGCATTCTTGATCATCCACACTCAGTCTTTGCGCATTCGTTTGTCATTCTAAGTGATTCGAGCTCTGTTCTAGTGAGAACTTTGAGATAGTCTTGTGAGCTCGATTCTTGGCCGTGTGTGTGCGCGTTTCGTTGTGGATTTATGTGTGTTGCTTCCCTCCCTTACTCTGTGCTTCTTTGTGATCATATACTTGTAAGGGCAAGAGACTCCAATTTGTGGAGATTCCTTGCAAACGGGATAGTGAAAGGCAAAACAAAACACCGTGGTATTCAAGTGGGTCTTTGGACCGCTTGAGAGGGGTTGATTGCAACCCTCGTCCGTTGGGACGCCACAACGTGGAGTAGGCAAGCGTTGGTCTTGGCCGAACCACGGGATAATCCACTGTGTCACCTCTGTGCTTGATCTCTTGTGGTATTGTGTTTTGTTGAGACTTCTCCTTAGCCACTTGGCAATTATTGTGCTAACACTTAACAAGTTTTTGTGGCTTAAGTTTTAAGTTTTCACAGGATCACCTATTCACCCCCCCCCCCTCTAGGTGCTCTCAATTGGTATCGGAGCCGTTCTCTTCACAAAGGGACTAACCGCCCGAAGAGATGGATCCTAAGGGGAAGGGTATCGTGATCAACGACAAAGAGAAGGAATCCTTCGTCAACGAGCCAAAGGACGATAAGCCTACCGACTCCGGCTCGGGCCAAAGACGGAAGGAAGGGAAGAAGAAGAAGACAAGGCGCATCAAGGAGATCGTCTACTACGACAGCGATGAGTCTACTTCTTCCCAAAAAGACGACCACAGCGACTACGAGAGAAGGAAACCGGTTAATTCGAACTTTTCTTTTGACTACTCTCGTATTCCGCAAAGTTCAAATTCACATTTGCTCTCCATTCCACTCGGCAAGCCCCCACACTTTGATGGAGAGGACTACGGATTTTGGAGCCACAAAATGCGTAGTCACCTATTCTCTCTCCATCCTAGTATTTGGGAGATTGTAGAGAGTGGAATGCACTTTGATAGTTCGGATAGTCCCATGTTCATTAATGAACAAATTCATAAGAATGCACAAGCTACTACTGTTCTTCTAGCTTCCTTGTGCAGGGATGAATACCATAAAGTGAGCGGCTTGGATAACGCCAAGCAAATCTGGGACACCCTCAAGATTTCTCATGAGGGGAACGACGTCACCTTGCTCACCAAGATGGAGTTGGTGGAGGGAGAGCTTGGACGGTTCGCGATGATAAGGGGCGAGGAGCCGACGCAAACATACAACCGGCTCAAGACCCTTATCAACAAGATAAGGAGCTACGGGAGCACACGATGGACGGACCACGACGTCGTCCGCCTAATGCTAAGGTCATTTACCGTTCTTGATCCTCATTTGGTGAACAATATACGTGAAAATCCCAGGTACACCAAGATGTCGCCCGAAGAAGTTCTTGGGAAATTCGTTAGCGGGCGAATGATGATCAAGGAGGCGAGGTATGTGGACGACGCCTTGAATGGTCCGATCAATGAGCCGCAACCCCTTGCTCTCAAGGCAACACGAAGCAAGGAGGCGCTACCTATCAAGGTGGCACAGATTGAGGCGGCCGGACTCAATGATGAAGAGATGGCTCTCATCATCAAGAGATTCAAGACGGCACTAAATGGTCGCAAGGGGCAGCCAAGCAAGACCAAGACAAAGGGGAAGCGCTCATGCTTCAAATGCGGTAAGCTTGGTCATTTTATCGCTAACTGTCTCGATAATGAAAGTGACCAGGAAAAGGGGAACAAAAGAGAGAAGAAGAAGCAATACAAGAAGGCAAAGGGCGAGGCACATCTAGGAAAGGAGTGGGACTCGGATTGCTCCTCCTCCGACTCCGACAATGAAGGACTCGCTGCCACCGCCTTCAACAAGTCTTCCCTCTTCCCCAACGAGCGTCTCACATGCCTTATGGCAAGGGAGAAGAAGGTGAGTACTCAAGACTTCACTTATGCTTCTTCTAGTGATAGTGAGACTAGTGATGATGATGACATAGATTATTCATGCATGTTCAAGGGCTTAGATAGATCTAAGATAGATAAAATTAATGAGTTGATTGATGCTTTGAATGATAAGAATAGATTACTAGAAAAACAAGAGGATCTTTTGTATGAGGAGCATGATAAATTTGTTAGTGCACAAAATTCTCTTGCTCTAGAAATTAAAAGAAATGAAGTGCTTTCTAGTGAATTATCTTCCTGTCATGAAACCATTGCTACCTTAAGAAGTGTTAATAATGATTTAAGTGCTAAACTAGAAGTAGCTAGTAAATCAAATTCCTGTGTTGAACATGTTGAAATTTGTACTAGGTGTAAGGATTTTGATGTTAATACTTGTAGTGAACACTTAGTGTCAATTTCAAAACTAAATGATGAAGTGGCTAGTCTTAATGCCCAACTTAAGACTAGCAAGAGTGAAGTTGATAAAATAAAATTTGCAAGGGATGCCTACACGATTGGTAGACACCCCTCAATTAAGGATGGTCTTGGCTTCAAGAGAGAGGCCAAGAACTTAACAAGCCATAAGGCTCCCATTCCCGCCAAGGAGAAAGGGAAGGCCCCTATGGCCAGTAGCGCTAAAAAGAACCATGTTTTTATGTATAATGATAGGAGACATGCTAGAAATGCTTATAATGATTTTGATTCACATGTTTATGATTCTCATGCCATGTTTGCTTCTAGTTCTTCCTATAAACATGATAGAGATATGTGTAGGAGGAATGTTGTGCATATGCCTAGGAGAAATTTTGCTCATGTTCCTAGAAAAGTTGTGAACAAACCTTCTACCATTTATTATGCTTGCAATGCTCCCTTTGCTATTTGTAGAAAGGGTAAGAAGGTAATTGCTAGGAAGTTAGGGGCAAGATGCAAGGGAGATAAAACTTGCATTTGGGTCCCTAAGGACATTTGTGCTAACCTTGCAGGACCCAACATGAGTTGGGTACCTAAGACCCAAGCCTAAATTTGCCTTGCAGGTTTATGCATCCGGGGGTTCAAGCTGGATTATCGACAGCGGATGCACAAACCATATGACGGGGGAGAAGAAGATGTTCACCTCCTACGTCAAAAATAAGGATTCTCAAGATTCAATTATATTCGGTGATGGGAATCAAGGCAAGGTAAAAGGGTTAGGTAAAATTGCAATTTCTAATGAGCACTCAATCTCAAATGTGTTTTTAGTAGAGTCTCTTGGTTACAATTTGCTATCTGTTAGCCAATTATGCAATATGGGGTATAATTGTTTATTTACAAATGTAGATGTGTCTGTCTTTAGAAGATGTGATGGTTCACTAGCTTTTAAGGGTATACTAGACGGCAAGCTTTACTTAGTTGATTTTGCAAAAGAAGAGGCCGGTCTAGATGCATGCTTAATGGCTAAGACTTGCATGGGCTGGCTGTGGCATCGCCGCTTAGCACATGTGGGGATGAAGAACCTCCACAAGCTTCTAAAGGGAGAACACGTGATAGGTCTAACAAATGTTTATTTCGAAAAAGATAGACCTTGTGCAGCTTGTCAGGCAGGTAAACAAGTGGGAGGAGCACATCACAGCAAGAATGTGATGACCACGTCAAGACCTCTGGAGCTGCTGCATATGGACCTCTTCGGACCCGTCGCCTATCTAAGCATAGGAGGAAGTAAGTATGGTCTAGTTATTGTTGATGACTTTTCCCGCTTCACTTGGGTGTTCTTTTTGCAGGATAAGTCTGAAACCCAAGGGACCCTCAAGCGCTTCCTCAGGAGAGCTCAAAATGAGTTTGAGCTCAAGGTGAAGAAGATAAGGAGCGACAACGGGTCCGAGTTCAAGAACCTTCAAGTGGAGGAGTTTCTTGAGGAGGAAGGGATCAAGCACGAGTTCTCCGCTCCCTACACACCACAGCAAAATGGTGTGGTAGAGAGGAAGAACAGGACGCTAATCGATATGGCGAGGACGATGCTTGGAGAGTTCAAGACCCCCGAGTGCTTTTGGTCGGAAGCTGTGAACACGGCTTGCCACGCCATCAACAGGGTCTATCTTCATCGACTCCTCAAGAAGACTTCGTATGAGCTACTAACCGGTAACAAACCCAATGTATCGTACTTTCGTGTATTTGGGAGCAAGTGTTACATTCTAGTGAAGAAGGGTAGAAATTCTAAGTTTGCTCCCAAAGCTGTAGAAGGGTTTTTATTAGGTTATGATTCAAATACAAAGGCGTATAGAGTCTTCAACAAATCATCGGGTTTGGTTGAAGTCTCTAGCGACGTTGTATTTGATGAGACTAATGGCTCTCCAAGAGAGCAAGTTGTTGATTGTGATGATGTAGATGAAGAAGATGTTCCAACGGCCGCTATACGAACCATGGCGATTGGAGACGTTCGGCCACAGGAACAAGATGAACGAGATCAACCTTCTTCCTCAACGACGGTGCATCCCCCAACTCAAGACGATGAACAGGTTCATCAACAGGAGGCGTGTGATCAAGGGGGAGCACAAGATGATCACGTGATGGAGGAAGAAGCGCAACCGGCACCTCCAACTCAAGTTTGAGCAATGATTCAAAGGGATCATCCCGTCGACCAAATTCTGGGTGACATTAGCAAGGGAGTAACTACTCGGTCTCGACTAGTTAATTTTTGTGAACATTACTCTTTTGTCTCCTCTATTGAGCCTTTCAGGGTAGAGGAGGCCTTGCTAGATCCGGATTGGGTGTTGGCCATGCAGGAGGAACTTAACAACTTCAAGCGCAATGAAGTTTGGACGCTGGTGCCTCGTCCCAAGCAAAATGTTGTGGGAACCAAGTGGGTGTTCCGCAACAAACAGGACGAGCACGGGGTGGTGACGAGGAACAAGGCTCGACTTGTGGCAAAAGGTTATGCCCAAGTCGCAGGTTTGGACTTTGAGGAGACTTTTGCTCCTGTGGCTAGGCTAGAATCAATTCGTATCTTGCTAGCATATGCCGCTCACCATTCTTTCAGGTTGTACCAAATGGATGTGAAGAGCGCTTTCCTCAATGGGCCAATAAAGGAGGAGGTGTACGTGGAGCAACCCCCTGGCTTCGAGGATGAACGGTACCCCGACCACGTGTGTAAGCTCTCTAAGGCGCTCTATGGACTTAAACAAGCCCCAAGAGCATGGTATGAATGCCTTAGAGATTTCTTAATTGCTAATGCTTTCAAGGTTGGGAAAGCCGATCCAACTCTTTTCACTAAGACATGTGATGGTGACTTGTTTGTGTGCCAAATTTATGTCGATGACATAATATTTGGTTCTACTAATCAAAAGTCTTGTGAAGAGTTTAGCAGGGTGATGACGCAGAAATTCGAGATGTCGATGATGGGCGAGTTGAACTACTTCCTTGGGTTCCAAGTGAAGCAACTCAAGGACGGCACCTTCATCTCCCAAACGAAGTACACGCAAGATCTGCTAAAGAGGTTTGGGATGAAGGACGCCAAGCCCGCAAAGACGCCGATGGGAACCGACGGACACACCGACCTCAACAAAGGAGGTAAGTCCGTTGATCAAAAAGCATACCGGTCCATGATAGGTTCTTTGCTTTACTTATGTGCTAGTAGACCGGATATTATGCTTAGCGTATGCATGTGTGCTAGATTTCAATCCGATCCTAAGGAGTGTCACTTGGTGGCGGTGAAGCGAATTCTTAGATATTTAGTCGCTACGCCTTGCTTCGGGATCTGGTATCCAAAGGGGTCTAACTTCGACTTGATTGGGTACTCAGATTCCGACTATGCTGGATGTAAGGTCGATAGGAAGAGTACATCGGGGACGTGCCAATTCTTAGGAAGGTCCCTGGTGTCATGGAACTCTAAGAAACAAACCTCCGTTGCCCTATCCACCGCTGAGGCTGAGTACGTTGCCGCAGGACAGTGTTGCGCGCAACTGCTTTGGATGAGGCAAACTCTCAGGGACTTTGGCTACAATCTGAGCAAAGTCCCACTCCTATGTGACAATGAGAGTGCTATCCGAATAGCGGAAAATCCTGTTGAGCACAGCCGCACAAAGCACATTGACATCCGGCATCACTTTTTGAGAGACCACCAGCAAAAGGGAGATATCGAAGTGTTTTATGTTAGCACCGAGAATCAGCTAGCCGATATCTTTACCAAGCCTTTAGATGAGAAGACCTTTTGCAGGCTGCGTAGTGAGCTAAATGTCTTAGATTCGCGGAACTTGGATTGAATTATAGCATACATGTGCTTATGCCTTTGATCATGTTCATTCTGCACTTTGTTGCTTATTATGGTGCTCAAGTTGTACATACACTCCCTGGACCTCACAAGTCCGTTGCAAAGTGATGCACATGTTTAGGGGGAGATGTGTTACAACTTGACCCTTTGAGACTAACCATATGCTTGAGTTTGCTTGATTTAGTCTCAAAGGAGAATTGAAAGGGAAAAGGTGGACTTGGACCATGAAAGACTTCCACTGCACTCCGATGAGAGGGTAACTAATTCCAAGTTCATCTCATAAACTCTTATTGCCATTTGCTCTTAATTGAAGATTTTGGTGAGGCAATGGGGTTAAAGGGCCAAGATTGATCCCGTTTTGGTGCTTGATGCCAAAGGGGGAGAAAATAAAGGCCAAAGCGATAAATGGATCAGCTACCACTTGAGAGATTTTGAAAATAGTAGAGTAGAGTTTTTGGTTTGTCAAAACTCTTTTTGTTGTCTCTCTTATCAAAGTTGGCTTCCTGTGGGGAGAAGTAGTAATTATGGGAAAAAGGGGGAGTTTTTGAAATCCTTGATCAATCTCTTTTGAAATGACTCTCTTTATGCTTTAACATGTGTGTTTGACTTAGAGATAGAGATTTGAGTTTGATTTGCAAAAACAAACCAAGTGGTGGCATAGAGTGATCCATATATGTCAAAAATGAATCAAAACAATTTTGAGTTCTTATTTGATTTGATTTTGTACTTGTTCTACTTGCTTTATGTTGTGTTGGCATAAATCACCAAAAAGGGGGAGATTGAAAGGGAAATGTGCCCTTGGGCCATTTCTAAGTATTTTGGTGATTGAGTGCCAACACATGTGCTTAATTGTGAATTTATGTCCATGGATGAACAAGGTGCAAATCATGAAGTAAAGGTATGTTTCTAAGCCTTAGTACATTGGTTTTGTGTACTAATATACTTGTCTAAGTGTTAGAAACAGAAAGAAGAAGAAGAGAAAAAGACTTGGCTGTGTACAGCCAAGAGTCAGTTCGGTCTGGAGCACCGGACTGTCCGGTGTGCACCGGACAGTGTCCGGTGTGCCAGACTGACTCGGCGCAAACTAGCTGCTCTCGGGAATTCGCCGACGGCGTACGGCTAAAATTCACCGGACTGTCCGGTGTGCACCGGACTATCCGGTGAGCCAACGGTCGGCTGGGCCAACGGTCGGCCGCGCAATCTGCGCGGGACACGTGGCGGAGCCAACGGTCGGAAGATGTCACCGGACTGTCCGGTGTGCACCGGACATGTCCGGTGCGCCAACGGCTCCAGATCTGCCAACGGTCTGCAACGGTCGGCTTTGCTGTTTAAGGAAACAAATCGGGCACCGGACTGTCCGGTGCCCCCGACGACAGAAGGCAAGGATGGCCTTCCGGATTTGCTCTCAACGGCTCCTAGCTGCCTTGGGGCTATAAAAGGGGCCCCTAGGCGCATGGAGGACATACACAAGCAACCTTTGAGCATTCTTGATCATCCACACTCAGTCTTTGCGCATTCGTTTGTCATTCTAAGTGATTCGAGCTCTGTTCTAGTGAGAACTTTGAGATAGTCTTGTGAGCTCGATTCTTGGCCGTGTGTGTGCGCGTTTCGCTGTGGATTTGTGTGTGTTGCTTCCCTCCCTTACTCTGTGCTTCTTTGTGATTATATACTTGTAAGGGCAAGAGACTCCAATTTGTGGAGATTCCTTGCAAACGGGATAGTGAAAGGCAAAACAAAACACCGTGGTATTCAAGTGGGTCTTTGGACCGCTTGAGAGGGGTTGATTGCAACCCTCGTCCGTTGGGACGCCACAACGTGGAGTAGGCAAGCGTTGGTCTTGGCTGAACCACGGGATAATCCACTGTGTCACCTCTGTGCTTGATCTCTTGTGGTATTGTGTTTTGTTGAGACTTCTCCTTAGCCACTTGGCAATTATTGTGCTAACACTTAACAAGTTTTTGTGGCTTAAGTTTTAAGTTTTCACAGGATCACCTATTCACCCCCCCCCTCTAGGTGCTCTCAAAAACAGCAAGGCTGGGACTAACTCTAAGAGAGACGGGGGTCTGGTTGCCACTCACTGTCTTGCTCGGATGGATTTGGCGCAGCCACAGGAGACCGGGTTTGCTGTTGGCATTGTCAGCATTGAAGCTCTAGGTGGTATTCAGGAAGTGACAGGAAATGTGCAAGATCTCCATCGCAGTAAGCGTCACGCCGACTCGGTGAGCGAACACTCGCTTGATCGGGCGGAAAAACTTAAGGCGGGATACAATCTGGACGATCTGCCTTCCAAAGGTAACAGTGATACTTTTGTTGATTTCCTAGATAATATTATTTCTGAGTCCCTTAAATCCATTAGTATTCTGGTGGGTAGCAATCCTAGTTCAGTTTCTATGTCTATTAGTCAGCTAAAACAATTAGAGACTAATAGAGGTAAAGATCAATGAAAAAGTAATTCCAAAAATGCTTTGGTTGATCTGTTGGAAAAGGAAGGAGAAGAGGAGGAAGAGTTAGACAGCTTCATTTTAAATCACTTGTGCGGGGATAGTATGCACGATGTGATCGATGGTAATGATGAGCTGATTATTTTAGCACGTACAAAACCACCTAGTCATGGTCCACAGCTTTCAAAGAGGAGGTCAGGTTCGAATATTTGTTAGTTGTTTCCCAATGAAAGGAATCTTTTGGAATAGTAATGGGTTTAAAGATGTTAAGAAACACAGATTTGTTATGGATCTTACCAAGGAGCATAATCTTTGTTTCATTGCGATTTCTGAAACAGGGCGCAAAACCTTCTCAGATCATTTACTAAGGAATTTGTGTGCTGGGAAGAATTTCCTTTGGCACTGCAAAGAACCTCATGCTAGATATGGGGGATGCCTCTAGGAGTTGATCTTGATGTGTTTGATATAGGTGCCATTGAGGAAGGTAATTTCTTTATAAAGTTTAAATTACTTAATAAGGAGATGGATATGTCTGGGCGAAGATTAAATTACTTAATAAGTTTAAATTACTTAATAAATGGGCTCTTGTTTTTGTATATGGACCTGCTCAGGATTGCCTCAAACAAAGTTTCCTATCAGAGGTAGTTTGTTTGAGTAATACTAAGACATCACCTATTCTCATTGGGGGAGACTTTAATATTCTAAGATCTCCATCTGAGAAAAATAATGATAGATTTGACCATCGATGGTCGTTTCTATTCAACGTCGTAATTGATGGTCTTGATTTGAGAGAGATGGATATGTCTGGGCGAAGGTTCACTTGGGCTAACTCTAGGGATAATCCGACTTATGAGAAATTGGATCGGATCCTAGTAGCCACAGAGTGGGAGGAAAAATACCCTAGAGCTGTAGTGCTTGCCCTTTCTAGAAATATCTCTGACCATACCCCTTTGCTTCTCAGTACGGGAATAATATATATTCAAACAATCCCTCCTTTCAAGTTTGAATTAGAATGGTTCTTTTGGAATGGATTTGTGGATATGATTAAAGATATATGGATTAATGAGGCAGGGGATCGAATCCGTTGGAGAGATGGCAAGCTAAGATTAGGAAAGTGCGTCAGTACTTAAGGGGATGGCCGCAGCATACCTCTGGTATTTTAAAAAAGGAGCACAACTTGGACAAGGCAACGAATATGAAACTCATATTATGTGCCTTGGAGCAGTTGTCGGGTCTTAAAATAAATTTCCACAAGAGTGAGGTCTTCTGCTATGGGAATGTGACGGAACCTCCCAAGTAATCCGGCCCACCTACAGTTGTCCTTGTCTAACAGACATCAGACACCCTGTAGATGTTCCTAAGTTACTTGACAAGCTCGGTATCTTTCCCGACCTTACCAGGAACGTTTCACCCGTCTTGCAGACATTACAGACCATCGGAGATAAAGATATGCGGAAGCGAATTACATAAACTTACATTTATTTCCAAAAACAAGCTTGAGTTATTTTATTACAGACCAGACTAAAGTGAGTGCATAGAAGTAATAATTATACAAACCAAGGGAGACACAAGCTTCTCCCGAGAAGCTAAAAACAAAGATCCTAGATGGAGGACCGAGTCCTCCCGCACTTCAGTCTTGTTTTTCTTCTTTGGGAACCACCCTGGCACAGAAGCAGCAAAAGTCTGCTACTTCCCCACCTAAAAACAACAAAGGGATAAACCCTGAGTATGGAATTACTCAGCAAGTCTTACCCGACTAAGGAAAAGACTCTCAAGGGTATGCTGGTTATATGGGAGTCAAGGTAAGGCTTCTCAATAATCAAAGACTCTGTTTTGCAGAAATGCTTACTAAAGTGGATCCTTAAAAATCCAATTTTATTTGTCAAGTTAGGTAAAATTATCTGCACTAGAGTTCTTTCTACCCTAGTTCAATCACTGGTCCTGCACTAGCCAATTTCTTTAACAAAAGCCCATCATCTTTAGTGGAATGCTACGTGTAGGTCAGTGACCAAGTCTTCATAACCGCGAAGGTACGGCGATCCGAATCGATTATACTCAGCTGAGGATCTCCAATCACACGACATATGTAGCACTTAACCCTTGCATATGTCAACCCGCCACCGGGGTTCTTAAGACCGGATCAGGTTCACGCAAACCGAGAGCACAGGTACACCACCGTCCGGCCTCTTGCCACGGAGGGTACACGCTACTCTCGCCACCGCTCCACTCCCATTTCGTGTTATCTTATTCCGGCCTTAGTCTGCCCGAGGCAAGGCTTACCCATGACGAGGCATGTGACCAGTTAAAGGGTCCTCGATCATCAAGCCTACATCGACAAGGTCCTTAATCGACTCAGACGGAGACACTACACCGAGACTCTCTTCTCGTGCAAGTCACCCGCCCGGTCTCAGCTTAATCTTTTTAACCCAAAAACTTGGTACCTGGCAGAGGTACATCTTTTCCGATGTTGAATCCATCACGGCCATGATGGATTCACCATCAAGTTTTATTTTCGAAAACATCCCTCCCACTTTGCCAAACATCTTTTGTAAAACAAATCCTTTTGTTTTTCTAAAGCAATACTAAGCATAGTAAAACCTTTTTGTAAAAACAGGGTTTCAAGGAGGGTAATCAAGATCAAGGAAGGCAATGCAGGGATTGTTTAATCAATCAACTCCTATTACCTAATGCAGCAAGCAAGTGAGAAAGATTTTAAAAAAAACATCAAGGAAGGTGGCAAATGCACCGGGGCTTGCCTTTGTTATCAGGTGAGTCCTGCGCGGATCCACAGATATCGAAATAAAAGCAGTTGTCTGCTTGAGGATCTGAGGATGGTGGTATCCCTTCTTCAGAGACTTCTTCTTCTTCTTCGTGCTCTAACATAACCATATACATGCATAAGAATGGATGTCATGGGATGCTCATGAGGATGCAAAGATAATATAAACTTATTATTTATATCTTGAGTACAACTTTCCTTCACGGTACTCCGAGAACCTAGGGTTTCCGGAGTCAGTAAAGGAGTTCATAGGGCAGGGGGGGTGGTTTTGGGTTTAGTGATCAAACAATGTTCAAATCAAACCAAACTCTACCCATGGCTTCTAAATAATGTGAAAAGCTCACATAAAAAGTTTGGGAAATTTTGGACTTATTATTTATTTTCTAAAAATCTGGAACCAATGGTTTAGGCTATTTTAAATACCCTAAAATTCCCTATTTGATCTAAAAATCATGAGTTTATTTTTATTAAATTCTAGGGAAAATAAGGAACCTAGGAAAATTGGTCTCATATTTTTAGGATTTTTCTATAATTTTCTACAGATTTCTAAAGTTCTACTGAAAAAGAAAAGGAAAAACTCTAAACAGTACTGGGCCAATTCAAGTCCAGGCGGCCCAAGCCCGAGCGGATTCGTGCGCGCGCCCGCGCCTGCGAGGGACATTTTGCGCAGAGGTCCACGAGGCTTTAGCTAAACCAGAACAGGGTCGGTTACTATTGCGCAGAGTCACTGACACTTACAAAAAGACCCCTGCGTTTCTATCAATTTGCAACCGGAAGTCCCCGACGGCGCTCGCGCACCGCCGCGCTCCGGCGAGCATCTACGCCGGTCGATTGGGGCTATGGCTGGGTTCTCCGAGCGGCGGACATGAAATTGGGGTCAGCCTGACCATTTCCCCTAACTTAATTGCACTATTGGTGAACTATGGAGCTCCGGCCACGGTGGCCGTAAGCATAGCGGCGATATGATCGTGTTCCCGGCGACTGGGGGTATCCCGGTTCAATTCGGTGGCTCGGCAAGCATCACGGAGCTGGGAGGGTACTCAAACAAAGTAGCAGAGGACCGGGGCTGACCTGTGGAGGACTGACCACGGTGGAGTGGATTTCACGGTGGCGGCGACTGGAATTGGGGAAAACTTGAAATTAGAGCTCACGGTGGCAGGATCGGGGCTGATACTGGACGATGAGGTACGTGATGAAGTTACGCAGCTAGAGGAGGGCTCAATTTATAGGCGGAGCAAGAGGTGGCCGCGAATTTGGATGAGACACCCGGTGGTCGGAGATGGAGAAGAAACACTGGCCGCGGTGAATACGTGTCGACTGCCGTGGCAAGCTCCCCGTCGACGATGGGACGGGTATAGGGGGTCATGGCGACGCGGTGGAAAGGCTTGGACACGCGGCGCACAGCCGGGAGACGGCGGTCACCGGCGTTCTTATCGAATCCCGCCGCGGTGACACAGGTACGGTGGCCGGACTTGTTTATGGCCGGAGTTATCCACGGCGAGGATATTTACGTGACTCCGAGCGTTATCCAGTTACCCGGGGGTGCGAATCTCAACGGCGGCGACGACCCCGACGCAAGGTCATCGGCGGCGAGGACCCTTCGCTGGCGGTCTGATCCCCAAATTCACTGTACCATGGCATTGCTTCATCAGGGCTTCTGACCGAGCGATTTTAGAATCATTTTTCTCCAGATTTCTCATAAGAACTTCATCAACTCTCAGTAGCAAAGTTGTAGAGTTATAAACCAGCTACACTTCAACTATAGAGATCAAACTCATTTGAGCACTGGATCATGCTTGGATTTGAGCTGGAAGTTGATGTCAGTCATCTGTTATTCTGAATTTCAGATCAAACAGCCTGACAGCCAGTTTTTGATTAGGTTTTTCTCTAAATTTCTCATAACAACTAAGCTCACACTCTTTAGCAAAGTTGTTCTCCTATAATTGGTCTTCAACTTTGATGTGGTGACCTAGAGCAAAAACCCTATACTTTGTAAGTTTCAAAGCCTCAAAGTTGAGCCCATTCTCTGATTTTCAGACTTAGAATAAAACTCACATGAGGTCTATTTTGCATTTAAGTCCAAAACCTTGGGTTTTGCTTTCAAGTCCACATATTTGTGAACCAAAGGACTTAAGAAACCTATTTGGCTTGGTTTTTGCACTTTAACCCAAAAGTGGGCTAATTTTGCACATAGGCCCCTAGGGTTTAGTTTTAGGGTTTCCCAGGGTTCCAATTAGGGTTTCTGGTATTCCAGGGGTATAAGTGGGATCCAACTTTATTCTTGGAGTCATTTTATGACTTTTACCCTACAGCTTTTAGGTTTTCTTAGCTTGAGTTAGGTTTTACCCCCTTTAACCACTATTTAGGGTTAAGTCCTTTAACCAGGGTCTTATTTGTAAAACATTAAAACAATACAACTTGTTTGAAATTTTTGCCTAGTGAATGCACTCTAGGTGTGTCAAACATATGCAATGCCAATGCTTATGATGTCATGCTCAAGTTTTAGTTATAGTAACACCAGGGGTGTTACATCCTTCCCCCCATAAAAGAATCTCGTCCCGAGATTTAAAGTCCTAGGGTGAGTAATGGAAAAGGAAATGTGTCACATTTTTATTTCCTTATTTTTGGTACAAGGCAAGGGTGGTGTGGGGGTTCATTCCTTTATTACACAGCTATACAGACTTTACAACTTACAAGAGGCTAGAAAGCCTGGGAAATTCTTATCTAGGAAGTCTTGGGTTTCCCATGTAGCCTCATCTTCCGAATGCTGGTTCCACTGTATCTTGTAGAACTTGAGAGTCTTTCTTCGGGTAACCCTGTCCTTTTGATCCAGAACTCGAATGGGGTGTTCCGAGTACGTTAAATCTGGTTCCAGGACAACATCAGTCACTTCAACGGTTCGATCGGGAACCCGAAGACACTTCTTCAATTGTGACACGTGGAACACATTATGCACAGTAGACAATGTTTCGGGGAGCTGAAGTCGGTATGCCACTGGTCCACATTGCTCAAGTACCAGGAATGGACCAATGTACCTGGGTGCAAGCTTCCCTTTAACCCCGAAACGCGATACGCCTTTCATTGGTGAGACCTTCAGGTAAACATAGTCTCCTTTCAGAAAATATAAGGGCATTCGCCGTGTGTCTGCATAACTCTTCTGACGAGCCTGTGCCTTCTTCATATTATAAATAATTTTCTGAACCTTATCCTCGGCCTCTTTCACCATATCAGGCCTAAAGAAGCATCTTTCTCCAGGTTCAGACCAATTTAGCGGAGTTCGACACCGTCGCCCATATAAAGCTTCAAAAGGTGCCATCTTGATGCTTTCCTGGTAACTGTTATTATATGAAAACTCCGCCAAAGGTAAACATTCATCCCATTTCTGTGAGAAATCCAGGACACATGCCCGCAACATATCTTCAAGTATTTGGTTCACTCTCTCAGTTTGTCCACTGGTTTGAGGATGATAGGCCGAACTGTGGAGTAACTTAGTTCCCAGGGATTTATGAAGTTCTTCCCAAAATTTGGATACGAACTGAGGTCCACGATCCGACACTATGGTCTTTGGAACACCATGCAAACTGAGAATACGGGCAATGTATAACTCCGCATAGGTAAGTACCGGGTAATATGTCTTGACCGGCAGAAAATGAGCAACCTTTGTAAGTCGATCAACAATCACCCAGATAGAGTCATACCCTTTTCCGGTCCTGGGCAATCCCACAATGAAGTCCATGCTTATGTCTTCCCATTTCCATGTTGGTATTGATAATGACTGCAATGGACCGGCAGTTTTCATGTGTATGGCCTTGACACGTCTGCAAGTGTCACACTTAGCCACATAGCGTGCAATTTCAATTTTCATCTTCGTCCACCAGTAGCGCTGTTTTAGATCATGATACATCTTAGTGCTTCCCGGATGAATAGAATAGCGACTAAGATGCGCTTCATCTAAAATTTGCTGGCGGAGTTCTTCCTTCTTTGGCACTACTATGCGGTTGTTAAACCATAACACACCTTGATCGTCTTCCTTGAAACATTTGGCTGTTCCAGCCCTTATCTTCTCTCGTATGTGTTTCATGCCCAGATTATCCTTTTGAGCATCAATTATCCTTTGCAAAATAGTTGACTCAAGCCTTAGCTGATTTAGAGTCCCTTGTTGGATTATCCCCAGGTTTAACTTCTCCATTTCTTGACATAAAGTGTTTTCGGAGGTCTTTGCCATAAGACAGTGGCAGGAAGTCTTACGACTCAATGCATCTGCCACCACATTAGCTTTGCCTGGGTGATAATGGATCTCCAGTTCATAGTCTTTAATGAGCTCAAGCCATCGTCTTTGCCTCATATTTAACTCTGACTGGGTAAATATATACTTCAAACTTTTATGATCTGTATATATGTGACAAATATTTCCCAGCAGATAATGACGCCATATTTTCAGGGCATGAACCACAGCAGCTAGCTCTAGATCATGTGTTGGATAATGCTCTTCATGTCGGCGTAACTGCCTTGAAGCATACGCAATTACTCGGCCCTCTTGCATCAGCACACAGCCGAGTCCACTACCTGACGCATCACAATATACATCGAAAGGCTTAGTGATGTCCGGTTGAGCCAATACCGGAGCAGTGGTCAATAGTGTCTTCAGTTGCTCAAAGGCTTCATTACATTTTGAAGACCAATTGAACTTAATATCATTTTTCAATAAACTTGTGATTGGCTTCACAAGCTTAGAAAAATCAGGTATGAATCTGCGATAATATCCCGCTAGTCCAAGAAAACTCCGGACTTGGTGAACAGTTGTTGGGGGTTTCCATTCCAGAATATCTTTGACCTTGCTAGGATCTACCGCAATTCCTTTAGCTGATAACACGTGCCCCAAAAATTGAATTTCCTCCAGCCAGAACGCGCACTTGCTGAACTTGGCATACAGCTGATGTTCCCTCAGGCGCGTCAATACAATCCGTAGATGCTGAGCATGCTCCTCTTCATTTTTAGAGTATATCAAAATATCGTCGATGAAGAGCACCACGAACTTGTCTAACTCGGGCATGAACACCGAGTTCATCAAATAGGTGAAGTGGGCAGGAGCATTGGTGAGCCCGAAAGACATTACCAAGTATTCAAACAATCCATACCGCGTAGTAAATGCGGTCTTCGGTATATCCTCGGGCCGAATACGGATTTGATGATAGCCCGACCTGAGATCAATTTTGGAAAATACCCTCGCCCCAGTCAGTTGATCAAATAAGATGTCGATCCTTGGAAGAGGGTACTTGTTCTTAATGGTGACCTCATTTAGGGGCCGATAGTCCACGCACATGCGCAAGGTTTGATCCTTCTTCTTGACAAAAATGGCGGGACAACCCCATGGGGACGAGCTTGGCCGGATAAATCCCTTATTCAGTAGATCTTGTAATTGAATCTTCAATTCCGCCAACTCATTAGGGGGCATACGGTACGATCTTCGGGAGATGGGAGCCGTACCGGGCTTTAGCTCAATTACGAATTCTACATCCCTTTTAGGGGGTAGTCCAGGCAAATCTTCCGGAAATACATCTGGAAACTCACATACTACCGGAATGTTCTTGATCTCCGGTATAATGGCTTCAAATATTCTACCAGAAGCTTTGGCTGGATTGGTTTTGGGGAGAGACAAAAGAATTTCTTCTTGATTATAGTTCAACCTGATGGTTCTGAGTTCAGTGTTGAGTATTGCCTTGTGTTGAGTTAACCAATTCATACCCAAAATTACATCTATATCCTGGCCTTTCAGAACAATCATGTTAGCAGGAAAGTTCCGTCCGGCCATTGTTACTGGCACTTCATAGGCCACTTCTCTAGTAAAAATGTGTCCCCCAGGTGAATGAATTTTAAATCCCTCTTTTGATTCATGACATGCAATGTGATGTTGCTCCACAAATGTCTTACTAATGAAGGTATGCGAAGCACCAGAATCAAAAAGAATTATTGCAGGATGACTGGCCACAGGAAACGTACCCATCATCACCGGCTCTCCCTCCGGTGTAGTAGCCACTTGCGTATAATATACTCGCCCCGTTTTCTTGGTATTCTTGCCCGAAGTACTTCCCTTGCCTGGAGCTGAATTCCCCGATCCTTGCTGATTATTAGCCTGATTTTGCCTAGGATAGGGGCAATCTTTAATAAAATGCCCAGACTTGCCACAGTTAAAACATCCAGTTGAAGAACTTGGCAGAGCAGGGAATCGAGTGCCTGGGGCACCCGGCTGACTTGGGGCAGTAGGGGCTTTGTTGGGACGAATAATTATGGGCTGCTTGAAAGGGAAAGATGGTGCACTTGAACGGTTCTGGTTAGAAGGCCGGAGAATAAACTGTTGCCTCTTTACCGGGCCCTGACTAGGCCTATCACCACTGAATCCCTTATTTTTCCCAGAATTTGCATATTTTGCCTCCACAGATAAGGCTGTACTGACAGCCTTCCCATAGGTGAGATCAATACATGCAGCCATTTTTCGCTGCATCCGGTCATTTAGACCTCTCATAAAACAATTCCTTTTCTTCAAATCGGTGTTCACCTGATCAATTGCATCTTGTGACAGGTGATTGAACTTGTTGAGATACTGATTAACAGTATCTCCCCCCTGTTTAAGTTTCATGAACTCTTCTTGCTTCATATGCAGCACTCCCTCTGGTATATAGTGCTCGCGAAAGGCTGCTTTAAATTCGTTCCATGTAATTTGATGGTTGTCCGGTTGGATGGCCACAAAGTTTCCCCACCAAGTACTGGCAGGGCCACGGAGCTGCTGCGCCGCGAACAATGGCTTCTGTGTTTCCGAACAACGAAGAAGGCCAAACTTCTGTTCGATGACTCGTATCCACTCGTCAGCTTCGAGCGGGTCTTCTGCTTTGATGAATAGAGGTGGACGAGTCTCGGAGAAGTCTAGATAAGTAGTTTCACGGGGACCTTGCGGAAAACCTCTTCCTGCTTGTTGCTGAAACTGCTGCTGACCCGCCATTTCCCTAAGGAAGCGGGTATTGTCGGCGGTAGCATTCACCAAGGCAGCAATTGCCTCGGCTAGCGTGGGTGGAACTGGAGGTGGATTCGGGGTAACATCCCGACCCCCAGATGTTCCGGCTGCGTCCTGTCTGCGAGTCCTGGTCGGCATCTGAGGCAAAAACATTTGAATAAACATAATGTGCCAAAGAAAACCTTCCATTTTACATTACTATAAAGAGTAATGATACAGACTCGATATTACATAACAGGATACATTACCCATTTTACAAAAGTTTAACCTATTATACAACAGTACACCCTACAATACACTACTCTACTTTTATTACACCATTAGTCCTGCTTTCCGTTGCTTTTGGCGGCTTCATTATCAGGTGTGGGAGTCCAGACGTCAACCAACCTCAAAGAAGGAGGGGGTTCAAAAAGATCTAACTCCCCACCCAACGCGCGTCCCGCAACGTGAGAGGGTCCGGCTTCCGCCTCAGCAGAGTGTGCAGGCTCACTAGGGTGTAGTTGTGAGTATAGCACATGGACTTCCTCATGCAATGTATTGCAGTAAACCTGCAGGTTGTCGACAGCTGAGCTAAGTTCTTTAACTCGGGCCTGAGCCCTCGCTTCCTTAGCACATACCAACATATGAGACTGTACTGCCCAGTCAAGTGCTAAGTCCCGATCAGCCAGCTGATCCTGCAAGTGACGGATATCCCTTCTTAGTTCATTGATTCTATCTCCGTCTGCAATCCAAGCATTGGTCCTGTGTTGCAGCGTTGCTTGAAGTCGACTCACTTCGGCTTCCAGGTCTCCTATGGGGTCATTACTCCCGCTGCTACTGCTCTCGTGTCGAGGGGCTAGCTGATGCCGGGGTACTCCAATTGGTCCCGTTGACTTACGTGCCGTTAGCCTTGTGCGTGGCGGCATCTTTCTAAGGGGGAAAATGTTATTAGCATAATTCTTAGCATGATGCATGAGTAAGTACAGAATCAACCTTGGTCGATTCAACCTTCTATACGTTGCACTCTTCCTATCTGGTCTTTAAGATAAACTCTTCAGAATACTTAGGTAAGAAGAGAAAAGAATCTTTAGGTAAGACTTTTGAAAATCCTTTTGAAGATGCCTCGTAATATCTGCAAAGAAGGGCTACGCTCCGATACCAGCTGTGACGGAACCTCCCAAGTAATCCGGCCCACCTACAGTTGTCCTTGTCTAACAGACATCAGACACCCTGTAGATGTTCCTAAGTTACTTGACAAGCTCGGTATCTTTCCCGACCTTACCAGGAACGTTTCACCTGTCTTGCAGACATTACAGACCATCGGAGATAAAGATATGCGGAAGCGAATTACATAAACTTACATTTATTTCCAAAAACAAGCTTGAGTTATTTTATTACAGACCAGACTAAAGTGAGTGCATAGAAGTAATAATTATACAAACCAAGGGAGACACAAGCTTCTCCCGAGAAGCTAAAAACAAAGATCCTAGATGGAGGACCGAGTCCTCCCGCACTTCAGTCTTGTTTTTCTTCTTTGGGAACCACCCTGGCACAGAAGCAGCAAAAGTCTGCTACTTCCCCACCTAAAAACAACAAAGGGATAAACCCTGAGTATGGAATTACTCAGCAAGTCTTACCCGACTAAGGAAAAGACTCTCAAGGGTATGCTGGTTATATGGGAGTCAAGGTAAGGCTTCTCAATAATCAAAGACTCTGTTTTGCAGAAATGCTTACTAAAGTGGATCCTTAAAAATCCAATTTTATTTGTCAAGTTAGGTAAAATTACCTGCACTAGAGTTCTTTCTACCCTAGTTCAATCACTGGTCCTGCACTAGCCAATTTCTTTAACAAAAGCCCATCATCTTTAGTGGAATGCTACGTGTAGGTCAGTGACCAAGTCTTCATAACCGCGAAGGTACGGCGATCCGAATCGATTATACTCAGCTGAGGATCTCCAATCACACGACATATGTAGCACTTAACCCTTGCATATGTCAACCCGCCACCGGGGTTCTTAAGACCGGATCAGGTTCACGCAAACCGAGAGCACAGGTACACCACCGTCCGGCCTCTTGCCACGGAGGGTACACGCTACTCTCGCCACCGCTCCACTCCCATTTCGTGTTATCTTATTCCGGCCTTAGTCTGCCCGAGGCAAGGCTTACCCATGACGAGGCATGTGACCAGTTAAAGGGTCCTCGATCATCAAGCCTACATCGACAAGGTCCTTAATCGACTCAGACGGAGACACTACACCGAGACTCTCTTCTCGTGCAAGTCACCCGCCCGGTCTCAGCTTAATCTTTTTAACCCAAAAACTTGGTACCTGGCAGAGGTACATCTTTTCCGATGTTGAATCCATCACGGCCATGATGGATTCACCATCAAGTTTTATTTTCGAAAACATCCCTCCCACTTTGCCAAACATCTTTTGTAAAACAAATCCTTTTGTTTTTCTAAAGCAATACTAAGCATAGTAAAACCTTTTTGTAAAAACAGGGTTTCAAGGAGGGTAATCAAGATCAAGGAAGGCAATGCAGGGATTGTTTAATCAATCAACTCCTATTACCTAATGCAGCAAGCAAGTGAGAAAGATTTTAAAAAAAAACATCAAGGAAGGTGGCAAATGCACCGGGGCTTGCCTTTGTTATCAGGTGAGTCCTGCGCGGATCCACAGATATCGAAATAAAAGCAGTTGTCTGCTTGAGGATCTGAGGATGGTGGTATCCCTTCTTCAGAGACTTCTTCTTCTTCTTCGTGCTCTAACATAACCATATACATGCATAAGAATGGATGTCATGGGATGCTCATGAGGATGCAAAGATAATATAAACTTATTATTTATATCTTGAGTACAACTTTCCTTCACGGTACTCCGAGAACCTAGGGTTTCCGGAGTCAGTAAAGGAGTTCATAGGGCAGGGGGGTGGTTTTGGGTTTAGTGATCAAACAATGTTCAAATCAAACCAAACTCTACCCATGGCTTCTAAATAATGTGAAAAGCTCACATAAAAAGTTTGGGAAATTTTGGACTTATTATTTATTTTCTAAAAATCTGGAACCAATGGTTTAGGCTATTTTAAATACCCTAAAATTCCCTATTTGATCTAAAAATCATGAGTTTATTTTTATTAAATTCTAGGGAAAATAAGGAACCTAGGAAAATTGGTCTCATATTTTTAGGATTTTTCTATAATTTTCTACAGATTTCTAAAGTTCTACTGAAAAAGAAAAGGAAAAACTCTAAACAGTACTGGGCCAATTCAAGTCCAGGCGGCCCAAGCCCGAGCGGATTCGTGCGCGCGCCCGCGCCTGCGAGGGACATTTTGCGCAGAGGTCCACGAGGCTTTAGCTAAACCAGAACAGGGTCGGTTACTATTGCGCAGAGTCACTGACACTTACAAAAAGACCCCTGCGTTTCTATCAATTTGCAACCGGAAGTCCCCGACGGCGCTCGCGCACCGCCGCGCTCCGGCGAGCATCTACGCCGGCCGATTGGGGCTATGGCTGGGTTCTCCGAGCGGCGGACATGAAATTGGGGTCAGCCTGACCATTTCCCCTAACTTAATTGCACTATTGGTGAACTATGGAGCTCCGGCCACGGTGGCCGTAAGCATAGCGGCGATATGATCGTGTTCCCGGCGACTGGGGGTATCCCGGTTCAATTCGGTGGCTCGGCAAGCATCACGGAGCTGGGAGGGTACTCAAACAAAGTAGCAGAGGACTGGGGCTGACCTGTGGAGGACTGACCACGGTGGAGTGGATTTCACGGTGGCGGCGACTGGAATTGGGGAAAACTTGAAATTAGAGCTCACGGTGGCAGGATCGGGGCTGATACTGGACGATGAGGTATGTGATGAAGTTACGCAGCTAGAGGAGGGCTCAATTTATAGGCGGAGCAAGAGGTGGCCGCGAATTTGGATGAGACACCCGGTGGTCGGAGATGGAGAAGAAACACTGGCCGCGGTGAATACGTGTCGACTGCCGTGGCAAGCTCCCCGTCGACGATGGGACGGGTATAGGGGGTCATGGCGACGCGGTGGAAAGGCTTGGACACGCGGCGCACAGCCGGGAGACGGCGGTCACCGGCGTTCTTATCGAATCCCGCCGCGGTGACACACGTACGGTGGCCGGACTTGTTTATGGCCGGAGTTATCCACGGCGAGGATATTTACGTGACTCCGAGCGTTATCCAGTTACCCGGGGGTGCGAATCTCAACGGCGGCGACGACCCCGACGCAAGGTCATCGGCGGCGAGGACCCTTCGCTGGCGGTCTGATCCCCAAATTCACTGTACCATGGCATTGCTTCATCAGGGCTTCTGACCGAGCGATTTTAGAATCATTTTTCTCCAGATTTCTCATAAGAACTTCATCAACTCTCAGTAGCAAAGTTGTAGAGTTATAAACCAGCTACACTTCAACTATAGAGATCAAACTCATTTGAGCACTGGATCATGCTTGGATTTGAGCTGGAAGTTGATGTCAGTCATCTGTTATTCTGAATTTCAGATCAAACAGCTTGACAGCCAGTTTTTGATTGGGTTTTTCTCTAAATTTCTCATAACAACTAAGCTCACACTCTTTAGCAAAGTTGTTCTCCTATAATTGGTCTTCAACTTTGATGTGGTGACCTAGAGCAAAAACCCTATACTTTGTAAGTTTCAAAGCCTCAAAGTTGAGCCCATTCTCTGATTTTCAGACTTAGAATAAAACTCACATGAGGTCTATTTTGCATTTAAGTCCAAAACCTTGGGTTTTGCTTTCAAGTCCACATATTTGTGAACCAAAGGACTTAAGAAACCTATTTGGCTTGGTTTTTGCACTTTAACCCAAAAGTGGGCTAATTTTGCACATAGGCCCCTAGGGTTTAGTTTTAGGGTTTCCCAGGGTTCCAATTAGGGTTTCTGGTATTCCAGGGGTATAAGTGGGATCCAACTTTATTCTTGGAGTCATTTTATGACTTTTACCCTACAGCTTTTAGGTTTTCTTAGCTTGAGTTAGGTTTTACCCCCTTTAACCACTATTTAGGGTTAAGTCCTTTAACCAGGGTCTTATTTGTAAAACATTAAAACAATACAACTTGTTTGAAATTTTTGCCTAGTGAATGCACTCTAGGTGTGTCAAACATATGCAATGCCAATGCTTATGATGTCATGCTCAAGTTTTAGTTATAGTAACACCAGGGGTGTTACAGGGAAGGCCAAAGAGGAGGAAGGGAGGTACACAAGGTTGTTTGGCTGTAAAAGTGGAGGCATGCCTTTCAGATATCTTGGAATCCCTATGCACTATCGTAGGCTGGCTAATGGTGATTGGAAAACAGTGGAAGCCAAATTTGAGAAAAAGCTAAGTAGTTGGAAAGGAAAGCTTATGTCCATGGAAGGGCGGTTAGTGTTAATTAATTCTGTTCTAACCAATCTTGCGATTTCTATGATGTCTTTCTTTAAAGTACCAAAACAGGTGCTAGAGAAGATAGATTATTTTAGATCGCGTTTTTTTGGCAAGGTGACGGCCACAAGAAAAAATATAGGCTGGCAAGATGGGATGTAATTTGCCAACCTAAAGAGTTAGGCGGGTTAGGCATTTTGAATTTAGAGATTCAAAATAAATGTCTCTTAAGTAAATGGTTGTATAAACTTCTCAATGAAGAAGGAATGTGGCAATCGTTGCTGAGACGGAAATATCTGGCCAATCGAACTCTATCTCAGGCACAACGTCGGGCCTTGGATTCTCACTTTTAGAGTGGCCTTATGAAGATTAAGGATCTATTCATAAGGTACCTTTCAGATAAATGATGGGTCCCAAGCGCGTTTCTGGGAGGACAATTGACTTGGGTTGGGAGCGCTAAAATTCTGCTTCCCTCTTTTGTATAATCTTGCAAGGAGAAAGAATTCAACTGTTGCTTTTGTCTTCTCCATGGTACCCTTAAACATATCATTCCGTAGGGGATTGGTGCACCAGTTGAGGGTTTAATGGTTTCAACTAGTGGCGTTGGTGGCGTATACTAATTTGAATACTAACAGGGATTCATTCAGATGGGACTTGACTGCTAATGGGTTGTTCACTGTTCAGTCCATGTATCAGGCAATTCTTAACAATAGGGTGGTTAGTGATAACAAGGACCTTTGGAAGCTTAAGATATCTCTGAAAATAAAGGTTTTTATGTGGTACCTCAAAAGAGGTGTAACTTTAACAAAGGATAACTTGGCCAGGAGGAATTGGCCTAGTAATCAGACCTGTTGCTTTTGTAGTAGCAGACTGGAGACAATAAATCACCCGTTTTTTAGGTGTACTTATGTGTCTTTCATCTGGCGTTTGGTTCAGATAAGCACAGGGTTGAGACCACCTCAGGATGCGAATGATTTGTTTGGGGACTGGGCGAGGGTGCTACCAGTCAAATCACGTCGTTTACTATCGTTTACTACTAACTACAGCATCTGCAATTTGCTGGGCCATTTGGTTAAGTAGGAATGATATGATTTTCAATAAATCTTCTCCTAAATCTTGTGTGCTTAAGATGGAGGACCAAGAGTTAATAAAGTCTTCAAGTCGCAATATGGAGATGGTGCTACTAAAGTTTTTTTGCAATTTCAAACGAGGATCTGCTTGGCAATTAACATTGTAGTACTTTTGGTCTTGTCATAGTTGGTCTTGAGTGCAGTCATGTGATGTATCAAGACAGTAAGCTGCCTTTGTAAACGTTGGTCGTAGCCTCTTTAGAGGTCAAGGTCAGATTATGTTTCCATTATCTAAAAAAAGAGGTTTTAGTATTCTTTTAGCAATCATGGGAGCATTTATATTGAAACGGTAGTACACCTGAGACAACTGAATATTTACTGGGCTTTATCCCTTATGCTACAGAAACGTTACACTATTACCATAATATGCAGGGATCGTCTTATATAATCTCAAGGGGGGGGGGGGGGGGGGGGGGGGGGGGATCCTCCCGACTATCTTGAAAATGGAACTGTAAGTTTATGCCCCCCACGAACCAAAAAATCCTACCTCCATTTACAAGGCAGACAAGCTGGCTCCATCCCTCTCTCAAGATTATGATCGTGTTTTCCCTTCTTTTCCCCTTGCAGAAGGAAAAGGTAAACATGGTCAATCAAACCTCTACGCTAGCTGCAGCAGAATCCATGGCGTCAGTGCTGTTCTGCTGATACCACAATTCTGCGTATCGCCCACCCTGTGACAGAAGAAGATCATGTGGTCCTTGTTCTACTACCTTCCCATCCTCCAAAACAATTATCTGAAAATAAACAGGAATCATCAAAAAAAATTGAGACAAGATTAAACCAACCAACATTCACCACTTACTGACATTCAAAACGTACTATGGTTTCTTGAGAAGTTGCAGAAGCGTACCTGATCACACTGCATTGCAGTTGTGAGTCGATGAGCAATAAAGATTGATGTTCGATCGGAAGATAAGGATTTCAAAGAATTCAAAATTGATGCTTCAGTAGTGCTGTCAAGAGCACTAGTTGCTTCATCACATAACCTGACATAGTACAGAAGAAAAAAGTCAAGACAAACGGGCATTGGATAAGCCTACTCTTTGCCAAAAAAAAACCTTCCTGCAAGTAATTTGAAACTAGTCCAACTAAATTCGCGAGGCCAGCATATCACATGAACTCTTGCAGAAGAACGTAAACAGATCATCTAACAGTGTGGCTTCCTCAATAGGTTAAACACAGTGACACACTGCTCAGGTCATTGAAATCCAAATGGGGGAAAAAAGGACTACAAAAAGCAAGGAGCACTCACAGAATGGAAGGCTCCTTCAAGAATACACGGGCTATTGACACTCGTTGTTTCTCCCCGCCGCTTAACTGCAACAAAGTACACCCAAATTTGCTAGATATTCTGGATGTGGTAACAGCAGGATACAAAATTTCCTCATTTGGCAAATTACAATATATTCTCACCTTCAATCCTCGTTCTCCTACTACAGTGTCATACTTGTCTGGGAAGTTCATAATTGTATCATGAATAGCAGCACGTCGGGCAGCATCAAAGACCTGTATCGAGATAAAATATATCATTCCAAAACAGAACATATGATCATGCTATATGCCATATGATTTCAGAATGTCTAGGAAGAAAATAGGTACCTCCTCATCTTTTGCTGATAACCGCCCATACTGTATATTATGCTTAATCGTGTCATTAAAAAGTACCTGCACCCATATTTATGATGTGAGATTGGTTGGGCTTTGAACAGTGCTGACTGGCATATGTTAGCATGTATAGACACAATTACTAGAAAATTTATCAATATAAGAAATCCATTATGTTTAAGGAAGTTGCATAGGGCACCAAAAGTTTGTTCATTGGCTATTGGAATTCTCTTGTGGATTTTGAACCGGCTAGGAGGGTGTGGAAGACTTGGGCTCCCGGAAAATGCAGGTTCTTCATTTGGCTTGTTGAGCATAACAGATATTGGACTGCAGATAGGCTGGCCATGAGAGGTCTGTCTCATCCAGAGCGATGTCCTCTTTGTGATCAAGCTTCCGAGACCATCAATCACTTGCTGGTGGTTTGTGTCTTTGCTAAACAATTTTGGTTTGAGTTCCTCAGGCTGGCGAATCTGGAGGATCCGTCTCCCCAACAAGTTGATCTCTCCTTCGAAACCTGGTGGAGGAATAGTTGTTCTAGAGTTGCAGTCCACCTGAAGAACTGTCTCAACTCCATAGTCATCTTGGGCGCTTGGATCATTTGGAAGCATAGAAATACGTGTGTTTGATAAGTGCCGTCTTAGTGTTATTCTGCTGTTAGAATGGCTAAGGAGGAGCTTCTGTACTGGTCTATGGCCGGCGCTAAAGCTCTCTCCTCTCTTCAGGTCCGTGGTTAGGCTTTTAGTGTGTTGGTCGTGGTAGTGTTTGATTGTATCAAGTGACAGTTGTGTGTGTCCTCTTTGTAATAGGGTCTTTACCCTCACCTTTTTCTTCTTAATATATGATATGCAGCTCTCATGTGTATTCGAGAAAAAGGAATTCTCTTGTGCTAAATAATTTCCACAGTCCAGAACATGGTTTTTAAAGCGGTAAGGCGGTCCAAGGCGTTGGAGCACCGCCTGGACGCCTAGGCGAGGTAGGCGGGCAAGGCGCCTAGGCGTTAGACCACCGCCCGGACGCCTAGGCGACGCCTTAAGAACAGAGGTCCAGAATTCCAGACATATTGTTCTATCATTTTCTTTTCTAGTTACTGGGCTCGTGTTTGAATGTCAAATAAATATTCAAAAGATGTTGACCCAGATAGCAATCAGAAGTTCCAATTTGTACATGGAAACCCAGCTTATAAAACAGAACTTAACAAAGAAATGCTAATTCCCACATTTCTCTAGTTTTAAAACTGCAGCACTGACAAATGTATACCAAAGGACTTACTGTGTCCTGAGGTACCACACCTAGACATTTTCGAAGGCTCTCCAGTGTCACTCCTCGGATATCTTGCCCGTCAATTCGTATCTGTCAGGAAACCAACGCCAAAAGAATCAAGTGGATGGAATTTTCAATATACATAGCTGAAAGTCAATAAACCATGGGATGAGTGTCGGCTAGATCAACATGAAATTTGAGAGGACTTAATACTTCTATATTCTTACAGATCCTGAAGTCGAATCAAAGAATCTGAAAAGAAGTCTAAGAATAGTTGATTTCCCTGCAAAAGAAAGGTACAGTTGAGAAATCCATAGTGATGCTCATAATGAACATAAGTTCTCGTAAAAGAAGTTTTAAGGCCCACACTTAAGCATTAAAAGATATTTCCATAATTATGCAAAACAGTTCTCCATTGCCTGTCATTAATCAAGAAGATAAGATTTGGTATATAAATCTCAAATGGGTAAAATATAGATACATGCCAGTAGGATCATACCCAGCTAACACTAGTTGGGCGTCAAAATGGACATATTGGTTTGAGCATTGTTTTAGACAAGAGGCTTAGGTACAACTTGCTGAACACTAGCTGACTGTCGCCGGTTGTTAAATCCTAAGACTGTTTTGGGAGGAAGCATAGACAGAAGACAAGCCAAGGAGGACCTTAAAATACATGTGCATCAACTCCTAGAAACCATGCTATTTGCCACGGGATGTGTACAAGAAATCAAAGCATTGGGCAATGCTTAATTTATATTGTTCACTGCTCATAAATTATATGAAAATATTTATTCTGTACTGTTCTAGTATGCCAAAAAGTATTTCAAGTTTCTAGTTGTTGTGTTTATATATTATTAAGTTGTTGTATTATGAAAAATATCATGGTCTTGATAAATAAAATGCAGGTCAGCTAATTCTGCTACCAAATGCTGTTTCTATCATACTTGGTCTTGTAGTATGACATACAACATCACCATTTGCAACATAGTTTAGAAGAAAATAAGTTAATCTAACCACCAATATTCAAGGGTTTCCGCCAAGCAAGATTATCATGGTCCATCTCAATGCTAAATGGAGACTAATAAATACTATCTATGTTTATGAACTATTATGAAATACTAGATACTAGGATCCGGAATCTAATCAACTCAATACACTCATAATCAACAGTAGACGCAATCACGCAAACTAACAAGTTCATTAATAAATAAAAATAGGTTCTCAGCTATTGATATAATGTGAAATATGATAAACAATACTACAATAGTGACCTTCAAACTCGAAGTCTGGTTACAAAAATATAAGATATTATTTGATTAAAAAAAGATTTACCGCTTCCGCTAGTTCCAACAATGGCCACACTCTTTCCTGCAGGTACGGTGAAAGTGGCACCATCAAGAATCTTCCTTTCTGGTACATACCTGGAAGGAATCAATCATTTGCTGAACAAATACATAAACATCTTTCTGGTACATATCTGGAAGAAATTAATCATCTGCTGAATCATAAGTAAACACATCGATATGTCAGTTTATTCCACTTTTTACACCAAAAACCAAATAATGATAATCTTTTTTGGGGCTGCATGATCTTGTCCAAGGAAAAAGAAGATTTCATTTTGAAAGTTTCTGGATCAGATTAGAAGGGTTCATGGAAGAAGTGGAAAACTCTTGGTCTCAACCTCTAGAAGTCAGCTGCCCCTTGCAGCGTTTTCATGACAAACTGAAAAGGCTTGCAAGGCACCTTCAAGCCTGGAGTCAGAAAAAAGTGGGTAACATTAAGCAGCAGATCTTGATGGCAAATGAGATCCTTCATAGGCTGGAAATCGCTCGTGATGAAAGGAATTTGCCTCCCTCCAAGGAATGGCTACGTCGATCCCTTAAGCACCACTCTTTAGCTTTAGCCTCCTTGGAAAGAACTGTTGCCCGACTAAGAAGTGGATTGCACTGGCTGAAAGGAGACGCCAACACTGCCTATTTTCATCACCATGCTAGACACAGAAAAAAGAAATATTTCATTGGGAAACTGATGGTCGATAACAGAATAATTTTTGAACAGCAGGAAAAGAAAGAGGTAATCTGGGATTTCTATAACAGGTTACTTGGGACAGCAGCCCCCAGGGAGTCAACTTTAAATCTAGAAGATTTTCATCGTCCAGCCTTGGACCTTACTGATCTTGATCGAAATTTCTCTATGGAGGAGGTTTGGGCAGCAATTAAATCTCTCCCTTCTGATAAAGCTCCAGGGCCGGATGGATATACTAGAAAATTTTATAAAAATTCATGGCCAATTATCAAAGAGGATTTTATGGATGCTTTAAATAGGGTGCTACAAGGTGATGTATCCAAACTCCACCTCCTTAATTCGGCTTATGTGACCCTACTGCCTAAGAAAGTTGAAGCTTTGGAAGTCAAAGATTTCAGGCCCATCAGTTTAATTCATAGCTTTGCAAAGATTGTTACAAAGATTCTGGCTAACAGATTAGCCCCTAGACTTCATGAGATGGTGTCAGCAAATCAAAGCGCTTTTATAAAAGGAAGAAGCATTCATGACAATTTCATTTTAGTCCAGCAGACGACTAAGGCTATTCATAAGCAGAGGGTTTCTAGAATTCTCCTGAAATTGGACATTGGTAAAGCCTTTGATTTGGTTTCGTGGCCTTTCCTTCTTAAGGTGTTAACGCACCTTGGTTTTGGAACTGTATGGTGTAATATCATTTCCAAGATGCTCCTTTCTTCCTCAACTAGGGTGTTAGTGAATGGAGAGCTAGGGGAAATCATTCATCACCATAGGGGGCTACGACAGGGGGATCCATTATCCCCAATGTTATTTATTCTTGTTATGGACGTGCTGAATTCTCTTGTTTTAAGAGCCCAAGAATTGAGTCTTTTACAAGCAGTGTTAAGAAGAGGAACTGGGCAACGTATCTCTATATGCAGACGATGTGGCGATGTTCTTGCAGCCAAGTAGAGAAGAACTCAATGTGGTCAAAGAAATTCTGAGAATCTTTGGAGATGTTTCAGGCTTTGTTACAAATGTGAGCAAATATAATATGATGCCCATTCATTGTGAGGAACAAGACATGGTGGCTGCTCAGGAGTTATTCCCTTGTAATGAGGTGGCTTTTCCATGCAAATATCTGGGTTTGCCTCTTTCAGTCAAGAAACTTCCCAAAAAATACTTTCCTAGAACTCATCGATAAGATAGCTGATAAACTACCAGGATGGAAGTCTGCTCTCATTCACACAGCAGGTCGGCTGACTTTGGTTAAATCAGTGCTCACAGCCATTCCCATCTATCACCTTATAGTGCTTCAATGCCCTAAATGGGTGATCAAGGCTATTGATAAAATTCGGAGGGGCTTCTTGTGGAAAGGTAGAAAAGATATCAAAGGAGGCCATTGCTCGGTTGGATGGGCAAGAGTATGCAGACCCCTTAGTTTGGGAGGCCTGGGTATTCACAATCTTGAAATTCTTGGATGGGCTTTAAATCTAAGATGGCTTTGACTCAGAAAAACTCAACCAGAAAGGCCCTCCAGATTTTATGTTCAAGGTATATCCCAATGTCGAAGCTCTCTTCTCTGCCTCGGTCCACACTACAGTAGGTGATGGCTCTAGAACCCTGTTTTGGTCTGATCGTTGGATTCATGGACAATCAATATCTGCCCTTGCCCCTTCTCTGGTCAGCCGTATTACAGGAAGAATCAAGAAAAGCAGATCTGTGCAGGAAGCCCTGGTAAACCATAGATGGGTAATGACATATCTGGCAGCCTGTCAGCGCAGATTATTATTGATTTCTTTGTGATTTGGGACCTAGTATAAGGTTTTCAGTTACATCCAGGGACTCCTGATGTGCATCGATGGTTACCAACTGCATCTGGAGATTATACCACAAAATCAGCATATGACCGTTTTATGGCTGGTTCAGTCACTTTTGAGCCGGCTGCAAGAATTTGGAAAAGTTGGGCCCCCCCACGGTGTAAGTTCTTCATTTGGCTAGCTTCTCTAAATCATTGTTGGACAGCGGATAGATTAAGTACACGAGGTCTTCAACATCCTGTAAGGTGCCTCCTTTGTGACCAGCAGGAGGAAACAGCTCAGCATATCCTAGTGGCTTGTGTGTTTGCCAAGGACACTTGGTGGTAGACTCTGAACAAGGTGGGGTTGCATCTCTTGACTCCAGGATTGGCAACATCAACTTTTCAAGACTGGTGGAAACAAGTTGAGTGCCAGGTGCCAAAAAATCAGAAAAGAGGATTTAACTCCTTAGTGATTCTTGTGGCATGGTGGCTATGAAAACATAGAAATGAATGTGTGTTTGATGGAGCATCCCCCAACATCAGCATCATCATGCAACATATTCATGAGGATGTTGTTCTGTGGGGCTTGGCAGGGGCTAAAGATTTAAGGAGGATGTGGCCTTAGGTCCTTGGTGGGGCTGGGGTTGTTTGGTACCCCCTCTGTGCTGTTCTGCAGTTTGTGCAGTTTGTTTTCCTCTTTTTCTGTCTAGGCCTTTTTATTGGCACCTTGTTCTAGGTCTATTTTAGACCTTTTTCTCCTTTTCTTAATATATAAGATGCGCAGTTCTCCTGCGCGTTCGATAAAAAAAGGAAAACACCTTCAACTGATTTCTCAGTATTGTAAAATTGATTATTGCTAGAATAATACTAGTACCCACATGTGCAAGTAACTTATATATGATAAATTTTGTATCTATCTTTCTGATATAGTGATGTTTTAATGTTTGCTAAAATGACAATGACAGAGGGGGGGGGGGGGGGGATTGTTACATACAAACATGTGTGACATTTCACCGGTTTAACCTTCTAAGTGATTATGGCAAAGACTATAGACCTAGAACCACAAGGTAGTTTGATTGCTGTAATTTCAGTTTTGAAATAGGGTTCAGGAAAGAAAATGCTCACTCACAAGTCACAATGTGGTCATATTTAGGAGAGTAGTATTTCCGTATTTTTCCAGTAAATCAAAGTAATCATTAGAAGAAAATAAGCACATGGATGCTAGTGGTGTCAAACATGTTTTTTTAAGGAAAGAAAATATGAGCGCTTTGCTACATTCAACAAGTTAATAAAGAACAAAAGTTACCCAAAATGAACATTCTCGAATTCAATGCACCCTCCCTTGAACTGCAAAGGTTGTGCATGAGGCTCATCCTTTATTGCAGGTTTTTCCTTAAAAAATTAAAACATAATCTAAAGTATCAGAGAGCATGAGTTGAGTATGAAACTGAAATTAAGGTCTTTAAAGACTTGATAATTTCAATATACAACTTTACCTCAAGCAACTGAAACATCGACTTCATGTCAATGAGGCTTTGTCTAGATTCTCGATACACACTCCCAAGGAAGTTCAGAGGTAATGAAAGCTGGAATAGAAGTCCATTAACCATGACCTGTATGACAAGAATTCACTAAATTAGTCAAAAACAAATTGCAAATGGATAGAGACAGAAGAAAATAAAGACAACAGCTGCCAAGAGTTTGGCCCTCTTTACTGCCTCAATCCTGGGGATTGGCTCATAGTGTTTTTTTAGTTTGTTTAGATGGATCTTCTCAGGTTTCTGAGTTTTAGACCTCCGTAAGGGAGTCTTTGTACCTGGTCTGTTTTTTCAGACCTTCTTTTCCTTCTTAATATAACGGGACACAGTTCTCCTGCGCTTTTCGAGAAAAAAGGGCCTCAGGCTATATCAAAACATGGTTAAATAAATGATGATTGTTGTAAAAACGTATTGATATAGTTCACAATTCATTTTTGTTTTATGAATGTTTTCAAATCACGACTAGGATCCTAGTTGCTCGGGCACAGTCGTGATTAGTTTTAAGCCTCCACTTTGAGGCAGAGCACTTGCATTGGGATCTGCAGGACAGTTGCCAAAAATTGGGAGGCAGGAACAAACCAATCATAAAAATTCGGACTTTGGGAGATGGGATGGGAACACATCAAACAGGGAAGTAAAGTAACAAAACTCAGTAACTCGTCACCAGAACAGGAGAAAGATTGGCACATCCTGTCTGTACACTTGTGCTTCCACTTGGAGTCTCAGGCCAGCGACCGCAGAGAAGGCAGAGGACTGCAGAGGAAGGGAGGTCACAGTGGAAGGGAAGCCGCGGCAGCATTGGCACAACACGGAAGATAGGTCGCGGCGTGGCACGGAGGCCGTGGGCTGCGACAGTGTGGGAGGTTGCGGCGCGTGAGGCTACCTCCAGCAGCTCGCCATTGCGGATACGCAAATAGAGTAACTCGCGGTCGCAGATTTAGTCGCTGTTTCCAGCAGCTCGCGAAAAGGTCATGCATATCCTCGTGCGTCCTAAGGCACACGAGAATCAAGGTAGCGGGTCCGCAGCAAAAGCAATCGCATCACTGAAGAACAGTGTTTTGCACGACGGGCCGCAGCTCGCGGATGTGTGGCGCCAGTGGAAGCCATGGATTTTGCGTGAGTGCATGCGCGAGCTGCTGGCATGTGAATAGTTGCGATTTTTACTCATTTTCCGCATTCACGACCACATCCACGACCTGCTGGAGATAGCCTGAGGGAGGCTGTGGCAGCGTCATCAGCTCGACGCAACGGGAGTTTTTTGCCTCTTCCCGCTTGTGACGAAAAAAGGACCGATGGCTGAACAGGTTAGGTCAAAAAAGAGGGCTCAAGGATATATATTGGTCCTAGGATGGTCTGGTCCTTGGAGTCCTGATGGGCTGAAGGCCCAACTCGATGGTTTGTTGGCTAGTCGAGCGACTAGACATGTTCGATTAGCCACGATTAATCAATGACTAGACTCCTGATCGCTCGGCTAGGCGAACTAATCAAACCGGTGCACCTAATCGATATTTAGGGAATGATTTGTCGATTAATTATTGACAAATCATGATTAATCGAGCAATTTGAAAACACTATCGCAATTCTGTATCTTCCAGTAACTGTGATATGAATGAGCACATGCAACTTCAACAGCGAGTAATATAAGAAACAAATAGAACATGGATGAAATAGTTACCAAATCACCCACAGTCAGAGCACCACTCATTATTCCATATGAGCTCAAAACCATTGCTGTAGATAAAGCCGAGCTAAAGATAACATTTTGGCCAAAGTTCAGGTAGGCAAGACTACTTTGGGTCTTCAATGCAGCATCCTCATAATCTGATCACAAATCATGTTGTAACAAAAATAATTAATAGATTAGATCTCTTTAACATATCAATTTATGCTGTGTGCCAGTGTTACAAGACAGGTGGGACGAATCAAATCTATGAAACATAACTTGAGTTCATGTTTAAGCGATTTCAGAACAACTACATTCTGAACCCTAGTTAATTGAAAAAGATCATTTCAAGGAAACAATTCTAATCTTTTTTACAATTAGAGAGCATGTTCAACATATCAAGATGTCAAAGATACACATCAACAACAACAAATTAGACGGATGAACACAATGTAACATCAAATGCTGAAATTAGTGTTTTGAGGAACATCTGGTTGTGCACATCTACTCTACAATGACACTTCCACCAAGATTTAAGGAATAAATGCACTCACTCCTTAAATATTTGTCGTACTTCTCAACTTCAAATTGTTCATTGTTGAAGTATTTCACAGTCTACACGCAATCAAATGGAAGAACAAAAAATTGTTACAGCAAGAATAAACAAGTTAAGATAAAGAAACCAGAGTAATGGACAGTAATGGGGTGACCTCATAATTGAGAAGAGAGTCAACTGCCACCGTACTAGAAGCATTATCAGCTTTATTCATGGCCATCCTGAACTTAGTCCGCCACTATCATAATTATAGTTTTTTTAACAATGGCACCAATCAGAAATAGAGTAAAACATATTTAGACGCCACATGACGACATCAAATTACATAGCTGAAACCACAAGAATATCTTGAGAGTATATAGGTTTGACGGCATAGTATTGTGTTTGCACCTGTGTGACGGCCAAAGTGAAAGCAATATAAGTAGCAACTGAAACTGAAGTGATCCAAGCAAAAGTTGAACCAAATTTGTAGGCAAGTATGCTTGACACCATACCAATCTGCAAATGAGAAGTATCAGCAAAACCCCCAAAAATAAATGTCATATATTTCTTAATATAATGGTACACAGTTCTCCTGCGTGTTCGAGAAAAAAATTCTGAAGAAATAATATCACTGGCAACACGCACAAGATATGAACCATAACATTCACACACAACAGTCTGTAAGTACCTCTAGTATCGTGGGCACGACATTAAACACCATGACTGTGAGGATGTAATTTATTGCACGGCTTCCTCGATCAATTACGCGATTTATAGCACCAGTTTGCCGGCTAGAAACACAAAAAGCAGGTAAGCATAAGAAAGACTTCAAGAATTCTCCAGCTTTTTGAAGCAAAATGACAGGAGCTATGCCTTTCAATTAAGATAGGAAAAAGAGAGTATGTTCATGTCATGCGCGGACGCACCTACACCAGGCGCAGGCGTGCCCGCGACGTGCGCCGGGCAGAAAACCGCGCGATACGCGCGGGCGGTTAGGTGCGCACGTGCTGGTTTGTTACAGATAGATAGGATTACTATCTGTTTCAAGTTCCTAGAATTAAAGAGAAGATTTGGGGGGCTGGTTGTTAGAAAAGATAAGATAACTATCCCTAGGATTAAGGAGTAATTATCTCTAGTTTGTTAGTGCCGATCGGCCATATATATATGTGTAGCCAGCCGGCTGGAAGGATTAAGCAAAGTTTATTCTCTCTAATCTCTCCTCTCCACTCACCAACAAAGCCTGCGGCTGAGGGGCAAAACCTCGCCGGAGAAGACAGGTCGCCACTACGAACTGCGTAGTCGAGACCCTGCTGTCCGGGGATACTCAACCCTTGACAACCTGGTATCCGGTTCCAGGCATTCCTCGTCTTCCTCTGTGCCACCTCCACAACCCACCACCACCACTGCGCCCCTGAACCGACAGCCTCCCCAACCCACCGCAGCCGCTGCGCCCTTACCCCGCCCACCAACATCACCACCACCAGCTGACGTCACTTCAACTCCTTCAGCCATGTCGGCACCAACTACTGTTGATCTGGCCAAGATGATCGAGGACCTGGCCAACATAGTGACGAACCTGCAGATGACTGTAGTCGCGCTGCAGAAGCAGAAGTCATCCTCTTCGTTGACTACCAGCAGGGGCAACGATGGCCAACACCACAGCAATCGTCCTCCGCGGTTCCAGAAACTGGATTTCCCCCGCTACGACGGTACGTCCGATCCATTGATCTTCATCAACCGCTATGAATCGCACTTCCATCAGCAACGGATCATGGAGGAGAAGGTCTGGATGGCCTCCTACAACTTGAAAGACAGCGCGCAGATGTGGTACATCCAGATCCAGTCAGACGAAGGTACCCCATCATGGCGCCGATTCAAGGAATTGTTGAACCTGCGCTATGGGCCGCCGCTGCGTTCTGCACCGCTAGCCGAACTGGCCGCATGCCGGCACACTGGCACGGTCGCCGAATATCAAGATTGGTTCCAGGCGCTCCTACCTCACGCCGGGCCACTCGAGCAGTCGCAGCAGGTCCAACTCTTCACCGGAAGCCCTCAGCCGCCACTCAGCATCGACGTCCGCATCTAGAACACGCGGTCCCTGGAAGCCGCCATGAGCCTGGCCAGGCAATTCGAGCAGCGCAAGCAGTGCGTCGCCCCGATATCCCAAGCCCCACCACGGCCTCTACTGGAGCTGCCAGGTCCCCGAGCAGCAGCACCCGCGACGATCTCCATTGAGGGCCGCCAGATCAAGCGACTCACCCAGGCGGAGCAAGAGGAGCGGCGCCGCAAAGGCCTCAGCTACAACTGCGACGAGAAGTACACCCAGGGCCACAACCGCGTCTGCCAGCGGCTGTTCCTCCTGGAGGGCATCGAGGAAGACGATGCTGACGACATCACCAAGGAGCCTGCAGGGGACGCAAACGAGGACGCCCCAGTCTTCTCCCTACAGGCCCTCGTCGGGGTCTCCGTCGTCGACACCATGCAGATCGTCGTCACGCTCAGCTCCGTGGCGCTCGTCACCCTCCTCGACTCCAGCAGCACGCACAGCTTCATCTCCGAGGTGATTTCCCGACGCTCAGACCTTCCTCTTCATCAGCGTCCACGCCTCACGGCAATGGTCGCCAACGGCGAGCGCGTCTCGTTCGTCGGTGTCATCCGCAACGCACCACTGACTATCGACGACGCTGCCTTCCTCACTGACCTCTTCGTCATGCCATTGGTGGGCTATGACATTGTCCTGGGCACCAGGTGGCTCGGTGTCTTGGGCCCCATCGTATGGGACCTCGACCGGCGCCGGATGACGTTTCAGCACCAGGGGCGCGCCATCTCCTGGAAGGGCATGGCGTCCTCCAGCGCGCCAACCCTAGGCGCCACGGCAGCGAGAGAGCCCTCCTCGACAAGCTCCTAGACTCCTTCGGGGACATCTTCGACGCACCCACCGGGATGCCCCCCAAGCGTGCACACGACCACCGCATCACCCTCAAGGCAGGCGTGCAGCCGGTGGTCGTCCGCCCGTACCGCTATCCGGCAGCCCACAAGGATGAGCTGGAGCGGCAGTGTGCCGCCATGACCGAGCAGGGCATTGTCCGCTGCAGCGACTCACGTTTTCATCACCGGTCCTCCTCGTCAAGCCGGTGGTCGTCCGCCCGTACCGCTATCCGGCAGCCCACAAGGATGAGCTGGAGCGGCAGTGTGCCGCCATGACCGAGCAGGGCATTGTCCGCTGCAGCGACTCACGTTTTCATCACCGGTCCTCCTCGTCAAGAAGCTCGACGGGTCGTGGCGCTTCTGCATCGACTACCAAGCCCTGAACGCGCTCACTTTCAAGGACGTGTTCCCCATACCGGTGGTCGATGAGCTTCTCGACAAACTCCACGGCGCGCGATTCTTCTCCAAGCTAGACCTCTAGTTCGGGTACCACCAGGTGCGGATGCGGACGGAAGATGTACACAAAACCGCGTTCCGCACCCACGACGGCCTCTATGAGTTCCTGGTGATGGCATTCCGACTCTGCAACATGCCAGCGACATTGTAGGCCCTCATGAAGGATGTACTTCGGCCTTTCCTTCGTCGCTTCGTCCTGGTTTTTTTTACGACATCTTGATATATAGCAAGACATGTGCGGATCACCTTTGACATCTCCAGCTCTCCGCACCATCCTCTCCGAGCTTCGGCGACAACAGCTCTTCGTCAAGCGCGCCAAGTGCGCCTTCGGCGCCCCCTCCGTCGCCTACCTCAGCCACGTCATATCTAAGGCAGGCGTCGCCATGGATCCTGTCAAGGTGTAGGCCATCCTCGACTGGCCGGCACCCGGTTCGGCTCGAGCGGTGCGAGGCTTCCTTGGCCTAGTGGGCTACTACCGCAAGTTCTTCCACAACTACGGGACGGTCGCCGCGCAGCTGACCGCCCTCCTCAAGAAGGATGGCTTCACCTGGGACGACGCAGCAACCGCTACGTTCACAGCACTCAAGGTTGCAGTCACCACGGCCCCCGTCCTCGCTATGTCGGACTTCTCCAAGCTCTTCGTCGCCGAATGCGACGCGTCGTCGCACGATTTCGACGCCGTGCACGTCCAGGACGGCCACCAGGTTGTAAGTAGAGGGATTCTAACTCTCATCAAGAGGATGACACTATGAGTTGGGGCAATTTTCTGTTTATTTCCTCAAACACTACACAATGCCATACCCATCTAAGGGTTGGAGACCCATATTTATAGCCCTAGAGGCTGCACTACCACACCTTCTCACACACACTACACAACAGGATTGTCCTCTAGATGCTAAAGAGACTACAGAGGACAGTCAAAAACGACTGCTGTCCTCTAGATGCTAAAGAGACTACAGAGGACAGTCAAGCTGTCCTCTAGATGCTAAAGGACTACAGAGTACAGTCAAAAGCGATTGTTGTCCTCTAGATGCTCAAGACTTATTCCATCACAGGTCGCCTTCTTCAGCCGCCCCATCGCCCCCCGACACCACGCCCTCGCCGCTTACGAGCGGGGACTCATCGGCCTCGTCCACGCGGTTCGGCATTGGAGGCCGTACTTATGGGGGCGACGCTTCATCGTCAAGACCGACCACTGCAGCTTCAAGTACCTCCTCGAACAGCGCCTGGCCACGATACCTTAGCACCACTGGGTCGGCAAACTCTTGGGGTTCGATTTTTCTGTGGAGTACAGGTCAGGCGCAACGAACACCGTCGTTGACGCCCTCTCCCGCCACGACAACGTCGATGGCGAGTTGCTGGCAATATCGGCACCTCGCTTCGACTTCATCGCTCGCCTACGGCACGCCCAGGCCATTGATCCGGCCCTGGTCGCCATCCATAACGAGGTCCACATCGGTGCACACGCGACGCCGTGGGCAGTGGTCGACGACATGGTCACCTACGACGGACGCCTGTACATACCGCCCGCAGCACCACTCCTGCAGGAGATCCTGGCAGCCGTCCACAACAACGGACACGAGGGCGTCCACCACACGCTACACCGCCTCCGACGCGACTTCCATTTTCCCAACATGCGTCGTTTGGTGCAGGACTTCGTGCGCACGTGCGCGACTTGTCAGAGGTACAAGTTGGAACACCTGCACCCGATCGGCTTGCTGCAACCGTTGCCGGTGACCGCCATCGTCTGGGCAGACATCGGCATGGACTTCGTGGAGGCGTTGTCCTGGGTACACGGGAAGACGGTCATCCTCTTCGTCGTCGACCGCTTCAGCAAGTACTGCCACTTCATCTCGTTGGCGCACTCGTACACCGTCGAGTCCGTGGTGCAAGCATTCTTCACCGGCATCGTTCGTCTCCATGGCATTCCGCAGTCCATCGTGTCCGATCGCGACCTGGTGTTCACATCGGCATTCTGTTGTGAGCTCATGCGCCTCATGGGCACGAAGCTGCACATGTCCTCCGCCTTCCATCCCAAGACGGGCTGCCAGATAGAAGCTGCTAACCACATCATCGTCATGTACCTGCGCTGCTTCACTGGCGATCGTCCCCGACAGTGGCTTCGTTGGCTGTCGTGGGCTGAGTACATCTACAATACGGCCTACCAATCATCATTACACGATACATCGTTCTGGGTGGTCTACGGTCGCGATCCGCCCTCCATCTGTTCCTACGAGCCCGGTGAGACTCGGGTGGCAGCGGTGGCCAGGGAAATGGAAGATCGCGAGGCCTTCCTCGCTAACGTTCGCTATCGCCTAGAACAGACGCAGGCGGTGCAGAAGCGCCACTACGACCGGCAACATCGGCCGGTGTCGTACCAAGTTGGCGACTGACGCCTCCGTCAGCACGCGGCCATCTCCCTTCCACGCTCGGCCACGGGGAAGCTCAAGCCCCTCTTCGTCGGGCCCTATTGCGTTGTTGCATTGATCAACGACGTCGTTGTCCGCCTATAAATGTCGTCGGGCGCACATCTTCATGATGTGTTCCATATTGGCGTACTCAAGAAGTTCGTCGGGACTCTGCCTGCCACACCGCCTGACCTGCCCACAGTCCACCATGGCGCGGTGGTTCCAGAACCCCTCCAGATCGAGCAGACTCGCCTGGCGCGAGGAGTTCGCCAAGTGGTCGTGCACTGGCGCGGCGAGCAGGCATCGTCAGCTACATGGGAAGATCTCGACGACTTCTGCTCCCGGTTTCCGGACTTTCAGCTCGAGGACGAGCTAGACCTCGAGGGAGGGGGAGAAATGTCATGTGCGGACGCACCTACACCAGGCGCAGGCGCAGGCGCACCCGCGACGTGCGCCGAGCAGAAGAGCGTGCGATACGCGCGGGCGCTTAGGTGCGCACGCGCTGGTTTGTTACAAATAGATAGGATTACTATCTGTTTCAAGTTCCTAGAATTAAGGAGAATATTTGGGGGTTGTTAGAAAAGATAAGATAGCTATCCCTAGGATTAAGGAGTAATTATCTCCAGTTTGCTAGGGTCGCTAGAAGGATTAAGCAAAGTTTATTCTCTCTAATCTCTCCTCTCCACTCACCAACAAAGCCTGCGGCTGAGGGGCAAAACCTCGCCGGAGAAGACAGGTCGCGACTAGGAACTACGTAGTTGAGGCCCTCCTGTCCGAGGATACTCAGCCCTTGTCGGTTCAATTAAGAATTCTCCAGCTTGAACCAAAGTTAAAAAGTGTGTGCGCGCATAACAAAAAGGCTGAATTCTCATGACTTGTTTCCACAGGTATCTATTAGATAGCTGCTCTTTTCCTCAATGGGCTTAAATGAAACTGTTGTTATGAAAATAGTGCACCCCCTAGAGTAGAGTTTTGTCACTTCCAACAAATATTCTCAAATTCTTAATGTAATCAAACAGCCACTGATTCTCTGATGTTATCCGCATAACCTTCTATATTACTTTAAGTTATGATGTTTTTTTTGCAAAAATGCCATGAGTTAAACAAATTATTTATCCCTTCCAAATACTGAGAAAAGTGAAAACATAGGAGGGAGAATTTCCTACAGGTACCTTAGATGATATCGAAGATCAAGCTCATGCAAGTGAGAAAATACCTACAATAACAAAAGCTCACGAGATGAGGTAACCAGAATTTTAACATTTAATTTTGTGTTCAGCATCAATAATAGAAAACAGTCTGTTAGATGACCTGTACTGGGCCTTGCAGCCCAGGTCTAGTCGGGCAGCCTTTTCAGGCTGTGCGCCTTGGACTCCAAGTCGGGCATATATTGTAGATTGACTTGGTACTTAGCAAGGGATATCGGAGGACTATAAGCCACCCCTATCCCTGACTATATATGCATGCTCTATTTATCTCCATAATCAATCTAGTAATTCTCGCTGCACACCTTTGCTTTGACAATCAGAAGTAACCAGTGCCCAAGATAGATTAAAGGTTGATGCTTCAATTATGATTTCAATTTCATCATACGGAAAAAGTGCAATCTTCAAAAACAACTTTAGCTAAGAAAATATTCCAATGCACATATAAGCATCACAGCAATAACATGTCCATTCAACCAACATCAACATCAACAAAGCCTTTAAGGGTAAGCTAGAGTTGAAACCCAAAAAGATGTCACCAAAAGGGGAACGAGAGAGAAAGGGTAGGGAAAAGCTTTTGAGAGCACTAAAAGGAAAAAGACCTAATTACGGTTCGGATAAGTGGATAGCTTATTTCCAAGCACTTCTATCCAAACACAACTCCATTGGGATATTCCATTCCTTCAAGTCCCTTTTGATTGCCTCCTCCCATGTCAAGTTTGGTCGACCTCTACCTCTCTTCACATTATTGTCCCGCCTTATGATGCATCTATGCACCGGTGCCTCTAGGGGTCTCCGGTGGACATGCCCAAACCATCTTAACTGGTATTGAATAAGCTTTTCTTCAATTGGTGCTACTCCTAGCCGATCGTGTATGTCATCGTTTCTCACTCGGTCCAATCTTGCGTGCCCACATATCCAACGCAACATACGCATCTCTGCGACACTTAGTTGTTGGATATGTCGTCTCTTAGTAGGCCAACACTCAGCCCCATATAACATAGCAGGTCTAATCGTTGTCCTGTAGAACTTGCCTTTCAACTTCTGTGGCACTCTCTTGTCGCATAGGACTCCCGACGCTTGACGTCATTTCATCCACACCGCTTTGATTCTATGGCTAACATCTTCATCAATATCACCATCTCTCTGTAGCATCAATCACAAATAACGGAAGGTGTCCTTTGGTACTACCTAGCCTCCCAAACTTACATCTCCATCCTCACTAATTGTAGTACCAAAGTCACATATCATATACTTGGTTTTGGTTCTGTTAATTCTAAATCCTTTTGACTCTAGGGTCTAACACTGTAACTCTAGCTTTCTATTTACTCCTCGGCTTTCATCTACTAGAACTATATCGTCAGCAAAAAGCATACACCAAGGGATATCTCCTTGTATATACCTCGTGACCTCATCTATCACTAGAAAAATAGATAAGGGCTCAAAGTTGAACCTTGATGTAGTCCTATGTTAATCGGGAAAACATTTGTATCACCATCAGTTGTTTGGACACTAGTCACAGCCTTGTCATACATGTCCTTGATGAGCGTAACATACTTTGTTGGAACTTTATGCTTATCCAATGCCCACCACATGAGATTCCTAGGTATTTTATCATTATCATAGTCTTTTTCCAAGTCAATAAAAACCATGTGCAAGTCCTTCTTCTGCTCCTTATATCGCTCCATGACCTGCCTTATTAAGAAAATTGCTTCCATGGTTGACCTTCCAGGCATAAATCCAAATTGGTTCATGGTGGTCATTTCTCTCAGACGATGTTCAATAACTCTCTCCTATAGCTTCATAGTGTGGCTCATGAGCTTAATCCCTCGATAGTTGGTATAACTTTGAATATCTCCCTTGTTCTTGAAGATTGGTACTAATGTACTCCTCCACTCATCGGGCATCTTGTTTGATCGAAAAATATGGTTGAACAACTTGGTTAGCCAAACGATAGCAATATTCTCAAGGCATTTCCACACCTCTATTAGGATACCATCCGGACCCACCGCCTTGCCCCCTTTCATCCTCTTTAAAGCTTTTTTGACCTCTGATTCTTGGATCCTGCGTACAAAGCATCTATTTAAATCATCAAAGGAGTCATCCAATTGGATGTCCATAGTCTCATTTTCACCATTGAAAAGATTGTCAAAATACCTCTGCCACCTCTGTTTGATGTCTTGTTCTTTCACCAAGAGTTGATCCATCTCATCCTTAATGCATTTAACTTGGTTGAGGTCCCTCGCCTTCCTTACTCGAATCCTAGCTATCTTATAGACATCTTTCTCCCCTTCCTTTGTACTTAGTCTTCGATAAAGATCACCATAGGCTCGACCATTTGCCTCACTCACAGCTCGCTTTGCAGTCTTCTTTGCCACCTTATACCTCTCTATGTTGAACACGCTCCTGTCATGGAACAAGCTCCTGTAACATTCTTTCTTCTCCTTTATTGTCTTTTGAACATCCTCAGTCCACCACCAAGTATCCTTAGATTCACCGCTGCTCCCTTTGGTCACTCCAAACACCTCTGACGCCACCTTCCTAATACAAGTTGTCATCTTCACCCACATGTTGTTTGCATCTTCTTCTTCGAACCAAGCGCCCTGCACAAAAACTCTTTCCTTAAAAACTTCGGATGTCTCCCCTTTGAGTTTCCACCACTTCGTCCTCACAGTTTCGGCTTGTTTAACCCTATGGGTACTGATCCAAAAACGGATGTCAGCCACCACAAGATTGTGTTTGGGCACAGCACTCTCTCCAGGTATCACCATACAATCTAAACAAGCTTGTTTATCTTCTCTCCTTGTGAGCACGAAGTCGATCTGGCTCGAACGATGTCCACTGCTAAAAGTCACCAAATGAGAATCTCTCTTTCGGAAGAAAGTGTTGGCTATCACTAGGTTGTAGGCTACAACAAAGTCCAAAATATCCTCTCCTTCTTGATTCCTACTACCATACCCAAAACCTCCATGAGCCAGCTCATAACCTATATTTGTTGAACCTACATGTCCATTGAGATCTCCTCCTATGAAAGGCTTCTCATTGGTGGGTACCGCTCTTACCATGTCCATTCAACCAACAACAAAAAAACATGCATAAATACATAGAACACAATACTGCAGAAAAAATTCCATATGATCACTCAATCAATGGCTGGAAGTAATTGTACTTATTTCATGAATACAAAAATACACAGGAAAACTACAATCTGCCAAAAAAAAGATCCATATTGTGTTTAATTATCTGGACAGCTACAAAGAATGGACAATATAAAGATGAGTGTGCATGGAAATAAGACAATAAGTTCAAACATTTACCTTTCTGGATACTGAACGGATTGCTCTCAAAGTCACTTTAGAAAATACAGCGTTTCGCAGTTCTGGGAACACAGAAACCATCACAAGGGGAAAAAAAGATTAAACAAAAGGTAATCCTGTGCATTTCAAGAGGGAGGTGGGGGGCAAAGAAGGGGACCTAGAATGCTTATTAGTTATTTACAAGCTCTGATGAGCTTCAGCGTCTTTTTTGGGTGAGTGGGGGGGTGGGTGTTTTGTGCATGTATCTTGTGGGGATGGTGGGGAGCAACTGATGATATATAAGAAAAGGTGTTTACCTGTACAGGCTGATACTCCTGATCGTGCGATTCCATATCCTATCAGAACAGCTGCTGGGCTTGCAAATAGAGCCAATAGGGTGGCATTAGTTTCAGTGAATGATGCCAGGGAAGCTTCAGCACCACCAAGGGCTGCAAGCCAGTCGATAGCTAGCTTAAACAAGAAAGGCACTTGAACATTTATAACCTGGTGTTCATAGCAAATGCAAAGGGCCAAGTAAGAAAGCTGAGCAGTCATGCAATAACTTCCATCTTTTTAGTTCAGCCTGTTTTATCTATCCTATTAGTAGGGACACTGTTCACCCTATTGTTTAACAGTGACAGTAGATGGCTAGTTGTAGCCTTGTTTACTATGAAACAAGATGAAGTGTGGAATCTGGTGAAGAACAGTCTAAAGATTCACATCCAACAAACAGATTGCATCGAACTTGTCAATTTACATTAGCGTAGGGCAAGTAAGTCCTTTTCATAAAGGAAAAGGGGAAACAACAATGTAGCACGGGTAATGGATCTTCTACAAAAATCCAAAGGGACTTTTCAAATTGGAGGGAGTAGATTTATGCCTTTACCTTTGCACCAACTAACAAGACCAACGACAAGGCAACCCTAAAGCGGAAGTCAGGGCTGTCATTCAACAATAAGTACTTCCCAAGGTTTTTCAATATCTGAGAATCAGCAATCTCCTCATCAATATCCTTTTTTGATGCATCTTTCTGGACCTTGTCACCAACTGGCTTCTTAACTGTCACAGCATTGGCGGATGTGGAGAATGCATTACCTCTCTGCATACATAGCAAAATTCACAAAAACAGACTTTGAAAGCATTCCTTAACAACAGAACAAAGGCAACATTTTGGCCTATGGCCTTTTTGCATCTACCTTACGAAACTAAAAGTTTTTTGGCTCGAATTATCTAGAGCCTTGATGGACTAAGCCAGAAGCAAACCTCGATAAAGACAACTTTATCGAAGCGAAGGCTATGCTTTTTTCTGCTTTTTTACTAAGGGCAGGAGTTATGCCATTCAATTAAGGAGGAAATAAGGTTTAGATTACAATAGCGGAACCACACTACGCCTAATCAGGGCACAAGGGGATTATACAAGTGAGTAAGGTCTCCTTCGAACAAGAGTGTGGGATTATACAAGTGAAGTCTATTGATAGGATTGTGGATCCTACCGGGGATGTCTCGTAGAGAATAGGGGTGAGATGATGGAGTGGGCTGGAGATCGCGGCGTCGGGACACCGTGACTGGGGCGTTCCTGGTGCAGAACAGAGAGGAGGCAGGGGCTGCTGGGTGCTGCACAGAACAGAGAGGAGGCGAGAGGGGCTGCTGGGCGCAGGTAGCAACAATTGTTGCTTCTGCTTGATTCCATTAGACGACTACTTACAAGTATTTATATCCCTGCCAATGCTTATCTTGATCTAAGGATAAGAGATCTGAGATCTCCTCTAATCCATATCCAACTAACCTGAGATAATCTCTCATCTATATCTAACTAACCTGAGATAATCTCTCTTCTATTAGATAAGCCTTATCTAATCTCTCTGGCCGCCCGTGACCTGTGGTCAGTGCCTATAGTAGTGCCCGACCATAACATCTCTCCCCGCCTGCGCAAACAGCTTGTCCTCGAGCTGGAAGTCGGGATAGAGGCGACGAAAGTTCATCCACCCGGATCAGTACATGTTGCAGCAGAGATATTAGTCGGGATATCGTTGTCAATGAAGTCGGCCGACACCAAGTAGAAGAGGCGTTGACAGGCATGGCCGTGGATGTATGTCGTATGGTTCGTCGCAGTTGTAGCAGAGTCCTTGACGCCTACGTTCTTGTTGTTCAGTCGGAGAGAGACGACAGAACTGGCGAGCACAATCGCCGGTTCCTATCGGGGCTTGCGTGCTGCCCAGGTGCTGAGGCGGCGTTTGCTGCAGCGGCGCGCCCAGCGGGGCTCCATTTGGCCAGGCTAAACCTGGCGCAGCAGGGGTTCAGCGCCCCGTGATGTCGGGGCCGGCGGCGACGCAGCTGTGAGGGTCTCGAAGGCCCGAGCCAAGTACATGGCCGACTGGAGGTCCCACGGCTCGCGAAGCTCAACGTCGATGCAGATGTGGTCCGAGAGCCCACCCACGAACAACTCAGGCTTCTGGGATGCCAAGAGGTTGCGGGAGTGGCACAGCACTGTGTTGAAGCGGTCGGCGTAGTCCTACACTGTGGAGGTGAACAGAAGGCACGCCAGCTCGGAGAGGCGTGTACCCCGCACGGTTGGCCAAAGCAGAGGGAGCACAGATCACAAAAGCGCTCCCATGAGAGCATACCTCGTCCTGCTCAAGGGCATAGTACCACGTCTAGGCTGCGCCTGTGAGGTGGTAGGAAGCCAGCCATGTGCGATCCGAGGCCATCGTCCGCTGCCTCAGAAGAACTGCTCGCACTGATTAAGCCAGTGGAGGGGATCTGCAGCGCCGTCGTAGGTGGGGAACTCTAGATTGTAGAAACGGGGCGGAGTCATGGTGGATGTTGTGTCCGGGGTGATGCCCTGGCATTACGGGATGGCAGGGCTGCCCACGGTCATTGGTCGGCTCCTTGTAAATCAGGGTTCCATCGACCCCGCCATAAAAACCTCGTTGGGGCTAGGGTTGGGTGGTGTGGTTGTGGTTGAGATTGTCGCCATCATGTATTGGGGGGTTGTGGTGGTGGCAGGGTGTATGACGGAATTGGCGATGGTGGCATGGGCAGGAGGTGGATGGGGACGGAATTGTTGGTTGTCTGGGTGGGCCCTAGGAGTTGAGGAACCAACGCCGGTGGTAAGGATGGTGGCGATGGATGGAGGTGGTGCTGTGTTGGGTCGATGCACGGCAAGAAGGTGGTGATGGCTGCCACGGAGCGGGTGAGATTGGTGACAGCCTGTGCGACGGATTCCAGGGTTATGGGTGGCGTGGGTAAGGGAGAATGGAGGGCAGGGGATGTGGCGGGCGGTGGTGGGGGCGCAGGTGTCGCTGGTGGCGTGGAGGTGGTGGGTGGAGGAACTGACATTGCCAATATCAGATTGATAGGATTGCGGATCCTACTGGGATGTCTCGTAGAGAATAGGGATGAGATGATGGAGTGGGCTGGAGATCCCGGCGTCGGGACGCCGTGACTGGGCGTTCCTGGTGCAGAACAGAGAGGAGGCGTGGGCTGCTGGGTGCAGGTACTGTTGGGTGCTGCGCAGAACAAAGAGGAGGCGAGAGGGGCTGCTGGGCGCAGCTAGAAACAATGGTTGCTTCTGCTTGATTCCATTAGACGACCACTTACAAGTATTTATATCCCTGCCAATGCTTATCTTGATCTAAGGATAAGAGATATGAGATCTCTTCTAATCCATATCCAACTAACCTGAGATAATCTCTCATCTACATCTAACTAACCTGAGATAATCTCTCTTCTATTAGATAAGCCTTATCTAATCTCTCTGGCCGCCTGTGACCTGCGGTCTGCGCCTATAGTGGTGGCCAACCATAACATCTATACTTTCATATGTCTTTTTACAACCATAAAACATTAAGTGTAACAATACAGCAACTCTCCCTAAGAGCAACTCCAAGAACATATTTATAAATCATAGCTAAATATAGAGTTTTGTGGAGAATTTTTTAAAATAGACAACTTCTTAAAGGGTGGGTTAACCAACAAACTCTCTAAATTTAGCCTTTCATGGAACTTGTAGTGCACGTGATCCACCCGACGCCACCAGAAACGAATTGCCGGACGCGCAGCTGCAGTTTCATGCCAACAGCGAATTCGAGGCCTGAAGACTGCCACCGCGATTTCCACTCCCAGGCTATGGACGCACAGCCGCAGTTCCTGCCAGCAGTGAATTGAACACCTGAAGACTGCCACCGGAGTTCCACTCTCAGGCTATGGACATGCAGCTGCAATTTCTAGCCAGGTTGGAGTCGAACGCCTGTAGCTAAGACTGCCGCCGCAACATGCATCAACGTCCTGTAGCCCTGTACGCCTGTAGCTGGTCGTGGTGGCGAGGTACAGCATGTGAGCGGGAGAAAAACGCGAGATCAGGGAATTGGCACAACAGTGGTCGGTGGGAGGTTAGGATGGCGCAGAGATGGCGAGTGGGAGGCCCTCGGCAAATATGCCTAACGAGGGGGAGTAGATGACGAGCCAGATAGAGAAGAGAGGTAGATGACGACTCTGTTGGATGCGATTTTGATTGGATTTCTCTTTTTTTTTACCGAAACCAATCAGTTTAGCGATGCTGTTGGAGTTGCTCTAAGGCTCTGATCGTCAACAATGTTTTCTCTATGTTTTGTTTATCAACAAAGCTATTAAGGAATCACTAGCGGTATCAGCTTGTTAGGAAACCACTAGCACTATTGTCCACTGTTTTACTGCCAAATATTCATCTATCACTACGCGTGCTTAAACATATGTATTTTAACAAAAACAAGTTCGCTAGCATCCATTACTGCCTCCAGACAGACCCGAATCCAAAAAAAACTGCGACAATAAGAACAGATTACCGTATCTCGTTGAAGCCGCGCGCCGTGCAGCTGGTAGGCAGAGTCCGGCAGGAAGCTGCGGAGGCTGCCCAAGGGGACCCCTTTCCCAGGCAGTACGCCACAGTTCGATCTGAAGCCTCCGAGTAGAGTGCCAAAGAGAGGTTTCGGCACGAACGGCCTGTTGGCTCCGGTCAGCCGATGAAATCCGGCAGCGGGGGAGGTAGTCTGGGAGGGATCGAACCGGGAGCCGCGGACGAAGTGACGCGCCGCGAGTATGCGGGAGCAAGGCCGCATAGCGCCTGGCAGCAGCGGCGAGCCGGCGGCGGCCGCGATGGGTAGGGTCAGCAGACGAAGCGTGAGTGCTGGAGGCGGAGTTGGACTCCCTCTCGCCGTGGAGAATTGGGTCTTTTCCAGTTTTCCTCCTCTTTTCTTTTGGTTTCCTTAAAGGGAAAATATCCTATACAATCACTTATCCTGGTGCAAGCATGCAATCAAGCGATCTGGTGCATCCGATCTAGATCTAATGGTAACTGTTATTTTACATTTAACCCCTTCCACCTGAAACCTAGTGTCTATTTTACATTTAACTACTTCCATATGAAACCGTTGGATCTAGACTGGATGCTCTGGATAGTTTGATTGCACGCTTGCACCAAAATGAGTGATTGCACAGGATATGTTCTCTCTTGAAAACGTTTAAAAAATCAGATGTTGGTATTTGATTTTAATTATTTAAAAGTATCGAAAAACTAAGGAAACATAAGTTGAATATCAAGATCTTCGTCCTATAATATAACACTCAAAGTGTTAGAACAAATGATAAAGGTTTTTAAAAAGAAATATAAATGAACTGATATGAAAAATAATGCGAAGCACTATATGAAACTCATCGCATATATCTTAACACTTTATTTCATATTTTCTTGTATTAAATAATTACAATCATATCTTCGGCTTTTTAAGAACAAAAGCTTCGGAAGGTAGATAAATAAGAGTTTGTTGCCAAAATAATATTTTATACAAGACATTGTTCATCTATTTATAGAGAAGATAAACCGTCTTTGTACAAAATTATAAATATATCTATAAAACTTATACATTTAGTTTACAAACAACAAGGCTTGTAGGAGTTGTTTGGAGACAATTGTTGCATTTATCTTTGGTTTCCTTTGTTTACCTTATCCTTGTCACCGGGGTAAATTAAGTACGCTTTAAAATGCTTAGGCCTGACGGTAGAAGTCGGGTGATTTCCTGTCACCTACGAGATATAGATGGTTACCTTATGCTTGGTTTGGATAGTCATCAGGTAATATTCATGATAATAATGAAGGTTAAATTTGAGACTAGGCGGAGTCTTATGGGAAATATAGGCCATAGTGATCCCGCCTGTGTCGATTAAGGACTGTATTGTTGTGGTCTCTTGAGTCATATTGAATCTATGCCTAAACACTTAGCTGATCGGATAATTCGTTCCGACTGCAAAGCCAGAGTACTATTCCAGCCGGATTTGACCTAGTGGTGCATTTACTGGTGTGGGTGAGGAGTGAAGGGGATACGGCAAGGTGACCTATGGTCTATGGTACGCCCAGATCCACTAGTAGTCGGGCGGTCCCTGGATATGGTGACCCCTGTGGAATCCACGATGTGTAACTAGACTGCTATTGGGATAAGTGTGGTGGTGATCGTGTCCCATGAAGTACTGTGGGTATGGTTTGTGTTAGGAGTACCCCGCTAGCTGGTTAGTAATCGATTTGAATCGTCATCGCTCCTAGATAGTAAGCACTTGACTTGAGCTATCTCATAGTAGTAAGAACCATGATTTCTATGAGAATGATGATAGGGGTTAAGAATGACGAAACTTATGATTAAAATCAAGGGTTGGGTTAATCTTGTTTGGTTACTTATTGAAAGTCGTCTAGAGGGGGGTGAATAGGGCGAAACTGAAATTTACAAAGTTAATCACAACTACAAGCCGGGTTAGCGTTAGAAATATAATCGAGTCCGAGAGAGAGGGTGCAAAACAAATTGCAAGCGAATAAAGAGTGTGACACGCGGATTTATTTTACCGAGGTTCGGTTCTTGCAAACCTACTCCCCATTGAGGAGGCCACAAAGGCCGGGTCTATTTCAACCCTTTCCCTCTCTCAAACGGTCCCTCGGACCGAGTGAGCTTCTTCTTCTCAATCAAACGGGAACAAACTTCCCCACAAGGACCACCACACAATTGGTGTCTCTTGCCTCGGTTACAATTGAGTTGTTCGCAAGAAAGAATGAAAGAAAGAAGCAATCCAAGCGCAAGAGCTCAAAAGAACACAACAAATCTCTCTCACTAATCACTAAAGCTTTGTGTGGAATTTGGAGAGGATTTGATCACTTGGGTGTGTCTACGATTGAATGCTAGAGCTCTTGTAAGTAGTTGGAAGGTGAAAAACTTGGATGACTTGAATGAGGGATGGTTGGGGGTATTTATAACCCCAACCACCAAACTAGTCGTTTGGTGAGGGCTTCTGTCGCATGGCGCACCGGACAGTCCGGTGCGCCAGCCACGTCACCAGGCCGTTGGGTTCTGACCGTTGGAGCTCTGACTGCTGGGCCCGCCTGGATGTTCGGTGGCGCACCAGACATGTACTGTAGAGTGTCCGATGCGCCGTCTCGCGCGTGCCTGACTTCTGCGCGCTTTGGCGCGCATTAAATGCCTCAGTAGGTGACCGTTGGCGCGAAGTAGCCGTTGCTCCACTGGCTCACCGGACAGTCCGGTGTGCACCGGACATGTCCGGTGAATTATAGCGGAGCGGATTCCCGAAGCTGGCGAGTTCAGAGCCGCTCTTCCTTGGTGCACCGGACACTGTCCGGTGGTACACCGGACAGTTCGGTGAATTATAGTGAAGCGTCTCTGAGAATTCCCGAAGGTGCGAAGTTTAGCTTGGAGTCCCCTGGTGCACCGGACACTGTCCGGTGGCACACCGGACAGTCCGGTGCGCCAGACCATGGCACACTTCGGTTATCCCTTGCTCTCTTTGTTGAACCCTTTTCTTGGTCTTTTTATTGGCCTTTTGTGAACCTTTGGCACCTGTAGAACTTATAGACTAGAGCAAACTAGTTAGTTTAATTATTTGTGTTGGGCAATTCAACCACCAAAATCATTTAGGAAAAAGGTGTAAGCCTAATTCCCTTTCAATCTCCCCCTTTTTGGTGATTGATGCCAACACAAACCAAAGCAAGTATAGAAGTACATAATTGAACTAGTTTGCATAATGTACGTGCAAAGGTTACTTGGAATTGAGCCAATATAGATACTTATAAGATGTGCATGGATTGTTTCTTTAATTTTTGACATTTTGGACCACGCTTGCACCACATGTTTTGTTTTTGCAAATTCTTTTTGTAAATCCTTTTCAAAGTCCTTTTGCAAATAGTCAAAGGTAAATGAATAAGATTTTGAGAAGCATTTTCAAGATTTGAAATTTTTCTCCCCCTATTTCAAATGCTTTTCCTTTGACTAAACAAAACTCCCCCTCAATAAATCCTCCTCTTAGTGTTCAAGAGGGTTTAAAGATATCAATTTTGAAAATACTACTTTCTCCCCTTTTTGAACACAATAAGATACCAATTTGAAATTTACCAATTGAAAATCATTAGTTTTTACAATTAGGGTGGTGGTGTGGTCTTTTTGCTTTGGGCTAGGGTGGTGGTGCGGTCCTTTTGCTTTGGGCTAGGGTGGTGGTGCGGTCCTTTTGCTTTGGGCTAATACTTTCTCCCCCTTTAGCATGAATCGCCAAAAACGGATACTTGAGTGAAATATAAGCCCTTTCAAACTACTTTCTCCCCTTTGGCAAATAAGACATATGAGTGAATATTATACCAAAGACAGAGAGATGCTCGGAGCGACGGCGAAGGATGAGTGATAGAGTGGAGTGGAAGCCTTTGTTTTCGTCGAAGACTCCAATTCCCTTTCAATATACCTATGACTTGGTTTGAAATACACTTGAAAACACATTAGTCATAGCATATATCAAGGAGACATGATCAAAGGTATATTTATGAGCTATGTGTGCAAGATATCAAAAGAAATTCCTAGAATCAAGAATATTTAACTCATGCCTAAGTTTGGTAAAAGTTTGTTCATCTAGTGGCTTGGTAAAGATATCGGCTAATTGATCTTTAGTATTAATGTATGCAATCTCGGTATCCCCCTTTTGTTGGTGATCCCTAAGAAAATGATACCGAATGGCTATGTGTTTAGTGCGGCTATGCTCAACGGGATTATCCGCCATGCGGATTGCACTCTCATTATCACATAGAAGAGGAACTTTGGTTAATTTGTAACCGTAGTCCCTAAGGGTTTGCCTCATCCAAAGCAATTGCACGCAACAATGTCCTGCGGCAATATACTCGGCTTCGGCGGTTGAAAGAGCCACAAAATTTTGCTTCTTTGAAGCCCAAGACACCAAGGACCTTCCCAAGAACTGGCAAGTCCCCGATGTGCTCTTTCTATTTATTTTACACCCCGCCCAATCGGCATCTGAATAACCAATTAAATTAAATGTGGATCCTCGAGGGTACCAAAGCCTAAACTTAGGAGTATAAGCCAAATATCTCAAGATTCGTTTTACGGCCGTAAGGTGAGATTCCTTAGGGTCGGCTTGGAATCTTGCACACATGCATACAGAAAGCATAATGTCCGGTCGAGATGCACATAAATAGAGTAATGAACCTATCATCGACCGGTATACCTTTTGATCGACGGATTTACCTTCCGTGTTGAGGTCGAGATGCTCATTGGTTCCCATGGGAGTCTTGATGGGCTTGGCATCCTTCATCCCAAACTTGTTTAGAATGTCTTGAGTATACTTCGTTTGGCTAATGAAGGTGCCTTCTTGGAGTTGCTTGACTTGGAATCCTAGAAAATACTTTAACTCCCCCATCATCGACATCTCGAATCTTTGTGTCATGATCCTACTAAATTCTTCACATGTAGATTCGTTAGTAGACCCAAATATAATATCATCAACATAAATTTGGCATACAAACAAATCATTGTCAAGAGTTTTAGTGAATAGAGTAGGATCGGCCTTGCCGACTTTGAAGTCATTAGCAATAAGGAAATCTCTTAGGCATTCATACCATGCTCTTGGGGCTTGCTTGAGCCCATAAAGCGCCTTAGAGAGCCTATAGACATGGTTAGGGTACTCACTGTCTTCAAAGCCGGGAGGTTGCTCAACATAGACCTCTTCCTTGATTGGTCCATTGAGGAAGGCACTCTTCACGTCCATTTGATAAAGCTTGAAGCCATGGTAAGTAGCATAGGCTAATAATATACGAATGGACTCAAGCCTAGCTACGGGTGCATAGGTTTCACCAAAATCCAAACCTTCGACTTGTGAATACCCCTTGGCCACGAGTCGAGCTTTGTTCCTTGTCACCACACCATGCTCATCTTGCTTGTTGCGGAAGACCCATTTGGTTCCTACAACATTTTGATTAGGACGTGGAACTAAATGCCATACCTCATTTCTAGTGAAATTGTTGAGCTCCTCTTGCATCGCCACCACCCAATCCGAATCTTGGAGTGCTTCCTCTATCCTGTGTGGCTCAATAGAGGAAACAAAAGAGTAATGCTCACAAAAATGTGCAACACGAGATCTAGTGGTTACCCCCTTATGAATGTTGCCGAGGATAGTGTCGACGGGGTGATCTCGTTGGATTGCTTGGTGGACTCTTGGGTGTGGCGGTCTTGGTTCTTCATCCTCCTTGTTTTGATCATTTTCATCTCCCCCTTGATCATTACCGTCATCTTGAGGTGGTGTTGGAACTTGCTCTCAGTTGCAAGGGGATCCAACGGGAGGTTTAGTGACGTAAACAGGGTTCTCGCACAAGATGGCAATAGCTCTGTTTCTCTGGCCTCTCAAGGGCACTATGCGGGGGTATTTATAGGTATCTGAGTGCTCAGCGTCTCGTGTTAAGGACGCATGTGCCCTCAGACACCTAGGTTATCCCCAAAATATTCCCATAAAGCGGGGTTACAGACTGTAATTACAGAGATGCCTTTACAAATTAGGCCCGTAACACGCAGTGGCCACGCAGGGCCTGTTACAATGGGCCGGATCACGCGTGGGCCTCTATGCTAGACGAGGCCGCACGATGGGATGACCTCGTCACAGGTCTTCGTCCGATGTCGTATGGGGCGAAGGGTGTCCCTGCCTGATGTCTTGTCTCCGCTGGACCAACGACCACGGCGAAGGCCTCGAGCGAAGGGTGGCGTCTTCGCCTTCGCCCCAACATTTGCCCTCTGAGGGACCAGTTCGACTAAGTCATCTGGTGCCGAAGACGTCGCTAGATGGCGGTGACGCTGCCCTCGCTCGAAGTGGTTCCGCGGGGGTTTTTGACATGACCGTTGATTGATGCCGTACTGTTGGACTGCGGGTTTCCCGAAGCGCCGCACTCTATGTATAAAAGGGGGCGGGGGGCGGCGCGTTTTGAACTTTATCTTTCCGCGCTCCGTGAAAACCCTAGCCGCCTTTTCCACCGTCTCGCTGCTCGTCTGCCCTCCTTGCTCTTGTTCGCCAGAGATCTGGCTCGAGTGAAGCAGACCGCCCGCCGCCACCGACGGTACGTTGCGATGCCGACCTCTTCTTCTTCTGTTGCCGCTACGCCGCCGGCCGACGCGTCGTTTGACGAAACACTGAGTACTGCGGCGGCGGAGGAGTTGCGCGCCGGCGATACGGTGGATTTTGGTGTGTCGCGGATGTCGTCGGTCCGCGTGCAAGATATGCAGCGGCTGGGTTACTTTGGCGGCGGAGTCGCTCGTGTCCTGGGGACGAAGGAAGTTCTCGAGCCGGAGGGCGAGTTGGTTGTGTTCGAGGCGTTCTTCGCCGCTGGTCTCTGCCTGCCTGCGCACCGATTTGTTGGAGAAGTCCTGCGCAGATTTAACGTTCAGATCCATCAGCTGACTCCGAATGTCGTGGTGGCTCTGTCGAAGTATGTCTAGGCGACGACTTCGTACGGCGGACAGCCATCAGTCGAAGTCTTCGCGAAGTACTATTGCCTGCACTGGCAGAAGAGGATGATTGGAGATGAAGTGGCCCAGTTTGGGTCCTGTACATTTACGCCGAAGACCGGCAAGACCACCATGGAGATAGTTGAGTTGGTTCCTTGCACCCGCAACAAGTGGGGCAATTGGCATGAGTTTTGGTTCTACGTCGCAGAGGGTGCAGCCGAAGACCATCCGGGGCTCCCTGTGTCCGAGATGTGCTCGCATTTTTACTCAGCATACCCGCCTTTTGAAGTGGCGGAGGAGGATGCGGACGAAGGGGCCCTTCGGTGCGCCGCCGGCCTGAGCAGCGGGCGCGATTTGGTCGAGGAGTTTGTGGCGTACGGGGTATGGCCTTTGGCGCATGGCTAGGCGTTGAGCGAAGTGTGCCCTCGCCAGATGCCTTCCCATAGCGGGAAGCTGGTGCGAAGTCCTGCCTTCGCGCTGGATCTGCATAGCCGCGATCCGGCCGCCTTTGTGCGTGAGGCGGAGGATGGGGCGGTGCGGATCGTTGGTCGGTACGTGCCGAGGATAGAGGGCCAGCGTAGCTGGGATATTCGCAGGTCGAATGACCGCTTGAACAGGGTTTTTGAGTTGAATCGTCTGCCGTATGGCGATTATCCCGGCCAAGACGATGCAGATCGTCGTGGGAAGAAAACGGTGGTAGAGTCTGGAGACGACCCCGCACCAGCGGCCGCCCCGTCCTCTAAGAGGAGGAAACTAGGTACTGCTATGGGAAGACTTGGGGTTTCCGATGTTTTTGCTAGAGAATTGATGAGGACATGCGCGGTCTCGGGGGGAAGGATGTCTTCGCCCGAGCTCCGGGAGTCTTCGGCGCGGATGCTGAGGGTTACCGGGGGTTGGTGGCCTAAGAACGTTCCTATCCCCCGCGCGGCCGGCGAAGACTTTTTTACATCTCGCATGGTTCGTGAGTGGAAAGTGTTTCCTTACGGGCGGAATATTGCTGCTGTTGTGTCGGCAGTGATGGACAAGGATCGCCAGAGAGCCGCACAGAAGCGCCAGGCGGTCGTCAGGCTTCATGAAGCCAGGCCGAAGAGGCAGCGGGGGGTTGCGAAGGCTACTGCCCCCGGCGGGGGCAAGCCGCCGCTGGCGGCGAAATCGGTCGTCCCTGCATCCAGCGGGGCGCTGGAGGCTGCGGCTGCCGTCGGTGGTTCCAAGTCTGCGAAGGCAGCACCGGCGTCCAGCAGGGTGCCGGAGGCCGCGAAGGCGGCCCGAGAGTGGCCGCCGCTGGGCAAGCACAACGTCGACTTCGCCACCGACATTAGTGTGGACGATTATCTTGTTGGTAGGTCGTTGGCTCGATTTTTTTTAATTTGTTGATACGTCGCAGGGTCGAGCGAAGGCCAACTTGTTGTTGTTCCGCCTGCCGCGGCGACCACGGCGGCTGCCGTGGTGCCAAGGGCGAAGGGCGGTGCACTTGGTGCCGGCGGCGAGATGCCGGCACTCGCCGCCGTCAGGGACGAGGCGGGTGCTGTATCCCGCCGGCTGAAGGAGATGAAGGAGGCACTGAGTCAGGTACGTTGAGCTAGACTTCGGTTTTTTTGGGTTCGCCGGGGCTGTGGTCTTATGTGTGTCTTGCAGGCGGCTGACTTCGCAGACCGCGCGGCGTCGGGGGCCTTGACGGCAGTCGTGTCTGCCGAAGTCGAGAGACTTCGGACGCAACATGCTGACGTCGTCCGGGAGAAGTCGGCCGCCGACAGTAAGTGCCGCAAGCTGGCGGACAGGGTGGCCGCGCTGGAGGGGGAGAAGACTGACCTCCGGCGCTAACTGGCGGAGGAGAGGGAGGAGGCCAATGAGGCTCTCGCCAAGGCGCAGGCTGCACAGGCGGAGGCCAACTTGGCGCGGGTGGAGGGCTGTCTTGCCAGGGAGCGCGCCGAGCAGCTAGAGGAGCGTCTCAGCGCGCTGCAGAGCCGCGTGGAGAGGGCCGAGGCCGCTTCGCGCACGGAGGCTGAGCGGACACGCAAACAGCTTATGGATTCATACCATGAGCTGGGCGCGCGGACCGCTGACTTCGAGGTGCCGGACCGAGAGCCCGGACTTCGCTGCCTGGAGTGGGTACAGGAGGAGTTGCAGGCGCTCCCCACCATCGTGGAGGGGTTTATGTCTTATGCCTCCCTGGTCACCTGCGAGGGGGCGATGAACGCGCTCTCTCGCGAAGGGTGCCGGCACTATGAGGTCTTTGACCAAGCTGATGAAGATTTCGAGTGTGATATCTACAAGGTTGAAGACCATATAGTGAAGGAATCCGCCGGAGCCCTCTACGATCGGATGTGGGGCCCCTATGGTCGAGAGGTGGTCAGGGAGCGGGCCGAGACGGCGAGGGGTCAGGTAATGTTTGGCTTTTGTTTGGTGTTTGCTGAATGCGGGCTATGCATGGGTTTGCTGAATTTGTGTGCTGTGTCTCAGGCGGCACGTGGCGAGAGGGTGGATGACTTTGGGGCTTTGAGCAGCGGGCTGCCTGAGCCGGAGCCGAACCCGACGGAGGCTGCGCCCGAGGCCGCCCTGCAGCCGCCTCCGGGAAATGCCGAAGGCGCTCCTAATGCCCCCGCAGCCACCGCAACCGGCGGAGGCCCGTCACCAACCGCCGCGCCGAGGGCTGAGGATCCTGTGGAGGTGGCGGCGGAGTCGACAGCGGAGGAGCCTGCGACGGCTGGGTCTTCGCAGGTGGCGTAGTGGGTGTGGGTAGTTTGGGAATTTTGGATATGTTGTTGAGTCTTGGTTGCTGCGCAGGTTCAAGATTTTGGGCCTGCGCACGCAACCGCTACTACTAATTTTTTGGCGGCTTCGACCGTGGATGATGGTAATAAATCGGATGGGTCTGCATCTAAGTTTTCTGATTTTGGTGGCTCCGGGAGCTCGGTTGAGTGGACTGAGGAGTCGTCGGATGAGGACTTGGACTACTTTGCGGCCTTGGATGTGGTAGCGGCTGAGGCTTCGCCGCACACTGCGGATGCTGAAGCTGTGCCTGGTCCGAGTACTGGGCGTAGGCGGCGAAGGGCGGTTGCGAAGCGTAGAGTGAGTGGGGCGGACGACGGTCGGCTTCGTGTGAGTAGGGCTGGCCGGCAGGAACTGTTGTCCTTGCCGGCCGCCGTGAGTGCCTGTGAGGGGGAATTGCGAAGTCTTTTTGCGGGTGAGGAGCTTAGGATAATGTTATTTAACTATAGGGAGATGGGAATTATTCCGAAGGTTGAGCCGATGTAGAGTGTGATGCCCTCGCTTGTACATGTGTAATGGCTTGTATGAAGTTGTGTGCCTTCGCACTTTCAGCTATGCTCGCGAAGGCGTTACGTGCTTGGTCAGGTATTTGGTGTGCTGGACTGGTGTGCGTGTGGTCGGTCTTTGCGCGGACAGTTTGGTGTAGTCGTTTTCGCTTTTGTTACGCTTCGTTCGGCTGCGCCTTTGGGCGGCTGTTGCACGGATAATCTTCGCGGAGGACTTCGATTTTTCGCACTTGTTGCGCTAGTCCGGCTGCACCCGTAGGCAACTTCTGCACAGATAGTCTTCGCGGTAGACTTCGATTTTTTGCACTTGTGCTAGTCCGGCTGCACCCTTAGGCGACTTCTGCACGGATAGTCTTCGCGGAGGACTTTGATTTTTCGCACTTGTTGTGCTAGTCCAGCTGCACCCTTAGGCGACTTCTGCACGGATAGTCTTCGCGGTAGACTTCGGTTTTTCGCACTTGTGCTAGTCCGGCTGCACCCTTAGGCGACTTCTGCACGGATAGTCTTCGCGGAGGACTTCGATTTTTCGCACTTGTTGTGCTAGTCCGGCTGCACCCTTAGGCGACTTCTGCACGGATAGTCTTCGCGGTAGACTTCGATTTTTCGCACTTGTTGTGCTAGTCCGGCTGCACCCTTAGGCGACTTCTGCGCGGAGTTGTCGCACGCGAGGGTGGCTAGCGCTGAGCCTTGCAGTGACTTTGTATTGGTCGAATGTCGAAGACCGTCGTCGCGGTCTTTTTTCGACGCATGTTTTTGCGGGGGATTTTTCACTTGTATGTTACATGGCCCCGCCTCGTTAAAAACCTCACCCCCCGGGAGGAAAAGAGTGCGGGCCAGAATAAAATTGTTTTGCGAATTACAAGGGCGAATCGGCCCTGATGGGTCAAACAAAAAATTTGCAGAGATTGTCGATGTTCTAGGAGTGCTCCAGGTCTTCGCCGTTTGGCGTTGCGAGCCTGTAAGCGCTGGGGGAAGCTTTCGTCTTGACAATGAAGGGGCCCTCCCACTTGGGCTCCAGCTTGCCCCTGGACGCTGTCCGGGCTGTTCAGACGAGTACGAGGTCCCCTTCGCTGAATTCCCTCGGGATGACTGCGTGGTCGCGCCATGCTTTTGTCTGGGCTTGGTATTTATTTAAAGCCTGTAGGGCGAAGACTCGGTCTCCATCGATGAGATCCTTCGAAGTGGGCTCGTCCACGTCGGGGACGGCTGACGGAACTGTTCGCGGGGACCCATGTTTTATTTCTTGTGGGGCCATAGCCTCCGATCCATATAGAAGGCGGAAAGGAGTGAACCCGGTCGCCCTGCACTCGGTCGTGTTTAGCGCCCAGACCGCCTCGGGTAACAAATCGGCCCACCTGCCCTTTTTTCGTCGAGGAGCATCTTTTTGACAGCTGTGAATATTTTTCCATTGGCGCGTTCCACAACCCCGTTGGACTGCGGGTGATAGACTGAGGCGAAGGCAAGCTTGGTGCCGATGGAGTAGCAAAAATCCTTGAAGTCTTGGCTGTCAAACTGCTTGTCGTTGTCAACTGTTAGTTCGGACGGTACTCCGAAGCGGCAAACAATGTTTTGCCAAAAGAATTTTTGGGCAGTCTTTGATGTTATTGTGGAAACAGCTCTTGCCTCGATCCATTTGGTGAAGTATTCGACAGCGACGAAGGCGAACTTAAGGTTCCCCTGAGCCGTGGGCATGGGCCCGACGATGTCCAGGCCCCAGCGCTGGAGAGGCCATGTGTGGGCTATCAGCTTTGTAAATTGTGAGGGGCTCCCTGATCGAGGAGAAAACTTCTGGCAGGCCTCGCAGGACCTTGCGACCCGATTTGCGGCGTAGATCATTGCGGGCCAGTAGAAACCTTGGCGGATCACCTTAGCAGCTAGGGCCCTTGGCCCTGCGTGAGAGCCGCAGGTACCGCTGTGGACTTCGCGTAGGATCTGGACACCTTCGGTTTCGGTGACGCATTTAAGCATTGGCTGGCTGACCCCCTTCTTGTAGAGTTGGCCCTCGATCAGTGCGAAGTCCCGGCTTCGATGTTTGAGGCGCTTGGCCTCGTTGATGTCGGTTTGGTGATAGTACCCCTGTAGGAACAGAGTTATTGGTGCCCGTCAGTCTTCGGTCATGATAAGATTGACTATGCGGTGGCCCTCGCTGTCATTGGTTATTTGGAGCCCTTCGAGGCTCCGGACGGCTGGCGTGCTGATGACATGGAAGAACACGTCGGAGGGCAGGGACTCTCCTCTGGCGGCGGCCTTGGCCAACGTGTCGGCCTCTTCATTCTTGGCCCGGTCCACATGCTGCAAGGTGAATCCCTTGAATTGTCTCTCGAGACTTCGGATGACCGCGAGGTATTGCATTAGTGCGGGGTCCTTTGCTGCGTAGTCTTTCTCGACTTGGCCGGCAACTACCTTGGAGTCCATTCTGATGATGCAGGTGGTGACGCCAAGGGCCCTCAGCTTGCGGAGGCCCAGGATGACTGCTTCGTATTCTACTATGTTATTTGTGCATCTGTCAGATTCCAGAGCGAAGCTAAGGCGTGCTGCATATCTATGCTTGACCCCGGCTGGTGAAGTGATGACTGCAGCGGCGCCTGCCCCCGCATGGCACCATGCGCCGTCGCAGTGGATCGTCCAAACCTTCTCTGCGGATGGGTCCGGCTGTGTTATTGGCCCGGTCCAGTCGACGATGAAGTCTGCCAGGACTTGTGACTTGATGGCTGTCCTGGGCTCGAAATTGATGTGGTAGCCGGAGAGTTCGACCGCCCACTTGGCAATCCTCACCGATGCTTTCGGGTTTCTGAACAATTCGCCGAGTCCCCTGTCTGAGGTGACTCGGACCTTGAATGCTTCAAAATAGTGGCGCAATTTGCGCGAAGACATAACAACTGTGTAGGCAATCTTCTCTAGTTCTGTCATGTTACATTTGGACGGTGTCAGCACTTCGGAAACGTAATAAACTAGGCACTGCTTGATCACGCCCTCCACTGTCTGCTCCTACACCAGTGCCGCGCTGACCGCATGCGGCGAAGCCGCAATATAGAGCAACAGAGGTAGCGAAGAGTCGGGGCTCGTAAGGACTGCCAATTCCGACAGGTACTATTTTAATGAGGCGAAGGCCGCTGCCTGCTCTGGTCCCCAAGCGAAGACTTTTGCGCCACGGAGAGTTTTGAGGAAAGGAAGACTTCGCTCAGCGGGTCTGGAGATGAATCTGTTGAGGGCGGCCAATCGGCCCGTCAAGCACTGGACGTCTCTGGCGGACTGCGGAGGCGTCATGTTTATGATGGCCTGAATTTTGGTTGGGTTGGCTTCGATGCCGCGGTGTGATACCAGGTAGCCCAATATTTTGCCTTGGCGAACACCGAAGACGCACTTTTCCGGGTTTAGGCGGAGTTGTGCGTCTCGCATGTTCGCGAATGTCTCGGCGGCGACGCGTTTTGAACTTTATCTTTCCGCGCTCCGTGAAAACCCTAACCGCCTTTTCCACCGTCTCGCTGCTCGTCTGCCCTCCTTGCTCTTGTCCGCCAGAGACGTCCAGCGCTTGACGGGCCGATTGGCCGCCCTCAACAGATTCATCTCCAGATCCGCTGAGCGAAGTCTTCCTTTCCTCAAAACTCTCCGTGGCGCAAAAGACTTCGCTTGGGGACCAGAGCAGGCAGCGGCCTTCGCCTCATTAAAACAGTACCTATCGAAATTGGCAGTCCTTACGAGCCCCGACTCTTCGCTACCCCTGTTGCTCTATATTGCGGCTTCGCCGCATGCGGTCAGCGCGGCACTGGTGTAGGAGTAGACAGTGGAGGGCGTGATCAGGCAGTGCCCAGTTTATTACGTTTCCGATGTGCTGACACCGTCCAAATGTAACATGACAGAACTGGAGAAGATTGCCTATGCAGTTGTTATGTCTTCGCGCAAATTGCGCCACTATTTTGAAGCATTCAAGGTCCGAGTCACCTCAGACAGGGGACTCGGCGAATTGTTCAGAAACCCGGAAGCATCGGTGAGGATTGCCAAGTGGGCGGCCGAACTCTCCGGCTACCACATCAATTTCGAGCCCAGGACATCCATCAAGTCACAAGTCCTGGCAGACTTCGTCGTCGACTGGACCGGGCTAATAACACAGCCGGACCCGTCCGCAGAGAAGGTTTGGACGATCCACTGCGACGGCGCATGGTGCCATGCGGGGGCAGGCGCCGCTGCAGTCATCACTTCACCAGCCGGGGTCAAGCACAGATATGCAGCACGCCTTAGCTTCGCTCTGGAATCTGATAGATGCACAAATGACATAGCAGAATACGAAGCAGTCATCCTCGGCCTCCGCAAGCTGAGGGCCCTTGGCGTCACCACCTGCATCATCAGAACGGACTCCAAGGTAGTTGCCGGCCAAGTCGAGAAAGACTACGCGGCAAAGGACCCCGCACTTATGCAATACCTCGCGGCCATCCGAAGTCTCGAGAGACAATTCAAGGGATTCACCTTGCAGCATGTGGACCGGGCCAAGAATGAAGAGGTCGACGCGTTGGCCAAGGCCGCCGCCAGAGGAGAGTCCCTGCCCTCCGACGTGTTCTTCCATGTCATCGGCACGCCAGCCGTCCGGAGCCCCGAAGGGCTCCAAATAACCAATGACAGCGAGGGACACCGCATAGTCAATCTTATCATGACCGAAGACTGGCGGGCACCAATAACTCTGTTCCTACAGGGGTACTATCACCCAACCGACATCAACGAGGCCAAGCGCCTCAAACATCGAAGCCGAGACTTCGCACTGATCGAGGGCCAACTCTACAAGAAGGGGGTCGGCCAGCCAATGCTTAAATGCGTCACCGAAACCGAAGGTGTCCAGATCCTACGCGAAGTCCACAGCGGTACCTGCGGCTCTCACGCAGGGCCAAGGGCCCTAGCTGCTAAGGTGATCCGCCACGGTTTCTATTGGCCCGCAATGATCTACGCCGCAAATCGGGTCGCAAGGTCCTGCGAGGCCTGCCAGAAGTTTTCTCCTCGATCAGGCAGCCCCTCGCAATTTACAAAGCTGATAGCCCACACATGGCCTCTCCAGCGCTGGGGCCTGGACATCGTCGGGCCCATGCCCACGGCTCAGGGGAACCTTAAGTTCGCCTTCGTCGCTGTCGAATACTTCACCAAATGGATCGAGGCAAGAGCTGTTTCCACAATAACATCAAAGACTGCCCAAAAATTCTTTTGGCAAAACATTGTTTGCCGCTTTGGAGTACCGTCCGAACTAACAATTGACAACGGCAAGCAGTTTGACAGCCAAGACTTCAAGGATTTTTGCTACTCCATCGGCACCAAGCTTGCCTTCGCCTCAGTCTATCACCCACAGTCCAACGGGGTTGTGGAACGCGCCAATGGAAAAATATTCACAGCTGTCAAAAAGATGCTCCTCGACGAAAAAAGGGCAGGTGGGCCGATTTGTTACCCGAGGCGGTCTGGGCGCTAAACACGACCGAGTGCAGGGCGACCAGGTTCACTCCTTTCCGCCTTCTATATGGATCGGAGGCTATGACCACACAAGAAATAAAACATGGGTCCCCGCGAACAGTTCCGTCAACCGTCCCCGATGTGGACGAGCCCCACTTCGAAGGATCTCATCGATGGAGACCGAGTCTTCGCCCTACAGGCTTTAAATAAATACCAAGCCCAGACAAAAGCATGGCGCGACCACACAGTCATCCCGAAGGAATTCAGCGAAGGGGACCTCGTACTCGTCCGAACAGCCCGGATAGCGTCCAGGGGCAAGCTGGAGCCCAAGTGGGAGGGCCCCTTCATTGTCAAGACGAAAGCTTCCCCCAGCGCTTACAGGCTCGCAACGCCAAACGGCGAAGACCTGGAGGACTCCTGGAAGATCGATAATCTCCGCAAATTTTTTGTTTGACCCATCAGGGCCGATTCGCCCTTGTAATTCGCAAAACAATTTTATTCTGGCCCGCACTCTTTTCCTCCCGGGGGGTGAGGTTTTTAACGAGGCGGGGCCATGTAACATACAAGTAAAAAATCCCCCGCAAAAACATGCGTCGAAAAAAGACCGCGACGACGGTCTTCGACATTCGACCAATACAAAGTCACCGCGAGGCTCAGCGCTAGCCACCCTCGCGTGCGACAACTCCGCGTAGAAGTCGCCTAAGGGTGCAGCCGGACTAGCACAACAAGTGCGAAAAATCGAAGTCTACCGCGAAGACTATCCGTGCAGAAGTCGCCTAAGGGTGCAGCCGGACTAGCACAACAAGTGCGAAAAATCGAAGTCCTCCGCGAAGACTATCCGTGCAGAAGTCGCCTAAGGGTGCAGCCGGACTAGCACAAGTACGAAAAACCAAAGTCTACCGCGAAGACTCTCCGTGCAGAAGTCGCCTAAGGGTGCAGCCGGACTAGCACAACAAGTGCGAAAAATCGAAGTCCTCAGCGAAGACTATCCGTGCAGAAGTCGCCTAAGGGTGCAGCCGGACTAGCACAAGTGCGAAAAACCGAAGTCTACCGCGAAGACTATCCGTGCAGAAGTCGCCTACGGGTGCAGCTGGACTAGCGCAACAAGTGCGAAAAATCGAAGTCCTCCGCGAAGATTATCCGTGCAACAGCCGCCCAAAGGCGCAGCCGAACGAAGCGTAACAAAAGCGAAAACGACTACACCAAACTGTCCGCGCAAAGACCGACCACACGCACACCAGTCCAGCACACCAAATACCTGACCAAACACGTAACTCCTTCGCGAGCATAGCTGAAAGTGCGAAGGCACACAACTTCATACAAGCCATTACACATGTACAAGCGAGGGCATCACACTCTACATCGGCTCAACCTTCGGAATAATTTCCATCTCCCTATAGTTAAATAACATTATCCTAAGCTCCTCACCCGCAAAAAGACTTCGCAATTCCCCCTCACAGGCACTCACGACGGTCGGCAAGGACAACAGTTCCTGCCGGCCAGCCCTACTCACACGAAGCCGACCGCCGTCCGCCCCACTCACTCTACGCTTCGCAACCGCCCTTCGCCGCCTACGCCCAGTACTCGGACCAGGCACAGCTTCAGCATCCGCAGCGTGCGGCGAAGCCTCAGCCGCTACCACATCCAAGGCCGCAAAGTAGTCCAAGTCCTCATCCGACGACTCCTCAGTCCACTCAACCGAGCTCCCGGAGCCACCAAAATCAGAAAACTTAGATGCAGACCCATTCGATTTATTACCATCATCCACGGTCGAAGCCGCCAAAAAATTAGTAGTAGCGGTTGCGTGCGTAGGCCCAAAATCTTGAACCTGCGCAGCAACCAAGACTCAGCAACATATCCAAAATTCCCTAACTACCCACACCCACTACGCCACCTGCGAAGACCCAGCCGTCGTAGCCTCCTCCGCTGTTGACTCCGCCGCCAACTCCACAGGATCCTCAGCCCTCGGCGCGGCGGTTGGCGACGGGCCTCTGCCGGCTGCGGTGGCTGCGGGGGCATCAGGAGCGCCTTCGGCGTTTCCCGGAGGCGGCTGCAGGGCAGCCTCGGGTGCAGCCTCCGTCGGGTTCGGCTCCAGCTCAGGCAGCCCGCTGCTCAAAGCCCCGAAGTCATCCACCCTCTCGCCACGTGCCGCCTGAGACACAGCACACAAATTCAGCAAACCCATGCGTAGCCCGCATTCAGCAAACACCAAACAAAAGCCAAACATTACCTGACCCCTCGCCGTCTCGGCCCGCTCCCTGACCACCTCTCGACCATAGGGGCCCCACATCCGATCGTAGAGAGCTCCAGCGGATTCCTTCACTATAGGGTCTTCAACCTTGTAGATATCACGCTCGAAATCTTCATCAGCTTGGTCGAAGACCTCATAGTGCCGGCACCCTTCGCGAGAGAGCGCGTTCATCGCCCCCTCGCAGGTGACCAGGGAGGCATAAGACATAAACCCCTCCACGATGGTGGGGAGCGCCTGCAACTCCTCCCGTACCCACTCTAGGCAGCGAAGTCTGGGCTCTCGGTCCGGCACCTCGAAGTCAGCGGTCTGCGCGCCCAGCTCATGGTATGAATCCATAAGCTGTTTGCGTGTCCGCTCAGCCTCCGTGCGCGAAGTGGCCTCGGCCCTCTCCACGCGGCTCTGCAGCGCGCTGAGACGCTCCTCCATCTGCTCGGCGCGCTCCCTGGCAAGACGGCCCTCCACCCGCACCAAGTTGGCCTCCGCCTGCGCAGCCTGCACCTTGGCGAGAGCCTCATTGGCCTCCTCCCTCTCCTCCGTTAGTTGGCGCCGGAGGTCAGTCTTCTCCCCCTCCAGCGTGGCCACCCTGTCCGCCAGCTTGCGACACTTACTGTCGGCGGCCGACTTCTCCCGGACGGCGTCAGCATGTTGCGTCCGAAGTCTCTCGACTTCGGTAGACACGACTGCCGTCAGGGCCCCCGACGCCGCGCGGTCTGCGAAGTCAGCCGCCTGCAAGACACACATAAGACCACAGCCTCGGCGAACCCAAAAAAAAAATCAAAGTCTAGCTCAACGTACCTGACTCAGTGCCTCCTTCATCTCCTTCAGCCGGCGGGATACAGCACCCGCCTCGTTTCTGACGGCGGCGAGTGCCGGCATCTCGCCGCCGGCACCAAGTGCACCGCCCTTCGCCCTTGGCACCACTGCAGCCGCCGTGGTCACCGCGGCAGGCGGAACAACAACAAGTTGGCCTTCGCCCGACCCTGCGACGTATCAACAAATTAAAAAAAAATCGAGCCAACGACCTACCAACAAGATAATCGTCCACACTAATGTCGGTGGCGAAGTCGACGTCGTGCTTGCCCAGCGGCGGCCACTCTCGGGTCGCCTTCGTGGCCTCCGGCACCCTGCTGGATGCCGGTGCTGCCTTCGCAAACTTGGAACCACCGGCGGCAGCCGCAGCCTCTAGCGCCCCGCTGGATGCAGGGACGGCTGATTTCACCGCCAGCGGCGGCTTGCCCCCGCCGGGGCAGTAGCCTTCGCAGCCCCCGCTGCCTCTTCGGCCTGGCTTCATGAAGCATGACGACCGCCTGGTGCTTCTGTGCGGCTCCCTGGGATCCTTGTCCATCACTGCCGACACAACAGCAGCAATATTCCGCCCGTAAGGAAACACTTTCCACTCACGAACCATGCGAGATGTAAAAAAGTCTTCACCGGTCGCGCGGGGGATAGGAACGTTCTTAGGCCACCAACCCCCGGTAACCCTCAGCATCCGCGCCGAAAACTCCTGGAGCTCGGGCGAAGACATCCTTCCCCCCGGGGCCGCGCATGTCCTCATCAATTCTCTAGCAAAAACATCGGAAACCCCAAGTCTTCCCATAGCAGTACCTAGTTTCCTCCTCTTAGAGGACGGGGCGGCCGCCGGCGCGGGGTCGTCTCCAGACTCTACCACCGTTTTCTTCCCGCGGCGATCCACATCGTCTTGGCCGGGATAATCGCCATACGGCATACGATTCAACTCAAAAACCCTGTTCAAGTGGTCATTCGACCCGCGAATATCCCAGCTACGCTGGCCCTCTGTCCTCGGCACGTACCGACCAACGATCCGCACCGCCCCATCCTCTGCCTCACGCATAAAGGCGGCCGGATCGCGGCTATGCAGATCCAGCGTGAAGGCAGGACTTCGCACCAGCTTCCCGCCATGGGAAGGCATCTGGCGAGGGCACACTTCGCCCAACGCCCAGCCATGCGCCAAAGGCCATACCCCGTACACCACAAACTCCTCGACCAAATCGTGCCCGCTGCTCAGGCCGGCGGCGCACCGAAGGGCCCCTTCATCCGCATCCTCCTCCGTCACTTCAAAAGGCGGGTATGCTGAGTAAAAATGCGAGCACATATCAGACACGGGGAGCCCCGGATGGTCTTTGGCTGCACCCTCTGCGACGTAGAACCAAAACTCATGCCAATTGCCCCACTTGTTGCGGGCGCAAGGAACCAACTCAACTACCTCCATGGTGGTCTTGCCGGTCTTCGGCGTAAATGTACAGGACCCAAACTGGGCCACTTCATCTCCAATCATCCTCTTCTGCCAGTGCAGGCAATAGTACTTCGCGAAGACTTCGACTGATGGCTGTCCGCCGTACGAAGTCGTCGCCTAGACATACTTCGACAGAGCCACCACGACATTCGGAGTCAGCTGATGGATCTGAACGTTAAATCTGCGCAGGACTTCTCCAACAAATCGGTGCGCAGGCAGGGGGAGACCAGCGGTGAAGAACGCCTCGAACACAACCAACTCGCCCTCCAGCTCGGGGACTTCCTCCGTCCCCGGGACACGAGCGACTCCGCCGCCAAAGTAACCCAGCCGCTGCATATCTTGCACGCGGATCGACGACATCCGCGACACACCAAAATCCACCGTATCGCCGACGCGCAACTCCTCCGCCGCCGCAGTACTCAGTGTTTCCTCAGACGACGCGTCGGCCGGCGACGTAGCGGCAGCAGAAGAAAAAGAGGTCGGCATCGCAACGTACCGTCGGCGGCGGCGGGCGGTCTGCTTCATTCGAGCCAGATCTCCGGCGAACAAGAGCAAGGAGGGCAGACGAGCAGCGAGATGGTGGAAAAGGCGGCTAGGGTTTTCACGGAGCGTGGAAAGATAAAGTTCAAAACGCGCCGCCCCCCGCCCCCTTTTATACACAGAGCGCGGCGCTTCGGGAAACCCGTAGTCCAACAGTACGGCGTCAATCAACGGTCATGTCAAAAACCCCCGCGGAACCACTTCGAGCGAGGGCAGCGTCACCGCCATCTAGCGGCGTCTTCGGCACCAGATGACTTAGTCGAACTGGTCCCTCGAAGGGCAAATGTTGGGGCGAAGGCGAAGACGCCACCCTTCGCTCATCGGGCAGGGACACCCTTCGCCCCATACGACATCGGACGAAGACCTGTGACGAGGTCATCCCACCGTGCGGCCTCATCCAGCATAAAGGCCCACGCGTGATCCGGCCCATTGTAACAGGCCCTGCGTGGCCGCTGCATGTTACGGGCCTAATTTGTAAAGGCATCTCTGTAATTACAGTCTGTAACCCCGCTTTATGGGAATATTCTAGGGATAACCTAGGTGTCTGAGGGCACATGCGTCCTTAACACGAGACGCTGGGCACTCAGATACCTATAAATACCCCCGCACAGTGCCCTTGAGAGGCCAGAGAAACAGAGCTATTGCCATCTTGTGCGAGAACCCTGTTTACGTCACTAAACCTCCCGTTGGATCCCCTTGCAACTGAGAGCAAGTTCCAACATTTAGAGATGGTCCTCCTTGCTCCTGCTGGCGACGACGATGTCGTCCACATATGTGAATATATTTCTGCCAACTTGCCCTTTGAGCACTGTTTTGGTAAGCCTGGAGAAGGTGGACCCGGCGTTCTTGAGTCCCTCCGGCATTCTGATGAAGCAATATGTACCGAAGGGTGTTATAAAGCTGGTGCTAGCCTTGTCTTCCTCCTTCATGTATATCTGGTGGTAACCGAAGAAGCAGTCGAGGAGTGACATGACTTCACAGCCAGCCGCGCTATCGACTATTTTGTCGATCCGCGGCAACGGGAAATTGTCCTTTGGGCAAGCCTTGTTGAGACTGGTGAAGTCGATGCACATTCGCCACTTGCCGCTCTTTTTCTGCACCATCACAACGTTGGAGAGCCACGTGGGGTAAGCCACTGGCTCGATGAATTTGGCTTCCAGGAGGCGGTGCACCTCTGCCTTGGTGGCCTCTGTCTTCTCGTCTGACATTTTGCGAAGCCGCTGTTTTTTCGGTCTCACCGAAGGGTCGATTCCTAAGCTGTGCTCAATTATGGATCGGCTGACCCCGACCAGGTCAAGGGCCGACCAGGAGAAGACATCTTTGTTTTTGGACAAACAGCAGAGGAGTTTCTCCTCTTCATGCGAAGTGAGGTCTTCGCTGATAGTGACTGTCTGCTTGGGCGTGGCCTAGTCGAGGGGGACAGTCTTGGTCCCGTCGTTGCTCTGCAACTGTGCCTTTTCGTGATCTTTGTCGGTTGGGCTGACGGGCTCAGGGACCTCGCGCTGGGCCGTGAGGCAGTGGACGTTGTCCGGGGACGAAGTCCCGCTCTATGTTGCGCGCGGTCTGTTGATTGCCATAGACCGCAATGGCGCCTAACGGACCTGGTATCTTCATGCATAGGTACAGTCCGTGAATAGCTGCCTCAAACTTGTTGATGGAGCCCCGGCCCATGATGGTGTTGTACGGATATACCATATCGACGTTATCAAAGGTTTCTTTGCTCACTTCGGGCATTGGGTGCCACACCGAAGGAGAGAGGCAGCTCTATTTTGCCAACAGGAAAAGTGCCCTTGCCGCCGAAACCATACAATGGGTTGTTCGAAGGCTTGAGCAGGCTGTGGCTGATGCCCATGCGGTCAAAGGCATGGAGGAAAATGATGTCTGCTTGACTTCCATTGTCGACTAGGACTTTGTGCAGATCCCAGCCTGCCACGCTGCAGTTGATAACCATGGCGTCGATGTGGGGGGCGCTGCGCAGGTCGACGTCTCGTGCGTCGAAGGTTAGCGGTACGTGGGACCACTTCGTCTGCACGACTGGGCTGATGATGGCGACGTGGTTGATGCTGCGGTAGTGGTCCCGCTTCTGCCGCTTTGTGTCGAAGTCAGCGCTGGACCCCCCGGTGATCATATGAATGACTCCGCGATACGGCTGATCGGCGAAGTCTTCCTGTTTTGGGGCGTGGGGGTGGGGGATGTTCTGATGTTGCTGGTGTGGAGGTGGAGGTGGAGGAGGTACGATTTGTACTTCCTGGTGGTGTTGGTATGCGTGGTGCGGTGGATGCGGGGCGGGGGCGTGGATGTAGGGTGGAGGGGGTTGCTGATAAGTGTGCGCGACAACTCGGGGGTTGTCGGCTGGCTGCGCCCGTGCCATCCTGTCTTTGGTGGCCTTCGTTTCTAGGCAGTCTTTGGTTAGGTGGGCGCAGTCTTCGCCATGAAAAAGACAGTAGAATTGGCGTGGCGGCTGCGCACGCCCCCGACCCCTACCGCGAGTTCCATTTCCGCGGCCCTGGGGGGGATACTCCTGGCGGCGAGGGGCGTCAGCAGCGGGGTGCTGGTTGGCGATGTTGTGCACTTGCTGTTGATTGCGGCCGTCTCGACCGGAGTCTTGCTGCGGAGTCCTCGTTCACGTGCGGCTGGACTGTGGAGCATCTTTGGGCTTCCTTTGAGACTCAACCTTGCGCTGGTGGAGCTCTTCGGATTTGGCGTATTTTTCAAATAGCTGATATAATTCCTAGAGGTCTATGGGCGGATCTCTGATGCAGTGGCTATAGAGGACGTCGGCGCGAAGGCCGCTGATGGCGTAGTGGATGGCGATCTGGTCATCGACTGAGGGCAGCTGTGACTTGAGTGTTAGAAATTTGCGGTAATACTCCCGCAGAGTCTCCTTTTCCAGCTGCTTGCAGAGCGAGAGTTCGACCAAGGCGTCAGTGTCTGGGCGGTACCCTTGGAAGTTGAGCAGGAACTTGTCCCAGAGGCTTCTCCAGGAATCAATGGACAACGGAGGCAACCTGGTGAACCAGGTGAGGGCTGGGCCCTCGAGGGCGATGATGAAGGACTTGGCCATCGTGGCGTCGTCCCCTCCGGAAGATGCAACGGCGACTTGATAACTCATTATGTATTGTGCTGGGTCAGTGCTGCCGTTGTACTTGGGATAGGTCCCTGCCCGGAAGTTGGCGGGCCAAGGCGTCACTTGCAGATGTGGCGCCAGGGGACTTCGCTCGTCGAGGTAGTTGACCCCTTGGAATGGCGCGGCGTGCGGGAAAGTGTGGTCACGCTGGAGGAAACACGGGTCTTCCAGTTGTGCGCGCTGTTGAAGGGGTGGCCCATGCTGCAGGCCAAGGTGGCCTTCGCGCGTGTCTTCCAGTTGTGCGCGCTGTTGCAGGGGTGGCCCATGCTGCAGGCCAAGGTGGCCTTCACGCTGCATCAGCGCGATCTCCCGCTCGAGGTCCTAGGCCTTCTGCTCTTCGTCGCGTATCATTTGTCGCACCTTGGCTAGTGCGAACACGCGCTGACGCTTGGCCTCCAATATCTCTTTTAGCCTCTGAAGATTGCGATTCTTGAGGCGTAGGGCGTGCAGCTGTAGCTGTTCTTCCATCGAGACGCCGAGGACCTCGCCGTCCTCGGTGAGGGCGACCTCGCCGTCCTCGGTGAGGTCCGCGCCCTCCGGTGGGGCGAAGCCTTGGGGGGTTGCGATTGTCCTTCAGGGCCGCAGGTGCGGAGAGCATCGTCTTCGCAGGTGCAGAGGAGGTCGTCTTCAGTAGCCTCGTGGTGAGTGGAGTGGGTGAGGGCGAGGGCTTTGCCTTTTTTTGCGGCAAGCAGTGCTGCCTTCGCAGCCTCGTCAGCCTTCGAGTTACCTTTCTTGGGTGCCATCGCGGGTGGTTTTTTCGTCGCACGAACGGTGGGCGCCAAATGTTGGAACTTGCTCTCAGTTGCAAGGGGATCCAACAGGAGGTTTAGTGACGTAAACAGGGTTCTCGCACAAGATGGCAATAGCTCTGTTTCTCTGGCCTCTCAAGGGCACTGTGCGGGGGTATTTATAGGTATCTGAGTGCCCAGCGTCTCGTGTTAAGGACGCATGTGCCCTCAGACACCTAGGTTATCCCCAGAATATTCCCATAAAGCGGGGTTACAGACTGTAATTACAGAGATGCCTTTACAAATTAGGCCCGTAACACGCAGCGGCCACGCAGGGCCTGTTACAATGGGCCGGATCACGCGTGGGCCTCTATGCTAGACGAGGCCGCACGGTGGGATGACCTCGTCACAGGTCTTCGTCCGATGTCGTATGGGGCGAAGGGTGTCCCTGCCCGATGTCTTGTCTCCGCTGGACCAACGACCACGGCGAAGGCCTCGAGCGAAGGGTGGCGTCTTCGCCTTCGCCCCAACAGGTGGCTCATCATTTTGATTTTCTCCTTCATCAATTTGAGCCTCGTCCTCATTTTGAGTTGGTGGAGATGCTTGCGTGGAGGAGGATGGTTGATCTTGTGCATGTGGTGGCTCTTCGGATTCCTTAGGATACACATCCCCAATGGACATGTTCCTTAGCGCGATGCACGGAGCCTCTTCATTACCTATCTCATCAAGATCAACTTGCTCTACTTGAGAGTCGTTAGTTTCATCAAACACAATGTCACAAGAAACTTCAACTAGTCCTGAGGACTTGTTAAAGACTCTATATGCCCTTGTGTTTGAATCATATCCTAGTAAAAAGCCTTCTACTGTCTTAGGAGCAAATTTAGATTTTCTACCTCTTTTAACAAGAATAAAGCATTTGCTACCAAAGACTCTAAAATATGAAATGTTGGGCTTTTTACCGGTTAGGAGTTCGTATGATGTCTTCTTGAGGATTCGGTGTAGATATAACCGGTTGATGGCGTAGCAAGCGGTGTTAACCGCCTCGGCCCAAAACCGATCCGGCGTCTTGTACTCATCAAGCATGGTTCTTGCCATGTCCAATAGAGTTTGATTCTTCCTCTCCACTACACCATTTTGTTGTGGGGTGTAGGGAGAAGAGAACTCGTGCTTGATGCCCTCCTCCTCAAGGAAGCCTTCAATTTATGAATTCTTGAACTCCGTTCCGTTGTCACTTCTTATTTTCTTGATCCTTAAGCCGAACTCATTTTGAGCCCGTCTCAAGAATCCCTTTAAGGTCTCTTGGGTTTGTGATTTTTCCTGCAAAAAGAATACCCAAGTGAAGCAAGAATAATCATCCACAATAACTAGACAGTACTTACTCCCGCCGATGCTTATGTAAGCTATCGGGCCGAATAGGTCCATGTGTAGGAGCTCCAGTGGCCTGTCAGTCGTTATGATGTTCTTGTGTGGATGATGAGTGCCAACTTGCTTCCCAGCCTGGCATGCACTACAGATCCTGTCTTTCTCAAAATGAACATTTGTTAATCCTAAAATGTGTTCTCCCTTTAGAAGCTTATGAAGATTCTTCATTCCAACATGGGCTAGTCGGCGGTGCCAGAGCCAACCCATGTTAGTCTTAGCAATTAAGCAAGTGTCGAGTTCAGCTCTATCAAAATCTACCAAGTATAGCTGACCCTCTAACACTCCCTTAAATGCTATTGAATCATCACTTCTTCTAAAGACAGTGACACCTACATCAGTAAAAAGACAGTTGTAGCCCATTTGACATAATTGAGATACGGAAAGCAAATTGTAATCTAAAGAGTCTACAAGAAAAACATTAGAAATGGAATGGTCAGGTGATATAGCAATTTTACCCAAACCTTTGACCAAACCTTGGTTTCCATCCCCGAATGTGATCGCTCTTTGGGGATCTTGATTTTTCTCATAGGAGGAGAACATTTTCTTCTCCCCTGTCATGTGGTTTGTGCACCCGCTATCGATGATCCAACTTGAGCCCCTGGATGCATAAACCTACAAAACAATTTTAGTTCTTGACTTTAGGTACCCAAACGGTTTTGGGTCCTTTGGCATTAGACACAAGAACTTTGGGCATCCAAACACAAGTCTTTGATCCCTTATGTTTGCCCCCAACAAACTTGGCAACTACCTTGCGGGATTTGTTAGTCAAAACATAAGATGCATCAAAAGTTTTAAATGAAATGTCATGATCATTTGATGCACTCGGAGTTTTCTTCTTAGGCAACTTAGCACGGGTTGGTTGCCTAGAGCTAGATGTCTCACCCTTATACATAAAAACATGATTAGGGCCAGAGTGAGACTTTCTAGAGTGAATTCTCCTAATTTTGCTCTCAGGATAACCGGCAGGGTATAAAATGTAACCCTCGTTATCCTGAGGCATGGGAGCCTTGCCCTTAACAAAGTTGGATAATTTCTTAGGAGGGGCATTAAGTTTGACATTGTCCCCCTTTTGGAAACCAATGCCATCCTTGATGCCAGGGCGTCTCCCACTATAGATCAGACTTCTAGCAAATTTAAAATTTTCATTTTCTAAGTTATGCCGGCAATTTTAGCATCTAATCTTGCTATATGATCATTTTGTTGTTTAATTAAAGCCATGTGATCATGAATAGCATTAACATCAATATCTCTACATCTAGTGCAAATAGTGACATGCTCAGTGGTAGATGTAGAGGGTTTGCAAGAATTAAGTTCATCAATCTTAGCACGCAATATATCATTTTTATCTCTAAGATCGGAAATTGTAATATTGCAAACATCTAGTTCTTTAGCCTTAGCAAGCAATTTTTCATTCTCAATCCTAAGGCTAGTGAGAGAAATGTTTAATTCTTCAATCTTAGCAAGCAAATCATTATTATCATTTCTAAGATTGGGAATTGAAACATCACAAACATTTGAATCAACCTTAGCTAACAGATTAGCATTCTCATTTCTAAGGTTGTCAATAGTCTCATGGCAAGTGCTTAGCTCCCTAGATAATTTTTCACATTTCTCTACTTCTAGAGCATAATCATTCTTAACCTTAACATGCTTTTTATTTTCTTTAATAAGGAAGTCCTCTTGGGAGTCCAAGAGATCATCCTTTTCATGGATGGCACAAATCAATTCATTTAATTTTTCCTTTTGTTGCATGTTGAGGTTGGCAAAAAGGGTACGCAAATTATCTTCCTCATCACTAGCATTATCATCACTAGAGGACTCATATTTAGTGGAGGATTTAGATTTAACCTTCTTCTTTTTGCCGTCCTTTGCTATGAGGCACTTGTGGCCGACGTTGGGGGAAGAGAAATCCCTTGTTGATGGCGATGTTGGCAGCGTCCTTGTCGGAGGAGGAGTCGGTGGAGCTCTCGTCGGAGTCCCACTCGCGGCACACATGGGCATCACCGCCCTTCTTCTTGTGGTACCTCTTCTTCTCCTTTCTTCTCCCCTTCTTGTCGTTGTCCCTGTCACTATCACTTGATAATGGACATTTAGCAATAAAGTGACCGGGCTTACCATATTTGTAGCACACTTTCTTGGAGCGGGGCTTGTAATCCTTTCCCCTCCTTTGCTTGAGGATTTGGCGGAAGCTCTTGATGATGAGCACCATCTCCTCGTTGTCGAGCTTGGAGGCATCGATGGGTGTTCAACTTGGAGTAGGATCCTCCTTCTTTTCTTCCGTCGCCTTGAATGCGACCGGTTGTGCTTTGGACATGGAGGGGCCGTCAAGCTCGTTGATCTTCTTTGAGCCTTTGATCATCAATTCAAAGCTCACAAAATTCCCGATTACTTCCTCGGGAGTCATTAGTGTGTATCTAGGATTGCCACGAATTAGTTGAACTTGAGTAGGGTTAAGGAAAACAAGTGATCTTAGAATAACCTTAACCATTTCGTGGTCATCCCATTTTTTGCTCCCGAGGTTGCGCACTTGGTTCACCAGGGTTTTGAGCCGGTTGTACATGTCTTGTGGCTCCTCCCCTTGGCGTAGTCGGAAGCGACCGAGCTCCCCCTCGATCGTCTCCCGCTTGGTGATTTTGGTCACCTCGTCTCCTTCGTGCGCGGTCTTTAGCGTGTCCCAAATCTCCTTGGCACTTTTCAACCCTTGCACTTTATTATACTCCTCTCGACTTAGAGAGGCGAGGAGTATAGTTGAGGCTTGGGAGTTGAAGTGTTGGATTTGGGCTACTTCATCCTCATCATAATCTTCATCCCCTACGTATGGTACTTGTACACCAAACTCAACAACATCCCATATACTTTTGTGGAGTGAGGTTAGATTAAATCGCATCAAATCACTCCACCTAGCATAATCTTCACCATCAAAAGTTGGTGGTTTGCCTAATGGGACGGAAAGTAAAGGTGTATGCTTAGGAATGCGAGGGTAGCGTAGGGGGATCTTACTAAACTTCTTGCGCTCATGGCGCTTAGAAGTTACGGACGGCGCGTCGGAGCCGGAGGTCGATGGTGATGAAGTGTCGGTCTCGTAGTAGACCACCTTCCTCATCTTCTTGTGCTTGCCGCTACTCCGATGCGACTTGTGGGAAGAGGATTTCTTCTCCTTCCCCTTTCCCTTATTGCGGGACTCTTCCGATGAAGTCTTCCCGTAGCTTGTAGTGGGCTTGTCGCCGGTCTCCATCTCCCTCTTGGTGTGATCTCCCGACATCACTTCGAGCGGTTAGGCTCTAATGAAGCACCGGGCTCTGATACCAATTGAAAGTCGCCTAGAGGGGGGTGAATAGGGCGAAACTGAAATTTATAAAGTTAATCACAACTACAAGCCGGGTTAGCGTTAGAAATATAATCGAGTCCGAGAGAGAGGGTGCAAAACAAATTGCAAGCGAATAAAGAGTGTGACACGTGGATTTGTTTTACCGAGGTTCGGTTCTTGCAAACCTACTCCCCGTTGAGGAGGCCACAAAGGCCGGGTCTATTTCAACCCTTTCCCTCTCTCAAACGGTCCCTCGGACCGAGTGAGCTTCTTCTTCTCAATCAAACGGGAACAAACTTCCCCGCAAGGACCACCACACAATTGGTGTCTCTTGCCTCGGTTACAATTGAGTTGTTCGCAAGAAAGAATGAAAGAAAGAAGCAATCCAAGCGCAAGAGCTCAAAAGAATACACCAAATCTCTCTCACTAACCACTAAAGCTTTGTGTGGAATTTGGAGAGGATTTGATCACTTGGGTGTGTCTAGAATTGAATGCTAGAGCTCTTGTAAGTAGTTGGAAGGTGAAAAACTTGGATGACTTGAATGAGGGATGGTTGGGGGTATTTATAACCCCAACCACCAAACTAGCCGTTTGGTGAGGGCTTCCGTCGCATGGCGCACCGGACAGTCCGGTGCGCCACCAGACACTGTCCGGTGCGCCAGCCACGTCACCAGGCCATTGGGTTCCGACCGTTGGAGCTCTGACTGCTGGGCCCGCCTGGATGTCCGGTGGCGCACCAGACATGTACTGTAGAGTGTCCGGTGCGCCGTCTCGCGCGTGCCTGACTTCTGCGCGCTCTGGCGCGCATTAAATGCCTCAGCAGGTGACCGTCGGCGCGAAGTAGCCGTTGCTCCGCTGGCTCACCGGACAGTCCGGTGTGCACCGGACATGTCCGATGAATTATAGCGGAGCGGATTCCTGAAAGTAGCCTAGAGGGGGGTGAATAGGCTACACCTGAAATTTTTCACTAAAAACTTCGAGAAAGGTTAAATTAAAGTTGCACTGGTGCAAACCGGTTCAGTTGATTTTGTTCACAACTGAACAAGTTTGAACCTGCTCAACTTAGATAAACAAATATTACGAAGTAGTGAAAGATTTAGCTAATGACTTGCCCTACGCAAGATCTACTCGAATAGATAATATGAACCAACCAACAAATTTAAAGTGCTTAACAAGAACACACAAGAACACGCGATATAACCCGAGGTTCGACAACCACCACAAAGGTGTCCTACTCCTCGTTGAGGAGCCCACAAAGGGTCGGGTCTTTTCCAACCCTAATCCTCCACAAACCGACCACAAAGGTCAAGGCAATCTCTTCTCAAATATGCTCAGAGAGCGGGTGATACAAACTTCTTGGGGTCGTCCATAAATTTGGAGACTCCCAAGCAACCTCTAACCATCAAGGAACACGAGGTTCCAAGAGAAACAAATCCGCCCAAGGTTAAGTGTGCAACGAGCTCAAGAACAAAGAGAATAGGAGAATCGAGATGAAAATGACAGCGTGTTAGATCGAGTTCACCTCACACCAAGGATCCTTCAAGCAATTGAAGGAGATGTGATTGCGGGTGTGAAAGGTGAAATGAATGCACTTGTTGAGAGTTTGGTCAGCCAAGATTTCATAGGAGGAGCTGAAGTAAATGAGAGAGAGTGTGAGGGGGTATATAAAGGATCCCCCAAAAGCTGGCAGTCGTTGGGAGAAAAAGAGCAAAAACCGGTTGAACCGGTTTTCAGACCGGTTGAACCGGTTTCTACCAGGGGGATCGCGGTTCACTAACCTACTCAGCCGGAGACTCGACCGGTTTCAAAACCGGTTGAGTAAGGGAAAAATCCGGTTGAATCGGTTTTCCCAAAAAATCTGCAGCGACTTTTTCTGACAGCTCTAACTGTCAGACAGGTCAGAGCAGGGGTGGCAGAGGAATAGTCCCAAAACCGGTTGACCGGTTTCAGGACCGGTTGAACCGGTTTCCAGGGCTGAAACCAAATTTTGAGTGTTTTGAGGAGGACAAAAGTGGAGTTTTTGTGGGAAGTAAAATTGGTCTTTCTCAAGGGCATTCATGATCTGGAAAAATATTCTCAAGGATGTTTTCAAAGGGTTTTGAACTTAGCTCATTGCATAACTTACTTAACCATTGCGAATCCCTCTTAATTGTACGACGATTCCTATAACTCAAGAACTGTAAAAAGAGTACCGCCGTTGTTTCAAAGCACTTGGAGCACGCCATTTGATGTGGAATTTTAAATCTGCAGTCCTTTTTATTTTTATGCTCGTAAGATTTGTGCTTCTCCTGTTTGTAGAATTACTGCGTACATGCTAGGAGCAAACTTGTTAGAATCTCTGTTTGTTTTGTCATTTAATCACCAAAACCCTCAATTAGGGTTGATTGCACTTACAATTCCCGAAGCTGGCGAGTTTAGAGCCGCTCTTCCTTGGTGCACCGGACACTGTCCAGTGGTACACCGAACAGTCCAGTGAATTATAGTGAAGCGCCTCTGAGAATTCCCGAAGGTGCGAAGTTTAGCTTGGAGTCCCCCGGTGGCACACCGGACAGTCCGATGCGCCAGACTAGGACACACTTCAGTTATCCCTTGCTCTCTTTGTTGAACCCTTTTCTTGGTCTTTTTATTGGCCTTTTGTGAACCTTTGGCACCTGTAGAACTTATAGACTAGAGCAAACTAGTTAGTCCAATTATTTGTGTTGGGCAATTCAACCACCAAAATCATTTAGGAAAAAGGTGTAAGCCTAATTCCCTTTCACTTATCAACAGTTTTCTTAACTTGATTCATCACTAAAGTTATAAGTAGACTTATAGTGAATTCAGCAATGTTCATTTAGAGAATTAGGTGCAAATCTAGTTTTGCAGCGGACTGAACTGCTAAAGTGGATGAATGGACTCGATACCCTTTTAAGCTATTAATCACTACATTAATTCCTATTACTCTTACAAAACAAAGAACCAACCCCAGATAAAGCTTTGCATAATCCTTTGAGTCTTTTACTTTCTTATTTCCTGGTTTTGGACAGGTCAGTCTAGCTGAGTACATTCTAGTACTTAGGGTTCTATTCATAATGTTGTTGCAGATGGCCAGATGTTTTATGCATACTGTGAGCACTGCTTATGCCCGGCTATGGGAGATGACTAAGCCATGGGCATGGCTTCTCCATTCTTCTCTCATGTTTTTGGTGGGTTGAGAACCCTAATGCTGACACTGTATTTTGAAAACCCCCACATGTGTTGTGGGCGCTACTTGAACAAATTCTTCCGCTAAAATTAATCACTATGGTGATGCTACTTGTTATGTCACATTTGGGCCTTTGTGCTGATTAAGTTGTAATAACTCTATTTACTCCATTCTACTTTAATTTCTGTGGAATGTTGTATGACGTCATATAGTGAATGTTAATTTATTACGATCTTGGTTGTGAAGGAAAAGTTTGAGATCCTTTACGATTTCATTAGACCCCTAGTTTTATATGGGTTCAAGTGTGTGAATCACTGTCGGGCAGATGGTTTTCATACTTGATCTCATATAAATCTAGTTGAGTCACCACACAGATAACAACCCACAAAGCGAGTAAAAAAAGCTTAACTCGGGCTCAAACTTGATAAGTTTTAGCTTTTAAGCTTTTTAATACTTAAATTTCATTTATTGTGTAAATATTAGTTTTTGTGATATGCATGTGTTACTGCACTTAGGGGAGTATTCACAACCCAATTCATATTTGAAATCCCTAACGCAACTCTCAAATGCAAAATCTCATCATTTGCTTATTTTTCTAAAAACTACATAGTCTCTGGCAAAATATTTTGAAAATTATGAGAGAATTTGTGAGGGTGCCAATACCTATCCCAACATATGTTCTTTTGTGTGCTTATAAGTTGGGATTTGGTTTGGCGCAAAGATTCCTAGAAAAATTTCAAAATTCCTTCTGTCTGGGCTCACCGGACAAACCAGTGTGCACAAGACACTGCACTATGCAATGTCCGATACACCGACTTGGCATCGGGTGGATCTGCCACTGTGCGGTCTATCCGGTATACACCGCACAGTGACTGCTTGATGTCCGGTGACCATCGGAAATTGATTGTTCCCTGTTCGGTGTGCCCATAATCGGTTTTTAAAAAACCTTTTTTGCTCGAGCCCGTGCCTAGGCTCATTTAACTCCCTTACGCGCTTTGTGTGACGGAACCTCCCAAGTCATTAGGCCCACCTACAGTTGTCCTTATCCAACGGACCTCAGACAACCCTGCAGGTGCCCCTGAATCACTTGACAAGTTCGGTATTTGTTTTCCTTACTTTCCTAAGAGCGTTTTACCCGTCACGCAGACATTACAAATCATCGGAGATACGAAAATGCGGAAGCGGATATATAAACTTACCTTTATTTAAAAGTAGGACAGAGTTATATTATTATAGACCAGGATATAACATACGAGTGTAGAGTAATATCATTACAAGCCAAGGGAGGCAAAAACTCCTCCTGATAAGTATCAAACACAAAAAGTTTTTGTGGAGGAACCCTTCCTCCTGCAGCTTTACTCTTGTTTTTCTTCTTTTGAGACCACCTTGGAACAGAAACAACAAAAGTTTGTTGCTTCATCACCTAAAAACAATAGGGAATAAAACCCTGAGTATGGAATTACTCAGCAAGACTTACCCGACTAAAGAAAAGACTCTCAAGGGTATGCTGGTTATAAGGGAGTCAAGGTAAGGTTTCTCAATAATCAAAGACTCTGTTTGCAGAAATGCTTACTAAAAGTGGATCCTTAAAAATCCAGTTTTATTGTCAAGTTAAGTAGGATTACCTGTAACTAGAGTTCTTTCTACCCTAGTTCAATCACTTGACCTATACTAGCCAATTTCTTAACAATCCTTCATCTTTACTGGAGTTCTACGTATAGGGCAGTGACCAAGTCTTCATAACCACGAAGGTACGACGATCCAAATCGATTATACTCAGCTGAGAATTTCCAATCACACGACATATGTAGCACTTAACCCTTGCATATGTCAACTCGCCACCGAGGTTCTTAAGACCAGATCAGGTTCACGCCAACCGAGATCACAGATACACCACCGTCCAGCCTCTTGCCATGGAGGGTACACGCTACTCTCGCCATCTCTCCACTCCCATTGCGTGGTATCTTATTCTGGCCTTAGTCTGCCCGAGGCAAAGCTTACCCATGACGAGGCATGTGACCAGTTAAAGGGTCCTCGGTCATCAAGCCTACATCGACACGGTCCTTAATCGACTCAGACGGAGACACTACACCGAGACTCTCTCTTCTCGTGCAAGTCACCCGCCCGGTCTCAGCTTAATCATTTCAACCCAAAGTTTGGTACCTGTCAGAGGTACATCTTTCCCGATGTTGAACCCATCATGGCCATGATGGATCCACCATGAAGTTTTATTTTCAAAAACATCCCTCCCACTTTGCCACATCATCTTTTATAAAAACAAACCTTTTGTTTTGCTAGAGTAGGACTAAGCATAGTAAAAACCTTTTATAAAACATGGATTCAAAGGAAGGTAATCAAATTCAAGGAAGGTAATGCAAGAATTGTTTTAGCATTCAACTCCTATCACCTAATGCAACAGGCAAGTGAGAAAGCTTTTAAAAGAATCAAGGAGGTGGCAAATGCACCGGGGCTTGCCTTGGTTTACAGGTGAATCAGGATCGAATCCGCAGATGTCAAAATAGAAACAACTGCCTGCCTGATGTTCCGCAGGTGGTGGTGGCGAAGTCTTCTCTTCTTCTACTTCAACTTCTTCGTTTTCTAAATATAACCATACATAATAATGAATGCCCATGTGATGCTTATGAGAGTGCAAAGATAATAAGAGTTTATTATCTAATATCTTGAATACAATTTTCCTTCACGGTACTCTAGAGAATTAGGGTTTCTAGAGTCAATATAGGAATTCAAAGGGCAGGGGGTAGGGTTTTGGGTTATAAGTATCAAACAAGGTCCAAATCATACCAAATTCTACCCAAGGCTTCTAAATAATGTATAAGGGTCATCTAAAAAGTTTGGGGATTTTAGGGATTATTATTTATTTTCTAAAATTTCAGGAATAAGGTTTTAGGCTATTTTAAATGCTCCAAAATTCCCTATTTGACCTAAAAATCATAAAACTATTTTTATTAAATATTATGGAAAATAAGGAACCTAGGAAAATTGGTTTGACATTTTTGGGATTTTTTTACAATTTTCTACAGATTTCCAAAGTTTCATAGAAAAAGAAAAGAGAAAAATGTGAACAACACTGGGCCGAAAGCAGCCCACACCCGAAGGAAGCTGCCCCCGCATGCGCCTGCGTGGCAGACTTGCAGAAAGGCCCTTGGCTTATTGAATAACTGGAAGCGGGGTCACGGCACTATTTGACTGAGTCGCTGACAGATGCAGAAAAGCCCCTCGATTTCTATTCCTTTACCGTGCTAAGACCACGACGGTGAGCGGCACGGCAGAGCTCCGGCGAGCTCGCGTACCGGCCAATTCACGCAAGGACCGGCGCCCTTCTTTGGCCTAAACCAAATTTGTGACCTAGTGAACGTTTCTCCTAAATCAATTTCAGGAATGGCTACCCAAATGTCTCTGGCCACGGTGACAGTGCGGATACTCCAAAGAACGATGCGTTCCCGATGATTGGTGGCGGTCTAGTTCAATCGGGTGGGTCGACGAGCATCACGGGTTCATGAGAGCACTCAAACAAGAGAGCAAAGAGGATGAGCTGACCTGTATCGCGTTGGTCACGGTGAGGTTGATTCTGCGGTGTTCTTGAGTGTGTTTGGGGGAAATTCAAAATTGGAGCTCACTGGTGATCGACTGGGGGCAATACTGGGTGGCTGGGTGCGTGATGATCTTACGGAGCTCACGGTGGCTTCAATTTATAGAGATCGACCGCGAGCGCAACGAATTTGAGCGGCAGGTGGTGATCAGTAGGAAACAGGATGAGTGACTGATGGCCGCTCAACATGGCCTTTACTGGGTTAACTCCTCCGGCGATCACCAGATATGCATAGCACGGTTAGCCACGATGTGGTAAAGTGTCTGGATACGTAGCGGACGACAGTGATGGATCAACGGCGGCGAGATTCATCCCGAGCGATCTATGAGCAAGGGGGTATGGTGAACCTTATCTGCGCCTGTGCCCGAGCTAATCTAGTGCCAAGATTTCAATCCATAGTGATCTTACCCGCGAACACGAATCACAGCGACAGTGTGAATCATGGCGGAGATCGTCGGCGGCGAACAGTTGATCTGTTCTTATTCAGATACTGTACCATGGCGAAGCCCATTCAGTGCACCTGACAGTCAAAGTTTAGGGCCAAATTTCTCTCAAATTTCTATGGCAACTCATCCAAAGTTCTGCAGCAAAGTTGTAGACCAATAATTTAGCTACAATCTTGCCATAACAAGTATAGCCAAATTCCTACTAAATCATGTTTGAATTTGTGCCCAAAGTTCCTGCAGTTGCACTGTCAGTCTGAAATTTAGACTTCAACAGCCTGACAGCCCATTTTTGGGTGCATTTTTCTCCAATTTCTTCATAACAACCATGCTTACACTCTTAAGCAAAGTTACTCTCCTTCCATAGAGCTACAAAGTTGATGTGGTGACCTAGGGCAAAAAACTTATAATTTGAAAGCTACAAAGCCTCAAAGATGAGCTCAAACACTGAATTTCAGACTTAGCCTTTAGAACACCAATAGGGTCTTTTTGCAAATAGGTCCAAAATTCAGGGTTTAGCTTGCAAATCTTCATGATTGTGAATTATATGACTTTATATGCTTTAACATCATAGTTTTTACAATTTAGTCCAAAAGTGCACTAATTTTGCACTTAACCCCCTAGGGTTTAGGTTTAGGGTCTTCTAGGGTCCTTTTTAGGGTTTTTTCGTAGTTCAGGGGTGTGAATGTAATTTAGATCCCTTCTTAGTAACATTTCTAACTATTTCACTTAAGCTTTAGGGTTTTCTCTATTTGGGTTTTGTTTTACCCTTCTAATCCTCATTTAGGGTTAAGTACCCTACTCCAGGGTTTTATTTGCAAAACACCATATCAATACAACTTGTTTGAAATTTTTGCCTAGTGAATGCATTCTAGGTGTGTCAAACATATGAAATGCCAATGCTGATGATGTTATGCTCAAGTTTTAGTGATAGTAACACCAGGGGTGTTACACTTTGTCTCTCTACTAGAGATTGCCTCTGCCACTGCCCTCTACTCCTCGCCAGCGGCCACCACCGTCAGACCATACTCTGGCGACCCTCTCCTGTGCCAGTGCTCCTCCCTCCTTCTCTGGTGATATCTGCAACACTTATTCCCCCTCTTTTCTCTCTGTTTTCCTCTATAGAGAAGAACACTCCCACCATTGTGCAATTTTATGAAATCCTTGTGAAATTGTGTAATTCCTGTGAAACTTTTTGTGTCTATAGTACTCTAGTATCTCTCTCTTGCAGGTGTTGTGCTCCCTTTGGTAGGTTTTGTACCTAGAAATACCCATTTCACTCCCTTTTCAAAACCATGCATACCAACTGCTCGGTGAAATGTTGAAAGTCGCCTAGAGGGGGGTGAATAGGCGAAACCTGAAAATTATAAACTTTGAACACGCACTATACCCGAGGTTAATATTAGAAATAATTTGGAGTGCGAAAGATAGTTCTCCTTGCTATGAGTTGATCAATCAGCACGGATAACCTTGGGAGCAAACTCAAATCAATATGAGCAAGGGAACTTTCAGAGAGAGAGGGGAAAGGAAATAAATCGAGTGGAGATCAACACAAATGAACATGGTGATTTGTTTACCGAGGTTCGGTTCCAAAGAACCTAGTCCCCATTGAGGAAGCCACAAAGGCCGGGTCTATTCTAACCCTTTCCCTCTCTTAATCAGTCACATGGACCAGTTGAGTGCTTCTCCTTAATCACTTGGGTCACTAAGACCCCGTAAGGATCACCACACACTTAGGTGTCTCTTGCTAGCTTTACAAAGCACTTGAACAATTAGAGTGAGAAGGAAAAAGCAATCCAAACAACAAGAACAACAAAAGAAACCTAAACACCCTCTCTCAAGTCACTAATCAATTGTGTTGATATTGAGGCTTGGAGAGGATTTGATATTTCGATTGTGTCTTGGAGTGTAGGCTTTTGCTCTTGTATTGAATATGGAGTTCAGAAAACTTGGATGGCTTGAATGGTGGTGGTTGGGGGTATTTATAGCCCCAACTACTATTCTAGTCGTTATTGTCGATGGCTCAATGGACAGTCCGGTGGTGCACCGGACATGACACTGTTCACTATCCAGTGCATGCCACGTCAGTTGACCTTTGGGGTTTGGAGCGGTTGACTGTTGAAGTTCTTTGTCTTCTTGCGGCACCGGACAGTCCGGTGGCACATCGGACAGTCCGTTGCATTCTGACTTTGCAGCCCTGACTTCTGACTTTTGCACTGTGCATTGTGCACTGTTCACTGTTCACAGCAGTTGACCATTGGGCGCAGTTGACCGTTGCTCCGTTGGCTCACCAGACATGTCTGGTGCACACCAGACAGTCCCATGAATTATAGCAGAGCGACTCTAGAAAAAACTCGAGAGCGGCCAGTTTGTGGGTGCCTTGGCCTAGGCACCGGACAGTGTCCGGTGCACCACTGGCAGCACCAATGCTTGCCTTTGCTCCAAACTTTGTAGAGTCCCCAACCCATTTTCTTTGTTGGTTTGTGTTGAACTTTATGCACATGAGATAAATGACAACTAGGCAAACTAGTTAGTCCACATGATTTATGATGGACATCAAACACCAAAATCGATTATAGGAAATGTTTTAGGCCCATTTCCCTTTCAATCTCCCCCTTTTTGGTGATTGATGCCAACATAAACCAAAGCAAATATAAAGTGTAGAAATGTAACTAGTTTGCAATTTTGCAGTTGTGCATAGGTTGCTTTGAATTTAAACCAACTTAAAGTAATTCTAAATATATATGATTGCTTTCTTTTAGTTTAACATTTTGGACCACATTTGCACCACTTTGCTTGTTTTTGAAATTTTTTTGGAAAAATCTTTTCAAATTCTTTTGTAAATAGCCAACGGTATAAGAATATAGTTTCAAAAGGCATTATCAAGATTTTGAAAATTCTCCCCCTGTTTCAAATACTTTTCCTTTAGCTAAATAAAATCTCCCCTTGAAGAAGTTCTCCTCTTAGCTGTCAAGAGGGTTTTCGTAATGTGAAAAATTTCTCTCCTCTTAGCTATCAAGAGGGTTTTTGTAATGTGAAAATTTTCTCCTCCTTTGTGAAACAGTTTTTGAAAACAGGGTGGTGGTGCGGTCCTTTTGCTTTGGGTTATTAATTTCTCCCCCTTTGGCATCAAGCGCCAAAAACAAAGAAACTTAAGAGGCCTACTAATTCTCCTCCATTGGATATGAATGAAAGTTTATGAGGAGGGCATAAGATAAATGATACCGATAGAGTTGAGTGGAAGCCTTGCCTTCGCCGAATCCTCCATTTCCTTTCAATTTAAGACTAAGCATAAAGGTACTCATGGAAGCATATTAGTCTTAGCTTTACAAGAAGAATAAGAAATATGCATTTGTACCAAATGAAAGAGACATGATCAAATGTATATAAATGAGTTATGCGTGCAATGTTTTAATCAAAGTTCTGAGAATCAAGAATATTGAGTTCATTCCTAAGCTTGCTAAAAGTCTTTTCATCTAAGGGCTTGGTAAATATATCGACTAATTGGTTGTGGGTGCTAACATAAGCAATTTCGATATCCCCCTTTTGTTGGTGATCTCTCAAAAAGTGACACCGGATGTCTATGTGCTTAGTGCGGCTGTGTTCAATGGGATTATCCGCCACACGGATTGCACTCTCATTATTACATAGTACAGGGACTTCGCTCAACTTGTAGCCATAGTCCCTAAGGGTTTGCCTCATCCAAAGTAATTGTGCACAACAATGTCCTACAACAATATACTTGGCTTCGGCGGTGGATAGAGCTACTGAGTTTTGTTTCTTTAAAGCCTAAGACACCAGGGATCTCCCTAGAAACTGACAAGTTCCTGATGTGATCTTCCTGTCAATTTTACATCCGGCGTAATCGGCATCGGAATACCCAATTAGATCAAAGGTAGATCCCTTGGGGTACCATAGCCCAAACTTAGGAGTGTAAACTAAATATCTCATGATTTTTTTCACGGCCTTAAGGTGAACTTCCTTAGAATTTGCCTGGAACCTTGCACACATGCATACAAAAAGCATAATATCCAATCGTGAAGCACATAAATAGAGTAAAGATCTTATCATCGACCGGTATACCTTTTGATCTATAGATTTACCTCCCATGTCAAGGTCGAGATGCCCATTTGTTCCCATGGGTGCCTTGATGGGTTTGGCATTCTTCATTCCAAACTTTTTGAGTATATCTTAAATGTACTTAGTTTGGCAGATGAAGGTGCCTTCTTGGAGTTGCTTGATTTAGAATCCAAGGAAATACTTCAAGTCCCCCATCATAGACATCTCAAATTTCTATATCATAATCCTACTAAACTCTTCACAAGATGACTTGTTAGTAGACTCAAAAATAATATTGTCAACATAAATTTGGCATATAAACAAGTATTTTGCAATTGTTTTAATGAAGAGAGTAGGGTCGGCTTTTTCAACTTTGAAGCCATTAGTGATAAGAAAGTCTCTTAGGCATTCATACCATGCTCTTAGGGCTTGCTTGAGCCCATAAAGCGTCTTTGAGAGTTTATACACATCAAGGTTTAAAATAGCGGGCTATGCAAAATAGCGGCAACATTTTTTTAGGCTACGAGGCTATAGCGCAGCTATAGCGTAGCTATAGCAAATAGCGGATTTGTAAAAAATAACACAGACATAGTCAATAAGACTGATTGACAATAACATAGTCAAAGTTGGAGCTGTACAACCATCCAACAATTGTAGCATATGCAGCAATGCAGCATTTAATCAATAGCTGACGCTGTGACACCTTAGCAAACACCAAACTGCGAGCAACAGTAGACTGGAAAAGCAACTTAATACAGCGGTAAAGCCTTAAACAAACAGCATAGAGGCCAAAAGAGTAGCAGCAAATAGTTCAATAGTTCCAACTTCTAAAATGCTACTTACTACAACAGCAAACAAGTAGTTCATCAGTTCACCAAGGTAGCATTGTAGCAAGTTAGCTACATAATACCATGATCCAGACATCCAGTATATAACAAAATGATTATTAGTGCAATAGTGTAAGTGAACTACTACTAGTGCATTCTATTCATCAAACATGGAGTTATTCGAATCAGAAGAATGAGAACTTGAGGACTGTTGATCCATGTCAACAGGTGCATCATCTTCTTCTAAATCAGAGGATGAAGCAAGCTCAGGTTCATCATCATTGCATTCATTAATATCAATGAGCTTCCTTGTCCTTTTCTTTCTTTTAGGCTGAACTTCTCTCTTCTTTTTCCCCGTTTCTATTGCTGTCCTTAATGACTGACCTTGTGCATTTGTAGCTTTAACAAATTCAGTGTTTTGTGCTTGTTCTTGTTCAATTGATGCAACTCTAGTGATCCACTCATTGCCACTATCTTCTAGGATATCAGGAACCTGCTTCTCAATTGGGTCTCTTGATTTGTTCTCTTTTTTGCTTCAACTTGGAGTTAATTTTGACAAACACAAGATCCCTCATCCTATCATGGAGAAGTCTACTCCTTATCTTTGAGTCAACCTATAAAGTTTTATAGAAACCATGAACATTTTAGATAAGTACATAAGAGACAACTCTACTGCTCTAGTAACAAGCAATTATGAAAATTGCACAATCTGTTCTTACCTTTTCAAAATCACTCCAATTCCTTTCACATGCTGATGAGCTACATGTTAAGCCTAAAATTTTTATTGCTAGCTTTCTAAGATTTGGAGAACTATTTCCATGGTTCAACCACCAATTAGCTGCATAAAAAAGTAGAGTATCAATATTTAGATTGGCTTAATGAATACATGTGAAATTAGGCTAATGAAAAGAGAAGTCAGATTTTCAATCACCTGTATTAAAATTTTCATTCCACCTTTGCCTTGTGGCTATCTCTTTTCCAAAAGATCCCATCCCATCCTAGTACATGTTGAGCTCATCCATTATCTTGTCTTTGATTTCAACCTCTTAAACCATCTTTGTGATACAGGATACTAGAACCCTCTCTAAATGTTCCATCCAACTCAATCTCTAATTTATTTGGATAATAGTAGTACGGATTCAAGTAATAACCAGCCAAATGTAAAGGAGTCTTCAATTTTGGCTAGATGGTATTTTGCCCTTGTAATTCCACCTACACAGATCTTATCACAAAAATTGCATTTGACCTGATGCTTCATATTCTTGTTTGGAAGCGTGCAATACTTCCAAGCAGGGTCTATTCTCGAATTAGCAACAATATCATTTTGCATATTTTGGGCTACTGAGGCAGATGCAGTGCTTGATACACCAACATCCGGACTTGTGCAAAAAACACAAACGCTACTCAGTACTAGTACTTCAATAGTGTTGTTACAAAAATATAGATTGTTTCTCTGTTGTCTGTCCAAAAATGTATATTATTTTTTATTCACACTTTTTGTAGCCCCAAAAATTTCTAGTAATTAGTACATTATTCACTACGACACTACTTAGTAGTGGATAAAATCCAAGAACATAAATTGGAATAAGAACTACCGAACTTGCCTTGCTCTTGGGATTGGGGCATATTCATTTCAATTCTTGACTTCCTGTGTTGCTAACTTGCTATTGTCTATTTCCTCCATGATCCTTCCTTGCTCGATGTTGAAAGATGACAATTGACAACCCATAGCCGCACAACAAGTAGCAGTAGTACTAGTACGCACGCAAGCAGCTAGCTATCAGCAAGAAGCTAGGAAGCAAGAGAAGAACTAAGCAAGGACGAAGCACCACGCCGGCACCTGAACACCTCCGCTAGGCTGCCTCTCCTCACCTCGCGGTCACGAACTAGAGCCCTGTACAGCCATGCCCAGCACTAGCATGGAGACGCGCCACCACCGTCGCAGTTTCTTTGAGGTTTCAGGGATGTGGTTTAGTGCTTGTCTGGCTGTCCCTCTTAGCAGATGACTTTAGGTTTAGTTTTGGGCCTTCATGGACCGTTGAATTCAATGTATTGCTATATTTTTGGCCCACTCTAGAAAATAGAAATAGCGTCAGCTATTTGGCTCTAACGCTATTGTATTTAGCGGCGCTATTTTCAGCTATAGCTCTCGTAGCTGATATAGCGCGTGAAAATGGTACATCATAGCTTTTGGTCTCCCAAAACGCTATAGTCATGCTATAGCGCCACTATAGCCCGCTATTTTAAACCTTGATACACATGTGTAGGATAGTCACTATCTTCAAAGCCAGGAGGTTGTTCAACGTATACCTCTTCCTTGATAGGGCCATCGAGGAAGGCACTCTTCACGTCCATTTGATATAACTTAAAGCCATGGTAAGTAGCATAGACAAGTAATATATGAATTAACTCAAGCCTAGCTATGGATGCATAGATTTCATCAAAATCCAAACCTTCGACTTGTGAATATCCCTTAGCAACAAGTCGGGCTTTGTTCCTAGTCACCACACCATGCTCATCTTGCTTATTGCGGAATACCCACTTTGTACCTACAACATTTTGGTTAGGATGTGGAACTAAATGTCATACATCATTCCTTGTGAAGTTGTTGAGCTCCTCTTGCATTGCCACCACCCAGTCCGGATCTCTAAGTGCATCCTCTATCTTGTATGGCTCAATAGAGGACACAAAAGAGTAATGTTCACAAAAATGAGCAACTCAAGATCGAGTGGTTACCCCCTTGTGGATGTCACCAAGAATGGAGTTGACGGGGTGATCTCTTTGAATTGCTTGATGGACTCTTGGGTGTGGTGGTCTTTGATCTTGAATTTCTTGATCATCTTCCTTGTCTTGATCATCTTCATCTCCCCCTCGATCAATGTCCTCCTCTTGAGGTGACTCATCGTCTTGATCTTCATCCTCTTCCTCTTGAGCAATTTCCTTATCTTGAGTTGGTGGAGATGCTTGAATGGAAGATGATGGTTGATCTTGTGCTTGTAGAGACTCTTCGAATTCTTTTGGACAGACATCCCCAATGGACATCTTACTTAGTGCGACGCACAGAGCCTCTTCATCATCTAGTTCATCAAGATCAAATTGTTCTACTTGAGAGCCATTAGTCTCATTGTTGGGACTCGCTCTCAGGTGCAAGTTGATCCAACGGGGGAGAGTAACAATGCAAACAGGGTTTTTGCACGAAATGGCAATAGCTCTGTTCACCTGCCTCTCACGGGCACTGTGCGGGGGTATTTATAGGTATCCGGGTGCCCAGCGTCCAGTGTTAAGGACGCATGTGCCCTTAGACACCTAGTTTATCCCTGGAATATTCCCATAAAGCAGGGTTACAGGCTGTAATTACAGGGAGACCTTTACAAATTAGGCCCGTAATGCGCAGCGGCCACGCAGGGCCTGTTACAATGGGCCGGATCACACGTGGGCCTCCATATCGGACGAGGCCGCAGGGTGTGACGACTTCGTCACCGGCCTTCGCCGGGCGACGCGTGGGACGAAGGATAAGTCTTCTAGTCGCCCTGCCTCCGCCGGTGCGGTGAGTACGGCGAAGGCTTCGAGCGAAGGGTGGCGTGTTCGCCTTCGCCCCATCATTTGCCCTCCGAGGGACTAGTTCGACTAAGTCATCTGGTGCCGAAGTCGTCGCTAGATGGCGGAGACGCTGCCCTCGCTCGAAGTGGTTCCGCGGGGGTTTTTGACATGACCGTTGATTGACGCTGTACTGTTGGATTGTGGGTTTCCCGAAGCGCCGCGTCCTATGTATAAAAGGGGGCGGGGGGCGGCGCGTTTTGAACTTAACCTTACGCGCTCCACGAAAACCCTAACCGCCTCCTCAAATCTCTCGCTGCTCGTCTGCCCTCCTTGCTCTTGTTCGCCGGAGATCTGGCCCGTGTGAAGCAGACCGCCCGCCGCTGCTGACGGTACGTAGCGATGCCGACTTCTTCTTCTTCTGCTACCGCTACGCCGCCGGCCGCCGCGTCGTCTGAGGAGACGTTGAGCACTGTGGCGGCGGAGGAGTTGCGCACCGGCGACATGGTGGATTTCGGTGCATCACGGATGTCCTCGGTCCGTGTGCAGGATATGCAGCGGCTTGGTTACTTTGGCGGCGGAGTCGCTCGTGTCCCGGGGACGGAGGAGGTCCCCGAGCCGGAAGGCGAGTTAGTTGTGTTCGAGGCGTTCTTTGCCGCCGGTCTTCGTCTGCCTGTGCACCGATTTGTGGGAGAAGTCCTGCGTAGATTCAATGTTCAGATCCATCAGCTGACTCCGAATGCCATGGTGGCTCTATCGAAGTATGTCTGGGCGACGACTTCATACGGCGGAAAGCCATCAGTCGAAGTCTTCGCGAAGTACTATTGCCTGCACTGGCAGAAGAGGATGATCGGAAATGAAGTTGCCCAGTTTGGGTCCTGTACATTTACGCCGAAGACCGGCAAGACCTCGATGGAGGTAGTTGAGTTGGTTCCTTGCGCCCGCAACAAGTGGGGCAATTGGCATGAGTTTTGGTTCTACATCGCGGAGGGCACAGTCGAAGACCATCCGGGGCTCCCCGTGGCCGAGATGTGCTCGCATTACTACTCAGCGTACCCGCCGTTTGAAGTGGCGGAGGAGGACGCGGACGAAGGGGCTTTTCGGTGCGCCGCCGGCGTGAGCAGCGGGCGCGATTTGGTTGAGGAATTTGTGGCGTACGGGGTATGGCCTTTGGCGCATGGCTTGGCGTTGGGCGAAGTAAGTCCTCGCCAGATGCCTTCCCATGGTGGGACGCTGGTGCGAAGTCCTGCCTTCGCGCTGGATCTGCATGGCCGCGATCCGGCAGCCTTTGTGCGTGAGGCAGAGGATGGGGCGGTGCGGATCGTCGGTCGGTACGTGCCGAGGACAGAGGGCCAGTGTAGCTGGGATATTCGTGGGTCGAATGACCGCTTGAACATGGTTTTCGAGTTGAACCATTTGCCGTATGGCGGTTATCCCGGCCAAGACGATGTGGATCGTCGCGGGATGAAAACGGTGGTAGAGACTGGAGACGACCCCGCACCGGCGGCCGCCCCGACCTCTAAGAAGAGGAAACTAGGTATTGCTATGGGAGGACTGGGGGTTTCTGAGGGTTTTGCTAGGGAATTGATGAGGACATGCGCGGTCCCAGGGGGAAGGATGTCTTCGCTAGAGCTCCGGGAGTCTTCGACGCGTATGCTGAGGGTTACCGGGGGTTGGTGGCCTAAGAATGTTCCTATCCCCCGCGCGGCCGGCGAAGACTTTTTTACATCTCGCATGGTTCATGATTGGAAAGTGTTTCCTTACGGGCGGAATATTGCTGCTGTTGTGTCGGTAGTGATGGACAAGGATCGTCAGGGAGCTGCGCAGAAGCGCCAGGCGGTCGTCAGGCTTCATGAGGCCAGGCCGAAGATGCAGTGGGGGGCTGCAAAGGCTGCTGCCCCCGGCGGAAACCAGCCGCCGCTGGCGGCGAAGTTGGCCGTCTCTGCATCCAGCAGGGCGCCGGAGGCTGCGAAGGCCGCCGCCGCCGGTAGTTCCAAGTCTGTGAAGGCCGCCCCTGCGTCCAGCAGGGTGCCGGAGGCTACGAAGGCGGCCCGAGAGTTGACGTCGCCGGGCAAGGGCGCCGCCGACTTTGCCACCGACATTAGTGTGGAGGATTATCTTGTTGGTGAGTAGCCGACATTTTTTTTAATCTGTTGATACGTCGCAGGGTCGGTCGAAGGCCAACTTGTTGTTCCGCCTGCCGTGGCGACCGCGGCGGCTGCCGTGGTGCCCAGGGCGAAGGGCAGTGCTGAGATGCCGGCACTCGCTGCCGTCAGGGACGAGGCGGGGGCTGTGTCCCGCCAGCTGAAGGAGCTGAAGGAGGCACTGAGTCAGGTACGTCGAGCTAGACTTTGGTTTTTTTACCGGCTTCGTTGGGGCTGTGGTCTTATGTGTGCCTTGTAGGCGGCTGACTTCGCAGACCGCGTGGCGTCGGGCGCCCTGACGGTAGATGTGTCTGCCGAGGTCGAGAGACTTCGGACGCAGCATGCTGACGCCGTCCGGGAAAAATCGGCCGCCGACAGCAAGTGCTGCAAGCTGGCAGATAAGGTGTCTGCGCTGGAGGGTGAGAAGGCTGACCTCTGGCGCCAACTGGTGGAGGAAAGGAGGGAGGCTAATGAGGCCCTCGCCAAGGCGCAGGCTACGCAGGCGGAGGCCAATTTGGCGCGGGTGGAGGGCAGTCTTGCCAGGGAGCGCGCCGAGCAATTGGAGGGGCGGCTCAGTGCTCTGCAGAGCCGTGTGGAGAGGGCCGAGGCCGCGACACGCACGGAGGCTGAGCGGACACGCAAATAGCTTATGGATTCATACCATGAGCTGGGCGCGCGGACCGCTGACTTCGAAGTGCCGGACCGAGAGCCCGGACTTCGCTGCCTGGAGTGGGTACAGGAGGAGTTGCAGGCGCTCCCCACCATCGTGGGGGGGGGGGTTATGTCTTATGCCTCCCTGGTCACCTGCGAGGGGGCAAGGAACGCGCTCTCTCGCGAAGGGTGCCGGCACTATGAGGTCTTCGACCAAGCTGATGAGGATTTCGAGTGTGATATCTACAAGGTCGAGGACCCTATAGTGAAGGAATCCGCCGGAACCCTCTACGACCGGATGTGGGGCCCCTACGGTCGAGAGGTGGTCAGGGAGCGGGCCGAGACGGCGAGGGGTCAGGTACTGTTTGGCTTTTGTTTGGTGTTTGTTGAATGTGGGCTATGTATGGGTTTGCTGAATTTGTGTGTTGTCTCAGGCAGCGCGTGGCGAGAGGGTGGATGACTTCGGGGCTTTGAACAGCGCGCTGCCTGACCCGGAGCCGAACCCGGCGGCGACTGTGTCCGAGGCCGCCCTGGAGCCGACCCCGGCAACCGCCGAAGGCGTGCCTGATGCCCCCGCAGCCGCTGTGCCCGGCGGAGGCCCGCCCCCGGAGACCGCCGAAGGCGTTCCTGATGCCCCCGCAGCCACCGCGGCTGGCGGAGGCCCGTTGCCAACTGCTACGCCGAGGGCTGAGGATCCTGTGACGGTGGCGGCGGAGTCAACAGCGGAGGCTCTCGCGACGGCTGGGTCTTCGCAGGTGGCCTAGTGGTGTGGGTAGTAAGGAAATTTTGGATATTGTTACTGAACCTTGGTTGCTGCGCAGGTTCAAGATTTTGGGCCTGCGCACGCAACCGCTACTGCTAATATTTTGGCGGCTTCGACCGTGGATGGTGGGAATAAATCGGATGAGTCTGCGTCTAAGTTTTCCGATTTTGGTGACTCTGGGAGCTCTGTTGAGTGGACCGAAGAGTCGTCGGATGAGGACTTGGACTACTTTGCGGCCTTGGATGTGGCAGCGACGGAGGCTTCGCTGCATGCTGCGGATGTTGAAGCTGCGCCTGGTCCGAGTGCTGGGCGCAGGCGGCGAAGGGCGGTTGCGAAGCGTAGAGTGAGTGAGGCAGACGACGGTCGGCTTCGTGTGAGCAGGGCTGGCAGGCAAGAACTGTTGTCCTTGCCGGCCACTGTGGGCCTAGGTGAGGGGGAGCTGCGAAGTCTTTTTGCGGGTGAGGAGCTGAGGATAATGCTATTTAACTATAGGGAGATGGGAATTATTCCGAAGGTTGAACCGATGTAAAGTGTGAGGCCCTCGCTTGTGCATATGTAATGGCTTGTATGATGAGGTCGTGTGCCTTCGCACATTCAGCTATGCTCACGAAGGCGTTACGTACTTGGTCTGGTGTATTTGTTATGTTGGTCTGGTGCGCATGTAGTCGGTCTTTGTGCGGACAGTTTGGTGTAGTCTTTCCCGTACTTGTTGTGCTTGGTCCGGCTGCACCCTTAGGCGACTGTTGCGCGGATAGTCTTCGCGGAAGACTTCGATTTTTTGCACTTGTTGTGTTAGTCCGGCTGCACCCTTAGGCGACTTCTGCATGGATAGTCTTCGCGGAAGACTTCGATTTTTCGCACTTGTTGTGCTAGTCCGGATGCACCCTTAGGCGACTTCTGCACGGATAGTCTTCACGGAAGACCTCGATTTTTCGCACTTGTTGTGTTAGTCCGGCTGCACCCTTAGGCGACTTCTGCACGGATAGTCTTCGCGGAAGACTTCGATTTTTCGCACTTGTTGTGCTAGTCCGGCTGCACCCTTAGGCGACTTCTGCACGGATAATCTTCACGGAAGACCTCGATTTTTCGCACTTGTTGTGCTAGTCCGGCTGCACCCTTAGGCGACTTCTGCACGGATAGTCTTCGCGGAAGACTTCGATTTTTCGCACTTGTTGTGCTAGTCCGGCTGCACCCTTAGGCGACTTCTGCACGGATAGTCTTCGCAGAAGACCTCGATTTTTCGCACTTGTTGTGCTAGTCTGGCTGCACCCTTAGGCGACTTCTGCGCGGAGTTGTCGCACGCGAGGGTGGCTAGCGCTGGGCCTCGCGGTGACTTTGTATTGGTCAAATGTCGAAGACCGCCGACGCGGTCTTTTTTCGACGCAGGTTTTTGCGGGGGATTTTTGGCTTGCAAATTACATGACTCCGCCTCGTTAAAAACCTCACCCCCCGGGAGGAAAAGAGTGCGGGCCAGAATAAGATTGTTTTTGCGAATTACAAGGGCAAACCGGCCCTGATGAGTCAAACAAAAAATTTGCGGAGATTGTCGATGTTCCAGGAGTGCTCTAGGTCTTCACCATTTGGCGTTGCGAGCCTGTAAGCGCTAGGGGAAGCCTTCGTCTTGACGATGAAGGGGCCCTCCCACTTGGGCTCCAACTTGCCCCTGGACTCTGTCCGAGTTGTTCGGACGAGTACGAGGTCCCCTTCGCTGAATTCTCTCGGGATAACTGCGTGGTCGCGCCATGCTTTTGTCTGGGCTTGGTATTTGTTTAGAGCCTGTAGAGCGAAGACCCGGTCTCCATCGATGAGATCCTTCGAAGTGGGCTCGTCCACGTCGGGGACGGCTGACAGAACTATTCACGGGGACCCATGTTTTATTTCTTGTGGGGTCATGGCCTCCGATCCATATAGAAGGTGGAAAGGGGTGAACCCGGTCGCCCTGCACTCATTCGTGTTTAGCGCCCAGACCGCCTCAGGTAGCAGATCGACCCACTTGCCCTTTTTTTCGTCGAGGAGCATCTTTTTGACAGCTGTGAAAATTTTTCCGTTGGCTCGTTCCACAACTCCGTTGGACTGTGCGTGATATACCGAGGCGAAGGCAAGCTTGGTGCCAACGGAGAAGCAAAAATCCTTGAAGTCTTGGCTGTCGAACTGCTTGCCGTTGTCGACTGTTAGTTTGGACGGTACTCCGAAGTGGCAAACAATGTTTTGTCAAAAGAATTTTTGTGCAGTCTTTGATGTTATTGTGGAAACGGCCCTGGCCTCGATCCATTTGGTAAAGTATTCGACAGCGACGAAGGCGAACTTAAGGTTCCCCTGAGCCGTGGGCAAGGGCCCGACGATGTCCAGGCCCCAGCGCTGGAGAGGCCATGTGTGGGCGATCAGTTTTGTGAGTTGCGAGGGGCTGCCTGATCGAGGAGAAAACTTCTGGCAGGCTTCGCAGGACCTTGCAACCCGATTTGCAGCGCAGATCATTGCGGGCCAGTAGAAGCCTTAGTGGATCACTTTTGCGGCTAGGGCCCTTGGCCCTGCGTGAGAGCCGCAAGTACCACTGTGGACTTCGCGTAGGATCTAGACGCCTTCGGTTTCGGTGACACATTTAAGCATTGGCTGACTGACCCCTTTCTTGTAGAGTTGGCCCTCAATCAGTGCGAAGTCCCGGCTTCGATGTTTGAGGCGCTTGGCCTCGTTGATGTCAGTTGGGTGGTAGTACCCTTGTAGGAACATGGTTTTTGGTGCCCGCCAGTCTTCGGTCATAATAAGGTTGACTATGCGGTGGCCCTCGCTGTCATTGGTTATTTGGAGCCCTTCGGGGCTCCGGACGGCTGGCGTGCCGATGACATGGTAAAACACGTCGGAGGGCAGAGACTCGCCTCTGGCGGCAGCCTTGACCAGTGCGTCGGCCTCTTCATTCTTGGCCCGGTCTACATGCTGCAAGGTGAATCCCTTGAATTGTCTCTCGAGACTTCGGATGGCCGCGAGGTATTGCATAAGTGCGGGGTCCTTTGCTGCATAGTCTTTCTCGACTTGGCCGGCAACTACCTTGGAGTCTGTTCTGATGATGCAGGTGGTGACCGCAAGGGCCCTCAGCTTGCGGAGGCCGAGGATGACTGCTTCGTATTCTGCTATGTTATTTATGCATCTGTCAGATTCCAGAGCGAAGCTGAGGCGTGCTGCATATCTGTGCTTGACCCCGGCAGGTGAGGTGATGACTGCAGCGACGCCTGCCCCCGCATGGCACCATGCGCCGTCGCAGTGGATCATCCAAACCTTCTCTACGGACGGGTCCGGCTGTGTTATTGCCCCAGTCCAGTCGACGACGAAGTCTGCCAGGACTTGTGACTTGATGGCTGTCCTAGGCTCGAAATTGATGTGATAGCCGGAGAGTTCGGCCGCCCACTTGGCAATCCTCACCGATGCTTCCGGGTTTCTGAACAATTCGCCGAGTCCCGTGTCTGAGGTGACTCGGACCTTGAATGCTTCAAAATAGTGGCGCAATTTGCGCGAAGACATAACAACTGCGTAGGCAATCTTCTCCAGCTCTGTCATGTTGCATTTGGACGGTGTCAGCACTTCGGAGACGTAATACACTGGGCACTGCCTGATCACGCCCTCTACTGTTTGCTCCTGCACCAGTGCCGCGCTGACCGCATGCGGCGAAGCCGCAACATAGAGCAACAGGGGTAGCGAAGGGTCAGGGCTTGTAAGGACTGCCAACTCTGATAGGTACTGTTTTAATGAGGCGAAGGCCGCTGCCTGCTCTGGTCCCCAAGCGAAGTCTTTTGCACCACGGAGAGTTTTGAGGAAAGGAAGACTTCGCTCAGCGGATCTGGAAATGAATCTGTTGAGGGCGGCCAATCTGCCCGTCAGGCGCTGGACGTCTCCGGCGGACTGCGGAGGCGTCATGTTTATGATGGCCTGAATTTTGGTTGGGTTGGCCTCGATGCCGCGGTGTGATACTAAGTAGCCCAATATTTTGCCTTGGCGGACGCCGAAGACGCACTTTTCCGGGTTTAGGCGGAGTCGTGCGTCTCGCATGTTCGCGAATGTCTCGGCAAGGTCAGCGAGATGGTCCTCCTTGCTCTTGCTGGCGACGACGATGTCGTCCACATATGTGAATATATTTCTGCCAACTTGCCCTTCGAGCACTGTTTTGATGAGCCTGGAGAAGGTGGACCCGGCGTTCTTGAGGCCCTCCGGCATTCTGATGACGCAATATGTGCCGAAGGGTGTTATAAAGCTGGTGCTAGCCTTGTCTTCCTCCTTCATGTATATCTGGTGGTAACCGGAGAAGCAGTCGAGGAGGGACATGACTTCGCATCCGGCCGCGCTATCAACTATTTTGTCGATCCGCGACAACGGGAAGTTGTCCTTTGGGCAGGGCTTGTTGAGACTGGTGAAGTCGATGCACATTCGCCACTTGCCGCTCTTTTTCTGCACCATCACAACGTTGGAGAGCAACGTGGGGTAAGCCACCGGCTCGATGAATTTGGCTTCTAGGAGGCGGTGCACCTCTTCCTTGGCGGCCTCTGTCTTCTCGTCGGACATTTTGCGAAGCCGCTATTTTTTCGGTCTCACCGAAGGGTCGATTCCCAAGCTGTGCTCAATTATGGATCGGCTGACCCCGACCAGGTCGAGGGCTGACCAGGCGAAGACATCTTTGTTCTTGGATAGGCAGCAGAGGAGTTTCTCCTCTTCATGCGAAGTGAGGTCTTCGCTGATAGTGACTGTCTGCTTGGGCGTGGCCTGGTCGAGGGGAACAGGCTTGGTCCCGTCGTTGCTCTGCAGTTGTGCCTTGTCGTGCTCTTTGTTGGTTGGGCTGACGGACGCTGGGACCTCGCGCTGGGCCGTGAGGCAGTGCACATTTCTTTGTCCGGGGACGAAGTCCCGCTCTATGTTTCGCGCAGTCTGTTGATTGCCGTAGACCGCAATGGCGCCTAACGGACTTGATATCTTCATGCACAGGTACAGTCCATGAATGGCTGCCTCAAACTTATTGATGGAGCCCCGACCCATGATGGCGTTGTACGGATATACCATATCCACAATATCAAAGGTCACTTGCTCACTTCGGGCATTGGGTGCTACACCGAAGGAGAGAGGCAGCTCTATTTTGCCGACAGGAAAGGTGCCCTTGCCGCCGAAGCCATACAACGGGTTATCCGAAGGCTTGAGCAGGCTATGGCTTATGCCCATGCAATCGAAGGCGTGGAGGAAAATGATGTCCGCCTGACTGCCATTGTTGACTAGGACTTTGTGCAGGTCCCAGCCTGCCACGCTGCAGTTGATAACCATGGCGTCGATGTGGGGGGCGCTGCGCAGGTCGACGTCTCGTGCGTCAAAGGTTAGCGGTACGTGGGACCACTTTGTCTGCACGACTGGGCCAGTGATGGCGACGTGGTTGATGCTGCGGTAGTGGTCCCGCTTCTGCCGCTTCGTGTCGAAGTCGGTGCTAGACCCCCCAGTGATCATGTGAATGACTCCGCGATACGGCTGATCGGCGAAGTCTTCCTGCTTTGGGGCGTAGGGGATGTTTTGATGTTGTTGGTGTGGAGGTGGGGTGGGGGAGGTACAATATGTACTTCCTGATGGTGTTGGTAAGCGTGGTGTGGTGGGAGCGAGGCGGGGGCGTGGATATATGGTGGAGGGGGTTGCTGGTAAGTGTGCGCGACAACTCTGGGGTTGTCGGCTGGCTGCGCCCGTGCCATCCTGTCTTTGGTGGCCTTCGTCTCTGGGTAGTCTCTGGTTTGGTGGGCGCAGTCTTCGCCGTGGAAGAGACAGTAGAATTGGCGTGGAGGCTGCGCACGCCCCCGACCCCTACCGCGAGTCCCATTTCCGCGGCCCTGGGGGGGATATTCCTGGCGACGAGGGGCATCAGCAGCGGGGTGCTGGTTGGTGATGTTGTGCACTTGCTATTGATTGCGGCCGTCTCTACCGGAGTCTTGCTGCGGAGTCCTCGTCCACGTGCGGCTGGACTGTGGAGCATCTTTGGGCTTCCTTTGAGACTCAACCTTGCGCTGGTGGAGCTCTTCGGATTTGGCGTATTTTTTTTCAAATAGCTGATATAATTCCTGGAGGTTCTTGGGCGGATCTCTGATGCAGTGGCTATAGAGGACGCCAACGCGAAGGCCACTGATGGCGTAGTGGATGGAGATTTGGTCATCGACTGAGGGCAGCTGTGACTTGAGTGTTAGAAATTTGCGGTAATACTCCCGCAGAGTCTCCTTTTCCAGCTGCTTGCAGAGTGAGAGTTCGGCCAAGGCGTCGGTGTCTGGGCGGTACCCTTGGAAGTTGAGCAGGAACTTGTCCCGGAGGCTTCTCTAGGAATCAATGGACAGCGAAGGCAACCTGGTGAACCAGGTGAGAGCTAGGCCTTCGAGGGCGATGATGAAAGATTTGGCCATTGTGGCGTCGTCCCCTCCGGAAGATGCAACGGCGACCTGATAACTCATTATGTATTGTGCTGGGTCGGTGCAGCCGTTGTACTTGGGATAGGTCCCTGCCCGGAAATTGGTAGGCCAGGGTGTCACTTGCAGGTAGAGATGTCAATGGGTAATTCCCCATCGGGTTATAGCATCCTAGATCCATCCCCATCATGTTTGATACATCCCCATACCCATACCCATACCCATCATGGGTACAAAACTCATCCCATACCCATCCCCATTCGGGTTTCGGGTCCCCAATGGGTCCCCATCCCCAATTAAGGAATAACTAGGTACTAACATCTAGCACAAACTATCCAGATTTCATACATCACCACATCGGCAAGCACTCATCCATGAACCATTATCCATTCATCCATCCATCAGAAAAGAAATCAGTACTTGGGACCAATATAAGAAATGGAGTCTGTTGGGTTTGATGGCCGACTCGGCCTCAACTCATTCATACAAACAGGACAAGTGTACGCGTATGAAATACCCATGGGTAATCGGGTTCGGATTATTGCTTCCCAAACCCATACCCGTTTACCCAATGGGTGGAAATTTTGTCCCATATCCATACCCATGGGGACAATTTTTGTCCCATACCCATACCCTAATAGGGGAATTCCCCACGGGTTATTGGGTATCGGGTCCCCATTGACATCTCTACTTGCAGGTGTGGTGCCAGGGGACTTCGCTCGTCGAGGTAGTTGACCCCTTGGAATGGCGCGGCGTGTGGGAAGGCGTGGTCGCGCTGGGGGAAGTGCAGGTCTTCCGTTTGCACGCGCTGCTGCAGGGGTGGCCCGTGCTGCAGGCCGAGGTGGTCTTCGCGTATGTCTTCCCGTTGTGCGCGCTGTTGCAGGGGTGGCCCGTGCTGCAGGCCGAAGTGGCCTTCGCGCTGCATCAGCGTGATCTCCCGCTCGAGGTCCTGGGCCTTCTGCTCTTCGTCACGTATCATTTGCCGCACCTTGGCTAGTGCAGACACACGCTGGCGCTTAGCCTCCAGTATTTCTTTCTGCCTCTGGAGATTGCGGTTCTTGATGCACAGGGCACGCAGCTGTAGCTGTTCTTCTGCTGAAACGCCGAGGACTTCGCCGTCCTCGGTGAGGTCTGCGCCCTCCGGTGGAGCGAAGCCTGGGGGAGGTTGCGGTTGTCCTTCAGGGCCGCAGGTGCGGAGAGCGTCGTCTTCGCAGGTGCGGAGCATGTCGTCTTCCATAGCCTCTTGGTGGGTGGAGTGGGTGAGGGCGAGGGCCTTGCCCTTCTTTGCGGCCAGTAGTGCTACCTTCGCAGCCTCGTCAGCCTTCGAGCTAGCTTTCTTGGGTGCCATCGCGGGTGGTTTTTCCGTAGCACGAACGGTGGGCGACGTGTGGGACGAAGGATAAGTCTTCCAGTCGCCCTGCCTCCGCCGGTGCGGTGAGTACGGCGAAGGCTTCGAGCGAAGGGTGGCGTGTTCGCCTTCGCCCCAACACTCATCAATCACAATGTCACAAGAAACTTCAACTAATCTAGTGGACTGGTTGAAGAACTCTATATGCCCTTGTGTTTGAGTCATAACCAAGTAAAAAGCCTTCTACTGCTTTTGGAGCAAATTTAGAATTTCTACCTCTCTTAATAGGAATAAAGCATTTGCTCCCAAAAACTCTAAAATAAGGAACATTGGGCTTTTTACCGATAGGAGTTCATATGATGTTTTCTTGAGGATTTGGTGTAGGTAGATTCGATTGATGGAGTAGAAACCGATCCTGTGTCTTGTACTCATCAAGCATGGTTCTTGCCATGTCCAATAGAGTTCTATTCTTCCTCTCCACAACACCATTTCATTGGGGTGTATATGGAGAAGAGAACTCATGCTTGATGCCCTCCTCAAGAAATCCTTCAATTTGAGAATTCTTGAACTTTGTTCCATTGTCGCTTCTAATCTTTTTGATTCTCAATCCGAACTCATTTTGAGCTCGTCTTAAGAACCTCTTTAAGGTCTCTTGGGTTTGAGATTTTTCCTGCAGAAAGAATACCCAAGTGAAGCGAGAATAATCATCCACAATAACAAGACAATACTTACTCCCGCCGATGCTTATGTAAGTGATCGGGCCGAATAGATCCATGTGGAGTAGCTCAAGCGAACTATCGGTCGTCATGACATTCTTGTGTGGATGATGAGCTCCAACTTGATTTCCTGCTTGACATGCGCTACAAATCCTGTCTTTCTCAAAATGAACATTTGTTAGTCCTAAAATGTGCTCTCCCTTTAAAAGCTTATGAAGATTCTTTATCCCAACATGAGCAAATCGATGATGCCAGAGGCAGCCCATATTAGTCTTAGCGATTAAGCAAGTGTCTAGTTCAGCATTGTTATCATTAAAATCAACTAAGTATAGCTGACCATCTAACACTCCCTTAAAAGCTATTGAATTATCACTTCTTCTAAAGACAGTAACACCAACATCAGTAAAAAGATAGGTGTAGCCCATTTTACATAACTGAGAGACTGGAAGCAAGTTGTAATCTAAAGAATCTACAAGAAAAACATTAGAAATGGAATGGTTAGGTGATATAGCAAATTTACCCAAACCATTGACCAAACCTTGATTTCCATCCCCGAATGTAATCGCCCTTTGGGGATCTTAATTTTTCTCATATGAGGAGAACATTCTTTTCTCCCATATCATGTGGTTTGTGCACCCGCTATCGATAATCCAACTTGATCCGCCGGATGCATAAACCTACAAAACAAAATTAAGTCTTGTTCTTAGGTACCCAAACGGTCTTGGGTCCTTTCACATTAGAAACAAGCACCTTGGGTACCCAAACACAAGTCTTGGGACTCTTATGTTTGCCCCCAACATATTTGGCAACTACTTTGCATGATTTGTTAGTGAGCACAAAATATGTATCAAAAGTCTTAAATGAAATGCAATGTTCATTTGATGCATTAGCAATTTTCTTTTTAGGCATTTTGATGTTAGTTGTTTTCCTAGAGCTAGATGCCTCATTATTATACATGTAAGCATGATGAGAAACCGTATGAGATTTTCTAGCATGAATTTTCCTAATTTTGTGCTCAGGATAGTTCTCAGGATAGAAAATGTAACCCTCTCTATCCTGAACCATGGGAGCCTTACCCTTAACAAAATTAGATAGTCTGTTTTTAGGGGCATTAAGTTTGGTGTTGCTTTGACTCCCTTGTTGGAAGCCAATGTCATCCTTAATGCTAGGGCGTCTCTTATTATAAAGCATGCTTTGAGCAAATTTAAAATTTTCATTCTCTAACTCATGTTCGGCAATTTTAGCATTTAATTTAGCTATGTGATCATTTTGTTGTTTAATCATAGCAAGACGATCATTCATAGCATCAATATTAACATCTCTACCTCTAGTGCAAATGGTGGCATTCTCAACAGTAGATGTAGAAACATTGCAAACATTCAATTCTTCTATCTTAGCAGTTAAACTAGCATTTTTAGTTCTAAGACGGGAAATTGAATCATTGCAAATATCAAGCTCTTTAGATAAATTTTCACATTTTTCTACCTCTATAGCATAAACATTTTTTAGTTTAACAAACTTCTTATTTTCCTTAACGAGCAAGTCCTCTTGGCATTCTAAGAGATCATCCTTCTCGTTAATGGTTTTTATCAATTCATTTATCTTTTTCTTTTGATCCTTGGTAAGGTTTGCAAAAAGAGAAGTTAAATCATCTTCATTATCACTAGAGCTACCCTCATCATCGGAAGTAGTATATTTGGGGGTATCTCTAGAATGTACCTTCTTCTTTTTGCCATCCTTAGCCAAGAGGCATTTGTGGCCGACGTTGGGGAAGAGAAGGCCCTTGTTGATGGCAATGTTGGCGGCATCCTCGTCGGAGGAGGAGTCGGTGGAGCTCTCGTCAGAGTCCCATTCCCGCCCCACATGCGCCTCGCCACCCATCTTCTTGTAGTATCTTTTCTTCTCCATCTTCTTCTTCCCTTTCTTGTTGTCGTCCCTGTCACTGTCACTTGTATATGGACATTTTGCAATAAAGTGACAAGACTTATCACACTTATAGCAAACCCTCTTGGAGCGGGGTTTGTATTCCTTCCCCTTCCTTTGCTTGAGGATTTGCTAGAAGCTCTTGATGATAAGAGCCATCTCCTCATTATCAAGCTTGGAGGCGTCGATTGGAAGTCTACTTGGCGTAGACTCTTCTTTCTTTTCCTCTGTTGGTTTGAATGCAACGGGTTGCACCTCGGGTGTGGAGGTGATGCCTTGCTCCAAGTTGACAATGTGTTTGGAGTCTTTGATCATAAGTTCAAAGCTCATAAACTTGCCAATTACCTCCTCGGGGGACATCTGTTTGTATCAAGGATCTCCACGAATTAATTGAACTTGAGTAGGATTACGAAAAACAAGTGATCTTAGAATAACCTTGACCATTTCATGGTCATCCCATTTGGTGCTCCCGAGGTTGCGCACTTGATTGACCATTGTTTTGAGCCGGTTGTACATCGCTTGTGGCTCCTCTCCTTTGTTGAGGACGAATCGACCGAGTTCTCCCTCTATCGTTTCGCGCTTGGTGATATTGGTCACCTCGTCCCCTTCATGCGCCATCTTGAGGACATCCCAAATTTCTTTAGGGGGAGAATGGTCTATAATTTAGGGGGGAGATCCCAAATTTCTTAATCCCCTAGCCTCACAAGTCCAAGTGCATAAGCTAAACAAGTATTCATCACTTGTATGCACACATTTAGGGGGAGAATGGTCTATAATTTGAATCTTTGAGACTAACTTCATTTTCAAGTCTATTATGTGTGTAGTCTAAAATTAGAAAGGAATTTTAGGGCAAAGACAATCGCTTCCACTGAAAATTTTGATGGGTATCAAAGATTCTTTGCTCCAATAAATGTATCTTTTATACATTTCATAAGGGAATGAGTTTCTCTTTTATATGCTACTCCAACATCATCTAAAATTGGTAAACATGTATTATATTCTTTTGATTTGCAAATGTCTAAAGTAGCATAGCATATAAATTCTCCTCTCTAGAACTTAATTGATTAAATAAGTGCACATGTTCCTTGTTGCATGATTATATTCATATATTTATGTGCAATAATACTTGAGGAGAACTTAGTGTAATATGCAATTAGTGATCTGTTTATCTATCAAATTATATCAATTGGTGTTCTTCAATTGATATTTTTCGTACATGATCACTAGTTGTATAATCCATACTTGTGCAATTTTCATGTTGCCTCTTGTTGTGATAAGAAAATGCTAGGTGACATCTAGACTCTAGGTATCAAGTTTCACCTTCAATCTAGTAGGAGAATCTTCATTTGATATCTTGGACATAAGTCACAACTATACCAACAAGAGCATGCAAATGAATTATAAATCCAACACAAGTTTGGAACACCCCCTTGAAAAGGTAAAACGCAAAGGTACATCACTTCATGTCACTTCTACATTATCTTTGTGCCATCTAAGGACCCTCTTCATGATAGTGTGTTTAAATCTTGGTTAATCAAAAGTTCTTCCCTTTATATCCTTTGTATCCTTTTTGGAGATTTATGACAAAGGGGGAGAAATTGTGCATTAAAGCTTACCTCTAGTCCTATGTAACTAAGTGTTAGAAGAATTTTGAAAAGGGGAGAAATAATTGACAAAAGGGGGAGAATCATAATTAAAACATAAGATGTGGGAGTTGATAAGTGCATTCTATGTCATGAGCATCACGTTTATTTTATGACACACTGCACCCCATGAATAGTATGATATAAGTTGTCTCCATACTTTGACCCAAATATGTGCTTTTGGCATTTGAGTACAAAAGTGTTATTTTCTGAAATGCACATATTTAGGGGGAGGAAACTATATCATAGGATTCAAAATCTTATTTATCAAATCTTATATAAGCTTTAAATGTGTTGTCATCAATCACCAAAAAGGGGGAGATTGAAAGTGCATTCATCCCTTTTGTGAGTTTTGGTGATTTGGATAACAACACATTTAAAGGTCTAACGAGTTTGCTAAGTGTTGAACAGGAAATTCAGTATGATGAACATACTTGAATAATGTATAATGATCAGTGAACAAAGGTTCAACATGAGGTTAAGTAACCAATGAGACAATGCAAATGGACATAATATGATCTCTATATTGGTTTGAATATATGGACAAGACCTGAGAAATCACTACATACATATGATCAGAATAGAGGATGAAGTGATTAAGAGGATTGATCAAGCCAAAGTGAATAAGATATAAGGAATCGTGAATTGGCTTGACCATATTACTATCAGTCCATATATGCTTCTATGAGAATCAAACTAGAGCTTGATTGATCTTAACAATTCTATCTAGAAGACATTCAAGCAAGGTTCACAATATTGAAGAAATGATTCTCTCAATAGATGCTCAATAGGATGTGACTCAAGAATGGCTTAATAGGGTGAAGATAGCAAGGAAAGGGCTTCGAGGAACTAAGCGAAGATGAAGGCCAAGCGACGGCTTGTGGACCGAGGTACCATGGCTAAGGTGAAGAAGAGAGTACTTGCACTAAGTCGATGAACTAATCAGCTATGAAGAGTTATAACATGTTGATGCATCGGTAAGGTGACTTGAAGCCATGATTTGAACTCATATATGGTGATATGGTACAAGTCACAGGGTTTGGTTTGTGTTTGCTTCAAAAGGTGAGACAAAGATGTTTGTGATCCTTATGAAGCAACGCGATGGAGAAATCACACATGAGACACCAATTACTCAAGAAGTTTACTTAATTATATTTTACTTAACTTGAGTATAGGAATCGTCATACTATCAAGGGGGATCCAAAAAGAAGGTTGGTGTTTGCCAAAGCTCAAACCTCTATATTCAAAAGCTATTTTTGAAAAGCAAAAATCTCTTTAACATTCTATGGTTGACCGTGGTTAGGTTTGAGAAACCTAGAGTGTTCTTATTGAAAAGCAGCTGAACTTATTCAACTGCAGTTGAGCTTTTCAGCTGAACTAAACTTTAGCTGAGTTGAGCTTCTTCAGCTGCAGTTGAGCTTTTCAGCTGAGCTGAACTTCAGCTAAGTTGAGCTTTCTCAACTCCAGCTGAACTTCAACTTCAGCTGTGAACCTCTTTGACCATACACTAGCTGAACTTGTCTCCAGGCAGTTGAGCTTGGGTTTTCTCTCCTAAACTCTCTGGTCAAGACCAGATGAACTGGTCCTGAGGGACAGTTCAACTGGTCTCTGACTCCTCTGACCTCTGACCAACAGTCTGCCAGTCAGACTAGCGAACAGGTCGCTAGAGCTATCAGTTCAACCGGTCTGGTCAATCTTGGTCAGCCTGTAGGTCAGTCTGACAGTCAGACTGGCAGACAGTTGTCACACCCGGTTCCAGGGGGTAGAACCGAGCGCATACCATATGTGTGCCAGGATCCATTTCCACACATATGTTGATGTCACAAGTGTAATATATCAAAAGACAATGCAATAAAGGCGTAAAGAGAGTATAATACTTTATTACATCATCTGAAACATTGTATCTTTAACAAGTATCACATCAAAGTAAAGCGGAAATAAACAACTGGGCAATCTTCCACAGGAAGTTGACCGGCGTATCGTTAGACTTAGAATTCCTTATCGTCAAAAACTCCATCAAAGTCTCTAGCATCACCCTCTGATCAAAATAAGCAAGGGTGAGCTCACTTATGGTCGGGGCTCAGCAAGTGGAGGAAAAATTAATGCAGGTATAACAAGGTGAGGCTAAGGTTGAGCAGTAAGCATTTTAGTTGGTCAACATTTTATTAACAACACCTGTCTTACTAATAAGTGTGAATCCCAAGTATCCCATTTAAACAAAGGAATATGAATATACAAAAACACTTAAGTGAAATCACTTAAGCAAATTATTGGCAGATCATCGGATCTCAATTTAATTCCATCTTCAAGTTCAATTATCATGTGAGGAGTCGAGGTCGCTCTTAACCGGGAGCACGGCTGATATATCAGTTTTACACTCTGCAGAGGTGGTACAACTTTACCCACAAGCCATGTATCCCATTTAGCCCGGGTTGATCGGACCCTTAGACACTGCCAAGGTGAATGGCTAGGGATCCATTATGAGGCTTTCACAAAATACACTTAATACGAAGCAACCCGCTAAGGTTTCTAAGACGATGGTGGTGGCCCCCTGGGTGAAGTACCTTAGCCAAGAATACGACCCCATATTAATGTGGGCTGCCAGCACCTACCGCTCCCCCTCTTGCCTATATTTCAGGTAAGGTTGCTAGGCACTAAGCGTATAGAGCTAATTACCAAAGCCAGAGCCATGATAGCACTCGTGGTTGCACAGTTATCCTGAGTGGTCACTCCATGTTCCAATTAAATTTGTAATAAAGTTATCTTAACAATCGGGTTAATGTCATAATTGCCAATTAAATCTTTGGAACATTAAAACCAATTAATGAGTGACATTAAGAAATCATTAAGTTGAGCGGTAGCATAAATCTTGCATAGCTTAATTATTCCCCAGGTTAAACAAGGAATACAGGTAGTAAATCTAGGAAATCCTTAATTAGGTAAAACCCATCAAATTATGCAGTATATCAAAAAGTGAACATTATTATATGCAATGAGTAGGTACAAACAGAATATGCAGAGGGAGAATCCACTTGCCTTGCTCAAAAGCGTCTTGCGGGTCGTCCTCGAACGTATTCGAATTCTCTACCACACAGTCCGCTTCTAATAGAGTCGCATAGCGCACATACAAAAATAAAACATAAACCAATAAATAAACATACACCATTTTATAAACATACACAAATACGTCATTAAACACACATTAACATATCACACTAATCACATCTTAATTACGTACTAATCGCGTAAATACTTATTACTTCAATTGTGGCTATTATTGTGAATCCTAATGGTGAATTTATGAGTGGGTGTAATAAATACAGTTTAACTAGTATTAATATATTTTAACATCATCAATGAAAATAAATAATACTTATTGTCTTTTAATACCAATAAATAAATTAATACCTTTTATTACTTCTAACTCAAATTAGTTAGTATAGCAAAAATGAATTTAATAATATTAATATTCTAAAAATCTACATAAATTGGTAATTGGACTTTGTATAACACAAGTGAGGATATTTTGACATAAACTAGTATTTTGCTTAATCTAAAAATCCAAGTGCTCAATTTGCGAACAAGATTATTTAACTAGCAAAAATCTATTTTCCACACTACCGGTGATATTTTCTTCTTTCTTTATAACAAGAAAATGTTACTAAAATAATTAGCTAAATCATCTAGAAATCCTATATTATTCATATGACATGCGTTCTATACCATTTTTCTAAATCCACTTAAAATGCACCTATAAATTTCCAAATAGTTTCTAAAGTTTATTGTGACCACATTTAACTACAAAAATTCCTATCTAGTATTTTTATCGCCAACAGGTGACTACTAAATATTGTCATTTTTCCTAATCCAAAATTCAACGCCACGACTAACATGACATAACACGGTGCTAATAATCGCATGAATCTACCAAACAATTCCATAGCGCATATACACATAAATTGCGAATCACACGTGTTCATATTACAACAAATAAAATATACAACTCATGAATCAAACCAAAAAGTACTTTTATAAAATGCACAAAATAAATTTGGGTCGTCATCAACCTTAGGTTCGCGCGTGTGACGGGGATGGATCGACGGGGTTCGGCCGGGTGCAGAAAAGCAGGGGCTCGACTACGGACAACGAGTACGAGGCTCCGGCGATGAACTGCAGCTCCGGTGAACTCCGCGGCGACGAACAGCAAACTCCGGCGACGAACGGCACTAGCGAGAGGGATGGGGCGAGTTTGGGTAGGCAGGAGAAGGGAGAGGGCTCTGCTGCCTTTTATAGAAAGCAGGAGGGAGAGGAGAGGTCACTGGTGGTCTTCAATGGCCATCACAAGCATCAGTTATAAGGAGGATAATGGGGGAGAAATGGGAGGAAGAAACGGTAGCAGCCTTAACGCGAGAAACAACGGTCGCGCGGGCATCACAGCATCGGGCAGCGCGGCTCGTGCAGGGTCGCAGGGCAGTGCAGGGGTGGCACGGCGCTTGGGCTTCGGCAGGGAGGCATGGCGCGGGCGCGGCGTTGGGCTCGGACGTCGGCTTGGCTGCGCAGGGCGGGGTGCGCGGCGCGGACGAGAGCAGGGGCGCTCGACATCGGCGGGCGCTGCTCGGTAGGGAGCGCGGGCTCGCGCGGTGGCGCCTGGGCGGCTGTGCGCGCGCGGTTGGGAGGAGGCGAGTGGAGAGAGAGCAGAGAGATGAGGGAGATGAGAGGAGAGAGAGAAGACAGAGGAGCCACAGTGGGCGGCGGCGGCTGGGAAAATCCCAGGGGTGCGCGCGCAGTGCTTAGGGAGCTAGGGTTTGGGGTCTTGGGCCCCAAGTAGGCCGGCTGGGTGTAGGATTTAGGTTTTTTTCTAATTCTGAGATGATTATTTAAAGAGCTCAAAAAGTCATAAAAAGTCACCAAAAATATTTATAAATAAAATACTTGTTTTTAGACTAATAATTACTATATTACTTAATTATTATTTTAATTACTAGGATTTCTAAAAAGGAAGTTAATAACAATCATCCAATAATCAATCAAGCGCATAGAAAGAAAATGATCAAAATGCAAATAAATAATTAAACACTTAAAAAAATTATTACCCTAATTAATATAATAACTAAATTCATTATTTTTATTTGATGGCTTTTGTGGTGTTACAACAGTCTGCCTAACATGCCAGGGGCAGTTCAACCAGTCTTAGGCAGAAAAATCTGCCCAACGGCTAGTTTTGAGCTCCACATATATATACTCACTCCTACCTCTCTCCCCACAGACAAGAGCACGACCAAAACTCCATTTCTAATTTGAAGAACACCTCCCACTCTCTCACACACATTTCTTGTTTCTCCCATTTCAAATCTTTGGAGAGAAATCTTTGAGTGAGTTTGAGAGCTACAGTTTTTGTGCTTCATCTCCAAATCTCTCTTGCTCTTCTTCATTCGAGCTTTGGTACTACATCGAGTTTTTTGTGGATTCATTACTCTTGGAGCTTCTAGCTCCTAGACGACTAGGTGTCTCTTGTGAGTCTCCAAATCTTGTGAAAGGCCACAAGAAACTTTGTATTACCCGCTCATTTGAGCAAAGATTAGTGTGTGAGCTTGACCTTCGTGGTCGGCAAAGGGAGGATTAGGGTTGAAAGAGACCTGGCTCTTTGTGGGCGCCTCAACGAGAAAGTAGGGCACCTTGGTGGTGTGACCGAACCTCGGGATAAATCTTGTGTCTCTTGTGTTCTTGCTCATTGTGTTTATTCGTGTTATTCGTTCTCTCACCCTTCCGTGGAAGATTTGTTCATATCTCTTTGGTGTGTGGATTTTGAGAAGTGTCCTTCTTAGATCTACTACTTTGAACACCGTGGATCATTTAGAACATCTCATTTCCAAAGTTAACTTGTTTTACCCACTTTGTTTCTAGTTTTTGTTGAAAAAGTTTTAACTTGCCTATTCACCCCCTCTAGGCAACTTTCAGTTAGACTCTAATGAAGCACCAAGCTCTGATACCAATTGGAAGTCGCCTAGAGGGGGTGAATAGGCAAAACCTGAAAATTATAAACTTTGAACATGCACTATGCTCGAGGTTAATGTTAGAAATAATTTGGAGTGCGGAAGATAGTTCTCGTTGCTATGAGTTGCTCAATCAATACAGATAACCTTGGGAGCAAACTCAAATCAATATGAGCAAGGGAACTTTTAGAGAGAGAGAGAGAGAGAGGAAAGGAAACAAATCGAGTGGAGATCAACACAAATGAACACGACAATTTGTTTACTGAAGTTCAGTTCCAAAGAACCTAGTCCCCGTTGATGAGGCCACAACGGTCGGGTCTATTCCAACCCTTTCCCTCTCTCAATCGGTCACACAGTCCGGTTGAGTGCTTCTCCTTAATCACTTGGGTCACTAAGACCCCGCAAGGATCAACACACACTTAGGTGTCTCTTGCTAGCTTTACAAAGCACTTGAAGAATTAGAGTGAGAAGAAAAAGCAATCCAAGCAACAAGAGCAACAAAAGAAACACTAAACACCCTCTCTCAAGTCACTAAGCAATTGAGTTAATTTTGAGGCTTGGAGAGGATTTGATCTTTCGATTGTGTCTTGGAGTGTAGGCTTTTGCTCTTGTATTGAATATGGAGTTCAGAAAACTTGGATGGCTTGAATGGTGGTGGTTGGGGGGTATTTATAGCCCAAACCACTATTCTAGCCGTTGCTGTCGATGGCACACCGGACAGTCCGGTGGTGTACCGGACATGACACTGTTTACTGTCCGGTACGTGCCACGCCAGCTGACCATTGGGGTTTGGAGCGGTTGACCGTTGAAGTTCTTTGTCTTCTTGTGGCACTGTATAGTCCGGTGGCACATGAGACAGTCTAGTGCGTTCTGACTTCGCAGCTCTGACTTCTGACTTCTGCACTGTGCACTGTTCACAGTAGTCGACCGTTGGGCATAGTTGACCGTTGCTCTGTTGGCTCACCGGACAATCCCATGAATTATAGCAGAGTGACTCTGGAAAAAACCCGAGAGCAGCCAGTTCGTGGGTGCCTTGGCCTAGGCATCGGACAGTGTCCGGTGCACCACTAGCAACACCAATGCTTGCCTTTGCTCCAAACTTTGTAGAGTCCCCAACCCATTTTCTTTGTTGGTTTGTGTTGAACTTTATGCACCTGAGATAAATGACAACTAGGCAAACTAGTTAGTCCATGTGGTTTGTGATGGACGTCAAACACCAAAATCGATTATAGGAAATGTTTTAGGCCCATTTCCCTTTCAAATGTCCAAACCATCAAATTAAGCTCAAATCGACGATAGTTTTTTTCTAGTATACTCTAGACACTACCGGTACCTCACATGCAAGATTTCATACTCGTTCTATATTCCAGACTTCATTTGTGCAACCTATTCAGTTTTTGATGAACCGTTTAGAACTGTGTATTAAAATTGTTTTTCCTCAGCCAAATTTCAAACCAAGCACTTCATTCACTTATTCACATGTCTAAGTATCTGCTAGTGAAGTCTTGGCTCCTGTTCATGTCACGTAGTGTGCCAACTTCAATTCGAAATACTCTACGGTTTTGATGCTCTTGTTTATTTTCTCTAATTTTTGTGCAGCGTGTTAATAGTCAGTGGACAGTTTCAGTAGTCAGGATGGTGCGGACAAAGAATGTCACTCCATCAGGGGGAGGAGATGACCAGGACCCTCCTCGCCCCTTCAGACAGGATAAGGACAAGGATGTTTACCTTGAGCCGCATGGAGGAAAGAAGAGGATGTTGAACAGAGCTACTCGAGTAGCAATAGTAGCAGAAACAACTGATAGAGCAGAGCAGGGAGGACAGTTGAGGATTGCCTCTGATAAGACCGCCTTCCGGATCCGTCGCCTCTCATGTCGGACTCGCACTACTCCTGCTCGGTTTGACCCCTTGGCTCCTGTCACCACAACCACTCCACCTTCCTCCACTATGCCAGCTTCCGCCACTCTTGAGCCTACCACCACACTTGCTATGCCTATAGCCTCCACCACACCTGCTTCCACTGCTCTCGCTCCCTCTGCCACTCTACCAGTTCCTCCACCCTGTTTTCAGAGCGAGATGAGACAGAGGTGTGGCCACTTCCTAAGGACCCTTGACTGTTTGACCTTCAGAGGGCCACTACCACCAGAGCTCGCCGCTTTCGTCACGTGCCAGTGGAGTCTTGGCTACCAGCTCAGAGAGATCCAGCCGCAGCTCCTCTCTTCAGTAACCGGACCTATGAGTCCTTCTAATGTGCTCAGCTGATAGCTCAGATAGCTCTGAGGGCTCACCGTCGCCTAGACCTGATAGCCTTTCGTTCAGCAGCCGATTCAGAGATTGAGGGCCACATCATCTACTTGCCAGATCTGTACTCTCTATTGACCTTTGGTGGCCGGTACATAGAGGAGTGGGTCAGAGTGTTCTGTGCCACCATTTCGATTGACCCTGATCACCAGTGGATGAGGTTTCGCTTTGAGCGTGAGGACGTTACTCTACACAGTGCCCAGATCTTGGAGCTTTTTGGATTCCCTGAGTCATCGACGAGGCTCCATAGTATGTGCTATGGCATTTCAGACCCCCTCATCGCCCTGACAGAAGAGTTGCCCCGGTACTGCTCACGACGCTGCTCACTTCAAGCCTCCTTTCATAGATGGTTCACAACGCTCTCCTGCTGACTTCACCCCAGCGGCGAAGTTACTTTATAAGTTAATGAGGCGCACTCGGCTATCGAGGATGGAATACAAAGAGGCCACCACTCACATTCAGCTATGGCTCCTCGGTGCTCTGGTATCTCACTCTATATTCGACGTCGTCGATTTCCTGATCTGTGAGATTGAGACACAATATTGGATGGACTTCGTGCTTGGCGTCAGCTGCCCTATGTGCAATACCTTCACCACATCTTCACGCAACTGATCTGACGCCTTCAGTTCCAGGCAGCTCTCAACGCCACCAGACTTATGTTTGGTTTCTATGCTCAGTACCTGAGGATACATCTCCATCCAATGTTCCTGTGGATCCTTTGGCTCCTAAGTGACGAGATGAGGATGAGGCAATCCACTAGTTTGAGGAACAAGGTGTTGTTGATGATACCTCTTCAGATTCAGATGATGGGGACTTCATGATCCCACCACCACCCTACCGCCTCTTGTGCCACCTCGTTCACATGATCATGAGGTTGGTGGTTCTAGTGTTGCTCCTTTTTCTGCTCCTCCTACTGTTGGGGGCCTTCGTCCTCCGAAGGTCCTCAAAAACGTGGTTTAACAATGTTTTCCAAGTGTAACATGTAAACATGTACCTTCATATATAGATCAAAGTCGTACACGACGTAAGAAGCATGGTCAAGACGAAGGATGATGCTGCTCCGAAGCTACGAGCGGAATAGCTTCGGCTCAACAACGGAAAAAGGAACCGACTTAAAGGGGAAAAGGCCATCCAGTCCTCGTTGAATTGTCTATAATTCAGTAGTAAATATGAAGGACATAAATGTAATTTTACACAGGCTGTGCCCTGTGCCTATAAATAGATGAACAATACTCCCGTACTGTTCACGCTAACTTGTATTTGCTCGTGCGTCACGCTTGGACTTTTGCCTTCTGCCAAGCCGAAGGTATAAATGTAATTCAATATTGTTCATGTTCATTCATGATAATATAACTAAGAGATATTAATGATGTCATGTGATTATTTATGTTATTTCTCATGTCTCATATGTTTCTTCTTTCATTAATATATACTATGATGATGAAGGTACGTCCTTCATGACCTTCGTCTAAAGATCATTATATCCTAAGGGAGATAATGTTTCGAAGTACGAAGGGGATTAACCATTAACCTTTTGTGTTGCCTTGTTCTTAACTCATAGCATTTGAGAACAAGTCCCCCACATTGGCGCCCACCTCCGGTGAACCCTTTTTTCGACCACCTTCGGCAAGCACTGACCTTCGTCATGCCGCCGAAGAAATCTTCAGCGCCAGGGGCTGCTGCACTACAGCCACTAGACAAAAATCAGGAGACCCTTTCTCTCCGAGAGGCCCGAAGCCAGAAGAGGAATGCCACTAGTCCAACTCTCCAGGAGGAAGAGTTGGACCAAGAAATCAGAAATATGGAGATAATCCATCAGCAAGTACAAAGGAAGAAGGAGAAGATGGCCCGACTGGCTGATCTTCAAAGGCAGATCGACAAAGCCACTGAAGAAGTACACCATCTTGCTCAAGACGAACAAGATCGAAGGCCCCAACACAGGGAGCTTCATCAAGAAGGCTTGTTCAACGAGGATGGATGGTATGATGATTTTAATCATGATACCTTTACCTTTGATGCTACTTATCCCTTGGCAGCAGAACTACAAGCTATCCCATAGCCTCCATCATACAAGCCACCTCAGCTCCCTATGTATGATGGGCATTCGGATCCGAAGCAGTTTTTGATGAGTTATGAAGCAACTATATCTTCATATGGAGGCAATGCAGCTGTTATGGCCAAGTCCTTCGTCATGGCAGTTCGCAATGTGGCCCAGACTTGGTATTCTTCTCTTCGACCAGGGACTATTACTTCATGGCAGAAACTCAAGGATATGTTACTGACAAGTTTCCAAGGTTTTCAGACGAAGCCGGTCACAGCTCAGGCCCTGTTTCAATGCACGCAAGACCATGAGGAGTATCTCCAGGCATATGTCTGAAGGTTCTTGCGTCTGAGAGCACAAGCGCCTACAGTGCCCAATGAAATTGTCATTGAGGCCATGATCAAGGGGCTTCGTCTAGGACCTACTGCCCAGTATTTCGCTAGGAAGCCTCCATAGACTCTAGAAAAGCTGCTTCAAAAGATGGATGAATACATCCGGGCTAACAATGACTTCCGCCAAAAAAGGGAGGAGGCTTTTAGGTTCTCTGAGATGACCAGGGGCTTCGGAGGAAGAATCCACCCAAGGCATGTCAGGTCAATTCACAACTCCACTCAGAGTGATGACAGAGGAAGTCAGCTGCAGAGGTTGCAGTATACTTCACAATCTTCGAGGCACCAACAAAGCTATTTCCGGCCACCATCTCCAAGAGGCAGAGGCGCTAGGGGCTTCGGAGAAAGACATGGGGATCAGCCTAGAAAGATCTACTCCTTATTTTGTGGAGAAAACAAGGGCCATACTACAAGAATGTGCCAAATCACTATCCAAAAGCAGAAGGAGATCGCATAAGCCGAAGCTCGGCAAAGTCAACCGAAGCAAGTCATGCATACTACTTCGTGTCGCTCACCCTACATACCAGAATATGTGGGCAATCATCCTGCAACCTCTATTGCTTCGGCTAGTCAGCCACAGGCTTCTTGGCCACAACTTCCACCTCCGCCGCCACTACAACCTGCCTATTCACGAGGTCAGCAGCCAGAAGGGAGCCATCAGACCCATCAGCAGCGAGACCTCAGGGAGGAATCCGAAGCTCGCACAGTCAAAAGTACTGTGCTAGAATCAAAACACATCTATTGAGACATATCCTACCTCTGAAGCATTTTTATATTCTGTGTCATTTTCTTTTTTTAATAAAGAACAATCAATGTAAATCTAGTCTTCTTGTCATTTTAAATAGCTTTGTTCTTGAGAAATATATCTTTCCGCAGATTTACGAAGCTCAAAAATTGCTGAAGCTCAAAAGTCGTTCCTAAGGGAATGCAGAGCTAAAAATCGCATTGTAACTTTTACTGAAGCTACAGAAAGTCGTTCCTAAGGAATGCAGCGTAAGTTTGCCGAAGCCACAAAAAGTTGTTCCCAAGGGGGCGCAGTGTAAGTTTTCTGCTCAAAAGTCGTTCCAAAGGGAATGCAGAGCCAAATACCACCGAAATATAAGGCGAAGCGCGAAAAGTCAACGCGAATACCGCCGAAATAGAAGGCGAAGAAGTTCAAAAGATGTTCCTAAGGGGATGCAGAACTTACACCGAAAAATAAGCGGTGAAGCCGAAAAATAAACAACAAAGAGATTTTGATTGTTCCTAAGGGGACGCAGAGATTGTGTTTCAGTGGGGGTATGTGTCTTCGGCATTAGCATCATTCTTTGCATCATATCACATAACATCTCATCATACATCATACCACACTAATGACATCAATTGGAAACAAAGCCGACCTTCAGGGAATGCCTTACAAAAATGAAAAGGTGCTAAGACACAAAAGCAAACTAAGAATCACGGCTTCATCAGTTCTGATATGGAAGAAGGGATCTATTGTTTATGAAGCATCGACGTTTTTACGAAGTGTGGGTGTTCTTACGAAGGATAAAAATTCTTCTTTGCGAAGCATGAAAAGAAGGGAAGGTGTTTTTTTCGCCAAAGGCTCAAAAACGGTATGTACATAAAATTTCATGCATCGCAAAGAGTTGACCTACAAATAACTTACATATTACATTGAGAAATATAAACATCAAATATTACAAACTTAGTTCAGCAAATGTAACATTAACACCCTAGAAATATTTTTACAATAACTCCTATTCTTCCTTCAGAACTTTCTCTGCGACTTCGTTAAGCAGTTTGGTAACAACTTCGTCAACAATGGCTTCGGCCACATTAATGACTTCTATTGCTTTCCTCGTTTCTGGGTCAGCCAATGGGTCGAACGGCTCTGGAGAAGGAGGTAGTTCAGCTACGGTAGAAAACATCAATTAGCTCGAAGTCACAAAAATAAACGACAAAGCTAAAAGCTATTAAGAAATACATATCCGTCTTTCGAGTTCCGCAGCTTTCTCAGCTTCTTTCGTTGCTTCCCGAGCGTCATGAATATCTTTTTCGCTCTTCTTAATTATTTCATGAGTCATCTTTCAGCCGCCATTTTCCCAGATATCAGTGAAAAATTTTCCGCTTATTAAACTTGCTTCGGCTGAGGGGTCTTTTGTATCGTCAACAGAGAAGGCACCTTCGGCCTGGGCCAAGTCTTTAACATGTTCGCAACCCACCTTTTCCAGGACAGCGACAACTCCTCTCGTGCCAGAGAAGGCGCAGATGTCCCCACAATCACTTAAGATTTCCTCAAAAGCTTCGGCTTCACAACTGATCCACTCAATAACGCCCTCAGGGTCGCCTCGTATGAAATTGTCTTTGTTAGAGTAGGCGCCCACGTTGGCGAAGCTAGTCTTCATCTTGTAACACCCCTGGTGTTACTATGACTAAAACTTGAGCATGGCATCATAAGCATTGACATTGCATATGTTTGACACACCTAGAGTGCATTCACTAGGTAAAATTTTCAAACAAGTTGTATTGTTTAAGTGTTTTTGCAAATAGGACCCTGGATAGGGGACCTAACCCTTAATCAGGCTCAAAGGGGCAAGACCTAACCCAAGATGAGAAAACCTAAAGGCTTTAGGGAAAGAGTCATAAAATATCCCCAAAAACAAAGTGGAATCACATTTAAACCCCTGGAATCCCAGAAACCCTAATTGGAACCCTGGAAAACCCTAAAACTAAAACCTAGGGGCCTATGTGCAAAATTAGTCCACTTTTGGACAAAAGTGCAAAAACCAAGTCAAATAAGTATCTTAAGTCATTTGGTTCACAAATATGTGGACTTAAAAGCCAAACATTGGATTTTGGACTTAAATGTAAAATGGACCTTAATTTGGTTTTATTCTAAGTCTGAAATTTCAAAGTTTTGGCTCAACTTTGGAGCCCTGTATCTTTTGAAATATAGGGTTTTTGCCCAAAGTGACCACACCAAGTTTGTAGCCCAATTATAGGAGAACAACTTTGTTTAAGGGTTCAAGTCATGTTCTTATGAGAAGTGTGGAGAAAATCTCAACCCAAGTTGGACTGTCAGGCTGGTTCTGTCTGAAAATTCAGACTAACAGGTTCATGCCCTCAACTTCAAGCTTAAATTCCAGCTTGATCCAATAGGTTTTTGTGGCATCATCATATTACAAAGTTGCAAATGGTGTATTGCTCTACACTTGTTCTGCAGAACCTCAGATTAGTTACCATGTGAATTTGAGAGAAAACTGGGCTTCAAACTAGACTGTCAGGTTCATTTAACTGAACTCCTCGATGGTACAGTGCTCTCGGGGTGATCAGAACGCCAGCTCGGACAGCTCAACGCCGGTAACCCCTCCGCCGTGATTCGCGTCGCCGGCTTTCAGATTCGTGTGCGGGGCGGGATGGTAACGCTGCGGGATAAGAACCCTCGCCGGCGGTGAGCTGGAGGTCACTCCGGTGACCTCACCGTGGCTTTCTTATCCCCTTTGCGGCCGGGCAGATTAACACGCCGGTGATCGCTGCCTCCCGGTCATGCGCCGCGTGGCCCTCGCTTTCCACCGCACCGCCACAACTTCCCCTCGCCCTCCGTGGCTCACCGGAGTAACCGCCACGGCGGTAGACACCAAGCCGCTGCGCCAGTGCTCTTCTTCCCTTCCGACCGCCGTGTGTCCCGTCCAAAATTCGCGGCCGCCGCCCGTCCTCCCTATAAATTGAGCCCGTGACCAGCTCCGAAGGGTTGTCAGCTAACCAGCCACCGCCAATTAGCCACAGTCGTTCGCCGGAGCTCGGGAATTTCGCGTTCGCCCCAAATCGGGTTTCCACCACCGCAAGAAACTGCTCACCGCGGCCAGCTCTTTCTAGGTCCGTTCAGCCCTCACTCTCCCTTGTTTGAGCACTCTTGTCACCCTATGATGCTTACCGAGCCTCCAATTTAAACTCAGAGACCCCTACTCGTCGGGAACACGATCAAACGATCATGGTCTTCGCGGTTCTCGTGGATAGGCTAAATAAGGGTACCAATTGTGCAATTAACTTGGGGAAATTACTCAGGATAGCTTGGATTTGGTGTCCGCCGCTCGGGTGCACCGGTCATCGCCTCAATCGGCCGGTGCAGTGGCTCGCCGGAGTTCCTCCGTGCGCTGCCGTCGTCGAGGACGTATCGGGTAAAGAAACAGAAGGGGAAGGGCCTTCCTGTGATTTGTCAGCGACACATCAAAACAGTAGAAGAACCTGTCTCCAGATAGATAAAACCCCGAGGCCCTTTCTGCAAAGCTGCCAGGGCACGGGCGCGCGCGGGCGCTTTCTCCCTCTGAGTTGGGCTACTGGGCTGGAATCAGCCCAGTACTATTCATAAGCTTCTCTTTTTCTTTTTACTCCCGAGTTAAAACAATTATAGAAAACAGTAGAAAAATGATAAAATTGTGAAACCAATTTTCCTAGGTTTCCTATTTTCCCTAGAATTTAATAAAAATAATTTCATGATTTTTAGGTTAAATAAGGAATTTTAGGGCATTTAAAATAGTTTAAGATAGTAGTTTTGGATTTTTAGAAGATAAATGGTAATCCCAAAAATGCCCAAAATTTTTATATAAGCTCCTCATATTATTTAGAAGCCTTGGGTAGAATTTGGGTTGATTTGGACCTTGTTTGATCACCAAACCCCAAAACACCCCCTGCCCTATGAACTCCTTTACTGACTCCGGAAACCCTAAGTTCCCAGAGTACCGTGAAGGAAAGTTGTATTCAAGACTTGGATAATAAGTGTATATGATCTTTGCACCCTCATGAGCATCCCATGGCATCCATTCTTATACATCTGCATGGTTATGATTAGAACAAGAGGAAGAAGAGGAAATCACCGAAGAAAGGACACCACCACCCTCAGATTCTCAAGCAGGCAACTGCTTCTACTTTGATATTTGCGGATCCGAGCCAGACTCACCTGTTAACAAAGGCAAGCCCTGGTGCATTTGCCACCTTCCTTGATGTTTTTAAAATCTTTCTCACTTGCTTGATGCATTAGGTGATAGGAGTTGATTGCTAAAACAATTCCTGCATTACCTTCCTTGAATTCAATTACCTTCCTTGATCACCCGTTTTACAAAAGATTTTTGATGCTTAGCATTGCTTTAGAAAAACAAAATGTTTTGTTTTTACAAAAGATGATGTGGCAAAAGTGGGTGGGATGTTTTCAAAAATAAAACTTGATGGTGAATCCGTCAAAGGCCTTGATGGGTTCAACATCAGAAAAGATGTACCTCTGCCAGGTACCAACCTTTGGGGTTAAATGATTAAGCTGAGACCGGGCGGGTGACTTGCACGAGAAAGAGAGTCTCGGTGTAGTGTCTCCGTCTGAGTCGATTAAGGGCCGTCTCGATGTAAGCCTGCTGACCGAGGACCCTTTAACTGGTCACATGCCTCGTCATGGGTAAGCTTTGCCTCGGGTGGACTAAGGCCAGAATAAGATAACACGAAATGGGCGTGGAGCGGTGGCGAGGGTAGCGTGTACCCTCCGTGGCAAGAGGCCGGACGGTGGTGTATCTGTGCTCTCGGTTTGCCTGAACCTGATCTGGTCTTAAGAAACTCGGTGGCGGGTTGACATATGCAAGGGTTAAGTGCTACATATGTCGTGTGATCGGAGATCCTCAGCTGAGTATAATCGATTCGGATCGCCGTACCTCCGCGGTTATGGAGACTTGGCCACTGACTTACACGTAGCAATCCAGTGAAGATGAAGGGTTGATAAGAAAATTGGCTAGTGCAGGTAAAGTGATTGAACTAGGGTAGAAAGAACCCTAGCTGCAGGTAATTTTACTTAACCTGACAATAAAATTGGATTTTAAGGATCCACTCGTAGTAAGCTTTTCTGCAAAACAGAGTCTTTGATTCTTGATAGGCCATTCCTTGAATCTCTCTAGCCAGCATACCCTTGAGAGTCTTTTCTTTAGTCGGGTAAGTCTTGCTGAGTAATTCCGTACTCAGGGTTTATTTCCCCGTTGTTTTTAGGTGAGGAGACAACAAACTTTTGTTGTTTCTGTACCAAGGTGGCTCCTAATGAAGAAAAGCAAGAGTGAAATGCGGGAGGAAAGGATCCTCCATTAAGACTTCTGTGTGATAGCTGTCGGGAGGAGTTTTTGCCTCCCTTGGTTTGTGTAATGATAATAGTCTGCACTCGTTATATAGTTCTGGTCTGTAATAAACAACGTGATCTTACTTTTAAATAAATGTAAGTTATGTAATCGCTTCCGCATTTCTTTATCTCCGATGTTCTGTAATGTCTGCAAGACGGGTAAGACGTTCCTGGAAAGGTAAGAAAAGATACCGAGCTTGTCAAGTAGTTCAGGGGCACCTATAGGGTTGTCTGAGGTCCGTTGGACAAGGACAACTGTAGGTGGGCCTAATTACTTGGGAGGTTCCGTCACAGCTGGTATCGGAGCGTAGCCCCTCTTGACAGATATTATGTAGCATCTTCAAAAGAATTTCTTAAGACTTATCTAGAAAAATTGCTTCTCTTCTTACCTAAGTATTTCTGAAGAGTTTATCTCAAAGACCAGATAGGAAGAGTGCAATGTATAGAAGGTTGAATCGACTAAGGTTGATTCTGTACTTATTCATGCATCATGCTAAGAATTATACTAATAAATTTTTCCCCCTTAGCAAATGCCGCCACATACAAGGAAAACGGCACGTAAGCATACTGGACCCATTGGTGTGCCTCGACATCAACTTGCCCCACGGGAGCAAGACAGCAGTAGCGGGAGCAACGATCCTATTGGTGATCTCGAAGCTCGTGTGAATCAACTTCAAGCGGAGTTACAACGCAGGACTAATCTATGGGTTGCGGACGGAGACCGGATAAATGATTTAAGAAGTTACATCCGCACCCTACAAGATCAACTGGCTGACCGAGATTTGGCACTTGACTGGGCAGTACAATATCGCTCAGTAGCTTTAGCTAAGGAAGCAAAGGCTCGAGCGCGAGTCAATGAACTTAGCGTTGCTATTGATAACTTGCAGGTATATTGCAATACTTTACATGAAGAAGTTCATGTACTGTATTCGCAAATACACCCAAATGTCCCTGCGGATCCCGTCAGGTCTGAAGCCGGAACCTTGCACACTGCGGGCGAAGCGCTTGGTGGAGAGTTAGACCTTTTTAGGCCCCCTCCTTCTTTGAGGCTGGTCGACGTATGGTCTCCCACCCCTGACGATGAAGCTACCAAGAATAAGCAGGAGTAGAAGTGTAGCTTGCAGAAGTAGTGATAGTAAGTTGTATAATAGGTTGAACTTTTGTATAATGGGTAATGTATCCTGTTATGTAATATCGAGTCTGTATCATTACTTTTTATAGTAATGTAAAATGGAAGGTTTCTCTGGCATATTATGTTTACTTCAAATGTTCTTTGCCTCAGATGCCGACCAGGACTCGAGGACAGGACGCAGCCGGAACTTCTGGGGGAAGGGATGTCACCCCAAACCCACCTCCGGTTCCTCCCACATTGGCCGAGGCGATTGCCGCCTTGGTAAATGCCACCGCAGACAATACCCGCTTCCTTAGGGAAATGGTGGGTCAACAGCAATTCCAGCAACAGGTAGGAAGGGGTTATCAGCAAGGCCCCCGTGAAACCACCTATCTGGACTTTTCTGAAACCCGTCCACCCCTATTCATCAAGGCAGAGGACCCGTTGGAAGCCGACGAGTGGATACGGGTTATTGAACAAAAGTTTGGTCTTATCCGTTGTTCAGAAATGCAGAAGCCCTTATTCACAGCACAACAACTACGTGGCCCTGCCAGTACCTGGTGGGGAAATTTTGTGGCTATTCAACCTGACAACCATCAAATTACCTGGGAAGAATTTAAGGCAGCCTTCCGTGAGCACTACATACCCGAAGGTGTGCTGCATATGAAACAAGAAGAATTCATGAAGCTGAAATAGGGAGGAGATACCGTCAATCAGTATCTCAACAAGTTTAATCACCTGTCGCAGTATGCCATTGACCAGGTGAATACTGATTTAAAGAAAAAGAACTGCTTCATGAGGGGTCTAAATGACAGGTTGCAGCGAAAGATGGCCACATGTATAGATCTCACGTATGGAAAGGCTGTCAGCACGGCCTTATCTGTGGAAGCAAAATACGCAAGTTCTGGGAAGAACAAGGGATTCGGTGGTGAGAAGCCTATTCAGGGCCAGGCGAAGAGGCAACGGTTTGTCATCCGGCCTTCTAGCCAAAACCGCACATTTGCTCGACCACCTGCATTGCCTTTCAAACAGCCAATCATTATTCGCCCCAACAATACCCCCACTACTCCAAACCAGCCGGGTGCCCCAGGCACTCGATTCCCTGCTTTGCCCAGTTCTTCAACAGGGTGTTTCAATTGCGGCAAGTCGGGACATTTTATCAAAGACTGCCCATATCCCAAGCAAAATCAATCCAGTGCTCAGCAAGGATCCGGGAAGTCAACTCAACCTAAGGGAAATACGGTGGGGAAGAATACAAGAAAGACAGGGCGTGTATATTACACCCAAGTGGCCACTACACCGGAAGGAGAGCCGGTAATGATGGGTACGTTTCCCATGGCCAGTCACCCTGCAATCATTCTTTTTGATTCTAGTGCTTCGCATACGTTCATTAGCAAGGAATTTGTGGAGCAACATCATATTGCATGCCATGAATCAAAAGAGGGATTTAAAATTCATTCACCTGGGGGACATATTTTTACTCGAGAAGTGGCCTATGAAGTGCCAGTAACAATGGCCGGACGGAACTTTCCTGCTAACATGATTGTTCTGAAAGGCCAGGATATAGATGTAATTTTGGGTATGAATTGGTTAACCCAACACAAGGCAATTCTCAACACTGAACTCAGAACCGTCAGGTTGAGCTATAATCAAGAAGAAATTCTTTTGTCTCTCCCCGTAACCAATCCAGCCAAAGCTTCTGGTAGAATATATGAAGCCATTGTACCGGAGATCAAGAACATTCCGGTAGTATGTGAGTTTCCAGATGTATTTCCAGAAGATTTGCCTGAACTGCCCCCTGAAAGAGATGTAGAATTTGTAATTGAACTAAAGCCTGGTACGACTCCTATCTCCCGAAGATCGTACTGTATGCCCCCTAATGAGTTGGCGGAATTGAAGCTTCAATTACAAGATCTACTGAATAAGGGATTCATCCGGCCAAGCTCGTCTCCATGGGGTTGCCCCGCCATTTTTGTTAAGAAGAAGGATCAAACCTTGCGAATGTGCGTGGATTATCGACCCCTGAATGAGGTCACCATCAAGAATAAGTACCCTCTTCCAAGGATCGACATCTTATTTGATCAACTGACTGGAGCAAGGGTATTTTCCAAAATTGATCTCAGGTCGGGCTATCACCAAATCCGTATACGGCCCGAGGATATACCGAAGACCGCGTTTACGACGCGGTACAGATTGTTTGAATACCTGGTAATGTCTTTCGGGCTCACAAATGCTCCTGCCCACTTCACCTATTTGATGAACTCGGTGTTCATGCCCGAGTTGGACAAGTTCGTGGTGGTCTTCATCGACGATATCTTGATATATTCTAAAAATAAAGAGGAGCATGCTCAGCATCTACGGATTGTATTAACGCGCCTGAGGGAACATCAGCTTTATGCCAAGTTCAGCAAGTGCGCGTTCTGGCTAGAGGAAATTCAATTTTTAGGGCACGTGTTATCGGCCAAAGGAATTGCGGTAGATCCTAGCAAAGTCAAGGATATTCTGGAGTGGAAACCCCCAATTACTGTTCACCAAGTCCGGAGTTTTCTTGGACTAGCTGGATATTATCGCAGATTCATACCAGATTTTTCTAAGCTTGTGAAGCCAATCACAAGTTTATTAAAGAATGACAGTAAGTTCAATTGGTCTTCTAAGTGTAATGAAGCCTTTGAGCAATTGAAGACATTATTAACCACTGCTCCGGTATTGGCTCAACCGGACATCACTAAACCCTTTGATGTATATTGTGATGTGTCTGGCAGTGGACTCGGCTGTGTATTAATGCAAGAGGGCCGAGTAATTGCATATGCTTCAAGGCAGTTGCGCCAACATGAGGAGCATTATCCAACTCATGATCTGGAGCTAGCTGCTGTGGTTCATGCCCTGAAAATTTGGCGTCACTATCTGCTGGGAAATATCTGTCATATATATACAGATCATAAAAGCTTGAAGTACATCTTCACCCAGTCAGAATTAAATATGAGGCAAAGACGATGGCTTGAGCTTATTAAGGACTATGAACTGGAAATCCATTATCACCCAGGCAAGGCCAATGTTGTGGCAGATGCACTAAGCCGTAAGGCTTCTTGCCACTGTGTTGTGGTGAAGACCCCTGACAACACTCTGTGTCAGGAAATGGAAAAGTTAAACCTGGGGATGATCCAACAAGGGACTCTGAACCAACTAAAGCTTGAGTCAATCATTTTGCAAAGGATAATTGATGCTCAAAAGGATAATCTGGGTATGAAGCACATACGAGAGAAGATAAGGGCTGGAACAGCCAAATGCTTCAAAGAAGACGATCAAGGTGTGCTATGGTTTAAAAACCGCATAGTTGTACCAAAGAATGAAGAACTCTGCCAGCAAATTTTTGATGAAGCACATCTTAGTCGTTATTCTATTCATCCCAGAAGCACTAAGATGTACCAAGACTTGAAGCAACATTACTGGTGGACAAAGATGAAGATTGAAATTGCACGCTATGTGGCTAAGTGTGACACTTGCAGACGTGTCAAAGCCATACATGAAAACTGCTGGTCCATTACAATCTTTGCCGATCCCAACATCGAAATGGGAAGATATAAGTATGGACTTTATCGTGGGATTGCACAGGACTGCAAAAGGTATGATTCTATCTGGGTCATAATTGATCGGCTTACGAAGATTGCTCACTTTTTGCCGGTCAAGACGGATTCCCCAGTTACTGTCTACACCCAATTGTACATTGCTCGTATTCTTAGTCTGCATGGTGTTCCAAAGACCATTGTGTCGGATCGTGGAACCTAATTTGTAGCCAAGTTTTGGGAAGCACTTCACAAATCCTTGGGTACTAAGTTGCTCCATAGTTCGGCATATCATCCACAAACCAGTGGACAGACTGAGAGGGTTAATCAAGTACTCGAAGATATGTTGCGAGCATATGTCCTGGATTTCTCACCAAAATGGGATGAATGTTTACCTTTGGCGGAGTTTTCATACAATAATAGTTATCAAGAAAGTATCAAGATGGCACCTTTTGAAGCTCTTTATGGGCGACGGTGTCGAACTCCGCTAAATTGGTCTGAACCTGGAGAAAGGTATTTCTTTAGGCCTGACATAGTAAAGGAGGCCGAGGAAAAGGTTCAGAAAGTTATACATAATCTGAAGAAAGCCCAAGCTCGGCAGAAGAGCTATGCAGACAAACGACGTATGCCTTTGTATTTTCTTGAAGGGGACTATGTTTACTTGAAGGTTTCACCAATGAAGGGAGTATCGCGTTTCGGGATAAAAGGAAAGCTTGCACCCAGGTACATTGGTCCATTTCCTATCCTTCAAAGATATGGGCCAGTGGCGTATCGACTTCAACTTCCCGAAACATTGTCTGCTGTACATAATGTGTTCCATGTATCGCAATTGAAGAAGTGTCTTCGGGTTCCTGATCGAACCATTGAAGTGACAGATGTTGTCCTGGAACCAGATCTAACATACTCGAAACATCCTATTCGAGTTCTAGATCAAAAGGACAGGGTTACCCGGAGAAAAGACTCTCAAATTCTACAAGATACAATGGAACCGACATTCTGAGGAAGAGGCTACGTGGGAAGCTCAAGACTTTTTAGATAAGAATTTCCCAGGCTTTCTAGCCTCAGGTAATTTGTAAAGTGTATATAGTTATAGCAATAAAGGAATGAACCCCCATACCACCCCTGCCTTGTACCTGAAATAAGGAAATAAAAATGTGACACATTTCCTTTTCCATTACTCACCCTAGGACTTTAAATCTCGGGACGAGATTCTTTTATGAGGGGAAGGATGTAACACCCCTGGTGTTACTATGACTAAAACTTGAGCATGGCATCATAAGCATTGACATTGCATATGTTTGACACACCTAGAGTGCATTCACTAGGTAAAATTTTCAAACAAGTTGTATTGTTTAAGTGTTTTTGCAAATAGGACCCTGGATAGGGGACCTAACCCTTAATCAGGCTCAAAGGGGCAAGACCTAACCCAAGATGAGAAAACCTAAAGGCTTTAGGGAAAGAGTCATAAAATATCCCCAAAAACAAAGTGGAATCACATTTAAACCCCTGGAATCCCAGAAACCCTAATTGGAACCCTGGAAAACCCTAAAACTAAAACCTAGGGGCCTATGTGCAAAATTAGTCCACTTTTGGACAAAAGTGCAAAAACCAAGTCAAATAAGTATCTTAAGTCATTTGGTTCACAAATATGTGGACTTAAAAGCCAAACATTGGATTTTGGACTTAAATGTAAAATGGACCTTAATTTGGTTTTATTCTAAGTCTGAAATTTCAGAGCTTTGGCTCAACTTTGGAGCCCTGTATCTTTTGAAATATAGGGTTTTTGCCCAAAGTGACCACACCAAGTTTGTAGCCCAATTATAGGAGAACAACTTTGTTTAAGGGTTCAAGTCATGTTCTTATGAGAAGTGTGGAGAAAATCTCAACCCAAGTTGGACTGTCAGGCTGGTTCTGTCTGAAAATTCAGACTAACAGGTTCATGCCCTCAACTTCAAGCTTAAATTCCAGCTTGATCCAATAGGTTTTTGTGGCATCATCATATTACAAAGTTGCAGATGGTGTATTGCTCTACACTTGTTCTGCAGAACCTCGGATTAGTTGCCATGTGAATTCGAGAGAAAACTCGGCTTCAAACTAGACTGTCAGGTTCATTTAACTGAACTCCTCGATGGTACAGTGCTCTCGGGGTGATCAGAATGCCAGCTCGGACAGCTCAACGCCGGTAACCCCTCCGCCGTGATTCGCGTCGCCGGCTTTCAGATTCGTGTGCGGGGCGGTGAAAGGGAAATGTGCCCTTGGGCCATTTCTAAGTATTTTGGTGATTTAGTGCCCAACACAGGTGCCTAATTGTAAAATGGTGGACAAAGTACAAATCAAGGATAAAGGTATGTTTCTCAGACTTAGTACATTGTTTTATGGACTAATGTATTGTGTCTAAGTGCTGGAAACAGAAAAAATCGAGTTGGAGAAGAAATGGCTCGAGCAGCCAAAGTCTGCCCAGTCTGGGTGCACCGGACTGTCCGGTGGTGCACCGGACAGTGTCCGGTGCGCCAGGCTGGCTCGGCGTGAAGTGGCTGCTCTCGGGAATTCACCGGCGACGTACGGCTAAAATTCACCGGACTGTCCGGTGTGCACCGGACTGTCCGGTGAGCCAACGGTCGGCCGGGCCAACGGTCGGCCGCGCAATCTGCGCGGGACACGTGGCCGAGCCAACGGCTAGAAGACGGCACCGGACTGTCCGGTGTGCACCGGACATGTCCGGTGCTCCAACGGCTCCAAGTCTGCCAACGGTCGGCTTCGCCATTTAAGGAAGGAAATCGGGCACCGGACTGTCCGGTGCCCCCGACGACAGAAGGCAAGATTGGCCTTCCAGATTTGCTCTCAACGGCTCCTAGCTGCCTTGGGGCTATAAAAGGGACCCCTAGGCGCATGGAGGAGCACACCAAGCAACCTTAGAGCATTCTTGATCATCCACACTTAGTCTTTGCGCATTCGTTTGTCATTCTCAGTGATTCGAGCTCCGTTCTAGTGAGAACTTTGAGATAGACTTTTGAGCTCGATTCTTGGCCGTGTGTGTGCGCATTTTTGCTGTGGATTTGTGTGTGTTGCTGTCCTCCCTTACTCCGTATTTCTTGTGAATCTCAAGTGTAAGGGCGAGAGGCTCCAAGTTGTGGAGAATCCTCGCAAACGGGATATTGAAAGGCAAAACAAAACACCGTGGTATTCAAGTTGGTCTTTGGACCGCTTGAGAGGGGTTGATTGCAACCCTCGTCCGTTGGGACGCCACAACGTGGAGTAGGCAAGCGTTGGTCTTGGCCGAACCACGGGATAAACAACTGTGTCATCTCTGTGTTTGATCTCTTGTGGTATTGTGTTTTGTTGAGACTCCTCTCTAGCCACTTGGCGATTATTGTGCTAACACTTAACAAGTTTTTGTGGCTATAAGTTTAAGTTTTCACAGGATCACCTATTCACCCCCCCCTCTAGGTGCTCTCAATTGGTATCAGAGCCGTTCTCTTCACAAAGGGACTAACCGCCCGAAGAGATGGATCCTAAGGGGAAGGGTATCGTGATCAACGACAAAGAGAAGGAATCCTTCGTCAACGAGCCGAAGAACGATAAGCCTACCGACTCCGGCTCGGGCCACAGACGGAAGGAAGGGAAGAAGAAGAAGACAAGGCGCATCAAGGAGATCGTCTACTACGACAGCGATGAGTCTACTTCTTCCCAAAAGGACGACGACCACAACGACTACGAGAGAAGGAAACCGGTTAATTCGAACTTTCCTTTGACTACTCTCGTATTCCGCAAAGTTCAAATTCACATTTGCTCTCCATTCCACTCGGCAAGCCCCCACACTTTGATGGGGAGGACTACGGATTTTGGAGCCACAAAATGCGTAGTCACCTATTCTCTCTCCATCCTAGTATATGGGAGATTGTAGAGAGTGGAATGCACTTTGATAGTTCGGATAGTCCCATGTTCATTAATGAACAAATTCATAAGAATGCACAAGCTACTACTGTTCTTCTAGCTTCTTTGTGCAGGGATGAATACCATAAAGTGAGCGGCTTGGATAACGCCAAGCAGATCTGGGACACCCTCAAGATTTCTCATGAGGGGAACGACGTCACCTTGCTCACCAAGATGGAGTTGGTGGAGGGTGAGCTTGGACGGTTCGCGATGATAAGGGGCGAGGAGCCGACGCAAACATACAACCGGCTCAAGACCCTTATCAACAAGATAAGGAGCTACGGAAGCACACGATGGACGGACCACGACGTCGTCCGACTGATGCTAAGGTCCTTTACCGTTCTTGATCCTCATTTGGTAAATAATATTCGTGAAAATCCCAGGTACACCAAAATGTCGCCCGAGGAAGTCCTAGGAAAATTCGTCAGCGGGCGAATGATGATCAAGGAGGCGAGGTATGTGGACGACGCCTTGAATGGACTGATCAACGAGCCGCAACCTCTTGCTCTCAAGGCAACGAGGAGCAAGGAGGCACTACCGAGCAAGGTGGCGCAAGTTGAGGCGGCCGGGCTAAATAATGAGGAGATGGCCCTCATCATTAAGCGCTTCAAGACGGCGCTTAAGGGTCGCAAGGGACAGCCAAGCAAGACCAAGACAAAGGAGAAGCGCTCGTGCTTCAAATGTGGTAAGATTGGTCATTTCATTGCTAACTGTCCCGATAATGAAAGTGACCAGGAAAAGGGGAACAAGAGGGAGAAGAAGAAGGCATACAAGAAGGCAAAGGGTGAGGCACATCTAGGAAAGGAGTGGGATTCAGATTGCTCCTCCTCCGACTCCGACAATGAAGGACTCGCTGCCACCGCCTTCAACAAGTCATCCCTCTTCCCCAACGAGCGTCTCACATGCCTTATGGCAAGGGAGAAGAAGGTATGTACTCGAGACTCTACGTATGCTTCTTCAAGTGAGGATGATTCTAGCGATGAGGAAATAGATTACTCTAGCTTGTTCAAGGGATTGGATAGAAATAAAATTGATAAAATCAATGAATTGATTGATGCCTTGAATGAAAAGGATAGGCTTTTAGAAAAGCAAGAGGATTTGTTGTATGATGAACATGATAAATTTGTAGAGGCACAAAAATCATATGCTTTAGAAGTTAAAAGAAATGAAATGCTTTCTTATCAACTATCTACTTGTCATGAAACCATTTCTACTTTACAAGGTGTTAACAATGATTTAAATGCTAAATTAGAAGTAGCAAATAAATCTAATTCTTGTGTAGAACATGTTATGATTTGCACTAGGTGTAAGGATTTCGATATTGATGCCTGTAGTGAACACCTAGTTTCAATTTCTAAATTAAATGAGGAATTGACTAGTCTTAATGCCCAACTTAAGACTAGCAAGAATGAATTTGATAAGCTGAAATTTGCAAGGGATGCCTACACGATTGGTAGACACCCCTCAATTAAGGATGGACTTGGCTTCAAGAGGGAAGCCAAGAACTTAACAAGCCATAAGGCTCCCATCTTCGTCAAGGAGAAAGGGAAGGCCCCTATGGCTAGTAGTGCTAAAAAGAACCATGCCTTCTTGTACCATGATAGGAGACAAACTAGAAATACTTATAGGAGTTATAATGCTTATAATGATTTTGATTCTCATGACATGTTTGCTTCTAGTTCCTCCTATGTGCATGATAGAAATATTGGTAGGAGAAATGTTGTTCATAATGTGCCTAGAAAGAATATTATTCATGCTCCTAGGAAAGTAGTGAATGAACCTTCTACAATTTATTGTGCTCTAAATGCTTCCTTTGCTATTTGTAGAAAGGATAGGAAACTAGTTGCTAGGAAGTTAGGGGCAAAATGCAAGGGAGACAAAACTTGCATTTGGGTCCCTAAGGATATTTGCACTAACCTTATAGGACCCAACATGAGTTGGGTACCTAAGACCCAAGCCTAAATTTGCCTTGCAGGTTTATGCATCCGGGGGTTCAAGCTGGATTATCGATAGCGGATGCACAAACCATATGACGGGGGAGAAGAAGATGTTCACCTCCTACGTCAAAAATAAGGATTCCCAAGATTCAATTATATTCGGTGATGGGAATCAAGGCAAGGTAAAAGGGTTAGGTAAAATTGCAATTTCTAATGAACACTCAATCTCCAATGTGTTTTTAGTTGAGTCTCTTGGTTACAATTTGCTATCTGTTAGTCAACTATGCAATATGGGATATAATTGTCTTTTTACAAATGTAGATGTGTCTGTCATTAGGAGAAGTGATGGTTCACTAGCCTTTAAGGGTGTACTAGACGGCAAGCTTTACTTAGTTGATTTTGCAAAAGAAGAGGCCGGTCTAGATGCATGCTTAATGGCTAAGACTTGCATGGGCTGGCTGTGGCATCGCCGCTTAGCTCATGTGGGGATGAAGAACCTCCACAAGCTTCTAAAGGGAGAACACGTGATAGGTCTAACCAATGTTTATTTCGAAAAAGATAGACCTTGTGCAGCTTGTCAAGCAGGTAAACAAGTGGGAGGAGCACATCACAGCAAGAATGTGATGACCACGTCAAGACCTCTGGAGCTGCTACATATGGACCTCTTCGGACCCGTCGCCTATCTAAGCATAGGAGGAAGTAAGTATGGTTTAGTTATTGTTGATGACTTTTCCCGCTTCACTTGGGTGTTCTTTTTGCAGGATAAGTCTGAAACCCAAGGGACCCTCAAGCGCTTCCTAAGGAGAGCTCAAAATGAGTTTGAGCTCAAGGTGAAGAAGATAAGGAGCGACAACGGGTCCGAATTCAAGAACCTTCAAGTGGAGGAGTTTCTTGAGGAGGAAGGGATCAAGCACGAGTTCTCCGCTCCCTACACACATCAGCAAAATGGTGTGGTAGAGAGGAAGAACAGGACGCTCATAGATATGGCGAGGACTATGCTTGGAGAATTCAAGACCCCCGAGTGCTTTTGGTCGGAAGCCGTGAACACGGCTTGCCACGCCATCAACAGGGTCTACCTTCACCGCCTCCTCAAGAAGACGTCGTATGAGCTACTAACCGGTAACAAACCCAATGTGTCTTATTTTCGTGTATTTGGGAGCAAATGTTATATTCTTGTGAAGAAAGGTAGAACTTCTAAATTTGCTCCCAAAGCCGTAGAAGGGTTTTTGTTAGGTTATGATTCAAATACAAAGGCGTATAGGGTCTTCAACAAATCATCGGGTTTGGTTGAAGTCTCTAGCGACGTTGTATTTGATGAGACTAACGGCTCTCCAAGAGAGCAAGTTGTTGATTGTGATGATGTAGATGAAGAAGATGTTTCGACGGCCGCTATACGAACCATGGCGATTGGAGAAGTGCAGCCACAGGAACAAGATGAACGAGATCAACCTTCTTCCTCAACAACGGTGCATCCCCCAACTCAAGACGATGAACAGGTTCATCAAAAGGAGGCGTGTGATCAAGGGGGAGCACAAGATGATCACGTGATGGAGGAAGAAGCGCAACCAGCACCTCCAACCCAAGTTCGAGCGGTGATTCAAAGGGATCATCCCGTCGACCAAATTTTGGGTGACATTAGCAAGGGAGTAACTACTCGATCTCGATTAGTTAATTTTTGTGAGCATTACTCCTTTGTCTCTTCTATTGAGCCTTTCAGGGTAGAGGAGGCCTTGCTAGATCCAGATTGGGTATTGGCCATGCAGGAGGAACTCAACAACTTCAAGCGCAATGAAGTTTGGACACTGGTGCCTCGTCCCAAGCAAAATGTTGTGGGAACCAAGTGGGTGTTCCGCAACAAACAGGACGAGCACGGGGTGGTGACGAGGAACAAGGCTCGACTTGTGGCAAAAGGTTATGCCCAAGTCGCAGGTTTGGACTTTGAGGAGACTTTTGCTCCTGTGGCTAGGCTAGAATCAATTCGTATCTTGCTAGCATATGCCGCTCACCATTCTTTCAGGTTGTACCAAATGGATGTGAAGAGCGCTTTCCTCAACGGGCCGATCAAAGAGGAGGTGTACGTGGAGCAGCCCCCTGGCTTCGAGGATGAACGGTACCCCGACCACGTGTGTAAGCTCTCTAAGGCGCTCTATGGACTTAAGCAAGCCCCAAGAGCATGGTATGAATGCCTTAGAGATTTTTTAATTGCTAATGCTTTCAAGAGTTTAGCAGGGTGATGACGCAGAAATTCGAGATGTCGATGATGGGCGAGTTGACCTACTTCCTTGGGTTTCAAGTGAAGCAACTCAAGGACGGCACCTTCATCTCCCAAACGAAGTACACGCAAGATTTGCTAAAGAGGTTTGGGATGAAGGACGCAAAGCCCGCAAAGACGCCGATGGGAACCGACGGACACACCGACCTCAACAAAGGAGGTAAGTCCGTTGATCAAAAAGCATACCGGTCCATGATAGGTTCTTTGCTTTATTTGTGTGCTAGTAGACCGGATATTATGCTTAGCGTATGCATGTGTGCTAGATTTCAATCCGAGCCGAAGGAGTGTCACTTAGTGGCTGTGAAGCGAATTCTTCGATATTTAGTCGCTACGCCTTGCTTTGGGATCTGGTATCCAAAGGGGTCTAACTTTGACTTGATTGGGTACTCAGATTCCGACTATGCTGGATGTAAGGTCGATAGGAAGAGTACATCGGGGACGTGCCAATTCTTAGGAAGGTCCCTGGTGTCATGGAACTCTAAGAAACAAACCTCCGTTGCCCTATCCACCGCTGAGGCCGAGTACGTTGCCGCAGGACAGTGTTACGCGCAACTACTTTGGATGAGGCAAACCCTCAGGGACTTTGGCTACAATCTGAGCAAAGTCCCACTCCTATGTGACAATGAGAGTGCTATCCGAATAGCGGAAAATCCTGTTGAGCACAGCCGCACAAAGCACATTGACATCCGGCATCACTTTTTGAGAGACCACCAGCAAAAGGGAGATATCGAAGTGTTTCATGTTAGCACCGAGAACCAGCTAGCCGATATCTTTACCAAGCCTCTAGATGAGAAGACCTTTTGCAGGCTGCGTAGTGAGCTCAATATCTTAGATTCGCGGAACTTGGATTGAAATGTAGCATACATGTGTTTATGCCTTTGATCATGTTCATTCTGCATTTTGTTGTTTATTGTGGTGCTCAAGTTGTACAAACACTCCCTGGACCTCACAAGTCCGTTGCAAAGTGATGCACTGTTTTAGGGGGAGATGTGTTACAACTTGACCCTTTGAGACTAACCATATGCTTGAGTTTGCTTGTTTTAGTCTCAAAGGAGAATTGAAAGGGAAAAGGTGGACTTGGACCATGAAAGACTTCCACTGCACTCCGATGAGAGGGTAACTTATTCCAAGTTCATCTCATGAACTCTTATTGCCATTTGCTCTTAATTGAAGATTTTGGTGAGGCAATGGGGTTAAAGAGCCAAGATTAATCCCGTTTTGGTGTTTGATGCCAAAGGGGGAGAAAATAAAGGCCAAAGCGATAAATGGATCAGCTACCACTTGAGAGATTTTGAAAATAGTAGAATAGAGCTTTTGGTTTGTCAAAACTCTTTTGTTGTCTCTCTTATCAAAAGTTGGTTTCTTGTGGGGAGAAGTATTGATTATGGGAAAAAGGGGGAGTTTTTGAAATCTTTGATCAATCTCTTTTGGAATGACTCTCTTTATGTTTCAACATGTGTGTTTGACTTAGAGATAGAGATTTGAGTTTGATTTGCAAAAACAAACCAAGTGGTGGCATAGAGTGATCCATATATGTCAAAATTGAATCAAAATAATTTGAGTTCTTATTTGAAGTGTTTTTGTACTTGTTCTACTTGCTTTATGTTGTGTTGGCATAAATCACCAAAAAGGGGGAGATTGAAAGGGAAATGTGCCCTTGGGCCATTTCTAAGTATTTTGGTGATTTAGTGCCCAACACAGGTGCCTAATTGTAAAATGGTGGACAAAGTACAAATCAAGGATAAAAGTATGTTTCTCAGACTTAGTACATTGTTTTATGGACTAATGTATTGTGTCTAAGTGCTGGAAACAGAAAAAATCGAGTTGGAGAAGAAATGGCTCGAGCAGCCAAAGTCTGCCCAGTCTGGGTGCACCGGACTGTCCGGTGGTGCACCGGACAGTGTCCGGTGCGCCAGGCTGGCTTGGCGTGAAGTGGCTGCTCTCGGGAATTCACCGGCGACGTACGGCTAAAATTCACCGGACTGTCCGGTGTGCACCGGACTGTCCGGTGAGCCAACGGTCGGCCGGGCCAACGGTCGGCCGCGCAATCTGCGCGGGACACGTGGCCGAGCCAACGGCTAGAAGACGGCACCGGACTGTCCGGTGTGCACCGGACATGTCCGGTGCTCCAACGGCTCCAAGTCTGCCAACGGTCGGCTTCGCCATTTAAGGAAGGAAATCGGGCACCGGACAGTGTCCGGTGTGCACCGGACTGTCCGGTGCCCCCGACGACAAAAGGCAAGATTGGCCTTCCAGATTTGCTCTCAACGGCTCCTAGCTGCCTTGGGGCTATAAAAGGGACCCCTAGGCGCATGGAGGAGCACACCAAGCAACCTTAGAGCATTCTTGATCATCCACACTTAGTCTTTGCGCATTCGTTTGTCATTCTCAGTGATTCGAGCTCCGTTCTAGTGAGAACTTTGAGATAGACTTTTGAGCTCGATTCTTGGCCGTGTGTGTGCGCATTTTTGCTGTGGATTTGTGTGTGTTGCTGTCCTCCCTTACTCCGTATTTCTTGTGAATCTCAAGTGTAAGGGCGAGAGGCTCCAAGTTGTGGAGAATCCTCGCAAACGGGATATTGAAAGGCAAAACAAAACACCGTGGTATTCAAGTTGGTCTTTGGACCGCTTGAGAGGGGTTGGTTGCAACCCTCGTCCGTTGGGACGCCACAACGTGGAGTAGGCAAGCGTTGGTCTTGGCCGAACCACGGGATAAACAACTGTGTCATCTCTGTGTTTGATCTCTTGTGGTATTGTGTTTTGTTGAGACTCCTCTCTAGCCACTTGGCGATTATTGTGCTAACACTTAACAAGTTTTTGTGGCTATAAGTTTAAGTTTTCACAGGATCACCTATTCACCCCCCCTCTAGGTGCTCTCAGGCGGGATGGTAACGCTGCGGGATAAGAACCCTCGCCGGCGGTGAGCTGGAGGTCACTCCAGTGACCTCACCGTGGCTTTCTTATCCCCTTTGCGGCCGGGCAGATTAACACGCCGGTGATCGCCGCCTCCCGGTCATGCGCCGCGTGTCCCTCGCTTTCCACCGCACCGCCACAACTTCCCCTCGCCCTCCGTGGCTCACCGGAGTAACCGCCATGGTGGTAGACACCAAGCCGCTGCGCTAGTGCTCTTCTTCCGTTCCGACCGCCGTGTGTCCCGTCCAAAATTTGCGGCCGCCGCCCGTCCTCCCTATAAATTGAGCTCGTGACCAGCTCCGAAGGGTTGTCAGCTAACCAGCCACTGCCAATTAGCCACAGTCGTTCGCCGGAGCTCGGGAATTTCGCGTTCGCCCCAAATCGGGTTTCCGCCACCGCAAGAAACTGCTCACCGCGGCCAGCTCTTTCTAGGTCCGTTCAGCCCTCACTCTCCCTTGTTTGAGCACTCTTGTCACCCTGTGATGCTTACCGAGCCTGCAATTTAAACTCAGAGACCCCTACTCGTCGGGAACACGATCAAACGATCATGGTCTTCGCGGTTCTCGTGGGCAGGCTAAATAAGGGTACCAATTGTGCAATTAACTTGGGGAAATTACTCAGGATAGCTTGGATTTGGTGTCCGCCGCTCGGGTGCGCCGGTCATCGCCTCAATCGGCCGGTGCAGTGGCTCACCGGAGTTCCTCCGTGCGCTGCCGTCGTCGAGGACGTATCGGGTAAAGAAACAGAAGGGGAAGGGCCTTCCTGTGATTTGTCAGCGACACATCAAAATAGTAGAAGAACCTGTCTCCAGATAGATAAAACCCCAAGGCCCTTTCTGCAAAGCTACCAGGGCGCGGGCGCGCGCGGGCGCTTTCTCCCTCTGAGTTGGGCTACTGGGCTGGAATCAGCCCAGTACTATTCATAAGCTTCTCTTTTTCTTTTTACTCCCGAGTTAAAACAATTATAGAAAACAGTAGAAAAATGATAAAATTGTGAAACCAATTTTCCTAGGTTTCCTATTTTCCCTAGAATTTAATAAAATAATTTCATGATTTTAGGTTAAATAAGGAATTTTAGGGCATTTAAAATAGTTTAAGATAGTAGTTTTGGATTTTTTGAAGATAAATGGTAATCCCAAAAATGCCCAAAATTTTTATATAAGCTCCTCATATTATTTAGAAGCCTTGGGTAGAATTTGGGTTGATTTGGACCTTGTTTGATCACCAAACCCCAAAACACCCCCCTGCCCTATGAACTCCTTTACTGACTCCGGAAACCCTAAGTTCCCAGAGTACCGTGAAGGAAAGTTGTATTCAAGACTTGGATAATAAGTGTATATGATCTTTGCACCCTCATGAGCATCCCATGGCATCCATTCTTATACATATGCATGGTTATGATTAGAACAAGAGGAAGAAGAGGAAATCACCGAAGAAAGGACACCACCACCCTCGGATTCTCAAGCAGGCAACTGCTTCTACTTTGATATTTGCGGATCCGAGCCAGACTCACCTGTTAACAAAGGCAAGCCCCGGTGCATTTGCCACCTTCCTTGATGTTTTTAAAATCTTTCTCACTTGCTTGATGCATTAGGTGATAGGAGTTGATTGCTAAAACAATTCCTGCATTACCTTCCTTGAATTCAATTACCTTCCTTGATCACCCATTTTACAAAAGATTTTTGATGCTTAGCATTGCTTTAGAAAAACAAAATGTTTTGTTTTTACAAAAGATGATGTGGCAAAAGTGGGTGGGATGTTTTCAAAAATAAAACTTGATGGTGAATCCGTCAAAGGCCTTGATGGGTTCAACATCGGAAAAGATGTACCTTTGCCAGGTACCAACCTTTGCGGTTAAATGATTAAGCTGAGACCGGGCGGGTGACTTGCACGAGAAAGAGAGTCTCGGTGTAGTGTCTCCGTCTGAGTCGATTAAGGGCCGTCTCGATGTAAGCCTGCTGACCGAGGACCCTTTAACTGGTCACATGCCTCGTCATGGGTAAGCTTTGCCTCGGGTGGACTAAGGCCAGAATAAGATAACACGAAATGGGCGTGGAGCGGTGGCGAGGGTAGCGTGTACCCTCCGTGGCAAGAGGCCGGACGATGGTGTATCTGTGCTCTCGGTTTGCGTGAACCTGATCTGGTCTTAAGAAACTCGGTGGCGGGTTGACATATGCAAGGGTTAAGTGCTACATATGTTGTGTGATCGGAGATCCTCAGCTGAGTATAATCGATTCGGATCGCCGTACCTCCGCGGTTATGGAGACTTGGCCACTGACTTACACGTAGCAATCCAGTGAAGATGAAGGGTTGATAAGAAAATTGGCTAGTGCAGGTAAAGTGATTGAACTAGGGTAGAAAGAACCCTAGCTGCAGGTAATTTTACTTAACCTGACAATAAAATTGGATTTTAAGGATCCACTCGTAGTAAGCTTTTCTGCAAAACAGAGTCTCTGATTCTTGACAGGCCATTCCTTGAATCCCTCTAGCCAGCATACCCTTGAGAGTCTTTTCTTTAGTCGGGTAAGTCTTGCTGAGTAATTCCGTACTTAGGGTTTATTTCCCCGTTGTTTTTAGGTGAGGAGACAACAAACTTTTGTTGTTTCTGTACCAAGGTGGTTCCTAATGAAGAAAAGCAAGAGTGAAATGCAGGAGGAAAGGATCCTCCATTAAGACTTCTGTGTGATAGCTGTCGGGAGGAGTTTTTGCCTCCCTTGGTTTGTGTAATGATAATAGTCTGCACTCGTTATATAGTTCTGGTCTGTAATAAACAACGTGATCTTACTTTTAAATAAATGTAAGTTATGTAATCGCTTCCGCATTTCTTTATCTCCGATGTTCTGTAATGTCTGCAAGACGGGTAAGACGTTCCTGGAAAGGTAAGAAAAGATACCGAGCTTGTCAAGTAGTTCAGGGGCACCTATAGGGTTGTCTGAGGTCCGTTGGACAAGGACAACTGTAGGTGGGCCTAATTACTTGGGAGGTTCCGTCACATTTTTCACGCACTCCATAGATTTTTCAAAACACCTTTCCTTCGATGCGCGAAGTTCTGCTACTGTCTTTTCAAAATAATTTTTCCAGTACTCACTGACATCTCGATCAGCTTCGGCGACAGCGCATTTTAATTTGGCCTTAGCCAATTGTTTCCGAAGATCTTCAATTTCACTCTTCTGGGCCTCAGCTTGAACTTTGGAATTAGCTTCGTCTTCTTTTATTTTGTTTATCAATGAAATTAATATTTTATCTTTTTCAAGGCCTTTGTTCCTTAGTTCAATCACTTCTGAGCGAAGGTTGTTCAGAGCCATTGTATACCCTTCATCTTCGATATTTTCTGTGCCCTGAGGGCATTGCTAAGGATCAAGCCCTACAAGTGGAGTACATAATTAAGTATAAATAAATAAAATAATTCGTTTTCAAATACAAGAATTGATTTTCATACTTTTATACTATTATATGCTAAATTGTCAGCTAATTCATCCTTTGACAATACGGAGAGGCCGTCTTCTAGCTTCGGAAATCCGAAGCTTCTTCCTATCTCCCGGATGACGGATATCTCTTTGTTATCCGGGAGACAGTATAAAAAATCTTCTTCTCCGCTACCATTAAACACCAGTGCCCCTTTCAGGTATTTGAGTCTTTGGGCATAATGCTGGGCTTCTCGTTTTTCTTCCGAAGTAAGTGTCTTTCCCGAAGCATGGCGGATGATGTAATCAATGCTCTCTTCAAAAGCTTCGGGAGTAGGAGTAGCAACCTTTTCAAGCGAAGTTTGCTCTGAGGTTTTTTCTTCTACTGCCTTGTCTTCAGTTTCCGAAGGTTTTTTCTCGGCAAGCTCTGAAGGCCCAGCTTCGGCACTAGCTTGGCTTGCTGCAGCTTCAATTTCAGCCGGTTTTGATTCAGATTCGACTTGCAGTTTCGAAACCTCGGCGGTTTTCCCTGAAGGAGTAGAGCTTAAAGCCTTTACTAATTCTAACACATCTAGTACATTTGCCATCCTTCTTCTTTTGGGAGTTGTCGCAAGACTTTTTCCAACCTTCGACATGGTTACTTCTGTCGAAGGGCTTAAAATTCTTAACACTTTTGTTCCTTCAATTTTTGGATCTTCCACCTTATTTTCATCGGCTTTTGACTCATCTAGCCTGGATGAAGGTACCTTCGGCATCGTAGCTGGATCCTCAGCTTTCTGTGTAGAAGGAATAGGCTCCTTTGGTTCAGCAGCTGAAGAAGTTTCCCCGCCAAACTCGGGTACCATGGCTGGCTGATGTAGCGTGGCCGGTGGGTAAGGACTTTCAATTTTTTGCTCTTCGGCGCGGGCTCATCTGAAGTGGTCGAAGCAGTAGTCTTGGTCGAAGAAGCAGTTTTCCTTTTCCTTCCCCGTCCCCGCAGTGGGTAGCAGTAGTCGGGGTAAATAAAACCAATGGCATCAAAAACTCTATTCAATCTCTTTTTTCCTCAACCCCCGAAGGATGTGGATAATGCATCATCCTCTGCTTTGGAATATGACCCAAGCAATTCATCACTTATAGATTCAATACATTTCAGCCAATCGTCATTTGGTTCATCCAATTTATCTCCATATCTGAAGGTGTATTTTAGTCGAACCAGGTCACCTTCGCTAGACTCATTGACAGTCTCCTTTGGCATCTCCCAATTCTCTACAAGAGGCCATACTCTGAATGCTATATGTTCTTGAATTATAGGTCTCTTGTACCAATGAAGAAGCATACAGTACCAAAGGCCTTCTGGCATGCTTCGGCGGCCTCATCGATTTCAACCTTCAGCCTTTGAAGGCCGAAGCGGGACCATATGGGACGCATAATGACCTCCTTAACATCCTCTCTCTCTACTAAGTCGTTCTTCACATAGAACCATTCCTCCATCCAATTTCCCGGCCATCTTTTCCTAAATGTTGGTACTGGGTAGCTTGAGTTGGGACGAGCGATAAATCCGTAACAACCGAAGTTGTTGTGATACTGTTCCTTCCCCGTAGCCTTCGTCTCATACATAAGTTCATGCATGCTGCAGAAGCATTTTGCGCTTGGCTCTATCCCTTGGCTCCTTACTGCATAGACGAAGACTCCCATCCTCAATATGGCTTCGGGGGTCAGTTGATGAAAGAAAATTTGGAAGGTTTTCAACACTTCCACCACGAACCTGCTCAGTGGGAACCGAAGCCCAGCTTTAAAAAAGCTTCGAAAGATCACAACTTCATCCTTATCATGCGCAGGAGTGGTATTGTTTTTGCCAGCCCTCACAATAGATAAATCCCGAAAGTATCTTCCCTCATGCTCTCAAGGTGACTTTGCTTGATGGTCGACTTTCCGAAAATTGTATGGCTTGGCCTCCACGGCCGATCTTCGGGAATCTTCACCTCCACTCTCTGCATCATAGCTGTCACTATCACTAGTATCCTCAGACAAGCCCTCCAACATTTCTTTTGTAATCTTCTCTGTATTTGATTTTGCCATTGATCCTAGAAACCCAGCTATATAAGGATCCACAACCTTCTTCTGTTCAAAGAGCTTCTCCTCTTCGGTTAGCTTCGTCTCAGCAACAACTTTCTTGTCTTGAGACATCTTCTCTTTGAAAATAACAAAAACGTGCTCTTCAAGACGAAGCTTAAAGAACTCAAAAAACTAAGCAAACGTTGGTGAGCAAGAGCTATAAAATTGAGCAAATAAAGCAAGCGGCACAAATAGCGTACCAAATGTGGTCAGGGTGAGTTCTTATTTATACGCTCGACGCGCCCTGAGTTAGAGGGTCCAGTCTGTCATTGACTGTTGCTATTCTAGCAAAGGGAAGGTGTTTTTTTCGGACCTTCGGCTTAAGGCCTTCGTCCAGGTCGCAGTCTAAATTCGTTATCTTAAACAAATTAATACTGCGAGGGGCTACTATTGGGGGCCTTCGTCCTCCGAAGGTCCTCAAAAACGTGGTTTAACAATGTTTTCCAAGTGTAACATGTAAACAGGTACCTTCGGATATAGATCAAAGTCGTACACGATGTAAGAAGCATGGTCAAGACGAAGGATGATACTGCTATGAAGCTACGGGCGGAATAGCTTCAGCTCAACAGCGAAAAAAGGAACCGACTTAAAGGGGAAAAGGCCATCCAGTCCTCGTTGAATTGTCTATAATTCAGTAGTAAATATGAAGGACATAAATGTAATTTTACATAGGCTGTGCCCTGTGCCTATAAATAGATGAACAGTACTCCCTGAGAGCACCTAGAGGGGGGGGGGGGTGAATAGCTGATCCTGTAAAAATCAAATACTTGTTGCCACAAAACTTGGTTAAGTGTTAGCTCAATAGAATCAAGTGGCTAAGGACCAAGCTCTTGTGAAACACAATGGTCACGAAGAAAACAAGCACAAGAGACACGGTGATTTATCCCGTGGTTCGGCCAAGTATAACACTTGCCTACTCCACGAGGGTCACACTCAACCCCTTTCAAGTGATCCAATGATCAACTTGAATACCATGGTGTTTTCCTTTCTTTTACTATCTCCCGTTCGCGAGGAATCTCCACAACTTGGAGCCTCTCGCCCTTACAATTGATGATCACAAAGAAGCACAGAAGTAAGGGAGGGGAGAGCAACACACACAAGACTCAAAGCACGAGCACAATCACGCACACAAGCCACAACTTGATCTCACAACACAATGCGAGGAGTTCTCTACTCAAATAGAACTCAAGTCACTATCACAAAGAATCAAATACGCGAGAATGGAGTCTTGGTGCTTAGAGATGATCAAAGAATGCTTGGGTGACTCCTCCATGCGCCTAGGGGTCCCTTTTATAGCCCCAAGGCAGCTAGGAGCCGTTAGAGGCAATCTAGGAAGGCAATTCTTGCTTTCTATCGGGTGGCGCACCGGACAGTCCGGTGCACCACCGGACAGGCACTGTTCATGGTCCGGTGCAGATTGCCTTCCTGAAGTGGCACAGCCGACCGTTGCAGAAATGTATTCATTGGCTCACCGGACACTGTCCGGTGCACACCGGATAGTCCGGTGCCTCCTGCCGATCGTTGGAGCGGGCCACGCGTCGCCCGCGGATTTGGCGGCCGACCGTTGCGCTGGCGGCCGTTGGCTCACCGGACAGTCTGGTGCACCATCGGACAGTCCGGTGAATTATAGCTGTACTCCGCCAACGAATTCTCGAGAGTGGCCAGTTCGCCAGAAGCTAGCCTGGCGCACCAGACACTGTCCGGTGCACCACCGGACAGTCCGGTGTGCCAGACTGCGCTGAGTCTTGGCTGCTCCAGCCAAGTCTTTTCCTTTTTCTCTTTTCTCTGATTCTAGCACTTAGACAAATATATTAGTACACAAAAACCAATGTACTAAGTCTAGAATCATACCTTTTTGTTGATTTGCACTTCATCTATCATTTGGCACATAATTACTCACTCAATATGTGTTGGGCACTTAATCACCAAAACTATACTAGAAATGGCCCAAGGGCACATTTCCCTTTCACTCCCGTACTGTTCACGCTGACTTGTATTTGCTCGTGCATCACACTTGGACTTTTGCCTTCTGTCAAGCCGAAGGTATAAATGTAATTCAATATTGTTCATGTTCATTCATGATAATATAACTAAGAGATATTAATGATGTCATGTGATTATTTATGTTATTTCTCATGTCTCATATGCTTCTTCTTTCATTAATATATACTACGATGATGAAGGTACGTCCTTCATGACCTTCGTCTGAAGATCATTATATCCTAAGGGAGATAATGTTTCGAAGGACGAAGGGGATTAACCATTAACCTTTTGTGTTGTCTTGTTCTTAACTCATAGCATTTGAGAACAAGTCCCCAACACCTACCATCGATCCAAGTTTGAGAGCTAGGGAAGCTAGTTGAGAGATTCATGATCTTTTGTTGTAATATATGCATGATACTCTCTTTTATGACTCTTTGCTTTTGTATGCTTTTGCCTCACAAACTCAATGATATGCTCTCAGGATATTTTGATGACCGTGTGTGTTTATGTTTTCACTTATCTTGTTTACCAGTCATGCAATTCTTGTTCATGGGTTTCACTCACACTTTTATGAACAATATTCTTATGTTATGTATGTGCTTATACTTCCTATATTCTTACATGACTTTTCTTTGTCAACTTGTTTAGTATCACTAACAATCTTCCTATATTCTTACATGACAGATGTAGGAAACGGGTGACGCCTAAGAGGGGGGGGGGGGTGAATTAGGACTTCTAAAACTTTTACTAAACTAGGCCACAATTAAATCCCTAGAGCAAAACCTATGCAAGTAATCAAACTAGAATGTGCAAACTAGGTTTTGTCTAAGTGTTGCTATCTCTACCACAAAGGCTAAGTTTCAATCTACACTAAATAAGTATGAATACAAGATTGAAACTTAAATGCTTAATATAAATGCGGAAACTTAAAGAGCAAAGTAGAGAAGCAAACTCTCGTGGATGACGCCGGTATTTTTACCGAGGTATCCGGAACCGCGCAAGGTCCCGACTAATCCTCGTTGGTGCCCCTACGTAAAGGGAAGCCCATGCGAGGGCCAAGCACCACGGTCAAGTAACTCCGTAGAGAGCCGCGGGCCTTCTCCACGCACAAGTGGTGCTCCACTTCCGGCTCCTCTCGGACGCTCCCCGCCGTCTCCACTATCGAGCTTCCGGCCGAAATGCCGCGGGCCTCGTTCCCTCCGGTACACGGTGGCGGCCGTGACATAAACATGGTTGTCACGGTCTCGCAAGACTCTCGCCCCACTCGGTACAATTACAATGACTCACGCAAGAGCCGAGGGGTTGTGTGGTTTTTCTAAACTCACTCAACTAACTAGGATTCACCTAGAGCAAGCGCTAAAGCGGTCTAACTAACCTAAGCACTTCGCAAAGCACCTACGCTAATCACCGAGTGATTCTATTAAGCACTTGGGTGTTTGAGCTCTTGGAAATGTGCAATATATGCCTTGGTATGTTGCTTGGGCTCCCACACTTGAGAATGGCCGGTTGGGGTGGTATTTATAGCCTCCAAACCCCAAATTAGCCGTTGGACAGAAAGCAGCAGCTTTCTGTCGTCGGGTGCACCGGACAATCCGGTGCACCACCGGACAGCCACTGTGCAGTGTCCGGTGCACGCCACGTCAGCCGACCGTTGGCGCCTGTAGCAGTCGATCGTTGGATCTGATCGTTGCCGTCTGTCTGGTGCACACCGGATAGTCCGGTGCCGACTGTCCGGTGCCCCACCGGACAGACCAGTGCTACAGCCAGAGAGCGCCTGTCTGTGGCCTCTCTGCGCAGACTGTCCGGTGCCACACCGGACAGTCCGGTGCACACCGGACAACACTGTCCGGTGCGCCACCAGGCGCTGGCTGACAGCCCGCATCTTGGATTCCTTTGCTGATTTCTTCGGGCTTTTTTTATTCTTGAGTATTGGACTCCTATGCATCTTTTTATGTCTTCTTTTGAGGTGTTGCATCCTCATTGCCTTGGTCCAATTCTCTTCACATCCTGTGAACTATAAATATAAACACTAGCGAACATATTAGTCCACAGGTTGTGTTAATCATCAAACACCAAAACTCAATTAGCCAAATGGCCGGGGTCCATTTTCCTTACAACAGAAAACAAACAAAATACTCTCACACTCTTGTAGGGTTGTCATCAATCACCAAAAAGGGGAGATTGAAAGAATCTAGGCCCCTGGTTGGTTTTAGTGATTAATGACAACGTAAGACTACATGTGACTAACGTGTGGTTTGCATAGCAAATGGTAAGTTAGGTCACATTGCAAGGAGCTGCGCTACAACATTGAAAATAATCCCCCATATGAGAACTTGAAGCGACAACTAAAAAAGGCGAATCAAAAGAAGGACTTCATATCCTAAGTGTAGAAGGAGTTGTGGGACACTTGGTACAGAGTTAGGACTTCTATTTTTGTTTTAGCCGTACTATAAATAGGGGTTGTGGATGAGTAGTTTGACCAAGAGAAATCTAGTGTAGTGTCGGTGCATGTTCACACTAACTAGTGCTAGGTGTCACTCTAGAACTCACTCACAAGTTAGAATCAAAAATGATTTAGGAAAACCTAATAAAAGAAAAAGGGTTGCTGACCTAGGGGCACCAAACTTTCTGGTGTGCACTGGACTGTCCAGTGGTCCCCTTGGCAGCGGGCCCGAGTGTGCCCGAGAGTAAGCCCTCATCACCCCTAGAAACCCGAGAGCAAACAGTTTCCAGACTTGATTTTTAGCTCAGCACTGGACCGTCCGGTGCACACCGGACAGGTACTGTTCATTGTCCAGTGCGACATCAGAGCAGTTGGAAGCGCACCGTTGGCGCACCAGACTGTCCGATGTGCCTATGCGCAACAACACGTTGTAACGGCTAGTTTTGGTTGGTGGGTGTATTTTTACCCCCTCCACCAACCATAATGAGTGTCTTACTGCCCCAACTATCTTATATTCATTGCTAGAGCATTGCAAGTCCACAAAGCATAGTGAGGTGATTAGCAAAATCATAATCCTATGTAAGGATTTCATTAGGGCGCATGAGATCCACCTTGAGCACACACCACATGCATTAGGCTTATCTTGGACTAGTGAAGGTCTATGGCTTATTACTCTTGGTGATCGGCATCTCCTAGATGGCTCAGTGGTGATTGAAGTTCGGTGATCACCCCTGAGGATTTGTTGGTGACCCGACTCGACGGTTGTACGCGGTCATGAGGAATCCACCACGCCGGAGAGGCAAAGGATCATCTCATAGTGAGCACTTGGTTCTTACAAGGACCAAGGGGGAGCGATACCCTTGCGTGAGTGCTCCAATGAGGACTAGTGGAGAGTGTCGACTCTTCGATACCTCGGAAAAAATTGGAGGAGTCTTCTTATCCCTACATTACTTTTCACATTTACTTTGAGCATTTTACTTTGTGTATTTGCTTATCTAGTATTTGCAATAAGGACTTAGGGTGGTTCTCTATTTCATAGCTTTTACTTCTTGCTAGTAGATTGGGTGAAGTTGGGCTCATTCTTAGGGTGTAATCTTTTGTTAGAATTGTAGAAAAGTCCAATTCACCCCCTCTTGGGCATAGTGATACTTTCAAATACCAAGGCATATACTACGTGTAACATGCTTCATTCTTCATCGCGCTCTCATACATCTTTACTTCGTCTGTATTCTTTATTCACTCCTCCCTTTAATCTATCCCTTCAGATAAGAGATAGACTAAAGGGAAAGGTTTCAATCCTATAACCTATGTTGCCTTGTTTTGATATCATATAGTAATTAGAAACAAGTTACCAACATTGGTGCCCACCTCTGGTGAACTCACTTCAACCATAAGAACCCTCATCATGCCACCAAAAAAGACATCAGCAACCAATGTTGTTCGCACGACCCTGGACACCAACCAAGGAGACGAAGCTCTCCTTCAGGAGACCAGGTTGCAGAAGAGGAAAGTTATCGTATCCAACTCCTACGATGACAAACTCGATCGCGAGATCAACAACCTCGAGCTAATTCATCAGCAAGTAGAGAAGTGCAAAGAAAAGATGCTTCATCTCTCCGAGCTGCAGAAGAAGATTGATGAAGCAACCAAAGAAATGCACAACATTGAATCATACAAAAATCAGTACAATCACAAAGACCTTCATCACAAAGGACATAACTTTGGCAATCCACCTCTAGAGGCATACAACTTCCAAGATTTCCTATATGGCGAAGCCTCTCCACTCATACCAGAATTGGAAGCCACACCCTGGCCACCACTATACAGAACTCCTACATTGCCTATGTATGATGGTCTATCTGACCCGAAGCAGTTCTTGATGAGCTACGAAGCTACCATATCCTCTTATGGTGGCAACTCAACAGTCATGGCAAAGTCATTTGTTATGGCAGTCAGAAATGTAGCCCAAACTTGGTACTCCTCGCTTTGGCCAAGAACAATTACTTTGTGGCAAAAGCTAAAGGACATGTTCCTCGCCAACTTTCAAGGTTTTTAGTCAAATCCTATCACCGCACATGCCCTGTTCCAATGCATGCAGTACTCAGATGAGTCATTTGTATGAATGTTTCTCCGTCTTCGGTCCCAAGCACCAGTAGTACAAGATGACATTGTCATCGAGGCTATGATGAAGGGACTTAGGCTAGGTCCAGTAGCTCAGTACTTCGCTAGGAAACCTCCCCACTCTCTAGAGAAGCTGCTGCAAAAGATGGATGAGTACATCAGAGCTAACAATGATTTCCACCAAAGAAGGAAAGAAATCCACAAATACACTGAAGCCTCCAGGGGCTTCGGAGGAAGATTCAATCCTAGATATGTCCAAAACATTCATAACCTAGCATAGAGTGAAGAAAAAATGACTCAATCTCAAGGACAATCAGGACAGTAGCAAGTTCTGAACAGCATCATTTTTAGAGCACGTTCCACCCATTGACCTCGAGAGGGGGACGGGGAGGCCGAAGTTTTGGTGGCAGGTTTAATGCACCTCCAAGAAAGCCATTTTGTTTGTTCTATGGTGAGGATAAAGGCCACACAACAAGAACCCGCCACCACACCATCAACAAGCAAAAAGAGATTGCTTCGTCAATCTCTCAACCCTCTCATCCAAAGGAGGTGTTTAGTACATCTTTGTACTGCTCACCTTATGTTCCACTGTACGTTCACCCTCAACAACAGGAGCCAAGGCTGCTTCAACCTTCAGCCTCAAATGCTTCGAGTAACCATGTGATGAGCGTGTGGTCCCCATCTGCTTCCTTCATCCTAGGACCACCTCCTTATGACCAGGTCTCTGCTGGTCATCCCAAATTTCCAGCACAAGACATACAACAGGATAGAAGGGAGGCTCCTGAAAGCTCTCTTGTGGGTTTTGGTGTTTGGATGACAACTCATTAAAGGACTAACAAGTGTGCTAAGTGTTGAACAGGTGCTTAATGTAAAGCTAACAGGGTTCAACACAAGTGAACAAGTGTGATGGTCCAAGGACTAGATGATGGATAGATAATGGGCATCACAAGTAAGATGGACATTGCATAAAGTGAGACTCGGGTGCGTAGCTCGGAGACAACTGATCAAGCCAAGGATGGAGGAAAGAAGAGCTTCGAGGTACCAAGTGCACGGGAGAAGGTCAAAGAGGCTGAGGAACCCAAAGCCAAGGGTGAAGAAGAAGACTTGCAAAGTCAAGGGTGATCAAGTTGAGAAGAGCTATGGCACATCAAGGATCACTACATAAGGACGTGACTTACAACCAATGAGGAAACATCTATAGTTATGTGGTGTAAGTCATAAGGCTCAAGATCAAGCTCTAAGAAGGGAACAAAGTCACTAGAAGGAGAACAAATGTCAAAATAAGAACTGGAAGCAGCCTAAAAGAGCTAAGTGCACTCTGACCTTTAGTTTGGGTTGTTCCCATGTTTGGAGATATTCTATGTGACCTTTGCAGGATGTTGGAGCTCAGAAATGTTAGTCTAGGTCAAGTTAAGCTGACTTGATGATTTATGAGTCCAACATCAATCTTAAGCATGTCAAATGATAGAGAGGTGAAAATCCAAGAGAAGGTATATTTCTAGACTTAGTACATTGGTTTTTGTGTACTAACGTATTTGTCTAAGTGTTAGAGACAGAGAAAAGAAGAAAAGAGATGCAAAAAGCTTGGCTGTGTATAGCCAAGTCTCAGCTCAGTCTGGCACACCGGACTGTCCGGTGGTGCACCGGACAGTGTCCGGTGCGCCAGGCTAAACTCTGGTGAACAGGCCGCTCTTGGGAGAAGTCGGCGGCGTATGGCTATAAATCACCGGACTGTCCGGTGGTGCACCAGACAGTGTCCGGTGAGTCAGCTGCAGCGAAGTCGCCGCTCTCGGGAGAAGTCTGGCGACGTACGACTATAATTCACCGGACTGTCCGGTGAGCCAACGGTCGGCTGGGCCAACGGTCGGCCACACAATCCGCGCATGACGCGTGACCGAGCCAACGGTCAGATGGGAGCAACGGACTGTCCGGTGTGCACCGGACAGTGTTCGGTGCGCCAACGGCTCCAAGACTGCAACGGTCGACTGTGCCAATTTTGGAAGGAAATCGGGCACCGGACAGTGTCTGGTGCGCCAACCGACAGAAGGCATGAATTGCCTTCCTGGATTGCTCTCAACGGCTCCTAGGCCCCTTGGGTCTATAAAAGGGACTCCTAGGCGCCTCCAATAGATACACAAGTGCAGCCAACAAGTGTAGACATCACTCTGATCAATTCTCACTCTCCCTCTTGTGTGTATCTCTCTAGTTTGTGTAGAAGGCAAAGCTATAAAGCCTTTAGAGAGTGGAGAAGAGCTGCTAAGAGCTAGAGCAATGTCTTGAGCATATCGTTACTCTGCCGAAGTGCTGCCAAAAAGATTGTAAGCAGCCACGGTTTCGTTGTAACCAACTCAACATAGTGAAAGGCTCTATCTGTTTGACTGACAGATCTGAGCAAACGGAGGAAGGAGTTGAAATAGACTCCAAGCCCAGGTGTGGCTAACTCCAACGAGGACTAGGCAAGCATTTCAGGCTTGGCCGAACCTCGGGATAAATTCCTGTGTCCACGTGCTCTGCTCTGTGTTGTGTGCTGATTCTGTCTTATTCAGTTCTTACATCTACACTTCACTGCTTACTTGTGGTACTAGCTTTCTTTGAAGTGCAGGATATTCTTAAGACAGGAATTTCAAATCCGCTGCAACTTACTCGAAGGGTCCTTCACTTCACTGCGTTCTAGTCTTCGAGTAGAGTAAGAATTTAAGTTTTAAAGTGATAAATTTTATTCTCCTATTCACTCCCCCCTCTAGGCGACATCCAGATCCAGTTCCTGGGTAAAGGGAACTTTCAATTGGTATCAGAGCTAGGCCTCTCCAGTGTGGGCTTAGCTGTCCGGAGATGACGATGTCGTCACAAGAGGTAACTGTAGAACTTCTTTTAGGCGATGGTTCTAATTACAAATCTTGGCCTGTCTCTATTTATAATGCTTTCATGCATGTTGATCCTGATTTGAGACAAATCTTTAGTAGAAGTATTAGAAGTATTTTTCCCTCTGATATTATTAAAAATCCTTCTAATGCTGAACTAAGATGTTTATCTCTCAATCATCGTGCTTGCAACATCTTAGTTGACTCTCTTTCTAGAAGTGCTTATTTTGCCATCATGAGTAGTGATAGTGATTTATTTGTTGATGCTCATGATTTATGGAATAGAATTAAAGGAAAATATTCTGTGGCAAATTGTGATGCTCCTACTCCCTATATTACTTGTGATACTAACCCTTCAAAAGGAGAAGAAAAGTATTGGGCACCTGTTGGGGGCCTTCGTCCTCCGAAGGTCCTCAAAAACATGATTTGACAATGTTTTCCAAGTGGATTATATGAACAGGTATTTTCGGATTCAGAATTATGGATATGGAGCACGACCAGGACGAAGCTTGAACCAGACGAAGGTCGAGGGCAGCCGAAGCTGTGCGCAGGGAAGCTTCGGCGCGATGGCATAAGGGGGAACCGACTTAAAGATGAAAAGACTTCGGGGGCCTCGACAGATTTCCATAAACCGTTAACAAATGTAATGGACATGGATGTAATTTTACGTGGGCTGCGTCCCGCGTCTATAAATAGATGAACAGTACTCCCGTACTGTTCACGCTGACTTGGCATTGGCTTTTGCGTCACGCTTGTACTTCTACCTTCTCTCAGGACCGAAGGTACATTTGTAATTTGAAATCATTTCTATTTCTCCATGTTAATAAAATAAAAATGATCTTATGTTGATGTTTATATTTCACGCTTTATATGAATCCTTCGGCATTATTTATTATATTTACGAAGGTATGTCTCTTGTGACCTTCGTCCTAAAGCATTATTTCCCGAAGGGGAGTAATGTTTCGAAGGACGAAGGACCTTAATGTTTAACATCTTCTATGTTGCCTTGTTCTTAACTCGAAGCATTTGAGAACAAGTCCCCAACATTGGCGCCCACCTCCGGTGAACTCACTTCCACTTCGAGTTTTTGTGAACACCTTCGGAAGCTATAGACCTTCGCTATGGCGCCGAAGAAAGCTTCAGCGACTGGGGCAGGAGCACTACAACCGCTGGACCACAACCAGGAGACCGTCTCTCTTCGGGAGGCCCGAAGCCAGAAGAGAAAAGCCGTCAGCCCGACGCTTGAGGAAGAAGAGCTAGACCAAGAAATCAGAGAGATGGAGATGCTACATCAACAAGTGCAGAGGAAGAAGGAGAAGATGGCCCGCCTAGCTGAGTTGCAAAGGCAAATAGACGAAGCCTCTGAGGAAGTTCGCCATCTCACTCACGATGAGCAGAACAGAAGGCCTCATCAGAAAGACCTTCATCAGGAGGGCTTTGTCAACGAAGATGACTGGTATGATAATTTCCATCAGGGAAATTTTGTTTTCGATGATGCTTCTCCTCTGTCTGCTGAGCTGCAGGCTACACCTTGGCCTCCATCCTATAAGCCACCCCAGCTTCCCATGTTTGACGGCCACTCCGACCCGAAGCAATTCTTGATGAGCTACGAAGCAACAGTGTCTTCGTACGGGGGCAATGCTGCAGTCATGGCGAAGTCTTTCGTTATGGCCGTCAGGAATGTTGCTCAGACTTGGTATTCCTCTCTTCGGCCAGGAACAATCACTTCATGGCAGAAGCTGAAGGATATGTTACTGACCAGCTTTCAAGGATTTCAAACGAAGCCGGTCACAGCTCAAGCCCTCTTCCAGTGTATTCAGGATCACGAAGAATACCTTCAGGCGTATGTCCGAAGGTTCTTACGATTGAGGGCGCAGGCACCAACGGTGCCCAATGAAATCGTTATCGAAGCCATGATCAAGGGGCTTCGTCCTGGACCCGCAGCTCAATACTTTGCTCGGAAGCCTCCTCAGACCCTGGAGAAATTGCTCCAAAAGATGGATGAGTACATTCGTGCTGACAATGATTTTCGCCAAAGAAGGGAGGAGGCCTTCAGATTTTCTGAAATGACCAGGGGCTTCGGAGGAAGATACTACCCGAGGCATGTCCGTTCCATCCACAACACTCAGAATGATGATAAGGGGAGTCAGCAAAACAGGCCGCAGTGCTCCTCACAGGCTTCGGGGCAACAACAAACCTCCTTCCGGCCACCAGCTCCAAGAGGCAGAGGCGCCAGGGGCTTCGGCGGAAGATTCGGAGATCAGCCAAGGAGACTGTTTTGCTTGTTCTGTGGAGAAGGCAAGGGCCATACCACTAGGACGTGCCATGTTACAATCCAGAAGCAAAAGGAAATAGCCGAAGCTGCATCTCAACAAGCTCAGCCGAAGCAGGTCATGCATACTGCTTCGTATCATCCGCCTTATATCCCACAATACATAGACAACCACCCTGCAGCTTCTGTAGCTTCGGCAAGTCAACCTCAAGCTTCCTGGCAGCAGCTTCCGCCTCCACCTCCATTGCAGCAAGGTCAACAGCCAGAAGGGAGTCAATACGCTCCACATCAGAGGGACTTCAGAGAACAGTCCGAAGCTCGCACAGTCAACAGCACTGTGCCAGAGTCGAAGCACATTTATTGACATATCCTACCTTTGATAGCAGTCTTTTCTATTCAGTTTTATTTTCTGTGAAGCAAAAAACATTGATAGTTTTCATGTAATAATTTCGTTGTTTCCTACGAGGAAAATCTATTTGCTCCACAAGCCTAAGTTGCTGAAGCCTAAAACTTTTTCCGTTACCAAGGAGGACCTTCGGATTAAAAATCCTTCGGAGTAACAGAAAGTCGTTCTAAGGAACGCAGAGTAAGTTTATGAAGTCACAAAAAGCCGTTCCAAAGGGAGCGCAGTGTAAGTTTTCTGCTCGGAAGTCGTTCCTAAAGGAATGCAGAGCCTACAGCGAAAAGTCAACGCTGATACCGCCTAAGTAAAAGGCGAAGAAGCTCCTAAGGGAGGCTTACAGCGAAAAGTCAACGCTGATACCGCCTAAGTAAAAGGCGAAGAAGCTCCTAAGGGAGGCTTACAGCGAAAAGTCAACGCTGAAACCGTCTAAGTAAAAGACGAAGAAGCTCCAAAGACGTTCCTAAGGGAATGCAGAGCTTGCGAATATATTTTATGTGTATCTTCGGAACAAATGACACATGCATAACATAACATCATCACATCATTTTGCATAGCATAAGCATCATACATCATATTGCATTTGGCAAGAGAAGGGGATACTCTCAACCCTCGAAAGGATGCTTTGAGAAAGTGACATCGAAATTGTATAGCTTCGGAATACAGTTTCGAAGAATATTTTTACGAAACGTGGGCGAATTTTATCAGATCAATATCAAAGTTATATAGCTTCGGAATATAGCTTCGGAGAATGTTTTCACGAAGCATGGATATCATTCATCAGAGTAATTTTAACGAAGAATGTCTTCTTCACGAAGCATGAAAAGAAGGGAAGGTGTTTTTTTCGCCGAAGGCTCAAAAATGGTATGTATTTAAAGTTTCATGCATCGTAAAGAATTCAATAATGAAAAGAGACTTGTATACTACATTCAAATGTACAAAGTGTTGCATAGATTACACTTTAAATGTTTTTTCCAAATAGCATCTAATCTTCTCTCAATACTGCTTCGGCGGCTTCATTCAGAAGTTGGTCAACAACCTTGTCCATGATAGTTTCGGCCATTTGTTTAATTTCTTCATCCCCTTTTGTGTGGGGGTCGGCAGCTGGTTCAACAGTTTCTGAGCGAAGAGAACACTTCTTCATTACTTTTACAAATCGCGAGCAAAGTTTAAAATGAAAATTACAACGCAACAAGAACGACTAATTGGTACCTAATTGTCTTTCGGGCTCCGTACTCTTTTCGGCAGCTTCTGCTACTTTTCTAGCATCATGAATGCCTTTTTCGCTTCTTTGGATGATCTCTTGCGCCATTCCTCGGCCGCCGTCGTTCCAGATATCAGTAAAAAATTTGCCACCAACCACGCTTGCTTCGGCCGAGGGGTCCTTGATATCTTCGGAAGATAAGGTAGCTTCGGACTGAGCTAAAAATTTTACATGCCCGCAACCTTTCTTCTCTAAGACAGAAGCAATTCCTCTGGCGCCCGAAAAAGCGCATATGTCGCCACGACTGTTCAGAATCTCTTCGAAGGCCTCTGCTTCGTGGCTAATCCATTCCAGCGGATCTTCGGGATTGCCTCGAGAAAAATTCTCTTCGCTGGAAAAGGCGCCGACGCTAGCAAAGCTGGTTTTAATTTTATTCACGCATTCTATAGATTTAACATAGCATTTCCCCTGAGATGTGCGAAGCTCCTTAACTCTTGATTCCAATTTGCTGACCATAAAATCACTAAGTTCTCGTTTCGTTTCCTCAAGCGCGCGCTCCTCTTTAGCTCTAGCCAGCTGTTTCTGAAGATCTTTAATCTCGCGTTTTTGAGCTTCGGTTTGGGCCTTTGAAGCAGCTTCGTCTTTTTTCACTTTATCTACCAGTGTAAGCAGAATTTTATCTTTTTCCAAAGCTTCGTTTCTCAGTTTGATAACTTCGGAGCGTAAATTATTAAACGCAATTTCATAACTTTCATCTTCGGCGCTCTTTTGCGCTCTTAGCGCGTTGCTTAGGATCAGGCCCTATACGAAAAAGAATTCATATAAGAAAAAAGGAATGAGTTGCGTAAAAAAATAATAAGGGGGTAATTCCCGTACCTTCAGGCTGTTGTACGCAAGACTGTCTGCGAGATCTTCTTTCGTCATGGCGCTTAATCCAGATTCAAGCTTCGGGAAACCAATACTCCTGGCCATCTCTCGGCAGACAGATAGCTCTTTGTTGTCAGGCAGGCAGTATAAGAAATCATCTTCATTTGTCCCATTGAATATTACTGCCCCCTTTGGATATTTTAGCTCCTTTGCATAATGGTTAGCTTCATGAGTTTCTTCTTCAGATAGTTTTTTCCCCGAAGCATGTCGTATGATGTAATCACACATGCTGGCAGGCGCTTCGGGGATGGCAGTGTCAGTTTCTTCAGCTTGTTGCGTCGGAGCTTCAGAAGAAGCTTCAGCAATTTCAACACTCTTTTTTGTAGTTGTGCTTGAAGACTTAATTGTCTCCAAGACATCTAGTACATTTACCATTCTCTTCCTTTTTGGGGTCACCATTGGACCCTTTTGGATTTTTGCTGCTTCGACATTTGCTACAGGACTCAAAATTTCTGATGCTTTTTCCTTAGTCGGATTTTTCGCTTCTTCCATTTTTTCTGTGGATGGCGCTTCGGCCATCTCTGCGATTTCTGGCAGCAAGGTTGGCTGTTCAGCTTCGGCGGCCGAAGAAGTTTCTCCGGTGAACTCAGGCACCGAAGCTGGTTCAATATGGCGTGGTCGGTGTGTGAGGACCTTCAACCTTTTTCCTTTCGGTTCTGGCTCGCTAGGAGCAGTTGCAGCTTCTTCTTTTTCAGAGGTTATGTTTTTTCTTTTTTGCCTTCGGATGGGATAACGATAATCAGGGTAGAAGAACCCGACTGCATCAAACACTCGGTTGAGTCTCTTCTTTTTTCGGCCTCCGAAGGCTGCTGATAGTGCAGTATTTTCAGCCTTCGAATATGCCCCAAGTAATTCATCACTTAATGTTTCAATGCTTTTCAGCCAGTCATCATCAGGTTCAACAAATTTATCTGCATATTTGAATGTGTACTTTAATCTGACTAGTCCGCCTTCGTCGGACTCTTTGATGGTTTCCTTCGGCATTTCCCACTTTTCTGCAAGTGGCCATACCCCGAAGGCAATGTGTTCTTGGACCAAGTCCCTTGTCCCAATAAACGAGCAGACTACCCCGAAGGCTCTTTGGCATTCTTCGGCGGCTTCGTCCATTTCGACCTTCGGCCTTCGAAGACCGAAGCGTTGCCAGATTGGGTGCATAATGATACTCTTCACATTCTCTTGAGCTGTTAGATCATTCTTTACATAAAACCATTCAGTCATCCAGGCTCCGGGCCACCTCTTCCGAAAGGTCGGCACAGGGCAGCTTGACCCGGAGCGGGCGCCGAAGCTGTAGCACCCAAAGTTGTTGTGGTATTGTTCCTTTCCCCAGGGCTTCGTCTCGTATAATAACTCATGAATGTTGCAGAAGCTTTTAGCGTTCGGTTCCAAACCTTGGCTCCTCGCAGCCCAGACAAATACTCCCATTCTTATGATGGCTTCGGGAGTGATTTGATGCAGATAGACTTGAAATGTCTTTAGTACCTCAACAACAAAGTTGCTCAGGGGGAATCGAAGCCCAGCCTTGAGGAAGCTTCGGAAAATCACAACTTCATCCTCTTCGGGGGTGGGAGAAGTTTTTTCCCCGGCATCAGCTCTCACAATAGATATGTCTCGGAAATATCGCCCCCTCATATTATCAATGTGACTCTGCTTGATGGTCGTTTTCCCAAAAACTGTGTGGCTTGGTCGCCACGGTCGATCTTCGGCCTCTTCCCCACCACTTTCCACATCATAGCTGTCGCTGTCATCAGTATCTTCGGACAAACCTTCGAGAATCTCCTTCGTGATTTTCTCTGTATTGGTCTCTGCCATCGCTATCAGGAACCCCAGATTCTTCTCCTCCTCGAGACTCAGCTTCGTCTCAGCAGGGATCTTCAGCTTCGTCTCAGCAGGGATCTTCTTGCCTTCAGACATCTTCGGAAACGCTAAAAAATTGTTCCCGAGGCCGAAGCTTCGAAATCAAAAAGACCAGAAAATCTTAATGAACAAGAGCTAAAAATTTTAGTGGGCCGAAGCAAAAGGCAAGTGTGCGTACCAAATGAGTTCGCGATGTGATCTTATTTATACGCCTAGGGCGTTGAAAATTGAAAGGCCCCGCTTGTCAGTGAATGTTGCTATTCTAGCAAAGGGAAGGTGTTTTTTCGGACCTTCGGCTCAAGGCCTTCGTCCATATCGCAATCTGAATTTATCATTTACAAATTAATATTGCGAGGGGCTACTGTTGGGGGCCTTCGTCCTCCGAAGGTCCTCAAAAACATGATTTGACAATGTTTTCCAAGTGGATTATATGAACAGGTATTTTCGGATTCAGAATTATGGATATGGAGCACGACCAGGACGAAGCTTGAACCAGACGAAGGTCGAGGGCAGCCGAAGCTGTGCGCAGGGAAGCTTCGGCGCGATGGCATAAGGGGGAACCGACTTAAAGATGAAAAGACTTCGGGGGCCTCGACAGATTTCCATAAACCGTTAACAAATGTAATGGACATGGATGTAATTTTACGTGGGCTGCGTCCCGCGTCTATAAATAGATGAACAGTACTCCCGTACTGTTCACGCTGACTTGGCATTGGCTTTTGCGTCACGCTTGTACTTCTACCTTCTCTCAGGACCGAAGGTACATTTGTAATTTGAAATCATTTCTATTTCTCCATGTTAATAAAATAAAAATGATCTTATGTTGATGTTTATATTTCACGCTTTATATGAATCCTTCGGCATTATTTATTATATTTACGAAGGTATGTCTCTTGTGACCTTCGTCCTAAAGCATTATTTCCCGAAGGGGAGTAATGTTTCGAAGGACGAAGGACCTTAATGTTTAACATCTTCTATGTTGCCTTGTTCTTAACTCGAAGCATTTGAGAACAAGTCCCCAACAGCACCAAACGATGAATCCACCTCGTCGACAGGTTTCTTCTCCACTAGTAATAAATGTTTTATTGCTAACAATGATGGTGGAGACAAAAGCCATGATGAGGAGGAATATGAGTATGATAGCGAGGATGAATCTTCATCACCACAAGGTGCATTTTCCTGTATTGCTTCCACTGACATTAATGACAGGGAAAATGAGATCAACGATGTGGAAGTAGAGGAGATTCGCCGTTTCTACATCCATCTCAATAAAGAGGACAAAGCGCTCTTGGTTAAGCTGTTGAGAAAGAACAAGGAACAAGGCGAGATGCTTCTCAGGCTAGAGGAGACACTCATCAAAACAAACAACAGCCTGGAGAAGATGACCAAAGAACATGAGGAGCTAAAGTGCTCTCATGATGATTTGGTCCAACGATATGATTCAATTTTATTTGAGCAAAGAAATAATCATGATGCATTATCTAATGTTGCTCAACTTAAAACTGAAAATTTCATGCTAAGGAGTCAAGTAGAAATGATAAATTTAGAAAAACTTGCTCTAGGTGAAAAGTATGATAGGTTGTCATATTCTCATAGTAAACTAGTTGATGACCATATCATGCTTAATGTTGCTCATGAGGTTGTAATTACAAACTTAAATTCATGTGAACCTCATTCTTGCACAAGTACACATCTAGATAATATATCATCATGTGCTAACCCCTGTCGCTCAAAAGGAAGCAAATGTTTGAATGAGCAACAAGTTGTAGGGTCAAAAAGGAATTTGCTTGGGAACAAGAAACAAAGACAATTAAGGAGAAGACACCGTGCTCAACTTCCTCAAGATATCTTGCAAAAACGTGGTGAAGAAGCTTGAGGAAGGAGAAACCGCAGCAAGGGTCAAACTCCTTAAAAAGGATGTTCCTAAAGCAATAATTAAAGAAATCAACATGAGACAAGAGAAAGGTAACGATTTAATTAGTCATGTTGTTTACACTAATAATCTCTCTATGTCATCCAAAAGCAAAAAGAGAAGAGGAAAAAGGAGATGCTTCAAATGCAAAGCATTAGGCCACCTCATTGTGTCTTGTCCGTACAACGACAAGGATGAATGGGCAATGAGATGTTTTGGATGCAACAACAAGGACCACATGATCATTTCATGTCCGGTCATGAAGAATCAAAGATGTGCATTCTCCAAGATGACTCTCACCAAGGAAAATGACAAACAGCAAGCGTCAGGTCAGGTTGAGCGACGCTTCTGCTACAAGTGTGGTGAGCAGGGTCATCTATCAAAGGTATGTAATAAAGGTAAGGTTTCTAAGCAAGTAAATTTGTCTAAATCTCATTCGCTTAGGAAACCCAAATCATACACTTGTGCTAGATCTATAACGAGATCACCTAGAACTAGCACAAAGGCTATTTGGGTACCGAAGGCACTTTTAGTTGAACGTCATGGACCCATCCCGAGATGGGTACCTGTAACATCCACTTTGTAATTGCTAGGAATAATACCAGTAGAGGAACAATTCCTCTTTATGTGAGTTTGATCTTTATGCATCATCTGATGTGAACATCATGCCCAAAAACAATTAATAAAAACATAAACTACCAAATTATGCATCATGCTCGATTTTATTTTGTGTGCATTTTATGTGACAATATAAAAATAACATAATTAGAAAATATATTAAAGTCCAAGGTGGAATATGACATCTAAAAGAAATTTAAGAAACTAGAAAAAGAGAAGAAAATAAATGTAATGTGGAAGAAAATAAGTAAATAAAGACATGTGATTCCTACAATAGGGTTAGAACTCGTATAAATTGGTTGCAAGGTGAAACTCATATTCAAAATTCAAAATTTATTCAAAATAGTTATAAATAAAAAACAGAAAATAAAACATAAAAGAAAAAGAAAAAGGAAGAAAGAAAAAGGAATAACAGAAAAAGAAAAGAACAAGATGCTACACGGGCCGACTAAACTCATTTCTGGCCTAGCTAAACTATACCGGACGCGCGGCCCACCTCTCCTCGCGCTTGCGCCTGCCGATCCGGGGTCCACTAGTCGGCCTTGCCGCCTCGCGCTCACTGCCGCCCTGTGTGACTTCCTGGTGGGCCAACCTGTCAGCCACCCGACTGCACCTGGGAGTCTTCTCCTCCGTGCGACTCGCTCGCGAGCTCACCGACCGCCGGGAAATTCGGGGGCACTTAGGCCGATTGATTACCTCCGCTCACTTATGATACTATGAGCCCCCGCGTGAATCGGATCCTGCTGACCGATTAGGCCGTGGGCGAGATCTCCGCGCGCGCCTGATTTTCGCTGACCGGGCTCAACAACCACCGCGGATTTCTTGCTCCGTGCCTTGACCGGATCCCTGGGATATGACTATGGCCGAGCGCCGTCTCTCTCGTCGTGTCCAGAAAGTCTAACCGCACCTCCCCTTGTCAAATCCCAAGCCCAATACCACGGAGGAAGCCACCTCGTCGCCATGGCCGGAGAGTTGACAGAGACCATGGGAGGGAGACTTGCCGCCGTGGACCTCCATGCCCGCCGTCAACGAGGCCTCAGCGTAGACCCTGGGAGCTTCACCCTGCGGTGCGTGACTCTGCCGTGGCCTCGTTGTGGGCGGAGCTCTTGGAATTGCTCACCATGGATACATCGTCGTCGCGGATCCACCTGTTGCCACCGGCCCGATTTCGTGTCCACCACTGTTCGGGTCAAGGAAATCAACGTTGGAGCTTCGTGATTGCGTGTGGGAGCTTGGGATGGCGTTGTCTGGTGAAGGCTCGGTCGGCTTTGGCCAGAATTGCTCGTCGACGTTCCAAACCCGCCACTGACCGCCCTCCTCCGTGGGCAGCAGCCATCACACCTCCAATGCCGGTGAGTACCCTCAAACCGTGTTCGCAATAGCATAAGCATCGCGTAGTCCTATCCGATTTGGTTTTGTCGCTCGGGGTTGGCCCTTCGTCGTCACACCGGCGTGCCCCACCGCGAAGACTTGCGTCGCCGCTGTGGTCAGAATCGAGTGAGAGAGAGAAGTGCACGACCATAGATCTTGGAGTTTACGGCTGGGATTGGATCTGGGAATGGATGGCTCCAGATCGTTGATGGTTAGATGGGGGGTCGGGATCATATCTCGCCTTAATGAAGTCTGTGCCGTCGATGTTTGATCCTACGGCGTGCGTTGAGTACCGGTTAGAGTGTCAACCTAATCTAATCCTGGCCGCCCAGATCAAATCGTGCGGCTACGATACAACGATACCCCTTCGGCCGGGTTTCTTGCATAAGAGACCCTGTTCTTTATTGGAATCAACCCGCAGTACACGACTGGGCCGGCTCTGTGTCTTGGACACATTTACGCTAGAAACCCTAGTTCCCCTGTTATTGTCGCCCAGTCCAGTAAAAAGAAAATCCAGGGAAATAAATAGAAAATGGATTTTTAATATAAAAATAATGGCTAGAATTTGTTTAATCCATAGAAAATTCATACTAATTCCAAATTGAGTCATTCCAGTTCCTATAATTTTATAATATTATTGTTTATCTAATAGTGCCACTAATTTGACACAGAAGCCACCTTAAAATTTATTTCCTAATTAAATCCATATCAAATGCATAAAACTTTAGGAAATTCGTATCTTCCCCGTTTTAACTCCGATTTGATCCGTTCAAGTTGCGTTAGTCTAGTACAAGCACGTAGATCATTATTATTAGTATATTCTTATGTTTGGTGTGATGTTAATTTTATCTATACCATGTTTGTTTGTATTGCTACGACTAGCGCGAGGGCATGTGTCATCTGAAAAGGAAGTTGGTACCTGGAATCTCAAGTGCCAGGCAAGTTGTGCCCTTGATTCACTTTTGTTACCCAATAATGTTCTTTATAATCATTTACCATGCATAGGCTTAATTTTGATGGGACCCAACAGGTCACCCTAGAATGTTATCTCATTACCTTGTTTACCCCTGAATCACATGGGTAGTTTATGCTATTGCTTTACGTGGTTTTTGGGTTAATATTTCATTATATCCATGTTCCAGTTATTTTGTTATTCTATTTATGTTCATGTCAAGATCATTATGTTATTGTTAATTGGAACATGGAGCTTAACTTGAGAACCACGTGCCACCACAAGGGAGGAATGGGACCCCTTGGCTGACTAATTAGGAAAGCTAGTGGAAGACTACCTTACCCGAAAGGGGCAAGGGCAGTAGGGGAGTGGTCAGTGTAGGAAGGTCCCTGGTTGATTTTGCTGCGATGGCGGTCAGCCAGGAACCCTGCATTGGAACTTCCCATAACTGTAGCGGGTTTTCGGAAGCTAGTGGAACTTTGTAAAGGCCTCGTAGTGGATCCCTAGCCATTCACCTTGGTAGTGTCTAAGGGCCTAGCTAACCCTGGCGACATGGGAAACACGACTTGTGGGTAAAGGGTACAACCTCTGCAGAGTGTAAAACTGGTATACTAGCCGAGCTCACGGTCATGAGCGGCTCAGGACTCTCCGATGATTAAATTATGGAACCTAAACTCAATTTGTCATTTGCATTTGCATGGGATTTGTTATTAATTTTGTTCTATTATTTTATTATGGTTTGGTATTCACTTACACTTAGTAACTGCTAATAAAATTTGACCAACTACTTAAAAGCAATGCTCAGCTTTAACCCCTATCATTGATCAGCCTTACACTTCATGATCTCCCACCTTTGGCGAGTTCATGCCACATTATTCCCCACAACTTGTTGAGCGATGAACATGTGTGAGCTCACCCTTGCTGTCTCACACCCCCCCACAGGAGAAGAACAGGTGGTTCAGGAGGAGCCACAAGTCGAGGAGTTCGATCTGATCTAGGTGGCGTTTCTCAGTCGACATTGGCGCCGACGATCCTTAGTTCGTTTTATGGTTATACTTTTATTTTGTAATAAGTCTTCCGCTATGTAATAATTACTCTGATTATTGTGACATTTATCTCTATGCACTCTGTTATTATATATGTTGTCTTCTTGGCGCATGTATGAGATGCACCTGGCTTTGTCCCTTAAAGCCGGGTGTTACAGAAGTGGTATCAGAGGAAATGTTGACTGTAGGACGAAACCTAGATAGAAATGGACAAAACCCCTTCCCTACTTACCTTATTCTGATTCTCTCTATACTTATCTTGATCCTGTCTCGCCTTCTACTGTTTTACTCTTATTATTCTTATCTTTTCTACTTCAAGACAAGATGGATTTCACACTTTGGAATCCTACAACTATGAACTTTTTTTTTTGAGATAGGGAACCTAAGACAAAACTAAAACTATTTTCTCTATTAAAAATGTTGGTTGATTGTTCTGATGATCAATGCTTGATTTGCTTCTTTGATTGATTGCAACATTATAGTTGGGCATCTTAGCATGTACCACCATAAGGTATTGTGTTAGCTTTAGTGGACAACACACTAATCCACTTAGCTAATAAATCCCCCGCAGTAACATTCCTCGTAATTGCTCGTCTTGTCTACAATTCTTCCTTTCTTACCCTATGTTTCTAACCCAGATGGGCTACCCCTATACTGTTAGAAGAGAGCAGTATAGATTTGATCCTTGGTATGTCATGGTTAAGAAAGATAAAGGCAGTATATACACTGTGCTATGGGAACCGTAGAACTCACCAGTTCCAAAGGACAAGGATTTGAAGTTGAAGTTGCAGTAACTACCACCATCAGACTAACGACATTCTTAGTAGATGAGAAGTTTGTGGGTGGCAACATCCGTGCACTTAGGGATTTTCCGGATGTCTTTCCAGAGGAGTTATTAGGGATGCCGCCAGATTTGGAAGTTGAGTTGGTCATTGATCACTTACCTGGGCTGCCCCTACTTTCAAACGGCCATACAGGATGTCTGTAGAAGAGTTAAAGGGACTGAAGAAGCAGTTAACGGAATTACAAGAGGCTGGGTACATTCGTCAAAGTTCTTCACCTTGTGAAGCGCCAGTTCAATTCGTACAGAAGAAAGATGGATCGCAAGAGATGTGCGTGGATTATAGATCCCTTAATGATGTTACTCTGAGGAACAAGTATCCATTACCCCGCATTGAAGATTTATTTAATCGGATGAGAGATGCTAGGATATTCTCGAAGATTGATCTCCGATCGGGTTACCATCAAATGAAGATTAGGCCATCGGATATGCCCAAGACTGAATTCTCGACCCGATATGGTTTATATGTGTTCACCGTTATGTCATTTGGGCCAACTAATGCACCAACTTATTTTGTGGATCTGAAGAATAAGGTGTTCATAATCTGGACAGATTCGTCATGGTTTACATCGACGATATTTTTATTTATTCCAAGAAGTGTTATTGATCATGAGGAACATCTGAGATTGGTGCTACAGAAGCTACGAGATAATCAACTCTACGCCAAGTTTAGCAAATGCGAGTTTTGGATTGACGGTGCCATTTCTTGGACATATCATTTCTAATGGAGGCATATCAGTGGATTTTGCCAAAGTCAAGGAGATAGTGGCGTGGAGCATACCCACTACAGTTACGGAGGTTCGAAGTCTCTTGGGACTTGCAGGATATTATCGAAGATTTATTGAAGGATTCTCTAAAATTGCTAAGCCTATGACCTCGCTTCTGGAGAAGGGAAGAGAATTTAAGTGGGACGAGAAGTGCCAAGATAGCTTCGATCAATTAAAGAAGAGGTTGATGTCACCACCAGTGTTGGTTTTTGCCAGATCTGCAGAAGGGATTTGACATTTATTGTGATGCATGTGGCCAAGGCTTGGGATGTGTGCTCATGCAAGAAGAACATGTGATTGCCTACGCATCTCGTCAGTTGCGGAAACACGAGTTGAACTACCCCACGCATGTCTTGGAACTGGCATCCGTTGTGCATGCGCTTAAGATTTGGAGACATTATATTATGAGAGTTAAGTGTCAAGTATACACGGATCATAAGAGTTTGAAGTATATATTCGCTCAGAAGGATCTCAACCTTAGGCAACGTCGTTGGTTGGAGCTTATTAAGGATTATGAATTGGAGATTTACTATCACCCGGGCAAGGCGAATTTGGTTACAGATGCCTTGAGTCGAAAGGAGCATGTTCATTCAGATGTTGTTGCCCAGCTACCCGATGAGATTGTTGAGGATTTCGGGAGACTTAACCTGGGGATAGTTGCTCACACTGAAAGAGTTACTATTGATGTGGAACCTACCTTGGAGCAAGAAATCCGCAAAAGGACAGATTGGTGATGCTAAGATACAAGAGATTAAGGATCTGATTACTTAAGGTCAAGGTCTGGAATTCACGGAAGACGAGCAAGGCACCATATGGTTCAAGGACAGGATATGTGTTCCTGAGATTGAAAGCCTTTGTGAGACTATTTTAATGGAAGCCCATGACTTGGATTATTCTATTCATCCTAGTAGTACCTAAATGTATCAAGATTTGAAGCGGAAGTATTGGTGGTATGGACTGAAGAGAGATGTGGCTACACATGTGATTATGTGCGATGTGTGTCAAGGAGTTAAGACTGAACACCAGAGGCCAGCTGGACTACTGCATCCACTGAAGATACCCAAGTGGGAGTGGGAAGAGATTGGAATGGATTTATTTACTAGATTGCCTCGCATCCCGAAAGGATATGATTCTATATGGGTTATTATGGATAAACTAACCAAAGTGGCTCATTTCATTTCGGTCAAGACTACTTATAAGGGATCTCAATTGGTAGAGTTATATATGACTCGGATTGTGTGTTTACATGGAGTACCAAAGAGGATTGTTTTGGATAAGAGGATCACAGTTTACCCCCCCAGATTTTGGAAAAGTTTTCATGAGAATACGGATGCGAAATTGAATTTTAGTTTGGCCTACCTCAGACTGATGGACTAACTGAAAGGACTAATCAAGTATTGGAGGACATGTTGAGAGCTTGTGCCCTTCAGCATGGTAGTAGTTGGGACAAGAGTCTACCTTGTGCTGAGTTCTCATATAATAATAGTTACCAGGCCAGTCTGAAGATGTCACTGTTTGAGACTCTGTATGGCAGGAAATGCATGACTCCTATATTTTTGGACCAGACTAGAGGAAGATAGTTCTTTGGACCTGAACTCATTCAAGAGGCAGAAGAACAAGTCCGTATAATTCGGGAGAATTTGAGGGTAGCTCAGACCAGGCAAAAGAGCTACGCTGATGATAGAAGGAGACCATTGGAATTTGAAAAAGGAGATTATGTGTACCGCAAGTTGTCACCACTTTGTGGAAGGAGGAGATTCAAAGTTAAGGGCAAATTGTCCCCTCGCTATATTGGACCATTCTGAGTTTTTAGGCAAGTTGGAGAGATGGCCTATTAACTCGAGCTACTTGATAATCTATCGGATGTACATAATGTATTCCATGTGTCTCAACTTAAGAAGTATCTCTGTGTCCCTGAGGAACAGTTGCCAGTGGATGACCTCAGTGTTCAGGGTGAGTTGACTTACACGGAGTACCCGATCAAGATTTTGGACACTTTAACTCGAGTTACAAGAAATAAGGTGATAAAAATGTGTAAAGTTCAATGGAGTCACCATGGTGAAGATGAAGCAACTTGGGAAAGAGAAGAAGAGCTTCGCATAGATTTTCCCCACCTTTTCCCTAGAGTTTCCTAAATCTCGAGGACGAGATTATTTTTAAGGGGGGTAGGATTTGTAACACCCACTTTGTAATTGCTAGGAATAATACCAGTAGAGGAACAATTCCTCTTTATGTGAGTTTGATCTTTATGCATCATCTGATGTGAACATCATGCCCAAAAACAATTAATAAAAACATAAACTACCAAATTATGCATCATGCTCGATTTTATTTTGTGTGCATTTTATGTGACAATATAAAAATAACATAATTAGAAAATATATTAAAGTCCAAGGTGGAATATGACATCTAAAAGAAATTTAAGAAACTAGAAAAAGAGAAGAAAATAAATGTAATGTGGAAGAAAATAAGTAAATAAAGACATGTGATTCCTACAATAGGGTTAGAACTCGTATAAATTGGTTGCAAGGTGAAACTCATATTCAAAATTCAAAATTTATTCAAAATAGTTATAAATAAAAAACAGAAAATAAAACATAAAAGAAAAAGAAAAAGGAAGAAAGAAAAAGGAATAACAGAAAAAGAAAAGAACAAGATGCTACACGGGCCGACTAAACTCATTTCTGGCCCAGCTAAACTATACCGGACGCGCGGCCCACCTCTCCTCGCGCTTGCGCCTGCCGATCCGGGGTCCACTAGTCGGCCTTGCCGCCTCGCGCTCACTGCCGCCCTGTGTGACTTCCTGGTGGGCCAACCTGTCAGCCACCCGACTGCACCTGGGAGTCTTCTCCTCCGTGCGACTCGCTCGCGAGCTCACCGACCGCCGGGAAATTCGGGGGCACTTAGGCCGATTGATTACCTCCGCTCACTTATGATACTATGAGCCCCCGCGTGAATCGGATCCTGCTGACCGATTAGGCCGTGGGCGAGATCTCCGCGCGCGCCTGATTTTCGCTGACCGGGCTCAACAACCACCGCGGATTTCTTGCTCCGTGCCTTGACCGGATCCCTGGGATATGACTATGGCCGAGCGCCGTCTCTCTCGTCGTGTCCAGAAAGTCTAACCGCACCTCCCCTTGTCAAATCCCAAGCCCAATACCACGGAGGAAGCCACCTCGTCGCCATGGCCGGAGAGTTGACAGAGACCATGGGAGGGAGACTTGCCGCCGTGGACCTCCATGCCCGCCGTCAACGAGGCCTCAGCGTAGACCCTGGGAGCTTCACCCTGCGGTGCGTGACTCTGCCGTGGCCTCGTTGTGGGCGGAGCTCTTGGAATTGCTCACCATGGATACATCGTCGTCGCGGATCCACCTGTTGCCGCCGGCCTGATTTTGTGTCCACCACTGTTCGGGTCAAGGAAATCAACGTTGGAGCTTCGTGATTGCGTGTGGGAGCTTGGGATGGCGTTGTCTGGTGAAGGCTCGGTCGGCTTTGGCCAGAATTGCTCGTCGACGTTCCAAACCCGCCACTGACCGCCCTCCTCCGTGGGCAGCAGCCATCACACCTCCAATGCCGGTGAGTACCCTCAAACCGTGTTCGCAATAGCATAAGCATCGCGTAGTCCTATCCGATTTGGTTTTGTCGCTCGGGGTTGGCCGTTCGTCGTCACACCGGCGTGCCCCGCCGCGAAGACTTGCGTCGCCGCCGTGGTCAGAATCGAGTGAGAGAGAGAAGTGCACGACCATAGATCTTGGAGTTTACGGCTGGGATTGGATCTGGGAATGGATGGCTCCAGATCGTTGATGGTTAGATGGGGGGTCGGGATCATATCTCGCCTTAATGAAGTCTGTGCCGTCGATGTTTGATCCTACGGCGTGCGTTGAGTACCGGTTAGAGTGTCAACCTAATCTAATCCTGGCCGCCCAGATCAAATCGTGCGGCTACGATACAACGATACCCCTTCGGCCGGGTTTCTTGCATAAGAGACCCTGTTCTTTATTGGAATCAACCCGCAGTACACGACTGGGCCGGCTCTGTGTCTTGGACACATTTACGCTAGAAACCCTAGTTCCCCTGTTATTGTCGCCCAGTCCAGTAAAAAGAAAATCCAGGGAAATAAATAGAAAATGGATTTTTAATATAAAAATAATGGCTAGAATTTGTTTAATCCATAGAAAATTCATACTAATTCCAAATTGAGTCATTCCAGTTCCTATAATTTTATAATATTATTGTTTATCTAATAGTGCCACTAATTTGACACGGAAGCCGCCTTAAAATTTATTTCCTAATTAAATCCATATCAAATGCATAAAACTTTAGGAAATTCGTATCTTCCCCGTTTTAACTCCGATTTGATCCGTTCAAGTTGCGTTAGTCTAGTACAAGCACGTAGATCATTATTATTAGTATATTCTTATGTTTGGTGTGATGTTAATTTTATCTATACCATGTTTGTTTGTATTGCTACGACTAGCGCGAGGGCATGTGTCATCTGAAAAGGAAGTTGGTACCTGGAATCTCAAGTGCCAGGCAAGTTGTGCCCTTGATTCACTTTTGTTACCCAATAGTGTTCTTTATAATCATTTACCATGCATAGGCTTAATTTTGATGGGACCCAATAGGTCACCCTAGAATGTTATCTCATTACCTTGTTTACCCCTGAATCACATGGGTAGTTTATGCTATTGCTTTACGTGGTTTTTAGGTTAATATTTCATTATATCCATGTTCCAGTTATTTTGTTATTCTATTTATGTTCATGTCAAGATCATTATGTTATTGTTAATTGGAACATGGAGCTTAACTTGAGAACCACGTGCCACCACAAGGGAGGAATGGGACCCCTTGGCTGACTAATTAGGAAAGCTAGTGGAAGACTACCTTACCCGAAAGGGGCAAGGGCAGTAGGGGAGTGGTCAGTGTAGGGAGGTCCCTGGTTGATTTTGCTGCGATGGCGGTCAGCCAGGAACCCTGCATTGGAACTTCCCATAACTGTAGCGGGTTTTCGGAAGCTAGTGGAACTTTGTAAAGGCCTCGTAGTGGATCCCTAGCCATTCACCTTGGTAGTGTCTAAGGGCCTAGCTAACCCTGGCGACATGGGAAACACGACTTGTGGGTAAAGGGTACAACCTCTGCAGAGTGTAAAACTGGTATACTAGCCGAGCTCACGGTCATGAGCGGCTCAGGACTCTCCGATGATTAAATTATGGAACCTAAACTCAATTTGTCATTTGCATTTGCATGGGATTTGTTATTAATTTTGTTCTATTATTTTATTATGGTTTGGTATTCACTTACACTTAGTAACTGCTAATAAAATTTGACCAACTACTTAAAAGCAATGCTCAGCTTTAACCCCTATCATTGATCAGCCTTACACTTCATGATCTCCCACCTTTGGCGAGTTCATGCCACATTATTCCCCACAACTTGTTGAGCGATGAACATGTGTGAGCTCACCCTTGCTGTCTCACACCCCCCCACAGGAGAAGAACAGGTGGTTCAGGAGGAGCCACAAGTCGAGGAGTTCGATCTGATCTAGGTGGCGTTTCTCAGTCGACATTGGCGCCGACGATCCTTAGTTCGTTTTATGGTTATACTTTTATTTTGTAATAAGTCTTCCGCTATGTAATAATTACTCTGATTATTGTGACATTTATCTCTATGCACTCTGTTATTATATATGTTGTCTTCTTGGCGCATGTATGAGATGCACCTGGCTTTGTCCCTTAAAGCCGGGTGTTACAGTACCAAACTGTGGTAACTAGACCATGCAGGTGCCTTGATATGGACTGGAGACCATGGGAGAGCTTAAGACAGTTAACTCAAATTCTATGCTTAAGCTGTTAATTGTTTTGGTGTTTATTCATTTACTCAAGGTTGAATTATTGTGATACACTAATCCCATGTTCATCTCAAGTGAAATAAGTTGTAGAGGTCCTTAATCATTATTGGTGAATCAAGCAAAGGACCTTGATTGTGCATCTGGCTCTCCAAAGGACGGTACCTGTGCTTCCTAAGTGCATTATCAGTATTACTCTTAAAAGTTGATTGTCGTGCTATCTGTCCTTGGAGTAGTTACGCTTTTAAGATTGCTCGTGTTGAACCTTGTTAATAATTGATTCATGATTTCAAAGATCACATTCATGTTTGCTTAATCATGATTGGGTGCTCTATAAGTCATATCTTTTGAATCATTCATTGGGTAGCTTATCATTTGAGATATTTACCATGATTAATCCTTTATGTGTTCATGGATAAACCTGTATTTTTTTTAAAATCATGCTATACGTGTGTAATGAGTAACCTATGTGTGCAAGCATGACATCTTGTGTAGTCCATGTTCACATGATTACCCTATTTTGGCACTATGTGTTATGCCTCTAATGCACCCTCTCTAGCTATGAAGTGCATAAACAATAGGGAACTTGTGGTAATAACTGGTGTTCTCATGGCCATACAGGTAAAAGGCAAAGGTATGGAAAATGGAACTATGCAATTTCATTAAATATCGTGAAGTTCCATTGATTGTGATCATAGCTATGTTCTTGCATTTCATTGGTAGTATCTTGGCTTAGGTGGCTTGTGCCTTAAAATGTTGTTTCTCTTGGTGTACCTAAGAAATTTTTTCCTAATCTTGATGTGATTAGACATTGTGCTTTATTTGCATGATCTTGTCATTTTCAATTGGCATATATGGTGAAATGATTATCATGTATGAAGCATGCCTAGGTTGGTTGGAAAATGTTATACTCCTTGAGGCATGCATTGTTGTATTAAGTCAACCTTTCATTTGGTATTCAATTAGTATCTCTTTGTGATGAAATTGAGAGTATGCCTTGACCAAGATATGTTGTGATCCCCTCTAGTTCTGAGAAAGCTAGAATGTGCAGAGTGCAAGTTATTCAAATACTTGATGCACAAGTTTAGGGGGAGCACACATGACTTGTGTTTTTTGAGACTAATTGTTTCTTGAGTGATCTTGTATAGTCTCAAGGTGGAAAAGAGAAGATGAGCAAGAAATGGAGCAATCAGGACTTGGGTACCTCTGTAAGTCAAGAAATTAGTATCTTAAGTCGTGAGTAATTGCATATTTTTAGATTGCTCATGCCCTATAATATTTGGTGATACTAGATGCTTATCCTTAAATATCATGGAGCTATGATAATAAATGACCTTTCAATTGGTAGCCATGATAGTTTGCTTCAATTGACATCTTTTGGTAATCACTAGAATAGAAGCTTCATCTTAAGTCGTGAGTAATTGCATATTTTTAGATTGCTCATGCCCTATAATATTTGGTGATACTAGATGCTTATCCTTAAATATCATGGAGCTATGATAATAAATGACCTTTCAATTGGTAGCCGTGATAGTTTGCTTCAATTGACATCTTTTGGTAATCACAAGAATAGAAGCTTCATCTTGTACCACAATACTATAACTTGCTCTAAGCTTGGTGTCTTAGCAACAAGAAAAGGTTAGGATAAAGAATCAGGCACAAGTGTGGAGAAGCTCCCGAGAGATTAATACTTTCAAGATGGGAAGTACACCACAACATGGTAAATGTACAAAAGGAAGTATTGATATTTTGCGTAAATGTACCTTAATACCTCTGGTGCATATGTTAAATGAATAAGGGGAAGTTTTGATAGTGTGTTTTTCCTCCTTAACACCCTGCTGTCCCTTGACATCATCCTATGTTCTTGCTTGAGTATGGTTTTTGGTGTTTGATGTCAAAGGGGGAGAATTTGTGCATTAAAGCTTATCTCAACCTGAGAGGAAAGCTTATCCTAAGGGGTGATGTGTTAGTTTGATCATTATTAGTGTGTTATTGTGTTATTGATAATTCTTATCATATGCTTCTTGCAGTATTATATGTGGTGCATCATATGGACTAGTGTTTCCACTGCTATGAATTAATTGGCATCTATTGTGTTCATTCTGTAATAGATATTCATGTGGGTAATGGTGCATGTGGTTAATGGGTTAATGGTGCTTTAAAATTGCTTTAAATTGGTATCTTAGTTTAAATTGGTATCTTAATGGTGAATAGTAGTAGGTTGATATTCTTGTGATATATCCACTCAATTGAATGGTGTTTAACTCTGATTATGTGCATTTGTGTGTTATACGCATCTTAGTTTGATCCTTGAAACAATGCATCCCACAGGTGCTAAGGTGTAGCAATGCTTCAATTTATATGTGCATTTTGGCATTTAAGGCCAAAACTAAGATTTTAATGTAAGCACATATTTAGGGGGAGCATTCTACAATCTTAGAGCTCAAAATTTGTGCTTTAAATTTCACTCTTATGTAAGCTTTAATTGTGTTGCCATCAATCACCAAAAAGGGGGAGATTGAAAGCTCTCTTGTGGGTTTTGGTGTTTGGATGACAACTCAATTAAAGGACTAACAAGTGTGCTAAGTGTTGAACAGGTGCTTAATGTAAAGCTAACAGGGTTCAACACAAGTGAACAAGTGTGATGGTCCAAGGACTAGATGATGGATAGATAATGGGCATCACAAGTAAGATGGACATTGCATAAAGTGAGACTCGGGTGCGTAGCTCGGAGACAACTGATCAAGCTAAGGATGGAGGCAAGAAGAGCTTTGAGGTACCAAGTGCACGGGAGAAGGTTAAAGAGGCTGAGGAACCCAAAGCCAAGGGTGAAGAAGAAGACTTGCAAAGTCAAGGGTGATCAAGTTGAGAAGAGCTATGGCACATCAAGGATCACTACATAAGGACGTGACTTACAACCAATGTGGAAACATCTATAGTTATGTGGTGTAAGTCATAAGGCTCAAGATCAAGCTCTAAGAAGGGAACAAAGTCACTAGAAGGAGAACAAATGTCAAAATAAGAACTGGAAGCAGCCTAAAAGAGCTAAGTGCACTCTGACCTTTAGTTTGGGTTGTTCCCATGTTTGGAGATATTCTATGTGACCTTTGCAGGATGTTGGAGCTCAGAAATGTTAGTCTAGGACAAGTTAAGCTGACTTGATGATTTATGAGTCCAACATCAATCTTAAGCATGTCAAATGATAGAGAGGTGAAAATCCAAGAGAAGGTATATTTCTAGACTTAGTACATTGGTTTTTGTGTACTAACGTATTTGTCTAAGTGTTAGAGATAGAGAAAAGAAGAAAAGAAAAGAGATGCAAAAAGCTTGGCTGTGTACAGCCAAGTCTCAGCTCAGTCTGGCACACCAGATAGTGTCCGGTGCGCCAGGCTGAACTCTGGTGAACAGGCCGCTCTTGGGAGAAGTCGGCGGCGTACGGATATAAATCACCGGACTGTCCGGTGGTGCACCAGACAGTGTCCGGTGAGTCAGCTGCGGCGAAGTCGCCGCTCTCGGGAGAAGTCTGGCGACGTACGGCTATAATTCACTGGACTGTCCGGTGGTGCACCGGACTGTCCGGTGAGCCAACGGTCGGTTGGGCCAATGGTCGGCCACGCAATCCGCGCGTGACGCATGGCCGAGCCAACGGTCAGATGGGAGCACCGGACACTGTCCGGTGCGCCAACGGCTCCAAGACTGCAACGGTCGACTGCGCCAATTTTGGAAGGAAATCGGGCACCGGACAGTGTCCGGTGCTGCACCGGACTGTCCGGTGCGCCAACCGACAGAAGGCATGAATTGCCTTCCTGGATTGCTCTCAACGGCTCCTAGGCCCCTTGGGTCTATAAAAGGGACTCCTAGGCGCCTCCAATAGATACACAAGTGCAGCCAACAAGTGTAGACATCACTCTGATCAATTCTCACTCTCCCTCTTGTGTGTATCTCTCTAGTTTGTGTAGAAGGCAAAGCTATAAGCCTTTAGAGAGTGGAGAAGAGATGCTAAGAGCTAGAGCAAGGCCTTGAGCATATCGTTACTCTGCCGAAGTGCTGCCAAAAAGATTGTAAGTAACCACGGTTTCGTTGTAACCAACTCAACATAGTGAAAGGCTTTATCTGTCTGACTGACAGATCTGAGCAAACGGAGGAAGGAGTTGAAATAGACTCCAAGCCCAGGTGTGGCTAACTCCAACGAGGACTAGGCAAGCATTTCAGGCTTGGCCGAACCTCGGGATAAATTCCTGTGTCCACGTGCTCTGCTCTGTGTTGTGTGTTGATTCTGTCTTATTCAGTTCTTACATCTACACTTCACTGCTTACTTGTGGTACTAGCTTTCTTTGAAGTGCAGGATATTCATAAGACAGGAATTTCAAATCCGCTGCAACTTACTCGAAGGGTCCTTCACTCCATTGTGTTCTAGTCTTCGAGTAGAGTAAGAATTTAAGTTTTAAAGTGATAAATTTTATTTGCCTATTCACTCCCCCCCTCTAGGCGACATCCAGATCCAGTTCCTGGGCAAAGGGAACTTTCAGCTCCGAAGCCCATACTATCAACAACATGGTCCGAGAGACCAAACACATATGTAAGGAAAATGGACCCTGGGCCATTTGGTCTAATGAGTTTTGGTGTTTGATGATTAACACAATCCGTGAACTAATGTGTTTGCTAGTGTTTGTAGTTCACAGGATGCTAGAATTACTTGGACCAAGGAATTGAGGAAAGCAACACCTCAAAAGAAGACATTAACAAGATCAAAGAAAAGTCCAAGAAAATAAGATGTGTTGCCTTCGGACTGTCTTTGCGTGGAGCACCGGACTATCCGGTGCCACACGTCGGACTGTGCATTGCACCAGGGAACCGCAGCCCAACGGCTAGTTCCAGGTGGCACTATGCAGAAAAGACCATTGAACTGTCCGGTGTGAAGTCCGGACTGTCCGGTGTGAAAAGCCTGTAGCGCCAACGGTCACCTGCCGTGGCAGGGCAACGGCTAGGCGCACCGGACACTGAACAGTGCGCTGTCCGGTGTGCCGCAGAGAGGAGCAGCTTTTCTCCAACAGCTACAATTGTGTTGGGGGCAATAAATACACCCCCAACCGGCCATTTCAATGTGTGGGAGCCCAAGAGACATACCAAGACATACAATAGACATTTCTAAGTGCTCTTACACCCAAGTGCTTAATAGAATCACTCGGTGATTAGCGTAGGTGCTTTGCGAAGTGCTTAGGTTAGTTAGACCGCTTTAGCGCTTGCTCTAGGTGAACCCTAGTTAGTTGAGTGAGTTTTGTAAAACCACACAACCCCTCGGCTCTTGCGCGAGCTGTTGTAATTGTACCGAGTGGGGCGAGGGTCTTGCGAGACCGTGACAACCGCATTTGTGTCACGGCCGCCACCCCGGAGGGAACGAGGCCCGCGGCGTTTCGACCGGAAGCTCGATAGTGGAGACGGCAGGGAGCGTCCGAGAGGAGCCAGAAGTGGAGCACCACTTGCGTGTGGAGAAGACCTGTGGCTCTCTACGGAGTTACTCGACCGAGGTGCTTGGCCCTCGCGTGGCTTCCCTGTGCGTAGGGGCACCAACGAGGATTAGTCGGGACCTTGCGTGGTTCTGGATACCTCGATAAAAATACCAGCGTCATCCATGAGAGTTTGCATCTCTACTTCACTCTTTAACTTCCGCATTTATATTAAACATTTAAGTTTCAATCTTGTCTTTTATACTTATATAGTGTAGATTGAAACTTAGCCACTGCGGTAGAGATAGCAACACTTAGACAAAACCTAGTTTGCACATTTTAGTTTGATTAGTTGCATAGGTTTTGCTCTAGGGATTTATTTGTGGCCTAGTTTAGTAAAAGTTTTAGAAGTCCTAATTCACCCCTCTTAGGCATCACCCGTTTCCTACAAGTGGTATCAGAGCCTGGTTTGGCTCATTTGAAACGCTTTAGCTTTACCGCAAAAAGAGCCGATGCTTTTTAGAGGAAGGGATGGATACCCATAGGCCACCACACTTCGACGACATTAACTTCCCATATTATAGTGCTAGAATGACTTGTTACCTAAAGGTCGTTGATCTAGGTGTTTGGAGAGTCACTCGCGACGGGATGAAACCCCCAAAAATCCCGAGAAACCCACCACGAGTGAGGAAAAAGACATTCATTTAAATTCTAGAGCCAAAAATTGCTTGCATGAATCTCTTAGCATGGATATTTTTAATCAAGTATTTACATTGAAAACTGCTAATGGGATTTGGCTAAAATTGCATGAGCTCCATGACGGCACATCCAATGTCCGTGAGCAAAAACATTGCCTAGTCTTAAATGAGTATAATTCTTTTGCTATGAAAGATGATGAGCTCGTTAGAGATATGTATTCTCGTTTGAATCTAATCATCAATGAGCTCAATTCTATTGACATTAATAAGCTAGGTGATGCGGACATTGTGAGGAAGATTATCTCCCTGCTACCACAACAAAGATATGGGAGCATCATCACCATTCTTCACAATATGGAGGACTTGAGTACAATGACCCCGACCATCGTGATTGGGAAAATCGCGACATTTGAAATGTCACGAAAAATGTGTCGGGGAGAGGAGCCAACTTCCTCAAGGCCATATGCTTTCGCATGTGATGAAAGGAAGGGTAAAAATAAGTCTCCCACTCCAAGTTCCTCAAGTGAAGAAGAGGAAGGAGAAGAAAGTGATGATGAAGGAGATAATCAACCATCAACATCATCCTCCAAGGATGAAGAAACAATCCGACGCGTCGGAAAGGTAATGGGGATGATCCGCAAGATTAATCTAATGGGTGTGCCCCTGCAGGTAGAGGATCTTCTCTTTAACATTGACAGGAAAAAGCAAAGAAAGATAGGATGCTTCGCATGCGGGGAGAAGGGCCACTTCAGGGACAGCTGTCCAACTATGGCCGAACCCAAAAAGGAGAGGAGCAAAGGCAAGGCGCTAACAAGTGTCAAGACTTGGGATGATTCTTCAAGCGAAGCTGAAGCTCCAAGGACGCGCAGCCACCGATCCTCATCATGGTCATCACGCAAGTGCCTTATGGCAAGAGGTAAAATAAGTATCCCATTCTCCAGTGATGAAAGTAGTAGTGATGATGAAGGTGAGGGAAAGCCCTCCGTAGATGAGCTTGCGGAAGCTGTTAAATTTTTTCAGGATGTTTGCACTAAGCAAAAGGCTCAACTTAAAACTTTGAAAAATAAGTTGATTAGCTCTCAAAATGATTATAAAGGTTTGCTAGAAAAATTTGAAACATTTGCAAATTTGAATTGTGAGCTATTAACTAAATTGAGCAATTAGAGTCTAGTGCTCCATCCACTGCTACCGATGATGGCCTTATTAAAAAGAATGAAAAACTTAAGGATAAGTTAGCTAGCTCCCAAGAAGCTATTGAAAATTTGTTAGGGAAAATGGAAATTCTTAGCATACATAATAATGAGCTAACTACTAAGCTAGAAAACATTGGTAGGACCCTAGGGGCATCTTTAATTGAAATTCCTGAAGTTATTAAAAAGGATGCTTCTACTTCTTGCTTTGATTTAATTGATGATTCTAACTCCTGCAACCAAGTTCTTGTTGAGAATATTGTTGTAGAAACATGTTTGGATGAGGTTGCAAAGGAAAATGAGCAATTAAGACAAGAAGTGGCCTGCCTTGGCAAGGCTTTGTATGAAAAGAAAGGCAAAGCCAAACAAATCCAACCTTCACAGGATAACACCACTGCAGGAGTGAACAAGCCTGTGAAGGGTGAAACCGTGATTTGTAGGCTATGCCACAAGGAAGGCCATAAGTCTTTCCAATGCAAGGCGATGACCGGGGGAAAGCAAAAGCAAAAGCCAACAAGCAAAATCTCCAACACCAACATCAAAAAGGTGGATGAAAAGGATGCTACACCATATTTGATCAAGAAGAAAAAGAATGGAAAGGTGATAGCAATCAAGGCCAACAAGCAAGCCAACAAAGGAAAGGGAGTCAAACGCATCTGGGTGCCAAAGGAAATAATTTCAACTATGAAAAGCACCAAGAAGGTTTGGATCCCAAAAGGGAAGTGAGTAGTTCGAAGGACGTCAGGAAATTTGGAGAGTTGGCAAAGTTGGGATGTATATCATGGGATACATCTTATTGGATCAAGTTTATAGTCAAGTGAGTTAGTGAACATTTTGGACTCAAATTTCCCCACCCATGACTAAGGTAACTAGAGTGACTATATTTCTTATTTTTAGATATGTGTATCTATTTATCTTATATCTAGTTTACCTTTCATGACTAGTATTGAAATTAATATTTACTTTTATTTAAAATGCATGCATACTAGTTAAATTTCATGGTAGGATTGCTTGTTTTCAATTCATACACTTAAGCAAACCTACATGGTTTAAAACATTTATTCAAGCATGGCACATAGCTTCTTTATCACTCCATACTAAATGATACACCAATTGATATTTTTAATGCTACAAGTGGTAAAAACACTTATATTATTTGTATCATTTAACTTATATATGCCAAAGTTCGGATTATAGATAATTTGTCCCTCTTGATATCAAATCAAAGTGCATATCTCCTACAAGTATTCAAAACTTGTATGCACACTTTCAGGGAGAGGTTACTCTATAATCTAAGACTTTGAGACTAATATCCTTTTCAAGTCTATTTCATGTGATAGTCTCATTGTAAGAAAAATGAAGTCCCCGGAGAAAGACAACAATCTTCCACTGCAAAATCTCTAAGAACTCTCATGTCTCATGAGCCTGCCATTGGTCTGCAATTGACTTTCAATCGGTATCTTTGAGACTACACTTAGTATCATTTACATGTCTTCTCCAATATTTGATTAGATTATATTTTCATATCTTATACTTCCATGTTGCTATACATGCATAAGTGGTTAAATCATATTCTGTTACCTATGCATAGGAAGTTAGTCTAATCAAATCATGTCTTGCACCTCTAATTTTCACATGCTTTTTCCTAAAGTAGAAGATCTCTGTCAGGGGAGTATTTCTTCGTCTCTAAAAAGGGAAGAAATTTCTTTCTAAAGAGAACACTCATTTAGGGGGAGTAACTATTTGATAGTTCAACTGGTACCCTACATGTGGTTTAATTTAGTATCCTACAATTGGTATCATTTGACAAAATTTCTTATGAGGGCAAGCCTTATTTACTTCCTACATGCTTTTAATGTCTTCCTTTTCGGTGGTTGATGCCAAAGGGGGAGAAGTTTAGGGACCAAAGCAATGATAAATGCATCAAACACCAAACACCACCAATTTAAAATTTTATTTCTCCAAGTAGCTTTTCAAGTGGTTTTGGTTCCTTGGTCCAAAATAGGAAGTAAGTGAATTATGGAGTTAGGGGGAGGCTTAAGTCCATAAAATCACATTGTGGGGACAAACATGCATCCTAGCAAGTAGATTGCATATTTTTATTCAAATGCTTGTATTATTTGCTTGCTTTTGTTGTGTTGTCATCAATCACCAAAAAGGGGGAGATTGTAAGGAAAATGGACCCCGGGCCATTTGGCCTAATGAGTTTTGGTGTTTGATGATTAGCACAACCTGTGAACTAATGTGTTTGCTAGTGTTTGTGTTTGTAGTTCACAGGATGCTAGAATTACTTGGACCAAGGAATTGAGGAAAGCAACACCTCAAAAGAAGACATTAAGAAGATCAAAGAAAAGTCCAAGAAAAGAAGATGTGTTGCTTGCGGACTGTCTGTGCGTGGAGCACCGGACTGTCCGGTGGCACACCGGACTGTTGAAAGGGAAACGTGCCCTTGGGCCATTTCGATAATTGTTTTGGTGATTAAGTGTCCAACAAAAATGTTTTGAACTCTTATGTGCTAAACAAACAAAAGGTGCAAATCAAAGACAAGGTATGTTTCTAGACTCAGTGAATTGTTTTTGAGTACTAACATGGTTATCTAAGTGCGAGAAATAGTACCGAGGAGAGAAGAAATGAATTGGAAAAGAGTTGCTCTAGCTCGGCCTGGCACACCGGACTATCCGGTGCCCCAAGCGAGCCTCCGATGAACTACCTACTCTCGGGAATCGACGGAGTCATACGACTATAATTCACCAGACTGTCCGGTAGGGCACCGGACTGTCCAGTGAGTCATCCGCGGCGAACTTATCGCTCTCGGGAAAAGTAACAAGGCGACGTGGCTATAATTCATCGGACTGTCCAGTGGTGCACCGGACTGTCCAGTGAGCAAACGGCACCCGCGCCAACGGTCGTCCGCGCGATCAACGCGCGACATGTGGCTGCTCCAACGGTCGGTTGGGTGCATCGGACTGTCCACTGTGCACCGGACAGTGTCCGATGCGCTAACCAGCTCCGAGGAGCAACGGTTGACTGTGCCCGATTTGGAAGGAAATCACGCACCGGACATGCTACAGTAGCTGTCTGGTGGCGCACCGGACTGTCCGGTGCGCCACTCGACAGAAGACAAGGATAGCCTTCCATGTTGATCTCCAATGGCCCCTAGTTGCCTTGGGGGCTATAAAAGGGACCTCTAGGAGCATGGAGCAGGCAACTAAGCATTCTCTAAGCATACTAAGACATCTAGACTCCGCTCCCACGTATTTGATTCGTCATGTTAGTGATTTGAGCTCCATTCGAGTTGTGAACTCCCTGTCATTTGAGCTCAAGTCTTCACTTGTGTGTGTGTGTGTGCTGCGGATTGAATCTTGTGTGTGTTGCTTTTCCCACCCTTACTTCTGTGTTTCTTTTGTGATCATCACTGTAAGGGCGAGAGGCTCCAAATTGTGGAGATTCCTTGCAAGCAGGAAAATACTCTAAAAGAAAAGGTCGTGGTATTCAAGTTGATCATCAGATCACTTGAAAGGGGTTGAGTGCAACCCTCGTCCATTGGGACGCCACAACGTGGAAGTAGGCAAGTGTTACTTGGCCGAACCATGGGATAAAAATCGTGTGTCTCTTGTGTTGCTTTCTCTGTGATTGTTTTTGTCACAAGAATTCGCTTCAAAGCTACTGTCGGTGTTTCGGACCCAGGGGGCCCTCAGCCGGACCGACTAGTGAAATTTAGTGCCCGTGCCCCTGTCCAGATGGGTCGATGCAAGATGGAACACAAGCGAGGGGATGAGGCTTATATTATCCTGCACCTGAGGGCGCTTGTAGTAGGGGTTACAAGAGCTGAAGGAGAGCGAGAGCGAGAGCGAGAGAGAGAGAGAGAGAGAGAGAGAGAGAGAGAGAGAGAGGAGAGGGTTCGGTGTTGAGGCGGGCCATCTGTGGCTGCCTGTACCGCATCTCTCCTACTCTGCCTGCCTCCGCTCGTCTGCGCCGTGCGTCCGTATGTTCGTACGCTGCATGTTCATCCCTTCCTCCCCCCTCCCCCGTGGGGCCCTGGACACCCCCTTTTATAGACACAAGGAGGTGCCCAGCTATACAATGGAGGTGTAGCTTGGAGCTAACGTGGCTGGCAGGGAAGTGCCCTGAGCCTTGTACAGATAATAACGTGGCCATTGAGGGAGCACCTTGAACCCTATAGATGTACCGACGTGGCCGTCGGAGGAGTGCCTTGAGCCCTATAGAGGTACCAACGTGGCCGTCGGAGAAGTGCCCTGAGCCCTGTAGGAGCATAGCTGGCGGTGCGGCATGGATCCTGCTGACGTCTCCGTGCTTCCGTAGGGGATTTGAGAGCACCCGACGTCATGGGCGCACGCGGGGAGCCATCATTACCTGTTACCGGGGTAACTTAGATGGGACACCGGTCTTGTTTCTTCGTAGCCTGAGGCAGCTAGCTAAGGGTAGGGTAATGATGGATTAAGGGCTATCGGGGGTACCCCTAATTATGGTCCCCGACAGTAGCCCTCGAGCCTCGAAGGGAGTGCAGGTACTCGCTTGGAGGTTCTGCTGGATTTTTCGCATGGGGACCGGCCCTTCTCAGTTATGCTTTGTTCCGGTGGGTGCACGCGAGCGCACCCGTCGGGTGTAGCCCCCGAGGCCTTGGAGGAGTGGTTTGACTCCTCTGAGGTCTTAATCCTTTTTGTGATGCCTCGGTCAGCCTTGTTGTTCCCTCATGCGGTCCGGCCGCTGCCCGAGTGCACGGGCAGGCTCCGAGTTTTCAAGCTGGCTTGTTGACGTGGTCAACAGTTTGGCCATAGCCTGGTGCGAGAGCAGCCCCCGAGCCTCTGCACGGAGCGAGAGGACGATCAAGGACCGTCTCGACTTTTTGTACGCCCCTTCGTTGCCTCTCCGCGAGGAGGAAGGGAGGGAAAGCGCCGTGTTACCCCCGGGGGGCACTGAACACGGTGTTTCCGATGAGCTTCTAACGGGTAATCCGAGTGGATGCCCGAGCCCCATTCGATAAGGGTCGGCTAGTGGCCTAGAGGCGCGTTCCAAAAGTACCTGCAGGTGATTTGCTGGACCCGGACCCATTCAATAGGATCTGAGGGCTTGATGCCTCCCTCCGGTGGGATTCCATTACGAATCGTTCCCGCTGGTCTTAGAAACGTCCTAGGGTACCTCGGGAGTGTAGCCCGAGCCTCAGCCATGTAACGGACGTACCCAGGGTCATCCCTAACTCTGCGTGCTCTGGGGTGGCTGTCAAACCCTTCCGAGGGGCCAGCCTTCAAACCCCTAATTAGTAATGGGCTCGGAGCCCGAGTGCTCTGGGGCGGTTGCCGAACCCCGGAGGGCGCAACCTTTGAACCCCTGATCAGTATGAGGGCTCGGGGCCCGTTTCCTTCGCTGGGAAGGATCCTTTTCGCAATATCCCCTTTCCCGGTCCCTGTGGCAAGAGAGAGAGAGGAGAAGGAAAAGGATATAAATTTAAATAAGGTGGCGCACCTTTTATGACGGAGACGAAACGGCGCCCGCTTCGCCTGCCGGAGGTGTCGCTTGTCCTGCTAAGGAGTTAATGCGACAGGACGGGCGATACGTGGGGCGTCTGTTGCGCGTGCGCGAGTCGTTCGAGGAACGGAACACGGGTGCGTCATTTTTATGCTGTGGGAGAGGGTGCGAACATGTAGGTGATTGGACCATGGCTTCCGCATGCCTGTTGCTGCAATTACTGCTAGCCTACCTCTGGTCATATCGACCGTCGTGCCTTTCTCCGCGGCTGGGTGACCCGTGATTGCCGCACTCAACGGGCACTGTTGGGTCACGCGTAGGGCTGCCTTGAGTAGCTGCGCTGGATCCGCAGTCGAGAAGACGCAGCGTTGGTGCAAGCGGCGGTGCGGTTTCCTTGCACATAGTAACCGTCGTGCCGGTTACATGACATGTGGGCCCGGGCCTTCATGCTGGACCACCAGATGCAACGATGCCGAAAGGGTGCACAATCGTGGTGCGGTTGCATGCTCCCCGCGTGGCGGCCTGCCCTTCCGACCGCTGGTTTCGGCGATGATGCGGGAACGCTTATAACCGCAGGGCGGTTACATGCTTCACATGCGGCGGTTTGCCTTCTTCGCCTTTCGGGTCAGCCCGCATGGCGTGTGGGACCCAGCCCCCATGTCGTGGGGTGGGAACCATGGAGCACGTCGATGAAGAATTTGCTTGTGACGCTTGGGGGTGCGAGTGAGGAGATCTTCCTTTAAAAAGGGACCAACCCCCTAGGGGTAGCCATGCCTTCACGCTCCTCGCATCCCTCGCGCCCTTCCACCTTCCGAGCCCCCAGATGGGGCGCACCCGTGTTGCCTTCTTCTTGCTGCTGTTGGAGGAGCGTGACCCCGTGGGGGTTGGCGCTCTCCTGTCATCGCTCGGCTTCAAGGATTTTCATCATGCAGCCCGGCTGCATTCCCCCACCGTCGGTCACCTAGGATGATGACCGTAGACCTCGTGGCGAGGAAAAGCGAGCCGAGCCGTGGCCTCCCCCCTACCCTCAGCTTCAAGGATGTTCATCATCCGTGCTAGGGAGGAGGGTGCACCGGGTCGGGGCCTGCCTCAACGTGGGCAGCGGCCTGCTCCTTCCCTTAGCGATCGGGGGAGAAGGGCGTTCGCCGCCCGTGGCGCTGTCAGCTGCCGCGTCTCTGGCTCCTCGGCCTGAGCGGCCCTGGCGCTACTTCCGGTGCGTCCTCATACCGCTGGGGCAGAGCATGGCTGCCCGTCTGCCGCACGAGCGTCGGTCGCGCTGTGCGCGGGCCGGCTATGTCCAGGTCCTCCTTGCGCCGTCGGCTGTACTGGGGGGCCGCCCAACACGTCGTATGCCGCGAGGGCGGTGCTCGTGTTCTGGGACAACCTTGGCGAGGACGGGAGTGAGGACCTGCCGGTGCGCTTTGGGGCGGCCGCCATTCGCTAGTGTGCTGTTGGTGGGCAGGTGGCCGCTATCGTTGGTGCTGAGGTGGTGGTGGTCGCCATAGGTGAGGCTTCCTCTGCTGAAGCGGTTGCCTCTGCCTATGAGACCATCAGCGCCACCTGGATCTGGACCTCCGGCTTTTTGGCTTTAATGACTTGTCCTCGCCCCTCGGATGGGAGACGGGGACAAGGGCCTTTCCTCAGTAGTGTTTGCCCTGAGGCAATCACTGCTGCTGTCTAGCTGCCCGAGGTGGAGGTCGTTGTCGCTGCTAGCGCAGTGGTCGCCGGCGAACCGCTGGGAGCTTGTTATCTTGTAGCCCCTCCGGTGTGGAGGTAGTTCATTCCCGCGGAAATGAAGCTGGAGTCCCGTTTGTAATGGTACCCTCTTGTGAGCGAGATGTAATAGCTTTGAGTACTAAGACATCTACCGTAGGTTGGGACAACCGCCGAGGGCACTGCCGACATCTAAGTCTAGGTACCATTGTTCCCCCAAGCACGTGTGTTTGTTTTTTGTGGCTGCTGAGGCCTGAACATTTGGGTATAAAGCCGTGTTTCTTTCCTCTTGTTTTGAGCATTAAGACTTTGTTTATCGGTAGCAGAATCACTTATCCGAGCGTGAGCCGCCTTTCCTGGAAGGTGACGAGTGAGGTATCCATATCCCGGAGGCGTAGGAGTCCCTCGGCTTGGTCGGCCTTGCCGTTCAAGGTCTCAGTTGCTCGTTTTTTGGACTCTGCCACTGACATAGTCAAGATGCACGAAAGTTGTTTTGGTGGAAAAACTTTTCCGAGGAAAGTTTCGGCGCAGAGGGTGCTCCCCCTTTCCGGACCCCGAGGCGACTGCTCGGGCCGGGACCCTTGCGGAGGGTCTGGCCGTGGCCGTCGGGTCTGCTTGGTCCGCCCAAGCTAGGATGTCCGTGCCGAAGAAGAATTGGCACCCCACTTTGAGACTTTGTTTTTGTCTCCATTCTTCTCCTTGCGTCTGAAGAATGTTGTCCTGCTGTCTGCAGGGTTCGAGACGGCTCTTGATGAGTCCGTCAAGAACTGCAAGGCGCTTGCCGAGGCGGCTCGGCGGAAGGAGGCCGAGCGCATGGCCATGTCCGAGGCTATCTTGGCTTTCTGTCAGGCCTTTGGTCTCGACGACGTCCCCTCGGGTAGCTCCCCCTAGAGTCACCTGTGGGCCTTGGGCGGCCATGTGCATAGCAGACTCCGTGGGCCGCCGATGAAGAGGATGCTGCCTTAGCCGAGGTCCAGAGGCTTGACGCGGCTAGCGAGGGCCCAAGCGCGGCGCTGGCTTCCTCCTTCGAGGTGGAGGTCCTTCCGCCCGTGTCACTGCCCGAGGCTAGGCCGGATTCTGCCGAGGGTGGAAATGACGCTGAGCGTGCTGTTCCTCCCCCTGCCGATGTCAGAACCTGTAGAAACAGTTTGCTTGAAGTATGCGTATGTTTTTTGCGGTCGCCGAGGCCTAAACATTTTAATTGTCGGATTATAAAGCTGCATTTCCTTTCCTCTTGTTTTGTGTGTTAGGACTTGTTCGGTAGCAGAATCGCTTATCCGAGCGTGATTCACTTTTTGCGAAAGGTGATGAGTGAGGTATCCATATCCCGGAGGCATAGGAGTCCCTCGGCTCGGTCGGCCTTGCCACTTACGTGTTCTCTCGTTGTTTTTAGGATTCTATTAGCGACGCAGTCGAAAAGACACGAAAGTCGTTATGGCAGAAAAGTTTTCGAGCGTTAGGACTTGTTCGGTAGCAGAATCGCTTATCCGAGCATGAGCTACCTTTTCGCGGAAGGTGATGAGTGAGGTATCCGTATCCCGGAGGCGTAGGAGTCCCTCAGCTCGGTCGGCCTTGCCGCTTACGGTCTCTCTTGCTCGTCTTTAGTATTTTGTTATCGATACAGTCGAAATGCATGAAAGACGTTCCGGTGAAAGACTTTTCCGAGGAAAATTTTGACGCAGAGGGGGTTCCCCCCTTCTAGCCCCCGAGGGAGGATCGGGCTTTGCCGAGGCAAGGCTGATCCTTCCTTGATGGTTAGACTTTGTTTACGCATGTAAAGAAAGCAAGATACATGAACGACTTGAAACATTTTAAGGGTAAAAGCGATGTAGCTATTCGATGTTCCAAGCGTTGATGTAGACCTCTCCTTGATCGTTGGCCAACTTGTATGTCCCGGGCTTCAAAATCTTGGCGATGATGAAGGGCCCTTCCTAGGGAGGGTGAGCTTGTGGCGCCCTCGGGCGTCTTGTCGCAGCCGAAGTACCAAGTCCCCCACTTGGAAGTCTCGAGGCCGAACCCTTTGGGCGTGGTAGCGTCGCAGAGACTGCTGAAACCACGCCGAGTGTAGTAAGGCCACGTCCCGAGCCTCTTCTAGTTGGTCCAGCGAATCCTCTCAGCTAGCCTGGTTGCTTCGGTCGTCGTAAGCCTTTGTCCTCGGGGAACCGTATTCCAAGTCCGAGGGTAAGATGGCCTCGGCCCCATAGACTAGGAAAAACGGCGAGAAACCCGTGGCCCGACTCGGCGTCGTCCTCTGACTCCAAACCACCGAGTGTAGCTCTTTTATCCACCTCTTGCCGAACTTATTGAGGTCGTTGTAGATCCTCGGCTTTAGTCCCTGATGCTGGTTAAGGGTCAGACCTCGATCCACTTGGAGAACTTGTCGATGGCGACCAGCAAGTGCGTGAAGCCCCCGGGTGCCTTCTACAAGGGGCCGACGAGGTCCAGACCCCACACGGCAAACAGCCAAGTGATAGGTATCGTCTACAGGGCTTGAGTGGGCAGGCGCGTCTGTCTCGCGTAGAATTGACACCCTCGGCAGGAGCGCACAATCCTAGTGGCGTCAGCCACCGCAGTTGGCCAGTAGAAACCTTGTCGGAAGGCGTTCCCAACGAGGGTCCGAGGCGCCGCATGGTGACCGCAATCCCTCGAGTGTATTTCTTGTAACAGCTCTTGTCCTTGGGCAATGGATATGCATCGTTGGAGAATGCCTGAGGGGCTATGGTGGTACAGCTCCTTGTCATCACCCAGCAGAACGAACGACTTGGCGCGCCGAGCCAGTCGCCGAGCTTCGGCTTTGTCGAGGGGCAGCTCTCCTCGAAGGAGATATTCCAGGTACGGGGTCTGCTAGTTCAGGATTGGTGTGACCCCATTTCGCTCCTCCTCAACGCGTAGGGCCTCACCCTCGGCGGCCGAGGGTACCTCGGGCTGGGCCGAGGCCTCCTCGGGCTCGGGCGCATCGTCGAGTTTGACATATGGTTGATATATATCCTTGGAGAAGACATCCAGGGGAAATGGCATCCGCCCCGAGGCTATTTTTGCCAGCTCATCTGCGGTTTCGTCGTACTGTCGAGCAACATGGTTGAGTTCCAGCCCATGGAACTTGTCTTCCAAACGCCGAACTTCGTCGCAGTAGGCCTCCATTTTTTGGTCACGACAGTGGGAGTTCTTCATGACCTGGTCAATGACGAGCTGCGAGTCGCCACGAGCGTCGAGGCGCCGAACCCCCAGCTCGACGGCGATGCGCAGGCCATTAACCAAGGCCTCATACTCGGCCATGTTGTTTGACGCCGGGAAATGGAGGCGCAGTATGTAGCGCACATGTTTCCCGAGGGGTGAGATGAAGAGCAAGCCAGCACCTACTCCTGTTTTCATCAACGACCCGTTGAAGTACTTGGTCCAAAGTTTGGGTTGTATTGGGGCCGTCGGCAACTGGGTGTCAGTCCATTCAGCCAGGAAGTCGGCCAAGACTTGGGATTTTATGGCCTTCCGAGGGGCAAATGAAAGTGTTTCGCACATAAGTTCCACTGCCCATTTTGCTATCCTACCCGAGGCCTCTCGGCTCTGGATGATTTCTCCCAGAGGGAAAGATGACACCACAGTAACCGGATGAGACTCGAAGTAGTGTCGCAGCTTCCGCCGTGTCAGAATCACTGCGTACAGCAGCTTCTGGATTTGTGGGTAGCGGACCTTGGTCTCGGATAGCACTTCGCTAATGAAGTAGACTAGCCTCTGGACGAGCAATGCATGCCCTTCTTCCCGTCTCTCGACTACGATCGCGGCGCTGACCACCTGAGTGGTTGCAGCTATGTAGATCAAGAGGGCTTCTCCCGCAGCAGGGGGGCACCAAGATGGGCGCATTTGTAAGGAGCGCCTTTAAGTTTCCGAGGGCTTCCTCAGCCTCGGGGGTCCAAGTGAAGCGCTCGGCCTTCCTTAAGAGGTGGTACAAAGGCAACCCTTTCTCACCGAGGCGCGAGATGAAGCGGCTTAGAGCCGCAAGGCATCCCATGAACCTTTGTACCCCTTTCAAATCTTTGATGGGCCCCATGTTGGTGATGGCCGCGATTTTCTCTGGGTTGGCTTCGATGCCTCATTCAGAGACCATGAACCCTAAGAGCATGCCTCGGGGGACTTCAAAGACACACTTCTCAGGATTGAGTTTTACGCTCTTCGCTTTCAGGCAGTTGAATGTTGCCTCAAGGTCAGAGAGGAGGTTGGAGGCTTTCCTTGTCTTGACGACGATGTCATCGACATAAGCCTCGACCGTTCTACCGATGTGTTCTCTGAACACAAGGTTCATGCACCTCTGGTAGGTGGCACCTGCATTCCTTAAGCCAAATGGCATTGTAGTATAACAATACATGCCAAAAGGTGAGATGAAAGAAGTCGCGAGCTGGTCGGACTCTTTCATCTTGATTTGGTGATAGCCTAAGTAGGCATCAAGGAAAGATAGGGTTTCGCACCCAGCAGTGGAGTCCACAATTTGATCAATGCGAGGCAGAGGGTAGGGAACCTTCGGACATGCTTTGTTTAGACCAGTGTAGTCTACGCACATCCTCCATTTCCCACCTTTTTTCTTCACAAGCACAGGGTTAGCTAACCATTCGGGATGGAATACCTCTTTGATGAACCCTGCAGCCATCAGCTTGTGGACCTCCTCGCCTATGACTCTGCGCTTTTCTTCATCAAAACGGCGTAGGGACTGCTTCACAGGTCGGGCTCCAGCTCGGACGTCCAGTGAGTGCTCGGTGACATCCCTCGGTATGCCCGGCATGTCCGAGGGACTCCACGCAAAAACTTCGGCATTTGCACGGAGAAAGTCGACGAGCACTGCTTCCTATTTGGGGTCGAGCTCGGAGCCGATCCTGACTTTCCTGCCGGCATCGTTGCTGGGGTCGAGAGAGATGGACTTGACTGCCCCGGCCGGCTCGAAGTTGCTGGCATGCCGCTTCACGTCGGGCGCCTCCTTGGAGAGGCAATCCATGTCGGTGATGAGGGCTTCGGACTCGACGAGGGCCTCGGCGTACTCCATGCATTCCATGTCACACTCGTAAGCGTGGCGGTACGTGGGTCCGACGGTGATGACTCCCTTGGGGCCAGGCATCTTGAGCTTGAGGTAGGTGTAGTTGGGGATGGCCATGAACTTGGCGTAGCATGGTCTTCCCAGCACCACGTGATAGGTCCCTCGGAACCCAACTACCTCGAAGGTGAGGGTTTCCTTTCGGAAGTTGGAGGGAGTTCCGAAGCAGACAGGCAAGTCAATCTGCCTGAGGGGCAGGATACGCTTTCCGGGCGCGATCCCGTGGAAGGGTGCTGCACCAGCCCGGATCTCGGACCGATCAACCCCCAAGAGCTCTAGGGTCTCGGCGTAGATGATGTTGAGGCTGCTGCCTCCGTCCATGAGGACCTTGGAGAGCCTAACGTTGCTGATGATTGGGTCGACGACAAGCGGGTACCTTCCTGGGCTCAGCACGAAGTCAGGGTGGTCGCCTTGGTCGAAGGTGATAGGCTTGTCAGACCAGTCTAGGTAGACTAGCGCTGCCTCCCTCACCGAGCAGACCTCCCGGCGCTCCTGCTTGCGGTGCCGAGCCAAGGCGTTCGCCACCTGCCCGCCGTAGATCATGAAGCAGTTGTGGACCTCCGGGAACTCCTCTTCCTTGTCGCCCCCTTGTTGTTTCCTTGGTATTTGCCACCTTCTACCGAGGGTCTGGCCTTGTTGAAGTAGCGCCGGAGCATGTCGCACTCCTCAAGGGTGTGCTTGACGGTACCTCGGTGATAGGGGCACGACTCCTTGAGCATCTTGTCGAACGCGCCGGCACCTCCGGGAGGCTTCCGAGGGTTCCTGTGCTTGGCAGCGGCGACGAGATCCGTGTCGATGGTGTTGTGCTTTGTCTGCGCCTTCTTCCTGGCCTTCTTCTTTGCGCCACGCTGGGCGGACGCCTCGGGGGCATCTTCCTTCTGCCCTCCCTGAGGCTGCCTGTCCTTCCGAAAGATGGCTTCGACCGCCTCTTGACAAGAGGCGAACTTGGTGGCGATGTCCATCAATTCGCTCACCTTGGTAGGAGTATTGCGCCCCAGTTTGCTCACCAGGTCTCGGCATGTGGTGCTAGTGAGGAATGCCCCCAATGACGTCCGAGTCGGTGATGTTGGGCAGCTCGGTGCGCTGCTTCGAAAACCTCCAGATGTACTCTTGCAGGGATTCCCCTGGCTGCTGGTGGCAGCTTTGGAGATCCCATGAGTTCCCAGGGCGCACGTACATACCCTAGAAATTCCTAGCGAAAGCCTTGACCAGGTCATCCCAGTCGGAGATCTGCGCGGGAGGCAGATGCTCCAGCCAGGCCCAAGCAGCGTCGGAGAGGAAAAGGGGGAGATTGCGGATGATGAGGCTGTCATCGTCCGCCCCTCCCAACTGGCATGCCAGCTGGTAGTCCGCAAGCCACAACTCTGGCCTTGTCTCCCCCGAGTAGTTGGTGATGGTAGTCGGGGCTCGGAAACGGGCCGGGAACGGTGCTCGTCGTATGGCACGGCTGAAGACCCGTGGACCTGGCGGCTCGGGTGAGGGGCTTCGATCCTCCTCACTGTCGTAGCGCCCCCACGCCTAGGATGGTAGCCTTGGCACACCTTCTCCTCGAGGCAGGCTCGACGGTGGTGGCGGTGTTGCTCGGCACCAAGGCGATCCGAGGCTGCAGGCGTCCCGTCCTGCGTGCGCTTGGTGTGGACCGAGGCCTCTCACACGCGTCAGGAGGGCGCTGCGCGATGCTCCGAGGGGTCTCCTCGCCTCCGAGAGGCAGAGCTCTCGGCTTGTCGGACAGCGGCGTCTTCCAGGAGGCCCTTGAGCTCGCCCTGGATACGTCGCCCTTCGATGGTGGATGGCTTCGGCATCGTCCGAAGCAACATTGCTGCTGCGGCTAGGCTCTGGCTGGCCCCGTTGAAGGCCAGGGGCGGCATCGCCCTGGCATCGTCAACGATACGGCGCTGGACGTCCTGGGCCTGATGACGCGCTCCTCCTGCAAGTGACTGGCCTACCCACTCCTGCTTGATGTTTTGCCGGAGCTGCACAAGTCGCCCCGCTTCTTCGTCGAGCTTGGCCTGCATCTCGCGGAGTTGCTCAAGCTGTGTGTCCTGACCCCCCACAGGGACTTGGACCATAGCTAGCTCCCGCGGGATCTCAACACGAGACACAGGTGCAAGGGCACCGTCACCTCCTGGCATACCAAGGTGGTTTTCCCTGTCATGATCCTCCTGATCGATGTGGTAGCACTCGCGAGTTGGGTCGCAACCCTCATCGTCAAGGCTGTGACCATCATCAGAGCAGTCGGAGAGGCAGTGGTCACATGCGGACATGAAGTCGTGCATGGCACTGGGATCACGGAGTTTGGAGAAATCCCAACTGACGTCGGGGTCGTCCTCTTCCTCGGAACCCGTGGGTCCGGAGGTTGAGACAGCCGTCAGTCGGTCCCAAGTTGACCACATATGCACTACCGGAATCACAGGCTTTGCCGAGTGCAGTACGCTTTGCCGAGTGCCTTTTGTCGGGCACTCGGCAAAGAAGGCTTTGCCGAGTGCCGCACTCGGTAAAGTTAGGAACTCGGCAAAGAGCCCCTTTACCGAGTGCTGAACACTCGGCACAGGGGGCTCTCGGCAAAGACACGTTTTGCCGAGTGTCAAACACTCGGCAAAGGGGGCTCTCGGCAAAGGGCCGTCAACGGCCGTCCCAAAGCTGACGGCCGTTAGTCGTTGCCGAGAGCCTACGGCTGGCACTCGGCAAAGAGGATTCTTTGCCGAGTGCCACCCTGGGGGCACTCGGCAAAGAAGTCTTTGCCGATTGTCATCTCTAGACACTCGGCAAAGTATATTTTTATTTTTTTATTTTGTCTCCCAAATTTTTTGTGGTATGTTCCTACACTGTGTAGACCTACATGTATCATTTGTGCACAATTTTAACAAAGTTTTCAATCGTTAGTAGATTTAGTTCGTTTATTTGAATTTCTTCGGAAAATTTAGATTTGAACTGCAGGTCACTCGAAACTTGGAAAACCGTGCATGCAAAAATGATATTCATGTTACTTAGCATAAGTTACGACCGATTCCAGGAGCGGACCGGAAACTTCGAGCAACATGCTCACTAAACATGGTCGTGAACTTGTCATCGACATGTTTAAAAATTATATAAAACACAAACAAAGTCAGAAAATCCTGAAACTTGTCCACGTGTCATGATATCATATGTACAGGCTGCGATAAAAATTTTAGAATGTTTGGAGAAAGTTGTGGGACACTATGTGTACAAACCTAAGAGATCCACATTGAAACTCTATGATTTCATGTGTAGTTCTCTTAGGTTTCTACACATAGTGTCCCACAACTTTCTCCAAACATTCTAAAATTTTTATCACAGACTCTACATATGATATCATGACACGTGGACAGGTTTCATGATTTTCTAAGTTTGTTTGTGTTTTATACAATTTTTAAACAGCTGTGTGGCAAGTTTACGGTCATGTTGAGTGAGCATGGTGCTCGAAGTTTCCGGTCCGCTGCTGAAATCGGTCGTAACTTGTGCTAAGTAGTATGGATATCATTTTTGCATGCACGGTTTTCCAAGTTTCGAGTGACCTGCAGTTCAAATCTGAATTTTCCGAAGAAATTCAAATAAACAAACTAAATGTACTAGCTATAGAAAACACTGTTATAATTGTCCCAAAATGGTACATGTAGGTCTACATAGTGTAGGAACATACCACAAAAAGTTTGGTAGGGAAAATAAAAAAAAATAAAAAAGTAATTTGTCGAGTGTCCACAAATGACACTCGGCAAAGGATGGTTTGCCGAGTGCCAGCTGGATAACACTCGGCAAAGGATTGTAAAAGATTCTTTGCCGAGTGTCATCCAGATGGCACTCGGCAAAGAACACTTTGCTGAGTGCCAGCGATCTGGCACTCGGCAAAGGACACTTTGCCGAGTGCCAGCGATCTGGCACTCGGCAAAGAATATTTTAATATTTTTAAAAAATCTTTGCCGAGTGCCAGATCACGGGCACTCGGCAAAGAAAGCAAATAAACGGCTCTCCCGTTCTTCCTTCTCCTTCTTTCTCTCCACTCCTCTCTCTGTTACGCCGCGCCGCTCGCTCGCCGCCGCCGCCTCCCCGCGCCAGCCCGCTCGCCGCGCCGTCGCCCCGCCGCGCCTCCCCGTGCCCCCCGCTCCCCGCGCCCGCCCGCTCGCCGTGCCGCCGCGACGCGCGCTCGCTCGCGACCGCCAGCTCCCCGCGCCGCCGCCTCGCCGTGCCGCCGCCTCGCCGCGCGCCGTCGTTTCTTCCCGAGAGAAACCCCTCCCCACGCCTCCCCGCGCCGGCCCCTCGCCGCAGCCGTGCCTCCCCGCCACGCGCACGCCGCCGCCCGCCGAGTGTCACCGCCGCCCGTCCAAGCGCCGCCTCACCGCCTCACCGCCGTCCGCGCCCCACCGTTTACCCGCCCACGCGCCGTCGTCCGCCCGCTCGCCGTCGTCCGCCAGCCGTCCGCCCGCTCGCCGCCGTCCGCCAGCCGTCCGCCCGCTCGCCGCCATCCGCGCCTTCGTCCTCGCCTCCGCCGTCCTCGCCTCCGGTACGTAATTGAAGAACGGTGTAGAAATTAGTTGTAGAAATAAATGTGATTGTCGATTAAATGTGTGGATTAGGTGTAGAAATTAGTTGTAGAAATTAATATTAGTTGGTGATGGTGGATATGGATGTCGATTAAATGTGATTGTTGGCTATCGTGTCGTTGATATATGTGTGGATGTCAGCCATTGTGTTGTCAGTTTTATTTGCAGGTTTTGGAAACCTCCCCGTGCAGGGGAGGTGCTGCCGAAATTTTTTATTGACAGACTTGTTTATTTTTTTGCAGAGGTCTTCCTAGCCGTTGCGGGTCTGCCTGCACCGCGTCGCGTCGCCACTGCACCGAACCGCCACAGCCCGACTAGCCTGACTCCACCGCCACCCTAGGTATAACCTCTATTTCCGCATCATGGTCGTAGATCACGTAACCCAGTTAGGCGTCTCCCGTTCGAAAGTGATACGGTGTAGATATGCAGATCTTTGCATATCTACAAATGTATCAGTTTCGAATTGTCCACGTTTTTTGGACAGCCCGCGGTTGCGTAGATGGGGTTAGTTTCATGCTCTACTCCGGTCCGAGATAGAGTTTCGGCGTCACCTCCCTGTTGTTCTCCGGACAGTACACTCTCCCTGCCAGGACGTGTATCCGGAGAACAGCGGGGAGGTGCTGCCAAAATTCTATCTCGGATCGGAGTAGAGCATGGAAACTAACTCCATCTACGCAACCGCGGGTGGGATTAGAAGGTAGGAACGTAGTGTACATGCATTACATGTCTATATTAAACTATACTCGGTTATATATGTTAGAGGATGGAGGACCGTGAGTGGATGTACATGGGCCGCGTTCGACGTAATGATGTCACCCCTGAATGGATTAGGAAGACCGATGCTTTCGTGGAACGGGCATATGGCGAAGCTGCTAAAGGAGCTAGCCTAGTCCCTTGTCCGTGCAGCAAATGTGACAACCGGAAAAGAAAACCAAAGAAGGCCATGGTAGAACATATTTGGAAGAATGGATTTACGCCGGACTATACTCGGTGGATCTTCCATGGTGAAGCGCATCGCACGAGAGAGGAGGTGGTGAGACAACGCGTCGAGGATTACGATGCTGATGCCGGGGTAGGAGACATGTTGAACGACTATCACGAGGCACAGTTCACCGAAGGACGTACGGAGGACGAGCCAGAGGCGACCGCAAAGGCATTCTACGACATGTTTGACGCGGCACAGAAACCCCTTCACGGCAAGACAAAGGTTTCTCAACTGGATGCCATTGGGCGTATAATGGCGTTCAAGTCGCAGTATAGCATGAGTCGAGACGCATTCGATGGTTTGTTGACAATTATTGGCAGCCTGCTTCCGGAGGATCACGTTCTGCCAAAGAGCATGTACGAGGCACAGAAACTCCTTCGTGCACTCAAGATGACGTATGAGCAGATACATGCTTGTCCGAAGGGCTGCGTCCTATTTAGGAAAGAACACACTGAGGCAAAGTACTGTCCGAAGTGTAAATCATCTAGGTTCATGGAGGTAGACTCTGGTGATGGACAGAAGAGGCAGCTCGACATCCCCGTGACAATCCTACGCCACCTTCCGTTCATACCGAGGATCCAGCGTCTATACTTGACAGAGGAATCCGCGAAACAGATGACATGGCACAAAAAAGGCAAACGATACAATCCTGACAAGATGGTTCATGCATCCGATGGTGAAGCATGGACCCACTTTGATGCCATTCACCATGAGAAAGCCAAAGAGGCTCGTAATGTTCGTGTTGCGCTGGCCACAGATGGGTTCAATCCCTATGGAATGACCGCTGCCCCATACACATGTTGGCCCGTGTTCGTTATCCCCATCAATCTCCCCCCCGGCGTATGCTTTCAAAGACAGAACATATTCGTGTCGTTGATAATTCCTGGACACCCGAGGAATAAAATGGGCGTGTACATGGAGCCTTTGATTGATGAATTGGTCCGTGCTTGGGAGGAAGGGGTATGGACGTACGACCGAGCTACGAAGACAAACTTCAAAATGCATGTTTGGTACCAGTACTCCATGCATGACTTTCCGGCGTATGGGCTATTTTGCGCCTGGTGTGTTCACGGTAAGTTCCCATGCCCAGTTTGCAAGGAAGCTCTTAGGTTCATTTGGTTGAAGAAGGGTGGCAAATATTCGTCATTCGATAAACATCGACAATTTCTCCCTCCTGACCATGCATTCCGACTAGACATCAAGAACTTTACGAAAGGTGTCGTGGTGACAGACCGCCCACCTGCAATGATGACTGGTGCCGAAGTTCGCGAACAGATAGATGGTCTCGTGGCCAACCCAGAAGGTGGTTTTGTGGGATATGGTGAGCAACATATGTGGACACATAAGTCGGGCTTGACTCGGCTCCCCTATTATGATGACCTGCTCCTTCCACACAACATTGACGTGATGCACACTGAAAAGAATGTCGCCGAGGCACTTTGGGCGACAATTATGGAGATTCCTGATAAGTCAAAGGATAACGTAAAGGCAAGAGTGGATCTGGCAGAGTTATGTGATAGACCAAACCAAGAGATGAAGCCGCCTAGTGGTGGTAAGACATGGAGAAGGCCTAAGGCCGATTTCGTCCTGAGCAGGGCCCAGAGGAAGGAAGTACTACAATGGATCAAGATGTTAATGTTCCCTGATGGGTATGCAGCTAACCTTAGTAGGGGGGTGAACTTATCTACTCTGCGAGTCTTAGGGATGTAGAGTCATGACTTCCACATATGGATTGAACGAATTCTTCCGGCGATGGTTCGAGGCTATGTCCCTGAGCATGTCTGGCTAGCGCTTGCAGAGTTGAGCTATTTCTTCCGCCAGCTTTGTGCAAAAGAGTTAGCTCGGACCATGATTGCAGACTTGGAAAGGATGGCACCCGTGTTACTGTGTAAGCTGGAGAAGATCTTTCCACCCGGCTTCTTCAATCCGATGCAGCATTTGATTATTCATCTCCCGTATGAGGCACGAATGGGGGGGCCCGTGCAGGGACGTTGGTGCTATCCAATCGAGAGATGTCTAAAGAGTATCCGAAAGAAATGTAGAAATAAATGCAAAATCGAGGCTTCCATTGCAGAGGCATACATACTGGAGGAGGTGTCAAACTTCACAACAACTTACTATGGTGACAAACTGCCGAGCGTGCATAATCCACCCCCTCGTTACAATGATGGCGGCAATGAATCGAACCTCAGCATTTTTCGAGGGCAACTCGGAAGCGCGAGTGGTTCGACCACCAAGACCCTGAGACATGAAGAGTGGCGCCATATCATGCTATATGTATTGACCAACCTTGAAGAGGTGACGCCATACATGGAGCAATTTCTTCATGAATTCTGGCGTCGATCAAGGGACCCAACTCCACAGGAATATGATACCCTTCTTAGAAAGGGTGCGAGAAATGGATTGCCCGATTTCATTTCCTGGTTTAAACATAAGGTACGTGCTTAGTTTGTTATTCCAAGTTGCTCTTACGTGCGAATAATATAACAATCTAGCGTGTTTGAACTTGCAGGGCCAAAGAGAGTCGTCTATGAGTGCCGAGTTGAGACAAGTAGCCAATGGCTTTGCCTATAGGGTCAGGAAATTTTCTGGGTATGACGTCAATGGATACCGTTTTCGCACAACAAGCTACGACCAAAGTCGGCCCAATCGAAAAACCACGTGTTCTGGAGTCTTTACGCCCGGGCTTGACGAGGTCGAGTATTATGGAAGAATTGAAGAAATATATGAACTCAATTTTTATGGTTCCAAACCTCTTACTCCAGTGATATTCAAATATCATTGGTTTGACCCTGAAGTTACGAGACGGACACATTCTAATCTTGGGATAGTCGAAATTCGACAGGATTCCACCTTAACAGAAGACGATGTCTATATTGTGGCCCAACAGGCCACACAAGTGTATTATCTTCCATATGCGTGCCAAACGAAACAACATCTTAAGGGTTGGGATGTTGTGTATAAGGTATCACCGCACGCTAAATTACCTGTTCCAAACGATGAAGATTATAACTTAGACCCGGACACATATGACGGAGAGTTCTTCCAAGAAGATGGGCTCGAAGGGCAATTTGAGATAGACTTAACCGAAGCGATCGGAATGGAAGTAGATATTGAAATGGTTGTTGATGACGAGGATGATGAGGTGCAAAATGAGAATGACTTAGAAATACTTGAAGGCAATGCCAATGACGAAATTGCGCCTTCAGATGATGTTGACTATGAAATGGTTGATAGTGATGATGACACTTATGATCCGGCTAACCCGAACACATATGAAGATTATTTTTAATCGATGTAATGCTATATTTCATTTATTTTGCATATGTTTCTAAATACATATTTTTTTATCTGTGCTTAATTGTTTACTCTTAATTGCAGGTTGTTGGACAAAGATGGTGGGCGGTGGGACGAGGACGAGGAGGGGGAGGGGGAGGGGGAGGAGGAGCACCCGTAGGACGGAGGAGGAGGCGCAGCAGGACGACGCCGTACAGCAGCAGGTGGAGCAGCAAGCCGCTGTCGATGCGGCACAGCAGGACGACGACGATGCGGCGCAGCAGGACGACGACGACGACGACGCCGCTCAGCAGGACGTCTCAGGTTCTGGCTCCTCAGGTTCGAGGAGTATCTACCTGCGAGGTCCCGCGAGCCTACCTAAGCGACCCATACTTCATGACAGACGTCCGCTGATACGACCCGATGGAGAGAGGTAGGTAACTTTAGATGTTGTTGCTGCTTTTTCATATTATATGTTCAAATTAATAATAGAAACTAATACTTCATCTTAATCACTTCGACAGGTCTTGGATGGTTTTGGAGACTGCAGGGGGTCACGGCCGCAACCCCAATGGCATCCTCGGCCTTCTATGCCGGGAACACTTCCCTGGACTTGTCGAGTACGCCGGAGTGACGAGCCTAGCATACACCTTCGACCACTACGCCGTCGCCCCCGATGCAGTAGATCGGGACGGCAGACAATTCAACAACAAGGCGGAGCGGGTGAAGCAAGAGCTGTGGGTAAGTCTTCCTCGCACTATATTGTTTAATAAGTCGCATTTGTTGCATATTCTTGAAATAATGTATGGATACATCGTCTTTGTATGTAGGATTTCTTCAGGTGCGATGCTGGATACGAGGCCAGGGCGGATGTGGTGTCTACGACGTGCTGTAAGAAGCTCGTCGTGGACATGCACTACGAGGCGCGCATCCAGGCCATCGTCACTTACCACGGCTCCGTCCTTGGGGAGAAGGTGAACAAGAAGGACGCCCGAACCATGTCATTGACTGCGGACCAGTACTTGCAGGTAAATACAAAACTTTATTATTGGTACTAAATATGCTTATTCTTATCTTCTGATATGCGGTGTACTTATATTTTTTTAGATGATTCCTCATTGGTGCGCCGCGCATCCTGAGTGCTGGGAGAAGATGGTGCAGAGGTGGTGCTCGGCTGAGTGGGACGAGGCGCACAACGCTAGCCGGGAACGGCGTTTGCTGATGCAAGGTCCCTCCCACCATCAAGGCAGCCGTAGCCTGGGCAAATACGCGGAAGCATGGGTACGCGCTCTTTTTTATTTAGGTATATAACTTTCGATTAGACATGATTTCTAACCATATCGTTGGTTTTCTCGCAGTCGGCGGCACATGGTGGCGCGCCTTGCTCCATGTTCTCGGCATATGCCATGGCCCACAAGGGGAAGGCAACGTCCGACGTCACCTACAACCCGGATGACGGGCCCGAGGCGTACACCAACCCCGCCATCCACAGCCGACTCAGTGAGTACACCGCCATGGCCAAGGAGGTCCATGGGCCAGATTACGATCCGAGGACCGAGGACATCGACGGAGATGTCCTCATGAGGGTCGGAGGAGGCAAGAGGCATGGGCGGTACTGGATTGCCGACGGGGCAATCGACTCGCCTCCACTCCCACTCTCTCTCAGGTGCGAGCAAGGAGCACGAGCGCGAGCCCAGCCATACGACCTCGGCAGGACACCTCACAGCATCGTATCCAGCAACTCCAGGTTATTCCTTATCTATTCATCGTTCATTGATTTTTATATATCTTCTCTTTGCATTATCGTAACATTAGGGCGAAATATTACAGACTCAGCTAGATGATGAGAGGAGGCAACGTGAGGAGCTAGAGAAGAGGATGGCGGAGATGTTCGCGTACATGCAGAGCCTTGGCGCCTCACAGGGTCATGCTCCACCACCTCCGTTGTTCCCTGCAGCTGACCCTACAGAGTTCACTACTCCTGTGAGTATCAAAATTTTAGTACTGCATGATATTTATTCATATGTTCTCACACATACAATCTCTTCTCTGTGCAGGGTCAATCGGCGGCGTCGAACAACCCTCATGCTTCGTCCAGCCCTTCGCCGAACCAGTCCAGATGCCCACCTCGTTGATGATCTGTTTTGTGATGATCCAGACTTACCTTTATGAGTGTTGGTGATGTTAGTTAAACTTTATCTTGTGAGATACTTGGTGATGTTAGTGATGACGCAGACTTATATCTGTTTTGTGATGATCCTTACTTATATTTGTGAGATTTTAGTGAGACTTTGTGATATATATGGTGTTGATGATAAATGTGTTCATTCTGTGATGTGATTGATATATAATGTGATGTGAATCATATATATCTTTTGTTTGTTTGGATGGAACAACAAAAGCAAATAAAAAAGGGACATTCTGGTCACTTTGCCGAGTGTAACACTCGGCAAAGGGGCGCTTTGTTGAGTGCTATGACCATGGCACTCGGCAAAGAAGGCAACCTGGGAACCGGTAAAGCCATCTTTGCCGAGTGCTGACAATGGCACTCGGCAAAGAAGGAAACCTGGGAACCGGCAAAGACATCTTTGCCGAGTGCCATTGCCAAGGCACTCGGCAAAGGGACTGGCAAAGGGGCCCACTGGAGGGTTCTTTGCCGAGTACCTGTCCAACAGACACTCGGCAAAGAAGCCTCCTTTGCCGAGTGCCTACTAGAGCTCTCGGCACAGGGACTGGCAGTGGGGCCCACTGGGTCAGTCTTTGCCGAGGGCCTCTCGAGCAAACACTCGGCAACATTGACCTCTTTGCCGAGTGCCACAGACGGCACTCGGCAAAGGATCCGTCACCGTTACTTGGCGCCGTGACGGTGACTTTTCTTTGCCGAGTGCCATTTGGCACTCGGCAAAGTCTTTGCCGAGTGCCCGAAAAATAGTACTCGGCAAAGAGGCTGTTGCCGATGTACAGTTCACCGAGCGTTCTTTGCCGAGTGTAACACTCGGCAAAGCATTTGCCGAGTGTAAGATTGCCTTTGCCGTGTGTCTGAGACACACGGCAAAGGAGCTGATTCCGGTAGTGATGGTACCCCACAAGGTCAGGATACACCCTTATGAAAGCGCTCCCCGAAGCGGGGTCACTTGGTGGATCGAAACTAAATCTAAAGGGAACAGGGTGGAAAACAGACGGTACCTTTTGGTCGATGGACGGTGGTGAAGTCGTGTTGGGGGTAGACTGCACCGTCATCTCAGGTACGAGGCTAACGCCCAGCAAGTCCTTCGCGAGGGTGCTGGCGTCATCAGTCCGCTCAGGGTTGGCATGTTGCGGGGAAGCGACACCCGTCGCTGTCTCAGGTGCGAGGACAACGCCCGACATGTCCCCTGCAGGGGTGCCGGCGTCGTCGACTCGCTCTGGTCCGACAGCCGACGAGGTGCCGCCTCCTGCCTGGCCACGGTTGCCCCGTCTCCATCTCCTCTGGCGGGGAGGGTGGCGGGGTAAACACGGGTGTTCCTCTTCTACCGCGGGGAGATGTCGTCGTCGAGTTTGCCTCCGCCGTGCGAGCCGTCGTTGTTGTCATGCTGCGGAGGGAGCAATACCATGTCGTAGCTGCCATCAAGGGACATGAACTCGAGACTCCCGAAGCGGAGCACCGTCCTGGGCTGGAGAGGCTGCTGAAAGCTACCCATCTGGAACTCAACGGGAAAGTATTCATTAACACGCAGCAAGATCCCTACCTAGCACGCCAACTATCGGTGTTTCGGACCCGGGGGGCCCTCAGCCGGACCGACTAGTGAAATTTAGTGCCGCGTGCCCCTGTCCAGATGGGTCGATGCAAGATGGAACACAAGCGAGGGGATGAGGCTTACATTATCCTGCACCTGGGGGCGCTTACAGTAGGGGTTACAAGCGCTGCGGGAGAGCGAGAGCGAGAGAGAGAGAGAGAGAGAGAGAGAGAGAGAGAGAGGGTTCGGCATTGAGGCGGGCCATCTGAGGCTGCCTGTACCGCGTCTCTCCTACTCTTCCTGCCTCCGCTCGTTTGCGCCGTGCGTCCGTATGTTCGTACGCTACACGTTCGTCCCTTCCTCCCCCCTCCCCCGTGGGGCCCTGGACACCCCCTTTTATAGACACAAGGAGGTACCCAGCTGTACAATGGAGGTGTAGCTTGGAGCTAACGTGGCTGGAAGGGAAGTGCCCTGAGCCTTGTACAGATAATAACGTGGCCATTGAGGGAGCGCCTTGAGCCCTGTAGATGTACCGACGTGGCCATCGGAGGAGTGTCTTGAGCCCTGTAGAGGTACCAACGTGGTCGTCGGAGAAGTGCCCTGAGCCCTGTAGGAGCATAGCTGGCGGTGCGGCATGGATCCTGCTGACGTCTCCGTGCTTCCGTAGGGGATTTGAGAGCACCCGACGTCATGGGCGCACGCGGGGAGCCATCATTACCTGTTACCGGGGTAACTTAGATGGGACACCAGTCTTGTTCCTTTGTAGCCTGAGGCGGCTGGCTAAGGGTAGGGTAATGATGGATCCCCAGTAGCGTAGCTGATACGAGGCCAAGGTCGGGCGAGGCGGCGACTCCTCCGAGGCCGAGGCTGAGGTTGGGCGAGGCGGAGTCCTTCCCCTAAGGCCGAGGCTGAGGCCGAGGCTTGGGGTCGGGTGAGGCGGAGACCTTCCCCTGAGGCCGAGGCTGAGGCCGAGGCGGGATCCTCCTCCCGAGGCCGAGGCTGAGGCCAAGGTCGGGGTCGGGCAAGGCGGAGCTCCCTGTTGTGCCTGAGGCTGAACTCGAGGGAGGTCGATGACTTGCTGCTGTCGGTCTTTCCCTGGTGGCTGGCACAGTTGCCGGAGCGGGGTGAACATCGCTGTTTTCCTATCAGAATGGTCAGTAAAGGGGGCGAAGTGACTGCGGTCACTTTGACCTTGCCAACTGAGGCACGCGTGTCAGGATAAGGTGTCAGGCGATCCCCGCATTAAATGCGCATGCGATACGGTCGGTTGGTAAGGCGATTCGGACGAGGTCGCTGTACGACAAAGCTTGCCCGCGCTAGACCTCGGGCAAGCCGAGGGTGCGTCCGCTGATGAGGGGACCCTCGGGCGAGGCGTGAATTCGTCCGGGACTACTGTCCTGGCCCGAGGCTGGGCTCGGATGAGGTCGCATCCCTGGATAGATGAAGCCCGCACTTTATCGATCGTTTATGGTTTGTTCTGAAGATGTTTTCCAGCCGGATTAAGGACTATCGGGGGGTACCCCTAATTACGGTCCCCGACAGCTACTTAGTCACACTAACACTTTAATAACTAAGATTTGTGGCTATTTAGTGTCTAATTTTACATGATCACATATTCACCCCCCTCTAGGTGCTCTCAATTGGTATCAGAGTCGTACTCTTCATCTAAGGGACTAACCGTCCGAAGAGATGGATCCTAAGGGAAAGGGGATGGTGGTCAATGACAAGGAAAAGGAGTCTGTCTTCAACGAGCCAAGCGACGACAAGTCTACCGACTCAGGCTCGAGTCACAAGAAGAGAGATGGGAAGAAGAAGAGGCGCATCAAGAAGATCATCTACTACGACAGCGATGCCTCGTCTTCTTCACCACACAACGACGACGACTCCTCGTCAAAGAAAAAGACAGTTAATCAAAATTATTCATTTGATTATTCCCGTATTCTGTACAATTCAAATGCTCATTTGCTATCAATTCCACTTGGGAAACCTCTACACCTTTATGGAGAAGACTACTCTTTCTGGAGTCATAAAATGCGTAGTCATTTATTTTCCCTCCATTCTAGTATCTGGGAGATTGTTGAAAACGGAATGCATTTTGATAGTACTGACAATCCCGTTTTCATAAATGAGCAAATTCACAAAAATGCCCAAGCTACTACTGTCTTGCTAGCTTCACTTTGCAGGGATGAATATAATAAGGTGAGTGGCTTGGACAATGCCAAGCAAAACTGGGACACCCTCAAGATATCTCATGAGGGAAACGACGCCACTATGATCACAAAGATGGAACTAGTGGAAGGCGAGCTGGGGAGGTTCGCGATGATCAGGGGAGAGGAGCCAACTCAGACCTACAACAGGCTCAAGACCCTGGTCAACAAGATTCGAAGCTATGGAAGCACAAGATGGACGGATCATGATGTCGTCCGACTCATGCTAAGGTCATTTACTGTAATTTGACCCCCATCTTGTGAATCTTATTCGTGAAAACCCTAGGTACACCAAAATGACGCTTGAGGAAATTCTCGGAAAATTCGTAAGTGGGTGCATGATGGTAAAGGAGGCAAGATATGTAGATGACGCCATGAACGGTCCGCTACCCATCTACGAGCCACAACCCATTGCTCTCAAAGCAACTAGCAGCAAGGAGACGCTACCAAGCAAGGTAACACAAGTGGAGGCTGCTGGGCTAAATGAAGATGAGATGGCGCTTATCATCTAGCACTTCAAGACTACACTCAAGGTACGCAAGGAGTACCCAAACAAGAATAGAACAAGGGGAAAACACTCCTGCTTCAAATGCGGTAAGACTGGTCACTTTATTGCTTAATGTCCTGATAATGAGAATGACCAGGCACAAGAAAGACATGGGAAGAAGGAAAAGAAGAAGAATTACAAGAAGGCGAAGGCGAGGCGCATCTAGGAAAGGAATGGGATTCTGACTGCTCTTCATCAGACTCCAACAACGAAGGACTTGCTACCTCGGCCTTCGACAAGTCCTCACTCTTCCCCAACAAATGCCATACATGCCTTATGGCTAAGGAAAAGAAGGTACACATTCGAGACACTCCCAAGTACACTTCATCTAGTGATGAAGAATCTTCTGATGATGAAGTAGACTACACTGACCTATTTAAAGGACTAGATAGAGCTAAGGTAGACAAAATTAATGAATTAATCAATGCTCACAATGAAAAAGATAGACTACTAGAAAAGCAAGAGGATATTCTATATGAGGAACATGACAAATTTGTTAGTGTGCAAAAATCTCTTGCTTTAGAAATTAAGAGAAATGAAATGCTACCTTCTAAGTTATCTGTTTGCCATGAATCTGTCTCTAGTTTAAAGAAGTTAAATGATGAATTAACAGCTAATCTAGAGGAAGTTTGTGGCGGAACCACCCGAATTATTCCAGCTTAAGTGCCTAAGTCACGCCTCAGGGGCCGTAACGCACTTAAATCGGAATAACCCGTCAGTCCCTCAGATCTAGTCTGATGAAGCCACTTAACCAGGATCAAATTCCACAATCTCACACGAAGGTGAGTCACAGTAGAAATACAATAAAACAGGAATCCACAATTAAGTACTGAGTTATTACATAAATCGGAGTTTTGAGTAGCAAATAGGAGTTCACAAAATAAAGTGTAGCGGATGATCGTTGTCGTCGGTATCGAGGAATTGGGCAAGGCCTAGCCCACTACTCCTCGTGCTCCTCTCCTGCCGGAGCAACATCCCACTCGACCGTCCAACCCGGTGGCAGGGTGGTAGGCCAAGTCACACCATCAACCATTTCCTGAATGGTACCTGCAAAAATTGTGCCACAAGCAAGGCTGAGTATACTAATACTCAGCTAGACTTACCCGGTGTGAGGAATCTACTCCTCTACCTCTAGACTACGCAGTTGTTTGGCTGAGGGGTTTGGTTTGCCAAAAGCACTAGCTGTTTCTAAAAGCAAAGTTTTAGCTTTCCAGTTTCTATCATCATTAACTTAGCTAGATTGCTCCTTCTAAGCATACATGGTAACAATCAATTTATTCAATCAACAAGTTATCTTATGTAACCACATTTCACTTTTTACTCGATGTAGTACAAGGAATCAAGCAGTCTCATTAGCTGTGAGAAGCAGACGATTCGAATCGAGTTTTAACCTTGCAAGGTAAACCTAAACACACGGCATGTCAGGGTACTCCGACCCTGCACATGACAACCGTCCCCATCGATTCCCCGTTCGCGTCCAGGCCTCACCGCCTTGGCATACAATGCTCCACTGACCCCGGCTGCCGCCATGCAGTGACCGCACTTGTACCCACCATAGCTAGCATGGGAGACCCAGTCTCAGGTCGCATGAGGGATAAAGTCCGCGCCCGGCTTCACTCAGGTACTAGGTTTACCGGTTACCATATTTCCCGGCATGTGCTTAGTACGTTCAAAAGCTTGACTCAGGTATCCACACATCAATCCTTAAATCTTTTTCCTCGTCTCATGGACAAGACATCCTCCCTGGATCCAAGTCCATAAACCAACATATACCCGGTTATCAAGATGAATACAATCAATTCTTGACCTCGCGCGAGTGCTAGAAAATCACTCGACTTCTACCGAGATCCTGATTAGCAAGCAGCTACTTGACCTAGCATACTAGTATTCATCTCAAAAAGGAATCCTAAGTTCATGCAACTAGAGGTTTCAAGCAACTCCTACACTTAAGTGCACATTACAAACTTACAAACATTAAGTGTAGTAAAATAGCATATATAAACGGTTATGCATAAAACTGGGGCTTGTCTTCAATTGCTGGGGCTGCAGGGAGATCCTCAATAGCAGCCTCCGAAGCCTGCTCCTGGTCCTCCTCTTGGACAGGTCCTTGCTCGGGGATGAGCACGTACTCTCCGTCGGCAAGATTACAATCTAATGAACTCAATGCGTAAGATATATGCATGATATGATATGTGCTTCTAGAAATTACAACTTTCAAGGTGTATGATCTTCTTGAGTTAAACAAGGTTACTTTACTTATTAAGACCCTTGGGTGGTATACTTGGTAAATTGGTTTAAACTTAGCTAAGGTAAGTAGTGGATTCAATTTTTTTTGGGTTTCCACTGAATTCCTTTTAAGTCTTAGGGAGAATTGATAAGTTCTCAAGTTAGCCTTATTGGGGTGAGGTTTCTTTCTTCTTCCCTTTTCTTTTATTCTTTTTTTTAATGTTTTGGAGTGGGTTTGAACTACAAGTTGCTTTTATAAAATTCTAAAAATTCTGCAAAAATTACAGTGGCTTGGTACTGGTGTATGTTTCTCTGTCTCAAAATTTGGGGATCAGGAAGTGAATAGTTTTCTCTGGACAAAATTATCAAATCCTAGGGCAGAAGGGGTGCTTTGAACTACAACTATTATTTAACAGTGGGTAATTCTCTAAAACTTATTTTTGCTGGCTTTTAGGTGTCATAACATGATTTGGTGCAAACTTCTAGCCATTAATACCTTTTAGTTATTTCTCTATGGCTTTCTCAAGTTTCTAGCCACATTGGTGCCTTCTACTACTACTATATTTGAAAAATATCAAACAACAGAGTTCTTATTTTTCTTAGTTTTTGTTTTGTGCAAGAGCAATCATTCTGAAGTTTGGCATCTATTTGCTTAAGGGGAGGGGTGGTATGCATTATTTGAATCAAATGGCCTTTCTTTAAATTATTAGCAATAGGTATGAGTTTGCTTTTTTTCATGGGTTTGCATTTTTCTCTGGTAGTTTATCTCATCATGGACTTAGCTAATTTTTGGTTGCCCATTATCACATTATTAGGGGTTGTTAAAGAATTATTGGGAAAATGCCTTATTATCACTTTGTATTTATTTTCCTTACTTAAAAAGTTGGGCTGAGGTGCTCTTTATTTTTGTAGTGGGGCTCTGGGGGTTGTAAGTCCACTGGATTTTTATTAATCATTTTGGTTATAGTTTTGCCATTCTAATAATTGATTTTCAGTGTATATAAGGCTAAATAAATCATCTTAATTTAAGACTGGTCCAAATTAATGGTCTCTGTATTTTTCCTAGGTTCTCTGTTACAAAAGTAAACTAGGAAAAATAATCTTAATCATTGTTCATTAATTTCTTATGCCTTTCTGATTTTCTCTAAGTTTTGGACAAATTAGTTTTAAATGAATATCTACATCACATTTTTCAATACTGGGGTTCCTACTATTTTTAAACAATGTCTAAATGAGGTTTGAGTACCTACAAATTTTCTTAAGTTCAGCACAGAAGAAAAACTAATTTTTCTTAATTAAACATGTTTTGGTGGGTTTCTGTTTTTAATTTTAAACTCTAACATTTTGAACAGAAAGCATAGGGTTTATCATTTTTAAATGACAGTTCATAATATTCAGGAGCTAACAAAATTAGTTTGACAATTTTTTATGAAAAATTCATCAAGTTATGGATTTTCTAAGTTCTCTGGTCATTTTAAAAAGATTAACAGAAATGGTTTAATGGAAATCCACTTTGCACTGGGGTCCCTGGCGGGTTTTTAAGTTTTCCTCGCGAATCAGTCCTTAAGCTACTATTCACATGAGTCGCTGACGTTACAGAAAACCCCTCGGGTTCTACGGATCCTAACCCGAGGTCCTTCTTCTACCTCAAACAGTAACTGCGGCGGAAGAAAGGGTGGAGGGGCTTACCGGCGGCGAGATTGCTCCGGTGAAGTGGTCGAGGACGTAGGGGAGGTCTCAGGGATCACAACGAGGTGCGGGTCGCCGTCGGAGATGGCCGGAGTCGGTCGGTCCACGCGCGCAAGTGGGGATGCTCGTCGGCGGTGAGGAGTCCGGCCTGGTCACGGCGAGATGGAGCAATTGGATGGGTCAGAGAGGTTCACGGGATGCCAGAGAAGATATGGGTGCAAGGAATCGGTTGGAGACTCACTGGATAGCTCGGTCCACACGCGGCGGCGGAAGACCGAAGTCCGGTGAGGTCGATCTCGGGTCTCTGGTGAAGTCTGGCCGGGTCCGAGGGCTTGGCAAGCTTCACGGACTACTGGCGGAGCTAGCCGAAGCACTGGCTTGCCCAGAGGATGGCTGGGGTGGGCTGGCCACGATGGCCGAGGCTCTGGCGGCAATGGCGGGCGGAATTTAGCTCGCCGGAGTTAAGGGAAAGTGGCTGGCCGGTGAGGGTGAGTGCGGGGCGAAGTGAGGTGCGCCTGGGGAGGCTTTATAGGCGCGGGCAGGCACGGCCGAGGGCGTGGGCGCGCGGCGGACTTGACCGGACGCCGGGGCGAGCGCGCGCGCGGGTTGGGCGAGCTCTGGCGTGCCGACCAGGGTCGAACACGTGTGCCCGTGCGTTCTGCCCAAGTTCTGGCGCGTGTGGTCGCTCATCCGAGCCTGCTCTCGCCTTGGTCAGTGCACAAAACCTCTTATCCTCCCTACAAGCTACCATTCTTGTGTGGGGGTCAAAGGATTTTGCCTACTGGTTGCAGAGATATGGAGCCAGGAAATCCGGTCTGTCTCCCTGCTCAAACCCGAGGCAAATCCAAGGTTTTGTCGTGTCTAGGGCTCGCGTCCCAATGCCATCTTCTGGCACACGACAGAGGGGTTAGTTAGACACAATTTTGCCAATGGGGCCATTAGGATTCGAGTTGGGGATCAAGGTGAACATCCCTGATCTTTGGCTCAAGGTCTGAATTTCAGAATTCTGAAATTCAGAATTCCCATTAAGTCCCCACATGAGAAGCTTGATTTGGGGTTTTTCTTGAGTTATTTTGGCTAAGCTTTCTCAACCTTTCTTGTTGCTCATTAAATATACTTCAATTTTTATAATTGGCTCAAGTCAAAATTTTAAACTTTTCATCCCCTTTTTCTTACCTTCTTGAATTTAGCTCATGGGGCTCACTTAGGGTTTTTATTAGGGTTGTACATTCTTATCTTTTTTTAAAAGACTCAATTGTTTGGATCATGATACTTTTAAGTATATACATGGTGAATCTTTTAGTACTTAAGTTATTTGATGTTCATGCTTACTTTGGTTCACATAAAATGATGGTTCTTGATTTGGCATTTGAGAGGAACCCTAGGTGACACTGGGGTGTCACAGCCTTCCCCCCTTAAAGGAATCTCGTCCCGAGATTCGGGCCAGAGTCCTCCCGGGGTGAAGCGAAGGGTGAGACTTATAGGAAATGGGTGATTACTGTTATTATTAGGGTAAAACTGTTCTTCGAATGTCATTCTCTTTGCAACTTCAGAAGGAAGTCCTTTTTATGTTTTTCTCCATAATTACTTCATTCTGAATTAAGATTATATTTTTGAAAATTAGATTCGCAGGGCAGGAGGAGGGGTTGGGGGTGATTACGTACCAGCTTCCTTAGGTAGGCAATCGGGAAAGTTGGATCTCAGGAATTCCTTGGTTTCCCAAGTAGCTTCCTCCTCTGAGTGATTACTCCACTGGACCTTGTACATCTTGATCGATTTAGCCCGAGTTGATCTCTCCTTGCAGTCCAGAATCTTGGAGGGGTACTCTTGGTATGATAGATCTGACTCTATCTCCAATTTTGGCTCTACTAAGATCTCAGTCGGTAATCAAACACACTTCTTCAGTTGAGATACATGGAATACATCGTGAATGGCAGACATCTTTGAAGGTAACTTCAGCTTGTATGCCACGGGTCCACATGCTTCTATGATCTCATAAGGTCCGATGTAGCGAGGGGCTAGCTTGCCTTTGATCCCAAACCTCTGCATTCCCTTGGTGGGTGATACCTTGAGGTATACGAAACTTCCCACCTCGAACTGGAGAGGTTTCTTTCTCTTATCATGGTAACTCTTCTGCCTGGCCTGAGCAGCTTCTAGATTCTTCCTGATTAGTTTGACCTTCCTTTCGGCTTCAGTCACTAAGTCAGGTCCAAAAACTTTTCTTTCACCAGGTTGAGACCAGTTGAGTGGTGTCCTGCACCTTCTTCCATAGAGAGCTTCAAAAGGTGCCATCTTTAGGCTGGATTGATAACTATTGTTATAAGCAAACTCTGCTAAGGAGAGGTGCTTATCCCAGTTCTTGCCACAATCGATCGCACAAGCTCTCAGCATATCCTCCAGAATTTGGTTTACCCTTTCCGTCTGACCATCAGTCTGTGGGTGGTAAGCTGAACTTCTGATTAGCTTAGTTCCCAGAGACTCTTGCAATTGTTCCCAAAATCTGGCAACAAATTGGGCTCCTCGGTCAGAAACAATGGTCCAAGATAATCCGTGCAAACACACGATCCGGTCAATATACAATTCTGCATATTTCTGAGCCTTATTAGTGGTGTGCACAGGAAGAAAATGTGCCACTTTCGTCAATCGGTCCACAATAACCCAAATCGAATCATGATGACGAGAGGTGTTGGGCAGACCCACAATGAAATCCATGCTGATGTCATCCCACTTCCATGAAGGTATGGACAGGGGTTGCAAAGCTCCAGCTGACTTCAAGTGGCTTGCCTTTACCCTCTGACAGGTGTCACATTCAGATACATACTGGGCTATCTCCCTCTTCATTCTGGTCCACCAGTACAAAGGCTTCAGATCATGGTACATCTTGGTGCTTCCCGGATGCATAGAGAATCTGGATAGATGAGCTTCGTCCAAAATTTTCCTCTTGAGATCCTGGTCCTTAGGAATCACCAATCTGTTTTTAAACCATAACACACCCTTTTCATCCTGGCGGAAACAATTATACTTCTTGACCTTCTGATGGAGATTCTCCTTGATAATCTGCACTCCCTTGTCACTAAGCTGGGCCATGATGATCTGGCCTTGCAAAGTTGGCTCAACAGAAATGTGAGACAAAGAACCAGAAGGAATCACTTCAATTCGCATCTTGCTCAACTCATCACACAAGGTGTTAATGCGAGAATCCATCAGAATACAATTGCACGGCATCTTCCGGCTCAAGGCATCTGCTACCACATTAGCTTTTCCTGGGTGGTAATGTACCTCCAGGTCATAATCCTTGATCAGCTCTAGCCATCTTCTCTGCCTCATGTTGAGATCAGCCTGAGTAAAAATGTACTTAAGGCTCTTATGATCAGTGAAGATGTTGCAGTGGGTCCCCATTAGGTAAAGCCTCCACATCTTCAATGCATGAACCACTGCTACTAGCTCAAGGTCATGAGTGGGATAGTTCTGCTCATGAGGCCTGAGTGCTCTTGAGGCATAAGCGATGACTCGGTTGTCTTGCATCAAGACACATCCTAGCCCTGTGCCAGAGGCATCGCAATATACATCAAAAGGCTTGCTGTTGTCAGGCTGCGCCAACACTGGTGCGGTGGTCAGATGCTGCCTTAATGCATGGAAGGCATCTTCGCACTTCTGACTCCAGACAAATTTGACTTCTTTCTTCAGCAACTCAGTAATAGGCTTCACAATTCGAGAGAAGTCCGGAATAAATCTTCGGTAATAACCAGCTAATCCCAGAAAACTCCGAATCTGACGAACAGTTATTGGCGGCCTCCAGTTCATCACCTCTTGCACTTTATCAGGATCAACAGCTATTCCAGCCTGAGAGATAGTGTGACCCAAGAATTTGATTTCCTTTAGCCAAAAATCACACTTGGATAACTTGGCATAAAGGTGGTGCTCTCGCAGACGTTGAAGCACTACATGCAAATGCCCGGCATGTTCTTCTTCGTTCTTTGAGTACACCAGAATATCATCGATAACCACCACGAACTTATCCAATTCAGGCATGAAAACAGAATTCATCAGGTACATGAAATATGCTGGTGCATTTGTCAGCCCGAATGACATCACCAAGAATTCATATAGCCCATATCTGGTTGAGAATGCCGTCTTCGGAATATCACTTGCTCGTATCTTGATCTGATGGTAGCCAGAGCGAAGGTCTATCTTGGAAAATACCTTGGCCCCGACCAACTGGTCAAAGAGAACATCAATACGAGGCAAAGGATACTTGTTCTTGATAGTTACCGCATTAAGAGGGCGGTAATCTATACACAGCCTCAAGCTTTCATCTTTCTTCTTCACAAATAGTGCTGGACATCCCCAAGGCGAAGTGCTGGGGCGAATAAATCCTTTATCCAGCAACTCTTGCAATTGCTTCTTCAATTCTGCCAACTCAGCGGGTGGCATCCGGTAGGGCCTTTTGGAAATTGGGGCCGTTCCCGGTTGCAACTCGATGGCGAATTCAATATCCCGGTCCGGTGGCATTCCTGGCAACTCATCAGGGAAGACATCTACATACTCACAGACCACTGGGATTTTCTTCAAAGGTAACTCCGTCATAGAGAAAGCACATGACTGAGTAGGACCTTGACTGGGCAGAATTAAAGTGAAGTTCCCACAGAACAGAGAATTAACTTCCACGGTACGGCTGGCTATATCAAGCACAACTTGGTGCAAGGTCATCCAATTTGCTCCTAGAATAATGTCCACATTTTCCAATCCCAACACAAGAAGAGTGGTTTTGATAATGTGGCTTCCCAGTTGAATAGGCACACTTTGGTTTAATTGATTAGTTGCAATTTTACCCCCAGGTGTGACTATCATGAATGACCCTTTAGAGTGAGAGAGTGGTAGTTTGCATCTAGCACTGAACTTTTGGCTAATGAAACTATGAGATGCACCAGAATCAAATAGAATTAAAGCAGGTTGATTATAAACTGAAAAGATACCAGTCATGATAGGAGCTCCTTCAGGTATTTCCTCCAGAGTGGTGAAGTTGAGCTTCCCTTGCCTGACTTGCACCTTCTGCTTTCTTCCCTTGTCTTGATTTGGTGCTAGCATCTGCCTCTGCTGGTTCCTGGGACAATTCTTGGCATAGTGGCCCACATTGCCACAAGTGAAACACTTGTTCCCATTGCCCTGGCGGAACTGCTGCTGCTGAGGCTGGTTGTTTCTTGGAGCGGGAGCTGGAAAGCGATTGGGTGCCGGCTGCTGCTGCTGAGGTGGCCTGATCACCCATCTACCTGCCTACTGCTGAAAACCCCTGCTCTGGTTGTGAGAAACAATCCAGAACCTCTGAGCCTGAGCGGATGGTGCTGCCATCGGTGCCTTCCTCTTCTTCTCTGCCCGGTGAGCAACAATGCAATCCTCCTAGGAGATGGCCATGTTGACCAACTCATTGAAGCTATTGGCCCGGACAGTGTTGAGTCGTTCCCGCAGCTTGGTATTGAGACCCCTGCGGAAGCGATCCCTTTTCTTCTCATCAGAATCAGCATGGTACCCTGCATACTGGCATAAGTCGTTGAAGGCTTGCGCATACTGCAGTACCGTGCGGGTTCCTTGATTAAGGGCCAGGAATTCATTCAACTTTCAATCAAGAATGCCAGCTGGGATGTGGTGTCCTCGGAAGGCAGTCTTGAATTCCTCCCAAGATACCTCATGATCAGCGGGGAGCATAGCACGGAAGTGATCCCACCAAGTCCGAGCAGATCCGCAAAGCTGCTGCGCGGCGAAGCGGGTCTTGGTAGCATCAGGGCAGTCTCCCGTGAGGAGGGGAAACTTGGACTCGACGACGCGAAGCCATACGTCGGCGTCCAACGGATCCTCTGCCTTAGTGAACAGGGGCGGCTGCGTGCTCAGAAACTCCTAGTAAGTGGCCATTACCGGAGGTCGCTGAGGCTGGCCTCCACCATGCTGCTGCGGGTGGGGCTGGCGCTGCAAGAGCTGTCGCAGAATCTCATTCTGCTGGGCCATCAGCTCCTGCACTGTGGGAGCTGGAGGAGGTGGCGGGGGAACCTGCTCGTTATGCCCGCGACGCTGCCTAGCTGCCATCTGAAAACAGAGATTGCCACCATTGTTATCCCAACTCATAGTTTCGAACGACAAGATATCATCTCATAAGGAAGGGAAAAATGCCATAATCATAATATTAGGATTGAAATGAAGATAACATGGTGACAAACATCCCACAGATTTCAAAAGTTCACAGGGTTACATCAATCAGGGGAAAGTACCCATAAGCCTAGTCCAAAATGTGATATTACTAAGCTCGCATAGGTTTCTATCCGCCTAAAAATGTCGAAGCGACTGCTTAACCCTGAGCGGTGGAAGCGACACTGGATGCGGGTGAAGGGGGCATCGCGGAGGTAGTCCCATTGGCACCAGGGGCTGGTCCTAGCTCCTCGGGATCCTCTTCTCCCTCGCTTCCTGCTTCATTGGCCTCCATCTCCAAGTGGTGCATATCCAGGTGGTCATTCGCTTCTTCGAGTTCTCTCTGCACATCGTGGAGCTGGTTCTCCAAGACATCAATAGTGTTGTCTCGGATCTCCACCTGCTGCTCCAAGGTGGTGATGCGCTGGCTCAGCCTCTCCACCTGCAGATCCTTCTCTACCAACTCAGTGGATAGGTCGACCACAAAATCTTCCCGACTGTCGAGAGTGAGCTTGGCAGTCTGAGCAGTGTTGGCAAGGAGTGCCATAGCATCGCTCTAAAGGGCCTGAAGGCGGTACAGCGCACTCATGCACTAAACAGTGACCCTCCCAACCAAGTCAGGATACATTGCCCACACATCCTTCACATGGCTCACGCGGTTACACCACATGGGATCATCCTTCCTCTCAGCAGGGAAGAGTCCCAAGGGGTGCATTACCATCTCCAGGGGATGATAGCCACAGAAAGTTGACAGGGCCTTCATGGCGGCTGCTTCAACGGTGTCGTCCGTCCTAAGTCCAATTGTCTCAGAATCAAGAGAACGCCAACCTGGCTGAAGGGGATGAGCCTCCAAAGTCAGCCAGACCCGACAACGAGGTACCCGATGCTCCTCATACAACTGCACCGTGTACAAAGGGGGCGTAGGGTAGCCGGCGGAGTTAAGCACTTCCCACAAGATGGAAGGAAAGCCATCGCGAGAAAGGAAGTCAGAACTGAAACGAGAGTCTCCTCCACTGGCGGGGGTGGGTGAATTCATCTGCGGAGGGGAATCAAAGGTAAAGATTATGGTGGAAGGAAAAAGAAAAAGAGAGCCCGGATGGTTTTAAAGAAAGTGGGTTAGCTCAAATTTTAATTCCTCTTTGATGTTTTATAATGCATGCATGCTGGGAAAAGAAAACGTTGCCTCTCGAAAGAAAATAGGGTGCTTTTCAGGGCATCCTTGGAAATATAAGTACTGGCCCACGGGGCCTAAGTAATTAGCCACCCATTTTCCCTCTATGCCTAAGGCCTTTCGTCCTAGGTCTAGCGGTCTAGTCCTAATGATCCATAACAGTTTCTAGGCAAGTTTTAGATTTTGAAAATTGGTATTCATGGTTTATTGTCCTTCTCTGTGGTGGAATTTGCTCCGATACCAAGCTGTGGCGGAACCACCCGAATTATTCCAGCTTAAGTGCCTAAGTCACGCCTCAGGGGCCGTAACGCACTTAAATCGGAATAACCCGTCAGTCCCTCAGATCTAGTCTGATGAAGCCACTTAACCAGGATCAAATTCCACAATCTCACACGAAGATGAGTCACAGTAGAAATACAATAAAACAGGAATCCACAATTAAGTACTGAGTTATTACATAAATCGGAGTTTTGAGTAGCAAATAGGAGTTCACAAAATAAAGTGCAGCGGATGATCATTGTCGTCGGTATCGAGGAATTGGGCAAGGCCTAGCCCACTACTCCTCGTGCTCCTCTCCTGCCGGAGCAACATCCCACTCGACCGTCCAACCCGGTGGCAGGGTGGTAGGCCAAGTCACACCATCAACCATTTCCTGAATGGTACCTGCAAAAATTGTGCCACAAGCAAGGCTGAGTATACTAATACTCAGCTAGACTTACCCGGTGTGAGGAATCTACTCCTCTACCTCTAGACTATGCAGCTGTTTGGCTGAGGGGTTTGGTTTGCCAAAAGCACTAGCTGTTTCTAAAAGCAAAGTTTTAGCTTTCCAGTTTCTATCATCATTAACTTAGCTAGATTGCTCCTTCTAAGCATACATGGTAACAATCAATTTATTCAATCAACAAGTTATCTTATGTAACCACATTTCACTTTTTACTCGATGCAGTACAAGGAATCAAGCAGTCTCATTAGCTGCGAGAAGCAGACGATTCGAATCGAGTTTTAACCTTGCAAGGTAAACCTAAACACACGGCATGTCAGGGGTACTCCGACCCTGCACATGAAAACCGTCCCCATCGATTCCCCGTTCGCGTCCAGGCCTCATCGCCTTGGCATACAATGCTCCACTGACCCCGGCTGCCGCCGTGCAGTGACCGCACTTGTACCCACCATAGCTAGCATGGGAGACCCAATCTCAGGTCGCATGAGGGATAAAGTCCGTGCCCGGCTTCACTCAGGTACTAGGTTTACCGGTTACCATATTTCCCGGCATGTGCTTAGTACGTTCAAAAGCTTGACTCAGGTATCCACACATTAATCCTTAAATCTTTTTCCCCGTCTCATGGACAAGACATCCTCCCTGGATCCAAGTCCATAGACCAACATATACCCCGTTATCAAGATGAATACAATCAATTCCTGACCTCGCGCGAGTGCTAGAAAATCACTCGACTTCTACCGAGATCCTGATTAGCAAGCAGCTACTCGACCTAGCATACTAGTATTCATCTCAAAAAGGAATCCTAAGTTCATGCAACTAGAGGTTTCAAGCAACTCCTACACTTAAGTGCACATTACAAACCTACAAACATTCAGTGTAGTAAAATAGCATATATAAATGGTTATGCATAAAACCGGGGCTTGCCTTCAATTGCTGGGGCTGCAGGGAGATCCTCAATAGCAGCCTCCGAAGCCTGCTCCTGGTCCTCCTCTTGGACAGGTCCTTGCTCGGGGATGAGCACGTACTCTCCGTCGGCAAGATTACAATCTAATGAATGCAATGTGTAAGATATATGCATGATATGATATGTGCTTCTAGAAATTACAACTTTCAAGGTGTATGATCTTCTTGAGTTAAACAAGGTTACTTTACTTATGTAAGACCCTTGGGTGGTATACTTGGTAAATTGGTTTAAACTTAGCTAAGGTAAGTAGTGGATTCAATTTTTTTTGGGTTTCCACTGAATTCCTTTTAAGTCTTAGGGAGAATTGATAAGTTCTCAAGTTAGCCTTATTGGGGTGAGGTTTCTTTCTTCTTCCCTTTTCTTTTATTCTTTTTTTTAATGTTTTGGAGTGGATTTGAACTACAAGTTGCTTTTATAAAATTCTAAAAATTCTGCAAAAATTACAGTGGCTTGGTACTGGTGTATGTTTCTCTGTCTCAAAATTTGGGGATCAGGAAGTGAATAGTTTTCTCTGGACAAAATTATCAAATCTTAGGGCAGAAGGGGTGCTTTGAACTACAACTATTATTTAACAGTGGGTAATTCTCTAAAACTTATTTTTGCTGGCTTTTAGGTGTCATAACATGATTTGGTGCAAACTTCTAGCCATTAATACCTTTTAGTTATTTCTCTATGGCTTTCTCAAGTTTCTAGCCACATTGGTGCCTTCTACTACTACTATATTTGAAAAATATCAAACAACAGAGTTCTTATTTTTCTTAGTTTTTGTTTTGTGCAAGAGCAATCATTCTGAAGTTTGGCATCTATTTGCTTAAGGGGAGGGGTGGTATGCATTATTTGAATCAAATGGCCTTTCTTTAAATTATTAGCAATAGGTATGAGTTTGCTTCTTTTTCATGGGTTTGCATTTTTCTCTGGTAGTTTATCTCATCATGGACTTAGCTAATTTTTGGTTGCCCATTATCACATTATTAGGGGTTGTTAAAGAATTATTGGGAAAATGCCTTATTATCACTTTGTATTTATTTTCCTTACTTAAAAAGTTGGGCTGAGGTGCTCTTTATTTTTGTAGTGGGGCTCTGGGGGTTGTAAGTCCACTGGATTTTTATTAATCATTTTGGTTATAGTTTTGCCATTCTAATAATTGATTTTCAGTTTATATAAGGCTAAATAAATCATCTTAATTTAAGACTGGTCCAAATTAATGATCTCTGTATTTTTCCTAGGTTCTCTGTTACATAAGTAAACTAGGAAAAATAATCTTAATCATTGTTCATTTATTTCTTATGCCTTTTTGATTTTCTCTAAGTTTTGGACAAATTAGTTTTAAATGAATATCTACATCACATTTTTCAATACTGGGGTTCCTACTATTTTTAAACAATGTCTAAATGAGGTTTGAGTACCTACAAATTTTCTTAAGTTCAGCACAGAAGAAAAACTAATTATCCTTAATTAAACATGTTTTGGTGGGTTTCTGTTTTTAATTTTAAACTCTAACATTTTGAACAGAAAGCATAGGGTTTATCATTTTTAAATGACAGTTCATAATATTTAGGAGCTAACAAAATTAGTTTGACAACTTTTTATGAAAAATTCATCAAGTTATGGATTTTCTAAGTTCTCTGGTCATTTTAAAAAGATTAACAAAAATGGTTTAATGGAAATCCACTTTGCACTGGGGTCCCTGGCGGGTTTTTAAGTTTTCCTCGCGAATCAGTCCTTAAGCTACTATTCACATGAGTCGCTGACGTTACAGAAAACCCCTCGGGTTCTACGGATCGTAACCCGAGGTCCTTCTTCTACCTCAAACAGTAACCGCGGCGGAAGAAAGGGCGGAGGGGCTTACCGACGGTGAGATTGCTCCGGTGAAATGGTCGAGGACGTAGGGGAGGTCTCGGGGATCACAACGAGGTGCGGGTCGCCGTCGGAGATGGCCAGAGTCAGTCGGTCCACGCGCGCAGGCGGGGATGCTCGTCGGCAGCGAGGAGTCCGGCCTGGTCACGGCGAGATGGAGCAATTGGATGGGTCAGAGAGGTTCACGGGATGCCAGAGAAGATATGGGTGCAAGGAATCGGTCGGAGACTCACTGGATAGCTCGGTCCACGCGCGGTGGCGGAAGACCGAAGTCCGGTGAGGTCGATCTCGGGTCTTCGGTGAAGTCTGGCCGGGTCCGAGGGCTTGGCAAGCTTCACGGACTACTGGCGGAGCTAGCCGAAGCACTGGCTTGCCCAGAGGATGCATGGCTGGGGTGGGCTGGCCACGATGGCCGAGGCTCTGGCGGCAATGGCGGGCGGAATTTAGCTCACCGGAGCTAAGGGAAAGTGGCTGGCCAGTGAGGGTGAGTGCGGGGCGAAGTGAGGTGCGCCTGGGGAGGCTTTATAGGCGCGGGCGGGCACGGCCGAGGGCGTGGGCGCGCGGCGGACTTGACCGGACGCCGGGGCGAGCGCGCGCGCGGGTTGGGCGAGCTCTGGCGTGCCAACCAGGGTCGGACACGTGTGCCCGTGCGTTTTGCCCAAGTTCTGGTGCGTGTGGTCGCTCATCCGAGCCTGCTCTCGCCTTGGTCAGTGCACAAAACCTCTTCTCCTCCCTACAAGCTACCATTCTTGTGTGGGGGTCAAAGGATTTTGCCTACTGGTTGTAGAGATATGGAGCCAGGAAATCCGGTCTGTCTCCCTGCTCAAACCCGAGGCAAATCCAAGGTTTTGTCGTGTCTAGGGCTCGCGTCCCAATGCCATCTTCTGGCACACGATAGAGGGGTTAGTTAGACACAATTTTGCCAATGGGGCCATTAGGATTCAAGTTGGGGATCAAGGTGAACATCCCTGATCTTTGGCTCAAGGTCTGAATTTCAGAATTCTGAAATTCAGAATTCCCATTAAGTCCCCACATGAGAAGCTTGATTTGGGGTTTTTCTTGAGTTATTTTGGCTAAGCTTTCTCAACCTTTCTTGTTGCTCATTAAATATACTTCAATTTTTATAATTGGCTCAAGTCAAAATTTTAAACTTTTCATCCCCTTTTTCTTACCTTCTTGAATTTAGCTCATGGGGCTCACTTAGGGTTTTCATTAGGGTTGTACATTCTTATCTTTTTTTAAAAGACTCAATTGTTTGGATCATGATACTTTTAAGTATATACTTGGTGAATCTTTTAGTACTTAAGTTATTTGATGTTCATGCTTACTTTGGTTCACATAAAATGATGGTTCTTGGTTTGGCATTTGAGAGGAACCCTAGGTGACACTGGGGTGTCACAAAGTTAATAAAACTAGTTCATGTGTAGAGCACATTATTATTTGTAATAGATGTAAGGATATTGATGTTAATGCTTGTGATGAACATCTTGCTTCTATTACTAAATTGAACAATGAGGTGGCAAGTCCTAATGCTCAACTTAAGACTTGCAAAGTTGATTTTGATCAATTGAAATTTGCTAGGGATGCCTACACCGTTGGTAGACACCCCTCAATTAAGGATGGACTTGGTTTTCAAAAGAAAACCAAGAACTTAACAAGCCAAAGGACTCCTATTCTCAACAAGGAGAACGGGAAGGCCCCCATGGCTAGTAGTCCTCAAAGGAATCATGCCTTTATTTATGGTAGGAAAATTGCTAGTCATTCTCATAGGAGTTATGATCATACTGCTTATTATGATTCAAATACTATGTTTGCCTCTAGCTCCACCCATGATTATGGTACAAGTATGCCTAGGAGAAATCATATTGTGTCTCATGCTCCTAGAAAAATGTGCAATAAACCCTCTACTATTTATCATGCTTGCAATACTTTTTTTGTACTTACATGCAAAAATACAAAAGTAGTGGCCAGAAAATTGGGATCCAAATGCAAGGGAGACAAGACATGTATTTGGGTTCCAAAAGTTATTGTGACTAACCTTGTAGGACCCAACAAGAGTTGGGTACCTAAAACCCAAGCTTAAATTGCCTTACAGGTTTATGCATCCGGGGGCTCAAGCTGGATTATCGACAGCGGATGCATAAACCACATGACGGGGGAGAAGAAGATGTTCACCTCCTATGTCAAGAACAAGGATTCCCAGGATACAATCATATTTGGAGATGGGAATCAAGGCAAGGTCAAAGGTTTGGGAAAGATAGCCATCACAAGCGAGCACTCCATTTCAAATGTATTTTTAGTAGAGTCGCTAGGGTTGTGCCACATGGGTTACAATTGTTTGTTTACAAATGTTGATGTATCTATCTTTAGAAGGAGTGATGGTTCATTAGCTTTTAAGGGTGCATTAGACGGCAAGCTCTATTTAGTTGATTTTTCGAAAGAGAATGCCGATCTAGATGCATGCTTAATAGCTAAGACTAGCATGGGCTGGCTTTGGCATCGCCGTCTAGCACATGTTGGGATGAAGAACCTTCATAAACTTCTAAAGAGAGAACATGTGTTAGGACTAACCAATGTCTGTTTTGAGAAAAATAGACCTGTACAGCTTGTCAGGTAGGGAAACAGGTGGGAAGCACTCATCACAGCAAGAACGTGATGACAACATTAAGACCACTGGAGCTTCTTCACATGGACCTCTTTGGACCCGTTGCCTACCTCAGCATCGGGGGAAGTAAGTATGGTCTTGTAATTGTTGATGACTTTTCCCGCTTCACTTGGGTGTTCTTTTGCAGGACAAATCAGAAACCCAAGGGATCCTAAAGCGCTTTCTAAGGAGGGCTCAAAACGAATTTGAGCTAAAGGTGAAAAAGATAAGGAGCGACAACGGGTCCGAGTTCAAGAATCTGCAAGTTGAGGAGTATCTTGAGAAGGAAGGCATCAAGCACGAGTTCTCCGCTCCCTACACACCACATCAAAATGGTGTAGTAGTGTAACACCCTGAATTTGGGGGTATAAAATTTCTTTCTTATGACCATCCAAATTCAGGTGTTACTCTTCTCTATCTCACTCTAGGTTTTCTCTCTCTAGATTCATTCCCCCTTTCTCCTTTTTGATTAGAGATAGCCTAAACTTAATTTTTTTATTTTTGTCAAAACCTTATGAGTCATGACATGTTGCATCATGCTGAGCTTAAAATATTCTTTGAAGTGTTTGACATGCTTGAATTTATTTGAATTTGAAACCTAGTTTAAATTTGGATTTGAAAAACCTATAGAAAAGAAATAGAAAAGGAATTAGAAAATCTAGAGAAAAAGAAAAGAAGAAAGCAGCCCAGTCGGCTCACTAAGCCTAGCCAGGCGGCGCGCCCGCGCCGCTGACAGGCGGACCCCACTTGTCAGCGACAGTTCCCCTCTCCCGTGCGCGCTCTCTCTCTTGCTCTCTGCCCGCTGGGGCCAACCTATCAGCGCCAGTTTTCTTCACCCGCGCGCTCCCTCTCTAACTCTCTGTCTCGCGGGCCCGGATCGCCAGTCGCCGAGCCGTTGTCCCGCGCGCCCCTTTCTTCTCTCTCTATGCCGTGGGCCTGCTGAAAGTTGCCTAGAGGGGGGGTGAATAGGCAAATCTGAAATTTATAAACTTTAAGCACAACTACAAGCCGGGGTAAGCGTTAGAAATATAATCGAGTCTGAAAGAGAGGGCAGAAACAAATCACAAGCAAATGACGAGTGGATGATACGGTGATTTGTTTTACCGAGGTTTGGTCCTTGCAAACCTACTCCCCATTGAGGTGGTCACAAAGACCGGGTCTCTTTCAACCCTTTCCCTCTCTCAAACGGTCACCTAGACCGAGTGAGCTTCTCCTCTCAATCAATCGGGACACTTAGTCCCCACAAGGACCACCACACAATTGGTGTCTCTTGCCTTGATTACAAATGACTTGGGAACAAGAAAGAAAGAAGAAGAAAAGTGATCCAAGCGCAAGAGCTCAATAGAACACGGCAAAACTCTCTCTTCTAGTCACTATTGCTTTGAGTGGAATTGGGACTTGGAGAGATTTTGATTCACTCTAATTGTGTCTTGTATTGAATGCACTAGCCCTTGTATTGAATGTGTTGGCTAAAAACTTGGATGCCTTGAAGTGTGGTGGTTGGGGGGTATTTATAGCCCCATTCACCAAAGTGGCCGTTGGGGAACTCTGCTGTCGACGGGCACACTGGACAGTCCGGTGCGCCACCGAACACTGTCCAGTGCGCCAGCCATGTCACCCAACCATTAGGGTTCGACCGTTGGAGCTTCTGACAGCTGGGCCACTAGACAGTCAGGTGGTGCACTAGACAGGTCCTGTACACTGTTCGGTGCGCCTTCTGGCGCCTGCTCTGACTTCTGCGCGCGTAGTCCGCACTGTGGCGTTCACGGTTGCTTTTTGCAGACGACCGTTGGCGCGCTAGCCGTTGCTCCCGCTGGCACACCAGACAGTCCGGTGCCACACCGGACAGTCTGATGAATTATAGCGGGGAGCAATTTCCTAAAACCCGAAGCTGAGGAGTTTGGAGTGATTCTCCCTGGTGCACCGGACACTGTCCGGTGGTGCACCGGACACTGTCCGGTGGCACACCGGATAGTCCGGTGCACTAGACCAGGGCATCCTTCGGTTGTCTTTGCTCCTTTAATTTGAACCCTTTCTTGGACTTTTTATTGGTTTGTGTTGAACCTTTGGCACCTGTAGAATATCTAATCTAGAGCAAACTAGTTAGTTCAATTATTTGTGTTGGGCAATTCAACCACCAAAATTATTTAGGAAAAGGTTTGACCCTATTTCCCTTTCAATCTCCCCCTTTTTGGTGATTGATGCCAACACAAACCAAAGCAAATGTATAAGTGCAGAATTGAACTAGTTTGCATAAGGTAAGTGCACAGGTTGCTTGGAATGAAACCAATATAATTATTTCTACTAGATATGCATGGATTGTTTTCTTCTTATTTAAAACTTTGGACCACATTTGCACCACGAGTTTTGTTTTTGCAAATTCTTTGGTAAAATTCTTTTCAAAAACCTTTTGCAAATAATCAAAGGTATATGAATAAGATTGAAAGAAGCATTTTCAAGATTTTGAAATTTTCTCCCCTATTTCAAATGCTTTTCCTTTGACTTAAACAAAACTCCCCCTCAACGAAATTCTCCTCTTAGTGTTCAAGAGGGTTTTACAAATTTTTGAAGATACTTTCTCCCCCTTTTGAAAACTCATTAAGATACCAATTTGAAAACTGAAAACTTCATTTTTAAAATTCGTTGGTGGTGGTGCAGTCCTTTTGCTTTGGGCTAATACTTTCTCCCCCTTTGGCATGAATCGCCAAAAATGGATACTTGTGAGTGAAATATAAGCCCTCTTACTTTCTCCCCAATGGTAAACAAATAAATATGAGTGAAGATTATACTAATGGAGAGATGGCGGAATACCGATAAAGAGTAGATAATGGGCGTGTTTGGTTCGGCTTTTTCTGGCCAGCTTATCTGAAAAGCTGGCTGTGGGGAAAAGCTGGCTGTTGGGAAAAGCTGGTGGTTAGAATTTAGGTGTTTGGTTCGCCAGCTGTGCAGAAAAGCTGTTCGTCAGAATCTACGTGTTTGGATACAGATTCTCAAATTGCAGATTCTGTTCGAACAAACGATAAAATGAAACCCATAACGAAGATAAAGTTCATTACAAAATAATTAGTGGAGTTGATTACATCATAAGTACCGTTACAATTGCACTAAGTCAACTACGCCACTAATGCATTTGCAATTGCATCTCGAAAATCACTCATGTCTAACTCATCAGATGTGCTAGTACTACTCTCACCTGCAGGTAGATCATGACTTAGGCTATTAGGTCCTACTTCATCAAAATCTCTATCGTGTAGAGCACTATCTCTAATGAAGTTATGCAGTGTCATACATGCAATAATTATTTTCGATTGTTTCTCAAGCGAAAATGAAGGGAGACTTAATAGAATTCTCCACTTCATTTTTAGCACCCCAAATGATCGCTCAATAACATTTCGTAGGGATGAGTGCGCATAGTTGAATACTTCTTTACTCCCAATAGGTTGCCTCGAATTTTGCCATTCCGTAATGTGGTACTTCTGCCCCTTATAAGGTGCAAGGTACCCCTTTCTATTTGGATAACCCGAATCGACAAGATAGTATTTACCTGCACAAACTCAAAATACAAATGTTACGTACATGTGACATAAAATAGTACTGTATTCTACAAATGTACAAAATATTTATATACCTTCCGGTGGATGGGGGAACCTGTCCGCATAAGTTATTAATGTATCCTGTAGTACTCTTGTGTCATGTACGGAACCTGGCCAGCCTGTCACCACAAATGTGAACCTCATATCGAAGTCACATACGGCCATTACATTCTGCGACGTGTAACCGTGTCGGCCAATATATTTCGCTTGTTCCGAAGCCGGGACTGCCGCTGGAAAGTGACTACCATCTATTGCGCCTATGCAATCCTTGAAGTGTGGCCAAAACCTCGCCTCTCGCAAACGATGATGAATCTCGACGAATTGTGGGTCTTTCGGTTTGATTATGTCAGATGACATCTTATAAAGTGCATTAAGGACATCACTATACTTGCGGCTAATTGTTTCCAATGAGTGACCAAATTTATTTCTGATCTGCCTAAACGATTGTGGACCCCCACATGCCCACAAGAATATGCCAAGAGCTTCCATAGTACTGACACCCCTGCTTGGAAGCAGACCATAATTTTGTACCAACGTGTCATGTAATCGTCTAAAAACAATTCTTCGCATGCGAAACATGTCAAAACAGTCGTTACTAATCTCCAACGTTCTTTGAACCCATTGAATACCAGATTCGACCAATGTTCTTCTAGGAGCCTGACTGAAATGCCTGCCCCAAATGTCTACAGCATATAGAGCAACAAGCATTTCTCCATCTGTTTCATCATGAGATGTGTGTGCATCCATTTCATCATCAGATGTGTGTGCATCCATTTCATCATCATATGTGTGTTCATAAGGATCACACATCTGCATGGACACAACCAAGAGCCACAATTTCATATGCAACCACAGTTTATAAAACACATATTAAAGAAGCCGAACAGTTTACAGGCATATGAAGTTCACAGATTCACATAGCGCACAAAGTTACAACTCTGATTATTCTAATACATGTTCAACTCGAATATTTGGAAAATTGTTTGAAAGCGAAAATGATACGTACGAAAACTGAGACGACATGACTCATTAAGCAGACACAACTAACATAATACTGAACATATAAGCCTCAGTTGTCGGACGTCCACCAGCTAAGTGCTCTTTTTAGTTTCTAACGCGTAAGCATTGCGAAGCCAAGCGATTCTTCCTTCTTTTGTCTCCAAGGTTGCAAAAACATCTCTATACTTCTTCTGAATCAGAAGATGAGTCGCAAACAAATGTAGTTCGCTCCCTTTTGGTGATCCATCTTCCTTGACTTGTTGCATCTGCTTTTTAAGCTCTATTCGAACTGGGTCATTGTCAGACGAGGTAATGGACTTGTTTGTGGTCAATGAGCGGGACTCAAAAGCCTCCACAAGTCTTTTCATGTACTCTTCCCTCGAATCTTTTTTCTTCTTTGGTTTTGGGGAATCATGGCGCATCTTACGCTTCCCAGTAGCATTTGTGCAGGGGTCAGGTGTGCTGTTTTCACCCCCACCTAAAGTGTATTCCAAATGATCATCAGAAGATGAATTAGCATCCTCGATGCCAGGAACCAGGGTTCTTTCATTTGTGCAGACAATGGGTCCAAACATAACCTTTAGCTCGTCCTCATTCTCTAGGGGGGGCTGTTTTGAACATAATACAACCTGGCATTGCCTGCACCAATTCGTAGTCCTACTTTTAGATGGCCAATACTAATGTTAGTCTACGAAAAAAAAGATGAACTTACTTCATTTTGCTTGGCCCACCACTCATCTGGCGCACTGATTGAACCAGTATGAGGGTCTCGACCAAGACCTGTAGCCCTTTCATTAAGAGTTTTCCACTGCGTAAACATTCTCTTCAACGAATCCCACCTATTCTTCATTTGATCCCTTGTGTACGTGTGACCAGTGCGTTCCTTAAACTTTCTTATCAGGTTAGCATACCCTTCGGCGTTTAGGAATTGTTGTGGCCTGTTCCATGCATTCACCTCTTCTACACATATTTCTGTGTAAATTTTGGTTGCTCTACTATCCCACTTAGCTATGACTTTGCCAGACTTGTCCATCTACTGACAAAAAGTGCACACGATTGGAAAAATGTATTAAAGTTTCAGTAACTACGACAACAAAAGTAACAGGGAACTGACCATACTGAAATAAAAGTAGTACCATAAGCGTTCACATTCATCTATCATAATTACATAAAGGGAGTGACCAAATGAAAGTGTTGCTCAACACAAAAGCACAACGAACAGTTTTCAAATGTCGCATTTACCATAAGCCTGATCTATCCCAGTCGAACTACTAACACCTTACTGTAACATCATCGAAGTTAAACTTCACTGTCACTAAACGATGGCATCTGGTCGGAGTCATATTCAACACCCCAGAAGTTTGCAAAGTGCTCAGCAAAGTCCCAATCCGGACTAAGGTACTCGTCATCTGGGGGTGGTGAGGACAAGTTAGACGGTTCATAGCTCCTGGCCGCAGGGTTGTTTACGTTGTTCACGTTGTCCAATTTTTCTTGCAACACCAGAGAGTCTTGCTCAAGCATGCAAGCAATGTCCTCCAATGCTACACGTAATTTGGTTGCCTCAAATGAGGTCAACCCGTGTCCTGGACGAATAGTTTCACGAGCTACGCAAAAAATCTTGTCCGCAATCTCTTGCATCCTTCCAATTGCCTTGTCGGCTATGGAGTCTGCTGAATCCATCTGATGTGGATTAAGGTGGTTAGTGAACTAGACAGTACGACAATTAACTAACATCCATTCAGATACTCTACCAAATTTGGATTCAATATAGAATCATAAAGATAATGAGGTTGGCAATCATGGAGGGTATCCCTGAACCCTTAATATGAGGGATACAACATATCAATGGATTCGAGTTAACCGGGAACAATAATTGGTAATCTGTTCTGTATTGAAAAATAACACCCCCCATAAACAATGTTTGTGTTCTCTTATCCTAACCGTGGACTCATGGTTAAGGTGTACTGACAAAGAATGAACTAAAAGAAGCCATGGATCCACGTTATTGGAACAAATACACATCATGTATGCTCACAAATAAGTCATCAACAAAATCAGTGGCACGATACCTTTGCTTGACTGGAGGTTGCAACCGAACTCCTCGAATCCCAGATGATCTTGGAACCGAACACCTTAAACTCGAAGTGATACGACAATATGTAGGCGGAAATGAAGAAAAATGTTCTGTTATTACGTGGTTGATGACAGTGGACCTACTGGACAAGAGGGGAAGGGGTGTCGCGGGATCGAGGAGGAACCCTAGCAACACGACATCACGCAGCGGGGTGGGTAACGATGGACTCCAGGTAGACCGTACCTTACGAAGATGCAGACGCGATGGTTGGGACGACGCGGAACTTGAGTACGGAGCAACGGCGTCGGCGTCACTGCGACAACCATACGGACAGAGGAAAATGGGTGAAGGAAACGCGGCAATGCGAGGAGAAGACGGTGCGGGGAAGGTGGGATCCGTACCTGCGTACACCGGCGGCGATGCGTGTGGTGCGGACCGGCGGCGCTCCGTTCGGTTCGCGGCGGCGGAGGAGGAGCGTGCGAGGGAACCCTAGGCGAACTGCGCGCGGCTTCGGACGGAAGCCAACTGAGCGGCGCTTCGCGAGGTAAGTGGGCGGGCGACTTCTTACCCAAGCGCTTCGCCTAGAAGCCGCGCCAGAAGTTGGGCGTTTGGTTTCAGCTTCAGCTTCTAGCGGCCAGAAGCCGCCCAGAAGCTGAACCAAACAGCCACAATACCAATGGAGTTGAGTGGAAGCGTCGTCTTTGCCGAATACTCCATTTCCCTTTCAATTCTATGACTAAGCATGAGAATACACTTGAAAACACATTAGTCATAGACATAAAAGAGATATGATCGAAGGTATATAAATGAGCTATGTGTGCAATGTTTCAATCAAAATTCCTAGAATCAAGAATATTTAGCTCATTCCTAAGTTTGGTAAAGGTCTTCTCATCTAGTGGCCTGGTAAAGATATCGGCTAATTGTTCTTTAGTATTAATATAGGCTATCTCGATATCCCCCTTTGTTGGTGATCTCTCAAAAAGTGATACCGAATGGCTATGTGCTTAGTGCGGCTGTGCTCAACGGGATTATCCGCCTTGTGGATTGCACTCTCATTATCACATAGGAGAGGGACTTTGCTAAATTTGTAGCCGTAGTCCCTGAGGGTTTGCCTCATCCAAAGCAATTGCGCGCAACAATGGCCTGCGGCAATATACTCGGCTTCGGCGGTAGAAAGAGCTACTGAGTTTTGTTTCTTTGAAGCCCAAGACACCAGGAATCTCCCCAGAAACTGACAAGTCCCTGATGTGCTCTTCCTATCAATTTTACACCCTGCCCAATCAGCTTCTGAATATCCTAATAAATCAAAAGAGTATCCCTTGGGGTACCAAAGGCCAAACTTAGGGGTATAAACTAAATATCTCAAGATTCTTTTCACGACCCTAAGGTGAACTTCCTTAGGATCGGCTTGGAACCTTGCACACATGTATACGGAAAGCATAATATCCAGTCGAGATGCACATAAGTAGAGTAAAGATCCTATCATCGACCGGTATACCTTTTGATCTACGGATTTACCTCCCATGTCGAGGCCGAGATGCCCATTAGTTCCCATGGGTGTCTTGATGGGCTTGGCATCCTTCATTCCAAACTTTGTGAGTATATCTTGAATGTAGTTCGTTTGGCTGATGAAGGTGCCCTCTTGGAGTTGCTTGACTTGAAATCCTAGAAAATACTTCAACTCCCTCATCATAGACATCTCAAATTTTTGAACCATGATCCTACTAAACTTATCTTCAAAGTTGGGAGGTTGCTCAACATAGACTTCTTCCTTGATTGGTCCATTGAGGAAGGCACTCTTCACGTCCATTTGATAAAGCTTAAACCCATGGTAAGTAGAATAGGCAAGTAATATACGAATTGACTCAAGCCTAGCTATGGGTGCATAGGTTTCACCAAAATCCAAACCTTCGACTTGTGAATAACCCTTGGCCACAAGTCGTGCTTTGTTCCTTGTCACCACACCATGCTCATCTTGCTTGTTGCAGAATACCCACTTGGTTCCTACAACATTTTGGTTAGGACGTAGAACCAAATGCCATAACTCATTCCTCGTGAAGTTATTGAGCTCCTCTTGCATCGCCAGCACCCAATCCGAATCTTTAAGTGCATCCTCTACCCTGTGTGGCTCAATAGAGGAAACAAAAGAGTAATGTTCACAAAAATGAGCGACTCAAGATTGAGTGGTTACCCCTTATGAATATCACCGAGGATGGTGTTCACAGGGTGATCTCTTTGAATCGCCTGGTGGACTATTGGGTCTAGCAGTCTTTGATCTTGTTCATCTTCCCTGTCTTGATCATTGGCATCTCCCCCTTGATCATTGTCCTTCTCTTGAGGTGGCTCATCGTCTTGATGTTCATTTTCATTATCTTGAGCTTGATCCTCATCTTGAGTTGGTGGAGATGCTTGTATGGAAGATGAAGGTTGATCTTGTGCTTGTGGAGACTCTTCAGATTCCTTAGGACACACATCCCCAATGGACATGTTCCTTAGCGCGACGCACAGAGCCTCTTCATCATCTAGCTCATCAAGATCAACTTGCTCTACTTGAGAGCCATTAGTCTCATCAAACACAATATCACAAGAAACTTCAACTAGTCCAGTGGACTTGTTAAAGACTCTATATGCCCTTGTGTTTGAATCATAAACAAGTAAAAAACCTTCTACAGCCTTGGGAGCAAATTTAGATTTTCTACCTCTTTTAATAAGAATAAAACATTTGCTACCAAAGACTCTAAAATATGAAACATTGGGCTTTTTACCGGTGAGGAGTTCATAGGATGTCTTCTTGAGGATTCGGTGAAGGTATAACCGGTTGATGGAGTAGCAGGCGGTGTTAATCGCCTCGGCCCAAAACCGGTCCGGTGTCTTGTACTCATCAAGCATGGTCCTCGCCATGTCAAGTAGAGTTCTATTCTTCCTCTCCACTACACCATTTTGTTGTGGCGTGTAGGGAGAAGAGAACTCATGCTTGATGCCCTCTTCCTCAAGAAATCCTTCAATTTGAGAGTTCTTGAACTTCATTCCATTGTCGCTTCTTATCTTCTTGATCCTTAAGCCGAACTCATTTTGAGACCATCTCAAGAATCCCTTTAAGGTCTCTTGAGTTTGAGATTTTTCCTGCAAAAAGAATACCCAAGTGAAGCGAGAATAGTCATCCACAATTACAAGACAATACTTACTCCCGCCGATGCTTATGTAAGCTATCGGGCCGAATAGATCCATGTGAGTAGCTCAAGCGACCTGTCGGTCGTCATGATGTTCTTGTGTGGATGATGAGCACCAATTTGCTTCCCTGCTTGACATGCACTACAAATCCTGTCTTTCTTAAAATGAACATTGGTTAGTCCTAAAATGTGCTCTCCCTTTAGAAGCTTATGAAGATTCTTCATCCCAACATGGGCCAGTCAGCGATGCCAGAGCCAAGCCATGTTAGTCTTAGCAATCAAGCAAGTGTCGAGTTCAGCTCTATTGAAATCAATTAAGTATAGCTGACCCTCTAACACTCCCTTAAATGCTATTGAATCATCACTTCTTCTAAAGACAGTAACACCTACATCAGTAAATAGACAGTTGTAGCCCATATTGCATAATTGAGAAACAGAAAGCAAATTGTAATCTAAAGAATCTACAAGGAAAACATTGGAAATAGAATGGTCAGGTGATATAGCAATTTTACCAAGTCCTTTGACCAAACCTTGATTTCCATCCCCGAATGTGATAGCTCTTTGGGGATCTTAGTTTTCTCATAGGAGGAGAACATTTTCTTCTCCCCAGTCATATGGTTTGTGCACCCGCTATCAATGATCCAACTTGAGCCCCTGGATGCATAAACCTTAAAACAAGTTTATGCCTTGTTCTTAGGTACCCAAATGGTTTTGGGTCCTTTCACATTAGAAACAAGCACCTTGGGTACCCAAACACAAGTCTTGGAGCCCTTGTGTTTGCCCCCAACATATTTGGCAACTACTTTGCCTGATTTGTTAGTAAGCACATATGAAGCATCAAAAGTCTTAAATGAAACATTAGGTTCATTTGATGCAATAGGATATTTCTTTTTAGGCATTTTAGCATGGGTAGAACGCCTAGAGCTAGAAGCCTCATTCTTATAAATAAAAGCATGGTGAGAAATAGAATGAGTCTTCTTGGCATGAATTCTCCTAATCTTATCCTCAGGATAACCAGCAGGATATAAAATATAGCCCTCATTATCCTGTGGCATGGGAGCTTTGCCCTTAATAAAATTAGACAATCTTTTAGGGGCATTACACTTGACATTTCCTCCCTGTTGGAAGCCAATGCCATCCTTAATGCCAGGGCGTCTCCCACTATAGATCATACTACGAGCAAATTTGAATTTTTCATTTTCTATCTCATGCTCATTAATTTTAGCACTAAGTTGAGCTATGTGATCATTTTGTTGTTTAATTAAGGCTAGGTGATCATGAATAGCATCAACATTAATGTCTCTACATCTAGTACAAATAGTAACATGATCAACATTAGATGTAGAGGGTTTGCATGCATTTAATTCATCAATCTTAGCATGTAAAATAGCATTCTCATTTCTAAGATTGGAAATAGAAACATTGCAAACATCTAATTCTTTAGCCTTAGCAATTAATTTTTCATTCTCAATCTTAAGGCTAGCAAGAGATTCATTCAATTTGTCAATCTTAGCAATCAATTTGGCATTCTCATTTCTAAGATTAACAATTGAATCATCACAAACATCAAACTTCTCAACCTTAGCAATTAATTTGACATTTTCATTTCTAAGGTTGGATATAATATCATGGCAAGTGCTAAGCTCACTAGTCAATTTTTCATTTTTTCTCTATCTCCTGAGCATAAGCATTTTTAACCTTAACATGCTTCTTATTTTCTTTAATTAGGAAGTCCTCTTGGCTATCCAATAGTTCATCCTTCTCATGAATAACACTAATCAATTCATTTAATTTTTCTTTTTGTTGCATGTTTAGGTTGGCAAAAAGAGTGAGCAAGTTATCCACATCATCACTAGTGTTATCCTCATCACTAGAAGTTGCATACTTAGTGGAGGATCTAGATTTTACCTTTTTCTTCTTGCCGTCCTTTGCCATGAGGCACTTGTGGCCGACGTTGGGGAAGAGGAGGCCCTTGTTGATGTTGTTGTTGGCGGCGTCCTCGTCGGAGGAGGAGTCGGTGGAGCTCTCGTCGGAGTCCCACTCCCGACAAACATGGGCATCGCCGCCCTTCTTCTTGTAGTACCTCTTCTTTTCTCTCCTCTTTCCCTTCTTGTCGTCGCCCCTGTCACTATCACTTGATAATGGACATTTAGCAATGAAATGACCGGGCTTACCACACTTGTAGCAAACTTTCTTGGAGCAGGGTTTGTAATCCTTCCCCCTCCTTTGCTTGAGGATTTGGCGAAAGCTTTTGATGATTAAAGTCATTTCCTCATTGTCGAGCTTGGAGGCATCGATGGGGACCCTACTTGGTGTAGAATCCTTCTTTTCTTCTTCCGTCGCCTTGAATGCGACGAGTTGTACCTTGGGTGTCGAGGTGGCGCCTCTCTCGATGATTTGTTTGGAGCCTTTGATCATCAATTCAAAGCTCACAAACTTCCCTATTACTTCCTCGGGGGACATTAGCTTATATCTAGGATCACCACGAATTAATTGAACTTGAGTAGGATTAAGAAAAACGAGTGATCTAAGAATAACCTTGACCATTTCATGGTCATCCCATTTGGTGCTCCCGAGGTTGCGCACTTGATTCACCAAGGTCTTGAGTCAGTTGTACATGGCTTGTGGCTCCTCTCCTTGGTTGAGCATGAACCGACCGAGCTCCCCCTCGATCGTTTCCATCTTAGTGATCTTGGTCACCTCGTCTCCTTCGTGCGCGATCTTTAGTACGTCCCAAATCTCTTTAGCACTTTTCAACCCTTGCACCTTATTATACTCCTCTCGACTTAGAGAGGTGAGGAGTATAGTAGTTGCTTGGGAATTAAAGTGTTGGATTTGGGCAACTTCGTTCGCATCATAATCTTCATCCCCTGTGGAAGGTACCTGTACTCCAAATTCAACAATGTCCCATATGCTTGTGTGGAGTGAGGTTAGGTGATACTTCATCATTTCACTCCACCTACTATAATCTTCACCATCAGAAACCGGTGGTTTGCCTAATGGGACGGAAAGTAAAGGAGTATGTTTAGAAATGTGAGGTAGCGTAGGGGGATCTTACTAAACTTCTTGCGCTCATGGCGCTTAGAAGTGACAGACGGTGCGTCAGAGCCGGAGGTAGATGGCGACGAAGAGTCGGTCTCATAGTAGACCACCTTCTTCATCTTCTTTTTCTTGTCGCCGCTCCAATGCGACTTGGTGTGTGAAGGGGATCCCTTCCCCTTGTTGCCGGACTCTCCTGATGGAGTCTTCCCATGGCTTGTGGCAGGCTTCTCGCTGGTCACCACCTCCTTCTTGGCGTGATCTCCCGACATTACTTCGAGCGGTTAGACTCTAATGAAGTACCGGGCTCCGATACCAATTGAAAGTCGCCTAGAGGGGTTTGTAACGCCCCGAATTTTGGAGTTGAATTTTTTCTTTTTCCTTCACTCGCTAAATTCGGGTGTTACCTCTCTTCCCCATTTCCTTTCGCTAAACCTTACCCATTTCCAAAACTCTATGTCGTATTAATAAATCCTAGAAGTGGGTTTCTTTGGTTGTTGCATCATGCCGATCCATGCATCATTTTCCCTTGTGAGTATTTGCTTGGTTTCCATAAAGTATGCACTTAGTAGAAGGTTAGAGGGAAATGGATAATGGGAAAATAGGAAAATAAATAGAAAAGGGAATTCCCCTCTTTCCCCCCCCCTCTTGGGCCGGCGTCCCACGTCCCAGCTCGGTCACGCCCCCTCCCTCCCCCTCAGCCCAGCCGAGCCCCCCTCCCTTGGGTCGGCTCTCAGCCGCGGCCTGCCCTACCTTCCCCCTGCCTTGGGCCGAATTGGCGCTGCGGCGGCCCAACCGCCCCACCCCACGTCCTGTGCGCGCGCCGCGCGCGTGGGCGTAACCGCCGCCGCCACCCTCTGGTGGGGCCCACCCGTCAGCCCCACCCCCTCTCTCCCCTAACCCCCCCCCCCCCCCGCACGATCTCCTCTCTCCCCTACCTCGTGCAGCTCCCCTGCTCCTGCCCTGGCTCGCCTGTCGCCGTCCACCGTCCGCCCTAACCCGCGGTGAGCCCTCTCCCTCCACTCCCCCGCCCCCTGCTTCTCCTTGGCCCGGCATGACCCCCTCCCCCTTCCCCGCGCTCGCCCGACCATGGCGGCCCGCCCTCAGCGCGTTCGGCCCTGGCATCCCGCCCAGCCCCGGCGCGGACGCCCCAACACGGACGTCCGGCATGGCCCTCTCCCTCTCCCCGCGCGGTGCGCCCAACCCCGCCCCCTCCCGCGTGGCGGCTCACCCCGGTCCGGCGCGGCCACGGCCCCGGCGTCCCGCCCCGCCCCGTCGTGTTCCCCCTCCCCTCCCCGGCCATGGCGCGCTCTCCCTGCGCGGCTTGCCTCGGCCGTGGCCCAGCCCGGCCCCGGCGCCCCTCGGTGCCGCGCGCTTGCCCCGTTCTGCCCGGTGCGCCGTCCCGGCGCGCTCGCCCTTGCCCTCCCCAGCGCGCTCGCGGCGGCCCGGCGTGCCCGCCCCGCGTGGCTCTCCCGCCCCAGCCCCCCTCCCTGTGCAGCCCCGCCCTGGCGGCCTCGGCGTGCTCATGGCGTAGCCCCGGCATGCCCGCGCGGCGCAGCCGTGGCGCACTAGCCCGGAGCGGCCTCGCCCAGCTCGGCCCCTGCCCCTGCGCATTGCGGCCTCCTACACCACTCGGCGCGCTCGGCTCGGCCCCAGCGCGGCCATGGCGTGGTGGCGCGGCCCGGCCCCTACCCTTGCACGGCGTGGCCCCTGCGTAGCGCGGCCCCGGCCCGGCGCGGCTTCGGCTCACGCGACCGTGGTGCCCCTGCGTAGCGCGTGCGCGGCTCAGCCCCAGCGTGTGCGCGGCCCGTTCGCGACGCGTCGGGACAGCCTTGCGCGCGCGTGCTCGCGTGGTGCGCACAGTGTTTTGGCGTGGCTCGCCGTGCCCTCGGCGCGCTCGTCTATCCATAGACGTGCCCGTCTACCCCTAGCCACCCGTCTACCCCTCACCGTGTCTTTTATGCGTATTGATCACGTCATTTTAATGAAATGGAAACTCAATTCAAAAATTGATTACGTTAGTTATTTCATGTAGTTAATCATTGACTTTGTTCAATGTCGATCAATTGGAAATAGTTGTGATTCTATTAGTGCATGTGATTAATACTTGTTAGTGTAACTAGGAGGAACTAAATCACGTGATGATTAATTATACACCTACCCGTAACACGCTTCGATTATAGATTTAACCACTGTGAGACCTTCCTTCTTCTCTTTCTAGCCATGGCGAATGCAATATCGTATGTCATATCTTATGCATATTTGACTTATCTGCTCTCTTGTATGGTGTACTGTTTATTTCCTAATTCAAATGGATGGATGGATGTTTGTGCTCGCATAGAGAATGGTCTGGTTGAGGAATTCGAAGAACTTGTAGGAGAAGCCCCTGAGCAGCAGCTGGTTGGTGGAGGCAAGTGTCCCTTGACCTATCTCTGTCCTATACAATTCTATAATTCACTTTCTGTATTTACACAGTTTATACCTAAGGATTGACTAGCTTTTGTTATCCATGTCCTTGTTTACCTATTTGGGTTGGATTATTATTGTTTAGCTTTATGCTAGTGCTTAACATTAATCAATGAACATGATGAGATTTATCTATGATACGCTGTTTTCCTTCTTATTTATGATGATTTACTTGTGGCATTTAAGGGGACTCGAGCGGTTTCTCGAGTGCCTCTCCGTAAGGACCTGTTCGTTGGATGACCACCCGGGAAAACAGTGCAACCATGAGGATGGAATGGGACGCCCTTAGCTGAATAATTAGAGGAACCGGGTGTAGTTCGCTTAGCCGTCGTGCCGTTAATGGGGCTCGGTGTATGCGGCTCGCTCTGTCAAGTTCGTTCGCCCCTTGGGGAGGAGTGTGGTGCATTTAGGAAACCTAACGGGTGGCTACAGCCTCGGGGATTCTTTGTAAAGGCTACGTAGTGATACCCTGCTAGGTCACCTTGGTAGTGATCAATGGAGAGTCATGATCTCCGGGCAGAAAGGGGATCACGGCTTGTGGGTAAAGTGCGCAACCTCTGCAGAGTGTTTAAAAACTGATATATCAGCCGTGCTCGTGGTTATGAGCGGCCAAGGGAGCTCCATTGATTAGTGATACTTGATCAGAGATATTCAGGTTACAGGTGGCAATGAGGATGATGGTTTTGGCTTTGACTATGGTAATGGTAAGTGGTACTCTTTCCATTTGGAAAGAGTATGTTTGGGTTAATAACATGGGTTAATTCTAAAACTTGGCTTTCTCTACTAGTAATAATAATCTGACCAACTAAAAGCAACTGCTTGACTTACCCCCACATAAAGCTAGTCCACTACAGCTAAATAGGACAGTTGCTGAGTATGTTGATGTGTACTCACCCTTGCTCTACACACTAACCCCCCTTCCCCAGGTTGTCAGCATTGCAACCACTGCTCAGGAGAAAATGAAGCCGTGGAAGGAGACTTCCAGGAGTTCCAAGATTACGACGAGTTCTGGGCGTGGGTTAGTGGCAACCCCCCAATCGGCTGCCTGTGAAGGCCGCGTGTATCTATGTTTCGTTTTCGCACTTTGATTATTGTAAAGACTATGTGGATGTCTCAGACATATGATGTAATCGACTATTATTACCCTTTTATGTTATCATTTGAGCACTGTGTGATGATGTCCAGTTATGTAACTGTTGTGTACGTGAATTGCTGATCCTGGCACGTACATGGTTCGCATTCGGTTTGCCTTCTAAAACCGGGTGTGACATAGGTGGTATCAAAGCCAGGCTGACTGTAGGACCGCTAACCTAGAGTAGAATGGTCGTTCTAAGGATTATAGACCCCTAATATCACCTTGACTTTTGTATCCCTTCAAAAGTTGGTCATATTGACCAAACCTATGTTCTACTATATATTATACCTTGCTAAAATTTTTGTTTATTCTCATTCCTTATTTATTTATGGTCTACTTGCTGGTCATATTAGTTCTGTTCTCACTCTTATGCTTACGGTGTCTTTTGTAGATGACTCGTCTTAGACATACTACACGGAAGTCTATCATCCCCTTCTAACCCTCCCATCTCGTGGAGCGTCTGCTTCGCCATCCAGTGACTGGTCAGTCTAGTCACTTGGAGAGGCTGCACCACCGCCTGCACGAGGAGCAGGAGCATTGACGACAGGAGCAGGAGCAGTAGGGCTCTTCTTTCTTGCTCCAGCAGGAGATAGAGTCTATGAGGAGCTGCTCCCCCATGCTCCCGCTGGAGGCGCCCCCTGCACCACCACTGAGCGCCCCAGCACCTGGAGTAGCTGCTGGAGGAGACCCAGACGACGGAGGTGGCGACAGCAGCTCGAGCCACGACACCGACCTTTCCACCGACCAGGTACCGGACGGATGGGTTGCCTGACCCATCACTCATGACGCTGCTCGCGGGTGTCACTTCCACGATGCGCTCGACACCTTGCTACGCCAGGCACTCGACCAACGTACTTGGTCCATCGAGTATCGTTGTGTGGTCTTCAAGCACAGTCGCGGGATTTACCCAGACCGCTGGGAGGCGACCTGCTTGGTGCGCCGTCCGGAGAACAGTCACCGGGGTGCGGAGATCTGCTCAGAGCACTATTCCATCTCTGAGCGAGACTCAGCTGAGGTGGCCATGCAAGATGCCACACGGCATGTGCTTTCACACTACTGCTGAGTGCTCGGCGGGGTAGCCGATGGTCTCAACCTGAAGTACTACCCCCGCCGTCAATCTGGCAGCACAGGAGGTGTGATTGTCTCACCTGTTGGCGAGGACAATCCTAGGTTGAGCAGCACAGTCAACCTAGCCGCCGTCCTAAACACGGAGCTGGACCATGCACTAGACGACCTGAGTAGGGCTCGTGCTGAGATCGCCCTGCTATGGGCTGAGCGCGCGGAGCATCGTCACCTAGAGGATGGCTCCCCCGCTCCCGTCGGAACTCAGCAACCGTACCGCTCACCTCAGCGTGGACACCAGTCTTATGGCAACCCCGACTACAGGACCAAGATAAATTTAGAACCATAGATCATTAGTGTTGGATCCTGTAATAAACGCTTAATATAGAAGTTTAGTCTTAGTCTCAATCATAGTCTTAGTCTCAATCTTGCTCTTAGTTAGTCTCAGTTAGACAGGGTAGTTTGCTTATCATGTGCTTTTATGTTTGTTATGATGAACAATGTTGGAGTTGGATCTTTGTAATGACTGTCACCAGAGTGTGGGTATCCCCTTCATTTTGGTTTACCTATTATATATTAATGAAGTTTGCTGTCTAGTTGGGAACCCTTTTACTCCACTTTCCTCTTTATCTGAGAAGTTGTGTTGGTCTATGTTGGAGATCAGTGAAGATGTTCATCTGTTTAGTGTTGTGGAGAATTCTATACTCTTTTCTTATGTTGCAAGATTTGCAAGATTAGTTCTGATGTGTGGTTGCAATTCTACAGATGTCAGAAAACAGGCGCAAAGGAGGAAGGCATGCTCAGCAGGAGCAGGCAGCACGACAGGATGAGGCACCCTAGCAACAGCAGCTGCCACCCCTGCCCCCGATGACCATCGAGCAGATGTTCTTCATGCAAACTGTAACACCCCAGACTTTAAAAGGACAAAGTCGAGTGCATCTCATACATGCGCCAAGAAGACAATATATATAATAACAGAGTGTATAGAGATAAATGTCACAATATAATCAGAGTACTTATTACATAGCAGAAGTCTTACAAAATAAAAGATAAACATAGCAGGATCTAAAATCCATCTTTGGCGCTAGAAAGTCAACTAGGAGATGCCACCTAGATCGAATCGAACTCCTCGATGCGTGGCTCCTCTTGAACCACCTATTCTTCTCCTGTGGGGGGTGTGAGACAGCAAGGGTGAGCTCACACATGTTCATCGCTCAAAAAGTTGTGGGGAATAATGTGCATGAACTCACAAAAGGTGGGAGTTCATGTGATGTGTAAAGCTGATCAACAGTAGGGGTTAAAGCTGAGCATTGCTTTTAATAAGTTGGTCAAATGTTATTAGCAGTTACTAAGTGTAAGTAAATACCAAACCATAATAAATAATAGAACAAAATTAAGAAATAATCCCATGCAAATGCATATGACAAATTGAATTTAAGTTCCATAAATTAATCATGTGAGGGTCTGAGCTGCTCATGACCGTGAGCACGGCTAGTATACCAGTTTTACACTCTGCAGAGGTTGTGCATCTTTACCCACAATCCGTGTTACCCATCTGCCAAGGGGTCATGAATCCCATACACCTCTACCAAGGAAGCGAGGCAGGGTAACACTACGAGGCCTTTACAAAGTTCCACTAGCTTCAGAAAACCCGCTACAGTTTATAGGAAGCTCTAGTGCAGGAATCCCTCGCCTGACCGCCATCGCAGCAAAATCAACCCAAGGACCTCCCTACACTAACCACTCCCCTACTGCCCTTGCCCCTTTCGGGTAAGGAAGACCTCCACTAGCTTTCCTAGTTAATCAGCCAAGGGCGTCCCATTAAACCCTTATGGTAGCACTATTTTCCCGGGTGGTCGCTCCATGTTCCAATTAACATAATGATCTTATCATGAACATAAATAATATAACAGAATAATTGGAACATGGATGTAATGAAATATTAACCCGAAACCACATAATGCAATAGCATAACTACCCAATGATTCAGGGTAAACAAGGTAAACAGGATAAACAGACTAGGGTGACCTATTGGGTCCCGTCAAAACTAAACCTATGCATTGAATAGTGATAATAAAGAATATTATTGGGTAACAAAAGTGGATCAACTTGCCTGGCACTTGAGATTCCAGTTACCAGGGTGATCCTTCAAATCCTCGTGACCACACTGCTAGTCGTAGCAATACAAACAGACATGGTATAGACAAAATTAACATCACACCAAACATAAGAACAAACTGAATCATAATGATCTACGCGAAGCTACAAGATCGCGGGATCGAGAACTACTAAGATCGGAGTCGTGGTCATGATGTGATTACATGATTAACACTAGGTTCTATGTTTATTTTATAATTCTAGAGAAAAGATAACCTAAAGTAGTAATTAATTCAACTTTAATCTAAATTATAAATTGACCATAGATCATATTTTAGTAGATTATAATGGTAAGTAGAGTAACAAGACTAACCAACATAAGTTAAATAAAGACCTAATTATAAAAGAATGAGACATGGTATAATGAATGTTGTTACTGCGTAGTAAATATTTATACGAGACTAACACAACTTGAACGGATCAAATCGGAGTTAAAACAGGAAAGTTATGAATTTCTAAATATTATATGTGTTTTGTACAAGATTACATAGGATCTAAATTTTAATGTGATTTTTATGTCCAAACAGAAACAATAGATGATAAGCAATAATATTATAAAATTATAGGGACTGGATTGGGTTCGTTTGGACTTAATATGAATTTTCTATGAATTAAACAAGTTACAGGACTTGTTTTTATATTAAAAATTCATTTCTATAATTAATTAACTAATTTGCTCGGATTTCTGGACTGCACACCAAAATTCAAGAAATGCAGGGGCCCTGGCGCAAAAATAAATAAGACACAGAGACCAGCTACGTGGTCCGCGGGTTGATTCATTAAAAACGGGGGGACTCTTTTGTAATACAGGCGAGGCGAAGGGGTATCGAGCGACCACAGCCGTGGGATCTGATTCTACGCTTAGGATTAGATCTAAATCCTAGCGAAACAGTGAGCATCCCTAGCCGCAGAAATACAAATCGACGGTCCAGATGACCTTGCTACGTGCTTGGATCCCATCCGTCCGCCATGGATTAAACGCTCGGGATTTAAAACACCGAAGCGTTTTCTTCCTATCTAATCTGGGTCGTCAATCACGAGATCAGCGGACCTGACTCGTCTTTTCCACATCCAATGGCTAGAACCCGTCGTCTACCTGACTACCTCCCACTAGCTGACTACATCCATGACCCAGGTCTTTCCTCCCCTGAACGATAGCTGGGTGCCTACCTTCTTGCTTGAACGGATGAAAAGAAGTGAACGCGGAGACTAGGGTTAACCCATGGTATTAGCGCTTGCAACCAAGCCACGACGAAGTCAGATTACTGAGCCATGCGGCCCAATCGACGGTGCCCGAGTTGGCGCACAGCGCCGGCTTGTTTATACCCCAATTTCTAACCCCGAGGACGCGGTATACAAAGGAGAATCGAGGAGACGCAGGCCGTAGTTCTTACCTTAATCACACGCTGGAGTTGAAGCTCCCTGCATGGCGGCGTCGCTGCTCACACATGGAGAAGCCCGGCGAATCCCACCAGCAAGGTCCGGCAGGGCACAGGCACTACGATCCTATCCCTCCTGATTTCTTTTTCTCTCTCCCTGTATGTAAGACGGTGGTGTCCTCTTCTCTCTCCCCTATCTATTTACTTGGCTCGGCACTGCGTATTTTTCCAGATGCCCAATGGCTCGGCGATGAAGATCCATGGCCCGGCACCTAGCACAGTGGTACGGATCAAGCAAGGAAGCGATTAGGGATTTATATATCCCAGCAAGCGGATCCAAGGCCGCACGTCACCGGCCGAGTCAGAGAAAAATACAGCGACGGTTATGGAAGTCAGGATTTGCGGAGGAGTTTGTTACGAAGGAGACGTTCAAAGCTTCTAAGCGCCCGTGCCCACGATATCTGCGCATTCTGTGGAAAGGCTCGCGTGCAAGTGACGTGAAGGGGTATTCAGGTGATTAGCATGATGATGCAATACTTACATCATACTGATGTAAGCGCGGCAAGAGGAATAAAATAACAAGAAAAATGAAGAGGACGTCGGATGGGTTATGGCTGGGTGGTCAAGCCAAATGGGACGGTTTCTTTTATTTTTACTATTTTCTACTTTCCAAATTCCTCTTTTTTTAGTTTTCGAATTTCCTATTTCAATCAGATTGAAATTCAAATTTCAAATTATATTCAAACAGAGTTCAAACTTCAAGCCAATCTAACTGCACAAACAAAGATACAACATGTATGCAATATTTATTCAAGCCAATCTAACTGCACAAACAAGGATACATGTATGCAATATTTATTGTTATATTCATGTGTTCCATAGATAAAATTCATGAAAGAAACAATCACCAAAATAAATTTTATTATATATATTTAAAAAACTAAATTTCAACTTCAAAATCAAATCTAGATTTAAAGCATCAAAGTTTAATATCACCATTTATCTATTCTAAGAAGAACATTTTCAAAGATTTTTTTAAAGATACCTCAATTTAAGTATTTTGTAGAATTTATTCCCTAAGTTCCAAAAATCTTATTTTGGATGTTACAAATCCTACCTCCTTAACAGAAATCTCGTCCTCGAGATTTGTAAGTAAAGGGTGTATACTCATATTGTCCCAACACATATGCACAAACAAAAATCTCAACATAATGCATAACTTATTAGCAACACATGGGTCAAATAGACCTTATTATTCCTTCTAACATAGTATCCTACCAAATACTAACTAAAGTAACGTTTAGGTCTTATAAATAGTAGTAGTATATATATATATATATATTTATATTTCTAAGTGGAACATCCAATTAGATTTTTTTATACACCTGAAACTCTTCATGCCATTTGAAAGGGAAATGTGCCCTTGGGCCATTTCTAAGTATTTTGGTGATTGAGTGCCAACACAAGTGTTTAAGTGTTAATCTATGCCAATTGATGGACAAAGTGCAAATCAAGAGAAAAGGTATGTTTCTAAGACTTAGTACATTGTTCTGGAGACTAATGTATTGTGTCTAAGTGCTAGAAACAGAAAAAGATCAATTTGGAAAAGACTTGGCTATGCAGCCTAGACTCTGCGCAGTCTGGGTGCACCGGACAGTGTCCGGTGGTGCACCGGACAGTGTCCGGTGCGCCAGGCTGGCGACTGTCAACTGGCTGCTCTCGGGAAGCGATTAATGGCGTACGGCTATAAATCACCGGACTGTCCGGTGAGCCATTCACAGGCGAAGTCGTTGCTCTCGGGAAGCGATTAACGGCATACGACTATAAATCACCGAACTGTCCGGTGGTGCACCGGACTGTCCGGTGAGCCAACGGTCGGCTGGGCTAACGGTCGACTGAGGAATCCGCGTGCGACGCGTGGCCGAGCCAACGGTCAGAAGGGGGCACCAGACTGTCCGGTGCGCCAACGGCTCTAGATCTTCAACGGTCGGCTGCGCCACAGAAGGAAAGAAATCCGCACCGGACAGTGTCCGGTGCGCCAGGCGACAGAAGGCAAGAATTGCCTTCCTGGAATGCTCTCAACGGCTCCTAGCTGTCTTGGGGCTATAAAAGGGACCCCTAGGCGCATGGAGGAGTACACCAAGGATTCTCTAAGCATTCTCTAAGCATTCCTAAGCACCAAGACTTCAATTCCGCGCATTCGATTCTTTGTGATAGCAACTAGAGCTCCGTTTGAGTAGAGAACTCTTTGAGTTGTGTTGAGAGCTCGTGTTGTGACTTGTGTGCGTGTGTTGCTCTGATTTTGTGTCTTGTGTGCGTTGCTCATCCCATCCTTACTCCTGTGCTTCTTTGTGAACATCTTTGTAAGGGCGAGAGGCTCCAAGTTGTGGAGATTCCTCACAAGCGGGATATAGTAAAGTGAAAGCAAAACACCGTGGAATTCAAGTGGGTCTTTGGACCGCTTGAGAGGGGTTGAGTGCAACCCTCGTCCGTTGGGACGCCACAACGTGGAGTAGGCAAGTATTGGACTTGGCCGAACCATGGGATAAACCAATGTGCCATCTCTGTGTTGATCTCTTTGTGGTTATTGTGTTTTGCTAAGACTCCTCTCTAGCCACTTGGCTTTATTGTGCTAACTCCTAATCAAGTTTTTGTGGCACTAAGTTTCAAGTTTCACAGGATCACCTATTCACCCCCCCTCTAGGTGCTTTCAATTGGTATCAGAGTCGTTCTCTTCACATGAGGGACTAATCGCCCGAAGAGATGGATCCTAAGGGCAAGGGGATGGTGGTCAATGATAAGGAGAAGGAGTCCTTCGTTAATGATCCAAAGGATGACAAGCCTACTGACTCGGGGTCGGGCCACAAAAGAAAAGACGGGAGGAAGAAGAAAACAAGGCACGTCAAGGAGATAATCTACTACGACAGCAATGAATCTTCCTCTTCCCAAAAGGACGACGACAACGACTATGAGAAAAGGAAGACGGTTAATTCAAACTTTTCCTTTGATTATTCTCGTATTCCGCAAAGTTCCAATGCTCATTTGCTTTCCATTCCCCTCGGCAAACCCCCTCACTTTGATGGAGAGGACTACGGATTTTGGAGTCACAAAATGCATAGCCACTTGTTCTCTCTCCAACCAAGTATATGGGAGATAGTAGAAAATGGAATGCACTTTGATAGTACGGATAGTCCCATGTTCATTAATGAGCAAATTCACAAAAATGCACAAGCTACTACTATTCTTCTAGCTTCATTGTGCAGGGATGAATACCATAAGGTGAGCGGCTTGGATAACGCCAAGCAGATTTGGGACACCCTCAAGATCTCACATGAGGGGAACGACGTCACCATGCTCACCAAAATGGAGTTGGTGGAGGGCGAACTTGGGAGATTCGCAATGATCAGGGGCGAGGAGCCAACCCAAACGTACAACCGGCTCAAGACCCTCGTCAACAAAATAAGGAGCTATGGAAGCACGCGATGGACGGACCACGACGTCGTCCGCCTAATGCTAAGGTCTTTTACTGTCCTCGATCCACATCTAGTGAACAATATTCGTGAGAATCCTAGGTACACCAAGATGTCGCCCGAGGAGATACTTGGAAAGTTCGTAAGCGGGCAGATGATGATCAAGGAGGCTAGATACGTTGATGATGCGTTGAATGGCCCAATCCAAGAGCCTCAAACCATTGCTCTCAAAGCAACGAGGAGCAAGGAGGCGCTACCTAGCAAGGTGGCGCAAGTTGAGGCAGTCGGGCTTAATGATGAAGAAATGGCCCTCATCATCAAGCGTTTCAAGACGACGCTAAAGGGTCGCAAGGGGCATCCCAACAAGAACAAGACAAAGGGGAAGCGCTCATGCTTCAAATGTGGTAAGATTGGTCATTTTATCGCAAATTGTCCCGATAATGATAGTGGCCAGGAACAAGGGATCAAGAGGGAAAAGAAGAAGACTTACAAGAAGGCTAAGGGCAAAGCACACTTCGGCAAGGAGTGGGACTCGGATTGTTCGTCGTCCGACTCTGACAATGAAGGACTCGCCGCCACCGCCTTCAACAAATCGTTCCTCTTCCCCAACGAGCATCACACCTGCCTCATGGCAAGGGAAAATAAGGTAAGCACTCGTGATACTAGTACTTACACTTCCTCAAGTGATGAAGAATCTAGCAATGATGAAATAGACTATTCATGTTTATTCAAGGGCCTAGATAGAACTAAGGTTGATAAGATTAATGAATTAATTGATGCCTTGAATGATAAGAATAGGTTATTAGAAAAGCAGGAGGATCTTTTGTATGAAGAACATGATAAGTTTGTAGAGGCACAAAAATCCCTTGCTTTAGAAATTAAAAGGAATGAAATGCTCTCTTGTGAATTGTCTACATGCCATGACTCTATTTCTAGCTTAAAGAGCATAAATGATGATTTGAATGCTAAGTTAGAAATAGCTAATAAATCAACATCTTGTGTAGAACATGTTGCAATTTGCAATAGGTGTAAAGATTTTAATGTTGATGCTTGTAGTGAACACCTAGTTTTAATTTCTAAATTGAATGATGAAGTGGTTAGTCTTAATGCCCAACTTAAGACTAGCAAGAGTGAATTTGACAAAATAAAATTTGCAAGGGATGCCTACACGATTGGTAGACACCCCTCAATTAAGGATGGTCTTGGCTTCAAGAGGGAAGTCAAGAACTTAACAAGCCATAAGGCTTCCATCTCCGCCAAGGAGAAAGGGAAGGCCCCTATGGCTAGTAGTACTCAAAAGAACCATGCTTTCATGTATCATGATAGGAGACATTCTAGGAATGCTTATAGAAGTTATGATGTTTTTGATTCTCATGCCATGGTTGCTTCTAGTTCTTCTATTATGCATGATAGAAATTTGGCTAGGAAAAATGCTATGCCTAGAAGAAATGTTGTTCATGTTCCTAGAAAAGTAAACAATGAACCTTCTACAATTTTTCATACTTGCAATGCTTCCTTTGCTATTTGTAGAAAGGATAAGAAGGTGATTGCTAGGAAGTTAGGGGCAAGATGCAAGGGAGATAAAACTTGCATTTGGGTCCCTAAGACCATTGTGACTAACCTTGTAGGACCCAACAAGAGTTGGGTACCTAAAACCCAAGCCTAAATTGCCTTGCAGGTTTATGCATCCGGGGGTTCAAGCTGGATTATCGACAGCGGATGCACAAACCACATGACGGGGGAAAATAAGATGTTCACCTCCTACGTCAAGAACAAAGATTCCCAAGACTCAATCATATTCGGTGACGGGAATCAAGGCAAGGTGAAAGGGTTAGGAAAAATAGCTATTTCATCCGAGCACTCCATTTCCAATGTGTTTTTAGTTGAGTCGCTTGGATATAACTTATTATCAGTGAGTCAGCTTTGTAATATGGGATATAACTGCTTATTCACAAATGTAGATGTGTCTGTCTTTAGAAGTAGTGATGGTTCATTAGCTTTTAAGGGTGTATTAGATGACAAACTCTATTTAGTTGATTTTGCAAAAGAGGAGGCCGGTCTAGATGCATGCTTAATTGCTAAGACTAGCATGGGCTGGTTGTGGCATCGCCGCTTAGCACATGTAGGGATGAAGAACCTTCACAAACTTCTAAAGGGAGAACAAGTGATAGGTCTAACTAATGTAACTTTCGAAAAAGATAGACCTTGTGCAGCTTGTCAAGCAGGTAAACAAGTGGGAAGTGCTCATCACATCAAGAACGTGATGACTACATCAAGACCCCTGGAGCTGCTGCATATGGACCTCTTCGGACTCGTCGCCTACCTAAGCATCGGGGGAAGTAAATATGGTTTAGTAATTGTTGATGATTTTTCCCGCTTCACTTGGGTATTCTTTTTGCAGGATAAATCTGAAACCCAAGGGACCCTCAAGCGCTTCCTAAGGAGAGCTCAAATTGAGTTTGAGCTCAAGGTGAAGAAGATAAGGAGCGACAACGGGTCCGAGTTCAAGAATTTTCAAGTGGAGGAGTACCTTGAGGAGGAAGGAATCAAGCACGAGTTCTCTGCTCCCTACACACCACAGCAAAATGGTGTGGTAGAGAGGAAGAACAGGACGCTTATAGACATGGCAAGGACGATGCTTGGAGAATTCAAGACGCCCGAGCGGTTTTGGTCGGAAGCTGTGAACACGGCTTGTCACGCCATAAACCGGGTGTACCTTCATTGCCTCCTCAAGAAGACTTCGTATGAGCTTCTAACCGGTAACAAACCCAATGTGTCTTACTTTCGGGTATTTGGGAGCAAATGTTATATTCTAGTAAAGAAAGGTAGAAATTCTAAGTTTGCTCCCAAAACTGTAGAAGGGTTTTTGTTAGGTTATGACTCAAATACAAAGGTGTATAGAGTCTTCAACAAATCATCAGGTTTGGTTGAAGTCTCTAGCGACGTTGTATTTGATGAGACTAATGGCTCTCCAAGAGAGCAAGTTGTTGATCTTGATGATGTAGATGAAGAAGATGTTCCAACGGACGCGATTCGTACCATGGCGATTAGAGACGTGCGACCACAGGAACAAAAGGAGCAAGATCAACCCTCTTCCTCAACAGTGGTGCATCCCCCAACTCAAGATGATGAATGGGTTCATCAAGAGGAGGCGTGTGATCAAGGGGGAGCACAAGATGATCATGTGATGGAGGAAGAAGCACAACCGGCACCTCCAACCCAAGTTCGAGTGACGATTCAAAGGAATCATCCCGTCGACCAAATTTTGGGTGACATTAGCAAGGGAGTAACTACTCGTTCTAGATTAGTTAATTTTTGTGAGCATTACTCCTTTGTCTCTTCTATTGAGCCTTTCAGGGTAGAAGAGGCCTTGCTAGATCCGGACTGGGTGTTGGCCATGCAAGAGGAGCTCAATAATTTCAAGAGAAATGAAGTTTGGACACTGGTGCCTCGTCCCAAGCAAAATGTTGTGGGAACCAAGTGGGTGTTTCGCAACAAACAAGACGAGCACGGGGTGGTGACAAGGAACAAGGCTCGACTTGTGGCGAAAGGTTATGCCCAAGTCGCAGGTTTGGACTTTGAGGAGACTTTTGCTCCTGTGGCTAGGCTAGAGTCCATTCGTATTTTGCTAGCATATGCCGCTCACCATTCTTTCAGGTTGTTCCAAATGGATGTAAAGAGCGCTTTCCTCAATGGGCCAATCAATGAGGAGGTGTACGTGGAGCAACCCCCTGGCTTCGAGGATGAATGGTACCCCGACCACGTATGTAAGCTCTCTAAGGTGCTCTATGGACTTAAGCAAGCCCCAAGAGCATGGTATGAATGCCTTAGAGACTTTTTAACTGCTAATGCTTTCAAGGTTGGGAAAGCCGATCCAACTTTATTCACTAAGACTTGTGATGGTGACTTATTTGTGTGCCAAATTTATGTCGATGACATAATATTTGGTTCTACTAACCAAAAGTCTTGTGAAGAGTTTAGCAGGGTGATGACTCAAAAGTTTGAGATGTCGATGATGGGCGAGTTGAACTACTTCCTTGGGTTCCAAGTGAAGCAACTGAAGGACGGCACCTTCATCTCCCAAATGAAGTACACGCAAGACTTGCTAAAGCGGTTTGGGATGAAGGACGCCAAGCCCGCAAAGACTCCGATGGGAACTGACGGACACGTCGACCTCAACAAAGGAGGTAAGTCCGTTGATCAAAAAGCATACCGGTCCATGATAGGTTCTTTGCTTTATTTATGCGCTAGTAGACCGGATATTATGCTTAGTGTATGCATGTGTGCTAGATTTCAATCCGATCCAAGGGAGTGTCACTTAGTGGTTGTGAAGCGAATTCTTAGATATTTAGTCGCTACGCCTTGCTTTGGGATCTGGTATCCAAAGGGGTCTACCTTTGACTTAATTGGATATTCAGACTCCGATTATGCTGGATGTAAGGTTGATAGGAAGAGTACATCAGGGACGTGCCAATTCTTAGGAAGGTCCTTGGTGTCATGGAGTTATAAGAAACAAACCTCCGTTGCCCTATCCACCGCTGAGGCCGAGTATGTTGCCGCAGGACAGTGTTGCGCGCAACTACTCTGGATGAGGCAAACCCTCCGGGACTTTGGCTACAATCTGAGCAAAGTCCCACTCCTATGTGACAATGAGAGTGCTATCCGCATAGCGGACAATCCTGTTGAGCACAGCCGCACAAAGCACATTGACATCCGGCATCACTTTTTGAGAGACCACCAGCAAAAGGGAGATATCGAAGTGTTCTATATTAGCACCGAGAACCAGCTAGCCGATATCTTTACCAAGCCTTTAGATGAGAAGACCTTTTGCAGGCTGGGTAGTGAGCTAAATGTCTTAGATTCACGGAACTTGGATTGATTTATAGCATACATGTGTTTATGCCTTTGATCATGTTCCTTACGCATTTTGTTGTTTATTTATGGTGCTCAAGTTGTACAAACACTCCCCGGACCTCAAAAGTCCATGTGTGATTGATGCACATATTTAGGGGGAGATGTGCTACAGCTTGACCCTTTGAGACTAACCATGTGTTTTGAGCTGGCTTGATTTAGTCTCAAAGGTGGATTGAAAGGGAAAGGTGGACTTGGACCATGCAAGACTTCCACTGCACTCCGATGAGAGGGTAACTTACTCCAAGTCCATCTCAATATCCTTATTGCCTTGGTACTCTTATTTGAAAATTTTGGTGAGGCAATGGGGTTTAAGGGCCAAGATTGATCCTGTTTTGGTGCTTGATGCCAAAGGGGGAGAAAATAAGGCCAAAGCAATAAATGGATCAGCTACCACTTGAGAATTTTGAAAATAGTAGAATAGAGCTTTTGGTTTGTCAAAACTCCCTTGTTGTCTCTTTTGTCAAAAGTTGGCTTCTTATGGGGAGAATAGTTGATTATGGGAAAAAGGGCGAGTTTTTGAAATCTTTGATCAATTTCTCTTGGAACAACTCTCTTTATGTCTCAACAAGTGTGTTTGACTTAGAGATAGGAAATTGAGGTTGATTTGCAAAAACAAAACCAAGTGGTGGTAGAGAATGATCCAAATATGCCAAATTTGAATCAAAACAAATTTGTGTTTTCATTTGCATTGATGTTGCACTTCTTTAGTTGCTTTTTGTTGTGTTGGCATAAATCACCAAAAAGGGGGAGATTGAAAGGGAAATGTGCCCTTGGGCCATTTCTAAGTATTTTGGTGATTGAGTGCCAACACAAGTGCTTAAGTGTTAATCTATGCCAATTGATGGACAAAGTGCAAATCAAGAGGAAAGGTATGTTTCTAAGACTTAGTACATTGTTTTGGAGACTAATGTATTGTGTCTAAGTGCTAGAAACAGGAAAAGATCAATTTGGAAAAGACTTGGCTATGCAGCCAAGACTCTGCGCAGTCTGGGTGCACCGGACAGTGTCCGGTGGTGCATCGTACAGTGTCCGGTGCGCTAGGCTGGCGACTGTCAACTGGCTGCTCTCGGGAAGCGATTAACGGCGTACGGCTATAAATCACCGGACTATCCGGTGAGCCATTCACAGGCGAAGTCGTTGCTCTCGGGAAGCGATTAACGACGTACGGCTATAAATCACCGGACTGTCCGGTGGTGCACCGGACTGTCCGGTGAGCCAACGGTCGGCCGAGGAATCCGCGCGCGACGCGTGGCCGAGCCGACGGTCAGAAGGGGGCACCGGACTGTCCGGTGTGCACCGGACAGTGTCCGGTGCGCCAATGGCTCTGGATCTTCAACGGTCGGTTGCGCCACAGAAGGAAAGAAATCCGCACCGGACAGTGTCCGGTGGTGCACCAGACTGTCCGGTGCGCTAGGCGACAGAAGGCAAGAATTGCCTTCCTGGAATGCTCTCAATGGCTCCTAGCTGTCTTGGGGCTATAAAAGGGGCCCCTAGGCGCATGGAGGAGAACACCAAGCATTCTCTAAGCATTCCTAAGCACCAAGACTTCAATTCCGCGCATTCGATTCTTTGTGATAGCAACTAGAGCTCCGTTTGAGTAGAGAACTCTTTGAGTTGTGTTGAGAGCTCGTGTTGTGACTTGTGTGCATGTGTTGCTCTGATTTTGTGTCTTGTGTGCGTTGCTCATCCCATCCTTACTTCTGTGCTTCTTCGTGAACATCTTTGTAAGGGCGAGAGACTCCAAGTTGTGGAGATTCCTCGCAAGCGGGATATAGTAAAGTGAAAGCAAAACACTGTGGTATTCATGTGGGTCTTTGGACCACTTGAGAGGGGTTGAGTGCAACCCTCGTCCGTTGGGACGCCACAACGTGGAGTAGGCAAGTATTGGACTTGGCCGAACCACGGGATAAACCACTGTGCCATCTCTGTGTTGATCTCTTTGTGGTTATTGTGTTTTGCTAAGACTCCTCTCTAGCCACTTGGCTTTATTGTGCTAACTCCTAATCAAGTTTTTGTGGCACTAAGTTTCAAGTTTCACAGGATCACCTATTCACCCCCCCTCTAGGTGCTTTCACCATTACCAGATGTGGTATAGAAATCAAGGGTACAACAGGCTTTAGCTATTAGATGAGTGTAGAGAAGGTTTGGGGGTAAAAGAAAGTTAAGTAAGATAGACTTTTTATCCCGTGTGGTGGATCTTGATTCATCCGAAGATCTGTTTCTACATGTATCTTTCATTGTCGAGGTTAACCTTCTTCTAGGATCTGATTTAAAAACCATCGGTTGTGGTGTTGGATGCCTTTATCTGAGTTGGGATAACAATTGTGGTATATGGGGTAGGTAGATTAGACTGTGTCTTACTTTACTTTTGGGATAAATGGGTTGGGAAACCTATAACATAGTGTTGGGGACCATAATTAGGGGTACCCCCAAGACTCCTAATCTCAGCTGGTAACCCCCATCAGCACTAAGCTGCAAAGGCCTGATGGGTGCGATTAAGCCAAGGCTCGGTCCACTCAAGGGACATGACCTCGCCTCACCCGAGCCCAGCCTCGGGCAAGGGCAGCCAACCCCGAAACATTCACGTCTCGCCCAAGGACCCCCTCAAGCGACGTACACACCTTCGGCTCGCCCGAGGCCCAGTCTTCGCCAAGAAGCAACCTTGGCCAGATCGCCACACCAACCGACTGAATCGCAGGAGCATTTAATGCAAGGATGGCCTGACATCTTATCCTGTCACGCGCCCTTCAGTCGACAGAGCCGAAAGTGACCGCATTCACTTTGCTGCCCCACTGATCGGCCTGACAAGAAGACAGCGTCGCCTGTGTCGCTCCGACTGCTGTGCCACTCGACAGAGTGAGGCTAACAGCAGCCAAGTCCGGCCCCGGGTGCCATAGGAAACTCCGCCTCGCCCGACCCCAGGGCTCGGACTCGGGCTCGGCCCGGGAAGATGACGAACTCCGCTTCGCCTGACCCCAGGGCTCGGACTCGGGACTCGGCCCTGGAAGACGACGAACTCCACCTCGCCCGACCCCAGGGCTCGGACTCGGGCTCGACCTCGGAAGACGACGAACTCCGCCTTGCCCGACCCAGGGCTCGGACTCGGGCTCGGCCCCGGAAGACGACGAACTCCACTTTGCCCGACCCCAGGGCTCGGACTCGGGACTCGGCCCCGGAAGACGACGAACTCCGCCTCGCCCGACCCTAGGGCTCGGACTCAGGCTCGGCCCCAGAAGACGACGAACTCCGCCTCACCCGACCCGGGGCTCGGACACGACCTCGACCTCGGAAGACCGACTCGACCCCGACCTCGGAGGAGCCTCCACCTCACCCGACCAGGGGCTCAGACCGACCACGTCACAGGGGGGGGCCATCATTACCCTATCCCTAGCTAGCTCAGGCTACGGGTAACAGGACCGGCGTCCCATCCGGCTCGCCCCGGTAAACAGATAATGATGGCGCCCCGCGTGCTCCATGACGACGGCGGCTCTTAGCCCCTTACAGAAGCAAAGAGATGTCAGCAAGGACTCGACAGCCCCGACAGCTGTCCTTCCGCAAGGCTCCAACGCTCCTCCGACGGCCACGACATCACATGAACAGGGTGCCAAAACCTCTCTGGCTGCCACGACGGCATGTACTTAGGGCACTAGCTCCTCTCTGCTAGACACGATATCGCACTGCTACACCCCCCATTGTACACCTGGACCCTCTCCTTATGCCTATAAAAGGAAGGTCCAGGGCTCTCTTACAAAGAGGTTGGCCGCGCGGGAGGACGGGACGACGCGTAGAGTCCCTCGCTCTCCCCCCACGCGGACGCTTGTAACCCCCTACTGCAAGCGCACCCGACCTGGGCGCGGGACAACATGGAGGCCGCGGGTTTTCCCCTTTTCTCCCTCTCTTCTACCCCCCTTCGTGCTCCGCCTCGCGCCGACCGATCTGGGCTGGAACACGTGGCGACAATTTACTCGTCGGTCCAGGGACCCCTCGGGGTCGAAACGCCGACAGTTGGCGCGCCAGGTAGGGGCCTGCTGCGTGTTGACGAACAGCTCCCCGTCAAGCTCCAGATGGGTAGTCTCCAGCAACCTTTCCAACTCGGGATGGTGCCCCGTTTCGGGAGCCTTGAGTTCATGTCCCGCGACGGGAGCTACGACATGATACTCCTTCCTCCGCCGCATGACGGCGACAATGGCGGCCGACAACCCGCCCGTCGGCGGCGGAATCGACGAAGTCTTCCCCACGAGGCGGAAGAACGACGTCCGAGTTTGTCCCATCACCTCCCCCACCGGAGGAGGAGGAGGCGGGGCAACCATGGCCAAGTAGGAGGCGGCACCTCATCGGCCGTCAAGCGAGTCGACGGCGTCGGCGCCCCGATGGGGGTCACGTCGGGCGTCGACCTCGCGTCTGAGACAAAGACGAGCGTCGTTTCCCCGCAACACGCCAACTCCAAGCGGACGGACGACGCCAGCACGCTCACAAAGGACTTGCTAGGCGTCACCCTCGTACCTGAGACGACAGTGCAGTTCGCCCCTGACGCGACAACGTCACCACCTATCGACCAAGAGGTACCGACCGACTCCCGTCTCATGTCTTTTGGATTCGGCCTCGACCCACCAAGCGACCCCGCTTTGGTGGAAGCCTTCATAGAGGCATGCACCAACCCTCCAGGGTATCATATGCGGTCACCCTAGGACTGGCTGATGGCCGTCTCGACCTACGGACCCTCGGGTTCCGAGGAAGATGACGAGCCCGACTTTGGTTGGGATTTCTCCGGGCTCGGTAACCCCATGTAACACCCGGGTTTAAAGGACAAAGTCGGGTGCATCTCATACATGCGCCAAAAAAGACAACATATATAATAACAGAGTGTATAGAGATAAATGTCACAATAATCAGAGTACTTATTACATAGCGGAAGTCTTACAAAATAAAAGATAAATATAGCAGGATCTAAAAACTATCATTGGCGCCAGAAAGGTCAACTAGGAGATGCCACCTAGATCGAATCGAACTCCTCGTTGTATGGCTACACTGGAACCACCTGTTCTTCTCCTGTGGGGGGTGTGAGACAGCAAGGGTGAGCTCACACATGTTCATCGCTCAACAAGTTGTGGGGAATAATGTGTATGAACTCACCAAAGGTGGGAGCTCATGAAGTGTAAGGCTTATCAAAGAAAATTGTTAAAGCTGAGCATTGCTTTTAATGTTGGTCAAACTTTTATTAGCAATTACTAGATGTAAGTAAATACCAAACCATAATAAATAATAGAACAAAATTAATAACAAATCCCATGCAAATGCAAATGACAAATTGAATTTAGGTTCCATAAATTAATCATGTGAGGGTCCGAGCCGCTCATGACCGTGAGCACGGCTAGTATACTAGTTTTACACTCTGCAGAGGTTGCACATCTTTACCCACAAGCCGTGTTACCCATCTGCCAAGGGGTCATGAATCCCATACACCTCTACCAAGGAAGCAAGGCAGGGTAACACTACGAGGCCTTTACAAAGTTCCACTAGCTTCAGAAATCCCGCTACAGTTTATAGGAAGCTCCAGTGCAGGAATCCCTCGCCTGACCGCCATCGCAGCAAAGTCAACCCAAGGACCTCCCTACACTAACCACTCCCCTACTGCCCTTGCCCCTTTCGAGTAAGGAAGACCTCCACTAGCTTTCCTAGTTAATCAGCCAAGGGCGTCCCATTAAACCCTTGTGGTAGCACTGTTTTCCCGGGTGGTCGCTCCATGTTCCAATTAACATAATGATCTTATCATGAATATAAATAACATAACAGAATAATTGGAACATGGACATAATAAAATATTAATCCCAAAACCATATAGAGCAATAGCATAACTACCTAGGTGATTCATGGATAAACAAGGTAAAAAGGATAATCAATCTAGGGTGACCTATTGGGTCCCATCAAAATTAAACATATGCATTGAATAATGATAATAAAGAATATTATTGGGTAACAAATGTGATCAAGGGCACAACTTGCCTGGCACTTGAGAATCCAGTTACCAGGGTGATTCTTCAGATCCTCGTAACCTCGCGCTAGTCGTAGCAATACAAGAAAACATGGTATAGATAAAATTAACATCACACCATACATAAGTACAAACTGAATAATAATGATTTACGCGTCGCTACGAGATCGCGGGATCAAGAACTACTAAGATCGGAGTCGTGGTCATCGAGTTATGATGTGATTAAATGATTAAAACTAGGTTTTATTTTATAATTCCAGAGAAAATATACCCAAAAATAGTAATTAATTCCACTTTAATCTAAATTATACATTGATTGTAGATCGTATTTTAGTAGATAATGATGAGCACAATAACAAGACTAACCAACATACGTTAAGTAAAGATAACATAATGAGACATAGTATAATAAATGTTTCTACTGTGTAGTAAATATTCGTCCGAGACTAACGCAACTTGAACGGATCAAATCGGAATCATAGATTTTAAGTTATGAATTTCTAATGATTTTATGTGTTTTGTACAAGATTAAATAGGATATAAATTTTAATGTGACTTTCATGTGAAAACAGTGGTACTAAATGATAAACAATAATTTTATAAAATTATAGAAATTGGAATGAATAAATTTGGACTCCATATGAATTTTCTAGGAATTTTACAAGTTCTAGCAAATATCTTCATATTAAAAATCCATTTCCTATTTATTTTTCTGAATTTTCTAATCTCTGGATTGGGCGTCAAATACTGGGAAGGACAGGGGCTACTACACAAATGTTCCTAAGACTCAGCAAACAGATCAATGAACTGCGGGTTGAATCCCTATAAAAAGAAGGGCTTATTTGAAAGGTTGCATGGCCGAAGGGGTATGATGTGATCTGGGCCGTTGAATCTTGCTCCGACCGCCGAGATTAGACGCTGACATTATAACCTGTTATGTGATACTGACCGTTGGATCTAGCATCCACGGATGAGAAGCGATCCCACCCCGATCAATCCTCCTCCGTCCGATACTACGCCAATGTTCCATATCCCCCTAGCGAACAGGTACGCTGAGACCAGATCCAGACCGCACAATCCTAATTCGATGCCTCGGGTTCATCCTACGAGGTAGTAACTCATGATCTAATCTAAGTCGGATAAGACAGATCCAACGGTTGGCACTCATCTTCTTCCTCGGGTCTCTCCACGGCGAAGTAAGCTCCCAAGACGGCGACGCTCACGGAACCTGGCCCCAGCCCCCTGACTCCAAACCGAGATATGGTCCGCGGTGGTGCCACACTGCACTAACCTGGTCCGCTCGATTATCATCGCTCGGCCCCCTAATTCGTCTTCCTCCGAAGCCAACCGAGCAACTATGTCTCATGGTCTACACGCAACAATGGAAACACGATAAGGTACGAGGGAAAGAAAGAGTTGTCACCACTGTTGGAGCGAGCTGGCCAATGACGTCGCACGGATCCGCGATGGGGCGCAGGCCTGATCTTACTTGGGCTATGGGGGGAGAGTTCTTGCTTGCTTCCCACAGAACGACCACAAACGACGGATTCCTGGAGATCAGTGGGTTTTATAGAGATGAGCCCCAGGATATGGCGGTGGAGTTCGGTCTACCCCGGAGTTCATGGCGCGATTTGCTGCCAGTCTCAACCACCCGAGCATATTGCTGCTGGTGGTTACGGCATGCAGGGGATGTTTGTTACGTGGGGTCTAAAGTGCGGAGAACGAGAGAAGACGATGCTCTGGTACGTGGGGCCACCTACCAGTGTCACGCGCGTGCCTGGCCAAGTAGTCAACGCCGCATGCACCAGAGCGCGGTGTCCAAGCGCGTGATTTGGAGGCTGAGGTGTGGTCCTGGCGGCTAGGGTTTTACTCAGTGAAAACGCGCGCACGGGGGAGTAGAAGATGGGCCGAGCGCGCAGGGGTTTTGGGCTGGAAATGGTGGTTTTGGCCCAGGGGGTGATTCTCTCTCTTTTTTTTTATTATTCTTTTGTATTTGTCTTTCTTTTCCAAGTTTGAACCCCAATTCAAATTTTAAATCCTGTTTGAGCTTCAGCTTCCCATCTATATCCAATACAAATCCTAATATGATGGTAACACCTATTATTTATTTATAATATTTTCATTTTCTTTATAGTGTATATTATTTTTCCTCCTGTTCTCTCTTCATTTCTCCTTCATTATCAAATTCTAGAATTCAAATTAGGTTCTAATCCCAATATCAACATTATTATATTTTTTTACAATTATTATTATTATTAAATGCACAACAATTAACCTCTAACATGATGCAATAGATATATGTTTATTTTATTTGACTTATTTGTTTGGTAGATGTTTGAATCGTGCATAGCACTCATATTGTTTTCTTTCTTTTTAAAAACATAGTAGTTTGGACGTGGGATAAGAAGTAAGAGTTACTTTAGAAGTAGATATTCATGTAAATAAATGCTTATGGTGCATCATTTAATGATATGCGTAATCATTTAGTTGAATAGAAAACTTTTCTATTACTTCTTTTCCAAAATAGTTCTTGGTTTTCCAAAATTCAGTCTTCAACATTCATTGCTCAAGTATAAGTTGAGATGTCAGGATTTACTAATTTATTTCTCCATATATCTATTTTATTATCATTAATAATAATAAAAAAAATTATACAGATTTTGGGCCTTACACCCCAGTGCCATGCGGGACTTCATGACCGCATGCGACTACTGCCTTTCCGATTGTTCCGGCGGTAGCCATAGCTTCAGCGACGGAGACAGCGGCCCAAGTCATGAATGTTTCCACATCGATCTAGGGGGTCCCGATGAAGGCAACCATCTTGGTATACCGAAAAACAGTGATCCCCTAGGCCTGTGCCTCGCGTTGACATCCTTCAGGAGCTAGCAGTGGTCCCAGTCCCTGCGGGGGGTCAGGACACACAGCTCGAGCAAATCCATGAGATGCAAGCCAGGCTCGACGAGGGGGCAGGAACACTTGAGCTACTCCGCCGGAACATCGGGCAGGAATGGGTAGACCAAGCTCCGGCCGGAGAAGCGCGTCATCTACCCCAGGGCATCCAGCTCCGCATTGCCGACGACGTCAGGGCAAGGCCACCACCGGCTTCCAGTGGGGTCGGCCAGAACCTGGCTGCGGCAGCGATACTTCTCTGCGCAATGCCGGAACCATCAACCACCGAAGGGCGGCGGATCCGGGGGGAGATCAAGAATCTCCTGGAGGATGCCGCGGTCCGACGGGCCGAGAGCTCTGCCTCCCGAAGGCAGGGATACCCCTCGGAGCACCGCGCCGTGACTTCCCGATTCGTGCGGGAAGCCTCGGTCCACATCGGGCGCTCGCGCAACACAGCGCCTGCAGCCCCGGGACGCCTCGGCAACGAGCACCACCACCGCAACCATCGAGCCCGCCTCGACGAGTGGGTGCGCCAAGGCTACCACCCCAGGCGTGGGGGATGCTACGACGGCGGGGAGGATCGGAGCCCCTCGCCCGAACCACCCGGCCCGCAGGCTTTCAGCTGAGCCATACGACGGGCGCCGTTCCCGACCCGGTTCCGAACCCCGACTACCATGACCAAGTACTCGGAGGAAACAAGGCCGGAACTGTGGCTCGCGGACTACCGGCTGGCCTGCCAACTGGGTGGAACGAACGATGACAACCTTGTCATCCGCAACCTCCCCCTGTTCCTCTCTGACTCCGCTCGGGCCTGGCTGGAGCATCTGCCTCCGGGGCAGATCTCCAACTGGGATGACCTGGTCCAAGCCTTCGCCGGTAATTTCCAGGGCACGTATGTGCGCCCTGGGAACTCCTGGGATCTCCGAAGCTACCGCCAGCAGCCGGGAGAATCTCTTCGGGACTACATCTGGCGATTCTCAAAGCAGCGCACCGAGCTGGCCAACGTCACTGACTCGGATGTCATCGGTGCGTTCCTCGCAGGCACCACCTGTCGCGACCTAGTGAGCAAGCTGGGTCGCAAGACCCCCACCAGGGCGAGCGAGCTGATGGACATCGCCACCAAGTTCGCTTCTGGCCAGGAGGCGATTGAGGCCATCTTCCGGAAGGACAAGAAGCCCTAGGGCCGCCAGCCGGAAGATGTTCCCGAGGCATCCGCTCAGCGCGACACCAAGAAGAAAGGCAAGAAGAAGTCACAGGCGAAACGCGACGCCGCCGACGCGGACCTTGTCGCCGCCGCTAAGTACAAGAACCCTCGGAAACCTTCCGGAGGCGCCAATCTATTCGACAAGATGCTCAAGGAGCCGTGCCCCTATCATCAGGGACCCGTCAAGCACACCCTTGAGGAATGCGCCATGCTTCGGTGTCACTTTCACAGGGCTGGGCCACCTGCGAAGGGTGGCAGGGCCCCCCACGACGACAAGAAGGAGGATCACCAGGCAGAGGAGTTCCCCGAGGTCCGCGACTGCTTCATGATCTACGGTGGGCCAGTGGCGAATGCCTCGGCTCGGCACCGCAAGCAAGAGCGTTGGGAGGTCTGCTCGGTAAAGGTGGTGGTGCCAGTCTACCTAGACTGGTCCGACAAGCCCATCACCTTCGACCAGGGCGATCACCCCGACCGCGTGCCGAGCCCGGGGAAATATCCGCTCGTTGTCGACCCCGTCATCGGCAACGTCAGGCTCACAAAGGTCCTCATGGACGGAGGCAGCAGCCTCAACATCATCTACGCCGAGACCCTCAAGCTCCTGCAGATTGATCTGTCCTCGGTCCGGGCCGGTGCGGCGCCTTTTCACGGGATCATCCCCGGGAAACGCGTCCAACCCCTCGGACAACTCGATCTGCCCGTCTGCTTCGGGACTCCCTCCAACTTCAGAAGGGAAACCCTCACGTTCGAAGTGGTTGGGTTCCAAGGAACCTACCATGAGGTACTGGGGAGGCCATGCTACGCCAAGTTCATGGCCGTCCCCAACTACACCTACCTCAAGCTCAAGATGCCGAGCCCCAACGGGGTCATCACCATCGGCCCCACGTACCGACACGCGTACGAATGCGACGTAGAGTGCGTGGAGTACGTCGAGGCCCTCGCCGAATCCGAGGCCCTCATCGCCGACCTGGAGAGCCTCCCCAAGGAGGCGCCAGACATGAAGCGCCATGCCGGCAACTTTGAGCCAGCGGAGACGGTTAAGTCCGTCCCTCTCGACCCCAGCAACGACGCCTCCAAGCAGATCCGGATCGGCTCCGAGCTCGACCCCAAATAGGAAGCAGTGCTCGTCGACTTTCTCCGCGCAAACGCCGAAGTTTTCGCGTGGAGTCCCTCGGACATGCCTGGCATACCGAGGGATGTCGCCGAGCACTCGCTGGATATCCGAGATGGAGCCCGACCCATGAAGCAACCTCTGCGCCGATTCGACGAAGAAAAGCGCAGAGCCATAGGCGAGGAGATCCACAAGCTGATGGTCGCAGGGTTCATCAAAGAGGTATTCCATCCCGAATGGCTTGCCAACCCCGTGCTTATGAGAAAGAAAGGAGGGAAATGGCGGATGTGTGTAGACTACACTGGTCTAAACAAAGCATGCCCAAAAGTTCCCTATCCTCTGCCTCACATCGATCAAATCGTGGATTCCACTGCGGGATGCGAAACCCTGTCTTTCCTCGATGCCTACTCAGGGTACCACCAAATCAGGATGAAAGAGTCCAACCAGCTCGTGACTTCTTTCATCACACCTTTTGGCATGTACTGCTATGTTACTATGCCATTTGGTTTGAGGAATGCGGGTGCGACGTACCAAAGGTGCATGAACCACGTGTCCGGCGAACACATTGGTCGAACGGTCGAGGCTTATGTCGATGACATCGTAGTCAAGACGAGGAAAGCCTCCGACCTCCTTTCCGACCTTGAAACGACATTCCGGTGTCTCAAGGCAAAGGGCGTAAAACTCAATCCCGAGAAGTGTGTCTTCGGAGTCCCCCGAGGCATGCTCTTGGGGTTCATCGTCTCTGAGCGGGGCATCGAGGCCAACCCAGAGAAAATCGCGGCCATCACCAACATGGGGCCCATCAAGGACTTGAAAGGCGTACAGAGGGTCATGGGATGCCTTGCGGCTCTAAGCCGTTTCATCTCGCACCTCGGTGAAAGAGGCCTACCTCTGTACCGCCTCTTAAGAAAGACCGAGTGCTTCACTTGGACCTCCGAGGCCGAGGAAGCCCTCGGGAACCTAAAGGCATTCCTTACGAACACGCCCATCTTGGTGCCCCCCGCCGCCGGAGAAGCCCTCTTAATCTACGTCGCCGCTACCACTCAGGTGGTCAGCGCCGCGATCGTGGTTGAGAGACAAGAAGAAGGGCATGCGTTGCCCGTCCATAGGCCGGTTTACTTCATCAGTGAGGTACTATCCGAGACCAAGATCCACTAGCCACAAATTCAGAAGCTGCTGTACGTGGTGATCCTGACGCGGCGGAAGTTGCGACACTACTTCGAGTCTCATCCGGTGACTGTGGTGTCATCCTTCCCCCTGGGGGAGATCATCCAATGCCGAGAGGCCTCGGGTAGGATTGCAAAGTGGGCGGTGGAAATCATGGGCGAGACAATCTCGTTCGCCCCTCGGAAGGCCATCAAGTCCCAAGTCTTGGCGGACTTTGTGGCTGAATGGGTCGACACCTAGCTCCGGGCGGCTCCGATCCAGCCAGAACTCTGGACCATGTTTTTCGATGGGTCGCTGATGGGGCCTGCTCTTCATCTCACCCCTCGGGAAACACCTACGCTATGTACTACGCCTCCATTTCCTGGCGTCCAACAACGTGGCTGAGTATGAAGCTCTGGTCAATGGGTTGCGCATCGCCATTGAGCTAGGGGTCCGACGCCTCGACGCTCGCGGTGACTCGCAGCTCGTCATCGACCAAGTTATGAAGAACTCCCACTGCCGCGACCCGAAGATGGAAGCCTACTGCGATGAGGTTCGGCGCCTGGAGGACAAGTTCTACGGGCTCGAGCTCAACCACATTGCCCGACAACACAACGAGACTGCGGACGAGCTAGCTAAGATAGCCTTGGGGCGGACAACGGTTCCCCCGGACGTCTTCTCCCGAGACCTACATCAACCCTCAGTCAAGACCGACGACACGCCCGAGCCCGAGAAGGCCTCGGCCCAGCCCGAGGCACCCTCGGCACAACCCAAGGCGCCCTCGGCTCAGCCCGAGGCACCCTCGGCCCCCAAGGGTGAGGCACTTCGCGTTGAGGAAGGGCGCAGTGGGGTCCAGCCTAATCGAAACTGGCAGACCCCATACCTGCAATATCTCCACCAAGGAGAGCTGTCCCTCGACCGAGCCGAGGCTCGGCGACTGGCGTGGCACGCCAAGTCGTTCGTCCTACTGGGTGACGGAAAGGAGCTCTACCACCGCAGCCCATCCGGCATCCTCCAGCGGTGCATATCCATCGCCGAAGGCTAGAAACTCTTACGAGAAATACACTCGAGGGCTTGCGATCATCACACAGCGCCCCGAGCCCTTGTTGGAAACGCCTTCCAACAAGGTTTCTACTGGCCGACCGCGGTGGTCGACGCCACTAGGATTGTCCGCGCCTGCCAAGGGTGTCAATTCTACGCAAGGCAGACACACTTCCCCGCTCAGGCTCTGCAGACAATACCCATCACCTGGCCGTTTGCTGTGTGGGGACTGGACCTCGTCGGTCCCTTGCAGAGGGCACCCGGGGGCTACACGCACCTGCTGGCCGCCATCGACAAATTCTCCAAGTGGATCGAGGTCCGTCCCCTGAACAGCATCAGGTCCGAACAGGCGGTGGCATTCTTCGCCAACATCATCCATCGCTTTGGGGTCCCGAACTCCATCATCACCGACAACGGCACCCAGTTCACCGGCAGAAAGCTCCTGGACTTCTGCGAGGATCACCACATCCAGGTGGACTGGGCCGCCGTGGCTCACCCCATGACGAATGGGCAGGTGGAACGTGCCAACGGCATGATTCTGCAAGGACTCAAGCCGAGGATCTACAACGACCTCCACAAGTTCGGCAGACGATGGATGAAGGAACTCCCCTCGATGGTCTGGAGTCTGAGGACAACGCCCAGCCGAGCCACAGGCTTCACACCGTTCTTTCTAGTCTATGGGGCCAAGGCCGTCTTGCCCACGGACTTAGAATACGGTTCCCCGAGGACGAGGGCATATGACGACCGAAGAAACCAGACCGACCGAGAAGACTCACTGGACCAGCTCGAAAAGGCTCAGGACATGGCCTTACTACACTCGGCGCGGTACCAGCAGTCCCTGCGACGCTACCACGCCCGAGGGGTTCGGTCCCGAGACCTCCAAGCGGGCGACCTGGTGCTTCGGCTGCGACAAGACGCCCGAGGGCGGCACAAGCTCACTCCTCCCTGGGAAGGGCCGTTCGTCATCGCCAAGGTTCTGAAGCCCGGGACATACAAGCTGGCCAACAGCCAAGGCGAGGTCTACGGCAACGCTTGGAACATCCAACAGCTATGTTGCTTCTACCCTTAAGATGCTTTCCAGTCGTTCGTACACCTCATTCACGTTCAAAGTCTAACCATCAAGGAAGGGTCATCCTTGCCTCGACAAAGCCCGACCCTCCCTCGGGGGCTAGAAGGGGGGAACCTCCTCTGCGTCAAATTTTTCCTCGAAAAAAGACTTCCATCAAAAAGCTTTCGCGTCCCCCAGCTATGTCAGCAATAGGACCCCAAGAAACGAATAAGGGTGCATGTAAGTGGCAAGGCCGACCGAGCCGAGGGACTCCTACGCCTCTGGGATACGGATACCTCACTCGTCGCCTACCACGAAAAATGACTCTTACTTGGGCAAGCTACCCTGCTACTGACGAATGGGTCCGGATACGCAAAACGGAAGGAAAAGAAACACAATCTTATATTACGATAATAAAGTGTTCGGGCCTTGGTGGCCGCAAAAGACACATATGCATTCAAAGAAAACTGCTCCGGCAGAATCAGGCATCGCCCAGAGAAGGAGCCGCGCCCTCGGCTTCGTCTCCACCCTCGGCAAGATCTGCCCCGGCCTTGGATGACGGCACAAGCGGGAGGATCTCTGCCTCGAAGGTGGTTTCCAGCACCGCGCTTGGGCCCGCGGTGGCCGCGTCAAGCCTCTGGACTTCGGCCAGGGCGGCTTCATCTTCGTCGGGGAGGCAATACCCCTCGCTGACCCGCTCCAGATCCACGTCATAGTGGGAAGTGAGCACGACGAAGGCCCGCCTGACTCTATGATGCAGCGCCTCGCGAAGTCTGCCACGCACATGGTCACCCAAGGCTTGCAGGCGACTTTGAGGGGAGCTTCCCGAAGGGACGTCGTCGAAGCCAAAGACCCGGCAGAAGGCCGAGATGGCCTCGGACATGGCCGCGCGGTCGACTTCCCTCTGCTCGGCCGCCTGAGCAAGCGCCCTGGTGAACTTATCAAGGGCAGACTCGAGCTCTGCAAACAGCCAAAGCGGAAGACCTCAAACACGAGTTGAGGAACCGAGCTAAAACAAAATCTTCAAACGGCCGAGACGTACCTTCGGCTCGGGCACGCTGCTCCGAGAATGTAGCTTGGGCCACGGCAAGGTCCGCTGCAAGGGCTCTAGCCCAAGCAGACGCCTCGGCTAACTGGACTCCAAGAGCCTCAGCCCAGCTTTCGGCCTCGTCGGCCCGGCCCCGAGATTGGTCCCGCTCGCCGGTGACCTGGTCAAGCTCCGACTGCCGCCGCTGCGCCTCTGCGCGTGCCGCCGCCGCCTCCGCTCCTAGATTGGCACAGAGCAACCGAAGGTCCGCCACCTCGGCGCTCTGTTGGGAGAGGCGCGCGGTAGCACTGGCAAGCGTGGTCCTCAGGGACCACAGCGAACCCCAGACATCAACCTCGCGGCGGATGAACGACGACTTCGTGGCGCTCAGATACGTCAGATCCTGAGGGAAGGAAGTGGGGCGTCACAAAGAACGCCTTAATCACGAGAAAGGTATGCCTGAAGTCATTACCTGGATGATCTTGGGAACGTCCCTGTAAAGGACCTCCAAGGTCGACCGAAGCGATCCCACTGTTGCCTCGGCACACTCACGAAGCCCGTCTCAAGACTGCTCCTCCCGCTCATCGTCAAGAACGAAGAGGGGATCCGAGGCCCCACGGGTCCGGAACCGAAGCAACTGGCGCCGCCCCTCAGAACTGTGCCGCGCGGGGACAAGGCTGCCGCTCGGTAGGGCGGGTCACGGTTCTGCGCCCCCCTCCCCCGAGGCATCAAGTAGCGATGCCTCGGCCATCTCAGCGTCGGCGGTGACGGGTGGCTCCACGGCCAGAACGGCAGCGGCCTCGGCAGAAGCCGGTGACAGCACCGGCAACACGTCTAGTGGGCTCGAGGCCGCAGCCGCGCCAGCAGTCTCCCTCGACACGACGGCCGCCTCGGCAGAAGAGTCAGCCTCGGGAGCTTGCCCCGCGGTGACTTGTGCCACCTGGGCCCCCCGCTTTGGGGCATCTTGTAAAAAGGCCAGCTGGCCGGCGAGGCCCGGTGCGGCACTAGCTGCAGAAGCCGGCGCCGTTTTGAGGGCCTTCTGGGGAGCCAGACCGGTCGAACCATGCCTCCGTTTGCTGGGAAGAAAAGGAAGAGCAGGATCAGAACACACGAAGGAGGAGCCAGGACAAAGATATCCTAAGATACTTACCCACTCTGGGCCATGATCAATCGTGCCTATGGGGAGGTCTCTCGAGCCTCGATCCCCGAAGGTACCACCGAGGTCAGCCCCGCTGCCGGCATCGGCACCATCCTTGCCTTGGGCGCCCGAGGCACCAGAGGGACGGACTGCCCAGGCGCAGCCACGACGACCCGAGGGTCACCCTCCTGCACAGTCGGCACGGGCGATGGTTCTTGGGGAACAGGTGGCTCGGCCTAATTCCCTGGGGTCACCTCAACTACCTCAGCCAAGGGGTCAAGTACCCCCTCGGCCTGCCCCCATTCTTCGTACCGGGACCCCGACGTCTCGGCCTCGGATACCGACGGTGCCAGCCCGCTCGGGGGCTGGCTCGACGACCCCTGGCCCAGCCTTAGATCCAGGCTGAGGCCGAGGCGGGCAGCCATGTCGTCGTCTTCATCATCGTCTTCATCATCGTCGTCGTCATCATCAGGCGTCTCCGGCGATGGCTCCCTTGGGAGCCCATCCCTCTCCTGCCGACGACGAAGCCTTTCCAAGGTGTCCTGAGCCCGCATCCGCTCGCGGGCCGGAGCCTTCTCCACGTCCTTCTTCTCCTTCCTCTTCTCCGTGGTGACTCTCCGCGCAGCTCGGTCCACCGCGTCCTCCGGGACTGGTGGTAGGGAAGACTTGTGAAACCCCACCTCCTGGAGACGGACGAAAGGTCTCGACTGTGAGAACCAAGGGCAATCCGACACAAGAAGGAAGAAGGAGCGGACACTCACCAGGGACACACACCCGCGATCAGGACGCATCGAGAGCTAGGAAAGGACGCCGGCGTCCGGCTTCCCCAACGTGCCCGCTACCCGCCTGTGGAGGTCTTCGATGGGAAGGGGATCCGAGGACATCCGCGAACACTCCAAGTCGACCCCCGGCATCATCTCCCAAAGCGGCAGCCGCCGCTCCATCAAAGGAAGCACCCTCCGGCTGTGAATGGCGGCAACCACCCCCGCAGTGGTGAGCCCTCCTTCCCGCAGCTCCTCCAGGGCCTTCAGAAGGGGCTGGAGATTTTTCTGTCTGTCGTGTGGGGTCCCGTAGCGCCAGTTATCGGCGGCGGCGGTCACCACTCGCTGAGAAAACGACGGGAGCCTCCCGTCGTCATTTCGGAGATAAAACCACCGGCTCTGCCACCCTTTGTTCGAAGACGCCAGGACGGCGGGGATGTATTGCAGCGCCCGCGCTTGCCTCAGCTGGAGGATGCAGCCACCGGCCCGCACCGCCATGCGGACCCTCCTTTCCCCCGTCGGCGAGGCAAAAAGCTCCACAGAGAAGAGATGGGTCCACAAGTCCCAGTGAGGGTCAATCCCCAAGTATCCTTCACAAACCGCCGCAAAGATGGCAGCTTGCGAGATGGAGTTGGGGCTGAGGTTGTGCAGCTCCACCCCATAGACATGCAGAATCGCCCGCATAAAATGGCTTACCGGCACTCCGAACCCCCGCTCGTGAAAGGAGACAAAGCTCACGACATACCCCGACGGCGGGGACAGGGCGGCTCTGCTCGAAGGGGCCATCCACTCCGGCTGCGAGTCACCGGAGAGAGGGCGAAGCAAACCGTCAGCAACAAGAGCCTCCAGGTCACCTACCGTGACGATGGAGAAAGGCCACGGATCGTGCGGCGGAACAATGGTCACCCAGTCGGCCATCACCAAGCGGAAGAGGTGGCGGCGGAGGAACTGGGCGCGCGGTTTCCTTTCTCTGGCTATTTCCTCGGGTTGCGAAAACCTAAGTGGGGGGCAAGCCGCTGAGTAAAGAACTGTCACCAGCCCCTCTCCCGAATATATAAAGGCCCAAGCGAGACACATTCAACGCTTCGCCCGAACCCGTCGCAAGGTTCAAAACTCAAAGCGAGACGCCTGTCCCTCAAACGGCTCGTGCACGCGCAACGGCCGCCCCGTGAACCACTCGTCCCGTCGCATTAACTCTGCGGTAGGACAGGCGGCACCTTTGGCAGGCGAAGCAGGCGACGCTTCACCTCCGCCATAATGACCGCGTCAAAAAAGGTGCGCCACGTCATTCAATTTCGTATCCATTTCACTTCCTCTTTCTCTCTCTTGCCTCAGGGGTCGGAAAAGGGGATACTCCGAAAGGGATCCTTCTCCGCGAAGGAAGCCGGCCCCGAGCCCACCTACTGATCAGAGGTTCAAAAGCTGGCCCCTCGGAAGGGTTCAACAGCCGCCTCAGATCGCTCGGGCTCCGCGCCCACTACTGGTCAGAGGTTTAAAGGCCGGCCCCTCGAAAGGGTTCAACGGCCGCCTCAGGCCACTCGGGCTCCGCGCCCACTACTGATCAGGGGTTTGAAGGCTGGCCCCCGAAGGGTTCGGCAGCCGCCTTAGACGCAGAGCGAAGGATGACTCTGGGTACGTTTGATACATAACCGAGGCTCGGGCTGCGCTCCCGAGGTACCCTAGGACATTTCCGAGACCAACGGGAACGATTTTGTAAAGGAATCCCACCAGAGGGAGGCATCGAGCCCTCGGATCCCGTCAAAAGGGAATCGGGTCCGGCAAGTCACCCGCAGGTACTTTTGGAGCACGCCTCCGGGCCACTAGCCGACCCCTAACAAATGGGGCACAGGCGTCCACTCGGATTACCCGCTAGCAACTCACTGGAGACACCATGTTCGGCGTCCTCCGAGGGCAACATGACGCTTTCCCCCCTCCTCCTTGCGGAAAGGCGACACAGGGGCGTATGTAAAAAGCCGAGTCTGTCCCTGACTGTCCTCTCGCTCTGTGCGGAGGCTTGGGGGCTGCTCTCGCAAACCCGGCTCCGGCCAAACCGTTGACAGTGTCAACATACCAGCCCGAGAACTTGGGACTCGACTGTTCACCCGGGCTACGGCCAGTTCGCATGAGGGAGCAGCTAGACCGACCGAAGCATTACAGAACGTACTAAGACCTCGAAGGAGTCAAACTTCTCCTCCAAGGCCTCGGGGGCTACACCCGGCGGGTGCGCTCGCGCGCACCCACCGGAACAAAAGGCAACCGAGGAAGGTCGGTCCCCTTGCAAAAAAGTGCGACAAAAGCCTCCAAGCGAGTATCAACACTCCCTTCGAGGCTCGGGGGCTACTGTCGGGGACCATAATTAGGGGTACCCCCAAGACTCCTAATCTCAGCTGGTAACCCCCATCAGCACTAAGCTGCAAAGGCCTGATGGGTGCGATTAAGCCAAGGCTCGGTCCACTCAAGGGACATGACCTCGCCTCACCCGAGCCCAGCCTCGGGCAAGGGCAGCCGACCCTAAAAGATTCACGTCTCGCCCAAGGACCCCCTCAAGCGACGTACACATCTTCGGCTCGCCCGAGGCCCAGTCTTCGCCAAGAAGCAACCTTGGCCAGATCGCCACACCAACCGACCGAATCGCAGGAGCATTTAATGCAAGGATGGCCTGACATCTTATCCTGTCACGCACCCTTCAGTCGACAGAGCCGAAAGTGACCGCAGTCACTTCGCCGCCCCACTGACCGGCCTGACAAGAAGACAGCGCCACCTGCGTCGCTCCGACTGTTGTGCCACTCAATAGAGTGAGGCTGACAGCAGCCAGGTCCGGCCCCGGGCGCCATAGGAAACTCCGCCTCGCCCGACCCCAGGGCTCGGACTCGGGCTCGGCCCCGGAAGACGACGAACCCCGCTTCGCCTGACCCCAGGGATCGGACTCGGGACTCGGCCCCGGAAGACGATGATCTCCACCTCGCCTCGACCCTAGGGCTCGGACTCGGGCTCGGCCCCAGAAGACGACGAACTCCGCCTCGCCCGACCCCAGGGCTCGAACTCGGGCTCGGCCCCAGAAGACGACGAACTCCGCTTCGCTCGACCCTAGGGCTCGGACTCGGGACTCGGCCCCGGAAGACGACGAACTCCGCCTCGCCTGACCCCAGGGCTCGGACTCGGGCTCGGCCACGGAAGACGACGAACTCCGCCTCGCCCGACCCGGGGCTCGGACACGACCTCGACCTCGGAAGACCGACTCGACCCCGACCTCGGAGGAGCCTCCGCCTCGCCCGACCAGGGGCTCGGACCGACCACGTCACAGGGGGGCCATCATTACCCTATCCCTAGCTAGCTCAGGCTACGGGTAACAGGACCAGCGTCCCATCCAGCTTGCCCCGGTAAACAGATAATGATGGCGCCCCGCGTGCTCCATGACGACGGCGGCTCTCAGCCCCTTACGGAAGCAAAGAGACGTCAGCAAGGACTCGACAGCCCCGACAGTTGTCCTTCCGCAAGGCTCCAATGCTCCTCCGACGGCCACGACATCACATGAACAGGGTGCCAAAACCTCTCTGGCTGCCACGACGGCATGTACTTAGGGCACTAGCTCCTCTCTGCTAGACACGATAGCGCACTACTACACCCCCCATTGTACACCTGGACCCTCTCCTTACGCCTATAAAAGGAAGGTCCAGGGCTCTCTTACAAAGAGGTTGGCCGCGCGGGAGGACGGGATGACGCGTAGAGTCCCTCACTCTCCCCCCACGCGGACGCTTGTAACCCCCTACTACAAGCGCACCCGACCTGGGCGCGGGATAACTCGGAGGCCGCGGGTTATCCCTTTTTCTCCCTCTCTTCTACCCCCCTTCATGCTCTGCCTCGCGCCGACCCATCTGGGCTGGGACACGCGGCAACAATTTACTCGTCGGTTCAGGGACCCCCCGGGGTCGAAACGCCGACACATAGGCTAGGTCATGGTTTCACAAACGAGTTGGTTTAACACACCATTTTAGATTTAAAGCCCAGTTATAGGAATATGGTTTAGTTAATACTTGAGGTAGATCAGAATTTTCTATTTAAATTAAAACAAAGGAGTTATGCAACCATCGGATGGTTAAGGTAGTTGCATAAGGCCGAGTTGGTCGGTTATTCTTAATTCAGTGTCGAGTGAATCACGTTATAATAGGTGGATAGGGTCTAATCCATGTTACAAGTATTAACTAACCTGTTTGAGTGGGTCACATTGGGTTAGTTCAGATTTGATGGAAACTAGATTAGTTTAGCTTAACTAGATTTGACTAAATAAGACCTAATTAATTTTGGATCAGTTTAGGTTGAATGGGGTCTAGGCATGACCAGAGTCTGACCGATGGCTTGAACTGCCTGAGTCTACATGAGCAAGACTGAGACTAACTAAGTGGTATCAGAGGAATGTTGATTGTAGGATGAAACCTAGATAGAAATGGACAAACCCTTACCTACTTACCTTACTCTGATTCTTTCTATACTTATCTGATCTTGATCCTGTTTCACCTTCTACTGTTCTACTCTGATTAACCTTACCTCTGCTACTCTGATCCTTTCTAAAATCTTTTTTCATCTATTTCCGCTTTACTCTGATTATTCTTACCTTTTCTTTCTAAAGACTAATGTGGATTTCACACTTTGAAATCCTGTGCCTAAAGTGACCTTTAGGAATAAGAGACCTACTCTTAGGAACAAAAAGAAAACTATTTTTATAGGTATCTATACGCTTGAGTGTTTGTTCTTATGATACTTGTTTGATTTGGATCTTTGATTGAGTGTGATGATTCGTGGAGTAATGTCCATAATTACATCTACATATACGTATAGATATAAAATATATATATAATAATAAAATTCATGAGATAACTAAACAACTTAGATTATCCTCCATTAAAACATATCTATTTCATAGAGATCCCTCTTATCTTAAAGACTCTCTTATCTTAAATGATCCATCTTATCCTAAAAGTCTCTCTCCTATCTTAATAGATCCATCTTATCTCGAAAGGATTCTCATCTTATCCTAATAGATCTAACTAATCTCAAAAGATTCTACCATGATCTTAGAGATTCATCTTGTTCTAATAAGCATAATTATCTCCACCACTTTGCTTATCTCATAATGGTGCGACCGACATAATCTATTCTAAAATAAACTAAGTAGATCTTATCTAGATTAATCTGGTCATGCCTAGACCCCATTCAACCTAAACCGATCCAAAATTAATTAGGTCTTATTTAGTCAAATCTAGTTATGCTAAACTAATCTAGTTTCCATCTAATCTGAACTAACCCAATGTGACCCACTCAAACAGGTTAGTTAATACTTGTAACATGGATTAGACCCTATCCACCTGTTCTAACGTGATTCACTCGGCACTGAATTAAGAATAACCGACCAACTCGGCCTTATGCAACTACCTTAACCATCCGATGGTTGCATAACTCCTCTATTTTAATTTAAACAGAAAATTCTGATCTACCTCAAGTATTAACTAAACCATATTCCTATAACTGGGCTTTAAATCTAAAATGGTGTCTTAAACCAACTCGTTCGTGAAACCATGACCTAGCCTATGTTATAGGTTTCCCGACCCATTTATCCCAAAAGTAAAGTAAGACTGTCTAATCTACCTACCCCATATACCGCAATTGTTATCCCAACTCATATAAAGGCATCCAACACCGCAACCGATGGTTCTTAAATCAGATCCTAGAAGAAGGTTAACCTCGACAATGAAAGATGCAAGTAGAAACAGACCTTCGGATGAATCAAGATCCACCACACAGGATAAAAAGTCTATCTTACTTAACTTTCTTTTACCCCCAAACCTTCTCTACACTCATCTAATAGCTAAAGCCTGTTGTACCCTTGATTTCTATACCACATCTGGTAATAGCATGTAGAGTTTCAGGTGTATAAAAAAAATCTAATTGGATGTTCCACTTAGAAATATATATATACTACTATTTGTAAGACCTAAATGTTACTTTAGTTAGTATTTGGTAGGATACTATGTTAGGAGGAATAATAAGGTCTATTTGACCCATGTGTTGCTAATAAGTTATGCATCATGTTGAGATTTTTGTTTGTGCATATATGTTGGGACAATATGAGTATACACCCTTTACTTACAAATCTCAAGGACGAGATTTCTGTTAAGGGGGTAGGATTTGTAACACCCAAAATAAGATTTTTGGAACTTAGGGAATAAATTCTACAAAATACTTAAATTGAGGTATCTTTAAAAAAATTCTTTGAAAACGTTCTTCTTAGAATAGATAAATGGTGATATTAAACTTTGATGCTTTAAATCTAGATTTGATTTTGAAGTTGAAATTTAATTTTTTAAATATATATAATAAAATTTATTTTGGTGATTGTTTCTTTCATGAATTTTATCTATGGAACACATGAATATAATAATAAATATTGCATACATGTATCCTTGTTTGTGTAGTTAGATCGGCTTGAATAAATATTGCATACATGTTGTATCTTTGTTTGTGCAGTTAGATTGGCTTGAAGTTTGAACTCTGTTTGAATATAATTTGAAATTTGAATTTCAATCTGATTGAAATAGGAAATTCGAAAACTAAGTGGTAGTTGCTCGATGGTCATTGGGGGCAGGGGTGGCAGCTGTTGTTGCTGGGGTGCCTCATCCTGCGGTGCTGCCTGCTCCTGCTGAGCACGCCTTCCTCCTCTGTACCTGTTTTCTGACATCTGCAGAATTGCAACCACACATCAGAACTAATCTTGCAAATCTTGCAGCATAAGAAAAGAGTATAGAATTCTCCACAACACTGAACAGATGAACATCTTCACTGATCTCCAACACAGACCAACACAGCTTCTCAGATAAAGAGGAAAGTGGAGTAAAAGGCTTCCCAACTAGACAGCAAACTTCATTAATATATAACAGGTAAACCAAAATGCAGGGGATACCCACACTCTGGTGACAGTCATTACAAAGATCCAAATCCAACATTGTTCATCCTAACAAGCATAAAAGCACAGGATAAGCAAACTACCCTGTCTAACTGAGACTAACTAAGAGCAAGATTGAGACTAAGACTATGACTGATCCTCATGCAGACTCAGGCAGTTCAAGCCATCGGTCAGACTCTAGCCGCCATTCAGCAGCAGCAGTAGCAGCAGCCACCACCTCAGCCTCAGATGCCTTAGATGCCCAGGGACAAGCGTGCTGAATTCATGAGATGTCATCCCCCAGTGTTTGCTCACTCTTCTGACCCTATGGATGTTGAAGACTGGCTACGCACTATGGAGCGGGAGTTACATACCGCTCAGTGTGATGACAGGGAGAAAGTTTTGTATGGTCCCCGTCTGTTGAGAGGAGCAGCTCAGTATTGGTGGGAGTCCTATCTCGCCACCCATGCCAACCCCGACGCCATCACCTGGGAAGAATTCAGAGATAGCTTCCGTCAGTACCATGTTCCTGCAGGTCTGATGATAGTGAAGAAGGAGTTCCTGACACTCAGGCTAGGGTCAATGTCCGTCAGTGTGTATCGAGACAGGCTATGCTCTCGAAGATGTCAACACTGATGCCAAGAGACAGTATCATTTCCTGAGAGGCTTGGTCGACCCTCTGCAGTATCAACTGATGAATTATACCTTCCCCACTTTTCAGCACCTGATTGACAGAGCAATCATGACAGAGATGAAGCGTAAAGAAATGGAGGATCGCAAGCGCAAGATCAGTGGACCCCAGTCTAGGAGTAGCAATCGCCCTCGTTTCTCAAGCAATCCACCTCAGTAGTTCAGACAGAACCAGCGCCCACCTCATCATCAGCAGTTTCAGAGGCAGTACCCTCAGCACCAGCAATAGAATCGCCAGAACAATTAGTCAGGAGGAGGTCAGTTCCAGAGGCAGAATCAGCAGGCCCCTCACCTTCCTGCACTAGCCACCCAGCAGAACAGTCAAGCAGCTTTAGTTCAAGGCGGAAGCAGAGCATGTTTCCATTGTGGAGAGCAAGGCCATTGGGTGATGCAATGTCCGAAGAAGGCAGCCCAGTAGCAGTCATGCCCTGGCGCCCCAGCAAAGCAGAATGTGTCCTAGCCTGGAGCAGGCAACCGCTCTTAGCCACGCTATAACCATGGGAGACTGAACCACTTGGAGGCTGAAGCAGTTCAGGAAACCCCCGGCATGATAGTACGTATGTTTCTAGTCGACTCCCATATTGCAAAAGTGTTATTTGATACTGGGGCAACACATTCTTTTATAACCACATCATGGATAGAAGCACATAATCTTCCAATAACTACCATGTCAACCCCCATCCAAATTGACTCAGCCGGTGGTAGAATTCGAGCCGATAGCATTTGCTTGAATGTAAGTGTGGAAATAAGGGGATAGCGTTTCCCGCTAATCTCATAGTAATGGGTACTCAGGGAATAGATGTCATCCTAAGGATGAATTGGCTAGATAAGTATCAGGCAGTTATCAGTTGTGATAAGAGGACAATCAAGTTGATGTCCCCACTAGGAGAGGAAGTGGTGACCGAGTTAGTCCGGCCTGAGTTAAAGAAAGGAAGTTGTTATTAGATGACTGTTGATAGCAGTGAAGCAGACCCACTTGAGATTATTAAGGTTGTGTCCGAGTTCCCAGATGTGTTTCCAAAGGACTTACCAGGTATGCCACCAGAGCGAAAAGTTGAGTTTGCTATAGAGCTTCTTCCTGGAACCGCCCCCATCTTTAAGAGAGCCTATAGAGTATCTGGGCCAGAGTTGGTTGAGCTTAAGAAGCAGATCGATGAGCTGTCGGAGAAAGGCTACATCCGGCCAAGCGCCTCGCCTTGGGTCGCCCCTGTCTTATTTGTGGAGAAGAAAGATGGCACTAGAAGGATGTGTATCGATTATCGAGCTTTGAATTTGGTCACAATCAAGAACAAGTACCCCTTGCCCAGAATAGAAGATCTGTTCGACCAGTTGAGAGGAGCCAGCATGTTTTCAAAGATAGATCTGAGGTCAGGTTATCATCAGCTTAGGATTCGACCTTCAGACATTCCGAAGACGGCATTCATTACCAAGTATGGGTTGTATGAGTTCACTGTGATGTCTTTTGGTCTAACAAATGCACTAGCCTTCTTCATGAATCTGATGAACAGTGTATTCATGGATTATCTTGACAAGTTTGTGGTGGTATTTATTGATGACATTCTTATATATTCTCAAAGCAAAGAAGAGCATGCGGGTCATTTGAGGATGGTTTTGCAGAGATTGTGAGAACACCAGCTGTATGCAAAGTTGAGCAAGTGTGAGTTCTGGATTGATGAAGTCCTGTTCTTGGGTCACATAATCAACAAGGAAGGATTGGCTATGGATCCAAAGAAAGTGGCAGACATTCTGAACTGGAAAGCGCCAACAGATGCCCGAGGAATCAAGAGCTTCATTGGAATGGCCGGATATTATCAGCGACTCATTGAAGGGTTTTCGAAGATTGTGAAACCAATGACAGCTTTACTAGGCAACAAGGTTGAGTTTAAGTGGACCCAGAAATGCCAAGAAGCCTTTGAAGCACTGAAAGAGAAGTTGACTACAGCGCCTGTCTTAGTCTTGCCTGATGTGCACAAGCCCTTCTCAGTGTATTGCGATGCTTGTTACACTGGTTTGGGATGTGTGTTGATGCAAGAGGGAAGAGTTGTGGCTTACTCGTCCCAACAGGTTCATGAGAAGAATTACCCAATCCATGACCTAGAGCTGGCAGCAGTGGTTCACGCACTGAAGACATGGAGGCACTATCTGTATGGGCAGAAATGCGATGTTTACACAGACCACAAGAGTCTGAAGTACATATTCACTCAGTCGGAGCTGAATATGAGGCAACAAAGATGGTTAGAGTTGATCAAAGACTATGAGTTGGAGATTCATTACCATCCAGGCAAAGCGAACGTAGTGGCAGATGCTTTGAGCAGGAAGAGTTAGGTAAGTATGATGGTCGCTCATCCGATGCCTTATGAGTTGGCCAAAGAGTTTGACAGGCTGAGTCTCGAGTTTTTGAACAATACGCGAGGAGTAACAGTTGAGCTGGAACCCACCTTGGAGCGAGAAATCAAAGAAGCACAGAAGAACAATGAGAAGATCAGTGAAATCCGGCGACTGATTCTAGACGGCAGAGGCAAAGATTTTTGGGAAGATGCAGAAGTGTGATATGGTTCAAAGATCGCTTGTGTGTTCCCAATGTCCAGTCTATTCGGGAATTGATCCTCAAGGAAGCTCATGAGACAGCTTATTTGATACACCCTAGAAGTGAGAAGATGTATCAAGATCTGAAGAAGAAATTCTGGTGGTACAGAATGAAGAGGGAAATCGCAGAGCATGTGGCTATGTGTGATAGTTGTTGACGGATCAAGGCACAGCACCAGAGACCGGTTGGATTGTTGCAACCGTTGTGAATTCCTCAGTGGAAATGGGATGAAATCGGTATGGATTTCATAGTTGAATTGCCTCGCACTCGAGCGGGCTATGATTCCATTTGGGTAGTGGTGGACCACTTAACCAAGTCAGCCCACTTCATACCTGTCAAGACCAACTACAGTAGTGCAGTATTGGCAGAGTTGTACATGTCTCGGATCGTTTGTCTCCATGGTGTGCCAAAGAAGATAGTGTCAGACAGAGGAACGCAGTTCACCTCTCATTTCTGGCAACAGTTGCATGAAGCCTTGGGTACACATCTGAATTTCAGTTCAGCTTATCATACGCAGACAGATGGTCAGACCGAAAGAATTAATCAAATCCTTGAAGACATGTAGAGAGCTTGTGCATTACAAGATCAGTCCGGATGGGACAAGAGGTTGTCTTATGCAGAGTTCTCCTATAACAACAGTTACCAGGCCAACTTGAAGATGTCACCATTTCAGGCGCCTTATGGAAGGAGTTGTAGAACTCCATTGCAATGGGATCAGCCTGGAGAAAAACAAGTGTTTGGGCCAGACATTTTTCTTGAAGCTGAAGAGAACATCAAGATGGTTTGGGAGAACCTGAAGATAGCGCAATCAAGGCAGCGAAGTTATGCAAACACAAGAAGAAGAGAGCTGAGTTTCGAAGTTGGAGATTTTGTCTATCTGAAAGTGTCACCGATCAGAGGAGTCAGAAGATTCGGAGTCAAAGGCAAGCTAGCACCCCGCTACATTGGCCCGTATCAAATTCTCGCAAGGCACGGAGAAGTGGCCTATCAGCTCAGTCTGCCAGAAAATTTGTCTGCCGTGCATGATGTCTTTCATGTGTCTCAGTTGAAGAAATGTCTACGTGTGCCAGAAGAGCAGTTGCCAGTGGAGGATCTCGAAGTCCAAGAGGACTTGACCTATATTGAGAAGCCAACGCAAATCATTGAGACTGCAGACAGAGTCACCCGAAGGAAGACTATCAGAATGTGCAAAGTCAGATGGGGTCATCACTCTAAAGAAGAAGCAACCTGGGAGCGTGAAGATGATCTGATGGCTAAATATCTTGAGCTCTTTGCTAGCCAACCTTGAATCTCGAATAAATTCGGGTGTTACCTCGCTAAATTCGGGATAGGTTTGTAACGCCCCGAATTTTGGAGTTGAATTTTTTCTTTTTCCTTCACTCGCTAAATTCGGGTGTTACCTCTCTTTCCCCATTTCTTTTCGCTAAACCTTACCCATTTCCAAAACTCTATGTCGTATTAATAAATCCTAGAAGTGGGTTTCTTTGGTTGTTGCATCATGCCGATCCACGCATCATTTTCCCTTGTGAGTATTTGCTTAGTTTCCATAAAGTATGCACTTAGTAGAAGGTTAGAGGGAAATGGATAATGGGAAAATAGGAAAATAAATAGAAAAGGGAATTCCCCTCTTTCCCCCCCCCCTCTTGGGCTGGCATCCCGTGGCCTAGCTCGGTCGTGCCCCCTCCCTCCCCCTCAGCCCAGCCAAGCCCCCCTCCCTTGGGCCGGCTCTCAGCCGTGGCCCAGCCGGCTCCCAGCTGCGGTCTGCCCCGCCTTCCCCCCGCCTTGGGCCGAATTAGCGTCGCGGCGGCCCAACCGCCCCACCCCGCATCCTGCGCGCGTGGGCGCAACCGCCGCCGCCGCCACCCCCACCCCCTCCACAAACCTCCTCTCTCCCCTAACCCCCCCCCCCCCCCCCCCCCGCGCACGATCTCCTCTCTAACCTACCTCGCACAGCTCCCCTGCTCCCGCCCTAGCTCACCCATCGCCGCCTGCCGTCCGCCCGCGGTGAGCCCTCGCCCTCCTCTCCCCCGCCCCCTCCTTCTCCCTTGGCCCGGTGTGACCCCCCTCCCTCTTCCCCGCGCTCGCCCGGCCATGGCAGCCCGCCCTCAGCGCATTCGGCCCCGGCGCGGACGCCCAGCGCGGCCCTCCCTTTCTCCCCGCGCGTCGCGCCCAACCCCTCCCCCTCCCGCGCGGCGGCTCGCCCCGGTCCGGCGCGGCCGTGGCCCCGGCGTCCTGCCCCGCCCCGGCGTGTTCTCCCTCCCCTCCCCGGCCATGGCGCGCTCTCCCCGCGCGGCTTGCCTTGGCCGTGGCCCAGCCTGGCCCCAGCGCCCCTCGATGCCGCGCGCTCGCCCCGTTCCGCTCGGTGCGCTCGCCCTCGCCCTCCCCAGCGCGCTCGTGGCAGGCCGGCGTGCCCGCCCAGCGCGGCTCTCCCGCCCTAGCCCCCTCCCTACGCAGTTCCACCCTAGTGGCCTCGGCGTGCTCGCGGCACGGCCGTGGCGCCCCGGCCGGAGCGGCCTCGCCCCGCACGGCCCCTGCCCCTGCGCAGCGCGACCTCCTGCCCTGCTCGGCGCGCTCGACGTGGTCCCGGCGCGCTCGACTCGGCCCCGGCGCGCTCGGCTCAGCCCCGGCGCGGCCCGGCCCCTGCCCTTACACGGCGTGGCCCCTGCGCAACGCGGCCCCGGCCCGGCGCGGCTTCGGCTCACGCAGCCGTGGTGCCCCTGCGTAGCGCGGCGCGTGCGCGGCTCAGCCCCGGCATGTGCGCGACCCGTTCGCGACGCGTCGGTGCGGCCTTGCGCGCGCGCGTGCTCGCGTGGTGCGCACAGTGTTTTGGCGTGGCTCGTCGTGCCCTCGGCGTGCTCGTCTACCCGTAGACGTGCCCGTCTACCCCTAGCCACCCATCTACCCCTCACCGTGTATTTTATGCGCATTGATCACGTCGTTTTAATGAAATGGAAACTCAATTCAAAAATTGATTACGTTAGTTATTTCATGTAGTTAATCATTGACTTTGTTCAATGTCGATCAATTGGAAATAGTTGTGATTCTATTAGTGCATGTGATTAATACTTGTTAGTGTAACTAGGAGGAACTAAATCACGTGATGATTAATTATACACCTACCCGTAACACGCTTCGATTATAGCTTTAACCACTGCGAGACCTTCCTTCTTCTCTTTCTAGCCATGGCGAATGCAATATCGTATGTCATATCTTATGCATATTTGACTTATCTACTCTCTTGTATGGTGTACTGTTTATTTCCTAATTCAAATGGATGGATGGATGTTTGCACTCGCATAGAGAACGGTCTGGTTGAGGAATCCGAAGAACTCGCACGAGAAGCCCCTGAGCAGCAGCTGGTTGGTGGAGGCAAGTGTCCCTTGACCTATCTCTGTCCTATACAATTCTATAATTCACTTTCCGCATTTACACAGTTTATACCTAAGGATTGACTAGCTTTTGTTATCCATGTCCTTGTTTACCTATTTGGGTTGGATTATTATTGTTTAGCTTTATGCTAGTGCTTAACATTAATCAATGAACATGATGAGATCTATCTATGATACGCTGTTTTCCTTCTTATTTATGATGATTTACTTGTGGCATTTAAGGGGACTCGAGCAGTTTCTCGAGTGCCTCTCCGTAAGAACCTATTCATTGGATGACCGTGTAACACCCAAAACTGTAAGCTATATTAAAGGAGAGAATTCTCTTATGTGTTTTGCCATTGTTCAATTAAACATGTGAACACCACATTGAAAAGCCAGTAAGTAGCTAAAATAATTTGTGCATCATGTTGGTTTTGTTTGTATGTGCATTTAGTAAACAAATATTAATCACATTAAGGAAATAAATTAATGTCCCAAATTGGGGATTTAATACCTATTTTGAATATTTAAGAATGAGAAAAATAATCAAGAAAAGAAAGAAGAATAATACTATAAGGTGCAGAAAAAATATATAAATTTAAATAATGGAGTCATCCCATACTAGAGTATTCAACTGCCATATTTGACCTAAGTCCAAATTCTCCACAAGGGTTTGAATTAAATTGGAATTCAAATTGAATTCGAAAAGGGAGAAAAGGAAAATGGAAAATAAAAAGAAAAACAGAAAGAAAATATAAAAGTGCGCGCGGCCCAGATACTGGTTTCGGCCCAACTCGTTCCAATTCGCGCCAGCCCAAGTCCCACCGCGGGCACTCACTTACGTGCGGGGCCCACTTGTCGGTTCTCTTTAGTAACTGTGTGCTCGCTGACGTTTGGCCCCCACTGTCAGTCTCGTCTTCTCCGCCGAGAATGCGGGCTCGGTAACGGAACTCCGCGCCTCCCTGCTACCTTCCTGGCACAACCCCCCCCCCCTCGCCTCACTGGGCGTCTCGCTGGCTAGCGGGTCCCCGCTGCCATCGACTCGGCCACGTCCGCGAACCACCCTCTGGAAGTGCCGTCATTTTCGCGCGAATCGTTGCAACCACCATGATCGGCGCGGTCCACCCTGTTGCCCCCTCATATAGCTGGCGCTGGCTCGTTTCCCCCTATCGACCACCGTGCGCATCGTGACCTGACCCCAATTCGGACCCTGTGATGACCTACACCATAGCCGGGTGGGCGGTGGAAACCGAGCTCCGTCGCTGCGGGAGGGAAGCTTCCATTAAGCCGTCGTCCGTGCGGTCGAATTGGTTAGGGGCCTTCTGTGAGCTCTGGGAAAGACGTTGGTGTCCGCGCTGCTCGGGATTAACCACCTGCTCCACCGGAATTCTTCACCGTCGACCGCTCGGTGCCATGACTCTGCCCTGCGCTGTGAACAGCCGCCGTCGGACATCTCTCATTCCCCGTAAGCCTCTGGACAGCTTCGCTTCACCTCGCGCTTTCTTTTCCACTGAATTTGAAGCTGGGCGCACCTCGGGGCGACAAACTGGGCGGCGCTCCGGCGACTCGCCGCCGTGTGCAGTGGCCGCTCCGCCGCCGTGGTCCGCGAAGATGCATACAGGTGGCTGTTGTCTGTTCATCGGGCCGTGGACGGCTAGGATTAGAGCTAGGTAACGATTCAGTCGAAGCAATCGGTGACCGTTGATGCGGTATCCGGTGGTGGGGATTCGATCTAGAATTCATTAAACGCGGACCGTCGGATCGGGATCCAGGGACCCTGATTGCGTACTGGTTCGCGCAGTTTGGGGTTTAATCCTGGCACTCGGTTTCTAATCGTGCGGCTCTGGTCGAATCATACCCCTTCGGCCAGGGATTTTTGTTAAAGAAACCCCCTGTTTACGTCAAAACAACCCGCTGTCCATTGCACAGTGCACTGAGTCTTAGGAATTCTTCTGGTTTAGCCCCTGCGCTTTTCGATAAATGAGGCCCAGTCCAGAGAAGATTAAAATAGAGAAATGATATTAGAAATTCATTTTTAATACAAAAACAAATCTAGAAACTTGTAAAATGCATAGAAAATTCATTTTAACTCCAAATTACTCCATTCCAGTTCCTAAAATTTTGTAATTTTATTCTCCACCACTTAGTGTCTCTGTTTTGACATGAAAATAGTATGAAAATTAATTTATCATTTAACCCCACTTCAAGCACCTTAAATCTTAGGAAATTCATAACTTGAAATCTACAACTCCAAATTTAGTGATTCCAGTTCCAATGATCTCATTTTAATGTGTAGATTTTTACTGTATATTTTATTTACATGTTCGGTGTGATGTTGATTTTGGCTATACTATGTATGTATTGTGTTGATGCGAGTAGACGAGCAGGCCACTGTGGATACTGAGGTTCAACAAGTAGAGATAGCTGAGCAGGAGCTCATTGAAGGCAAGTTGTGCCCTTGATCACTTACTTTTCCCAGCCATGTTCTTATTAATTTTAATGATCTGCATAGGTTAATTTTGATGGGATCCTTTAGGTTACCCCAGTTTTGGTTATCTTTATACCTTGTTCACCCCTGAAATATTTTGGGTAGTACCTGCTATTGCTTTATGTGGATTTGGGTATGAAGATACACTATTCATGATTATTCTGTTATTATCTTGTTATTATTACTGTTCATGTTAAGATCATTAAATTAATGGGAACATGGAGCGACCACCCGGGAAAACAGTGCTACCACAAGGGTTTAATGGGACGCCCTTGGCTGATTAACTAGGAAAGCTAGTGGAGGTCTTCCTTACCCGAAAGGGGCAAGGGCAGTAGGGGAGTGGTCAGTGTAGGGAGGTCCTTGGGTTGATTTTGCTGCGATGGCGGTCAGGCAAGAACCCTGCACTGGAGCTTCCTATAAACTGTAGCGGGATTTCTGAAGCTAGTGGAACTTTGTAAAGGCCTCGTAGTGTTACCCTGCCTCGCCTCCTCGGTAGAGGTGTATGGGATTGGCCGTCTCTTGGCAGATGGGTAACATGACTTGTGGGTAAAGATGCGCAACCTCTGCAGAGTGTAAAACTAGTATACTAGCCGTGCTCACGGTCATGAGCGGCTCGGACCCTCACATGATTAATTATGGAACTTAAATTTAATTTGACATTTTGAGAGCACCTAGAGGGGGGGGGGTGAATAGGTGATCCTGTAAAACTTCAAAAACTTAAGACACAAAACTTTGATTAAGTGTTAGCACAGTTAATGCCAAGTGGCTAAGGTGAAGTCTCAACAAAACACAATACCACAAGAATCAAACACAGAGAGACACAGTGGTTTATCCCGTGGTTCGGCCAAGCCAATGCTTGCCTACTTCCACGTTGTGGCGTCCCAACGGACGAGGGTTGCAATCAACCCCTCTCAAGCGGTCCAAAGACCCACTTGAATACCACGGTGTTTTGTTGTTCTTATCTCAATCCTGATTGCGAGGAATCTCCACAACTTGGAGCCTCTCGCCCTTACAAAAGATGTTCACAAAGAATCACGGAGTAAGGGAGGGATTAGCAACTCACACACAACACAGAGATCACAGCGAATACGCACACACAAAACCCAGACTTGAGCTCAAGAGGCTAACACACTAGAACGGAGCTCAAATCACTAGAATGTCAAACAAGTGCGCAAGATTGATGTGTGAGTGATCAAGAGTGCTCAAGGAATGCTTGGGTTCTTCCTCCATGCGCCAAGGGGTCCCTTTTATAGCCCCAAGGCAGCTAGGAGCCGTTGGGAACAAATCTGGAAGGCCATCTTTGCCTTCTGTCTCGTGGCGCACCGGACAGTCCGGTGCACACCGGACACTGTCCGGTGCCCGATTTGTTTCCAAAAACAGCACTTCTGACCGTTGCTGGCTGCCTAGATCTGCGCTCAGTTGGCGCACCGGACATGTCCGGTGCACACCGGACAGTCCGGTGCCGTCTTCCGACCGTTGGCTCGGCCACGTGTCCCGCGCGGATTGCGCGGCCGACCGTTGGCCCTGGCCGACCGTTGGCTCACCGGACAGTCCGGTGCACACCGGACAGTCCGGTGAATTTTAGCCGTACGCCGCCGGCCAAAAACCCGAGAGCGGCCAGTTCGAGTCGAGTTGGCCTGGCGCACCGGACACTGTCCGGTGCACACCGGACAGTCCGGTGCTCCAGACCGAGCTGGGACTTGGCTGCACACAGCCAAGTCATTTCTCCTCTTCTCTCTTCCTGTTTCTAACACTTAGACAAATATGTTAGTCCACAAAACCAATGTACTAAGGCTTAGAAACATACCTTTATCTCATGATTTGCACCTTGTTCATCCATGTACACAAATTCATAATTAAACACATGTGTTGGCACTCAATCACCAAAATACTTAGAAATGGCCCAAGGGCACATTTCCCTTTCAATCTCCCCCTTTTTGGTGATTTATGCCAACACAACATAAAGCCACTAGAACAAGTGCAAACTCAATTCAAATAACATAAATTTAAGTGTTATTCAATTTTGGCATATATGGATCATCCTTTGCCACCACTTGGTTTGTTTTTGCAAATCAAACACAAATCTCTATCTCTAAGTTAAACACACATGTTTAAGCATAAAGAGAGTCATTCAAAAAAAAAGATTGATCAAGGATTTCAAAAACTCCCCCTTTTTCCCATAATCAATACTTCTCCCCACAAGAAGCCAACTTTTGACAAGAGAGACAACTTAAGAATTTTGACAAATCAAAAACTCTATTCTACTATTTTCAAAATCTCTCAAGTGGTAGCTGATCCATTTATTGCTTTGGCCTTTATTTTCTCCCCCTTTGGCATCAAGCACCAAAACGGGATCAATTGTGGCCCTATAACCCCATTGCCTCACCAAAATCTTCAATTAAGAGCAAATGGCAATGAGAGTTCAGAGATGGACTTGGAATAAGTTACCCCTCGTCGGAGTGCAGTGGAAGTCTTTCATGGTCCAAGTCCACCTTTTCCCTTTCAATTCTCCTTTGTGACTAACACAAGCAAACTCAAACATATGGTTAGTCTCAAAGGATCAAGTTGTAACACATCTCCCCCTAAACATGTGCATCACTTTGCAACGGACTTGTGAGGTCCAGGGAGTGTTTGTACAACTTGAGCACCATAATAAGCAACAAAATGCAGAATGAACATGATCAAAGGCATAGATACATGTATGCTACGATTCAATCCAAGTTCCGCGAATCTAAGACATTTAGCTCACTACGCAGCCTGCAAAAGGTCTTCTCATCTAAAGGCTTGGTAAAGATATCGGCTAGCTGGTTCTCGGTGCTAACATAAAACACTTCGATATCTCCCTTTTGCTGGTGCTCTCTCAAAAAGTGATGCCGGATGTCAATGTGCTTTGTGCGGCTGTGTTCAACAGGATTTTCCGCTATTCGGATAGCACTCTCATTATCACATAGGAGTGGGACTTTGCTCAGATTGTAGCCAAAGTCCCTGAGGGTTTGCCTCATCCAAAGTAGTTGCGCGCAACACTGACCTGCGGCAACATACTCGGCCTCAGCGGTGGATAGGGCAACGGAGGTTTGTTTCTTGGAATTCCATGACACCAGGGACCTTCCTAAGAATTGGCACGTCCCCGATGTACTCTTCCTATCGACCTTACATCCAGCATAGTCGGAATCTGAGTACCCAATCAAGTCAAAGTTAGACCCCTTTGGATACCAGATCCCGAAGCAAGGCGTAGCGACTAAATATCTAAGAATTCGCTTCACCGCCACCAAGTGACATTCCTTAGGATCGGATTGAAATCTAGCACACATGCATACGCTAAGCATAATATCCGGTCTACTAGCACATAAATAAAGTAAAGACCCTATCATTGACCGGTATGCTTTTTGATCAACGGACTTACCTCCTTTGTTGAGGTCGGTGTGTCCGTCGGTTCCCATCGGAGTCTTTGCGGGCTTGGCGTCCTTCATCCCAAACCGCTTCAGCAGATCTTGCGTGTACTTCGTTTGGGAGATGAAGGTGCCGTCCTTGAGTTGCTTCACTTGGAACCCAAGGAAGTAGTTCAACTCGCCCATCATCGACATCTCGAATTTCTGCGTCATCACCCTGCTAAACTCTTCACAAGACTTTTGATTAGTAGAACCAAATATTATGTCATCGACATAAATTTGGCATATAAACAAATCACCATCACATGTCTTTGTAAAGAGAGTTGGATCGGCTTTCCCAACCTTGAAAGCATTAGCAAGTAAAAAATCTCTAAGGCATTCATACCATGCTCTTGGGGCTTGTTTAAGTCCATAGAGCGCCTTAGAGAGCTTACACACGTGGTCGGGGTACCGCTCATCCTCGAAGCCAGGGGGTTGCTCCACGTACACCTCTTCCTTTATTGGCCCGTTGAGGAATGCGCTCTTCACATCCATTTGGTACAACCTGAAAGAATGGTGAGCGGCATATGCTAGCAAGATACGAATAGACTCTAGCCTAGCCACAGGAGCAAAAGTCTCCTCAAAGTCCAAACCTGCGACTTGGGCATAACCTTTTGCCACAAGTCGAGCCTTGTTCCTTGTCACCACTCCGTGCTCGTCTTGTTTGTTGCGGAACACCCACTTGGTTCCCACAACATTTTGCTTGGGACGAGGCACCAGCGTCCAAACTTCGTTGCGCTTGAAGTTATTAAGTTCCTCCTGCATGGCCAACACCCAGTCCGGATCTAGCAAGGCCTCCTCTACCCTGAAAGGCTCAATAGAGGAGACAAAAGAGTAATGTTCACAAAAATTAACTAATCGAGACCGAGTAGTTACTCCCTTGCTAATGTCACCCAGAATTTGGTCGACGGGATGATCCCTTTGAATCATCGCTCGAACTTGGGTTGGAGGTGCCGGTTGCGCTTCTTCCTCCATCACTTGATCGTCTTGTGCTCCCCCTTGATCACACGCCTCCTTTTGATGAACCTGTTCATCGTCTTGAGTTGGGGGATGCACCATCGATGAGGAAGAAGGTTGATCACGTTCATCCTGTTCCTGTGGCCGAACGTCTCCAATCGCCATGGTTCGTATAGCGGCCGTCGGAACATCTTCTTCATCTACATCATCATAATCAACAACTTGCTCTCTTGGAGAGCCATTAGTCTCATCAAATACAACGTCGCTAGAGACTTCAACCAAACCCGATGATTTGTTGAAGACTCTATACGCCTTTGTATTTGAATCATAACCTAATAAAAACCCTTCTACAGCTTTGGGAGCAAACTTAGAATTTCTACCCTTCTTCACTAGAATGTAGCACTTGCTCCCAAATACACGAAAGTACGATACATTGGGTTTGTTACCGGTTAGTAGCTCATACGAAGTCTTCTTGAGGAGTCGATGAAGGTAGACCCTGTTGATGGCGTGGCAAGCCGTGTTCACGGCTTCCGACCAAAAGCACTCGGGGGTCTTGAACTCTCCAAGCATCGTCCTCGCCATATCGATTAGCGTTCTGTTCTTCCTCTCTACCACACCATTTTGCTGTGGTGTGTAGGGAGCGGAGAACTCGTGCTTGATCCCTTCCTCCTCAAGAAACTCCTCCACTTGAAGGTTCTTGAACTCGGACCCGTTGTCGCTCCTTATCTTCTTCACCTTGAGCTCAAACTCATTTTGAGCTCTCCTGAGGAAGCGCTTGAGGGTCCCTTGGGTTTCAGACTTATCCTGCAAAAAGAACACCCAAGTGAAGCGGGAAAAGTCATCAACAATAACTAAACCATACTTACTTCCTCCTATGCTTAGATAGGCGACGGGTCCGAAGAGGTCCATATGCAGCAGCTCCAGAGGTCTTGACGTGGTCATCACATTCTTGCTGTGATGTGCTCCTCCAACTTGTTTACCTGCCTGACAAGCTGCACAAGGTCTATCTTTTTCGAAATAAACATTGGTTAGACCTATCACGTGTTCTCCCTTTAGAAGTTTGTGGAGATTCTTCATCCCCACATGTGCTAAGCGGCGATGCCACAGCCAGCCCATGCAAGTCTTAGCCATTAAGCATGCATCTAGACCGGCCTCTTCTTTTGCAAAATCAACTAAATAAAGCTTGCCGTCTAGTACACCCTTAAAAGCTAGTGAACCATCACATCTTCTAAAGACAGACACATCTACATTTGTAAATAAACAATTATATCCCATTTGACATAATTGACTAACAGATAGCAAATTATATCCAAGACTCTCCACTAAGAATACATTTGAGATAGAATGCTCATTAGAAATTGCAATTTTACCTAGCCCTTTTACCTTGCCTTGATTCCCATCACCGAATATAATTGAATCTTGGGAATCCTTATTCTTGACGTAGGAGGTGAACATCTTCTTCTCCCCCGTCATATGGTTTGTGCATCCGCTGTCGATAATCCAGCTTGAACCCCCGGATGCATAAACCTGCAAGGCAAATTTAGGCTTGGGTCTTAGGTACCCAACTCATGTTGGGTCCTGCAAGGTTAGCACAAATATCTTTAGGGACCCAAATGCAAGATTTATCTCCCTTGCATCTAGCCCCTAATTTCCTAGCAACAACCTTCTTACCCTTTCTACAAATAGCAAAAGGAGCATTACAAGCATAATAAATGGTAGAAGGTTCATTCACTACTTTCCTAGGAGCATGAATAACATTCTTCCTAGGTACATGAGCAATATCTCTCCTAGGCATATGTACAACATTTCTCCTACACATATCTCTACCATGATTATAAGAAGAACTAGAAGCAAACATTGCATGAGAATCATAAGCATATGAATCAAAATGATTATAAGCATTTCTAGCATGTCTCCTATCATAATACATAAAAGCATGATTCTTTTTAGTATTACTAGCCATCGGGGCCTTCCCCTTCTCCTTGACGAAGATGGGAGCCTTATGGCTTGTTAAGTTCTTGGCTTCCCTCTTGAAGCCAAGCCCATCCTTAATTGAGGGGTGTCTACCAATCGTGTAGGCATCCCTTGCAAATTTGATTTTATCAACTTCATTCTTGCTAGTCTTAAGTTGGGCATTAAGACTAGCCACTTCATCATTTAATTTGGAAATTAGAACTAGGTGTTCACTACAAGCATTAACATCAAAATCCTTACACCTAGTACAAATTTCAACATGTTCAACACAAGAATTTGATTTACTAGCTACTTCTAGTTTAGCACTTAAATCAATATTAACACTTCTTAAGGTAGAAATGGTTTCATGACAGGAAGATATTTCACTAGAAAGCATTTCATTTCTTTTCACTTCTAAAGCATATGATTTTTGTGCCTCTACAAATTTATCATGTTCATCATACAATAAATCTTCTTGCTTTTCTAAAAGCCTATCCTTTTCATTCAATGCATTAATTAATTCATTGATTTTCTCTATCTTAGATCTATCTAAGCCCTTGAACAAGCAAGAATAATCTATGTCATCATCACTAGACTCACTATCACTAGATGAAGCATAAGTGGAGTCTTGAATACTCACCTTCTTCTCCCTTGCCATAAGGCAAGTGAGACGCTCGTTGGGGAAGAGAGCCGATTTGTTGAAGGCAGTGGCGGCGAGTCCTTCGTTGTCGGAGTCGGAGGAGGAGCAATCCGAGTCCCACTCCTTTCCTAGATGCGCCTCGCCTTTTGCCTTCTTGTATTGCTTCTTCTTCTCTCTTTTGTTCCCCTTTTCCTGGTCACTTTCATTATCGGGACAGTTAGCAATGAAATGACCAAGCTTACCGCATTTGAAGCATGAGCGCTTCCCCTTGGCTTTGGTCTTGCTTGGTTGTCCCTTGTGACCTTTAAGCACCGTCTTGAATCTCTTAATGATGAGAGCCATCTCTTCATCATTAAGGCCAGCCGCCTCAACTTGCGCCACCTTGCTAGGTAGCGACTCCTTGCTCCTCGTTGCCTTTAGAGCAATGGGTTGAGGCTCGTGGAGTGGTCCGTTCAACGCGTCGTCGACGTATCTTGCCTCCTTGATCATCATCCGCCCGCTCACGAATTTTCCAAGCACTTCCTCGGGCGTCATCATCGTGTACCTGGGATTCTCACGAATATTGTTCACGAGATGAGGATCAAGTACGGTAAAGGACCTGAGCATTAGGCGGACGACGTCGTGGTCCGTCCATCGCGTGCTCCCGTAGCTTCTTATCTTGTTGATAAGGGTCTTGAGCCGGTTGTACGTTTGCGTTGGCTCCTCGCCCCTTATCATCGCGAACCGTCCAAGCTCGCCCTCCACCAACTCCATCTTGGTGAGTAAGGTGACGTCGTTCCCCTCATGAGAAATCTTGAGGGTGTCCCAGATTTGCTTGGCGTTGTCCAAGCCGCTCACCTTATGGTATTCATCCCTGCACAAGGAAGCTAGAAGAACAGTAGTAGCTTGTGCATTTTTATGAATTTGTTCATTAATGAACATGGGACTATCCGAACTATCAAAGTGCATTCCACTCTCTACAATCTCCCATATACTAGGATGGAGAGAGAATAGGTGACTACGCATTTTGTGACTCCAAAATCCGTAGTCCTCTCCATCAAAGTGTGGGGGCTTGCCAAGTGGAATGGAGAGCAAATGAGAATGTGAACTTTGCGGAATACGAGAGTAATCAAAGGAAAAGTTCGAGTTAACCGGTTTTCTCCTCTCGTAGTCGTTGTGGTCCTCATCCTTTTGGGAAGAAGTAGACTCGTCGCTGTCGTAGTAGATTATCTCCTTGATGCGCCTGGTCTTCTTCTTCTTCCCTTCCTTCCGTCTTTGACCCGAGCCGGAGTCGGTAGGCTTGTCGTCCTTCGGCTCGTTGACGAAGGTCTCCTTCTCTTTGTCGTTGATCACTATACCCTTCCCCTTAGGATCCATCTATTCGGGCGGTTAGTCCCTTTGTGAATAGAACGGCTCCGATACCAATTGAGAGCACCTAGAGGGGGGGGGGTGAATAGGTGATCCTGTAAAACTTCAAAAACTTAAGACACAAAACTTTGATTAAGTGTTAGCACAGTTAATGCCAAGTGGCTAAGGTGAAGTCTCAACAAAACACAATACCACAAGAATCAAACACAGAGAGACACAGTGGTTTATCCCGTGGTTCGGCCAAGCCAATGCTTGCCTACTTCCACGTTGTGGCGTCCCAACGGACGAGGGTTGCAATCAACCCCTCTCAAGCGGTCCAAAGACCCACTTGAATACCACGGTGTTTTGTTGTTCTTATCTCAATCCTGATTGCGAGGAATCTCCACAACTTGGAGCCTCTCGCCCTTACAAAAGATGTTCACAAAGAATCACGGAGTAAGGGAGGGATTAGCAACTCACACACAACACAGAGATCACAGCGAATACGCACACACAAAACCCAGACTTGAGCTCAAGAGGCTAACACACTAGAACGGAGCTCAAATCACTAGAATGTCAAACAAGTGCGCAAGATTGATGTGTGAGTGATCAAGAGTGCTCAAGGAATGCTTGGGTTCTTCCTCCATGCGCCAAGGGGTCCCTTTTATAGCCCCAAGGCAGCTAGGAGCCGTTGGGAACAAATCTGGAAGGCCATCTTTGCCTTCTGTCTCGTGGCGCACCGGACAGTCCGGTGCACACCGGACACTGTCCGGTGCCCGATTTGTTTCCAAAAACAGCACTTCTGACCGTTGCTGGCTGCCTAGATCTGCGCTCAGTTGGCGCACCGGACATGTCCGGTGCACACCGGACAGTCCGGTGCCGTCTTCCGACCGTTGGCTCGGCCACGTGTCCCGCGCGGATTGCGCGGCCGACCGTTGGCCCTGGCCGACCGTTGGCTCACCGGACAGTCCGGTGCACACCGGACAGTCCGGTGAATTTTAGCCGTACGCCGCCGGCCAAAAACCCGAGAGCGGCCAGTTCGAGTCGAGTTGGCCTGGCGCACCGGACACTGTCCGGTGCACACCGGACAGTCCGGTGCTCCAGACCGAGCTGGGACTTGGCTGCACACAGCCAAGTCATTTCTCCTCTTCTCTCTTCCTGTTTCTAACACTTAGACAAATATGTTAGTCCACAAAACCAATGTACTAAGGCTTAGAAACATACCTTTATCTCATGATTTGCACCTTGTTCATCCATGTACACAAATTCATAATTAAACACATGTGTTGGCACTCAATCACCAAAATACTTAGAAATGGCCCAAGGGCACATTTCCCTTTCACATTTGCATCGCATTTGGGATTATTTTACCATTACTGTTCTTTATTATTATTAAGGTTTGGTATTTACTTACACTTAGTAATTGCTAATAAAATTTTGACCAACTTATAAAAGCAATGCTTAGCCTCAGCCTCTATTTCATTGATCAGCCTTACACTACATGAACTCCCACCTTTGGTGAGTTCATGCCACATTATTCCCCACGACTTGTTGAGCTATGAACGTATGTGAGCTCACTCTTGCTGTCTCACACCCCCCCCCCACAGGAGAAGAGCAGGTGGTTCAGGAGGAGCCTCAAGGCGAGGAGTTTGATCTGATCTAGGTGGCGTTTCTCAGTTGACATTGGCGCCAACGATCCTTAGTTCGTTTTATATTTATTCTTTTACTTTGTAATAAGTCTTCCGCTATGTAATAAATACTCTGATGTTTAATGACATTTATCTCTATACACTCTATTATTATATATGTTGTCATCTTGGCGCATGTATGAGATGCACCCGGCTTTGTCCTTTAAAACCGGGTGTTACAGAAGTGGTATCAGAACAAATGTTGACTGTAGGACGAAACCTAGATAGAAATGGACAAAACCCTTACCTGCTTATCTTATTCTGATTCATTCTATACTTACCTTACTCTTATTCATTCTATACTTATCTTATCTTGATCCTGTCTCGCCTTCTACTGTTCCACTCTGATCATTCTTATCTTTTCTACTCTAAGACAAGAAGGATTTCACACCTTGGAATCCTACATTTATAACCTTTTTAAAAGATAGGAGACCTAAGACGAGATTAAAACTATTTTCTCTATTAAAAATGTTGGTTGATTGTTCTGATGATCAATGCCTGATTTGCTTCTTTGATTGATTGAAATAGTATAAACGGGCATGTTAGCATGTACCACTATAAGGTAATGTATTAGCTTTAGTGGATAACACACTAATCTAATAAATCTCCCAAAGTAACATACCTCGTAATTACTTGCCTTGTCTACAATTCTTTCTTTCTTACCCTGTGTTCCTAACCCAGATGGGCTACCCCTACACTGTTAGAAGAGAGCACTATAGACGTGATCCTTGGTATGTCATGGTTAAGAAAGGCAAAGGCAGTATATACATTGTGCTAAGGGAACCGTAGAACTCATCAGTACCAAAGGATAAAGATTTGAAGTTGAAGTTGCAGTAACTACCACCACCAGACTAGCGACATTCTTAGTAGATGGGAAGTTTGTTGGTGTCAACAATCGTGTGGTTAGAGATTTTCCGGATGTCTTCCCAGACGAGCTACCAGAGATGCCACCAAATAGGGAAGTTTAGTTTGTCATTGATCTCTTACCTGAGACTGCTCCTATTTCTAAACGGCTGTACAGGATGTCCGTAGAAGAACTAAAGGAACTTAAGAAGCAATTAACGGAATTACAAGAGGCTGGATACATTCGTCCGAGTTCCTCACCTTGGGGAGCACCGGTGTTATTCGTACAGAAGAACGATGGATCACAACGAATGTGCGTGGACTATAGATCACTTAATGATGTCACGGTGAAGAACAAGTATCCATTACCCCGTATTGAGGATTTGTTTGATCAGATGAGAGGAGCCAGGGTATTCTCAAAGATTGATCTCCAATCGGGATACCATCAGATGAAGATTAGACCCTCAGATATTCCTAAGACGGCTTTCTCAACCCGATATGGATTATATGAGTTTACTGTTATGTCATTTGGATTAACCAATGCACTGGCTTATTTCATGAATTTGATGAACAAAGTGTTTATGGAGTATTTGGACAGATTCGTCGTGGTGTTTATCGACGATATTCTGATCTATTCTAGGAATGAAAGTGATCATGAACAACATCTAAGGTTGGTGCTACAAAAGTTGTGAGATAATCAACTCTATGCTAAGTTCAGCAAGTGCGAGTTTTGGATTGACAAGGTGCCATTCCTTGGTCATATTATTTCTAATGGAGGAATAGCAGTGGATCCTGCTAAAGTGAAGGAGATAATGGAGTGGAGAGTGCCCACTACAGTTACTGAGATTCGGAGCTTCTTGGGACTCGCAGGATATTATCGGAGATTTATTGAAGGGTTCTCTAAAATTGCTAAGCCTATGACATCGCTTTTGGAAAAAGGAAGAGAATTCAAGTGGGATGAGAAGTGCCAAGAAAGCTTTGATCAATTGAAGGAGAGACTAATGTCGCCACCAGTGTTGATTATGCCAGATCTACAGAAGGGATTTGACATTTACTGTGATGCATGTGGCCAAGGCTTAGGATGTGTGCTTATGCAAGAAGGTCATGTGATTGCCTATGCATCTCGTCAGTTGAGGAAGCATGAATTGAACTACCCCACTCATGACTTAGAGCTGGCTGCCGTTGTGCATGCACTTAAGATATGGAGACACTACATTATGGGAACTAAGTGCCAAGTATACACGGATCATAAGAGCTTGAAGTACATATTTACTCAGAAGGACCTCAACCTTAGGCAACGCCGTTGGTTGGAGCTCATTAAGGATTATGATTTGGAGATTCACTATCACCCAGGCAAGGCGAATTTGGTTGCAGATGCCTTGAGTCGGAAGGAGCATGTTCACTCCGCTTTCATTGTCCAGCTACCTGATGAATTAGCAAAAGATTTTGAGAGACTCAACCTGGGAATTGTTCCACATATGGAAGGAGTGACTATTGAATTGGAATCTACCTTGGAACAAGAAATCCACAAAGGACAAATTGGTGATGCTAAAATACAAGAGATTAAGGATCTGATTACTGAAGGACGAGGTCCGGAATTCACGGAAGATGAGCAAGGCATCATATGGTTCAAGGACAGGATATGTATTCCTAAGATTGATAGCCTTCGTGAGACTATTTTAAATGAAGCCCATGACTTGGATTATTCTATTCATCCTGGTAGTACCAAGATGTATCAGGATTTGAAGCGGAAGTATTGGTGGTATGGATTGAAGAGAGTTGTGGCTGCACATGTGGCTATGTGCGATGTGTGTCAAAGAGTTAAGGCAGAACACCAAAGACAAGCTGGACTATTATACCCATTAAAGATACCCGAGTGGAAGTGGGAAGAGATTGGTATGGATTTTATTACTGGATTGCCTCGCACCTCGAAAGGATATGACTCTATATGGGTTATTGTGGATAGACTAACCAAAGTGGTTCATTTCATTTCGGTCAAGACTACTTATAAGGGATCTCAATTGGAACAGTATATATGGCTCGGAATGTGTATCTACATGGTGTACCGAAGAAGATCATTTTGGATAGAGGATCACAGTTTACCTCCAGATTTTGGAAAAGTTTTCATGAGAATATGGATACGAAGTTGAATTTTAGCACAACCTACCATCCTCAGACTGATGGACAGACTAAAAGGACTAACCAAGTATTGGAGGTCATGTTGAGAGCTTGTGGCCTTCAACATGGTAGTAGTTGGGACAAGAGTCTACCTTATGCTGAGTTCTCATATAATAATAATTACCAGGCCAGTCTGAAGATGTTACCGTTTGAGACTCTATATGGCAGGAAATGCAGGACTCCTCTATATTGGATCAGACTAGAGGAAGACAGTTCTTTGGACCTAGAATTATTCAAGAGGCAGAAGAACAAGTCCGTATAATTCGGGAGAATTTGAGGGTAGCTCAGACCAGATAAAGGAGCTACGCTGATAACAGAAGAAGATCACTGGAATTTGAGGAAGGTGATCATGTGTACCTCAAGGGTGTCACCACTTCGTGGAATGAGTAGACTCAAAGTTAAGGGCAAATTGTCCCCTCGCTATATTGGACCATTCAGAATTTTTTTAGGCAAGTTGGAGAGATGGCCTATCAACTCGAGCTACCTGATGATCTGATTGATGTGCATAATGAATTCCATGTGTCTCAACTTAAGAAGTGTCTCCGTGTCCCCGAGGAACAGTTACCAATGGAAGAGCTAAGTGTTCACGGTGATTTGACTTACACGGAGTACCCCATCAAGATTTTGGATACTTTGACTCGAGTTACGAGGAATAAGGTTATAAAGATGTGCAAAGTGCAATGGAGTCACCATGGTGAGGATGAAGCAACTTGGGAAAGAGAAGAGCTTCGCATAGACCTTCCCCATCTTTTCCCTAGATCTTCCTAAATCTCGAGGACGAGATTATTTTTAAGGGGGGTAGGATTTGTAACACCCAAAACTGTAAGCTATATTAAAGGAGAGAATTCTCTTATGTGTTTTGCCATTGTTCAATTAAACATGTGAACACCACATTGAAAAGCCAGTAATTAACTAATAATAGCTAAAATAATTTGTGCATCATGTTGGTTTTGTTTGTATGTGCATTTAGTAAACAAATATTAATCACATTAAGGAAATAAATTAATGTCTCAAATTGGGGATTTAATACCTATTTTGAATATTTAAGAATGAGAAAAATAATCAAGAAAAGAAAGAAGAATAATACTATAAGGTGCAGAAAAAAATATATAAATTTAAATAATGGAGTCATCCCATACTAGAGTATTCAACTGCCATATTTGACCTAAGTCCAAATTCTCCACAAGGGTTTGAATTAAATTGGAATTCAAATGGAATTCGAAAAGGGAGAAAAGGAAAATGGAAAATAAAAAGAAAAACAGAAAGAAAATATAAAAGCGCGCGCGGCCCAGGTACTGGTTTCGGCCCAACTCGTTCCAATTCGCGCCAGCCCAAGTCCCACCGCGGGCACTCACTTACGTGCGGGGCCCACTTGTCGGTTCTCTTTAGTAACTGCGTGCTCGCTGACGTTTGGCCCCCACTGTCAGTCTCGTCTTCTCCGCCGAGAATGCGGGCTCGGTAACGGAACTCCGCGCCTCCCTGCTACCTTCCTGGCACAACCCCCCCCCCCTCGCCTCACTGGGCGTCTCGCTGGGTAGCGGGTCCCCGCTGCCATCGACTCGGCCACGTCCGCGAACCACCCTCTGGAAGTGCCGTCATTTTCGCGCGAATCGTTGCAACCACCATGATCGGCGCGGTCCACCCTGCTGCCCCCTCATATAGCTGGCGCTGGCTCGTTTCCCCCTATCGACCACCGTGCGCATCGTGACCTGACCCCAATTCGGACCCTGTGATGACCTACACCATAGCCGGGTGGGCGGTGGAAACCGAGCTCCGTCGCTGCGGGAGGGAAGCTTCCATTAAGCCGTCGTCCGTGCGGTCGAATTGGTTAGGGGCCTTCTGTGAGCTCTGGGAAAGACGTTGGTGTCCGCGCTGCTCGGGATTAACCACCTGCTCCACCGGAATTCTTCACCGTCGACCGCTCGGTGCCATGACTCTGCCCTGCGCTGTGAACAGCCGCCGTCGGACATCTCTCATTCCACGTAAGCCTCTGGACAGCTTCGCTTCACCTCGCGCTTTCTTTTCCACTGAATTTGAAGCTGGGCGCACCTCGGGGCGACAAACTGGGCGGCGCTTCGGCGACTCGCCGCCGTGTGCAGTGGCCGCTCCGCCGCCGTGGTCCGCGAAGATGCATACAGGTGGCTATTGTCTATTCATCGGGCCGTGGACGGCTAGGATTAGAGCTAGGTAACGATTCAGTCGAAGCAATCGGTGACCGTTGATGCGGTATCCGGTGGTGGGGATTCGATCTAGAATTCATTAAACGCGGATCGTCGGATCGGGATCCAGGGACCCTGATTGCGTACTGGTTCGCGCAGTTTGGGGTTTAATCCTGGCACTCGGTTTCTAATCGTGCGGCTCTGGTCGAATCATACCCTTTCGGCCAGGGATTTTTGTTAAAGAAACCCCCTGTTTACGTCAAAACAACCCGCCGTCCATTGCATAGTGCACTGAGTCTTAGGAATTCTTCTGGTTTAGCCCCTGCGCTTTTCGATAAATGAGGCCCAGTCCAGAGAAGATTAAAATAGAGAAATGATATTAGAAATTCATCTTTAATACAAAAACAAATCTAGAAACTTGTAAAATGCATAGAAAATTCATTTTAACTCCAAATTACTCCATTCCAGTTCCTAAAATTTTGTAATTTTATTCTCCACCACTTAGTGTCTCTGTTTTGACATGAAAACAGTATGAAAATTAATTTATCATTTAACCCCACTTCAAGCACCTTAAATCTTAGGAAATTCATAACTTGAAATCTACAACTCCAAATTTAGTGATTCCAGTTCCAATGATCTCATTTTAATGTGTAGATTTTTACTGTATATTTTATTTACATGTTCGGTGTGATGTTGATTTTGGCTATACTATGTATGTATTGTGTTGATGCGAGTAGACGAGCAGGCCACTGTGGATACTAAGGTTCAACAAGTAGAGATAGCTGAGCAGGAGCTCATTGAAGGCAAGTTGTGCCCTTGATCACTTACTTTTCCCAGCCATGTTCTTATTAATTTTAATGATCTGCATAGGTTAATTTTGATGGGATCCTTTAGGTTACCCTAGTTTTGGTTATCTTTATACCTTGTTCACCCCTGAAATATTTTGGGTAGTACCTGCTATTGCTTTATGTGGATTTGGGTATGAAGATACACTATTCATGATTATTCTGTTATTATCTTGTTATTATTACTGTTCATGTTAAGATCATTAAATTAATGGGAACATGGAGCGACCACCCGGGAAAACAGTGCTACCACAAGGGTTTAATGGGACACCCTTGGCTGATTAACTAGGAAAGCTAGTGGAGGTCTTCCTTACCCGAAAGGGGCAAGGGCAGTAGGGGAGTGGTCAGTGTAGGGAGGTCCTTGGGTTGATTTTGCTGCGATGGCGGTCAGGCAAGAACCCTGCACTGGAGCTTCCTATAAACTGTAGCGGGATTTCTGAAGCTAGTGGAACTTTGTAAAGGCCTCGTAGTGTTACCCTGCCTCGCCTCCTCGGTAGAGGTGTATGGGATTGGCCGTCTCTTGGCAGATGGGTAACATGACTTGTGGGTAAAGATGCGCAACCTCTGCAGAGTGTAAAACTAGTATACTAGCCGTGCTCACGGTCATGAGCGGCTCGGACCCTCACATGATTAATTATGGAACTTAAATTTAATTTGACATTTGCATCGCATTTGGGATTATTTTACCATTACTGTTCTTTATTATTATTAAGGTTTGGTATTTACTTACACTTAGTAATTGCTAATAAAATTTTGACCAACTTATAAAAGCAATGCTTAGCCTCAGCCTCTATTTCATTGATCAGCCTTACACTACATGAACTCCCACCTTTGGTGAGTTCATGCCACATTATTCCCCACGACTTGTTGAGCTATGAACGTATGTGAGCTCACTCTTGCTGTCTCACACCCCCCCCCCCCCACAGGAGAAGAGCAGGTGGTTCAGGAGGAGCCTCAAGGCGAGGAGTTTGATCTGATCTAGGTGGCGTTTCTCAGTTGACATTGGCGCCAACGATCCTTAGTTCGTTTTATATTTATTCTTTTACTTTGTAATAAGTCTTCCGCTATGTAATAAATACTCTGATGTTTAATGACATTTATCTCTATACACTCTGTTATTATATATGTTGTCATCTTGGCGCATGTATGAGATGCACCCGGCTTTGTCCTTTAAAACCGGGTGTTACAGACCGCCCGGGAAAACAGTGCAACCATGAGGGTGGAATGGGACGCCCTTAGCTGAATAATTAGAGGAACCGGGGTGTAGTTCGCTTAGTCGTCGTGCCGTTAATGGGGCTCGGTGTATGCGGCTCGCTCTGCCAAGTTGGTTCGTCCCTTGGGGAGGAGTGCTGTGCATTTAGGAAACCTAACGGGCGGCTACAGCCCTAGGGAATCTTTGTAAAGGCTACCTAGTGATACCCTGCTGGGTCACCTTGGTAGTGATCAATGGAGAGTCATGATCTCCGGGCAGAAAAGGAATCACGGCTTGTGGGTAAAGTGCACAACCTCTACAGAGTGTTTGAAAACTGATATATCAGTCACGCTCGCGGTTATGAGTGGCTAAGGGAGCTCCATTGATTAGTGATACTTGATCAGAGATATTCGGGTTATAGGTGGCAATGAGGATGATGGTTTTGGCTTTGACTATGGTAATGGTAAGTGGTACTCTTTCCGTTTGGAAAGAGTACGTTTGGGTTAATAACGTGGGTTAATTCTAAAACTTGGCTTTCTCTACTAGTAATAATAATCTGACCAACTAAAAGCAACTGCTTGAAATACCCCCACATAAAGCTAGTCCACTACAGCTAAACAGGACACTTGCTGAGTATGTTGATGTGTACTCACCCTTGCTCTACACACCAAACCCCCCCCTTCCCGAGGTTGTCAGCATTACAACCACTGCTCAGGAGAAAATGAAGCCGTGGAAGGAGACTTCCAGGAGTTCCAAGATTACGACGAGTTCTAGGCGTGGGTTAGCGGCAACCCCCCAGTTGGCTGCCTCTGAAGGCCGCGTGTATCTACGTTTCGTTTTCGCACTTTGATTATTACAAAGACTATGTGGATGTCTCAGACATATGATGTAATCGAGTATTATTACCCTTTTATGTTATCATTTGAGCACTATGTGATGATGTCCAGTTATGTAACTGTTGTGTACGTGAATTGCTGATCCTGGCACGTACATGGTTCGCATTCGGTTTGCCTTCTAAAACTGGGTGTGACAGGGGGGTGAATAGGCAAATCTGAAATTTATAAACTTTAAGCACAACTACAAGCCAGGGTTAGCGTTAGAAATATAATCGAGTCCGAAAGAGAGGGCGGAAACAAATCACAAGCAAATGAGGAGTGGATGACACGGTGATTTGTTTTTCCGAGGTTCGGTTCTTGCAAACCTACTCCCCATTGAGGTGGTCACAAAGATCGGGTCTCTTTCAACCCTTTCCCTCTCTCAAACGGTCACCTAGACCAAGTGAGCTTCTCTTCTCAATCAATCGGGACACTTTGTCCCCATAAGGACCACCACACAATTGGTGTCTCTTGCCTTGATTACAAATGACTTGGGAACAAGAAAGAAAGAAGAATAAAAGCGATCCAAGCGAAAGAGCTCAAAAGAACACGGCAAAACTGTCTCTTCTAGTCACTATTGCTTTGAGTGGAATTGGGATTTGGAGAGATTTTGATTCACTCTAATTGTGTCTTGTATTAAATGCACTAGCTCTTGTTGAATGTGTTGGCTGAAAACTTGGATGCCTTGAAGTGTGGTGGTTGGGGGTATTTATAGCCCCAACCACCAAAGTGGTCGTTGGGGAACTCTGCTGTCGACGGGCGCACCGGACAGTCCGGTGCGCCACCGAACACTGTCCTGTACACTGTCCAGTGTGCCTTCTGGCGCCTGCTCTGACTTCTGTGTGCGCAGTCCGCACTGTAGCATTCACTATTGCTTTTTGCAGACGACCGTTGGCGCGCTAGCCGTTGCTCTCGCTAGCACACCGGACAGTCCGGTGAATTATAGCGGGGAGCAATTCCCTGAAACCCGAAGCTGAGGAGTTCGGAGTGATTCTCCCTGGTGCACCGGACACTATCCGGTGGCACAGCGGACAGTCCGGTGTGCTAGACCAGGACAGCCCGGTGTCTTTGCTCCTCTAATTTGAACCCTTTCTTGGACTTTTTATTGGTTTGTGTTGAACCTTTGGCACCTGTAGAATATCTAATCTAGAGCAAACTAGTTAGTTCAATTATTTATGTTGGGCAATTCAACCACCAAAATTATTTAGGAAAAGGTATGACCCTATTTCCCTTTCACCTGCCCTATCAGTTCCGCCCCCTCCGCGCTCGCCGTGGACCGGCGCGTGCGCACTCGCGCACGTCGCCGAAGTTCTTGGCCACGACGCCCGCCCACGTGCCCAGCTCCCTTTTTAGAGCCCCGCTAGTGCCCCGCACACACCCCTCACCTCATTTCACGCAGCTTTGCCCTCTCTCGCGCTCTGCCCATGCCACCAGCCACCGCCGGAGACCCGCGCCCGTGTCCCCGACCATCCAGCTCATCGGAGACCGCTCCAAGCCTCCCCGAGCTCCGCCCTGAGGTGAGACACCCGTCCCCATGCCCAATTTCCCTTATTGCGCCCTGTGTTCGGCCAATTTCACTGTCGTCGGTGCTCGGCCGCGGCGGTCCGTCGTGCTCGTGCGGTGGCCGGCCAATTTGGCCTGGTCTAATTCTTCGGAGTAGGTCCCTGTGTCACCCCTGCCTCTGCTGAAGCTAGCCCAGACCTCAGCGTGCCTTAGGACCCCTCCCCGTGGCCAGAATGGCTCACTGGAGTTTCTCTGGCCTGCCCGAGGCTTTCTCACCACCGTTCTACCTTCTCTGCCTGTCGATTCATGGCCTCTTCCCCGCCACTAAGTTCTCTGTGGCGCCCTCTTCCCCTCTGCCCAACTCCGGCGACCCCGGAGCCACCCTAGCTCGCGCCTGCCTCAACTCCGGCGACCTCATCGTCGCAGAGAGGAGCAGCACCGCTTCGCGCACGTCTGATTCCTCGGTCTGATTCCCCCCGTCCGATCTTGATCGCACGGCCCGAACCGCGGGATACCGCTTCGTGCACGCGCGCCTGACGCCCTGGCCCGCCTATCAGCGCCACCCACATCCGCTCATCCTTCCTGGTCTGATTTCCCCCGTCTGATCTTGATCAAACGACTTAGACCCCCTCGGACCCCCTCGGACCGCCTTGGACCCCTCCGTCCGATCTTGATCGAACGGCTCGCACCCCTACAGTCGTCCGTTTCTCTCTGGCACTGGGCCAGCTCGGTCAGCGTGCTCTCCCCCTCTGTCGCTGAAACTCCTTGGCCCGCTTGTCAGTGCTCGCCCACCCGCACGCGCGCCCTCGGCCGCATATCTAATCTCAGCCGCTGGCTTTAGATCTGACAGTTAGATTCACTTGATACCCCTTCGAGTGGCTGTTTTATTAAAGAGACCCTCGGTTTACTAGAAATCAACTCGCCGTCCCTGGTTTTCGTGCACAGGCTCCTATAATCTTACAGATTTAGCCCTGGACTTTTAAATATTCACAGAATTAGCCCTAATTTTATATTTTGAATTCCCAAACTTGTTTATTTTATAACTTTTGCATATGAACTTCAAATTTAGTGATTCAAATTGCAAAATGTTCATAGAATTATTCTCTGTCTGAATAAAATGGTTTCATTTACTGCCTGCACACTCTAATTTTTAGGATTGAATATGAACTAAGGTAGAGGTATTTTTATTTTACTTAATAAAATAAATAAAAGGAGAACCTTAGAGATTTAAACCTATTTAATCTTGTGAGACTAATAATATGTATTACATGAAATCATCTCTGGTCTAAATTTAGGTCATAATAAAATAAATTGAACTATGTTATGTACTTGTAAGTAACACTTAAGGGAAATAATAACCTATTTTCAAATGAAGTTAATGTATGTTATAGTTTATGTTATACCTTGGACTCATTATCCCTTACCTAGTATTGTGTCTTTTAAGATGTGTTCCAATGTTTGTACATATTTGGTGTGACGTTCATTTGCACTTTCCAAATGTATTGAATGCATGCTCGCTTTATTTAGACAACGAGCAGTCCGAGGTTCCTGAGTGTGTTGTTGGAGACCTCCCTGAGCAGCAACCTGGTGAAGGCAAGTGTCCTCTCACCTATTATATCCTACATACTTTATGATTCACTGTCCCGCATTACTTTATGAAACCTAAGGATTGACTAGTCTGTATTCACTTATCCCTGTGTACCTTTTGGGTTATCATGGTTAACATGTTGCTATTGCCTTAACTTAATCAATGAACATGATGTGAACATTTATGATACGATACTGTTATCCTGACTATGTGAATGATCTTGTGATACCTTAGGGGACTCAGGCCTTTTTCCTAAGTACCTCTCCGTAAGGACTTGTTCATGGAGTGACCACTCGAGATAACAGTGCAACCATGAGGGTGGAATGGGACACCCTTAGGTGATTAATTAGATGAACCTGGGGTTGTAGTTGGCTTTGTCACAGTGCCATTAATGGGGGCCAGGGCGTAGTGCTCGCTCTGCCAAGGTTGGGGTGCAGAGGTTCTTTTGATTTGATTTTGTTAGTCACCCACCTTGGGGAGGTGTACTGCGTTTGTACGAGTGGCGAAACCTAACAAGCAACTATGCACCAGGGGAGTCTTTGTAAAGGCTACGTAGTGAAACCTTGCCGACTCACCTTAGTAGTGTTTGAGGGTTTGATCGACCCGAGGCATAAAGGGATCATGACTTGTGGGTAAAGTGTACAACCTCTGCAGAGTGTTAAAAACTGGTATATCAGCCGAGCTCACGGTTAAGAGCAGCCATGGGATCCTCTCTGATTAGAAAAACTTTGGATACTTTTATGATGGTGATTAACAATGATGCTATAAAATCTGATCTTTGGTATTTTCTCGTTTGAGGAAGTACTTTTGGGTAATAACTAGGTTTATTACTAAAACTTGGCTCTACTAATCCCTACTACTCCTTAAGAGCCTATTGTAGGCATCCACAAAGGTGGTTCTGCCTCGGCGATCAACGCCCGCGCGACCCCTGCCATCCTCCCTACTGCCCGCATGACCCCCGCCATCCTCCCCACCGCCCACGACCCCCGCCATCCTCCCCACTGCCCGCGTGACCCCCGCCATCCTCCCCACCGCCCGCGATCCCCGCCATCCTACCCACCGCCCGCCCTGGCACCTTCAGCCTCCACCCACGCGGCCGCGCCCCTACGCCCCCAAATCTCGCATCCCCACCCTCCTCCCCACGCCGTCAACGGCGCGCGTAGATTCCAGGTGGCTGAGGATCTGCCCCACCCTCCTCCCCACGCCGTCGATGGCGCGCGCAAATCCAGGTGGCCGAGGATCCGCCCCACCCTCCTCCCCCACCTTCTAGGCCCCTGTCGTGCCCTCGCATGCGGGTATGTCCCGCATCGCGAGATTCCGGTCTCCATCAGCGCGATCCAGTCCCCCACCCATCCGCGTGATCCCCTCTCGTGTTGCGGCACGGATCTCCTCCTCGGCGCGCAGATCGGCGCGATCCACTCCCATGTCGCGGTGTCCTCCTCGGCCTCTTCCCCGTGACCCAAAAACTCGGTGCGATCTCTCTATGGATTGAGCCGACGCCTCCTGAAGGATCTACGCGGCAGTGAGGTAAGCTCTTTTGGTCTTTTTTCTGCAGCGGTGGCGAGGTAAGCTCTCGGGTTGGCACAGCCGTACAGGTTCGTTTCTTGGTTGGATTTCCACCTCCTTTCTGCTAAACCGTGACTTAATTAGGTTTGGGAGATTTTCTCAAATCCGACAGGCTATTGGTCTCGGATTCATATATACAGTCTCCTAATTAAGCGAGGAGGACAAGAACTTTAGATACTTTTCATAAACCCTCATGCTCATTCAGATTGTTATGTTTGTTTGTACTGCACCATTCTTTTGTGTTGTTTGTACAACCCTATTTGACATTTTTGCTGACTGATGGCTGCAGATATTTCTTCACGGTAGCTCTCTGCTCAGCAACCATCTCCCAGCAGAGCCGCCACGCCATCTCCCTGACCATCACCAGTTGTGCCCTCTTGGCATTTGCAAGGTATAAATTTTGCTAACCACGTTGGCATCAGGCAGCGAACTCTTTTCTGTTTAAGTAGCATCGATTTTGTTTCTTAAAAGGGTGCTAAGTTAGGCACATTTGGAGTATTCAGTCACATTGCAATGATTGACTTGGTAGAAAGATTTTCATGCTGTCTTTGATAAAATGAAATGTTGAAAGTCTTTGTTGGGCAGTAGTCGGGAGAAGTAATTAGATGCTGGACATTTATGTGATTTCTTACGGTGGGTTAGAGGAAATAGTCTTTTAGGGAAGTGAACTGAAGTGTTATACCGTAGAGTGACCTGATTACACAAAATCAGGGTTTCTCCGTACACATTGTAAATCAATAGTATCACAATAAGATGCAAACATGGGAAACATGAGAGGAGTCCACATTTGATATGTAGATATTAAAAATGGGCATGCGTGTGTTCATTTTTACAGATTTCGATGTATTTTGTTCTACAACCAGTGTGACCATCATTGTAAGGAAGCATTTTGATGATATGTGGAATATCAATAACTTTGCCTATGTCCTACATGTTAGTGAAATTTATTAGAAGATGTTAAGCAGCTTCAATTCAATAGACTCGACAGGTGGATTCAACTGATAGGTTTTATTCTTCTGTTTGTTCACTAACACACGAGTTTATTGGTTGTGAACAACATTCAGTTGATCTTCATCCAGTCTTAAATCTTTTTTTGTTCTTGGCTGATATCTGAATATAACATATACAATAACCTGAACTCAGATGGTCTGAAAAATAATCAGGGTGGTGCCACAGTATGTTTAACATTACCGCCAAGCTTATCAGTATTCCATTTTGTTCTTGTTTAACATTACTCACATCCCACAATCCCCACCATCGTCATCCCCCAGCCCGGAAGGCGTCGAGGCGGTTCAGTCTATGGAGAGGAGGGAGAAGATGAGTCCATCTATGTTGTCATTGATTGCTCCGCCGTGGCACTAAAGCTCACGCTCATGCCCACAACGACAAGAATATGGGGAGAGAGAAGAAGAGTCGACGTGCGCAACTTGTACCTCGCCGACTCCGACGCTGACGTTGATGACCACCTTGACCTACAGCTCAAAGGTACGCTCTGCTCCTCTCCCCTCCTACCTTGATCCTCCTCAACATGTATTGTTCAGTCTCAGTGTTGGTGACTTTCTTCGTGCGTCATGTTCCCCCACATCCCCACGCTTACCATGAATCCCCTAGTTTCAGTCTATCACCAAGTATCTGATCCAATTGGTTCTTTAGCATGAATCCCCCCGTTTATGAAGCTTCAATTTGATAGGTATTATGAATCACTTTAAAAACCTCTACATCCTCCATGAAAATTATGAATCCCTTAGTTTCAGTCTGCCACTAAGTATCTGATACAAGCATCATGAGTCGCCAAAAACATTACAAAACCACATGTATAAGACCTTTTTAGCACATACGAATTATAAGAGGTAGCAGTCATTACAAACCTCCATACAGTGGGGTAGATTGGCTCATCCACATTTAAAAGTACTCGGATAGACATCAATTAGTATTAGATAATATGGATTTCGGTCTCAAAGGTATGTTTCTACTATTAACAGTACATGCAGGCTCATTATATAAAACCTGTAAGTCATTATAGATCAACTGCAATCAATTTATGAATAACAAATATTAAGTTATTTCTTTTTGGTCTTATATCTTGGAATTGTAGCATAAACATCAGAGCTGAATAACACACCTGACATTCTCAGATGATTAAATATCAAACAAACACCAAGCAGTATTACCTCAATGCCATCATGCTCCGCCACGACGCTAAAGCTCACGCTCATGCCCACAACGACAAGAATATGGGGAGATTAGCCGATTGGTAGATCTGTGATTTCCTTGGTTAGGGGATAGTTAGCTCCTCATTCCTTTTGTTTTTGACCACCAAATCTCAAATACCCTTGTCGACGCTATTTGTATTGCATAGTTTTAAATCGGTAGAACATTATAACATCAGAAGTTGACCACGTAATGTTGTCTAGAGAGGCTCCTTGTATATTTGACTGTTGTGATTACGGTATGGAGGTTTGGTTGCTTTGGGGAGGAAGCAAAATGCATTGATGCATTGAAAAGGTTTTTAATTTCCCTTGTGCCATCTTATTTTATTTCAGACCCCGTACTAAAATAGCTCCATGCCTCCACTATTTGTTTGCATGAATTTTAAATGAGTGTTACTTGGTTTACGGAGAATTTTAACCTATTTTTAGTTGAACATGCCATTTGACTTACTATTTAGTTTTACATTTAAATGCTCCTCTTATTCTAGGATACTTTTCAGTGTTTCATCATCAATGTCTGAATAATTTTGTTTTCAAATTATTGTAGGACTATTTGGATGCCAAATTCAAGGAAATAGGGCACAACAACATGTACTCCCCTCATGCTAGCCCCCAACTCATTGTTCTCCTTTATGTCACAAGTATGGGGCACTTTAAACAGTACATGTTCTTGTGCTGACCTTTCTTTCTTTTTATACTTATCGAAGATCACTTTAAAGTATATGTAGATTAAAAAGTTCATGAACACCCTGCGATAGTACCAGATCACAGCCATTATGTACCTTCAGGTTGTCCTAATTTTTCATTTATACTCTTATACGAAAGCTTATGATGGCCAACATAATTGATATGAGATGTTCATTTAGAATGAATGGTTGGTCCAATGATTGTGCTTAAAACCTCATGTTTTCAGGAGACGGAAGACGGACGAGAGGCTTTTCTACAAGCTTTTAATTGATAATGTGGTGGAGCTGCTTCCTTTTGTTTACACAACAACAGTATGTGAGGCTTGCCAGAAATATGGGTCCATCTTTGGATGACCACATGGTCTGTATGTCAGCCTGAAGGACAAGTGTGTGTGCCTATATTTTCTTCAACTTTACAAAAATATATAGTTGTATACCATCTACCTGTTTGACCTGGACTGACCTCAAGGTGCATTCTAGGGGAAGGTCCTAGATGTTCTAAAGAACTGGCCACATAGAAACATTCAAGTTATCTTTGTTACTGATGGTGAGCGAATCTTGGGACTTGGAGATTTGGGTTGTCAGGTATGATTGTCTCATTAGTAACTTATTACTCGAGGGCCTTTGCTTATATTATATCGAATCCTTCTATAGGGAATGGGAATTCATGTAGGAAAACTTGCTATATACACTACTCTTGGAGGATTTGAACCATCAGTTGTAAGCATTCATATATTTTCTCTCCTTTTTTGGTTGCATCTCTTGTAATGGTAATGTATGTTTGGTACCAACAAACAATTAAATTATCTCAAGTGGCAAATTCTAAATTACGTTGTTGTGTTTGCCTATCACAATTGATGTTGCCACAAATAATGAGAAATTGCTTAATGATGAGTTCTACATTGGACTTCGGCAAAAACGTGTGACTGGCGAGGTATGTAACTGTGTTGAGATTGCTAGGAGTTAGGAATTGACAAAATATGTGATGCTTGAGATCTTATCTATGCATTTTCCTTAATGTTAGGAGCATGATGAGCTTATTGAAGAGTTCATGGCTGCTATTAAGCAATTCTACGGTGAAAAAGTCCTCATTCAAGTGAATTAGACTCAACAATGTACTTTTGCTATGGCAGATCAATTTACTCTTTATCCTAGAATGTAACAATCTAAATTTTGGACAATTTGAGGGCTTTACCAATCATAATGCCTTTGATCTGCTTGAAAAATATAGCAAGAGCCATCTTGTTTTCAATGATGATATTTAGGTAAATGGAACTGCCCGTGGTGTTTTTATTTTTGCTGCTACCATGGGGTAACCTTAATTAATTGAGATCATCATCCTTTAGTTTATTGCCTTCTGAACTGTACTGATTTGGAAATATGAATGTTTGCAGGGCCAGAAAAATCTAAATTGTGGAAGTTTTACCATTTGTTTTGGCAAACAGAAAAATATGAACTCTTTGTTCATTCTTCATTCGTTGTTGGCAAGTTTGTTGTGACAACATGATAAAGAAGGAACATGTTTTGTTGTCTCCTTTACCCTTCCTTTTCCCCATACTTATATCAAATGTAATAAACAAGTCATATTTGAAATGATTTCATCTCAAATCAATATGGTACAGTAGAGAATAGATGTGAGAACGGATCTCTTTTGGTTTTCTTTTTGAGAGATGTTGGGGGCTTGTTCTCAAATGCTAAGAGTTAAGAACAAGGCAACACAGAAAATGTTAAGTGTTAAAGTCCTTCGTCCTCCACCACATTATATCCTTTCGGGATATAAAGAATTTCGGACGAAGGTTACGAAGGACGTACCTTCGTAAGCATAATAACAAGGGACGAAGTATTCATATAAATCATGAGGTATAAAATAAACGTTTAAATGTTAACATAGAATCATTTCCATTTTTATTAACATGAACGAATATAAGTAATTTCAAATTTCAAATGTACCTTCGGTCCTGAGGAAGGCGAAAATACAAGTGCGATGCGAAGGCAAAATGACAGGTTCGCGTGAACAGTACAGAGGTACTGTTCATCCATTTATAGGCACAGGTCACAGCCTGTGACAAATTACAATTATGCCCCTTACAAAAGTTTACAACATTAACTCAGACCTCTATGGATAAAAAGGTCATTTTATCTCTATGTCGGTTTGTAACGCCGAAGCTCCATGAAAAGGAACCTTCGGCCATCTCCTGGAGACGACTTCAGCCAAAGCTGCTTCTTCGTGTAAGACCTTCGGCGCACCGAAGCACGGCCCCAACAGTAGCCCCTTTCGCGGTGCTAGATCGTTTTTCGTAACGAGCTTGACCCGTGAAAAAAGCCTCTTCAGCTTCGGGAAGCCGAAGGTCCAAAAAACACCTTCCCTGAGCTCGTTGCGGAGAAACGATCCGGCTTCCGAGCGTGTGCCAGGCCCACCTTGCAGAGTTACTGTTTGATCTTTGCGGTCCACTGCACAGCGAGTACAAGTGACTGCCCGCTTGGTGTAAAAATCCTGCCGCTTCGCCTCCTTACCTGCAGCACTATATAAACAGACGGGTAGGTGTGAAGTTACCACAGCATTCATTGCTATTTGCACTATTTTGCTGCCAAAATTTTTAACTATAGCCGAAGCTTGACTCTCAGAATTAAACGAAGGTCCATCTCGACGTCTGCTTCGTCAGAAAGAAGAGCTTCGGGAGAAAAGAAAAAAGAAAAGTATCTAACTTCCCCGAACTCAGAATCAAATGGCTAGAGTGCGATCTACTGCCAGAGTTGCACGTGAAGGAGACGAAGCCGAAGGTCCGAATACTGTGCCCATCTCCGAAGCGATGCAGCGTTCCGGACTGGTGACTGCAGAAGACATGCCTGCTGCTGAAGCAAACCCGACAGCTGCCGAAGGAGAAGAAGAGAATATTGAAGGGACTGATCCCGAAGATGACTATCGTATTGCTATGCCCAGCAAGCCCAGTCACCTGGATTTTGGGAAATCAACTGTTTCAAAGGCTGATCTTTCGAAGATGGTGAAAGCAGGTTATTTCAATGAAAATCAGAAGAAGCTACTTCGCTTCGGGGGAGAAGAAACCACCCCGAAGCCAGAGAAGGACGAGATTGTCATCTTCAAGAGCTTTTTAAAGGCTGGGCTGAGATTCCCTCTTCACGAGATTATTGCAGAGATACTGAAGAGGTTTGGTATCTACCTTCACCAGTTAACTCCTAACGCTATCGTTAGGCTTAGCGTTTATATTTGGGCCCTCCGAAGCCAAGCAGTGGAGCCATTTGCCGACAGTTTCTGTCGAGTTCATGAGTTACATTATCAAACAAAGGCCAGAAAAGATGGGCTACATGACAACTTCGGCTGCTACAATTTTGCCTACCGGAAAACAGCAAAGTTTCCTGTAATTAGCTACCGAAGCAAATGGCCAGCAGGCTGGAAATCAGAATGGTTCTATGTCAAGGTTGATGACGACAAAGAGAAGCTTGTGCAAAGTCCAATCGAGCTGATCTTTGGAGAAACCCGACCCCGCTGCAACATGACACCAGATGGTCAAACACAACAGGCAATGGATGAATTCGGAATTATTGCAGAGCATATTGGTACCAGGGATCTGGTTCAAGAATTCTTGGCATTCAGAGTCTTCCCTACTCTGAAAGAATGGGAAATGCCAAAGTTAAAGGGGGAGAAGAAGGAGGGGGAACTTGTCCGGCTTCCTTATGACTTCAAATTCAAGAAATACTTTAAGAAGCCCTGCCAAGAGTGGCTGGACACAGTTGAGGTGATGTGTAATGAAATTCTGGGGAATTATTCCAAAAAAGAAGATCAACTGATGACAGCAGCCTTCGGCACCCGTCCGAAGCGAAGGCTGAACCGAGTGCTTGATGCCCTGGGCTTCGAGTACCCTGACTATGAGCAATTGAGCAAGGGTGCCGAGGGCCAAAAAAGAAAAAGAGTGGTCGAAACTCTGAACAAGGATGAAGAAAGGCCAGCAAAAGAGAAGAAAATTCCCAAGAAAAGAAAAATATCAACTCCGAAGCGAAAATTATCCGAAGAAGAGGGGACCCCCACACCACCTTCTACCAGCGACGTGGAGGAAATTTTAAAGGTAATGACTGAACCCATGCCCACGAAGCTAAGTCCATTAGGGCTCCAACTGACGAAGCTTTTTCGAAAGGTGGAAGAGCCGGATCAAACGAAGATAACCAAACCCAAGCGGCAAAGAATTATTGCAGTGACTGAAGTTATCGACAAGACGCCGCCTAGGGCGTCAATTCAGAAAACACCAGCTGTCGAAGGCACCACAAACGTCGAAGTCGCACCTTCGGAGGTTGCGGCTACCGAAGCCGCTACAGCCGAAGATGTAAACTTAGAAACTACCATTGAGGACATCAACAAGATTTTGGAAGACATGGCTGCAGAAGAAGCTACCACTACTACTGAAAAAACCATGGCCACAGTGCCTGAGAAAGGGAAAGAAATAGCCGAAGACACTTCGGACGACGAAGCCTACTCTTTTCAAAATTTAGTTGGGCAAAAACTGACGAAGGCCGAAATAGAAGAGCTCAAGGACTATGCCAAATCTTGCGGATACAAGCCAGGAGCTCTTCTATTTGGAGGCATTGATGACGAAAAATTGGGCTGCATTCGAGACCAAACTGGAGCTAAGGTCATCGGTACTTTATCAAAAAGTATCGGTTTTCCGAAGCTAGAAACAGATATCAGCCGCTACCGACGACAACATATCGTCGGTAGCTTATTTTATTCCAACTTCAAGGTAAACAACCTTTTCTCTGGTTTTTATTGCTGTTAATAATGAAAATGTTACTAACGTAAGTTGTTTCTGTGCAGAGCATGCTACTGAGCAAAGCTCTGAAGATGCAGCAAGATTTGGAGGACAAAAAACACGAAGCTATAATTGAAAACTTAGAGAGCAAGATAAAAGAACAATCAGCTATCATTGAAAAGAAAGACTTCGAGCTCCAATCGACCGAAGGCTTGCTGGCAGAGACTGAAGCTAAAGTATCAGAGTTGAATTCGAAGCTTATCAGTCAATCAAAACAATTTGAATAGGAGAAGCTAGAGCTTAATTCGAAACTTGAAGCCGAAGTCCAGGCCAACTCAGACTTGAAGAGATCATTGACAAGCCTTCAAGACAAATGCTTGAAATTTAGCAATAATTGTATTGAACGATTAAAAAAGATATTTTACTCTGTTGGAGCCAGCAGCGGGAAGTTTAACCCTTCAGCGGAAAATTTACCACAAGCCTTCGATCATATTGAAGCTGAAATCGAAGAGCTTGACGAAGTTATAGCCGGGCACGGTGACTTCTGTGCCTGGGTAGCTTCTCGGGGTACCGCTGCAGCGTTCCTGAAGGCCGGCTGCGAGCATGGAAAGATCGTCAACAGGCCCAACTTCACCCTGTCTCCATCAATCCTGGACGATATACCTGACCTCGCCCGAAGCATCTCAAATAGATTTATAAAAATGATATGGACAAAAGGCGGGCGGGAGAAGGCTGGAGACGAAGCTCGAAGTCATCTTGAACCAGTAAGAAATGATACTTCGTACTTACCTTCTCCTTTGCACTTGATTTTTACTCACGATACCTTGATTTATGTAGGATGACGAAGGTGAAGATGATGCTTAAGATATGTCGCCGAAGCTGTCGCCGAAGCTGAAGCTTAATGAAGATCAGTAGAAGTATACTATAGGAAAAAACTCAGGATACTTTTGTAACAACTTTTGTAAATACAATTAATCTATTCTCAAGGAACTTTGTACATACCTTGTAATATATTCTTACCCTTCTACTGAAGCGCTTTGATGTGGACGAAATCAGCATTTTGAGCCGAGGGCGAAAAAAAACACCTTCCCTTCTTTTCGTACACAACGAAGCATAAGAGAGCAATTCTTCTTTTTGCCGAGCAACGAAGCATAACAGACCACTTCTTCTTTTTGCCGAAGCTTTTCTTTTTTGTACACAACAAAGTATAAGAAACCACTTCTTCTTTTTACCGAAGCAACCACTTAGGAACACAAATGCTATGAATGAATGCTTATGAATGCAAATGTTATGATGTAATGTAATGTGCGAATGAATGTCCAAAGCTTATGTCCGAAGCCACACTCAGCCATTATTTCCTTAGAGACAACCACACATCAGCTCTGCATTCCCTTAGGAACGACTTTGGAGCATCTTCGTCTTTTACTTAGACGGTATAAGCTCTGCATTCCCTTAGGAACGTCTTTGGAGCTTCTTCGCCTTTTACTTAGGCGGTATAAGCTCTGCATTCCCTTAGGAACGTCTTTGGAGCTTCTTCGCCTTTTACTTTCGGCGGAATCAGCGTTGACTTTTCGCTGTGAGCTCTGCATCCCCTTAGGGACGTCTTTGGAGCTTCTTCTCTTTTTCAGTTTCGGCACTCGATGGTGCGTTCTCAGCTTTTTACATTTACATTCTTTGGGGGATTTTGCTCTTATAAAACTAAAAAGGAAATTACATATGATGGCCCCATTAAAAACCTTTCTCCCCCTTTAGAAAGGAAAAGGGTGCCATGAAAAAGAAAAAGAAAAACATAAAAAGTTACATCAAGTTATACATAATATCTCCGGAGCTCATCTGCATTCCAAGATCTTGGAATTTCGTTGCCATCCATGTCCTTTAATCTGTACGAACCGGGCCTTGACGAAGATGCTACTAAGAAAGGCCCTTCCCATTTCAATTGTAACTTGCCCACTGTATCTGGGTTGGCCACTCTCCGAAGCACCAAGTGTCCCGGCTCAATATTTTTTAGCCGGACCTTTCTATCTCGCCATTTGACTGTTTCAGCCTGGTATTTATTGATATTCTCCACGGCTTGAAGCCTGATCCCTTCTAAGGCATCTTTTTCCACCGAACAAGCATCTTCGGGGCCTGATTCTGCTGAAGCTACTACTTTTATTGATCCAGCTTTGGCTTCTTCCGGAGTTATTGCTTCGTCACCAAATAATAGCTTGAATGGGGTAAAGCCTGTAGACCTTGATGCTGTTGTATTGTGGCTCCACACCACTTTGGTCAACTGATCTGGCCACTTTCCCCTTGGTTGATTGAAGATTAACTTCATTATTCCTGTCATTATAATGCCGTTGGCCCTTTCAACGAGCCCATTCGACTCCGGATGCCTGACTGATGCAAAATGGATCTTCGTTCCAATTTGATCACAGAAATTTCTGAAAGCTTCGGAGTCAAACTGCGTTCCATTATCTACAGTGATGGCCTTCGGTACCCCGAAACGACAGACAATATTCTGCCAGAAAAACTTTTGGACTGTGGCTGAAGTTATTGTGGCTAACGGCTTCGCCTCAATCCACTTGGAAAAATACTCCACAGCTACTATAACATATTTTAGGTTCCCTTGGGCCGGTGGTAATGGACCCAACAAGTCAAGGCCCCACCTTTGCAATGGCCAGATGGGTTGTATCAGCTGTGTCAAAGACGAAGGTTGCTTTTGATCTCTTGCACATTTTTGACAACCTTCGCACTTTTGAACTAACTCCGCTGCATCCGAAGCTGCCTTCGGCCAATAAAATCCTTGGCGGAACACTTTTCCAAGTAACGGCCTGGATCCGATGTGGGATCCACACAGGCCTGCATGTATCTCTTTCATCAACTCTATACCTTCGGCTCTAGATAAGCACTTGAGCAGCGGAGCGCAAACTCCATGTTTGTATAATTCCCCTTCTATCATGATATACGGACGAGCTCTTGCCTCTATTCTTTTGTTGTAGGCTTCGTCATCTGAAAAGAACTTACCCTGAAGGTAAGAGATTATTTCAGTTCTCCAATCTTCGCTGTAAACAGGAGAAATGTTGAGGACTGCCCTTTCAAGGAGCTCTACTGAAGGTGCCTTTATTGTTTCGAAGAACACATCCGAAGGTAACGGCAGCCCCTGTGCTGCAGACTTGGCTAGCAAATCAGCATGCTCATTTTGCCCTCGAGGGATATTCTTGACAGAAAATCCTTCGAAGGAAGCTTCGATCCTTCAGACCGTGTCTAGGTATTTTTCAAGCTTCGGGTCTTTAGCCTTGCAACTTTTGTCAATATGACCCGAAACAACCTGGGAATCAGTTTTAAGAATCGCCCTTCTGATTCCCATTGCCTTTAGTTTCCGAAGACCCAAGAGCAGGGCTTCGTACTCAGTTATATTATTTGTGCAGCTGAAGTCAAGTCTTGCTGCATAGCAAGTTTTAACCTTGGATGGTGATACCAACACAGCAGCTGCACCTGCTCCGAAGGTTCCCCAAGAGCCATCACAAAACACTGTCCATACTTCGGCATCTTTATTTGCTTCTTCATCCTGAGCCCCTGGCGTCCAGTCGGCAATGAAATCTGCCAATGCTTGAGACTGGATCGAAGATCTATGCACATAATCAATGTAAAATTCATTGAGCTCCGCAGCCCATTTTCCAATCCGCCCAGTAGCTTCTCTATTTCTCATGATATCCTTCAACGGCTGCGAAGAAGGAACAATAATGTTGTATGCCTGAAAATAATGCCGAAGCTTCCTGGATGCCATTAAAACGGCATACAATACCTTCTCCAGCTCTATATAATTTTTCTTTGAGACACTAAGGACCTCAGATACAAAATATACTGGGACCTGCTTCTTGACTTGTCCATCAAACTTCTCCTGGACAAGTGCCGCACTTACTGCTGAATGCGAAGCTGCCACATATAACAACAGAGGAGCCCCTGGCGTTGGTGGAGTTAATGTTGTTAGATCTATTAAGTATTGCTTCAGCTCTTCGAAGGCTTTTTGTTGACTTGGGCCCCATTGAAAGACTTCAGCTGACTTCAGCACCTCGAAGAATGATAAGTTTCTTTCTGCTGATCTGGATATAAATCTGTTGAGAGATGCCAGCCTTCCTGTCAATCTCTGGGCCCCCTTTCTTGTGGTTGGTGGCTCCATTCGAAGTATAGCTTCGATTTTATTTGGATTAGCTTCGATTCCCTTTGTTGAAACCAAGCATCCAAGAAATTTACCCTTCTTCACTCCGAAGACACATTTTTCTGGATTCAGCTTCAGACCAGCTTGTCTGAAGCTGGCGAAGGTCTCCTGCAGATCAGCAATATGATTTTCCTGCTTCGTGCTTTTTACAATAATGTCATCGACATAAGTCAACACATTTCTGCCTATCTGAGACTGGAGAACCTTCGCTGTCATTCGGCTGAAACTCCCTCCGGCATTTTTGAGCCCCTCAGGCATCCGAAGATAGCAATATGTACCACTTGGGGTTATGAAGCTAGTTTTTGGCTCATCTTCCTTCTTCATCCAAATTTGATGATAGCCTGAGTAGCAGTCTAGGAGACTCATGAGCTCTGAAGAAGCTGCTGCATCGACTAAAGAGTCTATCCTTGGCAGCGGGAATTCATCCTTCGGACAAGCCTTGTTGAGATCTGTGAAATCAATACACATTCTCCACTTGCCATTGGCCTTCTTCACCATAACAGTGTTAGCTAGCCACTCTGGATACTTCACTTCTCTGATAACTCCTGCACTGAGGAGTCTTTTTACTTCATTGCGAGCCCCTTCGGCCTTGTCATCAGACATTTTCCGAAGCCTCTGCTTTCGGGGTCTGAAGGATGGGTCAACATTGAGCGAATGTTCAATAACATCCCGATTTACTCCACAGAAATCATTAGCTGACCATGCAAAAACATCTTTGTTGTTGAATAAAAACCTTATCAAGGTTTTCTCCTGGTCTTCAGATAATTGCGAGCCCAATAGCACCTTCTGCTCTGCTATGTCTTCACACAATAACATGGGCTTCGGCTGATCCGCTGAAGCTGCCTTCTCCCTCCTGAATTTGTACTGTTCACAAGCTTCAGCTCCATCTATATTATGGATTGCCTTGGAGTCAGTCCAGCTTCCTTCGGCCCTTCTAGCAGCTTCCTGGCTTCCATGAATAGCAATAGGCCCTTGGTCCGAAGGTATCTTCATGCAGAGATAAGCTGGGTGAAGAATTGCTTCGAAGGCATTAAGAGTACCACGGCCAATGATAGCATTGTAAGGATACTCCATGTCAACAATATCAAACACAATTTGCTCAGTCCTTGTGTTGTTAACAAATCCGAAGGTTACCGGCATGGTAATCTTCCCAAGTGCTACAATCTGTCGCCCTCCGAAGCCACAAAGAGGGTGCGTAGCATCATGAATCTTGTCTTCGGGCTCTTGCATTTGTCTGAAGGCTTTAGCAAATATAATATCAGCTGCACTGCCTGTATCAACTAGGACATTGTGGACCAGAAATCCTTTGATCACGCAAGAGATAACCATGGCATCATTGTGAGGATAATCCTTAAGCTGAAGGTCTTCCTGAGAGAAAGTAATTGGAATGTGGGACCATTTTGACTTGATGAAGGGTCCCTGCACTCCAACATGTTGCACCCTTCTCTGAGCCTCCTTCTTCTGCTTCTTGTTAGCCGGCTCTGAGCAAGAACCGCCTGTTATCGGGAGCACCAGCTTCGAAGCCGAAGCAGCTCCAGCTTGATTGTTGAACGAAGCCATCAGCTCAGAAAAGTGGAAGTGAGTTCACCGGAGGTGGGCGCCAATGTTGGGGGCTTGTTCTCAAATGCTAAGAGTTAAGAACAAGGCAACACAGAAAATGTTAAGTGTTAAAGTCCTTCGTCCTCCACCACATTATATCCTTTCGGGATATAAAGAATTTCGGACGAAGGTTACGAAGGACGTACCTTCGTAAGCATAATAACAAGGGACGAAGTATTCATATAAATCATGAGGTATAAAATAAACGTTTAAATGTTAACATAGAATCATTTCCATTTTTATTAACATGAACGAATATAAGTAATTTCAAATTTCAAATGTACCTTCGGTCCTGAGGAAGGCGAAAATACAAGTGCGATGCGAAGGCAAAATGACAGGTTCGCGTGAACAGTACAGAGGTACTGTTCATCCATTTATAGGCACAGGTCACAGCCTGTGAAAAATTACAATTATGCCCCTTACAAAAGTTTACAACATTAACTCAGACCTCTATGGATAAAAAGGTCATTTTATCTCTATGTCGGTTTGTAACGCCGAAGCTCCATGAAAAGGAACCTTCGGCCATCTCCTGGAGACGACTTCAGCCAAAGCTGCTTCTTCGTGTAAGACCTTCGGCGCACCGAAGCACGGCCCCAACAAGAGATAAACTATATACATCTTATGCTAAACTCCCATGAGCTTAATAAATGAACCACTCGAGTTTTTCTTATCCATTCCAGATTTCATCTGATGGTACTACTTGTCACTCAAGTCATGGATAATTTGTCTGCGGATTTAACTACTGAATCAATGATAAAAGGTTTAGGGTTTGGCATTGTTGCTTCTGCTACTATTCCATGTCCCAGTCTAAGGTTACTGATGTTGGTAATCATGTAATTTTTACTTCATATTTCTATTTCTCTTGTATGTTCTAGACATATTGTTGCTAACATTTTATCAAATGATAGTCGCCGTTGAAACGCACGGGCAACTAACTAGTAATAATAAATATTTGACCAACTAAAAGCAACTGCTTGACCCCAACCCCATATATAGCTAGTCCACTTTAGCCAAACGGGACATTTGCTGAGTACGTTGATGTGTACTCACCCTTGCTTTACACACCACCCCACCCCAGGTTGTCCCCACTGTACCCAGTACTCAGGAGGTGATGCTGGCAACATGGAAGATTTCGAGGAGTTTTAGGACTACGACGAGTTCTAGTTCTTTCTTAGTGGCAAACCCCCCTCCCCCAGTTAGCTGCCTGTGTAGGCTTAGCATTTACATTTTCATAATTCCGCACTTTGATGTTAACGTTAAACACAATGGTTATGTAATAGACTCTGTGGATGTCTTGGACATCTTGATGTAATAAAGTACCTTTTCGCTATTTATTTCAAGCATTGTGTGATGATGTCCAATTATGTAATCATTGTGTACGTAAGTTTATGATCCTGGCACGTACTTGGTTCACATTCGGTTTGCCTTCCAAAACCGGGTGTGACATAAGTGGTATCAAAGCCCTTACTGACTATAGGACCGCTAACCTAGACTAGAATGGTCGTCCTAAGGACTATAGACCCCTACTCTTACCTTGACCTCAGTGTCTTTTCAAAAGATGGTCATCTTGACCAACCCTATGTTACATACTTATCTCAAAAAGTTTTGTCTCACTTTTCTTTCTGTTTACTTTCTGGTCTCATAGTTCTACTCTTACTCTTGTGCTTACGATGTCTTTTGTAGATGGCCTGTATCAGGTGCACTGCACGTAAGTCTGTGATCCCCTTTTTGCCTTCTCGCCTAGCGGAGCGTCCACTGTGTCGTACAGTGTCAGGTCAGCCCAGTCACCTGGAGAGACTGTAGCGTCGCCTGCATGAGGAGCAGGAGCGTCGATGCCAGGGGCAGGAGCAGGAGCAGCAGGACTCTTCCCCCTTGACTCAGCAGGAGGTGGAGTCTGAGAGGCCGCCTTCCCCTACACCTCAGCCAGAGATGCCCCCTGCACCACCATAGGGCATCCCGGCTGCTAGAGGAGACCCTGACGGAAACGGAGACGACGACGACGCTGGTGGCAGTTCGAGCCATGGCACGGAGCTTTCGGAGGAGCCGGAGCCGGAGGGATGGATCGCTAGACCCATCACTCATGACGCTGCTCGCGGGTGTCACTTCCACGACGCTCTCAATACCCTGCTGCGGCGGGCCTTCGACCGACACACTTGGTCTATCGAGTACCGTTGTGTAGTCTACCAGCATCGTCGCGGGCTATACCTGGACCAGTGGGAGGCTACTTGCTTGGTGCGCCGTTCGGACGATGATCTCTAGGGTGCAGAGGCCTTCTTAGAGCACTATTCTATTACCGAGAGGGACACTGCCGAGGCAGCCATGCAAGATGCAGCATGATGAGCACTTTCTCGGTATTGCTCATTGTTCAGCGGGGTAGCTGATGGCCTTGACCTGAAGTACTATCCTCGCCGTTCGACCGGCAGTGCTGGAGGTGTGATTGTCTCGCCAGTGGGTGAGGGCAATCCCAGGCTGAACAGCATGGTCAATCTGGTTGTCGTGCTCAACACAGAGTTGGACCACACCCTTGATGAGTTAGGCAAGGTTCGGGTGGAGGTTGCAGAATTGCGTGCTGAATGCGCGGCACACCACTATCTGGATGATGGTTCTCCCGCCCCTGTCGAGATTCAGCACCCTTACCATTCACTGCCTCGTGGTCGCTTTGACTATGGTACCCCAGACTGCAGGACCCAGATAGATTTGGATCCCTAGATCGACAGAGTCCGAGTCTGTAATAATGTTTAATTCAGTGTCTTAGTCTAGCCAGTCTTAGTCAGAGTTAGTTTGGTTATCTTTTGTTGGATGCTTGTTATGATGGACATGTACTGAAGTTGGATCTTTGTAATGATTGTCACCAAGGTGTGGGTATCCCCTGCAACTTAGTGTAGTTATTAATAAAGTCAGTTATTTAGTTGGGTAATAACTTTATTTCCCCTTTCCTCTTTATCTGAGAAGCTGTCAGTGAAGATGGTCATTTGTTCAGTGTTATGGAGATCTTCTATACATCTTTTCTTATGATGAAAGATTGCAGAGTCAGATTTGATAAATGTGTGTGATTTATACAGATGTCTAAGAACAGGCGTAGAGGTGCGAGGCGTGCATAGCCAGAACAGCAGGCACCCTAAAAGGATGCAGCTCCACAGCAGCAGTCGCCACTGCCACCCCCGATGACCATCGAGCAGATGTTCTTGATGCAGACTCAAGCAGTCTAGGCAATTGGTCAGACCTTAGCAGCTATGCAGCAGGCGCAGCAGCAGCCACCACCACCTCAGCCTCCAGTGCAAGTCCAGATGCCTCAGGTGCCCAGAGACAAGCGGGCAGAGTTCATGAGGGCCATCCCCCAGTTTTTGCCCACTCTGCTGACCCCATGGACGTGGAAGATTGGCTGCGTACCGTGGAGCGTGAGTTGCACACTACCCAGTGCAACGATCGTAAGAAGGTGTTGTATGGTCCCCGACAACTCAGGGGAGCAGCCCAGTCTTGGTGGGAGTCTTACCTCGCCACCCATGCCAACCCTGAAGCCATTAATTTGGAAAGAGTTTAGGGACAACTTCCGTCGCTACCATGTGCCCGAGGGACTAATGATAGTGAGAAAGGAGGAGTTTCTCGCCCTAAAGCAAGGCCCCCTGTCCATCAGTGAGTACAGGGATAAGTTTCTGCAGCTGTCGCGTTATGCCCCAGAAGATGTCAACACAGAAGCTAAGAGGCAGTATCGCTTCTTGAGAGGATTGGTTGACCCTCTCCATTATCAACTGATGAACCACATCTTCCCTACCTTCCAGCATTTGACGACAGAGCAATCATGATAGAAAAAGAAGCGTTGGGAGATGGAGGACAGGAAGCGTAAGATTGGTGGACCTTAGGTTGGGAGTAGCAGTCGTCCTCGCTACTTAGGCAACCCACCTCAGCAATTCAAGCAAGGTCACTAGCACCAGCACCAGCATCAGCGTCAGAACCAGCAGCAGCAGTACCGTCAGAACAACCAGCAAGGAGAAAATCAATACCAGCGTCAGAGCAACCAGGCAGCCCGTCTTCCTGCCCCAGCAACCAACCAGAACAATCAAGCAGCGCCAACTCAAGGAGGAGGTCGTGCATGTTTCCACTGTGGTGAACAAGGCCATTGGGTGAATCATTGCCCAAAGAAAGCAACCCAACAACAGCCAGCTCCCAATGCCCCAGTCAGACAGAATGCAATGTAGCAAGGAGGCAACAACTGTGGGCAACCTCATGCCTAGTATGGAAAGGTGAACCACTTGGAGGCTGACACAGTCTAGGAGACTCCAGGAGTGGCACTAGGTACGTTTTCAGTCGAGTACCATTCTGCAAATGTGTTATTTGATACTAGAGCAACGCATTCTTTTGTGACTACATCATGGGTAGAATCACATAATATACCAGTAGCACCTATGTATCCACCTATGAGAGTAAGTTTAGTTGGTGGAAGGACCCAAACGGATAGATTTTGCCCTAGTGCAAAGGTTCAAATAAGGGGGATAGGGTTCCCCACCGATTTGATAGTTATGGGTAACTAGGATACAACTATAGATGTCATCCTAGGGATGAATTGGCTAACCAAGTACCAAGCCAGTCTTAGTTGTGATAAGAGAACAGTGAAGTTAGTGTCCCCATTAGGAGAAGAAGTGTTAGTAGAGTTGGTCTTGTCAGAACCAAGAAAAGGAAGTTGTCACCAAGTCACCGCCCATATTGAGGAGATTAAACCATCGGAGGCTATCAGTGTAGTATCAAATTTCCCCGATGTGTTTCCCAAAGAGTTACCAGGTATGCCACCTAAAAGGAAAGTTGAATTTGCCATAGAGCTTATACCAGGCACCGCCCCTATATCCAAGAGAGCCTATCGAGTGTTCGGACCAGAGTTGGTGGAACTCAAGAAGCAAATTGATGAGTTGTTAGAGAAAGGTTACATCAGACCGAGTACTTCGCCTTGGGCAGCCCCAGTGTTGTTTGTGGAGAAGAAGGATGAAACAAAGAGGATGTGCATCGACTATAGATCCTTGAATGAAGTCACTATCAAGAACAAGTACCCCCTGCCCAGAATTGAAGATTTATTCGATCAGTTGAGAGGAGCCAGGGTGTTCTCAAAGATAGATCTGAGGTCAGGCTACCATCAGCTCAGAATCCGACCTTCAGATATACCGAAGACAGCATTTATCACTAAGTATGGACTGTATGAGTTCACGGTCATGTCATTCGGTTTGACGAATGCACCAGCTTATTTCATGTACTTAATGAACAATGTGTTCATGGACTACCTCGACAAGTTCTTGGTGGTGTTCATTGATGATATCCTTATATATTCCTAGAATGAGCAAGAGCATGAGGAGCATTTGAGGAAGGTACTCCGGAGGCTACAAGATTGTTAGTTGTATGCCAAGCTTAGCAAGTGCAAGTTCTGGATCAGTGAAGTCCTATTCTTGGGTCACATTATAAACCGAGAGGGATTGGTTGTAGATCTGAAGAAGGTAACAGCTATCTTGGACTGGAAAGCACCAAAGGATGTCCGAGGAATCAAGAGTTTCATCGGAATGGCCGGTTATTATCGGTGTTTTATTGAAGGTTTCATCGGAATGGTTGTAGATCTGATAGCCTTGTTGGCAAGGAAGGTTGAGTTCAAGTGGACCCCAGCATGCCAGAAGTCCTTTGAGACATTGAAGGAGAAGTTGACAATGGCATCAGTACTGATTCTGCCAGATGTGCACAAGCCATTCTCAATGTATTGCGATGCTTCGTACACCGAACTAGGATGTGTGTTGATGCAGGAAGGGAGAGTAGTGGCATACTCGTCCCGACAATTGAAGATCCATGAGAAGAACTATCCTACTCATGATCTGGAATTAGCAGCCGTGGTTCATGCATTGAAGACCTGGAGGCATTATCTTTATAGGCAGAAGTGTGATTCTACACGGACCACAAGAGCCTCAAGTACAAAGAGAAATAGAATAATGAGAATCATATGGATTTACACAAACCTCTAATGATTAGAAACTAAAAACGAGATCTCGAAGTAATTCGAACGATTTCGATTATCATTTATTTGTACTTATTAGTTACTTCTACCCGATAGATCTTAGAAGTTGGAAGTAATAATTTCTTGGTTGATTGTATCCTTAACCATTTCTTTTTTTGACACGAGGAACTCATCATGAATCCACTAATTGTTGTTGCTTCCGTTATTGCTGCTAGATTGGCCGTAGGGCTTGCTTCTATTGGGTCCAGAGTTGGTCAAATTCACTCAGTCAGAACTAAACATGAGGCAGCGAAGATGGCTAGAATTGATAAAAGATTATGAGCTGGAGATTCGTTATCACCCAGGCAAAGCAAATGTAGTTGCAGACGCTCTTAGCAGGAAGAGTCAAGTCAATATGTTGGCTGCTCACCCGATACCATATGAACTAGCAAAGGAGTTCGACAGATTAAGTATCGGATTTCTGAACAACACCCAAGGGGTGACAATTGAGCTAGAGCCCACTTTGGAGCAAGACATCAGAAAAGGTCAGAAAGATGATGAGAAGATCAACGAGATCCGGCAGCTGATCATAGATGGAAAAGGCAAGGATTTCCGTGAGGATGTAGAAGGAGTAGTATGGTTCAAGGACAGACTGTGTGTTCCCAACATCAAATCAATCCGAGAACTGATTCTCAAGGAAGCCCATGAGACAGCATACTCTATACACCCTGGTAGTGAGAAGATGTACCAAGACCTGAAGAAAAGATTTTGGTGGTATGGTTGAAAAGGGAGATAGCAGAGTATGTGGTTGTGTGTGACAGTTGTCAGAGGATTAAAGCAGAACATCAGAGACCTGTAGGGTTGTTGCAGCCATTGCGGATTCCTTAGTGGAAATGGGATGAGATTGGAATGGACTTCATAGTTGGTTTGCCTCGCACTCGTACTGGTTATGACTCTATTTGGGTAGTAGTGGACCGTTTGACAAAGGCAGCCCATTTCATACCAATCAAGACCACTTACAACAGTGCGGTGTTAGCCGAACTATACATGTCTCAGATTGTGTGCTTGCATGGTGTTTCAAAGAAGATAGTATCACATAGAGGCACCCAGTTCACTTCTCATTTTTTGCAGCAGTTAAATGAAGCTTTGAGCACGCATTTGAAGTTCAGGTCAGCTTACCACCCACAGACAGATGGTCAAACAGAGAGAACCAATCAGATTCTGGAAGATATGTTGAGGGCTTGTGCTTTGCAAGACAAGATAGGTTGGGACAAGAGATTACCATATGCAGAATTCTCTTACAACAACAGCTATCAGGCCAGTCTGAAGATGTCACCATTCGAAGTGCTCTATGGGACGAATTGCAGGACTCCATTGCATTGGGATCAACGTGGGGAAAGACAGGTGTTCGGTCCAGATATTTTGTTTGAAGCCAAAGAGAATATCAGAATGGTCTGAGAGAATTTAAAGGTAGCGCAGTCCAGACAGCAAAGTTATGCTGACACCAGAAGAAGAGAACTCAATTTTGAAGTGGGAGATTATGTCTATTTGAAGGTGTCACCCATCAGAGGAACCAAAAGGTTTGGAGTCAAAGGCAAGCTAGCACCCTGATATATTGGGTCGTATCAGATCCAAGCAAGACATGGAGAAGTGGCTTATCAACTCAGCTTACCAGAGAACCTGTCCATTGTGCACGATGTGTTCCATGTGTCACAGTTAAAGAAATGCTTGAGAGTGCCCGAAGAGCAGTTGCCAGCAGAGGATCTTGAAGTTCAAGAAGATCTGACTTATATTGAAAAGCCAACTCAAATTCAGGAGACAGCAGATCGGGTATAGGTGTACATTTGGGCCGGGCCAGATGGGTCGGCCCGAAGCACGGAAAAAAGCATGGCACGACCCGAAATATTTTAGTACCGGGCCAGCACGGCCCGATATATCGGGCCGGGTTTGGGCCGAGGTCACGGCCCATGAGCGGGCCAAGCACGGCCCGTTTAAGGCAGGCACGAAATGGCCCATATATAGGCACAAAAAGGCCCATATATTTATTAAAATCACACTTCATTCCACACTTTCATGTAGTTGGTAAAGAACACAAAGCTAGAGATAATGTTAGTTAGATATTTTTTATAGTTTTGAATTAGAGTAGGTGATGTAATTTTATTTTTATTATAAACATTAGATAATGAACTGAACTTACAAACTTTATATAGAGCTGATTATACTATTTTTCTTTCTAACAAAATGATTTGTAAATGAGGTAGTCATTGCATAGCCCTGGTAACTTAATACAAATATTAAGTTTGCTTTTGGTTAAATTTATTTGTCTTATCTTTTATTTGTTTTATTAAATTTGTTTTGAATTTTGGGCTCTACTGTGAATTTTGGGCCCTGATGTGAATTTCGGGCCAAAAATTGAATTTTAGGCCCTAATGTGAATTTTGGGATTTTAAAATTTCGGGCCGCCCGAAATGAGCCCGGCACGTTTAAGCAATTACGGGTCGGGCCGTGGGTCGAGGGCTAGGCCCATAGGTCGGCCCAGCACAACCCGAAATTCAAACAATACGGGTCTTTTCGGGCTTGGGCCGGGCCGGGCCAAGCGGCCCGAATGTACACCTATAAGATCAGGTCACTCGGAGAAGTACCATCAGGATGTGCAAAGTCAAATGGGGCCACCACTCAGAAGAAGAAGCCACCTGGAAAGAGAAGATGATTTAAAAGCCAATCACCCTGAGCTCTTTTCTAGCCAGCCCTGAATCTCGAGGGCGAGATTCTTTTAAGGGGGATAGGTCTGTAACACCCTGAATTTGGGGGTATAAAATTTCTTTCTTATGACCATCCAAATTCAGATGTTACTCTTCTCTATCTCACACTAGGTTTTCTCTCTCTCTAGATTCATTCTCCCTTTCTCCTTTTTGATTAGAGATAGCCTAAACTAGTGGAGGTTAATTTTTTTTATTTTTGTCAAAACCATATGAGTCATGACATGTTGCATCATGCTGAGCTTAAAATATTCTTTGAAGTGTTTCACATGCTTGAATTTATTTGAATTTGAAACCTAGTTTGAATTTGGATTTGAAAAACCTATAGAAAAGGAATTAGAAAATTCAGAGAAAAAGAAAAGGAGAAAGCAGCCCAATCGGCCCACTAAGCCCAGCCAGGCTACGCACCCGCGCGCCCGCGCCGCCTGACAGGCGGACCCGGGCTATCAGCGGCAGTTCCCCTCTCCCACGCGCTCTCTCTCTCTCGCTCTCTGCCCGCTGGGGCCAACCTGTCGGTGCCAGTTTTCTTCACCCACGTGCTCCCTCTCTCTCCCTCTGTCTCACGGGCCCGGATCGCCAGTCGCCGAGCCGTTGCCCCACGCGCCCCTTTCTTCTCTCTCTGCGTCGTGGGCCTGCCCTGTCAGTTCCGCCCCCTCCGCGCTCGCCGGGTTTCTCAGCCACGACGCCCGCCCACGCACCCAACTCCCTTTTTAGAGCCCCACCAGTGCCCCGCACACACCCCTCACCTCATTTCGTGCAGCTTCGCCCTCTCTCGCGCTCTGCCCATGCCGCCAGCCAACGCTGGAGACCCGCACTCGCGTCCCCGACCATCCAGCTCGCTGGAGACCGCTCCAAACCTCCCCAAGCTCCGCCCTGAGGTGAGACACCTGTCCTCGTGCCCAATTTCCCTTATTGCACCCTGTGTTCAGCCAATTTCACCTTCGTCGGTGCTCGGCCGCGGCGGTCCGCCGTGCTCGCGTGGTGACCGGCCGATTTGGCCTGATCTAGTTCCCTGGAGTAGGTCCCTATGTTACCCCTGCCTCTACTGAAGCTAGCCCAAGCCTTAGCGCGCCTTAGGACCCCTCCCCGTCGCCGAAATGGCTCACCGGAGTTTCTCCGGCCCGCCCGAGGCTTTCTCACCGTCGTTCTACCTTCTCTGCCCGTGGATTCATGGTCTCTTCCCCGTCACTGAGTTCGCCGTGACGCCCTCTTCCCCTCTACCCAACTCCGGCGACCCCGGAGCCACCCTAGCTCGCGCCTGCCTCAACTCCGGCGACCTCACCGCTGCAGAGAGGAGCGGTGCCGCTTCACGCACGTCTGATTCCTCGGTCTGATTTCCCCCATCCGATCTTGATCGCACGACTCGGATCGCGGGATACCGCTTCGCGCACGCGCGCCTGACGCTCTGGCCCACCTGTCAGCGCCACCCGCAGCCGCTCATCCTTCCCGGTCTGATTTCCCCCGTCCGATCTTGATCAAACGGCTCGGACCCCCTCGGACCCCTCAGACCCCCTTTGTCTGATCTTTATCGAACGGCTCAGACCCCTGCAACCGTCCATTTCTCTCTAGCGCTGGGCCCACTCGGTCAGCGCGCTCTCCCCCTCTGTCGCAGACACTCCCTGGCCCGCTTGTCAGTGCTCGCCCGCCCCCGCACGCGCGCCCTTGGCCGCAGATCTAATCTCAGCCGTTGGCTTTAGATCTGACGGTTAGATTCACCCGATACCCCTTCGCGTGGCTGTGTTATTAAAGAGACCCTCGGTTTACTAGAAATTAACCCGTCGTCCCTGGTTTTCGCGCGCAGGCCCGTGTAATCTTACAGATTTAGCCCTGGACTTTTAAATATTCACAGAATTAGCCCTAATTTCATATTTTGATTTCCCAAACTTGTTTATTTCATAACTTTTGCATATGAACTCCAAATTTAGTGATTCAAATTGCAAAATATTCATAGAATTATTCTCTGTCTAAATAAAATGGTTTCATTTACTGCCTGCACACTCTAATTTTTAGGATTAAATATGAACTAAGGTAGAGGTATTTTTATTTTACTTAATAAAATAAATAAAAGGAGAACCCTAGAGATTTAAACCTGTTTAATCTTGTGAGACTAATAATGTGTATTACATGAAATCATCTCTGGTCTAAATTTAGGTCATAATAAAATAAATTAAACTATGTTATGTACTTGTAAGTAACACTTAAGGGAAATAATAACCTATTTTCAAATGAAGTTAATGTATGTTATAGTTTATGTTATACCTTGGACTCATTATCCCTTACATAGTATTGTGTCTTTTAAGATGTGTTCCAATGTTTGTACATGTTTGGTGTGATGTTCATTTGCACTTTCCAAATGTATTGAATGCATGCTCGCTTTATTTATACAATGAGCAGTCTGAGGTTCCTGAGTGTGTTGTTGGAGACCTCCCTGAGCAGCAACCTGGTGAAGGCAAGTGTCCTCTGACCTATTATGTCCTACATACTTTATGATTCACTGTCTTGCATTACTTTATGAAACCTAAGGATTGACTAGTCTGTATTCACTTATCCTTGTGTACCTTTTGGGTTATCATGGTTAGCATGTTGCTATTGCCTTAACTTAATCAATGAACATGATGTGAACATTTATGATATGATACTGTTATCCTGACTATGTGAATGATCTTGTGATACCTTCGGGGACTCATGCCTTTTTTCTGAGTACCTCTCCGTAAGGACCTGTTCACGGGCTAACCACCCAGGATAACAGTGCAACCATGACGGTGGAATGGGATGCCCTTAGCTGATTAATTAGATGAACCTGGGGGTGTAGTTGGCTTTGTCGGAGGGTCGTAAATGGGGGTCGGGGTGTAGTGCTCGCTCTGCCAAGGTTGGGGTGCAGAGGTTCTTTCGATTTGGTTTTGTTAGTCACCCACCTTGGGGAGGTGTATTGTGTTTGTACGACTAGCGAAACCTAACGAGCAGCTATGCACCAGGGGAGTCTTTGTAAAGGCTACATAGTGAAACCTTGTCGACTCACCTTGGTAGTGTTTGAGGGTTTGATCGACCCGAGGCATAAAGGGATCACGACTTGTGAGTAAAGTGTACAACCTCTGCAGAGTGTTAAAAACTGGTATATCAGCCGAGCTCACGGTTAAGAGCAGCCTTGGGATCCTCTTTGATTAGAAGAACTTTGGATACTTTTATGATGATGATTAACAATGATGCTATAAAATCTGATCTTTGGTATTTCCTCGTTTGAGGAAGTACTTTTGGGTAATAACTGAGTTTATTACTAAAACTTGGCTCTACTAATAATAATAAATATTTGACCAACTAAAAGCAATTGCTTGACCCCAACCCCATATACAGCTAGTCCACTTTAGCCAAATGGGACATTTGCTGAGTACGTTGATGTGTACTCACGCTTGCCTTACACACCACCCCACCCCAGGTTGTCCCCACTGTACCTAGTACTCAGGAGGTGATGCTGGCAACATGGAACATTTCGAGGAGTTTCAGGACTACGACGAGTTCTAGTTCTTTCTTAGTGGCAAACCCCCCAGTCAGCTGCCTGTGTAGGCTTAGCGTTTATGATTTCGTAATTCCGCACTTTGATGTTAACGTTAAACACAATGGTTATGTAATAGACTCTGTGGATATCTTAGACATCTTGATGTAATAAAGTACCTTTCCGCTATTTATTTCAAACTTTGTGTGATGATGCCCAATTATGTAATCGTTGTGTACGTGAGTTTCTGATCCTGGCATGTACATGGTTCGCATTCGGTTTGCCTTCCAAAACCGGGTGTGATAAGTAGAGAGGAAGAACATGACGCTAATCGACATGGCAAGAACGATGCTTGGAGAGTTCAAGACACTCGAGCGGTTTTGGTCGGAAGCTGTGAACACAGCCTACCATGCCATAAACCGGCTCTACCTGCATCGCCTCCTAAAGAAGACCTCCTACGAACTCCTTACCGGTAACAAACCCAATGTTTCTTACTTTCGTGTATTTGGGAGAAAATGCTACATTCTGGTGAAGAAAGGTAGACATTCTAAATTTGCTCCTAAGGCAGTAGAAGGGTTTTTACTAGGGTATGACTCAAATACAAAGGTGTATAGGGTCTTCAACAAATCATCAGGATTGGTTGAAGTCTCTAGCGACGTTGTATTTGATGAGACTAATGGCTCTCCAAGAGAGCAAGTTGATCATGATGACATAGACGAAGATGAAGTTCCGACGGCCGCAATGCGCATGATGGCGATAGGTGATGTGCGACCACAGGAACAATAGGAGCAAGATCAGCCATCTTCCTCCATGATGGTGCATCCCCCAACTCAAGATGATGAACAGGTACCACAAGAAGAAGGGCATGATCAAGGGGGAGCACAAGAAGATAAAGCAATGGAGGAAGAAGCTCCATGGGTCCCTCCAACTCAAGTTCGAGCAACGATCCAAAGACATCACCCCGTCGATCAGATTCTGGGTGATATCAGCAAGGGAGTAACTACTCGCTCACGCTTAGCTAATTTTTGTGAGCATTACTCGTTTGTCTATTCTATTGAGCCTTTCAGGGTAGAAGAGGCCTTGCGGGATCCGGACTGGGTGTTGGCCATGCAGGAAGAACTCAACAACTTCAAGAGAAATGAAGTTTGGAGCCTGGTGCCACGTCCAAAGAAAACATTGTGGGAACCAAGTGGGTGTTCCGCAACAAGCAAGACGAGCACAGGGTGATGACAAGAAACAAGGCTCGACTTGTGGCAAAAGGTTATGCCCAAGTCGCAGGTTTGGATTTCGAGGAGACTTTTGCTCCTGTGGCTAGGCTAGAGTCTATTCAAATATTATTAGCCTATGCCGCTCACCACTCTTTTAGGCTGCTTCAAATGGACGTAAAGAGCGCCTTCCTCAACGGGCCAATTAAGGAGGAGGTATACGTGGAACAACCCCTTGGCTTTGAGGATGACAGGTATCCCGACCACGTGTATAAGCTCTCTAAGGCGCTCTATGGATTTAAGCAAGCCCCAAGAGCATGGTACGAATGCCTTAGAGATTTCTTAATTGCTAACGCTTTTATGGTTGGGAAAGCCGATCCCACTCTTTTTACCAAGACTTGTAATGGTGATCTCTTTGTGTGCCAAATTTATGTCAATGACATAATATTTGGCTCTACTAACCAAAAGTCTTATGAGGAGTTTAGCAGGGTGATGATGCAAAAGTTCGAGATGTCGATGATGGGCGAGTTGACCTACTTCCTTGGATTCCAAGTGAAGAAACTCAAGACGGCACCTTCATCTCCCAAACGAAGTATACTTAGGATCTTCTCAAAAGGTTGGAATGAAGGATGCCAAGCCCGCAAAGACACTGATGGGAACTGACGGGCATGTTGACCTCAACAAAGGAGGTAAGTTCGTTGATCAAAAGGCATACCGGTCCATGATAGGTTCATTACTTTATTTATGTGCTAGTAGACCGGACATTATGCTTAGTGTATGCATGTGTGCTAGATATCAATCCGACCCTAAGGAATGTCATCTTGTGGCCGTTAAGCGAATTCTTAGGTATTTAGTTTCTATGCCTTGCTTTGGGATCTGGTATTCAAAGGGGTCTACCTTTGACTTGATTGGATACTCAGACTCCGATTATGCCGGGTGCAAGGTTGATAGGAAGAGCACATCGGGGACGTGCCAATTTCTAGGAAGGTCCCTAGTGTCCTAGAGTTCCAAGAAACAAACATCTGTTGCCCTATCCACCACTGAGGTCGAGTATGTTGCCGCAGGACAGTGTTGCGCGCAACTACTTTGGATGAGGTAAACCCTCCGAGACTTTGGCTACAATCTGAGCAAAGTCCCACTCCTATGTGATAATGAGAGTGCAATCCACTTGGCGGGTAATCCTATTGAACATAGCCGCACTAAGCACATAGACATCCGACATCACTTCCTGAGAGACTACCAGCAAAAGGGAGATATCGAGATGTACCACATTAGCACCGAGAACCAGCTAGCCGATATCTTCACTAAGCCTTTAGATGAGAAAAGGTTTTGCAGGTTGCATAGTGAGCTAAATGTCTTAGATTCGCGTAACTTGGATTGATCTAAAGCATACATGTGTTCTATGCCTTTGATCATGTTAATTTGAGCATTTACATCAATTGTTGTTTATTTATGGTGCTCAAGTTGTACAAGTCACCACCCGAGTCCGTATGCAAATGATGCACGTGCTTAGGGGGAGTGTGCTACAACTTGATCCCTTTGAGACTAATTTGTTGGTTGAGTACACTTGTTGTAGTCTCGAAGGTACATTGAAAGGGAAAATGGACTTGGACGATGTAAAGACTTCCACTGCACTCTGGTATTAGTGTACTTAATTCCAAGTTCATTCTTATGCTCTCATTGTCTTTTTGCTCTTAATCGACATCTTTGGTGAGGCAATGGGGTTCGAGGGCCAAAAATGATCCCGTTTTGGTGCTTAATGCCAAAGGGGGAGAAATTAAGGCCAAAGCAAATGGATCAGCTACCACTTGTGTATTTCAAAAATAGTAGAGCTAGAATTTGCATTTTGCCCAAAATGCTCTTATTGCAAAATTCGGTCTCTTATGGGGGAGAATATTGATTATGGGAAAAAGGGGGAGTTTTTGGCACTTGATCAATTTCACTCTTAGAATATCTCTCTTTGTGCCCAAACAAGCGTGTTTGACTTGGAGATAGGAAAATGAATTTGATTTACAAAAACAAACCAAGTGGTGGCAAAGAGTGATCCAAATATGCCAAATCATAAGCAAAATAATTTGGTCTTCAATTGCATTGATGTTGCACTCTTTTTTTTGTTGCTTTTTGATGTGTTGGCATAAATCACCAAAAAGGGGGAGATTGAAAGGGAAACGTGTCCTTGGGTCATTTTGACAATTGTTTTGGTGATTAAGTGTCCAACAAAAATGTTTTGAACTCTTATGTGCTAAACAAACAAAAGGAGAAAATCGAAGACAAGGTATGTTTCTAGACTCGTGAATTATTTTTGAGTACTAACATGGTTATCTAAGTGCGAGAAGCAGTGCCGAGTAGAGAAGAAATGAATTGGAAAAGAGTTGCTCTAGCTCGGCCTGGCACACTGGACTGTCTGGTGGTGCACCGGACAATGTCCGGTGCCCCAAGCGAGCCTCCGGTGAACTACCTACTCTCGAGAATCGACGGAGTCGTACGGCTATAATTCATCGGACTGTCCGGTAGGGCACCGGACTGTCCGGTAGGGCACCGGACTGTCCGGTGAGTCATCCACGGCGAACTCGTCGCTCTCGGGAAAAGTAACAAGGCGACGTGGGTATAATTCATCGGACTGTCCGGTGAGCAAATGGCGCCCGCGCCAACGGTCGTCCGCGCGATCAATGCCTGACACGTGGCTGCTCCAACGGTCGGCTGGGTGCACCGGACTGTCCGGTGTGCACCGGACAGTGTCTGATGCACCAACCAGCTCCGAGGAGCAATGGTCGACTGTGCCCGATTTGGAAGGAAATCACGCACCAGACATGCTACAGTCGCTGCCCGGTGGCGCACCGGACTGTCCGGTGCGCCACTCGACAGAAGGCAAGGATAGCCTTCTATGTTGATCTCCAACGGCCCCTAGCTGCCTTGGGGCTATAAAAGGGACCTCTAGGCGCATGGAGCAGGCAACTAAGCATTCTCTAAGCATAATAAGACATCCAGACTCCGCTCCCACGCATTTGATTCGTCGTGTTAGTGATTTGAGCTCCATTCGAGTTGTGAACTCCCCGTGTTGTCATTTGAGCTCAAGTCTTCACTTGTGTGCGTGTGTGTGCTGCGGATTGAATCTTGTGTGTGTTGCTTTTTCCTCCCTTACTTCTGTGTTTCTTTTTTGATCGTCACTGTAAGGGTGAGAGGCTCCAAATTGTGGAGATTCCTCGCAAGCGGGAAAATACACTAAAAGAAAAGGTCGTGGTATTCAAGTTGATCATCGGATCACTTGAAAGGGGTTGAGTGCAACCCTCGTCCATTGGAACGCCATAACGTGGAAGTAGGCAAGTGTTACTTGGCTGAACCACGGGATAAAATCGCGTGTCTCTTGTGTTGCTTTCTCTGTGATTGTTTTTGTCACAAGAACTCGCTTCAACGCTATTTAGTGTTTGATTTTACAGGATCACCTATTCACCCCCCCTCTAAGTGCTCTCAATTGTCCGGTGCCACACGCCGGACTGTATGGTGCACCAGAGAACCACAGCCCAATGGCTAGTTCCAGGTGGCACTGTGCAGAAAAGACAACCGGATTATCTGGTGTGAAGTCCGGACTGTCCGGTGTGAAAAGCCCGCAGCGCCAACGTTCACCTGTCGTGGCAGGGCAACGGCTAGGCGCACCGGACACTAAACAGTGCGTTGTCCGATGCACCACCGGACTGTTCGGTGTGTCGCAGAGAGGAGCAGCTTTTCTCCAACGGCTACAATTGTGATGGGGGCTATAAATACACCCCCAACCAGTCATTTCAATGTGTGGGAGCCCAAGAGACATACCAAGACATACAATAGACATTCCCAAGTGCTCTTACACCCAAGTGCTTAATAGAATCACTCGGTGATTAGCGTAGGTGCTTTGCGAAGTGCTTAGGTTAGTTAGACCGCTTTAGCGCTTGCTCTAGGTGAACCCTAGTTAGTTGAGTGAGTTTTGTAAAACCACACAACCCCTCGGTTCTTGCACGAGCCATTGTAATTGTACCGAGTGGGGTGAGAGTCTTGCGAGACCGTGACAACCATGTTTGTGTCACGGCCGCCACCGTGTACCGGAGGGAACGAGGCCCGCAGCGTTTCGGCCGGAAGCTCGATAGTGGAGACGGCGGGGAGCGTACGAGAGGAGCCGGAAGTGGAGCACCACTTGTGTGTGGAGAAGGCCCGCGACTCTCTACGGAGTTACTCGACCGAGGTGCTTCGCCCTCGCGTGGGCTTCCCTTTGCATAGGGGCACCAACGAGGATTAGTCGGGACCTTGCGCGATTCCGGATATCTCGGTAAAAATACCGGCGTCATCCACGAGAGTTTGCATCTCTACTTCACTCTTTAACTTCTGCATTTATATTAAGCATTTAAGTTTCAATCTTGTATTTTATACTTATATAGTGTAGATTGAAACTTAGCCATTGCGGTAGAGATAGCAACACTTAGACAAAACCTAGTTTGCACATTTTAGTTTGATTAGTTGCATAAGTTTTGCTCTAGGGATTTATTTGTGGCCTAGTTTAGTAAAAGTTTTAGAAGTCCTAATTCACCCCCCTCTTAGGCGTCACCTGTTTCCTACAACATATACTGAAGACCCTAAGGGGTTGGGTAAGCAAACCCAAAACTACCAAAGAAATATTTCTATGCATTTATGTTTGTTTGCAAACTTTTTTATTCTATAATACAATGTAATAATGAGTTGGCACTTTCAAGTGCAGTGACAAAGTGTTACAATCAAAGCTTCATATGAAAAAATGGTGAAAAAGATATGAAATCGTTTTAAGGGAATGCAGAGCTCAACTATGATCACCTAGTAAAGGTGAAAAGCTCCAAAGTCGTTCTTAAGGGAATATAGAGCTCAACTGTGATCACCTAATAAAGGTGAAAAAGCTCTGAAGTCGTTCCTAAGGGAATACAGAGCTCAACTCTGATAACCTAATAAAGGTGAAAAGGCTCCAAAGTCGTTCCCAAGCGAATGCAAAGCTCAACTATGATCACCTAGTAAAGGTGAAAAAAATCCAAAGTCGTTCCCAAGGAAATGCAGAACTCAAATGTGATCACCCAGTAAAGGTGAAAAAGCTCCAAAGTTGTTTCTAAGGGAATGCAGAGCTTGTATGAACACCTAGTAAAGGTGAAAAAGCTCTGAAGTCGTTCCTAAGGGAATGCAAAGCCCAAGTATGATCACCTAGTAGAGGTGAAAAAAATCTCTAAAGACATTCCTAAGGGAATGTAGAGCTTGTAGCAATCATCTAACTAATAGTCGAAAATCTTTGAAGTCGTTCCTAATGGAATGAACAAAACTTGTGTTTCTGATACACCATGATTCCTAAGGGACTGCAATTACAAATTCAACATACGCCAAAGCTATAAGCTACGAGGAGTATCGCCTTTTTAACGTGGGAAAAGAAGGAAAGGTGATTTTTCGCCTTCAGCTCAAAAACCAAAGAAGATTTAAGTTTCACACATAACAAAGGCAAAGAATTAATAAACCAAAGTGAGGATGTTTTATATGACATAACAAATGCTAAAGAGCTTCGAGTGTTTATACCCTTCGCATCACAAATATTACAATAAAAACTTTTTTTAAAATAAACACTATCCCTACATCACTTCATCATAAATTTGCTCATAGATCTTCCAAATAATGTCATATGTAACCTTTTTAGCTGCTTCAGCAGCCTCCGCTTCGGTAGCAGCTGATTCGACTTGGGTAGCAGTTGCTCTAGCTTCGGGTTGTTTAAATTCAATTATTGCCTAAGAAGTAGAAACTTTCTAGCAAAAGTTAGAAAAAAATCGCTAGCATAGGCGAGAAGCAGTCAAGAGAAAGCAACAAGGAATAAAGGTACCTTTAGCTTCCTTTGGCTGCAAGTTTTTTCGGATAGCTGCAACCTTCTTAGCTGCCCTTCTAGCCTACAAGGCTGCAAGTTTTTTCGGATAGCTGCAACCTTCTTAGCTGCCCTTCTAGCCTACAATAAGCTGGACATTAGAAAGTGTGCATGCTTCGCAAAGGTAAAATAAAGGTAACTAAGTATCCAAACCTTCTCCTTATTTTTCATTGACTCTTCAACAAAGATTTCTTTTCCACCCTTTGACCATATATCAAATAAGAACCTTTTTGCCCATTCTGAAGCTTTGATATTTGATCTTCTAACGCTGACTGCAGAAACTTTGAAGTTTGGATCTCTGACATCTTCATATGGTCGCATCTAGCTTTTAAAAAACCAAACTAGTGCTTCGGGCACCTGTCCACGTGCAGTAGTCCTCCTGTGTTGAGAGGATACTCTTGTATGCATGGATCTCATTAAGGATCCACCACATGATCCCAACTGTATCACCATCTGCAAAATTTCTAGCTCGCGATTTTGCCCCAACCGAGGAGAAGGTCCTCTCCAACACATTGCAACACCTGTTGGCCAAGGTAAAAGTATTACCTTTCAAAATCCGAAAAATTTCGTTGAGTTGCCTCAGATGATCCCTTTCAGCGAAAAGTTCTTCTATTTTCAACTTAGCCACCTCTAAGCTAGCAGTTGTGTCGACAGACTCTTGTCGTATCTTATTAATTTATGCTTTGTGCTCTTCTTTTACATGCTTCATTTCGACTTCAAGTAGCACAAGCTGTTTTTCTCTTTCCACATTCAAAGTTTCAAGCTCTGAAACCTTACCTCGAGCTTCGTTCTTTTCTTTGGTCAAAGTCTGAACCATGCTTCAACTCTCAATGAAATCATTTTCCAAAATTTTAAAAGCCTTTTATTTCTTTGCATAGTCAAAATGAAGCTAAGATGCTATCGACCTAAGCTTTACAATTTCCTTATGGGTAGCTTCTCCCTCAATATTTTTCCTGTTCTTTAGCGCCTTACTCAAAATTAGGCCATGGTTAAAAGCAAGTGTTAACCAAATTTTGCAGTATTTTAACAACCCAAAGCAACAAAAAAATAACATAGGCCACACCTTCAAATGTGTGTAGGCGAGACAATCCAAAAAATCTTCGGAGGAATCGTTGATAATATGGCCTCTAGCTTCGAAAAACCTATGTTATCCACCATGTAGCGGCATACTTCAGTCTCCAAGCTGTCTGGGCAGAAATACCAATAATCCTCAGACCCTCCCCCAGAGGGTACCCAAGTTGTTAAGTGAAGCCGACAGCTAGGGGTGTAAACGGATACTTATTCGGATATCAGTTTTTTGGTCTTTTTTCTTTGATTTGAATTAATAGAATATAGAATCTGCTATGTAAATTTATATTCTTGTTTTTAGTATTGAGCTTGTAAAGTTTCATGAAAGGTAAACCTCAAATCTATCATATATCTTCTCAAATAATAAATATAAATTTCGGATACAAATCGAATACGGATACGGATATTTTTTCACTTTTTTTGTTGCATGGAGCAAATAATGTATGAAATAATTTATACAAAATTTTATTCTTATTTATAATAATATGCTTCATAACATAAGAAGAGATTAGCATCAAATTACATACATATCTATTTTAAAATATTAAATTTGTCCTAACAATTCGGATATCCGTTTACACCGGCGACAGCTTCGACCAGCTGTTTAGCGTCCATAACCTTTCCGGTTGAGTGGTGAACCCTATATCGTCGGCCCCCAAACATTTGATTAAAATGCCCTTTGCATAGTGGTGTGTCATCCTCAATGACCTTCTTAGCATCCTTAATTTCAGCAGGCCCCTTTCCCTTGTCATCTGTCGTCGCAGGCTTCGTAGAGCCGGTCTTTTCCTCGGGCACTACGACCGCCGGATTTATATCTGCTAGGGGCGTGGTCTGGATCTTCAGATCTTCTAGTACCTGTTATAAATGAATGCGACACAAATAGGATCAATCACAGAGAAGACACGGATTTAACGTGGAAAACCCCTCCAAAGTGAAGGGGAAAAAACCACGGGCGCCGGCAGGCAACTTCTCACTATTTTCGGGTGGTTACAGATCGCAGGAGATTTACAATTGAGATGGATATCTCCTGCGGCTTACAAAGATATTTATAGAGGTGAAACCCTAAAACGATCCGTACCGCGGGGGGCTCCGCCCCCCGCACCCCCCCAGGCGTCCCTGGGCCGCGGGAAGGCCAGCGCTCCGGCCCAAGCCTCCCGGCGACGGGCCTCCGCTTCACTCGCCAACTTGGCCGCCTTCTTCAGAATTTGGATCACAAACTCAACAAACTCCACCTTGAGACAAATTCCTTGTAGCATCATAATAGCAACCTCCACCTTAAACAAATGCATCATTATCTTGCCGGCGCCAACAGCCACTAAGGGCTAATTTATAATACCAACTAAGTTTGAGCATAGCTCAAACTTAGCAACAGAAACATGCTTTGTCATCATATCAGCTGGATTATTATCAGTACTGATCTTGCATACCTTCACCAACCCTTTTTCAATGACATCACGAATGAAGTGATAACGGATATCAATATGTTTGGATTTCTCAGTAATCATCTGATCTTTGGTGAGATGAATGGCACTCTGGCTATCACAATAGATGGTAATGCAAGACTTAATTCCACATAGCTCTAAATATATACCTTTCAACCATAATGCTTCCTTAGTAACTTCTGCAATTGCCATATACTCAGCTTCTGTGGTAGACAAAGCAACAGTATCCTGTAAACGAGCTTTCCAACTCACAGCACAATCTCCAATAGTAAAGACATAACCTGAAAGAGATCTCCTCCTGTCTAAATCACCACCATAATCTGAATCAACATAGCCAATCAGACCATCTCCAGATTTACCAAAACATAAACAAGCACTAGAAGAACCACGTAGATATCTGAAAATCCACTGAACAACTTTCCAATGCTCTTTACCAGGATTAGACATGTATCTAGCAACAACGCTCATAGCATGAGACAAATCAGGACGAGAACAAACCATAGCATACATGAGTGACCCAACAGCACTAGAGTATGGAACTTTTGACATATATTCAAGCTCAGCATCAGTTTCAGCACACTGTTTATCAGACAGTTTAAAATGAGGAGCCAACGGAGTACTCACAGGTTTAGTATTTTGCATGTTGAAACGACGAAGGACCTTCTCAATATAATTCTTCTGGCTCAAGTACAGCAGTCCAGACTTCCTATCCCTGACTATCTCTATGCCAAGGATTTTCTTTGCAGCACCCAGATCCTTCATATCAAATTCGCTACTAAGTTGTGCCTTTAAAGCAGTGATTTCCTTCATGCTCTTGGCAGCAATCAACATATCATCAACATATAGCAGCAAATATGTAGGTGATCCATTAACAAATTTTAGATAAACACAACTATCATATTGAGACCTCTGAAAGCCCTTAGAAAGCATAAATGAATCAAACCTCTTATACCATTGTCTGGGAGATTGTTTCAGACCATATAAGGACTTCTTCAACCTGTACACATAGTCTTCTTTTCCAGGAACAATGAACCCCTCTGGCTGGTCCATATAAATGTCCTCCTCCAAATCACCATGTAAGAAAGCAGTTTTCACATCTAACTGTTCAAGCTCATAGTCATGTACAGCAACAAGACTAAGAAAGGTACGAATTGAACTATGCTTGACAACAGGAGAATAGACATCAGAGTAATCAATTCCTGGAATCTGACTAAAACCTTTTGCAACTAGCCTTGCTTTAAAGCGCGGAGGCTCTTTTGGAGTCATACCTTCTTTTCTTTTGAAGATCCATTTGCACTTAATTGCCTTTTTACCAGAAGGCAGCCGAGCTAGTTCCCAAGTGCCATTCTTATCAAGAGACTCCATTTCTTCATGCATAGCACCCATCCACTTTTCACTATCAGTACACAATATAGCTTCTGAATAATTCAATGGTTCCTGAACATTATCAACTTCTTCAGCAACAGCCAAAGCAAAAGCAGCATTGCACTCTTGAATCAGTCTTTGGGGCCGAACTATCTGCCTCCTAGTTCGGCCTTCAGCAAGAGACTGGGGATGAGACTCCACAACAGGTGATAAAATTTCAGAAACAGAATTTTCAGCAGGTTCAGCAGATGGTGGAGCATGATCATCAACATCCCCCCCGTGCTCCACCTGCACACTGATAGACTCAGAATTCTGGTTAGTAGCACTGGTAGATACAACCGAAGGAAACATAGCAGATTCATTGAACACAACGTTTCTACTAAAAAATGCCTTCTGTGTATCAGGATTCCACAATTTATATGCTTTAACACCAGATCCATAACCCAAGAAAACACACTTAATTGCTCTAGGCTCAAGTTTACCATTATCAACATGTGCATATGCAGTACAACCAAACACTCTCAACTGAGAATAATCATAGGGGGAACCAGACCAAACCTCAATTGGAGTTTTCTTATCGATAGCAGTGGATGGTGAACAATTGATCAAATGACAAGCAGTGGAAGCGGCCTCAGCCCAAAACTTTCGGCTCAAACCTGAGTTGGACAGCATACACCGAGCCTTGGAGATTATTGTTCTATTCATACGCTCTGCCACACCGTTCTGCTGAGGCGTATATGGTATAGTGTGGTGCCTCACAATGCCCTCCTTCCTGCAGAAAGAGTTAAAATCACCAGAACAAAACTCTATACCATTGTCAGTTCTCAGAACCTTCAGCTTCCTCTCAGTCTGCTTCTCAACCATAGTCTTCCAAACCTTGAAAGACTCAAAGGCATCTGATTTTTGCTTAAGAAAATAAGGCCAAACTCTGCGTGAATTATCATCAATGATAGTCAACATGTAACGAGCACCACCATGTGAAGGTATACGTGACGGCCCCCATAAATCAGCATGAACATAATCAAGAATATTTTCGGTATTATGAACAGCAGAACTGAATTTTACCCTTTTATGCTTACCGAAAACACAGTGCTCACAGAAATCAAGAGTATCAGCATGGCAACCATCAAGAAGGCCTCTCTTGCTCAATTCTGCCAAACCAGGTGCACTCATATGGCCAAGGCGCATATGCCAAATTTTAGTAGTCTCAGAATCAGATGCAACAACAGCATTAGCAGAGCCAGAACTACCTCGAAGCACATATAAGTTTTCAGCTTTCAAATCACCTTTAATAACCACAAGAGAGCCTTTTGTTACCTTTATGACACCTTCACCGGCGGTATACTTGTAGCCCTTTGTGTCCAGAGTACTCAGAGAGATGAGGTTCCTGGACATGGATGGAACATGTCGTACTTCAGTCAATGTGCGTACAATCCCATCGAACATCTTGATCTGCACGGTGCCCATGCCAACAACAGTGCAAGGGGAATTATCACCCATCCGAAGAGTACCTCCGTTCTGCACAGCTTCATAGGTACTAAACAGAGATTTTTTAGTGCAAACATGATACGAGCAAGCAGAATCGAGGATCCATTGGGCATCATCAGCAGCACAACCAGCAAAGGCAATAAGAACATCACCATTATCAGAATTATTTTCGGATGCAACAGAGACTGTACCTCCAGTCTTACCCTTCTCCTTGTTCCTCTTCTCCTTGTTCTGCAGTTTGTAACAGTTCTCAATTACATGGTTCGTCTTCTTGCAGTATTTGCAAAATAATTCATCGGATGGCCCCCTTGACTTGGAGCGACCCCTTTGGTTCTTCCCCTTTCCTTTGCCACCTGAGTTGGACTTTTTCTGATCAGTGCGGCCACGGACATACAAAGCTTCTCCACTTGAGCCAGCAGCATCTTCTGAGTTAACCATCTGTCTCATCTTTTATTTCGCAGTCAAAGCTTCATACACTTCAGCCATGGTTAGAGTATCACGACTGTATAGGATGGTATCTCGAAATTTGCTAAACGATGCAGGGAGGGAACACAGGAGAAGAAGAGCTAGGTCTTCATCATCAAACTTTACCTCCATAGACGTCAGATCGGCCACGATCTCCTTAAACACCGATATGTGCGTCAGAACGGATCCTCCTTCCTGCAACTTGTGGGAGAACAACTTCATTTTGACATGCATCTTGCTGGTCAGATCCTTTGACATACAGATCGACTCCAGCTTCAACCAGAGAGCAGCGGCAGTTTTCTCCGCCAGAACCTCCTGCAGAATATTGTTAGACAGATGAAGGTGAATATGTGCGAGCGCCTTACGATCCTTGCACCTCTCCTCATCAGTCCACGTCCTGGCATCCTTGTTGCCAAATCCATCTAGGGCATCATCCAGGTCGCGATCAGATTGCGAGAGAATTGCCCGCATCTTCACCTGCCACAGCGAGAAATGCGTGTCGAGATCCAGTAGCGGAAGATCGTACTTCATTGTCGTCGACATCCGTGCGCCGGCAGGAAACCCTAGCACACCGATCACCAAACAACCTGCTTTGATACCACTTGTTATAAATGAATGCGACACAAATAGGATCAATCACAGAGAAGACACGGATTTAACGTGGAAAACCCCTCCAAAGTGAAGGGGAAAAAACCACGGGCGCCGGCAGGCAACTTCTCACTATTTTCGGGTGGTTACAGATCGTAGGAGATTTACAATTGAGATGGATATCTCCTGCGGCTTACAAAGATATTTATAGAGGTGAAACCCTAAAACGATCCGTACCGCGAGGAGCTCCGCCCCCCGCACCCCCCCAGGCGTCCCTGGGCCGCGGGAAGGCCAGCGCTCCGGCCCAAGCCTCCCGGCGACGGGCCTCCGCTTCGCTCGCCAACTTGGCCGCCTTCTTCAGAATTTGGATCACAAACTCAACAGTACCACTGCAGCCACAGCATGCTACATGGTCTCCATTGTTGATGTGTTTATTGCAGCAGTGGCCTCGACCGGTTATGGTCACCCTCGTCGTCATCAAAGAAGAACGAGCTCATTAATGGAGCTATGCATACTTCGTCTTCCTCTTCGTTGCTTATTAAAAGATCTGAAGCAGTGGTTTCCTTCATCTTAGAAATAACCATTGCTAAGGGAGTCTCTTCAATGGTAGGCAACATCATAGCTTCGGACGTCACCTCATAAAGGAATAAAAAATCAGATAAAATTAGCAAAGAATAGTATTAAAGTCAAAATAACAAACTTTGAAATTTGTTTTACCAGTGTCTCTTCTGAAGCTTGAGAATCTGTTGCCTTAGCCTTCACGTTCGGAATTTTGTGACGCTTGGTCGTCACCTTCGACATTTGCTTCTTCCTCTTCTTTGCCTCCAGAACCACATAAGGGTGGTCAGGATAAAACAAGCAGATAACATCAAAAACACGACTTAATCGACGTTTCTTTCGTGCTGCAAAAGCCCTATACAATGCTTCAGCTTCTAGTTTACTAAAGTTCCCAAGAATATCATTGCATTTCGCCTCAACAGAACCTAATAGCTCATCACAAGGCTCCCCAACTCATCTTCAAACTTATACTTATAGCAAAGTCTGACTAGCCCAATCTCTGCACCCGAAGCATCCTTCTCAGTCATCTTCGACATCTCCCACTCAAATCTTAACGACCACATTTTAAACACCAAATACTCTTGAACAAGATCCCTTGTTCCGATATGAAAGGGGAATGGCATTTACCATTTTCTCTAAATTGATTTTGGTGCTTGATGATCATCACAACCTTGTGGACTAACTAGTTTGCCTAGTTGATTGTTTCATAGGTGCAAAAGTCTATTCATCTCAATTCTAAGTTAATTGTCCTAAATAACATAGATTATTCTGGACATAGGAGTTTTTGAAGAAATCACCTATGCACGGACCGCCCGGGCCCTTCCGACGGACCGTCCGCAACACCTCGAACAAAAACTAGGCAAATCTCAGAACCTCTACTACGGACTGTCCGAAGGTGATATGAGTACCGTCCAAGACCAAGTGCGGACCATCCAGCCATGAGACACGGACCGTCCACCCGTTGAAAACCAGAAAAACCTGAAGGTGTCGGGTTTGATAAAATTCATTTTAGCGTCCTCACGGACCATTTGGGGTGCACGGCCGGACCGTTTGCGACTGCTTTATCTGACATCTGACGATGCATTTAATGCACTTATAGACGTTGATATAGCCGTTACTGCCGACCATTAGGATTTCAACCGTTGATATGCAGGGGTGGACCATCCGCCCAAGGGACGCGGACCGTTCGTGTGTGGTAGGAAATTGGCAACGGCTATGTAGTGGTTGAGGGCTATAAATTCAACCTCAACCACCTCCATTCAATACAACCAAGCTTCTACAACTCACATTCATTGCAAGGAGCAAAAACTTCACTCCATCCACACTCAAAGCATCAAATCCATCTCCAAGTACCGTAATTATGTTCGAGAATCATTTGTGATTAGTGTTTTGAAGAGACACAAAAGAGTGTGACATTGTGATATTTTGTTGCTCTTTGGGCTTGGTGTTTTGATCGTGCTTTTTTCCTCTCTTTCTAAATTCTCCCTTGTAAAGCTAGCAAGAGACACATAATTCTGTGGTGATCTTTGCGGGGTCTAAGTGACAGTTTGAGAATGAGAAAGAGTTGAAAGAGACCCGGCCTATGTGGCCTGCCTCCTCAAAGAGGAATAGGTTCTTTGGAACCGAACCTCGGAAAACAAATCGCTCGTGTCTTTGTGCTAATTTTGTATTGCGATTTGATTCTTCCTCTCCGCTCTCTCTAAGTCCTCTTGCTTACAATCGTTTTGAGTTAGCTTCTAAAGTTATTTATTGATTGAGCAACTCATGGCAAGAAAAACTCTCTTTCGCATTCCGATTTCACTCATTATTACTCGTTTTAACACCGATCCCGGGTGAAGGTCGATCTCAAAGTTTATAATTGCCATCGCACAATACCGTGAATTTGAGAGCTTTCTGCTATATGGCTCAAGTCAGAAGCCAAACAGTTAACTGTATTTGGAATGAGCGAGTTCTGTTCAAATCACGGTTGAACCCTTTTGATGTACGGCGAGAAGCTGGGAAATCAACTCTGAGTAAACATGGGCATACTTGGGGATTTTATCGTGTTGCGGCCCACCCGCTCGAAGAGTCGAAGGATGCACATGTGAGTGGCGGCCCTCTTGCAAGCGCCAAGCTTCTTTACTCGGGAGCCTTTTATGTCAAAGTTGGCAACCTTCTCCGAGTGGCCGAGTTCCTCACTCAGCTGGGGACACCACCCGGCCACCCTCACCTCTCAATATATATACATACCACCATCCACCACCTTCATCAACCCCTGGGCCTGGCACTCATAGCTCGTTCGTAGCAAGCTAGAGAGAGAAGAGTGGTAAGTCTCATGCCATCAGGGAGAGGGGAGCGAGGATCACATCTCTCGTAGCGCGCGCGAAGCTATATAATAATGGAGGTGGCCATGGCCGTGAAGGTGCTGCTGAGCCTGTGCTGCGTGGGGGCGTGCGGCCTCGCCGTGTACCTCTACCACATCCTCTGGCTCGTGCCGCAGAAGGTCCTCGCCAAGTTCGAGGACCAGAAGATCGGCGGGCCGCGGCCGTCGTTCCCGTACGGCAACCTCGCCGACATGAGGGAGGCGGCCGCCGCTGCGAAGGCTGCGCGCGCGTCGGCACGCCGTAGCGGCAGCGGCGGCGGCGGCATCGTGCACGACTACCGCCCGGCGGTGCTGCCCTACTACGAGAAATGGAGAAAAGAGTACGGTGCGTACGTGCCTTCGTCCTTCTACGCTTTCATACACACTGCATTTGTTGGTGTGTGTCTGGGGGGCACGCATGTGCTACGGCTTTCTCCATGCCTAGCTAGCTAGTTTGAAGTGTGCTATGATGCTTGCTTTACTCTCTCTCGTTCTGCTCGCTTGCCGCTGTTGATAATCTTAAAATGTTTCACCACTCTAGCTCCCAGCTGGACGAGCCAATTAATCGCTAGTTTAAGAAACCGGATTGAAACAAATACTACGCAATATGTATATCTGTCTGATGTAACTAATTGGGATGAGAGCAGTGCTGAGTCAGTGGCTTGTGTTAGCTTTTACTTGAGTTCAGTGGACGTGTTCTGTCACTAGTATCGTAGGTAGCCACACCGAGTAGTACTAATAGAGAGTACCGACGACACTCTGGGGATGATAAGGTGACTAAAAAATGCTGGTTCATTGAACGCCTTAATTTGTAGTACAAAACAACACTTAATTAGATAGCAAACATCAGCCTTTTAGGCATGTAATCCAAGCCCCCGTAATTTTGGTTAGAAGACCAACCAGTAGGATAGCAGCAGACAGATGGGTGAGTGTTGGTAACATGTCTAGCCCAATAATTGAGCCATCTAATAAGTTAGTTGTTGGGGCACTCCACAGGCCAACAGGAATACGGCGGCCGCATGTCACCACACCGAGTAGTAGCAACAATAATCTCGCGCACCACTTCTTTACTCTTCTGTCACCGAGTGCCATCCTTGTCAAGGACCCGGCAATGATGGTGTTGATTTGTGCACATATATAGTTGAACGGTACTAAGGGTGCGTTTGGTTGGATTATTGAATGTACAAGAAGAGATGAAAAGGAGCGGTCACGGTTTTTATAATGTTTGAATAAAAATCACATGGAGGCGAGATAAACACCAAAGTAATTTTTGGTGGCGACGTGATTCTAAAAAATCGAATGGATAGTGTCGCTCCATCTTATCCTACTTTAACCTCAAACAAACACATGTGGCAAAACAAAAAATAACTCCATTATTTCATGCTGGTGCTGGACTTACGCTCATGACTTCCTCTCGCGCGGCTTAATAAGCTACTTTTGCTGTTGCTGTTTACTGTTGAGCAGCAGGATAAATTAGGTGAGCTGGCCATCACGGTGTGCAGCTCCCTGGACTCTAGCGGCACGGACCGGAGAGACGTAACGATAAATAGAACAAACAAAACGTACAGAGGTCTGAAACGAGCGAATCGTAAAGAAAGCCGGGATGGGGTTGAGACGATGGTTTGGTTTTCTTTTTTTAAGATCATGTTCTGTAGGTTTGGCGCAATGCAAAAGGACAGGACAGGGCTGGCCGGGCCTTGGGAACCGGCCGGGAGCTAATAGCTAGCTCTAGCCAAGTAGATGGATGCTGGCCCCATGCTTCTTGCTCCTGATCGTTCAACTAATATATTCTGGTCTCTATCCTTTCTGAATTAGGATTTCTGTTGCTTTCCGCTCTTGGTAGCTAAACAAATACTACAGTATCACAATATAATAAACGTCATTTTTATGAGGCCGCTCGCTCGCATAGCTCCATCTAATTAATACAACTACCACATTTTCTAATTATAACTAGTTTTTAAGAGTTATAGTACCTTAAATTTGATTAGTTTTTTTTTTTAAAAAAAGACTCATATATATAGTATCAGTGTATCATCACGTCGCGCGCCCCGTGGACGGAACTCGGGAGCCACCATCAGGCAGCAGCGCCGTGGCGCGGGCGTGGGGCCGCACGCACGCGCGCGCAGGTGGGGGGGATGGTGTCGCGCGGCGCATGCCGGGCCCTATTTTGGTTTTTGGCTGTGCCCCGCCGCGCGGGCGCGTCACCGGCAACGGCGATTCTATCCAGGCGGGCTTGGCCGAAGCAGATGGCCAGCGATGGCTGATGCGTCGTCCAACTGCTGTGATGTGGACTGTGATCCCCGCATTCCAGCGCGAGAGGGACGGGGGGCCGGGGCCGGGGCCGGGGCCGGGATGGGAACAGCCGGTCGACAGAGGCGTCTGCTTCGATTGGCTGCCGAGCGGCGGTTTGGCTGCTGCTCCGGCCATGCGTGTGCGCGCCCGTCTGCTTTCACCCCGCATCTCGACGGGAAGAAAAGTCTGCGCCTCGTGCGGTTTTACGGGTGACGGGACGGGGAGCTGGAGCTGGAGCGGCGGAGGCTGAGCACACCACAACCACAAGTGGGTGGGGTGCCCCCCCACCGCTCTGTCGGCTTCCCGGCGAGCTATCCCGCTGATATTTTGTTTCCTAACAAAACACATACTACCAAGCACATGCACACTTGAGTAAACAATTAGACATGAGGGGTAGGGAAAACTTATCAGCCATGACCATGACTCGTCGACTGAACCCTGTCCACGCCCACTTGACGGAGATGGACCCATACCCGGTCTCTGTTAACCTACAGTACGCCGTGACAGTTCGTTCATCAACCGGACAGTGACCGTCGATCAGGCAGGCCTATACAACGAGCCTCAGCTGACTTGTCCAGTTTCACTGAAATATAATGCAGGTCCCATATTCACTTACTCCATGGGGAACGTCGTATTCCTTCACGTGAGCCGGCCCGACGTGGTCCGGGACATCAACCTCTGCGTGTCGCTGGACCTCGGCAAGAGCTCCTACCTCAAGGCAACGCACGAGCCCCTCTTCGGCGGGGGCATCCTCAAGTCCAACGGCGAGGCCTGGCTGCACCAGAGGAAAATCATCGCCCCGGAGTTCTTCCTGGACAAGGTCAAGGTACGAGGCCATGAGCCCAACAGTAGTCACCAGCATAAAATAGTGTATCATTGGATATTACTGGTTGTCCACATTGGCCTCATCCAATCCTATGCAGTGCAGTCGTACGCAAACTGACCAATATGACAAATCCAATCCTATGCGTGTTTCAGATGCTGTCCACTTGTTCACTCCATAGCTGCCAATCCTGGCAGGGGCGGAGCTATGCATGATCAAATTTTTACCATACAATGCACCCACGAGCAAAATAACAATCTAAGCACCCGCGAGCCAATCGCACTCCTGGCATTTTTTTTTTTGGGGGGTTCAAAGAGGCATTGCAGAAATCGATTTAAATGCCATCTGCAAAATATTCAGAGATTTCAGATTGATGAAAGAGCATTGAGAGCTGTTAGTGCTCTGTGGGTCTCAGCAATTAAGTTGCGGGTCTATGTGTCCTCTTATTTGCAAACATAATACAGAATGACAGTTCAGTATGAGAGCTGGCATGCAACATTCTGATCCAGCTAGATATCGTGTGACAAAGATTCTAACTAGGACCACTCCCAACAGCAAAACTACAACATTCTGATCCATCCATTTAATATGGGTCAGGACCACTTTTAGGAGCTCTGCATTTTCTCCCCCCTCACCTATACTACCTCCGTTGCAAATTGTAAGTCGTTTTAGTTTTTCTAGATACGTAACTTTGTCTTGTATAAATTATGCTTAGATATGCTGTAAAAACTATGTACCCAAAAGAGCTACTATGGCTTCCTAATTTCCTATTTAGAACAGATGGGAGTACAATACAGTCATTCAGTTTGTCATATCCAAGGAAACTTTTTTTTAGTAAAAGGAAACATTTTTTCTTACCGTGGGCATTGATCAATAAATTAGAGTTTAGAAGTTTGACAACAGCAAGCGGCGACCATGCATTTTGACATGTCAGTATAACTTTTACTCATACACAGGGCATGGTGGATCTGATGGTCGATTCTGCACAGCCACTGCTTATGTCATGGGAAGAGAGAGTTGATAGAAATGGTGGGATCACAGACATTAAGATCGACGATGACATCAGGGCTTACTCTGCAGATGTGATCTCTAGAACGTGCTTTGGAAGCAGCTACATCAAAGGAAAGGAAATCTTTATGAAGATCAGAGAACTCCAGCAGGCTGTGTCCAAGCCAAATGTGCTAGCTGAAATGACTGGCCTAAGGTTAGGGGGTAAACGAAATACTCGTGTATCAAGTGCATATTTGATTGTGAATAAACAAAATGAAAGAAATATTATTGACCCAAGGCAACACATTGATTGAACAGACCTGTAAATTGTAAAATTAAAGTTATAAATGCTTGCAGGTTCTTTCCTTCAATGAGGAACAAGCAGGCCTGGGAGCTTCACAAACAAGTCCGCAAACTAATTCTTGAAATCGTAAAGGAAAGTGGAGAAGACAGGAACTTACTGAGTGCAATTCTTCACAGCGCAAGCACCAGTAGGGTGGGCATTGCCGAGGCAGAGAACTTTATAGTGGATAACTGCAAGAGCATATATTTTGCAGGACATGAGAGCACAGCTGTTACAGCTGCGTGGTGTCTAATGCTCCTTGGACTGCACCCAGAATGGCAGAATCGAGTACGAGAAGAGGTGCATGAAGTCTGCAGAGGCCAGCCAGTAGACTCACGATCACTTCAGAAGATGAAAAATGTATGCTCTTATCCAGTTACATCTCATAATAGTTGTAAGAAGTGTTGCCTCGATTTGTTAGAACATACCACTAATTTCCTGATTGTTTGCCAATTTAGTTGACAATGGTGATCCAGGAAACCTTGAGGTTGTACCCAGCAGGTGCCTTTGTTTCAAGGCAGGCCCTCCAGGAACTGAAGCTCGGTGGCGTACATATACCAAAAGGTGTCAACATCTACATCCCTGTCTCCACAATGCATCTTGACCCAGAGCTATGGGGGCCTGATGTGAAAGAGTTCAACCCAGAGCGCTTCTCTGATGTTCGACCCCAGCTACATTCATACTTGCCATTTGGTGCTGGGGCCCGAACCTGCCTAGGGCAGGGATTTGCTATGGCTGAGCTCAAGATCCTCATCTCTCTCATCGTCTCCAAGTTTGTTTTGAAGCTCTCACCACACTACCAGCATTCTCCAACACTGAAACTCATTGTGGAGCCAGAACTTGGTGTAGACCTCACCTTAACGAAAGTGCAAAGTGTCTGTACTAAGAGGGGCACTGCAATTTAGTCATACAATGTCATGGAATGAAACCTGTGCTATGGTGAATGCAGCTTCCCCTGCGGAGAGGGGGCAATTTGTACAGAGACAGCTCATACTATCTACGCATGATCTTTTCAATGTGCATGATTATAGTAAGAAATGGTGCCAAATGATCCAATCATTTATACCAACATTGTATGGGAAAACTATACAGCTATTAAATTTAGTGATGAAAAGAAATATATTGGAACATTATTAAGGTGTTCAATTGACGCCACCACAGATATTTGATGCTTGTACTGATGCTGCATACCAAACATATGAATATACATCAAGCCTCTCATTCGAATTGCAGCAGAAATGGGAGAAACAATCATCATTCTTTTTTCCTCCACTTGATGACAATCTGGCACTATCAAAAGGCACTGCTAGAATTTTTTAATATTGAAGAGACTGGATATGGATTAACACCAGATTGGACCCAGAATAGTTTCCAAACAAAAGGATCTGCAACAAGTAGGTATATGGTACAATGTATATACAAGGATGAACAGCCAAAAAGTTTGGTTTGCATCACCACTCAACCTGAGCTAGGAGACAAATGCCTCTAGCTGTAAGCAATATTCAATCGTCAAAAACCACTGAACACTACAATGGTGAAGCAGCAACCATAAAATACACTAGTAATAAGCAACAAATGTGTTAGCAATTCAGAAGTAAAACCAAGAAAAGATGGCCTCACAAACTACATAAGAAATATTTCGAATAAAATGATAACACCATTGCACAATGCTTTGATAGTATAAATGTTTAGAGCCATTTTCTGACCAAATTAATTTACCAGAAGAAATAACCTAAATTCACATTAGAGTAAAAAATGAACATATTTCCAGCAGCTTTGAGTATTACTAACTTTTACATCATGCTGGAACAGATATCAATCCAACACAACAGTGAAAACTAGATAATGAGCCTCAGCCAGACACCAGTTTCACAACAATGATCAGAACATTGAGTGCTATTAAGGGCATCCTCAGAAATTGTGTAGCATAGATTAGCCCCACGATCTGGCCCTTCAACGACTTCGTTTGCCCATTTCCTGATACTTCAGACATGCTCCATCCCCTGGGAGCGAGAAAGCGGTCTTCATTCAATATAGCCAACGCATTTGCAAGAAGCAAAAAACCCTCCAGCAACGTCCACAGGCCCATTCCTGCAGATCACAGCTCAGTTAATGTTCCTTCTTACACATTATTACCTCCGCAAGCAACCAAGACATAACAATATAGCAAAAGGAAACAGTGCCCTGAAATATACAGATGACTAGGCAGGAAGATATACTGACACAGAGAGTGTGGCTTCCACACGGCACATGCACCATGCTTGACATTGTAATTGAGGTGATATCCATAAACCATGCTTGACATTGTAATTGAGGTGATATCCATAAACTTTCAAAGTAAAATACATCGTTCACACTGAGAAATAACTGATCAATTATTCAGTGCTCAGTTCAAGAGCATGTCAGTGGCGGAACTTAATTACGGTCATAGTGGCCATGGCCCCTCCTAAGCTAGAAAAGTTTATAACAGAAGTCTCAGTTTCACCACTTTAAGTGATAATAATGGAACACTAACATACCCCTTCTCCTTACATTCCATATCATATTGCCCTCATCCTACTTTCATGCCCAAGCTCCACTACTAGGAAGACTCAGTAAATGACATGAGTGTACACATGTACACCCGATAAGTTTTGTAAGAAAAAATCGAAGTTACTGGTATGTATAATATATGTATAAACTTCGTAATTAGATCAGATCCGAATACAAAAGGCTTAAGTTAGGGCTTCGGTGCTCAGTTTCGCGCGGCAGAGAGGGAAAAGAAGGGGTGGGCGCACCTGGTGGTGGTGTTCGTCGCCGGCGGAGAGGCGAAAGAAAATCTGGCAAAGGGCCAATGGAGACCAGGGCAACAGGAGGCAGCGGTCGCCCAGTCGTCACCGAGAGATAGAGAGAGAGAGAGAGAGAGATCTCGACGAAGGAAAGGAAGCAGGGGCGACGGCACGGCCCTACGTACAGCCTGTAAAGGTTTCTTCACGGTGGGGTTGGTTCTACGCGTCACGGCGTCAGGTTCGCTAATGTCCGACTCGGGCCAGTTCCCTGCCCAATGCAATCAGGATGGCATAAGCGAGCCCACCTCCACCGATCAAGTGGAAACCAAAACAGTCCATTGTTGGCAGGACTGGTCCGTTCGACCCAATTGGGCCCTCCGGTCACTAGCAATATGGGCTTGCAAATGGTATTCTGGTATGAAAAAAGGTCTGTTTTGCCTCCCTCGGCTATCATAAAAACCACTTATTTTCCACCAACTCTAGTGGGTGTTTAAATACAATAGAGTTAATTGTTAGAGCATCTCCAATAGTTATGTAAATTTAGTACCCTAAATTATAGATTTAAGAAGTTGCTAAAACATTTTAAGGAGTAGAAAAATGTATGTGCTCCAACAGTTCCCTATTGATTGGTTGCTAATTTTGAAAGTTGTCTATGTCAATATAAAATAAGCGAGCATGTTTTTTATTTTTAACTGAGCCGGCGATAGAAATCAATATCAACAACCTTTCCTGATATCTTGAGAGGTCGAAGTTATCGATAGAAGACCAGACGGTCACGGTGATGACATGAAGACATCACATGATGTGCTCTGACGACGCCTTGACATAAGAGGTTGTCTAGCAGTGGCGGCATCAAGACATCTGAGCGCTGCAGATAGATTTATGGTCAACAGAACAGTGGGACAACACAAAATAATGGCAAGCGTGTGATTTTCACGATGGATTTAGTAACAACATTGATTTAGGGAGTCCCAACAAGGTTGATAAATGTAGGGATGAAATTGGGTTCTGTAGGGAGTTTGTAAATTTAGGGAACTGATTTACATAACTGTTGGAGAAGAGTTTTTCTCGAAAACTTGTTAAATTCATATTTAGGGACTTGTTTACATAACTATTGGAGATGCTCTTAGTGGCTAAAATTAATTAGATACGTTCAAACACCCTAATTAATATTTCAGCTATTAGCTATTTTTAGTACATTAGCTATTATTTAGCTAGTTATTTATTAGCTGGCTAATTCTACTAACAATTTTTTAGGCAACTAACTATTATCTCTAGTGCATTCAAACACCCCCCTAAAACCAAAACTAACTTCTCCCTTGTCTCTCAAAATTAGACACTTGACCCCTACCTAATTCCCTTCGTATTTTTTATGTTCATTTTAACTAAATCTTTAAAAAACCATAGTAATAAAATTCATAAAATAGAAAATATAATTATGTTAGACTTCATATGAATAGATCTACGCAATAATTTAGTATATAGTTTTTATTGTAACTTTATATCTGTGTTTTTATGTCATTGATTTATCGCTGCAGTTTCTCTAGTCTTTAGTCTAATTCTGATGATTTTTTTATGATGGGCTAATCATTGCATATTTGAGTTATAGTAAAAAAAAATACGCTTATTAGATCATATATGATTGAGTTATAGATTTATCTAGGTTTATTTCCATTAAACATTTTAAAAGGAAATAAATATATAACTATGTCATACATGATTCAATGAGCAATTTTTTTGTTCGACTCGATATGAGTGATCCAACTGTAAACATATGATAATGATATAATATAGTACAAAGTTTTAATTGTAGCTTTAGAGCTATGATTTTTATGTAATTAATTCGTATTTGCAAATTTTATGGTCAAACTTTGGTAAAAAAATTATGGGAGGTTAATCATTCCAAGCTTGAGATATAGAAAACCCATCATTAAGAAATAGTCACAAAGCTAGTGTCGCGGTAGGGTTCACCAAGGAGATCATCTAGAGTGGATCGCAACCCTATGCTAGTGAGTGACAGATGTGTATCGGCTATATGGACCAAAATAGGCATTGTGTGAAGGATTCCTTCGGTCTACCTCACATCAACCAGATTGTACACAATATTGTGGTTGTGCTCTACTCTCCTTTGTTGATTGCTACTTAGGCTACCAGCTTATCACCCTCAAAAAAGAAGATCAATAAAAGACTTTGTTTATTACACCTTTTGATGCATATTGTCACACTACAATATTCTTTAGGACACATATGCTATTCAAGATTGCTTGAGTACTCAGATTAGGTACAATGCATAAGTTTACATGGATGATGTGGTTATCGAAACCCTAATTCCTTAGTCCCTAATCGAAACTTGAGTGTGACCTTTGCAAATTTGTGAAGACTTCGATGGAAGCTTAACTTGACCAAGTGCACCATTAGTGTAGAATTAGAGACCTTACTCTACTTTATCATTAACTATCATGATACCAAAGCCAATCTGAAGTAGGTGGCATGCGCGGTCGAATTCGCTTTGTCGTCTGCTACTGACTCTACCGAGGTTTTGCCATTTTGAGTTTTTGCGACCCACTTGCCCTTATGTCCCTTACCATCTTAGGGACCTAGCATGGGGCGTCGAGTCACACGATATTGGTTCATGAACCTTAGGCCCTTTCTTATCGACCCTTTCATAGCCCACCCGTCGGGAGTGCTTTTGGGATCCTTGGTTTTGTCAGTGCCCGAGAGGTGGTGGAGGGTGCTACAGTCGTCATCTCTAGTGGCGACGAAAATCAAGGTTCCAAAGGTGACCTCGGTGAAGATGTCGTTTGAAACAATCAACGCCATCAGAAATGAAATATGGCACGCCAAGTCACCCTACCTAGCGTGCCAACTATTGTGGTTTCGACCCTATGACAAGTGAATTTGTAGGTTAAGAGAAGGTGTCGCTATACCGATGGCTTTGCTCTCGTAAGCCTGAGGGATAGAGTTTTGATTGGTACAAAGAGAAATCATATGTCCATTATGGTACTAAAGTCTTTGTTGTTGGCTTTTGTGTATTACAAGGCGGGTCAATTAGCTCTCGTGCTTGTGTGAGGAGTATACAAACTGAGTTCACATGTCTCTGTAGTTTGATCTTGTCCCTTTATATAGCTAGAGGAACGAGAAATCTATTTACACAAAGATTTTGATGTGGTACATCATTCCTATCTTTAGACATGTGTTCTTCACGCGTGTGTCCATTTTGTCACCCTCGAGTTGTCCAGACCATGGGGTTGGTTGAGTCCCACAGGTTTTCGAGCCCTTGATGCTAGGTGCGCTTCTAAGATGCATGTGGGTGGTTTGCCTTTGAGTTCTCTTTGTCTTGTCTATGTTTGGCTTTATTGATTTCCTTACCTTTGGAGTGTGATTGGCCATGTCCTATAGGGCCCCATTCGTACCTTTGAGGGTGAAGTAGTTTGATGGAGGAGTCCTTGGAGGCCCATGTACTATACCTGTTTCCGCATGTTGCATGCCTCAATGGCTCGCTCGGAAGGAGGGGAAGCAGAGAAGAAGAAGAAGAAGAAGAAGGCAAGTGAACGAGAACAATTGGGGAAAGCAGCCAGGGCGAGCGGGCTATTTAAAGAGGCTGGGAGACGACTGTTCACTTCCTACCCGCTCGCCGAACAGTCACAAGAATTCAATAGCAATTCAAATCGCATGGAAATGAGTCAGGCGTCTGGCGCCGCTTTGCGTAACACGGCACCAGATGGAATCAAAGTCAACCGATTAGGCAGAGTATTACACCTCTCCGTCGTATCAAGTTACTATTTTAGGACTACACGATGGACGTTGTCGGTACCCTGAAACAGGGGTACCCTTTACTACAGCATGAAGGCGCGGTGCCCACGCGGCTATCTCTAGTCGAGTGGGGAGCAGCACTCGTCCCCGCCACGTGGGCGGCTCCGGGGCTGCCACGTGTCCAGAAAAGACGATATCCTCCAAGGTATCAACAGTGGGTCCGGACCCCCATGAGAAAGTGTCGAACCCCTGCATATACAGACCGGACCCCTGGGTAAGGTCCGGGACCTCCACGGGCATGAACCGGACCCCTGGGATGGGTCCTGGACCCCTCAGTGTGGGGTCCGGACCACTCATAGTAGGGTCCCGAGATTCTAGGACAAAGAATACCCGAACCTTAATCAAGACCAGGCGAGGGTCCGGAGCCGACACGTGTCCGGACCACGCCGTGTACGCTTCTTCTCCCCGCTCAGGCGGAGACCCGATGCTACCACGTGGCCTACTGCCCGTGACGTAAGCCAGTGGGCGGAGCCTGACGTAAGGCCTCTAGGTCGCATGGTCGCTGCATTTATTGCGGATAAGGCGCGCCACCTGTCTATTCCTTTGGCAGGTGATGTGTCGCCTCGGCATTTAATGAGCCATGTCCACTCCACTGGCAGGCGATGTGCTGCCTCAGCATTTAATGAGCCCTGTCCACTCCACTGACGGGCGGCGACCAGGCCATCTTGCAGGCGGCGTGCCTGTCTATTCCGTTGGCAGGCGGTACGCCCATGCTGCCGCATGCGCTGCACTCATCATGACTCGCGCGTACCGGAGACGCAGCGGTGACACATTAATACTATATGCACTACGGATATTATGGTGCTAGGAGATTGCACATGCGATAGTTGCTCCCATAGCATGTTCCTTCCGTTATGTCCCTGGGCCCACATGTCGGGGCTCAGCATCCTTGTACGTGCCCCCCTTGAGCTATAAAAGGGAGGGCACGCAACGTTACAGGACAAGCTCACTTAGACTCTCAGACTCACAAGTTCATACAAGCTCTCAAGCTCAATACATCATACAATGGAGTAGGGTATTACGCTCTGGCGGCCCTAACCACTCTAAACCCTTGTGTGTTCTTGTGTTCTTGTGTTCTTCTCGATTCCATCTAACAGGCAAAACGCTTAGTCCCCTCCTCATCTTAGGATTTAGGGCGGGTGCGTTCCGCCACCCGGCCGGAGAATTCCCTCTCCGACATTTGGCGCGCCAGGTAGGGGCTTAGGCTTTAGGTTTTTGCTTGTCTTCTTGCTCAGCACCATGGTCCACATCGTCGAGCACCATGATTTCATGCCCGGGGACTTCATGGTGGAGGAGGCTGCAGCCTCTTCCACACCGCGGGCCACCAACCTCCCTGCGCCTGGTGCAGCTGCTGTTGTGCACTCTACGCGGCAGTACACTCCCGCGTAGACATCCAGGGTGTCTAGGGCTGTGCCTGGGGCGCTGTCGGCGGCCAGAGAACTTCTGCGCCACCCTCCTAGCTCCACGGCCTCGTCAGGGGCCATGGAGCAGTGGCGGGACTGAAAGGGAATTAGGCTTACACCTATTTCCTAAATTGATTTTGGTGGTTGAATTGCCCAACACAAATAATTGGACTAACTAGTTTGGTCTAGTGTATAAGTTCTACAGGTGCAAAAGGTTCACACTTAGCCAATAAAATGACTAAGCAAAGGGTTCAACAAATGGAGCAAGGGATTACCGAAGGCTGCCCTGGTCGGGCACACCGGACTGTCCGGTGTGCCACCGGACAGTGTCCGGTGCACCAGGGTACCACAGGCCAAACTCTTCACCTTCGGGAATTCCCAGAGCCAGCGCACTATAATTCACCGGACATGTCCGGTGTACACCGGACAGTGTCCGGTGCTCTAAGGGGACGCGGCTCTGGAACTTCGCAGCCTCGGGAAATCGCGGCAGCTGCTCCGCTATAATTCACCGGACATGTCCGGTGTGCACCGGACTGTCCGGTGAGACGACGAGGCAACGGCTACTTCGGCGCCAACGGCTACCTGCGGGCGCATTAAATGCGCGCCAGCGCGCGCAGAAGTCCGGCACGCCCATGCTGGCGCACCGGACATTGTACAGTGCATGTCCGGTGTGCCACCGGACATCAAGGCGGGCCCAGAAGTCAGCGCTCCAACGGTCGAGACCCTAACGGCCGGGTGACGTGGCTGTCGCACCGGACATGTCCGGTGTGCACCGGACTGTCCGTTGCGCCATTCGACAGACAGCTCCACCAAACGGCTAGTTTGGTGGTTGGGGCTATAAATACTCCAACCACCCCACATTCAATGGCAACCAAGTTTCCACACTTCAACACCTTACAAGAGCTCTAGCATTCATTCCATAGCACACAAAAGAGATCAAATCCTCTCCAATTCCACATCAAGCCTTAGTGATTAGAGAGAGTGATTTGCCGTGTTCATTTGAGCTCTTGCGCTTGGATCGCTTCCTTTCTTTCTCATTTGTTCTTGTGATCAATATTCATTCACTTGTAATCAAAGCAAGAGACACCAAGTTTGTGGTGGTCCTTGCAGGGACTTTGTGTCTTAAGTGATTGAGAAGAAGAAAGCTCACTCGATCGGTGGATCGTTTGAGAGAGGGTAAAGGGTTGAAAGAGACCCGGCCTTTGTGGCCTCCTCAACGGGGAGTAGGTTTACAAGAACCGAACCTCGGTAAAACAAATCCTCGTGTCTCACTTGTTCATTCGCTTGAGATTTGTTTTGCGCCATCTCTTGCGGACTCGTTATTGTTTCTAACGCTAACCCGACTTGTAGTTGTGATTATTTTGTAAATTTCAGTTTCGCCCTATTCACCCCCCCTCTAGGCGACTATCAATTGGTATCAGAACCCGGTGCTTCATTAGAGCCTAACCGCTCGAAGTGATGTCGGGAGATCACGCCAAGAGGGAGATGGAGACCGGCGACAAGCCCACTACAAGCCGCGGGTCAACTTCATCGGAAGAGTCCCGCAACAAGGGGAAGGGGAAGGAGAAGAAGACTTCTTCCCACAAGTTGCGTCGGAGTAGCGGCAAACACAAGAAGATGAGGAAGGTTGTCTACTACGAGACCGACACTTCATCACCATCTACCTCTGGCTCCGACGCGCCGTCCGTCACTTCTAAGCGCCATGAGCGCAAGAAGTATAGTAAGATCCCCCTACGCTATCCCCGTATTTCAAGGCATACACCTCTACTTTCCGTCCCACTAGGCAAACCACCAAACTTTGATGGTGAAGATTATGCAAGGTGGAGTGATTTAATGAAATTTCATCTAACCTCACTCCACAAAAGTATATGGGATGTAGTTGAGTTTGGTGTGCAGGTACCATCCGTAGGGGATGCAGATTATGATGCGGACGAAGTGACCCAAATCGAGCACTTCAACTCCCAAGCATCAACCATCCTCCTCGCCTCTCTAAGTAGAGAGGAATATAACAAGGTGCAAGGGTTGAAGAACGCGAAGGAGATTTGGGATCTACTCAAGACCGCGCACGAGGGTGATGAACTCACCAAAATCACCAAGCGGGAAACGATCGAGGGGGAGCTCGGTCGCTTCCGGCTTCGCAAAGGGGAGGAGCCACAAAACATGTACAACCGGCTCAAGACCTTGGTGAATCAAGTGCGCAACCTCGGGAGCAAAAAGTGGGATGACCACGAGGTGGTTAAGGTTATTCTAAGATCTCTTATTTTTCTTAACCCCACTCAAGTACAATTAATTCGTGGCAACCCTAGATATACACTAATGACCCCCAAGGAAGTGATCGGGAATTTTGTAAGTTTTGAGTGCATGATCGAAGGCTCGAAGAAGATCAACGAGCTTGATGAACCCTCCACATCCGAAGCTCAACCCGTGGCATTCAAGGCAATGGAAGAGAAGAAGGAGGAGTCTACACTAAGTAGACAACCAATCGACGCTTCAAAGCTCGACAACGAGGAGATGGCTTTAATCATTAAAAGCTTTCGCCAAATCCTCAAGCAACGGAAGGGGAAGGATTACAAACCCCGTTCCAAGAAGGTTTGCTACAAGTGTGGTAAGCCCGGTCACTTTATTGCTAAATGTCCATTATCAAGTGATAGTGACAGGGATAACGACAAGAAGGGGAGAAGGAAGGAAAAGAAGAAATACTACAAGAAGAAGGGTGGCGACGCGCATGTGTGCCGCGAATGGGACTCCGACGAGAGCTCCACCGACTCCTCCGATGACGAGGACGCCGCCAACATCGCCGTCACCAAAGGACTTCTCTTCCCCAATGTCGGCCACAAGTGCCTCATGGCCAAGGACGACAAAAAGAAGGTAAAATCAAGATCCTCCACTAAATATGAAACATCTAGTGATGAGGATGATGATAGAAATGAGGAAAATAACTTGCATATTCTTTTTGCCAACCTTAACATGGAACAAAAAGAAAAGTTAAATGAATTAGTTAGTGCCATTCATGAGAAGGATGACCTTTTGGATTCTCAAGAGGACTTCCTAATTAAAGAAAATAAGAAACATGTTAAGGTTAAGAATGCTTATGCTCTAGAGGTTGAAAAATGTGAAAAATTAACTAGTGAGCTAAGCATATGCCATGATTTGATTACCAACCTTAGAAATGAAAATGCTAGTTTAAATGCTAAGGTTGATTCTCATATTTGCAATGCTCCAATTCCCGATCTTAGAAATGATAATGTTAATTTACTTGCTAAGATTGATGAATTGAACATTTCTCTTGCTAGCCTTAAAAGTGAAAATGAAAAATTGCTTGCTAAGGCTAGAGATTTTGATGTTTGCAATACTATCATTTCTAACCTTAGAAGTGAAAAAGATATACTCCATGCTAAGGTTATAGAATTAAAATCTTGCAAACCCTCTACATCTACCGTTGAGCATATTTCTATTTGTACTAGATGTAGAGATATTAATGTTGATGCTATCCATGATCACCTAGCCTTAATTAAGAAACAAAATGATCACATATCTCAACTTAATGCTAAGATTAGTGAGCATGACTTAGAAAATGAAAAATTCAAATTTGCTAGAAGCATGCTCTATAATGGGAGACACCCTGGCATTAAGGATGGCATTGGCTTCCAAAGGGGAGACAATGTCAAACTTAGTGCCCCTCCTAAAAGATTATCTAATTTTGTTAAGGGCAAGGCTCCCATGCCTCAAGATAACGAGGGTTACATTTTGTACCCTGCCGGTTATCCTGAGAGCAAAATTAGGAGAATTCACTCTATGAAGTCTCACCCCGGCCCTAATCATGCTTTTATGTATAAGGGTGAGACATCTAGCTCTAGGCAACCAACCCGTGCTAAGTTGCCTAAAAGAAAAACTCCTACTGCATCAAATGAGCATGCTATGTCATTTAAAGCCTTTGATGCATCATATGTGCTTACTAACAAATCCGGCAAGGTAGTTGCCAAGTTTGTTGGGGGCAAACACAAGGGCTCCAAGACTTGTGTTTGGGTACCCAAAGTTCTTGTTTCTAATGCCAAAGGACCCAAAACCGTTTGGGTACCTAAAGTTAAGAACTAAAATTGTTTTGTAGGTTTATGCATCCGGGGGCACAAGTTGGATTATTGATAGCGGGTGCACAAACCACATGACCGGGGAGAAAAAGATGTTCTCCTCATACGAGAAAAACCAAGATCCCCAACGAGCTATCACATTCGGGGATGGAAATCAAGGTTTGGTCAAAGGTCTTGGTAAAATTGCTATATCACCTGACCATTCTATTTCCAATGTTTTTCTTGTAGATTCATTAGATTACAATTTGCTTTCCATTTCTCAATTATGCAAAATGGGTTACAACTGTTTATTTACTGATGTAGGTGTCACTGTCTTTAGAAGAAGTGATGATTCAATAGCTTTTAAGGGAGTATTAAAGGGTCAGCTATACTTGGTAGATTTTGATAGAGCTGAACTCGACACTTGCTTAATTGCTAAGACTAATATGGGTTGGCTGTGGCATCGCCGACTAGCCCATGTTGGGATGAAGAATATTCATAAGCTTCTAAAGGGAGAGCACATTTTAGGACTAACAAATGTTCATTTTGAGAAAGACAGGGTTTGTAGCGCATGTCAGGCAGGAAAGCAAGTTGGTGCCCATCATCCACACAAAAACATCATGACGACCGACAGGCCGCTTGAGCTACTCCACATGGATCTATTCGGACCGATTGCTTACATAAGCATCGGCGGGAGTAAGTATTGTCTCGTAATTGTGGATGATTATTCTCGCTTCACTTGGGTATTCTTTTTGCAGGAAAAATCTCAAACCCAAGAGACCTTAAAGGGATTCTTAAGACGGGCTCAAAATGAGTTCGGCTTAAGGATCAAGAAAATTAGAAGCGACAACGGGACGGAGTTCAAGAACTCTCAAATTGAAGGCTTCCTTGAGGAGGAGGGCATCAAGCATGAGTTCTCTTCTCCCTACACCCCACAACAAAATGGTGTGGTGGAGAGGAAGAATAGAACTCTACTGGACATGGCAAGAACCATGCTTGATGAGTACAAAACTTCGGATCGGTTTTGGGCCGAGGCGGTCAACACCGCCTGCTACGCCATCAACCGATTATATCTTCACCGAATCCTCAAGAAGGCATCGTATGAACTCCTAACCGGTAAAAAGCCCAACATTTCATATTTTAGAGTCTTTGGTAGCAAATGCTTTATTCTTGTTAAAAGAGGTAGAAAATCTAAATTTGCTCCTAAGACTGTAGAAGGCTTTTTACTAGGATATGATTCAAATACAAGGGCATATAGAGTCTTTAACAAGTCCTCTGGACAAGTTGAAGTTTCTTGTGACGTTGTGTTTGATGAGACTAACGGCTCTCAAGTAGAGCAAGTTGATCTTGATGAGATAGGTAATGAAGAGGCTCCGTGCATCGCGCTAAGGAACATGTCCATTGGGAATGTGTGTCCTAAGGAATCTGAAGAACCTCCACATGCACAAGATCAACCATCCTCCTCCACGCAAGCATCTCCACCAACTCAAAAAGAGGATGAGGCTCAAGTTGATGAAGAAGAGAATCAAAAAGATGAGCCACCTCATGATGACGGGAACGATCAAGGGGGAGATGCAAATAATCAAGACAAGGAGGATGAAGAACCAAGACCGCCACACCCAAGAGTCCACCAAGCAATTCAACGAGATCACCCCGTCGACACTATCCTCGGCGACATTTATAAGGGGGTAACCACTAGATCTCGTGTTGCTCATTTTTGTGAACATTACTCGTTTGTTTCCTCTATTGAGCCACACAAGGTAGAGGAAGCACTTCAAGATCCGGATTGGGTGGTGGCGATGCAAGAGGAGCTCAACAACTTCACTAGAAATGAGGTATGGCATTTAGTTCCATGTCCTAACCAAAATGTTGTAGGGACCAAGTGGGTCTTCCGCAACAAACAAGATGAGCATGGTGTGGTGACAAGGAACAAAGCTCGACTCGTGGCCAAAGGGTATTCACAAGTCGAAGGTTTGGATTTTGGTGAAACCTATGCACCCGTAGCTAGGCTTGAGTCAATTCGCATATTATTAGCCTATGCTACTTACCATGGCTTTAAGCTTTATCAAATGGACGTGAAAAGTGCCTTCCTTAACGGACCAATCAAGGAAGAGGTCTATGTTGTGCAACCTCCCGGCTTTGAAGACAGTGAGTATCCTAACCATGTCTATAGGCTATCTAAGGCGCTTTATGGGCTTAAGCAAGCCCCAAGAGCATAGTATGAATGCCTTAGAGATTTCCTTATTGCTAATGGCTTCAAAGTAGGCAAACACGATCCTACTTTATTCACTAAGACTCTTGAAAATGACTTGTTTGTATGCCAAATTTATGTTGATGATATTATATTTGGGTCTACTTGTGACGGAACCTCCCAAGTAATTAGGCCCACCTACAGTTGTCCTTGTCTAACAGACATCAGACACCCTGTAGATGTTCCTAAATCACTTGACAAGTTCGGTATCTTTCCTTACCTTACCAGGAACGTTTCACCCGTCTTGCAGACATTACAGAACATCGGAGATAAAGATATGCGGAAGCGATTACATAAATTTACATTTATTTAGAAAGTAAGCTTAAGTTACTTATTACAGACCAGAACTAAAAGCGAGTGCAGAGTAGTAATATTATACAAACCAAGGGAGGCACAAACTCCTCCCGATAAGTGATAAGCAAAAGATCCTATGTGGAGGACCGAGTCCTCCCGCACTTCAGTCTTGTTTTTCTTCATTTGGTACCACCTTGGAGCAAAAGCAACAAAAATTTGTCGCTTCCTCACCTAAAAACAACAAAGGGATAAACCCTGAGTATGGAATTACTCAGCAAGTCTTACCCGACTAAGGAAAAGACTCTCAAGGGTATGCTGGATAAATAGGAGTCAAGGAGAGGCTCTAGCAAAAATCAACTTATATTTTTGCAGAAGTAGCTTACTAAAGTGAGTCCTTACTTTCAATCTTTTAACGCCATATTAAGTATTAATAGACTCTATTTGCATCTAGTCTAATTTCAACATCTCATCAATACAACGTCATTTTTATCCATAGTGTTCACATCCTGACTTTAGGTTGCAGGGAAGTGACCAAGTCTTCATAACCGCGAAGGTACGGCGATCCGAATCGATTATACTCAGCTGAGGATCTCCGATCACACGACATATGTAGCACTTAACCCTTGCATATGTCAACCCGCCACCGGGGTTCTTAAGACCAGATCAGGTTCACGCAAACCGAGAGCACAGATACACCACCGTCCAGCCTCTTGCCACGGAGGGTACACGCTACTCTCGCCACCGCTCCACGCCCATTTCGTGTTATCTTATTCTGGCCTTAGTCTGCCCGAGGCAAGGCTTACCCATGACGAGGCATGTGACCAGTTAAAGGGTCCTCGGTCAGCACGCCTACATACGCATTAATCCTTAACCAACTTGGGTAGAACATCACCTGTTCCTAACCCAAGTCTCAATTTAAGTATTTCCATCCTTAGGATTGTGTCTGTTCCTTAGGATGAAAGAGCATCACAGGGAACTTTGCAGTAAGATCCCACTATTGCTCCAAATGAAAATATTCTTGCAGGTAGAAGCCATCCTCTCCCGGGTTAGACTGAGGACAACCTCTATCCACAAGATCTAAGCAAGGCTAAGCATTTTTGTAAATCATAGTTTGATACTTCACAGAAGTATCTATAAAGGTATGGATATCAAGGAAAGCAATGCATCAAAGGGTTCCAAGCAATTTCTATGAACCTAATGCACATTTCACTAGACTTAAAGTGTGCGAAAAGTATTTTAAAACACAAGGAAAGGGGTTGCATGCACCGGGGCTTGCCTTCGTTCGTAGGTGAGTCAGGCTCGGATCCGCAGATATCGAAGTAGAAGCAGTTGCCTGCTTGCGAATCCGAAGGTGGTGGTGTCTTCTCTTCAGTTACTTCGATTTCTTCTTCACGTTCTAATCATAACCATACATAGGTATAAGAATGGATGCCATGTAATGCGCATGAGAGTGCGAAGATAATAAAGATTTATTATCTAAATCTTGAATACAACTTTCCTTCACGGAACTCCGAGAACTTAGGGTTTTCGGAGTCAGTAAAGGAGTTCAAAGGGCAGGGGGTTGGTTTTGGGTTCTAAGTATCAAACATGGTCTAAATCAATTCAAACTTTACCCAAGGATTCTAAATAATATGAGGAACTCATATAAAAAGTTTGGGTAATTTTGGGATTATCATTTAATTTCTAAAAATCCATAACTAATACTTTTAACTACTTTAAATGCCCTAAAATTTCTTATTTTCTCTAAAAATCATAAAACTATTTTTATTAAATTCTAGGGAAAATAAGGAGCCTAGGAAAATTGGTCTCATATTTTAGGATTTTTCTACGATTTTATAGAATTCCTTGAACTCTGGAGTAAAAAGAAAAAGAAAAGAAATAAACAGTGTTGGGCCAGAAGCAGCCTAGGCGGCCCAGCCTTCAGAGAAAACGGGAGCGCGCCCGCGCCCGCGCGCTGGCTATTTTGCGAAAAGGCCCTTTTGCTTAACAGTTAACCGGAATAGGTCCATTCACTATTGAGGTGAGTCTCTAACGGTTTACAAAAAGGACCTCCACGTTCTATACTTTCACAGAGCAAAGTCCACGACGAGGAACAGCCCTCGCCGCACTCCGGCGAGCCTAATCCGGCCATATAATGCCACGGCTGGAGCTCCCAAGCGACAGGGACACAATTAGATCCACCCCGACCATTTCCCCTCCATCAATTTCACCTAAGGGACACTGAATCAATCAGTTCACGGTGACCGAGCGGATGGACAAGAGGATGAACATGTTCCGATCAAACAACGATGGGGATGGCCAAATTGAGGCTGGGTAAAGGTTCACGGGTTCACCAAGGTCCATGGACATACTTTGGTTTGGGCGGAATAAGACCCAAAGAGCGGGTCGACGGTGAGGGGGTTCACGGCGGCGTTTTACAAGGCAAGGGCGCGTTCCGGCGATGGGCTTCGGCCAAACTCCAAATTGCCGCATCCAGGAGCAATAAGAGATCAAAGACTAACTAAAACAGGGAGTAATTTGGTAATTACTGACCAGAGGAGCGCTGGCCACGGATGTTCCTTCTCGGCGGAGCTAAGAACAGAAGAGGGAGAAATTGTGGGCTTCGTGGGTTTTCCGGTGAGCTCGAGTTAATTGCTTAGTTGTGGAATGCGGTGATGAAGCAGCGCCCGCACCCTATTTATAGACGGCTGGCCGGCGATGGATGAGGCTCGGGGAGCTCGGGATCGCGCTGGCGAGCATACCACGCGGCGGATTCTGGTGACAGCGCGGTGGTCGCCGTTTAACCGGAGCCTGTCACCTCGGTAACTCACGGACACGTCGCCGGGAGCTTTTACCGTGGCCGCCGACGACCAAACCGGGCCACAACGGCATCCTTATCGCCGGCGACGAGCGATCCAGCTGGCGGTCTGATCCCCTTTGCTACTGTACCATGGCGAACTCCCAACAGAGCACCTGACAGCCAAAGTTGAGGGTCGATTTTCTCCAAATTTTTCATGGCAACTCACCCAAGTTTCTGCATCAAAGTTGTAGTGCTACTTATCAGCTACAAATCGACTATAGGGATTACACTTATTTGAGCACTGGATCAAGGTCAAACTGGCTCTCAAACTTGGGTCTAGGCCACTGTCAGTCTGAAATTCAGACAGTATTAGCCTGACAGCCAGACTTCAGGCTTAATTATCTCCAATATTTTCTTAACAATTGTGCTCACACTCTTAAGAAAAGTTGTTCTCCTTGGGTTGTTCTACAAATTTGGTGTGGTGACCTAGGGCAAAGATCCCATATTTTAAAATTTATAAGGCTCCAAAGTTGTACCCACCAATCTGAAATTCAAACTTAGGCTGAAATCACAACTAGGGGCCTTTTTGCAAATGAATTCAAATCTTGGGGTTTGATTTCCAAATTCACACTTAAGTGAACCAAGTGACTTAAGATACCTTATTGACTTGGTTTTTGCACTTTAGTCCAAATGTGCATCAATTTTGCACATAAGCCCCTAGGTTTGAGTTTTAGGGTTTTCCAGGGTTTCAATTAGGGTTTTTGGTATACCAGGGGTATAAATGTGATTCAACTTTATTTTTGGGAATATTTTATGACTATTCCCCTAAGGCTTTTAGGTTTACTCAACTTGGGTTAAGTTTTACCCCTTTAATCCCTATTTAGGGTTAAATTCCCTATCCAGGGTTCTATTTGTAAAAACACTTAAACAATACAACTTGTTTGAAATTTTTGCCTAGTGAATGCACTCTAGGTGTGTCAAACATATGCAATGCCAATGCTTATGATGTCATGCTCAAGTTTTAGTTACGGTAACACCAGGGGTGTTACATCCTTCCCCCCATAAAAGAATCTCGTCCCGAGATTAAAAATCCTAGGGTAAGTAATGGAAAAGGAAACGCGGCATACTTTTATTTCCTTATTTCGGTTACAAGGCAGGGGTGAGGTGGGTGTCACTTCTGCATTACACAGTTATACAGGCTTTACAATTTACATGAGGCTAGAAAGCCTGGGAAATTCTTATTTAAAAATTCTTGGGTTTCCCATGTAGCCTCATCTTCAGAATGTTGGTTCCACTGTATCTTATAAAACTTGAGGGTTTTTCTCCGGGTAACCCTGTCCTTTTGATCCAAGACTCGAATAGGGTGTTCAGAGTATGTCAAGTCCGGTTCAAGGACAACATCTGTCACTTCAATGGTTCGATCGGGAACCCGAAGACACTTCTTCAATTGTGACACGTGGAACACATTATGCACAGCAGACAATGTTTCGGGTAGTTGAAGTCGGTACGCCACTGGTCCACATTGCTCAATCACTAGGAATGGACCAATGTACCTGGGTGCAAGTTTCCCTTTAACCCCGAAACACGATACACCCTTCATTGGTGAAACTTTCAAGTAGACATAATCGCCTACCAGAAAACATAAGGGTTGTCGTCGTCGGTCTGCATAACTCTTTTGTCGAGTCTGAGCTTGCTTCATATTATGAATAATTCTCTGAACCTTTTCTTCGACCTCTTTCACCATATCAGGCCTAAAGAAGTACCTTTCTCCAGGTTCAGACCAATTTAGCGGAGTTCGACACCGTCGCCCATATAAAGCTTCAAAAGGTGCCATCTTGATACTTTCTTGATAACTGTTATTGTATGAAAACTCTGCTAAGGGCAAACATTCATCCCATTTCTGTGAGAAGTCCAGAACACATGCCCGCAGCATATCCTCAAGTATTTGATTAACCCTCTCAGTCTGTCCTCTGGTTTGAGGATGATAGGCCGAACTGTGGAGCAACTTAGTACCCAAGGATTTGTGAAGTTCTTCCCAGAATTTGGATACGAACTGAGGTCCACGATCCGACACTATAGTCTTCGAAACACCATGCAAACTGAGAATACGGGCAATGTATAATGCTGCATAGGTGGCCACTGTATACTTTGTCCTGACAGGCAAGAAATGGGCGATCTTTGTAAGTCGATCAATAATCACCCAGATAGAGTCATACCCTTTTGCAGTCCTGGGCAATCCCACAATAAAGTCCATACTGATGTCTTCCCATTTCCATGTTGGTATTGGTAATGACTGCAATGGACCAGCAGTTTTCATGTGTATGGCCTTGACACGTCTGCAAGTGTCACACTTAGCCACATAGCGTGCAATTTCGATCTTCATCTTTGTCCACCAGTAATGTTGCTTTAAGTCTTGGTACATCTTAGTGCTTTCGGGATGAATAGAATAACGACTAAGATGTGCTTCATCAAGAATTTGCTGGCGGAGCTCTTCGTTCTTTGGCACTACTATGCGGTTTTTAAACCATATCACACCTTGATCGTCTTCCTTGAAACATTTGGCTACTCCAGCCCTTATCTTCTCTCGTATGTGCTTCATACCCAGATTATTCTTTTGAGCATCAATTATCCTTTTCAAAATGATTGACTCAAGCTTTAGCTGATTTAGAGTCCCTTGTTGAATTATTCCCAGGTTTAGCTTCTCCATTTCTTGACATAAGGTGTTCTCGGAGGTCTTCGCCATAAGACAGTGGCAGGAAGTCTTACGACTCAGTGCATCTGCCACCACATTGGCCTTGCCTGGGTGATAATGGATCTCCAGTTCATAATCTTTAATAAGCTCAAGCCATCGTCTTTGCCTCATATTTAATTCTGACTGGGTGAAGATGTACTTCAAACTTTTATGATCTGTATATATATGACAGATATTTCCCAGCAGATAGTGACGCCAAATCTTCAGGGCATGAACCACAGCAGCTAGCTCCAGATCATGAGTTGGGTAATGCTCCTCATGTCGGCGCAACTGCCTTGAAGCATATGCAATTACTCGGCCCTCTTGCATTAGTACACAGCCGAGCCCACTGCCAGATGCATCACAATATACATCAAAAGGCTTAGTGATGTCCGGTTGATCCAATACCGGAGCAGTGGTTAATAATGTCTTCAATCGCTCAAAGGCTTCATTACACTTAGAAGACCAATTGAACTTAATGTCATTCTTCAATAAACTTGTGATTGGCTTCACAAGCTTAGAAAAATCTGGTATGAATCTGCGATAATATCCAGCTAGTCCAAGAAAACTCCGGACCTGGTGAACAGTGGTTGGGGGTTTCCACTCCAGAATATCTTTGACCTTGCTAGGATCTACCGCAATTCCTTTAGCTGATAACACATGCCCCAAAAATTGAATTTCCTCCAGCCAGAACGCACACTTACTGAACTTGGCATACAGCTGATGTTCCCTCAAGCGCGTCAATACAATCCGTAGATGCTGAGCATGGTCCTCTTCATTTTTAGAATATATCAAGATATCGTCGATGAAGACTACCACGAACTTGTCCAACTCGGGCATGAACACCGAGTTCATCAAATAAGTGAAGTGGGCAGGAGCATTTGTAAGCCCGAAAGACATTACCAAGTATTCAAACAATCCATACCACGTAGTAAACACGGTCTTCGGTATATCCTCGGGCCGAATACGGATTTGATGATAGCCTGACCTGAGATCAATTTTGGAAAATACCCTCGCCCCAGTCAGTTGATCAAATAAGATGTCGATCCTTGGAAGAGGGTACTTATTCTTGATGGTGACCTCATTCAGGGGTCGATAATCCACGCACATTCGCAAGGTTTGATCCTTCTTCTTAACAAAAATGGCGGGACAACCCCATGGGGACGAGCTTGGCCGGATGAATCCCTTATTCAGCAGATCTTGTAGTTGGATCTTCAATTCTGCCAACTCATTAGGGGGCATACGGTACGATCTTCGGGAGATGGGAGCCGTACCGGGCTTTAGCTCAATTACGAATTCTACATCTCTTTCAGGGGGCAGTCCAGGCAAATCTTCCGGAAATACATCTGGAAACTCACATACTACCGGAATGTTCTTGATCTCCGGTACAATGGCTTCATATACTCTACCAGAAGCTTTGGCTGGATTGGTTACAGGGAGAGACAAAAGAATCTCTTCTTCATTATAGCTCAATCTGACGGTTCTGAGTTCAGTGTTGAGGATTGCCTTGTGTTGGGTTAACCAATTCATACCCAAAATTACATCTATATCCTGGCCTTTTAGAACAATCATGTTAGCAGGAAAGTTCCGTCCAGCCATTGTTACTGGCACTTTATAGGCCACTTCTCTAGTAAAAATGTGTCCCCCAGGTGAATGAATTTTAAATCCCCCTTTCGATTCATGGCATGCAATATGATGTTGCTCCACAAATTTCTTGCTAATGAACGTATGTGAAGCACCAGAATCAAAAAGAATAATTGCAGGGTGACTGGCCACGGGAAACGTACCCATCATCACCGGCTCTCCTTCCGGTGTAGTGGCCACTTGGGTGTAATATACACGCCCCGTCTTCTTTGTATTTTCCCCACAGTATTTCCTTTGGGCCGAACTGATCTCCCAGATCCTTGCTGAGCATTTGATTGATTTTGCTTAGGATATGGGCAGTCTTTGATGAAATGTCCCGACTTGCCGCAATTAAAACACCCAGTTGAAGAACTAGGCAAGGCAGGGAATCGAGTGCCTGGGGCACCCGGCTGATTTGGAGTAGTGGGGGTATTGTTGGGGCGAATAATGATTGGCTATTTGAAGGGGAATGAGGGTGGACGAGAAAAAGTGCGATTTTGGCTTGAAGGCCAGATCACAAACCGTTGCTTCTTCGCCTAGCCCTGATTAGGCCTCTCACCACCGGATCCCTTGTTTTTCCCAGAATTTGCGTATTTTGCTTCAACAGATAAGGCTGTGCTGACAGCCTTTCCATACGTCAGATCTATGCATGTGGCCATCTTTCTCTGTAGCCGATCATTTAAACCCCGCATAAAACAGTTCTTCTTCTTTAAATCAGTATTCACCTGGTCGATGGCATACTGCGACAGGTGATTAAACTTGTTGAGATACTGATTGACGGTATCTGCTCCTTGTTTTAACTTCATAAATTCCTCCTGTTTCATATGCAGCACTCCTTCAGGTATGTAGTGCTCACGGAAGGCTGCTTTAAACTCTTCCCAGGTGACTTGATGGTTGACAGGTTGAATAGCCACAAAATTTCCCCACCAGGTACTGGCAGGACCACGCAGTTGTTGTGCTGCAAATAACGGCTTCTGCGTCTCTGAACAGCGGAGAAGACCAAACTTTTGTTCAATAACCCGTATCCACTCATCAGCTTCGAGTGGATCTTCAGCTTTGACAAATAGGGGTGGACGGGTTTCAGAGAAGTCCAGATAGGTGGTTTCACGGGGGCCTTGCGGGTAACCCCTTCCTGCCTGTTGCTGGAATTGCTGCTGACCCGCCATTTCCCTAAGGAAGCGGGTATTGTCTGCGGTGGCATTCACCAAGGCGGCAATCGCCTCGGCTAACGTGGGAGGAACCGGAGGTGGGTTTGGGGTAACATCCCTTCCCCCAGAAGTTCCTGCTGCGTCCTGTCCTCGAGTCCTGGTCGGCATCTGTGGCAAAGAACATTTGAAGTAAACATAATATGCCAGAGAAACCTTCCATTTTACATTACTATAAAAAGTAATGATACAGACTCGATATTACATAACAGGATACAATACCCATTTTACAAAAGTTCAACCCATTATACAACAGTACACCGTACAATACCCTACTCTACTTTTATTACACCATTAGTCCTGCTTTCCATTATTCTTGGCGGCTTCATCGTCAGGTGTGGGAGTCCAGACATCAACCAACCTCAAGGAAGGAGGGGGCTCAAAAAGGTCTAACTCCCCACCCAGCGCACGTCCCACAACGTGAGATGGTCCGGCTTCTGCCTCAGCAGGGTGTGCAGGCACACTAGGGTGTAATTGTGAGTATAATATATGGACTTCCTCATGCAACGTATTGCAGTAAACCTGCAGGTCGTCGACAGTTGCACTAAGTTCTTTAATTCGGGCCTGAGCCCTTGCTTCCTTAGCACATACTAGCAAACGAGACTGTACTGCCCAGTCAAGTGCTAAGTCTCGATCAGCGAGCTGATCCTGCAGGTGACGGATGTCCCTTCTTAGTTCATTGATTCTATCTCCGTCAGCGACCCAAGCATCGGTCCTGTGTTGCAGCGCTGCTTGAAGTCGACTCACTCGAGCTTCCAGATCTCCTATGGGGTCATTACTTCCACTGCTGCTGTTTTCGTGTCGAGGGGCCAGTTGATGCCAAGGCACCCCAATTGGTCCCGTTGACTTACGTGCTGTTAGCCTTGTGCGTGGCGGCATCTTTTCTAAGGGGGAAAATATTATTAGTATAGTTCTTAGCATGATGCATATGTAAATACAGAATCAACCTTAGTCGATTCAACCTTCTATACATTGCACTCTTCCTATCTGGTCTTTAAGATAGACTCTTCAGAATACTTAGGTAAGAAGAGAAAAGAGTTTTTAGATAAGACTTTTGAAAATTCTTTTGAAGATGCTTCATAATATCTGCAAAGAAGGGCTACGCTCCGATACCAGCTGTGACGGAACCTCCCAAGTAATTAGGCCCACCTACAGTTGTCCTTGTCTAACAGACATCAGACACCCTGTAGATGTTCCTAAGTCACTTGACAAGTTCGGTATCTTTCCTTACCTTACCAGGAACGTTTCACCCGTCTTGCAGACATTACAGAACATCGGAGATAAAGATATGCGGAAGCGATTACATAAATTTACATTTATTTAGAAAGTAAGCTTAAGTTACTTATTACAGACCAGAACTAAAAGCGAGTGCAGAGTAGTAATATTATACAAACCAAGGGAGGCACAAACTCCTCCCGATAAGTGATAAGCAAAAGATCCTATGTGGAGGACCGAGTCCTCCCGCACTTCAGTCTTGTTTTTCTTCATTTGGTACCACCTTGGAGCAAAAGCAACAAAAATTTGTCGCTTCCTCACCTAAAAACAACAAAGGGATAAACCCTGAGTATGGAATTACTCAGCAAGTCTTACCCGACTAAGGAAAAGACTCTCAAGGGTATGCTGGATAAATAGGAGTCAAGGAGAGGCTCTAGCAAAAATCAACTTATATTTTTGCAGAAGTAGCTTACTAAAGTGAGTCCTTACTTTCAATCTTTTAACGCCATATTAAGTATTAATAGACTCTATTTGCATCTAGTCTAATTTCAACATCTCATTAATACAACGTCACTTTTATCCATAGTGTTCACATCCTGACTTTAGGTTGCAGGGAAGTGACCAAGTCTTCATAACCGCGAAGGTACGGCGATCCGAATCGATTATACTCAGCTGAGGATCTCCGATCACACGACATATGTAGCACTTAACCCTTGCATATGTCAACCCGCCACCGGGGTTCTTAAGACCAGATCAGGTTCACGCAAACCGAGAGCACAGATACACCACCGTCCAGCCTCTTGCCACGGAGGGTACACGCTACTCTCGCCACCGCTCCACGCCCATTTCGTGTTATCTTATTCTGGCCTTAGTCTGCCCGAGGCAAGGCTTACCCATGACGAGGCATGTGACCAGTTAAAGGGTCCTCGGTCAGCACGCCTACATACGCATTAATCCTTAACCAACTTGGGTAGAACATCACCTGTTCCTAACCCAAGTCTCAATTTAAGTATTTCCATCCTTAGGATTGTGTCTGTTCCTTAGGATGAAAGAGCATCACAGGGAACTTTGCAGTAAGATCCCACTATTGCTCCAAATGAAAATATTCTTGCAAGTAGAAGCCATCCTCTCCCGGGTTAGACTGAGGACAACCTCTATCCACAAGATCTAAGAAAGGCTAAGCATTTTTGTAAATCATAGTTTGATACTTCACAGAAGTATCTATAAAGGTATGGATATCAAGGAAAGCAATGCATCAAAGGGTTCCAAGCAATTTCTATGAACCTAATGCACATTTCACTAGACTTAAAGTGTGCGAAAAGTATTTTAAAACACAAGGAAAGGGGTTGCATGCACCGGGGCTTGCCTTCGTTCGTAGGTGAGTCAGGCTCGGATCCGCAGATATCGAAGTAGAAGCAGTTGCCTGCTTGCGAATCCGAAGGTGGTGGTGTCTTCTCTTCAGTTACTTCGATTTCTTCTTCACGTTCTAATCATAACCATACATAGGTATAAGAATGGATGCCATGTAATGCGCATGAGAGTGCGAAGATAATAAAGATTTATTATCTAAATCTTGAATACAACTTTCCTTCACGGAACTCCGAGAACTTAGGGTTTTCGGAGTCAGTAAAGGAGTTCAAAGGGCAGGGGGGTTGGTTTTGGGTTCTAAGTATCAAACATGGTCCAAATCAATTCAAACTTTACCCAAGGATTCTAAATAATATGAGGAACTCATATAAAAAGTTTGGGTAATTTTGGGATTATCATTTAATTTCTAAAAATCCATAACTAATACTTTTAACTACTTTAAATGCCCTAAAATTTCTTATTTTCTCTAAAAATCATAAAACTATTTTTATTAAATTCTAGGGAAAATAAGGAGCCTAGGAAAATTGGTCTCATATTTTAGGATTTTTCTACGATTTTATAGAATTCCTTGAACTCTGGAGTAAAAAGAAAAAGAAAAGAAATAAAAGTGTTGGGCCAGAAGCAGCCTAGGCGGCCCAGCCTTCAGAGAAAACGGGAGCGCGCCCGCGCCCGCGCGCTGGCTATTTTGCGAAAAGGCCCTTTTGCTTAACAGTTAACCGGAATAGGTCCATTCACTATTGAGGTGAGTCTCTGACGGTTTACAAAAAGGACCTCCACGTTCTATACTTTCGCAGAGCAAAGTCCACGACGAGGAACAGCCCTCGCCGCACTCCGGCGAGCCTAATCCGGCCATATAACGCCACGGCTGGAGCTCCCAAGCGACAGGGACACAATTAGATCCACCCCGACCATTTCCCCTCCATCAATTTCACCTAAGGGACACTGAATCAATCAGTTCACGGTGACCGAGCGGATGGACAAGAGGATGAACATGTTCCGATCAAACAACGATGGGGATGGCCAAATTGAGGCTGGGTAAAGGTTCACGGGTTCACCAAGGTCCATGGACATACTTTGGTTTGGGCGGAATAAGACCCGAAGAGCGGGTCGACGGTGAGGGGGTTCACGGCGGCGTTTTACAAGGCAAGGGCGCGTTCCGGCAATGGGCTTCGGCCAAACTCCAAATTGCCGCATCCAGGAGCAATAAGAGATCAAAGACTAACTAAAACAGGGAGTAATTTGGTAATTACTGACCAGAGGAGCGCTGGCCACGGATGTTCCTTCTCGGCGGAGCTAAGAACAGAAGAGGGAGAAATTGTGGGTTTCGTGGGTTTTCCGGTGAGCTCGAGTTAATTGCTTAGTTGCGGAATGCGGTGATGAAGCAGCGCCCGCACCCTATTTATAGACGGCTGGCCGGCGATGGATGAGGCTTGGGGAGCTCGGGATCGCGCTGGCGAGCATACCACGCGGCGGATTCCGGTGACAGCGCGGTGGTCGCCGTTTAACCGGAGCCTGCCACCTCGGTAACTCACGAACACGTTGCCGGGAGCTTTTACCGTGGCCACCGATGACCAAACCGGGCCACAGCGGCATCCTTATCGCCGGCGACGAGCGATCCAGCTGGCGGTCTGATCCCCTTTGCTACTGTACCATGGCGAACTCCCAACAGAGCACCTGACAGCCAAAGTTGAGGGTCGATTTTCTCCAAATTTTTCATGGCAACTCACCCAAGTTTCTGCATCAAAGTTGTAGTGCTACTTATCAGCTACAAATCGACTATAGGGATTACACTTATTTGAGCACTGGATCAAGGTCAAACTGGCTCTCAAACTTGGGTCTAGGCCACTGTCAGTCTGAAATTCAGACAGTATTAGCCTGACAGCCAGACTTCAGGCTTAATTATCTCCAATATTTTCTTAACAATTGTGCTCACACTCTTAAGCAAAGTTGTTCTCCTTGGGTTGTTCTACAAATTTGGTGTGGTGACCTAGGGCAAAGATCCCATATTTTAAAAGTTATAAGGCTCCAAAGTTGTACCCACCAATCTGAAATTCAGACTTAGGCTGAAATCACAACTAGGGGCCTTTTGCAAATGAATTCAAATCTTGGGGTTTGATTTCCAAATTCACACTTAAGTGAACCAAGTGACTTAAGATACCTTATTGACTTGGTTTTTGCACTTTAGTCCAAATGTGCATCAATTTTGCACATAAGCCCCTAGGTTTGAGTTTTAGGGTTTTTCAGGGTTTCAATTAGGGTTTTTGGTATCCCAGGGGTATAAATGTGATTCAACTTTATTTTTGGGAATATTTTATGACTATTCCCCTAAGGCTTTTAGGTTTACTCAACTTGGGTTAAGTTTTACCCCTTTAATCCCTATTTAGGGTTAAATTCCCTATCCAGGGTTCTATTTGCAAAAACACTTAAACAATACAACTTGTTTGAAATTTTTGCCTAGTGAATGCACTCTAGGTGTGTCAAACATATGCAATGCCAATGCTTATGATGTCATGCTCAAGTTTTAGTTACGGTAACACCAGGGGTGTTACACTACTAACGAGTCTACATGTGAAGAGTTTAGTAGGATCATGACACAAAAGTTCGAGATGTCTATGATGGGGGAGTTGAAATATTTTCTAGGATTCCAAGTAAAGCAACTCCAAGAGGGCACCTTCATTAGCCAAACGAAGTACACTCAAGATATTCTAAACAAATTTGGAATGAAGGATGCCAAACCCATCAAGACACCCATGGGAACCAATGGGCATCTCGACCTCGACACGGGAGGTAAGTCCGTGGATCAAAAGGTATACCGGTCGATGATAGGTTCATTACTCTATTTATGTGCATCTCGACCGGACATTATGCTTTCCGTTTGCATGTGTGCAAGATTCCAAGCCGACCCTAAGGAAGCTCACCTTACGGCCGTGAAACGAATCTTGAGATATTTGGCTTATACTCCTAAGTTTGGGCTTTGGTATCCTAGGGGATCCACTTTTGATTTGATTGGTTATTCAGATGCCAATTGGGCGGGGTGTAAAATCAATAGAAAGAGCACATCGGGGACTTGCCAGTTCTTGGGAAGATCCTTGGTGTCTTGGGCTTCAAAGAAGCAAAATTCGGTCGCTCTTTCCACCGCCGAAGCCGAGTACATTGCCGCAGGCCACTGTTGCGCGCAATTGCTTTGGATGAGGAAAACCCTGCGAGACTACGGTTACAAATTAACCAAAGTCCCCTTGCTATGTGATAATGAGAGTGCAATCAAGATGGCGGATAATCCCGTCGAGCATAGCCGCACTAAACACATAGCTATTCGGTATCATTTTCTAAGGGATCACCAACAAAAGGGAGATATCGAAATTTCATACATTAATACTAAAGATCAATTAGCTGATATCTTTACCAAGCCTCTTGATGAACAATCTTTTAACAAACTTAGGCATGAGCTAAATATTCTTGATTCTAGGAACTTCTTTTGTTAATTGGCACACATAGCTCATTTATATACCTTTGATCATGTCTCTTTCATATGCTATGACTAATGTGTTTTCAAGTCTATTTCAAACCAAGTCATAGGTGTATTGAAAGGAAATTGGAGTCTTCGGCGAAGACAAAGGCTTCCACTTCGTAACTCATCCTTCGCCATCACTCCGGGCAACACTCCGTCTTTGGTATAATCTTCACTCATTTATTTATGACCAAAGGGGGAGAGAGTAGTTCAAAGGGCTCTAATGATTCTGTTTTTGGCGATTCATGCCAAAGGGGGAGAGAGTAAGAGCCCAAAGCAAAAGGACCGCACCACCACCAATTTCAAAAATTAGCTTCTCAAAGAGTATTTTCAATTGGTATCTTACTGTGTTCAAAAGGGGGAGAAAGTAGTATTTCAAACATGATATATCAAAACCCTCTTGAACACTAAGAGGAGGATCTCATTTAGGGGGAGTTTTGTTTAGTCAAAGGAAAAGCATTTGAAACAGGGGGAGAAAATTTCAAATCTTGAAAATGCTTCGCAAAATCTTATTCCTTTACCTTTGACTACTTACAAAAGAACCTTGAAAAGAATTTACAAAAGAATTTGCAAAACAAAACTTGTGGTGCAAGCATGGTCCAAAATGTTAAATAAGAAAGAAACAATCCATGCGCATTTTATAGATATTTATATTGGCTCAATTCCATGTAACCTTTGCACTTATATTTTGCAAACTAGTTCAATTATACACTTCTATATTTGCTTTGGTTTGTGTTGGCATCAATCACCAAAAAGGGGGAGATTGAAAGGGAATTAGGCTTACACCTATTTCCTAAATTGATTTTGGTGGTTGAATTGTCCAACACAAATAATTGGACTAACTAGTTTGGTCTAGTGTATAAGTTCTACAGGTGCAAAAGGTTCACACTTAGCCAATAAAATGACCAAGCAAAGGGTTCAACAAATGGAGCAAGGGATTACCGAAGGCTGTCCTGGTCGGGCACACCGGACTGTCCGGTGTGCCACCGGACTGTCCGGTGCACCACCGGACAGTGTTCGGTGCACCAGGGCACCACAGGCCAAACTCTTCACCTTCGGGAATTCCCAGAGCCAGCGCGCTATAATTCACCGGACATGTCCGGTGTACACCGGACAGTGTCCGGTGCTCCAAGGGGACGCGGCTCTGGAACTTCGCAGCCTCGGGAAATCGCGGCAGCTGCTCCGCTATAATTCACCGGACATGTCCGGTGTGCACCGGACTGTCCGGTGAGACGACGAGGCAACAACTACTTCGGCGCCAACGGCTACCTGCGGGCGCATTAAATGCGCGCCAGCGCGCAGAAGTCCGGCACGCCCATGCTGGCGCACCGAACATTGTACAGTGCATGTCCGGTGTGCCACCGGACATCAAGGCGGGCCCAGAAGTCAGCGCTCCAACGGTCGAGACCCTAATGGCCGGGTGACGTGGCTGTCGCACCGGACATGTCCGGTGTGCACCGGACTGTCCGGTGCGCCATTCGACAGACAGCTCCACCAAACGGCTAGTTTGGTGGTTGGGGCTATAAATACCCCAACCACCCCACATTCAATGGCATCCAAGTTTCCACACTTCAACACCTTACAAGAGCTCTAGCATTCATTCCATAGGACACAAAAGAGATCAAATCCTCTCCAATTCCACATCAAGCCTTAGTGATTAGAGAGAGTGATTTGCCGTGTTCATTTGAGCTCTTGCGCTTGGATCGCTTCCTTTCTTTCTCATTTGTTCTTGTGATCAACATTCATTCACTTGTAATCAAAGCAAGAGACACCAAGTTTGTGGTGGTCCTTGCGGGGACTTTGTGTCCTAAGTGATTGAGAAGAAGAAAGCTCACTCGATCAGTGGATCGTTTGAGAGAGGGTAAAGGGTTGAAAGAGACCCGGCCTTTGTGGCCTCCTCAACGGGGAGTAGGTTTACAAGAACCGAACCTCGGTAAAACAAATCCTCGTGTCTCACTTGTTCATTCGCTTGAGATTTGTTTTGCGCCATCTCTTGCGGACTCGTTATTGTTTCTAACGCTAACCCGACTTGTAGTTGTGATTATTTTGTAAATTTCAGTTTCGCCCTATTCACCCCCCCTCTAGGCGACTATCAGGGACAATGTCGACCGTCTACTCGGCATGACACACTATGGCTCAGCCAGGCCCAGGCCTCGGTCATCCCAGCGTCAACATGAGGCGTCGGCGTCAGTGCGCTCCCCCTCAGTGAGGGCCGCACTGACTGAGGACTTGCGAGCGGAGCTCAACCGCTGGCGTGCAGGAGAGGACGCTCCAGTCTCTCTAGAGAGGTCTAATGACCTACGGGCAGAGCTCAACAGCAGGCGTGCGGGGCGAGGATGCCCGCGTCTCTCTGGAGAGGGCGCGTGAGCGCCGATAGAACGTCGAGGGTCATAACCTTGACTACGACTTCGCTGCGGTAGCACCATAGACTCCAACGGGCGCCCGGATCCAAGCGGATGTCCCATTGGCCGGTGTAGGCTGCGCTGCGCTGGCGGATCATCTCCGCGCGGCAACTTGGCCATCCAAGTTCCAGCCACACCTGCCGGAGAAGTACGACGGTACGTCAAATCCGTCGGAATTCTTGCAGGTTTACGTCACCGCCATTATGGCAGTAGGTGGAGACACAACCATGATGGCAACATACTTCCATGTAGCCTTGTCTGGGCCGGCCCGGACTTGGCTCATGAACCTAGCCCTAGGATCGATCTACTCCTAGGAAGAGCTCTGTGCACGGTTCACAGCGAACTTCGCCAGCGCTTATCAGCAGCATGGCGTTTGCAGGTTTACGTCACCGCCATTATGGCAGTAGGTGGAGACACAACCATGATGGCAACATACTTCCATGTAGCCTTGTCTGGGCCGGCCCGGACTTGGCTCATGAACCTAGCCCTAGGATCGATCTACTCCTAGGAAGAGCTCTGTGCACGGTTCACAGCGAACTTCGCCAGCGCTTATCAGCAGCATGGCGTGGAGGCCCACTTCCACGCAGTGAGGCAGGAGCCCGGGGAAACTCTCCAGGCGTTTATCTCCCGCTTCACCAAGGTACGAGGCACCATACCTCATATTTCTGATGCTTCCATCATCACTGCTTCTGCCAGGGAGTACGTGATAAAAAGATGTTGGAGAAGTTAGCCACACATGACGTGGAGACTGTAACCACACTCTTCGCTTTGGCCGACAAGTGCGCCAGAGCCACCGAGGGCCGTGCATGGCACTCGGCACCACAGACCGGAGTTGCCCATACGGGTGGCTCGGGTGCCGTCGCTCAGGACGGTAAAAAGAAGAAGAAAAAGAACCGCGGCCATGAGAAGTCGTCGTCTGTTGCTCTAGTCGTCGCAGCTACGACTGGGGGCCGGAACGAGCGCAACAAGCGCCCATGACTGCAGAGGGGTAACAGCGGCTCATGCCCTATACACCCCAACAGTCGCCATAGCGTCGCAGAGTGTTGCGAGATCATCAAACTCGTGAAGCACGTCAGCGAGTGGTGCGAGCAGACCTCCAGGGATGGCTCCCCACCTCGTCGTCGGCCTGGCAAGGAAAGGGTCGACAGCGACGAGGTGGCCGCGGGAGAACGGGACCTCGGGTATTAGTCGCCCGAGGGGGTCAGAAGGATGTTTTCACTGGAGACTCCGACTCCGGTGACGACAACTAATCGTGCTGCCAGGGAGACCCCGCTTTTCCTGGTCTACGGGGCCGAAGCCTGCCTTCCCCCGAAAACCCTTATGGGCTCCCCACGGGCCCAGTCTGTTGATGAGTGTATGTAGGAGCAACTGCGGCGTAAGGATGTGGACTTCATCAATGAACGCAGATGGCAAGCGACGATCTGAAATGCACGTTACAACCAAGCGCTCGGGCGCTACCGCCAGCGAATCGTGCATAGTAGGGAACTCAGGGTCAGGGACCTGGTCCTATGGCGAATCCTAAACCGAGAAGGGCTCCACAAACTCTCCCCTAGCTAGGAAGGACCCTCAAGGTGACGGGAATATACCGACCCGGGTGTGTCCGCCTTGCCACAACTGAAGGAATGCCTCTTCCCAACCCCTGGAACATAGAGCATCTCCGTAAGTTCTATCCATAGGATCAAGTCTGAGGGGGTTGGGGTTTCTTCTTTTTGTAACTAGGTTGTGCATACGTGTATGCCAGCCCGGTGAGGTCCGCCCTCATAAGCCCGACCTGTTGGTGCACCCATGCATATCGAGTTATAAAAGAAAGGATTTACCCCTCAGATGTGCTTCTATGATGGTTTTATTCTGTTGTAGTTTCCAGATATTATTTTTTATCTAACCCACCCATACAGTTCCCCACCCTTGTTGGTATCATGACATCCGAATTGAGTAGCTAGACTTGCAGTTTGGGACCCCTCGGTAGGGGGGTCCGGCAGCCTAGGGGCCAGTTCTAGAGAACGGGTACTTGTCTCCTTGGGTGGTCCGGAGTTGTGTAGCCGTTTAGCTTGGTTCCGTACCCTAAGCCTGCACGCCCCACCACTCTGTGATAGGTATTCTAGTATTTGGAACTATAGCTCTGTGGGTCCGGGAACCTGGGGTCCGGTTCTGGAGAATGGACGCACGTCTTCTAGGGTGGTCCGGAGCCGTGTAGCCGCTTAGCCTAGTTCCGTACCCTAAGCATGCACGCTCCACCACTCTGCGATGGGTGTCCTAGTATATAGAGCTGTGACTCAGGGGTCCGGACACGCGACTTGGCTTCCCGGTCTAAATCCTGCAGGTCCTGTTGCGTAAATCAAAGGATGGCTGATAACAACTGATGGGTCCTATGGGTGTGCTACTAATAATCCCTAGCCGAAGCTGTGTACAGGTCCAGGTCTCAGTCGAGGCTACCTCCTGGGGCCCGGGTCACCAACTCTTTCTTAGGTATGCTGGTATTCAGCCTCGACACGTCGAGCCTACATCCCAGGGGGGTCAAGTACCAGGAGAGGAGTTGGTAAAGCCACACACAGCAAGAACAAATACTGCACAGATAAGAGCTATTTAATTGATAGTTCCCAAAAATATCTTACAAAAACAAACGTTATTACATTCGCCTTCAAGCGGAGACCTAGCCTCATTTCTACAGGTATGAACTACTCGACATCATCAGGGTCGCGCTGGAAGCGTACGACCGTCGTCTCCATGGTGTCTTGTACGACCTCCTGGGTAGCGTCTCCACGGTGTCTTGCAGGCCTGCCGCTCACTCGGAACACAGTGGCGGACACTGGGAATAGCGGCGCTGGTGGCAACACGGTGCTGCAGCTTGCCAACGGCGGTGACCTCCCCGATGCGTGCGTCAAGGCGAAGGTGTCCTCGTTGTTGGAGGCCACGTCGAGGCCATTAAAGCTAAAGAAGTGGAGGCGCGACAGCGTACGACGCCCGGTGGCCTGGACGCTGCGACAGGCCGGAGCTAGACCAGTTCATGGAGGCGTACCATGAGATGCTGGTGAAGTTCGCGCGAAAAATGGAGCTGCAGCTCAGCTTGCTTTCCATCTCCGGAAGGTCACTGCACAACACCCTTTCGTCCGGGCGCTGGCGGAAGAAGCACCACCCCCATGAACATCTCCTAGAGGTGGGCGAAGATGCCCACCTGGAGGATGGAGTGGGGCATGAGCTGCTGAAGTTGGAGGCCGAGCCACCCCAGCGGTAGCCGAAAGAAAGGCGAGATCGGCAACGCCAACCCGTAGGAGAGGTAGGAGACAAAGAGCACGAACTCCCCGACGACAAGATCGCCGAGGGGAGAGGCGCCGACGCGGATCCTTCCAACGAACGCTGGTGCGCCCCATCCGAGCAGGTTGCGCACCAGATTGAGTGCCACCTCGGACTGGAAGCGCTCGGGATGGACTAGCGAGGCCATGGCTACCACAGCAGCGGAAGGCAGAGGAGCGCAAATGAAATGGGGTGCGGAGAGCTCGAAGGCGAAAGGACGCAGCAGTTGGGAGAAAATGTGAAACTGTAACCGCTGCACACATGGTGAACCCCTTTTTCAAGGAAGACTCCCTGGCTCGCGCCCTGAGACGCCGCAGAGAATCTCGCCCAACACGCACCAAGGCGACCTAGCCTATGACATGGGGGCCCGGGCCCACAAGTCATACAGCTGGTGTCGGTCTCCGAGTGCGAAGAAGGCAAACCGCCGCCCGCGGTAGTGCGACTCTTCATCTCCGCCAGAAACAGCGGCTCAGTCCCTGACATGGGGGCCCAGGCCCACGAGTCATACTCCTTGGGCGTCGGTCTCCGAGTGCGAAGAAGGCAAACCGCCGCCTGTGGTAGTGTGCCTCTTCATCTCTGCCAGAAATAGCGGCCCAGTCCCTAACATGGGGGGCCCGGGCCCACGAGCCATACTCCTTGGGTGTCGGTCTCCGAGTGCGAAGAAGGCGAACCACCACACGCGCCAGTACTGCGTCTCCTCAGGGCCGCCGCAGAGGGCAGAGAAGGTGAATTTTCAAAACCAATGCAGCGGTAACGAGGCGCCCCGCGCGTGGCCCAGCGAAACCATCAGTCGTGGGGGTCGCGGGTCAGTCAGCCGCGGGGACAGACTTGGCAGTCGACGTGACCGAAGGCGGACTGGCGGTGGTTACGTCAGCAAGCGCACGAAAGCGGCGCGCCAATCGCCAGTCAAGCTTTGGCCCCACCTGCAGGCTCGTATCCTCCCCTTAGGTGGGCCCGGGGGCCACTGTCGGTACCCTGAAACAGGGGTACCCTTTACTACAGCATGAAGGCACGGTGCCCACGTGGCTATCTCTAGTCGAGTGGGGAGCAGCACCCGTCCCCCGCCACGTGGGTGGCTCGAGGGCTGCCACGTGTCCAGAAAAGACGATATCCTCCAAGGTATCAAAAGTGGGTCCGGACCCCATGGGAAAGTGCTGGACCCCTGCATATACAGACCGAACCCCCAGGTAAGGTCTGGGACCTCCACGGGCACGAACTGGACCCCTAGGACAGGTCCCAGACTCCACAGTGTGGGGTCGGACCAGTCACAGCAGGGTCCCAGGATTCTGGGACAAAGAATACCCGGACCTTAATCAAGACTAGGCGGGGGTCTGGAGCCGTCATGTGTCCGAACCACACCGTGTATGCTTCTGCTCCTGCTCATGCGGAGACCCGATGCTGCCACGTGGCCTACTGCCCGTGACGTAAGCCAGCGGGCGGAGCCTGACGTAAGGCCTCTAGGCCGTGCGGCCGCTGCATTTATTGCGGATAAGGCGCGTCGCCTGTCCATTCCTATGGCAGGTGATGTACCGCCTCGGCATTTAATGAGCCTTGTCCACTCCACTGGCAGGCGATGTGCTGCCTCAGCATTTAATGAGCCTTGTCCACTCCACTGACAGGCGGTGACCATGCCATCTTGCAAGCAGCGTGCTTGTCTATTCCGTTAGTAGGCGGTACGCCCATGCTACCGCATGCGCTGCACTCATCATGACTCACGCGTACCGGAGACGCAGCGGTGACACATTAATACTATATGCACTACAGATATTATGGCGCTAGGAGATTGCACAGGCGATAGTTGCTCCCATAGCATGTTCCTTCCGTTATGTCCCTGGGCCCACATGTCGGGGCTCAGCATCCTTGTACGTGCCCCCCTTGAGCTATAAAAGGGAGGGCACACAACGTTATAGGACAAGCTCACTTAGACTCTCAGACTCACAAGTTCATACAAGCTCTCAAGCTCAATACAACACACAGTGGAGTAGGGTATTACGCTCCGGCGGCCCGAACCACTCTAAACCCTTGTGTGTTCTTGTGTTCTTCCCAATTCCATCTAACATGCAAAACGCTTAGGCCCCTCCTCATCTTAGGATTTAGGGCAGGTGCGTTCTGCCACCTAACCGGAGAATTCCCTCTCCGATAGACGTCTTTTACTGGGAAGACACCCATTGGGCACACCCATTGGGTGTACCGCTCGGATTCTCCGAGATTTTCTGAAGCAGTGTGACCTGCAACATATACGCAATGAATATACCACGACAAAGGGGAAGATCGACTGAAATTGGAGGAAGTCCAAATGCGGTCACCAAGCACAAGCCTAATCTGCAAATGCATTGAAGTTCATGGCCGAGTGGCATCCAGCCAGGACCTCTCTGTTTCGACTGGCCGGACTCCAACTCGTCGCCGATCAAATTGATTCCAGACCGAACTAGATATGGACATATGTCATCACCAGGCTATTCCGAAAGATCATTTTGAGAAAAGACATAAGATGAAGACCGTTGAATTGATTATTTCAAAATCAACTCAAAGCTCGGGGGCTACACCCATTGGGTGCACCTTCGGTGCACCCAACAGATTCACAAAACTTTGAAGCCGAGTGCAGAATTCTAAAGCATAAGATAAAAACTTTTGAATTGATTATTTCAAAATCAACTCAAAGCTTGGGGGCTACACCCATTGGGTGCACCTTCGGTGCACCCAACAGATTCACAAAACTTTGAAGCCGAGTGCTGAATTCTAAAGCATACGATGAAGACCTTTGAATTGATTATTTCAAAATCAACTCAAAGCTCTGGGGCTACACCCACTTCGGTGCACCCAACGGATTCAGAAAACTTTGAAGCCGAGTGCTGAATTCTAAAGCATAAGATGAAGACCTTTGAATTGATTATTTCAAAACAACTCAAAGCTCGAGGGCTACACCTAACGGAGTAACAAAACTTTGAAGCCGAGTGCTGAATTCTAAAGCATAAAATGAAGACCTTTGAATTGATTATTTAAAATCAACTCAAAGCTCGGGGGATACACCCAATGGGTGCACCTTCGGTGCACCCAACAAAATTGTAAATATCTCAAGTCAGATGATGAGCTCATAAGCAAGAACCAGGAACCTTTGAATCGATTATTTCAAAATCAACTCAAAGATTGGGGGCTTGTGGGGGGCAGATATCCCCTGGGCCCACTCGGGGGCAAAAACTTCGCCCGAGGCCACATGACAGTCGCCCTTCTGTGACATCTCGCCGTGGGCCGGGCAAAGGGAATCGGTGGAAGCGGGCCAACCTAGGAGTGCGATGGGCCCACGCCCGGACTAGTCGCAATTTGGGCGTGATCGTGTTGAGGCCGTTTGTTTTTCCCGCGCCCGACATCCTCAAACACCGGAGATAGCTCATAGCGGAGGCACCGGGTTTTTTCTCAGGACAGTGAAGGTTGTTTGCTATTAACTAAGATATAAGTAGGAAAAGTATGATCAGCATGTACACAGGAAGCACCCTACGGTCGTGTATATAAGGCCAAGGGGGATCTCCTCTATTTTCATCTCATTTGCATTTCACATCTCAGTAGATGAAAGGGAAATAGGGTTAACCTTTTCCTATAATTAATTTTGGTGGTTGAATGCCCAACACAAATAATAGACTAACTACTTTGCTCTAGAGTATATGATCTACAGGTGCATAAAAGTTCAACACAAATCAATAAAAGATTGAAGATAGGGTTCAAATACAAAGTAGCAAGAAACCGAGTGTGCCCTGGTCTGGCGCACCGGACAGTTTCCGGTGCACCAGGACCGTACAGGGTTGAACTGGCCACTCTCGGGTTTCTTCAGGAGATCTCCGCTATAATTCACCGGACTGTCCGGTGCACCAGCGGAGTAACGGCTATCCAGCGCAACGGTCGACTGCAATGGACACCCTGCAACGCTACAGTGCGCGAACAGTACGCGCAGAAGTCAGAGCAGTCATCAGAGGCGCACCAGACAGTGAACAGTGCATGTCCGGTGCCACTAGAGGACAAAGCTTCCAATGGTCAGTAGCTCCCAAACCCTAACGGTTGGGTGATGTGGCTGATGCACCGGACAGTGTCCGGTGGCGCACCGGACTGTCCGATGCGCCCATCGACAGCAGCCACCCCCAACGGTTGTTTGGTGGTTGAGGGCTATAAATATCCCCAACCACCACCACTCCAACCACCCAAGCATTCCACACATTGCATTCAATACAAGAGCAATAGGCTTCACTCCAAGACACAAATCAAAGCGATCGATCCACTCAAAGTCCCAAATTCAACTGTAGCGCATTGGGGCTTGAGAGAGAATCACTTGTGTTTCTTGTTGCTCTTGTTTGCTTGGTTGGCTTTCTTTTCTTTTCCTTGTTACTCTCAAGTGCTTTGTAAGCAAGGTAAGAGACACCAATTGTGTGGTGGTCCTTGCGGGGTCTAAGTGACCCGTGAGAAGTAAAGAAGAAAGCTCACTTGATCTAAGTGACCGTTTGAGAGAGGGAAAGGGTTGAAAGAGACTCGGCCTTTGTGACCACCTCAACGGGGACTAGGTTCTTTAGAACCGAACCTCGGTAAAACAAACCACCGTGTTCATCCGCTTTATTTCTTGGTTGATTTGTTTCCCCTCTCTTTCAGACTCGAATTCATTTCTAACGCTAACCCCGACTTGTAGTGTGTGCTTAAGTATAATTTTCAGATTCCGCCTATTCACCCCCCTCTAGACGAATTTCAATTGGTATCAGAGATTGGTGCTTCATTAGAGTCTAACAACTCAAAGTGATGTCGGGAGGATCCACCAAGAGGGAGATGGAAACCGGCGAGAAGGCCACAAGCCACGGGAAGGCTCCATCAAGAGAGTCCGGCACCAAAGGCAAGGAGGGATCTCCTCCTCGCATCAAGTCGCATCGGAGTGGCGACAAGAAGAAAAAGATGAAGAAAGTGGTCTACTACGAGACCGACTCATCATCGCCCTCCACATCCGGCTCCGACGCCGCGTCCGTCACTTCTAAGCGCCATGAGCGCAAGAAGTATAGTAAGATGCCACATCGTTATCCCCGTATTTCTAAATGCGCTCCTTTACTTTTCGTTCTATTAGGCAAACCACCATATTTTGATGGTGAAGATTATTGTATGTGGAGTGATAAAATGAGGCATCATCTAACCTCACTCCACGCAAGCATATGGGACATTGTTGAATTTGAAGTGTAGGTACCTACAGTGGGGGATGAGGGCTACGACTCGGACGAGGTCACCCAAATCCGGCACACTTTAACTCCCAAGCAAGTACTATACTCCTCGCCTATTTATGTCTAGAGGAGTATAATAAAGTGCAAGGGTTAAAAAGTGCCAAGGAAATTTGGGACGTCCTAAAGACCGCGCACGAAGTAGATGAGGAGATCAAGATCACCAAGCGGGAGACGATCGAGGGGGAGCTCGGTCGATTCGTCCTCAATCAAGGAGAGGAGCCACAAGCAATGTACAATCGGCTCAAGACCTTGGTCAACCAAGTGCGCAACCTCGGGAGCACCAAGTGGGATGACCATGAAATGGTCAAGGTTATTCTCAGATCACCTGTTTTTTGCAATCCTACTCAAGCACAATTAATTCGCGGGGATCCTAGATACAAATTAATGTCTCCCGAGAAAGTGATAGGAAAGTTTGTGAGCTTTGAACTAATGATCAAAGGCTCCAAACACATCGTCGACTTGGATCAAGGTTGCACCTCCACACCCGAGGTGCAACCTGTCGCATTCAAAGCGATGGAGGAGAAGAAAGAAGAGTCTACATCAAGTAGACTTCCCATCGACGCCTCCAAGCTCGACAATAAGGAAATTACGCTAATAATCAAAAGCTTTCGCCAAATCCTCAAGCAAAGGAGGGGGAAGGACTACAAACCCCGCTCCAAGAGGGTGTGCTATAAGTGTGGTAAGTCCAGTCATTTTATTGCTAAATGTCCAATGTCTAGTGATAGTGACAGGGGTGACAACAAGAGGGGAAAGAAGAAAGGTACTACAAGAAGAAGGGCGGTGATGCCCACATGTGTCGGGAATGGGACTTCGATGAGAGCTCCACCGACTCCTCCTCCGATGAGGATGCCGCCAACATCGCCGTCAATAAGGGCCTCCTCTTCCCCAACGTCGGCCACAAGTGCCTCATGGCAAAGGATGCTAAAAAGAAGAAGGTACAAACTAGAACCACCCCCAAGTATACTACATCTAGTGATGAGGGTAGTTCTAGTGAAGATGAAGATGATTTGCTTACACTTTTTGCCAACCTTAACATGTAACAAAAAGAGAAGTTAAATGAATTGATAGGAGCCATTCATGAGAAGGATGAACTCTTGGATAGCCAAGAGGATTTCCTTATTAAAGAAAACAAAAAGCATGTTAAAGTAAAAAATGGTTATGCTCAGGAAATAGAGAAAAATGAAAATTTGACTAAGGAGCTTAGCATTGCCATGATTCAATTACCAATCTTAGAAATGAAAATGCTAGTTTAAATGCTAAGATTGATAAATTGAATGAATCAATTTCTAGCCTTAGAACTGAAAATACTAGTTTAATTTCCAAGGCTAAAGATTTAAATGTTTGCAATGATTCTATTTCCTGTCTTAGAAATGAGAATGCCATATTACATGCTAAGATAGATGAATTAAATGTTTGCAAACCCTCTACATCTACTGTTGATCATGTTACTATTTGTACTAGATGTAGAGATGTTAATATTGATGCTATAAATGATCACCTTGCTTTAATTAAACAACAAAATGATCATATAGCTCAATTAACTGCAAAAATTAATGAGCATGAGATTGAAAATGAAAAATTTAAATTTGCTAGAAGCATGCTCTATAGCGGGAGACGCCCTGGCATTAAGGATGGCATTGGTTTCCAACAGGGAAGTTGTCGGTACACTGAAACAGGGGTACCCCTTACTACAGCATGAAGACGCGGTACCCACACGACTATCTCTAGTTGTGTGGTGGACAACGCCCGACCTCGCCACGTGGACGGCTCCAAGGCCACCACGTGGCCAGAGAAGACGATATACTCCAAGGTATCAGCAGTGGGTCCGGACCCCCATGGGAAAGTGTTGGACCCCTGTATATGCAGACCAGATCTCCGGGTAAGGTCTAGGACCTCCACGGGCGCGAACCGGACCCCTAGGGCGGTTTTCGGACCCCTTTGTGTGGGGTCTGGGCCACTCACAGCAGGGTCCCGGGATTCTAGGATAAAGAATACCCAGGCCATAATCAAGGCCAGGCGGGGGTCCGGAGCCGGCACATGCCAAGGCCATGCGGTGTACGCTTCTGCTCCCCGCTCAGGTGGAGACCCAATGCTGCCACGTGGCCTACTGCCCGTGACGTATGCCAGCGGGCAGAGCCTGACGTATGGCCTCAGGGCCGCGCGACCTCTGCATTTATTGCGGATAAGGCGTGTCGCATGTCCATTCCATTGGCAGGTGATGTGCCGCCTCGGCATTTAATGAGCCCTGTCCATTCCACTGGCAGGCGATGTGCCGCCTCAGCATTTAATGAGCCCTGTCCACTCCACGGACGGGCAGCGACCAGGCCATCCTGCAGGCGGCATGCCTATCCATTCCACTCGCAGGCAGTACGCCCGTGCTGCGGCACACACTATGCTCATCATCACTCGCGCGTTACCGAGGAAGCGACCACGACATATCAATACTATATGCACTACGAACATTATGGTGCTCCGAGATCACCCTGGCGTTACATGCATTAGTTACTTCCTTCCATTTTGCCCCTGGACCCACATGTTAGGGCTCGGCATCCTTGTACGTGCCCCCTTGAGCTATAAAAGGGAGGGCACGCGATGTTACAAGGCAGGTTCACTCACAGATTCACTTATAGAGGCACTTAGACTCTTGGACTCACAAGTTCATACAAGCTCTCAAGCTCAATACTACACACAGTGGAGTAGGGTATTACGCTCCGGCGGCCTGAACCACTCTAAACCCTTGTGTGTTCTTGTGTTTACCCATCGTTTAGCAGACAGGCAAAACGCTTAGGCCCCCTCCTCATCTTAGGATTTAGGGCAGGTGCATTCCGCCACCCGGCCAGAGAATTTCCTCTCCGACATTTGGCGCACCAGGTAGGTGGCTTGGCATTAGGTTTTTGCTTGTTTTCCTGCTCGACACCATGGTCCACATCGTCGAGCACCACAACTTCATTCCTGAAGATTTCCCGATGGTGGAAGAGGCTGCGTCTTCCACACCTCGGGCCACCAACCGCCCTGCGCCTGGTGCTGCTGCTGTGCACTCTGCGCGGCAACACACTCCTGCACAGACATCCAGGGCATCTAGGGCTGCGCCTGGGGCGTTGTCTGCAGCCAGGGAATTGCTGCACCACCCTCCTAGCTCCACGGCCTCATCGGGGGCCATGAAGAAGTGGCGTAACGATGTCGACCGTCTGCTCGGCATGGCGCACTTTGGCTCAGCCAGGCCTAGGCCTCGGTCATCCCGGCGTCAACATGAGGCATCAGCGTCATTGCACTCACCCTTGGTGAGGGCCGCAGTGACTGAGGACCTGCGGGCAGAGCTCAACTGCAGGCGTGCGGGAGAGGACGCTCCAGTCTCTCTGGAGAGGTCTAATGACCTACGGGCAGAACTCAACCGCAGGTGTGCGGGCGAGGATGCCCGCGTCTCTCTAGAGAGGGCGCGTGAAGCGTCCTGATCCTTTAGGACTCAAATATGATACAATTACTAGTCCCAGGAGGCTAGTAACCACATTCCTTACTTCAAATAGTACAGAGTTTGAATAAATGTTATTACAATACCAAGGTACAAGCTCGAGAGAGCCAAAAATATAAAGCGCAGTGGAAGATAAACTAGCCCAAGCCACAGGCAGAACTAGGTGAAGACACAGCCCCATAAATCAAGCATAGCAGAAAAGAAGTCTTCAGCTGCTGAAAAACATAAATAAATCTGGGTGAATACACTAGGTATTCCGCAAGCCCACCCGGCTCCCGTAAAGAGAAAGAGACCTATATCATACATGCTTCATATGGTGGAGTTCAAGTCACTCTTCTTTTTCTTAGAGAAAGGCGGTACTGTGTAGGGTTTTCCCGAAGAAATAGCAATAACACGTTGCTTAACCACCACTGAGCTTCCCACTCCCGTGGCACAAATTTCTTTTCCAGAGACACACTCACACACACATATTTCCCTGTTCACGGATGTTGTAGAAACACTAATTGTCATACCACACTAGACTCGTCCATTCCAGTGGACACGGACTATTCGAATAGGTTTGAACTCTACGGAGAGGGGTACACTTTACCCACTAGTCTGGCTCTGCGATCTCATGGCCAATGAGATCCGAATCAAAAACTCTCTCCTTCCACGCACGTCCTAACCTTAACGGTTATACCAGAAGGAGTCATGCCACCGCCATGCCCAAACCGGACAAAACATTCCCCCTCTTTATCCTCCCAGTGCTCCCCAGCCTTCATAACCCTGAGGTCGGACCGTACGAGTTCAGATCGAGTGACTGCCCACACAACCTCGAGTGGTTGTACTTTTCATGAGTACATGTAGTGAAGGATGACAAACCGGTCTTTATATGAGAGGACAATCCTTCTGCTCATGCCTAAACCAGCTGAGCCATCACCTTAGGCCCTCCCCTAAACCAGGGAGTCCCTGATCATCCTACTCACCAGGTGATGAGGGTGAATACCCTTCATCGCACACTTTTTGAAAATGTCGTTGGTTACAGCCACTACCCCTTTTCCCATCCCATATCTTGTGATCAAAAGGTGTTAGTTAATGCGGGCTATCTCTTGCTCACCATGCAAATAGATTCCATCCCTTAGTCCCGGCTTAGGTGGTGGTAGAGAGAATAGGTAAATTATGCATCAAGGGAAGGATGGACTTGCCTTCGTCGAAGCTTTCTTGGCACAAAAGATTTATCTCGGAGGGGTCGGGTTCCTGCCCTTCTTCTAGAGCTACAAATTCCGGAGGATCGAATCCCTCCTCCGCTAACAAGCACAGATAAGAACAATACATCAATCATGGTGACTTAGTGGGGTGTGCCAATTCTTATACCTTATTATTTTTGTGCCCTATAATTTATTTAAACTATTTTTGGTGCATAAAATATCAGCATATAAATATATATATGAAAATGGGAAAAGAAATGGGAAAAGAAAAAGAGAAAGAGTTTCTAGCTAGCTGGACCGGGGGATGTTTTTGGCCCAGCCGGGCGTGAGAGCGCGCGCAGCGGCGCATCCGCGTGGGCAGGCGGCCCACTCGGCCCACCAGCGGGGGAGACGGTGGGGGACAGCGCCGTGGCGCAGGCCCACATGCCAGGGAGAGGGGGGGCTGACGGCGTTTGAACGGTGACGGGGAGGGAGGAGTCGATCGAGGTATGGCCGCCGGTGAAATCCCGCGGCGGTTCTCCGCCGTGGGTCCGGTTATGTGATGGGGGAGCGGTGGAGAGGCACGGGCGGGGGTAGGGGATCACGGGGGTGGGGTCAATTTGACCGGTGGAGGCTTGGGGTGGCCGGTCCACGGCGGGTGGCGGGCGCTCGCGGCGGTGAGGTCGCCGGCGAGGCCTCCGGGCGCAATAGGTGACGAGTTTTGTGCGTTAGGCTCGTGACAGAGTGGCTGACTTTAAGAGCTAGTGCAATTCGACCGAACGCTACTAGAGAGGAGAGGACGGAGCTCACTGGAGTGAAGGGAGGACGCGGCGGCGCTAGCTCAATCGGGCTCGGGAAGGAGAGGGGGAGGTGGCCGAGGATGGTGTGGAGAAGGCGGAGCTCGGGCAGTCCCTTTTATAGGCGCCCGGGGAGGGGGAGAAGGGAGGAGGGACGACAACGCCGACGAGCTCGCCATGATGGTGGTGATGGCGCAAACGGCGACGGGATGGCTCAGGCCGGTGGGGGGTGAGGGGACGGCTCGGTCACAGTGCGCAGGGAGGTAGCTGAGGCCGGTGCGCGCGTTAATGGCGAGGAGACAGGGCAGGCGGTGGTCGGCGGCGAACGCGCCGGTGAAGGCATGGGCGGGACGAGGGATCTGACGAGCGGGCCTGGGCTGTCAGCGGGAGAGCGGCGCGAGAGGGAGAGGGGAGGAGCAGCTGACCAGTGGAGCCGGGCTGTCAGGCGCGGCGCGGGCGCGGGCGTTGCTGGGCTGCTTGGGCCGCGGGAGGAGGGGGGAAGCGGGCACGGCGTGGGCCTGAAACGGCCCAGCCGGGGGATGTTTTTCTTTTTTTTCTGTTTTCTATTTCTCATTTCCATTTTATATTTTTATTTCTTTTTATTTCCTTTTCTTTTGAATCGACAATTAGCTAAATAATCTTAGGTGTTAAAAGTAATCTATGTGAGGTGCTCTAACAATCAAAGTGTATGCATATGATGAGATGACCTAAAGGGTGGAGTTTAGGGGGAGATTAGGGTTCCAAACCTTGGGTTGAAATTTTGGGATGTTACAAACCTACCCCACTTAAAGGAATCTCGCCCTCGAGATTTAGACTGGATTTGAGAAAAGATAAGGGTATTCCCTCCTCAAGGAGTCCCCACTCTCCCAAGTAGCTTCCTCTTCTCCTTCTCTACTCCACTGAACTTTGTAGAGTTTCACTTCTGAGTTGCGGGTTTTCCAGACTACTGAGTCAAGAATCTTTATTGGCTTCTCACGGTACTGAAGATCTTTCTGAATCTGTATTGCCTCTTCTTCGATGTGACTTTCTGGTGCTTGCAGGCATTTGCGGAGCTGGGACACGTGAAACACATTGTGGATATTGGACATGGATTCTAGTAAATTAAGACGGTATGTTGCGGGTCCCACTCTGCCAATGATGGGATAGGGGCCGACGAATCGCGGTGCTAGCTTCCCTTTCACTTGGAATCTTCTAACACCACACATCGGGGAGACCTTGAGGTAGACAAAGTCTCCTTCCTCAAATCTGAGTTCTCTCCGCCTGTTGTCCGCAATACTCTTCTACCGACTCTAAGCTTCAAGTAATCTTCTGTGGATGAGGGCAACTTTCTCCTCAGCCTCCTTAACAAAGGCAGGTCCTTCCAGTGCCTTTTCCCCTACTTTAGACCACATGAGAGGGGTCTGGCATTTTCGTCCATACAATGCTTCGAACGGTGACATCTTGATGCTGGTCTGATGGCTGTTATTATACGAGAACTCCGCATAAGGCAAACTGGATTCCCAGCTTCTATTGAATGTTAACACACATGCTCTTAATAAATCTTTGAGGACCTTGTTGACCCTTTCTGTCTGCCCATCTGTCTGAGGGTGATAGGCGGTGCTGAAGTCTAGCTTGGTGCCCATAGCTTTCTGAAGGCTTGTCCAAATTTTGGAGGTGAACTGGGTTCCTCTGTCTGACACTATCTTTCTTGGAATGCCGTGGAGTCTGACTATCTCTTTGAGATAAATCCGGGCAAGGGTGGCTCCTCCAAAGGTAGTTTTCACTGGGATGAAGTGGGCTACCTTGGTAAGACGGTCTATTATTACCCAGATAGAGTCATTCCCTTTTTGCGTCCGGGGTAGTCCGGTTACAAAATCCATGCCTATTTCTTCCCACTTCCATTCAGGCATTGGGAGGGGTTGCAATAAGCCTACAGGCTTCTGGTGCTCGGCCTTCGTTCGTTGGCAGGTGTCACACCAGGCCACATACTGTGCTATCTCTTTCTTCATCCCTCTCCACCAATATCTGGTTTTGAGGTCTAGGTACATCTTGGTAGTTCCTGGGTGGATGGAGTAGACTGAGTTGTGAGATCCCTCAAGCAGGACTTCTCGTGCCTCCCCTTTTGGTACACATAGATGATTCTTGAACCAAAGGGCTCCTTGTTCATCTGTCCTGAGGTCCGGAAGTTGTTTTTTGCGAGCTTTTTCCACAAGTCTTGCTGTCTCTGAGTCCAGGCATTGTGCTTTGCATATGAGGTCTTCTAGCATTGGTTTGACTTCGAGGCTGCCGTTGTTTCCCAAACATGCATTCAGTTGAGCTGATTCCTTCTTCCAATCTTCTAAAAAGTTGGTTCCCTTTATCCCGAAAGGTTTTCGGCTGAGGGTGTCTGCTAGCACGTTGGCCTTCCCGGGGTGATATTGAATCTCAAGGTCATAATCTTTGATCAGTTCCAGCCACCTTCTCTGACGGAGGTTGAGATCTGGCTGAGTGAAGATATACCTCAGACTCTTGTGATCGGTGAAGATGTGACATTTGTTCCCATTTAGGTAGTGCCTCCATATCTTTAGGGCATGCACTATGGCTGCCAATTCCAAATTATGGGTGGGATAATTCTGCTCATGCGGCTTGAGTAGGCGTGATGCATAAGCAATGACTTTCTCGTTTTGCATCAGCACGCACCCTAAACCTTGCCTCGAGGCATCACAGAAGACGACGAAATCCTGATGTATATCAGGTAGTGTCAAAATGGGTGTGGTTGTGAGCTTCTCCTTTATGATCTGGAAACTTTCTTCACACTTCGGGGTCCACACAAACTTATGGTCTTTCTTGAGAAGTTCGGTCATAGGTCTTGCTATGCTGGAGAATCCCTTGATAAAGCGGCGATAATATCCTGCCATTCCTAGAAAGCTTCGAACTTCACTGACGTTGGATGGCTGCCTCCATTTTGATACTGCTTCTACCTTGGAAGGGTCTACTTCTATTCCTTCTACAGTCAAGATATGCCCAAGGAAGGCTATCTTTTCTAACCAGAATTCACATTTACTGAGTTTAGCATAAAGTTGGTGTGCCCTGAGTTTTCCAAGGACGGTCCGGAGGTGACGCTTATGGTCTTCGTGGTTCTTGGAGTAGATAAGGATGTCGTCAATGAATACTACGACAAACTTATCCAACTCTTCCATAAACACCTTATTCATGAGGTTCATGAAAAAGGCGGGTGCGTTTGTCAGTTCGAAAGGCATCACTGTGAATTCATATTGTCCATACCGGGTGACAAATGCAGTCTTCTGAATATATGTTTCCTTGATTCTCAGTTGGTGATAACCAGGCCTTAGGTCTATCTTGGAGAAGTATTTGGCCCCTTGAAGCTGATCGAAGAGGTCGTCGATCCGAGGGAGTGGATACTTGTTCTTGATTGTGACTTCATTTAATGATCGGTAATCAATACACATCCTCATACTTCCATCCTTCTTAGAGACGAAAAGGACTGGTGCTCCCCAAGGGGATGAGCTAGGATGAATGTACCCTTTTTGTTGAAGATCTGCGATTTGGAGCTTCAATTCTGCTAACTCGGAAGGAGCCATGCGGTATGGTATCTTTGCGATGGGAGCCGTTCCAGGAATCAGATCTATGTAGAACTCCACTTCCCTTTCTGGTGGCATTCCTGGCAACTCTTCCGGGAACACATCCATGAATTCTTCTACCACTAATATGCTTTCTGTTACCACATTAAACATCATTGGATCATTGGCGGGTGGTTGAGCCTGACAAGAGACTGACTTTCCTTGGTGGTCTGTGAGAAGGACTGTCTTGTTTGCGCAACTTATGATACCTTTGTGCTTGGTCAACCAATCCATTCCTAAGATCACATCAATCCCTTGGGATGGCAAGACGGTTAAGTCTGCCAAGAACACTACCCCACTTAAAAGGATTCTGACTTGGGAGCATTTGTGCTGGCATAGAAGGTCTGACCCTGGGGTTCGGGTGACCAAGGGAATCTCTAGAGGGGTAGAGGGGATGCCATGCTTTTCCACAAAACTAGTGGCTATAAAAGAATGGGATGCTCCTGAATCGAAAAGTACAGTAGCGGGAGTAAATTCAACAAGGAACTCACCGAGCACTACCCCCGGAGCTTGCTGAGCCTCCTGAGCATCGACATGATTTACTCGTGCCCTTCCTTGATACTGGGTCTTGTTCTGCTGGCTGATGGAGGAGGGTGCCTTGGAGGCGGGTGCTGAGGTATTCTTGGGGCCATTCATCGAGTTGGAGTAAGCAGGTCCTGATGGCTTTAGCTGGGGGCAGTTGTTCTTGAAGTGACTAGGATCTCTGCAGTGCCAACACACATTCGCTGGTGGTTGGTTGCTTGCAACTGAGGGGGCATGAAAGGAGCTCTGACTCTACTAACTGAACCGTGACGGAGTGGGTCCAGCTGGTCTAATGAAGCTTGGTCCCTTGGGTGGAAATCCAAAGGATCGAGTTTTCTGGTGCCGGTCTTACCGCTGAGCTCAGAGGACCTGGAATTTCCTCTTGAGATGACCTTTTTCTTCTTCCTTTGCCCTTTCCACTTGCATGGCTTTGTTGGAGAGGTGCGAGAAACTGAGGAAGTCCTGGATGGCTAGGATGGTCTTGAGTTCTGGTCTGAGCCCCTTCAAAAAGCGGGCCATCTTCTTGACTTCGGTGCTGACGTCATCCAGCGCGTAGCGGGCCAACTCTGTGAATTTGTGCACGTACTCACTAACAGATATTCTGTCTTGAGTTAGTTCCCGGAATTCATCTTCCTTGAGCTGAACGATCCCTTGGGGCACATGGTGCTCTCGGAAGGCAGTTTCAAAGTCTGCCCAGGTAGCATCTCTGATGGCAACATTGAAGGTATCCCACCAGGCTAAGGCCATTCCAGAAAGTTGACGAGCAGCCAGTTGAACACGCTGATTTTCCGGGCATTCGATGGCTTCTAGCTTCGTTTTAATCGTGCACAACCAATCGTCAGCATCGAGGGGATTGCTAGATCCAGCAAACGTGAGAGGCTTGAGCCTCAGGAAATCTCCCATCCTGTCTTGTGGTCTTCCACCATTCGGGCGTTGATTTTCCAGACTTCGAGTGAGGACCTCGATCAGTCGGGTTTGGTTGGCTAGAACTTGGGCTAAATCTAAGGGTAGTTCTGGAGGTGCGGGGAGGTGGGTCTCACTTTCTTATCTACCAGCTCCTCTTTCAGCTCTTAGGGGAAACCCTGCTCCAATCCCGGAGGTGGTATGCGTGGTTTTATCCGAAGCCATCTGCCAGGGCGGGGAGAATCACTATTATGCACCTGCCAATTTTTTCAACTAAGTTATTTTATTCATTACACCAATACATTACAAGCATACAGCTACTACAAGTCGTACTACACGCGAGCGTTCTCTGAGGTACTTCTGAACTCTTTTTCTAAAGTGTCCCCAAATTCCTTGAGAAGGTCATCAAGGCTAGCTAGGGACATATCCTCGACGTCGGACAAATTCTCTATCCTGGCGGGAGTTGGTGCTGGAGGGGCCTTCTTCTTTCGCTCAGCCTGACCTCCTTGGTTTTTGGTCTTCTTTTGGATTTTCTTCGTGGGGGCGAGCTTCCTCAACTTCTTATCATAATCCATCTTCAGGGTTCGGTAGGCTTCATGGGTGTTGGCCTCCTCGCCTTTTGCTATATCGAGACATTCTTGGAGGGATGCCTTCTCCTTCTTAAGTTCCTTGACCTGTTGCTCTAAGCTTTCCACCCGGGAGTTTAGGTGAGTGTAGTGGGAGAAAAGGTCATCGTAGTGGTTATCGAGAGTGTGGAGGTATCCGGCCATGTAGTCGATGGTGGGTCATCCTCGGTAGGGTCTCTCCCTGACAGGGCCTGAAGTATTTTCCTCCAGGTGGGGGTATTTTTGTTGCTAGGTGGGAAGTAACGAAGGGGGGTTTCAAAGATCTCTCTGCTGTAGTTTTGGCATAGCTGTTTAAGGGCTTTTCGGGCAACACTTTGGAAAGTGTCTCGGAAGCGGTGCCCGATAAAGGTGACTTGGAAGGGAGGGTGGTTTGGGTAACTTCGGCTTTCTCCCAGGTAGACCGCCATAGAGCACTTCTCCACTCCATTTTCGCGGTATTCCTTCCAGACATATTCGGGCTTCTTGTGAATCCCCATGCGTAGCGCGCAACTCCGTAGGTGAGGAAATCATTCCTCCTCTGAGTAGTAGGATGTCCTAATGACCCAAGAGCCTTCCATCTGGTAGGAGAAAAGAAGGGTCTGTTAATATCGGGGAAAGGAGAGAAGGTTTTTCTTAGGGGTAAGAGGTGTTTCCTTGTTAAGGCAACTTTTAAGGTCAGGGCTGCGATCTATGGCCAGTCTTATGGGCTCTGATACCACCTGAAGCGTCTCGATCCTTTGGGACTCAAATGTGATACAATTACTAGTCCCAGGAGGCTAGTAACCACATTCCTTACTTCAAATAGTATAGAGTTTGAATAAATGATATTACAATATCAGGGTACAAGCTCGAGAGACCCAGAAATATAAAGCGCAGTGGAAGATAAACTAGGCCAAGCCACAGGCAGAACTGGGTGAAGACACAGCCCCTTCAATCAAGCATAGCAGAAAAGAAGTCTCCAGCTACTGAAAACATAAATAAATCTGGGTGAATACACTAGGTATTCTGCAATCCACCTGGCTCCCGTAAAGAGAAAGAGACCTATATCATACATGCTTCATATGGTGGAGTTGAAGTCACTCTTCTTTTTCTTAGAGAAAGGCGGTACTGTTTAGGGTTTTCCCAAAGAAATAGCAATAACACGTTGTTTAACCACCACTGAGCTTCCCGCTCCCGTGGCACCAATTTCTTTTCCAGAGACACACTCACACACACATATTTCCCTGTTCACGTATGTTGTAGAAACACTAATTGTCATACCACACCAGACTCATCCATTCCAGTGGACACAGACTATTCGAATAGGTTTGAACTCTGCGTAGAGGGGTACACTTTACCCACTAGTCCGGCTCTGCGATCTCATGGCTAATGAGATCCAAATCCGAAACTCTTTCCTTCCTCTCACGTCCTAACCTTAACGGTTATACCGGAAGGAGTCAGGCCACCGCCATGCCCAAACCGGACAAAACATTTACCCTCCTTATCCTCCCGGTGCTCCCCAGCCTTCATAACCCTGGGGTCGGACCGTACAAGTCCAGATCGAGTGACTGCCCACACAGCCTCGAGTGGTTGTACTTTTCATGAGTACAGGTAGTGAAGGATGACAAACCGGTCCTTATATGAGAGGACAATCCTTCTGCTCATGCCTAAACCAGCTGAGCCATCACCTTAGGCCCTCCCCTAAACCAGGGAGTCCCTGATCATCCTACTCACCAGGTGATAAGGGTGAATACCCTTCATCGCACACTTTTTGAAAACATCGTTGGTTACAACCACTGCCCCTTTTTCCCATCCCATATCTTGTGATCAAAAGGTGTTAGTTAATGCGGGCTATCTCTTGCTCACCATGCAAATAGATTCCATCCCTTAGTCCCCGCTTAGGTGGTGGTAGAGAGAATAGGTAAATTATGCATCAAGGGAAGGATGGACTTGCCTTCGTCGAAGCTTTCTTGGCACCAAAGATTTATCTCAGAGGGGTCGGGTTCCTGCCCTTCTTCCGGAGCTACAAATTCTGGAGGATCGGATCCCTCTTCCGCTAATAAGCACAGATAAGAACAATACATCAATCATGGTGACTTAGTGGGGTGTGCCAATTCTTATACCTTATTATTTTTTTGCCTTATAATTTATTTAAACTATTTTTGGTGCATAAAATATCAGCATATAAATATATATATGAAAATGGGGAAAAGAAAAAGAGAAAGAGTTTCTAGCTAGCTGTGATGGGGGGTATTTTTGGCCCAGCCAGGCGTGAGCGCGCGCGACCGCGTGGGCAGGCGGCCCACCAGCGGGGGAGACAGCGCCGTGGCACGGGCCCACATGCCAGGGAGAGGGGGGGCTGACGGTGTTTGAACGGCGACGGGGAGGGAGGAGTTGACCGGGATTCGGCCGCCAGTGAAATCCCGCTGCGGTTCTCCACCGTGGGTCCGGTTCTGTGACGGGGGAGCGGTGGCGAGGCACAGGCGGGGGTAGGGGATCACGGGGGTGGGGTCAATTTGATCGATGGAGGCTTGGGGTGGCCGGTCCATGGCAGGTGGCGGGCGCTCGCGGCAGTGAGGTCGCCGGCGAGGCCTCCGGACGCAATAGGTGATGAGTTTGTGTGCATTAGGCTCGTGACAGAGTGGCTGACTTTAAGAGCTAGTGCATTTCGACCGAACGCTACTAGAGAGGAGAGGACGGAGCTGACCGGAGTGAAGGGAGGACGCGGCGGCGCTAGCTCAATCGGGCTCGGGAAGGAGAGGGGGAGGTGGCCGAGGCTGGTGTGGAGAAGGCGGAGCTCGGGCGGTCCCTTTTATAGGCGCCCGGAGAGGGGGAGAAGGGAGGAGGGACGGCAACGCCGACGAGCTCGCCATGATGGTGGTGATGGCGCAAACGGCGACGGGATGGCTCGGGCAGGCGGGGGGGGGGGGGGGGGGGGGGGGTAAGAGGACGGCTCGGGCACAGTGTGCGGGGAGGTAGCTAAGGTCGGTGCGCGCGTTAATGGCGAGGAGACGGGGCGGGCGATGGTCGGCGACGAATGCGCCGTTGAAGGCATGGGCGAGACGAGGGATCTCACGAGCGGACCTGGGCTGTCAGCGGGAGAGCGGCGCGGGAGGGAGAGGGGAGGAGCAGCTGACCGGTGGGGCCGAGCTATCAGGCGCGGCGTGGGCGTTGCTGGGCTGCTTGGGCTGCGGGAGGAGGGGGGAAGCGGGCGCGGGCGCGACTTGGGCTCGAAATGGCCCAGCCGAGGGGGATGTTTTTGTTTTTTTTCTTCTTTTTTCTGTTTTCTATTTCTCATTTCCATTTTCTATTTTTATTTCTTTTTTATTTCCTTTTCTTTTGAATAAACAATTAGCTAAATAATCTTAGGTGTTAAAAGTAATCTATGTGAGGTGCTCTAACAATCAAAGTGTATGCATATGATGAGATGACCTAAAGGGTGGAGTTTAGGGGGAGATAAAATAAGGGGGGAGATTAGGGTTCCAAACCTTGGGTTGAAATTTTGGGATGTTACAGTGCGTGAGCGCCGGCTAAACGTCGAGGGTCGCAACCTCGACTATGACTTCACTGCGGTTGCACTACAGACTCCAACGGCCGCCCGGATCCAGGCGGGTGTCCCGTTGGCCGACGTGGGCTGCGCCGCACAGGCGGATCATCTCCGCACGACGACATGGCCATCCAAGTTCCGACCACACCTGCCGAAAAAGTACGACGGTACGTCAAACCCGTCGGAATTCTTGCAGGTGTACGTCACCGCTATTACGACAGCAGGTGGAGACACCGCCGTAATGGCAACATACTTCCATGTAGCCTTGTCTGGGCCAGCCTGGACCTGGCTCATGAACCTCACCCCAGGATCGATCTACTCTTGGGAAGAGCTCTGCGCGCGGTTCACAGCGAACTTCGCCAGCGCTTACCAACAGCATGGCGTGGAGGCTCACCTCCATGCAGTGAGGCAGGAACCCGGGAAAACTCTTCGGGCCTTCATCTCCCGCTTCACTAAGGTACGAGGGACTATACCCTGTATCACCGATGCTTCCATCTGAGAGCACCTAGAGGGGGGGTGAATTGGTGATCTTTTAAAACTTGAATCTTAAGCCACAAAAACTTGGTTAAGTGTTAGCACAATAATCGCCAAGTGGCTAGAGAGGAGTCTCAACAAAACACAATAACCACAAGAGATCAATCACAGAGAATAGCACAGTGGTTTATCCCGTGGTTCGGCCAAGACCAACGCTTGCCTACTCCACGTTGTGGCGTCCCAACGGACGAGGGTTGCAATCAACCCCTCTCAAGCGGTCCGAAGACCCACTTGAATACCACGGTGTTTTGCTTTGCTTTTCTTAATCCCGTTCGCGAGGAATCTCCACAACTTGGAGTCTCTCGCCCTTACACTTGAAGTTCACAAAGAAGCACGGAGTAAGGGAGGGATTAGAAACTCACACAAGACACAAAGATCACAGCAAATACGCACACACAAGACCCAGACTTAAGCTCAAGAGACTAGCACACTAGAACAGAGCTCAAATCACTAGAATGTCAAACAAGTGCGCAAGAATAGAGTGTGAGTGATCAAGAGTGCTCAAGGAATGCTTGGTGGTCTCCTCCATGCGCCTAGGGGTCCCTTTTATAGCCCCAAGGCAGCTAGGAGCCATTGAGAGCAATCCAGGAAGGCAAATCTTGCCTTCTGTCGCCTGGCGCACCAGACAGTCCGGTGCACACCGGACACTGTCCGGTGCGGATTTCTTTCCTTAAATGGTGAAGCCGACCGTTGGCAGCCTGAGAGCCGTTGGCGCACCGGACATGTCCGGTGCACACCGGACAGTCCGGTGCCCCCTTCTAGCCGTTGGCTCGGCCACGTGTCCCGCGCAGATCGCGCGGCCGACCGTTGGCCCGGCCGACCGTTGGCTCACCGGACAGTCCGGTGCACACCGGACAGTCCGGTGAATTATAGCCGTACGTCGCCGATGATTTCTCGAGAGCGGCCAGTTCGCACGAGCCAGCCTGGCGCACCGGTCACTGTCCGGTGCACCACAGGACAGTCCGGTGCTCCCAGACTGAGCATAGTCTTGGCTGCTCAAGCCAAGACATTTCCAATTGTTCTTTTCCTGTTTCCAGCACTTAGACATAATACATTAGTCCTTAAAACAAAGTACTAAGTCTGGAAACATACCTTTTGACATGATTTGCACTTTGTCCACCACATTGCATAGATCAATACAAAAACACTTGCGTTGGCACTCAATCACCAAAATACTTAGAAATGGCCCAAGGGCACATTTCCCTTTCAATCTCTCCCTTTTTGGTGATTTATGCCAACATAACATAAAGCAACTAGAACAAGTGCAGTATCAATGCTAATGAAAACTCAAATTTATCAAATTTGGCATATATGGATCATTCTTTGCCACCACTTGGTTTGTTTTTGCAAATTGACCTCAAATTCCTAACTCTAAGTCAAACATACTTGTTAAGATATAAAGAGAGTCATTCCAAGAGAAATTGATTCAAGATTTCAAAAACTCCCCCTTTTTCCATAATCAACACTTCTCCCCACAAGAAGCCAGCTTTTGACAATAAGAGCAATTAAGAGTATTTTGACAAACAAAAACTCTAACGAGTATTTTGACAACCAAAAACTCTAACTCTATTATTTTCAAAATTCACAAGTGGTAGCTGATCCATTTGTTGCTTTGGCCTTATTTTCTCCCCCTTTGGCATCAAGCACCAAAACGGGATCAATTTTGGCCCCTTAACCCCATTTCCTCATCAAAAACTTCAACTAAGAGTAAAAGGCAATAAGAGTACTAAGATGAATTTGGAAGAAGTTACTCTTTCATCGGAGTGCAGTGGAAGTCTTTCATGGTCCAAGTCCACCTTTTACCTTTCAATCCTTCTTCGAGACTCAATCAGCAAACTCAAGCACATGGTTAGTCTCAAAAGGTCAAGTTGTAATACATCTCCCCCTAAATATGTGCATCACTTTGCAACGGACTTGTGAGGTCCAGGGAGTGTTTGTACAACTTGAGCACCATAACTAAGCAACAAAATGCATAATGAACATGATCAAAGGCATAAACACATGTATGCTATAAATCAATCTAAGTTACGCGAATCTAAGACATTTAGCTCACTACGCAACCTGCAAAAGGTCTTCTCATCTAGAGGCTTGGTAAAGATATCGGCTAGCTAGTTCTCGGTGCTAACATGAAACACTTTGATATCTCCCTTTTGCTGGTGGTCTCTCAAAAAGTGATGCCGGATGTCAATGTGCTTTGTGCGGCTGTGCTCAATAGGATTTTCCGCTATTCGGATAGCACTCTCATTATCACATAGGAGTGGGACTTTGCTCAGATTGTAGCCAAAGTCCCGGAGGGTTTGCCTCATCCAAAGTAATTGCGCGCAACACTGTCCTGCAACAACATACTCGGCCTCAGCGGTGGATAGGGCAACGGAAGTTTGTTTCTTAGAGTTCCACGACACCAGGGACCTTCCTAAGAATTGGCACGTCCCTGATGTACTCTTCCTATCGACCTTACATCCAGCATAGTCGGAATCTGAATATCCAATCAAGTCAAAGTTCACTACAACAGCTACAGCCATTTTCGGCGGCCAGAAGCCGCCGAAAATAAGCCATTTGCCGCCGAAAATAATCTATTTTCGGCGGCAAACGGCTTATTTTCGGCGGTTTCTGGCCGCCAAAAAAACCCGGCCGAAAATAAGGCTTTATTTTCGGCGGCCAGACCCCGGCTGCGGAAAATTAGTTATTTTCGGCGGCCAGACTGCAGCCGCCGAAAATAACTAATTTTCCGCGGCCGGAGAGCGCCAGCCGCCGAAAATTAAAAGCCGCCGAAAATTAATAATTTTAGAGCAAAAAAAATTGAAAAAAATATGAAAAATAACAGAAAATTTATACAAATTCATACAATCACAGAAATTTCATACAATAACAGAAATTTCATACTTAAGTTCACAACATAAAACTTGAGTCCATACAAATATAAAGTCCACAAATAGTCCATACAAACATAAAATCCATAAATAGTCCATTACAACGCACAGTGCGGCACAATTAATCACATATTTGGGTCGTTGGAGTTGTGTCCACTACCTCCAGAAGCGAAGAACTGGTCGACGAAGTCGTGTAACGGGTTTCGATCCTAAAGAAAAAAGAAGACATTAATAACGGCATCGGTTACATGTATAACGACTATTCAAACAAATTGTTTATCAGACTAACCTCTCCTGCATCAGCTCCCTCCCCTGCATAAGCTCCTCCTGGTGCTGGTATGACCGGTGGTGGCGTGTTGTGGCCCATGACCCCGGATCCCTACAAAATCAAGTTTAGTAAAGATTTCAAATTATGTTGATACAAACGACAAGTCTTGACTAAATTGAAGCACCTGAGGTGGAGGTGGAGGTGGTGGAGCATGTAATCCCCACTGAGGCATCGGCGGCTGAAACTGAGGGAAAACAAATGGTTGCTGCTGTGCCTGCTGTGGAAACCAAGACTGTTGCAAATATAATATATTAGTTATAGAACCAATATCGAGCGTGTTGAGAATAAATAAGACACTCACGTTCATTGCTTGTTGCGCCTGTGCGTTGTAAGCAGCCATGTACTCTGATTGCTGTTGGAGAAATCTCATTTGTTGTTGCCGCAACTCTTCACGAAACTTTTCTTGCTGCTCCCTCATAGCTTCCTCCATGCTAGATACAGAGCGGCGACTACGGCTGCTACTACCACAGCCCGCCTGCGACGAAGAGCCGCCACGAGAACGCAACTCCGTCGAATCGATAACACCGGTAAACATAGAATATCTTGAAAAACAAGAAAATTAGCTATTCGATCATAGTTCCAATATTATTGAAAAGAGTCACAAGTTCATACCGTCCATGTGCCTTGCCTCCAAGTGAATGCACAACTTCAGCGTCGATGGTAGGTGCTCCTCGCCAATCGTAGTCTTCTCCATACTTCCTAACCATCTCCTGCCCGTATGTCTCCTGCAATACAATAAGAAGGTTCAGCACACATGTAATTTATAGCTATATGGCAAGAAAACATTAATCCTAACAACAACTAACCATACGCTCAACGGCCGCTTGACTACACAGCTCGTCGGAGATTTCACTGTTTTTCGCTCGATGCCCTCTCCTATAAACATCGATTGGGCTCGGGACAACTCCAGTTTGAGCCTCCTGCAAATATATGAGTTCAATCTGGTTTCATTTATGAGTAAAACAGAATACTACATACTCACCATTCGCTTAGCCAACCGAATGTGTCCATCAGCACCATAGGTATGGTTGACTACGACCTCATCATCGTCCTCGTCCTGCTGATGGCGCTGCCTATGTCGATTTCTGTTTGACTTCTCAATCCACTCGGGCGAAGCCCATATCTCACACAAAGCCTTGTAAGCCTGCGGCCGGTGTTCCATCCATGGAAGAGTTACCTGCATATAAAGCGTTAGCTCAAAATTACATTCACATCTGAATGAGCTGTTAAATTAGATTTTTACCTCCATGTACTGGTCTACAGTCAAGTAGACATCTGAATATTGTCGAAAGTTGTTGATAGAATGACCTCGGCGCTTCATGTACGCGTTCAAAACCTGTAGACGAGCATTGGAAAATGCATCCCTGCACACCTTCTTCGCATTGTTCTCTAATACTCGGTCTGCATGCTCTTGAGCCTCAGGTTCCACACGATAGCGTCTCTGTCCAACATCGAAAATAAAATTAGTTCAAAAAAAACTAATAAATGTTAGGTTGAAACAACTAATAAATGTTAGTTTGAAAAAATTACCCAAAAGTCGTGCTTGACGGCGCCTTGAGCTGTTCCATATGTAGCATGTGGAGCTAGTGCGAAGTGCGACCAGCTAGTGCAAGGAACCACCACACCTTTCAGGTCGGTGACAATTCCTGGGTTATGTAGACGACAGAGGTTACCTAAGACTTGATTAACCTGTCTATGGTGACCTCGACCGTCAAATGACGTGTCTTCCCATTGGCTGCATGACAAAAAAACAAGAAAGTCATGTCATATATATAGTGTAAAATAAACAAATAAGTAAGAACAAAGTGGCCAAACGTGAGTACCTATCACCAACCGGGATGATCAGTACTCGAGCTTCAGATTGTGCAGGCGCTGACGGAGGTAGGACAAAGTGGCCCTTCCGAGTGCCCCTTCGTCGAACGACAGGAGCCTCGGTGGCATCGTCATCCGCCTCAGCATCTATGCCCACCTCGTCCTCCTCCTCATGGGCCTGCTCGTCCTCCTCCTCATGGTGTTGCACCTCCTCCTCGTCATCCTCCTCTTCCTATGGACATGAAATAGAGACACATAAAAATTTACATAAACATTTACATAAGATGAATTACATAAGTGACTGACAAATAAGATCAATTACATAAACATTTACATCGGTACTCCGTTGTAGAGCGATTGGTGTATCACGTAGTTCTGGCCGAGCGTGTCTCAGCAACGCCTCCTGTCTGCTCTGGCTAGAAGAACTCCCTTGGAAAAGGGAACGTGCACCAGAGAGTATCCTGCTCGCCGCATTAAGAAACCCCCTAGCAGTGCGCTTTGGTTTCCTACCACTCATCCTGTTCAATAGAAAAACATTAAATGTATTAGCTCCATTAAATTAATTGAACTAATAAAAAATCAAATAATACATCACATACTATGAAATTTTGCATTACACATCAAAATTCATCAGAATCACGATCAAGGACTCTTCTTCGATCCAAAGCTCGCAATGTGGTTTTTTTGTTCCTTGGATTTCGTTTTCGTTTCGGTGCAACACACTCATCAGTAGTGACATCGTTACGGTCTCCGACTAGTGAGTTCAGTGCAACACCCTCATCGATAGTAAAAGTAGTTGGCAATTCTTCTTCTTGATAAACTTCATCGGCTTGTTCGTCTTCGAATTGATAACCAGCAGTGCAAGGAGTATGTAAACGTTCCCTAGGGTTCACCTTATGAACTACCCACCATGCTTCAAACTTTGGATTTGGGTACGACATATAGTAGACCTGCTCGCACTGGTGTGCAAGGATAAAATTATCATGGCCTCGAAGTCGTTCCTTGTGCTTTACTTCAGTTATACCATATTGACTTTGTCTAATCCCATTAGTGCTGTCAAACCAATCACATAGAAAGAATACTAATTTCAAAGGTTTGTTCCCTGCAAAATTAAACTCTAGGATGTTTTGAATGATGCCATAATAATTAGTTTCTCTGCCGAGTGCATCGAGTGCCCTAGTCAGAACTCCAGTGTTACGTGTGGCTGCACGAGGACGAGACTTTTCAAATTGGTCTGAACGAAAACGAAAGCCATTCACATCGTATCGACCAAATGTTCTGCAAGTGACCGTCCCATAAGATAGCTGTCTCAAGTCCTCGTGTATGTTAGGAGTCTTTGTGCACTGCAAATAATATACAGTTAAAATGACTACCTCGCGTAAAAGGCTAAATGACATGAAAGTAAGGAATATAAAGAGTTTACATGCTCGCGAAACCAGTCAACAAAATTAGGTCTTCCTTGCCTCCCATGTCGTCGCATAGTATCTAGTTGTTTGCTTGTAGGCTGATGGGAATAAGTCCAATTTTCCTCGTCGAACTTACTGTACGACAAATAAGTAATTAAATATGGCTCCTTTGGTAAAGAAATTAAGGGGTAAAATAAAGACTTACATGAAATATGGCTCCATCTCTTCCATATTAGAGTACATGTATAGCAATGCGGACATTCTTTCATCCATGCTAAGGTGGTAGAACGTGCCCTTACTAGTACTTGTGCCTCTCCATTGGAAAATGTTGAGATCACTGACAGGAGGTTCCTCATCGACATTGTATCGCATGGTAGCAGCATAGACATTATGTTCCTCTGCGAAATACACACTCGTGAAGTATGAAACCTCCTTTAGCAAAAAAGCTTCAGCGATGCATCCTTCTACTCTAGCCTTATTTCGAACCATGCCTCGCAGGTTTTTGAGTGCACGTTCAATGTGATACATCCACCTATATTGTACAGGTCCACCAACCTTTGCCTCATATGGAATGTGAATAAGTAGATGCTCCATCGGATTGAAGAATCCAGGTGGGAATATTTTTTCTAGCTTGCATAACAACACTGGTATTTGTTTCTCCAACTTCTCCATCATATTTTTACTTATTTCTTTGGCACAGATCTGCCTGTAGAAATAACTTAGCTCAGCTATTGCTTGCCACATGGCGTCGGGCATATAACCACGAAACATGACAGGGATAATCCTCTCCATTAATATATGGAAGTCATGGCTCTTTAACCCAGTTAGTTTTCCCGTTTTCAAATTCACAGATCTTTTCAAGCCCGCAGCATAACCATCAGGAAATTTAATTTTTTTCATCCATCTCATTACCTCGATCTTGTCTTTAGAGGTAAGACAGAACAAGGCACGTGGCGGCTTACCGTTGTCATTGAGCACTTGGGTTGGTCGGTCACAAAGCATTGCTAGATCTCTTCGAGCTTTCAGATTGTCCTTTGTTTTTTCAAAATGCATGCAGGTGTGTATGAGGGCTTCAGCAACATTACTTTCTTGGTGCATGACATCAATGTTGTGCACAAGAATCAATGACGACATATAAGGGAGCTCCCAGAGACCACATATATGTGTCCAGTTGTGGTCCACTCCGAATCCTTCGTACTTGTCCCCCTTTTCATTTAGGACAAGGTTGTTCAGCTGAGCATATATTTCTGTCGCGTTAAGACGTTTAGGCGGACCTTTGGTGACCACAGTGTTCTTTATAAAGTTTTTCTTATCGCTCCTGAAGGGGTGTTTCCTGGGCAACCAGCGTCGATGACAATCGAAGTAAGTGATCTTTCCACCATGAGCAAGACGGAAGCAATCTGTATCTGAACCGCAATATGGACATGTCAATCTACCATGTGTACTCCAACCGGTAAAAATAGCATACGCCATGAAGTTATGCACCGACCACAAATACGCAACTCGAAGTTTGAATATCTGTTTTGTAAAAACATCGTATGCTTCAACACCTTTCCAAAGCTCCTTCAACTCTTCAATCAAGGGTTTTAACATGACATTGAGGTTCTTTCCAGGATAGTCTGGGCCAGGAATGATTAAGCAAAGAAATATAAATTCGTATTTCATACAAAGAGAAGGTGGAAGGTTGTATGGAATAACAAAGACGGGCCAACATGAGTATGATGATGCCATTTGACCAAAAGGTGTGAAGCCATCGATCGCGAGGCCGATTCGAACATTCCTCGGATCAGCTGCAAAGTCGGGATCAAACGTGTCGAGAGCCTTCCATGCATCCCCATCTGAAGGGTGCACGATTAGGTCATCGTTATCACGGACACCTTCTTTGTGCCATCGCATGTGCATAGCGGTTTTTTTAGATAGAAACATCCGTTTCACTCGAGGAGTTAGTGGCAAGTAGCGGAGCTGCTTATGTGCAATATCTGTCATCACCTTCTCACCCTCATCATTAACAACTTCCACAAATCTAGATTGTCCACATTTCAGACATTTTTTCTCTTCCGCATGCTCCTTCATGAAAAGCATACAATTATTTTTGCACACATCAATCTTCTCATAATCCATACCGAGACCTTTGATAATTGTCTTTGATTGGTACATGTCTTTAGGCAACTTATTGGGCTTTGGGAGCACATCTCCTAATAACTTTAAAATCTCATTGTAACAATTGTTCGAGAAAAAGTACTTGGACTTAATGGCCATGAGCCGAGTCACAAAAGCGAGTATACTCACATCTGTGTGTTCATGCAACGGCTCTTCAGAGTCTTTTAGTAGTTTAAAAAATCTGGAAACCTCTGGTGTGGCAGGATCCTCGGAGCTTAGGTTGAATTCTGGACGTAGCGAATCTAGCATCTCATGCATCGCATCATCGCCAGCCCAATCATTGTTCTCCTCCTCTTCTACATTCTTGTTGGGTACTACCTCACCATGATGTTCCCACACCTCATATCCGGGCATAAATCCAAACTGACAAAGATCTAGGCTAACTCTTTCCTTATTAAGAAATATACTGTTTTCGTGCCGCCTACAAGGGCATCTGACAGTGCCGGTTAAGGACAAGGCGAATACGTGGTCCACAAAATCTTTGGTCTTGGCTACCCACTCATCAGAATGACGTCCATTCCTACTCCAGCCATTGTACATCCATGCACAGTCTTCAGCCATGCCTGAGACTGTTAAACCGAACCATATCGTTAAACCATTATTCAACTTCGTTAAGGGTTTAGTTCCTATATGTATAGGCAAGGATAGGTTCTAAACCCACAGCAAACTAGAAGGATCAAAAAAAATTCAGCAGCATAACCTCGCTGCCACTAAACAATATATTACGTATATATAAAACATAAAATGATATATTATTAATTAAATCAAACTAACTACCACATATGTATAGGCAAAGATAGGTTCTAAACCCACAGCAAACTAGAAGGATCAAAAAAAATTCGGCAGCATAACCTCGCTGCCACTAAACAATATATTACGTATATATAAAACATAAAATGATATACTATTAATTAAATCAAACTAACTACCACATATCATAATAATGCAACAATTCTACGTACAAATATAATGTACTTGTAAAACTAATAATATAATAGTAATATAAAATTAATGACACAAATCAAACAAACATTTACAAATATATATTAATTTCGGCGGCAATTAAATAACGGCCGCCGAAAATATGAAATAAAATACGCAAAAAAATACCTTTGGATGGCGAAGAGTTTGGCGACAACGGCGGAGTGGTAGAAGAAGTAGACGCGGGCGGTCGACCGTAGCGGAGGACGACAGCGGACGTCGACGGTGGCGGCGGACGGCGAGGGCGGCCGGGCAGCGGCGCGGCGGTGGTCGGCGCGCGCGCGGGCGAGCAGGGCGGCACAGGAGAGCAGGGCGAGCAGGGCGCGCGCGGGCGAGCAGCGCGGGCGAGCAGGGCGTCGCGGTGGCGGCGGCGCGGGGCAGAAGCGGCGGCGCGGGGAAGAAAGCAGAAGCGGCGGCACGGTTGAGAAAGAGACAGAGAAGGAAGGAGTCGGGAGCCTTTTTCAAATCCTAATTTTCGGCGGCTAGGTTAAAGGCCGCCGAAAATAGGCTTATTTTCGGGGGTCAGTGTCAGAGGCCGCCGAAAATAGGATTATTTTCGGCGGCCAGTGTCAGAGGCCGCCGAAAATAAGCCTATTTTCGGCGGCTAGTGTATGCCGCCGAAAATAGTATAATATTTTCGGCGGCCTGCCCCGTGCCGCCGAAAATAACTTTAGCCGCCGAAAATCATGTACAGTGCTGTTGTGGTTAGACCCCTTTGGATACCAGATCCCGAAGCAAGGCGTAGCGACTAAATATCTAAGAATTCGCTTTACGGCCACCAAGTGACATTCCCTTGGATCAGATTGAAATCTAGCACACATGCATACGCTAAGCATAATATCCGGTCTACTAGCACATAAATAAAGTAAAGACCCTATCATAGACCTGTATGCCTTTTGATCAACAGACTTACCTCCTTTGTTGAGGTCAGTGTGTCCGTCGGTTCCCATTGGCGTCTTTGCGAGCTTGGTGTCCTTCATCCCAAACCGCTTTAGCAAGTCTTGCGTGTACTTCGTTTGAGAGATGAAGGTGCCATCCTTGAGTTGCTTCACTTGGAACCCAAAGAAGTAGTTCAACTCGCCCATCATTGACATCTCGAATTTCTGCGTCATCACCCTGCTAAACTCTTCACAAGACTTTTGATTAGTAGAACCAAATATTATGTCATCGACATAAATTTGGCACACAAAGAGATCACCATCGCAAGTCTTAGTGAAAAGAGTTGGATCGGCTTTCCCAACCTTGAAAGCATTAGCAATTAAAAAGTCTCTAAGGCATTCATACCATGCTCTTAGGGCTTGCTTAAGTCCATAGAGCGCCTTAGAAAGCTTACACACGTGGTCGGGGTACCGTTCATCCTCGAAGCCGGGGGGTTGCTCCACGTACACCTCCTCCTTGATCGGCCCGTTGAGGAAAGCGCTCTTAACATCCATTTGGTACAACCTGAAAGAATGGTGAGCGGCATATGCTAGCAAGATACGAATTGACTCTAGTCTAGCCACAGGAGCGAAAGTCTCCTCAAAGTCCAAACCTGCGACTTGGGCATAACCTTTTGCCACAAGTCGAGCCTTGTTCCTCGTCACCACCCCGTGCTCGTCCTATTTGTTGCGGAACACCCACTTGGTTCCCATAACGTTTTGCTTGGGACGAGGCACCAGTGTCCAAACTTCATTGCGCTTGAAGTTGTTGAGCTCTTCCTGCATGGCCAACACCCAGTCCGGATCTAGCAAGGCCTCTTCTACCCTGAAAGGCTCAATAGAAGAGACAAAAGAGTAATGCTCACAAAAATTCACCAATCTAGAGAGAGTAGTTACTCCCTTGCTAATATCACCCAAAATTTGGTCGACGGGATGATTCCTTTGAATCGTCGCTCGAACTTGGGTTGGAGGTGCCTGAGGTGCTTCTTCCTCTTCAACTTGAACATCCTGTGCTCCCCCTTGATCATGCGCCTCCACTTGAGGTGCTTGTTCATCATCTTGGGTTGGGGGATGCACCATTGTTGAGGAAGAAGGTTGATCTTGCTCCAAATGTTCATGTGGTCGCACATCACCAATCGCCATGGTGCGCATAGCGGCCATTGGAACGTCTTCTTCATCTACATCATCAAGATCAACAACTTGCTCTCTTGGAGAGCCATTAGTCTCATCAAATACAACGTCGCTAGAGACTTCAACCAAACCCGATGATTTGTTGAAGACTCTATACGCCTTTGTATTTGAGTCATACCCTAATAAAAACCCTTCTACAACTTTGGGAGCAAATTTAGAAGTTCTACCTTTCTTCACAAGAATATAACACTTGCTCCCAAATACACGAAAATATGACACACTGGGTTTGTTACCAGTTAGTAGCTCAAACGACGTCTTCTTGAGGAGTCGGTGAAGGTAGACCCTGTTGATGGCGTGGCAAGCCGTGTTCACGGCTTCTGACCAAAATCGCTCGGGGGTCTTGAACTCTCCAAGCATCGTCCTCACCATATCAATGAGCGTCCTGTTCTTCCTCTCTACCACACCATTTTGTTGTGGTGTGTAGGGAGCGGAGAACTCGTGCTTGATCCCTTCCTCCTCAAGGAACTCCTCCACTTGAAGGTTCTTGAACTCGGACCTGTTGTCGCTCCTTATCTTCTTCACTTTGAGCTAAAACTCATTTTGAGCTCTCTTGAGGAAGCGCTTGAGGGTCCCCTGGGTTTCAGATTTATCCTGCAAAAAGAATACCCAAGTGAAGCGGGAAAAATCATCAACTATAACAAGACCATACTTACTTCCTCCTATACTTAGATAGGCGACGGGTCCGAAGAGGTCCATATGAAACATCTCCAAGGGTCTTGATGTGGTCATCACATTTTTGGTGTGATGAGAGCCTCCCACCTGTTTCCCTGCTTGACAAGCTGCACAAGGTCTATCTTTTTCGAATTGCACATTAGTTAAACCTATCACGTGTTCTCCCTTTAGAAGCTTGTGAAGGTTCTTCATCCCCACATGTGCTAAGCGGCGATGCCACAGCCAGCCCATGCTAGTCTTAGCAATTAAGCATGCATCTAGACCGGCCTCCTCTTTTGCAAAATCAACTAAGTAAAGTTTGCCGTCTAATACACCCTTAAAAGCTAGTGAACCATCACTTCTTCTAAGGACAGACACATCTACATTTGTGAATAGACAATTATATCCCATATTGCATAATTGACTAACAGATAACAAATTATATCCGAGAGACTCAACTAAAAACACATTGGATATAGACTGCTCGGACAAAATAGCAATTTTTTCTAACCCTTTTACCTTACCTTGGTTCCCATCACCGAATATTATTGAATCCTGGGAGTCCTTGTTCTTGACGTAGGAAGAGAACGTCCTCTTTTCCCCCGTCATGTGGTTTGTGCATCCGCTGTCGATAATCCAGCTTGTACCCCCGGATGCATAAACCTGCAAGGCAAATTTAGGCTTGGGTCTTAGGTACCCAACTCTTGTTGGGTCATACAAGGTTAGTCACAATGGTCTTAGGGACCCAAATGCAAGTTTTATCTCCCTTGCATCTTGCCCCTAACTTTCTAGCAATCACTTTCTTATTCTTTCTACAAATGGCAAATGAAGCATTGCAAGCATGATATATTGTAGAGGGTTCATTAATTTTCCTAGGAACATTAACAACATTTCTCCTAGGCATATGATGAACAACATTTCTCCTAGCAACATTTCTATCATGCACAACATGGGAACCAGAAGCAGTCATAGTATTAGAATCAAAAGCATCATAACTTCTAAAGGCATTCCTAGAATGTTTCCTATCATGATACATGAAAGCATGGTTCTTTTGCACACTACTAGCCATAGGGGCCTTCCCTTTCTCCTTGGTGGAGATGGGAGCCTTATGGCTTGTTAAGTCCTTGACTTCCCTCTTGAAGCCAAGACCATCCTTAATTGAGGGATGTCTACCAATCGTGTAGGCATCCCTTGCAAATTTTAGCTTGTCAAATTCACTCTTGCTAGTCTTAAGTTGGGCATTAAGACTAGCCACTTCATTATTTAATTTAGAAATGCAAACTAGGTGTTCACTACAAGCATCAATGTCAAAATCTTTACACCTAGTGCAAATCATAACATGTTCTTCACAAGTGTTAGATTTACTAGCTATCTCTAACTTAGCATTCAAGTCATCATTCATGCTCCTTAAGCTAGAAATTGTCTTATGGCAAGAAGATAGTTCACAAGAAAGCATTTCATTTCTTTTAACTTATAAAGCATAAGATTTTTGTGCCTCTACAAATTTGTCGTGCTCTTCATATAAAATGTCCTCTTGTTTTTCTAAGAGTCTATCCTTTTCATTCAAGGCATCAATCAATTCATTAATCTTATCTACTTTAGTTCTATCCAATCCCTTGAACAAACTAGAGTAATCTATTTCTTCATCACTAGATTCATCATCACTAGAAGAATCATAAGTAGTACTGTCTCGAGTACATACCTTCTTCTCCTTTGCCATGAGGCATGTGTGACGCTCGTTGGGGAAGAGGGATGACTTGTTGAAGGCGGTGGCGGCGAGTCCTTCATTTTCAGAGTCGGATGACGAACAATCCGAGTCTCACTCCTTTCCAAGGTGTGCCTCGCCCTTGGCTTTCTTGTATGCCTTTTTCTTCTCCCTCTTGCTCCCTTGTTCCTGGTCACTTTCATTATCGGGACAGTTAGCAATAAAATGACCAATCTTACCGCATTTGAAGCATGGACGCTTCCCCTTTGTCTTGGTCTTGCTTGGTTGTCCCTTGCGACCCTTTAGCGCCGTCTTGAAGCGCTTGATGATGAGGGCCATCTCTTCATCATTGAGCCCGGCCGCCTCAACTTGCGCCACCTTGCTAGGTAGCGCCTCCTTGCTCCTCGTTGCCTTGAGAGCAATGGGTTGAGGCTCATGGGTTGGACCGTTCAACGCGTCGTCCACGTACCTTGCCTCCTTGATCATCATTCGCCCGCTTACGAACTTTCCAAGGACTTCTTCGGGCAACATCTTGGTGTACCTAGGATTTTCACGAATATTGTTCACCAAGTGGGGATCAAGTACAGTAAAAGACCTTAGCATTAGGCGGACGACGTCGTGATCCGTCCATCGCGTGCTTCCATAGCTCCTTATTTTGTTGATAAGGGTCTTGAGCCGGTTGTAAGTTTGGGTTGGCTCCTCGCCCCTTATCATTGCGAATCTTCCAAGCTCGCCCTCCACCAACTCCATTTTGGTGAGTAAGGTGACGTCGTTCCCCTCATGAGAGATCTTGAGGGTGTCCTAGATCTGCTTGGCATTGTCCAAGCCGCTCAACTTATGGTACTCGTCCCTGCACAAAGAGGCTAACAACACAGTAGTAGCTTGTGCATTTCTATGAATCTGTTCATTGATAAACATAGGACTATCTGAGCTATCAAATTTCATTCCACTTTCCACAATCTCCCATATGCCTGGATGGAGAGAGAACAGGTGACTACGCGTTTTGTGGCTCCAAAATCCGTAGTCCTCTCCATCAAAGTGAGGAGGTTTGCCAAGTGGAATGGAGAGCAAATGAGCATTTGTGCTTTGCGGAATACGAGAGTAGTCAAAAGAAAAGTTCAAATTAACCGTCTTTCTTTTGTCGTAGTCGTTGTCGCCGTTGTCCTTTTGGGAAGAAGTGGACTCATCGCTGTCGTCATAGTAGACGATCTCCTTGATGCGTCTCTTCTTCTTCTTCTTCCCATCTTTGCGTTTGTGGCCCGAGCCTAAGTCTGTAGGCTTGTCATCCCTGAGCTCGTTGACGAAGGACTCCTTCTCCTTATCATTGATCACAATCCCCTTGCCCTTAGGATCCATCTCTTCAGGCGGTTAGTCCCTTTCTTGAAGAGAACGGCTCCGATACCAATTGAGAGCACCTAGAGTGGGGGCAGTGAATAGGTGATCTTGTAAAACTTGAATCTTAAGCCACAAAAACTTGGTTAAGTGTTAGCACAATAATTGCCAAGTGGCTAGAGAGGAGTCTCAACAAAACACAATAACCACAAGAGATCAATCACAGAGAATAGCACAGTGGTTTATCCTGAGGTTCGGCTAAGACCAACGCTTGCCTACTCCACGTTGTGGCGTCCCAACGGACGAGGGTTGCAATCAACCCCTCTCAAGCGGTCCGAAGACCCACTTGAATACCACGGTGTTTTGCTTTGCTTTTCTTAATCCCGTTCGCGAGGAATCTCCACAACTTGGAGTCTCTCGCCCTTACACTTGAAGTTCACAAAGAAGCACGGAGTAAGGGAGGGATTAGCAACTCACACAAGACACAAAGATCACAGCAAATACGCACACACAAGACCCAGACTTAAGCTCAAGAGACTAGCACACTAGAACAGAGCTCAAATCACTAGAATGTCGAACAAGTGCGCAAGAATAGAGTGTGAGTGATCAAGAGTGCTCAAGGAATGCTTGGTGGTCTCCTCCATGCGCCTAGGGGTCCCTTTTATAGCCCCAAGGCAAATAGGAGCCGTTGAGAGCAATCCAGGAAGGCAAATCTTGCCTTCTGTCGCCTGGCGCACCGGACAGTCCGTTGCACACCGGACACTGTCCGGTGCAGATTTCTTTCCTTAAATGGTGAAGCCGACCGTTGGCAGCCTGAGAGCCATTAGCGCACCGGACATGTCCGGTGCACACCGGACAGTCCGGTGCCCCCTTCTAGCCGTTGGCTCGGCCACGTGTCCCGCGCAGATCGCGCGGCCGACCGTTGGCTCGGCCGACCGTTGGCTCACCGGACAGTCCGGTGAATTATAGCCGTACGTCGCCGACGATTTCCCGAGAGCGGCCAGTTCGCACGAGCTAGCCTGGCGCACCGGTCACTGTCCGGTGCACCACCGGACACTGTCCGGTGCACCACCGGATAGTCCGGTGCTCCCAGACTGAGCATAGTCTTGGCTGCTCGAGCCAAGACATTTCCAATTGTTCTTTTCCTGTTTCCAGCACTTAGACACAATACATTAGTCCTTAAAACAAAGTACTAAGTCTGGAAACATATCTTTTGACATGATTTGCACTTTGTCCACCACATTGCATAGATCAATACAAAAACACTTGCGTTGGCACTCAATCACTAAAATACATAGAAATGGCCCAAGGGCACATTTCCCTTTCACCATCATCACTGCTTTCCGCCAGGAGTGCGTGATGAGAAGATGCTGGAGAAGTTGGCCACGCACGACGTGGAAACTGTCACCACGCTCTTCGCTCTGGCCGACAAGTGTGCCAGAGCTGTCGAGGGTCGTGCATGGCACTCGGCACCACAGACTGGGGTTGCCCAGACGGGTGGCTCGGGTGTCGTCATCCAGGACGGCAAAAAGAAGAAGAAGAAGAACCGCGGCCACGAGAAGCCACACTCTGCCGCTCCGATCATTGCCGCTGCGACTGGGGGCCAGAGCGAGCGCAACAAGCGCCTCCGGCCACAGGGAGGCAACAGTGGCACATGCCCTGTGCACCCCAACAGTCGCCACAGCGCCTCAGAGTGCCGCGAGATCATCAAGATCGCGAAGCGCGTCAGTGGGCGGTGCGAGCAGACGTCCAAAGATGGCTCCCCGCCTCGTCGCCGGCCTGGCAAGGAGAAGGTCGACGACGGTGACGTGGCTGCGGAAGGACGGGACCTCGGGTATCAGTCACCTTAGGGGGACCTGAAGGATGTTTTCACTAGGGACTCTGACTCCAGTGACTATAACGACCACCGCAAGAAGTTGTACATCATGTATGACAAGATCTGGGAGCTCACCTCCCGCATGAACGTCAAGTCCTTGCGCCGAGAGGTCCTTTCGGCAGTCCCGGGGGTCCCGAAGGCTGCTCCACATCAGCGGTGGAGGAGCACCACCATCTCCTTCGGGGCATCCGACTGCCCCCACAATATGGCAGGGGCCGGTATATTACCGCTCATCACCGCCCCTGTCATCGCCAACATGCGGCTGCATCATGTCCTAATCGACGGTGGGGCCAGGCTCAACGTCATCAGCCATGCTGCATTCAAGCAGCTGCTGATCCCAGGGTCCCGACTGGGACCCTCTCGTCCATTCTCCGGAGTGGGCCCACAACCGGTGTATCCCTTTGGGAGCATCGCACTCCCGGTAACATTCGGGACCGAGGAGAACTTCCGCACGGAGAATGTCCAGTTCGACGTCGCGGAGGTTAACCTCCCCTTCAACGCCATCATCGGCAGGCAGGCCCTATACCGATTCGTGGCCATTGCCCATTACGGGTATTTGGTCCTCAAGATGCCGTCTCCGGCCGGGGTCCTCACCGTGCGGGGCAACCGTGCCGCTGTGCTTGCGGCTGTGGAAAAGCTGCACGCCCAGGCGGCAGAAGCTGCTCGCCCGAACGACGGAGGGAGGAACCCCTCGACCTTCGAGACCAAGGCACCTACCAAGGTGCCGAAGGTGCGGCCATCCGAAGCAGACAACGTCCCCATCAAGGCCGTCCAGCTCAGCGCGGGTTCCTCCCAGACCACTTGCATTGCGGGTGATCTGGAGAAAAAATAGGAACTCGCGCTCATCACCTTCCTCCAGGCAAATGCCGACGTGTTTGCATGGGAGCCGTCGTAGATGCCTAGGATCCCCAGGGAGGTGATCGAGCACCATCTGAAGATCAACCCTGACGCCAAGCCAGTGAGTCAGAAGCCTCGCAGACAGTCCGTCAAGCGATAGGACTTCATCTGAAAGGAGGTCCGGAAGCTGTTAGACGCTGGCTTCATCGAAGAGGTTCATCACCCAGTGTGGCTGGCCAACCCAGTCATTGTCCCCAAGGCGAATGGGAAGCTTCGGATGTGCATCGACTACACCAGCCTTAATAAGGCTTGTCTCAAGGACCCGTATCCACTTCCGTGAATAGATCAAATCATGGATTCTACCTCCGGGTGCGACCTTTTGTCTTTCTTAGATGCTTACTCTGGTTTCCATCAAATCCAGATGTCTAGGGAAGATAGGAAGCATACCGCTTTTGTAGCAGTGGATGGGCTTTACTGCTATGTTGTTATGCCTTACGCTCTGAAAAACGCCTTGCCAACATTTGTGCGGGCGATGAGTAAGACTTTCGGAGACCTGATTAGGGACAAGGTGGAAGTATACGTCGATGACATCATAGTCAAGACAAAGAGAGGGTCGACCCTAGTGGAAGACTTGACCCTGGTCTTCGACAGGCTGCGGGCAACCTGCACAAAGCTGAACCCGGACAAGTGCGTCTTTGGTGTCTCCGCAAGGAAGTTGCTGGGGTTCCTGGTTTCGTACCGGGGCATTGAAGCAAACCCAGAGAAAATCAAGGCGATTGAGGCAATGAGGCCTCCGGTCCATATCAAGGACGTCCAGAAGCTTACAGGGTCATTAGCCGCCCTTAACCGTATCAAGCTGTTGCGGAAGTTCGGCCCATTCTCTTGGACCAAAGAGGCATAACAAGCCTTCCAAGAGTTGAAGCAGCACCTGGCGTCCCTACCAATACTGGTAGCCCCGGAGTCTGGGGAGCCGTTGTATTTATACATTGCAGCGGCTGCGGAAGCAGTGAGCATGGTGCCGGTCGTCGAGAGGACGGCACAAGAAGGCCAGGAACCTGAGGACTCTGGACCGACTGTCGGGTTCCAGACCGTTCAGAGGCCGGTCTACTACGTCAGCGAGGTCCTCCACGAGGCAAAGACCAGGTACCTTGAGACGCGCAAACTTCTCTATTCTGTGCTTGTTGCGTCCAGGAAGCTGCGCCACTATTTCCAGGCACACAGGGTTGTGGTGGTGACCTCCTTTCCGTTAAGGGCCATCCTCCACAACTCTAACGCCACGGGCAACATCGCCAAGTGGGTCGTGGAGCTCGCTGAGTTCCAGCTGGACTTCCGGCATCGCCACGCCATCAAGAGCCAGGTCCTGGCCGACTTCATCGTGGAGTGGACGCCTCCCCCGAGCGCTCCTGGGGGTCCGGATCCTGATTTGGACCCCACACCCGCGGAGCACAGGGGTCCGGTCTTCACCGAGCCCCATTGGACACTCTTCTTCGACGGATCCGCTCGTCAGCAAGTTGGCGGAGCTATAGTGGTCCTCATCGACCCAAGCGGAGATCAAGTGAAGTACATGGTGCACCTTGAGTTCAAGGCCACCAACAACATGGCAGAGTACGAAGCACTGATCTTTGGCTTGTCGGCAGCCCTATCCCTAGGGATCCGCCAGCTCCTAGTGAAGGGGGACTCCCAGCTGATCATCAAGCAAGTCCGCGGGGAGTGTAGCTGCAATGAGCCCAGGCTTGCAGTGTACCTACTTCACGTGAGGAAGCTGGAAAAGGACTTCATTGCCCTGGAACTGCAACACGTTCCTCGGGCTGACAACTCGGCAGCAGATGACCTCTCCGTGAGGGCATCAACTTGGGCACCCGTGCCCGAGGGCGTCTTCAAAGGACGGCTGCTGAGACCCACCGCTCAGGCGGCCGAACTGGGCGAAGAGGGCGAGACTAGCACCTCGAAGCTAGCGGTCCCGGTGGCATCCCATCTACAGAACCCACCGAAGACTATGTGTGCTATAGGAGATCCTGCCAGTCCCTTAGCGCCACAACCAATATCTCAGAGTGGTCCCGATGCATGGATCTCCGAGATCCGGGACTACCTGAAGGAAAATATCCTTCCTGAAGACCATGTGTCCGCAGAACGCATAGTGCGGTTGGCTAAATGCTACGCGGTGGTGGAAGGGGATCTCTACCGCTGTGGCGCCAACGGCATTCTCATGCGGTGCATTACCGAGGAGGAGGGCCGTGAGTTGCTCACGAAGATCCATGGAGGAGAGTGCAAAAGTCATTCATCATCCCGCACGTTGGTCGGTAAGGCCTTCCGGCATGGCTTTTACTGGCCAACCGCTCTCCAGGATGCAGCTGAGATGGTAAAGTCCTGCAAGGCGTGCCAGTTCCACGCAAAGCAGATACACACACTAGCTTAGGCTCTGCAGATGATTCCACCCTCCTGGCCATTCGACGTATGGGGGGTGGATATCCTGGGACCATTCCCCAAGGCCGTCGACGGGTACTGGTTCCTCTTCGTCGCCAACGACAAGTTCACGAAGTGGCCAGAGGCCACCCCTATGGTCAATATCACCCAGGGTGCTGCATTCGCTTTCCTCAAGTAGATCGTCTGTAGATTTGGGGTCCCAAGCCGTATCATTACGGACAACGGGACCTAGTTTACAAGTCGGATCTTCTAGGAGTATTGCGAGGACATAGGCACCTAACTCTACTTTGCTTCCGTGGCTTATCCAAGGAGCAACGGCCAAGTGGAGAGGGCAAACACAGAAATCCTCAGGGGACTCAAGACACGCACCTACGACTGCTTGAAAAAGCATGGTGCAAATTGGGTCGGCGAGCTTCCATCCGTGCTATGGGGGAACCGGACCACACCCAGCCGGGCTACCAAGGAGACCCCGTTCTTCCTGGTCTACAGGGCCGAAGCCTGCCTTCCCCCAAAAATCCTTATGGGCTCCCCACGAGTTCAGTCGTTTGATGAGTCTATGCAGGAACAACTACGGCGTGAGGACGTGGACTTCATCGACGAACACAGATGGCAAGCAGCAATCCGAAATGCACGGTACAACCAAGCACTCAGGCGCTACCATCAACGGTTCGTGCATAGTAGGGAGCTCGGGGTCGGGGACCTAGTCCTAAGGCGAGTACTGAACCGAGAAGGGCTCCACAAACTCTCCCTCAGTTGGGAAGGACCCTTCAAGGTGACGGAAGTATGCCGACCTGGGTGTGTCCGCCTTGCCACAACTGAAGGAATGCCTCTTCCCAACCCCTGGAACATAGAGCATCTCTGTAAGTTCTATCCATAGGAGCAAGTCTGAGGGGTTGAGGTTTCTTCTTTTTGTAACTAGGTTGTGCATACGTGTACGCCAGCCCGGTGAGGTTCGCCCTCATAAGCCCGGCCTATTGGTCTGCACCCATGCATATCGAGTTATAAAGAAATGATTTACCCCCCAAATGTGCTTCTTTGATATTCTGTTGCAGTTTCCAGATACTATTTTTTATCTAACCCACCCATATAGTTCCCACCCTTCCTGGTATGATGACATCTGAATTAAGTAAGCCAGGCTTGCAGTTCGGGACCCCTATCCTGATACAGGGTGTCCGGCAACCTACGGGTCCGGTTCTAGAGAATGGGCGCTTGTTTCCTGGGGTGGTCCAGAGCTGTGTAGCTGCTTAGCCTGGTCCCGTACCCTAAGCCTGCACCTCCGCCACTCTACAACGAGTGCCCTAGTATTTGGAGTTGTGATCTTGTACATCCGGACATGAGGCTTGGCTTCCCAGACTCAATCCTGCAGGTCCTGTTGCGTGAATCAAAGGATGGCAGATACCAGACGATGGGTCCTATGGGTGTGCTACTAACACTTCCTAGCCGAAGCTGTGTACAGGTCTAGGTCCCAATCGAGGCTACCTCCTGGGGGCCGTTGCCAACCCTTTCTTAGGTATACTGGTATCTAGCCTCGACACATCGAGCCTACATCCCAGGGGGGCCAAGTACCAGGAAAGAGTTGGTAAGGCCACACACAGCAAGGACAAAAAGCATACAGATAAGTGCTAATACTAATTGATAAATAGTACTCAATAGTATCTTACATAACCAAAAAATATTACAAAGCCGCTTCCCAGTGGGACCCTTGCCTTCTCTCTATAGATCTAGCTACTCATCATCAGCAGGATCCCGCTAAAAACGTTCAGCCACCAGTTCCACAGCATCTTGAACGGCCTCCCGGGCGGCGTCTTCAGTGTCGGCCACCAGACCAGCGATCACCGGCTCCAAGGAGATGGCTGGATCGTGGCTCCGGAAGCACGTCAGGATGTACTCGATCACCGCCTGGCAGAGCCTGCCGCCCTCGGCTTCTAGGCGGGCGCCAAGGATCTGGTCCAAGCGTCGGAGGTGGTTGGCGACGGAGTCCAGCACCGGGAGCGCGTCGGAGATGGACGTCGGCAGCTCCGACACCGGGATGGGACTCACCCCTAGCGGCACCAGTGTCGTGCTCGCCTCGTTGGCCCATCCGGCGATGTGCTGGACCCCAGCGCGTTGCTCCGCCTGGAGATCTTCAAGTGTCTTCTTCATCGCCTCCACCTCCTGGGGGCCCGGTGCTGCTTGCGCTGCCTGGAACCTGCGGACTCGCTCCTCCAGCGTCCGCTCCTTCTCCTCCGCCTCGAGCTCATGCTCGGCCAGCGACTTCTCCCGCCTTTCAAGCATTTCCTCCTTAAAGGTGAGATCCTTCTCCTGCCTGGCGAGGTCCGCCTCCTGCCTGTCCAAGGATTCTCCTTTCGCTTTAAGCTTCTCCTCGGCGAGGGCGGCGTCGCGGGCCTTGCCATCAAGCTCTCGCTGCAGCCTTTGCAGGCTCTCCACAACCACGGTCTGCTCGACCCGCTGCTCCTCCAGGATTTTGTTAAAGGCACTCAGCTTGGCCTGGAGCTCTGTGACGACTTCCTCCCTCTAGTTCAAGTGCTCCTCCTTCTTGACCATCCTCTTCTCCTTCCGGCCCACCTCCAGCTCCCGGGCGTACACCTTCTGGAGGTCCTTCTTGTAGTCCTTGTGGTCCCGCTCAAGCTCGGACCGCTCGGAGGCGAACTGGCGGGACGCCGCCTTGGTGCGCTCCTCCAGCTGGGTACGCTAGTCGCTGGTGTTCGGCCTCAAGCGCCTCCCACTCCTGCAGGATCGCTGCCTCGGTCTCATGAAGAGCCTGATGGGCATGAGACAACACACAGGGGAGGGGAATCGGTGCCGCTTCTGGCTCGGTGCTGGACTAGATCTGTCGCCCAAAAATCACCTTCGTCTCCTCCGGAGTGGACGGCAGGATGGAGCTGGACGCGCCCCCGCGTCGACCTCGATGGCGGGGGCGGGCGTAGTTGGGGTGTCCTCTGCCGCTGTCAACGGTGTACTCGACGACACCACCGTCGTTGAGGTTGTGGCAGCCGATGGAGCAGTGGGGACACCCTCTGCCGCTGCGGCACCGCTTGGCGTTGGCGCCGCTGCTGCCGGACCCCCAGCTGGAGCCTGGGGGCCTGGTGGCGCTGTCTCGGTGACAGCAGCCGGGGGTGGAGGAGGCATGGCTTTGGGAGCAGAGGGGGAGGAAGCCCTGACAAACAAAGGATGGGTTAAGACCCGTCGGCATGATAAATAGACTAATCAAAAAGAAAGGGGCTCAACTCACTTGGGGCCCTAGACCTTCCAGTGACCCTGGAAGCGAGGCGACCGCTACTTTTGCTGCTGTTGTTGTTGCTGTTGTTGTTGCTGCTGCTGGTGCCCCTGGGGGAGATCATCCCGAGGTGCTGGTGGCGGCGGTGGGACCGATGGTGGTGGTGGTTGTGGTGGCGGTGGACCCGATGGTGGCGGTGGCGGCAGATTGACGCGCCTCTGCGCGCCCTGGGCCTGGGAGCCGGCTTCCTCGGCCCCACCGGCAGTCCGCTGACGCTTCTGGGGGGGTCCGAGATGAATGACCCATCGGCGCGGTGAAGTTGGCACCGTCTCTCTTCCTCCGACCCCTGGTGCCTCCCGGGCTGAGGAACTGCCTGTAGTCCCCTTGCCCTTGTCCAACGGGCGAGGGGCCGCGACGGGGGTGCTGGGAGACGCGACGGGGGCACTGGGAGCCACGCCGGTAGTCTAGGGGCCTCCAGCCAGCGCGTCGGAGATTCGGATCCCGCGGTGGGGTCCCGACCGCCGGTCTAGCGAACTGCCACGCCACTCTCGTCGAGGGTCGGCAGCGTGGCCAAGATCGCCGTCCTCAGCCCTGGATTGTCGCAGAGCGCAGGGATGCCCTAGGGGAGGATTAGGGACTCAGGGACAAAGGACTCACCAGTGATCCCCTTCACCAGAACCTTCAGCTCCTCCCAGGCTAGGTCGGTCCCCGGCCCGCGCTGGATCCGGCCGATGTCATTTGAGTCGGTGAACCAGCAACATAGACGCGCCCTCTGCTGCAGCAGCGCGATCCGGCACTTCAGGAAGTCTCCGACCACGTGCATCGACGTCAGGCCGCCCGCCGCCAGGCTCTTGATCTTGTCCAGTACGAACTGGAACTTCGGCGCCAGGGATGGCTTGGCCCTCCACTGCTTCCGGTCGAGTCTTGGCCCGTCGCTCGGTAGGGCGAGGCGGTCATTAGCCTCGGTGCTGGCGAACACCCAATCGTCGCGCCAGTTTTCCCACCTCACGCCGCCGAAGGTGGGGATGTAGGCGCCGGCCGAATCCAGCCTTGTCTGGAAGTAGTAGGTGCCGAGATGGTCCTTGGCCTTCCCAGACTTCACCAACACGAAGAAATGGCAGAAGAGGGATGTGCAGGGTGCCACCCCCACGAACATCTCGCAGAGGTGGGCAAAGATGGCCGCTTGGAGGATGGAGTGGGGCATGATGTGCTGAAGCTGGAGGCCGAGCTCCTCCAGCAGCAGCAGGAAGAAAGGCGAGATCGGCAGCGCCAACCCGCAGGAGAGGTAGGAGACAAAGAGCACGAACTCCCCGGCGGCGAGATCGCCGAGGGGAGTGGCGCTGGCGCGGATCCTTCCGGTGAACGCCGGCGCGCTCCATTCGAGCAGGTTGCGCACCAGGTTGAGTGCCCCCCTCGGACTAGAAACGCTCGGGATGGACTAGCGAAGCCATGGTGACTACGGCGGCAGAAAATAGAAGAACGCAAATGCAAAGGGGCGCAGAGAGTTCGAAGGCGAAAGGGCGCAGCAGTTGGAGAGAATGCGAAAGTGTAACTGCTGCACGCGGGGTGAATCCCTTTTCAAGGAAGACTCTCCCGCTCGCGCCCCGAGACGCTGCAGAAAATCTCGCCTGACGTGCACCACAGCAACCCAGCCTATGACACGGGGGCCCGGGTCCACAAGTCATACAGCTGGTGAGCGGGTCTCTGAGTGCGAAGAAGGCGAACCGCCATGCGAGGAGCAAGCCGCCGCCCGCGGTAGTGCGCCTCTTCATCTCCGCCGAAAACAACGGCCTAGTCTCTGACACGGGGGCCCGGGCCCACGAGTCATACTCCTTGGGCGTCAGTTCCCGGGTGCGGAAAAGGCAAACCACCACTCGCGCCAGTACTGTGCCTCCTCGGGGCCACCGCAGAAGACAGAGAAGGTGATTTTTAAACCAATGCAGCGGTATCGAGGCGCCTCGCGCGTGGCCCGGCGAAACCATCAGGCGTGGAGGCTGCGGGTCAGTCAGCCGCGGAAACAGACATGGCAGTTGGCGTGACCGAAGGCGGATTGGCGGTGATTACGTCAACAAACGCACGGAAGCGGCACACCAATCGCCAGTCAAGCTTTGGCCCCACCTGTAGGCTCGTATCCTCCCCTGAGGTAGGCCTGGGGGCCACTATCGGTACCCAGAAACAGGGATACCCCTTACTATAGCATGAAGACGCGGTACCCACGCGGCTATCTCTAGTCGCGTGGTGGACAATGCCCGACCCCGCCACGTGGACGGCTCCGGGGGCGCCACGTGGCTAGGGAAGACGATATACTCCAAGGTATGAGCAGTGGGTCCGGACCCCCATGGGAAAGTGTCGGACCCCTGTATATGCAGACCAGACCTCCGAGTAAGGTCCAGGACCTCCATGGGCGCGAACCGGACCCCTAGGGCGGTTTCCGGACCCCTCTGTGTGGGGTCCAAGCCACTCACAGCAGGGTCTCGGGATTCTAGGATAAAGAATACCCAGGCCATAATCAAGGCCAGGCGGGGGTCCGGAGCCGACATGTGTCCGGACTATACCGTGTACGCTTCTGCTCCCCGCTCAGGCGGAGACCCGATGCTGCCACATGGCCTACTGCCCGTGACATAAGCCAGCGGGCGGAGCCTGACGTAAGGCCTCGGGGCCGCGCGGTCTCTGCATTTATTGCGGATAAGGCATGCCGCCTGTCCATTCCACTGGCAGGTGATGTGCCACCTCGGCATTTAATGAGCCTTGTCCATTCCACTGGCAGGCGATGTGCCGCCTCAACATTTAATGAGCCCTGTCCACTCTGCTGACGGGCGGCGACCAGGCCATCCTGTAGGCGACATGCCTATCCATTCCACTCGCAGGCAGTATGCCCGTGCTGCGGCGCACACTATGATCATCATTACTCGCGCGTTACCGAGGAAGTGACCGTGACATATCAATATTGTATGCACTACGAACATTATGGTGCTCGGAGATCACCCTGGCATTACAGGCATTAGTTACTTCCTTCCATTTTGCCCTTGGGCCCACATGTCGGGGCTCATCATCCTTGTGCGTGCCCCCTTGAGCTATAAAAGGGAGGGAACGCGACGTTACAAGGCAAGTTCACTCACAGATTCACTTACAGAGGCACTTAGACTCTCGGACTCACAAGTTCATACAAGCTCTCAAGCTCAATACTACACACAGTGGAGTAGGGTATTACGCTCCGGCGGCCTGAACCACTCTAAACCCTTGTGTGTTCTTATGTTCACCTGTCGTTTAGCAGACAGGCAAAACGCTTAGGCCCCCTCCTCATCTTAGGATTTAGGGTGGGTGCGTTCCGCCACCCGGCCGGAGAATTTCCTCTCCGACAGAAGCAATGTCAAGCTTAATGCCCCTAAGAAATTGTCTAACTTTGTTAAGGGCAAAGCTCCCATGATTCAGGATAATGAGGGCTATATTTTATATCATGCCAATTATCCTGAGCACAAAATTAGGAGAATTCATGCTAAGAAATCTCATTTTGTTTCTCACCATGCTTTTATGTATAAGAATGAGGTATCTAGCTCTAGGCATTCTACACATGTTAAAATGGCTAAAAAAACTCCTACTGCATCAAATGAGCCTAACATTTCATTTAATACTTCCGATGCATCTTATGTCTTAACTAACAAGTCAGGCAAAGTAGTTGCCAAATATGTTGGGGACAAACACAAGGGCTCCAAGACTTGTGTTTGGGTACCCAAGGTGCTTGTTTCTAATGTGAAATGACCCAAGACCGTTTGGGTACCTAAGAACAAGGCCTAAATTTGTTTGTATGTTTATGCATCCGGGGGCTCAAATTGGATAATTGATAGTGGATGCACAAACCACATGACAGGGGAGAAAAGAATGTTCTCCTCCTACGATCCCCAAAGAGCTATCACATTTGGGGATGGAAATCAAGGTTTGGTCAAAGGACTTGGTAAAATTGCTATATCACCTGACCATTCTATTTCCAATGTTTTTCTTGTAGATTCTTTAGATTATAACTTGCTTTCTATATCTCAATTATGCAAAATGAGCTACAATTGTCTATTTACAGATGTAGGTGTTACTGTCTTTAGAAGAAGTGACGATTTAGTAGCTTTTAAGAGAGTGTTAGAAGGTCAGCTATATTTAGTTAATTTTAATGAGAACACAGCTAAACTCAAAACTTGTTTAATTGCTAAGACTAATATGGGATGGCTCTTGCATCGCAGACTAGCCCGTGTTGGGATGAAGAATCTTCAGAACCTTATAAAGGGAGAGCACATTTTGGGACTAACAAATGTTTATTTTGAGAAAGACAGGATCTGTAGCGCATGTCAAGCAGGAAAGCAAGTTGGTGCCCACCATCCACACAAAAACATAATGACAACGGACAGACCACTGGAACTACTCCACATGGATCTATTCGGCCCGATAGCTTACATAAGCATCGACGGGAGTAAGTACTGTCTAGTAATTGTGGATGATTATTCTCGCTTCACTTGGTTATTCTTTTTGCAGGAAAAATCACAAACCCAAGAGAAGGGATTCTTGAGACGGACTCAAAATGAGTTTGGATTGAGAATCAAAAAGATAAGAAGCAACAACAGGACGAAGTTCAAGAATTCTCAAATTGAAGGCTTTCTTGAGAAAGAGGGCATCAAGCATGAGTTCTCTTATCCCTACACACCTCAACAAAATGGTGTAGTGGAGAGGAAGAATAGAACTCTATTGGACATGGCAAGAACCATGCTTGATGAGTACAAGACTCCGGACCGGTTTTGGGCTGAGGAGATTAACACCGCCTGCTACTCCATCAACCGGCTCTACCTTCACCGAATCCTCAAGAAGACATCATACAGACTTCTCACCGGTAAAAAGTCCAATGTTTCATATTTTAGAGTCTTTGGTAGCAAATGTTTTATTCTTATTAAAAGAGGTAGAAAATCTAAATTTGCTCCTAAGGCTGTAGAAGGCTTTTTACTAGGATATGACTCAAACACAAGGGCATATAGAGTCTTCAACAAATCCACTGGATTAGTTGAGGTTTCTTGTGACATTGTGTTTGATGATACTAATGGCTCCCAAGTGGAGCAAGTTGATCTTGATGAATTAGATGATGAAGAGGCTCCATGCGTCGCGCTAAGGAACATGTCCATTGGGGATGTGTGTCCAAAGGAATCCGAAGAGACCACACAAGCACAAGATCAACCGTCATCTTCCATGCAAGCATCTCCACCAACTCAAGATCAGGAACAAGCTCAAGCTGATAAAGATCAGGAGGATGAGCCACCTCAAGAGGAGGACAATGATCAAGAGGGAGATGAAGACAAGGAAGATGATCAAGAAGTACAGGGTCAAAGACCGCCACACCCAAGAGTCCACCAAGCAATTCAAAGAGATCACCCCGTGAACTCCATCCTTGGTGAAATCCATAAGGGGGTAACCACTAGATCTCGAGTTGCTCATTTCTGTGAACATTACTCTTTTGTGTCCTCTATTGAGCTATACAGGATTGAGGATGCACTAAGAAAATCGAATTAGGTGTTGGCAATGCAAGAGGAACTCAACAACTTCACGAGGAATGAGGTATGGCATTTGGTTCCACGTCCTAATCAAAATGTTGTAGGTACCAAATCGATATTCAACAACAAGCAAGATGAGCATGGTGTGGTGACAAGGAACAAAGTCCGACTTGTGGCCAAAGGTTATTCACAAGTCGAAGGTTTGGATTTTGATGAAACTTATGCACCCATAGCTACCATGGCTTTAAGCTCTATCAAATGGACGTGAAAAGTGCCTTCCTCAATGGACCAATCAAGGAAGAGGTCTATGTTGAGCAACCTTCCGGATTTGAAGATAGTGAGTACCCTAACCATGTGTATAAACTCTCAAAGGCGCTTTATGGGCTCAAGCAAGCCCCAAGAGCATGGTATGAATGCCTGCGAGATTTCCTTATCACAAATGGCTTCAAAATCGGAAAAGCCGATTCTACACTCTTTACTAAAACTATTGTGAAAGATTTGTTTGTATGCCAAATTTATGTTGATGATATCATATTTGGGTCTACTTGAGAGCACCTAGAGGGGGGGTGAATAGGTGATCCTGTAAAACTTCAAACTTAAGCCACAAAACTTGGTTAAGAGTTAGCACAGATAATGCCAAGTGGCTAGAGAGGAGTCCCAACAAAACACAATAACCACAGAAGATCAATCACAGAGATGGCACAGTGGTTTATCCCGTGGTTCGGCCAAGACCAACGCTTGCCTACTCCACGTTGTGGCGTCCCAACGGACGAGGGTTGCAATCAACCCCTCTCAAGCGGTCCAAAGACCCACTTGAATACCACAGTGTTTTGCTTTCTTTTCTTTATCCTGTTTGCAAGGAATCTCCACAAATTGGAGTCTCTTGCCCTTACAAGTATATGATCACAAAGAAGCACAGAGTAAGGGAGGGAAGCAACACACACAAATCCACAGCAATATGCGCACACACACGGCCAAGAATCGAGCTCAAAAGACTATCTCAAAGTTCTCACTAGAACGGAGCTCGAATCACTGAGAATGACAAACGAATGCGCAAAGACTGAGTGTGGATGATCAAGAATGCTCTAAGGTTGCTTGGTTGTCTCCTCCATGCGCCTAGGGGTCCCTTTTATAGCCCCAAGGCAGCTAGGAGCCGTTGAGAGCAAATCTGGAAGGCTATCCTTGCCTTCTGTCGTCGGGTGCACCGGACAGTCCGGTGCACACCGGACACTGTCCGGTGCCCGATTTCTTTCCTTAAACAGCGCTGCCAACCGTTGCAGACCGTTGCAGATTTGGGAGCCGTTGGCGCACCGGACATGTCCGGTGCACACCGGACAGTCCGGTGCCCCCTTCCGACCGTTGGCTCGGCCACGTGTCTCGCGCAGATTGCGCGGCCGACCGTTGGCTCACCGGACAGTCCGGTGCACACCGGACAGTCCGATGAATTTTAGCCGTACGCCGTCGGCGAATTCCCGAGAGCGGCCTCTTCACGCCGAGTCAGCCTGGCGCACCGAACACTGTCCGGTGCACACCGGACAGTCCGGTGTGCCAGACCGAGCTGAGTCTTGGCTCTACACAGCCAAGTCTTTTGCTCCTTTCTTCTTTCTGTTTCTAACACTTAGACAAGTATATTAGTACACAAAACCAATGTACTAAGGCTTAGAAACATACCTTTACTTCATGATTTGCACTTTGTTCATCCATGGACATAAATTCACATTTAAGCACTTGTGTTGGCACTCAATCACCAAAATACTTAGAAATGGCCCAAGGGCACATTTCCCTTTCAATCTCCCCGTTTTTGGTGATTTATGCCAACACAACATAAAGCAACTAGAACAAGTGCAAACTCACTTCAAATAAAATAAATTTGAGTTTTATTTTGATTCAATTTTGGCATATATGGATCATCCTTTGCCACCACTTGGTTTGTTTTTGCAAATCAAACTCAAATCTCTATCTTTAAGTCAAACACACATGTTGAAGCATAAAGAGAGTCATTCCAAAAGAGATTGATCAAAGATTTCAAAGACTCCCCCTTTTTCCCATAATTACTACTTCTCCCCACAAGAAGCCAACTTTTGACAAAAGAGACAATAAAAGAGTTTTGACAAACCAAAAGCTCTACTCTACTATTTTCAAATTTCTCAAGTGGTAGCTGATCCATTTATTGCTTTGGCCTTTATTTTCTCCCCCTTTGGCATCAAGCACCAAAACGGGATCAATCTTGGCCCTTTAACCCCATTGCCTCACCAAAATCTTCAATTTAGAGCAAATGGCAAAAAGAGTTCATGAGATGGACTTGGAATAAGTTACCCTCTCATCGGAGTGCAGTGGAAGTCTTTCATGGTCCAAGTCCACCTTTTCCCTTTCAATTCTCCTTCGAGACTAAATCAAGCAAACTCAAGCATATGGTTAGTCTCAAAGGGTCAAGTTGTAACACATCTCCCCCTAAACATGTGCATCACTTTGCAACGGACTTGTGAGGTCCAGGGAGTGTTTGTACAACTTGAGCACCATAATAAGCAACAAAATGCAGAATGGACATGATCAAAGGCATAAACACATGTATGCTACAATTCAATCCAAGTTCCGCGAATCTAAGACATTTAGCTCACTACGCAGCCTGCAAAAGGTCTTCTCATCTAGAGGCTTGGTAAAGATATCGGCTAGCTGGTTCTCGGTGCTAACATGAAACACTTCGATATCTCCCTTTTGCTGGTGGTCTCTCAAAAAGTGATGCCGGATGTCTATGTGCTTTGTGCGGCTGTGCTCAACAGGATTTTCCGCTATTCGGATAGCACTCTCATTATCACATAGGAGTGGGACTTTGCTCAGATTGTAGCCAAAGTCCCTAAGGGTTTGCCTCATCCAAAGTAGTTGCGCGCAACACTGTCCTGCTGCAACATACTCGGCCTCAGCGGTGGATAGGGCAACGGATGTTTGTTTCTTAGAGTTCCATGACACCAGGGACCTTCCTAAGAATTGGCACATACCCGATGTACTCTTCCTATCGACCTTACATCCAGCATAGTCGGAATCTGAGTACCCAATCAAGTCAAAGTTAGACCCCTTTGGATACCAGATCCCGAAGCAAGGCGTAGCAACTAAATATCTAAGGATTCGCTTCACTGCCACTAAGTGACACTCCTTAGGATCGGATTGAAATCTAGCACACATGCATACGCTAAGCATAATATCCGGTCTACTAGCACATAAGTAAAGTAATGACCCTATCATTGACCGGTATGCCTTTTGATCAACGGACTTACCTCCTTTGTTGAGGTCGGTGTGTCCGTCGGTCCCCATCGGAGTCTTTGCGGGCTTGGCGTCCTTCATCCCAAACCGCTTCAGCAAGTCTTGCGTGTACTTTGTTTGGGAGATGAAGGTGCCATCCTTGAGTTGCTTCACTTGAAACCCAAGGAAGTAGTTCAACTCGCCCATCATCGACATCTCGAATTTCTGTGTCATCACCCTGCTAAACTCTTCACAAGACTTTTGATTAGTAGAACCAAATATTATGTCATCGACATAAATTTGGCATACAAAAAGATCACCATCGCAAGTCTTAGTAAAAAGAGTTGGATCGGCTTTCCCAACCTTGAAAGCATTAGCAATTAAAAAGTCTCTAAGGCATTCATACCATGCTCTTGGGGCTTGCTTAAGTCCATAGAGCGCCTTAGAGAGCTTACACACGTGGTCGGGGTACCGTTCATCCTCAAAGCCAGGGGGTTGCTCCACGTACACCTCCTCCTTTATTGGCCCGTTGAGGAAAGCGCTCTTCACATCCATTTGGTACAACCTGAAAGAATGGTGAGCGGCATATGCTAGCAAGATACGAATGGACTCTAGCCTAGCCACAGGAGCAAAAGTCTCCTCAAAGTCCAAACCTGCGACTTGGGCATAACCTTTTGCCACAAGTCGAGCCTTGTTCCTCGTTACCACCCCGTGCTCGTCTTGTTTGTTGCGGAACACCCACTTGGTTCCCACAACATTTTGCTTGGGACGAGGCACCAGTGTCCAAACTTCGTTGCGCTTGAAGTTGTTGAGTTCCTCCTGCATGGCCAATACCCAATCCGGATCTAGCAAGGCCTCCTCTACCCTGAAAGGCTCAATAGAAGAGACAAAGGAGTAATGCTCACAAAAATTAACTAATCTTGAGCGAGTAGTTACTCCTTTGCTAATGTCACCCAGAATTTGGTCGACGGGATGATCCCTTTGAATCACCGCTCGAACTTGGGTTGGAGGTGCCGGTTGCGCTTCTTCCTCCATCACATGATCATCTTGTGCTCCCCCTTGATCATATGCCTCCTTTTGATGAACCTGTTCATCGTCTTGAGTTGGGGGATGCACCGTTGTTGAGGAAGAAGGTTGATCTCGTTCATCTTGTTCCTGTGGCCGCACTTCTCCAATCGCCATGGTTCGTATAGCGGCCGTCGGAACATCTTCTTCATCTACATCATCACAATCAACTTGCTCTCTTGGAGAGCCATTAGTCTCATCAAATACAACGTCGCTAGAGACTTCAACCAAACCCGATGATTTGTTGAAGACCCTATACGCCTTTGTATTTGAATCATAACCTAATAAAAACCCTTCTACAGCTTTGGGAGCAAACTTAGAATTTCTACCCTTCTTCACTAGAATGTAGCATTTGCTCCCAAAAACACGAAAGTAAGATACATTGGGTTTGTTACCGGTTAGTAGCTCATACGACGTCTTCTTGAGGAGGCGGTGAAGGTAGACCCTGTTGATGGCGTGGCAAGCCGTGTTCACGGCTTCCGACCAAAAGCACTCGGGGGTCTTGAACTCTCCAAGCATCGTCCTTGCCATATCGATCAGCGTCCTGTTCTTCCTCTCTACCACACCATTTTGTTGTGGTGTGTAGGGAGCGGAGAACTCATGCTTGATCCCTTCCTCCTCAAGGAACTCCTCCACTTGAAGGTTCTTGAACTTGGACCCGTTGTCGCTCCTTATCTTCTTCACCTTGAGCTCAAACTCATTTTGAGCTCTCCTGAGGAAGCGCTTGAGGGTCCCTTGGGTTTCAGACTTATCCTGCAAAAAGAACACCCAAGTGAAGCGGGAAAAGTCATCAACAATAACTAAACCATACTTACTTCCTCCTATGCTTAGATAGGCGACGGGTCCGAAGAGGTCCATATGTAGCAGTTCCAGGGGTCTTGATGTGGTCATCACATTCTTGCTGTGATGTGCTCCTCCCACTTGTTTACCTGCTTGACAAGCTGCACAAGGTCTATCTTTTTCGAAATAAACATTTGTTAGACCTATCACATGTTCTCCCTTTAGAAGCTTGTGGAGGTTCTTCATCCCCACATGTGCTAAGCGGCGATGCCACAGCCAGCCCATGCAAGTCTTAGCCATTAAGCATGCATCTAGACCGACCTCTTCTTTTGCAAAATCAACTAAGTAAAGCTTGCCGTCTAGTACACCCTTAAAAGCTAGTGAACCATCACATCTTCTAAAGACAGACACATCTACATTTGTAAATAAATAGTTATATCCCATATTGCATAGTTGGCTAACAGATAGCAAATTATAACCAAGAGACTCAACTAAAAACACATTGGAAATTGAGTGCTCATTAGAAATTGCAATTTTACCTAACCCTTTTACCTTGCCTTGATTCCCATCACCGAAAATTATTGAATCTTGGGAATCTTTATTCTTGACGTAGGAGGTGAACATCTTCTTCTCCCCCGTCATATGGTTTGTGCATTCGCTGTCAATAATCCAGCTTGAACCCCCGGATGCATAAACCTGCAAGGCAAATTTAGGCTTGGGTCTTAGGTACCCAACTCATGTTGGGTCCTGCAAGGTTAGCACAAATATCCTTAGGGACCCAAATGCAAGTTTTGTCTCCCTTGCATCTTGCCCCTAACTTCCTAGCAACTATTTTGCTATCCTTTCTACAAATAGCAAAGGAAGCATTTAAAGCACAATAAATTGTAGAAGGTTCATTCACTACTTTCCTAGGAGCATGAATAATATTCTTTCTAGGCACATGATGAATAGCATTTCTCCTAGACATATTTCTACCATGCATATAGGAAGAACTAGAAGCAAACATGGCATGAGAGTCAAAATCATTATAAGCATTATAACTCCTATAAGCATTTCTAGTTTGTCTCCTATCATGATACATAAAAGCATGGTTCTTTTTAGTATTACTAACCATAGGAGCCTTCCCTTTCTCCTTGGCGGAGATAGGAGCCTTATGGCTTGTCAAGTCCTTGGCTTCCCTCTTGTAGCCAAGTCCATCCTTAATGGAGGGGTGTCTACCAATTGTGTAGGCATCCCTTGCAAATTTTAACTTATCAAATTCATTCTTGCTAGTCTTAAGTTGGGCATTAAGACTAGCCACTTCATCATTTAGTTTTGAAATTGAAACTAAGTGTTCACAACAAGCATTAATATCAACATCCTTACACCTAGTGCAAATTTCAACATGTTCAACACAAGAGTTAGATTTACTTGCTACTTCTAGTTTAGCATTTAAATCATTAATTTCACCTTTTAATGAAGAAATGGTTTCATTACAAGTAGAAAGTTCACAAGAAAGCATTCCATTTCTTTTAACTTCCAGAGCAAGTGAATTTTGTGCACTAACAAATTTATCATGCTCTTCATATAAAAGATCTTCTTGTTTCTCTAAGATTCTATCCTTTTCATTCAATGCATCAATCAATTCATTAATCTTAGCTATCTTAGTTCTATCCAATCCCTTGAATAAACTAGAGTAATCTATTTCATCCTCACTAGACTCATCATCACTAGAAGAATCATAAGTATTAGCATTATGATTGATTACCTTCTTCTCCCTTGCCATGAGGCAAGTGTGATGCTCGTTTGGGAAGAGGGCCGATTTGTTGAAGGCAGTGGCGGCGAGTCCTTCGTCGTCGGAGTCGGACGAAGAGCAATCCGAATCCCACTCCTTTCCAAGGTGTGCTTCGCCTTTGGCCTTCTTGTAAACCTTCTTGTTCTCTCTCTTCCCTTGCTCCTGGTCACTATCATTTTCGGGACAGTTAGCAATAAAATGACCAACCTTACCACATTTGAAGCATGAGCGCTTCCCCTTTGTCTTGGTCTTCCTTGGTTGCCCCTTGCGACCATTTAGCGCCGTCTTGAATCTCTTGATGATGAGAGCCATCTCTTCATCATTGAGCCCGGCCGCCTCAACTTGCGCCACCTTGCTGGGTAGCGACTCCTTGCTCCTTGTTGCCTTGAGAGCGATGGGTTGAGGCTCGTGGATTGGACCGTTCAACGCGTCGTCGACGTATCTCGCCTCCTTGATCATCATCCGCCCGCTTACGAATTTTCCGAGTACCTCCTCGGGCATCATCATCGTGTACCTGGGATTCTCACGAATATTGTTCACGAGATGAGGATCAAGAACGGTAAAGGACCTTAGCATTAGGCGGACGACGTCGTGGTCCGTCCATCGCGTGCTTCCATAGCTCCTTATTTTGTTGATGAGGGTCTTGAGCCGGTTGTACGTTTGGGTTGGCTCCTCTCCCCTTATCATGGCGAATCGTCCAAGCTCGCCCTCCACCAACTCCATTTTGGTGAGCATGGTGATGTCATTCCCCTCGTGAGAGATCTTGAGGGTGTCCCATATTTGCTTGGCATTGTCCAAGCCGCTCACCTTGTTGTACTCTTCCCTGCACAAGGACACTAAGAGAACAGTAGTAGCTTGTGCATTTCTATGGATTTGTTCATTTATGAGCATAGAGTTATCCGAGCTATCAAACTTCATTCCATTCTCTACAATCTCCCAAATGCTTGGATGGAGAGAGAATAAGTGACTACGCATTTTGTGACTCCAAAATCCGTAGTCCTCCCCATCGAAGTGTGGAGGTTTGCCAAGAGGAATGGAAAGCAAATGCGAATTCGAACTATGTTGAATACGAGAATAATCAAATGAAAAGTTCGAATTGACCATCTTTTTGTAGTCGTTGTGGTCATCGTCCTTTTGGGAAGAAGTAGATTCATCGCTGTCGTCGTAGTAGACGATCTCCTTGATGCGCCTTGTCTTCTTCTTCTTCCCTTCCTTCCGTCTATGACCCGAGCCAGAGTCGGTAGGCTTGTCGTCCTTCGGCTCGTTGATGAAGGATTCCTTCTCTTTGTCGTTGATCACGATACCCTTCCCCTTAGGATCCATCTCTTCGGGCGATTAGTCCCTTTGTGAAGAGAACGGCTCCGATACCAATTGAGAGCACCTAGAGGGGGGGGGGGTGAATAGGTGATCCTGTAAAACTTCAAACTTAAGCCACAAAACTTGGTTAAGAGTTAGCACAGATAATGCCAAGTGGCTAGAGAGGAGTCCCAACAAAACACAATAACCACAGAAGATCAATCACAGAGATGGCACACTGGTTTATCCCGTGGTTCGGCCAAGACCAACGCTTGCCTACTCCACGTTGTGGCGTCCCAACGGATGAGGGTTGCAATCAACCCCTCTCAAGCGGTCCAAAGACCCACTTGAATACCACAGTGTTTTGCTTTCTTTTCTTTATCCCGTTTGCAAGGAATCTCCACAAATTGGAGTCTCTTGCCCTTACAAGTATATGATCACAAAGAAGCACAGAGTAAGGGAGGGAAGCAACACACACAAATCCACAGCAATATGCGCACACACACGGCCAAGAATCGAGCTCAAAAGACTATCTCAAAGTTCTCACTAGAACGGAGCTCGAATCACTGAGAATGACAAACGAATGCGCAAAGACTGAGTGTGGATGATCAAGAATGCTCTAAGGTTGCTTGGTTGTCTCCTCCATGCGCCTAGGGGTCCCTTTTATAGCCCCAAGGCAGCTAGGAGCCGTTGAGAGCAAATCTGGAAGGCTATCCTTGCCTTCTGTCGTCGGGTGCACCGGACAGTCCGGTGCACACCGGACACTGTCCGGTGCCCGATTTCTTTCCTTAAACAGCGCTGCCGACCGTTGCAGACCGTTGCAGATCTGGGAGCCGTTGGCGCACCGGACATGTCCGGTGCACACCGGACAGTCCGGTGCCCCCTTCCGACCGTTGGCTCGGCCACGTGTCTCGCGCAGATTGCGCGGCCGACCGTTGGTCCAGCCGACCGTTGGCTCACCGGACAGTCCGGTGAATTTTAGCCGTACGCCGTCGGCGAATTCCCGAGAGCGGCCTCTTCACGCCGAGTCAGCCTGGCGCACCGGACACTGTCCGGTGCACACCGGACAGTCCGGTGTGCCAGACCGAGCTGAGTCTTGGCTGTACACAGCCAAGTCTTTTGCTCCTTTCTTCTTTCTGTTTCTAACACTTAGACAAGTATATTAGTACACAAAACCAATGTACTAAGGCTTAGAAACATACCTTTACTTCATGATTTGCACTTTGTTCATCCATGGACATAAATTCACATTTAAGCACTTGTGTTGGCACTCAATCACCAAAATACTTAGAAATGGCCCAAGGGCACATTTCCCTTTCACTACTAACAAATCTACTTGTGAAGAGTTTAGTAGGATCATGATACAAAAATTCGAGATGTCTATGATGGGGGAGATGAAGTATTTTCTAGGATTTCAAGTCAACATACTCTAGGACGGCACCTTCATCAGCCAAACAAAGTACATTCAATACATACTTAACAAGTTTGGAATGAAGGATGCTAAGCCCATCAAGACACCCATGGGAACAAATGGGCATCTCGACCTTGACACGAGAGGTAAATCCGTAGATCAAAAGGTATACCAGTCGATGATAGGATCTTTACTCTATTTATGTGCATCTCGACCAGATATTATGCTTTCCGTATGCATGTGTGCAAGGTTCCAAGCCGATCCTAAGGAAGTTCACCTTAGGGCCATGAAAAAGAATCATGAGATATTTAGTTTACACTCCAAAGATTGGACTTTGGTACCCCAAGGGATCCACTTTTGATTTAATAGGATATTCCAATGCCGATTAGGTAGGGTATAAAATTGATAGGAAGAGCACATCAGGGACTTGTCAGTTTCTGGGAAGATCCCTAGTGTCTTGGGCTTCAAAGAAACAAAACTCAGTAGCTCTTTCTACCACCGAAGCCGAGTATATTGCCGCAGGCCATTGTTGTGCGCAATTACTTTGGATGAGGCAAACCCTCATGGACTATGGCTACAAATTGAGCAAAGTCCCTCTCCTATGTGATAATGAGAGTGCAATCCGCATGGCGGATAATCCTGTTGAACACAGCCGCACTAAGCACATAGACATTCGGTATCACTTTTTGAGAGATCACCAACAAAGGGGGGATATCGAGATAGCTTATGTTAGCACCAAAGAACAATTAATTGATATCTTTACCAAGCCTTTAGATGAGAAAACCTTTAGCAAACTTAGGAATGAGCTAAATATTCTTGATTCTCGGAATTTTGATTGAAACATTGCACACATAGCTCATTTATATACCTTTGACCATATCTCTTTCATTTTGGTACAAATGCATATTTCTTATGTACCAAGGCTATGACTAATGTGTTTCCAAGTACATTTCTATACTAAGTCATAGATTGAAAGGGAAATAGGGTCTTCGGCGAAGACAAGGCTTCCACTCCACTTTCCACTCCACTCTAACGGTATCATTTACCCTTCGCCGTCACTCCACATCACTCTCAAATTGGTATAATCTTTCACTCATATTTACTTGAACCAATGGGGGAAGAAACAAAAGGGGCTCTCAACATCTCCGTTTTTGGCGATTAATGCCAAAGGGGGAGAAAGTATTAGCCCAAAGCAAAAGGACCGCACCACCAACTTCAAAAACTTTCAAAATGAAGATTTATTTGGCTTTCACAAAAGTTTGCTTTTCCAATTGGTATCTTGTAATAAGCAATTCCTTCAATTGGTATATATTCAAAATTGGCATCTAATTTACATACTTCCAATTGGTATCTATTAAAACCCTCTTGAAAGCTAAGATGAGAATTTCATTCAGGGGGAGTTTTGTTTAGTCAAAGGAAAAGCATTTGAAACAGGGGGAGAAATTTCAAAACTTTAAAATGCTTCTTGCAATCTTATTCATATACCTCTGACTATTTGTAAAAGACTTTGAAAAAGATTTTCCAAAAAGATTTGCAAAAACAAAACAAGTGGTGCATATATGGTCCAAAATGTTAAATAAAAGAAAGCAATCCATGCATATCTAGTGAAACTATAAATTGGTTTAATTCCAAGTAACCTATGCACTTACCTTATGCAAACTAGTTCATTTCTGCACTTATATATTTGCTCTGGTTTGTGTTGGCATCAATCACCAAAAAGGGGGAGATTGAAAGGGAAATAGGGTTAACCTTTTCCTATAATTAATTTTGGTGGTTGAATGCCCAACACAAATAATGGACTAACTAGTTTGCTCTAGAGTATATGATCTACAGGTGCATAAAAGTTCAACACAAACCAATAAAAGATTGAAGATAGTGTTCAAATACAAAGGAGCAAGAAACCGAGTGTGCCCTCGTCTGGCGCACCGGACTGTCCGGTGCACCAGGACCGTATAGGGTTGAACTGGCCACTCTCGGGTTTCTTTAGGCGACCTCCGCTATAATTTATCGGACTATCCGGTGCACGAGCGGAATAACGGCTATCTAGCGCAATGGTCGACTGCAACGGACACCCTGCAACGCTACAGTGCGCGAACAGTACGCACAGAAGTCAGAGCAGTCGTCAGAGGCGCACCAGACTGTCCGGTGCCACTAGAGGACAAAGCCTCCAACGGTTAGAAGCTCCCGAACCCTAACGGTTGAGTGACGTGGCTAACGCACCGGATAGTGTCCGGTGGCGCACCAGACTGTCTGGTGCGCCCATCGACAGCAGCCACCCCCAACGGTTGTTTGGTGGTTGAGGGCTATAAATACCCCCAACAACCACTACTCCAACCACCCAAGCACTCCACACATTGCACTCAATACAAGAGCAATAGACTTCACTCCAAGACACAAATCAAAGCGATCGATCCACTCAATGTCCCAAATTCAACTCTAGCGCATTAGGGCTTGTGAGAGGATCACTTGTGTTTCTTGTTGCTCTTGTTTGCTTGGTTGGCTTTCTTATCTTTTCCTTGTTACTCTCAAGTGCTTTGTAAGCAAGGCAAGAGACACCAATTGTGTGGTGGTCCTTGCGGGGTCTAAGTGACCCGTGAGAAGTAAAGAAGAAAGCTCACTCGGTCTAAGTGACCGTTTGAGAGAGGGAAAGGGTTGAAAGAGACCCGGTCTTTGTGACCACCTCAATGGGGACTAGGTTCTTTAGAACCGAACATCGGTAAAACAAATCACCGCGTTCATCCGCTTTATTTCTTGGTTGATTTGTTTCCCCTCTCTTTCGGACTCGAATTCATTTCTAACGCTAACCCCGGCTTGTAGTGTGTGCTTAAGTTTATAATTTTCAGATTCTGCCTATTCACCCCCCTCTAGGCGACTTTCAGTAGACAACACTTGTAACACCACTCACATATAAAAGCCATTCCAGGAAGTAGGGTATTACGCTCCTCAAAGCGACCCGAACCTGCTAAAATCCGCTTGTCTCTCTCTTGTGCCCAAGTGCGAACCATCGAGTTACGATCCACGATACCGTCCTACCCAAAAGCACCACGAGGGTACACCGGGTGTGCGGTCGGACACAAAACACCGACAATAATGCAGATAATAGTTTGCACTAAGTAACAGTGTGCGACACTTCTACGCAACGACGTGGCACTATCGCACATATGGCATCCATCTCAACATGCTAAAACACCACACAATTACAAACAAATATTAAGATAAATGTAGTTAATGTTACAGTAAGCTCTAAAACACAAAATCATGCACATGACCATATCCACCCATAGTTCCACATAGGTAGCTAATAAAACATCACAAAATTGTCACACCCGGGTTTTAGGGGCACCAAGACCCGGGCGCGAACATAAACACCAGGTATGCTGGGACCAAGTCTCACACATATGATGTATAGTGGCACAAGATCGAACGTCACATCTTTATATATAACAGGAGTTCTATAAAAAATAAATAATTACATTATAAGGAGACAACGGTCCAGCAACCCAAAGTTGACTGGGAGACGACGACCTAGACCTCTCACGAACACATCGCAACATCCTCCAAGCGCCTCATCCTGCAGTACCTGTTCTTGACCTATGGGGGGTGTGAGACAGCAAGAGTGAGCTCACATACGTTCATCGCTCAACAAGTTGTGGGGAATAATGTGCATGAACTCACCAAAGGTGGGAGCTCACGTGAAGTGTAAGGCTTACCAAAGAGGATGGTTGAAGCTGAGCATTGCTTTTAAAGTTGGTCAAAATTTTATTAGCAGTTACTAAGTATAAGTAAATACCAACCCAATTAAGTAGTAGAACAAAAGTAACAACATCACCTGCGATGCAATGCATATGACAAATTGAATTTAGTTCCATAAATTAATCATGTGAGGGTCCGAGCTGCTCATGACCGTGAGCACGGCTAGTATACCAGTTTTACACTCTGCAGAGGTTGCGCATCTTTAATCGAGCTGCTCATGACCGTGAGCACGGCTAGTATACCAGTTTTACACTCTGTAGAGGTTGCGCATCTTTACCCACAAGTCATGTTACCCATCTGCCAAGAGATGGCCAATCTCATACACCTCTACCGAGGAGACGAGGCAGGGTAACACTACGAGGCCTTTACAAAGTTCCACTAGCTTCAGAAAACCCGCTACAGTTTATAGGAAGCTCCAATGCAGGAATCCCCCGCATGACCGCCATCGCAGCAAAATCATCCCAAGGGCCTCCCTACACTGACCACTCCCCTACTGCCCTTGCCCCTTTCGGGTAAGGTAGTCCTCCACTAGCTTTCCTAATTAGTCAGCCAAGGGCGTCCATAAACCCTTGTGGTAGCATTGTTTTCCCGGGTGGTTCTCCATGTTCCAATTAACATAATGATCTTATCATGAACAGTAAATAACAACTGATAATAAAAGTATAATCATGAATAAAATGTATCTCCATACCCATAACCACATAAAGCAATAGCAGGTACTACCCAAAAAGTGTAGTGGTAATCAAGGTATAAAGATAGTCAAACTGGGGTAACCTATTGGGTCCCATCAAAATTAACCTATGCAGATCATTATGATTAATTAGAACATGACTGGGTAAAAAGAAGTGATCAAGGGCACAACTTGCCTGGGACTTGAGATTCCAGGTACCAGGATGATCTTCAGATGACACGTGTCCTCACTGCTAAACGTAGCAATACAAACAAACAGTGTATAGGCAAAATTTAACATCACATCAAACATGCAAATGGAATATACAGTAATAAACTAGACATTAAAATATGATCATAGGAACTGGAATTAATAATTTTGGAGATATACATTTTAAGTTATGAAATTCTAAAGATTTTATGCATTTAATATAGGGTTAAGTGAGAAATAAATTTTAATGTGTATTTAATGTAAAAGCAGTGGTATTATTTGATAGAGAATAATCTTATAAAATTATAGGAACTTGAATGGTCCAATTTGGATCAAGTATGAATTTCCTACAATTAAAACAAGTTTCTGTAATTAAATTTGTACTAAAAATCTATTTTTGAATTAGTTTCCCTATTTTATCTGATCTCGGGACTGGGCCACAAATCCTAGGAAGCGCAGGGGCTCTGGCGCAAGACTCCACAGACCCAGCGAATAGTGCCCCCAGGACGGCGGGTTTATATTGAAATTCGCCAGGGCTTCTTTAGCAAAAGCACGAGGCGAAGGGGTACGGTGAGATCTCGACCGCTAGATCCAGAACCGAGGGCCCGGATTAGATCTAGACATCCAGTGAATCGTTACGTGCCCTAGCCACTGGATCAAGATCGCGCGGTCGAGGTTACGCTCAACCGAACCGGTACAGGGAAGCCAATCAGAGCCGTCCAATAGGGATCTAACGGCCAGAGGATGTCTCAACGAAGGGGGGGTACGGTGACCTAATCTACACCGTTCCTTTTGCATCCTACAGCTGGTAGCGTTTTCCCCCAACCCCGCACAAGCCGCGGCGGCGCAGCACAGTGGCACGGCGGAGCATCGCCGCGGACACGCAATTCGACACCAGGATGCCCCAAACTTAAAATTGACCGGTGCTATACCAAGAGGGAAGGATGGCGAACCCGAATGGAACACATACCGCGGGCGAAGGTCGATGAGACGAGCAGGCCGCGGCGAATGGCGGGCACGAGGTGGAAGTCGCACAACGACGAGGAACTGTCGTCGGTTTGGTGACGAATCGACCCTACTACCTCGCACACCCGTGCGCTGGTGATGCGGCGAGGCCTCCTAGCCCGATCTCCAGGCTTCTCCGTCGATGCGCACCCGGTTCGCCAATGGCGTTCGTCGCGGACCCGACGAACCCAAGCAACGGTGGCGGCTATCTCGCAATTGGAGCAAAAGAAGTAGGTAAGGAGGTAGGGGATTACGGCCCTAGGTCTTATACCCCAGGAATCGGTCGGATTTGCACCAGACCAACCGCGATCGTGGCCGCGAGCTCCGCCGAGGTCCATGCGAAGTCGTTGAGGGTGGATCTGGCATGTGGGGCCCATGAACAGAGACTCGAAGCACGCGCATGCGGACTGGGGCTGGCCAACGGGTCCCATATGTCGGCGCGTGTACTCCGGGTGAGGCGCGTGGGGGAAGAGACCGACGGGCGGGGCCCGAGTGTCAGCGCCAACCTATTGAATGCCGCGGTGAGAAGGCTGACCGGTGGGTCCCTCCTGTCAGGAAGGTGCGAGCGCGGTGGAGGGTACACTGGGCCGCGCGGGGTGTTTTTGCAGTCGGGCCGAAAGCACGATCTTGGCCCATTCAAGCGTTTTTATCTTTTCTATTTTATTTTCTTTTCTCCCTTTCCCAATTCCAACTCCAATTTGAATTTAAATTTGATTCCTGTGACAAACTTGTCTCCAAATTAAATCTCCCACTTGAATATGACATGAGATAAATTAATTTATTTTTAAGAAATTTTATTTGGTGATGGCTAATGTTTTTTTCCTTTCTCCACATTTCTTTAGAATTTTGCTTTCTAACAATAGAATTTAAATCCATGTGTCTATTAATATATTAACAACACCTTTATTTTATTAGCCACAAATGCACAATCAAGTAAAACTCAGCATGATGCATGGTTTATTTAGATGTTATTGGTTATTCAATCCCCCTTTTGATGGTGTTTATCCACATGTGATATTAGCTAGAGATGGTACACACATATAGATAAAGGAAATATTCTCTCTTCATATGAGTTACAAATTTAGGTACTACAAATCCTACCCCCCTTAACAGAAATCTCGTCCTCGAGATTTGTAAGAAAAGGGTATATAACCAAGTTATCTCAAAACATATGCACAAACAAAAATCTCATCATGATGCATACTTTATTAGCAACACATGGGGTCGATTAGACTTTATTATTCCTTCTAAAATAATATCATATCATCTACTAACTAAAGTAACATCTAGATCTTACAAATAGTAGTAATTTATATATATGTTTATGTAGCTTGGTGGAGCTGGTGGTGGTGAAGGTTGTTGTTGTTGTTGTCTCTCCAACCGCGCTTGCCTTATTTCTTGGCGGACCTGACGTATTTCCTCGTGTTCTTGTCTTATATGATTTTGCATCTCGGTCACCAGGTCTGTTAATTGTTGTATTACCAGTCTTTGGGCAGCAACCACTTGATCGATTTCAACAGGTGGAGGATTTTGAGGATTCATTTCTGTTTGCTGTTACGTGATAATCTTTCCTTTCCTGGTATTGACCATGAAAGTTAGAAGCATATGGTAATAGTTTTGCAAAGGAAATTATTCAATAAGCGGAATGAATAAGCTAGTAGCTGGTTATAATCTGAAGATTCTTTAGTAGGGCTTAATCTTTGTTTTATGTCCATATTGGGGTAACCAGTCGTATAAGGTGAATATCTAAGGGTAAGATAGAATCTGTCAAGATGAGAGATATATATGGGTGAGATAGACTACAAGATGTAGGTTAAAAGAAAGGTTATACCATTCATCATGGCTCTATGGGTTGGATTAACTCATGGTTGAGTTGATCCAATGTGCTAAGCTAAGTTAATAATTTCTTCTACTCGTATTATTAATCTGTTTAAGTGGACCACATTAGGTTAGATTACGTTAGACCACACTAGATCAGATCACATTAGGTAAGATAAGATCTAGATTAGATTGGATATGACTAGATTAGACTGGTTTAGGTTAGATAGGTCTAACAGGGTAGAATATGTATTATTAAGATATGTTAGAATCTTATGAGATTAGTTAGATATGTTATGATAAGATAGAATCTCTTCAAGATAAGATGAATTTATTAAGGTAAGAAGAATCTTTTAAGATGAGGTGGATCTAGTAAGATAAGAGAGAATCTTATAAGATACGATGAATCTATTAAGATATGAGAGAGTCTTTTAAGATAAGATGGATCTATGAGTGCAGGATAGAATCTTTTAAGATGAGATGGATATTGTTAGGCTAGATACTTTAATGAGGGATAGTCTAGTTTGTCTAGTTATCATTTTTATAAGCATTTTTTTTCTATATGCATATGCAGATGTAATTATGGACATTACTCCACAATTCATCACACTCAATCAGAGATCCAAATCATACAAGTATCATGAGAACAAACATTCAAATACATAGACACTTATAAAAAAATAGTTTTGTTTTTTTTTGTTCCTAAGATTAGGTCTCCTATTCCTAAAGGTCACTTTGAGTACAGGATTTCAAAGTGTAAAATCCACTTTTGTCTTTAGAGGGAAAAAATAAAATAAGAATAATCAGAGTAAAGCGGAAATAGATGAGAAAAGATTTAAGGAAAGTTTAGAAAGAATCAGAGTAGCAGAGGTAAGTAAGTAAGGGTTTTGTCCATTTCTATCTAGGTTTCGTCCTACAGTCAACATTTCCTCTGATACAACTTCTGTCACACCCGGGTTTTAGGGGCACCAAGACCCGGGCGCGAACATAAACACTAGGTATGCTGGGACCAAGTCTCACACATATGATGTATAGTGGCACAGGATCGAATGTCACATCTTTATATATAACAGGAGTTCTATACAAAATAAATAATTACATTATAAGGAGACAACGGTCCAGCAACCCAAAGTTGACTGGGAGACGACGACCTAGACCTCTCACGAACACATCGCAGCATCCTCCAAGCGCCTCATCCTGCAGTACCTGTTCTTGACCTGTGGGGGGTGTGAGACAGCAAGAGTGAGCTCACATACGTTCGTCGCTCAACAAGTTTTGGGGAATAATGTGCATGAACTCACCAAAGGTGGGAGCTCACGTGAAGTGTAAGGCTTACCAAAGAGGATGGTTGAAGCTGAGCATTGCTTTTAAAGTTGGTCAAAATTTTATTAGCAGTTACTAAGTATAAGTAAATACCAACCCAATTAAGTAGTAGAACAAAAGTAACAACATCACCTGCGATGCAATGCATATGACAAATTGAATTTAGTTCCATAAATTAATCATGTGAGGGTCCGAGCTGCTCATGACCGTGAGCACGGCTAGTATACTAGTTTTACACTCTGCAGAGGTTGCGCATCTTTAATCGAGCTGCTCATGACCGTGAGCATGGCTAGTATACCAGTTTTACACTCTGTAGAGGTTGCGCATCTTTACCCACAAGTCATGTTACCCATCTGCCAAGAGACGGCCAATCTCATACACCTCTACCGAGGAGACGAGGCAGGGTAACACTACGAGGCCTTTACAAAGTTCCACTAGCTTCAGAAAACCCGCTACAGTTTATAGTAAGCTCCAATGCAGGAATCCCCCGCATGACCGCCATCGCAGCAAAATCATCCCAAGGGCCTCCCTACACTGACCACTCCCCTACTGCCCTTGCCCCTTTCGGGTAAGGTAGTCCTCCACTAGCTTTCCTAATTAGTCAGCCAAGGGCGTCCATAAACCCTTGTGGTAGCATTGTTTTCCCGGGTGGTTCTCCATGTTCCAATTAACATAATGATCTTATCATGAACAGTAAATAACAACTGATAATAAAAGTATAATCATGAATAAAATGTATCTCCATACCCATAACCACATAAAGCAATAGCAGGTACTACCCAAAAAGTGTAGTGGTAATCAAGGTATAAAGATAGTCAAACTGGGGTAACCTATTGGGTCCCATCAAAATTAACCTATGCAGATCATTATGATTAATTAGAACATGACTGGGTAAAAAGAAGTGATCAAGGGCACAACTTGCCTGGGACTTGAGATTCCAGGTACCAGGATGATCTTCAGATGACACGTGTCCTCACTGCTAAACGTAGCAATACAAACAAACAGTGTATAGGCAAAATTTAACATCACATCAAACATGCAAATGGAATATACAGTAATAAACTAGACATTAAAATATGATCATAGGAACTGGAATTAATAATTTTGGAGATATACATTTTAAGTTATGAAATTCTAAAGATTTTATGCATTTAATATAGGGTTAAGTGAGAAATAAATTTTAATGTGTATTTAATGTAAAAGCAGTGGTATTATTTGATAGAGAATAATCTTACAAAATTATAGGAACTGGAATGGTCCAATTTGGATCAAGTATGAATTTCCTACAATTAAAACAAGTTTCTGTAATTAAATTTGTACTAAAAATCTATTTTTGAATTAGTTTCCCTATTTTATCTGATCTCGGGACTGGGCCACAAATCCTAGGAAGCGCAGGGGCTCTGGCGCAAGACTCCACAGACCCAGCGAATAGTGTGCCTAGGACGGCGGGTTTATATTGAAATTCGCTAGGGCTTCTTTAGCAAAAGCACGAGGCGAAGGGGTACGGTGAGATCTCGGCCGCTAGATCCAGAACCGAGGGCCCGGATTAGATCTAGACATCCAGTGAATCGTTACGCGCCCTAGCCACTGGATCAAGATCGCGCGGTCGAGGTTACGCTCAACCGAACCGGTACAGGGAAGCCAATCAGAGCCGTCCAATAGGGATCTAACGGCCAGAGGACGTCTCAACGAAGGGGGGGTACGGTGACCTAATCTACACCGTTCCTTTTGCATCCTACGGCTGGTAGCGTTTTCCCCCAACCCCGCACAAGCCGCGGCGGCGCAGCACAGTGGCACGGCGGAGCATCGCCGCGGACACGCAATTCGACACCAGGATGCCCCAAACTTAAAATTGACCGGTGCTATACCAAGAGGGAAGGATGGCGAACCTGAATGGAACACATACCGCGGGCGAAGGTCGATGAGACGAGCAGGCCGCGGCGAATGGCGGGCACGAGGTGGAAGTCGCACAACGACGAGGAACTGTCGTCGGTTTGGTGACGAATCGACCCTACTACCTCGCACACCCGTGTGCTGGTGATGCGGCGAGGCCTCCTAGCCCGATCTCCAGGCTTCTCCGTCGATGCGCACCCGGTTCGCCAATGGCGTTCGTCGCGAACCCGACGAACCCAAGCAACGGTGGCGGCTATCTCGCAATTGGAGCAAAAGAAGTAGGTAAGGAGGTAGGGGATTACGGCCCTAGGTCTTATACCCCAGGAATCGGTCGGATTTGCACCAGACCGACCGCGATCGTGGCCGCGAGCTCCGCCGAGGTCCATGCGAAGTCGTTGAGGGTGGATCTGGCATGTGGGGCTCACGAACAGAGACTCGAAGCACGCGCATGCGGACTGGGGCTGGCCAACGGGTCCCATATGTCGGCGCGTGTACTCCGGGTGAGGCGCGTGGGGGAAGAGACCAACGGGCGGGGCCCGAGTGTCAGCGCCAACCTATTGAATGCCACGGTGAGAAGGCTGACCGGTGGGTCCCTCCTGTCAGGAAGGCGCGCGCGCGGTGGAGGGTACACTGGGCCGCGCGGGGTGTTTTTGCAGTCGGGCCGAAAGCATGATCTTGGCCCATTCAAGTGTTTTTATCTTTTCTATTTTATTTTCTTTTCTCCCTTTCCCAATTCCAACTCCAATTTGAATTTAAATTTGATTCCTGTGACAAACTTGTCTCCAAATTAAATCTCCCACTTGAATATGACATGAGATAAATTAATTTATTTTTAAGAAATTTTATTTGGTGATGGCTAATGTTTTTTCCCTTTCTCCACATTTCTTTAGAATTTTGCTTTCTAACAATAGAATTTAAATCCATGTGTCTATTAATATATTAACAACACCTTTATTTTATTAGCCACAAATGCACAATCAAGTAAAACTCAGCATGATGCATGGTTTATTTAGATGTTATTGGTTATCCAATCCCCCTTTTGATGGTGTTTATCCACATGTGATATTAGCTAGAGATGGTACACACATATAGATAAAGGAAATATTCTCTCTTCATATGAGTTACACATTTAGGTACTACAAAAATAGAGTTGGAGACGCTCTCGACTCATACTACTATTAAGGATAAGACATAAACAACTAGACAAAGATCTATGATGATGAAGTACCCCTCATTTCCCCCCTCCTTCGGCAACAAACACTAAAAACGAGAGATAAATCATCACCCTCAATCTCGTGCCACTAGATATCATCATCCCTAGCAACTCCACCATCATCACCTGCCATCCTCATCATCGTCACAGAACATTGCCTTGCTGGCAGGGTGGGTCGGAGAAGTGAAGCGAGTGGAATAGGTAGAGATATGTGTCGATGATCCAGCGTACTCTTCATCTCATATGCTAGATATGTTACTAGACTCTAGAGGTGCATGTCTGATACACCCAGCCTAGGTGAGATTGACCGAGGTCCAACAAATTAGGGTTGTTCAGAGCCCAACAATTCATTAAGCACACCTAACTTAGGAAAAGGCTCAATCGCCCCAAAAGAGTAGTCCGATAGGAAAATGGTGGCTCTCTGTTTTAAGGTGGCTTCCTCCCCTAAGTAAAGCGAGGTGGGATAATTGTAAGGCTCACACGGTCGTCGTCCGACTACAATTAGGCCAACTGGGTCAATTGCATATTTACCAACGAGTAATAGTGGAGGATGTCTTCATCAATGTTGAATTGGTGAACGTAAATTTTGTAACTTGAACTTGGCCTAAACGCACTTTCATGCTCCCGACTATTAGACTATGTCTAGATAAACTCCTATGGTTGTGGTAGACGAATTAAGGGATGAAAGAATAGGTTTCTGTAAATTACAAGTTATTTTAATTTTATTGAAAAGTCAAAGTTTTAAAGCTTAAGAAAAAAGTATAGAGAGAATTATAAAGATTTATAACACCGAATAGATACACAAGTATAACTAATGAAGAATCTAACTAAAAAATATTGTCATTATCTGTTCTATTAAAATTGCAAGCCCTTTCGAGCGCTCTCCGCAACTCATGCGTACGTAGCCTACGGCGTGACGACACGTAGGTCAGAGCATCTCCAAGAAAACCTGTAAATTAACTCCAAAAGTGTTTTTAAGGAAGAAAACACATTTTCGGCGCTCCAACATTTTCCTCTTCTTTGCCCTATAATATTCGTGTCCCTCATCTGTTGTCCTCCCTCCCTCATATTTGCGTGTCACAGATTTGTTCCCCAATCGACCTAGCACACGTATGTAGCTGGTTCCCGCGTTTATTTTGCCTCACACGCAGTTTAGTTGGAGGATGGTGGGAAGTGGCGATAACATCGAGACATGATTGAGCGACGGGAGAGCAATCTCGTGCAGCTGCTTGATGGTCATCAGGTACTCTTGGTTGCTCCCGACGGCGCAAGCGGCATTGATGAAGACGAAGAAGGCCGAGGCGACCGTTCCAACTTCCAAGGCCACCATGGGGAGCTCGGCCACTATGGAGAGCTTCGTTCTGACTAAAATTTAATTATAATAAGAAGGAAAGGCGCTGACCACACGTTGCAGCTACTACATTCATGGTCACATGACGCCGTGTGCAAAATAATTGCAGGAGCCTCCACGCTTGGCTGCTGACGAGGTTGTTTTAAAAATTTTAGGAATTAATTATTAGCAGTCTGCTGTGGGTTTACATTTTTTTAGTAAATTTTTTTCTGCAACAATCCCTAATAACAAATTTTGAGGGATAACTTTTTAGTGACCTTTTGGAGTTGCTCTCAGTCCTCTTCGCTGAAAGGTGCGAGCAGACCCTGTCCCGCGACAACAAGTTCTCGGTCATCCAAACCCCTCCATTTGAACTTAACATACCATAACTCTCTAAAAATGTTAAAATTTATAATCTAAAATAGATAAAGTAGTAGATACGCAAGGAAATATATCCTAACTGGTGTCAGCCGTTATACCTGTCGGTTGCCGCTGACGCTACCGGAGGCTAAATTTGCCATTCAGTTGGTTAAAGCATTTCCACCTATAAAAATGCCTGTAATTTAAAAACAAGGATAATTTATAAGATTTAAGGCACTAACAAAAAATCTAATAATAAAATCTTAAAATATAGATTATAGAACAGCCTATTACAGTATAGTATATTTGATGTACTTAAGAGAGTGCTCTATATTTTTTTGACTAAATTTTATAAAACGAGACACTGTTATACTATCTACAGCAGATTCTCTATCTCACCTTTTATCTCACTCCATATTTCAAATTTTACTCTGTAAACAATGTAATCTACAGTGTAAAATAATATTTTGTTTGACTCTTTACACGGTATGGTGGAGATGAGCTTAGGGCAGTTTTTTCGGGTAAAGCCGTATAATTTAATTTGAGACACCACCAATTTGAGTCACGTATGCGGGTTCTTCCGGAACGTTTTGGAGTCGAGAAGTTGGGGTGGTGTACCGCGACAGCGATCGATCGATCCATATTTCCCATAACGCGCGAAATGGAGCTACTACACACGCGGGCGGATCCGGAACACGCAACAAAGCAGCGTGCGAACCGCGTCGATCCCGCGGTGGTGGTTATCGAGTACGTATCGGCATCGTCACATCCTCAGTACTCGCCGTCGCCCCCACACCCACTTGGCGCCGGTAGGCACGCGCGACGCGCCGGCGACGTAGCGGAGACCGCGGCGACGCGCTCGTAGTCAAATCCGCGCGCCCGGCGCCTGGTTTCCCGGGTGGCCCACGGCCTTTGCTTTGCCTGTGTGGCCAATCGCGGTGTGCCGGTCGGTGGCCCACGGCTGGTACTGGTACACGCGCGAATGGTACGTGTAGGTCGTCGTCGAATGCAGCTAACGTGCAGGCAGAGCGCAGGAGCGCAGCCAGCCAGGGATGAATTGTTCATCACCTGGTGCGTGCGCGCCCGTGCTCCCGAATCCCGACGCAAGGGGGGATGTGCTTACTTGATGCTGTGCCGAATAAAAGTTTGGTTGTTATCTGGCGTCGTGGCCGAATAACTTGGAAAAAGTATAACGCACATGGCCCGCGCAGAGGACTTGGACCGGTTGGCGGTGATTGGTGACGGACGGGTAGGCAGCCTCGCGCCGCCGGCGGGCAGGACGACGTACGTACATAGCGGCGGCACGGAGCGTCGAAAGCGCCTTGGCAACAACCACCACCATGGCATTTTCCTAGGCTTGCTTGACCTCCGCATCGCGCATCAGATGCCCAGTCATTTCCCCCCCTTTTTCCAGAGGCAACACGACTCGTGATGGATCAGATCAGCGCGCGTGGAACTCAAACTCCATGTCGCCGTAATGGCTCGCGACTCGGTGACGTTTCGTCGGCTTCGCGCTCTGGTTGGCGATCTAGAAACCGACGTGCGCGCGGGGGGCGCGGTTCAAGCCTGCTGACTTGTCGTTGGCCATCTAGATGGCGAGCTAGTGCGCAGGCAGGCACAAAGCAGGACGACGACGACGATGCGCCGCGGAAAAGTCGACATTGGACACGGGGGTACGCGACGCGCATGCGCTTAGCTAGGGCGGTGGGCACAGCAGGCGGCCAGACGCGCGCGCTTCATGGGTTGCTTCATTGCTTGCTCAGGCAGACAGCTGCTGCGCCAGCGAAAATGGCTCTAGCTTGTTTAATTTGGGGGTGCATGATGAGACGGACACGGATGGTGGCTTGAGTCACGGGCACGTCGAGGCCGATCGTCGTGTTCGGCACTCGTGAATCCCGGGTTATACGCGTTGTCCCGCCGCTCCCGATGCCCAGAGCTCCGGCGTGCGCTCCCTGTACTGTACGTATAGTTTACTGCGATCTGGGAGGCCACCATGTCCATGCGGCGATAAGATAAGGGCCCGCGTCGTCGTCGGTGGCCTTTGATTATTCCGAGGGAAGAGAGCTTCGGGGGCGGGCGTGATAATTGGAGACACATGGAGGGGAGGCCGGCCGGAGGCGGTCAGCAACGAACAGTAGGATTGGAATCATCGCGCCAAAGTTGAGTGACGGAACAATAGGACACAGCACTCGCAGTCGCACTCGCAGTCGCAGGTACGTATAAAAAAAAGGTCGACGGATTTATAACCGACAATTCCTATGCAAGGCTAATATTGCAGTCCGACTTTTCTCATTCTTTTATGAGTGAGATGAGAAAAAATCCACATGGCACTTCGTAGACATCTCGCTGCGAGGCTGGCATGGGTATGGTAATATATACTGTCAGCACGTATGGTCAAACTGCGCCACCGATGTGAGCACGTATACCATATATCCATCTGCTCCACAACAAAAAAAAAACCCCCACACAATTATAACTATATAGTATATTTAAATTGGTCAAATTGCTAAAAAAACACAATGTGTGTGTATATATATATATATGACATCAAATAAGTAATGAGTAGATTCATCATATATTTTCTTATAGAATATACCTATAGTTATAATCTTCTTTGTTTTTACATTTAAGTAAAGTAAATTTAATACTTTTGTTTAGATGGGAAAAAACGCTTGTGCAATTATCATTTAATTAAACTACAAAAAACCATTAAAAAATCTGGAAAAGAAGTTATAGATATACTTTATTCGTTTGGAAAATGGGATATTTTTTATCGACCCGGTAATTTTGACGGGATTTTAGAGCAGCTCACGGAAATTTGAAATTTTTCATTGACCAAGATAAAAAAAAACAACGAAAAAATAGTCAATTTTCCTGGACAGAAACAAGACATCCAACGAAAACTAATTTATTTCCATTGGTTTTGTGCTGAATTGTAAACAATAAGTGATTTCCATCATCTGCGTTGTTTACTTATTTTTATTGGTTTTTCTCCTTAGACATCGGTAATTCATGATTTTTATCGGCCAAACCATATGGCCGATGGAAATAATCCCATTTTTTTCAAAAGTTTACCCTCACACGTTTAAGAAAAAAATTCTTTACATACCTGATGTAAAGAATCACTTTTATAGCCCCTCACATATACCAGCTGCTGGTCCATATAATTAGAAAAAAAATAAATTACTAAAGAGTTTTTTTTGTAAATTTTGACCTGTATTTGTAGGTCTTCGAGTGATGGATGTAAGAGACGATAAAAAATAACGTTTACATTCCGTATGTATAAATTTTTTTCCCCACGTTCATCCCCAGTCTGTCACACGTCTGTGCCAACGACAACTACCCCTCTCAGTCGACCACTTCGGCCCCTCGCTCTCGTGGCTCCCCACGCCGTATGCATCGGTCCTAGGTGCACCATCACCCATATGGCTTGTTTAGGAGCAAGGTGATTGGCTAATAATTGTGGCTATAACCTAATTTTCATGAGCTTATGGTTGATAGAAATTAGAAAGATTCTTGTTGCGATTATTTACTCTAGAAATATACTGATTTTAAATTATAATTTAACTTATATTAAAATATCTGAAAATAGAAAAAATGTTATTTTTAATCTTTCGTATTGGTCATTTCCTTTTTATTTTTATATTTTTAATATAGTATAAATTATAACTTAAAATTCAATATATTAGTAGTGTAAATAATAAAATATACCTATCATTTTTAAAATTTGTAATATTTTGATTGTACTCCGATTGTAGTTTTTGCCGATTTATACTACGTGTAGATGTGTACGGTTTTTTATGAACTAAAGTTTGTACTACCAAAACGGCAAGAGGCGTGGGCCCTGTCTGGCTCTATAAAATCTCACCGATAGCCAGCCACACTCAACGAACTCCAGAAATAATTCGCCCTCGTATCCTCCCTCACACGCCACGCCCACAAACACACCCGAAGAAAAGAAGAGACTGAACGCCGCGAGTTCACGCGACGATGGAGAACGCCGCCCCCGCCATTGCTAAGCCGTCGCTGTCCAAGAAGCCCTCGCCGTCGTTCCGCCTCCGGAACGGCAGCCTCAACGCACTGCGCCTGCGCCGCGTGTTCGACCTCTTCGACCGCAACGGCGACGGCGAGATCACCCTCGACGAGATGGCCTCGGCGCTCGACGCGCTCGGCCTCGGCGCCGACCGCTCCGGCCTGGAGGCCGCGGTTGGCGGGTACATCCCGGCCGGCGCCGCGGGGCTCCGCTTCGACGACTTCGAGTCCCTCCACCGCGCGCTCGGGGACGCGCTGTTCGGCCCCATGCCGGTGGCTGTGACCGGGGACGACGACGACGAGGGGGACATGAAGGAGGCGTTCCGGGTGTTCGATGAGGACGGCGACGGCTTCATCTCGGCCGCCGAGCTGCAGGCCGTGCTCAAGAAGCTCGGCCTGCCCGAGGCTCGGAACCTGGCCACTGTGCAGGAGATGATCTGCAACGTCGACCGCAACTGCGACGGCCGCGTCGACTTCGGCGAGTTCAAGAACATGATGCAGGGGATCACCGTGTGGGGCGCTTAGCTGCCGCGCACCTGCGTTGTCACACCCCCTCTACTGCGTGGTGTCATGTATGTATCCAGGCACCGTAGTAGGATGCGCTTTTCTACCCGGCGCTTCTTCCTCCTCTTGATGGCGCAGTGGATTCTTCCTGTTCTTGGCTTTGCTATCTGACTCTGCTTGTAGTATTGAGAACATGGCGGCACACAGACATAGTTTTCTTTAGTTTCTTGTGTTTGATTTACTCCCTGTTTAATTGCACAGTTTATTAACATGTAAGAACGTTGACCTTGACCAGCAGCTTCCCTCCAAGTTTATCTTTCCTTCTTTCTTGGTGTCTTGGGTCACGTATGCGGTATGCGTCTCCCAAATCTCAATCAACTCAGTTTAAGTATTCAGTTGCGTCAGTTGGAAAAGGTTCTTTTTAGAAAACAAGGAGTTCTGCCATTTGAAAAGTGCTTCCTTTTTTTACATACCTTGCCCCTTCTCGTTATTCCATTCATCAGTGTTCATGTAAATCAATTAGCAAAAAAACAAAGTTTGGTTACTAAATACTGATCAAATCTAGGATTAAAATGCGTGTTTGGTTTAAGAAATAAGGTAGTCCATCATCTTTTCGCTCCTCACTTTTTTTTCTTTATAGAATGTAATCCATCACCATTTCATTCTCCTTAAGCTAATAATTAATAATAATATGAAAAATAAGTCTATTTTACCAAATTCATGGAATTGACTCGTGATGCACTAACTCATCTAAAATAGATTGATCAATCAAACAAAACATCTCCAAAATGTCTACGTCGGTAACCTCAAAGAAGACTTCTCCAGTCCTATAAACATCTTCAGGTTTGTCCATGACATGGTTTGTTTACCTCTTAATATAAGCTACTACTGGCTAGCAAGCTAACGGCTCTTTAAAGTTCATTCTATGGCCATCACTTGACATACAAGCATTCCCACATGCATGCGCAGAAATGGAGTGGTAGTAGCACTTCACATGGGCAATGTCTCCATTGACTCCGCCCCATGGCTACCTACTAAGCACGTGAACTTTGCTACACTAACCAAGCGATTCTTTTCTACACTGACAGCAAACTAGCCTAATATTCAAAGAAACCCACTTCAAGACTGCCGCACCAGCTTACCAACCAACCAAGAGTGTTTCTTAATCGACAACCTAACTAAACGCTCAAAGAAACCCACCTCGCATGCTTGCATCATTGCATGATGTGCAGCACTCTTCATCAAGTTGCACATCACATTCTGAGTCATTATGAATTTCGTTTTCGGCTAAATTTGGCGTGGACCTTCAGACATCATATTGGTTATTCAATTTCACTTCTTGTTGCAGGTTCTGGAGCATATAAAGACTAGAGGAGGGGTGATCACAAATCAGTAACTGGTACCAGGTTTGAAAAGCAGTGATGATTCGTGATTTCAGTGTTCTAACTTTGGTGGTTCTGCCCCCCTAGTGTAGATATTGTGCTACTGTACGTAGTGTCTCCCTTGCTCTATTAAGCTTTCTGATCATGAGACATCCAGTTTATCTATAAACAAAATTGTTATGAACATGCTCGATTTCTACTATGATGTAATTTGCCATCTTTCTTGGCACAACGAGCATCATATAATATCCAGTGTTCCTGTATAACTATGTAACGTCTAGTGGTTTCAAAGCGTTTCTGAACCCAATTCCATGGTGATCAGAAATTGATAAAAATGGCAAATGGCTTCTCGATCTGTAGGTTTTCACCCAAGATATTAGTAGTCACCATATTATAGGGATAAACAATTGTACTTTATAGCTCCGTTTGGTTTGAGAGACTAAAGATTAGTCCCTTCATTGTAGTCCCTAAATTGTCAAGCGGTGGAACTAAAACAGAGACTAAATTGTTTGTCTCTAATCCCTCAAGGGTGACTAAAAGGGACGAAACCATATAAATTACACTTTTTGTTCTTCCTTTATTTCAGTTACACTAATGATAGGAGAATGCTAAAGGGTATTGATTTATTTAATGTGTTTCGAATACTTTTAGTCATATAACCAAATAGAATAGGAACTAAACTTTAGTCTCATAACTAAACTTTAGTCATTGGACTAAAGGAACCAACCTGGTTACCTGGACTAAAGGAACTAAACGGACCCATAATAACCGTTCAGGTTAGTCCGTCCTTACTATTGTGATTGTCATTGTCCATTTGTTCGTGCTTCGTGGCACAGAGGTCTTTATTTTGGTCTGGTAGACTGAGCAAGTAGTAGTGCCTCGTGTTATAACCTACAGAATTGCCCATCGATCATGAAAAGATGTCATCCAGTCAGAAAAATTTGCTATTTTAGCCTTTTTAACATGGGCTAAATGCTATTATGTGACCCTCTGTCTATGACTTGTGAGACCATCTGTATCTATGATTTGTGGGTCTAGGTCTAAAATAGAGAAGTTCACAACTGAGAGTGATAAAATAGTAAATTTCCCAGTCAGTCATAACAGAACCACGACTTTCTCAAATAAAATAAAACAGCTGATTATTTGGTATTACAAAAACTGTGCAACTAATTCAACTAACTGTACTCGTACAACCTCAAGTACTACATCCTCATCATCAAAATTAAAATTACATTCATCACTTACAGGGGAGTAATCTTACATGCCTCATAGGGATTGCTGCTTATCTCTATGCCGTGCCATTGCTGGACTTTGGAGGCAAGAAGGGTTCCCACCATCCAAACCCATATTTAGGGTACGGAGCTGTCCATTTCTCAGGCTTCTCAAATTTCAACTCAACAGGGTTAGAAGCCAATGCCTCTTCAACTGATTCTGCGTCGAACTGGTCTTGTAAGACCCTGTCTAGCCTTAACTTCATGAATCTGGCAACAAATTAAAAAAAAAGAGAAAAATGAAGGACATTAAGGCTTGAGTATTAAAACACCAGCTGAAGAAATGGACAGAAATAGACTGCGACGTAAAGATAACCTGATGCTGATCATCTCAGTAGGTCTTCAGCTTACGAATTTGCATTTATCTATGACTACTCATATTGATAGCAGCAGGTCAAACATGGTGGTGGCCAATTTCATCATTTGGGTCGCACATAGTCAGGCTCACAGATATAACGCTCTTAGCGGTGTTCTGGGCCCTAAGTATGGCTATGTTTACTTTCACTCACTTTCAGTAATCACTATGGTGCATCATGAAAACATCCGTCCCATAATGTAGGGATTGTAGGCCATTTCAGTTTGGTCCTAAGTCAAATTTCTCCAACTTTTATCAAATGTATAGAAAACCATATCAACATCTACAGTACCAAATAAATGCACAACCAAGAGATATTTGATGGAGGATTTAATGGAACCAATTTGATGTTCTAGACATTTGGTGTGTTTTTCAACAATTTGTTTTCTACTTTTCTTCAAAATTAAAGAAGTTTGACATGGGACAAAATGGAAACAACCTAAGTGTTGGATGGAATAAAAGTTAGTGAAAGGGAAAAGGAAGGAAAGGATGGCAATGGGTAAATACCCACAGAGTATTACTACCTCATTCCCATATTCACGACAAAAAAATAACTCCATCGGATCACCCATATACACTGGTGGGTGTGAATTTACCCCCATACCCATACCCATACTCATACCCATGTGGGTATGGGTCACCCATCGGGTCACCCGTACCCACAAAAATTAAACATCTATCAAAATATTATATTATACAAATGTCAAGTATATCTATCTAAATATCATTACAAAATTTCTAGCATCATTTAACCATACATTCAACACATCAAAGATAATTGGATAAAGTAGTAAACACTAGGACAATACTACATAGCACATTACATGTTCCATTACATGGTCATTAAATTGTCGTTAAACCTTCTATAACATTACGGCCTAAAAGGTTGTTAAATAGTAAAAAAGATGGAAGACTAAAGTCCAAGTTCATGCTTGGGCTAAGTTTATATTGGGTATTTTATACCCACAGGTTAATGGGTATAGGTGAAGGTGGAACGTTCTAATACCCGTTTACCCATTGGGTGAAGATTTTTGTCCAATAACAGACCCACGGGTAGAATATTTAGTCCACATACATACCCTAATGGAGTAAATATCCATCGGGTATCGGGTCGCGGGTATCCATTGCCATCTCTAGGAAAGAGGCGCCCTTAGGCACTACTATCCAATATTGTCAAGAATTCAGGACAAAACAAAATCAAAGGATCGAACAGCAGAAATAGGTGGGGTAAAATGCAGGAATACTTCAAAGTAACATCAGACACAACTGCAGAAAGAAGTTACTAATTTAGGGTTACCTTGACCGGATATAGGTAATATGATATAGGTAATATGTAATGCGGTCATGCAAAATATTAGAGTGAACTTTGATCATGATATTCTAGCCAATTTTCAATTTTACAGTTGCACTGAAAAGTGGGCAGACCTAACCAGTCAGGCAGTCACGAAAGTTACGTATTTGTCATATTTAAACCCGGGCTCTTCTTAGAAGTGAATACTTGGATCTGAATCAGATGAAATAGCCATGTATCAGTATCCATATTTTTTACCACACGGTACTGGACCAGAACATTCTAAGGTAACTTATGTTAATGGGTTAAAGGTAACTCCTCGATTTGTTTCGAATTATAGTTCACTTTGTATTAAGTTAGACTTCTCAAAGTTGAAATAGATGAACCATCGAAACCTATTTCATGTAGAATTTAATGAAACTAATTTGATGTCCTAGAGATTTTTTAATAAACTTGATCGAAGTTAGAGAAATTTGACTTGGCATAAAGTTAAAGTGAAGCATAATCTGGAAAAGAGCAGATGGGAATGAAGGGAATATGTTGCGATATTACCAAAGTGTAATGCTGTAAGTATATTTCAGGTGAGCGTCAATGACTGTTGACAGTAAACACTTGGAAAGTGCACCACAAAGTCAATGCTGGGCATATGAGGATGCTGCTTTTGGGACAAATTACAATCTGAAGTGCTACCAGGTAAAAAAACAATTGGAAGCATTTTCATTTGATCGCCCTTTGTGATGCGTGACACTGGCAGATTCGCACGGTGCTATAATAAAGCGATGGCTGGTTTGGAAAAAAAAACTACGAGGCAAGGCAAGTAGGAAACAGAGTAGAATTTAAACATTGCGCGTTCGATCCATATACACTCACGTGATCCAGTTGCCGTCGGTGGAGACAAGCGCGACGGCGGGGCGCTTGAGGCGCTTGGTGATGTTGGGGAACCTGTCGAGGAACTTGGGCTCCACGACGAGCCAGAAGTCCTGCTCCTTGTCGCGCTCGGCGTAGTTGCGCAGCTTCTCGGCGAGTTGCTCCTGGAAATGCTCCTCCTCGTCCAGCATGAACTTGGCGTTTGCCACCAGGAAGTAGTACGTCTTGGGCTTCTTCTCCTGCCAGCGAACGCTATGGAAATCAAAACTGAATCCTACTAACGAGCGCGTGACGGGGTAGAACGCGGCAGGAGGGAATCATACCTGCTCTGGAGACTCGGGGGAGCCCTGCTCGGAGTCGACGGCCACGGCGCGGCGGATGCCACTGAAGCGCCGAGGCTGGTAGGAAAAGGCGACGGAAGGGGAGGTGCGGATGGCGGGCGCGAAACAGGCCCGAGCGCGGGGCAGCCCGGCACGAGGCGGCGCGGGGGGCGCGCTGGGGCGGAGGGAGAATGTCGCTGGAATCACCATTGGCTCGGCGTCGGCTGGGCTCGGACGCGCCGCCGTCGGTGTAGCCGCGGTCCCGGACCGAGGTGAACTGAACTGGACGGCTCGTGCCGGAGAGGAGGATAGAAGGGAGGCTGCGAGGCGGAGGCGGAGAGCCTTATCTCCAGAGTGGGGCGGGCGGGCTGAGATTGAGTTCGACTGTTCACTTTATTTTTTTTTTTGGGATTTTTACGAGCATACCGAAGTTTCGCTCAGTTCTACACCTATCTATATTGTATATTGTCTGTTCAATTTTTCCCTTCCACTCTTATTTTGTGCTCAGACTATCCGCAGGACAACCCTCTTCCTAACCCCTCTCTATCACTGTTCACCCTACAGGGGCTACAGTTATCCTCTTCTGTTCACCCTATAGGGGCTATAGTTATCCTCTTCTCTTCGCATCGCTCTCCTCTACGGTGCCCCCTACGCAGAGCTCCTCTTCTTGTTGACGCCAGATGAAGGGAAGTGTTGTACATCCTGAAAGTCGCTTAGAGGGGATGAATAGACGAAACCTGAAATTTATAAACTTAAACACACACTAGGGTCAGAGTTAGTGCTATAATTAAAGCCGAATGCGGAAGATTGTTTCTCGCCACGAGTTGCTCAAATGATGCAGATGACGTTTAGGAGCAAACTCAAATCAATATTAGTAAGGAAACTTTATAGAGAGGAAAGAGAGCAAATAAATCAAGCGAGAATCAAGGTGAGTGAACACGATGATTTGTTTTACCGAGGTTCGGTTCCAAAGAACCTAGTCCCCGTTGAGGGGGCCACAAAGGTCGGGTCTATTCTAACCCTTTCCCTCTCTCAAACGGTCACTTAGACCGAGTGAGCCTTCTCCTTAATGAATCGGGTCACTAAGACCTCATAAGGATCACCACACACTTAGGTGTCTCTTGCTAGCTTTACAAACACTTGGAAATGAGAATGAGAAAGAAAGAAAAGCAATCCAAGCGACAAGAGCAACAAAAGAACACAAAACACTCTATCTCAAGTCACTAATGGAATTGAGTTGAATTGGAAGCTTGGAAAGGATTTGATCTTTGGAATGTGTCTTGGCGTGTAGTTTTTTGCTCTTGTATTGAATGTTGAGTTCTTAATGCTTGGATGACTTTGAATAAGGTAGTTGGGGGTATTTATAGCCCCAACCACTTTCATGGCCGTTAGCTGAGTCTGCTGGCGATGGGCACACCAGTAGGGGTGGGCGTTCGGGTTACCCGAAAATTTTGGGTCGGATAATTCGGGTTTTTAAAATTTCGGGTTTTGAGAATCGATACCCGAAATTACAACGGGTTTTGCAATACCCGAAATTTCGGGTACCCGAAATTTCGGGTTCGGGTTCGGGTATTCCCGAACTACCCGAACTATTGTGTCACCTTCATAAAAACACATATACTCTATTAAATTAGTATAAAAATATAGTTTGAATAATGATACACATGGACATATGAAACACAAGCAATCTACAATCACAAGTTATGCACACATACACATAATTATAAATTTACAAGTTAATAATTAAGCATGACATGAGTACATGACACATTAAAGTTCGGGTAATTCGGGTATTTCGGGTACCCGATTGTGATACCCGAATTACCCGAACTAAATTCGGGTTTTGCAAGTTGCTACCCGAAATTCCCGAACAAAATTCGGGTTTCGGGTATTTCGGGTTCGGGTTCGGGTATTCCGGGTTCGGGTTTCGGGTTACGGGTTTTTTGCCCAGCCCTACACACCAGACAGTCACTGTTCACTGTCCGGTGGGTGCCACGTCAGCACGCTCGTTGAGGTTTAGAGCTAGTCGACCGTTGGAGCCGTTGTCCTGTAGCTGCCCTCTGACTTCTGCGTTCTGGCCCTGCCTCACGCTGTTCATCACTGTTCACGCGCACTATTCATTTTGCAGTCGACCGTTGACGCCAGTTAGCCGTTGCTCCGCTGGCTCACTGGACAGTCCGGTGCATATCGGACAGTCCGATAAATTATAGCAGAGCAAGTCCATTGAATTCTCGATAGTGGCCTGTTCGTTGGACGCCTGGCCTGGTGCACTGGACAGTGTCCGGTGCATACCAAACAGTGTCCGGTGCGCCATTTTTCAGCACACTCTCAAGTCTTGCTCCAAATTAATTTGAGTCCCCAACTTGAATTCTTTCTTGGTTTGTGTTGAACCTTATGCACCTGATATAAATAATATCTAGGCAAACTAGTTAGTCCACGTGGTTTGTGATGGACGACAACTGAAAGGGAATTAGGCTTACACCTATTTCCTAAACTAATTTTGGTGGTTGAATTGCCCAACACAAATAAATTGGACTAACTAGTTTGCTCTAGTTTATAAGTTCTACAGGTGCCAAAGGTTCACAATAAGCCAATAAAAAGACCAAGTATTGGGTTCAACAAAAGAGCAAAGGGCAACCGAAGGCACCTCTGGTCTAGCGCACCGGACTGTCCGGTGTGCCACCGGACAGTGTCCGGTGCACTACCGGACAGTGTCCGGTGCACCAGAGGACTCCAACTCAAACTCGTCACCTTCAGGAAAATCCCAAAGCCGGCGCGCTATAATTCACCGGACTGTCCGGTGTACACCGGACAGTGTCCGGTGCTCCGAGAGGACGCAGCTCTGGAACTCGCCAGCCTCGGGAATTTGCAAACGGCTGCTCCGCTATAATTCACCGGACATGTCCGGTGTACACCGGACTGTCCGGTGTAACTGCGGAGCAACGGCTACTTCGGCACCAACGGTCACCTGCAGGTGCATTAAATGCGCGCCAGCGCGCGCAGAAGTCAGACACGCCCATGCTGGCGCACCGGACACTCTACAGTGCATGTCCGGTGCGCCACCGGACATCCAGGCGGGCCTAGAGTCAGAGCTCCAATGGTCGGAACCCTAACAGCCTGGTGACGTGGCTGTCGCACCGGACATGTCCGGTGTGCACCGGACTGTCCGGTGCACCATTCGACAGACAGCTTCCACCAAACGGCTAGTTTGGTGGTTGGGGCTATAAATACCCCCAACCACCCCACATTCAAGTTATCCAAGTTTTCCACTTCTCAACCACTTACAAGAGCTAGGCATTCAATTCTAGACACACTCAAAGTGATCAAATCCTCTCCAACTCCACACAAGGCTTTAGTGATTAGCGAGAGAGATTTGTCGTGTTCTTTTGAGCTCTTGCGCTTGGATTGCTTCTTTTCTTTCTCACTTGTTCTTGTGATCAAAACTCATTTGTAACCAAGGCAAGAGACACCAATTGTGTGGTGGTCCTTGCGGGGAAGTTTTGTTCCCGGTTGTGATTTGAGAAGAGAAGCTCACTCGGTCCGAGGGACCGTTTGAGAGAGGGAAAGGGTTGAAAAAGACCCGGCCTTTGTGGCCTCCTCAACGGGGAGTAGGTTTGCGAGAACCGAACCTCGGTAAAACAAATCATCGTGTCCCACTCCGCATTTGCTCACGATTTGTTTTGCACCCTCTCTTTCGGACTCGTTATTATTTCTAACGCTAACCCGTCTCGTAGTTGTGTTTGTATTTGTAAATTTCAGTTTCGCCCTATTCACCCCCCCCTCTAGGCGACTTTCAATTGGTATCAGAGCCCGATGCTTCATTAGAGCCTAACCGCTCGAAGTGATGTCGGGAGATCACACCAAGAGGGAGATGGAGACCGGCGACAAGCCCACTACGAGTCACGGGAGCACTTCATCGGAAGAATCCCGCACTAAGAGGAAGGAGAAGAAGAAGGACTCCTCCAACAAAGGGAAGGGGAAGGAGAAGAAATCCTCTTCCCACAAGTCGCATCGGAAAGGCGACAAGCACAAGAGGATGAGAAAAGTGGTCTACTACGAGACCGACTCTTCATCACCATCGACCTCCGACTCCGATGCATCGTCCGTAACTTCTAAGCGCCAAGAGCGCAAGAAGTATAGTAAGATCCCCCTACACTACCCCCACATTTCAAAGCGTTTACTCTCCGTTCCATTAGGCAAACCACCGGTTTTTGACGGTGAAGATTATAATATGTGGAGTGATAAAATGAGGCATCATCTAACCTCACTCCACACAAGCATATGGAATGTTGTTGAGTTTGGTGTACAGGTACCATCCGTAGGGGATGAAGACTACGACTCGGACGAGGTGGCCCAAATCCACCACTTTAACTCCCAAGCAACCACTATACTCCTCGCCTCTCTAAGTCGAGAGGAGTATAACAAGGTGCAAGGGTTAAAAAGTGCGAAGGAAATTTGGGACGTACTCAAGACCGCGCACGAAGGAGACAAGGTGACAAAAATCACCAAGCGGGAGACGATCGAGGGGGAGCTCGGTCGCTTCATGCTTCACCAAGGGGAGGATCCACAAGCTATGTACAACCGCTTGAAGACCTTGGTGAACCAAGTGCGCAACCTCGGGAGCGAAAAATGGGATGACCATGAGATGGTTAAGGTTATTCTTAGATCCCTCGTATTTCTTAACCCTACTCAAGTGCAATTAATTCGAGGCGATCCTAGATATAAGCTAATGTCTCCTGAGGAGGTTATAGGAAAATTTGTGAGCTTTGAGCTAATGATTAAGGGCTCAAAGAAAATCATCGAGCAAGGCACCTCCTCCACGCCCGAGGCACAACCGGTCGCTTTCAAGGCAACGGAAGAAAAGAAGGAGGAGGATACTCCAAGTCGAACACCCATCGACGCCTCCAAGCTCGACAACGAGGAAATGGCGCTCATCATCAAGAGCTTCCGCCAAATCCTCAAGCAAAGGAGGGGGAAAGACTACAAACCCCGCTCCAAGAAAGTATGCTACAAATGTGGTAAGCCCGGTCATTTTATTGCTAAATGTCCATTATCCAGTGATAGTGACAGGGGCAAAGACAAGAAGGGAAGAAGAAAGGAGAAGAAGAGGCACTACAAGAAGAGGGGCGGCGATGCTCATGTTTGCCGGGAGTGGGACTCGGACGAGAGCTCCACCGACTTCTCCTCCGACGAGGACGCCGCCAACATCGCCGTCATCAAGGGACTTCTCTTTCCCAACGTCGGCCACAAGTGCCTCATGGCAAAGGACGGCAAAAGAAAGAAGGTTAAACCCAAATCCTCCACTAAATATGAAACCTCTAGTGATGAGGATGATGCTAGCAATGAGGAGGATAACTTGCGTATTCTTTTTGCCAATCTAAACATGCAACAAAAAGAAAAAATTAAATGAATTGATTAGTGCTATTCATGAGAAGGATGATCTCTTGGACTCTCAAGAAGACTTCCTTATTAAGGAAAACAAAACGCATGTTAAGGTCAAAAATGCTTATGCTCTACAAGTTGAAAAATGTGAAAAATTGTCTAGTGAGCTAAGCACTTGCCATGAAACTATTGACAACCTTAGAAATGAGAATGCTAAATTGTTAGCTAAGGTTGATTCACATGTTTGTAATATTACAACTTCCAATCCTAGAGATGATAATGTAGATTTACTTGCTAGGATAGATGAGTTGAATGTTTCTCTTGCTAGCCTTAGGATTGAAAATGAAAAATTAATTGCTAAGACTAAAGATTTTGATGTTTGCAATATTACTATTTCTAACCTTAGAAGTGAGAATGATATATTACATGCTAAGGTTGTAGAATTAAAATCTTGCAAACCCTCTACATCTACTGTTGAGCATGTTTCTATTTGCACTAGATGTAGAGATGTTGATATTAATGCTATTCATGATCATATGGTCCTAATTAAACAACAAAATGATCATATAGCAAAACTAGATGCTAAAATTGCCGAGCATAACTTAGAAAATGAAAAATTTAAATTTGCTAGAAGTATGCTCTATAGTGGGAGACGCCCAGGCATCAAGGATGGCATTGGCTACCAAAGGGGAGACAATGTCAAACTTAGTGCCCCTCCTAAAAGATTGTCTAATTTTGTTAAGGGCAAGGCTCCCATGCCTCAGGATAACGAGGGTTACATTTTGTACCCTGCCGGTTATCCCGAGAGCAAAATTAGGAGAATTCATTCTAGGAAGTCTCACTCTGGCCCTAACCATGCTTTTATGTATAAGGGTGAGACATCTAGCTCTAGGCAATCAACCCGTGCTAAGTTTCCTAGAAAGAAAACTCCTAGTGCATCAAATGATCATAACATTTCATTTAAAACTTTTGATGCATCTTATGTTTTGACTAACAAATCCGGCAAGGTAGTTGCCAAGTTTGTTGGGGGCAAACACAAGGGCTCCAAGACTTGTGTTTGGGTACCCAAAGTTCTTGTTTCTAATGCCAAAGGACCCAAAACCGTTTGGGTACCTAAAGTCAAGAACTAAAATTGTTTTGTAGGTTTATGCATCCGGGGGCACAAGTTGGATCATCGATAGCGGGTGCACAAACCATATGACGGGGGAGAAGAAGATGTTCTCCTCCTACGAGAAAACTACGATCCCCAACGAGCTATTACATTCGGGGATGGAAACCAAGGTTTGGTCAAAGGTTTGGGTAAAATAGCTATATCTCCTGACCATTCCATTTCCAATGTTTTTCTTCTTGATTCACTAGATTACAATTTGCTTTCCGTATCTCAATTATGTAAAATGGGCTACAACTGTCTATTTACTGATGTAGGTGTCACTGTTTTTAGAAGAAGTGATGATTCAATAGCGTTTAAGGGAGTGTTCGAGGGTCACCTATACTTGGTAGATTTTGATAGAGCTGAACTCGACACTTGCTTAATTGCTAAGACTAACATGGGTTGGCTCTGGCACCGCCGACTAGCTCATGTTGGAATGAAGAATCTTCATAAGCTTCTAAAGGGAGAGCACATTTTAGGACTAACAAATGTTCATTTTGAGAAAGACAGGATTTGTAGCGCATGCCAAGCCGGGAAGCAAGTTGGCACCCATCATCCACACAAGAACATCATGACAAGTGACAGGCCACTGGAGCTCCTACACATGGATTTATTTGGTCCGATCGCTTACATAAGCATCGGCAGGAGTAAGTACTGTCTAGTTATTGTGGATGATTATTCTCGCTTCACTTGGGTATTCTTTTTGCAGGAAAATTCACAAACCCAAGAAACTTTAAAGGGATTCTTGAGACGAGCTCAAAATGAGTTCGGCTTGAGGATCAAGAAAATTAGAAGCGACAACGGGACGGAGTTCAAGAACTCACAGATAGAAGGCTTTCTTGAGGAGGAGGGCATCAAGCATGAGTTCTCTTCTCCCTACACCCCACAACAAAATGGTGTAGTGGAGAGGAAGAATCGAACTCTATTAGACATGGCAAGAACCATGCTTGATGAGTACAAGACTCCGGATCGGTTTTGGGCCGAGGCGGTCAACACCGCCTGCTACGCCATCAACCGGTTATATCTACACCGAATCCTCAAGAAGACATCATATGAACTCCTAACTGGTAAAAAGCCCAATATTTCAAATTTTAGAGTTTTTGGTAGCAAATGCTTTATTCTTATTAAAAGAGGTAGAAAATCCAAATTTGCTCCTAAAACTGTAGAAGGCTTTTTACTAGGATATGACTCAAACACAAGGGCATATAGAGTCTTTAACAAGTCCTCAGGTCTAGTTGAAGTTTCTTGTGACGTTGTGTTTGATGAAACTAACGGCTCTCAAGTAGAGCAAGTTGATCTTGATGAGATAGGTGAAGAACAGGCTCCGTGCATCGCGCTAAGGAACATGTCCATTGAGGATATGTGCCCTAAGGAATCCGAAGAGCCTCCACATGCACAAGATCAACCATCCTCCTCCACGCAAGCGTCTCCACCAACTCAAAATGAGGATGAAGCTCAAAATAATGAAGAAGAAGATCAAAGATATGAGCCACCTCAAGATGACGACAATGATCAAGGGGGAGATGCAAATGATCAAGACAAGGAGGATGAAGAACCAAGACCGCCACACCCAAGAGTTCACCAAGCAATCCAACGAGATCACCCCGTCGACACCATCCTCGGCGACATTCATAAGGGGGTAACTACTCGATCTCGTGTTGCACATTTTTGTGAGCATTACTCTTTTGTTTCCTCTATTGAGCCACACAGGGTTGAGGAAGCACTACAAGATTCGGATTGGGTGATGGCGATGCAAGAGGAGCTCAACAATTTCACGAGGAACGAGGTATGACATTTAGTTCCACGTCCTAACCAAAATGTTGTAGGAACCAAGTGGGTCTTCCGCAACAAGCAAGACGAGCATGGTGTGGTGACAAGGAACAAAGCCCGACTTATGGCCAAGGGTTACTCCCAAGTCGAAGGTTTGGATTTCGGTGAAACCTATGCACCCGTAGCTAGGCTTGAGTCAATTTGCATATTATTAGCCTATGCTACTTACCATGGCTTCAAGCTTTATCAAATGGACGTGAAGAGTGCCTTCCTCAATGGACCAATCAAGAAAGAGGTCTACGTTGAGCAACCTCCCGGCTTTGAAGATAGTGAGTACCCTAACCATGTCTATAGGCTCTCTAAGGCGCTTTATGAGCTCAAGCAAGCCCCAAGAGCATGGTATGAATGCCTTAGAGATTTCCTTATTGCTAATGGCTTTAAAGTCGGAAAGGCCGATCCTACTTTATTCACTAAAACTCTTGACAATGATTTGTTTGTATGCCAAACTTATGTTGATGATATCATATTTGGGTCTACTAACGAATCTACATGTGAGGAATTTAGTAGGATCATGACACAGAAATTCGAGATGTCTATGATGGTGGAGTTGAAGTATTTTCTAGGATTCCAAGTCAAGCAACTCCAAGAGGGCACCTTCATTAGCCAAACAAAGTATACTCAAGACATTCTAACCAAGTTTGGAATGAAGGATGTCAAGCCCATCAAGACACCCATGGGAACCAATGGGCATCTCGACCTCGACACGGGAGGTAAATCCGTCGATCAAAAGGTATACCGGTCGATGATTGGTTCATTGCTTTATTTATGTGCATCTCGACCGGACATTATGCTTTCCATTTGCATGTGTGTAAGATTCCAAGCCGACCCTAAGGAATCTCACCTTACGGCCGTAAAACGAATCTTGAGATATTTGGCTTATACTCCTAAGTTTGGGCTTTGGTACCCTCGGGGATCCACATTTGATTTGATTGGTTATTCGGATGCCGATTGGGCGGGGTGTAAAATTAATAGAAAGAGCACATCGGGGACTTGCCAGTTCTTGGGAAGGTCCTTGGTGTCTTGGGCTTCAAAGAAGCAAAATTCGGTCGCTCTTTCAACCGCCGAAGCCGAGTATATTGCCGCAGGCCATTGCTGCGCGCAATTGCTTTGGATGAGGCAAACCCTGCGGGACTATGGTTACAAATTAACCAAAGTTCCTCTTCTATGTGATATGAGAGTGCAATCCGCATGGCGGACAATCCCGTTGAGCACAGCCGCACTAAGCACATAGCCATTCGGTATCATTTTCTTAGGGATCACCAACAAAAGGGGGATATCGAGATTGCATACATTAATACTAAAGATCAACTAGCCGATATCTTTACCAAGCCCCTAGATGAACAAACTTTTACCAAACTTAGGCATGAGCTCAATATTCTTGATTCTAGGAATTTCTTTTGCTAATTTGCACACATAGCTCATAAGTATACCTTTGATCATGTCTCTTTTATATATGCTATGACTAATGTGTTTTTCAAGTGTATTTCAAACCAAGTCATAGGTATATTGAAAGGGAATTGGAGTCTTCGGCGAAGACAAAGGCTTCCACTCCGTAACTAATCCTTCGCCATCACTCCGAGCATCTCTCCGGCTTTGGTATAATCTTCACTCATTTATTTATGACCAAAGGGGGAGAAAGTACTAAAGGGCCTATATTTCATTCCAAGTATTCGTTTTTGGCGATTCCTGCCAAAGGGGGAGAAAGTATTGGCCCAAAGCAAAAGGACCGCACCACCACCCCTAATTTTAAAATTAATGATTTTTCAATTAGTAAATTTCAAATTTGTATCTCTTTGTGTTCTAAAGGGGGAGAAAGTAGTAATTTCAAAATTGATATCTTAAAACCCTCTTGAACACTAAGAGGAGAATTTATTGAGGGGGAGTTTTGTTTTAGTCAAGGAAAAACATTTTAAAACAAAGGAAGAAAATTTCAAATCTTGAAAATGCTTCTCAAAATCTTATTCATTTATCTTTGACTATCTTGCAAAAGGACTTTAAAAAGAATTTACGAAAGAATTTGCAAAAACAAAACTTGTGGTGCAAGCGTGGTCCAAAATATTAAGAAATAAAAGAAACAATCCATGCATATCTTGTAAGTATTTATATTGGCTCAATTCTGAGTAACCTTTGCACTTACGATTATGCAAACTAGTTTCAATTCTGCACCTTTATATTTGCTTTGGTTTGTGTTGGCATCAATCACCAAAAAGGAGGAGATTGAAAGGGAATTAGGCTTACACCTATTTCCTAAACTAATTTTGGTGGTTGAATTGCCCAACACAAATAAATTGGACTAACTACTTTGCTCTAGTTTATAAGTTCTACAAGTGCCAAAGGTTCACAATAAGCCAATAAAAAGACCAAGTTTTGGGTTCAACAAAAGAGCAAAGGGCAACCGAAGGCACCTCTGGTCTGGCGCACCGGACTGTCCGGTGTGCCACCGGACAGTGTCCGATGCACCAGAGGACTCCAACTCAAACTCATCACCTTCGGGAAAATCCCAGAGCCGGCGCGCTATAATTCACCGGACTGTCCGGTGTACACCGGACAGTGTCCGGTGCTCCGAGAGGACGCAGCTCTGGAACTCGCCAGCCTCGGGAATTTGCAAACGGCTGCTCCGCTATAATTCACCGGACATGTCCGGTGTACACCGGACTGTCCGGTGTAACTGCGGAGCAACGGCTACTTCGGCGCCAACGGTCACCTGCAGGCGCATTAAATGCACGCCAGCGCGCGCAGAAGTGAGACACGCCCATGCTGGCGCACCGGACACTCTACAGTGCATGTCCGGTGCGCCACCGGACATCCAGGCGGGCCCAGAGTCAGAGCTCCAACGGTCGGAACCCTAACGGCCTGGTGACGTGGCTGTCGCACCGAACATGTCCGGTGTGCACTGGACTGCCCGGTGCACCATTCGATAGACAGCTTCCACCAAACGGATAGTTTGGTGGTTGGGGCTATAAATACCCCCAACCACCCCCACATTCAAGTTATCCAAGTTTTCCACTTCTCAACCACTTACAAAGAGCTAGGCATTCAATTCTAGACACACTCAAAGTGATCAAATCCTCTCTAACTCCACACAAGGCTTTAGTGATTAGCGAGAGAGATTTGCCGTGTTCTTTTGAGCTCTTGCGCTTGGATTGCTTCTTTTCTTTCTCACTTGTTCTTGTGATCAAAACTCATTTGTAACCAAGGCAAGAGACACCAATTGTGTGGTGGTCCTTGCGGGGAAGTTTTGTTCCCGGTTGTGATTTGAGAAGAGAAGCTCACTCGGTCCGAGGGACCGTTTGAGAGAGGGAAAGGGTTGAAAAGACCCGGCCTTTGTGGCCTCCTCAACGGGGAGTAGGTTTGCAAGAACCGAACCTCGGTAAAACAAATCATCGTGTCCCACTCCGCATTTGCTCACGATTTGTTTTGCGCCCTCTCTTTCGGACTCGTTATTATTTCTAACGCTAACCCGTCTCATAGTTGTGTTTGTATTTGTAAATTTCAGTTTCGCCCTATTTACCCCCCTCTAGGCGACTTTCAACAACCACTAAAATCGATTATTGGAAATGATTAAGCCCATTTCCCTTTCAATCTCCCCCCCTTTTTGGTGATTGATGCCAACACAAACCAAAGCAAATATAAAGTGTAGAAATATGACTAGTTTGCAATTTAGATAGATGTGCACAGGTTAGTTAGAATTAAACCAATTGAAAGACTTTATGCATGTGTCTAAAATGAATGGATTGCTTTTCTCTTATTTAACATTTTGGACCACATTTGCACAACTTGTTTGTTTTTTCAAATCTTTTGAAAAAAATCTTTTCAAAATATTTTGCAAATAGTCAAAAATATAAGAAAATGATTGTAAGAAGCATTTTTCAAGATTTGAAATTTCTCCCCCTGTTTCAAATGCTTTTCTTTTGACTAGCTCCCCTTGAAGAAAATTTTCCCTTAGCTTTCAAGAGGGTTTTTGAAATGATTTTCCCTTTTTGAAATAGATGCTAAATGAACTTATACCAATTGAAATCTCTATTCTTTATTTGAAATTTTGAAGCCAAATGAGATACCAATTGAAAATTCATTTAAATGCTAACTAAAATACCAATTGAAAAAAAAAATTATACTCATGAAGTCAAAATAAGATACCAATTGAAATAAGCACTTTTTTTATTGAAGAATTTTGATACCAATTTGAAATAAACACTTTCTTTCAGGCATTGTTCCTATTCTGGCCTTCCGAAGGTGTTTCTTCTCACAAGACCTTCGGCGACGAAGCAGACCCCCAACACGTACGGTTCTAGACTGGGTGCTTGCAACGGAAGCTTGGTTGAATATGCATGTCATAGTTCAATCGTGCAGAAACATTTGGTGCACAATAAATTCGTAAACAAATGTAGGAACATACTCAATGTTTAAGAAAAATTTGGACGACGCAAGTAGTTATTGAATTATGAAATTAAATTGAACTTAATTTGAGGCATTATGGTCTGCACAATTTGTAATGGTTATTTATTTTGTACTTAAGAAAAAAATTGAAAACGAACATGTCAACATGGCTAGAAAACAAAAATAAATTGAAAAAATAAGTTGGCTATGGTAATTGGATTGATATGTATATTTTATACGTAGAGAGATATATAAGAAATTTATAGGAGAACTGTTACGAGAAGAGTGAATATAGAAAAGAAACTTTTGATAACGTGACTGCATAGTAGCATTTAGGCTATCCGCAACCGTTACCCCTAAATTTTTCCCCCTATATCACTTTTTCCCCTATTTCCCCCTATTTTTTCATCTCCCGCAGCGGTTCCCCCTAAATACTCCCCTATACCCCACTACAACTATAAAATATCATTTTTTATATTAACTATTAATTTTTTATCTACTAACAATTACTCGTGGACCCACAGCACAGTGTTTAGGGTGATGAACAGTGACACGCTAGATCTGGGGGAGAGAGAAGGGGGCCGACGCGTAGAGGGCGCTGTAGGGGGCACCGCTGCGGCCGTAGGGTGCCCTCTACAGACGGCATGCAAGGGGAGGGGGATTGCCAGCGGCAACCGCTGCGCACAGCCTTAGAGTAAAAAATTTAGAGAAAACCGCTATAGAGAGTTATTTTACTACTCCACCCCTCAGACTGACTGCAGCGCTCCCCCTTCCCCTCCCCTCCCCTATCACTGTACACGGAATAGGGGATACTGTTCACCCCTTGAAGCCGCAGCGCTCGCCGCTACGCGCCCCCCTCCGCCGCGACCCTCTTCTCTCTCACGCCAGATGCAGCGCGTCACTGTGCACTCCCCCTCCACTGCTTCACGCGAAAGACTCCGCCCGCGCCACCGACCGGAACCTTCGCGGTCGTCTTCTCTCCCGTTGGAGGCGTCTGCGATTCGGCGATTTCCGACGAGGCGTCGGCGATTCGTGCGCGGAAAGGTTGCGACCGCGCCGGTCCCCGTCGGGGCTGTGGAAGACGAAGTGGAGTTGGTGACCAACCACCTCCAGACGCGATCGAAGACGAAGCGGCCGCAAATCCGGCTCCGTCGAGGTTCCTCGCGAGCGCTTGCTTCGTTTGCCGCTCCGAGCATCGACGCCTTCATCGGCTCCGGGAATCAACGCTTCGATTCCTCTTCTCTCCGCCCAAATCTTCGGATCTTCAGGTACGCCCTTCGACTCCTATTGTTTATGTTCTTCTTGCGCACATATTTGAAGAAGTAATTTCTACACCAACTCACTAATCCTTTGGACCGTAAGTGATTTCATCCTAGAAGACCCGATTAATCCCCAGTTCAAAGAACTCCACGGATCTGGTGTGCCTTTTAGGGTTACACATTTCTATGGTACTCACCCGCTTAATATCCTCCATATTTACTGCAAGTAATGGTAGTTCTTAGTATTACGGCCAGAACGTCTGCAGATTCCATTAATTTGTAATCCCTACACTACGGACTCACTTCGATAGTGCCTTCAAGTGTCAAGTCTTCTGCGAATTAATTTTCGATCCCCACTGTCCAGAACAACAGCTCATTTTACTAAAGTACCAGACAGATTCGTCGTAGGGTCAGGCAAAATGTGTTACCTTAGCCAACGAAGGGTAATGTTCATTGTTTATTAAACTTCTTAAAACTGTCATCAACATACTTATGCACTAAATGTCACCGCACTGTATTCTGTTGTATACCAATGATGCAGTACAGATATATCTCACACAAAGTTTCCTTACTCAGCTTTAAGGATATTTGTACAATACCTCTATACCTATTATTGACTGATATATGCTTGTTAACAAACAACAATATTATGTCACATATATCTGTGTTTCGATGTACTGCATAATTCCCTGATGCCTATATGGTTCCTTTTTGTTACATGTCTGTGCCTACATTTTTTGTTGTAGTTATTTCCAACTTATTAGTTCCATGATGCCTATCTGCTTTGTAAGCCTATGCAGTTGTTACTTCATTTATTAATTGTTTGCAGCACATTTGATCATGGCATCCTCGACAGAAGATAACATGAAGGATACAGCTGTTAGGTTATGTGCTTGTAATCGACAATATCTATTCTCATCTATGTCTAAGTCTAAGTCCAACGTACTGATAATAAGCTACAATGATGTCAGCTTATTATGTCTATTTTGTTTAGTCTGTTGTGTTAATGTGCTGCTGTTGCTACTCAGACAGTTCATGGCGACCTTTATATAATATTGTGCTCCTTTAAATGCTTGATGTGTTCTAATGTTTTACTACTATTGTCGATTTCTTTGAGTTTAAAAGATTTCACTAAATCTATGGCATGTGGACATATACTAGAATGGAGCAAGCAAACAATGCGACATCTTCGCAGCCGATGTCAAATACAGCAAGTACGCAGCAATTTCCCCCTCAACCCCCTATATGGCCTACGGGCTTCATGCAGCAGCCTCCAATGGATTACAACATGATGGCCAACCTGAATTTTCCTACTCCTGGCCAAGGTCCAACTACAATGTGGGCTCCCATGCAGACTGGAAATTCTACTTCCCAATCAACCATGATTCCTGCCTCACAGTCTGCAGTGTATTGGAACCATTACTTGAACTTTGTCAGGAATCCTCTCGGTTCAGTGGAACCTCCTCCTTTTGGTGACTCCTATCCTCCTTCAAATACAAGTACACCATTGCAGGGTTCGAATACTATACCTTCCTTACCTGTCAACCTTGACTCAGATGCTGAACATAGTGTTCAGGACATCAATAGTCCAGAAAAAATTGCAGCTCCTGTTTTGAAAAATAAGAAGTCCAAGGAACAAAACTTTACAGCTCATGAAGACCTTCTCCTTTGCACAACATGGTTGCAAATAAGCAGTGACCCAATTGTGCACACTGGACAAAGAAGGGAGGGGCTTTGGGCTCGAATTGAAAAAAGGTACAACGAACAGAGGGGCCAGTACCCTTGTAGACTGAACAGAGCACTTAGCAGTAGATGGGACAAGATTAGAGCTGATGTGAGTAAGTTCTCTGACTACTACGCAAGAGTATTAAGAGAGAACCAAAGTGGCTTAACTGATGACGATAAGGTAAGGCAGATCATATAGAGTTTAAATCATGTTAATAATTTAGTAGTGCATACTTGTTATTACATTTGTCTAATTCATCTAATATTTCTGCAGACTTCAAAGGCGGCAACCTTGTTTGCACACGACGAACAGAAACCATTCCATTATATGCATTGCTGGCATAAACTGAAGGGTGAACCGAAATGGGAGAGTATATGTCAAGGACATTCCTTCTGAGGCTTAAATGCAAAATCTATTGGATCTTTAGGTAATCCATCTGTTGAGGCACTTGAAACTGATAGTGGTTCTGTTGGGTTCACAGGCAAACGGCCGAGAGGTCGTGATTACAGTAAATCTGAGAGAAAGAAAGATGCATCTTCCTCTTCTACAGAGTACTTAAGCCGTTTGCAAGAAATGACAGAAAAACAAATTCAGAGGTCAATTAAAAAGTGTGAAAAGAAAGACAAGAGCTCAGAAGAAGACAGGGAATTTGAGAAAAAGAGGTTGGAATTGGAAGCACAGAAAGTCATAATTAGACAAAGGGAATTGAAACTTCAAGAACTCGAATCGGCCCAATCACGATTACAGATGCTGTGTTCAACGAATGAGGAAGATGTTGATCCAGAAGTTTGGATTCTCATGAAGGAACAGAAAAAGAAGTTGTAGCAGTTTATTTTTAAGTTTGAGTAATTTGTAACGTTGTGAATCATCTAGGCCCCTTTGGTAATGTTTTGGTAATTAATGACAACTACTTGTGGACTAATAATTCTTGGAGAAATAAGAATGCAGGTTGAACCACAGTGAACTAAGAAGTCTTGAAGACTTATAAGCATTGGTTGTGGATCAGGTGAAGGCAAAGGTATAACATAGGTTTTGTTTTTGCCGGTCACTAGGTGTTTAGAGAAGAACGTGACCGGATTGGTAGGCTAGATAGCCGTACTATTAAGAGGGGTTAATGACTTTGTTCTGTGTAAGACTTAGTGCCTCATAGAGCATCTAGTGGTTGCATTTGCATGAGGACTAGCAGCGCTTCCGTTTCCGAAAGTTAAAATCTTTTCAAAAGCGAGTTTGAAAAGTGACTAAGTCTTGGGTCGGCGGACCGTCCGGGCCAAGTGGCCGGACCGTCCGCGACCCATCCAGAAGGATCTTGTGTCTGTTCATTTCGGACTGGTTCTGTATGAGTGCATTGCGGACCGTCCGGGCCTTAGGGCCGGACTGTCCGCAGTCTTGTCCAGAAGAGGGTGTTCTCGGGTCAGTCCCTGATTTATTAGGCGGACGGTCCACCTGTGAGTGGCGGACGGTCCGCAAGTGTCTAATTCGTTTTTGGACAGGGACTGTGTGTTTTTACTGATTTGTACTACGGACTGTCCGGGTGGCCAGTCCGGACAGTACTGTCTCAGGTCGCGGACCGTCCGGGATTTATAGCCGGACGGTCCGCACGTGTTAACTTGTTTTGATCCGAGGCTCGGGTGTTTCATGCTGCCAGGTCGCGGACGGTCCGGCCTTGAGGGGCGGACTGTCCGGACCCACCTTTTGAGTCAGCTCTGACATGTTTTTGAATGTCTTTTTAGCCGTTATATGTACGGCGGACCGTCCGGCCCTAGGGCGCGGACGGTCCGCGTGTGCGCAGAACGGCTACCATTTGCTCATAACGGTTGGATTCTTGTGGGGGACTATAAATAGAAGGGTAGCTCGTGTGAGAGGTACTTCTTGGCCATTCCTTGCATACATTGAGCTCATTTGTGATCCTCCAACTCACTCTCTCACACTCTTTGCTTGAGATTGCATTCTAGTGAGGGATTGAGTGTTCCTAGTGCATTTGCATCATTTGGTGATTCTTGAGGCACTAGGTGGTACACCGAGCAAGCGTCGTTGGCTTGTTACTCTTGGAGGTTGCCGCCTCCTAGACGGCTCGGGTGATTGTCTCCGTCGAGCTCTCCAAGAAGATTGTGGAGAAGCCGCGGTGTGGATTGTGAGGGGTTCGCGCCTACCTCGCCGGAGCGGCAAAGGTGACACTAGTGGAATCGAGGTATTGAGTGATTTCTTGTCCACTTGGCTTAAAAATCAAGACGTGTCTTGATAGAGGAGCAAGTGAGAGCTTGAAGTCCACCTCAACGTGGATTAGGGGTGATCGGCAAATCACCGATACCACGGGATAAATTTCGGTGTCTATTCTTTCTAGCATTACTTATTGCCTTGCAATTGATTAGTGCTTTGCTTATTGTTCTTCAAGTATTCAATCTCCGTAGTTGTTTTTCATACATTGTTTACTTATTGACACTAGATAATTTATTTCTCTTGTTGCATTGATTAATTTTATTGAGTATTGTTGTTTTTAGTCAAAACCGTCTATTCACCCCCCCTCTAGCCGGTGTCCTAGATCCTACAAGTGGTATCGGAGCCAAGGACTCCATTGTTTGTGGATCTAATCATCCCGGAGTGGGACAAAATGGCTAGTAACAACAATGTGCACATTGGGAAGCCACCGCACTTTGATGGAAGCAATTATGATTATTGGAAAATAAGAATGTCAATGCATCTTAGAGCAATGGGTGGAAAAATTTGGCCAATTGTTAGGGATGGATTTGTTGTATTGAAGGAAGATGAACCATCCGTTAGTGATAATGAGAATATCCTCACAAATGATCAAGCCATGAATGTCTTTTATGATGCTCTTGATATAAATGAGTTCAATCGTATCAAGAATCTCACAACCGCTCATGAGATTTGGATAAAACTAATGGAAATTCATGAAGGAACTACAATTGTGAAGAGTGCCAAACTATATGTGTGCAAAGGGAAGTTTGAGCAATTTATTATGAAAGAAGATGAGGGTGTATCCGATATGTTCAATCGATTGAATGAGATAGTAAATGAACTCAAAGGACTCGGTTTTAATGTTCCGGATGTAGATTTCACACACAAGTTCCTTAGATCACTTCCGGAGAAATATGAGACTATTGTGACAATGCTTGTAAGGAGTGATCTATCTACAACCTCTCCAACCGAAGTATTGGGAGAAATTCTCACTCAAGATATATTTAAGAAGTCTCAAGCCGATGCCTTAAGTTTGGCAAAGAAGGTGAAAAATGAATCTATTGCTCTCAAAGCCAAGGCCTCAAAGGCAATTGAAAAAGAAGATAGCAATGATGAAGAAAATGAAAGTGAGAGTGATGGTGACATGGCTTTATTTGTAAGGAAATTCAATAAATTCATGAAGATGAAAAGAGGTCAACCTAGAAGAGGTCAAACATCAAGAAGAAATGCTTTCAATGATAGAAAGTGTTTTGAGTGTGGGGAACCCGGTCACATTGCCATGAATTGCCCAAGCAAGAAGAAGAAGGGCAAAGATGAAAGTGACAAGAAGAAAAAGAAATTCTACAACAAGAAGAAAGATGGCAAAGCCTATCTAGTTGAATGAGACTCGGATGATAGCTCGGATGATGATAATAATGATGACACCTCATCGAAGCTTAATGCCGGAATTGCCATCAAGGAAGCTCCCTCACTCTTTTCATCCCCCCATTGTCTCATGGCAAAGGGAGATGCTAAGGTAAAAATCATCACCGATTTAAATGATATAAAAGATGATGATGATATTGATGATGTTGATGATGATGGCTATTCATATGATGATCTTGTTAGAATGCTAGGTGAGGCCGATGACTACATGCACAAAGAAAAAGAAAAATTTAAGACCTTGAAGGAATTGTATAAAAACCTACAAGTGTCTTTTGAGGAGCTCAAGACCTCTCACAATGATCTCAAAGAAAATTGTGAGAAGCTTGCGGATGCTCAAAAATCATCTATTGTGCATGAAGTTGAGGTGGTCACTAAGGATGTTGGAGTCACTTGTGACTTACTTGATAGTCTTACAAGTGAACCACTACCTACTAACTCTATTTGTGATAAATGCAAAATTTCTCTCATTGATAACATTGCTCTTGATGAATCAAAAATTATTGTTGAGAATGAAGTGTTAGTAGATAGAATAAATGCTCTAACTCATGATCTAGAAAAGGCATATGGTGGTAAGACTAAATTGGATTTCATATTGGGAAGTCAACGATGCTCTCTTAACCGTGAAGGTCTTGGATATGTTCCTAAGAAAGGAAAGAATGCTTTTGTAAAGCAAAAGACATTGTTTGTGAAAGAATGTGACAAAGTGTGTCACAAATGTCACAAAAGGGGGCATGTTAAGAAAAATTGTCCGAAGTTCAAAAATGTATCCTCCACTTGTTTTGAGCATTGTTATGTTCTTTCTCATAATGCAAAAGGTGTTCATGCTAAATTTGTTGGTACTTCAATTGTTGGAAACAAAAAGAAAGCTATTTGGGTGCCAAAGACCTTGGTCACTAACATCCGAGGACCCAAGCAAGTTTGGGTACCTAAAAGAGATTGATTTCCTTTTGTAGGTAAACTACAAGGCGGGAGGGAATCATTGGGTGTTGGATAGTGGATGTACTCAACACATGACCGGGGATATGAGAATGTTTACCCAAATGAGTGAGGAAGATTGCTCAAATTATGATAGTATCACATTTGGAGATAATCGTAAAGGAAAGGTTAAAGGTTTGGGTAAAATTGCTATCTCAAATGATCATTCTATATCAAACGTGCTATTGGTTGAGTCTTTGAATTTTAATTTACTTTCCGTAGCTCAATTATGTGATTTAGGATTTTGTTGCAATTTCACAGTTGAAGATGTTATTATCTCTAGTGTTGATGGTAGCAATCTTAAATTTAAAGGCTTTAGACATGAAAATCTTTATCTTGTTGATTTCTCATCTAATGAGGCAAAGCTCACAACTTGCCTATTTTCAAAAGCTTCACTAGGTTGGTTATGGCATAGAAGACTTGGTCATGTTGGAATGAAGCAACTCAATCGGTTAACCAAGCATGACTTAGTTCGAGGTTTAAAAGATGTGAAGTTTGAAAAGAACAAGTTATGTAGCTCTTGTCAAGCCGGTAAGCAAGTGGCAAATACTCATCCAAATAAAAGTCAAATGTCTACTCATCGACCTTTGGAATTACTTCACATGGATTTATTTGGGCCCACATCTTTTATAAGTATTGGTGGTAATTCTTATTGTCTTGTGATTGTGGATGACTATTCAAGATTCACTTGGGTTTATTTTCTACGAGACAAATCCAATGTGTTTGAAACATTCAAGTCATTTGCTATATTGGCTCAAAATCAATTTGATTTCGACATCAAAAAGGTTAGAAGTGATAATGGGTCGGAATTCAAAAATGCAAGAATTGATCAATATTGTGATGACAAGGGTATCAAACATGAATTCTCTTCCAAATATACCCCGGAACAAAATGGTATTGTTGAAAGAAAGAATAGAACTCTTATTGACATGGCTAGGTCCATGTTAGCGGAATATAGTATATCGGATTCTTATTGGGCCGAGGCAATAAATACCGCTTGTCATTCATCAAATAGACTATATTGTCACAAGCTCTTGAAGAAAACTCCATATGAATTGCTTATTGGTAGAAAGCCAAATATCTCATATTTTAGGGTATTCGGTTGCAAATGTTATATTTTGAGAAAGGGAAGCCGGCTTTCTAAATTTGAGAAGAAATGTGATGAGGGTTTTCTTCTTGGATATTCATCAAATAGTAAGGCTTATAGAGTCTTCAACAAAACTCATGGTATTATTGAGGAAGCATATGATGTTGAATTCGATGAAACAAATGGGTCTCAAGATGAGAGTGATAATCTTGATGATGTTGGGGGAACTCATTTGATAAATGCAATGAAAACTATGGCCATTGGTGAAATAAAACCAAAGGAAGATGATGATGAAGATAGTGTGGTTGTCATTCCTTCATCCTCAACTATAAATGAGGAAGATCACCAAAGCCAACAACTCAATGAAACCTTGGATACACATGATCAAGGTACTTCAAGACCTTCGGTTCCTTCTAATACTTCAACAAGCAATTATCAAACGGTATCAAGAATTCATCATTCCATTGTGAAGGATCACCCGGTTGATCAAATTGTGGGTGATATTAGTAAGGGTGTTCAAACTCGCTCTCGTATAGCTTCGTTTTGTGAACATTTTTCTTTTGTATCTTGTATGGAACCTAACCGTGTAGATGAAGCTCTACTTGATGTTGATTGGGTGAATGCAATGCATGAAGAATTAAATAACTTCGCTCGAAATGAAGTTTGGGAGCTTGTTGAGAGACCAAAGAACCACAATGTTATTGGTACAAAATGGGTGTTTCGCAACAAGCACAATGAAGATGGTGTGGTAGTAAGAAACAAGGCAAGATTGGTTGCACAAGGATATACTCAAATTGAAGGATTGGATTTTGGGGAGACATTTGCCCCCGTAGCAAGATTAGAAGCAATCCGGATTCTACTTGCTTATGCTTGTGCACATAATATCAAGCTCTACCAAATGGATGTTAAAAGTGCCTTTCTAAATGGTAAGATTAGTGAACTAGTGTATGTTGAACAACCTCCCGGTTTTGAGGACCCCAAAAGACCTAACCATGTGTTCAAGCTTTCTAAAGCTCTCTATGGGCTTAAGCAAGCTCCACGCGCTTGGTATGAAAGGCTTAGGGATTTCTTGCTTTCCAAAGACTTCAAAATTGGGAAGGTTGACACTACTCTATTCACTAAAAGAATTGGCAAAGACTTATTTGTTTGTCAAATTTACGTTGATGATATCATTTTTGGATCTACTAATGAATTATTTTGTGAGGAGTTCGGAAAAATGATGTCAAAAGAATTTGAGATGTCTATGATTGGAGAATTGAGCTTCTTTCTTGGCCTTCAAATCAAACAATTGAAAGATGGTATTTTTATAAGTCAATCCAAATATTTGAAGGACATGCTCAAGAAGTTTGGTTTAGAAAATGCTAAGCCTATCAAGACTCCAATGGCAACAAATGGTCATCTAGACTTAGATGAGGGAGGTACTATGGTTGATCAAAAACTTTATCGTTCAATAATTGGTAGTTTACTTTATATTACCGCATCTAGGCCCGATGTTATGTTTAGTGTATGCATGTGTGCTCGATTTCAAGCTTCACCTAGAGAGATTCACTTGAAGGCCGCAAAAAGAATTCTAAGATATTTGAAGTATACCCCCAATATTGGTCTATGGTATCCCAAAGGTGCTCACTTCGAATTAATTGGATATTCGGATTCGGACTATGCGGGGTGCAAAGTTGATAGAAAAAGCACCTCCGGATGTTGTCAATTTCTTGGTAGATCTCTTGTTTCATGGTCTTCTAAGAAACAAAATTCGGTTGCTCTATCTACCGCCGAGGCGGAATATATATCGGCCGGCAATTGTTGTGCTCAACTATTATGGATGAAACAAACTTTATTGGATTATGGAGTTATTTTCAAGAATGTGCCTCTCATGTGTGATAATGAGAGTGCGGTAAAATTGGCTACAAATCCGGTCCAACACTCAAGAACCAAGCATATTGATATACGGCATCACTTCTTAAGGGATCATGTTGGCAAGGGAGATATTTGTATCTATTCCATTGGAACGGATGATCAATTAGCAGACATTTTTACAAAGCCTTTGGATGAAACAAGATTTTGTTCCCTAAGAAGTGAAATGAATGTGATCGATCTCTCAAATGTGGTTTGAAGTTGATCACACATGTGTCGCCTTGCATCTCGGGTCTAAACATGCTTTTTATGCTATTTATTTGGTATTATTTGTGCATTTTTCATTTCTAATTGCTCTAGATAGTCTAATTCAAAAATCTTGCATTACTCAATTACATCATATGTATATGCATGCATACCAACTCTTGGATTGGTCAAAATGTCCTTATATGAGCACCAATTCGGATTCGGAATTCAAAATCAGAAAGTGGACAGAAATTGAAAAATGAGTATCAGGCCGCGGACCGTCCGCCCATGGACCGCGGACCGTCCGCAGCATCAGGAAATGGACAGTCCGAGCAGCCTCGCAGACCGTCTGAGATCATCAGGGCGCGGACCGTCCGCCGCCCCCGCGCGGACCGTCCACGATAGGGCAGAAAAAGGGACAGAGCCCGCAGACTTGCCAGTTGTGCCCATTTGGTTGTTCTCTCTTGCTCTCCACTCGCTATATACTCTCTTGTGTCGAGTGTGCGCGGACCGTGAAGTGAAGTTGCGTGCGGACAGTCTGACAGCTTGCAGCAACATTCCCTCAACATGTCTTCATCACGGTATTCTCAAATCTTGTGGATTTAATCAAATTTCATCAACTTTGAGATTATTTGGGTTTCTTCTCTGATCTGAAATTGAGCAGTGGGTTTCAAAATCTGATTGGTGGGATTGATAGTTCTTCTCAATATCAATGCTATGCAAAATTTTGAACTTGTTTGGCTGGATATTATCTGCAAAAACATCAAATTGAACACTTGTGGCGGCTAGGGTTCTTGGAGTCGCCCCTGGTCGGTCGCGGACCGTCCGCCTGGTGGACGCGGACCGTCCGGGCCTCTGGCGCGGACCGTCCGGCCCCCTAGCGCGGACCGTCCGGACCCTGGCAGAGCATTACCATTCCATTCCTTTTACAAATGGTGATTGGTTTCAATTATTTATCTATGGATGTTTGTCACATTGTTGCAGTGGTCTTGGTGGTCTACGCAAGAAACTTGCAGGTCGCTTTAAATCCAAGCGCCCTCGAGGAAATGATGATGATTATGTACCAACCACTATTCAGAGGCCCAATCCTCAGCTGGGGGCACTGAATCCATGGATGCTGAAGATTTTCCTCATGTTCATCCTGATTATCCCATTGATATCCAAGGATGGACTTACCCCAAGCGGCGATTCTCTATGGCTGAGTACTGCTCCAGACGGACTGTGAACCAGTATACTCTGCCATCTGATACACACATCCAATTTTTCCACACGCAGCTGCAGTTTGATGTTTTCTGGGGCACCCTGGTGGATACTAATTTCCATAAGCATCAGGTGATTGATTGGTCCTTCCTGCTCAGTCAATCAGTCATGGAGGGTCTGATCCCTAAGTTTGAGGCATGCGGACTATATCAGTTTATGGGGCAGCGCACAGATTTCAATGAAATGGCTGTTAAGCAATTCCTGGCTACCTCAGAGATTGACATTGAAGAAGAATCTATCACCTGGATGACTGGCTTCAAGCGCTATTCTGCTTCTTTTGCTGACTTTGCAGCTGCCAACAGTCTGAACTATGGCACTATTTCTGCTGGATTGGATCTTTATACTGAAGATAATTTTGAGGATTTTGTGCAGTTTTATGAGCCAGCCAGACTTGGTATACCCAGGAGATTTGGAGAGACAGCAGGACTCAGACATCATCCTGCTGTAATCAACAAAATTGCCAGAGTCACCATCCTTCCCAAGAGTGGTGATAAGAGTAAAATCAGGGATAAGTTCTGGAACATCATCCAGCATATCATGAATGGTGAAGTCATGAATATTGTTCTTTTCATGATGCGACAGCTTAATGATCTGAAGATGGATAAGAATCAAAATTTGGCGTATGCTCCTTACATTATGGCTCTCATCAAATCCAAGACAAGATTTGAGGGCCCATGCGAGATTGTTCACACTCCATTCAGGCCTTTCAAGAACGAGATAGGGTTTCTCACCAGGCCACTCACCCCCTTCCCAGATGTTGAGGAAGACCCTGGCTATGAGGGTGGAGCAGCTCCTGATGTTGAGGGAGAACAGATGCCTCCACCTCCACCTCCTCCTCAGCCTCAGCATTATTGGGAGCCTGCTCCAGGATACTTTGATCCTTATTTTCAAAATATGCAGCAGGGACTTGAGCATCACATTGATACACGCTTTGATGGCCTGGTGACACAAATGGATCACCGTTTCGATGACATGCAGTCTCAGTTTGACAGTAACTGGGATGCCCTCAACTCTGAGTTTTCTGATTTTCGTGATCAGATTCACACTAATGTCACTGATCCCATCATGACCAGGCTGAACAATATGCAACAGAGTTTTCAGGACAACATGGGTGCCCTGGCCAGTCAATTTGATAATCTCTCTACAAATGACAACATGCAGGAGATCAGTCAGAGGCAGCAGCAGCTCCAGCAAGATTTTGGCCAGTTCTCCTCCCTGTTTGACACCTTCAGCACTCATTACTACAACATGCATCCTCCGCCGAGCGATCAGTGAGGCCTCTCCTTTGTGGCAATTGATGCCAAAGGGGGAGAGACAAGTGAGAAGTGAGATGAGGTTGAGGTTGTCTGGCGTCTCCTTCAGGGGGAGTTGGTGATTCTATGTGGACATTAAGACCTTGCATATGCATGTTACCTTTTATGCCGCTTGCATTAGTTTTATGACTTACGCATTTGGAACTGGTTGAACTATTAACTCTATGTCGTATGTCTGTGGACTATTGTCTGTAATATTCTGTGGGATGAACTATGTTTTTAGTTCAAATTTCTCTATGTGTGGTTATTCGAGGAGTGATTATAATTGCTGCGCTCACTCTATGGATCATCTCTTGTATGCCTCGATAACCATGTTTGTAGGAAAGTCTCCATCAAGCTCCAATATATTATGTGTGCTACATCTTCAACTTCAGATAATCCTGCACACACTTAGGGGGAGCCTTTCTTACATACTGAGTTTTTTTTTTGGGATTTATCTATCTCTCGGACAGAACTTCAAATCAAGATAAGTCCTATGAAACTCATCTCCAAAATCTATCTTATACCTTAGGTATGAGAGAGATTTGGAGAAACTAAACTTCTCTTTAATATACAATGTGGTGTTGTCATCAATTACCAAAAAGGGGGAGATTGTGAATCATCTAGGCCCCTTTGTTAATGTTTTGGTAATTAATGACAACTACTTGTGGACTAATAATTCTTGGAGAAATAAGAATGCAGGTTGAACCACAGTGAACTAAGAAGTCTTGAAGACTTATAAGCATTGGTTGTGGATCAGGTGAAGGCAAAGGTATAACATAGGTTTTGTTTTTGCCGGTCACCAGGTGTTTAGAGAAGAACGTGACCGGATTGGTAGGCTAGATAGCCGTACTATTAAGAGGGGTTAATGACTTTGTTCTGTGTAAGACTTAGTGCCTCATAGAGCATCTAGTGGTTGCATTTGCATGAGGACTAGCAGCGCTTCCGTTTCCGAAAGTTAAAATCTTTTCAAAAGCGAGTTTGAAAAGTGACTAAGTCTTGGGTCGGCGGACCGTCCGGGCCAAGTGGCCGGACCGTCCGCGACCCATCCAGAAGGATCTTGTGTCTGTTCATTTCGGACTGGTTCTGTATGAGTGCATTGCGGACCGTCCGGGCCTTAGGGCCGGACTGTCCGCAGTCTTGTCCAGAAGAGGGTGTTCTCGGGTCAGTCCCTGATTTATTAGGCGGACGGTCCGCCTGTGAGTGGCGGACGGTCCGCAAGTGTCTAATTCGTTTTTGGACAGGGACTGTGTGTTTTTACTGATTTGTACTACGGACTGTCCGGGTGGCCAGTCCGGACAGTACTGTCTCAGGTCGCGGACCGTCCGGGATTTATAGCCGGACGGTCCGCACGTGTTAACTTGTTTTGATCCGAGGCTCGGGTGTTTCATGCTGCCAGGTCGCGGACGGTCCGGCCTTGAGGGGCGGACTGTCCGGACCCACCTTTTGAGTCAGCTCTGACATGTTTTTGAATGTCTTTTTAGCCGTTATATGTACGGTGGACCGTCCGGCCCTAGGGCGTGGACGGTCCGCGTGTGCGCAGAACGGCTACCATTTGCTCATAACGGTTGGATTCTTGTGGGGGACTATAAATAGAAGGGTAGCTCGTGTGAGAGGTACTTCTTGGCCATTCCTTGCATACATTGAGCTCATTTGTGATCCTCCAACTCACTCTCTCACACTCTTTGCTTGAGATTGCATTCTAGTGAGGGATTGAGTGTTCCTAGTGCATTTGCATCATTTGGTGATTCTTGAGGCACTAGGTGGTACACCGAGCAAGCGTCGTTGGCTTGTTACTCTTGGAGGTTGCCGCCTCCTAGACGGCTCGGGTGATTGTCTCCGTCGAGCTCTCCAAGAAGATTGTGGAGAAGCCGCGGTGTGGATTGTGAGGGGTTCGCGCCTACCTCGCCGGAGCGGCAAAGGTGACACTAGTGGAATCGAGGTATTGAGTGATTTCTTGTCCACTTGGCTTAAAAATCAAGACGTGTCTTGATAGAGGAGCAAGTGAGAGCTTGAAGTCCACCTCAACGTGGATTAGGGGTGATCGGCAAATCACCGATACCACGGGATAAATTTCGGTGTCTATTCTTTCTAGCATTACTTATTGCCTTGCAATTGATTAGTGCTTTGCTTATTGTTCTTCAAGTATTCAATCTCCGTAGTTGTTTTTCATACATTGTTTACTTATTGACACTAGATAATTTATTTCTCTTGTTGCATTGATTAATTTTATTGAGTATTGTTGTTTTTAGTCAAAACCGTCTATTCACCCCCCCTCTAGCCGGTGTCCTAGATCCTACAAACGTTCTGTCACATGGCGTCGACATCATTCCTGGCGTGGACAGTTTTTATGTGACATCTTTGTTGAGAACATTCTACTTAGTTCAAACCATAAATCGTGCAGGACATATTAGCTGTATTTTATGTCGTGTTATGTTGTAATAGACAATAATTGTGGCCAGGAGTGGAACCATGTTAGAACATTATATGATGCATTTGTATGTCATGGATTCGTTGTGAACAATTTATGATGTTTGTACTGAATTCGATTGTTTGCGTCAATTGGTACACAATCATATTGTTGGTCTGCTTTACATTTATATGGTCCACATGGTTCAAACAATTTGTGTATGTAAAACATAATTATGTAGGGAGCCCAAACACGAGTCATATAATAGAGGTTATTTATGGCAAGCCGCATAAGTACGACATGACAGTGAATTACAATAGCTGATTTCAAGTTGAAACAACGTACGAATGAAACGACACATTTATATGGTGCCACGTCGAGCCCACAAATGCTCGACAAGATCATTTTGGAGTGAGCACGACCTATCTTGCCGACGAAGATCAAAGTGGTTAATGACCCATTCCGCCCTTCCTTCTCCAATTAGTTGAGATGCGTCGATGCCTGAAGTGTTATCTCCGAAATCAGTATTAGCAGCAAAAGGGCCTTCGTCTTCCACAATCATATTGTGCATGATGATGCAAGCTGTGATTATCTCTGTTAAACGATTGCGATCCCAACCATATGCTGGACCACGGAGCATCGCCCACCGTGCTTGAAGAACTCCGAAAGCACGCTCAATATCTTTTCGGCAACTCTCTTGCATTTGTGTGAAATAAACTTTCTTTTCCTCATACGGGTGTCTGATAGCTTTCACAAAAGTAGGCCAGTTCGGGTAAATACCATCAGCTAAGTAATATCCGAAGTTGTAAGCATGCCCATTTACTGTGTAATTGACTGGTGGCATTCGACAAGTTGTCAAAGGGTCGAAGACTGGTGATCGGTGCAGCACGTTAACGTCATTGTTTGTCCCTGGCATGCCAAAAAATGCATGCCAAATCCATAGATCATAAGTTGCTACCGCCTCTAGTATCATGGACGCTCTACCATTACGACCACAAAACTGACCACGCCACGATGTAGGACAGTTACGCCACTCCCAATGCATGCAATCTATGGAACCCAACATTCCAGGAAAACCCCTTGACTCGCTACTGTGCATGATACATGTTATGTCAGCTTCATTAGGAGTCCGTAGATACCAGGCACTAAAATATTCTATGATTGCGCGACAAAAATGCTGAAGACATTCCCTAGCTGTAGACTCCCCGATTTGAATGTACTCGTCTACCGCATCAGAAGGTAACCCATATGCGAGTATGCGCAGTGCTGCACATACTTTTTGTAGGGGACCGAGTCCTGGCATGCCTGTTGCGTCAACCCGTTGTGTAAAGTATGTATCCTGCTGTTGAATTCCTTGCAAAATGCAGAGAAACAGAGGCCTACTCATGCGAAACCTAAAGAAAATAACATAGGATCGTGGTAAATACTATGGAATTATCATAACCTCTTCGAATTACATGATGTGCGTACCTTCTACGAAACACGTGCGATGGATACACCGGGTTCGGCCCGAAGTAGTGATGGTGGATAAGGTTTTCTCCAGCAAAATGATCCCTGCGAATGAGGCGGCGAGGTAATCCGGACCGTCGTCGGTGAAGGCGTCTAGCCTCAATGTTGAGGGTAAGAAGATTAACAAGCAGAAGTGTTTCGTCGTCACTATCACTTGAATCCGAATCATGTTGCCTACGACTGGGAGACATTTCGAGCAACGACTTACTTGTGGAACAAATGGTATATGTAAGTACATATTTGAAGACAAACATTGCATATATATAGACGAGAGAAATTTGGCTTCAGGGAGAAGCTACTGGCTTACGTCGGAAGCCAACCTTGGCTTACAACGTAAGTGAAATGTGGCTTTCGGTCGAAGACAAGCGTGGCTTCCTGTGTACGACTGAACGAGTATGATTCAAGCATAAGCGTGGTTAAATCATATTGCGTACAAATATCTGTGAAATTGTTATGACGGAGTACTATGGAGAAGTAAAGTTTGGCATTACGAAATTAATTTTAAACTGAAATCTTGTATTACATCTTTTCCGTAATTGAAAACAAACAAAAAAATATTTTTTCATTTTTTGAACGTATGAAAACATATAAAATAAAAAGATTCCGTAATTGAAAACAAACAAAAAAAATATTTTTTCATTTTTTTAAAACGAGCGCACAATGCCGAACGTATGAAAACATATAAAATAAAAAGAAAATGAAGTTGGTTATGTTAGTTATATGGAAATGTATATTTAATGAGTAGAGAGATATATAGAGGAAAATTTAGGGGGAACGGTTGCGGGACGAGTGAATATAGGGGAGAGAATTTTGCTGACGTGGCTGCATAGTAACATTTAGATGGAAAAATTTAGAGAGAACGGTTGCGGATAGTCTCACTCTCTTCTCTGCTCCCACTGTCCGGCTTTCAAGCTGGTTAGGCGGGGTAGGGCCGCCCCGGCCGTACGACCCCACCGGTGGTAGGGTTTCTCCCTCCTCCCCTACGATAGAGATCCCTTTGGGGCTGCCGTTGGAGCTGTAGGGCAAATTCACGTCCCCTATGCAGGGTAGGGGGAGCTTTGGGGCTGCTGTTGCAGCCAGCCTTACAAAGTCAGCTTAACTTGATATATGCATTGTCCAAAAAGAAGATTAATACTTAAGAAAACAATTTTGAACATTCGACACGGTAATTGCCACAGGTAATTGCCCAGGTAGTCTAGTTTGAGTACGATTACATTCCGGACAACAGTGGTAGGTGTTGGTTCAGATAATGTCTGAAAACTGCAACCAGCAAAGCGGAAATCACTCGTCGACGACTTGGATCAGCGTTGGCTCATAGTGATCGGGTGCCTCAAACCCATGAAGGTTCATGACCGTCGCCGCAACATTGCCGAGGCCGGCACTTGCGAGGTCTGTACGGAACCTGACGCCAGGCGCAAGCCCGGGGCCTCCTAGCGCGATTGGAACCTGCAGTTTCCAGGCTTCCGTCCGATCAAGAGTGCGATTCGCCGAGAGGCAATGCGTGAATGAACTTACCGGATTCAGCGTGTGCGAAGTCAGGGTCTGCACCTTGCCGTCCTTGTCCCGGAGTGGTTCTCCAGACTTGTCTCTTTTCGCCATGTCCTCGGCGTTGCCGTGGTCGGCAGTCAGCACGAAAACGCCGCCCACTTGCTCAACGGCGTCGAGGATGATCTACAAGATACAGACTGCATCAATTGGTAGCTAGGAAAAAAAACTCGGGAAGATGGAGAGGTGACCGCAAAGCAAAGCTTGACGCACTAGTCCATGTACATGTACCTTAACAGCCTCATCAGCTGCCTTGCACCCAACAATGGTTGCCTCAATGTCTCCTGTATGGCCAACCATATCTCCGTTCGCAATGTTGACCCTTACCTACAGAACGCCTCCGCTATTAGTGTTTGGTGAATTGGTGTTCTAAAGACGGTTCTCTGTACTAGTATGTTTTAAATCCATCAACTACCTGATCGAAATTTTGGCTCAGGATGGCGTCCCTCGCCTTCTGCGCGATTTCCAAGGCCTTCATCTTCGGCTGGAGATTGAAGGGGATGCCGGCATCGCTGGGAATCTCCTCGTATTTTTCCAGGCTCTGGTCGAAGTAACCGGACCGATTCCCGTTCCAGAAAAAGGTGACGTGCCCAAACTTGACCGTCTCGCTGCACGCAGTACATACGAGAAGAAGACAACATTTCAGGCCTCGATTCACAGCAATCAAACGACTCGATCGTCACAAGGCAATCTATCAACACAGAAGCGCAGCATTTTTTACCTGCAAGCGTAGGTGCGGACGCCGTTGCGCGCCAAGTACTCGCCGGACGTCCTCTGGATCTCCGGGGGAGCAACGAGGTAGTGGCGCGGGAGCTTGAGCTCGCCGTCGTACTGGAGCATGCCGGCGTACCGCGTCCTGGGGAACCTGACGCGGTCGAAGCTGTCGAAGCCCTCGTGCTCCAGCGCCTTGGCGAGCATCACCATCCGGTCGGCCCTGAAGTTGAACGTCACCACGGCGTCTCCGTCCCGCACCGGGCCGACCGGCTCCCCGCTCCCGTCGACTACGACGAAGGGGGGTAGGTACTGGTCGCTGGCCTTGGGGTCCTCCTCCCTCAGCTTCCTCAGGGCCTCGAGCGCGCTCCTGAACCTGTGCGGGGCTTCGCCCAGGACGTGCGCGTCCCAGCCTCGCTTCACGACCTGCCAGTCGTTCTGCAGGAAGACGACGACAGGTAGGTAGGTGCTCCGAGTCCGAACCAGAACGTACGGCTGACGAACAGTAGCAGTGTTAGTAGTCAGCGTACCTCGTAACGGTCCATCGTCACATACATCCTGCCACCGCCAGACGCTATTCTCGCATCGACGCCCTTCTCCCGAAGCCTAGCGAGGTCCTCCTCAAGCATCTCCACGAACCTGACGCTGCTGCCGTCCGCCACGTCCCGCCCATCCGTGAGGACGTGCACCCGTATCCTCTTCGCCCCGCGCTCGCTAGCCCCTTGGAGCAGAAGCTGCACGTCGTAGGAGCCAAGACAGAGAAGAAGAAGACACATGCGACACACAGTACCGGCCGGTCAGCTGCCTCGACCGACCGTCAGAAATCTGTTGCGAGTACGAGCGATGGCATGCAGCGTTCAACGACCGACCTGCAGCTGGTCGAACCTGGAGTGCACGCCTCCGTCGCTGAGCAGGCCGATGAGGTGCAGAGTGCCGTCCTGGAAGGACTGCTGGATGTACTTGAAACCTTCGCCCTCATATATCTTCCCGGAACCCAGCGCCAGATCGACCAGTTTCGCGCTGCATGTTGTGACCACTGACCATTGGCAATTCATTCACTAATAATACGAGTGATTTTTTGCATTGCTTAATTCTGCTTCGGTTTGGCTTTCAGATGGCGTATATGATACGTGTCTAACAAGGGAGCAGAGTGGTAGCTAGCTAGTCAGGGTCGAGGTATAATCTAGTTACCCCTGCGCGTATATCTGTCCGGCTCCGAGCGCATTGTGGCCGACCTCGCTGTTCCCCATGTCGTCGTCCGTCGGCAGCCCCACCGCGGTCCCGTGCGCCTTGATGAGCCTCCATCTCTCCGGAGCTGCCTGCCGCACGTGAGCGCAGAGTTCAGCGAACGCCAGCGGCAGGGCACACACCCTCTGCGCCAGCCAGCGGCAGAGGCCGTGTACGTAACGTACCTTCTTGAGGGCGTCGAGCGTGGGCGTGTCGGCGACGTGGATGCAGTTGAAGGGGTCGGGCGCCGCCTCGCCCCAGCCGTCCAGCACCACCACGGCCACCGTCCTGCCCTTGGGCAGCCGCGGGTGCGCCGCCAGCTCCCACGGCTTCTCCTCCGCTGCCGGCCTCGTCGCCATGCGATGCGATGCGATCGCCTACTGCCTGGCTGTCTGTCTGTCTGTCTGGTCTGGTCTGTCTTCCAGAAACGCACGTGGTGCGACAAAGTGAAAACGGGGCGGAGTTGTGCCGGGTTCTGGAGGCTGCTTGCTCGTCGTCGTCGGGTTTTGTTGGTGGCCGTGGCCCGGCTTCTTTGCTCTGGAACTGGAAGGCTCTCGGCGCGAATCGAGGTGTCAGCCCAGGAGGTGTACAGGTGTAACGAACGACGGAACGAGCGTGCTCTAATTCTCTTTTTCGTGAGACTGCTATCCGTTCTCCTGTCCTGTAGTACTCGGCGGCTGCGTTGCGCACCTAGCAGTAGCACTAGCACCTACGAATACGATTCGTGATTTCAAACTCTGTTTCCACGATGTGACGTGGGGTCGCTTGGTCGTCGTGGGCCCGTGGTCTTGCGCTTCAAGGCCGAACAAGGTCCAGCCGTTTCGAGGAGCAGCCCAACGGGCTGCGCACAGGGCCCCGAAGAAAGGAAACGGCGGCAGATCGGCCCCTGAAGCCCCGGATCACACGATGTGGCGACTGGCGACGCTGGTACGTGGAGCCCGTCGAGCAACCCGCTGCTGTATTCTTTTTTTTTTACTAGACTCCAAATAACTGCCGGATGCGAGTAATAACTCCTATAAAATATGGTTTACTATGTCGAGATCACATACACAACATAAAAACATGATGTCTCAAAACAACAACAACAACGATAACGCTCAAACCTGTGTGTTGGTTCTCTTGTCTGAAGATATCGCTTGGCACGCACGAGAGAGCCAAAACGGCTTACACTTGTCCGGAGGATCCTCTCGTTACAACACTAATAATAACGACGATGATGACAACAATAACCAAACATGCCCTTAAATCTACTCCACGCATGTCAGCACCGGCACACGTGGAGCAATGCATTTGCGTGCGCTCGCTGGCGCGCAACCAAGATTTTTCAGTGCGCGTCCATGCAGCTGGATCGGCTTTCCACCGCGTAGGCGTAGCGTAGCTCCCACGATACAAATACATCGAGTGGTGGGCGGGCGCACACAGGCATTTGCTCTCGAGCTGTTTTTTTTTTGGGCCTTTCCTGAATGGAAGAAAGGGTACAGAGTTCAGATCCGCAGGGCCAAAGACGTTTCTTGTGACGATCGCAAGGTGGCGCGCTTTGCGTGCGTCGTCTTCCGGTTCCAGTAAGCTGCGCCTTGATTACAAATTTTCTCTAAACACGCGCAATTTTACAAGAAAGAAACCCACGCTTGCTCCGTTCCTGACACCTGTTGCCTGCCATGTGGCATTGCACCGCACAGCCGAGATCCCAGCTGTCGTCGCTCGTCGGCTTCATGTGCTTCTGCCTGCTCGTGGTTGGTTGCCTTCACTGGCTCATCTCTGCCTCCCGGCAGCAAGAGCAAGAGGCCCACTGGTCTGATGGTCGAGAAAATACCTTCAATCAATCCGCACGAAGACGAGACGTGATTTTCGGCTTCGGCAGGTACAACAATCACCACCGCAGTCCGCAGTAACGCACATGCGCGGTCTATTAATATTTGCGTTTCTTCACGTGGTGCTGCGCCTGCGCCTGCGCCGGTGACATGGGTTCCTGTTCCCGGGGGCGCTGGAGCGGAGCAGGGCAGCGCCGCGCAGCGCCAAATATGTGCGTGCCAGGTCCTGGTTGGTTGGTTTCTCCACGGGGAGCGGAAGAGATGGCCAAACGGGTGGGTGCGTGATTTCGTGGGCCGTGGGGCATTGCATTCGTGCTGAGCCGTTTCGTGTCCTTTTTCGGTGGGAACCCGTTGTTAAGTAACCCTAGTTAGGGTTATGTGGGCAAATAACTGCTTTGTTCATGAGGGGTCTCACATCTCTATATAAGGAACCTGTACACCATCTCATAATACAGAGATCAGAAAGAGGCCAGAGGTCCAACCAACCCTATATCCAGTGTCTCGTGTGTTTCCTCTGTCGTGCTTATGGGAAGGGAGACGTGTTCTCTACATCTTCTTGCGCCTCTACTGCTGACGGGAGGGAAGGGAGCGGATCTGATGATCCGTGATAACGTAGTTCTCAACACCCGTGTCCCTTGCGCCATCACGTAGCGCGGAGCACGGCAGCGGTCAGCTCGGATCCAAGATCCAACGGCTACTGCCGCTGTCGGACAGAGCCGTGGTACAGGGAGACAACGGATTTGTGCCAAGCAAGAAGCGACAGATTTTGGGATCTACTACTACATGGAGTACTCCAAAACCAGAAAGAAGCGACGGATTTGTGCTTGCTAGTTTAGTTACTTAGTTTAGGTATTTAGTTTAGTTAGACCCGTTTGGTTTCATTAGTCCTAGGACTAAAGTTTAGTCCCTATCCTGTTTGGTTATAGAGACTAAACAGATTCTAAATACATTAAGAGGGTGTTTGGTTTTAGGGACTAATTTTTAGTCCCTACATTTTATTCCATTTTAGTTATAAAATTATCAAATATAGAAACTTAAACTCTATTTTAATTTCTATATTTAGCAATTTATAGACTAAAATGGAATAAAATGAAGTGACTAAACATTAGTCCCTAGAAACCAAACACCCCTTAAATGCAACACATAAAGACTAAAATGCCCCTTTTTGTTTGACACCAGTTTTCTAGTAAGGGTAATTGTAGTGAATGTTGTCTTTTAGTCCTTTTAGCACCTATGTGAGGGAGTAGAGACTAAAGTCAATTAGTCTCTACTTTAGTCCTTCCGTTTGGCAAAATAAAGACTAAACGGGACAAAAAACCAGAGACTAAAGATTAGTCCCTCTAACCAAACGGGGCCTTAGTTTAGTTGCTTAGTTTATTTCGGTTTGCTTAGTATATTTAGTGAATATAGGTAGATAGCTGCTTAGTTGTTAGTGTATATAGTTTGATAGCTACTTAGATGCCAGCACTCGTATTGTTTTCTATGTTAGAAAGCATGGATGTCAGTCATCGTGTTGTTCGTTTCTCTGTAGGCTTTAGACACCTCAACGTGTAGGGGAGGTGCTACCGAATTTTTTTACTAAGACTACTATGTTATTTTTTATAGATAGGAGGTCATCCGATTCCACCACTTCCGCCACCGATAGCTTGACTATACTGCGACCTCAGGTATACCGGTTTTTCACACAGTATTAAACGACTATATAACTGATTAATGTGGTTAGTTATTACTTAGTATATAGTTAGTGTCAGAGAGGAAATCTCCGGCCGGGTGGCGGAGTGCACCCGCCCTAAATCCTAAGATGTGGAGGGGCCTAAGCGTTTTGCCTGTTATGCGAGATGGAAGGATGAACATAAGAACACGCGAGGGTTTAGAGTGGTTCGGGCTGCCGGAGCGTAACACCCTACTCCACTGTGTGTTGGATTGCTGTGGAAGCTTGAGAGTCTGAGTGAACTTGTGTTGTAACATCATATGCCTCCCCTTTTATAGTTGAAGGGGGGCATGCACAAAAGACTCCGAACCCTAACATGTGGGTCCAGAGACACAAGGATGGGATACCCGGAGCAACTAATGTCGGTCACCTTGTGCTATCTCCCTATGCCCCGACATCCACCGCTTGAGTAGAATCAGCGTGCTACAGAAGGTTCCTCGGTATTGTTTAAGTCATGATGACCACTGCGCACGTGCAGTGGTGTGGGCGTACTGCCCGCTGCTTGATTGGACAGGCACGCCGCCTATTCTGGTCGTCGCCTGCCATCAGAGTGGACGGGGCACATTAAATGCCGAGTCGGCATATCGCCCGTCTGCAGGGCGGTCAGGCGGCGCGCGATCTCCGCAATAAATGCAGAGATCGCATGGCCTCGTGGCCTTACGTCAGGCCCTGCTCTCCGACTTACGTCACGGGCCGCAGGCCACGTGGTAGCACCGGGTCCTCGCCTGAGCGGGGAGCGTAGGCGTGCCTGGCAAGATCCAGACAAGTGTCTGTGCCGGACCCCTGTACGCCTTCGACTTAGGCCAGGGTATTCCTCGTCCCGAGATCTTGTCGTGGACGGTCCGGACCTCCCTTAGAAGGGTCCGGGTCCCACTTAGTGGAACGATGAGGTCCCAGCTAGGTATGATGGGGTCCGGCATTCTCTCACGGGGGTCCGGAGCCACTGATGATATCACGATATATGTTACCTTCTCTAGTCATCTGGTGGCCTTGGAGTTGCCCATGTGGTGGGGTAAGGCGCGGTTTACCGCGCCTTCTTACTATAGTAATGGGTACCCCTGTTCCAGGGTACCGACAGTGGCCCCCGGGCCTGCCTCAGGGGAGGTTACAAGCCTGTAGGCGGGGCCAAAGTCTGGTTGACGTGCCATTTTCGGGCACTTGCTGACGTAACCGCCAACCTGCCTTCAGTCGTGCCGCCTGCCACATCTGTCCCCGCATCTGGCAGGTACGTGGCCTCCGCTCCCGCCGGTTTCGTCGGGCTGCGTGCGGGGCGTCTTATTGCCACCGCCTAAAAATATCTTTCAGCGACCCCTAAGCGACGTGCGTGGCGGTTTGCTTCCGGGGAGACGGCCTGTCTTCCACGCACTCGGAGACTAGTTCTCCAGGTGCGTGACATGTGGACCTGGGCCCCCATGTCAGGGACCAGGTCACTGTGAGCACTAGGCGCGCGTTGGAGGGGGTTGGGACGCGTGAGGAAAGACCCTATTTGAGAAAAGGGGACTTACTCCGTGGCCAGCAGTTTCGCATCCGCACTTTCTTCAACTGCTGCGTCCTTTCTCCTCTGAGTCCTCTATGCCTCTGTTGCACCCACATTTCTCTTTTCGCCGCCGTAGCAGCCATGGCTTCACTGGTTCATCCCGAGCGTTACCAGACCGAGAGGAGGCTCAACACGGTGCGCCGCCTGCTCGGATGGAGTGCGTCGTCGCACGCCTGGAGAATCCGGGCCGGCGCTTCCCCCCTCAGTGATCTCGCCGCCGGGGAGTTTGTGCTCTTTGTCTCCTACCTTTCGTGCGGGTTGGGGTTGCCGATCTCCCCCTTCTTCATGTTACTGTTGGAGGATTTCGGTCTCTAGCTCCAGCATCTCACACCCCACTCCATCCTTCAGGCGGCCATCTTTGCTCACTTGTGCGAGATGTTCGTGGGGGTGGCACCGTGCACCTCTCTCTTCCGCCACTTTTTCGTGCTGGTGAAGTCCGGGAAGGTCAAGGACCATCTCGGCGCGTATTACTTCCAATCAAGGGCGGATTCGGCCGGTGCCTATATCCCCTCCCTCAGCGGCGCGAGGTGGGAAAGCTGGCGGGCTGAATGGGTGATCGCCAATACCGAGGATAGCGACTGTCTCATACTTCCGAGTGATGGGCCGAGGCTCGAGAAGAAGCAATGGGGAGCCAAGCCGTCGTTGGCGCCGGAGTTCGAGCCTGTGTTGGGTAGGATCGAGTCTCTGGCGACTGGTGGTCTGACGTCGATGCACGTGGTTGGCGACTTCTTGCAGCGCCGGATCGCGCCGCTGCAAGCGAGGGCACGCTTGAGCTGTTGGTTTTCTGGTTCGAATGACCCTGGCTGGGTCCTACGCGGGCCAGGCACCGACTGTAACATCCCAATTTTCAACCCAGGTTTGAAACCCTAATCTAACCCCCCCTTCTTATTATATATCCCAAATCTCCCCTAGGTCTTCCCATCATATGCATACACTTTGTTTGAATATGAACACCTCACTTAGATTTTATTTTCTAGCACCTAAGATTATCTATTAAATTAATTGTTCAAAAGAAAAAGGATATCAAAATGGATATGAAAATTGGAAAATAAAAAGAAAAAGAGAAACCCTCTCCCCCCTACCTGGGCCACATCCAGCCCATGCCGTGGCCGCCTTCCCCCCCTCGCGCCCGTGACTCCCCCTTTCGGCCCATCTCCGACCTGCCTCCGCGCGCGCCAGCCCGCCCTGCGCTCTCTCTCGCTCTCGCTGACAAGCAGACCCCACCCTCTAGCCGCTCTCACCATCGCTCTCTCGCGCGCTCACTCCCGCTGGCAGACCGGCCTCACCGGTTAGCCGCCCCGTCGTCCTCCCCGCGTACGGCTCGTCGCGGTCACCTCCGACCACCGTCCCCTCCATCGCCCCGTCCCCTCGCCGCACAGAGAAGTTTGGCACCGCCCCGTCCTCGCCGCTTGACCGCGTCCTTGCCCGGTACCGCCCCGCCATGCGCTCTCGTCGTCGCCGCTGTGCGGCATTAAACTCCGGCGCGGTGCACCTCACCGGCGTCCGCCGAGCTCTGCCGCTCCCCTCCCCTCGGGCGCCTATAAAAGGGTTGCCCCGAGCACTTCCTTCCCCGCACCGGCCTCAGCCACCCCTCTCCTCACCTCGCCCGAGCTCAATTCGCAGAAGCGCCGCCGTCTCCTCCCTCTCCGGTAATCCCTTCCCCCTCTTCTCCCTCCCCCTCTGGTCGTGTAGCAAGCAATTAGCTAGGCCTATCAGCTTCGCCACACCGCCGCGAGTTTGGAACACTTCTCCCCTACCCCCAATCCCCGCCCGAAGCTCATCGGCGGCGACTCCCGCCGTGGAGCTCCGCCACCTCCCCGCGGACAGCCCCTCCCGGCCCCCTCTAGCCAAATTGAGCCCGCCTCTAGGTTCGCCAGCCTCTCCCCGTGCTAAGGCACCTACCTGTTGCCCAAGAACCGGGTCACCGGCGGCGAATCACCGCCGAGCCCACCGGCGGCCAGGTTCTCCCCCGCGGACGGCCGGTTCGCCCCACCGTCGACCGCTGGCGCCGTTCCCCCCTTCCTCTCTCTAGCGTGTGGGCCCCGCGGAGACGCCGTCACCCTCACGCGCCCGCGCCGTCTGCCGCCTTGGGCCGTAACTGGGCCGGCGCACTCGCGCCCGCGCGCGCGCCGCGCCTGGCTGCGCCAGAATCCCCCCGGCCCACCAGACCTGAAACCCTTTTTCTTTTTCCTTTTTCAGCCTTTTCTCCTTTAATTAGTACTTCTCAATATTTTATGCACAAAAAATTATCAAAAATAATTTCTAAAGTCACATGTAATAATAATGTTAGAAAATGACACACTACAATTAGTAAACCACTGTTGATGTATTGTTTTATTGCCTGTTTACTAGAAGAAGCGGGGACCGTCGATCTGGAACCCGTAGCCCCGGAAGAAGGGCCGGAGCCCGATCTCCCGGAGGTAGACCTTTTGTGCCAGGAAAGCTTCGACGAAGGCAAGTCCATCCTTCCCTTGATGCATAAATTGCCTATTCTTTCTACCACTACCTAGGCCGGGATTTTAGGGTGGGATATTTGCATTGTGAGTAGAGAGATAGCCCGCATTAACATATATCTTTTGATACGAAATGTGGATTGGGAGAAAGGGCAATAGGTTTCTTTAAATAAGGTTTCTTTTAAAAAGGGATGTGCGATGAAGGGTATTCACCCTCATCACCTTGGGAGTGGGATGATCAGGGACTCCCTGGTTTAGGGGAGGGCCCAAGGTGATGGCTCAGCTGGTTTAGGCGTGAGCAAAAGGATTGTCCCCTCGTATAAGGACCAGTTTGTCATCTTTCACTACCTGTACTCATGATAAGTACAACCACTCGAGACTATGTGGGCAGTCACTCAATCTGAACTCGTACGGTCCAACCCTAGGGTTATGAAGGCTAGGGAGCACCGGGAGGATAAGGAGGGGGAATGTTTTGTCCGGTTTGGACATGGCGGTGGCCTGACTCCTTCCGGTATAACCATTAAGGTTAGGACATGCGAGGAAAGAAAGAGATCCAGCATTCGGGTCTCGCGACGGTGAGATCGCAGAAACAGGACTAGTGGGAAAAGTGTACCCCTCTGCGCAGAGTTGAAACCTATTCGAATAGTCCGTGTCCACTAGTATGGACGAGTCTGGTGTGGTATGACTATTAGAGATTTTATTTACAACCTCCGTGAACAGGGAAATGTGTGTGTAAGTGCGTACTGAAGAAAAGGAAACAAGGCCACGGGAGCGGGAAGCTCAGTGGTGGTTGAGTATTTTGTTACTTTTAAGTCTTGGGAAAAAACCTCACATCAACTGCCTTTCTCTAAGAAAATGAAGAGTGACTTCAACTCCACCAAATAAAGCATGTATGATATAGGTCTCTTTCTCTTTACGGGAGCGGGGTGGGCTTGCGGAATGCCTAGTGTATTCACCCAGATTTATTTATGTTTTTCAGCAGTCGAAGACTTCTTTTCTGCTATGCTTGATTGAGAGGGCTGTGTCTACACCTAGTTCTGCCTGTGGCTTGGGCTAGTGCACTTTCTACTGCGCTCTATGTTCTGGCTCTCTCGAGCTTGTACCCCAGTATTATAATAACTTTTATTTGAACTCTGTACTATTTGAAGTAAGGAATGTGGTTACTAGCCTCCTGGGACTAGTAATTGTATCACATTTGAGTCCCAAAGGATCGGGACGCTTCAGGTGGTATCAGAGCCATAGGACTGGCCGTAGGTCGTAGCCCTGAAACTTGCCTTAAAAGAAAATACCCCTTACCCCAAGAAAAATCTTCTCTCCTTTCCCCCGATATTAACAGACCCTTCTTTTCCTATTCTAGATGGAAGACTCTCTAGTCATTAGGACATCCTACTGCTCAGAGGTGGAGGGGTTCCCACATCTGTTGCGAAGTTGTGCGCTTCGCATGGGGATCCACAAGAAGCCAGAATATGTCTAGAAGGAATATCTCGAGAACGGAATGGAGAAGTGCTCTATGGCAGTCTACCTAGGAGAAAGCCGAAACTATCTGAACCATCCTTCTTTCCAAGTCACTTTCACCGGATACCGCTTCCCGGATACTTGCCAAAATGTTGCCCGAAAAGCCCTCTGACAACTATGCCAGAACTACAACAGAGTAATCTTTGAAACCCCCCTTCGCTACTTTCCACCTAGCAACAAGAATACCCCCGCCTGGAGGAAAAGACTTCATGCCCTGTTAGGGAGAGACCCTACCGAGGATGACCCCACCATCGTTTACATGGCTGGATACCTCCACACCCTCGATAACCAATATGATGACCTTGCCTCCCACTGTACTCACCTAAACTCCCGGGTGGAAAGCCTGGAGCATCAAGTCAGGGAACTTACAAGGGAAAAGGCGTCCCTTCAAGAGAGCCTCGAGATAGCAGAAGGCGAGGAAACCAACACCCGTGAGGCCTACCGCGCTCTGAAGATGGATTACAACAAGAAGCTGAAGAAGCTCACCCCCGCAAGAAAAATCCGCAAGAAAACCAAAAGCCAAGGATGTCAGACTGAACAGAAGGAAGAAGCCCCTCCACCCCTACCTCCTACCAGGATAGGGAACTCGTCCGACACCGAGGAAATGTCCCTAGCCAGCCTTGATGACCTTCTTAAGGAGTTTTGGGACACTTTAGAGAAGGAGTTCGGGAGTACCCTAGATAGCACTCGCGTGTAATGAACTTATGGTAGTTGTGTGCTGTAATGAACGGGTGTAATGAATAAAGTAACTTGTTGAAAAAAATGTGGCATGTGCATGGTAGTAACTCTTTTCCCCTGGCAGATGGCTTCAGATAAAACCACGCCTACCGCCTCCAGGATTGGAGCAGGATTTCCCCTAGGAGCAAAAGGAGAAGCTGGCAGAGAAGGGAGTGAGACCCACCTCCCCGCACCTCCAGAACTACCACTAGATTTGGCCCAAGTTCTAGCCAACCAGACCCGACTCATTGAAGTCCTCACTAGAAGTCTAGAAAATCAGCGCCTAGATGGTGGGAGACCACAGGACAGGATGAGAGAATTTCTGAGACTCAAGCCTCCCACGTTCGCTGGATCTAGCAATCCCCTCGATGTAGACGACTGGCTGCGCACGATCAAGAGGAAACTGGAAGCCATCGGATGCCCCGAAAATCAGCGTGCTCATTTGGTTGCTCATCAACTTTCTGGGATGGCCTTAGCGTGGTGGGATACCTTCAGCGAGGCCGTTAGGGACGCTACCTGGGCAGAATTTGAAACTACTTTCCGTGAGCACCATGTACCCCAGGGGATCATTCAACTCAAGGAAGATGAATTCCGGGAACTAACTCAAGGTGGAACATCTGTCAGTGAGTACGTGCACAAGTTCACAGAGTTGGCTCGTTACGCGCCTGACGATGTCAGCACCGAGGTCAGGAAGATGGCCCGTTTTCTAAAAGGGCTAAGACCAGAACTCAAGACCATCCTCGCCAGCCAAGATTTCCTCAACTTCTCGCACCTCTCCAACAAAGCCATCCAAGTGGAAAGGGCAAAAGAGGAAGAAAAAGGGCACCTCAAGAGGAAATTCCAGGTTCTCCGAGCTCAGCAGCAAGACCGTCACCAGAGAGCTCGATCCTTCGGACATCCACCCAAGGGACCAAGCTTCAATAGACCAGTTGGACCCACTCCGTCACGTTACAGCCAGCAGAGTCAGAGTTCCTTTCAGGCCCCCTCGGTTGCAAGCAACCAACCGCCAGCAAATGCCTGTTGGCACTGCGGAGACCCCAGTCACTTCAAGAATAATTGCCCCCAGTTGAAGGCACCCGGACCTACCTACTCCAACTCGGTGAGTGGCCCCAAGATTCCCTCGGCACCTGCCTCCAAGGCACCCCCCTCCAACAGTCAACAGAGCAGGACCCAGTACCAGGGCAGAGCACGAGTTAATCTCGTCGACGCTCAAGAGGCCCAGCAAGCTCCGTGAGTAGTGCTCGGTGAGTTCCTTGTTGAATTTACTCCCGCTACTGTGCCTTTTGATTCAGAAGCATCCCATTCATTTATAGCCACTAGTTTTGTGGAAAAGAATGGCATCCCCTCTACACCCCTAGAAATCCCTTTGGTCACCCGAACCCTAGGGTCAGACCTTCTATGCCAACTCAAATGCTCCCAAGTCAGAATTCTTTTAAGTGGGGTAGTGTTCTTAGCGGACTTAACCGTCTTGCCATCCCAAGGGATTGATGTGATCCTAGGAATGGATTGGCTAACTAAGCACAAGGGCATCATAAGTTGTGCAAGTAAGACCGTCCTTCTCACCGACCGCCAAGGAAAAACAGTTTCCTGTCAGGCCCAACCACCCGCCAACGATCCGATGATGTTTAATCTGGCAGCAGAAAACACATCCGTAATAGAAGAATTCATGGATGTATTTCCAGAAGAGTTGCCTGGAATGCCCCCTGAAAGAGGAGTGGAGTTCTATATAGATCTCATTCCAGGCACTGCGCCTATCGCAAAGAGACCATACCGCATGGCCCCCACAGAGTTAGCAGAAAAAACTCCAGATTGCAGAGCTACAACAAAAAGGGTACATCCATCCCAGTTCGTCCCCCTAGGGAGCACCCGTCCTTTTCGTCACCAAAAAGGATGGAAGTATGAGGATGTGTATTGATTACCGGTCCTTGAATGAAGTTACAATCAAGAATAAGTACCCACTCCCTCGGATCGACGATCTCTTCGACCAGCTGCAGGGAGCCAAATATTTCTCCAAGATAGACCTCAGGTTAGGATATCACCAACTGAGAATCAAGGAAGCAGACATTCAGAAGACTGCATTCGTCACCAGATACAGACAATATGAGTTCACAGTGATGCCGTTTGGGCTAACGAACGCACCCACCTTTTTCATGAACCTCATGAATAAGGTATTCATGGAAGAATTGGATAAGTTTGTCGTAGTCTTCATCGACGACATCCTTATCTATTCCAAGAATCGCAAAGACCATGAGCGTCACCTTCGAATCGTCCTCGGAAGACTCAGGGCACATCAACTCTATGCTAAGCTCAGCAAGTGCGAATTCTGGTTAGAAAAGATAGCCTTCCTTGGGCATATCTTAACGGCAAAAGGAATAGAAGTAGACCCATCCAAGGTAGAAGCCGTTTCAAAATGGAAACAACCATCCAACGTCAGCGAAGTACGAAGCTTTCTGGGAATGGCAGGGTATTACCGCCGCTTTATCAAGGGATTCTCCAGCATAGCGAGACCTATGACCGAACTTCTCAAAAAGGATAATAAATTCGTGTGGACTCCAAAATGTGAGGAAGGTTTCCAGATCATCAAGGAGAAGCTCACGACCGCGCCCGTTTTGACACTACCAGATATACACCAGGATTTCGTCATCTTCTGTGATGCTTCAAGGCAAGGCTTAGGGTGTGTCTTAATGCAAAATGAGAAAGTTATTGCTTATGCATCCTGCTTACTCAAGTCGCATGAGCAGAATTACCCCACCCACGACTTGGAGTTGGCAGCCATAGTGCACGCCCTAAAAATATGGAGGCACTATCTGATTGGGAACAAGTGCCACATCTTCATGGATCACAAGAGTCTGAAGTATATCTTCACTCAACCAGACCTCAACCTCCATCAAAGAAGATGGCTTGAACTGATCAAAGATTATGACCTCGAGATCCATTACCACCCCGGGAAGGCCAACGTGGTAGCAGACGCCCTCAGCCGAAAACCTTTCGGGATAAAGGGGACCAACTTTTTAGAAGATTGGAAGAAGGAATCAGCTCAGCTAAATGCATGTCTGGGAAACAACAGTAGCCTGGAAGTCAAGCCAATGCTAGAAGACATCATAAGCAAGGCTCAACGCCTGGACGTGGAAACAGCAAGACTTATGGAAAGAGCTCGCAAGGAGCAACTTCCGGACCTTAGGACAGATGAACAAGGAGTTCTTTGGTTCAAGAACCGTCTGTGTGTACCAAAAGGAGAGGCATGGGAAGTCCTGCTCAATGAAGCTCACAACTCAGCTTACTCCATCCACCCAGGAACCACCAAGATGTACCTAGACCTCAAAGCTAGATACTGGTGGAGAGGGATGAAGAAGGAGATAGCACAGTATGTGGCCCGGTGTGACACCTGCCAGCGAACAAAGGCCGAACACCAGAAACCTAAAGGCCTACTACAACCCCTCCCAGTGCCTGAATGGAAGTGGGAGGAAATAGGCATGGATTTTGTAACCGGACTGCCCCGGATGCAAAAAGGGAATGACTCTATCTGGGTAATAATCGACCGTCTCACCAAGGTGGCCCACTTCATTCCAGTAAAAACCACTTTTGGAGGAGCCACCCTTGCACGGATATATCTTAAAGAGATAGTCAGGCTCCATGGTATTCCTCGGAAGGTAGTGTCAGATAGAGGGACGCAGTTCACCTCAAAATTTTGGAAGAGCCTTCAGCAAGCTATGGGCACCAAGTTAGATTTCAGCATGCTTATCACCCTCAGTCAGATGGTCAAACAGAAAGGGTCAACAAGGTCATCGAAGATTTACTAAGAGCATGTGTGTTGACGTTCGATAGGAATTGGGAGTCCAGTTTGTCGTATGCCGAATTCTCATATAACAACAACCATCAGGCCAGTATCAAAATGTCACCATTTGAAGCATTGTATGGACGAAAGTGCCAGACCCCCCTAATGTGGTCCAATGTAGGGGAAAGAACACTAGAAGGACCCGACTTTGTTAAAGAGGCTGAAGAGAAGGTTGCCCTGATCCGCAAGAGGTTAATTGAAGCTTAGAGTCGCCAGAAAAGTTATGCAGACAACAGACGGAGGGAACTCAGATTTGAGGAAGGAGATTTCGTATACCTCAAGGTTCCCCGATGCGTGGTGTCAGAAGATTCCAAATAAAAGGAAAGTTAGCACCGCGTTTCGTCGGTCCCTATCCCATCATTAGCAGAGTGGGACCCGCAGCATACCGCCTTGAGGTACCAGAATCCATGTCAGACATTCACAATGTCTTTCATGTGTCCTAGCTCCATAAATGCCTGCAAGTATCAGAGAACCACATCGAGGCAGAATCAATTCAGATTCAAAAAGATCTCCAGTACTGGGAAAAGCCAATAAAGATTCTTGACTCAGCAGTCCAGAAGACCCGCAACTCAGAAGTAAGACTCTGTAAGGTTCAGTGGAGCAGAGAAGGAGAAGAGGAAGCTACCTGGGAAAGTGAGGACTCTCTGAGGAGGGAATACCCTTACCTTTTCTCAAGCCCCGTCTGAATCTCGAGGGCGAGATTCCTTTAAGTGGGGTAGGTTTGTAACATCCCAATTTTCAACCTAGGTTTGAAACCCTAATCTAACCCCCCTTCTTATTATCTATCCCAAATCTCCCCTAGGTCTTCCCATCATATGCATACACTTTGTTTGAATATGAACACCTCACTTAGATTTTATTTTCTAGCACCTAAGATTATCTATTAAAATTAATTGTTCAAAAGAAAAAGGATATCAAAATGGATATGGAAATTGGAAAATAAAAAGAAAAAGAGAAACCCTCTCCCCCCCTAGCTGGGCCAAATCCAGCCCATGCCGCGGCTGCCTCCCCCCCCTCGCGCCCGTGACTCCCCCTTTCGGCCCATCTCTGGCCTGCCTCCGCGCGCGCCAGCCCGCCTGCGCTCTCTCTCGCTCTCGCTGACGAGCAGACCCCACCCGCCAGCCGCTCTCACCATCGCTCTCTCGCGCGCTCACTCCCGCTGGCAGACCGGCCCCACCGGTCAGCCGCCCCGTCGTCCTCCCCGCGTCCGGCTCGTCGCGGTCACCTCCGACCACCGTCCCCTCCATCGCCCATCCGTCGCCGCACAGAGAAGTTTGGCACCGCCCCGTCCTTGCCGCTTGACCGCGTCCTTGCCCGGTACCGCCCCGCCGTGCGGTCTCGTCGTCGCCGCTGTGCGGCATTAAACTCTAGCGCGATGCACCTCACCGGCGTCCGCCGAGCTCCGTCGCTCCCCTCCCCTCGGGCGCCTATAAAAGGGTCGCTCTGAGCACTTCCTTCCCCGCACCGGCCTCAGCCACCCCTCTCCTCCCCTCGCCCGAGCTCAATTCGCGGAAGCGCCGCCGTCTCCTCCCTCTCCAGTAATCCCTTCCCCCTCTTCTCCCTCCCCCTCTGGTCGTGTAGCAAGTAATTAGCTAGGCCTATCAGCTTTGCCACACCGCCGTGAGTTTGGAACACCGCTCCCCTACCCCCAATCCCCGCCCAAAGCTCACCGGCGGCGACTCCCGCCGTGGAGCTCCGCCACCTCCCCGCGGACAGCCCCCTCCCGGCCCCCTCTAGCCAAATTGAGCCCGCCCCTAGGTTCGCCAGCCTCTCCCCGTGCTAAGGCACCTACCCGTTGCCCAAGAACCGGGTCACCGGCGGCGAATCACCGCCGAGCCCACCGGCGACCGGGTTCTCCCCCGCGGACGGCCGGTTCGCCCCACCGTCGACCGTGTGCCGTTCCCCCCTTCCTCTCTCTCTGGCGTGTGGGCCCCGCGGAGACGCCGTCACCCTCGTGCGCCCGCGCCGTCTGCCGCCTTGGGCCGCAACTGGGCCGGCGCACTCGCGCCCGCGCGTGCGCTGCGCCTGGCTGGGCTAGAATCCCCCCTCCGGCCCACCAGACCTGAAACCCTTATTCTTTTTCCTTTTTCAGCCTTTTCTCCTTGAATTAGTACTTCTCAATACTTTATGCACCAAAAATTATCAAAAATAATTTCTAAAGTCACATGTAATAATAATGTTAGAAAATGACACACAACAATTAGTAAACCACTGTTGATGTATTGTTTTATTGCCTGTTTACTAGAAGAAGCGGGGACCGTCGATCCAGAACCCGTAGCCCCGGAAGAAGGACCGGAGTCCGATCTCCCGGAGGTAGACCTTTTGTGCCAGGAAAGCTTCGACGAAGGCAAGTCCATCCTTCCCTTGATGCATAAATTACCTATTCTTTCTACCACTACCTAGGCCGGGATTTCAGGGTGGGATATTTGCATTATGAGTAGAGAGATAGCCCACATTAACATATATCTTTTGATACGAAATGTGGATTGGGAGAAAGGGCAATAGGTTTCTTTAAATAAGGTTTCTTTTAAAAAGGGATGTGCGATGAAGGGTATTCACCCTCATCACCTTGGGAGTGGGATGATCAGGGACTCCCTTGTTTAGGGGAGGGCCTAAGGTGATCGCTCAGCTGGTTTAGGCATGAGCAGAAGGATTGTCCCCTCGTATAAGGACCGGTTTGTCATCTATCACTACCTGTACTCATGATAAGTACAACCACTCGAGACTGTGTGGGCAGTCACTCAATCTGAACTCGTACGGTCCAACCCCAGGGTTATGAAGGCTAGGGAGCACCGGAGGATAAGGAGGGGGATGTTTTGTCCGGTTTGGACATGGCGGTGGCCTGACTCCTTCCGGTATAACCGTTAAGGTTAGGACATGCGAGGAAAGAAAGAGATCCGACATTCGGGTCTCACGACGGTGAGATCGCAGAAACCGAACTAGTGGGAAAAGTGTACCCCTCTGCGCAGAGTTGAAACCTATTCGAATAGTCCGTGTCCACTGGTATGGACGAGTCTGGTGTGGTATGACAATTAGAGATTTTATTTACAACCTCCGTGAACAGGGAAATGTGTGTGTAAGTGCGTACTGAAGAAAAGGAAACAAGGCCACGGGAGCGGGAAGCTCAGTGGTGGTTGAGTATTTTGTTACTTTTAAGTCTTGGGAAAAAACCTCACATCAACTGCCTTTCTCTAAGAAAATGAAGAGTGACTTCAACTCCACCAAATAAAGCATGTATGATATAGGTCTCTTTCTCTTTACGGGAGCGGGGTGGGCTTGCGGAATGCCTAGTGTATTCACCCAAATTTATTGATGTTTTTAGCAGCCGAACACTTCTTTTCTGCTATGCTTGATTGAGAGGGTTGTGTCTGCACCCAGTTCTGCCTGTGGCTTGGGCTAGTGCACTTTCTACTGCGCTCTATATTCTGGCTCTCTCGAGCTTGTACCCCGGTATTGTAATAACTTTTATTTGAACTCTGTACTATTTGAAGTAAGGAATGTGGTTACTAGCCTCCTGGGACTAGTAATTGTATCACATTTGAGTCCTAAAGAATCGGGACGCTTCACCGACCTATCCTGGGAGGAGCTAGAGCTCTTGGTGAAGGGGATCACTGGTGAGTCCTTCGTTGCTGAGTCCTTGATCCTTCCCGAGGGCATTCCTCCGCTTTGCGACGACCAAGGGTTGAGGACAGCAATCTTGGATTTGCTGCCGACCCTTGACGAGAGCGGTGTAGCGGTTCACCAGACCGGTGGCCGGGACCCCCACCGTGGGATTCAGATCCCCCGCGTACCGGCCAGAGGTTCTCGGCCTGCCGATGCCGACTCCAGAGCTCCCCCGACAACTCTCAGCTCCTCGGGCAAGGGCAAGGGAGCTGCGAGCAGTTCTTCCGCCCCGGGTGGTTCCGGGAGGTCGGAGGGAGAGAGGCGGCACCGACTACGTCGTGCCGACGGGTCTTTCGTTGGGGATCCACCCCTTGATTCGGGCCTCCCTCAGAAGCGCCAGAAAACAGCTGGCGGGGTCGGGGAGGCCGACTCCCTGACCCAGGGCTCGCAGAGGCGCATCAGTCCTCCACCAACTTCACCATCAGTCCCACAGGGGTAGCAGCATCAACAACAACAGCAGCAAGGGCAGCGGACGTCTTGCTTCCAAGGTCGTTGGAAGGTCCAGGGCCCAAGTAAGTGTATCCCTTCTCATTTCCCACATTGGTCTAGTTACCATGTTTGACGGGTATTAACCCGTCCTTTACTTGTCAGGGCCTCTTCTCCCTTTGTCTCCAAAGTCGCTCAGGCGTCTGCTGGCCTTGATGCTGGCGACCTGCCTCCGACTGCCACTGTTGAGGCGGCACCATCGGATCCCCAGGTTCCGGCTGGCACTACCGAGGCGGTGCCGTCGGGCCCTCAGGCTCCCACCGGGAGTCCAGTAACGGCGTCGTCGGGCCCCCCAGGCTCCGGCTGGCACTGTCGAGGCAGTGCCGTCGGGCCCCCAGGCACCAGCTGGGAGTCCAGTAGCTGCAGCACCGCCAGTGGCTACGGTAGACTCAACGGCGGCTGCGATGCCGAACGTACCTTCAGCGGCGGTGGAACCTTCAGGGGGCGTGCCCGATCCCATCCCGCCGCCCGTTCTAGAGGAGCCAGAGGTTATTTTTGTGCGGCGGCTCCAGACCGGTGTCGGGCCAGAAACAGCGCCGCCTCCCCTCCCTCGGGTGCTGTCCCGTGCTCATCAGGCTCTCTGGGAGACTGAGGCGGCGATCCTTCGGGAGTGGGAGGCGCTCGAGACCGAGCGCCAGCGCCTTGGCGATTGGTGCACCCAGCTGGAGGAACGTACCAAGGCCGTGTCCTGCCAATTTGCCTCAGAGCTAGGGTTGTAAACGGTACGGATATTATTCGACCATCCGACCGTCCGAAGAGGCTAATTATTCAGTTGGATAGTTTTTCGGATATCCGCAGAATTTTCGGATTTCAGATTCGGATTCAGATAGTACAGTTTGGATATCGGATACGGATATGATATGACTGATATCCGTCGGATTTCGGATATCCGTATATCTTCTCGGATAACTGTCCGGATTTCATATTTCGGATATCCGGACATCTACCCAGATATCTTACCAGATTTCAGATTTTAGATATTCGGATAGTTACATGTGGAATCGCCCTAAATATCCAAGTTTCAATATAATCAATACTTCACTTTATCATTTTCATATGGGGATTTGAGGTTATGTTCTAATATAATATTTATTGTTCTTGGTAACATATTTGCAATTTTCGGTCGATAGTGGAATATTTTATGAATTTAAATGCATTTTGATAATTTTCTGTAGAAAAAATTATAATAATACAGAAATAGTCTAAAAAAATCATGAAATTTGATGGAGGAGCAATATATGCCCATATAGCATCCTCAAAAATGTTTGGGCCATAAAATCTAAAGATTGCCAACATTTCTTTCAATTCACTTTCACTTGTTACGTGAGTTACATGTGATATCACCTTAACTATCCAAATTTTAACATAATCAATACTTCACTTTTTCATTTTCACATAGGGACTTCATATTATCTTTAATAGAATGTTTATTGGTCCTGGTAACTTATTTGCAATTTTTGGTAGACACTAGATTATTTTATGATTTTAATTACATTTTGATGATTTTTTGTAGAAAAAAAATTAATAATACACAAATAGCCTTAGAAATTCATAAAATTTGACGGAGGGTTAACATTTGTCTACATAAAATTCTAAAAAATGTTTGGGCCATAAAGTCCATAAGATGCCAGTGATTTTTTTTTCATTTTCTTACACTTGTTGTGTGAGTTACACGTGAAATCAGCTTAAGTATCCAAGTTTCAACATAACCTTTACTTCACTTTCTCATTTTCATGTAGGGACTTGAGATTATCTTCTTATGGAATGTTTATTAGTCTTGATAACTTATTTGCAATTTTTGGTCGATACTATAATATTTTATGGATTTAAATACATTTTGATGATTTTCTGCAAAAAGAAATTAATAATATACAAATAGTCTCAGAAATTCACGAAATTTGGTGTATGAGTAACATATGTCCATATAGCATCCTAAAAAATGTTTGAACCATAAAAACCACAAGTTGTCATCAATTACTTCATTTCATTTCCACTTATTTGTGAAACCCATAATGATTACAACCACCATAATAAGTGAAACCACATATCATAATAACACATGAAACCACATATCATAGTTCTCAATATTTTATGAATTTAATTGCATTTTAATGATTTTCTACATAAAGAAATTAATAATACTCAAAATAGCCTTAGAAATTCATGGATTTTTATGGAGGTGTAGCATATGTGCACATATAATCCTCAAAAATGTTTAGACTAAAGGAGGGGCTAAATGATTACAACTATGATATGAGTGGAATGGTGTCTTACACGATATCCGACAAAAATATTCGTTACTAACGCTATTCGTGTCCGATTAGCTCCGTATTTGATCCACGACTGTCCGTATTTGTATTCGAGAACATCCGTATTTGTATTCGTATTCGAAGCTATCCGTATTCGAATTTGAATCCGACTAAAAATATGAAAACAAATATGATTTCATTGATATCCGTCCGTATTCGATCCGATTACACCCCTAAGAGCGGTCCGAGCTTGCGCATGGGCGTGAGGACCTTAAGGAGGACCTGGAGAAGGTGATCGAGTGGGAGCGGGAGGCTACCCAGGAGGAGAAGAGGCTGGTACAGAAGAAAGAGCGCTTGGACCAACGGGAGGTGGTCATCGCAGAATTTCATGAGAAGTTGAAAGCCTACAATGCAATGCTGGAGAAGCAGCGGGATAAGCAGACCGTGACTGAGGCGGCACTGCAGAAGCTGCAGCAGGAGCTTGATGACAGGGCTAGCAAAATCTCTCTTGCCGAGGAAAACCTCAAGGCAAAGGATGCCTCCCTAGAGGAGCGGGCAATGGATCTCATCCGACAGGAGAAGGATCTCGCCTGGAGGGAGGAGATGTGGAAAAGGCGGGATAAGTTGTTGGCCGAGCACGAGCTCGAGGCAGAGGAGAAGGAGAAGAATCTGGAGGAGCGGGTCCGCTGGTTCTAGGCGGCGCAGGCAGCGCAGGTAGCCCAGATGGCGCAGGCGGCTCCGGTTTCCCTGGCGGCAGAGACGATGAAGAAGACGCTAGAGGACCTCCAGGCGGAGCATCGCATCAGGGTCCAGCATATCACCGCATGGGCCGATGAGGCGAGCTCGGCTCTGGTGCCACTGGGGGTGAGCCCCATCCCGATGTTGAAGCAGCTAGTGTCCATTTCTGACGCGCTCCCGGTGCTGGACTCCGCCGCTGACCGCCTCCGTCGCCTGGATCAGATCCTTGGTGCCTGCTTGGAGGCTGAGGGCAGTAGGCTCTTCTGAGCGATGGTAGAATACATCCTGACGTGCTTCCGGAGCCATGACCCGGCCATCTCCTTAGGGCCGGTGATCGCCGGTCCGGTGGCCAATACCGAGACGCCGCCTGGGGGAGTGTGCAGGACGCTGTAGACATGGTGGCCAGGCATTTTCAGCGGGATCCCACTGATGAGTAGTCGGATCTGCCGAAAAAAGCACGGGTTCCGCTGGAGGCGGCTTATCATATTTTGGTTCTGTAAGATACATTTAAGTATTTCTTGCCAAGCGACATTATAACTTATCTGTATGCTACTTTTCCCTTGCTATGCGTGTTGTTGACAACTTCTTCCCTGGTACTTGGCCCCTCTAGGATGTGGTCTCGACTTGTCGAGGCTGGATGCCAGTAAACTTAAGGAGTCGGTGACCTAGTCCCCAGGGGGTATTTATTCTGGGACCCGAACCTGCACACAGCGTTAGCTAGGGAGTTTTAGTAGCGCACCCATCGGACCCATTAGCTGGTACCCTTCATCCTTTGACTTACGTAATCATGACGCAGTCGGGTTTTTGGACCTACGGGACTTATGGTTCCGGATACTAGGACACCCGCCATGGGGTGGTGGGGTGTGTGGGCTTAGCGTACTGGACCAAGCTAAGCGGCCACACGGCCCCCGGACCTCCCCACGGGCGATTATTCGTTCTCTTGGACTGGCCCCGGGCTACACGGCTTGGTTATACAGTCCGGATGCGATATACCAACAATCGAGGGTACCCGAGTGGGTGGGTTAGATAAAAATAATGGCTGCAAAATTAAACAGGATAAGACCACCACAAGATAAATCTGAGGGTGGGGTGAATTTTCTCTTCGTAGCTTCATGAGCGTAAACCAACGGACCGGGTTTGTAGGGACGGGCCCTATCGGGCTGGCGTACATATGTGTGCTACTTTAGCTACAAAAGGAAGAAAAAACTGCATCCCCCAGCTTTATTTTTATGGGAAGAACTTACGGAGGTGTTCTATGTTCTAGGGGTTGGGCAAAGACTCTCCTTCAGTTGTGGCGAGGCGGACGCACCCGGGTCGGCATACTTCCATCACCTTGAAGGGTCCTTCCCAGCTGGGGGAGAGTTTATGGAGCCCTTCTCGATTTAGTACTCGCCTTAGGACTAGGTCCCCGACCCTGAGCTCCCTACTATGCACGAACCGTTGGTGGTAGCGTCTGAGCGCTTGGTTGTGTCATCATTTCGGATGGCTGCTCGCCACCTGCGCTCGTCGACAAAGTCCATGTCTTCACGCTGCAGCTATCCCTGCATAAATTCCTCAAAGGCCTGGACCCGAGGGGAGCCCATGATAATTTCTGGGGGAAGACAGGCTTCGGCCCCGTATACCAGGAAGAACGGGGTCTCCCTGGTGGCTCGGCTGGGTGTTGTCCGGTTCCCCCATAGGACGAAAGGGAGTTCACTGACCCAATTTGTACCATGCTTCTTCAAGCAGTCGTAGGTACGTGTTTTGAGTCCTCTGAGGATCTCTGCATTTGCCCTTTCTGCTTGGCCATTGCTGCTGGGGTGGGCCACAGATGCAAAGCAGAGCTGGGTGCCAATGCCCTCGCAATATTCGTGGAAGATCCAACTTGTAAACTGGGTTCCATTGTCCGTAATGATACGGTTTGGGACCCCAAATCTACAGATAATGGATTTGAGGAAGGCGACAGCAGCACCTTGGGTGATGTTGACCACAGGGGTGGCCTCGGCGACTTGGGTAGTGTTTGGTTGAAGAGCCAAGTAGAACGGAACCGTTCTATCCCAGTTTTGTTGCTGTTTGGTTATAAAGGAACTAGAACGGAATGGCTCCAATTAGTGAATATTCTCCTCAGATCCGGAACCATTCCGCTCCAAAAAATCAACCGGACCGAGCCGCTCCGTTCCCATCCCGCTCTCACAGTCACGCTCCGCTCCATTCACTCTGCAACCAAACAAAAAACAGAGCCGCTCCGTTCCAGATTACCAAACACAGAACAGAGCGGCTCCATTCCTAGAATCAGGGATGGAACGGTTCCGTTCTACTTGGCTCCTCAACCAAACACTACCTTGGTGAACTTGTCGATGGCGACGAAGAGGTACCGGTACCCGCCAACAGCCCTGGGAAATGGTCCCAAGATATCCACCCCCCATATGGTGAATGGCCAGGAGGGTGGAATCATTTGCAGTGCCTGAGCTGGTGTGTGTATTTGCTTTGCGTGGAACTGACACGCCTTGCAGGACTTCACCATCTCAGCTGCATCCTGGAGAGCGGTTGGCCAGTAGAAGCCATGTCGGAAGGCCTTGCCGACCAATGTGCGGGATGATGAATGACTTCCGCACTCTCCCCCATGGATCTCCGTGAGCAACCCACGGCCCTCTTCCCGGGTTATGCATCGCATGTGAATGCCGTTGGCGCCGCGGCGGTAGAGATCCCCTTCCACCACCGCGTAACGCTTAGCCAACCGCACTATGCGTTCTGCGGACGCATGGTCTTCAGGAAGGATATTTTCCTTCAAGTAGTCCTAGATCTCGGAGATCCATGCATTGGGACCACTCTGAGATATTGGCTGCGACGCTAAGGGTCTGGTAGGCCCCCCTGTAGTGCACACAGTCTTTGGTGGGTACTGGGACGCCACCAGGACCGCTAGCTTTGAGGTGCTAGTCTCGCCCCCTTCACCCAGTTCGGCAGGTTGGGCGGTGGGTCTCAGCAGTCATCTTTCGAAGACACCCTCGGGCACGGGTGCCCATGTTGATGCCTTCACGAAGAGGTCATCAGCCGCTGAGTTGTTGGTCCGAGGAACATGTTGTAGTTCCAGGGCCGTGAAGTCTTTCTCCAGTTTCCTTACATGAAGAAGGTAGGCTGCGAGCCTGGGCTCATTGCAGCTACATTCTCCACGAACTTGCTTGATGATCAGCTGGGAGTCTCCCTTTACTAGGAGCTAGCGGATCCCCAAGGATAGGGCCACTGATAAGCCATAGATCAGTGCTTCGTACTCTGCCATGTTGTTGGTGGCCTTGAACTCAAGGTGCACCATGTACTTCACTTGATCTCCGCTTGGATTGACGAGGATCACTCCAGCCCTGCCAACTTGTTGGCGGGCAGACCTGTTGAAGTAGAGCGTCCAGTGGGGCTCGGTGAAGACCGGTTCCCTGGGCTCCACAAGAGTGGGGTCTGAATCAGGGCACGGACCCTTGGGGACGCTTGCAGGGGGGGCGTCCACTCTACGATGAAGTCAGCCAAGACCTGACTCTTGATGGCGTGGCGTGGTCGGAAATCCAGCTAGAACTCAGCGAGTTCCGCAGCCCACTTAGCGATGTTGCCTGGTTTTCGCCTCATGAAGAACCTCACTGATGTAGTAGACTGGCCTTTGGATGGTTCAGACCCCTGCAGCCGGTCCCGAGCCCTCAGGTTCCTGGCTTTCTGGTGCGGGTCTCTCGACGACCAGTACCATGCTCACCGCTTCTGCGACCGCCGCGATATATAAATACAGTGGCTCCTCTGGTTCCGGAGCTACCAATATTGGTAAGGACACCAAGCGCTGCTTTAACTCCTAGAAGGTTTGTTCCACCTATTCGGTCTAAGAGAAAGGCCTAGACATTCGCAGCAGCTTAAAGAAAGGCAGCGCTCTCTCAGCCAACCTTGAAATGAAGCGGCTTAGGGCAGCTAGCGATCCTGTAAGCTTCTGGACATCCTTGACTTGGGCGGGGGCCTCATTGCCTCGATCGCTCTGATCTTTTCCGGGTTCGCTTCAATGCCTCGGTACGAAACCAGGAATCCGAGCAGCTTTCCGGCGGAAATGCCAAAAACGCATTTGTCCGGGTTTAGCTTCGTGCGGGTTGCTCGCAGCTTGTCGAAGATGTCACACCCGGTTTTAAGGAACAAAGACGGGTGCATCTCATACATGCGCCAAAGGAGACAACATATATAATAACAGAGTGTATAGAGATAAATGTCATAAAACATCAGAGTATTTATTACATAACGGAAGACTTAATACAAAATAAAAGAATAAACATAAAACGGACTAAGGATCGTCGGCGCTAATGTCAACTGAGAAACGCCACCTAGATCAAGTCGAAAGCCTCGGTGTTAGGCGGCTCCTCTTCGACCACCTGTTCTTCTCCTGTGGGGGGTGTGAGACAGCAAGAGTGAGCTCACACATGTTCATCGCTCAACAAGTTGTGGGGAATAATGTGGCATGAACTCACCAAAGGTGGGAGTTCATGAAGTGTAAGGCTGATCAATGAAATAAAGGCTGAAGCTGAGCATTGCTTTTATAAGTTGGTCAAAATTTTATTAGCAGTTACTAAGTGTAAGTGAATACCAAACCATAGTAATAATAAGTAAAAGTAATAGTAAAATAATCCCAAATGCAATGATATGACAAATTAAGTTTAAGTTCCATAAATTAATCATGTGAGTGTCCGAGCCGCTCATGACCGTGAGCACGGCTAGTATACCAGTTTTACACTCTGCAGAGGTTGCGCATCTTTACCCACAAGTCGTGTTACCCATTTGCCATGGAGTTGATCAGACCCCATACACCTCTACTAAGGAAGCGAGGCAGGGTACCACTACGAGGCCTTTACAAAGTTCCACTAGCTTCAGACTACCCGCTACAGTTTATAGGAAGCTCCAGTGCAAGAATCCCTCGCCTGACCGCCATCGCAGCAAAATCAACCCAAGGACCTCCCTACACTGACCACTCCCCTACTGCCCTTGCCCCTTTCGGGTAAGGTAGCCCTCCACTAGCTTTCCTAGTTAATCAGCCAAGGGCGTCCCATTAAACCCTTGTAGTAGCACTGTTTTCCCGGGTGGTTCTCCATGTTCCCATTAACATAATGATCTTATCATGAACATAAAATAATGAACAGATAATAACAAGTGTAAAAATGAGTGATGAATATCTCTATACCCAAATCTACATAAAGCAATAGCATGTACTACCCAAAAACTTAGTAGTAAAACCAGTGGTGAAGCAAGGTATAAAGATAGTCAAATCTAGGGTATCCTATTGGGTCCCATCAAAATTAACCTATGCAGATCATTATGAATAATAAGAACATGAATGGGTAAAAGAAGTGATCAAGGGCACAACTTGCCTTCAACGAGCTCCTGCTCAGCAGTCTCTACTAGCTGAACCCCGGAATCCTCCGTAGCTTGCTCGTCTACTCGCATCAACACAATACATACATAGCATAGCAAAAATTAACATTACACCAAACATATAAATAAAATACACAGTAATAATCTAGACATTAAAATAAGATCATAGGAACTAGAATTATCAATTTTGGAGTTATAGATTTTAAGTTATGGATTTTCTAATGTTTTATGTGCTTAATACAAGATTAAGTGCTAGATAAATTTTAAATCATCTTTCATATTAAAACAGAGGCACTAATGGTTAGACAATAATATTATAAAAATTTAGGAACTGGAATGGGCCAAATTGGAGTTCATATGAATTTTCTATAATTTAAACAAGTTCTAGCAATTATTTTTGTATTAAAAATACATTTCTGATTTATTTTCTCTGGTTTTATAATTCCCTGGAGTGGGCCTCAAATCCTAGAACACGCAGGGGTCCTAGCGCAAAGTGTCCCGAGACACAGCAAAACCAGGCCGTGGACTGCGGGTTTATTAACAGATTTTCCAGGGGCTCTTTTACAAAATGTTCAAGGCGAAAGGGTATCGGATAATATCGGTCGTCCGATTAAAAATCACACGTCCAGATTAAATCAACAGACGCGCGAACCGGTACGCCATGGGATCCACACGATCTAAGATCAACGGTCCCCATTTAATGAATACAGAGATAAGCGCCTATCGTCCGATCCGAGATCGACGACCCGAACGAAGGGGGTATCACTGATCTAATTAGAACCGTTCGGCCGTAAATCAACGGCCATGGGTTCATCACCTCCACCGCTGGCCACACACGGCGGCGCTCTGCTCCCCAACGGTGGAGCCAATGCCGCCAACAGTGGCCGTGCGCCACCGCCACCCCAAATTCTGATTGAACAGGGCAACATGCATGGTAGATGATGGCGAATATGGGTAACCAAGACTCACCAGGGATGGCGTGCCCAAGGGGGTCGGTCTGCGGCAGTATGCGGTCCCACGGTGGTCCTTCAACTGCGGCGAGGAATTCACCGGAGTTCCCTTTCTCCGCTGACGCGATTTCGCCGCAGCAGCAACCCACGCACCACGGTGCCCCGTCCAGGCCCCACACGAGTCCCGCAGCGGCGATGTAGAGACGAGTCCTCGGCAGCGACGGCGAACCGGTGTTGCGGCGCTGCCAGGGAACAGCGGGGAGGCTCGGGGCGGTGCTAGGTGATGGAATAGAGGAGGAGGTGCGGCGCAGAGTAGTTGAGGAGGAGACGGCCGATTCTTTTTATGCGCAGGGTTGGTCAGCAACGGAGCCCGAGATCTCCGGCGAGCTCCATCGCGAGACGGGCGCGATCCGCGCGGGGCTTGGGTACGACCCGCACTGACGCAGGGACCTCGCCAGCCAGCGACCGAGCAAAGGAAGAGGACGCGAGAGAAAAGCGGGGAAAGGACGGTCTCTTACACGCGGGTCCCGCATCACAGTGGTTAGCGCGCGCTTAAGCTGGATGACAAGTGGGGCCGCGGTGTCGGCGCCGTTCACTGCTGAAACGCAGCGCAGCCAGTGGGCCGCGCGGGTGTTAAGGAATAGTGGGCCAGATTGGAATACACAGGCCCAATTAGGCACCTCTTCCCTTTTTATTTTTATTTCTCCTTTTAAACTTCAATTTACATCTCCAATTTGAATTTGAATTCGAATTCCGTGGCCAACTTGTCTTCAAATTAAATATTACCCTTGAATATGACATGATATGAATTGATTTATTTTTAAGAAATTTTATTTGGTGATGGCTAATGATTTTCCTTTTCTCCACATTTCTTTAGAAATTTGCTTTCCAACAATAGAATTTAAATCCATGTGTCTATTAATATATTAACAATACCTTTATTTTATTAGCCACAAATGCACAATCAAGTAAAACTCAGCATGATGCATGGTTTATTCAGATGTTATTGGTTATTCAATCCCCCTCTTGATGGTGTTTATTCACATGTGATATTAACTAAAGATGGTACACACATATAGATAGAGGAAATATTCTCTCTTCATATGAGTTACAAATTTAGGTATTACAAATCCTACCCCCCTTAAAAATAATCTCGTCCTCGAGATTTAAAAAGATCTAGGGAAAAGATGGGGGAAGTCTATGCGAAGCTCTTCTTCTCTTTCCCAAGTGGCTTCATCTTCACCATGGTGACTCCATTGTACCTTGCACATCTTTATCACCTTATTTCTTGTAACTCGAGTCAAAGTGTCCAGAATCTTGATAGGGTACTCAGCATAAGTCAGATCATCTTGAATGCTAAGGTCTTCCATTGGTAGCTGCTCCTCAGGTACCCTGAGACATTTCTTCAGTTGAGATACATGAAAAACATCATGAACATTTGACAGATGATCGGGTAACTCCAGTTGATATGCAACTTCTCCCACTCGCTTTAAGATCAAGAAAGGTCCAATGAAGTGAGGGGACAACTTTCCTTTAACTTTAAATCTCCTCATACCATGGATTGGTGACACCTTCAAATAGACATGATCACCCTCCTTAAACTCCAGTAGTCTCCTTCTATTATCAGCATAGCTCTTTTGCCTGGATTGTGCAGTTCTCAAATTTTCTCTTATCATTCGAACTTGTTCTTCTGCCTCTTGAATAAGCTCAGGCCCGAAGAACTGTCTCTCTCCAGTTTGATCCCAATACAGTAGGGTCCTGCACTTTCTGCCATACAGAGCCTCAAATGGTGACATCTTCAAACTGGCCTGGTAGCTATTATTATAAGAAAACTCAGCATAGGGTAAGTTCTTCTCCCAACTGCCACCATGCTTGAGAGCACAAGCTCTTAGCATATCTTCCAGCACTTGGTTAGTCCTCTCTGTCTGTCCATCAGTCCGGGGATGGTAGGCTGAGCTAAAATTCATCTTTGTATCCAAGCTCTCATGTAACTTCTTCCAAAACCGAGAAGTAAACTGTGATCCTCGATCAGACACGATCTTCTTAGGTACTCCATGTAGACAAACTATTCGAGTCATATACAATTCTGCTAGCTTGGCTCCCGTGTAATTAGTCCTCACAGGTATGAAGTGAGCCACTTTTGTCAATCTGTCCACAATTACCCAAATAGAGTCATACCCAGCAGGGGTGCGGGGTAGTCCAACAATGAAATCCATACCAATTTCTTCCCATTTCCACTCGTGTATCTTCAATGGGTGCAATAGTCTAGCGGGTCTTTGATGTTCGGCCTTGACTCTTTGACACACATCACACTTAGCCACATGTGCAGCAACATCTCTTTTTAGTCCATACCACCAATACTTTTGCTTCAAATCCTAATACATCTTAGTGCTACCAGGGTGGATAGAATAATCAGAATCATGGGCTTCTTTCAATATCGTCTCACGAAGGCCATCAATCTCCGGAACACATATCCGATCTTTGAACCATATAGTACCTTGCTCATCCTCCGTGAATTCCGGAACTCTTCCTTCAGTAATCAGATCCTTAATCTCTTGGATTTTAGCATCACCAACCTGACCTTTACGGATCTCTTGCTCCAAGGTAGGTTCCAATTCGATGGTAACTCCTTCAGTGTGTGTAACAATTCCCAAGTTGAGTCTCTCAAAATCTTTTGCTAATTCATCGGGTAGCTGGACGACAAAAGCGGAGTGAACATGCTCCTTCCGACTCAAGGCATCTGCAACCAAATTTGCCTTGCCCGGGTGATAATGAATCTCCAAATCATAATCCTTAATAAGCTCCAACCAACGACGTTGTCTAAGGTTGAGATCCTTCTGAGTGAATATATACTTCAAACTCTTATGATCCGTGTATACTTGGCACTTAGTTCCCATAATGTAATGTCTCCAGATCTTCAGTGCATGTACAACGGCTGCCAGTTCCAAGTCATGAGTGGGGTAGTTCAATTCATGTTTCCGCAACTGACGAGACGCGTAAGCGATCACATGTCCTTCTTGCATGAGCACACATCCCAATCCTTGGCCACATGCATCACAATAGATATCAAATCCTTTCTGTAGATCTGGCATAACCAACACCGGTGGAGACATCAATCTCTCCTTTAGTTGTTCAAAGCTTTCTTGGCTTTTCTCATCCCACTTAAATTCTCTTCCTTTCTCCAGTAGTGAGGTCATAGGCTTGGCAATCTTAGAGAATCCTTCAATAAATCTCCGATAATATCCTGCGAGTCCCAAGAAACTCCGAATCTCAGTAACTGTAGTGGGCACTCTCCACTCCATAATCTCCTTGACCTTAGCAGGATCCACTGCTATTCCTCCATTAGAAATAATATGTCCCAGAAATGGCACCTTATCAATCCAAAACTCACACTTACTGAACTTGGCATAGAGCTGATTATCCCGTAGCTTCTGTAGCACCAACCTTAGATGTTCTTCATGATCACTTTCACTTCTAGAATAGATAAGAATATCGTCGATGAACACCACGACGAATCTGTCCAAATATTCCATAAACACCTTATTCATCAAATTCATAAAATAAGCTGGTGCGTTGGTTAATCCAAATGACATAACAATGAACTCATGTAATCCATATCGGGTTGAGAAAGCCGTCTTAGGAATATCCGAGGGTCTAATCTTCATTTGATGGTATCCCGATCGAAGATCAATCTTCGAGAATACCCTGGCTCCTCTCTTCTGATCAAACAAATCCTCAAATACGGGGTAACGGATACTTGTTCTTCACTGTAACATCATTAAGAGATCTATAGTCCACACACATCCTTTGGGATCCATCCTTCTTCTGTACAAATAGAACCGGTGCTCCCCAAGGTGAGGAACTCAGACGAATGTAACCAGCCTCTTGTAACTCCGTCAACTGCTTCTTAAGTTCCTTCAACTCCTCTACGGACATCCTATATGGCCGTTTAGAAATAGGGGCAGTTCCAGGTAGGAGATCAATAACAAACTCAACTTCTCTATCAGGTGGCATCCCTGGTAACTCCTCTGGAAAGACATCCGGAAAATCTCTAACCACCCGGATGTTGTCACCCACAAACTCCTCGGGTATAAAGAACATTGCACGCTTGGATGAGGTGGTTACTGCAATATTAACTTGAAATGTTTCTCCTTTAGGACTAGTAAGTTCTATAGTACCTCTACCACATGCTATAATGGCCTTTGCCTTCCTTAACCAGGACATACCAAGGATCAGATCTATACTGCTGGCCTCTAACATTATAGCCGTAGCTCCAAATTCTCTCCCCATAATGGTTAATGTCAATCTACGTGTCATTTGATTTGCTTCAATAGGCCTTTTAGGTGTAATTACTATCATTGGTTTTCTCATATTTAGCAGTGATATTTCATTTGTGTTGGCATATCGAGCAGACATGAATGAATGTGTAGCACCAGAATCAAATAATATGGTTGCAGGAATTGCATTAACATAAAACATACCGAGTACGATGTCCGCACCATCAGGAGTATCATCAACGCTGACTTGATTCACCCTGGCTATAGAATATCCCTTGCCAGGAGTCTGTTGCTTGTTCTTAGCTGGTGTACCAAAATTTCCCATCGGACAAGCATTAGCATAGTGCCCAATCTGACTGCACTTGAAGCATGTAGGGCCGGTCTTCTGTCCTGCAGACCTCGTCGGGGTGCCAGTGGGAGTGGCCTGACGAGTAGGAGGTGTACGTGGAGACCCCTGTGGAGCATACTGAACTGGGCGTGGTCCTCCCGGTCGAGTCGGTGTGCCCTATGGTGAAACGTAGCGGGGACGAACACTGCTGCTATCCTGTCCCTGTGAGATAGCCTTCCTCTTCAAATCACCCAGTTGAACACGCTTGTGTTCAATAGCAAGAGCCTTATCCAGCAGCCTCTGAAAGGATGGAAATGTGTGTGCAACCAGTGCATACTGTAGGGGTCCATTAAGTCCTTCAATAAAATGCTCCTACTTCCTCTCATCCTTAGCAACTTCCTCCGGAGCATATCTCGACAACTGAATGAATTTGTCTCTGTACTCGCTTACCGACATGTTGCCTTGCTTCAATGACAGAAACTCCTTCTTCTTTATCTTTATCATACCAGCTGGAATATGGTAGTTCCTGAATTGTGTACTGAACTCTGCCCAAGAAATAGTATCAGCAGCATCATGGGCAGCAGTATAAGAATCCCACCAGTCAGCAGCAGGACCTGTCAGACGACCTGAGGCATAAAGAACTTTCTCCCGGTCTGAGCATTGGGCAATGTTGAGCATCTTCTCAATTGCTTTTAGCCAATCATCTGCATCAAGTGGATCTGGCGAGCTGGCGAAGGTCGATGGCTTATGGCTCATAAACTCCCGGTGCTTATCACGAGGTGGAACTGGTGGTGGTGGTGGAGGCAGCGTTACTTGTTGCTGTTGCTGCTGTTGTTGAAGTTGTTGTTGCAGCTGCTATTGTTGCGCCCTTCTCTCCTGGCGTATCTCCTCTCTCTCCTGGCGCAACTCCTGGCGTATATCTTCTCTTTCCTGACGCATCTCCTGGCGTTCTTGCTGCATCTGGGCACGCATATCAGCCATAGTGTCCACCATTTGCTGCATCACCGCCATCTGAGCTGCAATCAGTGGATCAACTCCGCCTGGCGGAGGATTAGGAGGATTCATCTCTGCTGGCTGTGGCTGAGGTTGTTTATATATCCTTCGAGTGTGTCGATTAGGAGGCAAATCAATTCCACCACCCCTCCTGGTATTGACCATCTGAGTTAGATACATATGGTAAGAGAATAGTAGACAAGGCAGTTATTTACAAATCATTTTACTTTGGGGGAATTTATTAGCTAAGCAGATTCATATTTTACCTACCATAGCTAATTCATTACCTTATGGTGGTACATGCTAAGATGTCCATATATAATACTTCAATCAATCAAAGAGGCAAACCAGACATTTTTCATCAGAACAATCAAACAACATTTTTAAATATAAGAAATAGTTTTGATTTTTGTCTTAGGTTCCCAAACTCTTAAGAATGTCCTAGGGGTAAGGATTCCAAGGTGTGAAATCCATCTTGTCTTGGAGTAGAAAAGGTAAGAATGATCAGAGTAGAATAGTAGAAGGTGAGACAGGATCAAGATAAGTGTAGAAAGAATCAGAGTAAGGTGAGTTTAGAAGAATCAGAATAAGGTAAGTATGTAAGGGTTTTGTCCATTTCTAACTAGGTTTCGTCCTACAGTCAACATTTCCTCTGATACCACTTCTGTCACACCCGGTTTTAAGGAACAAAGCCGGGTGCATCTCATACATGCACCAAAGGAGACAACATATATAATAACAAAGTGTATAGAGATAAATGTCATAAAACATCAGAATATTTATTACATAGCGGAAGACTTAATACAAAATAAAAGAATAAACATAAAACGAACTAAGGATCATCGGTGCCAATGTCAACTGAGAAACGCCACCTAGATCAAGTCGAAAGCCTCGGTGTTAGGCGGCTCCTCTTCGACCACCTGTTCTTCTCCTGTGGGGGGGGGGGGGGGTGTGAGACAGCAAGAGTGAGCTCACACATGTTCATCGCTCAACAAGTTGTGGGGAATAATGTGGCATGAACTCACCAAAGGTGGGAGTTCATGAAGTGTAAGGCTGATCAATGAAATAAAGGCTGAAGCTGAGCATTGCTTTTATAAGTTGGTCAAAATTTTATTAGCAGTTACTAAGTGTAAGTGAATACCAAACCATAGTAATAATAAGTAAAAGTAATAGTAAAATAATCCCAAATGCAATGATATGACAAATTAAGTTTAAGTTCCATAAATTAATCATGTGAGTGTCCGAGCCGCTCATGACCGTGAGCACGGCTAGTATACCAGTTTTACACTCTGCAGAGGTTGCGCATCTTTACCCACAAGTCGTGTTACCCATTTGCCACGGAGTTGATCAGACCCCATACACCTCTACTAAGGAAGCGAGGCAGGGTACCACTACGAGGCCTTTACAAAGTTCCACTAGCTTCAGACTACCCGCTACAGTTTATAGGAAGCTCCAGTACAAGAATCCCTCGCCTGACCGCCATCGCAGCAAAATCAACCCAAGGACCTCCCTACACTGACCACTCCCCTACTGCCCTTGCCCCTTTCGGGTAAGGTAGCCCTCCACTAGCTTTCCTAGTTAATCAGCCAAGGGCGTCCCATTAAACCCTTGTGGTAGCACTGTTTTCCCGGGTGGTTCTCCATGTTCCCATTAACATAATGATCTTATCATGAACATAAAATAATGAACAGATAATAACAAGTGTAAAAATGAGTGATGAATATCTCTATACCCAAATCCACATAAAGCAATAGCATGTACTACCCAAAAACTTAGTAGTAAAACCAGTGGTGAAGCAAGGTATAAAGATAGTCAAATCTAGGGTATCCTATTGGGTCCCATCAAAATTAACCTATGTAGATCATTATGAATAATAAGAATATGAATGGGTAAAAGAAGTGATCAAGGGCACAACTTGCCTTCAACGAGCTCCTGCTCAGCAGTCTCTACTAGCTGAACCCTGGAATCCTCTGTAGCTTGCTCGTCTACTCGCATCAACACAATACATACATAGTATAGCAAAAATTAACATTACACCAAACATATAAATAAAATACACAGTAATAATCTAGACATTAAAATAAGATCATAGGAACTGGAATTATCAATTTTGGAGTTATAGATTTTAAGTTATGGATTTTCTAATGTTTTATGTGCTTAATACAAGATTAAGTGCTAGATAAATTTTAAATCATCTTTCATATTAAAACAGAGGCACTAATGGTTAGACAATAATATTATAAAAATTTAGGAACTGGAATGGGCCAAATTGGAGTTCATATGAATTTTCTATAATTTAAACAAGTTCTAGCAATTATTTTTGTATTAAAAATACATTTCTGATTTATTTTCTCTGGTTTTATAATTCCCTGGAGTGGTCCTCAAATCCTAGAACATGCAGGGGTCCTAGCGCAAAGTGTCCCGAGACACAGCAAAACCAGGCCGTGGACTGCGGGTTTATTAACAGATTTTCCAGGGGCTCTTTTACAAAATGTTCAAGGCGAAAGGGTATCGGATAATATCGGTCGTCCGATTAGAAATCACGCGTCCAGATTAAATCAACAGACGCGCGAACCGATACGCCATGGGATCCACACGATCTAAGATCAACGGTCACCATTTAATGAATACAGAGATAAGTGCCTATCGTCCGATCCGAGATCGACGGCCCGAACGAAGGGGGTATCACTGATCTAATCAAAACCGTTCGGCCGTAAATCAACGGCCATGGGTTCATCACCTCCACCGCCGGCCACACACGGCGGCGCTCTGCTCCCCAACGGTGGAGCCAATGCCGCCAACAGTGGTCGTGCGCCACCGCCACCCCAAATTCCGATTGAACAGGGCAACATGCATGGTAGATGATGGCGAATATGGGTAACCAAGACTCACCGGTGATGGCGTGCCCAAGGGGGTCGGTCTGCGGCAGTATGCGGTCCCGTGGTGGTCCTTCAACTACGGCGAGGAATTCACCGGAGTTCCCTGTCTTCGCTGACGCGATTTCGCCGCAGCAGCAACCCACGCACCACGGTGCCCCGTCCAGGCCCCACACGAGTCCCGCAGCGGCGATGTAGAGACGAGTCCTCGGCAGCGACGGCGAACCGGTGTTGCGGCGCTGCCAGGGAACAACGGGGAGGCTCGGGGCGGTGCTAGGTGATGGAATAGAGGAGGAGGTGCGGCGCGGAGTAGTTGAGGAGGAGACGGCCGATTCTTTTTATGCGCAGGGTTGGTCAGCAACGGAGCCCGAGATCTCCGGCGAGCTCCATCACTATAACACCCTGAATTTGGGGGTATAAAATTTCTTTGCTCATATTCATAAATTCAGGTGTTACTTCCCTTTTCTCATCCTTCCCCAATCTTCTCTTTCTCATTTCTATAGGAGAAAAGTGGTTATTTTATTTGTAACTATAGTCTATTAGCTCAAACTCCAAGGGAGTACGAATTGTTGCATCATGTTGAACCCTAGATTTCACTTTTGTTTGGTGCATAATTCTTAGAAAGTCTAATTTGAATTTGTGGCTTATTTGAATTTGAATCAAATAGAGAAAATAAAAAGAAAAGAGAAAACAAATACCAGAATAAAAGAAAAAGGGAAAGAAGCCCAACCCTGCCGCCCCCTCGGCCTTTCGGCCCAGCCGGCCCAACCCCGCGCGCGCCTCTCCCCCCCGCTCTCTCTGCCCTGGCGGGCCCGCCCGTCAGCGCGGCCGCCGTCTCCGCGCCCGCCTCCCTCTCTCTGCTCGCGGGCCCGGCCTGTCAGCCCCGTCTTCCCCGCGTAACCGCCGCCCGAGCTGCGCGTTGCCGCGGTCTCCGCGCCCACGTCACGCGTGGAGCTCGCAACCGCCCCGCCCCCGGCCACTTGAGCCCAGAACCCCACTCGCCCTCTCCCCCTCCCTCATTTGCGCACCTGCAGGCCTCTCTCTCACCTCCCCCTCGCTGCGCGCACGCCAGAGCGCCGTCACCACAAACCGCCGCCGTCCCGAGCTCGTTTCCCCGTCGCCGTTGGAGCTCCGCCGTGCCCTCAGCCACGGTGAGCTCCGCCCCGACGTCCGCAACCCGGGACGCGCTCCAATTTCCCCTTCCCCTCCCTATTTCCCTCTGCCCGCGCTCACCCGCCGTCCTCCGTGCAGCCGCGGAGGTCCGCCACCGCCGACCCGGGCCGTCGTCGCGCCATTGCCGCCACCGAGGAGTCCCCGGAGTCCGTCTTGAGGTAAGGGACCTCCCCTGCCCTCTCCCTTCCTCTCTATTGCTCTCTACTGCGCTTAATTGCTCGCCGGAGTTCCATAGCACCGCCACCGAGCCGCTTCGCCGTGGACCGCCCCCCTCCGGTGCCCCTGCCCCGACCTAGCCCCCACCGGACGATTCCCCGCGCCCTCCCCAACCTTCCCGGCCGCTCGGGTCACCCTAAAGACCCGCAGAGCGCCCGCGCCCCTCGTCTCCGGCGAGTCCTCCGCCGCGGAGACGAGCGCCGCCGCCTCTGCTAGCCGTAGGAAAGGCCAAGGCCGGCCACCCGACCCCCGCCGTTCATCCCAGATCGGGCGGCCCTGATTCAATTAGCCCGGGCCCAATCCTGGCCGTCCGCCGGAGATCCAACGGCCCAGGGCCGCTTCCCTCACACCCCGCGCCCGCTCTGCCGCCCGGCCCCGCCTGTCAGCCTGCCCGCGCCCGCTCTGCCGCCCGGCCCCGCCTGTCAGCCGTCCGCCCCGCGCTGCCCGCCCGGTCCCGCCTGTCAGCCGCTCAGGCCGCCGCGCGCTCACGCGCCCGCCCGTGGATCTAATCTCGGGCGTTGATCCGAGATCCAACGGCTATAAAAGCCCGATACCCCTTCGCCCGCACGTTTTCTTAAGGAGACCCCCGGCTTCCTGAAAATTAACCCGCCGTCCCTGGATTCTCGCAGTTAGGTCCTCGGACCTTTTATTTAATTCAAAATAAGTATTTAGGGTATATTTTTAATCCCTAAACTTGTAAAATTCATAACTTTGTCATATGAACTCCAAATTAGGTGATTCAAATTGCAAAATGATCATAGTATTTTTGTCTACCTATTTAACCAATGTTTCCCTGCTGTTTTTATGTCCCAATTAATAGTTGATCATTAAGATAAGATTAAGGTTATTGGAACCCATATTTGAGATAAATAAAAGATAGAAGACTTTAATAAAAGTGGGAGCACCTAAGTTTATGGACTTAAAACCATGTAATGATTTAACCCCACCACTGACTTAAACCTGATTAGTGGATAATGAATCATTTTGTATAGTCCTCTACCCTAGACCTAGGGAATACCAGAGTGCCTATCCCTTTTCTATTATGAACTTGTGATCTCTCTGCTGCATATGTTTGGTATATTATTTTTGTTTGTTATTTCCCAAGTGCATAGTGTGAATGATTACTTTACATAGACAACGAGCAGTCTGTGTTTCCCGAGGAAGTTGCAGAGGAAGTTCCTGATCAACAGTTTGGTGAAGGCAAGTGTCCTCTGACCCATTATGTCCTATTCATTTATAACTTACTACCCCGCATTACTTACTTAAAACCTAAGGATTGACTAGCTTTACACTTTACTTTATCCTTGATGACCTTATGGGCTGTTATGGTTAGCATTCTGCTATTGCGTTAACTTAATCAATGAACATGATGTGACTATTTACGATACTGTTATCCTGATGATATTGATGATCTTGTGATACTCTAGGGGGCTCAGGCTGTTTCCTGAGTACCTCTCCGTAAGGACCTGTTCGTTGAGAGACCACCCGGGATAACAGTGCAACCATGAGGGTGAAATGGGATGCCCTTAGCTAATTAATTAGAGGAACTAGAGGTGTAGTTGCTTCGCCGTTGTGCCGTCAATGGGGTCCAGGCACAGTGCTTGCTCTGCCGAGGCTGAGTGCCGAGGTTCTTTCGTTTTGCTTTTGTTAGTCACTCTCCTGCGGGGAGGAGTACTGTGTTTATCAAACTGGAGAAACCTAACGGGCGGCTACGATCTCTAGGGAATCTTTGTAACAGCTACGTAGTGATACCCTGCCGGACCACCTAGGTAGTGGTCAATGGGGATTAGCTCTCCCCGGGCAGAAAGGGCATCATGACTCATGGGTAAAGTGTGCGACCTCTGCAGAGGGTAGTGAAACTGATATATCAGCCGTGCTCACGGTTAAGAGCAGCCTTGGGATCCTCTTTGATTAGAGATACAGATGGTTCGAGATACAAGGGTTATGTTATGGTTTTGGTTCGAATATGATGATGTTGTTCCTCGATGAGGAAATGTTTCATGGGTTGGTTAATGCTAAAATCTGGCTTCTACTAATGATAAATACCTGACCAACTAAAAGCAACTGCTTGAGCCGAACCCCACATAAAGCTAGTCCACTTCAGCCAAACGGGACATTTGCTGAGTACGTTGATGTGTACTCATCCTTGCTTTACCACAAAACACCAGGTTGTCCACATTGTAACCACTGCTCAGGAGAAGGCGAAGCCGTGGAAGGAGACTTCCAGGAGTTCCAAGACTACGACGAATTCTAGGTGTGGGTTGGCGGCAACCCCCAGTCAGCTGCTTGTGAAGGCCCTATCTTTACTGCGTTTCGCTAGCACTTTGATTTAACTGTTAAGTTGATGACTATGTGGATGTCTATGACTCTGTGATGTAATAAGTTAATACTCTTTTAAGTTACTATTCGAGCAATGTGCATTGATGTTCATTTATGTAATCGCTGTGTACGTGAGTTCTGATCCTGGCACGTACATAGTTCGCATTCGGTTTGCCTTCCAAAACCGGGTGTGACATAAGTGGTATCAAAGCCGTGCTGACTGTAGGACCGCTGACCTAGAGTAGCACTGGTCGTACTAAGGACTATTGACCTTCCCCCCTCACCTTGACCTCTGATGTTACTTCAAAAGTCGGTCACCTCGACCAACCCTATGTTTTACTACATATATATATACTATATTATACCTTGTTAAAATTTTTATCTTATTCTGTCTATGGTTTATTCACTTGTCATATTAGTTCTGCTCTTACTCTTATGCTTACGGTGTCTTTTGTAGATGGCTCGTCTTAGACACACTGCACGTAAGTCGGTGATTCCTTTCCTGCCGTCTCGACTTGCGGAGCGTCCTCTGCACCGCACCGTGTCCGGTCAGTCGAGTCACCTGGAGAGACTGCACCACCGCCTGCGTGAGGAGCAGGAACGCCGGCGCCAGCACAGAGAGCAGCAGGGCTCTTCCTCCCCACTCCAGCAGGAGGTGGAGTCCGTGAGGCCCCGTTCCTCTGTTGCCCAGCTGGAGGCGCCCCCTGCACCACCGCGGGACGCCTCGGCTGTTGGAGGAGCTACCGGAGGAAGTCCTGGAGGAGACCCCAACGACGACGACTCAGACCATAGCACGGAGTCTTCTGAGCCGCAAGAGGCGGAAGGATGGGTCGCTCGACCCATCACCCGTGACGCCGCTCGCGGTTGTCACTTCCACGACGCACTCGACACCTTGCTGCGCCAGGCTTTTGACCGGCATACCTGGTCGATCGAGTATCGTTGTGTAGTCTACCAGCACAGTCGCGGGAGGTACCCGGACCGCTGGGAGGCTACCTGCCTAGTTCGCCGTCCGGAGGACGACCTCCGGGGTGCGGAGGCCGTTTCGGAGCACTATTCCATCTCCGAGAGGGACACTGCAGAGGCGGCTATGCAGGATGCAGCACGACGTGCACTCTCCCAGTACTGTTCTTTGTTCGGTGGGGTGGCCGACGGTCTTAACCTTCGGTACTACCCCCACCGCCCTACTGGCAGCACAGAGAGTGTGGTTGTCTCACCTGTTGGTGAGGCTAACCCTAGGTTGAGCAGCACAGTCAACCTAGTCGCAGTGCTTAATACTGAGCTGGATCACTCTCTGGACGAGCTGAGCAGGGCTCGAACGGAGATTGCGGAGTTGCGTGCTGAGCTGGCAGAGCGCCATCACCAGGAGGGTGGTTCTCCCGCTCCTGTTGGGACTCAGCACCCTTACCGCTCGCCGCCACGTGGTCACCACACTTATGGTTCCCCTGCCTATAAGACCAGGATAGATCTGGATCCTTAGATCGTTAGCGTCGAAGTTTGTAATAATTCTTAAGTCAGATGTCTCAGTCTTAAATAGTTAGCTTAGTTTGCTTATCAGTTGCTTCCAATTAGCTTAGTTTGCTTATCAGTTGCTTGCACGCTTGTTATGATGAACTTGTGCTGGATTTGAATCTTTGTAATGACTGTTGCCAACCTGTGGGTTTCTCCTGCAGTTTGGCCTAGCTATAATGTTAATAAAGTCAGTTATTTAGTTGGGAAGCCATTTACTTCTACTTTCCTTCTTATCTGAGAAGCTGTGTTGAATCGTAGTGAGGATCAGTGAAGCTCTTTGTTCACTCAGTGTCATGAAGAATTATGTATTCTCTTTTCTTATGCTGGAGGGTTGTAAGATCAATGCTGATGTATGAATGTCTTCCACAGATGTCTGACAACAGGCGCCGATGCAACAGGCGTGCTCAGCAAGAGCAGCATGACCAGCAGGAGGAACAACAGAGGCAGCCTCCCCCGCCACCCCCGATGTCAGTGGAGCAGATGTTCTTGATGCAGACTCAGGCAGTGCAGGCCATTGGGCAGACTCTGGCAGCCACGCAGCAGGCTCAACAGTAACCCCAACCCCAATTGCAAGTGCAGATGCCCCAGATGCCACGGGATAAGCGTGGTGAGTTCATGAGAGGGCACCCTCCTACCTTCGCCCATTCTGCCGACCCCATGGATGCAGAAGACTGGCTGCGCGCAGTGGAAAGAGAACTGCGCACCGCTCAATGTAACGACAGGGAGAAGGTTCTGTATGGTCCCCGTCAGCTAAGGGGAGCAGCCCAGTCCTGGTGGGAGTCCTACCTCGCCACACATGCTGACCCCGAAGCCATCACCTGGGAAGAATTCAGCGAGAGTTTCCGCAGGTACCATGTGCCGGAGGGACTGATGATCGTGAAGAAGGAGGAGTTTCTGGCTCTGAAGCAGGGACCCCTGTCTGTTAGTGAATACAGAGACAAGTTTCTGCAGCTATCTCGGTATGCACCTGAGGATGTCAACACTGATGCTAAAAGGTAGTACAGGTTCATGAGGGGTTTGGTGGATCCCCTGCATTACCAGCTGATGAATCACACCTTCCCCACCTTCCAGCACCTGATCGATAGGGCAGTTATGACTGAGAAGAAGCGTAAGGATATGGAAGATCGGAAGCGCAAGATGAGTGGACCCCAGACCGGAGGCATCAGCCGTCCACGTTTCTCAGGCAGTTCATCTCAGCAAGGCAGGCCTGGTCACCCACAAGGATATCAGAATCAGAACCAGCGTCCACATCAGCAGCAGTTTCAGAGGCAGTATCCACAGCAGCAGCAGCAGTATCGTCAGCACAGCCAGCAGGGAGGTAATCAGTATCAGAAGCAGAACAACCAGGCACCTCGCCTTCCTGCCCGAGCAGCAAACCAGAGCAACCAAGCAGCCCCAGCACAAGGAGGAGGCAGAGGATGTTTCCACTGTGGAGAACAAGGCCACTGGGCGATGCAGTGCCCGAAGAAGGCGGCGCAGCAGCAGACCAACCCCAATGCTCCAACAAGGCAAGGTGTACTGCAGCCGACAGCAGGCAATCGTAACCAAGCGTACAACCGTGGAAAGGTGAACCACTTGGAGGCCGAAGCGATCCAGGATGCACCAGATGTGGCAGTAGGTATGTTCTCAGTCGAATCTCATCCCACGAAAGTGCTATTTGATACTGGTGCAACTCATTCATTTGTCACTGCAACCTGGGTAGAATTGCATAACATCTCAGTAGAGGCAATGATGCCGCCCATGAGGATTAATTCAGTTGGTGGCAAGGTGCAAACAGATAAAATATGCTCAAATATAAGGGTGGAAATAAGGGGGATAGGATTCCCCAGTGACTTAATAGTAATAGACACCCCTGGGATAGATGTCATCCTAGGGATGAATTGGTTAATGAAGTATGAAGCGAATGTTAGCTGTGACAAGAGGACCGTAACATTGAAGTCCCCGTCAGGAGAAGAGGTAGTGGCCGAGCTAAGGATGCCTAAATCAGCGGAGGGTGTCTGTCACCAGATTTCAGTTGATAGTAAGGAGCCCAACCCGCTCGAGGCTATCAAGGTTGTGTCGGACTTTCCAGACGTATTTCCCGAGGAGCTAACGGGCATGCCACCCGAGAGAAAAGTCGAATTTGCCATAGAGCTTATCCCTGGTACCGCCCCCATTTCCAAAAGAGCCTACCGAGTGTCTGGACCAGAATTGGTGGAACTCAAGAAGCAGATAGATGAGATGTTAGAGAAGGGTTACATCAGACCAAGTACCTCGCCTTGGGCCGCTCCGGTGTTGTTTGTAGAGAAGAAAGATGGTACCAAAAGGATGTGCATAGACTACAGAGCCTTGAATGAAGTCACTGTCAAAAACAAGTACCCCCTGCCAAGGATAGAAGATTTGTTCGACCAGCTCAGAGGTGCCAGCGTATTCTCGAAGATAGATCTGAGATCAGGTTACCATCAACTCAGAATCCGACCCTCGGACATACCGAAGACGGCATTCATCACCAAGTACGGGTTATATGAATTCACAGTTATGTCCTTTGGTTTGACAAATGCGCCAGCCTTCTTTATGTACCTGATGAATAGTGTGTTCATGGATTATCTGGACAAGTTTGTGGTAGTGTTTATCGATGATATTCTTATATACTCTCAAAGCGAGGAAGATCATGTAGAGCATTTGAAGATGGTATTGCAAAGACTTCGAGAGCATAAGTTGTATGCCAAGCTGGGCAAATGCGAGTTCTGGATTCATGAAGTCCTGTTTCTGGGTCACATCATAAATCAAGATGGGTTGGCAGTGGATCCAAAGAAAGTGGCAGATATCCTGAACTGGAAAGCACCAAAGGATGTTCGTGGGATCAAGAGCTTCATTGGAATGGCTGGGTATTACAGGCGTTTCATCGAAGGCTTCTCAAAGATTGCTAGACCAATGACAGCGTTACTAGCGAAGAAAGTTGAGTTCAAGTGGACCCAAAAGTGTCAGGAAGCATTTGAAGAACTGAAAAATAGATTGACTACAGCTCCGGTGTTAGTCCTGCCTGATGTTCACAAGCCATTCTCAGTGTATTGCGATGCTTCTTACACCGGATTGGGATGTGTGCTAATGCAAGAAGGAAGAGTTGTAGCATATTCATCTCGACAGCTGAAGATCCATGAGAAAAATTATCCCACACATGACCTGGAGTTGGCAGCAGTAGTTCATGCTTTGAAGACCTGGAGACATTACCTGTATGGGCAGAAGTGCGACATTTACACAGATCATAAAAGTCTGAAGTACATATTCACCCAGTCAGAGTTAAACATGAGACAGCGAAGATGGTTAGAATTGATCAAGGACTATGAGTTGGAGATACATTACCATCCAGGCAAAGCCAATGTGGTTGCAGATGCTCTGAGCAGGAAGAGTCAAGTCAATATGATGGCCACGTACCCAATGCCATATGAGTTAGCCAAGGAGTTCGACAGACTGAGTCTCGGTTTCCTGAACAGTACGCAAGGAGTAACAGTGCAATTAGAGCCCACCCTAGAGCGGGAGATCAAAGAAGGGCAGAAGGATGATGAAAGCATCAACAAGATCCGGCAGCTAATCTTAGAAGGAAGAGGCAAAGACTTTCGAGAGGATGAAAAGGGGGTAATATGGTTCAGGGACCGATTGTGTGTCCCCGACCTCAAACCTATTCGGGAGCTGATCCTAAAGGAAGCTCATGAGACAGCCTACTCCATACACCCGGGAAGTGAAAAGATGTACCGGGATTTAAAGAGGAGGTTTTGGTGGTATGGCATGAAAAGAGAAATCGCAGAATATGTCGCCATCTGTGATAGCTGTCAAAGGACCAAAGCAGAGCATCAAAGGCCCGCCGGATTGTTGCAGCCATTGCGGATTCCTCAGTGGAAGTGGGATGAAATCGGGATGGATTTTATAGTTGGCCTACCTCGTACCCGGGCCGGCTATGATTCCATCTGGGTGGTTGTGGACCACTTAACAAAGGTGGCCCATTTCATACCTGTGAAGACCACATACACCGGAGCAACGTTAGCTGAGTTATACAAGTCACGGATAGTCTGCCTTCATGGTGTGCCGAAGAAGATAGTGTCAGATCGAGGAACGCAGTTCACCTCTCATTTTTGGCAGCAGCTACAAGAAGCTTTGGGCACCCATTTGAACTTCAGCTCGGCTTATCACCCGCAGACAGACGGTCAGACTGAAAGAACTAATCAGATCCTAGAAGATATGCTGAGAGCCTGTGCGTTGCAAGACAAGTCAGGGTGGGACAAAAGGTTACCTTATGCAGAATTCTCCTATAACAATAGTTACCAGGCCAGCTTGAAGATGTCGCCGTTTCAGGCACTCTATGGGCGGAGTTGTAGGACTCCGCTGCATTGGGACCAGCCTGGAGAGAGACAGGTGTTTGGCCCCGACATCCTGCTTGAAGCCGAAGAGAATATCAAAATGGTTCGGGAGAACCTGAAGATAGCCCAGTCAAGACAGCGAAGCTATGCGGACCGAAGGAGAAGAGAACTGAGTTTCGAAGTGGGGGATTTCGTCTATCTGAAGGTGTCACCTATCAGGGGAGTCAGAAGGTTCGGAGTTAAAGGCAAGTTAGCACCCCGGTACGTTGGACCATATCAGATTCAAGCAAAGCGTGGAGAAGTGGCTTACCAACTCAACCTACCAGAAAGTTTGTCGGCAGTGCACAATGTGTTCCACGTGTCACAATTGAAGAAGTGTCTGCGAGTACCAGAAGAACAGTTGCCAGTGGAGGGTTTGGAAGTCCAGGAGGATCTGACATACATAGAGAAGCCAACGCAGATTCTGGAGTTTGCAGACAGAGTCACCCGGAGGAACACCATAAGAATGTGCAAGGTCAGATGGGGTCACCACCCGGAGGAAGAAGCAACCTAGGAACGAGAAGATGATCTGAAGGCCAAATACCCTGAACTCTTTGCTGACCAACCCTGAATCTCGGGGCGAGATTCTTTTAAGGGGGATAGGTTTATAACACCCTGAATTTGGGGGTATAAAATTTCTTTGCTCATATTCACAAATTCAGGTGTTACTTCCCTTTTCTCATCCTTCCCCAATCTTCTCTTTCTCATTTCTATAGGAGAAAAGTGGTTATTTTATTTGTAACTATAGTCTATTAGCTCAAACTCCAAGGGAGTATGAATTGTTGCATCATGTTGAACCCTAGATTTCACTTTTGTTTGGTGCATAATTCTTAGAAAGTCTAATTTGAATTTGTGGCTTATTTGAATTTGAATCAAATAGAGAAAATAAAAAGAAAAGAGAAAACAAATACCAGAATAAAAGAAAAAGGGAAAGAAGCCCAACCCTGCCGCCCCCTCGGCCTTTCGGCCCAGCCGGCCCAACCCCGCGCGCGCCTCTCCCCCCCGCTCTCTCTGCCCTGGCGGGCCCGCCCGTCAGCGCGGCCGCCGTCTCCGCGCCCGCCTCCCTCTCTCTGCTCGCGGGCCCGGCCTGTCAGCCCCGTCTTCCCCGCGTAACCGCCGCCCGAGCTGCGCGTTGCCGCGGTCTCCGCGCCCACGTCGCGCGTGGAGCTCGCAACCGCCCCGCCCCCGGCCACTTGAGCCCAGAACCCCACTCGCCCTCTCCCCCTCCCTCATTTGCGCACCTGCAGGCCTCTCTCTCACCTCCCCCTCGCTGCGCGCACGCCAGAGCGCCGTCACCACGAACCGCCGCCGTCCCGAGCTCGTTTCCCCGTCGCCGTTGGAGCTCCGCCGTGCCCTCAGCCATGGTGAGCTCCGCCCCGACGTCCGCAACCCGGGACGCGCTCCAATTTCCCCTTCCCCTCCCTATTTCCCTCTGCCCGCGCTCACCCGCCGTCCTCCGTGCAGCCGCGGAGGTCCGCCACCGCCGACCCGGGCCGTCGTCGCGCCATTGCCGCCACCGAGGAGTCCCCGGAGTCCGTCTTGAGGTAAGGGACCTCCCCTGCCCTCTCCCTTCCTCTCTATTGCTCTCTACTGCGCTTAATTGCTCGCCGGAGTCCCATAGCACCGCCGCCGAGCCGCTTCGCCGTGGACCGCCCCCCTCCGGTGCCCCTGCCCCGACCTAGCCCCCACCGGACGATTCCCCGCGCCCTCCCCATCCTTCCCGGCCGCTCGGGTCACCCCAAAGACCCGCAGAGCGCCCACGCCCCTCGTCTCCGGCGAGTCCTCCGCCGCGGAGACGAGCGCCGCCGCCTCTGCTAGCCGTAGGAAAGGCCAAGGCCGGCCACCCGACCCCCGCCGTTCATCCCAGATCGGGCGGCCCTGATTCAATTAGCCCGGGCCCAATCCTGGCCGTCCGCCGGAGATCCAACGGCCCAGGGCCGCTTCCCTCACACCCCGCGCCCGCTCTGCCGCCCGGCCCCGCCTGTCAGCCCGCCCGCGCCCGCTCTGCCACCCGGCCCCGCCTGTCAGCCGTCCGCCCCGCGCTGCCCGCCCGGTCCCGCCTGTCAGCCGCTCAGGCCGCCGCGCGCTCGCCCGCCCGCCCGCGGATCTAATCTCGGGCGTTGATCCGAGATCCAACGGCTATAAAAGCCCGATACCCCTTCGCCCGCGCGTTTTCTTAAAGAGACCCCCGGCTTCCTGAAAATTAATCCACCGTCCCTGGATTCTCGCAGTTAGGTCCTCGGACCTTTTATTTAATTCAAAATAAGTATTTAGGGTATATTTTTAATCCCTAAACTTGTAAAATTCATAACTTTGTCATATGAACTCCAAATTAGGTGCTTCAAATTGCAAAATGCTCATAGTATTTTTGTCTACCTATTTAACCAATGTTTCCCTGCTGTTTTTATGTCCCAATTAATAGTTGATCATTAAGATAAGATTAAGGTTATTGGAACCCATATTTGAGATAAATAAAAGATAGAAGACTTTAATAAAAGTGGGAGCACCTAAGTTTATGGACTTAAAACCATGTAATGATTTAACCCCACCACTGACTTAAACCTGATTAGTGGATAATGAATCATTTTGTATAGTCCTCTACCCTAGACCTAGGGAATACCAGAGTGCCTATCCCTTTTCTATTATGAACTTGTGATCTCTCTGCTGCATATGTTTGGTATATTATTTTTGTTTGTTATTTCCCAAGTGCATAGTGTGAATGATTACTTTACGTAGACAACGAGCAGTCTGTGTTTCCCGAGGAAGTTGCAGAGGAAGTTCCTGATCAACAGTTTGGTGAAGGCAAGTGTCCTCTGACCCATTATGTCCTATTCATTTATAACTTACTACCCCGCATTACTTACTTAAAACCTAAGGATTGACTAGCTTTACACTTTACTTTATCCTTGATGACCTTATGGGCTGTTATGGTTAGCATTCTGCTATTGCGTTAACTTAATCAATGAACATGATGTGACTATTTACGATACTGTTATCCTGATGATATTGATGATCTTGTGATACTCTAGGGGGCTCAGGCTGTTTCCTGAGTACCTCTCCGTAAGGACCTGTTCGTTGAGAGACCACCCGGGATAACAGTGCAACCATGAGGGTGAAATGGGATGCCCTTAGCTAATTAATTAGAGGAACTAGAGGTGTAGTTGCTTCACCGTTGTGCCGTCAATGGGGTCCAGGCACAGTGCTTGCTCTGCCGAGGCTGAGTGCCGAGGTTCTTTCGTTTTGCTTTTGTTAGTCACTCTCCTGCGGGGAGGAGTACTGTGTTTATCAAACTGGAGAAACCTAACGGGCGGCTACAATCTCTAGGGAATCTTTATAACAGCTACGTAGTGATACCCTGCCGGACCACCTAGGTAGTGGTCAATGGGGATTAGCTCTCCCCGGGCAGAAAGGGCATCATGACTCATGGGTAAAGTGTGCGACCTCTGCAGAGGGTAGTGAAACTGATATATCAGCCGTGCTCACAGTTAAGAGCAGCCTTGGGATCCTCTTTGATTAGAGATACAGATGGTTCGAGATACAAGGGTTATGTTATGGTTTTGGTTCGAATATGATGATGTTGTTCCTCGATGAGGAAATGGTTCATGGGTTGGTTAATGCTAAAATCTGGCTTCTACTAATGATAAATACCTGACCAACTAAAAGCAACTGCTTGAGCCTAACCCCACATAAAGCTAGTCCACTTCAGCCAAACGGGACATTTGCTGAGTACGTTGATGTGTACTCATCCTTGCTTTACCACAAAACACCAGGTTGTCCGCATTGTAACCACTGCTCAGGAGAAGGCGAAGCCGTGGAAGGAGACTTCCAGGAGTTCCAAGACTACGACGAATTCTAGGTGTGGGTTGGCGGCAACCCCCAGTCAGCTGCCTGTGAATGCCCTATCTTTACTGCGTTTCGCTAGCACTTTGATTTAACTGTTAAGTTGATGACTATGTGGATGTCTATGACTCTATGATGTAATAAGTTAATACTCTTTTAAGTTACTATTCGAGCAATGTGCATTGATGTTCATTTATGTAATCGCTGTGTACGTGAGTTCTGATCCTGGCACGTACATAGTTCGCATTCGGTTTGCCTTCTAAAACCGGGTGTGACAATCACGAGACGGGCGCGATCCGCGCGGGGCTTGGGTACGACCCGCACTGACGCAGGGACCCCACCTGCCAGCGACCGAGCGAAGGAAGAGGACGCGAGAGAAAAGCGGGGAAAGGACGGTCTCTTACACGCGGGTCCCGCATCACAGTGGTTAGCGCGCGCTTAAGCTGGATGACAAGTGGGGCCGCGGTGTCGGCGCCGTTCACTGCTGAAACGCAGCGCAGCCAGTGGGCCGCGCGGGTGTTAAGGAATAGTGGGCCAGATTGGAATACCCAGGCCCAATTAGGCACCTCTTCCCTTTTTATTTTTATTTCTCCTTTTAAACTTCAATTTACATCTCCAATTTGAATTTGAATTCGAATTCCGTGGCCAACTTGTCTTCAAATTAAATATTACCCTTGAATATGACATGATATGAATTGATTTATTTTTAAGAAATTTTATTTGGTGATGGCTAATGATTTTCCTTTTCTCCACATTTCTTTAGAAATTTGCTTTCCAACAATAGAATTTAAATCCATGCGTCTATTAATATATTAACAATACCTTTATTTTATTAGCCACAAATGCACAATCAAGTAAAACTCAGCATGATGCATGGTTTATTCAGATGTTATTGGTTATTCAATCCCCCTCTTGATGGTGTTTATTCACATGTGATATTAACTAAAGATGGTACACACATATAGATAGAGGAAATATTCTCTCTTCATATGAGTTACAAATTTAGGTATTACAGAAGACCAGGGTTAAGTCTTCCAATAGGGTCGACCCTCTCTTAGTCTTGACCATGATGTCATCGACATAGACCTCTACTTTGTCCCTAATCAGGTCCCCGAAAGTCTTACTCATCGCCCGCACAAATGTTGGCAGGGCGTTTTCAGACCGTATGGCATTACAACATAGCAGTACAACCCATCCACTGTTACAAAAGCAGTATGCTTCCTATCTTCCCTAGACATCTGGATTTGGTGGAAACCAGAGTAAGCGTCTAGGAATGATAACAGATCGCACCCGGAGATAGAATCCACGATTTGGTCTATACGTGGTAGTGGATACGGGTCCTTGGGACAGGCCTTATTCAGGCTGGTGTAGTCGATACACATCCGAAGTTTCCCATTCGCTTTGGGGACGATGACTAGGTTGGCCAGCCATATTGGGTGATGAACTTCTTCGATGAAGCCAGCGTCTAGCAGTTTCCGGACCTCCTTTCAGATGAAGTTCTGTCGCTCAACAGACTGTCTGTGAGGCTTCTGGCTCACTGGCTTGGCGTCAGGGTTAATCTTCAGGCTGTGCTCGATCACCTCCCTGGGGATCCCAGGCATCTGCGACGGCTCCCATGCGAGCACGTCGGCATTTGCCTGGAGGAAAGCGACGAGCGCGAGTTCCTATTTCTCGTCTAGATCACCCGCAATGCGAGTGGTCTGGGTGGAGTCCGCCGCAAGTCGGATTGCTTTGACAGGGACATCACCAGCTCCGGATGGTTGTACCTTTGGCGCCTTGAGGGGTGCCTTGGTACTGGAGGTTGATGGATTCCTCCCTCCGTCGTCTAGGCGAGCAGTCTCCGCCGCTAGGGCGTGCAGCTTCTCTATGGCTGCAAGTGCGGCAGCACGGTCACCTTGCACGGTGAGGACCCCAGTAGGGGATGGCATCTTGAGGACCAAATACCCGTAATGGGCAATGGCCATGAACCGATATAGGGCCGGCCTGCCAATGATGGCATTGAAGGGGAGGTTGACTTTCGCAACGTCGAAGACGATGTTCTCCATGCGGAAGTTCTCCTCAGTTCCGAATGTAACCGGGAGTGCGATGCTCCCAAGGGGATACACCGGCTATGGGCCTACTCTGGAGAATGGGCGTGAGGGCCCTAGACGGGACCCCGGGATTTGCAGCTGCTTGAACGCAGCATGGCTAATGACGTTGAGGCCTGCCTCGCCGTCAATCAGCACATGGTGCAGTCGCATGTTGGCGATGACAGGGGAGGTGATGAGTGGCAGTATGCCGGCCCCTGCCATGTTGTCGGGGCAGTCGGGTGTCCCGAAGGAGATGGTGGTGCTCCTCCAGCGTTGATGGGGGTTGGCCCTCGGGACCCCTGGAGTTACCGATAGGACCTCACGACATAGGGACTTGATGTTCCTGCGGGAGGTAAGCTCCCAGCTCCCGCCGTACATGACGTACAATTTCTTGCGGCGGTCGCTGTCATCCCCGGAGTCGCAATCTCCAGTGAAGACATCCTTGAGGTCCCCCTCGGGCGATTGATACCCGAGTTCTCGTTCCCCCGGGGCCACTTCACCGTTGTCGACCCTCTCTTTACTAGGCCGATCACGAGGCAGGGAGCCATCCTTGGACGGCAGCTCGCGACGCTCACTGACGCGTTTCGCGAGCTTGATGATCTCGCAGCATTTTGAGGCGCTGTGGTGAGCGTTGGGATGCACAGGGCACGAGCTGCTGTTGTCTCCCTATGGTCGGGGACGCTTATTGCGCTCGCCCCGTCCTCTAGCCGCGGCTGCAACAGTCGGAGCGGCAACCTGCAGCCTCTCATAGCCGCGGTTCTTCTTCTTTTTGCCGTCCTAGGAGACGGCACCCGACTGGGCAGCCCCGGTCCGCGGGGCCGAGTGCCATGCACGACCCTCGGCAGCCCTAGCGCATTTGTCGGCCAGAGCGAAGAGTGTGGGGACAGTCTCCACGTCGTGCGTGGCTAACTTCTCCAACATTTTCTCATCACGTATTCCTTGGCGGAAGGCCGTGATGATGGAAGCATCGGAAATGCGAGGTATAGTACCTCGCACCTTGGTGAAGCGGGAGATGAACGTTCGGAGAGTTTCCCCGGGCTCCTGCCTCACCGCATGGAGGTGGGCCTCCACACCGTGCTGCTGGTAAGTGCTGGCGAAGTTTGCAACGAACCGCGCATAGAGCTCTTCCCAGGTGTAGATTGACCCTAGGGCGAGGTTCATGAGCCAAGTCTGGGCGGGCCCAGACAAGGCGACATGAAAATAAGTTGCCATCACAGCAGTGTTTCCACCTGCTGCTGTGATGGCGGTGACGTATACCTGCAGGAATTCTGACGGATTTGATGTACCGTCGTATTTTTCCGGCAGGTGCGGCCTGAACTTGGGTGGCCACGATGCTGCGCGGAGATGATCCGCGAGAGCGGCACATCCCACACCGGCTAGGGGGACACCCGCTTGGAACCGGGCACCCACTGGAGTTCGCGGTATTTCCGCAGCGAAATCTTGGTCGAGGTTGTGGCCCTCGATGTTTTGTCGGCGCTCACGCGCCCTTTCCAGGGAGACCCGGGCATCTTCCCCCGCATGCCTGCGGTTGAGTTCTGCCCGGAGGTCGTCGGTCTGTGCACCCCTTACGGAGGGCGAACGCACAGACACCGTCGCCTCGCGTTGGCACCGGGATGACCGAGGCCTGGACCTAGTCGAAGTAGAATGTGCCATGCCGAGTAGTCGGTCGACGTCGTCACGCCACTGCTTCATGGCCCCCGGTGAGGCCGTGGAGCTAGGGGGGTGGCGTAGCAACTCCCTGGCTACAGACAACGCCGTAGGCGCTGCCCTTGACGGAGTCCGGGACGCTTGTGCAGGCGTGTGCTGCTGCACGGCGTGTACAACAGTAGTCCCAGAGTCAGGGCGGTCGGGTACTCGCGGCGCAGAGGATGCAACTTCTTGCTCCATCGCGAAATCCTCCGAAGTTTCGGTGCGGTGCTCGATGATTCGCACCATCATGCTGAATAAGAACACAGGCAAAAACCTAAAGCCTAGCCCCCTACCTGGCGCGCCAAATGTCGGAGAGGAAATCTCCGGCCAGGTGGCGGAGTGCACCCGCCCTAAATCCTAAGATGTGGAGGGGCTTAAGCGTTTTGCCTGTTACGCGAGATGGAAGGATGAACACAAGAACACGCGAGGGTTTAGAGTGGTTTGGGCCGCCAGAGCGTAACACCCTACTCAACTGTGTGTTGGATTGCTGTGGAAGCTTGAGAGTCTGAGTGAACTTGTGTTGTAATGTCATATGCCTCCCCTTTTATAGTTGAAGGGGGGCATGCACAAAAGACTCCGAACCCCAACATGTGGGTCCAGAGACATTAGGATGGGATACCCGGAGCAACTAATGTCGGTCACCTTGTCCTATCTCCCTGTTAGGGCTGGACATTCGGTCTATTAGGGTAATTCGGTTCTATCTATTCGGGTTTTTGAAATTTCGGGTTATGAAAAATGAGAACCAAAATTTTAAAAATAATTTTAAGAATCGAACTCGAATAGACCCATAATTTCGTTTCGGTCTATTCGGTCCACCGAATAGACTCGAATAGTAAAGAGACTATTATCTTTTGTTAAAATATATACAATTAATAATTAATTGGAAGTACTGTTATTACAACAAGTGACTATAAAAAATAGCATACCAAGATATATATACTATCTCTAAGATAATATCACAATTTTTAGTTAATAATATAATAATATCATCATATATTAATAGTTTTTTATATTTCGGGTTATTCGGTCTATTCGGGTTTTAAAGGTTAGGAACCGAACCCGAACCCATAGCCCAAAATATAGCACACATAGGAACCGAACCCGAACCCGAAAACCCGAATAGACCGATAATTCGGTCTATTTGGGTTCGGTTCGGGTTCGGGTTTCGGTTTTAAAGTGCCCACCCCTACTCCCTGTGCCCCGACATCCATCGCTTGAGTAGAATCAGCATGCTGCAGAAGGTTCCTCGGTATTGTTTAAGTCATGATGACCACTGCGCGCGTGCAGTGGTGTGGGCGTACTGCCCACTGCTTGATTGGATAGTCATGCCGCCTGGTCTGGTCGTCGCCTGCCATCAGAGTGGATGGGGCACATTAAATGCCGAGTCGGCATATCGCCCGTATGCAGGGCGGTCATGCGGCGCGCGATCTCTGCAATAAATGCAGAGATCGCATGGCCCCGTGGCCTTACGTCAGGCCCTGCTCTCCGGCTTACGTCACGGGCTGCAGGCCACGTGGTAGCACTGGGTCCCCGCCTGAGCGGGGAGCATAGGCGTGCCTGGCAAGATCCAAACAAGTGTCTGTGCGGGACCCCTATACGCCTTCGACTTAGGCCAGGGTATTCCTCGTCCTGAGATCTTGTCGTAGACGGTCCGGACCTCCCTTAGAAGGGTCCGGGTCCCATTTAGTGGAACACTGAGGTCCCAACTAGGTATGCTTGGGTCCGGCATTCTCTCACGGGGGTCCAGAGCCACTGATGATATCACGGTATATGTTACCTTCTCTGGTCATCTGGTGGCCTCGGAGTTGCCCACGTGGTGGGGTAAGGCGCGGTTTACCGCGCCTTCTTACTATAGTAAGGGGTACCCCTGTTCCAGGGTACCGACAGTTAGTATTAAGCATTTAGGCATTAGTAGATTAGTAAGTATATAGGTATTAGTATATAGTTATAAGTTAGTAACTAGATATTACTTATTTATTACTTAGTAAGTATTTAGGCATTAGTAGATGTCAGTACCCTGGATCAGGGGTACCCTCTTCTACAGCATGAAGGCGCCGCACCCGTGCAACACCTCAAGGCACACGGAGAATGGCACCCAAACCTACCACATGGGCAAGTCCAAGGGCGCCACGTGATAAGGAAAGGAAGTTGTCGGAGAGGAAATCTCCCCGGCCGGGTGGCGGATTCCACCCGCCCTAAATCCTAAAAAGAGGAGGGGCCTAAGCGTTTTGCTTGTTACGAGACTGGTGGATCAACACACGGGAGCACGCGAGGGTTTAGAGTGGTTCGGGCCACCGGAGCGTAATACCCTACTCCACTGTGTGATGTATTGCTTGGGAGCTTGTATGAACTTGTGAGTGTCTGCCTCAGATTGGGTTTGTCTTGTAACGCCGCATGCCTCCCCTTCTATTGCCGAAGGGGGCATGCACAAATGTACTGAGCCCCAACATGTGGGCCTAGGGACATAACGAATATAGCACTTGGAGCCACAAATGTGTTCTGCTGGGGCACTCTTCTTGGGCCCCGACATCTGAGATCTGCGTATCCTCGGCGTGCATGGGAAGCTTCTTGTAGAAGGGGTGATGAGTACGGTGCGCCGCTCGGCACGGGCGCACTGTTCGCCAACAGACTGGTCAGGCACGCCGCCTGCTGGATGACCCTGACGTCGTCTGCCAGCGGATTGGACAGGATGCAATAAATGCTGGGAGGGCACACCACCCGTTAGCGTGGTGGCAGGCGGCGCGTCCTCTCCACAATAAATGCAGAGACTGCACGACTTCATGGGCTTTACGTCGGGCTTGGCCCTTCGGCTTTTGTCACGGGCCACAGGCCAGGTGGTGATAGTGGGGAGCATAGGGAAGGCCTTGACATGTGCCAGCACCGGACCCCTACTCATGGTAGGGTCCTTCTCGTCCTGAGACCTTGCCAAGGCTCAGACCTCTCCTGGAGGTGGATTGGGATCCTCCCAAGGGGCCCGGCGTGCCTTCTTGGGGGCTCTAGACTTGTGCGCATAGGGGTCCGTCGTCCCTCTGAAGAGGCCCGGACCCAACATTGAATACCTAGAATTTACTTCCTTTCCTTGCCACGTGGCGCCCTTGGACCTACCCATGTGGTAGGTTTGGGTGCCATTCTTCGCGTGCCTTGAGGTGTTGCACAGGTGTGGCGCCTTCATGCTATAGAAGAGGGTACCCCTGATCCAGGGTACCGACAGTGGCCCCCAAGCCCACCTCAGGGGAGGATGTGAACCTACAGGCGGGGCCAGAGTCTGATTAGCGCTCCAACGCGCCTGTTGGTGTAATTACTGTCGGCCTTCTTATGGTCATGCTGACTGCCGCGCCTATTCTCATGGTTGACTGGCCCGTGACCTTCACACTTAATGTCACTGTTGAGCCATGCGGGATTCCTTGAGTCGTTGCACTGGCTCTGAAAACTTATCTTTTCAGTCTACTGTGACGGTCCTGAGAAGACGCGGTATTGGCGCAAGCGGCGGTGCGATTTTTTCGCACCCAGTAACCGGTGCGTCGGTTGTATGACATGTGGGTCTAGGCCCCCACGTTGGACCGCCAGTTGCAGCAAAGCTGAGGGGGTGCATAACCGCAGGGCAGTTGCACGCTTCCTGCGTGGTGGTTCCCCCTTTCGACCGCTGGTTTCGGCGAAGACGAGGGAGCGCTTAACCGTGGGGCGGTTGCATGCTCCTTGTGCGGCGGTTTGCCTTCTTCGTGCTTCGGGTCAGTCTGTATGACATGTGGGGGCCTGGCCCCCGTGCCATAGGGTAGGAACCCTGGAGACCGTCGGGGGAGACTTTGCCCGTGACGCTTCGGGGCGCGAGTGGGGAGATCTTCCTTTAAAAAGGGACCAATCTCCCGGGTAGTAGCCATGCCTTGGTCCTCTTGCATCCTTCACACCCTTCTACCTTCTGGGCCCCTAGATGGGGTGCGCTGGTGTCTTCTGGAGAGATCTGCGTCAGGGTCGTTCCCTCCAGCGATCTCACCGCCGGAGAGTTCACGCTCGTGGTGGTGCCGGCGGTCCTGTTTTCTTCTTGCTGCTGTTAGAGGAGCGTAACCCTGTGGGGGTTGGTGCTCTTCCGCCATTGTTCGGCTTCAAGGATGCAGCCCGACTGTAGTCCCCAGCTAGTGGCCATCCAGAAGGATGGCCACCAGCCTTGCAGTGGGGAGAAGCAAGCTGGGCTACGGCCTCCCCCCAGCTTAGGCTTTAAGGATGTTCATCATCTTCGCTGGAGTGGAGGCGAGCCAAGTCGGGGCCCTTCCCTCCGCGTGGGCTGGTGACCCACTTCTTCCTCCAACATTCAGGTGACCCACTTCTTCCCTCCGCGTGTTCACCAGCCTTGCGGAGGAGGCGAACCTCAGCTACGTAGGGCCGGCTGGCTACAGGCTATCAGCTGCAGCGTGTCCGGCCCTTTGGGCTGGATGGTTTTGGTGCCGCCTCCGACGCTGCCTCCTGGCGTCTGGCCGGAGCGTGGCTGCCCGTCCACCGCACGGGCAATGGTCGCGTCGTGTGCAGGTTTGCCACATCCACGGCTTCTCCTGCCCGCCGGCCGCACCGGGGGGATCGTACAAGACATTGTATGCCGCGGCGGTGGCGGCGGCGTTCTTGGATGGTCTTGTCCTCACTCCCATTGGTCAGACGGGAGTGAGGACCCCTTCATGCGTGCTGAGGCAGCCGCCGCCCCACCAGTGCAGAGGTGGTCGCCGCCGCTGGTGAGGTTACCTCTTGCAGAGGTGGTTACCTCCACTGGCGAGGGCATCAGAGCCATCTGCCACTGAGTCCCTGACTCTTTGGCTGTAATGGCCTCATTGTCACCCCCGTAGGAGGATGGGGGTGAGGACCTTTTCGCAGTGACGCTCACTCTGAGGTGGTCGCTGTTGCTGGCAAGCCGCACGGAGCGCAGGTCGTTGTCGCTGCTAGTGCAGAGGTGGTCGCTGTCGCCGGCGATCCGTCGATGCAGAGGTGGCTGCCGCCATTGGTGGGGCTGTCCAGAGCCAGCTTCCATCGCGACTCCTGTTGATGCAGCGTAATCCATTCCTGCAGACATGGAGCTAGGGCCCCACTTGTAAGGGAATGTAGAAAATATGTTCACTTTGAATGGAGAATGTAATAACATATGTACGCAGGGTTTTGTCCTAGGGAGCCAAGTTGTGTGTCCGGACACCCTGGATGGTGGTTCTAGGTACTAGGGCACCTGTCGTAGGGTGGTGGAGTGTGCAGGCTCACGGTACGGGACCAGGCTGAGCGGCTACACGGTTCCGGACCACCCCAGGAGACAAGCGTCTTTTCTCTAGTTCTGGACCCCATGGTGTCGGACTTACAGGACTTATAATTTGAAGTACAAGGGTACCCGTCATGGGGTGGTGGAGTGTGTAGGGTTTTGGGTACGGAACCAGGCTAACCGGCCATATAGGCTCCGAACCTCCTCATGGAATGGGCACCCGTTCTTTAGAACCGGCCCCCAGGCTTTTCCCTATAAGGTACTTCCTGAGTATTACTTATTAAGCAGTATTTAACCACTTATCTGTATGTCGCTCGTTCCTGTTGTTGACTTCCCTTGGTACCTGGCCCCCCGCCTGGGGTGCAAGCTTGATGTGTCGAGGTTGGACACCAGCGTATATGAAAGAATTGTCAATGGCCTTCGGGAGGCAGCCTCGCTGAGACCTGGATCTGTACACAGCTTTAGCTTAAAGAGCGTTAGTGATACACCCATAGGCCCCGTCATTTGGCATTATTCATCCTTTGATACATGCTCGGGATTTGCAGTGTTTAGACTGGGGGAACCAAGTTGTGTGTCTGGACCCCCTGGATGGTGGTTCTAGGTACTAGGACACTTGTCACAGGGTGGTAGAGCATGCAGGCCCACGGTACGGGACCAGGCTGAGCGGCTACATGGCTCCGGACCACCCCCAGAGACAAGTGTCTCTTCTCTAGTTCCGGACCCTAGGTTGTTGGACCCACAGAACTTATAGCTCTGAGTACTAGGGCACCCATCACAGAGTGGTGGAGTGTGCAGGGTTTCGGGTATGGAACCAGGCTAACCAGCCGCACAGGCTCCGGACCACCCCATGGAACGGGAACTCGTTCTTCAGAGCTGGCCCCCAGGTTGTCGGGCCCTCCTGCTTTCGCATAGAGGTCCTAAACTGCAAACCTGGCTGTTCAATCCAGATGTCATTATGTCTGATGGGATGGGAGCTGGTCGGGTGGGTTAGATAAAACTTAATCCGAAAACTGCAGGGTAAGACCATGGAGCAGTAGGATATTGCTATCATAGAGGCACATCTGAGAGGGTAGTTTTCGTTCATAGCTAATCATGCATGGGTGCGGACCAACATGCCGAGCTTATGGGGACAGACCCCACCGGGTTGGCGTACACGTATGCGCTACCTAGTTACAAAAGGGAAAAACTTCGACCCCTCAGACTTGCTCTATAGACAAAACTTACAGAGATATTCCGGCACCGGGGGAGGCACTCCTTCAGTCGTAGCTAGACAGTTGCCCTCGGGTCAGAGGATTCCCATTACCATGAAGGGTCCTTCCCAGCTAGGGGAGTGTTACGGAGCCCTAATTTGGTCTGGTACTTCTGTAAGTTTAGGTCCCGACCCTGGGTCCCCATCTGCGTTTGACGAAGGAGGCCCCGCCTTTGGCTGTGGTCATTCCTGGATGAACCTGTCAGAAATCTACACCCGTGGGGAGTCCAGATGTGTTTCTAGAGGAAGGCGGGCTTCAGCTCCGTAGGGCGGGGGACACAGGGTCCCTCTAGCGGTCCGTCTAGTCGTCGCCATCGGAGTGGGAGTCTTTTGTGAAGACGTCCTTCAGGTCCCCTTTGGGTGACTGATACCCGAGGTCCTGTTCAGCCGCAGCCACCTTGCCGTCGTCGACCTTTTCCTTGCCAGGACGACGACGAGGCGGGGAGCCGTCCTTGGAAGACTGCTCACGTCGCTCGCTGGCGCGTTTGCTGACGCGTTTTGCGAGATCAATGATCTCGCGACACTCCGCGGCGTTGTGGCGACCGTTGGGGTGTACAGGGCATGTGCCGCTATTACCCCTTTGTGGCCGTGGGCATTTGTTGCGGTCGCCCCGGCCCCCAGTCGCAGCTGCGATGACCAGCGCGGTAGACTGTGGCCTCTCGTAGCCGCGGCCCTTCTTTTTCTTTCTGCCGTCCTGGGGGGTGGCACCTGAACCACCCATCTGGGCGGTCTCAGTTTGTGGGGTCGAGTGCCATGCCCAACCTTCGGCGGCTCTGGCACACTTGTCTGCCAGGGCGAAGAGTGTGGGGACAGTCTCCATGTCATGTGTGGCCAGCTTCTCCAACATTTTCTTATCACGTACCCCTGACGGAAGGCCGTGATGATGGAGGCATCGGAAATATGAGGTATAGTACTCATACCTTGGTGAAACGGGAAATAAACGTCCGGAGGGTCTCCCCGGGTTCCTGCCTTACAGCATGGAGGTGGGCCTCCACACCATGCTGTTGGTAAGCGCTAGCGAAGTTCACAACGAACCGTGCGCAGAGCTCTTCCCAGGTGTAGATCGATCCTAGGGCGAGGTTCATGAGCCAAGTCCGGGCGGGTCCAGACAAGGCGACATGAAAATATGTTGCCATCACAGCAGTGTTTCCACCTGCTACCGTGATGGCAGTGACGTACACCTGTAGGAACTTCGATGGGTTCGATGTCCCATCGTATTTTTCCGTAGGTGCGGCCGAAACTTAGGCAGCCATGACGTCGTGCGAAGATGGTCTGCGAGGGCAGCGCAGCCCACGCCGGCCAAGGGGACACCTGTTTGGGACCGGGCGCCCATTGGTGTTTGCGGTGCTTCCGTAGCGAAATCTCGGTCGAGGTTGCGACCCTCGATGTTCTGTCGGCGCTCACGCGCCCTTTCCAAAGATATCCAGGCGTCCTCTCCCGTACGCCTACGGTTGAGCTCTGCCCGGAGGTCGTCGGTCTGTGCACCCCTTACGGAGGGCGAGCGCACAGACGCCGTCACCTCGCGTTGGCGCCGGGATGACCCGGGCCTCGATCTGGTCGAAGTACAATGTGCCATGCCGAGTAGCCGGTCGACGTCATCGTGCCACTGCTTCATAGCTCCCGGTGAAGCCGTGAAGCTAGGGGGTGGCGCAGCAATTCCCTGGCCACAGACAGCGCTGTAGGCGCTGCCCTCGATGGAGTCCAGGATGCCTGCGCTGGCGTGTGCTGCTGCACGACGTGTACGGCAGCAGTCCTGGAGTCGGGGCGGTCGGGTACTTGTGGCGCGGAGGATGCAACCTCTTGCTCCATCGCGAAATCCTCCGAAGTTTCGGCGCGGTGCTCGATGATCCGCACCATCATGCTGAGCGAGAAAACAAGCAAAAACTTGAAGCCTAGCCCCTACCTGGCGCGCCAAATGTTGGAGAGGAAATCTCCCCGGCCGGGTGGCGGATTCCACCCGCCCTAAATCCTAAAAAGAGGAGGGGCCTAAACGTTTTGCTTGTTACAAGACTGGTGGATCAACACACGAGAGCACGCGAGGGTTTAGAGTGGTTCGAGCCGCCGGAGCGTAGTACCCTACTCCACTGTGTGATGTATTGCTCGGGAGCTTGTATGAACTTGTGAGTGTCTGCCTCAGATTGGGTTTGTCTTGTAACGCCGCATGCCTCCCCTTTCATAGCTGAAGGGGGGCATGCACAAAGGTACTGAGCCCCGACATGTGGGCCCAGGGACATAACGAATATAGCACTTGGAGCCACAAATGTGTGCTGCTGGGGCACTCTTCTTGGGCCCCGACATCTGAGATCTGCATATCCTCGGCGTGCAAGGGAAGCTTCTTGTAGAAGGGGTGTTGAGTACGGTGCGCCGCTCGGCATGGGCGCACTGTTCACCAACAGACTGGTCAGGCGCGGCGCCTGCTGGATGACCCTGACGTCGTCTGCCAGCGGATTGGACAGGACACATTAAATGATGGGAGGGCACGTTGCCCGTTCGCGTGGTGGCAGGCGGCACGTCCTCTCCGCAATAAATGCAGAGACTGCACGGCTTCATGGGCTTTACGTTAGGCTCGCCCCGTCGGCTTACGTCACGGGCCACAAGCCAAGCGGTAATAGTGGGGAGCACAGGGAAGGCCTGGACACGTGCCAGCACCGGACCCCTACTCATGGCAGGGTCCTTCTCATCCTGGGACCTTGCCAAGGCTTGGACTTCTCCTGGAGGAGGATTGGGATCCTCCCAAGGGGCCCGGCGTGCCTTCTTAGGGGCTCCAGACTTGTACGCATAGGGGTCCGGCGTCCCTCTGAGGAGGCCTAGACCCAACGTTGAATACCTGGAATATACATCCTTTCCTTGCCACGGGGCGCCCTTGGACCTGCCCATGTGGTAGGGTCGGGTGCCATTCTCCGCGTGCCTTGAGGTGTTGCACGGGTGCGGCGCCTTCATGCTGTAGAAGAGGGTACCCCTGATCTAGGGTACCAACAGAAGTATATTCCAGGTATTCAACATGGGTCTGGGCCTCCTTAGAGGGACACCGGACCCCTATGCGTACAAGTCCGGAGCCCCCAAGAAGGCACGTCGGGCCCCTTGGGAGGATCCCAATCCCCCTCCAGGAGAGGTCCAAGCCTTGGCAAGGTCCCGGGACGAGAAGGACCCTGCCATGAGTAGGGGTCCGGTGCTGGCACGTGCCCAGGCCTTCCCTGTGCTCCCCACTATCACCGCCTGGATTGTGGCCCGTGACGTAACCTGACGGGCTGAGCCTGACGTAAAGCCCATGAAGTCGTGCAGTCTCTGCATTTATTGCGGAGTGGACGCGCCGCCTGCCACCACGCTAATGGGCGGCGTGCCCTCCCAGCATTTAATGCGTCCTGTCCAATCCGCTGGCAGACGACGTCAGGGTCATCCAGCAGGCGGTGCGCCTGACCAGTCTGTTGGCGAACAGTGCGCCCGTGCCGAGCAGCGCACCGTACTCATCACCCCTTATACAAGAAGCTTCCCTTGCACGCCGAGGATACGCAGATCTTAGATGTCGGGGCCCAAGAAGAGTGCCCCAGCAGCCACCAGGGTAAGACTAACAATAGTAAGTCACGGCCTCTCCCAAGTTTAGCCTCAGGCGCAGCAGGGAGCTCCGCCTCGCCCGACCCCGGGCCTCGGCCTCAGCCTCGGCCTCTGGAGAAGGTCTCCGACTCGCCCGACCACAGGCCTCAGCCTCGGGAGAAGGTCTCCGGCTCGCCCGACCCCAGGCCTCGGCCTCAGCCTCAGCCTTAGGAGAAGTTACCGCCTCGCCCGACCTCAGCCCTGGACCGACTACGCTACAGGGAATACTTCATTATCCTACCTCTAGCTAGTCGCCTCAGGCTACGAAGGAACAAGACCGGTGTCACATCTAGATTACTCCGGCAACAGGTAATGATGGTTCCCTGCATGCGCCCATGACATCGATTGTTCTCAAGCTCTCTACGAAGGCAAAGAAACGTCAGCAGGACCCAGGGCCGCACCGCCATCTATGCTTCTACAGGGCTCAAGCACTTCTCCGCCGGCCACGTTAGCACATAGCTACACCCCCATATGTATAGCTGGACCATTCCCTTGTATCTATAAAAGGGGATGCCCAGGGCCTTCTCAGGGGGGGGGGCGAAGGCGGCAAGGACGACGGAGACGGACTCACTCAAACATTGAACTCCACTCTGCAACACTAGACCTCTCAAGAGACCTGGGACCGATTCCCTCTCTCACGAAGCTTGTAGCCCCAACTGCAAGCACCCCGGTGCAAGATAATATAAGCCTCATCCCTCCTCTTGTGTTTCATCTTGCATCAACCCATTTGTGGCTCCAAGTGCTATATTCGTTATGTCCCGAGGCCCACATGTCGGAGCTCAATACCTTTGTGCATGCCCCCCTTCGGCTATAAAAGGGGAGGCATGCGGCATTACAAGACAGACCCAATCTGAGGCAGACACTCACAAGTTCATACAAGCTCCCGAGCAATACATCACACAGTGGAGTAGGGTATTACGCTCCGGCGGCCCGAACCACTCTAAACCCTCGCGTGCTCCCGTGTGTTGATCCACCAGTCTCGTAACAAGCAAAACGCTTAGGCCCCTCCTCTTTTTAGGATTTAGGGTGGGTGCAATCCGCCACCCGACCGGGGAGATTTCGTCTCCGACATTTGGCGTGCCAGGTAGGGGCTAGGCTTCAAGTTTTTGCTTGTTTTCTCGCTCAGCATGATGGTGCGGATCATCGAGCACCATGCCGAAACTACAAAGGATTTCGTGATGGAGCAAGAGGTTGCATCCTCCACGCCATGAGTACCCGACCGCCCCAACTCCGGGACTGCTGCCGTACATGCCATGCAGCAGCACACGCTAGCGCAGGCGTCCCGGACTCCGTCGAGGGCAGCGCCTACGACGCTGTCTGCGGCCAGGGAATTGCTGCGCCACCCCCTAGCTCCATGGCTTCACCGGGGGCTATGAAGCAGTGGCGCGAAGATGTTGACCGGTTGCTCGACATGGCACATTCTACTTCGACCAAATCGAGGCCCCGGTCATCCCGGCGCCAACGCGAGGCGACGACGTCTGTGCGCTCGCCCTCCGTAAGGGGTGCACAAACCGACGACCTCCGAGCAGAGCTCAACCGTAGGCGTACGGGAGAGGACGCCCAAATCTCTTTGGAAATGGCGCGTGAGCGCCGACAGAACATCAAGGATCGCAACCTCGACTGAGATTTCGCTGAGGAAGCACCGCAGACACCAATGGGCGCCCGGTCCCAAACGGGTGTCCCCTTGGCCGGCGTGGGCTGCGACGCCCTTGCAGACCATCTTCGCACGACGTCATGGCCGCCCAAGTTCCGGCCGCACCTGCCGGAAAAATACGATGGGACATCGAACCCATCGGAGTTCCTGCAGGTGTACGTCACCGCCATCACGGTAGCAGGTGGAAACACCGCTGTGATGGCAACATATTTTCATGTCGCCTTGTCTAGACCCGCCCGGACTTGGCTCATGAACCTCGCCCCAGGATCAATCTACACCTGGGAAGAGCTCTGCGCACGGTTTGTTGTGAACTTCGCCAGCGCTTACCAACAGCATGGTGTGGAGGCCCACCTCCATGCTGTAAGGCAGGAACCCGGGGAGACCCTCCGGACATTTATTTCCTGTTTCACCAAGGTATGAGGTACTATACCTCGTATTTCCGATGCCTCCATCATCACGGCCTTCCGTCAGGGGGTACGTGATAAAAAAATGTTGGAGAAGCTAGCCACACATGACGTGGAGACTGTCCCCACGCTCTTCGCCCTGGCAGACAAGTGTGCCAGAGCCGCCGAAGGTCGGGCATGGCACTCGGCCCCATAAACTGGGACCGCCTAGACGGGTGGTTCGGGTGCCATCCCCCAGGACGGCAGAAAGAAAAAGAAGGGTCGCGACTACGAGAGGCCGCAGTCTACCACGCTAGTCGTCGCAGCTGCGACCGAGGGCCAGGGCGACCGCAACAAACGCCCACAGCCACAAAGGGGTAACAGCGGCACGTGCCCTATACACCCCAACGGTCGCCACAACGCAGCGGAGTGTCACGATATCATTGATCTCACAAAACGCGTCAGCAAATGCGCCAGCGAGCGACGTGAGCAGTCTTCCAAGGACGTCTCCCCGCCTCGCCGCTGTCCTGGCAAGGAAAAGGTCGACGACGGTGAGGTGGCTGCGGCTGAAGAGGACCTCGGGTATCAGACACCCGAAGGGGACCTGAAGGACGTCTTCGCAAAAGACTCCCACTCCGATGGCGACGACTAGACGGACCACCGGCGGGACTCCATGTCCCCCGGCCTACGGAGTTGAAGCCCGCCTTCCTCCGGAAACCCATCTGGACTCCCCACGGGTCCAGATTTCTGACAGGTTCATCCAGGAATGACCACAGCGAAAGGCGAGCCTCCTTTGTCAAACGCAGATGGGGACCCAGGGTCGGGACCTAATCTTACAGAAGTACCAGACCAAATTAGGGCTCCATAACACTCCCCCAGCTGGGAAGGACCCTTCATGGTAATGGGAATCCCCTGACTCGAGGGCAACTGTCTAGCTATGACTGAAGGAGTGCCTCCTCCGGTGCCAGAATATCTCTGTAAGTTTTGTCTATAGAGCAAGTCTGAGGGGTCGAAGTTTTTCCCTTTTGTAACTAGGTAGCGCATACGTGTACGCCAACCCGGTGGGGTCTGTCCCCATAAGCCCGGCCTGTTGGTCCGCACCCATGCATTATTAGCTATAAAGGAAAACTACCCTCTCAGATGTGCCTCTATGATAGCAATATCCTACTGCTCCATGGTCTTACCCTGCAGTTTCCGGATTGAGTTTTATCTAACCACCCGAACAGGTCCCATCCCATCAGGCATAATGACATCTAGATTGAACAGCCAGGTTTGCAGTTTAAGACCTCTACACGAAAGCAGGAGGGCCCGACAACCTGGGGGCCGGCTCTGAAGAATGAGTGCCTGTTCCATGGGGTGGTTCGGAGCCTGTGCGGCTGGTTAGCCTGGTTCCGTACTCGAAACCCCGCACACTCCACCACTCTGTGACGGGTGCCCTAGTACTCGAAGCTATAAGTTCTGTGGGTCCGACAACCTGGGGTCCGGAACTAGAGAAGAGACACTTGTCTCCGGGGGTGGTCTGGAGCCGTGTAGCCACTCAGCCTGGTCCCGTACCGTGGGCCTGCATGCTCCACCACCCTGTGACAAGTGTCCTAGTACCTAGAACCACCATCCAGGGGGTCCGGACACACAACTTGGTTCCCCCAGTCTAAACACTGCAAATCCCGAGCATGTATCAAAGGATGAATAATGCTAGATGACGGGGCCTACGGGTGTATCACTAACGCTCTTTAAGCTAAAGCTATGTACAGATCCAGGTCTCGGCGAGGCTGCCTCTCGAAGAACGTTGACAATTCTTTCATATACGCTGGTGCCCAACCTCGACACATCGAGCCTGCACCCCAGGCGGGGGGCCAGGTACCAAGGGAAGTCAACAATAGGAACGAGCGACATACAGATAAGTGGTTAAATACTGCTTAATAAGTAATACTCAGGAAGTACCTTACAGGGAAAAGCCTGGGTGCCGGTTCTAAAGAACGAGTGCCCGTTCCATGAGGAGGTCTAGAGCTTGTGTGGCCGGTTAGCCTGGTTCCGTACCCAAAACCCTACACACTCCACCACCCCGTGACGGGCACCCTAGTACTTCGAATTATAAGTCCTGTAAGTCCGACACCATGGGGTCCGGAACTATAGAAAAGACGCTTGTCTCCTGGGGTGGTCCGGAACCATGTAGCCGCTCAGCCTGGTCCCGTACCGTGAGCTTGCACACTCCACCACCCTGCGACATGTGCCCTAGTACCTAGAACCACCATCCAGGGGGTCCGGACACACAACTTGGCTCCCTAGGACAAAACCCTGCGTACATATGTTATTACATTCTGCATTCAAAGCAGACATATTTGCTACATTCCCTTACAAGTGGGGCCCTAGCTCCATGTCTGCAGGAATGGATTACGCTGCATCAACAGGAGTCGCGATGGAAGCTGGCTCTGGATAGCCCCACCAACGGCGGCGACCACCTCTGCATCGACGGATCGCCGGCGACAGCGACCACCTCTACACCAGCAGCGACAACGACCTAGGGTCCGTGTGGCTTGCCAACAACAGCGACCACCTCAGGGTGAGCGCCACTGCGAAAAGTTCCTCACTCCCGTCCTCCTATGGGGGGCGACAACGAGGCCATCATAGCCAAAGAGTCGGGGACTGTAATACTCAAAATTGTATAAAGAGATTTTATAGTGATTTCCTTATTATATGTGCCTCGTTTGCATCATAAAAAGAGCATACATAAAATTTAGAGATGAACTAAAACAAAGGATAAAAAAATATGCACCATGTTGGAGTTATATGTTTGTGCATTAAATAAAATAATAAGGTAATAATAATAAGATAATAATTCTTAGAAGTGGAATTAAACCCTACATTTAAAATTAGGGTTTTTTGAAAATGAGAAGAGGAGAAATGATATAAAAAATAATATATAATTATATTTCCAAAGATTGTATCCTAAATTCCACAATATTAATTGAGAATAAATTAGGCACAAGTTTGAATTCAAATTCGAAATTCAAATTGAATTTGGGAATAGAGAAAGGGAAAAATAAAATGGAAAAAGATAAACATACCTAACTGGGCTTCGGGACTGGAATTCAGCCCATTAGCTTTCTCCTCCGCGCGGCCCAGTCTTACTCACACCACACAGCACTGACGTGTGGACCTCATGGGGTGGTCTCTACGCGGGCGCGCGCGCGTCTGGCGTACCACTGTTATGTGGGCCCCCGCTTCCTCCGCTCGCCTTGCGTGTCACTGACATTGGGGGCCACCGGGCAGTCTCTGGACCGCCACGCGTGACTTCGTCCTCCCCGCGCTCTCCTCCGCTGTAACAAACTGCGCAGAGCTCGCCGCCGCCGCAGAATCCTCGCACGCACGACCTGTTCAACCGCGCCGGGGGATAAATAGAAGCTCCCGAGAACCGTCCTTCCCCTGCTAACCACTCGCCCTCCCTCGCGCTCGCAGTCCGTTGAGAAAAACCACCGCTGCTACCGCAGCCACAGGCCCGGGTTTGGCCGTCGTCGTCGTCCGGCTAGTGTGCGAGTGCATGCGCCTCGGAGTTAGTGAAAGTCGCCTAGAGGGGGGTGAATAGGGCGAATCTGAAATTTACAAAGTTTAAGCACAACTACAAGCCGGGGTTGGTGTTAGAATTAAAGTCGAGTCCGAGAGAGAGGGCGAAAACAAATCACAAGCAAATAAAGAGTGTGACACGGTGATTTGTTTTACCGAGGTTCGGTTCTTGCAAACCTACTCCCCATTGAGGTGGTCACAAAGATCGGGTCTCTTTCAACCCTTTCCCTCTCTCAAACGGTCACTTAGACCGAGTGAGCTTCTCTTCTCAATCAAACAGGACACTAAGTCCCGCAAGGACCACCACACAATTGGTGTCTCTTGCCTCGGTTACAATTGAGTTGAACACAAGAAAGAATGAGAAAGAAAAAGCAATCCAAGCGCAAGAGCTCAAATGAACACAAGTCACTCTCTCACTAGTCACTATTTGATTGGAATGATCTTTGGACTTGGGAGAGGATTTGATCTCTTTGGTGTGTCTTGTATTGAATGCTATAGCTCTTGTAAGGTGTAGGAAGTCTGAAAACTTGGATGAAATGAATGTGGGGTGGTTGGGGGTATTTATAGCCCCACCCACCAAAAGTGGCCGTTGGGAGGCTGTCTGTCGCAAGGCGCACCGGACAGTTGACAGCGTCAACATACCAGCCCGAGAGCTTGGGCCCCGACCGTACACCCGGGCTACGGCCAGTTCGCATGAGGGAACAACCAGACCAGCCGAAGCATTACGCGAGGCATTAAGACCTCGAAGGAGTGAAACCACTCCTTCGAGGCCTCGGGGGCTACACCCGGCGGGTGCGCTCGCGCGCACCCACCGGAACAAAATGCAATCGAGAAAGGCTGGTCCCCTTGCAAAAAAGTGCGACGAAAGCCTCCAAGCGAGTGCTAACACTCCCTTCGAGGCTCGGGGGCTACTGTCGGGGACCATAATTAGGGGTACCCTCAAGACTCCTAATTCTCAGCTGGTAACCCCCATCAGCATAAAGCTGCTAAGGCCTGATGGGTGCGATTAAGTCAGGGATCAGTCCATTCGAGCGACTCGATCACGCCTCGCCCGAGCCTAGCCTCGGACAAGGGCGGCCGACCCCGGAGGATTTCCGTCTCGCCCGAGGCCCCCCTTTAACGGCGGACATATTTCCGGCTCGCCCGAGGCCCTGCCTTCGCTAAGAAGCAACCCTGACTAAATCGCCACACCGACCGACCAAGTCGCAGGAGCATTTAATGCAAAGGTGACCTGACACCTTTGTCCTGACGCGCGCCCCCCTGCAGAGCCGAAGTGACCGCCGTCACTTCACCGCTCCACTGACCGGCCTGACAGAAGGACAGCGCCGCCTGCGCCACTCCGACCGCAGTGCCACTTGACAGAGTGAGACTGACAGGCAGTCAGGCCCTGCCAAAGGCACCATAGGAAGCTCCGCCCGACCCAGGGCTCGGACTCGGGCTAAGCCCCGGAAGACGGCGAACTCCGCTCCGCCCGACCCAGGGCTCGGACTCGGGCTAAGTCCCGGAAGACGGCGAACTCCGCTCCGCCCGACCCAGGGCTCGGACTCGGGCTAAGTCTTGGAAGACGACGAACTCCGCTCCGCCCGACCCAGGGCTCGGACTCGGGCTAAGTCCCGGAAGACGGCGAACTCCGCTCCGCCCGACCTAGGGCTCGGACTCGGGCTCAGCCCCAGAAGACGACGAACTCCGCTCCGCCCGACCCAGGGCTCGGACTCGGGCTAAGTCCCGGAAGACGACGAACTCCGCTTCACCCGACCCCAGGGCTCGGACTCGGGCTCAGCCCCAGAAGACGACGAACTCCGCTTCGCCCGACCCCAGGGCTCGAACTCCGCCCTGGCCTCTGCCGAACGACCTCCGCCTCGCCCGACCCAGGGGCTTGGACTCGGCCTCGGCCATGGAAGACAGACTCGACCTCGGCTTCGGAGGAGCCTCCACGTCGCCCAACCTAGGGCGCAGGCCAGCCACATCAACAGGAAGCGCCATCATCACCCTACCCCGAGCTGACTCGGGCCGCAGAGAACAAGACCGGTGTCCCATCTGGCTAGCTCCGCCGGATAGGCAATGATGGTGCCCCGCATGCTCTGTGACGACGACGGCTCTCAGCTCTCTTACGGAAGCAGGAGGACGTCAGCAAGGACTCAACCGCTCCGACAGCTGTCCCTCCGCCAGGCTCCGTCGCTCCTCCGACGGCCACGACATCACACCAGCTGGGTGCCAAGATCTCTCCGACTGCCACATTGGCATATACTTAGGGCGCTAGCTCTCCCCCGCTAGACACATAGCACTCTGCTACACCCCCATTGTACACCTGGATCCTCTCCTTACGCCTATAAAAGGAAGGACCAGGGCCCTCTTAGAGAAGGTTGGCCACGTGGGGACGAGGACGGGACAGGCGCTCTCTTGGGGCCGCTCGCTTCCCTCTCCCGCGTGGACGCTTGTAACCCCCTACTGCAAGCGCACCCGACCTGGGTGCGGGACGAACACGAAGGCCGCGGGATTTCCACCTCTCTCACGCCCATCTCCGGCCACCTCACTTCCCCCCTTCGCGCTCGGCCTCGCGTCGACCCATCTGGGCTGGGGCATGCGGCGACATTCACTCGTCGGCTTAGGGACCCCTCGGTCTCGAAACGCCGACATTAGTAGACCCAAATATGATATCATCAACATAAATTTGGCATACAAACAAATCATTCTCAATGGTTTTAGTGAATAAAGTAGGATCGGCCTTTCCGACTTTGAAGCCATTAGTGATAAGAAAATCTCTTAGGCATTCATACCATGCTCTTGGGGCTTGCTTGAGCCCATAAAGCGCCTTAGAGAGTTTGTAAACGTGGTTAGGATACTCACTATCTTCAAAGCTGGGAGGTTGCTCAACATAGACCTCTTCCTTTATAGGTCCGTTGAGGAAGGCACTCTTCACGTCTATTTGGTAAAGCTTAAAGTCATGGTAAGTAGCATAGGCAAGTAATATTCAAATTGACTCAAGCCTAGCTACGGGTGCATAGGTTTCACCGAAATCCAAACCTTCGACTTGTGAATACCCTTTGGCCACAAGTCGTGCCTTGTTCCTTGTCACCACACCATGCTCATCTTGTTTGTTGCGGAAGACCCACTTGATTCCTACAACATTTTGGTTAGGACGTGGAACTAAATGCCATACCTCATTCCTTTTAAAATTGTTGAGCTCCTCTTGCATTGCCAGCACCCAATCCGAATCTTGAAGTGCTTCCTCTACCTTGTGTGGCTCAATAGAGGAAACAAACGAGTAGTGTTCACAAAAATGAGCAACACGAGATCGAGTAGTTACCCCCTTATGAATGTCTCCTATGATGGTGTTCACGGGGTGATCTCGTTGGATTGCTTGGTGGACTCTTGGGTGTGGCAGCCTTGGAACTTGCTCATCCTCCTTGTCTTGATCATTTGCATCTCCCCCTTGATCATTGTCGTCTTCTTGAGGTGGCTCATCTTCTTGATCTTCTTCTTCATTATCTTGAGCCTCATCCTCATCTTGAGTTTGTAGTACCCAAAATTATAAGACTTATAAAGAGTTGATCTCCTTATGTGATTTGCCATCTACTTCTTGAGACATTTGACTAAACCTAATTAAAAGAGAATAATTCTTTACTAAAACAAAAAAAAAACCATGCATCATGTTGGAGTTTGGTTTGTGCATTGATTAAATATAATGGTGACACTACAAAAATATATATATACATAGTAATAATTTGAGAATTTAGATTTATCGCAAAGGCACAATTTATAGAATTGGAAATAAGAAAGAAAGAAAGAAATATTATACAACACAAAATAAGTTTATAAATAAATAACTTCATCACAATTGGGTATGATCAAATTAAATATTTGGTCTGTGTACAAATTTACCACAAAGATTTGAATTTGTATGGGAATTTAAACTATGAATTGAGAAAAAAAATAGAAAAAGAAAAAAAAAAGAAAAGAAAATTCGGTTTGGGCCAAACAGTGCCCACTCGGCCCATTTCTATTTTCCATCCGCGCGCGGCTCCATCTCATGCGCGCCCTCACGCGCGTGTATCGCACTGACCAGTGGGGCCCGCGGGACCCGCTGTCAGCCTCTTCGTCGCGCGCCAGAGCCGTGAGGACTGCTTCCTTCGTCTGCGCACCGTTCACTCGCTGCCTGTGGGCCGCCCCGTCAGATGAGCTTCTTCCCCGTGAGAACCAGACCGCGCTGACGGGATCCTCCGAAGAGTTCGGATATCGCCAGCTCTCCCGTTTTCCTCGCGTAATCAACGTTCCCGTCGAGCTCCTATAGATTCGGCCGTTCCAACAGACCCTCACCAGATCGAATTTCTCTCCACTCCACTGAATCCCACCTGTTTCTTCCGTGACCCGAACTCCTCTAGCGGCGTGCATGGCGGGGTGAGTTCGGGCATTGCGCTAGTGGCTCCCTCCTTCTGTGATAAAAGGCTAGTCCTTCCGCGGCCCTCCCTTGTAGCTCGCCCAACTAAACCACCTTGATCCAAACCATCATCAGCGAGCGCAGGGGGAGATCGAATGGGAAAGCGACCGAGAGAAGAGGAGAAGGGGGAAAAAGAAATTGCGTGACCGCACGTATGAGGGGAAAGAATGGTGGCCGCCGCACTCGACTTCCACCTTCGCTGGCGGTTCATCGGGCTCATATGCCGGGGAAACCGGGGGAATTGCTCGCTGCCATGTCATCTCCGCCGTGTGCTGCTCAATCTCGTGGTCTGGCTCGCCATCAATTCAATCGCAGGTGAGAATTTCCCCTGGAACCGCCCATGTCTCAGCTTCATTTAACACTTGGATTATCGCGTAGTCATGCACCATGGGGTTGCATGGGATTTCCTGGCCATGGCGTTCGCCGTATCGGATGCGCGCCGACGTGTTCTGGGGGGGCCTATTGGGGAAGAAGATGTCGTGGATGCCGTTAGATCCAATATGAACAGCTGAGATTGAATCTAGGGTGAAGCCGCCGTGTACCGTCCGATTTTGGTTGGGCGCTTGGGTTAGAAGACGAGCTCGCGACCGTTGATCCTCTAGCATGCGGTTAGGATTACATGTAGCGTGTGGGGTTTTCAGCCGTGGATGCCGAATCGATCCGCGACCGTTGATGCCGAATCGGACGAGTGAAGCTGGGGCTCGGTTATGGGGAGCGCTGACGGTAGATCTTCGATCCAACGGTGGGGATCGTGTACCGTTTCAGTTTATGTAAGCTCTAATCCGAGCCACAAGATTTAGATCCTACGGACGATAATAGAGAATACCCCTTCGGCCGACGACTTTGCATAAGAGCCCTCCTAAAATTAGATAATCGACCCGCCGTCCACTGCATAGTATTCTGAGTCTTAGGAAATTATGCGCAGGAGCCCCTGACGTTTCTGGAAAATGAGGCCCAGTCCACTGCTGTTTTAAAAATGAGTAAATGAATTAGAAAATGTATTTTTAATACAAAAATAAGTGCTAAATCTTCAATAATTCATAGAAAATTCATACTAACTCCAAATTAATCCATTCCAGTTCCTAAAATTTTGTAATTTGATTCTCTAGCATTTAGTGTCTCTGTTTTGGCATAAAAACAGTAAGAAATTTATTTATCACCTAATCCTATTTAAAGCACATAAAACCTTTGAAAATGCATAACTTAAATTCCATAACTCAGAAAATTATGATTTCTGTTCCTAGGATTTTATTTTAATATGTAGAATATCTCTGTGCATTTTGTTTATAGGTTTGGTGTAATGTTAATTTCTCTATATGTACTGTGCTTGTTTGTATTGTGGCGAGTAGAAGAGCCCGTTGCTGTGGATACTGGTGAGCAGCAGGTTGAAGTAGCTGAGCAGGAGCTCATTGAAGGCAAGTTGTGCCCTTGACCACTTTTTACCCAATAATGTTCTTTAATATCACATATCCATGCATAGGTTAATTTTGATGGGACCCAATAGGTCACCCTAGATTGTTTGTCTCATTACCTTGTTTACCCCTGAATCACTTGGGTAGTTTGCTATTGCTTTACATGGTTTTGGAATAATCATTTATTACCTCTATGTTCCAATTCTTGTTGTTATTCTGTTTATGTTCATGTTGATATCATTAATGTTAATTGGAACATAGAGCTTAACTTGAGAACCACGTGCCACCACAAGGGTGGAATGGGACGCCCTTGGCTGACTAATTAGGAAAGCTAGTGGAAGACTACCTTACCCGAAAGGGGCAAGGGCAGTAGGGGAGAGGTCAGTGCGGGGAGGTCCCTGGTTGATTTTGCTGCGATGGCTATCAGCCAGGAACCCTTTACTGGATCTTCCCATAAACTGTAGCGGGTTTTCGGAAGCTAGTGGAACTTTGTAAAGGCCTCGTAGTGTTGCCCTGCCGTGCTTCCTAGGTAGAGGTATATGGGGAGTCGCGACCCCTTGGCAGATGGGTAACATGACTTGTGGGTAAAGGGTACAACCTCTGCAGAGTGTAAAACTGGTATACTAGCCGAGCTCACGGTCATGAGCGGCTCAGGACTCTCTGATGTTTAATTATGGAACTTAAATTCAATTTTGTCATTTGCATTGCATGGGTTTTGTTATTAATTTTGTTCTATTACTTTACTTATGGTTTGGTATTTACTTACACTTAGTAATTGCTAATAAAATTTTGACCAACTACTTAAAAGCAATGCTCAGCTTTAACCCCTATCTTTGATTAAGCCTTACACATCACATGAACTCACACCTTTGTGAGTTTATGTCCACTGGTTCCCCACAACTTGTTGAGCTATGATCATGTGTGAGCTCACCCTTGCTGTCTCACACCCCCCCCACAGGAGAAGAGCAGGTGTTTCAGGAGGAGCCTCAAGGCGAGGAGTTCGATCTGATCTAGGTGGCGTTTCCCAGTCGACATTTGCGCCGACGATCCTTAGTTTGTTTTATCTTTATTACTTTATTTTGTAATAAGTCTTCCGCTATGTAATAAATACTCTGATGTTTTATGACATTTATCTCTATACACTCTGTTATTGTATATGTTGTCTTCTTGGCGCATGTATGAGATGCACCCGGCTTTGTTCTTTAAAACCGGGTGTTACAGAAGTGGTATCAGAGGAAATGTTGACTGTAGGACGAAACCTAGATAGAAATGGACAACCCTTACCTACTTATCTTATTCTGATTCATTCCACACTTACCTTACTCTGACTCATTCTATACTCATCTCATCTTGGTCTTGTCTCACCTTCTGTTCTACTCTGATCATTCTTACCTTCTCTATTCTAAGACAAGACGGATTTCACACCTTGGAATCCCTACCCCTATGACATTTTTAAGAGATAGGAAGCCTAAGACAAAAGTAAAACTATTTTCTCTATTAAAAATATTGGTTGATTGTTCTGATGATCAATGCCTGATTTGCTTCTTTGATTGATTGGAATAGTATAGATGGACATCTTAGCATGTACCACCATAAGGTAATGTATTAGCTTTAGTGGATAACACACTAACCTACTTAGCTAATAAATCCCCCGCAGTAACATTCCTCATAATTACTCACCTTGTCTACAATTCTTTCTTTCTTGCCCTGTATTTCTAACCCGGATGGACTACCCCTATACTGTTAGAAGAGAGCAGTATAGACTTGATCCTTGGTATGTCATGGTTAAGAAAGGCAATGGTGGATTATACACTGCGCTAAGGGAACCGTAGAACTCACCAGTTCCAAAGGAGAAAGATTTGAAGTTGGAATTGCAGTAACTACGGCCACCAGATATGGAAGTTGAGTTGGTCATTAATCTCTTACCTAAGACTGCCCCTATTTCTAAACGGCCAGACATGATGTCCATAGAAGAATTAAAGGAACTTAAGAAACAATTAACGGAGTTACAAGATGCTGGGTACATTCGTTCGGATTCTTCGCCTTGTGGAGCACCAGTTTTGTTTGTAAAGAAGAAAGATGGATTGCAAGGGATGTGCGTGGATTAAAGGTCCCTTAATGATGTCACTGTGAAGAACAAGTATCCGTTACCCCGCGTAAAGGATTTATTTAATCGGATGAGAGGAGCCAGGGTATTCTCGAAGAATGAACTCCGATCGGGGTACCATCAGATGAAGATTAGACCATCAGATATTCCTAAGACAGGCTTTCTCGACTCGATATGGATTATATGAGTTCATTGTTATGTCGTTTGGATTAACTAATGCACCAGCTTATTTTATGGATTTGATGAATAAGATGTTTTTGGAGTATTTGGACAGATTCGTCGTGGTGTTCATCGACGATATTCTTATCTAATCTAAGAATGAGAGTGACCATAAAGAACATCTAAGGTTGGTGCTACAGAAGCTTTAAGATAATCAACTCTACGCTAAGTACAGCAAATGCGAGTTTTGGATTGGCGAGGTGCCATTTCTTGGGCATATCATTTCTAATGGAGGGATATCAGTGAATCCTGCTAAAGTCAAGGAGATAGTGGTGTGGAGCGTACCCACTACGGTTATGGAGGACCGAAGTTTCTTGGGACTTGCAGGATACTATTGGAGATTTATTGAAGGATTTTCTAAGATTGCTAAGCTTATGACCTCGCTTTTGGTGAAGGAAAGAGAATTCAAGTGGGATGAGAAGTGCCAAGTATATACGGATCATAAGAGTTTGAGGTATATATATTCACTCAAAAGGATCTCAACCTTAGGCAACGCCGTTGGTTGGAGCTTATTAAGGATTATGATTTGGAAATTCACTATCATCCGGGCAAGGCAAATTTGGTTGTAGATGCCTTGAGTCGCAAGGAGCATGTTCATTTAGCTGTTGTTGCCCAGCTACTCGATGGGATTGTTGAGAATTTCAGGAGACTTAACCTGGGGATAGTTACTCACACTAAAGGAGTTATTATTGATGTGGAAACTACTTTGGAGCAAGAGATCCGCAAAGGACAAATTGGTGATGCTAAGACACCAGAGATTAAGGATCTGATTACCGAAGATCGAGTTCCGGAATTCACGGAAGATGAGCAAGGCACAATATGGTTCAAGGACAAGATATGTGTCCCCGAGATTGAAAGCCTTCGTGAGACTATATTGAAGGAAGCCATGACTTGGATTATTCTATTCATCCTGGTAGTACCAAGATGTATCAGGATTTAAAGCAGAAGTGCTGGTGATATGGACTGGAGAGAGATATGGCTGCACATGTGGTTATGTGCGATGTGTGCCAAAGAGTTAAGACCGATCACCAAAGACCAGCTGGACTATTACACCCACTAAAGATACCTGAGTGGAAATGGGAAGAGATTGGTATGGACTTCATTACTGGATTGCCTCGCACCTCGAAAGGATATGGTTCTATATGAGTTATTGTGGATGGGCCGACCAAAGTGGCTCATTTCATCCCGGTTAAGACTACTTATAAGGGATCGCAATTGGCTAAGTTATACATGTCTCGGAATAAGTCTCTACGCAATGTGCCAAGGAAGATCATTTTGGATAGAGGATCACAGTTTACCCCCAGATTTTGGAAATTTTTCATGAGAAATGGATACAAAGTTGAATTTTAGTTCGGCCTACCTCAGACTGATGGACAGACTATAAGGACTAATCAAGTATTGGAAGACATGTTGAGAGCTTGTACCCTTCAGCAAGGTAGTAGTTGGGATAAAAGTCTATCATACGCTGAGTTCTCATATAATAATAGTTACCAGGCCAGTCTTATGATGTCACCGTTCGAGGCTTTATATGGCAAGAAATGCATGACTCCTCAATGTTGGATCAGACTAGAGGAAGATAGTTCTTTGGACCCAAACTTATTCAAGAGGCAGAAGAACAAGTTTGTATAATTCGAGAGAACTTGAGGATAGTTCAGACTAGACCAAAGAGATATGTTGATAATAGAAGAAGACCACTTGAGGTTGAGGAAAGAAATCATGTGTACTTCAAGGTGTCACCACTTCGTGGAATGAGGAGATTTAAGGTTAAGGGCAAATTATCCCCTCGCTATATTGGACCATTCTTGATCTTTAGAAGAATTGGGGAGATGGCATACCAACTCGAGCTACCTGCTGGTCTATCAGATGTGCATAATGTGTTTCACGTATCTCAACTTAAGAAGTGTCTCCGTATCCCCGAGGAACAGTTACCAATGGAAGAGCTCAGTGTTCAAGGTGATTTGACTTACACGGAGTACCCAATCGAGATTTTGGATACATTGACTCGAGTTACAAGAAATAAGGTGATAACGATGTGCAAAGTCCAATGGAGTCACCACAGTGAAGATAAAGCGACTTGGGAAAGAGAAGAAGAGCTTCGCATAGATTTTCCCCACCTTTTCACTAGTTCTTCTTAAATCTCGAGGACGAGATTATTTTTAAGGGGGGTAGGATTTGTAGTACCCAAAATTATAAGACTTATAAAGAGTTGATCTCCTTATGTGATTTGCCATCTACTTCTTGAGACATTTGACTAAACCTAATTAAAAGAGAATAATTCTTTACTAAAACAAAAAAAAAAACCATGCATCATGTTGGAGTTTGGTTTGTGCATTGATTAAATATAATGGTGACACTACAAAAATATATATATACATAGTAATAATTTGAGAATTTAGATTTATCGCAAAGGCACAATTTATAGAATTGGAAATAAGAAAGAAAGAAAGAAATATTATACAACACAAAATAAGTTTATAAATAAATAACTTCATCACAATTGGGTATGATCAAATTAAATATTTGGTCTGTGTACAAATTTACCACAAAGATTTGAATTTGTATGGGAATTTAAACTATGAATTGAGAAAAAAAAATAGAAAAAGAAAAAAAAAGAAAAGAAAATTCGGTTTGGGCCAAACAGTGCCCACTCGGCCCATTTCTATTTTCCATCCGCGCGCGGCTCCATCTCATGCGCGCCCTCACGCGCGTGTATCGCACTGACCAGTGGGGCCCGCGGGACCCGCTGTCAGCCTCTTCGTCGCGCGCCAGAGCCGTGAGGACTGCTTCCTTCGTCTGCGCACCGTTCACTCGCTGCCTGTGGGCCGCCCCGTCAGATGAGCTTCTTCCCCGTGAGAACCAGACCGCGCTGACGGGATCCTCCGAAGAGTTCGGATATCGCCAGCTCTCCCGTTTTCCTCGCGTAATCAACGTTCCCGTCGAGCTCCTATAGATTCGGCCGTTCCAACAGACCCTCACCAGATCGAATTTCTCTCCACTCCACTGAATCCCACCTGTTTCTTCCGTGACCCGAACTCCTCTAGCGGCGTGCATGGCGGGGTGAGTTCGGGCATTGCGCTAGTGGCTCCCTCCTTCTGTGATAAAAGGCTAGTCCTTCCGCGGCCCTCCCTTGTAGCTCGCCCAACTAAACCACCTTGATCCAAACCATCATCAGCGAGCGCAGGGGGAGATCGAATGGGAAAGCGACCGAGAGAAGAGGAGAAGGGGGAAAAAGAAATTGCGTGACCGCACGTATGAGGGGAAAGAATGGTGGCCGCCGCACTCGACTTCCACCTTCGCTGGCGGTTCATCGGGCTCATATGCCGGGGAAACCGGGGGAATTGCTCGCTGCCATGTCATCTCCGCCGTGTGCTGCTCAATCTCGTGGTCTGGCTCGCCATCAATTCAATCGCAGGTGAGAATTTCCCCTGGAACCGCCCATGTCTCAGCTTCATTTAACACTTGGATTATCGCGTAGTCATGCACCATGGGGTTGCATGGGATTTCCTGGCCATGGCGTTCGCCGTATCGGATGCGCGCCGACGTGTTCTGGGGGGGCCTATTGGGGAAGAAGATGTCGTGGATGCCGTTAGATCCAATATGAACAGCTGAGATTGAATCTAGGGTGAAGCCGCCGTGTACCGTCCGATTTTGGTTGGGCGCTTGGGTTAGAAGACGAGCTCGCGACCGTTGATCCTCTAGCATGCGGTTAGGATTACATGTAGCGTGTGGGGTTTTCAGCCGTGGATGCCGAATCGATCCGCGACCGTTGATGCCGAATCGGACGAGTGAAGCTGGGGCTCGGTTATGGGGAGCGCTGACGGTAGATCTTCGATCCAACGGTGGGGATCGTGTACCGTTTCAGTTTATGTAAGCTCTAATCCGAGCCACAAGATTTAGATCCTACGGACGATAATAGAGAATACCCCTTCGGCCGACGACTTTGCATAAGAGCCCTCCTAAAATTAGATAATCGACCCGCCGTCCACTGCATAGTATTCTGAGTCTTAGGAAATTATGCGCAGGAGCCCCTGACGTTTCTGGAAAATGAGGCCCAGTCCACTGCTGTTTTAAAAATGAGTAAATGAATTAGAAAATGTATTTTTAATACAAAAATAAGTGCTAAATCTTCAATAATTCATAGAAAATTCATACTAACTCCAAATTAATCCATTCCAGTTCCTAAAATTTTGTAATTTGATTCTCTAGCATTTAGTGTCTCTGTTTTGGCATAAAAACAGTAAGAAATTTATTTATCACCTAATCCTATTTAAAGCACATAAAACCTTTGAAAATGCATAACTTAAATTCCATAACTCAGAAAATTATGATTTCTGTTCCTAGGATTTTATTTTAATATGTAGAATATCTCTGTGCATTTTGTTTATAGGTTTGGTGTAATGTTAATTTCTCTATATGTACTGTGCTTGTTTGTATTGTGGCGAGTAGAAGAGCCCGTTGCTGTGGATACTGGTGAGCAGCAGGTTGAAGTAGCTGAGCAGGAGCTCATTGAAGGCAAGTTGTGCCCTTGACCACTTTTTACCCAATAATGTTCTTTAATATCACATATCCATGCATAGGTTAATTTTGATGGGACCCAATAGGTCACCCTAGATTGTTTGTCTCATTACCTTGTTTACCCCTGAATCACTTGGGTAGTTTGCTATTGCTTTACATGGTTTTGGAATAATCATTTATTACCTCTATGTTCCAATTCTTGTTGTTATTCTGTTTATGTTCATGTTGATATCATTAATGTTAATTGGAACATAGAGCTTAACTTGAGAACCACGTGCCACCACAAGGGTGGAATGGGACGCCCTTGGCTGACTAATTAGGAAAGCTAGTGGAAGACTACCTTACCCGAAAGGGGCAAGGGCAGTAGGGGAGAGGTCAGTGCGGGGAGGTCCCTGGTTGATTTTGCTGCGATGGCTATCAGCCAGGAACCCTTTACTGGATCTTCCCATAAACTGTAGCGGGTTTTCGGAAGCTAGTGGAACTTTGTAAAGGCCTCGTAGTGTTGCCCTGCCGTGCTTCCTAGGTAGAGGTATATGGGGAGTCGCGACCCCTTGGCAGATGGGTAACATGACTTGTGGGTAAAGGGTACAACCTCTGCAGAGTGTAAAACTGGTATACTAGCCGAGCTCACGGTCATGAGCGGCTCAGGACTCTCTGATGTTTAATTATGGAACTTAAATTCAATTTTGTCATTTGCATTGCATGGGTTTTGTTATTAATTTTGTTCTATTACTTTACTTATGGTTTGGTATTTACTTACACTTAGTAATTGCTAATAAAATTTTGACCAACTACTTAAAAGCAATGCTCAGCTTTAACCCCTATCTTTGATTAAGCCTTACACATCACATGAACTCACACCTTTGTGAGTTTATGTCCACTGGTTCCCCACAACTTGTTGAGCTATGATCATGTGTGAGCTCACCCTTGCTGTCTCACACCCCCCCCACAGGAGAAGAGCAGGTGTTTCAGGAGGAGCCTCAAGGCGAGGAGTTCGATCTGATCTAGGTGGCGTTTCCCAGTCGACATTTGCGCCGACGATCCTTAGTTTGTTTTATCTTTATTACTTTATTTTGTAATAAGTCTTCCGCTATGTAATAAATACTCTGATGTTTTATGACATTTATCTCTATACACTCTGTTATTGTATATGTTGTCTTCTTGGCGCATGTATGAGATGCACCCGGCTTTGTTCTTTAAAACCGGGTGTTACAGAAGTGGTATCAGAGGAAATGTTGACTGTAGGACGAAACCTAGATAGAAATGGACAACCCTTACCTACTTATCTTATTCTGATTCATTCCACACTTACCTTACTCTGACTCATTCTATACTCATCTCATCTTGGTCTTGTCTCACCTTCTGTTCTACTCTGATCATTCTTACCTTCTCTATTCTAAGACAAGACGGATTTCACACCTTGGAATCCCTACCCCTATGACATTTTTAAGAGATAGGAAGCCTAAGACAAAAGTAAAACTATTTTCTCTATTAAAAATATTGGTTGATTGTTCTGATGATCAATGCCTGATTTGCTTCTTTGATTGATTGGAATAGTATAGATGGACATCTTAGCATGTACCACCATAAGGTAATGTATTAGCTTTAGTGGATAACACACTAACCTACTTAGCTAATAAATCCCCCGCAGTAACATTCCTCATAATTACTCACCTTGTCTACAATTCTTTCTTTCTTGCCCTGTATTTCTAACCCGGATGGACTACCCCTATACTGTTAGAAGAGAGCAGTATAGACTTGATCCTTGGTATGTCATGGTTAAGAAAGGCAATGGTGGATTATACACTGCGCTAAGGGAACCGTAGAACTCACCAGTTCCAAAGGAGAAAGATTTGAAGTTGGAATTGCAGTAACTACGGCCACCAGATATGGAAGTTGAGTTGGTCATTAATCTCTTACCTAAGACTGCCCCTATTTCTAAACGGCCAGACATGATGTCCATAGAAGAATTAAAGGAACTTAAGAAACAATTAACGGAGTTACAAGATGCTGGGTACATTCGTTCGGATTCTTCGCCTTGTGGAGCACCAGTTTTGTTTGTAAAGAAGAAAGATGGATTGCAAGGGATGTGCGTGGATTAAAGGTCCCTTAATGATGTCACTGTGAAGAACAAGTATCCGTTACCCCGCGTAAAGGATTTATTTAATCGGATGAGAGGAGCCAGGGTATTCTCGAAGAATGAACTCCGATCGGGGTACCATCAGATGAAGATTAGACCATCAGATATTCCTAAGACAGGCTTTCTCGACTCGATATGGATTATATGAGTTCATTGTTATGTCGTTTGGATTAACTAATGCACCAGCTTATTTTATGGATTTGATGAATAAGATGTTTTTGGAGTATTTGGACAGATTCGTCGTGGTGTTCATCGACGATATTCTTATCTAATCTAAGAATGAGAGTGACCATAAAGAACATCTAAGGTTGGTGCTACAGAAGCTTTAAGATAATCAACTCTACGCTAAGTACAGCAAATGCGAGTTTTGGATTGGCGAGGTGCCATTTCTTGGGCATATCATTTCTAATGGAGGGATATCAGTGAATCCTGCTAAAGTCAAGGAGATAGTGGTGTGGAGCGTACCCACTACGGTTATGGAGGACCGAAGTTTCTTGGGACTTGCAGGATACTATTGGAGATTTATTGAAGGATTTTCTAAGATTGCTAAGCTTATGACCTCGCTTTTGGTGAAGGAAAGAGAATTCAAGTGGGATGAGAAGTGCCAAGTATATACGGATCATAAGAGTTTGAGGTATATATATTCACTCAAAAGGATCTCAACCTTAGGCAACGCCGTTGGTTGGAGCTTATTAAGGATTATGATTTGGAAATTCACTATCATCCGGGCAAGGCAAATTTGGTTGTAGATGCCTTGAGTCGCAAGGAGCATGTTCATTTAGCTGTTGTTGCCCAGCTACTCGATGGGATTGTTGAGAATTTCAGGAGACTTAACCTGGGGATAGTTACTCACACTAAAGGAGTTATTATTGATGTGGAAACTACTTTGGAGCAAGAGATCCGCAAAGGACAAATTGGTGATGCTAAGACACCAGAGATTAAGGATCTGATTACCGAAGATCGAGTTCCGGAATTCACGGAAGATGAGCAAGGCACAATATGGTTCAAGGACAAGATATGTGTCCCCGTGCTTGAATGGGCTCTTCGGATTCCTTAGGACACACATCCCCAATGGACATGTTCCTTAGCGCGACGCACGGAGCCTCTTCATCATCTAGCTCATCAAGATCAACTTGCTCTACTTGAGAGCCGTTAGTCTCATCAAACACAATGTCACAAGAAACTTCAACTAGTCCAGTGGACTTGTTAAAGACTCTATATGCCCTTGTGTTTGAATCATATCCTAGTAAAAAACCTTCTATAGCCTTAGGAGCAAATTTGGATTTTCTACCTCTTTTAACAAGAATAAAGCATTTGCTTCCAAAGACTCTAAAATATGAAACATTGGGCTTTTTACCGGTTAGGAGTTTGTATGATGTCTTCTTGAGGATTCGATGTAGATACAACCGGTTGATGGCGTAGCAAGCGGTGTGGACCGCCTCGGCCCAAAACCGATCCGAAGTCTTATACTCATCAAGCATGGTTCTTGCCATGTCCAATAAAGTTCTATTCTTCCTCTCCACTACACCATTTTGTTGTGGCGTGTAGGGAGAAGAGAACTCATGCTTGATGCCCTCCTCCTCAAGAAAGCCTTCTATTTGTGAGTTCTTGAACTCCGTCCCGTTGTCGCTTCTTATTTTCTTGATCCTTAAGCCGAACTCATTTTGAGCCCGTCTCAAGAATCCTTTCAAAGTCTCTTGGGTTTGAGATTTATCCTGTAAGAAGAATACCCAAGTGAAGCGAGAATAATCATCCACAATAACAAGACAGTACTTACTCCCGCCGATGCTTATGTAAGCTATTGGGCCGAATAAATCCATATGGAGGAGCTCCAAAGGCCTATCAGTCGTCATGATGTTCTTATGTGGATGATGAACACCAGCTTGCTTCCCTGCTTGGCATGCGCTACAGATCCTATCTTTCTCAAAATGCACATTTGTTAGTCCCAAAATGTGCTCTCCCTTTAGAAGCTTGTGAAGATTCTTCATCCCAACATGAGCTAGTCGGCGATGCCAGAGCCAACCCATGTTAGTCTTAGCGATTAAGCAAGTATCGAGTTCAGCTCTATTAAAATCAACTAAGTATAGCTGACCCTCTAATACTCCCTTATAAGCTACTGAATCATCACTCCTTCTAAAGACAGTAACACATATATCCGTAAAAAGACAGTTGTAGCCCATTTTACATAATTGAGAAACGGAAAGCAAGTTGTAATCTAATGAGTCTACAAGAAAAACATTGGAAATGGAATGGTCAGGTGATATAGCAATTTTACCCAATCCTTTGACCAAACCTTGATTTCCATCCCCGAAGGTGATAGCTCGTTGGGGATCTTGGTTTTTCTCGTAGGAGGAGAACATCTTTTTCTTCCCAGTCATATGGTTTGTGCACCCGCTGTCAATGATCCAACTTGAGCCCTTGGATGCATAAACCTACAAAACAAATTTAGTTCTTGATTTTAGGTACCCAAACAGTTTTGGGTCCTTTGACATTAGATACAAGAACTTTGGGTACCCAAACACAAGTTTTTGATCCCTTGTGTTTGCCCCCAACATACTTGGCAACTACATTGCGTGATTTGTTGGTTAGCACATAAGAAGCATCAAAAGTTCTAAATGAAACATTATGATCATTTGATGCTTTAGGAGTTTTCTTCTTAGGCAATTTAGCATGGGTTGATTGCCTAGAACTAGATGCCTCACTCTTATACATAAAAGCATGATTAGGGCCAGAGTGAGACTTCCTATAGTGAATTCTCCTAATTTTGTGTTCGGGATAACCGGCAGGGTATAAAATGTAACCCTTGTTATCCTGAACCATGGGAGCCTTGCCCTTAACAAAATTGGACAATCTTTTAGGTGGGGCATTAAGCTTGACATTATCTCCCTGTTGGAAGCCAATGTCATCCTTAATGCCAGGGCGTCTCCCACTATAGAGCATGCTTCTAGCAAATTTAAATTTTTCATTTTCTAAGTCATGGTCATGAATTTTTGCATTAAGTTGAGCTATGTGATCATTTTGTTGTTTAATTAAAGCTAGGTGATCATGAATAGCATCAACATTAATATCTCTACATCTAGTGCAAATAGTAACATGCTCAACGGAAGATGTAGAGGGTTTGCAAGTATTAAATTCAACAATCTTAGCATGCAAAATATCATTCTCATCTCTAAGATTGGAAATAGTAGCATTGCAAACATCTAGTTCCTTAGCCTTAGCGATCAATTTTTCATTCTCATTCCTAAGGCTAGCAAGAGAGGTATTCAATTGATCAATCTTAGCAATTAAATTGGCATTATCATTTCTAAGACTAACAATTGAATCATCACAATCATCAAGCTTCCCAACCTTAGCAATTAAATTGGCATTCTCATTTCTAAGGTTGGAAATAATATCATGGCAAGTGCTTAGCTCACTAGTTAATTTTTCACATTTTTCAACTTCTAGAGCATAAGCATTTTTCACCTTAACATGCTTCTTGTTTTCTTTTATTAGGAAGTCCTCTTGGCTATCCAAGAGTTCATCCTTATCATGAATAGCACTAATTAATTCATTTAATTTTTCTTTTTGTTGCATGTTTAAGTTGGCAAAAAGAGTAAACAAGTCATCCTCATTATCACTAGAATTAGCCTCATCGCTAGATGTTGCATATTTAGTTGAGGATTTTGATTTTACCTTCTTCCTTTTGCCATCCTTTGCCATGAGGCACTTGTGGCCGACGTTGGGGAAGAGGAGCCCTTTGTTGACGGTGATGTTGTGGCGTCCTCGTCGGAGGAGGAGTCGGTGGAGCTCTCGTCGGAGTCCCACTCCCGGCAAACATGGGCATCGCCGCCCTTCTTCTTGTAGTACCTCTTCTTTTCTCTCCTCTTTCCCTTCTTATCGTCGCCCCTGTCACTATCACTAGATAATGGACATTTTGCAATAAAATGACCGGGCTTACCACACTTGTAGCACACTTTCTTGGAATGGGGCTTGTAATCCTTCCCCTTCCATTGTTTGAGGATTTGACGGAAGCTTTTGATAATAAGTGCCATCTCCTCATTGTCGAGCTTGGAGGCGTCGATGGGGATTCTACTTGGAGTAAAATCTTCTTTCTTCTCCTCCGTTGCTTTGAATGCAACGAGTTGTGCTTCGGGTACGGAGGAGGCTGCGCCTTGTTCGATGATCTTTTTGGAGCCTTTGATCATTAGTTCAAAGCTCACAAATTTACCTATCACTTCCTCGGGAGACATTATTTTGTATCTAGGATCACCACGAATTAATTGTACTTGAGTAGGATTAAGAAAAACTAGTGATCTTAGAATAACCTTGACCATTTCATGGTCATCCCACTTTGTGCTCCCAAGGTTGCGCACTTGGTTCACCAAGGTCTTGAGCCAGTTGTACATCGCTTGTGGCTCCTCCCCTTGGTGAAGCATGAATCGACCAAGCTCCCCCTTGATCGTCTCCCTCTTGGTGATCTTGGTCACCTCATCTCCTTCGTGCGCCGTTTTGAGGACGTCCCAAATCTCCTTGGCGCTCTTCAATCCTTGCACCTTGTTATACTCCTCTCGACTTAGAGAGGCGAGGAGTATTGTGGTGGCATGTGAGTTGAAGTGCCGAATTTGGGCAACTTCGTCCGAATCATAGTATTCATCCCCTATGGATGATACCTGTACACCAAACTCAACAACGTTCCAAATACTAGTGTGGAGTGAGGTTAGATGATGCCTCATTTTGTCACTCCACATGTTATAATCTTCACCGTCAAAAACCGGTGGCTTGCCTATTGGAACGGAGAGTAATGGAGTATGTTTAGAAATGCGAGGGTAGTGTAGGGGAATCTTACTAAACTTCTTGCGCTCATGGCGCTTAGAAGTTACGGACGGCGCGTCGGAGCCGGAGGTGGATGGCGATGAAGAGTCGGTCTCGTAGTAGACCACCTTCCTCATCTTCTTTTTCTTTTTGCCACTCCGATGTGACTTGTGAGAAGAGGATTCCTTCTCCTTCCCTTTGTTGCGGGACTCTCCCGATGAAGCCTTCCCGTGGCTTGTAGCGGGCTTGTCGCCGGTCACCATCTCCTTCTTGGCGTGATCTCCCGACATCACTTCGAGCGGTTAGGCTCTAATGAAGCACCGGGCTCCGATACCAATTGAAAGTCGCCTAGAGGGGGGGTGAATAGGGCGAATCTGAAATTTACAAAGTTTAAGCACAACTACAAGCCGGGGTTAGCGTTAGAATTAAAATCGAGTCCGAGAGAGAGAGGGCGAAAACAAATCACAAGCAAATAAAGAGTGTGACACGGTGATTTGTTTTACCGAGGTTCGGTTCTTACAAACCTACTCCCTGTTGAGGTGGTCACAAAGGCCGGGTCTCTTTCAACCCTTTCCCTCTCTCAAACGGTCACTTAGACCGAGTAAGCTTCTCTTCTCAATCAAACGGGACACTAAGTCCCCGCAAGGACCACCACACAATTGGTGTCTCTTTCCTCGGTTACAATTGAGTTGAACACAAGAAAGAATGAGAAAGAAAAAGCAATCCAAGCGCAAGAGCTCAAATGAACACAAGTCACTCTCTCACTAGTCACTATTTGATTGGAATGATCTTTGGAGTTGGGAGAGGATTTGATCTCTTTGGTGTGTCTTGTATTGAATGCTATAGCTCTTGTAAGGTGTAGGAAGTCTGAAAACTTGGATGAAATGAATGTGGGGTGGTTGGGGGTATTTATAGCCCCACCCACCAAAAGTGGCCGTTGGGAGGTTGTCTGTCGCATGGCGCACCGGACAGTCCGGTGCGCCACCGGACACTGTCCGGTGCGCCAGCCACGTCACCCGACCGTTAGGGTTCGACCGTTGGAGCTTCTGTCTTCTGGGTCACCGGACAGTCTAGTGGTGCACCGGACAGTCACTGTACACTGTCCGGTGCACCTTCTGGCGCTGCTCTGACTCTGGCGCGCACTGTAGCGCATTGAATGCGTTTTGCAGACGACCGTTGGCGCAAAGTAGTCGTTGCTCCGCTGGCACACCGGACAGTCCGGTGAATTATAGCGGAGCGGCTCCCAGAATTCCCGAAGGTGAGCAGATCGGAGTTGAGTTCCCTGGTGCACCAGACACTGTCCGGTGGTGCACCGGACAGTTCCGGTGGTGCACCAGACACTGTCCGGTGGCACACCGGACAGTCCGGTGTGCCAGACCAGGGCACACTTCAGTTGTCTTTTGCTCTCTTTGTTTGAACCCTTTCTTGGTCTTTTTATTGGTTTGTGGTGAACCTTTGGCATCTGTAAAACTCATAATCTAGAGCAAACTAGTTAGTCCAATTATTTGTGTTGGACAATTCAACCACCAAAATCAATTAGGAAAAGGTGTAAGCCTATTTCCCTTTTAGTTGGGGTCGGCGTGCTTGCGACGTGGTCCCAGAGGTGTTCGCAGACTCCCCTGCCCCAGAACTTAAGCTACCTCGCCGTAATTCCTCGCTGTCGCTGCGCGCTTCGCCTGAATCTGCTCAGCGCCGTCGTCAGGAGGGTTCTTCGCCGCGATTAGAGGTAATTGGTGTGCCATTCCCTTCGCACTTCACTGGTAGGCATGTTGAGTGGTTCAATTTTGGTTTTGAGCGTCGGGGGGCCGGGAATCGGATGCCACCGGCGGGGTCCGTCGCGTTGAGAGGCGGCGTCGCCGTGTCCAGTGTGGTTTGGGGAAGAAGTCGCTCGGCCGTTGGATGGATAGCGGATGGCCGAGATTAGGCCAAAGGATACCCCTTCGCGCTTTAGATCTGGACCGTAGGATTGAGATCGTAAAGCCCAGATTAGATCGTATCTATTTAAGTCCGTGCCGTTGATTCCTAATCCAGCGCTCGATATCGCGTACCAGTTCATCACGGTGTGGATGTAATCTGGACCGTAGGGTGTGGATCGGACGTCTCTCAGTAAAAGATACCCCTTTGGCCTCATGTTTTTATTAAAGAGCCCCTAGAGTTTTAAACAATTAACCCGCAGTCCACCGCGGCAGTGTTATGAGGCTAGGTAAACTTACGCCAGAGCCCCCTGCGCTTTCCAGAAATTGAGGCCTAGTCCAGAGAAGATTAAAAATAGAGAAATAATATTAGAAATTCGTTTTTAACACAAAAACAAATCTAGAAACTTGTAAAATGCATAGAAAATCTATTTTTAGTCCAAATCACTCCATTCCAGTTCCTAAAATTTTGTAATTTTATTCTCCATCACCTAGAGTCTCTGTTTGGACATGAAAACAGTAAGAAAATTAATCTCTCACTTAATCCTATTTCAAGCACATTAAACCTTAGGAAATTCATAACTTGAAATCTATAACTCCAAATTTAATGATTCTAGTTCCTATGATCTCATTTTAATATGTAGATTTTTATTGTATATTTTATTCATCTGTTTGATATGATGTTAATTTATACTATACTATGTATGTATTGTGTTGATGCGAGTAGACGAGCAAGCCACTGTGGATTCTGAAGTTCAGCAAGTAGAAGTAGCTGAGTAGGAGCTCATTGAAGGCAAATTGTGCCCTTGATCACTTACTTTTTCCCAGCCATGTTCTTATTAATTATAATGATCTGCATAGGTTAATTTTGATGGGATCCTTTAGGTCACCCCAGTTTTGGTTATCTTTATACCTTGTTCACCACTAAAATATTTTTGGGTAGTACCTGCTATTGCTTTATGTGGATTTGGGTATGGAGATACATTATTCATGATTATTCTTTTATTATCTTTTTATTATTACTGTTCATGTTAAGATCATTAAATTAATGGGAACATGGAGCGACCACCTAGGAAAATAGTGCTACCACAATGGTTTAATGGGACGCCCTTGGCTGATTAACTAGGAAAGCTAGTGGAGGTCTTCCTTACCCGAAAGGGGCAAGGGCAGTAGGGGAGTGGTCAGTGTAGGGAGGTCCTTGGATTGATTTTGCTGCGATGGCGGTCAGTCGAGAGATTCCTGCACTGGAGCTTCCTATAAACTGTAGCGGGATTTCTGAAGCTAGTGAAACTTTGTAAAGGCCTCGTAGTGTTACCCTGTCTCGCCTCCTCGGTAGAGGTGTATGGGATTGGCCGTCTCTTAGCAGATGGGTAACATGACTTGTGGGTAAAGATGCGCAACCTCTGCAAAGTGTAAAACTGGTATACTAGCCGTGCTCACGGTCATGAGCGGCTCGGACCCTCACATGATTAATTTATGGAACTTACATTTAATTTGACATTTGCATCGCATTTGGGATTATTTTACTATTACTTTCTTTATTATCATTAAGGTTTGGTATTTACTTACACTTAGTAATTGCTAATAAAATTTTGACCAACTTATAAAAGCAATGCTCAGCTTCAGCCTCTATTTCATTGATCAGCCTTACACTTCATGAACTCCCACCTTTGGTGAGTTCATGCCACATTATTCCCCACGACTTGTTGAGCTATGAACGTATGTGAGCTCACTCTTGCTGTCTCACACCCCCCCCACAAGAGAAGAACAGGTGGTCGAAGAGGAGCCGCCTAACACCGAGGCATTTGACTAGATCTAGGTGGCGTCTCCCAGTCAGCTTTGTGGCCCCAGGGAATAATAATTAGTTCGCTTTACTTTATTATTTATTTTTGTAAGTCTTCTGCTATGTAATAAGTACATTTATGCTATTTATGACATTTATCTCGATGCACTCTGTTATTATGTGTGTTGTTCTTCCTTGGCGCACAGATGAGATGCACCCGGATTTGTCCCTTAAATCCGGGTGTGACAGGGACTCAGCGGCAGATGGCTCTGATGCCCTCGCCAGCGGTGCCCTCGCCAGCGGAGGCAACCACCTCTGCAAGGGGTAGCCTCACCAGCGGCGGCGACCACCTCTGCACCGGTTGGCGGTGGTTGCCTCAGCACGCACGAAGGGGTCCTCGCTCCCGTCTGACGAACGGGAGTGAGGACAAGACCATCCAAGAACGCCGCCGCTACCTCCGCGGCGTACGACCTCTTGTATGACCCCCCAGTGCAGCCGACGGGCAGGAGAAGCCGTGGATGTGACAAACCTGCGCACGGTGTGACCATCGCCTGTGCGGTGGACGGGCAGCCATGCCTCGGCCAGACGCCAGGAGGCAGCGTCGGAGGCGGCACCAAAACCATCCAGCCCAAAGGGCCAGACACGCTGCAGCTGATAGCCTGTAGCCAACCGGCCCTACGTAGTCGAGGTTCGCCTCCTCCGCAAGGCTGGTGAACACCCTTCTCCTCCGAATGCTGGAGGAAGAAGCGGGTCACCAGCCCACGCGGAGGGCAGGGCCCCGACTTGGCTCGCCCTCCACTCCAGCGAGGATGATGAACATCCTTGAAGCTGAAGCTAGGGGGAAGCCGCAGCCCAGCTTGCTTCTCCCCACCGAGAGGCTGGTGGGCATCCTTCTGGATGGCCACTGGCGGGGGACTACAGCCGGGCTGCATGATAAAAATCCTTGAAGCTGAACAATGGCGGAAGAGCACCAACCCCCACAGGGTTGCGCTCCTCTAACAGCAGCAAGAAGAAAACAGGACCGTCGGCACCACCATGAGCGTGAACTCTCCGACGGTGAGATCGCCGGAGGGAACGACCCTGACACGGATCTCTCTAGAAGACACCAGCGCACCCCATCTGGGGGCCTAGAAGGCGGAAGGGCGTGAAGGATGCAAGAGGACCAAGGCATGGCTACTACCCAGGAGATCGGTCCCTTTTTAAAGGCAGATCTCCCCACTCGCGCCCCGAAGCGTCACGGGCAAAGTCTCCCCCGACAGTCTCCAGGGTTCCTACCCTATGGCACGGGGGCCAGGCCCCCACATGTCATACAGACGGACCCAAAGCACGAAGAAGGCGAACCACCGCACAAGGAGCATGCAACTGCCCCGCAGTTATACGCCCCTTCATCTTCGGAGCCACCAGCGATCAGGAAGGCGAACCGCCGCACAAGGAGCATGCAACCACCCCGTGGTTAAGCGCTCCCTCGTCTTCGCCAAAACCAGCGGTCAAAAGGGGGAACCACCACACAGGAAGCATGCAACCGCCTTGTGGTTATGCACCCCCTCAGCTTCGCTGCAATTGGCGGTCCAACGTGGGGTCCCAGACCCACATGTCATACAACCGACGCACTGGTTACCGGGTGCGAAAAAATCGCACCGCCGCTTGCGCCAATACCGCGTCTTCTCGGGACCGTCATAGCAGACTGAAAAGATAAGTTTTCAGAGCCAGTGCAACAACTTGAGGAATCCCGCATGGCTCAACAGTGACATTAAATGTGAAGGTCATGGGCCAATCAACCGTGGGAATAGGCGCGGCAGTCGGCATGACCATAAGAAAGCTGGCAGTAATTATGTCAACAGGCGAGTAGGAGCGCTAATCAGACTCTAGCCTCGCCTGCAGGTTCACATCCTCCTCTGAGGCGGGTCCGAGGGCCACTATCGGTACCCTGGATCAGGGGTACCCTCTTCTACAGCATGAAGGCGCCGCACCCGTGCAACACCTCAAGGCACGCGGAGAGTGGCACCCAAACCTACCACATGGGCAGGTCCAAGGGCTCCACTTGGCAAGGAAAGGAAGTATATTCTAGGTATTCAACGTTGGGTCCGAGCCTCCTCAGAGGGACGCCGGACCCCTATGCGTACAAGTCCGGAGCCCCCAAGAAGGCACGCCGGGCCCCTTGGGAGGATCCCAATCCCCCTCCAGGAGAGGTCTGAGCCTTGGCAAGGTCCCGGGACGAGAAGGACCCTGCCATGAGTAGGGGTCCGGTGCTGGCACGTGTCCAGGCCTTCCCTGTGCTCCCCACTATCACCGTCTGGCTTGTGGCCTGTGACATAAGCCGACGGGCCAAGCCTGACGTAAAGGCCATGAAGTCGTGCAGTCTCTGCATTTATTGCGGAGAGGACGCGCCGCCTGCCACCACGCTAACGGGCGGCGTGCCCTCCCAGCATTTAATGCGTCCTGTCCAATCCGCTGGCAGACTACGTCAGGGTCATCCAGCAGGAGGCGCGCCTGACCAGTCTGTTGGCAAACAGTGCACCCGTGCCGAGCGACGCACCGTACTCATCACCCCTTCTATAAGAAGCTTCCCTTGCACGCCGAGGATATGCAGATCTCGGATGTCGGGGCCCAAGAAGAGTGCCCCAGCAGCACACATTTGTGGCTCCAAGTGCTATATTCGTTATGTCTCTAGGCCCACATGTCAGGGCTCAGTACCTTTGTGCATGCCCCCCTTCGGCTATAAATGGGGAGGCATGCGGCGTTACAAGACAGACCCAATCTGAGGCAGACACTCACAAGTTCATACAAGCTCCCGAGTAATACATCACATAGTGGAGTAGGGTATTACGCTCTGGTAGCCCGAACCACTCTAAACCCTCGCGTGCTCCCGTGTGTTGATCCACTAGTCTCGTAACAAGCAAAACGCTTAGGCCCCTCCTCTTTTTAGGATTTAGGGCGAGTGCAATCCACCACCCGGCCAGGGAGATTTCCTCTCCGACAGTAGATTAGTATATGGGGATACTAATTAGCTAGTCATTAGTCGATAGTGTTAGTCAGGTACCATCTGTAATGGTTATTGAGTTATGAATATGTGTTTGCAATAGATGGGCACCCTAGTGACACTGTACCATGGAGGAAGCATTTAGGAAGACGTTTATGGGAATGTTAGTTTTGATGGAATGAAAAAGGTGACAGTGATGTTCGATGAAAGGCCCTCTTTTGGCCAGATTTTCGCTAGGGCTTGTGTTGCGACGCGTTGCACTTTAAACGACCCTGGTATATCAATTGAGTGTTTATAGTACAAGGATAATTTCTCCCATTTTGAGGAGGTCTATCGACAATTGAAGGTTTCGTTCTTCAAGGACAAGTTAAAGGAACTAAAGGACGCAATAAATGTTTAGGGTTTAGATCAAATCTAAGCATGACTAGCTTCGACTAGACAAGATCCAATTAATTTGGGTTAGATCATGATCATGGTGGGATAAGTCATGTGGTTTTAGTCACACAAATATAACTTAGATCTGATATCATTATTTTGGATTAGGTCATGGTTGTTACTTTAGAGTGAGATAAGTAAAGTGATTAGGATAAGATGATTCCTTCAAGATAAGATGAATCTTACTAAGATAAGAGGGTATCTTTTAAGATAAGATGGATCTATTAAGCTAGATATTTTAATGGAAGATAATCTAGGTTGTTTAGTTACCTTATGAATTCTATTTATGTCTATATGTATAAGCAGATGTAATCGTGGACATTACTCCACAACTCATCATACTTAATCAAAGATCCAAATCAAACAAGCATCATAAGAACAAACACTCAAGCGTATAGATACCTATAAAAATGGTTTTGTTTTTTTGTTCTTAAAAGTAGGTCTCCTATTCCTAAAGGTCACTTTAGGTACAAGATTTCAAAGTGTGAAATCCACATTTGTCTTTAGAAGAAAAAGGTAAGAATAATCAGTGTAAAGCGGAAATATATGAGAAAATATTAAGAAAAGTTTAGAAAAAATCAGAGTAGCAAAGGTAAGTAGGCAATGGTTGTTCAGTTCTATCTGGGTGTCGGCGTCTCAGACCCGGGGGGGGGTCCCTTGGACCGACCAGTGAAATCGCTGCGTGCCCCTGCCCAGATGGGTTGGCGCGGGATGGAACACAAGAGGTGGGACAAGCCTTGTATTATCCTGCACCAAGGGGTGTCGCTCGTAGTAGGGGTTACAAGCGCGTCGCGTGAGAGAGAGAGGGACACAGAGTTCGTCCGCCGCTTCCCTCGCGCGAACCCCCCTCAGGGTGGCCCTGGACCTCCCTTTTATAGAGGCAAGGAGAGAGTCCAGTCGTACAGCGGGGGGCGTAGCTATGCGCTAACGTGTCCGGCAGTGGAGTGCCTAAGCCCTATGTACATGCCAACGTGGCCGTTGGGGGAGAGCTTGGGTCCTATACATGTGGTGGCATGGCCGTCGGAGGAGCGCCTGAGTCCTGTAGGAACACAGCTGGCAGCGCGGTGAGGATCCTGCTGACGTCTCCTTGCTGTCGTAAGGGGCTGAGAGCCACCGGCGTCATGGCGCACGCGGGGCACCATCATTACCCGTCGCCGGGGTAAGCCAGATGGGACGCCGGTCTTGTTCCTTGTAGCCTGAGCAGGCTAGGAATAGGGAAATGATGTATCCCCTGTTAGCGCGGTCGGTCCGAGCCTAGGGCGGTCGAGGCGGAGACTTCTCTTGAAGCCGAGGCCGGGGTCGGGCGAGGACGCGATTCCTCCCGAGACCGGGGTCGAGGCCGAGTCCGGGGGTCGGGCGAGGCGGAGACCTCCTCCCGAGGCTGGAGCCTAAGGTCGGGCGAGGCGGAGACCTCCTCCCGAGGCCGGAGCATGAGGTCGGGCGAGGCGGAGCTTCCTGTTGCGCCCGAGGCTGAACTCGGTGGTTGATCGTGACTTGTTGTCAGTCGTCGCCGGGGTGGCTGACACGACAGTCGGAGCGGAGCGAGCGGCGCTGTTTTCCAGTCATATCGGACAGTAAAGAAGAGGGGCGAAGTGACTGTGGTCACTTCGGCCTGCCCGTCTGAGGCGCGTGTGTCAGGATACGGCGTCAGGCATCCCCTGCATTTAATGCGCCTGCGAAGCAGTCGGTTGGTGAGGCGGTCTGGCCAAGGTTGCTTCACAACGAAGCCTGCCCGAGCCGGGCCTCGGGAGAGCCGAGGGGGCGCTCGCTGCCTGAGGAGGCCCTCGAGCGAGGCGTGAACTCGTCTGGGACTACTGTTCCAACCCGAGGCTGGGCTTGGGTGAGATCGCGTCCCTCGGGTAGACGAAGTCTTGGCTTGAACCGCACCCGTCAGTTGGTCTGAGGATGTTTACCAGCCATGATTAGGAGTGTTGGGGGTACCCCTAATTATGGTACCCGACAGTAGCCCCCGAGCCTCGAAGGGAGTGATGGTACTCGCTTGGAGGCTTTTGCCGCATTTTCGGTGAGTGGACCGGCCTTTCTCGGTTTTTGCCTTGTTCTAGTGGGTGCGCGCGAGCGCACCCACCGGTTATAGCCCCCGAGGCCTCGGAGGAGTGGTTTGACTCCTCTGAGGTCTGAATGCTTTTCGTGATGCTTCAGTCGGTCTGATCGTTCCCTCATGCGGCCCGGCCGTAGCCCAGGTGCGTGGTCGGGTTCCAAGTTATCAAGCTGGTTTGTTGACGCTGTCAACAGTTTTAGCCGTAGCTGGGTGCGAGAGCAGCCCCCGAGCCTCTGCACGGAGCGAGAGGACGATCAAGGACTTTCCCGACTTTTATTATACGCCCCTGCGTCGCCTTTCCGCAAGGAGGAGGGGGAAAGCGCCATGTTGCCCTCGGAGGGCGCCGAACATGGTGTTTCCAGTGAGCTGCTAACGGGTGATCCGAGTGGACGCCTGTGCCCCGTTCGTTAGGGGTCGGCTGGTGGCCCAGAGGCGCGCTCCAAAAGTACCTGCGGGTGATTCGCCGGACCCAGACCCCTTCGACAGGGTCCGAGGGCTCGATGCCTCCCTCCGGTGGGATTCCGTTACAAATCGTTCCTGCCGGTCTCGGAAATGTCCTAGGGTACCTCGGGAGCGTAGCCCGAGCCTCGGCTATGTATCGAACGTACCCAGAGTCATCCCTCACTCTGCGTGCTCTGGGGCGACTGTCGAACCCTTCCGAGGGGCCAGCCTATGAACCCCTGATCAGTAGTGGGCACAGAGCCCAGGCGCTCTGGGGCGGCTGTCGAACCCTTCCGAGGGGCCAGCCTTCGAACCCCTGATCAGTAATGGGCTTGAAGTCCGACTGCTCTGGGGCGGCTGTCGAAACCCTTCCGAGGGGCCAGCCTTCGAACCCCTGATCAGTAGGAGGGCTCGGGGCCCGCTTCCTTCGCCGGGAAGGATCCTTTCCACAACATCCCCTTTCCCGGTCCCTGTAGCAAGAGACAGAGGGAGAGAGGAGGAGGGGAAGGATATGAATTTAAATAAGGTGGCGCACCTTTTTGACACGGTCATTATGGCGAAGGCGAAGCGACGCCCGCCTCGCCTGCCAGAGGTGTTGCTTGCTCCATCGGGAAGTTAATGCAACGGTACGGGCGATTCGCGTGGCGCCCATTGCGCGTGCGAGCCGTTCGAGGAACGGGGCACGAGCGCGTCGTCTTCACACCATGGGAGAGGGCTCTCCCGTCGCTTCAGGAGGGGACGCGAGCCTGCAGGCGACTTGACCGCTGCCTCCGCTCATCTGCCGTTGCAGTTACTGTCGGCCCACTTTTGACCATGCCAACCGTCGTGCCTACCCCACGGCTGACCGGCCCGTGGCCGTCACCTTTAACTGGCACTGTTGGGTCCTACGCAGCGCTACCTCGAGTCGCGGTACCGGTTCCGCAGTCGAGGAGGCGCAGCATTGGTGCGAGTGGCGGTGTAACTTCTCGCACGTCGTAACCGGTGTGCCGGTCACACGACATGCGGGCCCGCTTCCTTTGCGCTGGTCCGCTGGATGTGGACGGAGCCAAAGGGGCGCTCAGTTGCGGTGCAGCTGGATGCCTGTCGCGTGGCATTCCACCCTTTCGACCACCGGTTTCTGCGAAGATGGGAGAGCGCTTGTAACCGCGGGACGGTTACATGCCTCGCGTGCGGTGGTTCACCTTCTTCGTGCTTCGGATCAGCTCGTATGACGTGTGGGTCCCAGCCCCCGTGTCGTAGGGGGAGAACCCTGGAGGATGTCAGTGGGGATTTTCCCGTGACGCTAAGGGGTGCAAGTGAGGAGGTCTGCCTATAAAAGGGGGATCGATCCCCTGGGCAGTGGCCATGCCTTCGTCCTCCCCTCATGCATTGCGCCCTTCCACCTTTTGAGCCCCCAGATGGGGTGCTCCAACGTCGCCTTGCTCTTGCTGTCGTTGGAGGAGTGCGGCCTCGTGGAGATCGGCACCTTTCAGCCATCGCTCGGCTTCAAGGATTTTCGTCGTGCAGCCCGGCTGCATTCCCTCACCAATGGGCAGTTTGGTGGGGAGAAGCAAGCCGGGCTGCGGCCTCCGCCCCACCCTCAGCTTCAAGGATCTTCGTCATCCGGGCTGAGGCGGAGGAGCGCACCGAGTGGGGGGTTGCCTCCGCGTGGGCCGGTAACCCTTTTCTTCCCCCAGCGTTTGGGGGAGAAAGGCATCCTCCAGCCCTGCGTAGGCTTCCTCCATCCATGCAGGGGAAGGCGAACTGCTGCTCCCTGGACAGGGTGCAGCTTTCCGTCCTTCGTCCGGGCGGCGGTTGTGCCGCGCACGGGACGGCCATGTCCAGGTCTTCCTCGCACCGTCGGCCGCGCCGGAGGGTTACCTAGCACATCGTACGCCGTGAGGGCGGTGCTCGTGTTCTAGGGCGGCCTCGGCGAGGACAGGAGTGAGGACCTGCCGGTGCGCTGTGGGGCGGCCGTTGTTCGCCGGCGCGGTGTCGGTGGGTTCAAACCCACGGTCGGCGCCCTCCGACTCTTCGGCCTTAATGGCTTGTCCTCGCCCCTCGTGTGGGGACGTGGGCGAGGGCCTCGTCACAGCAGCGTCGGCCCTGAGGTCATCACTGATGCTGTGTGGCCGCCCGAGGCGGAGGTCATTGTCGCTGCTGTCATGGGTCGCCGGCAAGCCGCTTGGAGTTCGTCATCCCGCTGGCCCTCTGGTATGGAGGTTGTTCATACCCGCGGGAGCGGAACCGGAGTCCCGTTTGTAAGGAGATATACCGGGTTTTTGCCGCAGCAAAATGTAAGCGCTTCAAGTACTTAGACACTTGTCGTAGGTTGGGAGAACCGCCGAGGGTTATGCCGACGTCTAAGTCTGTGTAGCATAGTTACCCCCAAGTATATGTGTTTGTTCTTTGTGGCTGTCGAGGCCTGAACATTTGGGTATTCGAGAATGAAGCTGTGTGTCTTCCTCATTCCGAGCGCTGGGACTTGCCTGTTGGCTAGCCGAACCACTTAACCAAGCGTCGGTTGCCTTTCACGAAAGGTGACGAGTGAGGTGTCCGTATCCCGGAGGCGTAGGAGTCCCTCGGCTCTGTCGGCCTTGCCGCTCTAGGCTTCCCTTGCTCAGTTTTTGGAACCCTCGGCTGCTCTGCGATGAGCCGGAGCCGGAGGCAGCGGTGTTAGCGCGGACAGACGCGGAGTCGGCTCGGAAAGAGACTTCGTCGGCCCGGGAGATGGTGGCTTCCCAGGCCGAGGAAGATGTGGTAGCAGCCGCTGGAGCTTGGCCAAGACACCTGCTGGCGCGGTGCTGGCTTCCTCCCTTAGGTGGAGGTCCTTTTGCCTAGGTCACCGTCCGAGGCCGAGCCAGGTTCCGTCGAGGGTGGAAGCAACGCCGAGGGCGCTGCTGCTCCCCCTGCCGATGCCCGAACCTGCAGGAACAGTTTGTCTGTAGCATGCGCATGCTTGTTCGCGGCCGCCGAGGCCTAAACACTTTATCATCGTGTTAAAAAGTTGTGTCTTTTCTCCTCTTGTTTCGAGCATCACGACTTGTCTGTCAATAGCAGAATCGTTTATCCGAATGAGAGTTACTTTTCGCGGAAGGTGATGAGTGAGGTATCCGTATCCCGGAGGCGTAGGAGTCCCTCGGCTCGGTCGGCCTTGCCGCTTACGTGCACTCTCATTTGGTCGAAGGATTCCATTATTGGTACAGTCGAGAAGGTGCGAAAGTCGTTTTCTACCCGAGTGTTAGGACTTGTTCGGTAGCAGGATCGCTTATCCGAGCATGAGTTACTTCTCGCGGAAGGTGATGAGTGAGGTATCCGTATCCTAGAGGTGTAGGAGTTCCTCGGCTCGGTCGGCCTTGCCGCTTATGTGTACTCTCGTCGTTCTCAGGATCCCGCTATCGATACGAAAGTCGAAAGCACAAAGGTTGTTTTGGTAGAAAATTTTTCCGAGGAAAATTTTGACACAGAGGGGGTTCCCCCCTTCTAGCCCCCGAGGGAGGGTCGGGCTTTGCCGAGGCAAGGCTGACCCTTCCTTGACGGTTAGACTTTGTGTATGTAAACGAGGTACATGAACGACTTAAAACATCTTAAGGGTAGAAGCGACGTAGCTATTGGATGTTCCAAGCGTTGTTGTAGACCTCGCCTTGGTCGTTGGCCAGCTTGTATGTTCCGGGCTTCAAGATCTTGGCGATGATGAAGGGCCCTTCCCAGGGAGGAGTGAGCTTGTGGCGCCCTCGGGCGTCCTGTCGTAGGCGAAGCACCAAGTCTCCCAATTGGAAGCCTCGGGACCAAACGCTTCGGGCGTGGTAGCGCCGCAGCGACTGCTGGTACCGTGCCGAATATAGTAAGGCAACGTCCCGAGCCTCTTCGAGTTGGTCCAGCGAGTCTTCTCGGCTGGTCTAGTTGCTTCGGTCATCGTACGCCTTGGTCCTCGGGGACCCGTATTCTAAGTCCGTGGGGAGGACGGCCTCGGCCCCATAGACTAGAAAGAATGGCGAGAAGCCCGTGGCTCGGCTTGGCGTCGTCCTCAGACTCCAGACCACCAAGGGTAGTTCCTTCATCCATCGCTTGTCGAACTTGTTGAGGTCGTTGTAGATCCTTGGTTTTAGTCCTCGCAGGAGCATACCGTTGGCACGCTCTACCTGCCCATTCGTCATGGGGTGGGCTACGGCGGCCCAGTCCACACGGATGTGGTGGTCCTCGCAGAAGTTCAGGAACTTCCTACCAGTGAACTGGGTGCCGTTGTCGGTGATGATGGAGTTCGGGACCCTAAAGCGATGGATGATGTTGGTGAAGAACGCCACCGCCTACTCGGACCTGATGCTGTTTAGGGGTCGGACCTCGATCCACTTGGAGAATTTGTCGATAGCGACCAGCATGTGCATAAAGCCTCCGGGTGCCTTCTGCAAGGGACCGACGAGGTTTAGACCCCACACAGCAAACGGCCAGGTGATGGGTATCGTCTGTAAGGCCTGAGCGGGCAGATGCGTCTGCTTTGCGTAGAATTGACACCCCCGGCAGGAGCGCACAATCCTAGTGGTGTCGGCCACCGCGGTTGGCCAGTAGAAACCTTGTCGGAAGGCATTCCCCACGAGGGCTCGAGGTGCTGCATGGTGGCCGCAAGCCCCCGAGTGTATTTCTTGCAACAGCACTTGTCCTTGGGCGATAGATATGCATCGTTGGAGGATGCCGAGGGGCTGCGGTGATAGAGCTCTTTTTCATCACCCAGCAAGACGAATGACTTGGCGCACCGAGCCAGCCGCCGAGCTTTGGTCTTGTCGATGGGAAGCTCTCCTCGGAGGAGATATTCCAGGTACGGGGTCTGCCAGTTTGGATCTGGTGTGACCCCATTCCGTTCCTCCTCCTCGATGGCCGAGGGTGCCTTGGGTTCGGCCGAGGGTACCTCGGGCTCGGCCGAGGGTACCTCGGGCTGGGCTGAGGCTTCCTCAGGCTCGGGCACGTCGTCGATCTTGACGGATGGTTGATGTAGGTCTCTGGAGAAGACGTCCGGGGGAACCGTCGTTCGCCCCGAGGCTATTTTCGCCAGCTCGTCCGTAGTCTCGTTGTACCGTCGGGCGATGTGGTTGAGCTCCAGCCCGTAGAACTTGTTTTCCAGGCGCCGGACTTCGTCGCAGTAGGCTTCCATCCTCCGGTCACAGCAGTGGGAGTTCTTCATGACTTGGTCGATGACAAGCTACGAGTCGCCTCGAGCGTCAAGGTGTCGGACCCCTAGCTCGATGGCGATGCGCAGCCCATTAACCAGTGCCTCGTACTCGGCCACGTTGTTTGATGCCAGAAAATGGAGGCGAATGACGTAGCGGAGATGCTTTCCGAGGGTTGAAACGAAGAGCAGGCCAGCGCCTGCTCCTGTTTTCATGAGTGACCCATCGAAGTGCATGGTCCAGAGCTCGGGCTGGATTGGAGTTGTCGGTAACTGGGTGTCAGTCCACTCAGCCAAGAAGTCTGCCAAGACCTGGGATTTTATGGCCTTCCGAGGAGCGAATGATAGCGTTTCGCCCATAAGCTCCACCGCCCACTTTGCTATCCTACCCGAGGCCTCGCGACACTGGATGATCTCCCCCAGGGGGAAGGATGACACCATAGTTACCGGATGAGACTCGAAGTAGTGTCGCAACTTTCGTCGTGTCAGGATCACTGCGTAGAGCAGCTTCTGGATCTATGGGTAGCGGACTTTGGTCTCGGAGAGCACTTCGCTAATGAAGTAGACTGGCCTCTGGACGGGCAGTGCATGCCCTTCTTCTCGTCTCTCAACTACGATCGCGGCGCTGACCACCTGAGTAGTCGCGGCTACGTAGATCAAGAGGGCTTCTCCTGCGGTGGGGGGCACCAGGATGGGTGTGTTCGTAAGGAGCGCCTTAAGGTTTCCGAGGGCTTCCTCGGCCTCAGGGGTCCAAGTGAAGCACTCGGCCTTCCTTAAGAGGCGGTACAGAGGCAAGCCTTTCTCGCCAAGGCGTGAGATGAAGCGGCTCAGAGCCGCAAGGCATCCCATGACCCTCTGTACTCCTTTCAAATCTTTGATCGGTCCCATGTTGGTGATGGCCGCGATTTTCTCTGGGTTGGCCTCGATGCCCCGCTCGGAGACGATGAATCCAAGGAGCATGCCTCGGGGGACTCCGAAGACACACTTCTCGGGATTGAGTTTCACGCCTTTCGCTCTCAGACACTTGAATGTCGTTTCAAGGTCAGAGAGGAGGTCGGAGGCTCTCTTTGTCTTGACAACAATGTCGTCGACGTAAGCCTCGACCATTCTGTCGATGTGTTCTCCGAACACGTGGTTCATGCACCTCTGGTAAGTGGCGCCTGTATTCCTCAACCCAAATGGAATTATAGTGTAACAGTACATGCCAAAAGGTGTGATGAAAGAAGTCGCGAGCTGGTCAGACTCTTTCATCTTGATTTGGTGATAGCCTGAGTAGGCATCAAGGAATGACAGGGTTTCGCACCCAGCAGTGGAGTCCACGATTTGATCGATGCGAGATAGAGGGTAGGGAACTTTCGGACATGCTTTGTTTAGACCAGTGTAGTCTACACACATCCTCCATTTCCCATCCTTCTTCCTTACAAGAACAGGGTTAGCTAACCATTCGGGATGGAATACCTCTTTGATAAACCCTGCCGCGAGTAGCTTGTGGATCTCCTCGCCTATGGCCCTGCGCTTTTCTTCGTCAAAACGGCGCAGGGTTTGCTTCACGGGTCGGGCTCCAGCTCTGATGTCCAGTGAGTGCTCGGCGACATCCCTCGGTATGCCAGGCATGTCCGAGGGACTCCACGCAAAGACTTCGGCGTTTGCACGGAGAAATTCGACGAGCACTGCTTCCTATTTGGGTCGAGCTCGGAGCCGATCCGAACTTTCTTGCTGGCGTCGTTGTTGGGGTCGAGAGAGACGGACTTGACCGCCTCAACTGGTTCGAAGTTGCTGGCGTGCCGCTTCGCGTCGGGCGCCTCCTGGGAGAGGCGTTCCAGGTCGGCGATGAGGGCCTCGGACTCGGCGAGAGCCTCGGCGTACTCCACGCACTCCACGTCACATTCGTACGCGTGGTGGTACGTGGATCCGACGGTGATGATCCCATTCAGGCCCGGCATCTTGAGCTTGAGGTAGTTGTAGTTGGGGACGGCCATGAACTTGGCGTAGCATGGTCTTCCCAACACCGCATGGTAGGTTCCTCGGAACCCGACGACCTCAAAGGTGAGAGCTTCCTTTCGGAAGTTAGAGGGAGTTCTGAAGCAGACGGGTAAGTCGATCCGTCTGAGGGGTAGGATTCGCTTCCCGGGCGCGATCCCGTGGAAGGGTGCCGCACCGGCCCGGACCTCGGCCCGATCAACCCCTAAGAGTTCCAGGGTCTCGGCGTAGATGATGTTAAGGCTGCTGCCTCCGTCCATGAGGACCTTGGAGAGCCTAACGTTGCCGATGATCGGATCGACGATGAGCGGGTACCTTCCCGGGCTTGGCACGAAGTCGGGGTGGTCGCCTTGGTTGAAGGTGATAGGCTTGTCGGACCAGTCTAGGTAGACTGGCGCCGCCACCTTCACCAAGCAGACTTCCCGGCGCTCCTGCTTATGGTGCCGAGCCGAGGCGTTCGCTGCCTGCCCGCCGTAGATCATGAAGTAGTTATGGACTTCCGGGAATCCCTCTTCCTTGCTGCCCTCCTTCTTGTCGTTGTCATGGCCCTTGCCATCCTCCACCGGAGGCCCGTTCTTATGGAAGTAGCGCCAGAGCATGACACATTCTTCGAGGGTGTGCTTGACGGGCCCCTGGTGATAGGGGCACGGCTCTTTGAGCATCTTGTCGAACGCGTCGGCCCCTCCAGGATGTTTCTGAGGGTTCCTGTGCTCGGCCGCAGCGACGAGATTCGCGTCTGCAGCGTCACGCTTCGCTCGTGACTTGTTTTTAGCCTTCTTCTTCGTGCCCCACTGGGCGGACGCCTCAGGGGCGTCTGTCTTTGGCTCCCCCTGAGGCTGCTTTCGGAAGATGGCTTCGACCGCCTCTTGACCCAAGGCGAACTTGGTGGCAACGTCCATCAGTTCGCTCGCACGGGTGGGAGTCTTGCACCCCAGTTTGCTCACTAGGTCTCGGCAAGTGGTGCCGGCAAGGAAAGCCCCGATGACATCCGAGTCGGTAACGTTGGGCAGCTCGGTGCGCTGCTTTGAAAACCGCCGGATGTACTCTCGGAGGGACTCCCTTGGCTGCTAGCGGCAGCTTCGGAGGTCCCACGAGTTCCCAGGGCGCACATACGTGCCTTGGAAGTTTCCCACGAAAGCTTTGACCAGATCGTCCCAGTCGAAGATCTGCGTAGGTGGCAGATGCTCTAGCCAGGCTCGGGCGGCATCGGAGAGGAAAAGGGGTAGATTACGGATGATGAGGTTGTCATCATCCGCCCCTCCCAACTGGCATGCCAGTCGGTAGTCTGTGAGCCACAGCTCCGGCCTCGTCTCCCCCGAGTACTTGGTGATGGTAGTCGGGGCTCGAAAACGGGTCGGAAACGGTGCTCGTCGTATGGCCCGGCTGAAGACTCGTGGACCGGTGGTTCGGGCGAAGGACTACGATCCTCCTCACTGTTGCAGTGTCCCCCACGCCTGGGATGGTAGCCTCGGCGCACCATCTCGTCGAGGCGGGCTCGATGGTCAAGATGGTGGTGCTCGTTGCCGAGGCGTTCCCGGGCGGCGGGCGCCTCGTCTCGCGTACGCTCGGGGTGGACCGAGGCTTCCCGAATGCGCCAGGAGGACTCCGCGTGATGCTCCGAGGGGTCTGCTCGCCTGCGGGAGGCGGAGCTCTCGGCTCGTCGAACCGTGGCGCCTTCTAGGAGATTCTTGAGTTCACCCTGGATACGCCGTCCCTCAGTGGTGGATGGCTCCGGCATGGCTCGAAGCAGCATCGCCGCTGCAGCTAGGTCCTGGCCGGACCCGCTGACGACCGGGGGCAGCGCTGTCCTGGCATTGTCGACGATGCGGCGCCGGATGTCTTGGGCCCGGTGACAGGCTTCTCCGGCGAGTGTTCGGCCTGCCCACTCCTGCTCGATGTTCTGTCGGAGCTACACAAGCCGGCCTGCTTCCCCGTCGACCCAGGCCTGCATCTCACGGATTTGCTCGAGCTGTATGTCCTGACCCCCCGCAGGGACTGGGACTACAGCTAGCTCCCGCGAGATGTCAACGCGAGATGCGGGCCCAGGGGGATCGTCAACCTCTGGCATACCGAGGTGGTTGCCTTTGTTGTGATCTCCCAGATCGACGTGGAAACATTCGCGACTTGGGCCGTAACCCTCGTCGTCACGGTCATGGCCATCGTCAGAACAACCAGAGAGGCAGTGGTCACATGCGAACATGAAGCCCCGCATGGCACCGGGGTCATTGAGGGCAGAGAAATCCCAACCGGAGTCGGGGTCGTCCTCTTCCTTAGAACACGCGGTCCGAAGGTTGAGATGGCTGTTAGTCGGTCCCAGGTCGACCACATGTGGTACCTCGGAAGGTTTGGATACGCCTTTACGAAGGCGCTCACCATGGCGGGGTCGCTAGGTGGATCAAAGCTGAACCGAAAAGGTACGGGATGGGAAACGGACGGTACCTCTTGGTCGTTGGACGGTGGTGAAGTCGCGTCGGGGGCGGAGCACACCGTCATCTCAGGTACGAGGGTAACGCCCAGCAGGTCCTTTGCGAGGGTGCTGGCGTCATCAGTCCGCTTGGGGCTGACACGTCGCGGGGAAGTGACACCCGCCGTCGTCTCAGGTGCAAGGACAATGCCCGACATGTCCCCCAGGGGGGTGCCGGTGTCGTCAACTCGCTCTGGTGCGACAGCCGACAAGGTGCCGCCTCCTGCGTGGCCATGGTTGCCTCGTCTCCGCCTCCTCCGACAAGGGGGTGGCGGGGACGACCGGAGTGCTCCTCTTCTGCCGCGAGGAGATGCTGTCGTAGAGCTCTCCGCCGCCGGGCGAGTCGGAGACCGTCGTTGTCGTCACACCGCGGGGGGAGGAGTACCATGTCGTAGCTACCGTCGAGGGACATGAACTCGAGACTCCCGAAGCGGAGCACCGTCCCGGGCTGGAGAGGTTGCTGAAGACTTCCCATTTGGATCTCAACGGGAAGGTGTTCGTTAACACGCAGCAGGCCCCTACCTGGCGTGCCAACTGTCGGCGTCTCGGACCCGGGGGTCCCTTGGACCGACCAGTGAAATCGTTGTGTGCCCCTGCCCAGATGGGTTGGCGTGGGATAGAACACAAGAGGTGGGACAAGCCTTGTATTATCCTGCACCAGGGGTGCCGCTCGTAGTAGGGGTTACAAGCGCGTCGCGTGAGAGAGAGAGAGGGACACAGAGTTCGTCCGCCGCTTCCCTCGCGTGAACCCCCCTTAGGGTGGCTCTGGATCTTGTAACACCCCAGGTGTTTATATTCCACTCGACGATGAGTACGGATTTAAGCACGTAATCAGTGGATAAAACGGGTGTTAAATTTTAAGCATCTTCGCCTTTCGCGATTTTAATATCGCATTTGTTTCATCTGTCGCGAGTGCGTCATCAATTTTATTTTATCTATCTGGGCTCTTCCGAAATTTTCGTGATATTCGGAACATCGTCGTTCTGAAAATCGGTATGTCCGGTGATTATTTAAAATTCATCGTTCGCGCGAATACAAATTCGGAAGCCTGGCCCATTCGAATGATTTTTTTATCCCGGACAAATTAATTTGAACTCGACAACTAAATGTTCGGGGCGAAATAATTAGGATCGCGCGTCGTCTGAGTGAAATCGTGTGCGTGAATATGATTCAATTTATTCATACGCACGCTGTTTTGACGACGAAATCGCGTATACATTAGCGGCTCTGGTTTCGGCTAATTTCGGTCGAATCCCGCAGAGCAGATTAAAATATCAAAGCCAAACTCGTGTCAATCTGGTCCGTTTACATCGTGGCCGGAATAGTCACGAAAATTTATCTAAACGAATTTTAGTCAGAATCGTTAATCCTCAGATTTCCGTTTCGAGATTCGGGGAATGGAACGCGTAGTTAAATAACGTGTCGACCCAGTGTACATCGCTAAAAATCTTAATCCAGAAATATCTACGAATCTAAGAAAAGAGAAAAAGAAAAGAAATTAAAAAAAACCTACGGAGTCATCTCTATCTCTCGCCGCCCCTGGCCGATATTTTAATTTTGTTTTTTTTTGCCGCCCCTCCCCGTTCTTATCTCCGTCGCTCGCGCTCTCTCTTTTTCAGCGGCGTCCAGCTTCTTCTCCCCAGCTCCCACGGCGTGTTCATCCGCTGCTCCCTTCATGCTGCGCCTGAGATGGCCGCCTTCTCGGGCCTTTCCCTCGGTGAGCTCCTCTACAAGCTCTCTCCTCCTCTGCTCGTCCATCTCTGCAGCCGTGCTTTGGTCGGGGAAATTTGCTGCGTGCTCACCGGACCGCGTCCCCATGGCCGCGCCCCTCAAGCTCGGCAGGGAGCTTTCTTCCTCCCTCGTCCGCGGCTCTCTTATGGCGCCTAGGATCTCCTTCCCATCTCCTCTCAAGCTCACGACGTCCCCATTCATGGCGGTTCTCTGCGCGCTGTTTTATTTCTTCCAGCCGAACTCCACCGTACAACGCACAGTCGAGCGCTCCTCCGTCTTCCTGTCACGCTGAGCTCTCTGCGTGTTCCTTTCTCTTTCTCCCAGCTGCTCCTCCCTCAGCTCGGCTCCCCAGCGCCCTAGCCGGGCTCCCTGTGCGCCGCGTGAGCTCGCCGGCCTGCAGCTCGCCCAGCCCAGCCGCTCTTCCTATCGTCTCAAGTACCCAGCGCCTTGCTGCTCTCTCTCCTTTGTTTTCTCTTTCCTGCGCACAGCCAGCGGAGTTCTTTCCCCAGCCGTGAATCTCCATGGCGCCCTTCTCCTCGATTCCTTGTCTGGTGTCACACCCGGATTTCGGGGCACCAAGACCCGGGCGCAAACATAAACACCAGGTATGCTGGGACCAAGTCTCACACATATGATGTATAGTGGCATAGGATCGAATGTCACATCTTTACTATATAACAGGAGTTCTGTACAAAATAAATAATTACATTAAAAGGAGACAACGGTCCAGCAACCAAAAGTTGACTAGGAGACGACGGCCTAGACTTCTCACGAACACTTCGAAGCATCCTCCAAGCGCCTCATCCTGCGGTACCTGTTCTTGACCTGTGGGGGTGTGTGAGACAGCAAGAGTGAGCTCACATACATTCATCGCTCAACAAGTTGTGGGGAATATTGTGCATGAACTCGCCAAAGGTGGGAGCTCACGTGAAGTGTAAGGCTTACCAAAGAGGATGGTTAGAGCTGAGCATTGCTTTTAAAGTTGGTCAAAATTTTATTAGCAGTTACTAAGTATAAGTAAATACCAGCCCAATTAAATAGTAGAACAAAAGTAACAATATCACCTGCGATGCAATGCATATGACAAATTGAATTTAGTTCCATAAATTAATCATGTGAGGGTCCGAGCTGCTCATGACCGTGAGCACGGCTAGTATACCAGTTTTACACTCTGCAGAGGTTGCGCATCTTTACCCACAAGTCGTGTTACCCATCTGCCAAGAGACGGCCAATCCCATACACCTCTACCGAGGAGGCGAGGAAGGGTAACACTACGAGGCCTTTACAAAGTTCCACTAGCTTCAGAAAACCCGCTACAGTTTATAGGAAGCTCCAATGCAGGAATCCCTTGCAGGACCACCATCGCAGCAAAATCCTCCCGAGGGCCTCCCTACACTGACCACTCCCCTACTGCCCTTGCCCCTTTCGGGTAAGGTAGTCTTCCACTAGCTTTCCTAATTAATCGGCCAAGGGCGTCCCATTAAACCCTTGTGGTAGCACTGTTTTCCCGGGTGGTCGCTCCATGTTCCAATTAACATAATGATCTTATCATAAACAGTAAATAACAACTGATAACAAAAGTATGAATAATATGTATCTCAATGCCCAAATCCACATATAGCACTAGCAAGTACTACCCAGAAAGTTTAGTGGTAAACAAGGCATAAATATAGACAAACTAGGGTAACCTATTAGGTCCCATCAAATTAACCTATGCAGATCATTATGATTAATTAGAACATGAGTGGGTAAAAGAAGTGATCAAGGGCACAACTTGCCTGGGACTTGAGATTCCAGGTACCAGGATGTTCTTCAGATGACTCGTATCCTCACTGCTAAACATAGCAATACATACAAACAGTGTATAGGCAAAATTAACATCACACCAAACATGAGAACAAACTGTGTAATAATAATCTACGCGTTGCTACGAGATCGTGGGAACAAAACCACTAAATTCGGAGCTACGATTATTAAGTTATGAATTTCTGGAATTATTTAGTGCTTAGAATAGATTAATCCTAATGAACAATTTTAATTATAGTTTCATGGTTAAAAAGTGTTACTAGTTGGTAGACAATATTAATACAAAATTATTGCAACTGAAAGGAATCAATTTGGAGCTAACATGAATTAAATATGAATTAAACAAGTTTCGCGAATTATTTTTATACTAAAAATTATTTTCTGATTTAATTATGAATATTTCTAATAATTCTGGAAAGCCCAGGGTGTTCTACGCAAAATTTCAGGACTGCTCTATAATTCTTTTACACGTATCAAGACGGCGGGTTTATTTAAAAGGAGTCCGAGGGCTCATATGCAATCACGTCGTGGCTGAAGGGTTATTGCGCGATCAGGGCCGTTGGATCAGATTCTAAAAGCCAGGATTATATCACAAAGCGGTACGCCACTAGGGCCATTGGATGAGAGATCTACCACACAGATTTAAAATATCCAAACTGTTTTCCATGCGCCAGATCGGGATCGATCGGCCACGGTTGCATCATCGCCAATTGGTACCCGAATCAGATCTTGACCGTTAATCCCTATCAACGGTCGCACTCCTTCTCCCCCCATACCGGTATCGCCCACCATCATCACGATCATCCATTCACGGATCGACGCCCGATACGAATAGGTGCTCAGATTAAATCTCGACTGCCCACCAAATCGGATGGCCGAAGGCACTTCTTCAACCTCCCCGCACACACGCCAGTGGGCAAGCGGCGGAGCGCGCTTAACGCGGCGACAGCGTATGGCGGAGGCCATGATCGGCACCCGCAGTTTTTTCGGTCCACCGAACCCCACACAAACCAGAGCTACGACATGTGGCTATGGGACGGATCTGATCGTAGTGTCTTACCGGTGAGTCATGATGCGCGGGCTCCCCACTGGTGGTAAACAGCTTCGTCGCCCCCCCGTAGCGCAGCCACCCACGAAGAGCTTGAACGAGTCGCTGGACGACCCGTGGTGGCCGGGTCAGCCGTGCGCCCGCGTTGGAGTCTTGCGCTCGTCGAGCAGGTCGTCCAGCCACGACGGCTGCACATTGGCGAGGAAGCTCTCGGCTTTGTTGTCCTCACCCGAGGCAACCATGGTCGCATCTTGCGTGCGCCCGCGAAGGTGGCGCGCAGCAGCGTTGCCGTTGGCTTGGTGAGGAGACGGGTGCTGCTGGTGCCGGGTGGTGGGAGACGACGACAACCTTCTCTCTCAGCTCTCCCTACACGGGCGATGATGGTGCATGTCTAGGTTCAACGCTTTAGTTTTTTTTAACAGAAGAAAGCACAGGAGGCTCGTATATATCCTCGACACCAAGAGCTCCAACAAAATCTATTGCAACCGTCAGGAGACAATCACGGCGGAGGAGTCGGTCTATGGTTTGTTTCGGTGCCAGCATTTGGATCTGTTGTGAGGTTGCGGATAGCTTTGGCAATGGGGCCCACCAGTCAATGACCAACCCGAATGACCGGTTTCAAGTATAGACAGCTGATGCCCATACGCAATGATGTAGAGAAAAATTAGTTGATGTCCCATCCAGTCGTGGCCATTAGAATAAAGAAAAGGAAAAAAAAGAATTTGTACGTATGGCAATGTGTGAACCGGCTATACAATTTGGGTTTAGGCCGAGTGAGTCAGATTCTTGGCTTTTTCTTTTCTATTTTAGTTCCTTCCTAACTTATGTTTTAAATATTCTAATTCAATTCGAGTTTGGGTTCCTAAAATTTTATATTCATCTATTTTAATAGAAAAGATTTTCTAATGCATAATCTTTTATTAATATATTGTTTAACTAATTCTACATAGTTTACTATGGCAATCATTCATATTTGGACCTTTTATTTAACCACTTGTTTCAAAACATAACTATTTTTACTTTAGAATTTTTTTTTCTAAATTACCCAAATTGATATTTTGGGGTGTTACAAATCCTACCCCCCTTAAAAATAATCTCGTCCTCGAGATTTGTAAGAAAAGGGATATAGAAGGATTAGTTTGTAGTTCGTTTTTTTCTATAATTGGTTCCAAAAATCTAGAGTCTCATTTTTTTAGTCAATAGTTGGTGATTAGGAGAGCATAGATATATAGTCACATATTATGTAGGTTATAAGTTGGACAGGTTGAGGTAAGAAAGATTATGGCAAGGAAAAGACTTCATCCGAAAGGTTTAAATCTTGATTCATCTCGAGATTCGCTTTGACTGTTATATCCTTCCTTATCGATGTTGATCTTTTCTTCTCCGGTCTTGGTCTCATTGATTCGAGGTGAGTGTATATCATCGGGGTTGGGAAATATGGTTAAGATAGATATGGATGAGGTAGACTACATGATGTAGACCAAAAACTTGTTTAATGTCAGGTGGGGGTTGATAGATTATGCAATCCATCAAGACTCTATTGGTTGGGTTGTTATGTAACTTGTTATATAGGTCAAGTTGTTGTGTATGGCCAAGTTGATCTAAATCACTAATTTAGGCGTAAGTGAATTTGGAGTATGGCCTTATCTTGTGTACCAGCATTAAGTAACTCACACTAGATTAGATCATATTAGATTAGATAGGATCTAGATTAGATTGGAATAACTAGATAAGATCTATTTATTTAGGCTAGATCAAGGTTGTTAATGTAGAATGGGATAGGTATGCCTATTAGAACAAGATAAATCCATAAGGATAAGGTAGAAGTTGAATCCTTTAAGGTCAGTTAGATCTATTGGGATGACATAAGGTCTTTTCAAGATGAGTATCTTTTAAGATAAGATGGATCTATGAGTGTAGGATAGAATCTTTTAAGATGAGATAGATATCGTTAGGCTAGATACTTTAATGAGGGATAATCTAGTTGGTCTAGTTATTTTGATGATCATTTTTTCCTATATGTATATGCAAATGTAATTGTGGACATTACTCCACAACCCACCATACTCAATCAAAGATCCAAATCAGAAAGGTATCATAAGAACAAACACTCAAGCGTATAGATACATATAAAATAGTTTTGTTTTTGTTCCTAAGAGTAGTTCTTCTATTCCTAAAAGTCACTTTAGGTATAGGATTTCAAAGTGTGAAAATCCACTTTTGTCTTTAGAAGAAAAGATAAGAATAATCAGAGTAAAGCGGAAAGAGATGAGAAAAGATTAAGAAAAGTTTAGAAAGAATCAGAGTAGTAAAGGTAAGTAGAAAATGGTTGTCCAGTTCTATCTAGGTTTCGTCCTACAGTCAACATTCCTCTGATACCACTTCTGTCACACCCGGATTTCGGGGCACCAAGACCCGGGCGCAAACATAAACACCAGGTATGCTGGGACCAAGTCTCACACATATGATGTATAGTGGCACAGGATCGAATGTCACATCTTTACTATATAACAGGAGTTCTGTACAAAATAAATAATTACATTAAAAGGAGACAACGGTCCAGCAACCAAAAGTTGACTGGGAGACGACGGCCTAGACTTCTCACGAACACTTCGAAGCATCCTCCAAGCGCCTCATCCTGCGGTACCTGTTCTTGACCTGTGGGGGTGTGTGAGACAGCAAGAGTGAGCTCACATACGTTCATCGCTCAACAAGTTGTGGGGAATATTGTGCATGAACTCGCCAAAGGTGGGAGCTCACGTGAAGTGTAAGGCTTACCAAAGAGGATGGTTAGAGCTGAGCATTGCTTTTAAAGTTGGTCAAAATTTTATTAGCAGTTACTAAGTATAAGTAAATACCAGCCCAATTAAATAGTAGAACAAAAGTAACAATATCACCTGCGATGCAATGCATATGACAAATTGAATTTAGTTCCATAAATTAATCATGTGAGGGTCCGAGCTGCTCATGACCGTGAGCACGGCTAGTATACCAGTTTTACACTCTGCAGAGGTTGCGCATCTTTACCCACAAGTCGTGTTACCCATCTGCCAAGAGACGGCCAATCCCATACACCTCTACCGAGGAGGCGAGGCAGGGTAACACTACGAGGCCTTTACAAAGTTCCACTAGCTTCAGAAAACCCGCTACAGTTTATAGGAAGCTCCAATGCAGGAATCCCTTGCAGGACCGCCATCGCAGCAAAATCCTCCCGAGGGCCTCCCTACACTGACCACTCCCCTACTGCCCTTGCCCCTTTCGGGTAAGGTAGTCTTCCACTAGCTTTCCTAATTAATCGGCCAAGGGCGTCCCATTAAACCCTTGTGGTAGCACTGTTTTCCCGGGTGGTCGCTCCATGTTCCAATTAACATAATGATCTTATCATAAACAGTAAATAACAACTGATAACAAAAGTATGAATAATATGTATCTCAATGCCCAAATCCACATATAGCACTAGTAAGTACTACCCAGAAAGTTTAGTGGTAAACAAGGCATAAATATAGACAAACTAGGGTAACCTATTAGGTCCCATCAAATTAACCTATGCAGATCATTATGATTAATTAGAACATGAGTGGGTAAAAGAAGTGATCAAGGGCACAACTTGCCTGGGACTTGAGATTCCAGGTACCAGGATGTTCTTCAGATGACTCGTATCCTCACTGCTAAACGTAGCAATACATACAAACAGTGTATAGGCAAAATTAACATCACACCAAACATGAGAACAAACTGTGTAATAATAATCTACGCGTTGCTACGAGATCGTGGGAACAAAACCACTAAATTCGGAGCTACGATTATTAAGTTATGAATTTCTGGAATTATTTAGTGCTTAGAATAGATTAATCCTAATGAACAATTTTAATTATAGTTTCATGGTTAAAAAGTGTTACTAGTTGGTAGACAATATTAATACAAAATTATTGCAACTGAAAGGAATCAATTTGGAGCTAACATGAATTAAATATGAATTAAACAAGTTTCGCGAATTATTTTTATACTAAAAATTATTTTCTGATTTAATTATGAATATTTCTAATAATTCTGGAAAGCCCAGGGTGTTCTACGCAAAATTTCAGGACTGCTCTATAATTCTTTTACACGTATCAAGACGGCGGGTTTATTTAAAAGGAGTCCGAGGGCTCATATGCAATCACGTCGCGGCTGAAGGGTTATTGCGCGATCAGGGCCGTTGGATTAGATTCTAAAAGCCAGGATTATATCACAAAGCGGTACGCCACTAGGGCCATTGGATGAGAGATCTACCGCACAGATTTAAAATATCCAAACTGTTTTCCATGCGCTAGATCGGGATCGATCGGCCACGGTTGCATCATCGCCAATCGGTACCCGAATCAGATCTTGACCGTTAATCCCTATCAACGGTCGCACTCCTTCTCCCCCCATACCGGTATCGCCCACCATCATCACGATCATCCATTCACGGATCGACGCCCGATACGAATAGGTGCTCAGATTAAATCTCGACTGCCCACCAAATCGGATGGCCGAAGGCACTTCTTCAACCTCCCCGCACACACGCCAGTGGGCAAGCGGCGGAGCGCGCTTACCGCGGCGACAGCATATGGCGGAGGCCATGATCAGCACCCGCAGTTTTTTCGGTCCACCGAACCCCACACAAACCAGAGCTACGACATGTGGCTATGGGACGGATCTGATCGTAGTGTCTTACCGGTGAGTCATGATGCGCGGGCTCCCCACTGGTGGTAAACAGCTTCGTCGCCCCCCGTAGCGCAGCCACCCACGAAGAGCTTGAACGAGTCGCTGGACGACCCGTGGTGGCCGGGTCAGCCGTGCGCCCGCGTTGGAGTCTTGCGCTCGTCGAGCAGGTCGTCCAGCCACGACGGCTGCACATTGGCGAGGAAGCTCTCGGCTTTGTTGTCCTCACCCGAGGCAACCATGGTCGCATCTTGCGTGCGCCCGCGAAGGTGGCGCGCAGCAGCGTTGCCGTTGGCTTGGTGAGGAGACGGGTGCTGCTGGTGCCGGGTGGTGGGAGACGACGACAAACTTCTCTCTCAGCTCTCCCTACACGGGCGATGATGGTGCATGTCTAGGTTCAACGCTTTAGTTTTTTTAACAGAAGAAAGCACAGGAGGCTCGTATATATCCTCGACACCAAGAGCTCCAACAAAATCTATTGCAACCGTCAGGAGATAATCACGGCGGAGGAGTCGGTCTATGGTTTGTTTCGGTGCCAGCATTTGGATCTGTTGTGAGGTTGCGGATAGCTTTGGCAATGGGGCCCACCAGTCAATGACCAACCCGAATGACCGGTTTCAAGTATAGACGGCTGATGCCCATACGCAATGATGTAGAGAAAAATTAGTTGATGTCCCATCCAGTCGTGGCCATTAGAATAAAGAAAAGGAAAAAAAAGAATTTGTACGTATGGCAATGTGTGAACCGGCTATACAATTTGGGTTTAGGCCGAGTGAGTCAGATTCTTGGCTTTTTCTTTTCTATTTTAGTTCCTTCCTAACTTATGTTTTAAATATTCTAATTCAATTCGAGTTTGGGTTCCTAAAATTTTATATTCATCTATTTTAATAGAAAAGATTTTCTAATGCATAATCTTTTATTAATATATTGTTTAACTAATTCTACATAGTTTACTACGGCAATCATTCATATTTGGACCTTTTATTTAACCACTTGTTTCAAAACATAACTATTTTTACTTTAGAATTTTTTTTCTAAATTACCCAAATTGATATTTTGGGGTGTTACAAATCCTACCCCCCTTAAAAATAATCTCGTCCTCGAGATTTGTAAGAAAAGGGATATAGAAGGATTGGTTTGTAGTTCGTTTTTTTCTATAATTGGTTCCAAAAATCTAGAGTCTCATTTTTTTAGTCAATAGTTGGTGATTAGGAGAGCATAGATATATAGTCACATATTATGTAGGTTATAAGTTGGACAGGTTGAGGTAAGAAAGATTATGGCAAGGAAAAGACTTCATCCGAAAGGTTTAAATCTTGATTCATCTCGAGATTCGCTTTGACTGTTATATCCTTCCTTATCGATGTTGATCTTTTCTTCTCCGGTCTTGGTCTCATTGATTCGAGGTGAGTGTATATCATCGGGGTTGGGAAATATGGTTAAGATAGATATGGATGAGGTAGACTACATGATGTAGACCAAAAACTTGTTTAATGTCAGGTGGGGGTTGATAGATTATGCAATCCATCAAGACTCTATTGGTTGGGTTGTTATGTAACTTGTTATATAGGTCAAGTTGTTGTGTATGGCCAAGTTGATCTAAATCACTAATTTAGGCGTAAGTGAATTTGGAGTATGGCCTTATCTTGTGTACCAGCATTAAGTAACTCACACTAGATTAGATCATATTAGATTAGATAGGATCTAGATTAGATTGGAATAACTAGATAAGATCTATTTATTTAGGCTAGATCAAGGTTGTTAATGTAGAATGGGATAGGTATGCCTATTAGAACAAGATAAATCCATAAGGATAAGGTAGAAGTTGAATCCTTTAAGGTCAGTTAGATCTATTGGGATGACATAAGGTCTTTTCAAGATGAGTATCTTTTAAGATAAGATGGATCTATGAGTGTAGGATAGAATCTTTTAAGATGAGATAGATATCGTTAGGCTAGATACTTTAATGAGGGATAATCTAGTTGGTCTAGTTATTTTGATGATCATTTTTTCCTATATGTATATGCAAATGTAATTGTGGACATTACTCCACAACCCACCATACTCAATCAAAGATCCAAATCAGAAAGGTATCATAAGAACAAACACTCAAGCGTATAGATACATATAAAATAGTTTTGTTTTTGTTCCTAAGAGTAGTTCTTCTATTCCTAAAAGTCACTTTAGGTATAGGATTTCAAAGTGTGAAAATCCACTTTTGTCTTTAGAAGAAAAGATAAGAATAATCAGAGTAAAGCGGAAAGAGATGAGAAAAGATTAAGAAAAGTTTAGAAAGAATCAGAGTAGTAAAGGTAAGTAGAAAATGGTTGTCCAGTTCTATCTAGGTTTCGTCCTACAGTCAACATTCCTCTGATACCACTTCTGTCACACCCGGATTTCGGGGCACCAAGACCCGGGCGCAAACATAAACACCAGGTATGCTGGGACCAAGTCTCACACATATGATGTATAGTGGCACAGGATCGAATGTCACATCTTTACTATATAACAGGAGTTCTGTACAAAATAAATAATTACATTAAAAGGAGACAACGGTCCAGCAACCAAAAGTTGACTGGGAGACGACGGCCTAGACTTCTCACGAACACTTCGAAGCATCCTCCAAGCGCCTCATCCTGCGGTACCTGTTCTTGACCTGTGGGGGTGTGTGAGACAGCAAGAGTGAGCTCACATACGTTCATCGCTCAACAAGTTGTGGGGAATATTGTGCATGAACTCGCCAAAGGTGGGAGCTCACGTGAAGTGTAAGGCTTACCAAAGAGGATGGTTAGAGCTGAGCATTGCTTTTAAAGTTGGTCAAAATTTTATTAGCAGTTACTAAGTATAAGTAAATACCAGCCCAATTAAATAGTAGAACAAAAGTAACAATATCACCTGCGATGCAATGCATATGACAAATTGAATTTAGTTCCATAAATTAATCATGTGAGGGTCCGAGCTGCTCATGACCGTGAGCACGGCTAGTATACCAGTTTTACACTCTACAGAGGTTGCACAACTTTACCCACAAGTCGTGTTACCCATCTGCCAAGAGACGGCCAATCCCATACACCTCTACCGAGGAGGCGAGGCAGGGTAACACTACGAGGCCTTTACAAAGTTCCACTAGCTTCAGAAAACCCGCTACAGTTTATAGGAAGCTCCAATGCAGGAATCCCTTGCAGGACCGCCATCGCAGCAAAATCCTCTCGAGGGCCTCCCTACACTGACCACTCCCCTACTGCCCTTGCCCCTTTCGGGTAAGGTAGTCTTCCACTAGCTTTCCTAATTAATCGGCCAAGGGCGTCCCATTAAACCCTTGTGGTAGCACTGTTTTCCCGGGTGGTCGCTCCATGTTCCAATTAACATAATGATCTTATCATAAACAGTAAATAACAACTGATAACAAAAGTATGAATAATATGTATCTCAATGCCCAAATCCACATATAGCACTAGCAAGTACTACCCAGAAAGTTTAGTGGTAAACAAGGCATAAATATAGACAAACTAGGGTAACCTATTAGGTCCCATCAAATTAACCTATGCAGATCATTATGATTAATTAGAACATGAGTGGGTAAAAGAAGTGATCAAGGGCACAACTTGCCTGGGACTTGAGATTCCAGGTACCAGGATGTTCTTCAGATGACTCGTATCCTCACTGCTAAACGTAGCAATACATACAAACAGTGTATAGGCAAAATTAACATCACACCAAACATGAGAACAAACTGTGTAATAATAATCTACGCGTTGCTACGAGATCGTGGGAACAAAACCACTAAATTCGGAGCTACGATTATTAAGTTATGAATTTCTGGAATTATTTAGTGCTTAGAATAGATTAATCCTAATGAACAATTTTAATTATAGTTTCATGGTTAAAAAGTGTTACTAGTTGGTAGACAATATTAATACAAAATTATTGCAACTGAAAGGAATCAATTTGGAGCTAACATGAATTAAATATGAATTAAACAAGTTTCACTAATTATTTTTATACTAAAAATTATTTTCTGATTTAATTATGAATATTTCTAATAATTCTGGAAAGCCCAGGGTGTTCTACGCAAAATTTCAGGACTGCTCTATAATTCTTTTACACGTATCAAGACGGCGGGTTTATTTAAAAGGAGTCCGAGGGCTCATATGCAATCACGTCGCGGCTGAAGGGTTATTGCGCGATCAGGGCCGTTGGATCAGATTCTAAAAGCCAGGATTATATCACAAAGCGGTATGCCACTAGGGCCATTGGATGAGAGATCTACCGCACAGATTTAAAATATCCAAACTGTTTTCCATGCGCCAGATCGGGATCGATCGGCCACGGTTGCATCATCGCCAATCGGTACCCGAATCAGATCTTGACCGTTAATCCCTATCAACGGTCGCACTCCTTCTCCCCCCATACCGGTATCGCCCACCATCATCACGATCATCCATTCACGGATCGACGCCCGATACGAATAGGTGCTCAGATTAAATCTCGACTGCCCACCAAATCGGATGGCCGAAGGCACTTCTTCAACCTCCCCGCACACACGCCAGTGGGCAAGCGGCGGAGCGCGCTTACCGCGGCGACAGCGTATGGCGGAGGCCATGATCGGCACCCGCAGTTTTTTCGGTCCACCGAACCCCACACAAACCAGAGCTACGACATGTGGCTATGGGACGGATCTGATCGTAGTGTCTTACCGGTGAGTCATGATGCGCGGGCTCCCCACTGGTGGTAAACAGCTTCGTCGCCCCCCGTAGCGCAGCCACCCACGAAGAGCTTGAACGAGTCGCTGGACGACCCGTGGTGGCCGGGTCAGCCGTGCGCCCGCGTTGGAGTCTTGCGCTCGTCGAGCAGGTCGTCCAGCCACGACGGCTGCACATTGGCGAGGAAGCTCTCGGCTTTGTTGTCCTCACCCGAGGCAACCATGGTCGCATCTTGCGTGCGCCCGCGAAGGTGGCGCGCAGCAGCGTTGCCGTTGGCTTGGTGAGGAGACGGGTGCTGCTGGTGCCGGGTGGTGGGAGACGACGACAACCTTCTCTCTCAGCTCTCCCTACACGGGCGATGATGGTGCATGTCTAGGTTCAACGCTTTAGTTTTTTTTTAACAGAAGAAAGCACAGGAGGCTCGTATATATCCTCGACACCAAGAGCTCCAACAAAATCTATTGCAACCGTCAGGAGACAATCACGGCGGAGGAGTCGGTCTATGGTTTGTTTCGGTGCCAGCATTTGGATCTGTTGTGAGGTTGCGGATAGCTTTGGCAATGGGGCCCACCAGTCAATGACCAACCCGAATGACCGGTTTCAAGTATAGACGGCTGATGCCCATACGCAATGATGTAGAGAAAAATTAGTTGATGTCCCATCCAGTCGTGGCCATTAGAATAAAGAAAAGGAAAAAAAAGAATTTGTACGTATGGCAATGTGTGAACCGGCTATACAATTTGGGTTTAGGCCGAGTGAGTCAGATTCTTGGCTTTTTCTTTTCTATTTTAGTTCCTTCCTAACTTATGTTTTAAATATTCTAATTCAATTCGAGTTTGGGTTCCTAAAATTTTATATTCATCTATTTTAATAGAAAAGATTTTCTAATGCATAATCTTTTATTAATATATTGTTTAACTAATTCTACATAGTTTACTACGGCAATCATTCATATTTGGACCTTTTATTTAACCACTTGTTTCAAAACATAACTATTTTTACTTTAGAATTTTTTTTTCTAAATTACCCAAATTGATATTTTGGGGTGTTACATCTGGAAGCCGCGCCTCTGATTGAGCTCCCGCTCGTGCGTTCCGAGCTCACCGTGGAGCTCCACTGTTGACGCGCCGTGGCTTCCCAATTTCTTCTTGTCGCGCGCGAATTTTCTTCGCTCGACTTAAATTTCCAACCGCGTCGTTCGTCGTCACGTCGTTCACCGTTGAGCCTTTCCAACCGCGTCGTTCGTCGTCGCGTCGTTCACCGTTGAGCCTCGCTGTCCATCGCGAAGTCCCCTACGTCCCACTCAGGATTTTGCCGTGTGTCCCTGCTTACCGTCTGTCCATACATCGTGCGTTGTGCAACGAAACAAAAATTCATGTGCGTCGAGCTCGCGCGCCGAATATTTTTCTAGCTTGTCGCGACGCTCGGTGTCCTGCCTCCTTTGCTCACTGCGTCGGCCACTCGCTAGTGCTCCAACTCGTCAGTCGCTGTTGTCCCATCCGCGTCAGCACGCGACTGTGGTCGTGTTCATCGAATTCGCCAACGCTTTGTTGCCGATTCGACTGTCGTCGCTTCGCGTGTTGTCGAGCCCGTTATTTTTCCTGTCTTGTGCTCGCACGGTTTCGTGCTTGCCAGTGCGCCTCTCGGCTCGCTTGGCTTTAAAATCCATATCTCGTCGTCGTTCCGCGCGTCACCAAGAAACCCCAAGAATCGGGTGAAGACAAAGCTAGCAGCGTGAAGTTCGTGTGGCACCTGCCAAGCGCTCGACAAATTGCCTGGATCGGAAAATCGCTACCGATCTCGCGGATTCGTGTCAGCTGTTGAAACGGTAAGCTGATGAATTATTTAGAATAGTTCAAACGTTAAATAAATTAATATGCTAATGCGATGCTCATTAGGTGCTCGATAAATTGCGTGAGTCACGAAACTCTCGTCGACTTCGCAGTTCTTGCGATTATCGAGCCAGATTCAGCTATGGTGAATTATTTCGCTATTCTGATTAATTAGCTGAATTAGTGTACCGAGTAGAATATTAGTATGTCTGTGTGATAATAAAATATTTTAATCAATTATAAAGATGTGTATGTATTTACGATAAAGAAATGTTTGAGTAATTGTTGACATGTAAAATATGGGAGGAGTAAAATAGAACTAAAATAATTCTTTGTGAGCGATGTAGTGTAATTTATAAAATGAGGGATAAGTTTAGAATTTAATTAATTAACTGATAAGTTGTGTTTAGGCTAATCGTGATTAATGTGTATAATTTGTTGTTTCGTGATGTTTGCGATAGGTTCGAGAAGCGTAATTATTGCGCTTAATTGCACGTCGACAATTAGTGTCTCCGTATGAAATTGTACAACGCCTCGCCGCTAGGTGTTTAATGCGCTATCGCGTAACCCTATTTAGATTTGTAATATTTCTGTTGATATGCATTCATGTGCATAATGCATTCCATTCAGGTACGTTAATTAATCGCGTGATGCGGAAGACAAGCCAAGTCGACCCCAAGCGCGAACTACTCCGTAGGATGAAGCTGATGGATAAACCGGAAGATGGATAATCTGAATGAGTGCCAAGCCAAAGAATACTCGTCAAGCGGATGTCACCTAACAACACTAACCTAGTGTTACTCAGGCAAGCCTCGGTGCATTTGCCACCTCCTTGTGTTTTACAAACCTTTTTTTACTTGCTTGATGCATTAGGTGATAGGAGTTGATTGCTAAAACAATTCCTGCATTACCTTCCTTGAATTCGATTACCTTCCTTGATCACCTGTTTTACAAAAGATTTTTTATGCTTAGCATTGCTTTAAAAAACAAAATGTTTTGTTTTTACAAAAGATGATTTGGCAAAAGTGGGTGGGATGTTTTTGAAAATAAAACTTGATGGTGGATCCATCATGGCCATGATGGGTTCAACATCGGAAAAGATGTACCTCTGCCAGGTATCAAACTTTGGGTTTGAAATAATTAAGCTGAGACCGGGCGGGTGACTTGCACGAGAAAGGAGTCTCGGTGTAGTGTCTCCGTCTGAGTCGATTAAGGACTGTCTCGATGTAGGCCTGCTGACCGAGGACCCTTTAACTGGTCACATGCCTCGTCATGGGTAAGCTTTGCCTTGGGCAGACTAAGGCCAGAATAAGATAACATGGAATGGGCGTGGAGCGGTGGCGAGAGTAGCGTGTACCCTCCGTGGCAAGAGGCTGGACGGTGGTGTATCTGTGCTCTCGGTTCGCGTGAACCTGATCTGGTCTTAAGAACTCCGGTGGCGGGTTGACATATGCAAGGGTTAAGTGCTACATATGTCGTGTGATCGGAGATCCTCAGCTGTGTATAATCGATTCGGATCGCCGTACCTCCGCGGTTATGGAGACTTGGCCACTGACTTACACGTAGCAATCCAGTGAAGATGAAGGGTTGATAAGAAATTGGCTAGTGCAGGTCAAGTGATTGAACTAGGGTAGAAAGAACTCTAGCTGCAGGTAATTTTACTTAACCTGACAATAAAATTGGATTTTAAGGATCCACTCGTAGTAAGCTTTTCTGCAAAACAGAGTCTTTGATTCTTGATAAACCATACCTTGACTCCCTGATAACCAGCATGCCCTTGAGAGTCTTTTCCTTAGTTGGGTAAGTCTTGCTGAGTAATTCTGTACTCAGGGTTTTATTCCCTGTTGTTTTTCAGGTCCTAACTTTGTGATGCTGTTGATGGTGTTAAGTGCCGGTAGGCTCGGCCTTCTTATAAGTCTAAGTATCTCTCTTATACTTCTTATTGAGGATGGTCACTTGAGCTAGCATATATTTCAAACTTATACTTTTGTAATCACTCCGATAAAATAATATAAATTTTTTGTAACTTGTAAAAATTGGTAGTAAGATTTCCGCTGCAAAAATATTAGTGTGTGTGATTTGTGTTACTTAATCCCGTGGTTCTGGTTGAAAGTGGTTTATCCGATGTCCTTGGGGCAATCGGACAGATCCTGTTGAGTTATCTGGTGCACATGCATGGTCGTCTGAGGTCTTTGGGACAAGGACGGGTGCATGTGGGCCCAATAACTTGGAGGTTCTGCCACAGGCTGGTATCGGAGCTGGATTAAGTATATACAGTCACATACGTATTTTCAAAACAAAAGTTTTAGTTTCGAAAAACCTATTTTCAACTAAACACATTGGTTGGCTTTGAAAAACAGCTTTGAAAAACTATAATGCTAGCGGCATCCTCTATTAAGCCCTAAGTTAAGGACTATCAGGTGGCTTAGTTGAAAACCACAACCGGGGGTATTGCATACATGTGTATTGTTATTTTTGAGGCCATTCAGTTTTGAATGGATCGACGCTTAAGGTAATGTGAGATGTGAGAGCATGACCGAACAACCATCGGTCTAGGGAAGTGCTTAATTGTGGCGCTTGATTATATACATGTTCTACATATGTATATATGAAGGCTACGATGTGGAGTATTTACTTTTCTGGGAATTCAGTACCCCATGGATGTGTATGGGTATACAGACATGGGAATACTGAGAAGTGTAATGTACTTGTAACGACGCACCTACGCTCAGGTAAGAAGGTGAGTTACCATAATGAGTTGCCTTATGGTTAAAGTGTGGCAACGGCGCCTATGCGTGGCTCGGCGCTTAATGATGAGCTGGCCTCCATATAGCAATATATGGAGTATAAACTGTGATAAACTGTCATGTGTGACTTGCATCATTGGGAGTTGGGCTGCAATGGATTTTCTGCAGGTACACTAACCTCGAAAACGTATGTGTAGCTGACGACTAGTAAAATACCGAGAGAGGACGTATGCCACCGAGATAGAACGCTATCGCCACATTAGATTGGCAAAAACTCGTGAGGACGTGTAGGACGAGCATGCATCCTGATTGTCGCATCATGTTTGTCACCTATACACCCAAAATGCTTCTCTCATCTTTATTCCAGTAACCAGTGATTGTAGATAATGTGGTGTAATGCTGTAATATGAACTTCGATGAAGTAGGTGTCCTTCATTCTTTAGGTGGCCTTTTAGGGTGCTTTATATGTGCTCTTGTGCTTAATGTGTCGATAGAAGGTTAGAGACTTGTTTGCCTAAACCATATCCTTATTCGGTTGGTGTAAGCTGATGTCCCTTAACCAGTTCGCCTGTTCTTAAGGATCGCCATGTTGAATTATCAACCTAACCTAGGAAAAGTATGTCCGATCATTTTCTTGAGTCAGATGCCTTTGGTTTCCCCATATCTATCGAAGGCATACCAACTTAATATTATGACTATTTTCCCTCTATATCTAATCTGATACTAATCCTTGACTTTGTAATTGTTGCGATGGGCATAGAAATATGCTTGGGGCTGAATTAACAGTCTCCCATCGTACTCCCTTCATTAACAAGTTTAGGTTATGGCCATGCCTTGTTCATTTCATCGGGCCATAATCTAACTGGCTCTCTACTTGTAACCATTCTTACAGGTGGAGTATCTCTTTGTATATTGTCACCCTTGCCTAATCCATTGGTGTCGCACGAGATTTCTTATTGGTTACGTCTGGTAATGGTGTTGTGACTAAAACCGACGGTGCCACGACGAAACCGAGGGCCTCCTGTGGGTATACACACAAGGTTGTGTTGCTCGGCACGCGCTGGTATCACGGTTAGTAGTTGTAATCCATTATGAGACTATATCAATGCGTTATCTTGGCCCAATCTATTTTTGCTACGTGAGATTCATTATTGGTGCCAGTTCGGTGATGGTGTCATGATTAAGGACTTATGGTGCCACAGCGAAACTGAGAGCCCCTTGTGAATGTACACGCAAGGTTATGCTGCTTGGCGCATGCTGGTATCGAGGTCTTTAGTCATGATCCATTGTGGAACTACACTGATGTGTGATCTTCCGTGGACTCCTCCCTTGAAACAGTTTCTATGTTGTTTATCAAGTGATCAAGCAACATCTATCATCTCTGTTGGATCAAAAGGGCATACCCCTTTCATGTGTGGTCTCTTTTCCCTTGACTTTGATGGTGACTTCACACATACACGTTCCCTTTACATCCTTTGTGTAAAGGTGAAGCCTTGGAGCTTTTTAGTGTTGAAAAACAACTAAGTAGCTCTCAAATTGGAGATTGACTTTCCCCTGCCGCTGAGATGCAGGAGTTTGTTCATTCGCTCTCCTATTTAACCCATGTATTTCCGAACCAAATCTGTTCATCTTGCATGAAGAAACGAATGAACAACCAGACCAAATGGATTTCTACCCAAATGCATGACCTTTTGCTTGCAAATGTGAACTCTCAACCCTTGGCTTACCGACGGTACTGAGAGGACTTGCTCAATGTCAAAAGTAGTTCAATAAGTTGGTTTTGACTAACTTGTAACTGCCCAATGAACGAAGGTTGAGTTTAGAGATCGTTTTGTCGAGTTGTCTAAACTCACTTTGGTTCAACCATCCCAAGAAAGTTCTTACAAAGATCAAGTTAAAATCGACTGATAACCCCTAGTCATCGCCCTAGTCATGCTTCGATCGCCTCACGTGTGCTTTTCCAGCATGTGTGACCATGTCGAGCCATGATTAGTGCTGGATAAAATGGACTGATTGTAAAGTCCAGACCCTTCCGCTGGTGATTCTCTCGAATCTATACCATCTTTCGTGGACTTGAATTCTCGGGTTAGCCACATGTTAACCGCGATAGTATTCGATATCCACACCCGTCTCGTGTGCTATGAACTTATCGTGACCACTTGTTGGTAAACCTCCTTCTGTGTGTTTTACCCAAGATGGTGCATCTGATTCTGTTTGGGTGAAGTCACATATCCACCGCTTGCTCAACAGACTCAGATAGTACAGTGTCATCAGAAAAAGCAAACTGCACACATGAAACTTTATGTGTTCCTATGGCAGATATCGTCTCTATTGGTGGACATTTCTAAATTAGCCTAAGGCGATACATGTTATGTCCACTAGAGAAACACATCCGGAGACACTCACCTTTAATTGGAAATGTCTCACGATAATCGCTGATATGAACATGGGTTACATAATTCTCTACCCTTAGAAGTCTTTCGCTCCGAATCTCGGGACGAGATTCTTTTAAGGGGGGAGGGCTGTAACACCCCAGGTGTTTATATTCCACTCGACGATGAGTACGGATTTAAGCACGTAATCAGTGGATAAAACGGATGTTAAATTTTAAGCATCTTCGCCTTTCACGATTTTAATATCGCATTTGTTTCATCTGTCGCGAGTGCGTCATCAATTTTATTTTATCTATCTGGGCTCTTCCGAAATTTTCGTGATATTCGGAACATCGTCGTTCCGAAAATCGGTATGTCCGGTGATTATTTAAAATTCATCGTTCGCGCGAATACGAATTCGGAAGCCTGGCCCATTCGAATGATTTTTTTATCCCGGACAAATTAATTTGAACTCGACAACTAAATGTTCGGGGCAAAATAATTAGGATCGCGCGTCGTCTGAGTGAAATCGTGTGCGTGAATATGATTCAATTTATTCATACGCACGCTGTTTTGACGACGAAATCGCGTATACATTAGCGGCTCTGGTTTCGGCTAATTTCGGTCGAATCCCGCAGAGCAGATTAAAATATCAAAGCCAAACTCGTGTCAATCTGGTCCGTTTACATCGTGGCCGGAATAGTCACGAAAATTTATCTAAACGAATTTTAGTCAGAATCGTTAATCCTCAGATTTCCGTTTCGAGATTCGGGGAATGGAACGCGTAGTTAAATAACGTGTTGACCCAGTGTACATCGCTAAAAATCTCAATCCAGAAATATCTACGAATCAAAAAAAAAGAAAAAGAAAAGAAATTAAAAAAAACCTACGGAGTCATCTCTATCTCTCGCCGTCCCTGGCTGATATTTTAATTTTGTTTTTTTTGCCGCCCCTCCCCGTTCTTATCTCCGTCGCTCGCGCTCTCTCTTTTTCAGCGGTGTCCAGCTTCTTCTCCCCAGCTCCCACGGCGTGTCCATCCGCTGCTCCCTTCATGCTGCGCCTGAGATGGCCGCCTTCTCGGGCCTTTCCCTCGGCGAGCTCCTCTACAAGCTCTCTCCTCCTCTGCTCGTCCATCTCTGCAGTCGTGCTTTGGTCGGGGAAATTTGCTGCGTGCTCACCGGACCGCGTCCCCATGGCCGCGCCCCTCAAGCTCGGCAGAGAGCTTTCTTCCTCCCTCGTCCGCGGCTCTCTTATGGCGCCTAGGATCTCCTTCCCATCTCCTCTCAAGCTCACAACGTCCCCATTCATGGCGGTTCTCTGCGCGCTGTTTTATTTCTTCCAGCCGAACTCCACCGTACAACGCACAGTCGAGCGCTCCTCCGTCTTCCTATCACGCTGAGCTCTCTGCGTGTTCCTTTCTCTTTCTCCCAGCTGCTCCTCCCTCAGCTCGGCTCCCCAGCGCCCTAGCCGGGCTCCCTATGCGCCGCGTGAGCTCGCCGGCCTGCAGCTCGCCCAGCCCAGCCGCTCTTCCTATCGTCTCAAGTACCCAGCGCCCTGCTGCTCTCTCTCCTTTGTTTTCTCTTTCCTGCGCGCAGCCAGCGGAGTTCTTTCCCCAGCCGTGAATCTCCATGGCGCCCTTCTCCTCGATTCCTTGTCTGGAAGCCGCGCCTCTGATTGAGCTCCCGCTCCTGCGTTCCGAGCTCACCGTGGAGCTCCACTGTTGACGCGCCGTGGCTTCCCAATTTCTTCTTGTCGCACGCGAATTTTCTTCGCTCGACTTTAATTTCCAACCGCGTCGTTCGTCGTCACGTCGTTCACCGTCGAGCCTCGCTGTCCATCGCGAAGTCCCCTGCGTCCCGCTCGGGATTTTGCCGCGTGTCCCTGCTTACCGTCTGTCCATACATCGTGCGTTGTGCAACGAAACAAAAATCCGTGCGCGTCGAGCTCGCGCGCCGAATATTTTTCTAGCTTGCCGCGACGCTCGGTGTCCTGCCTCCTTTGCTCACCGCGTCGGCCACTCGCTAGTGCTCCAACTCGTCAGTCGCTGTTGTCCCATCCGCGTCAGCACGCGACTGTGGTCGTGTTCATCGAATTCGCCAACGCTTTGTTGCCGATTCGACTGTCGTCGCTTCGCGTGTTGTCGAGCCCGTTATTTTTCCTGTCTTGTGCTCGCACTGTTTCGTGCTTGCCAGTGCGCCTCTCGGCTCGCTTGGCTTTAAAATCCCTATCTCGTCGTCGTTCCGCGCGTCACCAAGAAACCCCAAGAATCGGGTGAAGACAAAGCTAGCGGCGTGAAGTTCGTGTGGCACCTGTCAAGCGCTCGACAAATTGCCTGGATCGGAAAATCGCTACCGATCTCGCGGATTCGTGTCAGCTGTTGAAACGGTAAGCTGATGAATTATTTAGAATAGTTCAAACGTTAAATAAATTAATGTGCTAGTGCGATGCTCATTAGGTGCTCGATAAATTGCGTGAGTCACGAAACTCTCGTCGACTTCGCAGTTCTTGCGATTATCGAGCCAGATTCAGCTATGGTGAATTATTTCGCTATTCTGATTAATTAGCTGAATTAGTGTACCGAGTAGAATATTAGTAGGTCTGTGTGATAATAAAATATTTTAATCAATTATAAAGATGTGTATGTATTTACGACAAAGAAATGTTTGAGTAATTGTTGACATGTAAAATATGGGAGGAGTAAAATAGAACTAAAATAATTCTTTGTGAGCGATGTAGTGTAATTTATAAAATGAGGGATAAGTTTAGAATTTAATTAATTAACTGATAAGTTGTGTTTAGGCTAATCGTGATTAATGTGTATAATTTGTTGTTTCGTGATGTTTGCGATAGGTTCGAGAAGCGTAATTATTGCGCTTAATTGCACGTCGACAATTAGTGTCTCCGTATGAAATTGTACAACGCCTCGCCGCTAGGTGTTTAATGCGCTATCGCGTAACCCTATTTAGATTTGTAATATTTCTGTCGATATGCATTCATGTGCATAATGCATTCCATTTAGGTACGTTAATTAATCGCGTGATGCGGAAGACAAGCCAAGTCGACCCCAAGCGCGAACTACTCCGCAGGATGAAGCTAATGGATAAACTGGAAGATGGATAATCTGAATGAGTGCCAAGCCAAAGAATACTCGTCAAGCGGATGTCACCTAACAACACTAACCTAGTGTTACTCAGGCAAGCCCCGGTGCATTTGCCACCTCCTTGTGTTTTACAAACCTTTTTTTACTTGATGCATTAGGTGATAGGAGTTGGTTGCTAAAACAATTCCTGCATTATTGTCGGGGACCATAATTAGGGGTACCCTCAAGACGCCTAATTCTCAGCTGGTAACCCCCATCAACATAAAGCTGCAGAGGCCTGATGGGTGCGATTAAGTCAGGGATCAGTCCATACGAGCGACTCGATCACGCCTCGCCCGAGCCTAGCCTCGGGCAAGGGCAGCCGACCCTGAGGTGTTTCCGTCTCGCCCGAGGCCCCCTTTTTACGGCAGACGCATCTCCGGCTCGCCCGAGGCCTTGCCTTCGCTAAGAAGCAACCCTGACTAAATCGCCGCACCAACCGACCGAGTCGCAGGGGCATTTAACGCAAAGGTAGCCTGACACCTTTATCCTGACACGCGCCCCCCGGCAGAGCCGAAGTGACCGCCGTACTTCGCCGCTCCACTGATCGGTCTGACAGAAGGACAGCGCCGCCTGCGCCATCCCGACTGCAGTGCCACTTGACAGAGTGAGACTGACAGGCAGTCAGGCCTTGCCAAAGGCGCCATAGGAAGCTCCGCCCGACCCAGGGCTCGGACTCGGGCTAAGGCCCCGGAAGACGGCGAACTCCGCTCCGCCCGACCCAGGGCTCGGACTCGGGCTAAGGCCCCGGAAGACGGCGAACTCCGCTCCACCCGACCCAGGGCTCGGACTCAGGCTAAGGCCCTGGAAGACGGCGAACTCCGCTCCGCCCGACCCAGGGCTCGGACTCGGGCTAAGGCCCCAGAAGACGGCGAACTCCGCTCCGCCTGACCCAGGGCTCGGACCCGGGCTAAGGCCCCGAAAGACGACGAACTCCGCCTCGCCCGACCCCAGGGGTCGGACTCCGCCCTGGCCTCTACCGAACGACCTCCGCCTCGCCCGACCCAGGAGCTCGGGCTCGGCCTCGGCCATGGAAGACAGACTCGACCTCGGCCTCGGAGGAGCCTCCACGTCGCCCGACCTAGGGCACAAGTCCGCCACGTCAACAGGAAGCGCCATCATCACCCTACCCCGAGCCGACTCGGGCCGCAGAGAACAAGACCGACGTCCCATCTGGCTAGCTCCGCCAGATAGGCAATGATGGCGCCCCGCTAGCCCTGTGACGGCGGCGGCTCTCAGCTCCCTTACGGAAGCAGGGGGACGTCAGCAAGGACCCAACAGCTCCGACAGCTGTCCCTCCGCCAGGCTCCGTTGCTCCACCGACAGCCACGACACCACAACCAGCTGGGTGCCAAGATCTCTCCGGCTGCCACCTTGGCATGTACTTAGGGCGCTAGCTCTCCCCCGCTAGACACGTAGCACTCTGCTGCACCCCCATTGTACACCTGGATCCTCTCCTTACGCCTATAAAAGGAAGGACCAGGGCCTTCTTAGAGAGGGTTGGCCACGCAGGAACGAGGACGGGGCAGGCGCTCTCTTGGGGCCGCTCGCTTCCCTCACCCGCGTGGACGCTTGTAACCCCCTACTGCAAGCGCACCCGACCTGGGCGCGGGACGAACACGAAGGCCGCGGGATCTCCACCTCCCTCATGACTCGGCTCCGGCCACCTCGCTTTCCCCCCTTCGCGCTCGCCCACACGCTCGACCCATCTGGGCTGGGGCACGCGGCACACTCACTCGTCGGCTTAGGGACCCCCCGGTCTCGAAACGCCGACAGTTGGCGCGCCAGGTAGGGGCCTGCTGCGTGTTGACGAGCAGTTTCCCGTCAAGCTCCAGATGGGCAGTCTCCAACGACCTCTCCAACCCGGGACGGTGCTCCATTTCGGGAGTCTCGAGTTCATGTCTCTCGACGGCAGCTACGACATGATACTCCTTCCACCGCCGCGTGACGACGACAATGGCGGCCGACAGCCCGCCCGCCGGCGGCGGAATCGACGACGTCTTCCCCGCGTGGTGGAAGAACAACATTCGAGCTCGCCCCGTCCTCTCCCTCGCCATCGGAGGAGGAGGCGGGGCAACCAAGGCCGGGCGGGAGGCTGCGCTCCGTCGGCTGTCGAGCGAATCGACATCCCCAGCGCCCCAACGGAGGACGCGTCGGGCATCGACCTCGCGTTTGAGACGAAGGCGAGCGCCGTCCCCCCGCGACACGCCAATCCCGAGCAAGTGGACGACGCCAGCACGCTCGCGGAGGGCCTGCAGGACGTCGCCCTCGTACCCAAGACGACGGCGCAATCAGTCCCCGATGTGACTACATCGCTCCTCGTCGACCAAAAGGTACCGACTGATTCCCATCATACGTCCTTTCGACTCGACCTCAACCCGCCTAGCGACCTCGCTTTGGCGGGCGCTCACGTTGAGGCGAGTGCAACCCCTCTGGGGTTTCGTGTGCGGTCGCCTTGGGACCGATTGACGGACGTCTCGACCTACGGGCCCTCTGGGTCCGAGGAAGATGACGATCCCAACATCTGCTGGGATTTCTCTGGATCTGGCAACCCCAGTGCCATGCGGGACTTCATGACCGTATGTGACTACTGCCTCTCCGACTGTTCCGACGGTAGCCGCAGCCTTGACGACAAGGACTGCGGCCCGAGCCACGAATGTTTCCACGTCGAGCTAGGGGATCCCTCCGAAGGCAACCGTCTCGGCATGCCGGAGGATGGCGATCTCCCTAGGCCAGTGCCTCGCGCCGACATCCCACGGGAGCTAGCTGTGGTCCCCGTTCCGGCGGGGGGTCATGACCCACAGCTCGAGCAAGTCCGTGGGGCGCAGGCCAGGCTCGACGAGGGAGCAGGAGCGCTCGAGTCGTTCCGCCGGGACGTCGGGCAGGTATGGGCGGGCCAGCCCCCGGCCGGAGAAATACGTCACCTGCCCTAGGGTTTCCAGCACCGCGTCGCCAACGATGCCAGGGACAGGCCGCCACCCGCATCCAGCGGGATCGGTCAGAACCTGGCAGCCGCAGCGATGCTCCTCCGCGCGATGCCGGAGCCATCAACCACCGAGGGTCGGCGAATCCAGGGAGAGCTCAAGAATCTCCTGGAAGGCGCTGCGGCTCGGCGGGCCGAGAGCTCTGCCTCCCGAAGGCAGGGGTACCCCTCGGAACCTCATGCCGCGACTTCCCGATTCATGCGGGAAGCCTCGGTCTACACCGGGCGCACGCGCAACACCGCGCCTGCGGTCCCGGGCCACCTCGGCAACGAGCACCATCGTCGCGACCGTCGGGCCCGCCTCGACGAAAGGGTGCGCCGAGGCTATCACCCCAGGCGTGGGGGACGCTACGACAGCGGGGAGGATCGGAGTCCCTCGCCCGAACCACCCGGTCCGCAGGCCTTCAGCCGGGCCATCCGGCGGGCGCCGTTTCCGGCCCGATTCCGACCCCCGACTACTATCACAAAGTACTCGGGGGAAACGAGACCGGAATTGTGGCTTGCGGACTACCGCCTGGCCTGTCAACTGGGTGGAACGGACGACGACAACCTCATCATCCGCAACCTCCCCCTGTTCCTCTCCGACACTGCTCGCGCCTGGTTGGAGCACCTGCCTCCGGGGCAGATCTCCAACTGGGAGGATTTGGTCCAAGCCTTCGCCGGCAACTTCCAGGGCACGTACGTGCGCCCCGGGAATTCCTGGGACCTCCGAAGCTGCCGGCAACAGCCGGGAGAGTCTCTTCGGGACTACATCTGGCGATTCTCGAAGCAGCGCACCGAGCTACCAGACATCACCGACTCAGATGTCATCGGCGCGTTCCTTGCCGGCACCACTTGCCGTGACCTGGTGAGCAAGTTGGGTCGCAAGACCCCCACCAGGGCAAGCGAGCTGTTGGACATCGCCACCAAGTTCGCCTCTGGCCAGGAGGCGGTCGAGGCCATCTTCCGAAAGGACAAGCAGCCCCAGGGCCGCCCGTCGGAAGAGGCTCCCGAGGCGTCTACTCCGCGCGACGCCAAGAAGAAAGGCAGGAAGAAGTCGCAAGCGAAACGCGACGCCGCCGACGCGGACCTTGTCGCCGCCGCCGAGTACAAGAACCCTCGGAAGCCCCCCGGAGGTGCTAACCTTTTCGACAAGATGCTCAAGAAGCCGTGCCCTTACCATCAGGGGCCCGTCAAGCACACCCTCGAGGAGTGCGTCATGCTTCGGCGCCACTTTCACAAGGCCGGGCCACCCGCAGAGGGTGGCAGGGCCCACGACGACGACAAAAAGGGAGATCACCAAGCAGGAGAGTTCCTCGAGGTCCACGACTGCTTCATGATCTACGGAGGGCATGCGGCGAATGCCTCGGCTCGGCATCGCAAGCGAGAGCGTCGGGAGGTCTGCTCGGTGAAGGAGGCGGCGCCAGTCTACCTAGACTGGTCCGACAAGCCCATCACCTTCGACCAAGCTGGCCACCCCGACCACGTGCCGAGCCTAGGGAAGTACCCGCTCGTCGTCGACCCCATCATCGGCGACGTCAGGCTCACCAAGGTCCTGATGGATGGGGGCAGCTGCTTCAACATCATCTACGCCGAGACCCTCAGGCTTATGCGCGTCGATCTGTCCTCCGTCCGAGCAGGCGCTGCGCCCTTCCACGGGATCATTCCTGGGAAGCGCGTCCAGCCCCTCGGACGGCTCGACCTTCCTGTCTGCTTCGGAACACCCTCCAACTTCCGAAGGGAGACTTTGACGTTCGAGGTGGTCGGGTTCCGAGGAACCTACCACGCGGTATTGGGGAGGCCATGCTACGCGAAGTTCATGGCCATCCCCAACTACACCTACCTGAAGCTCAAGATGCCGGGCCCCAACAGGGTCATCACCAACTGCGGCCTGCTCTTCGTCTCGCCCCTCGGGAAACACCTGCGCTACGTGCTGCGCCTCCATTTCCCGGCGTCCAACAATGCGGCTGAGTACGAAGCTCTGATCAACGGATTGCGAATCGCCATCGAGCTAGGGGTCCGACGCCTCGACGCTCGCGGCGACTCGCAGCTCGTCATCGACCAGGTCATGAAGAACTCCCACTGCCGCGACCCGAAGACGGAGGCCTACTGCGATGAGGTTCGGCGCCTGGAGGACAAGTTCTACGGGCTCGAGCTTAACCACATCGCCCGGCGCTACAACGAGACTGCGGACGAGCTGGCGAAGATAGCCTCGGGGCGAACGACGGTTCCCCCGGACGTCTTCTCCCGGGATCTGCACCAACCCTCCGTCAAGATCAACGACACGCCCGAGCCCGAGGCGTCCTCGGCCCAGTCCGAGGTACCCTCGGCCCAGCCCGAGGCGTCCTCGGTTCAGCCCGAGGAACCCTCGGCCCCCGAGGGCGAGGCGCTGCGCATCGAGGAGGAGCGGAGCGGGGTCACGCCTGATCGAGATTGGCAGACCCATACCTGCAATATCTCCGCCAAGGAGAGCTACCCCTCGACCAAGCCGAGGCTCGGCAGGTAGCGCGACGCGCCAAGTCGTTCGTCTTGCTGGGCGATGAGAAGGAGCTCTACCACCGCAGCCCCTCGGGCATCCTCCAGCGATGCATCCCCATCGCCGAAGGTCAGGAACTCCTGCAAGAGATACACTCGGGGGCTTGCGGCCATCACGCAGCACCTCGAGCCCTCGTCGGGAACGCTTTCCGGTAAGGCTTCTACTGGCCAACGGCGGTGGCTGACGCCACTAGAATCGTCCGCACCTGCGAAGGGTGTCAATTCTATGCGAAGCAGACCCACCTGCCTGCTCAGGCTCTGCAGACGATACCCATCACCTGGCCCTTCACTGTGTGGGGTCTGGACCTCGTCGGCCCTCTGCAGAAGGCGCCCGAGGGCTACACGCACCTGCTGGTCGCCGTCGACAAATTCTCCAAGTGGATCGAGGTCCGACCCCTAAACAGCATCAGGTCCAAGCAGGCGGTGGCGTTCTTCACCAACGTCATCCATCGCTTCGGGGTCCCAAACTCCATCATCACCGACAACGGCACCCAGTTCACCGGCAGAAAATTCTTGGATTTTTGCGAGGATCACCACATCCGGGTGGACTGGGCTACCGTAGCTCATCCCATGTCGAATGGGCAAGTAGAGCGTGCCAACGGCATGATTCTACAAGGGCTCAAGCCTCGGATTTACAACGACCTCACCAAGTTCGGCAAGCGATGGATGAAGGAACTCCCCTCGGTGGTCTGGAGCCTGAGGACAACGCCGAGCCGAGCCACGGGTTTCACGCCGTTCTTCCTGGTCTACGGGGTCGAGGCCGTCTTGCCCACTGACCTGGAATACGGCTCCCCAAGGACGAGGGCCTACGACGATCAAAGCAACCAAGCTAGCCGAGAAGACTCGCTGAACCAGCTGGAAGAGGCTCGGGACAGGGCCTTACTACACTCGGCGCGGTATCAGCAGTCCCTGCGACGCTACCACGCCCGAGGGGTCCGACCCCGAGACCTCCAGGTGGGCGACCTGGTGCTTTGACTGCGGCAAGACGCCCGAGGGAGGCACAAGCTCACGCCCCCCTGGGAGGGGCCATTTGTCATCGCCAAAGTTCTGAAGCCCGGAACGTACAAGCTGGCCAACAATCAAGGCGAGGTCTACGGCAACGCTTGGAACATCCAACAGCTACGTCGTTTCTACCCTTAAGATGTTTCCAAGTTGTTCATATACCCCGCACCCACGCAAAGTTTAGTCAACAAGGAAGGGTCGGCCTCGCCTCGGGAAAGCCCGACCCTCCCTCGGGGGCTAAAAGGGGGGAAACCCCCTCTGCGTCAAAATTTTCCTCGAAAAAAAATCTCTTCTACCAGAATATCTTTCGTGCTTTTTGACTACTTCGAAAAGTGGGTCCTGGAAACGATGGAGTACACGTAAGCAGCCAAGGCTGACCGAGCCGAGGGACTCCTACGCCTCCGGGATACGGATACCTCACTCATCACCTTCTGCGATAAGTAACTCGCGCTCGGATAAAGTGACTCCGCGGATCGAACAAGTCTTTACGTTCGGAAGCCCTTCTGCCGAAGCGATCCTTCGAGCCTTCTCGACCGAGGCGGTGACAGGGCCTCATGGACGAGTGAAAGTACGCGTAAGCGGTAAGGCCAACCGAGCCGAGGGACTCCCACGCCTCCGAGATACGGATACCTCACTCATCACCTTCCGCGAGAAGCAACTCTCGCTCGCACAAACATCCCTGTTACCGACAAAAAGTCCAGATACTCGAAACAAGAGGAAAAGAGACGCAGCTTTACAATGCAGCGAGGGTGTGTGTTCTGGCCTCGACGGCCGCACGAGGCGCACGCTACAAGACAATCTGATCCTGCAGGCTCGGGTCTTGACGTTGGAAGAGGGCAGCAACACCCTCGGCATCGACGGCACCTTCGGCGAGGCCCGACCTAGCCTCGGACGGCGACGTGGTCCGAGGTTCTCCGCTCCGAAGGACGACGTCATCACCACGCCCGGGCAATCGCTGCCAGGGACTTCTCCGGGAATCCGGCCCGAGCAGGCGGCTCAGCCGGTCACCCCTGGGGCCTCGGCCAACCATCTTCCGAGGGCGCCAGCCCGGTCCGAAGCCTCGACTGATCAACTCCGACGTCGATCCTGCCAACGGACAACCCGGCTAGGCTCCGGCCAACCAGGTTTCATTTTCAAGCCAACTCCGCCTTTGTTCATGCTGATATCGCTACCCCTGGCCTCGGCTCATCGAAGAGCGGCCGAGGGGTCTCTTTAACTAAGCTAGAGGAACCTCGGACAGCAGGGCCGACCGAGCCGAGGGACTCCTACGCCTCCGGGATACGGATACCTCACTCGTCACCTTGACACGGGGCGACTCATGCTTGGTGAAGCGGTTCAAATAGTCAACAGACGAGTCTTAGTGCTCAAAAATGAGGAAAAAACACGGCTCCGTGCCGTAATTACATACATGTTCAGGCCCCAAAAGCCGAAATGAACAAAAAACCCAGGCATTCGAAGTGCCATTACAAACGGAACTCCGGTTCCGTCTCTGCGGGTATGGACAACCTCCACGCCGGGGAAGCCCGTGGAGCGACAAGCTCTGGGCGAATCACCAGCAAAACGCGGGTCGCCCCCAAGCATCCCGGCAGATCCTCGCAGCCGTCCTCGCCGCGAATGCGAGGAAGAGGACGGAATGTTGCATCCTAGCTGGGCAGCAACAATTCGCCTTCCCCGACATGGCTGGAGGACGTCTCCGCCGTAGGGCTAAGGGGCGATTGCCACCACCAGAAGCTGGAAGAAGAGGTGGTCCGCCGACCCGCGCAGGAGGTAGAGCCCCGGCTCGCCTCACTCCCCGCCCCGGCGAGGATGACGAACACCCTCAACACTGAGGGCGGGGCCGAGACCACAGCCCGGTTCGCCTCTCCCCATCTAGGAGCTGGAGGTCACCACCTTGGGTGACCACCAGCGGAGGGAGGCAACCGGACTGTGTGATGAAAATCCTTGAAGCTGAACGATGGCTGAAAGGTACCAACTCCCACGGAGTTGTGTTCCTCCAACGATGGGGCGAAAGGACGGTGGTTTCCCCCATCCGGGGGCTTGGAAGGTGGAAAGACACAGTGCATAAGGGAGGAAGAAGACATGGTCACCTTACGAAAGGGGTCGCCCTCCTTTTAAAGGCGACTCTCCCTGCTTGCGCCCCCAACCGTCACGGGCTGAGTCTTCTCCAACACGCCCCAAAGCCCTCCCCTGCGGCGCGGGAGCTGGGTCCCGCATGTCATGTAGACCGGCTCCGAGCAGAAGAAGCCAAACCGCCGCGCATGGCGCACGCAACCACCCAGCGGTTACAAGTGACCCTCCACTTTTGCCCAGACCAACGGGCAAAAGGGGCGGGCAGCCATGCAGGCGGCATGCAACCACGCCAAGTGGACGCGCCTCTCCGACTCCCGACACGCCAGCATGGAGGCCCAGGCCCACGCGTCACGCGACCGGCGCGCCGGATGCTGCATGCAAGCAACTGTACCACTTGCGCCACCACCGCACCTCCTCGATCGCGGAACCAATACCGCGACTCGAGGCAACCCAGCGCGCGACCCAGCAGCACCAGCCTGACGCGGCGGCCAACGCGGCCAAAGGTGGGCCGGCAGTAATGACGGTGGCAGGCGCGCGGGAGCAGCGGTCACGTCGTCAGCCAAGCTCACGTCCCATCTGGAGGCCGCGAGAGAACCCCCTCTCACGGCGTGAAGACAACGCGCCCGTGATCCGTTCCTCGAACGGCTCGCGCACGCGCAACGGCAGCCCCGCCAACTACTCACCTCGTCGCATCAACTCCGCGGCTGGACAGGCGACGCTTCTGGCAGGAGCAGCGGGCGACGCTTCGCCTTCGCCAAAACAACCGCACCAAAAAAGGTACGCCGCGTCGTTCGGTTTCGTATCCTTTTTCCTTTTTTCCTCTTTCTCTATCTCTTGCAACAGGGACCGGGAAAGGGGGATATCCCGAAAGGGATCCTTCCCCGTGAAGGAACTAGGCTCCGAGCCTCCTTACTGATCAGAGGTTCGAAGGCTGGCCCCCCGAAGGGTTCAACAGCCGCCTCAGATCGCGTGGGCCCTACACCCACTACTGGTCAGAGGTTCGAAGGCCGGCCCCCCGAAGGGTTCCACGGCCGCCTCAGGCTACTCGGGCTCCGCGCCCATTACTGATCAGGGGTTCGAAGGCTGGCCCCCGAAGGGTTCACAGTCGCCTCAGACACCGAGCGAGGGATGACCAGGGGTACGTTCGATACATAACCGAGGCTCGGGCTGCGCTCCCGAGGTACCCTAGGACATTTCCGAGACCAGCGGGAGCGATCCTGTAACGGAATCCCATCGGAGGGAGGCATCGAGCCCTCGGACCCCGTCGCCAGGGGACCGGGTCTGGCAGATCACCCGCAGGTACTTTTGGGCGTGCCTCTGGGCCCCTAGCCGACCCCCAACGAACGGGGCACGGACGTCCACTCGGATTACCCGCTTGCAGCTCACCGGAGACACCATGTTCGGTGCCCATCGAGGGTAACATGGCGCTCTCCCCCCCCCCCCTCCTCCTTGCGGAAAGGCGACGTAGGGGCGTATGTAAAAAAGCCGAGTCTGTCCCTGATCGCCCTCTCGCCCTGTGCGGAGGCTCGGGGGCTGCTCTCGCAAACCCGGCTCCGGCCAAACCGTTGACAGCGTCAACATACCAGCCCGAGAACTTGGGCCCCGACCGTGCACCTGGGCTACGGCCAGTTCGCATGAGGGAACCACCAGACCAGCTGAAGCTGTCACACCCGGTTTTTAGAAGGTAAACCGAATGCGAACCATGTACGTGCCAGGATCAGTTATTCACGTACACAGCAGTTACATAACATGGACATCATCACACAGTGCTCAAATAGTATTAAAAGGGAAATAATAGTCGATTACATCATACGTCTGAGACGTCCATATAGTTCTTACAATAAATCAAAGTGCGGAAAAGAAACGTAGATAACGCGGCCTTCACAGGCAGCCGACTGGGGGTTGCCGCTAACCCACACCTAGAACTCGTCGTAGTCTTGGAACTCCTGGAAGTCTCCTTCCACAGCTTCATCTTCTCCTGAGCAGTGGTTGCAATGCTGACAACCTGGGGGGGGGGTTTGGTGTGTAGAGCAAGGGTGAGTACACATCAACATACTCAGCAAGCATCCCGTTTGGCTGTAGTGGACTAGCTTTATGTGGGGATAAGTCAAGCAGTTGCTTTTAGTTGGTCAGGTTATTACTTACTAGTAGAAAGCCAGGTTTTAACATTAACCCAAGTTATTAGCCCAATGTATCCTTTCCAAACGGAAAGAATACCACTTACCAATACCATAATCATAATCAGAACCATCAATCTCATTGCCACATGTACCAAAGTATCTCTGATCAAGTATCACTAATCTCTGGAGCTCCCTTGGCCGCTCATAACCGCGAGCACGGCTGATATATCAGTTTCATAACACTCTGCAGAGGTTGCGCACTTTACCCACAAGCCGTGATTCCCTCTGGCCTCGGGCTGATCAAACCCTTAAACACTACCAAGGTGAATAGGCAGGGTCTCACTACGTAGCCTTTACAAAGTTTCCCCGGGGCTGTAGCCACCCGTTAGGTTTCCTAAATGTACCGCACTCCTCCCCAAGGGACAAATCAACCTTGGCAGAGCGAGCCGCATACACCGAGCCCCATTGACGGCACGACGGCTAAGCGATCTACACCCCGGTTCCTCTAATTATTCAGCTAAGGGCGTCCCATTCCACCCTCATGGTTGCACTGTTTTCCCGGGCGGTCATCCATTGAACAGGTCCTTACGGAGAGGCACTCGAGAAACCGCTCGAGTCCCCTTAAATGCCACAAGTATAATCATAAATAAGAAGGGAAAACAGCATATCATAGATAATCACATCATGTTCATTGATTAGAGTTGAGCAATAGCATCAGACTAAGCAGTAATAATCCGACCCAAATAGGTAAACAAGGACATGGATAACAAAAGCTAGTCAATCCTTAGGTATAAATGTGTAATGCGGGAGGTGAATTAAAGAATGAATAGGACAGAGATAGGTCAAAGGACACTTGCCTCCACCAACCGACTGCTGCTCAGGGGCTTCTCCTGCGAATTCCTCGGGCTCTTCGACCGGATCGTTCTCTATGCGAGCGCAAACATACATACATCCACATATTTAATACAGCTCTGCCAATACTGCACTGTTGTAGGTGGTCTTGACAGGTATGAAGTGGGCTGACTTGGTCAAACGGTCCACTACTACCCAAATAGAATCGTAGCCGGCTCGAGTGCGAGGCAATCCGACTATGAAATCCATACCGATTTCATCCCATTTCCACTGAGGGATCTGCAACGGTTGCAACAATCCAGCTGGTCTCTGGTGTTCTGCCTTAATTCTTCGACAACTATCGCACTTAGCCACATGCTCTGCGATTTCCCTCTTCATTCCGTACCACCAGAATTTCTTCTTCAGGTCCTGATACATCTTCTCACTGCCAGGGTGAATCGAATAAGCTGTCTCATGAGCTTCCTTGAGAATCAACTCCCGAATAGACTGGACATTGGGAACACACAAGCGGTCTTTGAACCATACCACACCTTCAGCATCTTCTCGAAAATCTTTGCCTCTGCCATCTAGAATCAGTCGCCGGATCTCACTGATCTTCTCATCATTCTTCTGCGCTTCTTTGATTTCGCGCTCCAAGGTAGGTTCCAACTCAACTGTGACTCCTCGCGAATTATTCAGAAATCCGAGACTCAACCTGTCGAACTCCTTGGCCAACTCATAAGGCATCGGACGAGCGACCATCAGATTAACTTGACTCTTTCTGCTCAAAGCATCTGCCACTACGTTTGCTTTGCCTGGATGGTAATGGATCTCCAACTCATAGTCTTTGATCAGCTCTAACCATCTTCTTTGCCTCATATTCAACTCTGACTGAGTGAATATGTACTTCAGACTCTTGTGGTCTGTGTAAACATCGCATTTCTGTCCATACAGATAGTGCCTCCATGTCTTCAGTGCGTGAACCACTGCTGCCAACTCTAGATCATGGATTGGGTAATTCTTCTCATGAACCTTCAACTGTCGGGACGAGTAAGCCACAACTCTTCCCTCTTGCATCAACACGCATCCCAAACCTGTGTAACAAGCATCACAATACACAGAGAAGGGCTTGTGCACATCAGGCAAGACTAGGACAGGCGCTGTTGTCAACTTCTCTTTCAGCGCTTCGAAGGCCTCTTGACATTTCTGGGTCCACTTGAACTCAACTTTGTTGCCTAGCAACGCTGTCATTGGTTTCGCAATCTTCGAAAACCCTTCAATGAATCGCCGATAATATCCGGCCATTCCAATGAAGCTCTTGATTCCTCGAGCATCCGTTGGCGCTTTCCAGTTCAGAATGTCTGCCACTTTCTTCGGATCCACAGCCAATCCTTCTTCGTTGATTATGTGACCCAAGAACAGGACTTCACTGATCCAGAACTCACACTTGCTCAACTTTGCATACAACTGGTGCTCTCGCAATCTCTGCAATACCATCCTCAAATGATCTGCATGCTCTTCTTCACTTTGAGAATAAACCAGAATGTCATCAATGAATACCACCACAAACTTATCGAGATAATCCATGAATACACTATTCATCAAGTTCATGAAAAACGCTGGTGCATTGGTCAAACCAAAAGACATCACTGTGAACTCATACAAACCATACTTGGTAATGAATGCCGTCTTCGGTATGTCCGAAGGTCGGATCCTGAGCTGATGATAACCTGACCTCAGATCAATCTTGGAGAACACACTGGCTCCTCTCAACTGGTCAAACAGATCTTCTATTCTGGGCAAGGGATACTTGTTCTTGATCGTGACTTCATTCAAAGCTCGATAATCGATACACATCCTTTTGGTGCCATCTTTCTTTTCCACAAACAAGATAGGGGCGGCCCAAGGCGAGGTGCTTGGCCGGATGTAGCCTTTCTCTGATAGCTCATCAATCTGCTTCTTAAGCTCAACCAACTCTGGTCCAGATATTCTGTAAGCTCTCTTAAAGATAGGGGCGGTTCCAGGAAGAAGCTCTATGGCAAACTCAACTTTCCGCTCTGGTGGCATACCCGGTAAGTCCTTTGGAAACACATCTGGGAATTCAGACACAACCTTGATACTCTCAATCGGGTCTGCTTCACTGCTATCGACAGCCATCTGATAACAACTTCCTTTCTTTGGCTCAGGCGGGACTAACTCGGTCACCACTTCCTCTCCTAGTGGGGACACCAACTTGATTGTCCTTTTATCACAACTGATAACTGCCTGATACTTATCCAGCCAATTCATCCCTAGGATGACATCTATTCCCTGAGTACCCATTACTATAAGATTAGCGGGAAACGCTATCCCCCTTATTTCCACACTTATATTCAAACATATGCTATCAGCTCGAATTCTACCACCGGCTGAGTCAATTTGAATGGGGGTTGACATGGTAGTAATTGAAAGATTATGTGCTTTCACCCATGATGCAGTAATAAAAGAATGCGTTGCTCCAGTATCAAATAACACTTCTGCAATATGGGAGTCGACTGGGAACATACCTACTGTCATGCCGGGAGTCTCCTGAACTGCTTCAGCCTCCAAGTGATTCAATCTTCCATGATTATAGCGCTGCTGAGGGCGGTTGCCTGCTCCAGACTGAGACGCATTCTGCTTCGCTGGGGCATTGGGGCCTGACTGCTGCTGGGCTGCCTTCTTCGGACATTGCATCACCCAATGGCCTTGCTCTCCACAGTGGAAACATGCTCTGTTTCCAACCTGAGCTGGTGCTGCCTGATTGCTCTGCTGGCTTGCTGGGGCAGGAAGACGAGGTGTCTGCTGATTCTGCCTCTGAAACTGACCTCCTGATTGATTGCTCTGACGGTTCTGGTACTGATGCTGAGGGTACTGCCTTTGGAACTGCTGATACTGCTGACGCTGCTGATGCTGCTGAGGTGGACGCTGGTTCTGTCTGAACTGCTGAGGTTGATTGCCTGAAAAACGGGGACGGCTGCTGCTTCCAGGCTGGGGTCCACTGATCTTGCGCTTACGATCCTCCATCTCCTTACGCTTCCTTTCTGTCATGATTGCTCTGTCAATCAGGTGCTAGAATGTCGGGAAGGTATGATTCATCAGTTGGTACTGCAGAGGGTCAACCAAGCCTCTCAAGAAACGGTACTGTCGCTTGGCGTCGGTGTTGACATCTTCGGGAGCATAGCGAGACAACTGCAGAAACCTGTCTCGATACTCACTGACAGATAATGACCCTTGCTTAAGGGCCAGAAACTCCTCCTTCTTCACTGTCATCAGACCTGCAGGCACATGGTACTGACGAAAGCTACCTCTGAACTCTTCCCAGGTGATGGCATCGGGGTTGGCATGGGTGGCGAGGTAAGACTCCCACCATGATTGGGCTGCTCCTCTCAACAGACGGGGACCATACAAGACTTTCTCCCTGTCATCACACTGAGCGGTATGCAACTCCCGCTCCACAGTGCGCAGCCAATCTTCAGCATCCATGGGGTCAGAAGAGTGAGCGAACGTTGGGGGATGACCTCTCATGAATTCAGCACGCTTGTCTCTAGGCATCTGAGGCATCTGAGGCTGGGGTGGAGCTTGCTGCTGCTGCTGCTGCTGCTGCTGAATGGCGGCCAGAGTCTGACCGATGGCCTGAACTGCCTGAGTCTGCATCAGAAACATCTGCTCAATCGACATCGGGGGCAGGGGTGGCAGGTGCTGCTGCTGAGGCACCTCATCCTGCTGAGCGGCTTGCTCCTACTGAGCACGCCTTCCTCCTCTGCGCCTGTTCTCTGACATCTGCAGAACGCAACCACACATCAGAACTGATCTGGCAAATCTCGCAGCATAAGAAAAGAGTATGGAATTCTCCAACAGCACTGAACAGATGAGCATCTTCACTGATCTCCAACACAGACCACACAGCTTCTCAGATAAAGAGGAAAGTAGAATAAAGGTTTTCCCAACTATATAACTAACTCCATTATCATAATAGGTAAACCAAAATGCAGGGGATACCCACACTCTGGTGACAATCATTACAAAGATCCAAACCAAACATAGTTCATCATGACAAACATAAATGCACAGGATATAGCAAACTACCCTGTCTAACTAAGACTAACTAAGACCGAGACTAACGCTAAGACTGAAGCTTCTATGTATATATATTTTGTATTAATTACAAGATCCAACTCTAACGATCTATGGTTCTAGATTTATCTTGGTCTTGCAGTCGGGATTGCCATAAGACTGGCGTCCACGCCGAGGTGAGCGGTACGGGTGCTGAGTCCCGACGGGAGCGGGGGAACCATCATCCAAGTGACGACGTTCCGCGCGCTCAGCCCGCAGCAGGGCGATCTCAGCACGAGCCCTACTCAGCTCGTCTAACGCATGGTCCAGCTCCGTGTTTAGCACGGCGGCTAGGTTGACTGTGCTGCTCAACCTAGGATTGTCCTCACCAGCAGGTGAAACAATCACGCCTCCTGTGCTGCCAGATGGACGGCGAGGGTAATACTTCAGGTCGAGACCGTCAGCTACCCCACCAAGAACCGAGCAGTAGTGCGAAAGCGCACGCCGTGCAGCATCCTGCATGGCTGCCTCAGCTGAGTCCCGCTCAGAGATAGAATAGTGCTCTGAGCAGGCCTCCGCGCCCTGGAGACTGTTCTCCGGACGGCGCACCAAGCAGGTCGCCTCCCAGCGGTCCGGGTAGACCCCGCGACTATGCTGGTAGACCACACAGCGATACTCGATGGACCAAGTACGCCGGTCAAGTGCCCGACGTAGCAGGGTGTCGAGCGCGTCGTGGAAGTGACACCCGCGAGCAGCGTCGCGAGTGATGGGTCGAGCAACCCATCCTTCCGGCTCATGGTTGGCAGAGAGGTCGATGTCGTGGCTCAAGCTGTCGTCGCCACCTCCGTCGTCTGGGTCTCCTCCAGCAGCTACTCCAGAAGCTGGGGCGCCCAGTGGTGGTGCAGGGGGCGCCTCCAGGGGAAGCACAGGGGAGCAGCTCCTCACAGACTCTATCTCCTGCTGGAGCGAGAAGGAAGAGCCCTGCTGCTCCTGTCGTCGACGTTCCTGCTCCTCATGCAGGCGGTGGTGCAGTCTCTCCAAGTGGCTGGACTGTCCGGCCACGGGACGGCGAAGCGGACGCTCAGCAAGGCGGGAGGGTAAGAAGGGGATGACGGACTTTCGTGCAGTGTGTCTAAGTCGAGCCATCTACAAAAGACATCGCAAGCAAAAGGGTGAGAACAGAATTAATATGACCAGCAAATAATGAATCATAAATAAATGAAGGATCAGAATAATAATGAATCATAAATAAAGGAAGGATCAGGATAAACAAAATTTTCAGCAAGGCATATTATATAGTAGAACATAGGTTTGGTCAGTAGGACCAACTTTTGAAGGGATACCAAAGTCAAGGCAAGGACAGAGGTCTATAATCCTTAGAACGACCATTCTACTCTAGGTTAGCGGTCCTACAGTCAACCTGGCTTTGATACCACTTATGTCACACCCGGTTTTTAGAAGGTAAACCGAATGCGAACCATGTACGTGCCAGGATCAGTTATTCACGTACACAGCAGTTACATAACATGGACATCATCACACAGTGCTCAAATAGTATTAAAAGGGAAATAATAGTCGATTACATCATACGTCTGAGACGTCCATATAGTTCTTACAATAAATCAAAGTGCGGAAAAGAAACGTAGATAACGCGGCCTTCACAGGCAGCCGACTGGGGGTTGCCGCTAACCCACACCTAGAACTCGTCGTAGTCTTGGAACTCCTGGAAGTCTCCTTCCACAGCTTCATCTTCTCCTGAGCAGTGGTTGCAATGCTGACAACCTGGGGGGGGGTTTGGTGTGTAGAGCAAGGGTGAGTACACATCAACATACTCAGCAAGCATCCCGTTTGGCTGTAGTGGACTAGCTTTATGTGGGGATAAGTCAAGCAGTTGCTTTTAGTTGGTCAGGTTATTACTTACTAGTAGAAAGCCAGGTTTTAACATTAACCCAAGTTATTAGCCCAATGTATCCTTTCCAAACGGAAAGAATACCACTTACCAATACCATAATCATAATCAGAACCATCAATCTCATTGCCACATGTACCAAAGTATCTCTGATCAAGTATCACTAATCTCTGGAGCTCCCTTGGCCGCTCATAACCGCGAGCACGGCTGATATATCAGTTTCATAACACTCTGCAGAGGTTGCGCACTTTACCCACAAGCCGTGATTCCCTCTGGCCTCGGGCTGATCAAACCCTTAAACACTACCAAGGTGAATAGGCAGGGTCTCACTACGTAGCCTTTACAAAGATTCCCCGGGGCTGTAGCCACCCGTTAGGTTTCCTAAATGTACCGCACTCCTCCCCAAGGGACAAATCAACCTTGGCAGAGCGAGCCGCATACACCGAGCCCCATTGACGGCACGACGGCTAAGCGATCTACACCCCGGTTCCTCTAATTATTCAGCTAAGGGCGTCCCATTCCACCCTCATGGTTGCACTGTTTTCCCGGGCGGTCATCCATTGAACAGGTCCTTACGGAGAGGCACTCGAGAAACCGCTCGAGTCCCCTTAAATGCCATAAGTATAATCATAAATAAGAAGGGAAAACAGCGTATCATAGATAATCACATCATGTTCATTGATTAGAGTTGAGCAATAGCATCAGACTAAGCAGTAATAATCCGACCCAAATAGGTAAACAAGGACATGGATAACAAAAGCTAGTCAATCCTTAGGTATAAATGTGTAATGCGGGAGGTGAATTAAAGAATGAATAGGACAGAGATAGGTCAAAGGACACTTGCCTCCACCAACCGACTGCTGCTCAGGGGCTTCTCCTGCGAATTCCTCGGGCTCTTCGACCGGATCGTTCTCTATGCGAGCGCAAACATACATACATCCACATATTTAATACAAAAGAACAGTACACCATGCAAGGGAACAGGTAAAACGAATATGCATCAAGTATGACATTTGACATCGCATTTGTTATGGTTAGAAAGAAACGGGAAAGGTCTCGCAGGGGGGGTTAAAGTTTATGCACTAATGATCAGTTACAATTGGTTCTTAACAAAAGAATTCTGTTATATATATACTAATGGGAACCTAATCATTTTTAGTTGATCAACATTGCACGGGATAAACAATTAACTACGTGAATCAACCGCATAACGGAATTTTAAATTAAACTTCCTATTTTCCATAGCATGAACAATGATCAGTCTACCTAAAATAAAGTAATTATGATCACAGAAAGTAAATAAAATAAAATAAAAAATAAATAAAAAAACAGAGGGGGGGGCGGTTGAACCGGCCCTAGGCGAGGCGGCCGAGCTGGGGCGGGCGCGGGCGGGGTCAACCGAGCTGGGGGCCGGGGCGGCCGAGCTGGCCCGGTTGAACCGTCCGGCCAGGCGGGCGCGGGGGGGGTCGGGCTGGCAGGCGGCCGAGCCGGCCAGGCGCGCGGCCAGGCGCGCGGCCGGGGCGCGGGCTGGGGGCGGCCGGGGTTGGCCAGGGGGCGGCCGGGGCCGGGCTAGGGGCGGCCGGGGCCGGGCTAGGGGCGGCCGGGGGCCAGGGCGGCGCGGCAGCGGCCGGCTGGGGCGCGGCCAGGGCGGCCAGCGGCCACGGCGCAGCCGGGCGCGGGCAGCCGAGGAGAGAGGAGGGGAGAGGGGAGAGGGAGAGAGGAGGGAGAGAGGGAGGAGGGGGGGCTCACCGGCGGGGGCGGCCGACGGCGGGGAGCGGCGGCCGAGCGCTAGGGCAGGGCGGCGGCGGCCTAGGGCAGGGGGTAGGGCGGCGGTGGGAGAGAGAGAGGGAGAGAATGAGGGAGAGGGAGAGGGGGTTTTGGGAAAAAAGAAAAGGGGGGGGCGGTTGGGCCTTTTTGGGCCCAAGAGGGGGGGGGGGGCGCGCAGGGGGGCTTGGGCCGGCCGGGGTCGGCCCACGGCGCGGGAGAGAGAGAAAAAGAGGAGAGAGAAAGAGAGAGAAAAAAGAAAGAAAAGATTATTTCCCTGTTTTCGAAATCCGATCTTTCTACATGAATGCATTTGCACTTTCAAACAATCAAAGAATGCGTAGCTCGGCATGGTGCATCAAACAACATAAAACAATTTAGGGTTTTTCTTTACACGGGAAATCCAAACCGAATCCCGCTAAAACTTTGGAAAAGGTCAAGGTTTAGCGAGGGGAAAAAGAAAAAGGAAAGGTAACGCCCGAATTTTGGCGAGTAAAGAAAAGAAAAAATTCGACTGCAAAATTCGGGGCGTTACAGAAGCATTACGCAAGGCATTAAGACCTCGAAGGAGTGAAACCACTCCTCCGAGGCCTCGGGGGCTACACCCGGCGGGTGCGCTCGCGCGCACCCACCGGAACAAAATGCAACCAAGAAAGGCTGGTCCCCTTGCAAAAAAGTGCGACGAAAGCCTCCAAGCGAGTGCTAACACTCCCTTCGAGGCTCGGGGGCTACTGTCGGGGACCATAATTAGGGGTACCCTCAAGACGCCTAATTCTCAGCTGGTAACCCCCATCAGCATAAAGCTGCAGAGGCCTGATGGGTGCGATTAAGTCAGGGATCAGTCCATACGAGCGACTCGATCACGCCTCGCCCGAGCCTAGCCTCGGGCAAGGGCAGCCGACCCTGAGGTGTTTCTGTCTCGCCCGAGGCCCCCTTTTTACGGCAGACGCATCTTCGGCTCGCCCGAGGCCTTGCCTTCGCTAAGAAGCAACCCTGACTAAATCGCCGCACCAACCGACCGAGTCGCAGGGGCATTTAACGGAAAGGTAGCCTGACACCTTTATCCTGACGCGCGCCCCCCGGCAGAGCCGAAGTGACCGCCGTCACTTCGCCGCTCCACTGACCGGTCTGATAGAAGGACAGCGCCGCCTGCGCCATCCCGACTGCAGTGCCACTTGACAGAGTGAGACTGACAGGCAGTCAGGCCTTGCCAAAGGCACCATAGGAAGCTCCGCCCGACCCAGGGCTCGGACTCGGGCTAAGGCCCCGGAAGACGGTGAACTCCGCTCCGCCCGACCCAGGGCTCGGACTCGGGCTAAGGCCCCGGAAGACGGCGAACTCCGCTCCGCCCGACCTAGGGCTCGGACTCGGGCTAAGGCCCCGGAAGACAGCGAACTCCGCTCCGCCCGACCCAGGGCTCGGACTCGGGCTAAGGCCCCGGAAGACAGTGAACTCCGCCTCGCCCGACCCCAGGGGTCGGACTCCGCCCTGGCCTCTGCCGAACGACCTCCGCCTCGCCCGACCCAGGAGCTCGGGCTCGGCCTCGGCCATGGAAGACAGACTCGACCTCGGCCTCGGAGGAGCCTCCACGTCACCCGACCTAGGGCACAAGTCTGCCACGTCAACAGGAAGCGCCATCATCACCCTACCCCGAGCCGACTCGGGCCGCAGAGAACAAGACCGACGTCCCATCTGGCTAGCTCCGCCAGATAGGCAATGATGGCGCCCCGCTAGCCCTGTGACGGCGGCGGCTCTCAGCTCCCTTACGGAAGCAGGGGGACGTCAGCAAGGACCTAACAGCTCCGACAGCTGTCCCTCCGCCAGGCTCCGTTGCTCCACCGACAGCCACGACACCACAACCAGCTGGGTGCCAAGATCTCTCCGGCTGCCACCTTGGCATGTACTTAGGGCGCTAGCTCTCCCCCGCTAGACACGTAGCACTCTGCTGCACCCCCATTGTACACCTGGATCCTCTCCTTACGCCTATAAAAGGAAGGACCAGGGCCTTCTTAGAGAGGGTTGGCCACGCAGGAACGAGGACGGGGCAGGCGCTCTCTTGGGGCCGCTCGCTTCCCTCACCCGCGTGGACGCTTGTAACCCCCTACTGCAAGCGCACCCGACCTGGGCGCGGGACAAACACGAAGGCCGCGGGATCTCCACCTCCCTCACGACTCGGCTCCGGCCACCTCGCTTTCCCCCCTTCGCGCTCGCCCACGCGCTCGACCCATCTGGGCTGGGGCACGCGGCACATTCACTCGTCGGCTTAGGGACCCCCCGGTCTCGAAACGCCGACAATTACCTTCCTTGAATTCAATTACCTTCCTTGATCACCTGTTTTACAAAAGATTTTTGATGCTTAGCATTGCTTTAGAAAACAAAATGTTTTGTTTTTACAAAAGATGATTTGGCAAAAGTGGGTGGGATGTTTTTGAAAATAAAACTTGATGGTGGATCCATCATGGCCATGATGGGTTCAACATCGGAAAAGATGTACCTCTGCCAGGTACCAAACTTTGGGTTTGAAATAATTAAGCTGAGACCGGGCGGGTGACTTGCACGAGAAAGGAGTCTCGGTGTAGTGTCTCCGTCTGAGTCGATTAAGGACCGTCTCGATGTAGGCCTGCTGACCGAGGACCCTTTAACTGGTCACATGCCTCGTCATGGGTAAGCTTTGCCTCGGGCAGACTAAGGCCAGAATAAGATAACACGAAATGGGCGTGGAGCGGTGGCGAGAGTAGCGTGTACCCTCCGTGGCAAGAGGCTGGACGGTGGTGTATCTGTGCTCTCGGTTCGCGTGAACCTGATCTGGTCTTAAGAACCCCGGTGGCGGGTTGACATATGCAAGGGTTAAGTGCTACATATGTCGTGTGATCGGAGATCCTCAGCTGAGTATAATCGATTCGGATCGCCGTACCTCCGCGGTTATGGAGACTTGGCCACTGACTTACACGTAGCAATCCAGTGAAGATGAAGGGTTGATAAGAAATTGGCTAGTGCAGGTCAAGTGATTGAACTAGGGTAGAAAGAACTCTAGCTGCAGGTAATTTTACTTAACCTGACAATAAAATTAGATTTTAAGGATCCACTCGTAGTAAGCTTTTCTGCAAAACAGAGTCTTTGATTCTTGATAAACCATACCTTGACTCCCTGATAACCAGCATGCCCTTGAGAGTCTTTTCCTTAGTCGGGTAAGTCTTGCTGAGTAATTCCGTACTCAGGGTTTTATTCCCTGTTGTTTTTCAGGTCCTAACTTTGTGATGCTGTTGATGGTGTTAAGTGCTGGTGGGCTCGGCCTTCTTATAAGTCTAAGTATCTCTCTTATACTTCTTATTGAGGATGGTCACTTGAGCTAGCATATATTTCAAACTTATACTTTTGTAATCACTCCGATAAAATAATATAAATTTTTTGTAACTTGTAAAAATTGGTAGTAAGATTTCCGCTGCAAAAATATTAGTGTGTGTGATTTGTGTTACTTAATCCTGCGGTTCTGGTTGAAAGTGGTTTATCCGATGTCCTTGGGGCAATCGGACAGATCCTGTTGAGTTATCTGGTGCACATGCATGGCCGTCTGAGGTCTTTGGGACAAGGACGGGTGCATGTGGGCCCAATAACTTGGAGGTTCTGCCATAGATCTCCCTTTTATAGAGGCAAGGAGAGAGTCCAGTCGTACAGCGGGGGGCGTAGCTATGCGCTAACGTGTCCGGTAGTGGAGTGCCTAAGCCCTATGTACATGCCAACGTGGTCGTTGGGGGAGAGCTTGGGCCCTGTACATGTGATGGCGTGGCCGTCGGAGGAGCGCCTGAGTCCTGTAGGAGCACAGCTGGCAGCGTGGTGAGGATCTGCTGACGTCTCCTTGCTGTCGTAAGGGGCTGAGAGCCACCGGCGTCATGACGCATGCGGGGCACCATCGTTACCCGTCGCCGAGGTAAGCCAGACGGGACGCTGGTCTTGTTCGTTGTAGCCTGAGCAGGCTAGGAATAGGGAAATGATGTATCCCCTGTTAGCGCGGTCGGTCCGAGCCCAGGGTCGGTCGAGGCGGAGACTTCTCTTGAGGTCGAGGCCGGGGTCGGGCGAGGACGTGATTCCTCCCGAGATCGGGGTCGAGGCCGAGTCCGGGGGTCGGGCGAGGCGGAGACCTCCTTCCGAGGCCGGAGCCTGAGGTCGGGCGAGGCGGAGACCTCCTCTCGAGGCCAGAGCATGAGGTCGGGCGAGGCGGAGCTTCCTGTTGCACCCGAGGCTGAACTCGGTGGTTGATCATGACTTGTTGTCAGTCGTCGCCAGGGTGGCTGACACGGCAGTCGAAGCGGAGCGAGCGGCGCTGTTTTCCTGTCATATCGGACAGTAAAGAATAGGGGCGAAGTGACTGCGGTCACTTCGGCCAGCCCGTCTGAGGCGCGTGTGTCAGGATACGGCGTCAGACATCCCCTGCATTTAATGCGCCTGCGAAGCGGTTGGTTGGTGAGGCGGTCTGGCCAAGGTTGCTTCACAACGAAGCCTGCCCGAGCCAGGCCTCGGGAGAGCCGAGGGGGCGCCCACTGCCTGAGGAGGCCCTCGGGCGAGGCGTTAACTCGTCTGGGACTACTGTTCCAACCCGAGGCTGGGCTCGGGTGAGATCGCGTCCCTCGGGTAGACGAAGTCTTGGCTTGAACCGCACCCGTCAGTTGGTCTGAGGATGTTTACCAGCCATGATTAGGAGTGTTGGGGGTACCCCTAATTATGGTACCCGACACTAGGTTTCGTCCTACAGTCAACATTCCTGTGATACCACTTCTGTCACCCCCGGATTTAAGGGATAAAGCCGGGTGCATCTCATATATACGCCAATGAAGACAACACATATAGTAACAGAGTGTATAGAGATAAATGTCACAATATCGTCAGAGTACTTATTACGTAGCGGAAGTCTTACAAAATAAAAGATAAATATAAAACGAACTAAAGTCTATCCTTGGCGCCATAAATTCGACTGGGAGACGCCACCTAGATCAAGTCGAACTCCTCGTTGTGTAGCTCCTCTTGAACCACCTGTTCTTCTCCTGTGGGGGGGTGTGAGATAGCAAGGGTGAGCTCACACATGTTCATCGCTCAACAAGTTGTGGGGAATAGTGTGCATGAACTCACCAAAGGTGAGAGTTCATGTGAAGTGTAAGGCTGGTCAAATTTTAATTAGCAGTTACTAAATGTAAGTAAATACCAAACCATAATAAGAATAATAGAACAAAATTAATAAATAATCCCATGCAATACAGATGACAAATTGAATTTAGTTTCATAGTTTAATCATGCGAGAGTCCTGAGCTGCTCATGACCGTGAGCTCGGCTAGTATACCAGTTTTACACTCTGCAGAGGTTGTACCCTTTACCCACAAGTCATGTTACCTATCTGCCACGGGGTTGTACGGGCCCCATACACCTCTACCAAGGAAGCGAGATAGGGTAACACTACGGGGCCTTTACAAAGTTCCACTAGCTTCCGAAAACCTGCTACAGTTTCTGGGAAGAGCAATTGTAGGAATCCCTCGTCTGACCGCCATCGCAGCAAAATCAACCCGAGAACCTCCCTACATGCCTACTCCCCTACTACCCTTGCCCCTTTGGGTAAGGTAGTCTTCCACTAGCTTTCCTAATTAGTCAGCCAAGGGCGTCCCATTCCACCCTTATGGTGGCACATGGTTCTCAAGTTACGCTCCATGTTCCAATTAAAGATAATGATCTTGACATGAACATAAATAAAATAACAAAATAATTGAAACATGGATATAATATAATAAAATATTATCCCAAAACCATATAAAGCAATAGGAAAACTACCCAAATGATTCAAGGGTGAACAAGGTAAAAGGATAACCAGTCTAGGGTGACCTATTGGGTCCTATCAAAATTAAACATATGCATTGATAAGTGATAATAAAGAACATTATTGGGTAAAAAGTGGTCAATGGCACAACTTGCCTGAGACTTGAGATTCCAGGTACCAGGATGATCTTCAGGTGACTCGTGACCTCGCGCTAGTCGTAGCAATACAAACAAACATAGTATAGACAAAATTAATGTCGGCGTTCCGAGACCGGGGGGTCCCCGAGCCGACGAGTGAGAGTGCCGTGTGCCCCAGCCCAGATGGGTCGAGCGCGTGGGCGAGCGCGAAGGGGGGAGTAGAGCGAGAGGTCGGTGGCCGGAGCCGGGTCGCGACGAGGGAGTCGGAGAATTCCCGCGGCCTTCGTGTTCGTCCCGCGCCCAGGTCGGGTGCGCTTGCAGTAGGGGGTTACAAGCGTCCGCGCGAGGTGAGGGGAGCGAGCGGCCCCTGAGAGAGCGCCTGCCCCTGCCCTTCGTCCCCGCGAGGCCAACCTTCTCTAAGAAGGCCCTGGTCCTTCCTTTTATAGTCGTAAGGAGAGGATCCAGGTGTACAAGATGGGGGTGTAGCAAGGTGCTACGTGTCTAGCGAGGGAGAGCTAGCGCCCTAAGTACATGCCAAGGTGGCAGCCGGAGAGATCTTGGCACCCTGTTGGTGTGTGCGTCGTGGCTGTTGGAGGAGTAACGGAGCCGGACGGAGGGACAGCTGTCGGAGTGGCTGGACCCTTGCTGACGTCCTCCTGCTTTCGTAAGGGAGCTGAGAGCCGCCGTCGTCATGGTCTAGCGGGGCGCCATCATTTGCCTATCTGGCGTGGCTGGCCAGATGGGACACCGGTCTTGTTCTCTGCGACCCAAGTCGGCTCAAGGCAGGGTGATGATGACGCTTCCTGTTGACGTGGCGGTCTCGTGTCCTAGGTCGGGCGTCGTGAAGGCTCCTCCGAAGCCAAGGTCGAGTCCGTCCTGCAAGACAGAGGCAGAGTCCGAGCCCTGGGTCGGGCGAGGCGGAGATCGATCGGCAGAGGCCGAGGCGGAGTCCAAGCCCTGGGTCGGGCGAGGCGGAGTTCGTCGTCTTCCGGGGCCTTAGCCCGAGTCCGAGCCCTGGGTCGGGCGGAGCGGAGTTCGCCGTCTTCCGGGGCCTTAGCCCGAGTCCGAGCCCTGGGTCGGGCGGAGCGGAGTTCGCCGTCTTCCGAGGCCTTAGCCCGAGTCCGAGCCCTGGGTCGGGCGGAGCGGAGTTCGCCGTCTTCCGGGGCCTTAGCCCGAGTCCGAGCCCTGGGTCGGGCGGAGCGGAGTTCGCCGTCTTCCGGGGCCTTAGCCCGAGTCCGAGCCCTGGGTCGGGCGGAGCGGAGTTCGCCGTCTTCCGGGGCCTTAGCCCGAGTCCGAGCCCTGGGTCGGGTGGAGCCTCCTATGGCACCTCTGGCGAAGTCTGGTCGCCCGTCGGTCTTACCTTTCGCGTTAAACGCCCCGGTGACTTGGTCGGTTGGCGCGGTGATTTAGTCAGGGTTACTTCTTATCGAAGGCGGGGCCTCGGGCGAGCCGGTGATGCGTCTGCCGTGAAAGAGGAGACCTCAGGCGAGACGGAGTCATCTTAGGGTCGGCTGCCCTCGCCCGAGGCTAGGCTCGGGCGTGGCGTGATCGAGTCACTCGTATGGACTGATCCCTGACTTAATCAAACCCATCAGGCCTTTGCAGCTTTATGCTGATGGGGGTTACCAGCTGAGAATTAGGCGTCTTGAGGGTACCCCTAATTATGGTCCCCGACAGTAGCCCCCGAGCCTCGAAGAGAGTGTTAACACTCGCTTGGAGGCTTGCGTCGCACTTTTTTGCAAGGGGACCAGCCTTTCTCGGAGGTACTTTGTTCCAGTGGGTGCGCACGAGCGCACCCGCCGGGTGTAGCCCCCGAGGCCTCGGAGGAGTGGTTTCACTCCTTCGAGGTCTTAATGCCTTGCGTAATGCCTCGGCTGGTCTGGCGGTTCCCTCATGCGAGCAGGGCGTAACCCAGGTGCACTGTCGGGGCCCAAGTTCTCGGGCTGGTATGTTGACGCTGTCAACGGTTTGGCCGGAGCCGGGTTTGCGAGAGCAGCCCCCGAGCCTCCGCACGGAGCGAGAGGATGATCAGGGACAGACTCGACTTTTTTATATACGCCCCTACGTCGCCTTTCCGCAAGGAGGAGGGGGGGAGTGCGCCATGTTACCCTCGATGGGCACTGAACATGGTGTCTCCGGTGAGCTGCAATCGGGTAATCCGAGTGGACGTCCGTGCCCCGTTCGTTGGGGGTCGGCTAGGGGCCCGGAGGCACGCCCAAAAGTACCTGCGGGTGATCTGCCGGACCCGGTCCCCTAGCGACGGGGTCCGAGGGCTCGTTGCCTCCCTCCGATGGGATTCCGTTACAGAGTCGTTCCCACTGGTCTCGGAAATGTCCTAGGGTACCTCGGGAGCGCAGCCCGAGCCTTGGTTATGTATCGAACATACCCCTGGTCATCCCTCGCTCCGCGTCTGAGGCGACTGTGAACCCTTCGACAGGCCAGCCTTCGAACCCCTGATCAGTAGGGGGCACGGAGCCCGAGTAGCCTGAGGCGGTCGTGGGACCTTTCGGGGGCCGACCTTCGAACCCCTGACCAGTAGTGGGTGTCGGGCCCACGCGATCTGAGGCGGCTGTTGAACCCTTCGGGGGGCCAGCCTTCAAACCCCTGATCAGTAGGGAGGCTCGGAGCCTAGTTCCTTCACGGGGAAGGATCCCTTTGGGGGTATCCCCCTTCTCGGTCCCTGTTGCAAGAGATAGAGAAAGAAGGAAAAGGGAAAAAGGATTCGAAATTGAACGTCGTGGCGTACCTTTTTCGGCGCGGTTGTTTTGGCGAAGGCGAAACGTCACCAGCCGCTCCCGCCCGTAGCGCTGTCCGTCGAGCCGCGGAGTTAATGCGCCGGGGTGAGTAGTTGGCGAGGTTGCCGTTGCGCGTGCGCGAGCCGTTCGAGGTACGGGTCACGGGCGCGTCGTCTTCACGCCGTGAGAGGGGGTTCTCTTGCTGCCTCCGGATGGGACATGAGCTTGGCAGATGGCGTGACCGCTGCTCTCGCGCGCCTGCCACCGTCATTACTGCCGGCCCATTTTTGACCGCTTTTGACCGCTGCGCCAGGCTGGCGCTGCTGGGTCGCGGGCTGGGTCGCCTCAAATCGCGGTATCGGTTTCGCAATCGAGGAGGTGAGGTGGTGGAGCGAGTGGCACAGCGGCTCGCATGCAGCACCCGGCGCGCCGGTTGCACGATGCGTGGGCTTGAGCTGTCGCGCTGGCTTGTCAGGAGTCGGAGAGGCGCGTCCACTTGGCGCGGTTGCATGCCGCCTGCATGGCCGCCTGCCCCTTTCGCCCGCTGGTCCGGGCAAAAGTGGAGGGTTACTTGTAACCGCTGGGTGGTTGCGTGCGTCGTGCGCGGCGGTTCGGCTTCTTCTGCTTAGAGCCGGTCTGCATGACAGGCGGGCCCCAGCCCCCGCGCCGCAGGGGAGGGCTTTGGAGGCGTGTTGGAGAAGACTCAGCCCGTGACGGTTGAGGGTGCAAGCAGGGGGAGTTGCCTTTAAAAGGAGGGCGACCCCTTTCGTAAGGTGACCATGTCTCCTTCCTCCCCTATGCATTGTGTCTCTCCATCTCCCGAGCCCCCGGATGGGGGAAACCGCCGTCTTTTCGCCCCATCGTTTGGAGGAACACAACTCCGTGGGAGTTGGTACCTTTCAGCCATCGTTCGGCTTCAAGGATTTTCATCATGCAGCCCGTTTGCTCCCCTCCGCTGGGGGTCACCCGAGACGGTGACCACCAGCTCCTGGGTGGGGAGGAGCAAACCGGACTGCGATCTGGATCCCACCCTCAGCTTCAAGGATGTTCATCATCCTCGCTGGGGTGGGTGCCGGACTGAGCCGGCGCTCCACCTCCCGCACGGGTTCGTGGGTCATCCTCTCCCACGATGTTCGAGGGAGAAGGCGCTCACTGGCCCTGCGGGCGGCACGGACTCCGACAACGGGGGATGGATCGGCGGCGAACGCCGTCGCTTCCAGCGTGTCGGGTCTGCTGGCTCGGCTCCGGCGGCCCCTTTTGTCGGGGGGGCGGCTACCGCGCCGTGTACACGGGAGGTCCACCCTAGACGCCGCACGCCGCTAGGGCGGCGCTCGTGTTCTGGGGTGGCCCTGCCTTTGCACCAGGGCGGCGCCTTTGCGCGGAGGCCGGTGCCCCACTCATCGGGGAGGATTTGAGTGGGGATCTGCCGGTAGGCTGGTGGCTCCTGGCGTCAGTGCCGAGGTGGAGGCGGCTCGAGAAGTCCCCGTCAGCGACGGGATCACCGCCACCATCGGCGCTTCGGGCCTTCGGCTCTTTGTACTTGTCCTCGCCCCTCGGGTGGCGTTATGGGCGAGGGCAAGACAGCAGCTGTGCCTCCTCCTGAGGCCTGCGCCGCTGCAGAGGGAGGAACCGGAGTTCCGTTTGTAATGGCACTTCGAGTGCCGGGTTTTTTGTTCATTTCGGCTTTCGGGGCCTGAACATGTATGTAATTACGGCGCGGAGCCGTGTTTTTTCCTCATTTTCGAGCACTAAGACTCGTCTGCTGATTGTCTGAACCGCTTCACCAAGCGTGAGTTGCCCCGTGTCAAGGTGACGAGTGAGGTATCCGTATCCCGGAGGCGTAGGAATCCCTCGGCTCGGTCGGACCTGTTGTCCGAGGCTCCTCTAGCTTAGTTAAAGAGACCCCTCGGCCGCTCTTCGACGAGCCGAGGCCAGGGGTAGCGATATCAGCACGAGCAGAGGCGGAGTTGGCTCGAAAATGAAACCTGGTTGGCCGGAGCCTAGCCAGGTTGTCCGTTGGCAGGATCGACGTCGGAGTTGATCAGCCGAGGCTTCGGACCGAGCAGGCGCCCTCGGAAGGCGGTCGGCCGAGGGCCCGGAGGTGGCCGGCCGAGCCGTCCGCTCGGGCTGGGTTCTCGGAGAAGTCCCTGGCAGAGATTGCTCGAGCGTGGTGATGACGTCGTCCTTCGGAGCAGAGGACCTCGGACCGCGTCGCCGTCCGAGGCTAGGTCGGGCCTTGCTGAAGGTGCTGTCGATGCCGGGGGTGTCATCGCCCTCTTCCAGCGTCAAGATCCGAGCCTGCAGGGTCAAATCGTCTTGTAGCGTGGGTCTTGTGCGGCCGTCGAGGCCAGAACACACACCCTTGCTGCGTTATAAAGCTGCGTCTCTTTTCCTCTTGTTTCGAGTATCTGGACTTTTTGTCGGTAGCAGGGATGTTAGTGCGAGCAAGAGTTGCTTTTCGCGGAAGGTGATGAGTGAGGTATCCGTATCCCGGAGGCGTAGGAGTCCCTCGGCTCGATCAGCCTTGACTGCTTACGTGTACCCCGTCGTTTCCAGGACCCACTTTTCGAAGTAGTCAAAAAGCACGAAAGATGTTCTGGTGAAAGAGATTTTTTGTTCGAGGAAAATTTTGACGCAGAGGGGGTTTCCCCCCTTTTAGCCCCCGAGGGAGGGTCGGGCTTTGCCGAGGCGAGGCCGACCCTTCCTTGTTGACTAAACTTTGCGTGGGTGCGAGGTATATGAACAACTTGGAAATATCTCAAGGGTAGAAACGACGTAGCTGTTGGATGTTCCAAGCGTTGCCGTAGACCTCGCCTTGACTGTTGGCCAGCTTGTACGTTCCGGGCTTCAGAACTTTGGCGATGATGAACGGCCCCTCCCAGGGGGGCGTGAGCTTGTGCCTCCCTCGGGCGTCTTGCCGCAGCCGAAGCACCAGGTCGCCCACCTGAAGATCTCGGGGTCGGACCCCTCGGGCGTGGTAGCGTCGCAGGGACTGCTGATACCGCGCCGAGTGTAGTAAGGCCCTGTCCCGAGCCTCGTCCAGCTGGTCCAGCGAGTCTTCTCGGCTAGCTTGGTTGCTTTCTTCGTTGTAGGCCCTCGTCCTCGGGGAGCCGTATTCCAGGTCCGTGGGCAGGATGGCCTCGGCCCCGTAGACCAGGAAGAACGGCGTGAAACCCGTGGCTCGGCTTGGCGTCATCCTCAGGCTCCAGACCACCGAGGGGAGTTCCTTCATCCATCGCTTGCCGAACTTGTTGAGATCATTGTAAATTCGAGGCTTGAGCCCTTGTAGGATCATGCCATTGGCACGCTCTACTTGCCCATTCGACATGGGATGAGCTACGGCGGCCCAGTCCACCCGGATGTTGTGATCTTCGCAAAAATCCAAGAATTTTTTGCCGGTGAACTGGGTGCCATTGTCGGTGATGATGGAGTTCGGGACCCCGAAGCGATGGATGATGTTGGTGAAGAACGCCACTGCCTGCTCAGACCTGATGCTGTTCAGGGGTCGGACCTCGATCCACTTGGAGAATTTGTCGACGGCGACCAGCAGGTGCGTGTAGCCCCCGGGCGCCTTCTGCAGAGGGCCGACGAGGTCCAGACCCCACACAGCGAAGGGCCAGGTGATGGGTATCATCTGCAGAGCCTGAGCGGGCAGGTGGGTTTGCTTCGCATAGAATTGGCACCCTTCGCAGGCGCGGACAATTCTAGTGGCGTCAGCCACCGCCGTTGGCCAGTAGAAGCCTTGGCGGAAAGCGTTCCCGACGAGGGTTCGAGGTGCTGCATGATGACCGCAAGCCCCCGAGTGTATTTCCCGCAGGAGTTCCTGACCTTCGGCGATGGAGATACATCGCTGGAGGATGCCCGAGGGGCTTCGGTGGTAGAGCTCCTTCTCATCGCCCAGCAAGACGAACGATTTGGCGCGTCGCGCTACCCGCCGAGCCTCGGCTCGGTCGAGGGGCAGTTCTCCTCGGTGGAGATATTGCAGGTATGGGGTCTGCCAATCTTGATCTGGCACGACCCCGTTCTGCTCCTCCTCGATGCGCAGCGCTTCGCCCTCGGGCTCCGAGGGTTCCTCGGGTTGAGCCGAGGATGGCTCGGGCTGGGCCGAGGTCACCTCGGACGAGGCCGAGGGTGCCTCGGGCTCGGGCGCGTCGCCTATCTTGACGGAGGGTTGGTGCAGGTCCTGGGAGAAGACGTCCGGGGGAACCGTCGTTCGCCCCGAGGCTATCTTCGCCAGCTCGTCCGCAGTCTCGTTGTAGCGCCGGGCGATGTGGTTAAGCTCGAGCCCGTAGAACTTGTCTTCCAGGCGTCGAACCTCCTCACAGTAGGCCTCCATCTTTGGGTCACGGCAGAGGGAGTTCTTCATGACTTGGTCGATGACGAGCTGCGAGTCGCCGCGTGCATCGAGGCGTCGGACCCCTAGCTCGATGGCGATTCGCAATCCGTTGATCAGAGCCTCGTACTCAGCCACATTGTTGGACGCCGGGAAATGGAGGCGGAGCACGTAGCGCAGGTGTTTCCCGAGGGGCGAGACGAAAAGCAGGCCCGCGCCAGCTCCCGTCTTCATCAGCGACCCGTCGAAAAACATGGTCCAGAGCTCTGGTTGGATCGGAGCCGTTGGCAACTGGGTATCGACCCATTCGGCTACGAAATCCGCCAGTACCTGGGACTTGATGGCCTTCCGAGGGGCGAACGAGATTGCCTCGCCCATGATTTCCACCGCCCACTTCGCGATCCGCCCCGAGGCTTCTCGGCACTGGATGATCTCCCCCAGGGGGAAGGATGACACCACAGTCACCGGATGGGACTCGAAGTAATGTCGCAGCTTTCGCCTCGTCAGGATCACTGCGTATAGCAGCTTCTGGACTTGTGGGTAGCGGATCTTGGTCTCGGACAGCACTTCGCTGACGAAGTAAACTGGCCTCTGAATGGGCAAAGCATGCCCCTCTTCCTGCCTTTCGACCACGATCGCGGCGCTGACCACCTGAGTGGTTGCGGCGACGTAGACTAAGAGGGTTTCTCCATCAGCTGGGGGCACCAAGATGGGCGCCTGGGTGAGGAGCGCCTTCAGGTTCCCGAGGGCTTCCTCGGCCTCGGGAGTCCAAGTGAAGCACTCGGCCTTCCTTAAGAGGCGGTACAGGGGCAGGCCTCTTTCGCCGAGGCGCGAGATGAAACGGCTCAAGGCCGCGAGGCATCCCATGACCCTCTGTACGCCTTTTAAGTCCTTGATGGGTCCCATGCTTATGATGGCCGCGATCTTCTCCGGGTTGGCTTCGATGCCACGCTCGGAGACGATGAATCCCAAAAGCATGCCCCGGGGCACCCCGAAGACGCACTTCTCGGGATTGAGCTTGACGCCCTTCGCCTTGAGACACCGGAATGTCAGTTCGAGGTCGAAGAGAAGGTCGGAGGCTTTCCTCGTCTTGACTACGATGTCGTCGACGTAGGCCTCGACCGTGCGACCGATGTGTTCGCCGAACACATGGTTCATGCACCGCTGGTACGTTGCACCCGCGTTCCTCAAACCGAACGGCATTGTGACATAACAGTACATGCCGAAGGGCGTGATGAAAGAAGTCGCGAGCTGGTCGGACTCTTTCATCTTGATTTGATGATACCCTGAGTAGGCATCGAGGAAAGACAGGGTTTCGCACCCTGCAGTGGAGTCCACGATTTGATCGATGCGAGGTAGAGGGTAGGGGACCTTCGGACATGCTTTGTTGAGACCAGTGTAGTCTACACACATCCGCCACTTCCCCCCTTTTTTCCTCACAAGTACAGGGTTGGCAAGCCATTCGGGATGGAATACCTCTTTAATGAACCCTGCTGCCATCAGCTTGTGGATCTCCTCGCCTATCACCCTACGCCTTTCCTCGTCGAATCGGCGCAGAGGCTGCCTGACCGGTCGGGCTCCGGCCCGAATATCCAGCGAGTGCTCGGCGACTTCCCTCGGTATGCCGGGCATGTCCGAGGGACTCCACGCAAAGACGTCGGCGTTTGCACGGAGAAAGTCGACGAGCACTGCTTCCTATTTGGGGTCGAGCCCGGATCCGATCCGAATCTGCTTGGAGGTGTCGCCACTGGGGTCGAGAGGGACGGCCTTAACCGTCTCCGCTGGCTCGAAGTTGCCGGCATGCCGCTTCACGTCCGGCACCTCTCGGGAGAGGCTTTCCAAGTCGGCAATGAGGGCCTCGGACTCGGCGAGGGCCTCGGCGTACTCCACGCACTCCACATCGCATTCGAATGCGTGCTTGTACGTGGGGCCGACGGTGATGACCCCGCTGGGGCCCGGCATCTTGAGCTTCAGGTAGGTGTAGTTGGGGATGGCCATGAACTTCGCGTAGCATGGCCTTCCCAACACTGCGTGGTAGGTCCCTCGGAACCCGACCACCTCGAACGTCAAAGTCTCCCTTCGGAAGTTGGAGGGTGTTCCGAAGCAGACAGGGAGGTCGAGCTGTCCGAGGGGCTGGACGCGCTTCCCGGGAATGATCCCGTGGAAGGGCGCAGCGCCTGCTCGGACGGATGACAGGTCGACGCGCAGGAGCCTGAGGGTCTCGGCGTAGATGATGTTGAGGCAGCTGCCTCCATCCATCAGGACCTTGGTGAGCCTGACGTTGCCGATGACGGGATCGACGACGAGCGGGTACTTCCCTGGGCTCGGCACGCGGTCGGGGTGGTCGTCCCGGTCGAAGGTGATGGGCTTGTCGGACCAGTCTAGGTAGACTGGCGCCGCCACCTTCACCGAGCAGACCTCTCGACGCTCTTGCTTACGATGCCGAGCCGAGGCATTCGCCGCATGCCCTCCATAGATCATGAAGCAGTCGCGGACCTCTGGGAACTCTCCTGCTTGGCGATCCTCCCTTTTGTCGTTGTCGCGGGCCATGCCACCCTCTGCGGGTGGCCCGGCCCTGTGGAAGTGGCGCCGAAGCATGACGCACTCCTCGAGGGTGTGCTTGACGGGCCCCTGATGGTAGGGGCACGTCTCCTTGAGTGCCTTGTCGAAGAGGTTGGCACCTCCGGGGGGCTTCCGAGGGTTCTTGTGCTCGGCGGCGGCGACAAGGTCTGCATCGGGAACGTCGCGTTTCGCTTGCGACTTCCTCCTGCCTTTCTTCTTGGCGCCGCGCGGAGCAGACGCCTCGGTAGCATCTTCCGACGGGCGGCCCTGGGGCTGCTTGTCCTTTCGGAAGATGGCCTCGACCGCCTCCTGGCCGGAGGCGAACTTGGTGGCGATGTCCATCAGCTCGCTCGCCCTGGTGGGGGTCTTGCGACCCAACTTGCTCACCAGGTCACGGCAGGTGGTGCCGGCGAGGAACGCGCCGATGACATCGGAGTCGGTGATGTTGGGCAGCTCGGTGCGCTGCTTCGAGAACCGCCGGATGTAGTCTCGGAGAGACTCTCCCGGCAGTTGCCGACAGCTTCGGAGGTCCCAGGAATTCCCGGGGCGCACGTACGTGCCCTGGAAGTTGCCGGCGAAAGCCTGGACCAGATCTTCCCAGTTGGAAATCTGCCCCGGAGGCAGGTGCTCCAACCAGGCACGAGCGGTGTCGGAGAGAAACAGGGGGAGGTTTCGGATGATGAGGTTGTCATCGTCCGTCCCACCCAGTTGACAGGCCAGGCGGTAGTCCGCAAGCCACAATTCCGGTCTCGTTTCCCCCGAGTACTTTGTGATAGTAGTCGGGGGTCGGAATCGGGGCGGAAACGGCGCCCGCCGAATGGCTCGGCTAAAGACCTGCGGACCGGGTGGTTCGGGCGAGGGACTCCGATCCTCCCCGCTGTCGTAGCGTCCCCCACGCCTGGGGTGATAGCCTCGACGCACCCTTTCGTCGAGGCGTGCCCGACGGTCGCGATGAGGGTGCTCGTCGCCGAGGTGGCCCGGGGCCGCAGGCGCGGTGTTGCGCGTGCACCCGGTGAAGACCGAGGCTTCCCGCGTGAGTCGGGAAGTCGCGGCACGAGGTTCCGAGGGGTATCCCTGCCTGCGGGAGGCAGAGCTCTCGGCCCGCCGGGCCGCAGCGCCTTCCAGGAGATGCTTGAGTTCTCCCTGGATTCGCCGACCCTCGGTGGTTGATGACTCCGGCATCGCGCGGAGGAGCATCGCTGCGGCGGCCAGGTCCTGACCGGTTCCGCCGGACGCGGGTGGCGGTCTGTCCCTGGCATCGTTGGCGATGCGGTGCTGGAGACCTTGGGGCAGGTGACGTATTCCTCCGGCTAGAGGCTGGCTCGCCCATACCTGCCCGATGTTCTGGCGGATTGCCTCGAGCGCTCCTGCTCCCTCATCGAGCCCGGCCTGCGCCCCGCGGACTTGCTCGAGCTGTGGGTCGTGACCCCCCGCCGGAACGGGGACCACAGCTAGCTCCCGCGGGATGTCAGCGCGAGGCGCTGGCCTAGGGGGATCACCATCCTCCGGCATGCCGAGACAGCCGCCTCCGGAGGGATCCCCTAGCTCGATGTGGAAACATTCGCGGCTCGGGCCGCAGTCCTTGTCGCCAAGGCTGCGGCTGCCGTCGGAACAGTCGGAGAGGCGGTAGTCACATGCGGTCATGAAGTCCCGCATGGCACTGGGGTTGCCAGATCCGGAGAAATCCCAGCAGACGCTGGGGTCGTCATCTTCCTCGGACCCAGAGGGTCCGTAGGTCGAGACACCCGTCAATCGGTCCCAAGGCGACCGCACACGAAACCCCAGAGAGGTTGCACTCGCCTCAATGTGAGCGCCCGCCAAAGCGAGGTCGCCAGGCGGGCTGAGGTCGAGTCGAAATGACGAAAGATGGGGAGCAGTCGGTACCTTTTTGTCGACGAGGAGCGACGAAGTCATGTCGGGGGCTGACCGCGCCGTCGTCTTGGGTACGAGGGCGACGTCCTTTGCCTCGAACGCGAGGGCGACGCTTGGCGTGTCCTCCGTTGAGGCGCCGGGGATGTCGATTTGCTCGACAGCCGTCGGAGCGCGGCCTCCCGCTCGGCCCTGGTTGCCCCGCCTCCTCCTCCTCCGGTGGCGAGGGAGAGGATGGGGCGAGCTCGAAAGTTGTCCTTCCCCCACGCGGGAAAGGCGTCGTCGATTCCGCCGCCGGCGGGCGGGCTGTCCGCCACCATTGTCGCTGTCGCGCGGCGGTGGAAGGAGTATCATGTCGTAGTTGCCGTCGAAGGACATGAACTCGAGACTCCCGAAACGGAGCACCGTCCCGGGTTGAAGAGGTCGTTGGAGACTGCCCATCTGGAGCTTGACGGGAAACTGCTCGTCAACACGCAGCGTGCCCCTACCTGGCGCGCCAACTGTCGGCGTTCCGAGACCGGGGGGTCCCCGAGCCGACGAGTGAGAGTGCCGCGTGCCCCAGCCCAGATGGGTCGAGCGCGTGGGCGAGCGCGAAGGGGGGAGTAGAGCGAGAGGTCGGTGGCCGGAGCCGGGTCGCGACGAGGGAGTCGGAGAATTCCCGCGGCCTTCGTGTTCGTCCCGCGCCCAGGTCGGGTGCGCTTGCAGTAGGGGGTTACAAGCGTCCGCGCGAGGTGAGGGGAGCGAGCGGCCCCTGAGAGAGCGCCTGCCCCTGCCCTTCGTCCCCGCGAGGCCAACCTTCTCTAAGAAGGCCCTGGTCCTTCCTTTTATAGTCGTAAGGAGAGGATCCAGGTGTACAAGATGGGGGTGTAGCAAGGTGCTACGTGTCTAGCGAGGGAGAGCTAGCGCCCTAAGTACATGCCAAGGTGGCAGCCGGAGAGATCTTGGCACCCTGTTGGTGTGTGCGTCGTGGCTGTTGGAGGAGTAACGGAGCCGGACGGAGGGACAGCTGTCGGAGTGGCTGGACCCTTGCTGACGTCCTCCTGCTTTCGTAAGGGAGCTGAGAGCCGCCGTCGTCATGGTCTAGCGGGGCGCCATCATTTGCCTATCTGGCGTGGCTGGCCAGATGGGACACCGGTCTTGTTCTCTGCGACCCAAGTCGGCTCAGGGCAGGGTGATGATGACGCTTCCTGTTGACGTGGCGGTCTCGTGTCCTAGGTCGGGCGTCGTGGAGGCTCCTCCGAAGCCAAGGTCGAGTCCGTCCTGCAAGACAGAGGCAGAGTCCGAGCCCTGGGTCGGGCGAGGCGGAGATCGATCGGCAGAGGCCAAGGCGGAGTCCGAGCCCTGGGTCGGGCGAGGCGGAGTTCGTCGTCTTCCGGGGCCTTAGCCCGAGTCCGAGCCCTGGGTCGGGCGGAGCGGAGTTCGCCGTCTTCCGGGGCCTTAGCCCGAGTCCGAGCCCTGGGTCGGGCGGAGCGGAGTTCGCCGTCTTCCGGGGCCTTAGCCCGAGTCCGAGCCCTGGGTCGGGCGGAGCGGAGTTCGCCGTCTTCCGGGGCCTTAGCCCGAGTCCGAGCCCTGGGTCGGGCGGAGCGGAGTTCGCCGTCTTCCGGGGCCTTAGCCCGAGTCCGAGCCCTGGGTCGGGCGGAGCCTCCTATGGCACCTCTGGCGAAGTCTGGTCGCCCGTCGGTCTTACCTTTCGCGTTAAACGCCCCGGTGACTTGGTCGGTTGGCGCGGTGATTTAGTCAGGGTTACTTCTTATCGAAGGCGGGGCCTCGGGCGAGCCGGTGATGCGTCTGCCGTGAAAGAGGAGACCTCAGGCGAGACGGAGTCATCTTAGGGTCGGCTGCCCTCGCCCGAGGCTAGGCTCGGGCGTGGCGTGATCGAGTCACTCGTATGGACTGATCCCTGACTTAATCAAACCCATCAGGCCTTTGCAGCTTTATGCTGATGGGGGTTACCAGCTGAGAATTAGGCGTCTTGAGGGTACCCCTAATTATGGTCCCCGACAATTAACATCACACCAAACATAAGAACAAACTACGTAATAATAATCTACGCGTCGCTACGAGATCGTGAGTTCGAGAACTACTAAAATCAGAGCTTTGGATATAAGGTTATGATTTATGGGAGATCTATGTGATTTAACTATTAATCTATATTATAAATTGATTAGTGCATATCATATGAGAGATTATTCCATAAATAATTAACTCAACTTAAATTTTAATTATAGCTTGACTAGAGATCATGCTTTATTCATATTATAATTATGGACAGGTTAAATTTGATTTAGAAGCGGTAGTCTAGTAGTCATAGGATAAATAAATATAAAAGTATGCGACATTGTATAATTGATGTTGTCACTGTGTAGTAAATATTTATACGAAGCTAACGGAACTGGAACGAGCCAATTCGAAATTAAAACGGAGAAGTTATGAATTTCTAAAGATTTCCTGTATTTGATACAAGTTAAATTAAGAGATAAATTTTAATATGGTTTTCATGTTAGAACAGAGTCATTAGGTGATAAACAATATTAATACAAAACTATAGGAATCGAAATGGGTCAAAAAGGAGTTAAAATGAATTAAATATGAATTATACAAGTTTCTGAAATTATTTTTGTACTAAAAATCAATTTCTATAATTATTTCTCGGTTTATTATATTTCCTGGATTGCGCGTCAATTCTCAAGAAGTGTAGGGGCCTAAGCGCAAATGTAACTAAGACTCAGGCTAACAACATAAAGGGACCGCGGGTTGGTTTTTATAAAGCGTAAGGGTTCTTCTGCAAAACGACCGGGTCGAAGGGGTACCGGTCGACTACATCCGTCCGATTAGATATCAACGCGCCATATTGGATCGACTTCAACCAAATCGGTACGTAACGAAAGTCGCACGATCGGATCTCAATGCTCCAGATTTAAATACTCAAGAACCACCTAGATCCGCCCGATCCCTGATCAACGCTCTAGATCGACCCAACCCAAAACATTAATGAGATCTAATCTAGACCGTCACCGTGGAGATCAACGGTTTCGGATCTGCTGGCCATCCCAGTGCCCGCCCGAGGCGGCGCCGCCCTACTCCCGCGGTGGCCCATCGCTGGAAAACTCCCCAGCATTGACTCAGTGCGCGAACTTCGCCCTCATCGGCCCTACACGAAGCGAGGTTCAAGTAAAGTATAGGGTAGTGATCCTTACCGGTGGAGGTGGCGTGTACAGACCTAGCTCCGGAACTATGCGCCCCGAGGTAGATGGCCACCGACAGCGAGAAACTCCGGCTGTGCTGGTCCCGGATTCCCGAGCGACGCAACTTCACTCCTTCACCCCGCAGCCGTGGAAAGCCCCCCAAGACACACCCCGAGATGCGGTAGCCGGCTAGTCGGGTTTTTCCCTATCCCCGTCGCGACGCTCACTTTTCTCTCCCCTTTGATGGTGGCGATGGCTTGGGCGCAACGTAACATAGAAACGAAGGGTGCGGTGCCCCGAGTATTTGTATCCTAAAGATGGTTTGGGGGACGAACCACCGCGAGCTGGCCCGAGTGGCTCACGGTGAGAATCTCGTGCTCGGAATCCGGCATTGGCCGTTGCAACGAAGAAGATAGAGACGCTGCAGTGGTTTTGGGGTCCACAAGCCATTGACTAAGCGCGAACGGCCCACACGTCAGAGAGGGACAACGAAGTTGTGGCGTGGGTGAGCGGCGTTGAGGAGCAGTCACGGACCCAGTGGGACCCGTTTGCCAGGCCCATAACCAGCGCATGCGTGAGCGGGTGAGGGCGGACTGTCTGACAGTGAGGGCCCACATGCCGGTGCGCGATATTCACTGCTGGGCCACGTAGAAGAGTGGGCGAGGTGGGCCGAATAGTGGGGGTTTGGGCCCAGCCAGCGACCGATTCTTTTCTTTTTGTTTCTTTTTTCCTTTCTTTTCTAAATTTAGGTTTTCAATGTTTTGAATTCAAATTTTGCTGTGATCTTCACTCATATTAACTGTACAATTTAGACATCCCATTATAGCAAGATTTTCTTTATCTATATATTTTGTTTTATTTTGGATAGTATATTTTTTCTCTACCCATCTCCAAATTCTAGAATTTACATTAGGTCTTTAAATCCAAATTGGGTTTCTAATGTATTCCTATTAATTTTTATTATTATTTTCAAGTGCACACACAATAACTCCAGCATGATACATGATATATTTTAAAATATTTTTGGCTAATCACCTACTTAGAATGAGGTTGTTCTCATGTTCTAGTAAATAAAGTCAAACACATAGAAGAATTTTTTTCTCCTTTAACATGGTTTACAAGTTTGGGTATTACAATCCCTCAAGGGTTCAGTGTGGAGAGCTTAATATGTACCTGGAGCCCTCATTTTGAGTCCTTTCTTTACGAGTCACAGTGGCCAACGTACATGGGTCTGACATATTGCTGATCTAGCGCACCGTTGGGACAAACGTGGTACTAGAAAAAGGAGCCGGTGTAACATGGTCATGGATCAGGTTTTCGGCCGCACTTGGAGATGTCGAGCGTCCCCCTTTCTCGTGGACCCAGAGCAGAATGAATGCGAAAAATGTGACAGACTTGGCCACAACACACGTACATGCATTTGGGCACTTAGTCAGGTGTGATACAATGTTTACCTCACACACAGAGTACACATCTATTATTGTACTATAACATATTTGTTGTTACATTTGTATAATTTGCTAACCTTCTTTTCTTAATTTGTAGGATGACGCAGTTCCACCTGCTGGACCCTCACTACAACGAGCACCACAGGGGTCGTCTCACCGCTGAGGAAGAGGTAATTTTTTTGCATATATATTAAAATTTTAAATTACTAAATGCAACTTATATTTGACTAATGAAATTACTATGATTGTTAGGTGCTGCCCGTTCTGCGGGTCCGGACCCATGACCGCTTTTAGGAGGAGATGCAGTATGATGACAGGTACACTCCTATTCTAGAGAGGGTCGGCTTGGACGTCGTATCATTCTAGATTCGCCGTGGATCGCCGACATTCAACCCTGCTACTTAGACGGCTATGGTCGATAGGTAACACCATCCATAGTTATTTGAAATACAGTCATTGCATCTTTTTGCATACTTCTGAATTTGTAATCGTTTGTGTTCCCATAGGTGGCGGCCAGAGACTCACACTTTCCACCCGCCCCTGCGACGAGATGACCGTGACGTTGAAAGACTGTCAGAAGTGGCTTGGTCTCAGTATTCGTGGTCGTCTAGTGACCGGTCAGGCATCACCTGGTGGTTGGAGGCAGCGGGTCGAGGCCTTCTTTGGGAGAGTGCTTTAACTCAATTTTGTTTTGTTAATTCGATGTCATATGTTTTGTTGTGTGTATCCTCATGTTGAACTTGTGCATAGAGAAACTTTATGTTGGTATATGTGGTTGAGCTTGAACTTATCTCACGGAGGACTTCAGACACCACGATGCTTTCTTTACTCTTAGTGAGTATGAACGTTTAGAAGCGAAGCGAATTCGTTTATTTGTATGTTTTAAACTATGTGTCTAACTAACCTTTCAATTACAAGGATGTCACGTCGCCTTCGTTGTGCTACGGCTCGTTGTGGATGCAGGTCCCTCGCAGGAGTTGACGTGTAGCTTCCTGTGTCTCCTTTGCAGCCGCCCGTTGAAATTCCCGCGCCCGCAGTTGGACCTTCCATAGCTGCACAGAGCTCCTCGCGTTCGACGCTGGATACATTTGTAGATGTGGACGATGACGATAACGACAATGATGAGGACAGGGGAGGAGAACGTCGTGGCTACACGTCACGACATCATTGGACCGTCCCAGTTGCAGGACGCTGCCACACATACATTAGGAAATGAAATATATGTTTGTTATTGATGTTATGTCCTTATATAATATATGTTTCTTAACCCACACATACATTAGGAAATGAAATATATCAATAAAATCAAATAAAGAAACATATCCGATGTAAATAAGCTTTTGATGCACATAGGTTGTACAAACTAACAAAGTTTTAAAAAAATTAAAAACATACATATTCTTTCCACCCTACTCTAATTATACACAAAATTTCAAGTCCAATTTATATTACATAAAGTTTAATAAAAAGGTAAAATTTCTAACAAGTTTAAATTAAATTAGAAAATCGGCTAAAATGTTCTCTTTTTACTACAGCTAAAATATAACAAATTTAAATTTGAAATTTTATATATAATTAGAGTATGGTGGAAAGAATATGTATGTTTTTTTAAAAAAATTGTGAACTTTGTTAATTCATATACAATCTATATGCACTATAGTCTTATACGACCCAAATATGTTCTCATGCTATAAACCCTTATCACACTTTATTAGAGGAGCTACCGCAGGATATCCGTGTTGACCCCACTATCGATGATCTTAAATTTTAATTTGAGTCGGCAGCGGTAAGTGAATAACCAGCAAAGCAAATCCAAATACGTGAAAATGGGTGAAAGCTGAACCAAATAAAAAAAACAGTAGTAAGTGATAAATTTGCTAAAGCGAAAAGAAAAGAGACGCATTCCGGAAAAACGTTTTATTATTCCTTCATTCACAAGCCCGCACACACACACTCGTCCCTTGCCTTCCCCTCCGTCTCCAATCTCCCCTCCTCCGTTCGACGCTCTCCCCTTGCTTCTCGCGCACACTAACCAATTCGAGCACCCGACGCCGCGGCCCCGATCGAATCCACCGGAGCCGCCCGCCTGGGGCCCGCCCGCGCCATTGCTCGAATCGGGAGGCATTCGTCCGCCCGCGCTGCTGCCCCGCGCCGTGGCGGTGGCGTTGGCGGTATGTACGACCGCTAGAAGGAGAGGAGGAGGCGGCATTAGTGGTGGGGATTAGGCGGCGGCACTGCTGGTGCCGGGAGGAGGAGGAGGCGTAGCCCATGAAGGCGACGGCGCCGCCGGCGAAGCGGCGGAGGGGCCCGCGGCTGGCGGTGCTGGCGCTCGTGTTCTGTTCGCTGCTCGTGCCGATCGCCTTCCTCTTCAACCGCTTCCCCGCCGGTGAGTCCTCTGTTGTGTCCCCGTCATGACCCCCTGATTTGGGGGGAATGCAGGCTTCGGCGCGGATCGGATCAGTGCCGTGCCACACGGATCTGTTCCTCGGAGCTTTGTTCCCTGTGTAGCGTGTCGTTTTAGCAATTTTGTTGTTGCGCTCTTGTCTATTGGGATTTTTCGTCGGTTCGATTTCTGATTAGCTCGACCGTCTTTTGTTGTGCAGTATATGTGACAGATGAGCGCCCTCAGCAGGTACCTGCATTTTTTTCTCTTAAAATACTGTATGCAAATTTTCGTTTATTTTTATGACGTTTCAAAGAAAATATGCATGGATGTGTTACTTTGTGTTTGCCTTGTTTGTGTTTAATGCAGGAGATTGACTTGCCTTCGTTCGATCGTGTGGTATTTGAAAATGGTGGCTCTGTAAATGAAGTAAGGCGCGACAGTGCTTGTGTTAGTGTTGTCAGTGATTAGCTTTTTAAACCATGCATCTGTCAGTAGCTTGGTGGTTGTAGACATGATCATGTGCCGTAGGATTGTATTTGTTCTGCAGCTTGTATCTGTTTTTAGCTGTTGTTCTTATTTGCTCCCTTTTGCCAACACTAGTCATAAACTCATAATTAGAGAGGCCTACTAGCAGTCTAGCACCAGCAGATTGTCCTTCAGTCCAAAAAACGATGTTCTAGGATTGTTCTTAGTCAAACTATCCTAACCTTGACTAAATTTTCAGAGAAAGGACTTCAAATTTTAGCTTTGAACTGCATTGAGTGCGGGGTCACTTGTGCAACTATTGTAGGGCAACATTCTGTTCTTCATATTACTTAGCACCTCTACAGCTCAGAAAATTCTGACAACACAGCTTAGAAACTAATTGCATTGAGTGCGGGGTCACTTGTGCAATTATTGTTCCATTTTTTCTCCACTTCTTAACATAGTGCCATCCTATTGGTTGTCAGCAGTGTTGAGCCATTGCGTATACCATTTAAAAAAATGTGGTTCAGGGTTATGTATTTACATCCAATTGGTTGTTGTTTAATTGTGCATAACTCTCAAATAAGTGGTGGGAAAAAGAAAACCAGAAAGTTCTCTGTAGCTTATTGGTTTTTGGTTTTTACTGGAGGTGAGCACATTTTAGTTGAAAAACATGGAATTCAACGAGCTTCAAGAAATCATTGAGAATTCATCAATTATTATGTTTGTTGGCTATTAGAGCCAAGTTGTACAATTGAATGTTCACAAAAAACAAATTTGTTCACTAAATCCAACCGCTAGAAACCATCCCACAGAAATATACATTTGATATATCCGCTTCACTAGTCATGTATCCTAGATTTTAAAAAAAACTCGGCCGGTAGGGGAAAGACCACCCTCACAGTTGGAGCCCCTAGAAAGATCACGAAAGCTCTCTCTCCCCCCTCCCCGTGCAGCATAAGGGTCTGCCCCCTATAGGTCAGATCTGTACCCATGCTTGAGTCCTCCTAGCCCCTACATGAGGATCCACCCCTATAGGTTAGTCCATTTCGTGCGCACACAACCAGAGAAATCAATGAGTGACCTTTTTTAACCCCAGCCTGAAATTCGCTCTCACTAGGATTCAAACTCAGGACCTGATGAGTGCTACTCAAACCACCTAACCAACTCAACTAGAGACCCTTTCGCTAGTCTTGTCGTGAACTATGATAGGAAAAATACATATATATTGTTAAAACATTATTTCCGTTTTTAAGTATTTACTACATTACTTAACATCTCTCATGTTTATATTGAAGTCCTTAATCCTTTCTTCTTTTCCTGTTTTTCAGGATGTGTCCAAGAAGACTTCCAGGAGCACTAGTGTGTCGCACCGTGGTATTGATAGTGACCCTTCCATAGTTAGCACTAAACCAAAAGCTATAGGTTGGTACAAAGGAGACCATCGAATAATTTCAATTCAATCAACATTAAAATGTGCAATATAACCCTTGTTATATACAAAATAAAAAACAATGTAGGAAAACAATAATTTGGCCTTTGTGAACTTTATATGTTTTGTTGGGATTAACTCTACTTTGTTTTTAATATCTCAGTATCTGCTTCGTACTTGTTGCATATTTACAGTAAATGCAGCAGTATTATACATTTCGCCAAAAAAAAAAAACAATTTAACGTAAACAGTAAATTTTAAATGAATGTTAGTGTAGTTACCTAGGATATAATGGTCATTAACCATAATTGATCGTTTGTATTAACTTGCATTCCATCAATTTCATATTTCTTTTTTCTTATGATATACTGAACCTTCATCTTGGCATGTGTGATGACATGACAATTGGCTCTATATGCAGTTCTACGGCCTCCAAAAATTGAACAGGTCCTCCCCCCTCCAAAAGTTGAACCCAATCCAGAAGTGAAGCCAGTACTTGTACCAGTTCCAGTTCATCAAAACAAAAAAGTATGGATGCTTCTCAGCTATTTGATTTTTAGAAAATTATATTTTAAGTTTGACTTCACTTTAGCATCATATGTAGTTCTGTACAGTTGCTTTCTCATACCTTAGCTCAGGGTGCAATCTTTCTGTTTTGGATGAGAAGTGTATTAATATGTTCTTAGTTCTTTTTTTAAACACATATTCCTTCCAGATTAACCTTGACAAGATTAGGCCTCCCAGAGTTCAAAGTGCTGATGAGGTGGAAAAGGCTAAGGCTTGTCAACTTGAGTTTGGGAGTTACTGTCTCTGGTCTATAGAGCACAAAGAAGTTATGATAGATACCATTGTGAAAAGGCTGAAAGATCAGCTATTTGTAGCCCGATCTTACTACCCTAGCATTGCAAAACTTAAAGGAAAGGAGACATTGACTCGCGAGCTGAAGCAAAATATTCAAGAACACGAGAGGGTACTTAGTGAATCCATTGTTGATGCTGATCTACCATCCTTGTGAGTATTTAGCATGTGTAATTGGCAGTTCATGTCTTTAATGCTTGTCCTGATTGATCTTGTTAATTGCAAGTATTATAGTCTACCTTACATGGATTCTCTTACAGACAAAAATAGTTTGAAAAATCTTATATTTATCATATATTTGAGTACCCTACTTTCAAGTTGTTCATTCAACCGTACATGCTTTATGATGTAATTTTAGATTCATGCTCTTAAAAGGAAGTAAAATTTTGTACCACAAGGCTCTTCTGATGTTAAAATTTGACGTGCTCTTTCAGTATAAAAACGAAGCTAGAGAGGATGGACCAATCAATAGCAAGAGCCAAATCATGCACTGTGGATTGTAACAATGTTGACAGAAAGCTTCGTCAAATTCTTCATATGACAGAGGATGAAGCTCATTTTCATATGAAGCAGAGTGCATACCTATACAACCTTGGTGTTCACACCATGCCTAAAAGTCATCATTGTCTTAATATGAGGTTGACAGTAGAGTACTTTAAATCCATGCCATTGGATCCAAATGACTCTTCTGCCCATAAGTTTAACCTTCCAGACAATAGGCACTATGTTATATTATCTAAAAATGTCCTTGCTGCTTCTGTTGTCATCAACTCAACTGTTAGTAGCTCTGAGGTATGCAGTAAGTTTTTTCTTTCTCCTTTAAAGTTGTTAGTGCATCTTCTGGGCTCAGCATTGCTAACATCCCCTTTTCTTATGGCAGGATACTGAAAATGTAGTATTTCATGTACTGACTGACTCTCAAAATTTTTATGCCATGAAGCACTGGTTTGCAAGAAACTCCTACAGGGAATCAGCTGTCAATGTCATAAATTATGAACAAATTATTTTCGAGAATTTCCCTGAGTTTGGAACCCAGCAGTTATATTTGCCTGAGGAATTTCGTGTTCTCATCAGTAGCCTTGAGAGGCCTACTGAGAAGAGTAGAATGGAATATTTGTCAGTGTTCAGTCACTCACATTTCTTTCTTGCCGAAATATTCAAAGATTTAAAGAAGGTAATTGTGTTGGATGATGATGTGGTTGTTCAACGTGATATTTCTTTCTTGTGGAATCTTGATATGGGAGAGAAGGTCAATGGTGCTATCAGTTTTTGTGGTTTGAAACTTGGTCAACTGAGGAACCTTTTGGGTAGGACAATGTATGATCAACAGTCATGTGCATGGATGTCTGGGGTTAATGTGATTGATTTGGACAAATGGAGAGAACATAATGTCACAGAGAATTACCTGCAACTCCTGAGAAAGGTTGGTTTCTTCCTCATTTCACTCATTTGAGCTTAAATTATAGTTGCTTTGTTCCCTAATTTGTAGCTAGCAAATCTGTTGACTACCATGGAACCACAACCTATTTATGGTACTTGAGTTCTTGAGTGGTTCTCAGTTAATTTTGGACTCCAGCTTCTGGAAAACAATATATGACTTGTATACTTACGGGATTGTATGGGACTGATCAACTAATATTCTTCCACTCTAATGTTGTAGTTTGGGAACAATGATGACGAGGCCTCACTACGAGCTTCAGCTTTGCCTATAAGTTTGTTGTCGTTCCAGCATCTTCTATATCCACTTGATGAGAGATTGATTTTATCTGGACTTGGATATGACTATGGAATTAAAGAAGAACTTGTTCAGAATTCTGCATCGTTGCATTATAATGGAAATATGAAACCTTGGCTTGAGTTGGGTATACCAGATTATAGGAAGTACTGGAAGAGGTTTCTTACACGAGACGAGAGATTCATGGACGAGTGCAATGTAAGTCCATAGTGTGCTTGAGCTTGGGAGCCGAATCATTTTTGACAGTAGATTTCAGTCTACTGCTGTACTATATACTAAGAGGACCAACACTTGAGAAAAGACCTGGGAACTGGGAAGCAGTCACTAGCCATCAATTTTGACAGAGTAGATCCAGCACCATCTGTTCATTGAACTTGTGAGCTCGATGGATGGGTTTTTCTGCAGTTAGCGGGGTTTAGTTAAGTTCGAAGGATAATGCAGTAGACAACGTTGGTCACGTGTGGTGGTGAGGTTCCAAGTAAGAGAGAGCATCACACTCACGTAACAGGAATGATCATTGATGGATTGAGGCGCCTTAATTGAAATTGGTGCCTTCCACCTCATGGATGCAGGTTAATTCTTTTCTTCGTTGATTTTTTGACCCCTCTTGCTTTGTCCTTCTGTCAATAAGGACATACACAGGTTAAAATTCAAATTCTTTGCTCTTAGTTGTTGCACATTGATTGTCCTATCACTATTATGTTGATGCAAAGTATATTATGATGTCAGAGACTCATCTGTTACAAAAACGAGATTAACAACTATTCTATTTGGATGCCTTCTGAGCACTCAAATTATCTCATGAAACAGCAAGTTTGTATCGTGACTGGGTGTATCCGCCCCCATAGGTTCTCTACGTGCTCCACTGCGGCCTAGGAAGAATTAACAAGTGCACTGCGGTTCATAGCAATACATATGCTACAGCATAAAAAACATGCTCCAGGCACTTGGTGAATGATCTTTGTCACTGTAAATTGGCTCGTAAACCATGGTGTGATGCAATAATCATGTAAAAACTGCAAAACATGCAAATTTGCCAAGCAGCAATAAGCTTCAGATTCGAGGAAACCGTTAATATGGATGCACATGCAAGTACGTTTATGATCCGAGTGTAAAAGGTGACTGAGACAGTTCCTGTATGCATAATCGTACACCGTGTGTCTATGGCCGAACTTTACTATCCAATATTACGTGTTCGTTTGCAATGTAAGAGCATCTTTATCATATTGAAGAAAACCAATTTTCTTTTCCTATAATCAGTAAATATGATTAATAAAACAAAAACATATCTAGCATATTCTCCTTTTAATCATTTTTCCTTAGGGTCTATTTGGATCGTGATCTAAAACCAATATCTAAAAATTGTTTTCCATTTTATTATTCAATTAATTTCTACTTTTTTTAATTGCTAGGCATCAAATATGACCTAATCTTTTTCCCAATCCCTTAAAATCCCATCTCAATTCCTTACCCGGAACCTGAAGAAATCCGCCACAATTTTGCAATCTTTTTTTCTTTCTCCTTTGGTCAGTCACATCACACATGGGTTTGTGGAGCCAATGCCTAGGGTTTCCGCCTGGAAATGGAACCGATTCGAAATAACCGGAAATATAATTGGGAGCGAGATAAACAGGGATACCAAAACAAAAAAAAACAGTAATTTAATACAAACACGCGTAATATTGATGATTAACTAGTGACTGATTAGCAAGTAACAATATTAAACAAATAGATAAAAAAGATACAAAAAGACAACGCTCCATTATTTTTTGTTTGCTAGTGATATAAAAATAGCTATGATTGGTAAATAAGATAAAATTTCTACTAAAACCAAAACAAATGAACGGTACCTCCGTTGAGCTCAACGTGGGTCCGTCCTTACTAGAGAGATCGACAGAGGAGGAAATAGAGAACTAAAGTGAATTATTTATATGTGGGTCCTGCACGGAAGAAAGTTTAGAATACCTGTTTTCTCAATCTTCTTTAGAAACTTCTAAGGCAAACAAGAAAGGGATACGGTGGAAATGCTCTAACAAATTGGCGTTTCCAGCAACCACAACAATGTTTGTTAAGGATACGATTTAGGCAAACATTTTGAACTACAAACATCATTAGCTTCGAGAGTATGTGCCTGCTTGTTTGAGATTATAATCTTTCTAGATTATATAATCAAATATATTTTGAACTAAGTGTTAGTACTGTCGGTGACCATAATTAGGGGTACCCTCAAGACGCCTAATTCTCAGCTGGTAACCCCCATCAGCATAAAGCTGCAGAGGCCTGATGGGTGCGATTAAGTCAGGGATCAGTCCATACGAGCGACTCGATCACGCCTCGCCCGAGCCTAGCCTCGGGCAAGGGCAGCCGACCCTGAGGTGTTTCCGTCTCGCCCGAGGCCCCCTTTTCACGGCAGACGCATCTCCGGCTCGCCCAAGGCCTTGTCTTCGATAAGAAGCAACCCTGACTAAATCGCCGCGCCGACCGACCAAGTCACAGGGGCATTTAACGCAAAGAGTGAGACTGACGGGCAGCCAGGCCTTGCCAAGGGCGCCATAGGAAGCTCCGCCCGACCCAGGGCTCGGACTCGGGCTAAGGCCCCGGAAGACGGCGAACTCCGCTCCGCCCGACCCAGGGCTTGGACTCGGGCTAGGCCCCGGAAGACGGCGAACTCCGCTCCGCCCGACCCAGGGCTCGGACTCGGGCTAGGCTCCAGAAGACGACGAACTCCGCTTCGCCCGACCCCAGGGGTCGGACTCCGCCCTAGCCTCTGTCGAACGACCTCCGCCTCGCCCGACCCAGGGGCTCGGGCTCGGCCTCGGCCATGCAGGACAGACTCGACTTCGGCTTCGGAGGAGCCTCCACGTCGCCCGACCTAGGGCACAAGTCCGCCACGTCAACAGGAAGCGCCATCATCACCCTACCCCGAGCCGACTCGGGCCGCAGAAAACAAGACCGGCGTCCCATCTGGCTAGCTCCGCCAGATAGGCAATGATGGCGCCCCGCTAGCCCTATGACGACGGCGGCTCTCAGCTCCCTTACGGAAGCAGGGGGACGTCAGCAAGGACCCAACAGCTCCGACAGCTGTCCCTCCGCCAGGTTCCGTTGCTCCACCAACAGCCACGACACCACACCGGCTGGGTGCCAAGATCTCTCCGGCTGCCACCTTGGCATGTACCTAGGGCGCTAGCTCTCCCCCGCTAGACACGTAGCACTCTGCTACACCCCCATTGTACACCTGGATCCTCTCCTTGCGCCTATAAAAGGAAGGACCAGGGCCTTCTTAGAAAAGGTTGGCCTCGCGGGAACGAGGGCAGGGGCAGGCGCTCTCTTGGGGCCGCTCGCTCCCCTCACCCGCGCGGACGCTTGTAACCCCCTACTGCAAGCGCACCCGACCTGGGCGCGGGACGAACACGAAGGCCGCGGGATCTCCGCCTCCCTCACGACCCGGCTCCGGCCACCTCGCTCTTCCCCCCTTCGCGCTCGCCCACGCGCTCGACCCATCTGGGCTGGGGCACGCGGCACACTCACTCGTCGGCTCGGGGACCCCCCGGTCTTGAAACGCCGACAGTTGGCGCGCCAGGTAGGGGCCTGCTGCGTGTTGACGAGCAGTTTCCCGTCAAGCTCCAGATGGGCAGTCTCCAACGACCTCTCCAACCCGGGACGGTGCTCCGTTTCGGGAGCCTCGAGTTCATGTCTTTCGACGGCGGCTACGACATGATACTCCTTCCACCGCCGCGCGGCGGCGACAATGGTGGCCGACAGCCCGCCCGCCGGCGGCGGAATCGACGACGTCTTTCCCGCGTGGGGGAAGGACAACTTTCGAGCTCGCCCCATCCTCTCCCTCGCCATCGGAGGAGGAGACGGGGCAACCAGGGCCGAGCGGGAGGCTGCGCTCCGTCGGCTATCGAGCAAGTGGACGACGCCAGCACGCTCACGGAGGGCCTGCAGGACGTCGCCCTCGTACCCAGGACGACGGCGCGATCAGCCCCCGAGGTGACTTCGTCGCCCCTCGTCGACCAAAAGGTACCGACTGCTTCTCATCCTTCGTCATTTCGACTCGACCTCAACCCGCCTAGCGACCTCGCTTTGGCGGGCGCTCGCATTGAGGTGAATGCAACCCCTCTTGGGTTTCGTGTGCGGTCGCCTTGGGACCGATTGACGGGTGTCTCGACCTACGGGCCCTCTGGGTCCGAGGAAGATGATGACCCCAGCATCTGCTGGGATTTCTCTGGATCTGGCAACCCCAGTGCCATGCGGGACTTCATGACCGCATGCAACTACTGCCTCTCCGACTGTTCCGACGGCAGCCGCAGCCTTGACGACAAGGACTGCGGCCCGAGCCGCGAATGTTTCCACGTCGAGCTAGGGGATCCCTCCGGAGGCAGCCGTCTCGGCATGCCGGAGGATGGTGGTCTCCCTAGGCCAGTGCCTCGCGCCGACATCCCGCGGGAGCTAGCTGTGGTCCCCGTTCCGGCGGAGGGTTACGACCCACAGCTCGAGCAAGTCCGCGGGGCGCAGGCCGGGCTCGACGAGGGGGCAGGAGCGCTCGAGTTGATCCGCCAGGACGTCGGGCAGGTATGGGCGGGCCAGCCCCTGGCCGGAGAAATACGTCACCTGCCCCAGGGTCTCCAGCACCGCATCGCCAACGATGCCAGGAACAGGCCGCCACCCACATCCGGCGGGACCGGTCAGGACCTGGCAGCCGCAGCGATGCTCCTCCGCGCGATGCCGGAGTCATCAAACACCGAGGGTCGGCGAATCCAGGGAGAGCTCAAGCATCTCCTGGAAGGCGCTGCGGCCCGGCGGGCCGAGAGCTCTGCCTCCCGAAGGCAGGGGTACCCCTCGGAACCTCGTGCCGCGACTTCCCGACTCACGCGGGAAGCCTCGGTCTATACCGGACGCACGCGCAACACCGCGCCTGCGGCCCCGGGCCACCTCGGCGACGAGCACCCTCATCGCGACCGTCGGGCCCGCCTCGACGAAAGGGTGCGCCGAGGCTATCACCCCAGGCGTGGGGGACGCTACGACAGCGGGGAGGACCGGAATCCCTCGCCCGAACCACCCGGTCCGCAGGTCTTCAGCCGAGCCATTCGGCGGGCGCCGTTTCCGACCCGATTCCGACCCCCGACTACTATCACAAAGTACTCGGGGGAAACAAGACCGGAATTGTGGCTCGCGGACTACCGCCTGGCCTGTCAACTGGGTGGAACGGACGACGACAACCTCATCATCCGCAACCTCCCCCTGTTCCTCTCCGACACTGCTCGCGCTTGGTTGGAGCACCTGCCTCCGGGGCAGATTTCCAACTGGGAGGATTTGGTCCAAGCTTTCGCCGGCAACTTCCAGGGCACGTACGTGCGCCCCGGGAATTCCTGGGACCTCCGGAGCTGCCGGCAACAGCCGAGAGAGTCTCTTCGGGACTACATCCGGCGGTTCTCGAAGCAGCGCACCGAGCTGCCCAACATCACCGACTCCGATGTCATCAGCGCGTTCCTTGCCGGCACCACTTGTCGTGACCTGGTGAGCAAGTTGGGTCGCAAGACCCCCACCAGGGCGAGCGAGCTGATGGACATCGCCACCAAGTTCGCCTCTGGCCAGGAGGCGGTCGAGGCCATCTTCCGAAAGGACAAGCAGCCCCAGGGCCGCCCGTCGGAAGATGCCCCCGAGGCGTCTACTCCGCGCGACGCCAAGAAGAAAGGCAGGCGGAAGTCGCAAGCGAAACGCGACGCCGCCGACGCAGACCTTGTCGCCGCCGCCGAGTACAAGAACCCTCGGAAGCCCCCCGGAGGTGCCAACCTCTTCGACAAGATGCTCAAGGAGACGTGCCCTTACCATCAGGGGCCCGTCAAGCACACCCTCGAGGAGTGCGTCATGCTTCGGCGCCACTTCCACAAGGCCGGGCCACCCGCAGAGGGTGGCAGGGCCCGCGACGACGACAAAAAGGAAGATCACCAAGCAGGAGGGTTCCCCGAGGTCCGCGACTGCTTCATGATCTGCGGAGGGCATGCGGCGAATGCCTCGGCTCGGCATCGCAAGCGAGAGCGTCGGGAGGTCTGCTCGGTGAAGGTGGCGGCACCAGTCTACCTAGACTGGTCCGACAAGCCCATCACCTTCGACCAAGATGACCACCCCGACCACGTGCCGAGCCCGGGGAAGTACCCGCTCGTCGTCGATCCCATCATCGGCGACGTTAGGCTCACCAAGGTCCTGATGGATGGGGGCAGCTGCCTCAATATCATCTACGCCGAGACCCTCAGGCTCCTGCGCGTCGATCTGTCCTCTGTCCGAGCAGGCGCTGCGCCCTTCCACGGGATCATTCCTGGGAAGCGCGTCCAGCCCCTCGGACAGCTCGACCTTCCTGTCTGCTTCGGAACACCCTCCAATTTCCGAAGGGAGACTTTGACGTTCGAGGTGGTCGGGTTCCGAGGAACCTACCACGCAGTATTAGGGAGGCCATGCTACGCGAAGTTCATGGCCATCCCCAACTACACCTACCTGAAGCTCAAGATGCCGGGCCCCAACGGGGTCATCACCGTAGGCCCCACGTACAAGCACGCGTTCGAATGCGATGTGGAGTGCGTGGAGTACGCCGAGGCCCTCGCCGAGTCCGAGGCCCTCATCGCCGACCTGGAAAACCTCTCCCGAGAGGTGCCGGACGTGAAGCGACACGCCGGCAACTTCGAGCCAGCGGAGACGGTTAAGGCCGTCCCTCTCGACCCCAGTGGCGACACCTCCAAGCAGATCCGGATCGGTTCCGGGCTCGACCCCAAATAGGAAGCAGTGCTCGTCGACTTTCTCCGCGCAAACGCCGACGTCTTTGCGTGGAGTCCCTCGGACATGCCCGGCATACCGAGGGATGTCGCCGAGCACTCGCTGGATATTCGGGCCGGAGCCCGACCGGTCAGGCAACCTCTGCGCCGATTCGACGAGGAAAGGCGCAGGGTGATAGGCGAGGAGATCCACAAGCTGATGGCAGCAGGGTTCATCAAAGAGGTATTCCATCCCGAATGGCTTGCCAACCCTGTGCTTGTAAGGAAGAAAGGGGGAAATGGCGGATGTGTGTAGACTACACTGGTCTCAACAAAGCATGTCCGAAGGTTCCCTACCCTCTACCTCGCATCGATCAAATCGTGGATTCCACTGCTGGGTGCGAAACCCTGTCTTTCCTCGATGCCTACTCAGGGTATCATCAAATCAAGATGAAAGAGTCCGACCAGCTCGTGACTTCTTTCATCACGCCCTTCGGCATGTATTGCTATGTCACCATGCCGTTCGGTTTGAGGAACGCGGGTGCCACGTACCAGCGGTGCATGAACCATGTGTTCGGCGAACACATCGGTCGCACGGTCGAGGCCTACGTTGATGACATCGTAGTCAAGACAAGGAAAGCCTCCGACCTTCTCTCCGACCTTGAGGTGACATTCCGGTGTCTCAAGGCGAAGGACGTCAAGCTCAATCCCGAGAAGTGTGTCTTCGGGGTGCCCCGGGGCATGCTCCTGGGATTCATCGTCTCCGAGCGGGGCATCGAAGCCAACCCGGAGAAGATCGCAGCCATCACCAGCATGGGGCCCATCAAGGACTTAAAAGGCGTACAGAGGGTCATGGGATGTCTCGCGGCCTTGAGCCGTTTCATCTCGCGTCTCGGCGAAAGAGGCCTGCCCCTGTACCGTCTCTTAAGGAAGCCCGAATCCTTCGCTTGGACCCCCGAGGCCGAGGAAGCCCTCGGGAACCTGAAGGCGCTCCTCACCCAGGCGCCTGTCTTGGTGCCCCCAGCTGATGGAGAAGCCCTCTTGGTCTACGTCGCCGCTACCACTCAGGTGGTCAGCGCCGCGATCGTGGTCGAAAGGCAAGAAGAGGGGCATGCATTGCCCATTCAGAGGCCAGTTTACTTCATCAGCGAGGTGCTATCCGAAACCAAGACCCGCTACCCACAAGTTCAGAAGCTGCTGTATGCAGTGATCCTGACGAGGCGAAAGTTGCGACATTACTTTGAGTCTCATCCGGTAACTGTGGTGTCATCCTTCCCCCTGGGGGAGATCATCCAGTGCCGAGAGGCCTCGGGACAGATCGCAAAGTGGGCGGTGGAAATCATGGGCGAGACGATCTCGTTCGCCCCTCGGAAGGCCATCAAGTCCCAGGTACTGGCGAACTTCGTAGCCGAATGGGTCGACACCCAGTTGCCGACGGCTCCGATCCAACCGGAGCTCTGGACCATGTTTTTCGACGGGTCGCTGATGAAGACGATAGCCGGCGCGGGCCTGCTCTTCGTCTCGCCCCTCGGGAAACACCTGCGCTACGTGCTACGCCTCCATTTCCCGGCGTCCAACAATGTGGTAGAGTACGAAGCTCTGATCAATGGATTGCGAATCGCCATCGAGCTAGGGGTCCGACGCCTCGACGCTCGCGGCGACTCGCAGCTCGTCATCGACCAGGTCATGAAAAACTCCCACTGCCGCGACCCGAAGATGGAGGCCTACTGTGATGAGGTTCGACGCCTGGAAGACAAGTTCTACGGGCTCGAGCTTAACCACATCGCCCGGCGCTACAACGAGACCGCGGACGAGCTGGCAAAAATAGCCTCGGGGCGAACGACGGTTCCCCCGGACGTCTTCTCCTGAGATCTGCACCAACCCTCCGTCAAGGTCAGCGACACGCCCGAGCCCGAGGCGCCCTCGGCTCCGTCCGAGGCACCCTCGGCCCAGCCCGAACCATCCTCGGTTCAGCCCGAGGAACCCTCGGCTCCCGAGGGCGAGGCGCTGCGCATCGAGGAGGAGCGGGGCGGGGTCCCGCCTGATCAAGATTGGCAGACCCCGTACCTGCAATATCTCCGCCAGGGAGAGCTACCCCTCGACCAAGCCGAGGCTCGGCGGGTAGCGCGACGCGCCAAGTCGTTCGTCTTGCTGGGCGATGAGAAGGAGCTCTACCACCGCAGCCCCTCGGGCATCCTCCAGAGGTGCATCTCCATCGCCGAAGGTCAGGAACTCCTGCAAGAGATACACTCGGGGGCTTGCGGCCATCACGCAGCGCCTCGAGCCCTTGTCGGGAACGCTTTCCGGCAAGGCTTTTACTGGCCGACGGCGGTGGCTGACGCCACTAGAATTGTCCGCACCTGCGGAGGGTGTCAATTCTATGCGAAGCAGACCCACCTGCCCGCTCAGGCTCTGCAGACGATACCCATCACCTGGCCCTTCGCTGTGTGGGGTCTGGACCTCGTCGGCCCTCTGCAGAGGGCACCCGGGGGCTACACGCACCTGCTGGTCGCCGTCGACAAATTCTCCAGGTGGATCGAGGTCCGACCCCTGAACAGCATCAGGTCCGAGCAGGCGGTGGCGTTCTTCACCAACATCATCCATCGCTTCGGGGTCCCAAACTCCATCAACACCGACAACGGCACCCAGTTCACCGGCAAAAAATTCTTGGATTTTTGCGAGGATCACAACATCCGGGTGGACTAGGCTGCCGTAGCTCATCCCATGACGAATGGGCAGGTAGAGCGTGCCAACGGCATGATTCTACAAGGGCTCAAGCCTCGGATTTACAATGACCTCAACAAGTTCGGCAAGCGATGGATGAAGGAACTCCCCTCGGTGGTCTGGAGCCTGAGGACGACGCCGAGCCGAGCCACGGGTTTCACGCCGTTCTTCCTGGTCTACGGGGCCGAGGCCGTCTTGCCCACTGACCTGGAATACGGCTCCCCGAGGATGAGGGCCTACGACGATCAAAGCAACCAAGCTAGCCGAGAAGACTCGCTGGACCAGCTGGAAGAGGCTCGGGACAGGGCCTTACTACACTCGGCGCGGTATCAGCAGTCCCTGCGACGCTACCACGCCCGAGGGGTCCGACCCTGAGACCTCCAGGTGGGCGACCTGGTGCTTCGGCTGCGGCAAGACGCCCGAGGGAGGCACAAGCTCACGCCCCCCTGGGAGGGGCCATTCGTCATCGCCAAAGTTCTGAAGCCTGGAACGTACAAGCTGGCCAACAGTCAAGGCGAAGTCTACGGCAACGCTTGGAACATTCAACAGCTACGTCGCTTCTACCCTTAAGATGCTTCCAAGTTGTTCATATACCTCGCACCCACGCAAAGTTTAGTCAACAAGTAAGGGTCGGCCTCGCCTCGGCAAAGCCCGACCCTCCCTCGGGGGCTAAAAGGGGGGAAACCCCCTCTGCGTCAAAATTTTCCTCGAAAAAAAATCTCTTTTACCAGAATATCTTTCGTGCTTTTTGACTACTTCGAAAAGTGGGTCCTGGAAACGACGGAGTACACGTAAGCAGCCAAGGCTGACCGAGCCGAGGGACTCCTACGCCTCCGAGATACAGATACCTCACTCATCACCTTCTGCGATAAGTAACTCACGTTCGGATAAAGTGGCTCCACGGATCGAACAAGTCTTTATGTTCGGAAACCCTTCTGTCGAAGCGATCCTTCGAGCCTTCTCGACCAAGTCGGTGACGGGGCCTCATGGACGGGTGAAAGTACGCGTAAGCGGCAAGGTCGACCGAGCCGAGGGACTCCCACGCCTCCGGGATACAGATACCTCACTCATCACCTTCCGCGAGAAGCAACTCTCGCTCGCACCAACATCCCTGCTACCGACAAAAAGTCCAGATACTCGAAACAAGAGGAAAAGAGACGCAGCTTTACAACGCAGCAAGGGTGTGTGTTCTGGCCACGGCGGCCGCACAAGGCACACACTACAAGACAATCTGATCCTGCAGGCTCGGGTCTTGACGCTGGAAGGAGGCAGCAACACCCTCGGCATCAACGGCACCTTCGGCGAGGCCCGACCTAGCCTCGGACGGCGACGCGGTCCGAGGGTCTCCGCTCCGAAGGACGACGTCGTCACCGCGCCCGGGCAATCGCTGTCAGGGACTTCTCCGGGAATCCGGCCCGAGCAGGCGGCTCGGCCGGCCACCTCCGGGGCCTCAGCCAACCATCTTCCAAGGGCGCCGGCCCGGTCCGAAGCCTCGGCTGATCAACTCCGACGTCGATCCTGCCAACGGACAGCCTGGCTAGGCTACGGCCAACCAGGTTTCATTTTCGAGCCAACTCCGCCTCTGTTCATACTGATATCGCTACCCCTGGCCTCGGCTCGTCGAAGAGCGGCCGAGGGGTCCCTTTAACTAAGCTAGAGGAGCCTCGGACAGCAGGGCCGACCGAGCCGAGGGACTCCTACGCCTCCGGGATACGGATACCTCACTCGTCACCTTGACACGGGGCGACTCATGCTTGGTGAAGCGGTTCAGGTAATCAGCAGACGAGTCTTAGTGCTCGAAAAATGAGGAAAAAACACGGCTCCGTGCCGAAATTACATACATGTTCAGGCCCCAAAAGCCGAAATGAACAAAAAACCCGGCACTCGAAGTGCCATTACAAACGGAACTCCGGTTCCCCCTCCGCAGGTACGAACAACCCCACTCGATAGGGGCGGGCCTGCGGGGCTGCAGAAGACTGACGGGCGGCTCGCCGCCGCCCGCTCTGGCCACGATGACGACGGCCCCCACTCCGGATGGCCGAACTGCAGCAGCGCAGGCCTCGGGGTAGGCGCCGCTGCAGCCTTGCCCTCGCCCACGCCGACGCTCGAGGGGCGAGGACAAGTACAAAGAGCCGGAGGCCCGAAGCGCGAATGGTGGCAGTAATCCCGTCGGTGACGGGGACTTCTCGAGCCGCCTCCGCCTCGGCACCGACGGCAGGAGCCATCAGCCTACCGGCAGATCCCCACTCAAGTCCTCCCAGATGAGTGGGGCACCGGCCTCCGCGTAAAGGCGCCGCCCCGGTGCAAAGGCAGGACCACCCCAGAACACGAACGCCGCCCTAACAGCGCGCAGCGTCTAGGGTGGTCCTCCCGTGTACACGGCGCGGCAGCCGCCCCCCAACAGAATGGGCCGCCGGGAGCCAAGCCAGCTGACCCGACACGCTGGAGGTGACGACGTCCGCCGTCGATCCACCCCGCGTTGTCGAAGTCCGGGCCGCCCGCAGGGCCAGTGAGCGCCCTCTCCCTCGAATCTTGCGGGAGAGGACGACCCACGAACCCGTGCGGGAGGTAGAGCGCCGGCTCAGTCCGGCACCCACCCCAGCGAGGATGATGAACATCCTTGAAGCTGAGGGTGGGACCAAGATCGCAGCCCGGTTTGCTCCTCCCCACCCAGGAGCTGGTGGTCATCGTCTCGGGTGACCCCCAGCGGAGGGGAGCCACCGGGCTGCCTGATGAAAATCCTTGAAGCCGAACGATGGCTGAAAGGTACCAACTCCCACGGAGTTGCGTTCCTCCAACGATGGGACGAAAAGACGGCGGTTTCCCCCATCCGGGGGCTTGGAAGGTGGAAAGACACGGTGCGTCAGGGAAGAAGGAGACATGGTCGCCTTACGGAAGGAGTCGCCCTCCTTTTAAAGGCGACTCTCCCTGCTTGCGCCCCCAACCGTCATGGGCCGAGTCTTCTCCAACACGCCTCCAAAGCCCTCCTCTGTGGCGCGAGGGCTGGGTCCCGCATGTCATGAAGACCGGCTCCGAGCAGAAGAAGCCAAACCGCCGTGCACAGCGCACGCAACCACCCCGCGGTTACAAGGGACCCTCCACTTTTGCCCAGACCAACGGGCGAAAGGGGCGGGCAGCCATGCGGGCGACATGCAACCGCGCCAAGTGGACGCGCCTCTCCGACTCCTGACATGCCAGCACGGAGGCTCAAGCCCACGCGTCGCGCGACCGGCGCGCCGGATGCTGCATACAAGCCACTGTACCACTTGCGCCACCGCCGCACCTCCTCGATTGCGGAACCGATACCGCGACCCGAGGCGACCCAGCGCGCGACCCAGCAGCGCCAGCCTGACGCAGCGGTCAAACACGGTCAAAAGCGGGACAGCAGTAATGGCGGTGGCAGGCACACGGGAGCAGCGGTCACGCCGTCAGCCAGGCTCACGTCCCATCCGGAGGCAGTGAGAGAACCCCCTCTCACGGCGTGAAGACAACGCGCCCGTGACCCGTTCCTCGAACGGCTCGCGCACGCGCAACGGCAGCCTCGCCAACTACATCGCCCCGGCGCATTAACTCCGCGGCTGGACAGGCGGCGCTTCTGGCAGGAGCAGCTGACGACGCTTCGCCTTCGCCAAAACGACCACACCAAAAAAGGTACGCCACGTCGTTCAAATTCGTATCCTTTTTTCCCTTTTTTCTCTTTCTCTATCTCTTGCAACAGGGACCGGGAAAGGGGATACCCCCAAAGGGATCCTTCCCCGTGAAGGAACTAGGCTCCGAGCCTCCTTAATGATCAGGGGTTCGAAGGCTGGCCCCCCGAAGGGTTCAACAGCCGCCTCAGATCGCGTGGGCCCGACACCCACTACTGGTCAGAGGTTCGAAGGTCGGCCTCCCGAAAGGTTCCACGACCGCCTCAGGCTACTTGGGCTCCGCGCCCATTACTGATCAGGGGTTCGAAGGCTGGCCCCCCGAAGGGTTCACAGTCGCCTCAGACACCGAGCGAGGGATGACCAGGGGTACGTTCAGTACATAACCAAGGCTCGGGCTGCGCTCCCGAGGTACCCTAGGACATTTCCGAGACCAGCGGGAACGATCCTGTAACGGAATCCCATCGGAGGGAGGCAACGAGCCCTCGGACCCCGTCGCCAGGGGACCGGGTCCGGCAGATCACCCGCAGGTACTTTTGGGCGTGCCTCCGGGCCCCTAGCCGACCCCAACGAACGGGGCACGGACGTCCACTCGGATTACCCGATTGCAGCTCACCGGAGACACCATGTTCGGTGCCCATCGAGGGTAACATGGCGCTCTCCCCCCCTCCTCCTTGCGGAAAGGCGACGTAGGGGCGTATGTAAAAAAGCCAAGTCTGTCCCTGATCGCCCTCTCGCCCTGTGCGGAGGCTCGGGGGCTGCTCTCGCAAACCCGGCTCCGGCCAAACCGTTGACAGCGTCAACATACCAGCCCGAGAACTTGGGCCCCGACAGTGCACTCGGGCTACGGCCAGTTCGCATGAGGGAACCACCAGACCAGCCGAAGCATTACGCAAGGCATTAAGACCTCGAAGGAGTGAAACCACTCCTCCGAGGCCTCGGGGGCTACACCCGGCGGGTGCGCTCGCGCGCACCCACCGGAACAAAGTGCAACCGAGAAAGGCTGGTCCCCTTGCAAAAAAGTGCGACGAAAGCCTCCAAGCGAGTGCTAACACTCCCTTCGAGGCTCGGGGGCTACTGTCGGGGACCATAATTAGGGGTACCCTCAAGACGCCTAATTCTCAGCTGGTAACCCCCATCAGCATAAAGCTGCAGAGGCCTGATGGGTGCGATTAAGTCAGGGATCAGTCCATACGAGCGACTCGATCACGCCTCGCCCGAGCCTAGCCTCGGGCAAGGGCAGCCGACCCTGAGGTGTTTCCGTCTCGCCCGAGGCCCCCTTTTCACGGCAGACGCATCTCCGGCTCGCCCAAGGCCTTGTCTTCGATAAGAAGCAACCCTGACTAAATCGCCGCACCGACCGACCAAGTCACAGGGGCATTTAACGCAAAGAGTGAGACTGACGGGCAGCCAGGCCTTGCCAAGGGCGCCATAGGAAGCTCCGCCCGACCCAGGGCTCGGACTCGGGCTAAGGCCCCGGAAGACGGCGAACTCTGCTCCGCCCGACCCAGGGCTTGGACTCGGGCTAGGCCCCGGAAGACGGCGAACTCCGCTCCGCCCGACCCAGGGCTCGGACTCGGGCTAGGCTCCAGAAGACGACGAACTCCGCTTCGCCCGACCCCAGGGGTCGGACTCCGCCCTAGCCTCTGTCGAACGACCTCCGCCTCGCCCGACCCAGGGGCTCGGGCTCGGCCTCGGCCATGCAGGACAGACTCGACTTCGGCTTCGGAGGAGCCTCCACGTCACCCGACCTAGGGCACAAGTCCGCCACGTCAACAGGAAGCGCCATCATCACCCTACCCCGAGCCGACTCGGGCCGCAGAAAACAAGACCGGCGTCCCATCTGGCTAGCTCCGCCAGATAGGCAATGATGGCGCCCCGCTAGCCCTATTACGACGGCGGCTCTCAGCTCCCTTACGGAAGCAGGGGGACGTCAGCAAGGACCCAAAAGCTCCGACAGCTGTCCCTCCGCCAGGCTCCGTTGCTCCACCAACAGCCACGACACCACACCGGCTGGGTGCCAAGATCTCTCCGGCTGCCACCTTGGCATGTACCTAGGGCGCTAGCTCTCCCCCGCTAGACACGTAGCACTCTGCTACAACCCCATTGTACACCTGGATCCTCTCCTTGCGCCTATAAAAGGAAGGACCAGGGCCTTCTTAGAAAAGGTTGGCCTCGCGGGAACGAGGGCAGGGGCAGGCGCTCTCTTGGGGCCGCTTGCTCCCCTCACCCGCGCGGACGCTTGTAACCCCCTACTGCAAGCGCACCCGACCTGGGCGCGGGACGAACACGAAGGCCGCGGGATCTCCGCCTCCCTCACGACCCGGCTCCGGCCACCTCGCTCTTCCCCCCTTCGCGCTCGCCCACGCGCTCGACCCATCTGGGCTGGGGCACGCGGCACACTCACTCGTCGGCTCGGGGACCCCCCGGTCTCGAAACGCCGACAAGTTCAAAATGTAGGAAATGGGTGACGCCTAAGAGGGGTGAATTAAGACTTCTAAAACTTTCACTAAGCTAGGCCACAAATAAATCCCCAGAGCAAAACCTATGCAAATAATCAAACTAGAATGTGCAAACTAGGTTTTGTCTAAGTGTTGCTATATTTACCACAATGACTAAGTTTCAATCTACACTATATAAGTATGAAGACAAGATTGAAACTTAAATGCTTGATATAAATGCGAAAGCTTAAAGAGCAAGGTAGAGATACAAACTCTCGTGGATGACGCTGGTATTTTTACCGAGGTATCCAGAACCACGCAAGGTCCCGACTAATCCTTGTTGGTGCCCCTACGCAAAGGGAAGCCCACATGAGGGCCAAGCACCTCGGTCGAGTAACTCTGTAGAGAGCCACGGGCCTTCTCCACGCGCAAGTGGTGCTTCGCTTCCGGCTCCTCTCGGACGCTCCCCGCTGTCTCCACTATCGAGCTTCCGGCCGAAAACGCCGCAGGCCTCGTTCCCTCTGGTACACGGTGGCAGTCGTAACACAAACACGGTTGTCACGGTCTCACAAGACTCTCGCCCCCACTCGGTACAATTACAATGACTCGCACAAGAGCCGAGGGGCTGTGTGCTTTTATAAAACTCACTCAACTAACTAGGGTTCACCTAGAGCAAGCGCTAAAGCGGTCTAACTAACCTAAGCACTTCGCAAAGCATCTACGCTAATCACCGAGTGATTCTCTTAAGCACTTGGGTGTTTGAGCTCTTGGAAATGTGCACTATATGCCTTGGTATGTTGCTTGGGCTCCCACACCTTGAAATGGCCGGTTTGGGATGTATTTATAGCCCCCAACACAGTTGTAGCCGTTGGAGAAAAGCTGCTGCTCTCTGCGGCACACCGGACAGTCCGGTGGTGCACCGGACAGCGCACTGTTTAGTGTCCGGTGCGCCTAGCCGTTGCCCTGCCACAGCAGGTGACCGTTGGCGCTGCAGGCTTTTCACACCGGACAGTCCGGACTCCACACCAGATAGTCCAGTGGTCTTTTCTGCTCAATGCCACCTGGAACTAGTCGTTGGACTGTGGTTCCCTGGTGCATCGGACAGTCCGGCGTGTGGCACTGGACAGTCCGGTGCTCCACGCACAGGCAGTCCGCAGGCAACACTTCTTTCTTCTCTTGGACTCCTCTTAATCTTTATTATATCTTCTTTTGAGGTGTTGCTTTCCTCAATGTCTTGGTCCAAGGTACTTTACCATCCTGTAAACTACACACACAAACACTAGCGAACATATTAGTCCACAGGTTGCGTTGATCATCAAACACTAAAATCTATTTAGCCAAATGGCCCAGGGTCCATTTTCCTTACAATCTCCCCCTTTTTGGTGATTGATGACAACACAACCAAAGCAAGCAGATATTACAAACATTTAATTGAAAATATGCAATCTATTTGCTAGGATGCATGATTGTCCCCACAATGTTATATTATGGACTTAAGCCTCCCCCTAACTCTATAATTCACTTACTTTCTATTTAGATCAAAGAACCAAAATCACTTGTAAAACCACTTAAAGAAATAGAATTTTAAATTGGTGGTGTTTGGTGTTTGATACTGTCGGCGTTTCGAGACCGGGGGGTCCCTAAGCCGACGAGTGAAGTGTCGCTGCGTGCCCCAGCCCAGATGGGTCGGCGCGAGGCCGAGCGCGAAGGGGGGAAGTGAGGTGGCCGGAGGCGTGCGTGAGAGAGGTGGAAATCCCGCGGCCTTCGTGTTCGTCCCGCGCCCAGGTCGGGTGCGCTTGCAGTAGGAGGTTACAAGCGTCCACACGGGGGAGGGAGCGAGCGGCCTCACGCGAGCGCCTGTCTCGTCCTCGTCCCCGCGCGGCCAACCCTCTCTAAGAGGGCCCTGGTCCTTCCTTTTATAGGCGTAAGGAGAGGATCCAGGTGTACAATGGGGGGTGTAGCAGAGTGCTACGTGTCTAGCGGAGGAGAGCTAGCGCCCTAAGTACACGCCATCGTGGCGGCCGGAGAGATTTTGGTGCCCGGTTTGTGTGATGTCGTGGCCGTCGGAGGAGCGCTGGAGCCTGATGGAGGGACAGCTGTCGGGGCTGTCGAGTCCTTGCTGACGTCCTCTTGCTTCCGTAAGGGGGCCGAGAGCCGCCATCGTCAGGGTGCGTTCGGGGCGCCATCATTGCCTATCTGGCGGAGCGAGCCAGATGGGACGCCGGTCTTGTTCCCCGTAGCCTGAGTCAGCTTGGAGTAGGGTAATGATGGCGCCTCCTGTTGACGTGGCCGGTCCACGCCCTAGGTTGGGGCGATGTGGAGGCTCCTCCGAGGTCGGGGTCGAGTCCGCCTTCCGCGGCCGAGGTCGAGTCCGAGCCCCTAGGTCGGGCGAGGCGGAGGCCGTTGGCTGAGGCCAGGGCGGAATTTGAGTCCTGGGGTCGGGCGAAGCGGAGTTCGTCGTCTTCTAGGGCTGAGCCCAGGTCTGAGCCCTGGGTCGGGCGGAGCGGAGTTCGCCGTCTTCCGGGGCTTAGCCCGAGTCCGAGCCTTGGGTCGGGCGGAGCGGAGTTCGCCGTCTTCCGGGGCTTAGCCCGAGTCCGAGCCCTGGGTCGGGCGGAGCGGAGTTCGCCGTCTTCCGGGGCTTAGCCCGAGTCCGAGCCCTGGGTCGGGCGGAGCGGAGTTCGCCGTCTTCTGGGGCTTAGCCTGAGTCCGAGCCCTGGGTCGGGCGGAGCGGAGTTCGCCGTCTTCCGGGGCTTAGCCCGAGTCCGAGCCCTGGGTCGGGCGGAGCGGAGCTTCCTATGGTGCGTGCGGCCGGGCCTGACTGCCTGTCAGCCTCACTTTGTCAAGTGGCGCCGCAGTCGGAGCGGCGCAGGCAGCGCTGTCTTTCTGTCAGACCGGTCAGTGGAGCGGCGAAGTGACGGCGGTCACTTCGGCTCTGTCGGCTGAGGGGCGCGCGTCAGGATAAAGGTGTCAGGCCACCTTTGCATTAAATGCTCCTGCGATTTGGTCGGTTGGTGCGGCGATTTGGTCAGGGTTGCTTCTTGGCGAAGACAGGGCCTCGGGCGAGCCAGAAATATGTTCGCCGCTGGAGGGGGGCCTCGAGCGAGGCGGAGATCCTCCGGGGTCGACTGCCCCTGTCCGAGGCTAGGCTCGGGCGAGGCGTGATCGAGTCCCTCGAATGGACTGATCCCTGACTTAATCGCACCCATCAGGCCTTTGCAGCTTTATGCTGATAGGGGTTACCAGCTGAGAATTAGGAGCCTTGAGGGTACCCCTAATTATGGTCCCCGACAGTAGCCCCCGAGCCTCGAAGGGAGTGTTAGCACTCGCTTGGAGGCTTTCGTCGCACTTTTTTGCAAGGGGACCAGCCTTTCTCGGTTGCGTTTTGTTCCGGTGGGTGCGCGCGAGCACACCCGCCGGGTGTAGCCCCCGAGGCCTCGGAGGAGTGGTTTGACTCCTCCGAGGTCTTAACGCCTCGCGCAATGCTTCGGCTGGTCTGGTCGTTCCCTCATGTGAGCTGGCCGTAGCCCGGGTGTACGGTCGGGTCCCAAGTTCTCGGGCTGGTATGTTGACGCTGTCAACGGTTTGGCCGGAGCCGGGTTTGCGAGAGCAGCCCCCGAGCCTCTGCACAGGGCGAGAGGGCGATCAGGGACAGACTCGACTTTTTTACATACGCCCCTGCGTCGCCTTTCCGCAAGGAGGAGGGGGGAGAGCGCCATGTTGCCCTCGGTGGGCGCCGAACATGGTGTCTCCGGTGAGCTGCAGGCGGGTGATCCGAGCGGACGTCCGTGCCCCATTCGTTAGGGGTCGGCTAGAGGCCCAGAGGCGTGCCCAAAAGTACCTGCGGGTGATCTGCCGGACCCGATCCCCTGGCGACGGGGTCCGAGGGCTCGATGCCTCCCTCTGATGGGATTCCGTTACAAGATCGTTCCCGCTGGTCTCGGAAATGTCCTAGGGTACCTCGGGAGCGCAGCCCGAGCCTTGGTTATGTATCGAACGTACCCATGGTCATCCCTCGCTCTGTGTCTGAGGCGGCTGTGAACCCTTCGGGGGCCAGCCTTCGAACCCCTGATCAGTAGTGGGCGCGGAGCCCGAGTAGCCTGAGGCGGCCGTTGAACCCTTCCGAGGGGCCGGCCTTCGAACCTCTGACCAGTAGTGGGTGTGGAGCCCACGTGCTCTGAGGCGGCTGTTGAACCCTTCCGAGGGGCCAACCTTCGAACCTCTGATCAGTAGGGAGGCTCGGAGCCTGGTTCCTTCACGGGGAAGGATCCTTTTCGGGGTATCCCCCTTTCTCGGTCCCTGTTGCAAAAGAGAGAAAGAGGAAAAAAGGAAAAGGATACGGAATCGAACGACGCGGTGTACCTTTTTTGATGCGGTCATTATGGCGAAGGCGAAGCGTCGCTCGCTTCTCCTGCCAGAGGCGCCGCCTGTCCCACCGCGGAGTTAATGCGATGGGGCGAGTGGTTCGCGGGGCAGCCGTTGCGCGTGCGCGAGCCGTTCGAGGAACGGAACACGGGCGCATTGTCTTCACGCCGTGGGAGAGGGTTCTCTCGCTGCCCCCGGATGGGACGTAAGCTTGGCCGACGACGTGACGGCTGCTCCTGCCCGCCTGCCACCACCATTACTGCCGGCCCATTTCTGGCCGCATTGACCGTCGCGCCAGGCTGGCGCCGCTGGGTCGTGCGCCGGGTCGCCTCGAGTCGCGGTATTGGTTCCGCAGTCGAGGGGGCGCGGTGGTGGCGCAAGTGGCGGTGCAGTTGCATGCACGAAGCATTCGGCGCGCCGGTTGCATGACGCGTGGGCCTGGGCCTCCATGCTGGGCGTGTTGGGAGTCGGAGAAGTGCGCCCACTTAGCGCGGTTGCATGCCGCCTGCATGGCTGCCCGCCCTTTCGCCCGCTGGTCTGGGCAAAAGTGGAGAACCACTTGCAACCGCTGGGCGGTTGCACGCACCGTGCACGGTGGTTTGGCTTCTTCTGCTCTGGGCCGGCTTGCATGACGTGTGGGACCCAGCCCCCGCGCCGTAGGGGAGGACCTTGGAGCGTGTTGGAGAAGACTCAGCCCACGACGGCTGGGGACGCAAGTAGGGAGAGTCGCCTTTAAAAGGAGGGTGACCCTCTTAGAAGGCGACCGTGTCTTCGCGCTCCCTTATGCATCGTGTCTTTCCACCTTCCAAGCCCCCGGATGGGGGATACTCGCCGTCTTTCCGCCTCGTCGTTGGAGGAACGCAACTCCGCGGGAGTTGGTACCTTTCAGCCATCGTTCGGCTTCAAGGATTTTCATCAGGCAGCCCGGTCGCACCCCTCCGCCGGCGGTCACCCAAGATGGTGACCTCCAGTTCGATGGCGGGGGAGAGCGAACCGGGCCGCGGCCTCTGCCCCTCCCTCAGCCTCAAGGATTTTCATCACCAGGGCTGGGGAGGGGAGTGTGCCGAGTTGGGGTCGGCCCCTGCGTGGGCGGTGACCTGCTCCTTCCCTCAGTGATCGGGGGGAAGGGCGGTAGTCGTCCGTGGCGTTGGCAGCTGCCGCGTGCCTGGCTCTCGGACCCGAGTGGCTTCGGAGCCGTTCTCGGCGCCGGCTTCCGCCACGGCAGCTGGAAGAGGTTCCTCTGCCGACGAGATAGCCAGGGCCGCCCACGGACCGACCTCCAACTCTACGGCCTTCTGCCCGTCCTTGCCTCACGAGTTTGGGCATGGGCGGGGGCCTCCTGGCAGCAGCATCCGCCCTGAGGTCATCGCTGTGGCAGAACCTCCAAGTTATTGGGCCCACATGCACCTGTCCTTGTCCCAAAGACCTCAGACGACCATGCATGTGCACCAGATAACTCAACAGGATCTGTCCGATTGCCCCAAGGACATCGGATAAACCACTTTCAACCAGAACCGCGGGATTAAGTAACAGAAATCACACACACCAATATTTTTGCAGCGGAAATACTATTACCAAATTTTACAAGTTACAAAAATTTTATATTATTTTATCGGAGTGATTACAAAAGTATATGTTTGAAATATATGCTAGCTCAAACGACCATCCTCAATAAGAAGTATAGAAGGGTTACTTAGACTTATAAGAAGGCCGAGCCCACCGGCACTTAACACCATCAACAACAGCACAAAGTTAGAACCTGAAAAACAACAGGGAATAAAACCCTGAGTACGGAATTACTCAGCAAGTCTTACCCAACTAAGGAAAAGACTCTCAAGGGTATGCTGGATAAATAGGAGTCAAGGAGGGGCTTTAGCAAAAATCAACTTATACTTTTGCAGAAGTAGCTTACTAAAGTGAGTCCTTACTTTCAATCTTTTAACGCCATATTAAGTATTAATAGACTCTATTTGCATCTAGTCTAATTTCAACATCTCATCAATACAACATCATTTTTATCCATAGTGTTCACATCCTGACTTTAGGTTGTAGAAAAGTGACCAAGTCTTCATAACCGCGAAGGTACGGCGATCCGAATCGATTATACTCAGCTGAGGATCTCCAATCACACGACATATGTAGCACTTAACCCTTGCATATGTCAACCCGCCACCGGGGTTCTTAAGACCGGATCAGGTTCACGCAAACCGAGAGCACAGATACACCACCGTCCAGCCTCTTGCCACGGAGGGTACACGCTACTCTCGCCACCGCTCCACTCCCATTTCGTGTTATCTTATTCCGGCCTTAGTCTGCCCGAGGCAAGGCTTACCCATGACGAGGCATGTGACCAGTTAAAGGGTCCTCGGTCAGCACGCCTACATACGCGTTAATCCTTAACCAACCTGGGTAGAACATCACCTGTTCCTACCCCCAAGTCTCAATTTACGTATTTCCATCCTTAGGATTGTGTCTGTTCCTTAGGATGAAAGAGCATCACAGGGAACTTTGCAGTAAGATCCCATCATTGCTCCAAATGAAAATATTCTTGCAGGTAGAAGTCGTCCTTTCTCGAGTTAAATTAAGGACAACCTCTATCCACAAGATCTAAGCAAGGCTAAGCATTTTTGTAAATCATAATTTTGATACTTCACAGAAGTATCTATAAAGGTATGGATATCAAGGAAAGCAATGCATCAAAGGGTTTCAAGTAACTCCTATGAACCTAATGCACATTTCACTAGACTTAAATGTGCGAAAAGTATTTGAAAACACAAGGAAAAGGGTTGCATGCACCGGGGCTTGCCTGAGTAACACTAGGTTAGTGTTGTTAGACGACGTCCACTTGGCGAACATCTTCAGGTTTATCCATCAGCATCATCCTGCGGATTAGCCCGCGCTTGGGATCGACTTGGCTTGTCTTCCGCATCACGTGATTATTTAACGTACCTAAATGATTTGCAAAATGCACATGAATGCATATTGATGGAAATATTACAAACCTAAATAGTGTTACGCTATAGCGGATTAAAACACCTAGCAGCGAGGCGTTAAACCATCTTATACGGAAACACTAGTTATTAGCGTACGACTAAGCGTAATAATTGTGCTTCTCTAGATTAACTAAAACTAACACAAACATCATAAAACATAAACTATACACATTTAATACAGTTAGCCTAAACATAAAATATCAGCTAATTGTTTAACTTCTAAATTTATCACTCGTTTTATAGATTATACTACATCGCTCATAAAGAACTAATTTAATTTTATTTCTCTCCTCACATATTTTACATATCAACAATTAATTAATTATTTCTTTATCGTGAATATACATACATATATAGAAGTGATTAAAATATTTTATCATTACACAGGCCTACTCATATTCTACTCGGTATACTAATTTAACTAATTGATCGGAATAGCGAAATAACTCGCTATAACTGAATCTGGCTCGATAATTGCAAGAACCGCGAAGTCGACGAGAGTTTCGTGACTTACGCAATTTATCGAGCACCTTAATGAGCATCGCAATAGCACATTAATTTATTCAACGATTGAACTATTCTGAATAATTTATCAGCTTACCGTTTCAGCAGCTGACTCGAAGCCGCAAGATCGGTAGTGATTTTCCGATCCAGGCAATTTGTCGAGCGCTTGGGAAATATCGCGCTGCTAGCTTCGTCTTGGGATTTCTTGACGACGCACCAAACGACGACGATCTTCGGTTGATGTCTTCAACCGAGTACTTGATAAGTGATACACATGTGCCTCGCTTATTTTTGTCTAATATCCGGGATTCGGTGTTCGACGAGGGCGAGCAGAGAAGAACGAGGTTCGACGGGCTCGACAACGATACAGGAGGGTGGCGTATATAGAGTTGCAGGTTTGGCGAGCTGACGCGGTCAAGATAACTGTGGCTAACGAGCTTACGGTAGAAGCGATGATAGTGCGAGAGCTCGACACGCTGTGGCGAGCAGATAAAATTCGTGCGCGCGGCAAACAAGGAAAGAGCGAGTTGAGCGTGCGCAGAGAGCTCGACAACCCGCAGCAGGGGCTAGCAGGGCGTGAGCTGCACGCAGAGGAGAGCGAAACAGAGCACGAGCTGGAGAATGGACAGAGGAACGCGAGCCGGGAACGCGACGCGGCGGCCATGGGCAGGGCTCACGACCGACGAGCAGGCAGTACGGCAAGCAGAGGTCGGAGGCAAGCTCGGCACGGCACGTGCGCAGGAGCTCCACTGGGCGGTGCAGGGAGGACTCCAGAGCGCGCGGCAAACAGGTAGCGAGCTGTGCCAGAGAGCAGCAGCCGGCTGGGGAACTCAAGGCTATGTTCCAAGGCGACGTCAGCCACCAGAACAAGCTGGAATGCGAGCGCCGTCATAGGAGAGGCCGAGCACGGTGCCGACTGAGGGAGCAGGAGGCCGAAGCGAGCTCCACGGATGGACAACAAGGAGGAGGCGCGTCCAGCATGAACCAAATACGGAGGAGACATGGCTTGTTGGCCAGAGAGAGCAAAGAGTGCACGTAGAGAATGGTTGAGAATGAGACCGAGTACGTGAGGCCGTGAGAGAGTCAGATGAAGAACGATGCATAGTTGTACGTGAGATAAGAATGAGCTTGCCAGGATATATGCATGATTTTGTAGAATTTTAAACGCCAAGTGATAAGGTTAAGGAGATGGCCATCTGTTGAGCGACATATGAAGGGGAGAAGGACGCGTGGAAGTAACAATGACGCTGATCCTGGGATTTGGCCACGCAGGTATGGTGCTAGCGGTGGATTGGATAAAGCCAACAGAAGAGAAAAATGATTTTTTTTGCCTTTCATTTTTAACGAAAGTAACATAGATATTTGGATTTAGAATTAGAGTTTCGGTACGATGTAAAAAGACTAGACTGAAGTATTATCGTGGTTACGATACTTGAGACACTATTAATTTGGGTTGAACCCGGATAAAAATTTATCCGTTGTCTAAACACAGTTGATTTTATTCTTTTACCGAGTGGGCTGAAGAATAAATTGGATCATCTCCTCGCTCACGATTTTTCTCAGACAGTGCGCGATTTAGATTGGTTTGCTCCGCACATTTCTGTCGTCGAGTCCAAATCATTTTGTTCGGGATAAAAATCGGAGGACTAGGCTAAATTCCCAAATTAATATTCGCGCGAGCGATGAATTTTAAATAATCACCGGAAGCACCGATTTTCGGAACAACTATGTTCCGAACATCACGAAAATTTAGGAAGAGCCCAGATAGATAAAAATTAAAAAAAATGATGTCGCACTCACGACAGACGACACAGATGTGATATTAAAATCGCAATAGACAAAGATTATTAAAATTTCGCATCCGTTTTACCCACTGATATTGCGTGCTTAAATCCGTACTCGTTATCGAGCGGAATATAAACACCTGGGGTGTTACAATCGCTGCCGCTGTTCGGCCCCCCCGGAGCAGAAGTCATCGTCGTCGCCGCTGCCGGAGCGGGTGGCGGCGCGCCGTTCGTCGGTCTTCTGTTGCTCCGCAGGCCCCTCCCCCATCAAGTGGGGTCGTTCGTACCTGCGGAGGTGGAACCGGAGTTCCGTTTGTAATGGCACTTCGAATGCCAGTGTTTCGTTCAATGCGGCTGTCGAGGCCTGAACGTATATGTAATTTCGGCACGGAGCCATGTTTTTTCCTCATTTTCGAGCACTAAGACTTGCCTGTTGGTTGTCTGAACCGCTTCACCAAGCGTGAGTCGCCCCGTGTTAAGGTGACGACTAAGGTATCCGTATCCCGGAGGTGTAGGAGTCCCTCGGCTCGGTCAGCCTTGTTGTCCGAGGCTTCCCTTGCTTGGTTAGAGGAAAACCCTCGGCCGCTCTTCGATGAGCCGAGGCCAGGGGTAGCGGTGCCAGCGCGAACAGAGGCAGAGTTGGCTCGAAAAGAAGGCCTGGTCGGCCGGAGCCTGGCCGGGTCGTCCGTTAGCAGGGCCGACGCCGGAATTGATCTGCCGAGGCCTCGGGCCGGGCTGATGTCCTTGGGGGACAGCTGGCCGAGGCCCCGGGGTGACCGGCCGAGCCGCCTGCTCGGGCCGGATTCTCGGGGAAGACCCTGGCGGCGATGGCCCGGGCTTGGTGATGACGTTGTCCTTCAGAGCGGAGACCCTTGGACCACGTCGCCGTCCGAGGCTAGGTTGGACCTCGCCGAAGGTGTTGTCGATGCCGAGGGTGCTGCTGCTCCCTTTAGCCGTCAAGATCCGAGCCTGCAGGATCGGATCCTCTTTTAGCGTGTGTTTTCTGCGGCCGCCGAGGCCGAAACACACCCTCGCCGTATCGTAAAGCCGCGTCTCCTTTCCTCTTGTTTCGAGTATCTGGACTTTTTTGTCGGTAATAGAACTGTTTGTGCGAGCGAGAGCTGCTTCTCACGGAAGGTGATGAGTGAGGTATCCGTATCCCGGAGGCGTAGGAGTCCCTCGGCTCAGTCGGCCTTGGCGCTTACGCGCACTCTTACCCGTCCATGGGGTTCTGTCACCGACGCAGTCGAGAAGGCTCGAAGAATCGCTCCGGCAGAAGAGCTTCCGAACGTGAAGACTTGTTCGGTCCGCGGAATCACTTATCCGAACGTGAGTTACTTATGGCAGAAGGTGATGAGTGAGGTATCCGTATCCCGAAGGCGTAGGAATCCCTCGGCTCGGTCAGCCTTGGCTGCTTACGTGTACTCCGTCGTTTTCAGGATCCACTTTCGAAGTAGTCGAAAAGCACGAAAGACATTCTGGCAAAAAAGATCTTTTTTCGAGGAAAATTTCGACGCAGAGGGGGTTCCCCCCTTTTAGCCCCCGAGGGAGGGTCGGGCTTTGCCGAGGCAAGGCTGACCCTTCCTTGATGACTAAACTTTGTGTGGGAGCGAGGTATATGAACAACTTGAAAACATCTTAAGGGTAGAAGCGACGTAGCTGTTGGATGTTCCAAGCGTTGCTATAGACCTCGCCTTGACTGTTGGCCAGCTTGTACGTTCCGGGCTTCAGAACACTGGCGATGACGAACGGCCCCTCCCAGGGGGCGTGAGCTTGTGTCGACCTCGGGCGTCTTGTCGCAGCCGAAGCACCAGGTCGCCCACCTAGAGGTCTTGGGACCGGACCCCTCGGGCGTGGTAGCGTCGCATGGACTGCTGGTACCGCGCCGAGTGTAGTAAGGCCTTGTCCCGAGCCTCTTCCAGCTGGTCCAGCGAGTCTTCTCGACTAGCTTGGTTGCTTTGGTCGGCATAGGCCCTCGTCCTCGGGGAACCGTATTCCAGGTCTGTGGGCAAGATGGCCTCGGCCCCATAGACTAGAAAGAATGGCGTGAAGCCCGTGGCTCGGCTCGGTGTCGTCCTCAGGCTCCAGACCACCGAGGGGAGTTCCTTCATCCATCGCTTGCCGAACTTGTTGAGGTCGTTGTAAATCCGAGGCTTGAGTCCTTGTAGAATCATGCCGTTGGCACGCTCTACTTGCCCATTCGTCATGGGATGAGCCACGGCGGCCCAGTCCACCCGGATGTGGTGATCCTCGCAGAAGTCCAGGAACTTTCTGCCGGTGAATTGGGTGCCGTTGTCGGTGATGATGGAGTTCGGGACCCCGAAACGATGGATGATGTTGGTGAAGAACGCCACCGCCTGCTCGGACCTGATGCTGTTTAGGGGTCGGACCTCGATCCACTTGGAAAATTTGTCGATAGCGACCAACAGGTGCGTGTAGCCCCTGGGTGCCTTCTGCAAGGGGCCGACAAGGTCTAGACCCCACACAGCAAAAGGCCATGTGATGGGTATCGTCTGCAGAGCCTGAGCGGGCAGGTGGGTCTGCCTTGCGTAGAAATGACACCCTTCACAGGCGCGGACAATTCTAGTGGCGTCGGCCACCGCCGTTGGCCAGTAGAAACCTTGTCGGAAAGCATTTCCGACAAGGGCTCGAGGTGCTGCGTGGTGGCCGCAAGCCCCCGAGTGTATTTCTCGGAGGAGTTCCTGACCTTCGGTGGTGGAGATGCATCGCTAGAGGATGCCTGAAGGGCTGCGGTGGTAGAGCTCGTTCCCTTCTCCCAGCAAGACGAACGACTTAGCACGCCGCGCCAACCGCCGAGCTTCGGCTCGGTCGAGGGGTAGCTCTCCTCGGTGGAGATATTGCAGGTACGGGGTCTGCTAGTTTCGATCAGGCGTGACCCCGCTTTGCTCCCCCTCGACGTGCAGCGTCTTGCCCTCGGGGGCCGAGGGTACCTCGGGCCGAACCGAGGGTGCCTCGGGCCGAGCCGAGGGTGCCTTGGACTGTGCCGAGGGTGCCTCAGGCTCGGGCGCGTCGTCGATCTTGACGGAGGGTTGATGCAGATCTCGGGAGAAGACGTCCGGGGGAACCGTTGTTCGCCCCGAGGCTATTTTAGCCAGCTCGTCCACAGTCTCGTTGTAGCGCCGAGCGATGTGGTTGAGCTCGAGCCCGTAGAACTTGTCTTCCAGGCGACGAACCTCATCGCAGTAGGCCTCCATCTTCGGGTCGCGGCAGTGGGAGTTCTTCATGACTTGGTCGATGACGAGCTGCGAGTCACCGCGAGCGTCGAGGCGTCGAACCCCTAGCTCGACGGCAATCCGCAACCCGTTGACCAGAGCCTCGCACTCAGCTACATTGTTGGACGCCGGGAAGTGGAGGCGTAGCACGTAGCGTAGGTGCTTCCCGAGGGGCGAGATGAAGAGTAGGCCTGCGCCGGCTCCTGTCTTCATCAGTGACCCATCGAAGAACATGGTCCAGAGCTCCAGTTGGATCGGAGCTGTTGGTAGCTGGGTGTCGACCCATTCAGCCACGAAGTCCGCCAAGACCTGGGATTTGATGGCCTTCCGAGGGGCGAACGAGATTGTTTCGCCCATGATTTCCACCGCCCACTTTGCAATCCTACCCGAGGCCTCTCGACAATGGATGATCTCCCCCAGGGGGAAGGATGACACCACAGTTACCGGATGAGACTCGAAGTAGTGTCGCAACTTCCGCCGTGTCAGGATCACCGCGTACAGCAGCTTCTGAACTTGTGGGTAGCGGATCTTGGTTTCGGACAGTACCTCGCTGACAAAGTAGACTGGCCTCTGAACGGGCAATGCATGCCCCTCTTCTTGCCTCTCGACCACAATCGCGGCGCTAACCACCTGAGTGGTCGCGGCGACGTAGACCAAGAGGGCTTCTCCGGCAGTGGGGGGCACCAAGATCGGCGCCTTCGTGAGGAGCGCCTTCAGGTTCCCGAGGGCTTCCTCGGCCTCAGGGGTCCAAGTGAAGCACTCGGCCTTCCTTAAGAGGCGGTACAGAGGTAGACCTCTTTCGCCGAGGCGTGAGATGAAGCGGCTCAGAGCCGCGAGACATCCCATGACCCTCTGTACGCCTTTCAAGTCCTTGATGGGCCCCATGCTGGTGATGGCTGCGATCTTCTCCGGGTTGGCTTCGATGCCCCGCTCGGAGACGATGAACCCCAAGAGCATGCCTCGGGGCACCCCGAAGACACACTTTTCGGGATTGAGCTTGACGCCTTTCGCCTTGAGACATCGGAATGTCACTTCAAGGTCAGAAAGGAGGTCGGAGGCTTTCCTCGTCTTGACTACGATGTCATCGACGTAGGCCTCGACCGTGCGGCCAATGTGTTCGCCGAACACATGGTTCATGCACCACTGGTACGTCGCGCCCGCATTCCTCAAGCCGAACAGCATGGTGACATAGCAGTACATGCCGAAGGGTGTGATGAAAGAAGTCGCGAGCTGGTCGGACTCTTTCATCCTGATTTGGTGATACCCTGAGTAGGCATCGAGGAAAGACAGGGTTTCGCACCCAGCAGTGGAACCCACGATTTGATCGATGCGAGGCAGAGGGTAGGGAACCTTCGGACATGCTTTGTTCAGACCAGTGTAGTCTACACACATCCGCCATTTCCCCCCTTTCTTTCTCACAAGAACAGGGTTGGCAAGCCATTCGGGATGGAATACCTCTTTGATGAACCCTGCCACCATTAGCTTGTGGATCTCCTCGCCTATGGCTCTGCGCTTCTCCTCGTCGAATCGGCGCAGAGGCTGCTTGACGGGTCGGGCTCTTGCTCGGATGTCCAGCGAGTGCTCGGCGACATCCCTCGGTATGTCGGGCATGTCCGAGGGACTCCACGCGAAGACGTCGGCGTTCGCGCGGAGAAAGTCAACGAGCACTGCTTCCTATTTGGGATCGAGCCCGGAGCCGATCCGGACTTGCTTGGAGGCATCGCTGCTGGGGTCGAGGGGGACGGACTTAACCGTCTCCGCTGGCTCGAAGTTGCCGGCATGACGCTTCACGTCTGGCACCTCCTTAGAGAGGCTCTCTAGGTCGGCGATGAGGGCCTCGGACTCGGCGAGGGCCTCGGCGTACTCCACGCACTCCACGTCGCATTCGAACGCGTGTTTGTACGTGGGGCCGACGGTGATGACCCCGTTGGGGCCCGGCATCTTGAGCTTGAGGTAGGTGTAGTTGGGGACGGCCATGAACTTCGCGTAGCATGGCCTCCCCAATACCGCGTGGTAGGTTCCTCGGAACCCGACCACCTCGAACGTCAGGGTCTCCCTTCGGAAGTTGGAGGGTGTTCGGAAGCAGACGGGAAGATCGAGTTGTCCGAGGGGCTGGACGCGCTTCCCGGGAATGATCCCATGGAAAGGCGCAGCGCCCGCCCGGACCGAGGACAGATCGATACGCAGAAGCCCGAGGGTCTCGGCATAGATGATGTTGAGGCTGCTGCCTCCGTCCATGAGGACCTTGGTGAGCCTGACGTCGCCGATGACGGGGTCGACGACGAGCGGGTATTTCCCCGGGCTCGGCACATGGTCGGGGTGGTCGGCTTGGTCGAAGGTGATGGGCTTGTCGGACCAGTCTAGGTAGACTGGCGCCGCCACCTTCACCGAACAGACCTCCCGGCGTTCTTGCTTGCGGTGCCAAGCCGAGGCGTTCGCCGCTTGCCCGCCGTAGATCATGAAGCAGTCGCGGACCTCGGGGAACTCTCCTGCCTGGTGATCTTCCTTCTTGTCGTCGTCGTGGGCCCTGCCACCCTCTGCGGGTGGCCCGGTCCTGTGGAAGTGGCGCCGAAGCATGACACACTCCTCAAGGGTGTGCTTGACGGGCCCCTGGTGGTAGGGGCACGGCTCCTTGAGCATCTTATCGAAGAGGTTGGCACCTCCGGGGGGTTTCCGAGGGTTCTTGTACTCGGCGGCGGCGACAAGGTCCGCGTCGGCGGCGTCGTGTTTCGCTTGCGACTTCTTCTTGCCCTTCTTCCTGGCGCCGCGCTGAGTTGACGCCTCGGGGGCATCTTCCGACGGGCGGCCCTGGGGCTGCTTGTCCTTCCGGAAGATAGCCTCGACCGCCTCCTGGCCGGAGGCAAACTTGGTGGTGATGTCCATCAGCTCGCTCGCCCTGGTGGGGGTCTTGCGACCCAGCTTGCTCACCAGGTCGCGGCAGGTGGTGCTGGCGAGGAACGCGCCGATGACATCCGAGTCGGTGATGTTGGGCAGCTCGGTGCGCTGCTTCGAGAATCACCGGATGTAGTCCCGGAAAGACTCTCCCGACTGCTGTCGGCAGCTTCGGAGGTCCCAGGAATTCCCGGGACGCACGTACGTGCCCTGGAAATTGCCGGCGAAAGCTTGGACTAGGTCGTCCCAGTTGGAGATCTGCCCCGGAGGCAGGTGCTCCAACCAGGCACGAGCGGTGTCGGAGAGGAATAGGGGGAGGTTGCGGATGATGAGGTTGTCATCGTCCATTCCACCCAGTTGGCAGGCCTGACGGTAGTCCGCGAGCCACAGTTCCGGTCTCGTCTCCCCTGAGTACTTTGTGATAGTAGTCGGGGGTCGGAACCGGGTCGGGAACGGCACCCATCGTATGGCCCGGCTGAAGGCCTGCGGACCGGGTGGTTCGGGCGAGGGGCTCCGATCCTCCCCGCTGTCGTAGCGTCCCCCACGCCTGGGGTGGTAGCCTTGGAGCACCCTCTCGTCGAGGTGGGCCCGACGGTCGCGGTGATGGTGCTCGTTGCCGAGGCGACCCGGGGCCGCAGGCGCTGTGTTGCGCGTGCGCCCGGTGTAGACCGAGGCTTCCCGCATGAATCGGGAAGTCGCGGCATGATGTTCCGAGGGGTACCCCTGCCTTCGGGAGGCGGAGCTCTCGGCCCGCCGGACCGTGGCGCCTTCCAGGAGATCCTTGAGCTCTCCCTAGATTCGCTGCCCCTCGGTGGTTGATGGCTCCGGCATCGCGCGGAGGAGCATTGCTGCTGCAGCCAGGTTCTGGCCGACCCCACTGGATGCGGGTGGCGGCCTGACCCTGACATCATCGGCGATGCGGTGCTGGAAGCCCTGGGGTAGATGACGCATTTCTCCGGCCGGAGGTTAGCCCGCCCATGCCTGCCTGACGTCCCGGCGGATTGGCTCAAGCGCTCCTGCTCCCTCGTCGAGCCTGGCCTGCACCCCGCGGATTTGCTCGAGCTGTGGGTCGTGACCCCCCGCCGGAACGGGGACCACAACTAGCTCCCGTGGGATGTCAACGCGAGGCACCGGCCTAGGGAGATCACCGTCCTCCGGCATGCCGAGATGGTTGCCTTCGGAGGGACCCCCTAGATCGACGTGGAAACATTCGCGGCTCGGGCCGCAGTCCTCGTCGCCGAGGCTACGGCTACCGCCGGAACAGTCGGAAAGGCAGTAGTCGCATGCGGTCATGAAGTCCTGCATGGCACTAGGGTTGCCAAGTCCGGAGAAACCCCAACAGAAGCTGGGCTCGTCGTCTTCCTCGGACCCAGAGGGCCCGTAGGTCGAGACGTCCGTCAGCCGGTCCCAAGGTGACCGCATACGAAACCCCAGAGGGTTCGGATTCGCCTCTGCGAGAGCGTCCGCCAAAGCGGAGCCGCTAGGCGGGTCGAGGCCGAATCCAAAAGGCGTGGGATGGGAATCAGTCGGTACCTCTTGGTCGACGGGCGATGATGAAGTCACGTCGGGGACTGACTGCACCGTCGTCTCAGGTACGAGGGTGACACCCAGCAAGCCTTTCGCGAGCGTGCTGGCGTCGTCCGTTTGCTCGGGATTGGCGTGTCGCGGGGAGACAGCGCTCGTCTTCGTCTCAAGCGCGAGGCCGATGCCCGGCGCGCCCCCCGTTGGAGTGCTGGCGTTGTCGACTCGCTCGACGGCCGACGAGGCGCCGCCTCCTGCTTGGCCTTGGTTGCCCTGCCTCCTCCTCCGTCGACGGGGAAGAGGACGGGGCGAGCTCGAAGGTTGTTCTTCCACCCCACGGGGAAGACGTCGTCGATCCCGCTGCCAGTGGGCGGACTGTCGGCCGCCATTGTCGCTGTCGCCCAGCGGTGGAAAGAGTATCATGTCGTAGCTGCCGTCGAGGGACATGAACTCAAGGCTCCCGAAACGGAGCACCATCCCGGGCCGGAGAGGTTGCTGGAGACAACCCATCTGGAGCTTGACGGGAAGCTGTTCGTCAACACGCAGCATGCCCCTACCTGGCGCGCCAACTGTCACACCCGGTTTTGGAAGGCAAACCGAATGCGAACTATGTACGTGCCAGGATCAGAACTCACGTACACAGCGATTACATAAATGAACATCAACGCACATTGCTCGAATAATAGCATAAAAGAGTATTAACTTGATTACATCACAGAGTCATAGACATCCACATAGTCATCAACTTAACAGTTAAATCAAAGTGCTAGCGAAACGCAGTAAAGATAAGGCCTTCACAGGCAGCTGACTGGGGGTTGCCGCCAACCCACACCTAGAATTCGTCGTAGTCTTGAAATTCCTGGAAGTCTCCTTCCACGGCTTCTCCTTCTCCTGAGCAGTGGCTACAATGCGGACAACCTGGTGTTTGGTGGTAAAGCAAGGATGAGTACACATCAACGTACTCAGCAAATGTCCCGTTTGGCTGAAGTGGACTAGCTTTATGTGGGGTTAGGCTCCAGCAGTTGCTTTTAGTTGGTCAGGTATTTATCATTAGTAGAAGCCAGATTTTATCATTAACTAACCCATAAACCATTTCCTCCTCGAGGAACAACATCATCATATTCGAACCAAAACCATAACATAATCCATGTATCTCGAACCATCTGTATCTCTAATCAAAGAGGATCCCAAGGCTGCTCTTAACCGTGAGCACGGCTGATATATCAGTTTCACTACCCTCTGCAGAGGTCGCACACTTTACCCATGAGTCATGATTCCCTTTCTGCCCGGGGAGAGCTAATCCCCATTGACCACTACCTAGGTGGTCCGGCAGGGTATCACTACGTAGCTTTTACAAAGATTCCCTAGAGATCATAGCTGCCCGTTAGGTTTCTCCAGTTTGATAAACACAGTACTCCTCCCCGCAGGAGAGTGACTAACAAAAGCAAAACGAAAGAACCTCGGCACTCAGCCTCGGCAGAGCAAGCACTGTGCCTGGACCCCATTGACGGCATGACGGCGAAGCAACTACACCTCTAGTTCCTCTAATTAATTAGCTAAGGGCGCCCCATTTCACCCTCATGGTTGCACTGTCATCCCGGGTGGTCTCTCAACGAACAGGTCCTTACGGAGAGGTACTCAGGAAACAGCCTGAGCCCCCTAGAGTATCACAAGATCATCAATATCATCAGGATAACAGTATCATAAATATTCACATCATGTTCATTGATTAAGTTAAGGCAGTAGCAGAATGCTAACCATAATAGCCCATAAGGTCATCAAGGATAAAGTAAAGTGTAAAGCTAGTCAATCCTTAGGTTTCAAGTAAGTAATGCGGGGTAGTAAGTTATAAGTGAATAGGACATAATGGGTCAGAGGACACTTGCCTTCACCAAACTGTTGATCAGGAACTTCCTCTGCAACTTCCTCGGGAAACACAGACTGCTCGTTGTCTATGTAAAGTAATCATTCACACTATGCACTTGGGAAATAACAAGCAAAAACAATATACCAAACATATGCAGCAGAGAGAGATCACAAGTTCATAATAGAAAAGGGATAGGCACTCTAGTATTCCCTAGGTCTGGGGTAGAGGACTATACAAAGTGAGTCATTATCCACTAATCAGGTTTAAGTCAGTGGTGGGATTAAATCATTATTTGGTTTTACGTTCCTAAACTTAGGTGTTTAAGTCCATAAACTTAAGTGCTCCAACGTTTATTAAAGTTTACTATCTTTTATTTATCTCAAATAAGGTTCCAATAACCTTAATCCTATCCTAATGATTAACCATTAATTGGGACATGGAAACAGCAGGAAAACATTGCATAAACAGATAGATAATAATATTATGAACATTTTGCAATTTGAAGCACCTAATTTGGAGTTCATATGGCAAAGTTATGAATTTTACAAGTTTAGGGGTTAAAAAATATACCCTAAGGACCTATTTTGAATTAAATAAAAGGTCCGAGGACCTAACTGCGAGAAACCAGGGACGGCAGGCACAATTTCCAGAAAACAGGGGGGTTCTTTAAGAAAACGCGCGGGCGAAGGGGTATCGGGCTCCTACAGCCGTTAGATCTCGGGCGGACGGCCAGGATTAGATCCTGCGGGCGGGCGCGCGGGCGCGCGACAGCCTGAGTGGCTGACAGGCGGGGCCAGCGGGCAGCGCGGGCGCGGGCGCAGCGACTGACAGGCGGGGCCAGCGGGCAGCGCGGGCGCGGGCGACTGGCAGGCGGGACCGGGCGAGCAGAGCGAGCGCGGGTGACCGACAGGCGGGGCCCAGCGGGCAGAGCGAGCGCGGGCGCGGGCGAAACGGCTCTGGGCCGTTGGATCTTGGGCGGACGGTTAGGATTGGACTCGGCCTAATTAAAACGGGATCGTCCGATCTGAGATGGACGGCGGGGATGGGATGGCTGGCTGTTGTCTTCTTCTCCAGCCAGCTGAGGCGGCGGCTCCCGTCCCCGCGGCGGAGGAGTTCGCCGGAGACGAGGGGCGCGGGGGCCCTGTGGGTCCTTGGGGCGGTCTGAATGGCCGGGGAGGTTGGGGAGGGCGCGGGGAGTCTTTTGGTGTGGTCCGGGTCGGGGCAGGGGCACCGGAGGGGGCGGTTCACGGTGGAGTGGCTCGGCGGCGGCGCTAATCGACTCCGGCGAGAAATTAAGTGCAGCAGGGAGCAATAGAAGGGGAGGGAGAGGGCAGGGGAGGTTCCTTACCTCAAGGCGAATCCCAGGGACCTCTCTGTGGCGGCGACAGCGCGACGACGGCTGCACGGAGGACGGCGGGTGAGCGCGGGCAGGGAGAAATAGGGAGGGGAAGGGGAAATTGGAGCGCGTTCCGGGTTGCGGACGTCGGGGCGAAACTCACCGTGGCAATGGACACGGCGGGGCTCCAACGGCGGCCGGGAAACGAGCTCGGGCGGCGGCGGTTCGCGGCGATGGCGCTTGGGCGTGCGCGCAGCGAGGGGAAGGTGGAAGAGAGGGGCCGGTTGGTGCGCAAATGAGGGAGGGGGAGAGGGCGAGTGAGGTTCGGGGCTCTAGTGGCCGAGGGCGGGGTTGGGGCGAGCCCCCACGCGCGACGTGGGCGCGGAGAAGGCGGGCGCGCGCAGCTCGGGCGGCGGTTACGCGAGGACGAGAGAGCTGACAGCCGGGGCCCACGGGCAGAGAGAGAGGGGAAAGCGGGCGCGGGGAAAATGGCTGCGCCGACGGGTGGGGCCGGGCGAGCAGAGAGAGAGGGAGGCGGGCGCGCGGAAGGCGGCCGCGCCGACAGGCCGGGCCCGCAGCGCAGGGAGAGAGAGGAGCGGGAGGGCGCGCGCGCGGGGTGGGCCTGGTGGGCCGAAAGGCCGAGGGGGCGGGGGTAGCGTGCTGCTTTTCCTTTTTCTTTTATTTTGGAATTGTTTTCTCTTTTCTTTTTATTTTTCTCTATTTGATTCAAATTCAAATAAACCACAAATTCAAATTAGACCTTTTGAGAATTATGCACCAAACAAAAGTGAAATCCAGGGTTCAACATGATGCAACAATTCATACTCCCTTGGAGTTTGAGCTAATAGACTATAATTATAAACAAAATAACCACTTTTCTCCTATAGAAATGAGAGAGAGGAGATTGGGGAAGGATGAGAAAAGGGAAGTAACACCTGAATTTGTGAATATGAGCAAAGAAATTTTATACCCCCAAATTCAGGGTGTTACAAACCTATCCCCCTTAAAAGAATCTCGCCCCGAGATTCAGGGTTGGTCAGCAAAGAGTTCAGGGTATTTGGCCTTCAGATCGTCTTCTCGCTCCCAGGTTGCTTCTTCCTCCGAGTGGTGACCCCATCTGACTTTGCACATTCTGATGGTATTCCTCCGGGTGACTCTGTCTGCAAACTCCAGAATCTGCGTTGGCTCCTCTATGTATGTCAGATCCTCCTGGACTTCCAAACCCTCCACTGGCAACTGTTCTTCTGGTACTCGCAGACACTTCTTCAATTGCGACACGTGGAACACGTTGTGCACTGCTGACAAACTTTCTGGTAGGTCGAGTTGATAAGCCACTTCTCCACGCTTTGCTTGAATCTGATATGGCCCAACGTACCGGGGTGCTAACTTGCCTTTAACTCCGAATCTTCTAACTCCCCTGATAGGTGACACCTTCAGATAGACGAAATCCCCCACTTCAAAACTCAGTTCTCTTCTCCTTCGGTCCGCATAGCTTCGCTGTCTTGACTGGGCTATCTTCAGGTTCTCCCGAACCATTTTGATATTCTCTTCGGCTTCAAGCAAAATGTCGGGGCCAAACACCTGTCTCTCTCCAGGCTGGTCCCAATGCAGCGGAGTCCTACAACTCCGTCCATAGAGTGCCTGAAACGGCGACATCTTCAAGCTGGCCTGGTAACTATTGTTATAGGAGAATTCTGCATAAGGTAACCTTTTGTCCCATCCTGACTTATCTTGCAACGCACAGGCTCTCAGCATATCTTCTAGGATCTGATTAGTTCTTTCAGTCTGACCGTCTGTCTGCGGGTGATAAGCCGAGCTAAAGTTCAAATGGGTGCCCAAAGCTTCTTGTAGCTGCTGCCAAAAATGAGAGGTGAACTGCGTTCCTCGATCTGACACTATCTTCTTCGGCACACCATGAAGGCAGACTATCCGTGACATGTATAACTCAGCTAACGTTGCTCCGGTATATGTGGTCTTCACAGGTATGAAATGGGCCACCTTTGTTAAGCGGTCCACAACCACCCAGATGGAATCATAGCCGGCCCGGGTACGAGGTAGGCCAACTATAAAATCCATCCCGATCTCATCCCACTTCCACTGAGGAATCCGCAATGGCTGCAACAATCCGGCGGGCCTTTGATGCTCTGCTTTGGTCCTTTGACAGCTATCACAGATGGCGACATATTCTGCGATTTCTCTTTTCATGCCATACCACCAAAACCTCCTTTTTAAATCCTGGTACATCTTTTCACTTCCCGGGTGTATGGAGTAGGCTGTCTCATGAGCTTCCTTTAGGATCAGTTCCCGAATAGGTTTGATGTCAGGAACACACAATCGGTCCTTGAACCATATTACTCCATCTTCATCCTCTCGAAAGTCTTTGCCTCTTCCTTCTAAGATCAGCTGCCGGATCTTGTTGACGTTTTCATCATCCTTCTGTCCTTCTTTGATTTCCCGCTCTAGGGTGGGCTCTAATTCCACTATTACTCCTTGCGTACTGTTCAGGAAACCGAGACTCAGCCTGTCGAACTCCTTGGCTAACTCATATGGCATTGGGTAAGTAGCCATCATATTGACCTGACTCTTCCTGCTCAGAGCATCTGCAACCACATTGGCTTTGCCTGGATGGTAATGTATCTCCAACTCATAGTCTTTGATCAATTCCAACCATCTTCGCTGCCTCATGTTTAACTCTGACTGGGTGAATATGTATTTCAGACTTTTGTGATCTGTGTAAATGTCGCACTTCTGCCCATACAAGTAATGTCTCCATGTCTTCAAAGCATGAACTACTGCTGCCAACTCCAGGTCGTGTGTGGGATAATTTTTCTCATGGATCTTCAGCTGTCGAGATGAATATGCTACAACCCTTCCTTCTTGCATTAGCACACATCCCAATCCGGTGTAAGAAGCATCGCAATACACTGAGAATGGCTTGTGAACATCAGGCAGGACTAACACCGGAGCTGTAGTCAATCTATTTTTCAGTTCCTCAAATGCTTCCTGACACTTTTGGGTCCACTTGAACTCAACTTTCTTCGCTAGCAACGCTGTCATTGGTCTAGCAATCTTTGAGAAGCCTTCGATGAAACGCCTTTAATACCCAGCCATTCCAATGAAGCTCTTGATCCCACGAACATCCTTTGGTGCTTTCCAGTTCAGGATATCTGCCACTTTCTTTGGATCCACTGCCAATCCATCTTGGTTTATAATGTGACCCAGAAACAAGACTTCATGAATCCAGAACTCGCATTTGCTCAGCTTGGCATACAACTGATGCTCCCGTAGCCTTTGCAATACCATCTTCAAATGCTCTACATGATCTTCCTCACTTTGAGAGTATATAAGAATATCATCGATAAACACTACCACAAACTTGTCCAGATAATCCATGAACACACTGTTCATCAGGTACATAAAGAAGGCTGGCGCATTTGTCAAACCAAAGGACATAACTGTGAATTCATATAACCCGTACTTGGTGATGAATGCTGTCTTCGGTATGTCCGAGGGTCGGATTCTGAGTTGATGGTAGCCTGACCTCAGATCTATCTTCGAGAATACGCTGGCACCTCTGAGCTGGTCGAACAAATCTTCTATCCTTGGCAGGGGGTACTTGTTCTTGACAGTGACTTCATTCAAAGCTCTGTAGTCTATGCACATCCTTTTGGTACCATCTTTCTTCTCTACAAACAACACTGGAGCGGCCCAAGGCGAGGTACTTGGTCTGATGTAACCCTTCTCTAACATCTCATTTATCTGCTTCTTGAGTTCCACCAATTCTGGTCCAGACACTCGGTAGGCTCTTTTGGAGATGGGGGCGGTACCAGGGATAAGCTCTATGGCAAATTCGACTTTTCTCTCGGGTGGCATGCCCGTTAGCTCCTCGGGAAATACGTCCGGAAAGTCCGACACAACCTTGATAGCCTCGAGCGGGTTGGGCTCCTTACTATCAACGGAAATCTGGTGACAGACACCCTCCGCTGACTTAGGCATCCTTAGCTCGGCCACTACCTCTTCTCCTGACGGGGACTTCAATGTTACGGTCCTCTTGTCGCAGCTAACATTCGCTTCATACCTCATTAACCAATTCATCCCTAGAATGACATCTATCCCAGGGGTGTCTATTACTATTAGATCTCTGGGGAACCCTATCCCCCTTATTTCCACCCTTATATTTGAGCATATTTTATCGGTTTGCACCTTGCCACCAACCGAATTAATCCTCATGGGCGGCATCATTGCCTCTACTGAGATGTTATGCAATTCTACCCAGGTTGCAGTGACAAATGAATGAGTTGCACCAGTATCAAATAGCACTTTCGTGGGATGAGATTCGACTGAGAACATACCTACTGCCACATCTAGTGCATCCTGGATCGCTTCGGCCTCCAAGTGGTTCACCTTTCCACGGTTGTACGCTTGGTTACGATTGCCTGCTGTCGGCTGCAGTACACCTTGCCTTGTTGGAGCATTGGGGTTGGTCTGCTGCTGTGCCACCTTCTTTGGGCACTGCATCGCCCAGTGGCCTTGTTCTCCACAATGGAAACATCCTCTGCCTCCTCCTTGTGCTGGGGCTGCTTGGTTGCTCTGGTTTGCTGCTGGGGCAGGAAGGCGAGGTGCCTGGTTGTTCTGCTTCTGATACTGATTACTTCCCTGCTGGCTGTGCTGACGGTACTGCTGCTGCTGCTGTTGATACTGCCTCTGAAACTGCTACTGATGCGGACGCTGATTCTGATTCTGATATCCCTGTGGGTGACCAGGCCTGCCTTGCTGAGATGAACTGCCTGAGAAGCGGGGACGGCTGATGCTCCCGGACTGTGGTCCACTCATCTTGCGCTTCCGATCTTCCATATCCTTGCGCTTTCTCTCGGTCATGATCGCCCTATCGATCAGGTGCTGGAAGGTGGGGAAGGTGTGATTCATCAGCTGGTAATGCAGGGGATCCACCAAACCTCTCATGAACCTGTACTGCCTTTTAGCATCAGTGTTGACATCCTCAGGTGCATAACGAGATAGCTACAGAAACTTGTCTCTGTATTCACTAACAGACAGGGGTCCCTGCTTCAGAGCTAGAAACTCCTCCTTCTTCACGATCATCAGTCCCTCTGGCACATGGTACCTGCGGAAACTCTCGCTGAATTCTTCCCAGGTGATGGTTTCGGGGTCAGCATGTGTGGCGAGGTAGGACTCCCACCAGGACTGGGCTGCTCCCCTTAGCTGACGGGGACCATACAGAACCTTCTCCCTGTCGTCACATTGGGCGGTGCGCAGTTCTCTTTCCACTGCGCGCAGCCAGTCTTCTGCATCCATGGGGTCGGCAGAATGGGCGAAGGTAGGAGGGTGCCCTCTCATGAACTCACCACGCTTATCTCGTGGCATCTGGGGCATCTGCACTTGCAACTGGGGTTGGGGTTGCTGTTGAGCCTGCTGCATGGCTGCCAGAGTCTGCCCAATGGCCTGCACTGCCTGAGTCTGCATCAAGAACATCTGCTCCACTGTCATCGGGGGTGGCGGGGGAGGCTGCCTCTGTTGTTCCTCCTGCTGGTCCTGCTGCTCTTGCTGAGCACGCCTGTTGCATCGGCGCCTGTTGTCAGACATCTGTGGAAGGCATTCATGCATCAGCATTGATCTTACAACCCTCCAGCATAAGAAAAGAGAATACAGAATTCTTCATGACACTGAGTGAACAAAGAGCTTCACTGATCCTCATTATGATTCAACACAGCTTCTCAGATAGAAAGGAAAGTAGAAGTAAATGGCTTCCCAACTAAATAACTGACTTTATTAACATTATAGCTAGGCCAAACTGCAGGGGAAACCCACATGCTGGCTACAGTCATTACAAAGATTCAAATCCAGCACAAGTTCATCATAACAAGCATGCAAGCAACTGATAAGCAAACTAAACTAATTGGAAGCAACTGATAAGCAAACTAAACTAACTATTTAAGACTGAGACATCTGACTTAAGAATTATTACAAACTCCGACGCTAACGATCTAAGGATCCAGATCTATCCTGGTCTTACAGGCAGGGGAACCATAAGTGTGGTGACCACGTGGCGGTGAGCGGTATGGGTGCTGAGTCCCAACAGGGGCGGGAGAACCACCCTCCTGGTGATGGCGCTCTGCCACCTCAGCACGCAACTCCGCAATCTCCGTTCGAGCCCTGCTCAGCTCGTCCAGAGAGTGATCCAGCTCAGTGTTAAGCACTGCGACTAGGTTGACTGTGCTGCTCAACCTAGGGTTAGCCTCACCAACAGGTGAGACAACCACACTCTCTGTGCTGCCAGTAGGACGGCGGGGGTAGTACCGAAGGTTAAGACCGTCGGCCACCCCACCGAACAAAGAACAGTACTGGGAGAGTGCACGTCGTGCTGCATCCTGCATAGCCGCCTCTGCAGTGTCCCTCTCGGAGATGGAATAGTGCTCCGAAACGGCCTCTGCACCCCGGAGGTCATCCTCCGGACGGCGAACTAGGCAGGTAGCCTCCCAGCGGTCCGGGTACCTCCCGCGACTGTGCTGGTAGACTACACAACGATACTCGATCGACCAGGTGTGCCGGTCAAAAGCCTGGCGCAGCAAGGTGTCGAGTGCGTCGTGGAAGTGACAACCGCGAGCGGCGTCACGGGTGATGGGTCGGGCGACCCATCCTTCCGCCTCCTGCGGCTCAGAGGACTCCGTGCTGTGGTCTGAGTCGTCGTCGTTGGGGTCTCCTCCAGGACTTCCTCCGGTAGCTCCTCCAACAGCCGAGGCGTCCCGCGGTGGTGCAGGGGGCGCCTCCAACTGGGCAACAGAGGAACGGGGCCTCACGGACTCCACCTCTTGCTGAGATGAGGAGGAAGAGCCCTGCTGCTCTCTGTGCTGCCGCCGGCGTTCCTGCTCCTCACGCAGGCGGTGGTGCAGCCTCTCCAGGTGACTCGACTGACCGGACACGGTGCGGTGCAGAGGACGCTCCGCAAGTCGAGACGGCAGGAAAGGAATCACCGACTTACGTGCAGTGTGTCTAAGACGAGCCATCTACAAAAGACACCGTAAGCATAAGAGTAAGAGCAGAACTAATATGACAAGTGAATAAACCATAGGCAGAACAAGATAAAAATTTTAACAAGGTATAATATAATATATATATATATATGTAGTAAAACATGGGGTGGGTCGAGGTGACCGACTTTTGAAGTAACATCAGAGGTCAAGGTGAGGGGGGGAGGTCAATAGTCCTTAGTACGACCAGTGCTACTCTAGGTCAGCGGTCCTACAGTCAGCATGGCTTTGATACCACTTATGTCACACCCGGTTTTGGAAGGCAAACCGAATGCGAACTATGTACGTGCCAGGATCAGAACTCACGTACACAGCGATTACATAAATGAACATCAACGCACATTGCTCGAATAATAGCATAAAAGAGTATTAACTTGATTACATCACAGAGTCATAGACATCCACATAGTCATCAACTTAACAGTTAAATCAAAGTGCTAGCGAAACGCAGTAAAGATAAGGCCTTCACAGGCAGCTGACTGGGGGTTGCCGCCAACCCACACCTAGAATTCGTCGTAGTCTTGAAATTCCTGGAAGTCTCCTTCCACGGCTTCGCCTTCTCCTGAGCAGTGGCTACAATGCGGACAACCTGGTGTTTGGTGGTAAAGCAAGGATGAGTACACATCAACGTACTCAGCAAATGTCCCGTTTGGCTGAAGTGGACTAGCTTTATGTGGGGTTAGGCTCCAGCAGTTGCTTTTAGTTGGTCAGGTATTTATCATTAGTAGAAGCCAGATTTTATCATTAACTAACCCATAAACCATTTCCTCCTCGAGGAACAACATCATCATATTCGAACCAAAACCATAACATAATCCTTGTATCTCGAACCATCTGTATCTCTAATCAAAGAGGATCCCAAGGCTGCTCTTAACCGTGAGCACGGCTGATATATCAGTTTCACTACCCTCTGCAGAGGTCGCACACTTTACCCATGAGTCATGATTCCCTTTCTGCCCGGGGAGAGCTAATCCCCATTGACCACTACCTAGGTGGTCCGGCAGGGTATCACTACGTAGCTTTTACAAAGATTCCCTAGAGATCATAGCTGCCCATTAGGTTTCTCCAGTTTGATAAACACAGTACTCCTCCCCGCAGGAGAGTGACTAACAAAAGCAAAACGAAAGAACCTCGGCACTCAGCCTCGGCAGAGCAAGCACTGTGCCTGGACCCCATTGACGGCACGACGGCGAAGCAACTACACCTCTAGTTCCTCTAATTAATTAAGGGCGCCCCATTTCACCCTCATGGTTGCACTGTCATCCCGGGTGGTCTCTCAACGAACAGGTCCTTACGGAGAGGTACTCAGGAAACAGCCTGAGCCCCCTAGAGTATCACAAGATCATCAATATCATCAGGATAACAGTATCATAAATATTCACATCATGTTCATTGATTAAGTTAAGGCAGTAGCAGAATGCTAACCATAATAGCCCATAAGGTCATCAAGGATAAAGTAAAGTGTAAAGCTAGTCAATCCTTAGGTTTCAAGTAAGTAATGCGGGGTAGTAAGTTATAAGTGAATAGGACATAATGGGTCAGAGGACACTTGCCTTCACCAAACTGTTGATCAGGAACTTCCTCTGCAACTTCCTCGGGAAACACAAACTGCTCGTTGTCTACGTAAAGTAATCATTCACACTATGCACTTGGGAAATAACAAGCAAAAACAATATACCAAACATATGCAGCAGAGAGAGATCACAAGTTCATAATAGAAAAGGGATAGGCACTCTAGTATTCCCTAGGTCTGGGGTAGAGGACTATACAAAGTGAGTCATTATCCACTAATCAGGTTTAAGTCAGTGGTGGGATTAAATCATTATCTGGTTTTAAGTTCCTAAACTTAGGTGTTTAAGTCCATAAACTTAAGTGCTCCAACGTTTATTAAAGTTTACTATCTTTTATTTATCTCAAATAAGGTTCCAATAACCTTAATCCTATCCTAATGATTAACCATTAATTGGGACATGGAAACAGCAGGAAAACATTGCATAAACAGATAGATAATAATATTATGAACATTTTGCAATTTGAAGCACCTAATTTGGAGTTCATATGGCAAAGTTATGAATTTTACAAGTTTAGGGGTTAAAAAATATACCCTAAGGACCTATTTTGAATTAAATAAAAGGTCCGAGGACCTAACTGCGAGAAACCAGGGACGGCGGGCGCAATTTCCAGAAAACAGGGGGGTTCTTTAAGAAAACGTGCGGGCGAAGGGGTATCGGGCTCCTACAGCCGTTAGATCTCGGGCGGACGGCCAGGATTAGATCCTGCGGGCGGGCGCGCGGGCGCGCGACAGCCTGAGTGGCTGACAAGCGGGGCCAGCGGGCAGCGCGGGCGCGGGCGCAGCGACTGACAGGCAGGGCCAGCGGGCAGCGCGGGCGCGGGCGACTGGCAGGCGGGACCGGGCGAGCAGAGCGAGCGCGGGTGACCGACAGGCGGGGCCCAGCGGGCAGAGCGAGCGCGGGCGCGGGCGAAACGGCTTTGGGCCGTTGGATCTTGGGCGGACGGTTAGGATTGGACTCGGCCTAATTAAAACGGGATCGTCCGATCTGAGATGGACGGCGGGGATGGGATGGCTGGCTGCTGTCTTCTTCTCCAGCCAGCTGAGGCAGCGGCTCCCGTCCCCGCGGCGGAGGAGTTCGCCGGAGACGAGGGGCGCGGGGGCCCTGCGGGTCCTTGGGGCGGTCTGAATGGCCGGGGAGGTTGGGGAGGGCGCGGGGAGTCTTTTGGTGGGGTCCGGGTCGGGGCAGGGGCACCGGAGGGGGGCGGTTCACGGTGGAGTGGCTCGGCGGCGGCGCTAATCGACTCCGGCGAGAAATTAAGTGCAGCAGGGAGCAATAGAAGGGGAGGGAGAGGGCAGGGGAGGTTCCTTACCTCAAGGCGAATCCCAGGGACCTCTCGGTGGCGGCGACAGCGCGACGACAGCCCGGGTCGACGGCGGCGGCTGCACGGAGGACGGCGGGTGAGCGCGGGCAGGGAGAAATAGGGAGGGGAAGGGGAAATTGGAGCGCGTTCCGGGTTGCGGACGTCGGGGCGAAACTCACCGTGGCAATGGACACGGCGGGGCTCCAACGGCGGCCGGGAAACGAGCTCGAGCGGCGGCGGTTCGCGGCGATGGCGCTTGGGCGTGCGCGCAACGAGGGGAAGGTGGAAGAGAGGGGCCGGTTGGTGCGCAAATGAGGGAGGGGGAGAGGGCGAGTGAGGTTCGGGGCTCTAGTGGCCGAGGGCGGGGTTGGGGCGAGCCCCCACGCGCGACGTGGGCGCGGAGAAGGCGGGCGCGCGCAGCTCGGGCGGCGGTTACGCGAGGACGAGAGAGCTGACAGCCGGGGCCCACGGGCAGAGAGAGAGGGGAAAGCGGGCGCGGGGAAAACGGCTGCGCCGACGGGTGGGGCCGGGCGAGCAGAGAGAGAGGGAGGCGGGCGCGCGGAAGGCGGCCGCGCCGACAGGCCGGGCCCGTAGCGCAGGGAGAGAGAGGAGCAAGAGGGCGCGCGCGCGGGGTGGGCCTGGTGGGCCGAAAGGCCGAGGGGGCGGGGGTAGCGGGCTGCTTTTCCTTTTTCTTTTATTTTGGAATTGTTTTCTCTTTTCTTTTTATTTTTCTCTATTTGATTCAAATTCAAATAAACCACAAATTCAAATTAGACCTTTTGAGAATTATGCACCAAACAAAAGTGAAATCCAGGGTTCAACATGATGCAACAATTCATACTCCCTTGGAGTTTGAGCTAATAGACTATAATTATAAACAAAATAACCACTTTTCTCCTATAGAAATGAGAGAAAGGAGATTGGGGAAGGATGAGAAAAGGGAAGTAACACCTGAATTTGTGAATATGAGCAAAGAAATTTTATACCCCCAAATTCAGGGTGTTACACCAACTGTCAGCGTTTCGAGACCGGGGGGTCCCTAAGCCGACGAGTGAAGTGTCGCTGCGTGCCCTAGCCCAGATGGGTCGGCGCGAGGCCGAGCGCGAAGGGGGGAAGTGAGGTGGCCGGAGGCGTGCGTGAGAGAGGTGGAAATCCCGCGGCCTTCGTGTTCGTCCCACGCCCAGGTCGGGTGCGCTTGCAGTAGGGGGTTACAAGCGTCCACACGGGGGAGGGAGCGAGCGGCCTCACGCGAGCGCCTATCTCGTCCTCGTCCCCGCGCGGCCAACCCTCTCTAAGAGGGCCCTGGTCCTTCCTTTTATAGGCGTAAGGAGAGGATCCAGGTGTACAATGGGGGTGTAGCAGAGTGCTACGTGTCTAGCGGAGGAGAGCTAGCGCCTTAAGTACACGCCATCGTGGCGGCCGGAGAGATTTTGGCGCCCGGTTTGTGTGATGCCGTGGCCGTCGGAGGAGCGCTGGAGCCTGGCGGAGGGACAACTGTCGGGGCTGTCGAGTCCTTGCTGACGTCCTCTTGCTTCCGTAAGGGGGCCGAGAGCCGCCATCATCAGGGTGCGTTCGGGGCGCCATCATTGCCTATCTGGCGGAGCGAGCCAGATGGGATGTCGGTCTTGTTCCCCGTAGCCTGAGTCAGCTTGGAGTAGGGTAATGATGGCGCCTCCTGTTGACGTGGCCGGTCCGCGCCCTAGGTTGGGGCGATGTGGAGGCTCCTCCGAGGTCGGGGTCGAGTCCGCCTTCCGCGGCCGAGGTCGAGTCCGAGCCCCTAGGTCGGGCGAGGCGGAGGCCGTTGGCTGAGGCCAGGGCGGAATTTGAGTCCTGGGGTCGGGCGAAGCGGAGTTCGTCGTCTTCTGGGGCTGAGCCCAGGTCCGAGCCCTGGGTCGGGCGGAGCAGAGTTCGCTGTCTTCCGGGGCTTAGCCCGAGTCGGAGTCCTGGGTCGGGCGGAGCGGAGTTCGCCGTCTTCCGGGGCTTAGCCCGAGTCCGAGCCCTAGGTCGGGCGGAGCGGAGTTCGCCGTCTTCCGAGGCTTAGCCCGAGTCTGAGCCCAGGGTCGGGCGGAGCGGAGTTCGCCGTCTTCCGGGGCTTAGCCCGACTCCGAGCCCTGGGTCGGGCGGAGCGGAGTTCGCCGTCTTCCGGGGCTTAGCCCGAGTCCGAGCCCTGGGTCGGGCGGAGCGGAGCTTCCTATGGTGCGTGCGGCCGGGCCTGACTGCCTGTCAGCCTCACTCTGTCAAGTGGCGCCGCAGTCGGAGCGGCGCGGGCGGCGCTGTCTTTCTGTCAGACCGGTCAGTGGAGCGGCGAAGTGACGGCGGTCACTTCGGCTCTGTCGGCTGAGGGGCGCGCGTCAGGATAAAGGTGTCAGGCCACCTTTGCATTAAATGCTCCTGCGATTTGGTCGGTTGGTATGGCGATTTGGTCAGGGTTGCTTCTTGGCGAAGACAGGGCCTCGGGCGAGCCGGAAATATGTTCGCCGCTGGAGGGGGGCCTCGGGCGAGGCGGAGATCCTCCGGGGTCGGCTGCCCCTGTCCGAGGCTAGGCTCGGGCGAGGCGTGATCGAGTCCCTCGAATGGACTGATCCCTGACTTAATCACACCCATCAGGCCTTTGCAGCTTTAGGCTAATGGGGGTTACCAGCTGAGAATTAGGAGCCTTGAGGGTACCCCTAATTATGGTCCCCGACAGATACAGTTTTCATTGCTTTGGTCCTTACAACTTCTCCCCCTTTGGCATCAACCACCGAAAAGGAAGACATTAAAACATGAAGGAAGCAAATAAGACTTGCCCTCAAAAAGGATTTGTCAATTAATATCAATTGTAGGATACTAATTGAAACACCAAATAGATACTTGAAAGGGAATTAGGCTTACACCTATTTCCTAAATTGATTTTGGTGGTTGAATTGCCCAACACAAATATTTGGACTAACTAGTTTGCCCTAGTTTATAAGTTCTACAGGTGCCAAAGGTTCACAATAAGCCAATAAAAAGATCAAAAGAAAAGGGTTCAAACAAAGGAGCAAAGGGACAACCGAAGGCACCCTGGTCGGGCACACCGGACTATCCGGTGTACCACCGGACAGTGTCCGATGCACCAGGGGACTCCAAGCTGAACTTCGCACCTTGGGAAAAACTCAGAGCCGCCGCGCTATAATTCACCGGACTGTCCAGTGTACACCGGATAGTGTCCGGTGCTCCAAGGAGAAGCGACTCTGAACTCGCTAGCTTCGGGAATCCGCTCCGCTATAATTCACCGGACATGTCCGGTGTACACCGGACTGTCCGGTGTAACGGCGGAGCAACGGCTACTTCGGCGCCAATGGTCACTTGCAGCGGCATTAAATGCGCGCCAGAGCGTGCAGAAGTCAGGCACGCGCGAAGTGGCGCACCGGACACTCTACAGTACATGTCCGGTGCGCTACCGGACATCCAGGCGGGCCTAGCAGTCAGAGCTCCAACGGTCGGAACCCAACGGCCTGGTGACATGGCTGGCGCACCGGACATTGTCCGGTGTGCACCGGACTGTCCGGTGCACCATGCGATAGACAGCCTCCACTAAACGGCTAGTTTGGTAGTTGGGGCTATAAATACCCCCAACCACCCCACATTCAAGTCATCCAAGTTTTCACACTTCTACACCTTACAAGAGCTCTAGCATTCAATTCTAGACACACCCAAGTGATCAAATCCTCTCCAATTCCACACAAAGCTTTAGTGACTAGTGAGAGAGATTTGTTGTGTTCTTTTGAGCTCTTGCGCTTGGATTGCTTCTTTCTTTCTCATTTGTTCTTGTGATCAAAACTCATTTGTAACCGAGGCAAGAGACACTAATTGTGTGGTGGTCCTTGCGGGGAAGTTTTGTTCCCGGTTGATTTGAGAAGAGAAGCTCACTCGGTCCGAGGGACCGTTTGAGAGAGGGAAAGGGTTGAAAGAGACCCGGTCTTTGTGACCACCTCAACGGGGAGTAGGTTTGCAAGAACCGAACCTCGGTAAAACAAATCCACGTGTCTCACTCTTTATTCGCTCGCGATTTGTTTTGCACCCTCTCTCTCGGACTCATTATTATTTCTAACGCTAACCCGGCTTGTAGTTGTGATTAATTTTGTAAATTTCAGTTTCACCCTATTCACCCCCCCTCTAGGCGACTTTCAATTGGTATCAGAGCCCGGTGCTTCATTAGAGCCTAACCGCTCGAAGTGATGTCGGGAGATCACACCAAGAGGAAGATGGAGACCGGTGACAAGCCCACTACAAGCCACGGGGAGACTTCATCGGAAGAGTCCCGCAACAAGAGGAAGGAGAAGAAAGACTCCTCCAACAAAGGGAAGGGGAAGGAGAGGAAATCCTCTTCCCACAAGTCGCATCGGAGAGGCGACAAGCATAAGAGGATGAGGAAAGTGGTCTACTACGAGACCGACTCTTCTTCACCATCGACCTCCGGCTCCGACGCGTCGTCCGTCACTTCTAAGCGCCATGAGCGCAAGAAGTTTAGTAAGATCCCCCTACACTATCCCCACATTTCAAAGCGTACTCCTTTGCTCTCCGTTCCATTAGGCAAACCACCGGTTTTTGACGGTGAAGATTATAATATGTGGAGTGACAAAATGAGGCATCATCTAACCTCACTCCACACAAGCATATGGAATGTTGTTGAGTTTGGTGTACAGGTACCATCCGTAGGGGATGAAGACTACGACTCGGACGAAGTGGCCCAAATTCACCACTTTAACTCCCAAGCCACTACTATACTCCTCGCCTCTCTAAGTCGAGAGGAGTATAATAAGGTGCAAGGATTAAAGAGTGCGAAGGAAATTTGGGACGTACTCAAGACCGCGCACGAAGGAGATGAGGTGACAAAAATCACCAAACGGGAGACGATCGAGGGGGAGCTCAGTCGCTTCATGCTTCACCAAGGGGAGGATCCACAAGCCATGTAAAACCGCTTGAAGACCTTGGTGAATCAAGTGCGCAACCTCGGGAGCGACAAATGGGATGACCATGAGATGGTCAAGGTTATTCTTAGATCCCTCGTATTTCTTAACCCTACACAAGTTCAATTAATTCGAGGTAATCCTAGATATAAGCTAATGTCTCCCAAGGAAGTTATAGGAAAATTTGTGAGCTTTGAGCTAATGATTAAAGGCTCAAAGAAAATCATCGAGCAAGGTACCTCCTCCACGCCCGAAGCACAACCGGTGGCATTCAAGGCGACGGAGGAGAAGAAGGAGGAATCTACATCAAGTAGACAACCCATCGACGCCTCCAAGCTCGACAACGAGGAAATGACGCTCATCATCAAGAGTTTCCGCCAAATCCTCAAGCAAAGGAGGGGGAAGGATTACAAGCCCCGCTCCAAGAAGGTTTGCTACAAGTGTGGTAAGCCCGGTCACTTTATTGCCAAATGTCCTATTTCTAGTGACAGTGACAGGGGCGACGACAAGAAGGGGAGAAGAAAGGAGAAGAAGAGATATCACAAGAAGAAGGGCGGCGATGCCCATGTGTGCCGCGAGTGGGACTCCGACGAGAGCTCCACCGACTCCTCCTCCGACGAGGACGCCGCCAACATCGCCGTCACCAAGGGACTTCTCTTCCTCAACGTCGGCCACAAGTGCCTCATGGCAAAGGACGGCAAAAAGAAGAAGGTTAAATCCAAATCCTCCACTAAATATGAATCCTCTAGTGATGATAATGCTAGTGATGAGGAGGATAATTTACGTACCCTTTTTGCCAACCTCAACATGCAACAAAAAGAAAAACTAAATGAGCTAATTAGTGCCATCCATGAGAAGGATGATCTCTTGGACTCCCAAGAGGACTTCCTAATCAAGGAAAATAAAAAACATGTTAAGGTTAAGAATGCTTATGCTCTAGAAGTAGAAAAATGTGAAAAATTATCTAGTGAGCTAAGCACATGCCATGACACTATTGCCAACCTTAGAAATGAAAATGCTAGATTAATAGCTAAGGTTGATTCTCATGTTTGTGATGTTTCAATTCCCAATCTTAGAAATGATAATGATGATTTGCTTGCTAAGATTGAAGAATTAAATATTTCTCTTGCTAGCTTTAACATTGAAAATGAAAAATTGCTCGCTAAGGCTAAAGAATTAGATGTTTGCAATGTTACAATTTCCGATCTTAGAGATAACAATGATATTTTGCGTGCTAAGATTGTTGAACTTAATTCTTGCAAACCCTCTACATCTACCGTTGAGCATGTGTCTATTTGTGCTAGATGTAGAGATGTTGATATTAATGCTATTCATGATCACATGGTCTTAATTAAACAACAAAATGATCATATAGCAAAATTAGATGCTAAAATTGTCGAGCATAACTTAGAAAATGAAAAGTTTAAATTTGCTAGAAGTATGCTCTATAGTGGGAGACGCCCTGGCATCAAGGATGGCATTGGCTTCCAAAAGGGAGACAATGTCAAACTTAGTGCCCCTCCTAAAAGATTGTCTAATTTTGTTAAGGGCAAGGCTCCCATGCCTCAGGATAACGAGGGTTACATTTTGTACCCTGCCGATTATCCCGAGAGCAAGATTAGGAGAATTCACTCTAGGAAGTCTCACTCTGGCCCTAATCATGCTTTTATGTATAAGGGTGAGACATCTAGCTCTAGGCAACCAACCCGTGCTAAGTTGCCTAAGAAGAAAACTCCTAGTGCATCAAATGATCATGACATTTCATTTAAAACTTTTGATGCATCTTATGTTTTAACTAACAAATCCGGCAAGGTAGTTGCCAAGTTTGTCGGGGACAAACACAAGGGCTCCAAGACTTGTGTTTGGGTACCCAAAGTTCTTGTTTCTAATGCCAAAGGACCCAAAACCGTTTGGGTACCTAAAGTCAAGAACTAAACTTGTTTTGTAGGTTTATGCATCCGGGGGCTCAAGTTGGATCATCGACAGCGGGTGCACAAACCATATGACAGGGGAGAAGAAAATGTTCTCCTCCTACGAGAAAAACCAAGATCCCCAACGAGCTATCACATTCGGGGATGGAAACCAAGGTTTGGTCAAAGGTTTGGGTAAAATAGCTATATCTCCTGACCATTCCATTTCCAATGTTTTTCTTGTTGATTCATTAGATTACAATTTGCTTTCCGTATCTCAATTATGTCAAATGGGCTACAACTGTCTATTTACTGATGTAGGTGTCACTGTCTTTAGAAGAAGTGATGATTCAATAGCATTTAAGGGAGTGTTAGAGGGTCAGCTATACTTGGTAGATTTTGATAGAGCTGAACTCGACACTTGCTTAATTGCTAAGACTAACATGGGTTGGCTCTGGCACCGCCGACTACCCCATGTTGGGATGAAGAATCTTCATAAGCTTCTAAAGGGGGAACACATTTTAGGATTAACAAATGTTCATTTTGAGAAAGACAGGATTTGTAGCGCATGCCAAGCTGGGAAGCAAGTTGGTGTTCATCATCCACACAAGAACATCATGACGACTGACAGGCCACTGGAGCTCCTACACATGGATTTATTCGGCCCGATCGCTTACATAAGCATCGGAGGGAGTAAGTACTGTCTAGTTATTGTGGATGATTATTCTCGCTTCACTTGGGTGTTCTTCTTGCAAGAAAAATCTCAAACCCAAGAGACCTTAAAGGGATTCTTGAGAAGAGCTCAAAATGAGTTCGGCTTAAGGATCAAGAAAATAAGAAGCGACAACGGAACGGAGTTCAAGAATTCACAAATTGAAGGCTTCCTTGAGGAGGAGGGAATCGAGCATGAGTTCTCTTCTCCATACACCCCACAACAAAATGGTGTAGTGGAGAGGAAGAATCGAACTCTATTGGACATGGCAAGAACCATGTTTGATGAGTACAAGACGCCGGATCGGTTTTGGGCCGAAGCGGTTAACACCGCTTGCTACGCCATCAACCGGTTATATCTACACCGAATCCTCAAGAAGACATCATACGAACTCCTAACCGGTAAAAAGCCCAACATTTCATAGTTTAGAGTCTTTGGTAGCAAATGTTTTACTCTTGTTAAAAGAGGTAGAAAATCTAAATTTGCTCCTAAGACTGTAGAAGGCTTTTTACTAGGATATGACTCAAACACAAGGGCATATAGAGTCTTTAACAAGTCCTCAGGACTAGTTGAAGTTTCTTGTGACGTTGTGTTTGATGAGACTAACGGCTTTCAAGTAGAGCAAGTTGATCTTGATGAGATAGGTAATGAAGAGGCTCCGTGCATCGCGCTAAGGAACATGTCCATTGGGGATGTGTGTCCTAAGGAATCCGAAGAGCCTCCAAATGCACAAGATCAACCATCCTCCTCCACGCAAGCATCTCCACCAACTCAAAATGAGGACGAGGCTCAAGTTGATGAAGGAGAAAATCAAAATGATGAGCCACCTCAAGATGACGGCAACAATCAAGGGGGAGATGCAATTGATCAAGACAAGGAGGATGAGGAAGTTGCAAGGCCACCACACCCAAGAGTCCATCAAGCAATCCAACGAGATCACCCCGTCGACACCATCCTCGGCGACATTCATAAGGGGGTAACCACTAGATCTCGTGTTGCACATTTTTGTGAGCATTACTCTTTTGTTTCCTCTATTGAGCCACACAGGGTAGAGAAAGCACTCCAAGATTCGGATTGGGTGATGGCGATGCAAGAGGAGCTCAACAATTTCACTAGGAATGAGGTATGGCATTTAGTTCCATGTCCTAACCAAAATGTTGTAGGAACCAAGTGGGTCTTCCGCAACAAGCAAGATGAGCATGGTGTGGTGACAAGGAACAAAGCTCGACTTGTGGCCAAGGGATACTCCCAAGTCGAAGGTTTGGATTTCGGTGAAACCTATGCACCCATAGCTAGGCTTGAGTCAATTCGCATATTATTAGCCTATGCTACTTACCATGGCTTCAAGCTTTATCAAATGGACGTGAAGAGTGCCTTCCTCAATGGACCAATCAAGGAAGAGGTCTATGTTGAGCAACCTCCCGGCTTTGAAGACAGTGAGTACCCTAACCATGTCTATAGGCTCTCTAAGGCGCTTTATGGGCTCAAGCAAGCCCCAAGAGCATGGTATGAATGCCTAAGAGATTTCCTTATTGCTAATGGCTTCAAAGTCGGCAAGGCCGATCCTACTTTATTTACTAAAACTCTTGACAATGATTTGTTTGTATGCCAAATTTATGTTGATGATATTATATTTGGGTCTACTAACGAATCTACATGTGAGAAATTTAGTAGGATCATGACACAGAAATTCGAGATGTCAATGATGGGGGAGTTGAAGTATTTCTTAGGATTTCAAGTGAAGCAACTCCAAGAGGGCACCTTCATGAGCCAAACGAAGTATACTCAAGACATTCTAAACAAGTTTGGGATGAATGATGCCAAGCCCATCAAGACACCCATGGGAACCAATGGGCATCTCGACCTCGACACGGAAGGTAAATCCGTAGATCAAAAGGTATACCGGTCGATGATAGGTTCTTTACTCTATTTATGTGCATCTCGACCGAACATTATGCTCTCCGTATGCATGTGTGCAAGATTCCAAGCCGACCCTAAGGAATCTCACCTTACGGCCGTAAAACGAATCTTGAGATATTTGGCTTATACTCCTAAGTTTGGGCTTTGGTACCCTCGGGGATCCACATTTGATTTAATTGGTTATTCCGATGCCGATTGGGCAGGGTGCAAAATCAATAGAAAGAGCACATCGGGGACTTGCCAGTTCTTGGGAAGGTCCTTGGTGTCTTGGGCTTCAAAGAAGCAAAATTATGTGGCTCTTTCAACCGCTGAAGCCGAGTATATTGCCGCAGGCCATTGTTGCGCGCAATTGCTTTGGATGAGGCAAACCCTTAGGGACTATGGTTACAAATTAACCAAAGTTCCTCTTTTATGTGATAATGAGAGTGCAATCCGCATGGCGGATAATCCCGTTGAGCATAGCCGCACTAAACACATAGCCATTCGGTATCATTTCTTAAGGGATCACCAACAAAAGGGAGATATCGAGATTGCATACATTAATACTAAAGATCAATTAGCCGATATCTTTACCAAGCCATTGGATGAATAGACTTTTACCAGACTTAGGCATGAGCTAAATATTCTCGATTCTAGAAATTTTTTTTGATATCTTGCATACATAGCTCATAAATATACCTTTGATCATGTCTCTTTTATATATGCTATGACTAATGTGTTTTCAAGTGAATTTCAAACCAAGTCATAGGTGTATTGAAAGGGAATTGGAGTCTTCGGCGAAAACAAAGGCTTCCACTCCACTCCATAACTCATCCTTCGCCGTCACTCCGAGCATCTCTTCGTCTTTTGGTATAATCTTCACTCATATATTTTATTTGCCAAAAGGGGAAAAGTAGTTAGTAAAGGGCTTATATTTCACTCAAACATCCATTTTTGGCGATTCATGCCAAAGGGGGAGAGTATTAAGCCCAAAGCAAAAGGACTGCACCACCACCAAATTTTAAAACTCATGATTTTCAAATTGGTATCTCATTATGTTCTAAAGGGAGAGAAAGTAGCACCTTCAAAAATTGGTATCTTAAAACCCTCTTGAACACTAAGAGGAGAATTTTATTGAAGGGGAGTTTTGTTTAGTCAAAGGAAAAAGCATTTGAAACAGGGGGAGAAAATTTCAAATCTTGAAAATGCTTCTCAAAATCTTACTCATTTACCTTTGACTATTTGCAAAAGAACTTTGAAAAGAATTTACAAAAGTATTGTCACACCCGGATTTTGGGACACCAAGACCCGGGCGCGAACATAATCACCAGATGTGCTGGGACCAAGTCTCACACATACGATGAATCATGGCATAGGATCGAATGTCACATCTTTACTATATAATAGGAGTTCTATACAAAATAAATAAATAATTACATTATAAGGAGACAACGGTCCAGCGACCCAAAGTTGACTGGGAGACGACAGCCTAGACCTCTCACGAACACATCACATCATCCTCCGAGCGCCTCATCCTGCGGTACCTGTTCTTGACCTGTGTGGGGGGTGTGAGACAGCAAGAGTGAGCTCACATACGTTCATAGCTCAACAAGTTGTGGGGAATAATGTGCATGAACTCGCCAAAGGTGGGAGCTCATGTGAAGTGTAAGGCTTACCAAAGAGGATGGCTGAAGCTGAGCATTGCTTTTAAAGTTGGTCAAAATTTTATTAGCAGTTACTAAGTATAAGTAAATACCAACCCAATTAAGTAGTAGAACAAAAGTAACAACATCACCTATGATGCAATGCATATGAAAAATTGAATTTAGTTCCATAAATTAATCATGTGAGGGTCCGAGCTGCTCATGACCGTGAGCACGACTGATATACCAGTTTTACACTCTGCAGAGGTTGCGCATCTTTACCCACAAGTCATGTTACCCATCCGCCAAGGGATCGCGACTTCCCATACACCTCTACCGAGGAGGCGAGGCAGGGTAACACTACGAGGCCTTTACAAAGTTCCACTAGCTTCAGAAAACCCGCTACAGTTTATAGGAAGCTCCAATGCAGGGACCCCTCGCATGACCGCCATCGCAGCAAAATCATCCCAAGGACTTCCCTACACTGACCACTCCCCTACTGCCCTTGCCCCTTTCGGGTAAGGTAGTCTTCCACTAGCTTTCCTAATTAATCAGCCAAGGGCGTCCCATTAAACCCTTGTGGTAGCACTGTTTTCCCGGGTGGTCGCTCCATGTTCCAATTAACATAATGATCTTACCATGAACAGTAATAATAAACAGATAATAAAAGTGTGATCATGAATAATATACCTTCATACCCAAAACCACATAAAGCACTAGCAAGTACTACCCAAAAAGTTCAGTGGTAAACAAGGTATAAAGATAGACAAACTAGGGTAACCTATTGGGTCCCATCAAAATTAACCTATGCAGATCATTATGATTAATTAGAACATGAGTGGGGTAAAAAGAAGTGATCAAGGGCACAACTTGCCTGGGACTTGAGATTCCAGGTACCAGGATGATCTTCAGATGACACGTAACCTCACGCTAGTCGTAGCAATACAAACAAACAGTGTATAGGAAAAATTAACATCACACCAAACATAAGAACAAACTGCATAATAATATTCTATGCGTTGCTACGAGATCGTGGAAACAAAAACCACTAAATTCAGAGCTACGGTTATTAAATTATGAATTTTCGAAATTATTTAGCACCTAGAACAGATTAATTCAAATGAACAATTTTACTTCAAGTTTCATGGCTAAACAGTGTTACTAGTTGATAGAAAATATTAAAATAAAATTATTGCAACTGGAATGACTCAATTTGGAGTTAAAATGAATTAACTATGAATTTCACAAGTTTCTGGAATTATTTTTGTATTAAAAATCAAATTCTGTAATTAATTATCCATTTTCATTATTCTCTGGATCGAGCACTAATTATAGAGAACTCCGGGGCAAATCTAAAAGTTTTCCCCAGACTCAGTCTACACCCTCCCTTGGACAGCGGGTTGTTTATAGGATTTTACAGGGTCTCTTTAGCATATATTACATCGTGAAGGGGTAAAGGTGAATATCGGTCGTTGGATCGCCAACCTATGGTCTGGATTAAATCTGTTTTCAACCGAACCGGTACATACATAGGACCATCGATCACAGGATCAACGGCCCGCAAGTCATCCACCCCCCTGAACAGCCCGCGCCACACGATCCGGAACGCTCGGCCATGATTTAAACAAAATTGAAGGGTACCGACTTCCAATCAAGACCAATCAAACGCCATCCAACGGTGATGGTAGGATCCAAGGATAAATGTTTTTCTCCTTTGATCACGACCGTCCACCAAATGATCAACGTGTCGGCTTCGTCTTCATCCCTGGCGGCTGCGCACGACGGCGCCCTTAGCCCGTGCGGCTGCTCACGCCGGCGAGTAGTGCGCCTGGAGCAACGGAGCCCAGTTTCTCCTACCGGTAGCGAGCTACGCATAGAGAATACACATGCGGACTCAGTTTGTAGGTTCCTTACCTAGGTTTGGCGTGCCAGGGAGCCCACCGCGGCGGACGCTATGCTAGAGCATAAGCCGGACTAGCCTTGCGCAGGAGCACCCGCGACCGCCCTACTCCCGCGCTCCGCAGCCACGAGGACATCACGGAATCAAGGCTGGGACGGTGGGGGACATCGAGGGAGGTAGTAGAAGGGGCGCGTGGTGTTGGCACGCCGGGGGATCCAGGGCTTCCTGCGCGGCAGTGGGAGCGCGTGGAGGAGGGTGCCGACAGGATCACGGTGGCAGTGATGCGGGCGAGCACCGATGGAAAGGGGGCCTGGGCACCGTTCGCCAGAGATCGGAATCCGCGGCCATGCGTGGTCGGTCCGGATTTGCGCGCCAACCTGATGGAGGTAGGGGTCGTGGGGCACTGCTTTATAGCCAGGGGAGCGCGGATTGGGGACAATCTGCTGCGGCTAGCAGGGACGATCACGGTGGAGAAAACGGAGCCCGATTCGCGCGCTTGGTTCAACGGACTTCAATCTGTTGGTAGGAGATCGAGCTGACAGGCGGGATTTGCTGTGCCGAGCGCGATTTCAGTGGGGTTCGTTGCGACGATCTTCAGCTGTTTACGCGAGGAAGGAGCTACTGGATGTTGGGGTCCAAATGCCAGGGTGGCTGACACGTGGGGCCCACCCGCTAGCCTGACCTCGCGCCAACAGATTAGCGACGCGCCCACAATACCAGTTGGCCGCCCGGGAGCAACACACGCGCGAGAACGAGGACAAGCAAGTTTTGCTGGGCACGCATGCATATTGGGCTGGTGTGCAGTGGTAGTGGGAGACGCTGACAATGTGACCTGGCTTCCAGCATGTGGGATTTATTTAATTGATGGGCTGATGCAAGTGGCTGAAGGAATAAAAAAACAAAATGTGTGGCTGTCTGCGTTTAGATTAATTGGAAGGGAGTTGGGTTGGCTGCCCAGGCTGCAAGTAAGTCGTGTGCATCTTCTTATTTTTTATTATTTTCTTCTATTCTCTTTTCAAATCCAATTCAAATTCACAAACTCCCATTTATTTTCTATTTCCATTTTTCAATTCTAATTTCCAAATTTAAACTTGTCTCACAAATTTGAATACAAAGTGCAACAATACAATAACTTCAGCATGAGATTCATAATTCCATATTTATTTGCTATTTAACTACTTTAATTCCCATAATTGAGTATGCACAAATAAAAAGAAAAAGGAATTCAAGGAATCCCCAAAACACCCACTTATTTATTTAGCTATTCATTTTTTTCTTATACCAATTTTGCGCTTTACAAGTATTTGCAAAAAAAAACATGTGGTGCAAGCGTGGTCCAAAATGTTGAGAATATAAAGAAACAATCCATGCATATCTTATGAGAATTTATATTGGCTCAATTCTAAGTAACATTTGCACTTACATTTTGCAAACTAGTTCAATTATGCACTTCTATACTTGCTTTGGTTTGTGTTGGCATCAATCACCATAAAGGGGGAGATTGAAAGGGAATTAGGCTTCCACCTCTTTCCTAAATGATTTTGGTGGTTGAATTGCCCAACACAAATAATTGGACTAACTAGTTTGCTCTAGTCTATAAGTTCTACAGGTGCCAAAGGTTCACAATAAGTCAATGAAAAGACCAAGAAATGGTTCAAGAAGAAAGGAGCAAAGGAAACCGAAATGCTCCCTGGTCTGGCGCACCGGACTGTCCGGTGTGCCACCGGACAGTGTCCGATGCACCAGGGGACTCCAAGATGAACTCCTCACCTTCGGGAAATCTCAGAGGCGCTTCGCTATAATTCACCGGACTGTCTGGTGCACCACCGGACAGTGTCCGGTGCCCCAAGGGAGAGCAACTCTGAACTCGCCAGCTTCGGGAATCCGTTCCGCTAAAATTCACCGGACAGTGTCCGGTGCACACCGGACTGTCCGGTGTGACAGCGGAGCAACGGCTACTTCGCGTGCAACGGTCGACTGCAACGCATTAAATGCGCGCCTGCGCGCGCAGAGGAGTAGGGCACGCGTGGGTGGCACACCGGACAGCCTAAAGGGCCTGTCCGGTGCACCACCGGACAGCCAGGCGGGCCCACAGGTCAGAGCTCCAACGGTCGGAACCCAACGGCCGGGTGACGTGGCTGGCGCACCGGATAGTGTTCGGCGGCGCACCGGACTGTCCGGTGCGCCCATCGACTGCAGCCTCCACCAACGGCCACTTTCGGTGGTTGGGATTATAAATACCCCCAACCACCCCACATTCATGGCATCCAAGTTTTCCACCTTCCAACTACTTACAAGAGCTCTAGCATTCAATTCTAGACACATTAAAGAGATCAAATCCTCTCCCAATTCCACTCAAAGCTTTAGTGATTAAAGAGAGTGATTGTTGTGTTCATTTGAGCTCTTGCGCTTGGATTGCTTCTTTTTCTCATTCTTTCTTGCGATCATCTCAATTGTAATCAAGGCAAGAGACACCAATTATGTGGTGGTCCTTGCGGGGAAGTTTGGTTCCCGTTTGATTGAGAAGAGAAGCTCACTCGGTCCGAGGGACCGTTTGAGAGAGGGAAAGAGTTGAAAGAGACCCGGTCTTTGTGACCACCTCAACGGGGAGTAGGTTTGAGTGAACCGAACCTCGGTAAAACAAATCCTTGTGTCTCACTTCTTTATTCGCTTGCGATTTGTTTCACGCCCTCTCTCGGACTCGCATTATATTTCTAACGCTAATTCGGCTTGTAGTTGTGATTAACTTTGTAAATTTTAGTTTCGCCCTATTCACCCCCCCCCCCTCTAGGCGACTTTCACCCTCCATAGGCTTGTTCACTCCCGCAGTGGTGTTATCCTATGGAGGTCGGATTTGTTTGGCTTTGCCTTTCTTGTCATACAGAGCCTTGCCAAGGCGAGCCACTTCTTGCCTTAATTGCTCATTTTCCTTTGCAACCTCATCCGAACATGTTTCTACAACAATATTCTCAACAAGAACTTGGTTGCAAGAGTTAGAATCATCAATTAAATCAAAGCAAAAAGTAGAAGCATCTTTTTAAATAATTTTAGGAATTTCAATTAAAGATGCCCCTGGGGTGGTACCAATGTTTTCTAGCTTAGTAGTTAGCTCATTATTGTGTATGCTAAGAATTTCCATTTTCCCTAGCAAATTTTCAATAGCTTCTTGGGAGCTAGCTAACTTAGCCTTAAGTTTTTCATTCTTTTTAATAAGGCCATCATCGGTAGCAGTGGATGGAGCACTAGACTCTAATTGCTCAATTTTAGTTGATAGCTCACAATTTAAATTTGAAAATGCTTCAAATTTTTCTAGCAAACCTTTGTAGTCATTTTGAGAGCTAATCAACTTGTTTTTTAAGGTTTTAAGTTGAGCCTTTTGCTTAGTGCAAACATCCTGAAAAAATTTAACGGCTTCCGTAAGCTCATCTACGGAGGGCTTTCCCTCACCTTCATCATCACTACTACTTCCATCACTAGAGGATGGAATGCTCATTTTACCTCTTGCCATAAGGCATTTGCGTGATGATCGTGATCAGCGTGATGAGAACCGGTGGCTGTGTGTCCTTGGAGGTTCATCTTCGCTTGAAGAATCATCCCAAGTTTTGACACTTGTTAGCGCCTTGCCTTTGCTCCTCTCCTTTTTAGGTTCGGCCATAGTTGGACAGTTGTCCCTGAAGTGGCCCTTCTCCCCACATGCGAAGCATCCTCTCTTTCTTACGGATCATCCCCATTACCTTTCCGATGCGTCAGATTGTTTCTTCGCCCTTGGAGGATGATTTTGATGGTTGATTATCTTCCTCATCGTCACTTTCTTCTTCTGCTTTCTCTTCTTCACTTGAGGAACTTGGAGTGGAAGCCTTCTTTTTACCCTTCCTTTCATCACATGCAAAAGCATATGGTCTTGAGGAAGTTGGCTCCTCTCCCCGACACATTTTTCGCGACATCTCAAAGGCCGTGATTTTTCCAATCACGATGGTCGGGGTCATTGTAGTCCTCCATGTTGTGAAGAATAGTGATGATTCTCCCATATCTTTGTTGTGGTAGTAGGGAGATAATCTTCCTCACAATGTCCGCATCACCTAGCTTATTAATGCCAATAGAATTGAGCTCATTGATAATTATATTCAAATGAGAATACACATCTCTAACAAGCTCATTTTCTTTCATAGCAAAAGAATTATACCCATTTAAGACTAGGTAATGTTTTTCCTCACGGACATTGGATGTGCCGTCATGGAGCTCATGTAATTTTAGCCAAATCTCATTAGCAGTTTTCAAAGTAAAAACTTGATTGAAAATATCCATGCTAAGAGATTCATACAAGCAATTTTTTGCTCTAGCATTTAAATGAATTTCTGTTTCCTCACTCGTGGTGGGTTTCTTGGGATTTTTGGGGCGTTTCATCCCATCACGAGTGACTCTCCAAACACCTAGATCAACGGCCTCTAGGTAACAAGCCATTCTAGCACTATAATATGGGAAGTTAGTGTCGTCGAAGTGTGGTGGCCTATGGGTATCCATCCCTTCCTCTAAAAAGTGTCGGCTCTTTTAGCGATGAAGCTAAAGCGTTTCAAATGAGCCAAACCAGGCTTCGATACCACTTGTAGGAAACGGGTGACACCTAAGAGGGGGTGAATTAGGACTTCTAAAACTTTCACTAAGCTAGGCCACGAATAAATCCTAAGAGCAAAACCTATGCAAATAATCAAACTAGAATGTGCAAACTAGGTTTTGTCTAAGTGTTGCTATCTCTACCTCAATGACTAAGTTTCAATCTACACTATATAAGTATGAAGACAAGATTGAAACTTCAATTCTTGATATAAATGTGGAAGCTTAAAGAGCAAGGTAGAGATACAAACTCTCGTGGATGACGCTGGTATTTTTATCGAGGTATCCGGAACCACGTAAGGTCCCGACTAATCCTCGTTGGTGCCCCTACGCAAAGGCAAGCCCGTGCGAGGGCCAAGCACCTCAGTCAAGTAACTCTGTAGAGAGTCGTGGGCCTTCTCCTCGTGCAAGTGGTGCTCCACTTTCGGCTCCTCTCGAACGCTCCCCGCTGTCTCCACTATCGAGCTTCCGGCCAAAAACGTCGCAGGCCTCGTTCCCTCCGGTTCACGGTGGCGGCCCTGACACAAACGCGGTTGTCACGGTCTCGCAAGACTCTCGCCCCACTCGGTACAATTAAAACGACTCGCGCAAGAGCTGAGGGGTTGTGTGGTTTTATAAAACTCACTCAACTAACTAGGGTTCACCTAGAGCAAGCGCTAAAGCGATCTAACTAACCTAAGCACTTCGCAAAGCACCTACGCTAATCACCGAGTGGTTCTCTTAAGCACTTGTGTGTTTGAGCTCTTGGAAATGTGCACTATATGCCTTGGTATGTTGCTTGGGCTCCCACACCTTGAAATGGCCGGTTGGGGGTGTATTTATAGCCCCCAACACAATTGTAGCCGTTGGAGAAAAGTTGCTGCTCTCTACGGCACACCGGACAGTCCGGTGGTGCACCGGACAGCGCACTGTTCAGTGTCCGGTGCGCCTAGTCGTTGCCCTACCACAGCAGGTGATCGCTGGCGCCGTAGGCTTTTCACACCGGACAGTCCGGACTCCACACCGGACAGTTCGGTGGTCTTTTCTGCTCAGTGCCACCTGGAACTAGCCGTTGGGCTGTGGTTCCCTGGTGCACCGGACAGTTCGGCGTGTGACACCAAACAGTCCGGTGCTCCATGCACAGACAGTCCGCAGGCAACACTTCTTTCTTCTCTTGGACTCCTCTTGATCTTTATAATATCTTCTTTTGAGGTGTTGTTTTCCTCAATGTCTTGGTCCAAGGTACTTTAGCATCCTGTAAACTACACACACAAACACTAGCAAACATATTAGTCCACAGGTTGCGTTGATCATCAAACACTAAAATCTATTTAGCCAAATGGCTCGGGGTCCATTTTCCTTACACAAAATATGTTGGATTATAATCCCAAACAAATAGACCCTAAATCTTTTAGTTTGGGGCATGCAAGATAGATGTTTAGATTTATAAGGGAAAATAACTATCATAAATTTGAAGGACTTTAGAAATATAATTCGAGAAGATATTAATGTTCAAAGATATGCATCGATGATTAAAAGGAGAAGCTTCTAAGTATGGCGAGACAACACTTCTTAAGTGACCTCATTGGTTTAACAAAAGTAAAACATGATTTAGCTAAAATGTCTGTTAACCTCTTGGGAGCATAAGGATCTAACGAGCAAGCTCTCTCTAACTGATTTCGTGAAGGTGTGGACCATCACCATTGGTTCGATAAGTCTAAAATTTTAGGCTCTAACATCTCTAAAACCCTTCTAACATTTGCAACTCTGGAAACTTCCAACTCTAGAAACAATGTAAACCGAAAATGAGGTTTGATCCAAACTTCTTTTGGGGCTCGTCTAAGCTACCTAAAGCTAAAGACAAACTAGTGTGCACCATACTAAACTCATTAGACTTACCTTGGTCAAGCTACTCGTTCATACCCACTTATAGTATAGTTAAAGTAGAAATAAAGTTCTAAAGTACTCTAAGTATCTCTCTAAGCAACACTTAATAGAACTACTTCATCCTTAATCTTATCATCCAATCTTTGAAAACCAAAATAAAAATTATATTTAAGGGCATGAAAACTATTGATTGCCTAAACCATCTCTATCATTGTGACCGAACTTCAATTTGCTTCAGCAAAACACACGTTAGTCACAATAATTTTGTGTTTCCATCAATCACCAAAACCAGTGGGGGATGGAATTTTGTGTTTCCATCAATCACCAAAACCATTGGGGGCCTAGATACTTTTAGCTTAGTAGAGTAGCTCTCTAATTAGTTATAATTTTAATAGTAGAATAGCTTGTGTTTAGTTGCTCACTAGTTTTGCTAGCTAGAGTGGCTTATTGTAGCTTGTAGTCTTGTGTGTTGTTATTTAGATTATAAATAGTTTCCTATTAGAATTATGTATAGGGGCTTACTTGAGTAATCTAGAGCTAGAGCAAGTAGAGGCTATTAGGATTATTTGTTATACTAATCATCTTTTTCAAGTGTTGTGCCTTTGTAGCGAAATTTTGTATATACAATTCAAATAACTACTCGAGCTATCTAGATTCTTTTAGATGCATACATTAAGTGCACAACTAATCTAGTCATGCGTGCTCAAACAGAGACACAACTCATAACAAATATAATAATAATAGACTTTTCTTCAAGTCCAGCACCTTTTAGGTCATTGAAGTCATTCATGACATCATGATCACTTTCTACATCTTCTTTGTCCTTAGTTATTACAACTAGGATTATTTCTTTGTGTTATAGTATGCTTAGCCATAAACTTTACTTGTCATCACTAAGTACCATATTCTTAAGTGTTAACGTGATCTTCACTAGGGACATGTTGGATGGCTTTCGCTAAAGAACTTATTTCAATGAAGTTTTCCAAAGATGTTGTACAGCAAATGGAGTTCCAACAATGTATCTAATAAAAAGGTTATGATAAAACTTGTGTATAAATATATAACTTTTAATTTAAAAATAAGTTGTGAAGATGAGAAATTCTAAAAGCTAGAAGGATACCGTACCTCGCGCATAGTTGCGGATATCATGGATAATTTTAAATGAAATTAGCAACTTATATTTACTTGTATAAAGAGATAAACTATTAAAAATAAAATTTAGTGGATTGTTTGGAGTGCTTGTTGGTGACTTGTTCTCAAATGCTTCGGATTAAGAACAAGGCAACATAAAAAGTGTTATATGATAAGGTCCTTCGTCCTTCGAAACATTATTTCCCTTCGGGATATAACGTGCTCCGGACGAAGGTCATAAACAACATATCTTCGTAAGCACGATAATTTACGACGAAGGACTTATGCATAACATAAATAGTAATGTAAACATTTAAATTTTATCACAATGTCATTTCTATTTTATTTCTATGTAAAAATAGAAATGACTTCAAATTACAAATGTACCTTCGGACTGCAGGAAGGCAAAAGTACAAGAATGACGCAAAAGCAAATGCCAAGTCAGCGTGAACAGTACGGGAGTACTGTTCATCTATTTATAGGCGTGAGACGCAGCCCATGTAAAATTACATTCATGTCCATTACATTTGCTAATGACCTATGGGAGTCTGTCAAGGCCTAAGTAGTCTTTTCATCTTTAGGTCGGTTCCCCGTTCTGCTATCGCGACGAAGCTTTTCTGCGCATAGCTTCGGCTCCGCGCCATCCTTCGTACAGCATGGTAACCAGCCCGTCCTTCATCAACCTTCCTTCGTCTGGCTTAAGCTTCGCCCTGTCCGCGCTCCATGTTCACAATCTGAGTCCGAGAATACCTGTTCATATAATTCACATGGAAAATATTGTCAAATCTTGTTTTTGAGGACCTTCGGAGGACGAAGGCCCCCAACAGTAGCCCCTCGCAATATTAATTTGTTAGTGATAAATTCAGATTGCGATATGGACGAAGGCCTTAAGCCGAAGGTCCGAAAAAACACCTTCCCTTTGCTAGAATAGCAACATTCACTGACAAGCGGGGTCTTTCAATTTTCAACGCACTGGGCGTATAAATAAGATCGTAACGCAAACTCATTTTGGTACTCTCGCTTGCCATCTGCTTTCGCCCACTAAATTTTTAGCTCTTGCGCACTAAGATTTGCTGATATTTTGGTTTTGAAGCTTCGGCTTTGAAAACAGTTTTTTAGTGTTTCCGAAGATGTCTGAAGATAAGAAGGTCGCTGCTGAGATGAAGTTGAGCCTTGACGAAGAGAAGAACTTGGGGTTCCTTATAGCGATGGCAGAGACCAATACGGAAAAAATTACCAAGGAGATTCTGGAAGGTTTGTCTGAAGATACTGGTGACAGCGACAGTTATGATGTAGAAAGTGGTGGGGAAGAGTCCGAAGATCGACCATGGCGGCCAAGTCACACGGTTTTTGGGAAAACCACTATTAAGCAGAGTCATATTGATAATATGAGGGGGAGGTATTTTCGAGATATATCTATTGTGAGAGCTGATGCTGGAGAAAAGACTTCTCCCACCCCAGAAGAAGATGAAGTCGTAATCTTCCGAAGCTTTCTCAAGGCTGGGCTTTGATTCCCCCTAAGCAACTTTGTTGTTGAAGTCCTGAAGACATTTCAAGTCTACCTTCATCAAATTACTCCCGAAGCTATCATAAGAATGGGGATGTTTGTCTGGGCTGCGAGAAGCCAAGGTTTAGAACCAAATGCTAAAAGCTTTTGCAACATTCATGAGTTGTTATATAAGACGAAGCCCTGGGGGAAAGAACAATATCACAACAACTTTGGGTGCTACAGCTTCGGTGCCCGCTCCGGGTCAAGCCGCCCTGTGCCAACCTTTCGGAAGAGGTGGCCCGGAGCCTGGATGACAGAGTGGTTCTATGTAAAGAATGACTTAACAGCGCAAGAAGATGTCAAGAGTATCATTATGCGCCCTATCTGGCAACGCTTCGGACTTCGAAGGCCGAAGGTTGAAATGGATGAAGCAGCCGAGGAATGCCAAAGAGCCTTCGGCGTAATCTGCTCTTTCATTGGGACAAGGGACTTGGTCCAAGAGCATATTGCCTTCAGGGTGTGGCCACTTGCAGGAAAGTGGGAAATGCCGAAGGAGACCATCAAAGAGTCCGACGAAGGCGGACTGGTCAAACTGAAATACACATTTAAATACGGGGATAAGTTTGTTGAACCTGATGACGACTGGTTGAAAAGCATTGAAACGTTAAGTGACGAACTACTTGGGGCATATTCGAAGGCCGAGAACACTGCGTTATCAGCAGCCTTCGGAGGCCGAAAGAAGAAAAGGCTCAACCGAGTATTTGACGCAGTCGGGTTTGTCTACCCTGACTATCACTATCCGGTATTGGGTCGCAAAAGAAAAAATATTTCTCCTGCGACAGAAGCTACCACGAGTGCCACTAGTGAGCCAACGCCGCAAAGGAAAAAGATGAAGGTGCTCACCCACCGAGCGCGTTTTATTGAGCCGGCCACAGTGCCAGAATTTATTGGTGAAGTCTCTTTGGCCTCTGAAGCTACAGAACCAGCTCCAGTGCCGAAGATAGAAGAGAAAACTGAAGCGCCTTCAGCAGAAAAAGCAGAAAAACCGAAGATTGAAGGGCCAAAAATATCGGAAATCTTAAGTCCTTCAGCAAATGTCGAAACAATAAAAAATCAAAAGGGCCCATTGGTGACCCCAAAACGAAAAAGAATGGTAAACGTACTAGATGTCTTGGAGACAATTAAGTCTTCAAGCACAACTCCAAAGAAGACTGTTGAACTTGCTGAAGCGTCTACTGAAGCTTCGAAGCAACAAGCTGAAGCTGAAGCTGGGCCTTCAGAGCCCACCAAGGAACAATCTTTGGAAACCGAGAAAATATCAGAACCAGTTTTGGTTGAAGAAATTGACACTGCCGCCCCCGAAGCTCCTGCCAGCATATGCGATTACATCGTGCGACATGCTTCGGGGAAGAAATTATCTGAAGAAGAGACTTATGAAGCCAATCACTATGCTAGAGAGTTAAAGTATCCGAAGGGGGCAGTAGTGTTCAATGGGACAAATGAAGATGACTTCCTATACTGCCTCCCTGATAACAAAGAGTTATCTGTCTGCCGGGAGATGGCTAGAAGTATGGGTTTCCCGAAGCTCGAAGCTGGATTATGTGCTATGACGAAGGAGGATCTCGCGGACAGTCTTGCGTACAATAGCCTAAAGGTATGGGAATTAAGCGCTTGAAAATTTTTTAATTCGTAACTCATTCTTTTATTCTTATACCAACTTTTTTACATATAGGGTTTAATCCTAAGCAACGCATTAAGAGCACAAAAGAGTGCCGAAGATGAGAGCTATGAAATTGCGTTCAACAACCTTCGATCAGAAGTTATTAAACTGAGAAACGAAGCTCTGGAAAAGGATAAAATTCTGCTTACATTGGTAGATAAGGTAAAAAAGGACGAAGCTGCTTCAAAGGTCCAGGCCGAAGCCCAAAAACGTGAAATTAAAGATCTTCAGAAACAGCTAGCTAGAGCTAAAGAGGAACGTGTGCTTGAGGAAACAAAACGAGAGCTTAGTGATCAGTTGGTCAATCATTTAGAGTTAAGTGTTAAGGAGCTTCGTGCATCCCAGAGGAAATGCTATGTTAAATCTATAGAGTGCGTCAAAAAGATAAAATCCAGCTTCGCCAGCGTTGGCGCCTTTTCTAGTGAAGAGAATTTCTCAAGAGGCAATCCCGAAGGTCCACTGGACTGGATCAGTAACAAAGCAGAAGCCTTCGAGGAAATCCTGAGCAGCCGCGGTGACATCTGCGCTTTTTCAGGCGCCAGAGGAGTTGCTGCTGTTTTGGAGAAGAAGGGTTGTGAGCATGTAAAATCCTTAGCTCAGTCCGAAGCTGCCCTGTCCTCTGAAGACATCAAAGACCCCTCGACCGAAGCAAGCATGGTTGGCGGTAAATTCTTTACTGATATCTGGGACAACGGCGGCCGAGAAATGGCGCAAGAAATTATTCAAAGGAGTGAAAAAGGCATCCATGATGCTAGGAAAGTGACAGAAGTTGCCGAAAAAAGTACAGAGCCCGAAGGGCAAATAGGTATTAATTAGTCGTTCTTGTTGTGCTGTAATTTTTATTTCAAACTTTGTTCGCGGTTTGTGATAGTAATGTAGACATATTCCCTTCCCTCAGAACCTACTGGATCGTCTGCTGACCCTCACACGAAAGAGGATGACGAAATTAAACAAATGCCGAAGCTATCATGGATAAAGTTGTTGAACAACTTCTAAATGAGGCTGCCGAAGTAGTACTAAGAGAAGACTAGATGGCATTAGAAAGAACATTTGAAATGTGATCTATGTAATATTTTGTACATTTGAATGTAATATATAAGTTTCTTTTCATTATTCAATTCTTTACGATGCATGAAACTTTACATACGTACCGTTTTTAAGCCTTCGGCGAAAAAACACCTTCCCTTCTTTTCATGCTTCGTGAAGATAGAAAAACTTTTATGCGTCACAAAACCCGTAGCGCTCTGATGAAAAATATCCAAACTTCGTGAGAACATTTTCCGAAGCTATATTCCGAAGATTTTTACTTTCTCAAAGCACTCTTCCGAAGGTTGATACTGTCCTCCCTTCTTTTGCCATATGCAATATGATGTATGATGCTTATGCTATGCAAAATGATGTGATGATGTTATGTTATGTAGATGAATTTGATTCCGAAGATACACACATATCCCCATGAAACACACAATCTTTTACTGTAAGCTCTGCATTCCCTTAGGAACGTCTTTGGAGCTTCTTCGCCTTTTACTTAGGCGGTATCAGCGTTGACTTTTCGCTGTAAGCTCTGCATTCCCTTAGGAACGTCTTTTGAGCTTCTTCGCCTTTTACTTAGGCGGTATCAGCGTTGACTTTTCGCTGTAAGCTCTGCATTCCCTTTGGAACGACTTTTGAGCAGAAAACTTACACTGCGCTCCCTTTGGAACGGCTTTTTGTGACTTCATCAACTTACTCTGCGTTCCTTAGAACGACTTTCTGTTGCTTCGAAGGATTTTTAATAATTCGAAGGTCCTCCTTGTTAACGCAAAAAAATTTTTAAGCTTTAGCAACGTAAGCCTGTGGAGAAAATAAGTTTTCCTCGTGGGAAACAACGAAATTATTATATGAAAACTAACAATATTCTTTGTTACACAGAAAATAGAACTGAATAGAAAAGACTGCTATCAAAGGTAGGATATGTGTCAATAAATGTGCTTCGACTCTGGCACAGTGCTGTTGACTGTGCGAGCTTCGGATTGTTCTCTGAAGTCCCTTTGGTGTGGGGCATATTGACTCCCTTCTGGCTGTTGACCTTGTTGCAGTGGAGGTGGAGGCGGAGGCTGTTGCCAGGAAGCTTGAGGTTGACTTGTCGAAGCTACAGAAGCTGCAGGGTGGTTGTCTATGTATTGTGGGATGTAAGGCGGATGATACGAAGCAGTATGCATGACCTGCTTCGGCTGAGCTTGTTGCGCTGCAGCTTCGGCTATTTCCTTTTGCTTCTGGATTGTAACATGGCATGTCCTGGTGGTATGGCCCTTGTTTTCTCCACAGAACAAGCAAAACAGTTTCCTTGGTTGATCTCCAAATCTTCCGCCGAAGCCCCTGGCGCCTCTGCCTCTTGGAGCTGGTGGCCGGAAGAAACTTTGCTGTTGCCCCGAAGCCTGTGAGGAGCACTGCGGCCTGTTCTGCTGACTCCCCTTATCATCATTTTGAGTAGAGTTGTGGATGGACCTGACATGCCTCGGATAGAATCTTCCTCCGAAGCCCCTGGTCATTTCAGAAAATCTGAAAGCCTCCTCCCTTCTTTGGCGAAAATCATTGTCGGCACGAATGTACTCATCCATCTTCTGGAGCAGCTTCTCCAAAGTCTGAGGAGGCTTCCTGGCGAAGTATTGAGCTGAAGGTCCAGGTCGGAGCCCCTTGATCATGGCTTCGATGACAATTTCATTGGGCACCGTTGGTGCCTGCGCCCTCAAACGTAAGAACTTCTGACATACGCCTGAAGGTATTCTTCATGATCCTGAGTGCATTGAAACAAGGCTTGAGCAGTAACCGGCTTCGTCTGAAACCCTTGAAAGCTAGTTAGCAACATATCCTTCAGCTTTTGCCATGAAGTAATCGTTCCTGGTCGAAGGGAGGAATACCAGGTCTGAGCAACACTCCTGACAGCCATAACAAAAGACTTTGCCATGACTGCAGCATTGCCACCATACGAAGACACTGTTGCTTCGTAGCTCATCAAAAACTGCTTCGGGTCTGAATGGCCATCGAACATGGGAAGCTGGGGTGGCTTGTAGGATGGAGGCCAAGGTGTAGCCTGCAGCTCAGCGGACAGGGGAGAAGCATCATCGAAAACAAAATTTCCATGATGGAAATTGTCATGCCAGTCATCTTCGTTGAAGAAGCCCTCCTGATGAAGGTCTTTTTGCTGAGGCCTTCTGTTCTGCTCATCATGAGTAAGATGGCGAACTTCTTCAGAAGCTTCGTCTATCTGCCTCTGCAGCTCAGCTAGCCTGGCCATCTTTTCCTTCTTCCTCTGCACCTGTTGATGAAGCATCTCCATATCCCTGATCTCTTGGTCTAGTTCATCCTCCTGAAGCGTCGGGCTGACGGCCTTCCTCTTCTGGCTTCGGGCCTCCCGAAGAGAGACGGTCTCCTGGTTGGGGTCCAGCGGTTGCAGTGCTGCAGCTCCAGTCGCTGAAGCTTTCTTCGGCGCCATAGCGAGGGTCTATGGCTTCCGAAGGTGTTCAAAAAACTCAAAGTGGAGGTGAGTTCACCGGAGGTGGGCGCCAATGTTGGTGACTTGTTCTCAAATGCTTCGGATTAAGAACAAGGCAACATAAAAAGTGTTATATGATAAGGTCCTTCGTCCTTCGAAACATTATTTCCCTTCGGGATATAACGTGCTCCGGACGAAGGTCATAAACAACATATCTTCGTAAGCACGATAATTTACGACGAAGGACTTATGCATAACATAAATAGTAATGTAAACATTTAAATTTTATCACAATGTCATTTCTATTTTATTTCTATGTAAAAATAGAAATGACTTCAAATTACAAATGTACCTTCGGACTGCAGGAAGGCAAAAGTACAAGAATGACGCAAAAGCAAATGCCAAGTCATCTATTTATAGGCGTGAGACGCAGCCCATGTAAAATTACATTCATGTCCATTACATTTGCTAATGACCTATGGGAGTCTGTCAAGGCCTAAGTAGTCTTTTCATCTTTAGGTCGGTTCCCCGTTCTGCTATCGCGACGAAGCTTTTCTGCGCATAGCTTCGGCTGCGCGCCATCCTTCGTACAGCATGGTAACCAGCCCGTCCTTCATCAACCTTCCTTCGTCTGGCTTAAGCTTCGTCCTGTCCGCGCTCCATGTTCACAATCTGAGTCCGAGAATACCTGTTCATATAATTCACTTGGAAAATATTGTCAAATCTTGTTTTTGAGGACCTTCGGAGGACGAAGGCCCCCAACAGTGCTAATGTGGACAAAAAAAATATGTTGGTCTGGATAATATGGTTTATTGACATGAATAGAATGTACGAATAGTTAGGTATCATAATCGGGGTGAATGTATATTCGTTTTAGGGAGTGCGTCTACACCTAAAAATACATAAATTTTCGCTTTATATGTACCCTCATCTAGTGTCTATACACCCATAAGACAGCCAAACCCTCTCAAGTTTGCTCTAGCTACGGTGACAAGTATATTATCTGATAAACTGTTAACAATAAATTTTGGTGGATTCTTTGGTATGCTAATCTGTTGGTATGGATAAGGCAGCTTGTTGACATGGATAGGTTGTACCAATATTTAGGACCATAATTATATGCTCTAGCGGGTATACCATCATACACATACAGATAAGAAGTGACCGTAGTCGTTACATTTGCTTTATACGAGGCTGCTATCGCTCCCTCATTTCTCGAAGACCCCAACACCACCAAACAAATCGATGCAGAATTACATTCTAAAAGTTTGCACCATCAAACAGTGTTCGTGTTTCAATATTTGGTTTCTATGCCAATAGGGAACAGCACTAGCTTGCTTCCGATAAATTCATTCATGTGGTCATCTACATCGACTCGGTGACCACTTCAACCCAAACAAAAGAAAAGGAGGAATTCAGAAACAAAGCTAAATTTCAAGACCTTATTTTACCCCATAACTTCGGGGATATCTCTTATTGCTAATGTTATAAACACGGCTGCCAGGAAGTTCTCCTTTGGATCCTTTATAAATATATATGGCTAACTGAAGAGCGGTACAACTCACCAATGGACTCACGGATCAATAGTCGAATTCGACACACAGATTACCAATTTTTCACCGAGCAAACGGTTTGAACAGCTATGTCTGAATAGTGCAACCGATATGTTAACTATCTTGCAGTTTGCGCCGCTTCTCTTGGGAGATCTTAGATCTGTCGCCTGTGGCTACTTCGGTACCAGATTCTTCGATCTCTACGAGTTTCTGTTTTACACCTAATTCAGACGAACGTTCTCCCAGTTCTGCAGTCCGTACGATGCCTCCTGTTCCATTTGGGTCCATGGTTGCACCACAATCCTTGTTTGTAGACTGGCTCTGATTAGATGACGGTTTAGCTGTTGTATCCCTTGAGGATGGATCCTGGACTTTCTCCGTGCTCGATTGACTCTGCTTTTCAAACATCATCTGCAGATACTTTCCTTGCTCTTCAATCCGCAACTGCAATTTTCGCTGAATCTGCAATATAGGAATATATATATATAGTGTTAGGATAAAGCAAGCTTCATTGGCATTAATATTAATGTTGGGCAAAATCACTTAGGGCCCGTTCGTTTGTGTCCAGGAAGGATTCGTTCCAGCTTATCAAAACTTATATAAATTAGAGAAGCAATCCGACTAGGAATCGTTACAGGCCTCCAATCCGTGAAAACCAAACAGGGCCTTGTGGAATCAACACTAACTGAATTTAGAATTAGTACCTCAAGCTGTTCATGAAGCCGTTTCTGGACTTCCATCTGAAGGCGCAGTGCTTCAGTAAGATCCATGCTCCTATACAAGAATGCCCAATATCATGGAAGAGTATTAACCAAGAAGTAACAGACAATGATGATCGTAAAATGCACTTTAACATATAGGAAAACCTTCAAATTAGATTTTATGTTTCAAAAGAAGCAACAAAAGTGAATGCAATGGCTCAATGCACATCATGACAATTCCATAACTAGAAGAGGGCGTTGACACTTGACAGATGCATCGAACACTGAGGGCATGATCTATGCTCGGAGTATCTATTGTTAAATCCCAGACCATGATTGTAAAAGCATTTCTGTTGTAAAAAGGCCCTTCAAGAATAGATTTGAAATAGCTTGTAGGTAATTCATAGCCCTCAAAATTCTTTACTGCATGGGAAATAACGCAAATCGATGGATGCAAATGTGTCAGCTTAGAACAGTCAGAAAATAGATCAATTCTAGGACAGCAAACCATACATGCCCAGACACGCTTTAGTATCATTATGAACAAAAAGCAAAGCATATTCCTCAAACCACTATCAAGTATCAACCAATTGCACATGCATAAATTGGCAAATAATTAGCAATCAAAATGGCAAAGACGATACTTTTAATACTCTGCCATCATTTCAAGAGATGTACAAAGAATATTTTTCTTTAATTCATACTCCATTCCAAATTATAATATGTTTTAGTTTTTCTAAATACATAGCTTTTGCTATGCACTTATATATACACTATGTCCAGAACTCCAGATACAACAACAACAACAACAAAGCCTTTAGTCCCAAGCAAGTTAGAGTAGGTTAGAGTTGAAACCCAACAAAAGCCACAAACCAAGGTTCAAACACGCAGAATGTTGTTTTCCATTAGCCTTGAATACAAAGCATTTAAGTGCCTCCTTATTTTGTGCAATCCTTAAGAATTCACAGTAACACCTAAAAGCAAATCTCAAACAGCATTTTCTTTCAAGCTAAATTATGAGTGTCAATCAAAACCATAACCCAAATGTGAATAAACTCCAGAGCTTCGCTTCAATGCATGTGGAATCACACAGTAACATGGTAACAGTTACCATCAAAAGAGACAAATAGCACACCATCAAGTGAAATGAAGGATTACATATGGCAAGTATCTCACTCACGTTTTCAGGTCCAGGACCAGCTCTTCAGTGGCTGTCCTTTTTTCCGATGTACCTGCATAATGATTTAAAGAAGTCTAATATTAACACTAACAACTCACACTTATTTTGATACAGCTACATGCATGCATGCTGTCTGCAACACAGAATTCCTCACGACATGGTTATCATGACACAAATAAATAAATATGATGAAAGCTTCATGACCCCAACATTTCACATGCAAAATGTAATCCACAACGCAGAGAAAATAGGTTGGGAAGAGGCCAAGCAAATAAACCTTCTGACAGGTCTGGTTTATAGCGGGCTGTGCGGTACTTCTGCAACACAAACGAGTTCAAATAAGAAAATGAAAAGGCCTCCTTTGGGCAAGAATACTACTTAGAAAGCTAAACAGCAAACCTGCAGGTGGCTTTTGACATGATATATAGTCAAACCATCAACTTTCATAAGCTTTAGCACACCCTTAGGAGTAGCTTCTGAATAGGAATAAGAAAAGAGAAATAAACACATGCATTAGATGATGTGATGTAGGGTTCATAACTTAAACTATTTGAGGGGAAATGCCAATAGGGCAGACATACTTTCGCTACCGCCAAGCTGATTTACAGCATCTACAAAACATTCATGGAGTTCTGGGGTCCATCTCATCCGTTGTTTGGCAACTGAAGCATTGCTGCTATTGGGAGGACTAGCAACAGGACAAATCTCCCTACTATGAGATGAAGCTGACTGATTTACTGCAGGTAGTGATGTAGCTGAGTTGGAAATTTGAATCATGGCCTATAACAGAAGGGAGTAACAGTCATGAAAAAAAACATAAGTCATTGTTAGAATAGGAACCCATGCCCCTAACCAGGGATGGGGAGTAGTATTAATAGACTTAGTAACTGGGCCAGGCCCATTACAGTGAGGGGTGAGACGGTAATTACATGGGGAATACCCCAAACCCTAGAATCCTAGACGGGTAGTCTAACACGGGTAGTCTAACACCCCCCCGCAGTCACAACTCTATCCTGTACAGATGTTGAGACTGGAACGAAAGTCTAAGAATACACTCGACGGTAGCCCCTTGGTGAAGATGTCGGCGAACTGCAGCGTGGTGGGGACGCTGAGAACCCGAACGTCCCCGGCAGCGACACGCTCGCGGACGAAGTGCAGGTCGATCTCCACATGCTTTGTGCGCTGATGCTGCACGGGGTTGGTGGAGAGGTAGACCGCGCTGACGTTGTCGCAGTAGACGAGGGTGGCGCGCTGGAGGGGACTGTGGAGCTCGTGGAGGAGCTGGCGCAGCCAGGAGGCCTCTGCCACGCCGTTGGCCACGGCACGGTACTCGGCCTCAGCGCTGGAGCGAGAGACGACGGGCTGACGCTTGGCGGCCCAAGAGACGAGGTTGGCGCCCAGGAACACGGCGTAACCGGAGGTGGACCGGCGCGTGTCGGGACAGCCAGCCCAGTCAGCGTCGGTGTAGACCACGAGCTCTGACGTTGGTGATGGTCGGAGAAGGAGGCCGTAGTCGAGGGAGCCGCGGAGGTAGCGCAGAATCCGCTTGAGCGCAGTGAGATGGGGCTCCCGCGGAGTGTGCATATGCAGGCACACCTGCTGGACGGCGTATGCGATGTCGGGCCTGGAGAAGGTGAGGTACTGGAGCGCGCCGGTCAGGCTCCGGTAGGACGTCGCGTCGGCGACCGGAGGCCCATCGTCCTCAGAGAGCTTGGCCTGAGTGTCGACAGGCGTGGAGCAGGGCTTGCAGTCAGACATGCCAGCCCGCTCCAGGATGTCGATGGCGTACTGGCGCTGGTGGAGGAAGAGACCCTGGGGCCGGCGCTCGGCGGTGATGCCGAGGAAGTGGTGTAGGGGCCCCAGGTCCTTCATCGCGAACTCCCGCTGAAGGGCGACGATCGTGCGGTGTAGAAGTTCGGCGGTGGATGCCGTGAGCACAATGTCGTCGACGTAGAGCAGGAGGTAGACGGTGTCGTCGCCGCGCCGGTAGATGAACAGGGACGTGTCCGACTTGGCCTCGACGAAGCCGATGGAGGCCAGGTAGGAGGCGAAGCGACTGTACCATGCCCGTGGCGCCTGCTTGAGGCCGTACAGGGACCGGTTCAGCCGGCAGACCAGATCCGGACGGTCAGCGTCGACGAAGCCGGTGGGCTGGCTGCAGTAGACAGTCTCCGTCAGAGTGCCATGCAGGAAGGCATTCTTGACATCGAGCTGATGGATCGCCCAGTCGCGGGAGAGGACGAGGGAGAGGACGGCGCGAACAGTGGCGAACTTGACGACGGGGCTGAAGGTCTCGTCGTAGTCCACTCCGGGGCGCTGTGTGAAACCCCGAAGGACCCAACGGGCCTTGTAGCGGTCGAGGGAGCCATCCGAGGTCAGCTTGTGGCGAAATAGCCACTTGCCGGTGACCACGTTGGTGCCTGGTGGACACGGCACCAGGTCCCAGGTGTGGTTGGCCAAGAGGGCCGCGTACTCCTCCTCCATAGCACGACGCCAATGTGGGTCGGCGAGGGCAGTGCGAACGGAGGAGGGCACCGGGGAAGCGCCGGGGGGAGTGCTGGACGTATCAGCAGCCAGGATCAGCCGGTCGACGGGGCGGAGAACGCCAGCAGCGCGCCGAGTCACCATCGGGTGGACGTGCCCGGGGTCGCGATGGATGGCGACCGGGTGGTATACGGCCGGCTCGGAGTGAGCCGCCGGAACGTCGGGAGCGGCTGGTGGGGCCGGCTCACGGCGGTGATAGACGACGGTGGGGTCGGCGAATCGGGCCGCGCTCGTCGACGGGCCCGAGTCGGGGGGCGCCGAGGTAGTGGCGTGGCCGCGGCGATGGTAGACGAGGGCGGGGTTGGCGAACCGAGCCGGAGTCGACGGGGCCGTGCGTGGCGCAGGCGGGGTCGACGGGGCCGCGCGTGGTGCAGGCGGGGTCGACGGGGCCGCGCGAGGCGCAGGCGGGGTCGACGGGGCCGCGCGTGGCGCAGGCGGGACCGACGGGGCCGCGCGTGGCGCAGGCAGGACCGACGGGGCCGCGCGTGGCGCAGGCGTGGTCGACGGGGCCGCGCGTTGCGCAGGCGGGGTCGACGGGGTCGCGCGTGTCGCGGAAACCGACGGGGCCGCGCGTGGCGCAGGCGTGGTCGACGGGGCTGCGCGTGGCGCAGGCGGGGTCGTGGGGGCCGCACGAGGAGCGGGTAACGGCGCAAGACGGGGAGCCGAAGGTGGGGGAGGAATCGGGTCGGACTCGAGGAGGGAGTCAAGATCGGTGGGTGGGGTGGAGCCAGCAAGGGGAAACACATCTTCGTCAAAGATGACATGACGAGAGATGATGATGCGGTGGGAGGTGAGGTCCAGACACCGGTACCCCTTGTGGTCAGGGGAGTAGCCAAGGAAGAGGCAGCGAGTGGAGCGAGGAGAAAGCTTGTTAGGGGCAGTAGCGGAAGTGTTAGGGTAGCAGGCACAGCCGAACACGCGCAGGTGGTCGTAGGAAGGGGATGTGCCGTACAGGGCGAAGTGAGGTGTAGGGTGGCTCACCGCCTTCGAGGGAAGACGGTTGAGGAGATGCGTGGCGGTATGAAGGGCCTCTGCCCAGTAGGTGGTAGGGAGAGACGCCTGAAAGAGAAGGCAGCGGATCATGTTGGTGGTGGTGCGAATCATGCGCTCGGCCCGGCCGTTCTGAGCAGAGGTGTAGGGACACGAGAGACGCAACTGGACGCCGTGAGTGAGGAAGAAAGAGCGGGAGGCGTTGTTGTCGAACTCGCGGCCATTGTCGCACTGCAGGGCACGGACCGGGCGCCGGAACTGGGTGGATACCCAGGCGAAGAAGTGAGTAAGGGTGGTAAACGTATCGGACTTCAGCCGAAGGGGGAAAGTCCAAAGGAAATGGGAGTAGTCATCCAGAATGACCAGGTAGTATTTGTAGCCGGAGAGACTAAGGACAGGAGATGTCCAGAGATCACAGTGGACAAGATCAAAGGCCTGAACAGCCCTGGATGTGGAAGTGGAAAAGGGAAGACGGGAGTGACGGCCGAGCTGACAAGCATGACAGAGGCGCTCAGAAGAGCCCCGAGTATATGATATGTCGGAGTGGCCGGAAAGCTGGGACATGACGTCAGGTCCAGGGTGCCCGAGGCGACGGTGCCAAATGGCGGAGGAGGTGGTGGTAGTAGCAAGAGCATGTGATGTGGTGGTAGTATTAAGTACAGGAGAAGAGGCTCCTCTGGTGTGGGGAGTGGAGGGCAAGTGAAGAGAGTAGAGGGGGCCGGAGCTGTTACAGCGAGCGAGCACAGCATGTGTGGGAAGGTGGCGTATGGTGAGGCCCCAGGGGTCGAACTCCATAGAGCACTGGTTGTCACTAGTGAAGCGACGAACCGAGAGGAGGGGATGAGTTAGTCCGGGAGCAACAAGGACGTCGTTAAGGCAGAATGGTCCTGGAAGAGCCGATGTACCTACTGAGGTGACCGGGAGGGTGGAACCGTTGCCGACGACGATGGAGGTAGGATGTGAGGGGTGGGGAGGATGGGAGTGGAGTAACGAAGTAGTGGTGGGGGTAGTGTGGAAGGAGGCCCCGGAGTCAACCACCCAATCGGTGGTAGTCTGGGGAGGCGGAAGTGGCGAAGGTACGGTGTGAGCGGAGAGGGCCAAAGAAGGTGCCCCGACAGAGGCACTAGGAAGGGAGGGAGATGACACGGGCTCAACCGCTAGGGAGGCGATCGCAGCACGTGGGAAGACAAGCGGTCCAGGCACGTGACGGCCCGTCTGAGGGTGGACCTCGACGCAGTCCCGAAGAATAGGGTTCCAGACTGGATCGAAGGACACGAACATGCCCCGGATGAGCTGGCCGTCGTGGAGGAGGACACGCACAGTCACGAGAGCGGCGGGCGAGGTAAAGCTCATGGCGACCGGTGCAGGCCGACGCAGGGAGGCGCGGACTGGACAGCCGGGCGCGGGTCCTCCGAGCGGGTGCTCCTGGTCGGGAGAAGCAGGGAGGAGAAGGCTGCCGGGCAGCGGGGACGCCAGCAGGAGCGGTGAGGGCCGGCGGCGTTCGCAGGGGGGGAGAGGCCCCCTGGCGGCTGCGCAGGGGAGAGGAGGCCCCTGGCGGCTGGCCGGCGACTGGGAGTGAAGGTTGGTCGGGGCGGTGGGGACGGCGCCTGGGCGGCGCGGCTCCCTGGCGCGAGTGTGTGGCCGGGGTCACGACCAGCGGCGGCCGTCCAAGGCGCGCCTGGTCGAGGGGACGGGCGGCGCGACGAACGGCGAGCGTGGGGACGGGCGGCGCGGTGGGAGGCCGGCGCCTGGGAGAGAGAGGAGTGGGAGAGGGGACGGCCGGCGGTGGGGGGAAGGCCCGGCGGCGAGGTCGGCGACGTCGTCGGTGAGGACGTCGGGGGTGTTGGTGACCCGGATCCCGCGGTCGCGGCACTTGGCGAGGTCGACGCGGTCGATGCCGACGGAGAAGGAGGCGACGATCTCGAGCGCCGGGAGCGCGTCGATGAGCGCGGCGTCGGCGCCGAAGCTGGCGTGGACGGCGCGCACGGCGCCCGCGTGCGTGCGGAGGAACTCCTCGCGGGGCGTCTCCCAGAAGCGGTACAGGCGGAAGCGGCGGTGAGGACGCCGCCTGGGAGGTAGGGAGGCACCGGCCGCTGGGCAGGGAGAGGGGCTGGGGGCTGGGGGCGGCTGCAGGGGGAAGACGCCCCCTGGCGGCTGGCGGCTGTAGCAGGAGGAGAGGATGAAACCCTAAGCTGATACCATGTTAGAATAGGAACCCATGCCCCTAACCAGGGATGGGGAGTAGTATTAATAGACTTAGTAACTGGGCCAGGCCCATTACAGTGAGGGGTGAGACGGTAATTACATGGGGAATACCCCAAACCCTAGAATCCTAGACGGGTAGTCTAACACGGGTAGTCTAACAGTCATTACAACTAGTATCACAGACAATTACAGGACTACAAGCCTACAACTATCTTAAAATCAGATAACTGACGCCTATATTGTACCAAAGAGATGTGGCAAGAGCACTTTAATTTTCCAGCAGTAACCATTTAGCGTTAATAACATGAAAAGTTCTTAAAATATTCTAACATGGTACCTCTAGTGGTCAATCTAACATGTACAATATCACTATTCAAATAATATGTTGGGAATCACTTATCGTATATTCACGGTCACTTCAACAAGACATCCTAAACAATTAAAAACTGAAGAGCTAGACCTAATTACTTGCATAACATTATGGCTTCTCAATTTCTCATAAGGGGTAAGGGAACCTTCATTTGCAGTTGTCTGTCACAGTAGTATGTGCAAAGCAAAAAAATCTCCAGTTTCAATGTCATAAAATATTTGCGCAAAAATACCAGTAGGTTTAGTATCAAACTTAATACTCCCCAGTTCTTTTTTATTTGTCGTGTTTTAGTTCAAAAATGCACTAGTAGACGACAAATATTCGAGAACAGAGGTAATATGTCATAATAAAGAAGAGTTTCTAAACTAAAAGAACAGAAGACGGAGCTACAAGTTTACTCATTATGGTTCTGCACTCACATACTTTTGAGTGGGAATCAGTAGCTGTTGCGTCAAGAATATCTTTCCAATCATCATTCATTATATCTGCCCACCAATCATTTTGTGTAGCACTCTCATCAGATGTCATAGCAGGACGTATACTCTGGATTTGATTAACATCAGAAGCAGCAATATTATCTGTGTTGAGTGGTGAAACATCCATAGAAGATGTGAACCAGGCTGCCTTAGTGTGTGTTTCTGGGGTATTATTAGATAGAGACTGGAGAGCTTCAAAATTGGATGACTGAGAAATAAAGGGTGCAGCCATTGTCTGGCTATCAAGGTTAGACACAGAATCAAGTGGACTAGCAGTGTAGCCTGAATATGGTACCCCGATAACACCAGCTCTTGGGTGCAAACTAGCAGACTGATGTGTGTCAATACACAAGGGCATAGAGTCATCAGGCAGCTGCCTCAACATAGGAATATGCTGGGGGTTATGAGGCCTTGAGAAGCTCCCTTTCAAAGGATTTGGCAGAATAGGCAAAGAGGATGACATTGCTCCCAAAACTCTGCTCTTTTGAGACTGCATCAGATTAAAGTTCCTCATTCAGAGCAGTGAACAAGCTCTGTTTCTTTTCCATAAGTCACTTTTGGTACATTTCATTACCTTGCTTAATGCATTAATCCATTACTCTGCAAACAGAAAAGGAGAAGTTCAATTAAATAAGGGTAAATTATTAAGAGGTCGTGTAAAAAAAATGTAACTGACCAAATATAACTAGTGTCAGTGGTAATTGGTGATTGGTCATATGCAAGGAATTCTTTGACCAATGTGGGTTCAACATCTTTTGCAATGGAGGCAATAAAGAATCAGCTAATATTTTTTTTGTCAGGGTCAAGGTAGCATCATTCCATCCATACTTTCTTCGAAGCTAGAAACCGACACATTATAGCTATAATAACTGATAATAACCTGACAACGTTGCACTGACCTCAACTGTCATGTGAACTGTGGAGTCTCCACAATGAGGCAGGCCAGGTTCCCCGGTGCAAGCCTGTACGTCAGAGCCATAAGGCCAAGTACAGGTGTGATGCTTGAATATCTCAGTTTGCTTAGAATTTTTTTTGGCTTGGTAGCATGTTGTTTGGCTTCACGGCTAAGTTTGGAGGTTTGTTATTTCCCAGCAGATGTCATTGCCAACCTAGGAATAGTACTTTTAGAAGCCAAACAGAGATTGAATCAATTATCCCTTTCCTCCTTCCCAGCCTCCTGGGTGCAGTGACCAACCACAGCACCTAAAGGCCAGTTTGATACAGCTCCACTCACGGCTTCCTCAGAGGAGATTCTTCCCTGTTTGTTTGAGCTTCTCACCAGCTTCTCGGTGTAAAAAGCCAGAAGCTGAAACAAACAGCTAGCTTTTTGGTTTAGCTTCCTGAAAGCCAGAAGCTCAGAAAAGCTGAGTTTATGTGGGAAGCTGAGAAGCCTAATTTTATAGGCTTTCTATAGCTTACTGAGTCTAGGAAGGTAATAACATCACTAAAAAGCTATCGTTGGCTTCTCGGAATCAAAAGCCCAGCAGCAGCTTTTCAAAAAAGCTTAGAAAGTTGCAGCTCAAACAAACAGGGCCTAAGAGCCCTACGAAATAGTTCAAATGCAACTAGATTCTGGTGAGGAGCTGATGCGAATCACTTCTCCGTTACTACGAACTGGGAGCTAAAAAACATTCTCCATAGCTCTCTGTTCAACCACTGCTAGAATCAATCTAGAATCACTCCCTACCCTGCTCCCCACCTTGGTCCCCACCAGAAGCACTCTCATCACAGAATCAAGAAGCATCAGGATTCAGGAAGGAGTCCTCTACCAAACTGGCCCTAAGCCGCACTGAGGTCTAGAGCCTCATTCAACTACCTCCCACAACAAAAATATATGCCGTCCTCCCAACAATATTCCTATTCATAACAGTAACTCTCTTACTGCTGCAAAAGAAGGCAGTAGTATTTGTATCTAATTACTATCTCATCATCACAAATCCAAATTAATGTGGTATTTGATATTATTATGGACAGAATCTGTAAGATGATACAGTTGGAAATTTGCCACTGATTGAATGATACGTGGGTCCACCTGAACCTCTGAATTATGGATCTGGTTGCTAAACAGAACCAGGAGGCTCATATGCATACATACGTATTCTATATATATACTACTATAAAGCACCAGTTTTGACGATCGTCCTGTATCAAACGCGAAACGCGTAGGTTTATTCCTCTCCCCCTATCAATGGTCCATTACCACATAGATAGGCAGTGAAAACCACCCAGGGCTCCTTTCAACTCAGACAATTCTAGGCTTTTTGGCAAAGATAAAGTGTAATATTTATTTTTGTGTGCAGCAGCAACACATGAGCATTGTACTGTGTGTGTGTGTATATATATGGGGGCGCGCGCTAGGACATAAACCCTACGGCTACAAGAACCCTGATTATTGGATTAAGACTTAAAACCCTTGAGGTAAGCAAGATATTCCACCAGTGAATGGCACGATATGGCAGATCCGAAGATGATTGAAGCTATCATAGTACAGCACCTAATAATTGACCTGAAATGACCCCCGGTTCGTCTACCCCACCCAGTCTGACATAGCTTTTCGTACTGCGATCACAAATTCACAATCCCTAACCACGTGCGCTCCCCCCACCCCGACCCGCATACGCGGACCCCAGTCGGCAGTCGCGATAAAAAAAGGTAATCCCCCTCCACTCCTGTTGCATCTGACCCAACGAATCCACGACTCCAATCAGGATCACCCAGCGAGCCGATCGCACCCCACACAGACTTGGCGGCGTCGGCCAATCGAGACGGCGTGGATTGTACTGGATTGGACGGGGGAGAGCTGAGAGAATTGGGGGGAGCCGCGTGCGGAGTGTACCTGGGAGGGTGCGAGGAGGCCGGCAGGCCGCCGGGACCGGCGCGATGATAGGGCTGCTAGGATGTTTGCGGGGGGTGCGGGGGAGGGGGGAAATTCTGGGTGGGACGATCGCCTTGGGGGGGAGAAGCTGCGGGGAGGGGGAGGCGAGAACCTGCTGCGCAAAGAGGAGGACGACACCCACCAGTTGCCCGACTCAGGGCTTGTTCGCTTTGGAGTGGATTGAGGGGGATTGGAGGGATTAAATCCTCCTATACAAATTATACAAATTTGTATAGGAGGGGATTTAATCCCCTCCAATCCCCTGTATAGGAAGGGATTTAATCCCCTCCAATCCCCCTCAATCCACTCCAAAGCGAACAAGCCCTCACGGGGAAGCGCACCTCTGCCTCTCTCGAGTCTGGACCATGGTGCATGGTGGGGTATAGCAGTATAGGCACATGAATAGGGATGAAAACGGTCAAAAATGATGAAAATAGCTAAATTGTTTTTATTTTTATATTTTTTGGTCGGGACGAAAACAAAAACGAAAACCAACGGTCGAAATACAGGATCGGAAGTGTCGGTTACTCGGAAACGATCGAAAACGATAAACTATAGTCGGAAAGATAACTATTTTGTAGTTTTATCAAAAACATAATAAAGTGATGTATTGCCTAATTTTTAAGATTTAGAAATACACAAACAACTCTTTTTCATCATTCATAATAGTTAGAGTAATTATAACATTTGTTTTTCGCGTATTCATTCACTTGAATACAACAAAAGTCTATAACTTAAATAAATTATATGCTAGATCTATCTCATATTATATAAAACGGTAGAAAAACGGTATTAGCACGACTCGGAAACGAAAAATACGAAAACGATCGAAAAACTAGCTAAATCGTTTTCGTATCGTTTCTAATCGGTTCTTCAACAATTCGAAAACGATCGGGAAAAAACAGTATTCGAAACGGGACGGGAATTTCTCGTCCCGTTTTCATCCCTACCCATGAAGCCTCGCCATGGAATTTCTTGCCTTTATGATGCGCTTGGACGGCTTCGGATGGCTCGTGAAAAAACATTCCGAGCCACACTACAGAACTAGAGATATCAACAGGGAATTCTCCATCGGGTTATAGTATCTCTTACTCATCCTCATCTCCATCATGTTTGATCTATCCACATACCCATCATAGGTACAAGACTCATCCCATACCCATCCTCATTCGGGTTTCGGGTCCCCAATAGGTCTACATCCCTAATTAAGGGATAACTAGGTACTAACAGGTAGCACAAACAATCTAGATTTCAGACATCACCACATCGACAAGCAGTCATCTATAAACCATGATCCATTCATCCATCAATCAGAAAAGAAATAAGTACTTCAGGACCGATAGAAGAAATGGAGAAATGGAGTTTGCTCACCTTCCTTGGTCACCATCTGAGTTCGTTGGCGCCTAAGAATCCATGGTCGTCACCGTCGTCTAGGCAGGGCGTAGCATATAGTTGGTTATTTTAGGGTTTTATTTTTTGCTAGTCTGCTAGTTGTCTTGCCATGTTGCCTTGTTGGGCTAGGACCTAGAGCCTGGGGCGCTGTTGTGCTGGGCTTGATGGCCGGCTCAGCCTCAACTCATTTATACAAATATGACAGGTGTACACGTATGAAATATTCATGGGTAATCGGGTTCGGATTATTGCTTCCCAAACTCATACCCGTTTATCCAATGGGTGAAGATTTTGTCCCATATCCATATCCATGGGGATAAATTTTGTCCCATACTCGTACCCTAATAGAGGAATCCCCCACGGGTTGACGTGTATCGGGTCCCCATTGACATCTCTATACAGAACACATAAATAAAAAAAAAGGTCATGTGACTTGGCTGGGCACGCTACAGAACACATTCCACGCAAACGCGAAAAAACAAATCCATAGCAGAACAGCTGCATAACACGCAGACACGAGCATGTGTTTTATTTCGCTGAACACAGATAAAATTTGTTTTACCTACACGCTAATTAGGCATGGAGCTGCGGACCATTGTGCCTATCGAAACGAATAATGTAGGTTCGTCACTCAAGTCCGCAATGAATGCACATTTCTTGACTTACAGGTAAAATGGTAAAACTAGTAGGTTTGAATGTTTAGATAAGTTACACATGCTCATTACAATGTATTTTGCATTTGTGTTCGGTCTCTAACTCCTTTTGTAGAGAAAAGTGTATTTTGGACTTGTATTGAACCATATTGAAAACCCTTGTGAAACTATGAAGAAAAGGTAAGTTTCCCACACTTAGTAAATTGAATTACATGCTAATTATATTTGTCTAAGTCATAGAGAAACCCTCAAAGAAAGTCAAAAAGATTTGGAGGAGATGGACTCAAAAGAGCCAAACTTGGTCTGGTTTGGATCGCACAGAACCGGGTCCGTGGGTCCTGGCCGTACTGCTCAATCTCATGAATTTTATTATAAAATTCACCGAACATGTCCATGTGCACCAGACTGCTTCTCCAACGGTCGACTTCGGCACACACCAGATCGCCAACAACTAGTTGATGTGGCCAACGGTCTGGTGGGGCACCGGACCATTCCGGTGCCACGCAGCTATGAAAACCACCAAATCAAATCCCAGACTAGGGGCACGTGAACCCGGTCTGGTGCTCCTGCAGGAAGCTGATTTCTGGACAGTTTTACAAAGAAGGATGCAACGACTCATAGGTCACTTGGAGCTACAAAAACAGCCCCTAGGTGCCTCCATTCATTACCTATGTATCCCAAGAGCATCACAACACTCCGACATATTGCAACAACACATACTAGTGGTTTTAATGAGATTCAAGCACCAGTTTTTAGTTATTCTTGTGAATTTGTGTACTCGCGCTCTTGTCACCGTGTTTCTTGCGTGGGTTGCTGTGATTTACTCTTGTGTGTGTACTTTATATCCCTCCCTTACTCTGATCTGAGACTTTGATCCTTTGTAAGGTTGGATGAAAGAAAATGTATCCTTAGGCATTTCTATTTGTTTTGTGATAAAATACTCAACACATTACTATAGACTAACATCTTTTCTTATAAGCATAAGCACATGTAGTTGTAAAGCAAATTGAGAGATATAAGAAAAGGCATCATTTGGGGCTTGAAAATGGGCATACTGAAACATCTATGGATCAATGTGAAAATGGTATGCTTCTAACACTTAGTCAATTATTTTAGGTACTGATCATGTTTGTCTAAGTGTTAGGGACCATATGAAGTAAATCCAAAAGGAGCAAAAGAAAGTTAATGCGAAAAGGAAGAACTCGGGCTAGTCTGAGTAGCACCGGATCGTCCGGTGACACCTGTCGGACAGTCCAGTGTGCACCGGACAGTCCGATGACCGTCCAGCCATACTGGCCACTCTTGGGCTCGGTCAGGCTTCCTCGGCTAAAATCACTGGCCAAGTTTCCAAATGAAGCTCCAATGGCTCCTAGGTCCCTTGGGGCTTTAAAAGGACCCCTAGGCGCCTTGGAGCAGTACCTAGGCACACTTTGAGCACACTACAACTCTGAACCTCTGCGACCACGCTGTTGATTTGTTAGAGAGAGATTTGGGTGTGTTCTTGACATGTGACTCTATCGTTTTGATTTGTGCACTCTTTTAGCTTGTGTGCGTGTTGTTGCTGCGTTGCGCTCTTGTGTGCGTTTCTACTCCCCTCCTTACTCTGAATTTGACTGTAATCATTTATGTAAGGTGTGAGAGACTCCAATCCATGGAGATTCCTCACAACAGTATATTGATAATAAGGAAGACAATTATGGCACTCAAGTTTGATCTTTGGATCCCTTTAGAGGGGTTGAGTGCAACCCTTGACCAAAGGAGGTCATCACAATGTGGAGTAGGCATTGGCCGAACCATGGTAAAAATTGTTGTGTCTCTTGTCCATTTTACTTGTGCGATTACTATCTTCTTAAGTTCTCTACTCACTTGCATTATTGCTCCTAAGTTTAATACTCATCTTAAAAGAGCAATCAATTGAAGAGTTCTCCCTTCTTCTCTCTTCTCATCCTAACTTGGTTTTAGCTTTTACTAACACGTATTATAAACCAAGTTTGTGTTGTTTAGAGTTAATCTCACATGAACACCTATTCACCCCCTCTAGGTGCTCTCAGTTGGTATCAGAGTCATTCTCTTCATGAAGGGACTAACCAGCCGAAGAGATGGATCCTAAGGGCAAAGGGATTATGATCGACGACAAGGAGAAGGAGACCATCAACATCAATGAGCCAAAGTGAGATAAGCCCATGGACTTAGGTTCAAACAACGAGAAGAAGGACGAGAAGAAGAAGAGGTGAATCAAGAAGATAGTCTACTATGACAATAATGCCTCCTCATCTTCACCTAATGACGACGACGACGACTCTTCAAAGAAAAAGGCGGTTAATGAAAATTACTCTTTTGATTATTCCCGCATTCCGTACAACTTTAATGCTCATTTATTGTCTATTCCCCTTGGCAAGCCTCCTCACTTTGATGGGGAAGATTATTCCTTTTGGAGTCATAAAATGCATAGTCATCTATTTTCTCTTCATCCTAGCATTTGGAAAGTAGTAGAAAATGGAATGCATTTTGATAGTAATGATAATACCATATTTATTAATAAAAAATCAGAAAAATGCTCAGGCTACTACTGTTCTTTTAGCATCTCTATGCAGGGATGAATACAACAAGGTTAGTGACTTGGACAATGTCAAGGGCGAAATGTGGGTCACCCTCAAAATCGCTCATGAGGGTAATGATGCCACAATGATCACCAAGATAGAGTTGGTTGAAGGCGAGTTGGGGAGGTTCGCCATGAAGAGGGGTGAGGAGCCAACTAAAATGTACAGCAGGCTTAAGACCTTGGTGAACGAAATTCGAAGCTACGGAAGTACAAGATGGATGGATCATGACATTGTGCTCCTCATGTTAAGGTCATTTACTATTATTGATCCTCATCTTGTTAATCTTATTCATGAAAACCTCTGGTATACCAAAATGTCGCCTGAAGAAATTCTTGGTAAGTTTGTAAGTGTGCGCATGATGGTAAAAGAAGCAAGGTACTTCAACGACATCGCCAACAGACATCTTCCTCAATACGAGCTGCAACCCGTTGCACTCAAAGCAACCGCCAACAAGAAGGCACTCCCAAACAAGGTGGTGCAAGTTGAGGCGGCTGACCTTAATGAGGAGGAAATGGCGCTTACAATCAAGCGTTTCAAGACTGAAAAGGAAATGTGCCCTTGGGCCATTTATAAAGTGTTTTGGTGATTAAGTGCCCAACACATATTCTCTAAGTGTTAAATTGTGCCAAAGATTGAAGAAATGCAAATCATGTAACAAGGTACGTTTCTAGACTTAGTACATTGATTTGGGTACTAATGTATTGTGTCTAAGTGCTAGAAACAGGAGAAAATGGATTGGATAAGAGTTGGCTGTGTACAGCCAACTGCTGCTCGGTCTGGGTGCACCGGACAGTGTCCGGTGGTGCACCGGACAGTGTCCGGTGCGCCAGACGAGTCCAAGGTGAACTGGCCGCTCTCGGGACTCGACGGCGGCATACGGCTATAAATCACTGGACTGTCCGGTGGTGCACCGGACTGTCCGGTGAGTCGTCCGCGGCGAAGTCGTCGCTCTCAGAAAAAGTTCAACGGCGTACGGCTAAAATTCATCGGACTGTCCGGTGGTGCACCGGACTGTCCGGTGAGCCAACGGTCGACTGCGCAACGGTCAGCCGCGCAATCCGCGGGCGACGCGTGGCCCGCGCCAACGGTCGGCAGGAGGCACCGGACTGTCCGGTGTGCACCGGGCAGTGTCCGGTGCGCCAACTGCCACGAATCTGCAACAGTCGACTGTGCCAAAATAGGAAGGAGATCCGCACCGGACTGTCTACAGGGACTGTCCGGTGGCGCACCGGACTGTCCGGTGCGCCACCCAACAGAAGGCAAGATTAGCCTTCCAAGATTGCCTCCAACGGCTCCTAGCTGCCTTGGGGCTATAAAAGGGACCCCTAGGCGCATGGAGGAGTCACCCAAGCTTACAAGAAAGATCCTAAGACTCCAAGACTCCATTCTCACGCATTCGATTCTTTGAGATAGTGACGTGAGCCCCATTTGAGTTGATAACTCCTTGTGTTGTGTTTTGAGCTCGAGTTGTGACTTGTGTGCATGATTGTGCTCTCGTTTTGAGTCTTGTGTGTGTTGCTCTCCCCTCCCTTACTTCCGTGATTCTTTGTGATCATCAATTGTAAGGGCGAGAGGCTCCAAGTTGTGGAGATTCCTCGCAAACGGGAGAAAGTCTAAGAAAGAAGAACACAGTGGTATTCAAGTTGGTCATTAGATCACTTGAAAGGGGTTGAGTGCAACCCTCGTCCATTGAGACGCCACAACGTGGAAGTAGGCAAGTATTACTTGGCTGAACCACGGGATAAACTCGCGTGTCTCTTGTGATTGCTTTTCTGTGATTACTTATGTGTTCGCAAGAGCTCGCTACTTAGCCGTACTAACACTTAACCAAGTTTTGTGGCTATTAGTATTTGATTTATTCAGGATCACCTATTCACCCCCTCTAGGTGCTCTCAATTGGTATCAGAGTCGTTCTCTTCACGTAAGGGACTAATCGCCCGAAGAGATGGATCCTAAGGGAAAGGGGATGGTGGTCAACGATAAGGAGAAGGAGTCCATCTTCAACGAGCCAAGGGACGACAAGCCCATTGACTCTGGTTCGAGTCACAAGAAGAAGGATAGGAAGAAGAAGAGATGCATCAAGAAGATCGTCTACTACGACAGCGACGAATCTTCTTCTTCACCAAGAGACGACGACGAGAAAAAGAAATCGGCTAACTCAAATTTTTCATTTGATTATTCTCGCATTCCATTCAACTCTAATGCTCATTTGCTATCTATCCCTCTTGGGAAACCTCCACACTTTGATGGAGAAGACTACACTTTTTGGAGTCACAAAATGCGTAGTCACCTTTTCTCTCTCCATCCTAGTATTTGGGAGATAGTTGAAAATGGAATGCAATTCGATAGTTCGGACAACCCTGTATTTATTAATGAGTAAATTCATAAGAATGCGCAAGCTACCACTGTTTTGCTAGCATCCTTGTGCAGGGACGAATACAACAAGGTGAGCGGCTTGGACAACGCCAAGCAAATTTGGGATACCCTCAAAATATCACATAAGGGAAACGACACCACCATGATCACCAAAATGGAAGTTGGTGGAAGGCGAGCTGGGGAGGTTTGCAATGATCAGGGGAGAGGAACCAACACAAACGTACAACAGGCTCAAGACCCTGGTCAACAAGATCAGGAGCTATGGAAGCACAAGATGGACGGACCACGACGTCGTCCGACTTATGCTCAGGTCTTTTACTGTTATTGACCCTCATCTTGTGAACCTCATCCATGAAAATCGCAGGTACACAAAGATGACGCCCGAGGAGATACTTAGAAAGTTTGTGAGCGGGCGTATGATGGTCAAGGAAGCAAGATATGTTGATGATGCATTAAACGGCCCAATGCCCATCTACGAGCCGCAGCTCGTTGCGCTCAAGGCAACAAGCAGCAAGGAGACGCTACCTAGCAAGGTGGCACAAGATGAGGCTGCCAGGCTAAACGAAGATGAGATGGCCCCCATCATCAAGCGCTTCAAGACCGCCCTTAAAGGACGCAAGGAGTACCCCAACAAGAACAAAACAAGGGGAAAGCGCTCCTGCTTCAAGTGCGGTAAGACTGGTCACTTTATAGCAAATTGTCCCGATAATGCTAATGACCAGGAACAATAAAAGAGTGGGAAGAGGGAGAAGAAGAAGGCCTACAAGAAGGCAAAGGGCAAGGCGCACCTTGGCAAAGAATGGGATTCGGACTGCTCTTCTTCCGACTCCGACAACGAAGGACTTGCTGCCTCAGCCTTCAACAAATCGTCACTCTTCCCCAACGAGCGCCACACTTGCCTCATGGCAAAGGAGAAAAAGGTAAGCGCTCGAGAAACCCCTAAGTATACTACTTCAAGCAATGATGATTCTAGTGATGATGAAGTAGATTACTCTAGTCTATTTAAAGGATTAGATAGAGCTAAAATAGAAAAGATTAATGAACTAATTGATGCTTTAAATGAAAAAGATAGACTGTTAGAGAAGCAAGAAGACATATTATATGAAGAACATGATAAACTTGTTAGTGTACAAAAGTCTCTTGCTCTAGAAACTAAAAGGAATGAAATTATATCCTCTAAGTTATCTGCATGACATGAAACTGTTTCTAGTCTAAAGAGCTTAAATGATGAATTAACTACTAAGCTAGAAGGAGTTAATAAATCTAGTTCTTGTATAGAGCATGTTGTCATTTGTAATAGGTGTAAGGATTTTGATGTTGATGCGTGTGTTGAGCACCTTACTTCTATTACCAAATTAAATGGTGAAGTGGCAGGTCTTAATGCCCAACTTAAGACTTGCAAAAGTAACTTTGATAAATTAAAATTTGCTAGGGATGCCTACACTATTGGTAGACACCCCTTAATTAAGGATGGGCTTGGCTTTCGAAAGGAAGCCAAGAACTTAACAAGCCAAAGGGCTCCCATTCCCAACAAGGAGAAAGGGAAGGCCCCTATGGCTAGTAGCATTCAAAGGAATCATGCTTTCATTTATGATAGAAAATTTTCTAGGAATGCTCATTATAATAGGAGTTATGATGCTTATGATTCACATGCTATGATTGCTTCAAGCTCTACTTTTGTGCATGGTAGAAATATGCCTAGGAAAAATCATGTCTTGCATCATGTACCTAGGAAAATGCGTAATGAATCTGCTACTGTTTTCCATGCGTGCAACACTACTTTTGTACTCACATGTAAAAATAAAAAAGTGGTTGCGAGGAAGTTGGGGGTCAAATGCAAGGGAGACAAGACTTGCATTTGGGTCCCAAAGGCTATTGTAACTAACCTCATAGGACCCAACAAAAGTTGGGTACCTAAAACCCAAGTGTAAATTGCCTTGCAGGTTTATGCATCCGGGGGCTCAAGCTGGATTATCGACAGCGGATGCATAAACCACATGACGGGGGAGAAGAAGATGTTCACCTCCTACGTCAAGAATAAGGATTCCCAGGACTTGATCATCTTTGGAGATGGGAACCAAGGCAAGGTTAAAGGACTAGGAAAGATAGTCATTTCATCCGAGCATTCCATATCCAATGTGTTCTTAGTTGAATCACTCGGGTACAACTTATTGTCTGTCAGTCAACTATGTAATATGGGTTATAATTGTCTATTTACCAATGTAGATGTGTCTGTCTTTAGAAGGAGTGATGGTTCATTAGCTTTTAAGGGTGTACTAGACGGCAAACTCTACTTAGTTGATTTTTTGAAAGAGGAGGCTGAACTAGATGCATGCTTAATTGCTAAGACTAGCATGGGCTGACTGCAGCATCACCGTCTAGCACATGTTGGGATGAAGAACCTTCATAAACTTCTAAAGGGAGAATATGTGTTAGGACTAACCAATGTATTTTTCGAAAAAGATAGACCTTGTGCAGCTTGTCAAGCAGGTAAACAGGTGAGAAGCACTCATCAGAGCAAAAATGTGATGACCACATCAAGACCTCTGGAGCTACTTCATATGGACATCTTCGGACCCGTCGCCTACCTCAGCATCGGGGGAAGTAAGTATGGTCTTGTTATTGTTGATGATTTTTCCCGCTTCACTTGGGTATTCTTTTTGCAAGATAAATCAGAAACCCAAGGGACCCTAAAGCGCTTTCTAAGGAGAGCTCAAAACGAATTTGAGCTCAAGGTGAAAAAGATAAGAAGCGACAATGGGTCCGAGTTCAAGAACTTACAAGTGGAGGAGTACCTTGAGGAGGAAGGAATCAAGCACGAGTTCTCCGCTCCCTACACACCACAGCAAAATGGTGTGGTAGAGAGGAAGAATAGGACGCTTATCGACATGGCAAGGACGATGCTTGGACAGTTCAAGACACCCGAGCAATTTTGGTCGGAGGCTGTGAATACAGCTAGCCACGCCATAAACCGGGTCTACCTTCATCGCCTCCTCAAGAAGACCTCGTATGAACTTCTAACCGGTAACAAACCCAACGTTTCATACTTTCGTGTATTTGGGAGTAAATGTTACATTCTAGTAAAGAAAGGTAGAAATTCCAAATTTGCTCCCAAAGCTGTAGAAGGGTTTTTGCTAGGTTATGACTCAAATACAAAGGCGTATAGAGTCTTCAACAAATCATCGGGTTTGGTTGAAGTCTCTAGCGACGTTGTATTTGATGAAACTAATGGATCTCCAAGAGAGCAAGTTGATCTTGATGATGTAGATGAAGATGATGTTCCAACAGCCGCAATACGCTCGATGGCGATAGGTGATGTGCGACCACAGGAACAATAAGAGCAAGATCAACCTTCTTCTTCAACGATGGTGCATCCCCCAACTCAAGATGATGAACAGGTTCCTCAAGAAGAGGCGTGTGATCAAGGGGGAGCACAAGAAGAACCGGCTATGGAGGAAGAAGCACCACGGGCCCCTCCAACTCATGTCCGAGCGACGATTCAAAGGAATCATCCCGTCGACCAGATTCTGGGTGATATAAGCAAGGGAATAACTACTCGCTCAAGACTACTTAACTTTTGTGAGCATTACTCGTTTGTCTCTTCTATTGAGCCTTTCAGGGTAGAAGAGGCCTTGCAAGATCCGAACTGGGTGTTGGCCATGCAGGAAGAGCTCAATAACTTCAAGAGGAATGAAGTTTGGAGCCTGGTGCCACGTCCAAAGCAAAACGTTGTGGGAACCAAGTGGGTGTTCCGCAACAAGCAAGACGAGCACGGGGTGGTGACAAGGAACAAGGCTCGACTTGTGGCAAAAGGTTATGCCCAAGTCGCAGGTTTGGATTTCGAGGAGACTTTTGCTCCTGTGGCTAGGCTAGAGTCTATTCGCATTCTATTAGCCTATGCCGCTCACCACTCTTTCAGGTTGTTCCAAATGGATGTGAAGAGCGCTTTCCTCAATGGGCCAATCAAGGAGGAGGTGTACGTAGAGCAACACCCTGGCTTTGAGGATGAAAGGTACTCCGACCATGTGTGTAAGCTCTCTAAGGCGCTCTATGGACTTAAGCAAGCCCCAAGAGCATGGTATGAATGCCTTAGAGATTTCTTAATTGCTAACGCTTTCAAGGTTGGGAAAGCCGATCCCACTCTTTTCACTAAGACTTGTGACAGTGATCTTTTTGTGTGCCAAATTTATGTCGATGACATAATATTTGGTTCTACTAACCAAAAGTCTTGTGAGGAGTTTAGCAGGGTGATGACTCAAAAGTTTGAGATGTCGATGATGGGCGAGTTGAACTACTTCCTTGGGTTCCAAGTGAAGCAACTCAAGGACAGCACCTTCATCTCCCAAACGAAGTACACTCAAGACCTTCTCAAGCGGTTTGGGATGAAGGACGCCAAGCCCTCAAAGACACCAATGGGCACCAACGGACATGTCGACCTCAACAAAGGAGGTAAGTCCGTTGATCAAAAGGCATACCGGTCTATGATAGGTTCCTTTGAAAGCTCTCTTGTGAGTTTTGGTGTTTGGATGACAACTCAATTAAAGGACTAACAAGTGTACTAAGTGTTGAACAGGTGCCTAAGGTAAAGCTAACAGGGTTCAACACAAGAGAACAAATGTGATGGTCCAAGAACTGGATTATGGATACATAATGGACATCACAAGTAAGATGGACATTGCATAAAGTGAGACTCGGGTGCGAAGCTCGGAGACAATTGATCAAGCCAAGGACGGAGGCAAGAGAAGCTTCGAGGTACCAAGTGCACGGGAGAAGGTCAAGGAGGCTGAGGAACCCAAAGCCAAGGGTGAAGAAGAAGGCTTGCAAAGTCAAGGGTGATCGAGTTGAGAAGAGCTATAGCACATCAAGGATCACTACATAAGGACGTGACTTACAACCAATGAGGTAACAGCTACAGTTATGTGGTGTAAGTCATAAGGCTCAAGACCAAGCTCTTAGAAAGAGATCAAGGTCACTAGAAGGAGAACAAGTGTCAAAACCAGAACTGGAAGCAGCCCAAAAGAGCTAAGTTCACCTTAATCTTTAGTTTGGGTTGTTCCTATGTTTGGAGATGTTCTATGTGACCTTTGCAGGATGTTGGAGCTAAGAAATGTCAATCTAGATCAAGTCAAGCCGACTTGATGATTTATGAGTCCAACATCAAAGCTCAAGCATGTGAAATGCTATGGATATAATAATTAAGATAAAGGTATGTTTCTCAGACTTAGTATATTGTTTTATGGACTAATGTATTGTGTCTAAGTGCTGGAAACAGAAAAAATCGAGTTGGAAAAGAGATAGCTCGAGCAGCCAAAGTCTGTCCAGTCTGGGTGCACCGGACTGTCCGGTGGTGCACCGGACAGTGTCCGGTGCGCCAGGCTGGCTCGGCGTGAAGTGGCCGCTCTCGGGAATTTGCCGACGGCGTACGACTAAAATTCACCGGACTGTCCGGTGTGCACCGGACTGTCCGGTGAGCCAACGGTCGGCCGGGCCAACGGTCGGCTGCGGAATCTGCGCGCGACACGTGGCCGGGCCAACGGTCGGCTGCGGAATCTGCGCGCGACACGTGGCCGGGCCAACGGTCGGAAGGGGGCACCGGACTGTCCGGTGTGCACCGGACATGTCCGGTGCGCCAACGGCTCCCAGATCTGCAACGGTCGGCTTCGCCATTAAAGGAAAGAAATCGGGCACCGGACAGTGTCCGGTGTGCACCGGACTGTCCGGTGCGCCACCCGACAGAAGGCAAGATTTGCCTTCCTGAATTGATTCCAATGAAGTCTACACTTGTTGGCTGCACTTGTCTATTGTTGGAGGCGCCTAGGGGTCCCTTTTATAGGCACAAGGGGCCTAGGAGCCGTTGGAAGCAATCCAGGAAGGCAAATCTTTTGGGATGAAGGACGCCAAGCCCTCAAAGACACCAATGGGCACCAACGGACATGTCGACCTCAACAAAGGAGGTAAGTCCGTTGATCAAAAGGCATACCGGTCTATGATAGGTTCCTTGCTTTATTTATGTGCTAGTAGACCGGATATTATGCTTAGCGTATGCATGTGTGCTAGATATCGATCCGACCCAAGGAAATGTCACCTTGTGGCCGTTAAGCGGATTCTTAGATATTTAGTTGCTACGCCTTGCTTTGGGATCTGGTATCCAAAGGGGTCTACCTTTGATTTAATTGGATATTCAGACTCCGATTATGCCAGGTGCAAGGTTGATAGGAAGAGTACATTAAGGACGTGCCAATTTCTAGGAAGGTCCCTGATGTCTTGGAGTTCAAAGAAACAGACATCCGTTGCCCTATCCACCGCTGAGGCCGAGTATGTTGCCACAGGACAGTGCTATGCGCAACTACTTTGGATGAGGCAAACCCTCCGGGACTTTGGCTACAATCTGAGCAAAGTCCCACTCCTATGTGATAATGAGAGTGCAATCCGCATGGCGGATAATCCTGTTGAACACAGCCGCACTAAGCACATAGACATCCGGCATCACTTCCTGAGAGACCACCAGCAAAAGGGGGATATAGAGGTGTACCATATTAACACTAAGAACCAACTAGCCGATATCTTCACCAAGCCTTTATATGAGAAAAGGTTTTGCAGGTTGCGTATTGAGCTAAATGTCTTAGATTCGCGTAACTTGGATTGATCTATAACATACATGTGTTTTATGCCTTTGATCATGTTAATTTATGCATTTCAATCTATTTTTGTTTATTTGTGGTGCTCAAGTTGTACACATGACCCACGGACCTCACAAGTCCATTTGCAAGTGATGCACTTATTTAGGAGGAGGCATGCTACAATTTGACCCTTTGAGACTAACCTTTGTGTTTGAGTTTACTTGATTTAGTCTCAAAAGTGAATTGAAAGGGAAAGGTGAACTTGGACCATGCAAAGACTTCCACTGCACTCCGGTAATAACTCCAAGTTCATATCTATGCTCTTATTGCCTTTTTGCTCTTATTTGACAATTTTGGTGAGGCAATGGGGTTAAAGGGCCAAGAATGATCCCGTTTTGGTGCTTAGTGTCAAAGGGGGAGAAATTAAGGCCAAAGCAAATGGATCACCTACCACTTGTGAAATTTCGAAAAGAGTAGAGTTAGAACTTTTTGATTTGTCCAAAACACTCTTAGTGCAAAATTTGGTCTCTTGTGGGGAGAATTTATGACTATGGGAAAAAGGGGGAGTTTTTGGCTCTTAATCAATTTTACTCTTGGATTATCTCTCTTTATGCCCAAACAAGTGAGTTTGTTGTAGAGATAGGAAAATGAATTTGATTTGTAAAAACAAACCAAGTGGTGGCAAAGTATGATCCAAATATGCCAAATTAGAGTCAAAAACAATTTGGTTCTCTTTTGCATTGATATTGCACTTCTTTTGGTTGCTTTTGGATGTGTTGGCATAAATCACCAAAAAGGGGGAGATTGAAAGGGAAATGTGCCCTTGGGCCATTTCTAAAGTGTTTTGGTGATTAAGTGCCCAACACATATTTTCTAAGTGTTAAATTGTGCCAAAGATTGAAGAAGTGCAAATCATGTAACAAGGTATGTTTCTAGACTTAGTACATTGATTTGGGTACTAATGTATTGTGTCTAAGTGCTAGAAACAGGAGAAAATGGATTGGATAAGAGTTGGCTATGTACAGCCAACTGTTGTTCGGTCTGGGTGCACCGGACTGTCCGGTGGTGCACCGGACAGTGTCTGGTGCGCCAGACGAGTCAAAGGTGAACTGGCCGCTCTCGGGACTCGACGACGGCGTACGACTATAAATCACCGGACTGTCTGGTGGTGCACCGGACTGTCCGGTGAGTCGTCCGCGGCGAAGTCGTCGTTCTCGAGAAAAGTTCAACGGCGTACGACTAAAATTCACCGGACTGTCCGATGGTGCACCGGATTGTCCGGTGAGCCAACGGTCGACTGCGCAATGGTCGATCGCGCAATCCGCGGGCGACGCGTGGCCCGCGCCAACGGTCGGCAGGAGGCATCGGACTGTCCGGTGTGCACCAGACAGTGTCTGGTGCGCCAACTGCCGCGAATCTGCAACGGCCGACTGCGCCAAAATAGGAAGGAGATTCGCACCGGACTGTCTACAGGGACTGTCCGGTGGCGCACCGGACTGTCCAGTGCGCCACCCGACAGAAGGCAAGATTAGCCTTCCAAGATTGCCTCCAACGGTTCCTAGCTGCCTTGGGGCTATAAAAGGGACCCCTAAGCGCATGGAGGAGTCACCCAAGCTTACAAGAAAGATCCTAAGACTCCAAGACTCCATTCTCACGCATTCGATTCTTTGAGATAGTGACTTGAGCCCCATTTGAGTTGATAACTCCTTGTGTTGTGTTTTGAGCTCGAGTTGTGACTTGTGTGCGTGATTGTGCTCTCGTTTTGAGTCTTGTGTGTGTTGCTCTCCCCTCCCTTACTTCCGTGCTTCTTTGTGATCATCAATTGTAAGGGCGAGAGGCTCCAAGTTGTGGAGATTCCTCACAAACGGGAGAAAGTCTAAGAAAGAAGAACACCGTGGTATTCAAGTTGATCATTGGATCACTTGAAAGGGGTTGAGTGCAACCCTTGTCCATTGGGACGCCACAACGTGGAAGTAGGCAAGTATTACTTGGCCGAACCATGGGATAAACTCGCGTGTCTCTTGTGATTGCTTTTCTGTGATTACTTGTGTGTTCGCAAGAGCTCGCTACTTAGCCGTACTAACACTTAACCAAGTTTTGTGGCTATTAGTATTTTATTTATTCAGGATCACCTATTCACCTCCCCTCTAGGTGCTCTCAAAGACTCCATTGAAGGGACACAAGGACTACCCCAACAAGAACAGATCAAGGGGAAAGCGTTCATGCTTCAAGTGTGGTAAGTATGGTAATTTTATTGCTCAATGTCTCGATAAAGGTAATGACCAGGATTAAGACAAGAAAGAGAAGGAGAAAAAGTTCTATAGAAAGAAGAAGGGCGAGGTGCACATCGGTAAGGAATGGAACTTGTACTACTCTTCATCCGACTCCGATGATGAAGGACTGGCTGCTTCTGCTGTCTTCCCTCTTCCCCAACAAGCATCATACTTGCCTCATGGCAAAAGAGAAGAAGGTACATACACGTGATACTCCTAAGTATACTTCTTCTAATGATGAGGAATGTGATGATGATGTAGACTATAGAAATATTTTTAAGGGTTTGGATAGATCTAGGTAGATAAAATTAATGAATTAATTGATGCTCTTAATGAAAAAGGATAGATTGCTAGAAAAGCAAGAGGATTTGCTTTATGAGGAACATGATAAAGTAGTAGAAGTAGAAAAATCTCTTGCTTTAGAAATAAAGAAGACTGGAATGCTTGCATTTGAATTGTCTTCTTATCATTCCTCTATCACTAGCCTTAAGAGTTTAAATGTTGATTTAAATGCTAGAATAGAAAAATTAAGTGTTGCTAGTTCATCCATGGAGCATGTTTTAATTTGTGCTAAATGTAAAGATCATGATTTTGATGCTTGTAGTAATCATGATTTTGATGCTTGTAATAGTCATGCCTCTACTATTGCGAAGTTGAATGATGAAATTGTTCAATTAAATGTTCAGCTTAAAACTTGCAAAAATGAAGTAGAGAAAGTTAAATTTACTACGGATGCCTTCACCTTTGGTAGACATCCCTCCATTAAGGATAAGGACACTAAAAGCCAAAAGGCCCTCAACTTCACAAAGGAGAAGGGGAAGGCACCTATGGCTAGTAGCTCGCATTCTTTTCATGAAAAGAAGAACCATGCTTATTTGTATTCTCATGTTAAAAATGTGTCTCATACTACTCATCATAATATTTGTAATGATAGTTAGTTTTACTTTTCTAAAATGTCATAATGGTGTCTTTACTCCTCGCACTATATTTGCTTCATTTGGTGATTCTAGTAGGAGTACAACTAGGCGCCATGCATCTCATGATGTCTCTCATGTGCCTAAGGATAGGAATGCATCTCATGGACCTTCTATTCTATTCCGTACTTTTGATGCATCCTATGTAATTTATTGCAAGAATGATAGAATTGTTGCTACAAATGTGGGACCAAAATGCAAGAAAGGTACTACTTGCAATTGGGTTCCAAAATCTTATGTAACTAACTAGACAGGACCCAACTGAAAGGGAAATGTGCCCTTGGGCCATTTCTAAGTATTTTGGTGATTGAGTGCCAACGCAAGTGCTTTTGTGTTGATCTATGCAATGTGATGAACAAAGTGCAAAACAAGTCAAAAGGTATGTTTCTAGACTTAGTACATTGTTTTATGGACTAATGTATTGTGTCTAAGTGTTGGAAACAGGAAAAATTGAATTGGAAATGAGATGGCTTTGTTCAGCCAAAGTCTGCTCAGTCTGGGTTCACCGGACTGTCCGGTGGTGCACCGGACAGTGTCTGGTGCGCCAGACTGACTCTGGAGAACAGGCTGCTCTCGGGACTTCGACGGCGGTGTACGGCTATAATTCACCGGTCTGTCCAGTGGTGCACTGGACTGTCCGGTGAGCCGTTCACAGGCGAACTTGTCGCTCTCGGGAGATGATCAACGGCGTACGGCTAAAATTCACTGATCTGTCTGGTGGTGCACCGGACTGTCCGGTGAGCCAACGGTCAGCTGGGTCAGCGGCCGGCCGAGGATTCCGCGCGTGACGCGTGGCCGAGCCAACGGTCACATTGGTGCACCGGACTGTCCGGTGTGCACCGGACAGTGTCCGGTGCGCCAACGGCTCTCAATCAGCAACGGTCGACTGCGCCATAGAAGGAAAGAAATCCGCACCGGACAGTGTCCGGTGGTGCACCGGACTGTCCGGTGCGCCAGTCGACAGAAGGCAAGATCTGCCTTCCAGGATTGCTCTCAACGGCTCCTAGCTGCCTTGGGGCTATAAAAGGGACCCCTAGGCGCATGGAGGAGTACACCAAGCATTCCTTGAGCACTCTTGATCACTCATACTCCATTCTTGCGCACTTGTTCGACATTCTAGTGATTTAAGCTCCGTTCTAGTGTGCTAGTCTTTTGAGCTTAAGTCTGGGTCTTGTGTGTGTGTATTTGCTGTGATCTTAGTGTCTTGTGTGAGTTGCTAATCCCTCCCTTGCTCCGTGCTTCTTTGTGAATTTCAAGTGTAAGGGCGAGAGGCTCCAAGTTGTGGAGATTCCTCGCGAACGGGATTAAGAAAAGCAAGCAAAACACTGTGGTATTCAAGTGGGTCTTTGGACCGCTTGAGAGGGGTTGATTGCAACCCTCGTCCGTTGGGACGCCGCAACGTGGAGTAGGCAAGCGTTGGTCTTGGCCGAACCACGGGATAACCACCGTGCCATCTCTGTGATTGATTTCTTGTGGTTATTGTGTTTTGTTGAGACTCCTCTCTAGCCACTTGGCGATTATTGTGTTACACTTAACCAAGTTTTTGTGGCTTAAGTTTCAAGTTTTACAGGATCACCTATTCACCCCCCTCTAGGTGCTCTCAATTGGTATCAGAGTCGTTCTCTTCACAAAGGGACTAATTGCCCGAAGAGATGGATCCTAAGGGGAAGGGAATCATGATCAACGATAAAGAGAAGGAGTCCTTCGTCAACGAGCCTAAGGATGACAAGCCTACCGACTCGGGCTCGGGCCACAGACGCAAAGATGGAAAGAAGAAGAAGACGAGATGCATCAAGGAGATCGTCTACTACGACGACAGTGATGAGTCCACTTCTTCCCATAAGGACAACGACGACAACGACTACGACAAACGAAAGACGGTTAACTCAAACTTTTCTTTCGATTATTAGCGTATCCTCAAAGTTTAAATTCACATTTGCTCTCCATTCCTCTCGGCAAGCCTCCACACTTTGATGGGGAGGACTACGGATTTTGGAGCCACAAAATGCGTAGTCACCTGTTCTCTCTCCATCCAAGCATATGGGAGATTGTTGAGAATGGAATGAAATTTGATAGCTCAGATAGTCCCATATTTATTAATGAACAGATTCATAGAAACGCACAAGCTACTACTGTGTTGTTAGCCTCCTTGTGCAGGGACGAGTACCATAAGGTGAGCGGCTTGGACAATGCCAAGCAAATCTGGGACACCCTCAAGATCTCTCATGAGGGGAACGATGTCACCTTGCTCACCAAGATGGAGTTGGTAGAGGGAGAGCTTGGAAGATTCGCAATGATAAGGGGCGAGGAGTCAACCCAAACATACAACCGGCTCAAGACCCTTATCAACAAAATAAGGAGCTACGGAAGCACGCGATGGACGGACCACGACGTCGTCCGCCTAATGCTAAGGTCCTTTACCGTTCTTGATCCACATTTGGTGAATAATATTCGTGAGAATCCCAGGTACACCAAAATGTCGCCCGAAGAAGTCCTTGAAAAATTCGTAAGCGGGCGAATGATGATCAAGGAGGCGAGGTACGTGGACGACGCACTGAATGGTCCAATCAATGAGCCTCAACCCGTTGCTCTCAAGGCAACGAGAAGCAAGGAGGCGTTACCTAGCAAGGTGGCGCAAGTTGAGGCGGCAGGGCTCAATGATGAAGAGATGGCCCTCATCATCAAGCGCTTCAAGACGGCGCTTAAGGGTCGCAAGGGACAGGCAAGCAAGACCAAGACAAAGGGGAAGCGCTCATGCTTCAAATGTGGTAAGCTTGGTCATTTTATTGCTAACTGTCCCGATAATGATAGTGACCAGGAAAAAGGAAACAAGAGGGAGAAGAAGAAGAATTACAAGAAGGCCAAGGGCGAGGCACATATCGGAAAGAAGTGGGATTCGGATTGCTCCTCCTCCGACTCCGACAATGAAGGACTCGTCGCCACTGCCTTCAACAAGTCATCCCTCTTCCCCAACGAGCATCACACATGCCTCATGGCGAAGGAGAAGAAGGTATGTACTCGGGATACCACTTATGCTTCTTCAAGTGATGATGATTCTAGCGATGAGGAAATAGATTACTCTAGCTTGCTCAAGGGATTGAATAGAAATAAAATTGATAAAATCAATGAATTGATTGATGCCTTGAATGAAAAGGATAGACTTTTAGAGAAGCAAGAGGATTTGTTGTATGAAGAACATGATAAATTTGTAGAGGCACAAAAATCTTATGCTTTAGAAGTTAAAAGAAATGAAATGCTTTCTTATGAACTAGCTACTTGTCATGAAACCATTTCTGCTTTAAAAGGTGTTAATGATGATTTAAATGCTAAACTAGAAGTAGCTAGTAAATCTAACTCTTGTGTAGAACATGTTTGCACTAGGTGTAAAGATCTTAATGTTGATACTTGTAATGAACACCTAGAGTGCATTTCTAAACTAAATGATGAAATAGTTAGTCTTAATGCTCAACTTAAGACTAGCAAGAGTGAATTTGACAAACTAAAATTTACAAGGGATGCCTATACAATTGGTAGACACCCCTCAATTAAGGATGGTCTTGGCTTCAAGAGGGAAGCCAAGAACTTAACAAGCCATAAGGCTCCCATCTCCGTCAAGGAGAAAGGGAAGGCCCCTATGGCTAGTAGTGTGCAAAAGAATCATGCTTTTATGTACCATGATAGGAGATAATCTAGAAATACTTATAGGAGTTAGAATGCTTATGATGCTTTTGATTCTCATGCCATGCTTGCTTCTAGCTCTTCCTATGTGCATGATAGAAATGTTGGTAGGAGAACTGTTGTTCATAATATGCCTAGGAGAAATGTTGTTAATGTTCCTAGGAAAGTTAATGAACCTTCTACAATATATCATGCTTGCAATTCTTCTTTTGCCATTTATAGAAAGAATAAGAAGGTGATTGCTAGGAAATTAGGGGCAAGATGCAAGGGAGATAAATCTTGCATTTGGGTCCCTAAGACAATTGTGACTAACCTTATAGGACCCAACAAGAGTTGGGTACCTAAGACCCAAGCCTAAATTTGCCTTGCAGGTTTATGCATCCGGGGGTTCAAGCTGGATTATCGACAGCGGATGCACAAACCACATGACGGGGGAAAAGAGGATGTTCTCTTCCTACGTCAAGAACAAGGATCCCCAAGATTCAATAATATTCGGTGATGGGAACCAAGGCAAGGTAAAAGGGTTAGGTAAAATTGCTATTTCATCTGAGCACTCTATTTCTAATGTGTTTTTAGTTGAGTCGCTTGGATATAATTTGTTATCTGTTAGTCAATTATGCAAAATGGGATATAATTGTCTATTTACAAATGTAGATGTGTCTGTCTTTAGAAGATGTGATGGTTCACTAGCTTTTAAGGGTGTACTAGACGACAAACTTTATTTGGTTGGTTTTGCAAAAGAAGAGGCCGATCTAGATGCATGCTTAATTGCTAAGACTTGCATGGGCTGGTTGTGGCATCGCCACTTAGCACATGTGGGGATGAAGAACCTCCACAAGCTTCTAAAGGGAGAACACGTGATAGGTCTAACTAATGTACATTTCGAAAAAGATAGACCTTGTGCAGCTTGTCAAGCAGGGAAACAGGTGGGAGGCTCTCATCACACCAAAAATGTGATGACCACATCAAGACCCTTGGAGATGCTTCATATGGACCTCTTCGGACCCGTCGCCTATCTAAGTATAGCAGGAAGTAAGTATGGTCTTATTATAGTTGATGATTTTTCCCGCTTCACTTGGGTATTCTTTTTGCAGGATAAATCTGAAACCCAAGGGACCCTCAAGCGCTTCCTCAGGAGAGCTCAAAATGAGTTTGAGCTCAAGGTGAAGAAGATAAGGAGCGACAACGGGTCCGAGTTCAAGAACCTTCAAGTGGAGGAGTTTCTTGAGGAGGAGGGGATCAAGCACGAGTTCTCCGCTCCCTACACACCTCAGCAAAATGGTGTGGTAGAGAGGAAGAATAGGACGCTCATCGATATGGCGAGGACTATGCTTGGAGAGTTCAAGACCCCCGAGCGTTTTTGGTCGGAAGCCGTGAACACGGCTTGCCACGCCATCAACAGGGTCTATCTTCATCGCCTCCTCAAGAAGACTTCATATGAGCTGCTAACTGGTAACAAACCCAATGTGTCTTATTTTCATGTATTTGGGAGCAAGTGTTATATTCTTGTGAAGAAAGGTAGAACTTCTAAATTTGCTCCCAAAGCTGTAGAAGGGTTTTTATTATGTTATGACTCAAATACAAAGGCGTATAGGGTCTTCAACAAATCATCGGGTTTGGTTGAAGTCTCTAGCGACGTTGTATTTGATGAGACTAATGGCTCTCCAAGAGAGCAAGTTGTTGATCTTGATGATGTAGATAAAGAAGACGTTCCAACGGCCGCAATGCGCACCATGGCGATTGGCGATGTGCGACCACAGGAACAATTGGAGCAAGATCAACCATCTTCCTCAACTATGGTGCATCCCCCAACCCAAGATGACAAACAGGTACCTCAAGTGGAGGCGCATGATCAAGGGGGAGCACAGGATGTTCAAGTTGAAGAGGAAGAAGCACCTCAGGCACCTCCAACCCAAGTTCGAGCAATGATTCAAAGGAATCATCCTGTCGACCAAATTTTGGGTGATATTAGCAAGGGAGTAACTACTCGTTCAAGATTAGTTAATTTTTGTGAGCATTACTCCTTTGTCTCTTCTATTGAGCCTTTCAGGGTAGAAGAGGCCTTGCTAGATCCGGACTGGGTGTTGGCCATGCAGGAGGAACTCAACAACTTCAAGCGCAATGAAGTTTGGACACTGGTGCCTCGTCCCAAGCAAAATGTTGTGGGAACCAAGTGGGTGTTCCGCAACAAACAGGACGAGCACGGGGTGGTGACGAGGAACAAGGCTCGACTTGTGGCAAAAGGTTATGCCCAAGTCGCAGGTTTGGACTTTGAGGAGACTTTCGCTCATGTGGCTAGGCTAGAATCAATTCGTATTTTGCTAGCATATGCCGCTCACCATTCTTTCAGGTTGTACCAAATGGATGTGAAGAGCGCTTTCCTCAACGGGCCGATCAAGGAGGAGGTGTACGTGGAGCAACCCCCTGGCTTCGAGGATGAACGGTACCCCGACCACGTGTGTAAGCTCTCTAAGGCGCTCTATGGACTTAAGCAAGCCCCAAGAGCATGGTATGAATGCCTTAGAGACTTTTTAATTGCTAATGCTTTCAAGGTTGGGAAAGCCGATCCAACTCTTTTCACTAAGACTTGAGATGGTGATCTTTTTGTGTGCCAAATTTATGTCGACGACATAATATTTGGTTCTACTAACCAAAAGTCTTGTGAAGAGTTTAGCAGGGTGATGACGCAGAAATTCGAAATGTCGATGATGGGCGAGTTGAACTACTTCCTTGGGTTCCAAGTGAAGCAACTCAAGGACGGCACCTTCATCTCCCAAACGAAGTACACGCAAGATTTGCTAAAGCGGTTCGGGATGAAGGACGCCAAGCCCGCAAAGACGCTGATGGGAACCGACGGACACACCGACCTCAACAAAGGAGGTAAGTGAAAGGGAAATGTGCCCCTGGGCCATTTCTAAGTATTTTGGTGATTGAGTGCCAACACATGTGTTTAATTATGAATTTGTGTACATGGATGAACAAGGTGCAAATCATGAGATAAAGGTATGTTTCTAAGCCTTAGTACATTGGTTTTATGGACTAACATATTTGTCTAAGTGTTAGAAACAGAAAGAAGAAAAAGAGAAAAGGGGAGAGAAAGACTTGGCTGTGTGCAGCCAAGGCTCAGCTCGGTCTGGAGCACCGGACTGTCCGGTGTGCACCGGACAGTGTCCGGTGCGCCAGGCTGACTCGGCTCGAACTGGCCGCTCTCGGGAATTCACCGACGGCGTACGGCTAAAATTCACCGGACTGTCCGGTGTGCACCGGACTGTCCGGTGAGCCAACGGTCGGCCAGGGCCAACGGTCGGCCGCGCAATCCGCGCGGGACACGTGGCCGAGCCAACGGTCGGAAGACGGCACCGGACTGTCCGGTGTGCACCGGACTGTCCGGTGCGCCAACGGCTCGCAGATCCACGGCAGTCTTCCAACGGTCGGAAGCACTTAAAAAGGAAACAAATCGGGCACCAGACAGTGTCCGGTGTGCACCGGACTGTCCGGTGCCCCCGACGACAGAAGGCCAGGATAGCCTTCCAGAATTGCTCTCAACGGCTCCTAGCTGCCTTGGGGCTATAAAAGGAGCCCCTAGGCGCATGGAGGAGACACACAAGCAACTCTTGAGCATTCTTGATCATCCACACAAGTTCTTTGCGCATTCGTTTGTGATTCTAAGTGATTCGAGCTCTGTTCTAGTGTGAACTCTGAGATAGTCATTCGAGCTCGAGTCTTGGCCGTGTGTGTGCGCTTTTGTTGTGGATTTGTGTGTGTTGCTTCCCTCCCTTACTCTGTGCTTTCTTTGTGATCATACACTTGTAAGGGCAAGAGACTCCAATTTGTGGAGATTCCTTGCAAACGGGATAGTGAAAGGAACAACAAAACAACGTGGTATTCAAGTGGGTCTTTGGACTGCTTGAGAGGGGTTGATTGCAACCCTCGTCCGTTGGGACGCCACAACGTGGAAGTAGGCAAGCATTGGCTTGGCCGAACCACGGGATAAACCACTGTGTCACCTCTGTCTTGATCTCTTGTGGTATTGTGTTTTGTTGAGACTTCACCTTAGCCACTTGGCAATAATCGTGCTAACACTTAACAAGTTTGTGGCTTAAGTTTGAAGTTTTTACAGGATCACCTATTCACCCCCCCCCCCTCTAGGTGCTCTCAATTGGTATCGGAGCCGTTCTATTCTCAAAGGGACTAACCGCCCGAATAGATGGATCCTAAGGGGAAGGGTATAGTGATCAACGACAAAGAGAAGGAGACCTTCGTCAATGAGCCGAAGGACGACAAGCCTACCGACTCCGGCTCGGGTCAAAGACGAAAGGAAGGGAAGAAGAAGAAGACCAGGCGCATCAAGGAGATCATCTACTACGACAGCGACGAGTCTACTTCTTCCCAAAAGGATGAGGACAACAACGACTACGAGAGGAGAAAACCGGTTAATTCGAACTTTTCCTTTGATTACTCTCGTATTCCGCAAAGTTCACATTCTCATTTGCTCTCCATTCCACTTGGCAAGCCCCCACACTTTGATGGAGAGGACTACGGATTTTGGAGTCACAAAATGCGTAGTCACCTATTCTCTCTCCATCCTAGTATATGGGAGATTGTAGAGAGTGGAATGCACTTTGATAGTTCGGATAGTCCCATGTTCATTAATGAACAAATTCATAAAAATGCACAAGCTACTACTGTTCTTCTAGCTTCCTTGTGCAGGGATGAATATCATAAGGTGAGCGGCTTGGACAACGCCAAGCAAATCTGGGACACCCTCAAGATTTCTCATGAGGGGAACGACGTCACCTTACTCACCAAGATGGAGTTGGTGGAGGGCGAGCTTGGACGGTTCGCAATGATAAGGGGCGAGGAGCCAACGCAAACGTACAACCGGCTCAAGACCCTTATCAACAAGATAAGAAGCTACGGGAGCACGCGATGGACGGACCACGACGTCGTCCGCCTAATGCTCAGGTCCTTTACCGTACTTGATCCTCATCTCGTGAACAATATTCGTGAGAATCCCAGGTACACGATGATGACGCCCGAGGAAGTACTTGGAAAATTCGTGAGCGGGCGGATGATGATCAAGGAGGCAAGATACGTCGACGACGCGTTGAACGGACCACTCCACGAGCCTCAACCCATTGCTCTAAAGGCAACAAGGAGCAAGGAGTCGCTACCTAGCAAGGTGGCGCAAGTTGAGGCGGCTGGCCTTAATGATGAAGAGATGGCTCTCATCATTAAAAGATTCAAGACGGCGCTAAATGGTCGCAAGGGGCAGCCAAGCAAGACCAAGACCAAGGGAAAGCGCTCGTGCTTCAAATGCGGTAAGCTTGGTCATTTTATTGCTAACTGTCCCGATAATGAAAGTGACCAGGAAAAGGGGAACAAGAGAGAGAAGAAGAAGGCATACAAGAAGGCAAAGGGCGAGGCGCATCTAGGAAAGGAGTGGGACTCGGATTGCTCCTCCTCCGACTCCGACAGTGAAGGACTCGCCGCCACTGCCTTCAACAAATCGGCTCTCTTCCCCAACGAGCGTCTCACTTGTCTTATGGCAAGAGAGAAGAAGGTAAGTACTAAAGACTCCACTTATGCTTCTTCTAGTGATAGTGAGTCTAGTGATGATGATATAGATTATTCTTGCTTGTTCAAGGGCTTAGATAGATCTAAGATAGATAAAATCAATGAATTGATTGATGCATTGAATGAAAAGGATAAGCTTTTAGAAAAGCAAGAAGATTTATTGTATGATGAACATGATAAGTTTGTGGAGGCACAAAAATCATATGCTTTAGAAGTGAAGAGAAATGAAATGCTTTCTAGTGAAATATCTTCCTGTCATGAAACCATTTCTACCTTAAGAAGTGTTAATATTGATTTAAGTGCTAAACTAGAAGTAGCTAGTAAATCAAATTCTTGTGTTGAACATGTTGAAATTTGTACTAGGTGTAAGGATTTTGATGTTAATGCTTGTAGTGAACACCTAGTTCTAATTTCCAAATTAAATGATGAAGTGGCTAGTCTTAATGCCCAACTTAAGACTAGCAAGAATGAAGTTGATAAAATAAAATTTGCAAGGGATGCCTACACGGTTGGTAGACACCCCTCAATTAAGGATGGGCTTGGCTTCAAGAGGGAAGCCAAGAACTTAACAAGCCATAAGGCTCCCGTCTTCGTCAAGGAGAAAGGGAAGGCCCCTATGGCTAATAGTGCAAAAAAGAACCATGCTTTTATGTATTATGACAGGAGACATGCTAGAAATGCTTATAATCATTTTGATTCACATGTTTATGATTCTCATGCAATGTTTGCTTCTAGTTCTTCTTATAATCATGGTAGAGATATGAGTAGAAGAAATGTTGTACATATGCCTAGGAGATATATTGCTCATGTACCTAGAAAGAATGTTATTCATGCTCCTAGGAAAGTAGTGAATAAACCTTCTACCATTTATTATGCTTATAATGCTCCCTTTGCTATTTGTAGAAAGGGTAAGAAGGTAGTTGCTAGGAAATTAGGGGCTAGATGCAAGGGAGATAAATCTTGCATTTGGGTCCCTAAAGACATTTGTGCTAACCTTGCAGGACCCAACATGAGTTGGGTACCTAAAACCCAAGCCTAAATTTGCCTTGCAGGTTTATGCATCCGGGGGTTCAAGCTGGATTATCGACAGCGGATGCACAAACCATATGACGGGGGAGAAGAAGATGTTCACCTCCTACGTCAAGAATAAGGATCCCCAAGATTCAATTATATTCGGTGATGGGAATCAAGGCAAGGTAAAAGGGTTAGGTAAAATTGCAATTTCTAATGAGCATTCTATTTCAAATGTATTCTTAGTGGAGAGTCTTGGATATAATTTGCTATCTGTTAGTCAATTATGTCAAATGGGATATAATTGTTTATTTACAAATGTAGATGTGTCTGTCTTTAGAAGATGTGATGGTTCACTAGCTTTTAAGGGTGTACTAGACGGCAAGCTTTATTTAGTTGATTTTGCAAAAGAAGAGGCCGGTCTAGATGCATGCTTAATGGCTAAGACTTGCATGGGCTGGCTGTGGCATCGCCGCTTAGCACATGTGGGGATGAAGAATCTCCACAAACTTCTAAAGGGAGAACACGTGATAGGTCTAACCAATGTTTATTTCGAAAAAGATAGACCTTGTGCAGCTTGTCAGGCAGGTAAACAAGTTGGAGGAGCACATCACAGCAAGAATGTGATGACCACGTCAAGACCTCTGGAGCTGCTGCATATGGACCTCTTCGGACCCGTCGCCTATCTAAGCATAGGAGGAAGTAAGTATGGTTTAGTTATTGTTGATGACTTTTCCCGCTTCACTTGGGTGTTCTTTTTGCAGGATAAGTCTGAAACCCAAGGGACCCTCAAGCGCTTCCTCAGGAGAGCTCAAAATGAGTTTGAGCTCAAGGTGAAGAAGATAAGGAGCGACAACGGGTCCGAGTTCAAGAACCTTCAAGTGGAGGAGTTTCTTGAGGAGGAAGGGATCAAGCACGAGTTCTCCGCTCCCTACACACCACAGCAAAATGGTGTGGTAGAGAGGAAGAACAGGACGCTAATCGATATGGCGAGGACGATGCTTGGAGAGTTCAAGACCCCCGAGTGCTTTTGGTCGGAAGCCGTGAACACGGCTTGCCACGCCATCAACAGGGTCTACCTTCATCGACTCCTCAAGAAGACTTCGTATGAGCTACTAACCGGTAACAAACCCAATGTATCGTACTTTCGTGTATTTGGGAGCAAGTGCTACATTCTAGTGAAGAAGGGTAGAAATTCTAAGTTTGCTCCCAAAGCTGTAGAAGGGTTTTTATTAGGTTATGATTCAAATACAAAGGCGTATAGAGTCTTCAACAAATCATCGGGTTTGGTTGAAGTCTCTAGCGACGTTGTATTTGATGAGACTAATGGCTCTCCAAGAGAGCAAGTTGTTGATTGTGATGATGTAGATGAAGAAGATGTTCCGACGGCCGCTATACGAACCATGGCGATTGGAGACGTTCGGCCACAGGAACAGGATGAACGTGATCAACCTTCTTCCTCATCGACGGTGCATCCCCCAACTCAAGACGATGAACAGGTTCATCAAAAGGAGGCGTGTGATCAAGGGGGAGCACAAGACGATCAAGTGATGAAGGAAGAAGCGCAACCGGCACCTCCAACCCAAGTTCGAGCGATGATTCAAAGGGATCATCCCGTCGACCAAATTTTGGGTGACATTAGCAAGGGAGTAACTACTCGATCTCGATTAGTTAATTTTTGTGAGCATTACTCTTTTGTCTCCTCTATTGAGCCTTTCAGGGTAGAGGAGGCCTTGCTAGATCCGGATTGGGTGTTGGCCATGCAGGAGGAACTCAATAACTTCAAGCGCAACGAAGTTTGGACACTGGTGCCTCGTCCCAAGCAAAATGTTGTGGGAACCAAGTGGGTGTTCCGCAACAAACAGGACGAGCACGGGGTGGTGACGAGGAACAAGGCTCGACTTGTGGCAAAAGGTTATGCCCAAGTCGCAGGTTTGGACTTTGAGGAGACTTTTGCTCCTGTGGCTAGGCTAGAGTCCATTCGTATCTTGCTAGCATATGCCGCTCACCATTCTTTCAGGTTGTACCAAATGGATGTGAAGAGCGCGTTCCTCAACGGGCCAATAAAGGAGGAGGTGTACGTGGAGCAACCCCCTGGCTTCGAGGATGAGCGGTACCCCGACCACGTGTGTAAGCTCTCTAAGGCGCTCTATGGACTTAAACAAGCCCCAAGAGCATGGTATGAATGCCTTAGAGATTTCTTACTTGCTAATGCTTTCAAGGTTGGGAAAGCCGATCCAACTCTTTTTACAAAGACATGTGATGGTGATTTGTTTGTATGCCAAATTTATGTCGATGACATAATATTTGGTTCTACTAATCAAAAGTCTTGTGAAGAGTTTAGCAGGGTGATGACGCAGAAATTCGAGATGTCGATGATGGGCGAGTTGAACTACTTCCTTGGGTTCCAAGTGAAGCAACTCAAGGACGGCACCTTCATCTCCCAAACGAAGTACACGCAAGATCTGCTGAAGCGGTTTGGGTTGAAGGACGCCAAGCCCGCAAAGACTCCGATGGGAACCGACGGACACACCGACCTCAACAAAGGAGGTAAGTCCGTTGATCAAAAAGCATACCGGTCAATGATAGGATCTCTACTTTATTTATGTGCTAGTAGACCGGATATTATGCTTAGCGTATGCATGTGTGCTAGATTTCAATCCGATCCTAAGGAGTGTCACTTAGTGGCGGTGAAGCGAATTCTTAGATATTTAGTCGCTACGCCCTGCTTCGGGATCTGGTATCCAAAGGGGTCTAACTTTGACTTGATTGGGTACTCAGATTCCGACTATGCTGGATGTAAGGTCGATAGGAAGAGTACATCGGGGACGTGCCAATTCTTAGGAAGGTCCCTGGTGTCATGGAACTCTAAGAAACAAACCTCCGTTGCCCTATCCACCGCTGAGGCCGAGTACGTTGCCGCAGGACAGTGTTGTGCGCAACTACTTTGGATGAGGCAAACCCTCAGGGACTTTGGCTACAATCTGAGCAAAGTCCCACTCCTATGTGATAATGAGAGTGCTATCCGAATAGCGGAAAATCCCGTTGAGCACAGCCGCACAAAGCACATAGACATCCGGCATCACTTTTTGAGAGACCACCAGCAAAAGGGAGATATCGAAGTGTTTTATGTTAGCACCGAAAACCAGCTAGCCGATATCTTTACCAAGCCTTTAGATGAGAAGACCTTTTGCAGGCTGCGTAGTGAGCTAAATGTCTTAGATTCGCGGAACTTGGATTGAATTGTAGCATACATGTATTTATGCTTTTGATCATGTTCCCTTCTGCATTTTGTTGCTTATTATGGTGCTCAAGTTGTACAAACACTCCCTGGACCTCACAAGTCCGTTGCAATGTGATGCACATGTTTAGGGGGAGATGTGTTGCAACTTGACCCTTTGAGACTAACCATATGCTTGAGTTTGTTTAATTTAGTCTCAAAGGAGAATTAAAAGGGAAAAGGTGGACTTGGATCATGCAAGACTTCCACTGCACTCCGATGAGAGGGTAACTTATTCCAAGTCCATCTCTGAACTCTTATTGCCATTTGCTCTTAATTGAAGATTTTGGTGAGGCAATGGGGTTATAGGGCCACAATTGATCCCGTTTTGGTGCTTGATGCCAAAGGGGGAGAAAATAAAGGCCAAAGCAATAAATGGATCAGCTACCACTTGAGAGATTTTGAAAATAGTAGAATAGAGTTTTGGTTTGTCAAAATTCTTAAGTTGTCTCTCCTGTCAAAAGTTGGCTTCTTGTGGGGAGAAGTATTGATTATGGGAAAAAGGGGGAGTTTTTGAAATCCTTGATCAATCTCTTTTTGACTTTATGCTTAAACATGTGTGTTTAACTTAGAGATAGAGATTTGAGTTTGATTTGCAAAAACAAACCAAGTGGTGGCAAAGGATGATCCATATATGCCAAAATTGATTCAAAATAAATTTAAGTGTTATTTGAATTGAGTTTGCACTTGTTCTAGTGGCTTTATGTTGTGTTGGCATAAATCACCAAAAAGGGGGAGATTGAAAGGGAAATGTGCCCCTGGGCCATTTCTAAGTATTTTGGTGATTGAGTGCCAACACATGTGTTTAATTATGAATTTGTGTACATGGATGAACAAGGTGCAAATCATGAGATAAAGGTATGTTTCTAAGCCTTAGTACATTGGTTTTATGGACTAACATATTTGTCTAAGTGTTAGAAACAGAAAGAAGAAAAAGAGAAAAGGGGAGAGAAAGACTTGGCTGTGTGCAGCCAAGGCTCAGCTCGGTCTGGAGCACCGGACTGTCCGGTGTGCACCGGACAGTGTCCGGTGCGCCAGGCTGACTCGGCTCGAACTGGCCGCTCTCGGGAATTCGCCGACGGCGTACGGCTAAAATTCACCGGACTGTCCGGTGTGCACCGGACTGTCCGGTGAGCCAACGGTCGGCCAGGGCCAACGGTCGGCCGCGCAATCCGCGCGGGACACGTGGCCGAGCCAACGGTCGGAAGACGGCACCGGACTGTCCGGTGTGCACCGGACTGTCCGGTGCGCCAACGGCTCGCAGATCCACGGCAGTCTTCCAACGGTCGGAAGCACTTAAAAAGGAAACAAATCGGGCACCGGACAGTGTCCGGTGTGCACCGGACTGTCCGGTGCCCCCGACGACAGAAGGCCAGGATAGCCTTCCAGAATTGCTCTCAACGGCTCCTAGCTGCCTTGGGGCTATAAAAGGAGCCCCTAGGCGCATGGAGGAGACACACAAGCAACTCTTGAGCATTCTTGATCATCCACACAAGTTCTTTGCGCATTCGTTTGTGATTCTAAGTGATTCGAGCTCTGTTCTAGTGTGAACTCTGAGATAGTCATTCGAGCTCGAGTCTTGGCCGTGTGTGTGCGCTTTTGTTGTGGATTTGTGTGTGTTGCTTCCCTCCCTTACTCTGTGCTTTCTTTGTGATCATACACTTGTAAGGGCAAGAGACTCCAATTTGTGGAGATTCCTTGCAAACGGGATAGTGAAAGGAACAACAAAACAACGTGGTATTCAAGTGGGTCTTTGGACTGCTTGAGAGGGGTTGATTGCAACCCTCGTCCGTTGGGACGCCACAACGTGGAAGTAGGCAAGCATTGGCTTGGCCGAACCACGGGATAAACCACTGTGTCACCTCTGTCTTGATCTCTTGTGGTATTGTGTTTTGTTGAGACTTCACCTTAGCCACTTGGCAATAATCGTGCTAACACTTAACAAGTTTGTGGCTTAAGTTTGAAGTTTTTACAGGATCACCTATTCACCCCCCCCTCTAGGTGCTCTCAGTAAGTCCGTTAATCAAAAAGCATACCGGTCCATGATAGGTTCTTTGCTTTATTTATGTGCTAGTAGACCGGATATTATGCTTAGCGTATGCATGTGTGCTAGATTTCAATCCGATCCTAAGGAGTGTCACTTAGTGGCTGTGAAGCGAATTCTTAGATATTTAGTCGCTACGCCCTGCTTCGGGATCTGGTATCCAAAGGGGTCTAACTTTGACTTGATTGGATATTCAGATTCCGACTATGCTGGATGTAAGGTCGATAGGAAGAGTACATCGAGGATGTGCCAATTCTTAGGAAGGTCCCTGGTGTCGTGGAACTCTAAGAAACAAACTTCCGTTGCCCTATCCACCGCTGAGGCCGAGTATGTTGCCGCAGGACAGTGTTGCGCGCAACTACTCTGGATGAGGCAAACCCTCCGGGACTTTGGCTACAATCTGAGCAAAGTCCCACTCCTGTGTGACAATGAGAGTGCTATCCGAATAGCGGAAAATCCTGTTGAGCACAGCCGTACAAAGCACATTGACATCCGGCATCACTTTTTGAGAGACCACCAGCAAAAGGGAGATATCGAAGTGTTTCATGTTAGCACCGAGAACCAGCTAGCCGATATCTTCACTAAGCCTTTAGATGAAAAGACCTTTTGCAGGCTGCGTAGTGAGCTAAATATCCTAGATTCGCGGAACTTGGATTGATTCATAGCATACATGTATTTATGCCCTTGATCATGTTCCTTATGCATTTTTGTTGCTTACTGTGGTGCTCAAGTTGTACAATCACTCCCCGGACCTCACAAGTCCTTTTGCAAGTGATGCACACATTTAGGGGGAGTTGTGTTACAACTTGACCCTTTGAGACTAACCGTTTGCTTGAGTTTGCTTGCTTTAGTCTCAAAGGAGGTTTGAAAGGGAAAAGGTGGACTTGGACCATGAAAGACTTCCACTGCACTCCGATGAGAGGGTAACTTATTCCAAGTTCATCTCATGTCCTCTTATTGCCTTTGTACTCTTATTTGAAGATTTTGGTGAGGCAATGGGGTTAAAGGGCCAAGATTGATCCCGTTTTGGTGCTTGATGCCAAAGGGGGAGAAAATAAAGGCCAAAGCAATAAATGGATCAGCTACCACTTGAGAAATTTTGAAAATAGTAGAATAGAGCTTTTGGTTTGTCAAAACTCTTTTAATTGTCTCTTTTGTCAAAAGTTGGCCTCTTGTGGGGAGAAGTGTTGATTATGGGAAAAGGGGGAGTTTTTGAAATCCTTGATCAATTTCTTTTGGAATCCCTCTCTTTATGTCTCTACAAGTGGATTTGACTTAGAGATAGGAAATTGAGTTTGATTTGCAAAAACAAACCAAGTGGTGGCAAAGAGTGATCCATATATGCCAAAATTGATTCAAAACAACTTTTGGTTTTCATTTGCATTGATATTGCACTTGTTCTAGTTGCTTTTATGCTGTGTTGGCATAAATCACCAAAAAGGGGGAGATTGAAAGGGAAATGTGCCATTGGGCCATTTCTAAGTATTTTGGTGATTGAGTGCCAACGCAAGTGCTTTTGTGTTGATCTATGCAATGTGATGAACAAAGTGCAAAACAAGTCAAAAGGTATGTTTCTAGACTTAGTACATTGTTTTATGGACTAATGTATTGTGTCTAAGTGCTGGAAACAGGAAAAATTGAATTGGAAATGAGATGGCTTTGTTCAGCCAAAGTCTGCTCAGTCTGGGTTCACCGGACTGTCCGGTGGTGCACCGGACAGTGTCCGGTGCGCCAGACTGGCTCTGGCGAACAGGCTGCTCTCGGGACTTCGACGACGGTGTACGGCTATAATTCACCGGTCTGTCCAGTGGTGCACCAGACTGTCCGGTGAGCCGTTCACAGGCGAACTCGTCGCTCTCGGGAGATGATCAACGGCGTACGGCTAAAATTCACCGGTCTGTCCGGTGGTGCACCAGACTGTCCGATGAGCCAACGATCAGCCGGGGCAACGGTCGGCCGAGGATTCCGCGCGTGACGCGTGGCCGAGCCAACGGTCACATTGGTGCACCGGACTGTCCGGTGTGCACCGGACAGTGTCCGGTGCGCCAACGGCTCTCAATCAGCAACGGTCGACTGCGCCATAGAAGGAAAGAAATCCACACCGGACAGTGTCCGGTGGTGCACCGGACTGTCCGGTGCGCCAGTCGACAGAAGGCAAGATCTGCCTTCCAGGATTGCTCTCAACGGCTCCTAGCTGCCTTGGGGCTATAAAAGGGACCCCTAGGCGCATGGAGGAGTACACCAAGCATTCCTTGAGCACTCTTGATCACTCATACTCCATTCTTGCGCACTTGTTCGACATTCTAGTGATTTAAGCTCTGTTCTAGTGTGCTAGTCTTTTGAGCTTAAGTCTGGGTCTTGTGTGTGTGTATTTGCTGTGATCTTAGTGTCTTGTGTGAGTTGCTAATCCCTCCCTTGCTCTGTGCTTCTTTGTGAATTTCAAGTGTAAGGGCGAGAGGCTCCAAGTTGTGGAGATTCCTCGCGAACGGGATTAAGAAAAGCAAGCAAAACACCGTGGTATTCAAGTGGGTCTTTGGACCGCTTGAGAGGGGTTGATTGCAACCCTCGTCCGTTGGGACGCCATAACGTGGAGTAGGCAAGCGTTGGTCTTGGCCAAACCACGGGATAACCACCGTGCCATCTCTGTGATTGATTTCTTATGGTTATTGTGTTTTGTTGAGACTCCTCTCTAGCCACTTGGCGATTATTGTGCTAACACTTAACCAAGTTTTTGTGGCTTAAGTTTCAAGTTTTACAGGATCACCTATTCACCCCCCCCCTCTAGGTGCTCTCACCAACACAAGTTGGGGACCTAAACCCCAAGCCTAAATTCCTTGCGGGTTTATGCATCTGAGGGCTTAATTTGGATCATTGATAACAGATGCACAAACCATATGATATGGGAGAAGAAGATGTTCGTCTCCTACGTCAAGAATCAGGATTCCCATGACATAATTACCTTTGGAGTTGGGAATCAAGGCAAGGTAAAAGGGGATAGGTAAAATAGCAATTAATACCGAGCATTCTATTTCTAATGTCTTTTTGGTAGAATTGCTTGGATATAATTTGCTTTCTGTCAGTCACTTATGTCACATGTGATATAATTGTTTATTTACAAATTTTGATGTAATTGTCTTCAGAAGAAGTGATGGATGGTTAGCATTTAAAGGTGTATCTGACTACAAGCTTTATTTAGTAGATTTTACTTAAGAAAATGTCGATCTAGATGCATGTTTACTTGTTAAGACTAACATGGGCTGGTTTTGGCATCATCGTCTAGCACATGCTGGGATGAAAGATCTTCTTAAGATTCTAAAGTGAGAATATGTGTTAGGACTAACTGATGTCTGTTTTGAGAAAGACAGACCTTGTGCAGCGTGTTAAGTAGAGAAACAGGTGGGAACAAGTCATCCAAGCAAGAACATGATGATGACATTAAATAAAACTAGACTTCATTCCACACTTTCATGTACTTGATAAAGAAAACAAAACTAGAGATGATGCTAGTTAGATGTTTTTTGTAGCTTTGAATTAGAGTGTGTGATGTAATTTTACTTTTATTACGAACATTAGATAATGAACTGAACTTATAAACTATGTATAGAGCTGATTATACTCTTTTTCCTTCTAACAAAATAATTTTTAAACGAGGTAGTCATTGTATAGCTCTAGTAACTTAATACAAATATTAAGTTTGCTTTTGATCAAATTTATTTGTCTTATCTTTTATTTGTTTTGAATTTAGGGCTCTGATGAGAATTTCGGACCCGGATGTGAATTTTGGGCCAAAAATTAAACTTCGGGCTTTTTATAATTTCGTGCCGCTCAAAATAAGCCCGACACATCTAAGCAATTATGTATCAGGTCGTGGGTAGGGTCGACCCGAAATTCAAACGGCCGGGTCGACCCGAAATTTAAACGGGTCGGGCCTTTTCGGGCTTGGGTCGGGCGGCCCGAATGTACACATATAATCTATACCACTACATAATTCACTAGTTTAAACTTTGCAAAAACCACCCAACTAAATCACCACACCAATAACCTCATTAAATCCACCAAATAAATTACACCCAGACTTAACACACCATCAAAACCAACAGTTTAGATCGCCGGATAACCCTATCCCCTTACTCAAAACCAACGGTTCAGATCATCCCTCACCCCTCCCCCTAACCCCATCGCTCATAGCCTCATCTCCCTCTCCTTGACACCGTCGCTCCTAGCCTCCCCCTCGCTTGTGCCCCTCCTGCCTCCCCCTCACTGTCGTTGTTGACCTCTCTCCTCCCTTTTCACGGGATTGTAGTATTAGCATGAGCTATATACTAGTCTATACCACTATATAATCCAACAATTTTTTTACAAAATCCACCTAACCAAATCACCCCACACCTATAACCTTAACTAAATCCACCAAACAAATTGCCCATAGACCTAACACACTATCAAAGTCAAAAGTTTAGATCGCTAGATAACTTGATCTCTTACTCACTCAAATTTAATGGACAATATTATTTGGATAATCCCTAATCTCTCCCCCTCCCTCGCATCTCTGCCTCCCTCTCCCCTCACTTGCGCCCCGCCGTCGCTGTCAACCTCTCCCCTCGTGTCACCACCGACGCCGTTGACCCCTCTCCTTTTTGAGTTTGTAGCATTAACACGCGACATATGCTAGTATATATTGTTATACACTTAGATATAAATTATACCTTGGTACTTAAAAAACTAGAGGATGTTTGGTTCCACCCAACTAAAGTTTAGTCCATGTCACATCGAATGCTTTAATGATATTTACGAGTATAAATATAATCTAATTATAAAACTAATACACCTATGAAGACTAAAATACGAGACTAGTTAAGTATATATTTAATAGTTATAATTGATATTCAAATATGTAATATAGTTAGGGGCCCTTAAACGACTCGTAATTTAAAATAAACAGGTTATTATAAAGCAAATATTTATTATATTAAAGTACCAGTTTCAATGATCGCCCCGCGTCAATATTTTTTAAAAAACCTCTACATTTCTTTAGAATCATCTCGCACTCTTATAATCTCTTCTCTACTACTATAATAAGAGAGTTTATGTAAAAAACAAGTTAAAATTATGTATAAATGAGTGTTTGAATCTTGATTGTTGGCTCTGCATTCACACCCACCTAATCAATAGAAAACATATATTACTAGGTGAGTGCCCGTGCGTTGCAACGGGGAAATATAATACCATGGTAACTTATATACAAAATGTGTGTTATATTAAAAGCGAGTGCACAATAATGACAAACAAGAAAAACACAAACACTGAATCAACAACATGCATATTTCATGAGGCTATGGTTCACATCTTCCCAGAGGCTTGGGGTCAAAAAGATAAACACAGGTAAATCCACCCTCGATATACATCTTCAACTTTCTATAAGGAAATTTTGCTATACGAACCCTGTACATCCACTAGATGAAAATTCTTGAGATAACTGCCACATAAGCTACTCTATGCAAAAGCTCCATGTACATCACCAAAAGACTGCTTTTGGAACAAGGCTGCCTTCATATCCTGTTCATCAGCAGTTTGAAAGCATTCCCAGCTTTAGTTCAGACATACTTCAGGACGTGGTTGGTGACCGGGTTCCCCAGGAACTGCAGCTCGGAGTAGTAGGACGCCATGGCGATCTCGACGCCCTTAAAGCTGTAGTCCAGGCTGGGGTTACGCCCACCGGACAGGTTGGAGGGCAAGCCGTTGTTGTAGTAGTCGTTGACGAGCTCAGAGAACTGCACAAACATGAGCTTGCTGAAGGCTGCGATGGCGAGACGGGTGTTGTCCATGGACACCCCAATGGGCGTGCCCTGGAAGTTGCCACTGTGAAGAGCCTTGCTTCGGGCGACATCGATCAGCGGGTTGTCGTTGACGGAGTTGATCTCGTGCTCAATGGACTTGGTGGCGGCGCGGATAACCTCAATCTGTGGGCCAAGCCACTGCGACGACGTGCAGAGCGCGTACCGGTCCTGCTTGGGCTTCATCAAGGGGCCGAGCTCGACGAGCTTCTTGGCAAGCTTCATGAAGGAGCTGCCCTCCAAGATGTGCTCCATGATGGCAGTAGCCTCGATCTATCTCGGGTGGTGCTTGAGCTTGTGGGTCAGGTGGTCGGTGTACTCCGGCTTGCCGTTCATGACCTCACAGAACACGGTGGACAGGACCTCGGCGAGGATGGCAAGGATGTTAGCCTCGAAGAGCACAGTGGAGGCGAGGCTAGAGCCCACGGCCGTGCCGTTCACCATCGCAAGACCCTCCTTGGGCTGCAGCTCGAAGAAGCCGCCCTGGATTCCGGCAATTTTGAATGCCTCGGCGGCGTTGACCTTGTTGCCGTCTGGGGCGAGCGCAACAGAGTTCTCACGCCCAGTGACGAGGCCGACAATGTAGGAGAGCGGCACGAGGTCTCCAGACGCGGTGACCGTGCCGCGCAGCGGCAGACACGGCGTGACGTTGGAGTTGAGCAGCACCTCAAGGATCTCGAAGCGGATCCCGGAGTACCCCTGGAGGAGGGTGTTGATGCGGACGAGCATGGCCGCGCGTGTCGCCTCGGCCGGGAGGACGTGGCCGTCCGTGCTGGTGCAAAAGGCGCCGGCATTGAGGAACCTGATGAGCTTCCTCTGGAGAGCGCCGCCCTCCTTGGTCCTCCTATGCGACGTGGCGCCGAAGCCGGTGGTGACGACGTTGCTGTCGGTGCCGTTCATCATGCTGTTCATGACCCAGTCGATGCTTGCCTTGACCCGGCTACGGGCGGACTCGTCCAGCTCGACCCAGGCCTCGCCAGCGTCGGTGGCCACGACGGCCACCTGCGCGATGCTGAGGCTGGCGTCCTCGATCTTCACCAAGGGTTGGCGGTACTCGGCCACCATCCGGAGGACGCGGCGGAGGTGGACGGCAAGGTGTCGGGGTCGGGGGAGCCGAGGAGGACAGCGAGGAGGAGGACGCATGCGAGGGCGAGGAGGGAGAACAAGAGGCGCACCCACCACGGCCGCTGCTGCCACCGGCGCTTGAACAATGGTCGTCGCTGGTCCAGGAACGGCCGCCGCCTCATCGGACCGCGCTCTCGTCGGCAGGGCCGGGAGGGAGGCGCCGCGCCGAGATCTAGGACGAGTTAACCGCCGCGCGCATGGGGTGCTGCTGGATCCTTTCGCCCGTTTCCTTCCTCCCGCGCCTTTAGATCTCGGACTCGGAGGAGGAGCAGCGTGGTGTGCTCGTGCCCTTGGATTTCGCGGCGGGAGGGGGCAGTCGTGCACGTGATCCGCGGGCGTGAGGAGAATCGCGGCGGGAGAGGGGGGGGGGCGGCGTGCGCGTTATCCGCGGGCGGGAGGAGATGCGGCGGGGCCAGTCTACACTGTCCTCTTAATAGTTAGTGGAGAGGTGCTTTATTAAAATAAAATTTATTCTATATTATATATATATAGTTGTTACGTATCAGATTTTTTGTCTTATTTCTTTATATCATATTTAAATATGTAATACCTTGATGTCACAAACGATTGATTAAAATTTCGTTTTTTTTAAAAAAAGGACGTTTGGAGAGAGGGTTTTGCAGGATCGTTTCAATTCAACTGAGATGGCAAAACTTCTGCTCGGGGAAAAACAGCTAAGAACAGTCGGGCGGTCGGGCCAGGCGGCGTGTGAGCGTGTCCGAGATCCACAGGACGCAGGACGCTGCCGATGGCGAAGCCGAGGAAAACCCGCACCTCGGCTCCAGATCCGCCCGTAGCCGCCGTTCGGCTTCCATGGCACCCACCGGCGCCGGCGGTCCCCACGGCCGTTCTGATCTCGCTCGCTGCCCTCCTCATCCGCGTGCTGGTTTCCGTGGGCCCCTACTCCGGTCAGGGTGCGGCGCCTAAGTTCGGCGACTATGAGGCGCAGCGGCACTGGATGGAGCTCACACTCCATCTCACGCCCGCCGACTGGTACCGCAACACCTCCGACAATGACCTTGCCTACTGGGGCCTGGACTACCCGCCCCTCTCCGCCTACCAGAGCCTCCTCCACGGCCGCATCATCAACGCCTCACTCCCCGAGGCCGTCGCTCTCCGCTCCTCCCGTGGCTACGAATCTATGGAATCGTACGCGCCCTCTCCAGTAGATTTCTTCCTGCTCGTTGCGTGGAAAATCGAGTGTTGTTAAGATTTGCTGTTGATTTGGTCCACTAGGAAGTTGCTGATGCGGTGGACGGTGCTGTCATCGGATCTGTTGGTGTTCTTCCCATCTGCTTTGTGGTTTGTGTGGGCGTACATAAAACTTGGAGTCGGTATTAGTGGAGAGGAGAGACGGGAGGGGTGGATGTGGCTGCTAGCCTTGGTCCTGATCAGTCCTTGCTTGGTATTGATCGATCATGGCCATTTTCAGGTGAGTTTTACTGCACTAATAATGTGTGTGATTTAGGTGGGGCAAGTGCGCGGACCAGCAGAGTGCTTTGTGTTGCATTTTGTTTGTAGGCTGACAACTAGGTGTTGTATTGCAGTATAATTGCATTAGCCTTGGACTTACGCTCGGAGCAATTGCTGGTGTTCTGTCGAAGAATGAGCTTGTTGGTGCATCTCTCTTCACTCTCGCAATCAATCACAAACAGGTTTGCCTCATGTCTAGAAAATTGTGTTCATTCGGTCATTCATAAACTTTGTTACCATACATGCACAATCAATCATCCTGGAAAATGCTATGTTTTTATAAGGCCACGTGTTTCCAATTACACAATGTTGTGAAATAGTAGTTCCTATGGTGGATACTTCCTTACTTAGATCAGGAGGTTGTCACTGTTAATACAAAGCAGACCATATGATCCAACTGAAAACCGTGTCAACAACCAGCCAAATTGTTAATTTTATTCTTTACCTTTCATGTTTGAGTCCTAGTAAACAGTGATTGACAACAGACTATTAAGATGTGATGCTGGACTGTGGACTACCTAGTACCTACTATTTTTTTTACATTTTATCCTGAAATAATAGTTAATACAATATGCTATCGTAAGGCATGCATATGTATTGGTGCAGTATTAGTTCTCAAATGTTGATTCATACATCGTACTTACTGGATTTTCAGCTCACTCAAATTGGCAATAGCATTTGAGTTGGGAAGTGGGCATCATTACATCCTGCCAACTGTTTTGATGAAATCATGGGAAAGCCACAATGAGACACACACACAATTGCACACATACCCAATCTATAAATGAACTTTAGTTTATTATAATGTTTATGACCCTTCCAAGTGACTAATCTAGGACACTTTATGCCCATTAATACAAAGAATTTGTTGGATATGGTTTCGAGTTCTAATATCCAATGACCACAGTCAGTCAGTCACAAAGTTTATGGGAAGACATGGTTGAGATACGTGGTCACGGAACATGGCATGCTACTTGTGAGAGATTTTTACACTTCAAGTTCAAAATGAACCCGTGAACCTGGTTAGGATCGACTAACATGGGTCGAGGGTCGATGCCAAACCCATTTTATGTGACTATGCCCATGACCTCCCTATAGATCTTACAACTTTATGATGTACTGCAGATGAGCCTGTACTTTGCACCAGCTTTTTTTAGCCATCTTCTGGGGAAGTGCCTCAAACACAAATATCCTATTGTCGAAGTAACAAAACTTGCTTTCGTGGTCTTGGGAACTTTTGCTCTTGTCTGGTGGCCATTTTTGCATTCTTATGAGGCTGTCCAACAGGTAATGATCAATTATACCCTCCTTTTATGCTCAAGGAAACCAATTTATATTGCTGAATTACATAAATACAACAAGTAGAGTTTTGCTTTCAACTATCTGGTGCTATTCCTCAATATGAAACTTGTTTTATATTTTTTATACACTTGTGAAACCTGCTTCTCAGTTGGTACTGAACTTATGAAGTCTGTAATATCAGGTTCTCTCTCGATTAGCTCCATTTGAGAGAGGCATATATGAGGATTATGTTGCAAACTTCTGGTGTAGTACTTCAGTTATTATCAAGTGGAAGAAATTGTTCGCGATAAAGCCATTGAAACTTATGAGTCTATCTGCTACCATACTGGCTTTCTTGCCTTCATTCGTTCAGCAAGTCAAGTCTCCAAGTAATCTTGGCTTCCTTTATTCTCTGATGAACAGCTCTTTCTCTTTCTACCTATTCTCATACCAAGGTATGCTTTACTGTAAATTGGCTGTTTTTTTTTGAGCTGCAAGTATATTGATTTCATTTTCTCCTTTGTTTTCTATATGCAGTTCATGAGAAATCAATTTTGCTTCCTCTTTTACCTGCAAGTCTTTTAGCACTGGAAGAACCTCGGATGTACGGATGGTTCGTGTACTTTGCCCTTTTCTCAATGTACCCACTTATCTGCCGTGATCAGCTTCTTCTACAGTATATAGCTGTTCTTAGCCTATTCTTTCTGATATACTACTCACCTGGCGGAAGCTACGGAAAGAGATCAAACATTTCATGCAAGGCAAAGTTAGTTCTTAGCTTGCCATTTTTATGCTCACTTCTACTTCACATTACCTACCTGCAAATAGAGCCTCCCAAGAGGTATCCCTTCCTCTTTGATGCACTGATAATGTTCGTCTGTTTTTCACAATTTGTCATCTTAGCTGTGTACACCAACTATAAGCAATGGATGTTGGACACAATTTCTAGATCCATAGGTGTGAAGAAGGATCTGTGATTGAAAATTTTGACTGCTAATTTTACAGAGAAATCCACTGTCCCTTTGTAAACTTGTGTGTATTCCCTTTTAACATTATTTATTGAATGAAATGCGGTGCAAATTCAGACATTTGTATACATTCAGAACTGGAAACTACTAGAATTTAGGTGATGTAGACTCAACACTGCTTTTGTGGCACATGTTAGGATTTGTGACTTACTGTCATCTTTCGAAGTGTTTGTGCCCTTGAATATGGCAACGCTGGTGTCCTGCTGGTGTCCTGCCTGGTGTAGGTGGCTCGGTGCATGTGTGGAAATTGTAGCCTCTACTGATCTCTCCCAGTTTGAGGCAACTTTCCCTAAACCCTAGTGGCCTAGTCTGTTTGCTTCCCATGTGCTCTGAATTCTCCCTTTTGGATAGAGACCTGTTCAATTTCAGACAGCGAGTCGCGCTGTTTGATTTGGCCGAATCTAAGGAGCCTGAATTGATCGGTGAGCTCGATTTTCAGGCGTCACGCGGTCAAACTGGCAGTTGTCATTAGGTGTCTGGCTATGGTCAGCAAACCGCGCATACCATTATATAAAATAATGGTAAAATAATGGTTTGCACCTATAGACTGCACTATTTATAGAGTAAAGCTTGAAATAGAAGATGTGATGAATAAAATTGTTGGAGATAGTCTTAGGCCGTGCTCAACAACACGTACATATGATAGTGTAAAATACTATCTTGTATTATAGACTTTACTATTTATAAAGTGAAGTTTGAAATGAGGTGTGAGATAAGTGATAGGATAGGAAGACTGTTGTAGATAGTCTTAGGCCAGCAGATCTTTCATATAACCATACAAAACATTGTTTTGTATTATATATTGTATTATTTACAGAGTGAAATTAAAATAGGAGATGAAATGAGTCAAGCTGCAGAAGATAGCCTTAGCCTCAAATCAGGCTGAGAATGTACTCTCTCTCTCTCTCTCTCTCTCTCTCTCTCTATATATATATATATATATATGGTGCACAAATTAAATCTGGACTTTTCACCCAACTAACGATTGACATATTTTAGAAAAAAAAAACTTCGACCAAAGGTCTAAATCTCTACTTTATAAAGCACCAGTTTTTTCGGTTTTCACGGTTTTGCAGTCGTCCTGCGTCACTTAGGGGTGATAATGGATTACGATCCAAATGTTTCTTCATAATTTGTTTGAGACCTTAACTAATTTTAATTAAAAAATAAATAGAAATAGAGTCTGATTTTAATCTGGTTCGATCATTAAATTTTATAGTTTTTGGACCTTGATTTTAATCTGGTTCGATCATTAAATTTTATAGTATTTGGACCTTGATTGTTAGCTGCATCCACATAACCAATAGAACATATATATTTATACGTTTTATTAAAATAAAGTCTATCCATATAATTTTGTAGTATTTGGACCTTGATTGTTGGCTGCATCTACATAACCAATAGAACATATATATTTATATGTTTTATTAAAATAAAGTCTATCTATATAATATATAAAAATCGTAGCAATGTATGGGTAAGTGATTAGTTTAATTTATGGGTTATGCACGGGTGATGTTCCTGACCAGACTAAGGACCTTCAAGCAGAGGGTTGCTCCTAGATAGGAAGGTCTATAGGCTTGTTCGCTTTCATCTTAATTCATATGGATTGAATTGATTGGGTGAGTTTAAATCTATAGCAACTCAAAATCTCTACTAATCTTTTTCAATTCTATCCAATCTATGTGTTACCTAAGGCCTAATTCTTTTGTCTACTATTGGTGTGAGGGCTCTCCTTATTTTTTATGGTTTAATTTATTTATTTGCTCCACCAATTTTCAAATCCATCCTGACAAAACATTACATATGGTCCATATGGAACCCACCACCCGTCTTGCTCCACTAGGAATCCTCAAATTCTCTACTTTGAGGGCCGTAATAGGGGTCCTGCTCGACTTCTGCTTTTGTCTCAAGACCTCAAAGTAGAGACCCTGCTTTGTCTTACAAAACATTAGAAATCTTAGTGAAAGCAGTGAGAGCGAAGCAACTAGCCACACGGGAGAGTTAAATAGGCCCTAATGTTTAGGAGCAAGGGAATTGGAGAAGATTGAAAGATTAAAATCTCTTTCCATTCAATCTTCTTACTCTTAAACAAACCCTTAGAGTGGCAAGGAAACCGCTTTACTCGTGCTGATGGAATTGCTTTGACCGTTTTCAGCAGACTGCATATGATCATACAAACACTATTAGAGTGTATTGTTTGCAGAGTAGAGTTTGAAATAAGAGATGTGATAGAATAGGTGTTGGAGACAAACTTAGCGATGAGGGCTCATGTGACTATTTGCCCATAGACCAAACACCCCTGTTGCCATCTTTGTTCTATGATACGGTTGGTATTCCTCTAGTCCGTAAACAACAGTTAGCAGCACTTTAGAGGCAGACGAGTTTGATCTTGATGCGTCTCCTAGTATCCATACAAATTCACTAGTCCCCCACAAGTATTAAGCAAAATGCAATAAAAAGGTTACCCATATCTCTCTTCATTTCGTCAAGCCAATCGTTGGGGAAGGAAAAGGCCGAACGAAGAAGATAGCCTCAATCCAGAAATCAGTTACTTTGGTTCGACCTTTGATTGGAAAGAATATCCTCCGCTGTACTCGAAGGAGTCGGTGCTCACGTCCTTGTCCTTTTTAGGGAGGGGAGGATCGTTGTACGGGTGGCGAGGAGCCCCCTTGGTGACGTCGAACTCGGTCGCGGACGTCGAGGCAGACGTGGAGGCGCTGCTGAGCCCCTCGCTCTGCAGCATCATCTCGATCTCCTTGACGACCTCGCTCATGGACGGCCGGGCCGTGGCCACCTCGTCGACGCACCTGAGGGCCAGCTGGACGAACTTGCCGAACGCCGCGAGGTGGTTATTGGTGCTCATGATCCTTGCGTCTACCATGTCCTTGAGCCCGCAGAACTCGGCATCGTCGGCGTCGAACACCCTCTTCGCCTCGCGGACGATGTACTTGCCCTTCTCGATCGGCTGCTTCGCGACGATCAGCTCCAGCATGACCACGCCGAAGCTGTAGACGTCGCTCTTCTCGGTCAGCTGCTGGGACATGTAGTACTCAGGGTCCAGATAGCCCTGCACGTTTTCGAATGAAAGCAATGCAAGGTCAGATCACCGGAAGAGGGAGTCGTTCGTTGGCTGCAGCGGATGACGGATGCAGTGACAGCCTGTCGGCGGCGTACCAGTGTTCCTTTCACTTGCGTGCTGACGTGGCCCCTCTCGCTGTCGGACACTAGCTTGGAGAGGCCGAAGTCGGCGACCTTGGCCGTGAGGTGCTCGTCCATGAGGATGTTGCTGGACTTGACGTCCCGGTGGATGATTGGCGGGTCGGCGAGCTCGTGGAGGTAGGCCAGCCCGCGCGCCGCGCCAAGCGCCACCCGGAGCCGCTTCTTCCAGTCGAGATGTAGCCCGCTCTTGCCTGCATGCAGTTTCCAGTTCCATCCCCCACCCAGCTGACAGCTTCAGCGCCGGCATGCAGTTTCCAATTCTAATCTGAAACAGTCGTTCGTCGTCCTTACCGGCGAGGCTGTCGCGCAGCGTGCCGCCTGACATGAACTCGTAGACGAGCATCTGCTCCCCCTGCTCGAAGCAGAAGCCGAGAAGGCCGACGAGGTTCTTGTGGTGCACGCGCGAGAGCAGCTCGATCTCCGTCTTGAACTCGTGCCCGCCCTGCATGGACCCCTGCTGCGCCCTCTTGATGGCGATGAACTGCCCCGTCGGCAGCATGCCCCTGTAAACCTTGCCGTACCCTCCGTAGCCGAGCTCGTTCGCCTCGGCGAAGTTGTTGGTGCTCCTCTTCAGCTCCTCGTAGGAGAACCACCTCGCCCCTTTCAGCCGCGGCGCGCCGCCACGCTCTTCGCTCCGAGCCCACGACGCTGCCGCAGTTGACACGTACAGCGTCGTCAGTCTCCGCATTGTACTGTCAGATGAACATGGCATGACACGAAACGTACCAAAAGGGCCGCCAAGCTCCTCCTTCGCCTTCTGCGCCCGCCGCCTCTGAATGAAAGCGTAGGCGGCTGCTCCGGCGAGCGCAACGAACAGGACGCCGCAGCCCACCGCTATGCCGACGATCACGCCCTTGCTCTTCGACGATGGCTCGCTTCCTGCGACCATCGAAAATTGAATCCGGCATGTCAACCGTGTCTGTTTGCAAACGTCCACTTGTTCAGAAATGTTCTTGCTCTTGACCTGGGAACGGGTACGGCGATGCGATGAAGTAGTAGGGGCCGAACTCGTTGGGCGGCTTGAACGTCTGGTTGCTGAGGTCGAAGCCGATGCGCATGACCTCGGAGCGGTTGAAGTAGGCGCCGCTGCCGGCGGGGAAGAGCTTGACCTGCACCTGCATGTAGGCGTCGCTGTTGAAGAAGGGGTCCTGCAGGTAGACGGAGCCCGGGGTGAGGGCCAGCTTGGTCCACAGCATGCTCTCCAGCTCCTGGAACGCCGTGTCGTTGGCCACGTCGTGGAAGAAGGGCGCGCGGAAGTACATGACGCCCTGGTACGGGTACGCGCACAGGCAGCTCTGCGGGCTCAGGCTCTGCCCCGCCGGGCAGGACCCCGAGTAGCACTTCACCAGGCTCGTCGAGTAGGGCGCCGACAGCGGCCGCTGCGTCGCGCTGCAGTAAGGCGTGTTGGGCAGGCGCTCGCACACCGGGTTCCCGGCCAGCCTGAATAATCCAGAGAGGGATCAGATGGAGATGCCACAGAATGTAATCCAGCAGAAGCAGCAGGAGCGGGGGCGGAGGCGGGCGCTCACGCAAGGGTGCCGTTGTAGCTGGAGGTCACCGTGAGGGAGGAGAACTCGTTGTCCTTGAAGCTCACCAGGCTCAGCTCGCTGCTGATGCTCCTGCCCATGTCCAAGGTGCCGTTGAAGGCGTTGCCGTCGAGGATCCTGCACAAAGTTACCAGTTCGTCACGTCATCTGATCATTTCACGACCCAAGGTTGGTGAGTACTGAGTGAGCACTTACACTTGATTCAACTGCGGGCTGCTGAAAAGCCTTGTCGGCACGGTGCCGTAGAGCCTCCCAGACTGTATGATCCTTGATGATGAACACACAAACATCATGTCACTTTTGTTTTACACACACGCACTGCGCGCACACACACACGTGAATCTTCAAAGGTTTAGGGCTTGTTCGTTTTGGTGATAATCCACATGTATTGGGTGGGATTGAGCCGGTTTAAATCCATAACAAGTCAAAATACATTCCAATCTCACCCAATACACTTCAATACACATATAATATCAATAACCGAACAAGGCCTTAAGGAAGAAACTTACAGAGCTGAGAGCTGTGGCAGCCTCCAAAACCACGCCGGGCATGGCGAAGGATCAAATGTGTTGTTGCTCAGGTCGCTGTGGTGTAATTGGACCAGAAGAGTTTCAGATTAACCTTATCCAGTGATGGGTTTTAAATAACACAAGTAGATCTTCATGGTGCTCGTTGCTTACACGTAATTGAGAAGATCCATCCTACTTAGATCTGGCAATGTTCCGGTGAGCTGGTTGTTGGCCAAGTTGCTGAAAAGCATACGCATCATACCGTGTTGAGTATAACTGTACCCTCTCGTATACACTAAAATGCACAGCTGCTAAGTTACAGTATTGTGCAACTCTTGAACTGACTTACAGTTCATTGACTTTGGTGAGGTTATTCAGATTTAAAGGTACTTGGCCAGAAAGGGAATTCCTGTCCAGCCGTCTGCTCAAACGACATGCAGAGAAGGGGGAATGCTCGTCAGTTTCATATCTGGTACTAGTAAGATGTACAGTTCCTTTCCAACAAAAGGAAACTTACACAACTTCGAGTGTACTAACAAACCCAAGAGAGTCCGGGATATGCCCTGTGAATCTGTTTCCATCGAAGAGCCTGCGTCAAGTATCTTAGGGGTGTCAGTAAACATCGCGGGATTGCAAAAGCAGTCTTCAAACAGGGGGGGGGTTTCACGAGCTCACAAGTGGATCAAGGCCATCTCCGGGCTGAAGAGAGCGTCGGGGATCGGACCAGACAACTGGTTCTTGTTGAAGTGACTGCAGAGAAACATTCAGAAGAACAATTTAAACCAGGGCGCTTCGGTTAGCCATTCGTCCGTTTCAGGTCAGTGACTGATAGAGGAACAGCAGTCAGCAAAAACCTACAAGTGTCTTGTTTTGATGAGCTTGTCTAGACCCATTCCGCCGTCTGTCGAGACCGGCAGGGGACCGCTCAACTGATTGTCGGCGATGTCAAACCAGTAGAGGCTCGAGAGGTTTCCCAGCGAGGCTGGTATTTTCCCAGAGAACTGGTTCGAATTAAGTGCCCTGGAAGGGGGTGATCGATGTCAAACTTTATCAAAAAAAAAAAACAGCGGGCTTCAGAAGCGCGAAAAGGACGGACACTGCAGCTAGAACGAGGAGTTCTTACATGTAGGACAGCTTTGGCAGGCTTCCTAGCTCATCAGGGATGGTGCCATGGAAACTGCAACCGGACAGAATCCTGCCAAAAAAAAAAGAGAAACAATTACTGTTTACCTTCTCAAAACAAAACAAGGCAGCAGAGAAACTAAGAAGGAGAAGAAACACACAGGAGTGACGCGTCATCAAGAACTTACAAGGTGGTGAGCTGCTTCAGGTTCCCGATGGTCGGAGTGAGCACGCCGCCGAGTTCGTTGTTGAATGACAGGTCCCTGCACACGCACGATTAGCCAAGCCAATGGTTCACACTTGACCGTGGCAAACTGCAAGAGCAGGGAGGCTAATTGAAGTAGCAATTATTAGCTGGGTGAGTGATTCCACATACAGGGATTGCAGGTCACTGAGCTGGCCTATGTCAGCAGCTAGACTTCCTTGGATGCCCATGGTGGAAAGTTTTCTGAAAGAGCCGCATGCATGCATAGGGGAGTCAAGCGCGGACTGTGAGAGTATATAGTGGGATATGAGTGTTGCAGTGGAGTTTTCTGTCAGAGCTGTGCGCGCGGACGGACACCTACATGGAGATCACTTTGTCGCCGCCGCACGTCACGCCCTCCCACGGCGACTCTCCGCAGGGATCGTCGGACTGGCCCCAGGACGGCGGCGCGTTCTGCCACTGATCCATCAACGCCCGGAGCACGGAAGCTGCAACGGAACTCCTCGTTTCAATTGATTCTCTTTTTTTCCCCTACTCTACTACGTACTTGAGTAGATCTTTCACTTTTTACTAAGGGAACTGTTAGTATCACAGTTCCCTGATCGTGGACAGAGAAAGAAGCCAGAGCGATCGAGCAGCTCGAAAGCCTCGAAGCTCAAGCTTGTTTAAAAACAACCATGAACAAGCTACTGAATGCATGGTACTCACTGTCCTGGCTGTCGGTCGTGCCCAAGCACTGTTGCGCGCACGCGGAGAGCAGGACGGCCACGGCGAGAAGGAACCCCATCGTCGTCCTCCGGCTGCACCCAGCTGCTGGCTGCTCCGTGCGCGCGGAACCCTCCTGCATGCCGAGGTCGCGGCCCCGAGGTGCGGTTTTAGGTCGCCCAGCGGACACTGCCACTCAGCAAAAAGCTCGTGGGGGGCGCAGCAGAACAGCAACCACCTGCACCACAACCGAACTCCATGATGCGCCTCATGATGGGGTGTGCAGTCAGTGCACGCAACGGAGCCAATAGACAGGACGGGCCGGGGGAAATGGTGGCGTCGACTTGACTTGAAAGCGAAGCCAGGCTCCGATGGAATGGAGCACTAGCTAGCTAGTCCAAGCAAGAAAGAGCTAGCAGTCATCCGCACGCGGCATAACCCTCGTTCTACGGCAAGTCCTGAGCATGCCCGGCCGTACTGCTGCGCCTGCGCTAGTGTTTGTTCGTGGTGACGGTGCCGATTCAGAGATTAGTGATGATGACGGTTGTTCTAAAGAGGAGAGGCAATTAGGTGGGGGATTAAACAAACACTATCGCCCATCATTTGGCGTGCTTCTCTGTAGAATCTTTTGGTTGGTGGGAAATGCAGAGAGACATACAAAGGTGTTTCAGAAGAAGAAGAAAAAACTGTAGAGATCGCTGAACCGGAACGCGCCGAGAGTTGCTCCGGCGACAGGGAGCCTCGATTTGGCGAAGATAAGCCACGGCCGTTGGGACGTGACGTCGGCTGGGACTGATAGTCCTCGTGCCCACAGTGAAGTCAATTTGATGCTGCCGGCCGGGATGGTGTTGCAAAATTCCAGATAAAACGACACCTAGATGGACCTGGTAAAGGTTTTCTCTGATTTTTCTCCGACGAGAAGACCCGCCTGTCTGACTCTGACCTCAGCTCTGCTGTTTCTCATATATATATGATATATCTCTCATCTTTCATAGTTTCATCACAGATCACTGTGGCATCTTGCCTTTTTTTTAAGAACTGGAACACACACGCATCTTCTACGAATTGCATTTTTGTCCCCCTTTTTTTTACCGCAGCATGGTTAAGGATATCTCTAACAGTTTACTCATCCTTATATTCATATTAAAACCTACTCTACGAAAAAGACAGTATATAGTGCAAAATAGTGTTTTATGTGAGTGAACTGCTGAACACGTATTTTGTTCACAATTTTCAAGCATCAGTTTCAGCTCGTGTGTTCTACTGGATTTGAGGATTGTAATGCTAAGAACAGAGGTTCTTTCTTCACAACTGTTTTTTTCAAGCTTTGAAGGCCGTGATGGGGATTTGTGATGATTGATTGAAGCCTGTATAATTGCGGTGGCACAGAATAGTAGTCTCAAAGAGCGACTTCGTGGCACATACTTACTCCCTGGATGGGTACACGTACATTAAGTTCTACGGGCAAGTTTCAAAACTCAAATTCTGTTAGGCTAGCAGGCTGTGTAAACGACCGTAGAAATTATTGTTTTGTACTGTGGATTGCACTATTTGTAGAGTGAAGTTTAAAATAGAGTAAGATAGTTGGTGGATATGGAGTATGCTTGAGGTAGTTTTAGGGTGTATGTCATTTTCTAGGTAGCAATCTCCCAGAGATAACATTTAGATAAGATATTTAGTTATCTATAGAAAATTTCTCATCCCTTGGGTTGTCTCCCCTTCCTTCTAAACTAGCCGTCGGTGTTCTAACGGACCCCCACAAACACACAATCCCTACATAAAACCATAGAAACAGTCACCAACACTAGTAGAAAAAGGCTCAAAGCGTGCGGGACGATATATTTTTACAGACGAATTCGGTTATCAACCGACTGTGCTATTTTTAGTGGCGGTTCCTTAAGAAAACCGTCACTAGAAATCATATTTTTACAGGCGGTTCCTTAAGAAAACAGCCTGTAGAAATCGATTTCTAGTGGCGGTTTTTTTAAGGAACCGCCACTAGAAATCATTTGTATCCTTAATTTTTTGAGTTTTCCAAACGACCTCATATGACAAAACCAGCAAAATAAAAGTTGTAGATCTATAAAAGTTATAAAACTTTGTAGTTGACAACTTTTTTATTTGAACTCATTTCGGTTCTCAAAAATTGAATCTAAGTATGTCAAATTTAAAATTCAAATTTTGCAAACCGCCTCGGATGAAAAAAGTGTCAAAATAAAAGTTGTAGAACTTCAAAAGTTATTCAACTTTGTAGTTGACAACTTTTTTATTTGAATTCGTTTACGGTCTCAAACAAATAATTTACACTCAAATGGTTGTAATATGTGGACAATAAAACTACAAACTAGACACAAAGCATGTTATAGATGGAGTGGTAGTGGAGGGTACGCGCGAGGGTAGGGTCGACAGTTTGATTACTAACAACCGCGTAGCGCGTGAAAAATGCCGCGACTTGCGACTTCGACGGAGACATGCGGGTGGGGTGGAGTAGGCTGAATCCTCTCCTTAAATAATTTTTTGTTATTTTTAAAACCCGTTTAATGTTTCTAAAAATAATTTTTACTAGCGGATTTATTACGTCGACCGCCAGTGGAAATCGATTTCCACTGGCGGTTTTTTTAACTCAACCGCCAGTGGAAATCGATTTCCACAGGCGGTCCTCAGTTACTCGCCTGTAAAAATAATGATTTTTACTGGCTAATACCAACGGTTCTAAGAAACGCCAGTAAAAATAGGTTTAGAACCGCCACTATAGAGCTCCTTTGTACTAGTGTAATTCATAGCACAACAAGTCTCGTGCGTTTAATGGCATGATGCCGGTGTTGAAAACAACCTTAGAGCAGAGCAATAGCCATAGCCTTCCTTCTTCTTGGAACCTTTCATTCGAGAAGGGAGAAGGAAACACAATAAGTAAGTTGTGCAAGTGTTACGTGTAAAGAACCTCGACATAAGGAGTAGAAACACGCTGTAATTGGGACCTTAGCGTTTGTCGTTTTGGGTTCCACATCATTATTGCTTTCCTTAATTTTCATCATTCCTGCTATGTTGGAAGTTTCTTTTCTATGGGCTCAGCTGCATAGCTAATTTCTTTTTTAAATGAAACCAGGCTAAGTGCGTATAGGGGCCGAAGCCAGGATTTGTGGCAGGTGTCAGCATCCCTTCTATTTCTCCTTCCTCCCCCTCTTCATCATCTATATCATAGCTAGAAAATTTGAAGGGGATTCAAGAGCGAGCCCCTCCCTCCCCCAGCAGCCCAGCCTCACGTTATATGCCCGGCTGCCCCACAACGACCTACGTACATATGCAGCGACTTGAGTCGATTCTGTTTTCTAAACAAGATCACACCACTCAAGGAATTTTGAAGATTACACTAATCACTGCAAAAATTGCTTGCTCAGCAATCTGTTCCCAACTGGTTAGCGGTTAGTTAAGTTTTCACCACAAGTGTGGGGGCAGCCGGGCAGACTTGTTGGCATTTTCTTGAGTGAAATTTCATGGCAGTTATCTTTTACGTCCCGTTTATATCATTGGAATTGAATTCCATTCTTATAAGGCCCCGTTTGTTTCGTTGGAATTGAATTCCTTATAATTTAAACAAAATTAATTAAGTTCATATATTTATACATGTAATATATTTGTATATTATTCTAAATCATATGATAGATATAGTTAAATACTACATTTATACTATTCTAAAGCAAGTAGAATAGTGTGCTATAAGTTGTACATCGAAAACATAGCATTAAATCTATAGAATCAATTTCCATCTCTCACCACATGAATTTGAGATAGGCTTATATGATAATTTTTGAAAGTGGTGGAATGTCACATTCTAAAAAAATAGCCTATTCTATTAGTAAGATTCCAATTTCTCAAAATAAAAGGAAACAAACGGGACCTAATAGTAATTTAGGTATATATATATATATATCAATTAAGCTAATTCGGTTTTATGCAAAATATATTTATATACTATTATTAACAAGATGTCGGAGATATTTATGTGCTACATTTTTATTATAGATGAGTGAGACGAAGAGTGTCATGTAAGTTACGGATTAGAAACAAATTATATTAATACATAAAATTATTTTCCGTCCTCCACTCCATGAATTTGAGATAGGCTTATATATGAACTCTAGAAAGTGGTGGAATGTCAAATTCCAAACTAAATAAGTTACTTTATTGAGTGAATTTCAATTCCTCTAAAATAAAGGGATCCGAACGCCCCGTCGGAGAAAACGAATTTAATACGGTCACTATCTAAATCACGCACTCAACCATTGATTGCTTACAGAGTCAGCATTGGCTAATGGTCTATTTGCATTCACTCCTCGATCGTTTAGGTCTCTAAAAGATTTAGAGTACTCTGGTTTATTTTTTACCTTGAAAACTCTAATATAAGGTGGGCTAAAGTTTAAAGCTGGATTTAGACCACTTGTTTATAGAGTTTTAGCTCTAAAGTTTAGAGAAGGAAATTTAAATAAGCACTAAAAACAGTTTGCAAGCAAAGAGCAACAAAGAAAACAAAAGCCTACGCCCAACTAAATGTCACAAGTATTAAATGTCGCGACGCGGATTTTTATTGCCACCATCCTTAGAGAGGATATATGGGGCGTGTTTGGTACTTGCCTAAGCCATCGCCATCCATCGCACTTTTCGTGCCGCAGTTGTGGCGGCCGATTCGGCCGCCGTAACTTAGGCGTGGCGTGACGCCATACGCCACACACCAAACACGCCCATGGTATTACGCTTAGGTAGCACAAAACCTCTATGCCAAATACAACTCAGAATCCTAGCGCAGCGTAACTAATTAAGCTCGTACATAATATTCGACACAAACTTTTTGGAAGGAGGTGTGTCTACTCTAAGTTGTCAAATTGTACTCCATATTGTCAAATTCTTTTTAGGGTAATATTAATTCTACTCTATATTGTCAGATTCTACTCTAAGGGCTAGTTTGAAAACACTATTTTTCGAATAGAAAATTGTCGGCGTTTCGAGACCGGGGGTCCCTAAGCCGACGAGTGAGTGTGCCGCGTGCCCCAGCCCAGATGGGTCGAGCGCGTGGGCGAGCGCAAAGGGGGGAAGCGAGGTGGCCGGAGACGGGCGTGAGAGAGGTGGAAATCCCGCGACCTTCGTGTTCGTCCCGCGCCCAGGTCGGGTGCGCTTGCAGTAGGGGGTTACAAGCGTCCACGCGGGTGAGGGAAGCGAGCGGCCCCAAGAGAGCGCCTGCCCCGTCCTCGTCCCCGCGCGGCCAACCTTCTCTAAGAAGGCCCTGGTCCTTCCTTTTATAGGCGTAAGGAGAGGATCTAGGTGTACAATGGGGGTGTAGCAGAGTGCTACGTGTCTAGCGGGGGAGAGCTAGCGCCCTAAGTACATGCCAATGTGGCAGCCGGAGAGATCTTGGCACCCAGTTGGTGTGGTGTCGTGGCTGTCGGAGGAGCAACGGAGCCTGGTGGAGGGACAGCTGTCGGAGCGGTTGGGTCCTTGCTGACGTCCCCCCTGCTTCCGTAAGGGAGCTGAGAGCCGCCGTCGTCACGGGGCCAGCGGGGCGCCATCATGGCCTATCTGGAGGAGCTAGCCAGATGGGACACCGGTCTTGTTCTCTGCGGCCCGAGTCGGCTCGGGGTAGGGTGATGATGGCGCTTCCTGTTGACGTGGCGGGCTTGTGCCCTAGGTCGGGCGACGTGGAGGCTCCTCCGAAGCCGAGGTCGAGTCTGTCTTTCATGGCCGAGGCCGAGCCCGAGCTCCTGGGTCGGGCGAGGTGGAGGTCGTTCGGCAGAGGCCAGGGCGGAGTCCGACCCCTGGGGTCGGGTGAAGCGGAGTTCGTCGTCTTCCGGGGCCTTAGCCCGAGTCCGAGCCCTGGGTCGGGCGGAGCGGAGTTCGCCGTCTTCCGGGGCCTTAGCCCGAGTCCGAGCCCTGGGTCGGGCGGAGCGGAGTTCGCCGTCTTCCGGGGCCTTAGCCCGAGTCCGAGCCCTGGGTCGGGCGGAGCGGAGTTCGCCGTCTTTCGGGGCCTTAGCCCGAGTCCGAGCCCTGGGTCAGGCAGAGCGGAGTTCGCCGTCTTCCGGGGCCTTAGCCCGAGTCCGAGCCCTGGGTCGGGCGGAGCGGAGTTCGCCGTCTTCCGGGGCCTTAGCCCGAGTCCGAGCCCTGGGTCGGGCGGAGCTTCCTATGGCGCCTTTGGCAAGGCCTGACTGCCTGTCAGTCTCACTCTGTCAAGTGGCACTGCAGTCGGAGTGGCGCAGGCGGCGCTGTCCTTCTGTCAGACCGGTCAGTGGAGTGGCGAAGTGACGTCGGTCACTTCGGCTCTGCCGGGGGGCCCGTGTCAGGATAAAGGTGTCAGGCTACCTTTGCGTTAAATGCTCCTGCGACTCGGTCGGTCGGCGCGGCGATTTAGTCAGGGTTGCTTCTTAGCGAAGGCAAGGCCTCGGGCGAGCCGGAGATGTGTCCGCCGTTAAAAAGGGGGGCCTCGGGCGAGACGGAAACCCCTCGAGGTCGGCTGCCCTTGCCCGAGGCTAGGCTCGGGCGAGGCGTGATCGAGTCGCTCGTATGGACTGATCCCTGACTTAATCGCACCCATCAGGCCTCTGCAGCTTTATGCTGATGGGGGTTACCAGCTGAGAATTAGGCGTCTTGAGGGTACCCCTAATTATGGTCCCCGACAGTAGCCCCCGAGCCTCGAAGAGAGTGTTAGCACTCGCTTGGAGGCTTTCGTCGCACTTTTTTGCAAGGGGACCAGCCTTTCTCGGTTGCATTTTGTTCCGGTGGGTGCGCGCGAGCGCACCCGCCGGGTGTAGCCCCCGAGGCCTCGGAGGAGTGGTTTCACTCCTTCGAGGTCTTAATGCCTTGCGTAATGCTTCGGCTGGTCTGGTGGTTCCCTCATGCGAACTGGCCGTAGCCCGGGTGCACGGTCAGGGCCCAAGTTCTCGGGCTGGTATGTTGACGCTGTCAACGGTTCGGCCGGAGCCGGGTTTGCGAGAGCAGCCCCCGAGCCTCCGCACAGGGCGAGAGGGCGATCAGGGACAGACTCGGCTTTTTTACATACGCCCCTACGTCGCCTTTCCGCAAGGAGGAGGGGGGGAGAGCGCCATGTTACCCTCGATGGGCACCGAACATGGTGTCTCCGGTGAGCTGCAAGCGGGTAATCCGAGTGGACGTCCGTGCCCCGTTCGTTGGGGGTCGGCTAGGGGCCCAGAGGCACGCCCAAAAGTACCTGCGGGTGATCTGCCGGACCCGGTCCCCTGGCGACGGGGTCCGAGGGCTCGATGCCTCCCTCCGATGGGATTCCGTTACAAGATCGCTCCCGCTGGTCTCGAAAATGTCCTAGGGTACCTCGGGAGCGCAGCCCGAGCCTTGGTTATGTATCGAACGTACCCCTGGTCATCCCTCGCTCGGTGTCTGAGGCGACTGTGAACCCTTCGGGGGCCAGCCTTCGAACCCCTGATCAGTAATGGGCGCGGAGCCCGAGTAGCCTGAGGCGGCCGTGGAACCCTTCGGGGGGTCGGCCTTCGAACCTCTGACCAGTAGTGGGTGTAGGGCCCACGCGATCTGAGGCGGCTGTTGAACCCTTCGGGGGGCCAGCCTTCGAACCCCTGATCAGTAAGGAGGCTCGGAGCCTGGTTCCTTCATGGGGAAGGACCCCTTTCGGGGTATCCCCCTTTCCCGGTCCCTGTCGCAAGAGATAGAGAAAGAGGAAAAAAGGAAAAAGGATACGAAACCGAACGACGCGGCGTACCTTTTTTGGCGCGGTTGTTTCGGCGAAGGCGAAGCGTCGCCCGCTGCGCCTGCCAGAAGCGCCGCCTGTCCAGCCGCGGAGTTAATGCGACGGGGCGAGTAGTTGGCGGGGCTGCCGTTGCGCGTGCGCGAGCCATTCGAGGAACGGCCGTTTCGCTTCGCGTTTTTGAATCCCGCGTCCGGTCCGGGCGGAACGTTGGAACCGTCTTCGCCTTGGTCTTTATATACCCCGGAGAGGGTCCGGTGACGGTTCTTTGCTCCGCTTCCTGCCTCTTCCTTTAGGCTTTCGCAACCCGAGAAACTGAAAGGGAAATGTGCCCTTGGGCCATTTCTAAGTATTTTGGTGATTGAGTGCCAACACATGTGTTTAATTGTGAAATTATATACATGGATGAACAAGGTGCAAATCATGAGATAAAGGTATGTTTCTAAGCCTTAGTACATTGGTTTTGTGGACTAACATAATTGTCTAAGTGTTAGAAACAGAAAGAAGAAAAAGAGAAAAGGGGAGAGAAAGACTTGGCTGTGTGCAGCCAAGTCCCAGCTCGGTCTGGAGCACCGGACTGTCCGGTGTGCACCGGACAGTGACCGGTGCGCCAGGCTGACTCTGCGCAAACTGGCCGCTCTCGGGAATTCGCCGACGGCGTACGGCTAAAATTCACCGGACTGTCCGGTGTGCACCGGACTGTCCGGTGAGCCAACGGTCGGCCGGGCCAACGGTCGGCCGCGCAATCTGCGCGGGACACGTGGCGGAGCCAACGGTCGGAAGACGGCACCGGACTGTCCGGTGTGCACCGGACTGTCCGGTGCGCCAACGGCTCGCAGATCTCCAACGGGCTGCAACGGTCGACAGCGCCTGGTATGGAAACAAATCGGGCACCGGACAGTGTCCGGTGTGCACCGGACTGTCCGGTGCCCCCGATGACAGAAGGCAAGGATGGCCTTCCGGATTTGCTCTCAACGGCTCCTAGCTGCCTTGGGGCTATAAAAGGAGCCCCTAGGCGCATGGAGGAGACATACAAGCAACTCTTGAGCATTCTTGATCATCCACACTTAGTCTTTGCGCGTTCATTTGTGATTCTAAGTGATTCGAGCTCCGTTCTAGTGAGAACTTTGTGATACTCTTGTGAGCTCGAGTCTTGGCCGTGTGTGTGCGCGTTTTGCTGTGGATTTGTGTGTGTTGCTTCCCTCCCTTACTCTGTGCTTTCTTTGTGATCATATACTTGTAAGGGCAAGAGACTCCAATTTGTGGAGATTCCTTGCAAACGGGATAGTGAAAGGAAAAGCAAAACACCGTGGTATTCAAGTGGGTCTTTGGACCGCTTGAGAGGGGTTGATTGCAACCCTCGTCCGTTGGGACGCCACAACGTGGAAGTAGGCAAGCATTGGCTTGGCCGAACCATGGGATAAACCACCGTGTCACCTCTGTCTTGATCTCTTGTGGTATTGTGTTTTGTTGAGACTTCACCTTAGCCACTTGGCAATAATCGTGCTAACACATAACAAGTTTTTGTGGCTTAAGTTTGAAGTTTTTACAGGATCACCTATTCACCCCCCCCTCTAGGTGCTCTCAATTGGTATCGGAGCCGTTCTATTCACAAAGGGACTAACCGCCCGAATAGATGGATCCTAAGGGGAAGGGTATAGTGATCAACGACAAAGAGAAGGAATCCTTCGTCAACGAGCCGAAGGACGATAAGCCTACCGACTCCGGCTCGGGTCAAAGACGGAAGGAAGGGAAGAAGAAGAAGACCAGGCGCATCAAGGAGATCGTCTACTACGACAGCGACGAGTCTACTTCTTCCCAAAAGGACGAGGACCACAACAACTACGAGAGGAGAAAACCGGTTAATTCGAACTTTTCTTTTGATTACTCTCGTATTCCGCAAAGTTCACATTCACATTTGCTCTCCATTCCACTTGGCAAGCCCCCACACTTTGATGGAGAGGACTACGGATTTTGGAGTCACAAAATGCGTAGTCACCTATTTTCTCTCCATCCTAGTATTTGGGAGATTGTGGAGAGTGGAATGCACTTTGATAGTTCGGATAGTCCCATGTTCATTAATGAACAAATTCATAAGAATGCACAAGCTACTACTGTTCTTCTAGCTTCCTTGTGCAGGGATGAATACCATAAGGTGAGCGGCTTGGATAACGCCAAGCAAATCTGGGACACCCTCAAGATTTCTCATGAGGGGAACGACGCCACCTTACTCACCAAGATGGAGTTGGTGGAGGGCGAGCTTGGACGGTTCGCAATGATAAGGGGCGAGGAGCCGACGCAAACATACAACCGGCTCAAGACCCTTATCAACAAGATAAGGAGCTACGGGAGCACGCGATGGACGGACCACGACGTCGTCCGCCTAATGCTCAGGTCCTTTACCGTACTTGATCCTCATCTCGTGAACAATATTCGTGAGAATCCCAGGTACACGATGATGACGCCCGAGGAAGTACTTGGAAAATTCGTGAGCGGGCGGATGATGATCAAGGAGGCAAGATACGTCGATGACGCGTTGAACGGACCACTCCACGAGCCTCAACCCATTGCTCTAAAAGCAACGAGGAGCAAGGAGTCGCTACCTAGCAAGGTGGCGCAAGTCGAGGCGGCCGGGCTCAATGATGAAGAGATGGCTCTCATCATCAAGAGATTCAAGACGGCGCTAAATGGTCGCAAGGGGCAGCCAAGCAAGACCAAGACCAAAGGGAAGCGCTCATGCTTCAAATGCGGTAAGCTTGGTCATTTTATCGCTAACTGTCCCGATAATGAAAGTGACCAGGAAAAGGGGAACAAAAGAGAGAAGAAGAAGCAATACAAGAAGGCAAAAGGCGAGGCGCATCTAGGAAAGGAGTGGGACTCGGATTGCTCCTCCTCCGACTCTGACAACGAAGGACTCGCCGCCACTGCCTTCAACAAATCGACTCTCTTCCCCAACGAGCGTCTCACTTGCCTTATGGCAAGGGAGAAGAAGGTAAGTACTCAAGACTCCACTTATGCTTCTTCTAGTGATAGTGAGTCTAGTGATGATGACATAGATTACTCATGCTTGTTCAAGGGCTTAGATAGATCTAAGATAGATAAAATCAATGAATTGATTGATGCTTTGAATGAAAAGGATAGGCTTTTAGAAAAGCAAGAGGATTTATTGTATGATGAACATGATAAGTTTGTAGAGGCACAAAAATCATATGCTTTAGAAGTGAAAAGAAATGAAGTGCTTTCTAGTGAAATATCTTCTTGTCATGAAACCATTGCTACTTTACAAAGTGTTAACCATGATTTAAATGCTAAATTAGAAGTAACAAATAAATCTAAGTCTTGTGTTGAAAACGTTACAATTTGCACTAGGTGTAAGGATTTTGATGTTAACACTTGTAGCAAACACTTAGTTTCAATTTCAAAACTAAAAGATGAAGTGGCTAGTCTTAATGCCCAACTTAAGACTAGCAAGAGTGAAGTTGAAAAGATAAAATTTGCAAGGGATGCCTATACAATTGGAAGACATCCCTCAATTAAGGATGGGCTTGGCTTCAAGAGGGAAGCCAAGAACTTAACAAGCCATAAGGCTCCCATCTTCGTCAAGGAGAAGGGGAAGGCCCCTATGGCTAGTAATGCTAAAAAGAATCATGCTTTTATGTATTATGATAGGAGACATGCTAGAAATGCTTATAATCATTTTGATTCACATGTTTATGATTCTCATGCCATGTTTGCTTCTAGTTCTTTTTATAAGCATGATAGAGATATGTGTAGGAGAAATGTTGTACATATGCCTAGGAGAGATATTGCTCATGTACCTAGAAAGAATGTTATTCATGATCCTAGGAAAGTAGTGAATGAACCTTCTACCATTTATTATGCTTGTAATGCTCCCTTTGCTATTTGTAGAAAGGGTAAGAAGGTAGTTGCTAGGAAATTAGGGGCTAGATGCAAGGGAGATAAATCTTGCATTTGGGTCCCTAAGGAGATTTGTACTAACCTTGCAGGACCCAACATGAGTTGGGTACCTAAGACCCAAGCCTAAATTTGCCTTGCAGGTTTATGCATCCGGAGGTTCAAGCTGGATTATCGACAGCGGATGCACAAACCATATGACGGGGGAGAAGAAGATGTTCACCTCCTACGTCAAGAATAAGGATTCCCAAGATTCAATTATATTCGGTGATGGGAATCAAGGCAAGGTAAAAGGGTTAGGTAAAATTGCAATTTCTCATGAGCATTCTATCTCAAATGTATTCTTAGTGGAGAGTCTTGGATATAATTTGCTATCTGTTAGTCAATTATGTCAAATGGGATATAATTGTTTATTTACAAATGTAGATGTGACTGTCTTTAGAAGATGTGATGGTTCACTAGCTTTTAAGGGTGTACTAGACGGCAAGCTTTATTTAGTTGATTTTGCAAAAGAAGAGGCCGGTCTAGATGCATGCTTAATAGCTAAGACTTGCATGGGCTGGCTGTGGCATCGCCGCTTAGCACATGTGGGGATGAAGAACCTCCACAAGCTTCTAAAGGGAGAACATGTGATAGGTCTAACAAATGTGCATTTCGAAAAAGATAGACCTTGTGCAGCTTGTCAGGCAGGTAAACAGGTGGGAGGAGCGCATCACAGCAAGAATGTGATGACCACGTCAAGACCTCTGGAGCTGCTGCATATGGACCTCTTCGGACCCGTCGCCTATCTAAGCATAGGAGGAAGTAAGTATGGGTTAGTTATTGTTGATGACTTTTCCCGCTTCACTTGGGTGTTCTTTTTGCAGGATAAGTCTGAAACCCAAGGGACCCTCAAGCGCTTCCTCAGGAGAGCTCAAAATGAGTTTGAGCTCAAGGTGAAGAAGATAAGGAGCGACAACGGGTCCGAGTTCAAGAACCTTCAAGTGGAGGAGTTTCTTGAGGAGGAAGGGATCAAGCACGAGTTCTCCGCTCCCTACACACCACATCAAAATGGTGTGGTAGAGAGGAAGAACAGGACGCTAATCGATATGGCGAGGACGATGCTTGGAGAGTTCAAGACCCCCGAGTGCTTTTGGTCGGAAGCCGTGAACACGGCTTGCCACGCCATCAACAGGGTCTATCTTCATCGACTCCTCAAGAAGACTTCGTATGAGCTACTAACCGGTAACAAACCCAATGTATCGTACTTTCGTGTATTTGGGAGCAAGTGCTACATTCTAGTGAAGAAGGGTAGAAATTCTAAGTTTGCTCCCAAAGCTGTAGAAGGGTTTTTATTAGGTTATGATTCAAATACAAAGGCGTATAGAGTCTTCAACAAATCGTCGGGTTTGGTTGAAGTCTCTAGCGACGTTGTATTTGATGAGACTAATGGCTCTCCAAGAGAGCAAGTTGTTGATTGTGATGATGTAGATGAAGAAGATGTTCCAACGGCCGCTATACGAACCATGGCGATTGGAGACGTTCGGCCACAGGAACAAGATGAACGAGATCAACCTTCTTCCTCAACGATGGTGCATCCCCCAACTCAAGACGATGAACAGGTTCATCAAAAGGAGGCGTGTGATCAAGGGGGAGCACAAGATGATCATGTGATGGAGGAAGAAGCGCAACCGGCACCTCCAACCCAAGTTCGAGCGATGATTCAAAGGGATCATCCCGTCGACCAAATTCTGGGTGACATTAGCAAGGGAGTAACTACTCGGTCTCGACTAGTTAATTTTTGTGAACATTACTCTTTTGTCTCCTCTATTGAGCCTTTCAGGGTAGAGGAGGCCTTGCTAGATCCGGATTGGGTGTTGGCCATGCAGGAGGAACTTAACAACTTCAAGCGCAATGAAGTTTGGACGCTGGTGCCTCGTCCAAAGCAAAATGTTGTGGGAACCAAGTGGGTTTTTCGCAACAAACAGGACGAGCACGGGGTGGTGACGAGGAACAAGGCTCGACTTGTGGCAAAAGGTTATGCCCAAGTCGCAGGTTTGGACTTTGAGGAGACTTTTGCTCCTGTGGCTAGGCTAGAGTCCATTCGTATCTTGCTAGCATATGCCGCTCACCATTCTTTCAGGTTGTACCAAATGGATGTGAAGAGCGCTTTCCTCAACGGGCCAATAAAGGAGGAGGTGTACGTGGAGCAACCCCCTGGCTTCGAGGATGAACGGTACCCCGACCACGTGTGTAAGCTCTCTAAGGCGCTCTATGGACTTAAACAAGCCCCAAGAGCATGGTATGAATGCCTTAGAGATTTCTTAATTGCTAATGCTTTCAAGGTTGGGAAAGCCGATCCAACTCTTTTCACTAAGACTTGTGATGGTGATTTGTTTGTGTGCCAAATTTATGTCGATGACATAATATTTGGTTCTACTAATCAAAAGTCTTGTGAAGAGTTTAGCAGGGTGATGACGCAGAAATTCGAGATGTCGATGATGGGCGAGTTGAACTACTTCCTTGGGTTCCAAGTGAAGCAACTCAAGGACGGCACCTTCATCTCCCAAACGAAGTACACGCAAGATCTGCTAAAGCGGTTTGGGATGAAGGACGCCAAGCCCGCAAAGACTCCGATGGGAACCGACGGACACACCGACCTCAACAAAGGAGGTAAGTCCGTTGATCAAAAAGCATACCGGTCAATGATAGGGTCTTTACTTTATTTATGTGCTAGTAGACCGGATATTATGCTGAGCGTATGCATGTGTGCTAGATTTCAATCCGATCCTAAGGAGTGTCACTTGGTGGCGGTGAAGCGAATTCTTAGATATTTAGTCGCTACGCCTTGCTTCGGGATCTGGTATCCAAAGGGGTCTAACTTTGACTTGATTGGGTACTCAGATTCCGACTATGCTGGATGTAAGGTCGATAGGAAGAGTACATCGGGGACGTGCCAATTCTTAGGAAGGTCCCTGGTGTCATGGAACTCTAAGAAACAAACCTCCGTTGCCCTATCCACCGCTGAGGCCGAGTACGTTGCCGCAGGTCAGTGTTGCGCGCAACTACTTTGGATGAGGCAAACCCTCCGGGACTTTGGCTACAATCTGAGCAAAGTCCCACTCCTATGTGATAATGAGAGTGCTATCCGAATAGCGGAAAATCCTGTTGAGCACAGCCGCACAAAGCACATTGACATCCGGCATCACTTTCTGAGAGACCACCAGCAAAAGGGAGATATCGAAGTGTTTTTTGTTAGCACCGAGAACCAGCTAGCCGATATCTTCACCAAGCCTTTAGATGAGAAGACCTTTTGCAGGCTGCGTAGTGAGCTAAATGTCTTAGATTCGCGGAACTTGGATTGAATAGTAGCATACATGTATTCATGCTTTTGATCATGTTCCTTTCTGCATTTTTGTTGCTTATTGTGGTGCTCAAGTTGTACAAACACTCCCTGGACCTCACAAGTCCGTTGCAATGTGATGCACATGTTTAGGGGGAGATGTGTTACAACTTGACCCTTTGAGACTAACCATATGTTTGAGTTTGCTTGTGTTAGTCACAAAGGAAAATTGAAAGGGAAAAGGTGGACTTGGACCATGAAAGACTTCCACTGCACTCCGATGAGGGGTAACTTATTCCAAGTCCATCTCATGAACTCTTATTGCCATTAGCTCTAAATTGAAGATTTTTGTGAGGCAATGGGGTTAAAGGGCCAAGATTGATCCCGTTTTGGTGCTTGATGCCAAAGGGGGAGAAAATAAAGGCCAAAGTGATAAATGGATCAGCTACCACTTGAGAAATTTGAAAATAGTAGAGTAGAGTTTTTGGTTTGTCAAAACTCTTTTATTGTCTCTTTTGGCTTCTTGTGGGGAGAAGTAGTAATTATGGGAAAAGGGGGGAGTTTTTGACATCTTTGTTCAATCTCTCTTGAAATGACTCTCTTTTTGCTTCAACATGTGTGTTTGACTTAGAGATAGAGATTTGAGGTTGATTTGCAAAAACAAACCAAGTGGTGGCATAGAGTGATCCATATATGCCAAAATTGATTCAAAATAAATTCCAGTTTTATTTGAAGTGAGTTTGCACTTGTTCTAGTTGCTTTATGGTGTGTTGGCATAAATCACCAAAAAAAGGGGGAGATTGAAAGGGAAATGTGCCCTTGGGCCATTTCTAAGTATTTTGGTGATTGAGTGCCAACACATGTGTTTAATTGTGAAATTATATACATGGATGAACAAGGTGCAAATCATGAGATAAAGGTATGTTTCTAAGCCTTAGTACATTGGTTTTGTGGACTAACATAATTGTCTAAGTGTTAGAAACAGAAAGAAGAAAAAGAGAAAAGGGGAGAGAAAGACTTGGCTGTGTGCAGCCAAGTCCCAGCTCGGTCTGGAGCACCGGACTGTCCGGTGTGCACCGGACAGTGACCGGTGCGCCAGGCTGACTCTGCGCAAACTGGCCGCTCTCGGGAATTCGCCGACGGCGTACGGCTAAAATTCACCGGACTGTCCGGTGTGCACCGGACTGTCCGGTGTGCACCGGACTGTCCGGTGAGCCAACGGTCGGCCGGGCCAACGGTCGGCCGCGCAATCTGCGCGGGACACGTGGCGGAGCCAACGGTCGGAAGACGACACCGGACTGTCCGGTGTGCACCGGACTGTCCGGTGCGCCAACGGCTCGCAGATCTCCAACGGGCTGCAACGGTCGACAGCGCCTGGTATGGAAACAAATCGGGCACCGGACAGTGTCCGGTGTGCACCGGACTGTCCGGTGCCCCCGATGACAGAAGGCAAGGATGGCCTTCCGGATTTGCTCTCAACGGCTCCTAGCTGCCTTGGGGCTATAAAAGGAGCCCCTAGGCGCATGGAGGAGACATACAAGCAACTCTTGAGCATTCTTGATCATCCACACTTAGTCTTTGCACGTTCATTTGTGATTCTAAGTGATTCGAGCTCCGTTCTAGTGAGAACTTTGTGATACTCTTGTGAGCTCGAGTCTTGGCCGTGTGTGTGCGCGTTTTGCTGTGGATTTGTGTGTGTTGCTTCCCTCCCTTACTCTGTGCTTTCTTTGTGATCATATACTTGTAAGGGCAAGAGACTCCAATTTGTGGAGATTCCTTGCAAACGGGATAGTGAAAGGAAAAGCAAAACACCGTGGTATTCAAGTGGGTCTTTGGACCGCTTGAGAGGGGTTGATTGCAACCCTCGTCCGTTGGGACGCCACAACGTGGAAGTAGGCAAGCATTGGCTTGGCCGAACCACGGGATAAACCACCGTGTCACCTCTGTCTTGATCTCTTGTGGTATTGTGTTTTGTTGAGACTTCACCTTAGCCACTTGGCAATAATCGTGCTAACACATAACAAGTTTTTGTGGCTTAAGTTTGAAGTTTTTACAGGATCACCTATTCACCCCCCCCTCTAGGTGCTCTCAGAAACTTTAGCCAGAGAAGAGGAATACGCCCTTCCTGCCCCTTGCGCCGCCACCCCTTCCGTTTTGGTGATGGCTGATCGGGTGACCATAATCTCCCCGCGCGACCAGTGGCCCTTTTCCACGGTGACGGCGAGCGATTTGGAGGAGCTGGTCAGCGAGGGTTTGCTTCGCCCTCTCACCGATGAGCAGCGGCCAGAATGGATTCCTCCCATGGGCGGAGTCGCTCCATCCCCACCGCCGGGGTATGTCGTGAGCTTCGTCTCCTTCCACGAGCAGGGATTCGGTGTGCCGACGAGCCGCTTTATGCGGGCCATCCTGTTCCACTATGGGGTGGAGTTGCATAACCTCACCCCCAACTCCATCTCGCAGGCCGCTATCTTCGTAGCGGTGTGCGAAGGGTATTTGGGGATCGCCCCCCATTGGGATTTGTGGACTCATCTCTTCTTCGCCGAGCTTTTTGCCTTGCCGACGGGGGAGAGGAAGGTCCATGCAGCGGTGCGGGCCGGTGGCTGCACCCTCTTGTTGAGGCAGTCGCGGGCGTCGCAGTACATCCCTGCCGTCCTCGCGTCCTCGAACAAGGGGTGGCAGCGCCGGTGGTTCTACCTCCGGAATGACGGTGAGTTGCTCCCGCCGTTCTCCCAGCGGGTAGTCACCGCCGCCACCGACGCCTGGCGTCATGGGACCCCACACGAGAGACAGAAGAACCTCGAACCCCTTCTCCAGGCCCTGAAGGCGTTGCGGGAGGGAGGACTCACCGCTGCGGGAGTGGTTGCCGCCATCCACCGTCGGAGAGTGCTTCCCTTGGCAGAGCGGCGGCTGCCGCTTTGGGAGATGACCCCGGAGGCTGACTGGGAGGGGTCACGAATGTCCCCTGATCCTCTTCCCTTCGACGCCCTCCAATGGCGGGTGTCGGTCGCGATGGGGAAGCCGGACTCCCACGCCTTCTCCCAGCTTCGGATGCGCCCCGACCAGGGGTGCGTAACTCTGGTGAGTGTTCGCTCCTTCCTTCTTCATACACCGGGTTGCTCCTGGTTCTTACGATTGGGTTTCTTTCCCCCCTTCTTTAGGAGGTGAGGTGGCACAAGCCCTCCCTGCCACGGGTCCCGGAGGACGCGGTGGACCGGGCAGCGCGGCGGGTCGCCGCGAAGGAGGAGAAGAAGAAGAAGGACGCGGAGAAGGCCCGGGCCCGCGAGCGGAGGCGGGCTCGGGACGCCTTGGAGAAGCGCCGTCGCCAGCAGGAGAGGGAAGGACTCCCAAGGGAGCCGTCGCCGGAGACACCCGACGACAATGATGACGACGGTGATGAGGAGGAGGACGACATGGCCGCCCGTCTCGGCCTCAGCCCCGGCTTGGGGTGTGGCCAGGAGCCGTTGAGCCAGCCCCCGAGCGGGCCGACACCGTCAGTCCCCGGAGTTGGGGCGTCGGGGTCCCGGCCCGAGGCACGGGGGCAACCCGAGAGGTCACCTGACCCCTCGGCTGGAGGAGCTGAGGTGGCTGCGGAGGGCCAGATCAGGGCGTCTGCTCCCCAGGGGCCGCCGCTCGTACCGGCAGCGCATGGGGGTGACCCTCAAGTCATCGCGACCGTGTCTGGGCCATCTGCTCCCCGGGCGTCCAAAGCAAGGGTGGCGCCGAAGTTGCCGGCGAAGCGGACCTCGGCGGCTGTTTCGGGAGCCGGGATCCAAGAAACCTCCCCCCAGGCGCGGTGGATCATGGCCCGAAGTGGGTAAGTACCTCGGAATGTCTTCGTCTTGGCTTCCCATTCATAGGTCTCGGCCGTGACTTTCCCTTTCTCTTTTTTTTCTTTTTTATTCAGCAAGCGAAGCCATGGCCAGACCGACTTGGCACCCCGGAAGGTCCTTAAGACGGCGTCGGTCTGGGCGGCCAGCGCCGCCCCGGGCCTCGTCGTTCAGCTGACCCTTTCGCAGGGCGTTTCACCGCAGGGGGCTCGGGCGTCGCCTGTCTCTGGGGAGCAGGTTCCCGAGGCGGGCTCTTCTGCCGAGGCGGCCATCGTGATAGGGGAGGCGGCTGGCGCCGACGTGGTCCCGAGCCCGCCTGTCGCGCCGGCCATGCTGGCGCCTGCCGCCACCGAAGTCGCCGCCGTCCCAGTCAGAGAGCGACTGGTTGCTGCCAGCGTCGGGATGGCTGATGCGTCGGTGCCCAGTACCTCGGAAGAGGTGGGCGTGGACGCGCAATCCGTCCAGCCGGGCGGCAGCCTCGTCGCTGTGCAGCGGAGCCCCGAGGCCCGGCGCCAGTTGCTCCGATTCCGGACCCGCGAGGCCTTGGACCCTGTCTTTGTTCTCGACGATGAACAGGAGGACCAGTCCTGGGATGAGCTCCGCGAGCGTGCTGAAGCAATGGTGGGGTCGCTCCGGTCGTCGCTGGAGGTTCTCTGCAGGGACGTCCCCAAAATCCTCCAGGTAACGGTTTCAGGCATACCTTTTCCTTTCTGTGAGCGAGGCGTTCGTCGTGACGCCCTGTTTCCTTCCCCCAGGATCTGACGGATCGGAGCGCCGCCAAGTCGTCGTTCATCCGCCGTGAGGTCGATGTCTGGGGCTCGCTGTGATCCCTGAGGACCTTGCTCGCTGGGGCTACCGCGCGCCTTTCTCAGCAGGATGCCAAGATAGCGGACCTCCAGTTGCTCTGCGCTGACCTGAGAGCCGAGGCGGCAGCAGCGCGCGCGGAGGCACAACGGCAGCGGTCGGAGTTCATCCAGGTCGTCGAGGAGCGGGACCAATCTCGGGGCCGGGCTGCCGAGGCCGAAAGCCGGGCTGAGACCCTCGCGGCCGACCTAGCCGCAGCCCAAGTCGCGTCCTCGGAGCAGCGTGCCCGAGCTGGAGGTACGCCTTGGCCGTCCCTGGTTCTTGTTCTTGTCTGTTTCTTCTGCTTGTGCTTGAGGTCTTTCTTCTGGTTGTTCGCAGAGCTCGAGTCCGCCCTTGACGAGTCCGCCAAGGCGCTCGCCGAGGCGCTTGCCGGAGCTGCCGAGCAGAGGGAGGCCGACCTCGCGGCCATGTCCGAGGCCGTCTCGGACGTTTATCGGATCCTTGGCCCCGGCGACGTCCCTTCAGGAAGCTCCCCTCAAAGCCGCCTTCAAGCCTTGGGTGATTACGCGCGCGGCAAAGTCCGCGAGGCGCTACACCACGGCGTCAGGCGGGCCTTCGCCGTGCTCGCTTCCCATTACGTCGTGGACCTGGTGAAAGGGAATTAGGCTTTCACCTAGTCCCTAAATAATTTTGGTGGTTGAATTGCCCAACACAAATATTGGACTAACTAGTTTGCTCTAGTGTATAAGTTATACAGGTGCAAAAGGTTCACACTCAGCCAATAAAAAGATCATGTTTTGGATTCAACAAAGGAGCAAAGAGGCAACCGAAGGCACCTCTGGTCTGGAGGCACCGGACTGTCCGGTGTACACCGGACAGTGTCCGGTGCGCCACCAGAGGACTCCAACTCGAACTCGCCACCTTCGGGAATTTCTCAGGCCGCTCCACTATAATTCACCGGACTGTCCGGTGTACACCGGACAGTGTCCGGTGCTCCAAGGAAGCGCGGCCTCCTCAACTCGCTAGCCTCGGGATCGGGCAGCTGCCGCTCCGCTATAATTCACCGGACATGTCCGGTGTGCACCGGACTGTCCGGTGTAACCACGGAGCAATGGCTATTTCGGCGCCAACGGCTACCTGCGTCGCATTTAATGCGCGCTCTGCGCGCGCAGAAGTCAGGCGCGCCCATGCTGGCGCACCGGACAATGAACAGGGGATGTCCGGTGTGCACCGGACATCCAGGCGGGCCAGCTCCAACGGTCAGAATCCAACGGCATTGATGACGTGGCGGGGGCACCGGACATGTCCGGTGTGCACCGGACTGTCCGGTGCGACATCGACAGACAGCCTCCACCAACGGTCAAGTTTGGTGGTTGGGGCTATAAATACCCCAACCACCCCACCATTCATTGCATCCAAGTTTTCCAACTTCCAACCACTATACAAGAGCTAGCATTCATTGCAAAGCACACCAAAAGAGATCAAATCCTCTCCCAACTAGGGATGGCAATCGGGTGGGTAGTACATGGATATATAGTTCGCGAATCCATACCCGCGAGACAAAACTCAACCCATATCCGTACCCATAAACGTTCGTGGGTATGGATCTGTATCCATACCCGTACCCGCCGGGTATCCGCTATCCAGTGGATACCCGTTACCCGCCCGCCCACTACAATTTTAGCATTAAACACCAAACAACAATTTTATTACATTTCAAAATAATTATCATTCCAATAGCATTAAATGATAATTTCAGCACCAAACAACATGTTATGGATAAAAATTGAAAACTAAGAATTTATGATAATATATAAATCCGGATAGCCCACATGTTAGATATCCATTGGGTAACGGGTATGGATACTGGATATCCATACCCGCGAAAAAAATATCTGCGGATACCTTATTATATCCATAACCGTACCCACGGATATCAAATTACACCATACCCATATCCAATGGATAATTATCCGCGGTTATTTACCCATACCCGTACCCATTGCCATCCCTACTCCCAACCCCTCACAAAGCCCTAGTGACTAGAGAGAGTGATTTGTAGTGTTCATTTGAGCTCTTGCGCTTGGATCGCTTCTTTTTCTTTGGCATTCTTTCTTGTGATCAAACACTCACTTGTAATTGAGGCAAGAGACACTAATTGTGTGGTGGTCCTTGCGGGAAGTTTGATTCCCAAGTGATTTGAGAAAGAGAAGCTCACACGGTCCGAGGGACCGTTTGAGAGAGGGAAGGGTTGAAAGAGACCCGGCCTTTGTGGCCTCCTCAACGGGGAGTAGGTTTGAGAGAACCGAACCTCGGTAAAACAAATCCGCGTGTCTCACTTCATTATTCGCTTGCGATTTGTTTTGCGCCCTCTCTCGCGGACTCTGTTATATTTCTAACGCTAACCCGGCTTGTAGTTGTGATTATTTTTGAGATTTTCAGTTTCGCCCTATTCACCCCCTCTAGGCGACTTTCAATTGGTATCGGAGCCCGGTGCTTCATTAGAGCCTAACCGCTCGAAGTGATGTCGAGAGATCACACCAAGAGGGAGATGGAGACCGGCGACAAGCCCACTACAAGCTAAGGGAGCACTTCATCGGAAGAGTCCCGCACCAAGAGAAGGGAGAAGAAGAAGAACTCCTCCAAGCGGAAGGAGAAAAGATCTTCCTCTTCTCACCACAAGGAGAAGAAGGAAAAATCTTCTTCTCACAAGCCGCATCGGAGTGGGGACAAGCACAAGAGGATGAGGAAGGTGGTCTACTACGAGACCGACACTTCATCAACATCCACCTCCGACTCCGATGCACCGTCCGTAACTTCTAAGCGCCAAGAGCGCAAGAAGTTTAGTAAGATCCCCTTACACTATCCCCGTACATCTAGACATACTCCATTACTTTCCGTTCCATTAGGCAAACCGCCAACTTTTGATGGCGAAGATTATGCTAGGTGGAGTGATTTAATGAAATTTCATCTAACCTCACTCCACAAAAGTATATGGAATGTTGTTGAGTTTGGAGCACAGGTACCATCAATAGGGGATGAGGATTATGATACGGACGAAGTGGCCCAAATCGAGCACTTCAACTCCCAAGCCACAAACCATTCTCCTCGCTTCTCTAAGCAAGGAGGAATACAACAAAGTACAAGGGTTGAAGAATGCAAAGGAGATTTGGGACCTACTCAAGACGGCGCACGAGGGTGATGAGCTCACCAAGATCACCAAGCGGGAAACGATCGAGGGGGAGCTCGGTCGCTTTTGTCTTCGCCAAGGGGAGGAGCCACAAGATATGTACAACCGGCTCAAAACCTTGGTGAACCAAGTGCGCAACCTCAGGAGCAAAAAGTGGGACGACCACAAGGTGGTTAAGGTTATTTTAAGAGCTCTTATTTTCCTTAACCCTACTCAAGTCCAATTAATTCGTGGTAATCCTAGATATCCACTAATGACCCCCGAGGAAGTTATCGGGAATTTTGTGAGCTTTGAATGCATGATTAAGGGCTCAAAGAAGATCAACGAGCTTGACGAACCTTCCACATCCGAGGCGCAACCGGTGGCCTTCAAGGCAACGGAGGAGAAGAAGGAGGAGTCTACACCAAGTAGACAACCAATTGACGCCTCCAAGCTCGACAATGAGGAGATGGCCTTAATCATCAAAAGCTTTCGGCAAATCCTCAAGCAACGGAAGGGGAAGGACTACAAATCCCGTTCCAAGAAGGTTTGCTACAAATGTGGTAAGCCCGGTCACTTTATTGCTAAATGTCCATTATCAAGTGACAGTGACAGGGACAACGACAAAAAGGGCAAGAGGAGAGAAAAGAAGAAGTACTACAAGAAGAAGGGCGGCGATGCCCATGTTTGCCGGGAGTGGAACTCCGACGAGAGCTCCACCGACTCCTCCTCCGACGACGAGGACGCCGCCAACATCGCCGTCACCAAGGGACTCCTCTTCCCCAACATCGGCCACAAGTGCCTCATGGCAAAGGACGGCAAAAGGAAGAAGGTTAAATCTAACTCCTCCACCAAATATGAATCTTCTAGTGATGATAATGCTAGTGGTGAGGAAGATAATTTGCGTATCCTTTTTGCCAACCTTAACATGGAACAAAAGGAAAAATTAAATGAGCTAATTAGTGCCATCCATGAAAAGGATGATCTCTTGGACTCCCAAGAGGACTTCCTAATCAAGGAAAATAAGAAGCATGTTAAGGTTAAAAATGCTTATGCTCTAGAGGTAGAAAAATGTAACAAATTAACTAGTGAGCTAAGCACATGCCATGACACTATTGACAACCTTAGAAATGAAAATGCTAGATTAATTGCTAAGGTTGATTCACATGTTTGCAATATTTCAACTTCCAATCTTAGAAATGATAATGATGATTTGCTTGCTAAGATTAAGGAATTGAATGAGTCTCTTGCTAGCCTTAAAGTAGAAAATGAAAATTTGATTGCTAAGGCTAAAAATTTTGATGTTTGCAATACTATTATTTCCGACCTTAGAACTAAGAATGATATGTTACATGCTAAGGTTGTAGAACTAAAATCTTGCAAACCCTCTACATCTAATGTTGAGCATGTTTCCATTTGTACTAGATGTAGAGATGTTGATATCAATGCTATTCATGATCACATGGCTTTAATTAAACAACAAAATGATCATATAGCATTATTAGATGCAAAAATTGCCGAGCATAACTTGGAAAATGAAAAGTTTAAATTTGCTAGAAGTATGCTCTATAATGGGAGACGCCCTGGCATCAAGGATGACATTGGCTTCCAAAGGGGAGACAATGTCAAACTTAGTGCCCCTCCTAAGAACCTGTCTAATTTTGTTAAGGGCAAGGCTCCCATACCTCAGGATAACGAGGGTTACATTTTGTACCCTGCCGGCTATCCTAAGAGCAAAATTGGGAGAACTCATTCTAGGAAGTCTCACTCTGGTCCTAACCATGCTTTTATGTATAAGGGTGAGACATCTAGTTCTAGGCAACCAACCCGTGCTAAGTTGCCTAGAAAGAAAACTCCTAATGCATCAAATGATCATAGCATTTCATTTAAAACTTTTGATGCATCTTATGTTTTGACTAACAAATCCGGCAAGGTAGTTGCCAAAATTGTTGGGGGGCAAACACAAGGGCTCCAAGACTTGTGTTTGGGTACCCAAAGTTCTTGTTTCTAATGCTAAAGGACCTAAAACCGTTTGGGTACCTAAAGTCAAGAACTAAATTTGTTTTGTAGGTTTATGCATCCGGTGGCTCAAGTTGGATACTCGACAGCGGGTGCACAAACCACATGACAGGGGAGAAAAAGATGTTCTCCTCATATGAGAAAAACCAAGATCCCCAACGAGCTATCACATTCGGGGATGGAAATCAAGGTTTGGTCAAAGGATTGGGTAAAATTGCTATATCACCTGACCACACCATTTCCAATGTTTTTCTTGTAGATTCTTTGGATTACAATTTGCTTTCCGTATCCCAATTATGTCAAATGGGCTACAACTGTCTATTTACTGATATAGGTGTTACTGTCTTTAGAAGAAGTGATGATTCAATAGCATTCAAGGGAGTGTTAGAGGGTCAGCTATACTTGGTAGATTTTGATAGAGCTGAACTCGACACTTTCTTGGTTGCTAAGACTAACTTGGGTTGGCTCTGGCACCGCCGACTAGCCCATGTTGGAATGAAGAATCTTCACAAGCTTCTAAAGGGAGAACACATTTTAGGACTAACCAATGTTCATTTTGAGAAAGACAGGATTTGTAGCGCATGCCAAGCCGGGAAGCAAGTTGGCACTCATCATCCACACAAGAACATCATGACTAGTGATAGGCCACTGGAGCTCCTACACATGGACCTATTCGGCCCGATCGCTTACATAAGCATCGGCGGGAGTAAGTACTGTCTAGTTATTGTGGATGATTATTCTCGCTTCACTTGGGTGTTCTTTTTGCAGGAAAAATCTCATACCCAAGAGACCTTAAAGGGATTCTTGAGATGGGCTCAAAATGAGTTCGGCTTAAGGATCAAGAAAATCAGAAGCGACAACGGGACGGAGTTCAAGAACTCTCAAGTTGAAGGCTTCCTTGAGGAGGAGGGCATCAAGCATGAGTTCTCTTCTCCCTACACTCCACAACAAAATGGTGTAGTGGAGAGGAAGAATCGAACTCTATTGGACATGGCAAGAACCATGCTTGATGAATACAAGACACCGGATCGGTTTTGGGCCGAAGCGGTCAACACCGCTTGCTACGCCATCAACCGGTTATATCTTCACCGAATCCTCAAGAAGACATCCAATGAACTCGTAATCGGTAAAAAGCCAAATATTTCATATTTTAGAGTTTTTGGTAGCAAATGTTTTATTCTTGTCAAAAGAGGTAGAAAATCTAAATTTGCTCCTAAAACTGTAGAAGGCTTTTTACTAGGATATGACTCAAACACAAGGGCATATAGAGTCTTTAACAAGTCCTCAGGACTTGTTGAAGTTTCTTGTGACGTTGTGTTTGATGAGACTAACGGCTCTCAAGTAGAGCAAGTTGATCTTGATGAGATAGGTGAAGAACAGGCTCCATGCATAGCGCTAAGGAACATGTCCATTGGGGATGTGTGTCCTAAGGAATCCGAAGAGCCTCCACATGCACAAGATCAACCATCCTCCTCCATGCAAGCATCTCCACCAACTCAAATTGAGGATGAGGCTCAAGATGTTGAACAAGAAGATCAAGAGGATGAGCCACCTCAAAATGACGGCAACGATCAAGGGGGAGATGCAAATGATGAAGTCAAGGAGGATGAACAACCAAAGCCGCCACACCCAAGAGTCCACCAAGCAATACAACGAGATCACCCCGTCGACACCATCCTCGGCGACATTCATAAGGGGGTAACTACTCGATCTCGTGTTGCACATTTTTGTGAACATTACTCTTTTGTTTCCTCTATTGAGCCACACAGGGTAGAGGAAGCACTTCAAGATTCGGATTGGGTGATGGCGATGCAAGAGGAGCTCAACAATTTCACAAGGAATGAGGTATGGCATTTAGTTCCACGTCCTAACCAAAATGTTGTAGGAACCAAGTGGGTCTTCCGCAACAAGCAAGACGAGCATGGTGTGGTGACAAGGAACAAAGCTCGACTCGTGGCCAAGGGGTATTCACAAGTCGAAGGTTTGGATTTTGGTGAAACCTATGCACCCGTAGCTAGGCTTGAGTCAATTCGCATATTATTGGCCTATGCTACTTACCATGGCTTCAAGCTTTATCAAATGGACGTGAAGAGTGCCTTCCTCAATGGACCAATCAAGGAGGAGGTCTATGTTGAGCAACCTCCCGGCTTTGAAGACAGTGAGTACCCTGACCATGTTTATAGGCTCTCTAAGGCGCTTTATGGGCTCAAGCAAGCCCCAAGAGCATGGTATGAATGCCTTAGAGATTTCCTTATTGCAAATGGCTTTCAAAGTCGGCAAAGCCGATCCTACTTTATTCACCAAAACACTTGATAATGATTTGTTTGTATGCCAAATTTATGTTGATGATATTATATTTGGGTCTACTAACAAATCTACATGTGAAGAATTTAGTAGGATCATGACACAGAAATTCGAGATGTCTATGATGGGGGAGTTGAAGTATTTTCTAGGATTTCAAGTCAAACAACTCCAAGAGGGCACATTCATTTGCCAAACAAAGTATACTCAAGACATTCTAAGCAAGTTTGGAATGAAGGATGCCAAGCCCATCAAGACTCCCATGGGAACAAATGGGCATCTCGACCTCGACACGGGAGGTAAGTCCGTGGATCAAAAGGTATACCGGTCGATGATTGGTTCATTGCTTTATTTATGTGCATCTCGACCGGACATTATGCTTTCCGTTTGCATGTGTGCAAGATTCCAAGCCGACCCTAAGGAATCACACCTTACGGCCGTAAAACGAATCTTGAGATATTTGGCTTATACTCCTAAGTTTGGGCTTTGGTACCCTCGGGGATCCACTTTTGATTTGATTGGTTATTCGGATGCCGATTGGGCAGGGTGTAAGATTAATAGAAAGAGCACATCGGGGACTTGCCAGTTCTTGGGAAGATCCTTGGTGTCTTGGGCTTCAAAGAAGCAAAATTCGGTCGCTCTTTCTACCACCGAAGCCGAGTATATTGCTGCAGGCCACTGTTGCGCGCAATTGCTTTGGATGAGGCAAACCCTGCGGGACTACGGTTACAAATTAACCAAAGTTCCTCTTCTATGTGATAATGAGAGTGCAATCCGCATGACGGATAATCCCGTTGAGCATAGCCGCACTAAACACATAGCCATTCGGTATCATTTTCTTCGGGATCACCAACAAAAGGGGGATATCGAGATTTCATACATTAACACTAAAGATCAATTAGCCGATATCTTTACCAAGCCACTTGATGAACAATCTTTTACCAGACTTAGGCATGAGCTTAATATTCTTGATTCTAGGAATTTCTTTTGCTAATTTTGCACACATAGCTCATAAGAATACCTTTGATCATGTCTCTTTTATATGCTATGACTAATGTGTTTTCAAGTATATTCCAAACCTAGTCATAGGTATATTGAAAGGGAATTGGAGTCTTCGGCGAAGACAAGGCTTCCACTCCGTTCTACTACTCATCCTTCGCCGTTGCTCCGCATCACTCTCCATCTTTGGTATAATATTCACTCATTTATTTTATGACCAAAGGAGGAGAAAGTACTTCTATGGGCTCTAATATTTCCGTTTTTGGCGATTCATGCCAAAGGGGGAGAAAATATGAGCCCAAAGCAAAAGGACCGCACCACCACCCTAATTTTAAAATTGATGATTTTCAATTGGTAAATTTCAAAATTGGCATCTCTTTGTGTTCTAAAGGGGGAGTAAGTAGTATTTTCAAATTTGATGTCTTAAAACCCTCTTGAACACTAAGAGGAGACTTTATTTGAGGGGGAGTTTTGTTTAGTCAAAGGAAAAGCATTTTGAACAAAGGAAGAAAATTTCAAAACTTGAAAATGCTTTGCAAAATCTTATTCATTTACCTTTGACTATCTTGCAAAAGGACTTTGAAAAGAATTTACAAATGAGTTTGCAAAAACAAAACTTTTGGTGCAAATGTGGTCCAATATGTCAAAAACAAAGAAAACAATCCATGCGCATCATGTAAGCATTTATATTGGCTCAATTCCAAGCAACCTTTGCACTTACATTATGCAAACTAGTTCAATTATGCACTTCTATATTTGCTTTGGTTTGTGTTGGCATCAATCACCAAAAAGGGGGAGATTGAAAGGGAATTAGGCTTTCACCTAGTCCCTAAATAATTTTGGTGGTTGAATTGCCCAACACAAATATTGGACTAACTAGTTTGCTCTAGTGTATAAGTTATACAGGTGCAAAAGGTTCACACTCAGCCAATAAAAAGATCATGTTTTGGATTCAACAAAGGAGCAAAGAGGCAACCGAAGGCACCTCTGGTCTGGAGGCACCGGACTGTCCGGTGTACACCGGACAGTGTCCGGTGCGCCACCAGAGGACTCCAACTCGAACTCGCCACCTTCGGGAATTTCTCAGGCCGCTCCACTATAATTCACCGGACTGTCCGGTGTACACCGGACAGTGTCCGGTGCTCCAAGGAAGCGCGGCCTCCTCAACTCGCTAGCCTCGGGATCGGGCAGCTGCCGCTCCGCTATAATTCACCGGACATGTCCGGTGTGCACCGGACTGTCCGGTGTAACCACGGAGCAACGGCTATTTCGGCGCCAACGGCTACCTGCGTCGCATTTAATGCACGCTCTGCGCGCGCAGAAGTCAGGCGCGCCCATGCTGGCACACCGGACAATGAACAGGGGATGTCCGGTGTGCACCGGACATCCAGGCGGGCCAGCTCCAACGGTCAGAATCCAACGACATTGATGACGTGGCGGGGGCACCGGACATGTCCGGTGTGCACCGGACTGTCCGGTGCGACATCGACAGACAGCCTCCACCAACGGTCAAGTTTGGTGGTTGGGGCTATAAATACCCCAACCACCCCACCATTCATTGCATCCAAATTTTCCAACTTCCAACCACTATACAAGAGCTAGCATTCATTGCAAAGCACACCAAAAGAGATCAAATCCTCTCCCAACCCCTCACAAAGCCCTAGTGACTAGAGAGAGTGATTTGTAGTGTTCATTTGAGCTCTTGCGCTTGGATCGCTTCTTTTTCTTTGGCATTCTTTCTTGTGATCAAACACTCACTTGTAATTGAGGCAAGAGACACCAATTGTGTGGTGGTCCTTGCGGGAAGTTTGATTCCCAAGTGATTTGAGAAAGAGAAGCTCACACGGTCCGAGGGACCGTTTGAGAGAGGGAAGGGTTGAAAGAGACCCGGCCTTTGTGGCCTTCTCAACGGGGAGTAGGTTTGAGAGAACCGAACCTCGGTAAAACAAATCCGCGTGTCTCACTTCATTATTCGCTTGCGATTTGTTTTGCGCCCTCTCTCGCGGACTCTATTATATTTCTAACGCTAACCCGGCTTGTAGTTGTGATTATTTTTGAGATTTTCAGTTTCGCCCTATTCACCCCCCCTCTAGGCGACTTTCACCTGGAACGGGTCAGTGAGGGGTATTGTCTTCCTGACGAAGACGAAGCTGCCCTGGCAGAAGTTCAGCGGCTCGACGCGGTCGCCGCGGGTCCGAGCGCGGCGCTGGCGACCACCTTTGAGGCGGAGATACTTCCTCCTACGTCGTCGCCGGAAGCCGAGGTGGACCTTACCGACGGTGGGGACGGAACTGAGGGCGCGGCTCCTTCCCAAGGCGGCGCCTGACTCTTGTTGGAACAGTTTCTGTTGGATGTGCGCCTTACCACGGCCGCCGAGGCCTGAACACTTTGTTTTTCTTGCATGAAGTCGTACTCTCCTTTCTTTCAATTTGCGCGTCCGGCCTAGCTCGTCAATAATAGGGTGACTTCCCGAGTTGGGTCATTTTTCGTGGCAGGTGATGGGTGAGGTATCCCTAACCCGGGGGCATAGGAGTTCCTCGGCTCAGTCGGCCTTGCCACTTACATGTACCCACGTTCGCTCCTCGGGACCCTGCTTCTGACATAGCCGGGAGAACGCAAAAGCCCCTTTTTGATCGAAAATTTTTGATGCGGAAAAGTACACCCAATCTCGACGCGGAGGGGTTCCCCCTTTTTAGCCCCCGAGGGAGGGTCGGGCTCTGCCGAGGCGAGGCCGACCCTTCCTTGACGACTGATACTCGTGTATGAGCGAGGTATACGAACAACTTGAAAACATCTTAAGGGTAGAAACGACGTAGCTGTTGGATGTTCCAAGCGTCGCCGTAGACCTTGCCTTGACCGCCGGCCAGCTCGTACGTTCCGGGCTCCAGAACGTCGGCGATGACGGGCGGCCTGTCCCGGGGGGGGGGGGGGGCGCAGCCCCCGGGCGTCATCCGTGCAGAGGCCATTTGACGGGTCGGGCTCCTGCTCGAATATCCGGCGAGTGCTCGGCGACATCCCTCGGTATGCCGGGCATGTCCGAGGGGCTCCACGCAAAGGCGTCGGCGTTTGCGCGGAGAAAGTCGACGAGCACTGCTTCCTATTCGGGGTCGATGAGAGCACCTAGAGGGGGGGGGGTGAATAGGTGATCCTGTGAAACTTAAACTTATAGCCACAAAAACTTGTTAAGTGTTAGCACAATAATCGCCAAGTGGCTAGAGAGGAGTCTCAACAAAACACAATACCACAAGAGATCAAACACAGAGATGACACAGTGGTTTATCCCGTGGTTCGGCCAAGACCAACGCTTGCCTACTCCACGTTGTGGCGTCCCAACGGACGAGGGTTGCAATCAACCCCTCTCAAGCGGTCCAAAGACCAACTTGAATACCACGGTGTTTTGTTTTGCCTTTCAATATCCCGTTTGCGAGGAATCTCCACAACTTGGAGCCTCTCGCCCTTACACTTGAGATTCACAAGAAATTCAGAGTAAGGGAGGAAAGCAACACACACAAATCCACAGCAAAATGCGCACACACACGGCCAAGAATCGAGCTCAAAAGACTATCTCAAAGTTCTCACTAGAACGGAGCTCGAATCACTGAGAATGACAAACGAATGCGCAAAGACTGAGTGTGGATGATCAAGAATGCTCTAAGGTTGCTTGGGTGTCTCCTCCATGCGCCTAGGGGTCCCTTTTATAGCCCCAAGGCAGCTAGGAGCCGTTGAGAGCAAATCTGGAAGGCCAATCTTGCCTTCTGTCGTCGGGTGCACCGGACAGTCCGGTGCACACCGGACACTGTCCGGTGCCCGATTTCCTTCCTAAAATGGCGCTGCCGACCGTTGCAGACCGTTGCAGATCTGGGAGCCGTTGGCGCACCGGACAAGTCCGGTGCACACCGGACAGTCCGGTGCCCCCTTCCGACCGTTGGCCCGGCCACGTGTCGCGCGCAGATTCCGCGGCCGACCGTTGGCCCAGCCGACCGTTGGCTCACCGGACAGTCCGGTGCACACCGGACAGTCCGGTGAATTTTAGCCGTACGCCGTCGGCGAATTCCCGAGAGCGGCCACTTCACGCCGAGCCAGCCTGGCGCACCGGACACTGTCCGGTGCACCACCGGACAGTCCGGTGCACCCAGACTGGACAGACTTTGGCTGCTCGAGCCATCTCTTTTCCAACTCGATTTTTTCTGTTTCCAGCACTTAGACACAATATATTAGTCCATAAAACAATGTACTAAGTCTGAGAAACATACCTTTATCCTTGATTTGTACTTTGTCCACCATTTTACAATTAGGCACTTGTGTTGGGCACTAAATCACCAAAATACTTAGAAATGGCCCAAGGGCACATTTCCCTTTCAATCTCCCCCTTTTTGGTGATTTATGCCAACACAACATAAAGCAAGTAGAACAAGTACAAAAACACTTCAAATAAGAACTCAAATTATTTTGATTCAATTTTGACATATATGGATCACTCTATGCCACCACTTGGTTTGTTTTTGCAAATCAAACTCAAATCTCTATCTCTAAGTCAAACACACATGTTGAAACATAAAGAGAGTCATTCCAAAAGAGATTGATCAAAGATTTCAAAAACTCCCCCTTTTTCCCATAATCAATACTTCTCCCCACAAGAAGCCAACTTTTGATAAGAGAGACAACAAAAGAGTTTTGACAAACCAAAAGCTCTATTCTACTATTTTCAAAATCTCTCAAGTGGTAGCTGATCCATTTATTGCTTTAGCCTTTATTTTCTCCCCCTTTGGCATCAAACACCAAAACGGGATTAATCTTGGCTCTATAACCCCATTGCCTCACCAAAATCTTCAATTAAGAGCAGATGGCAATAAGAGTTCATGAGATGAACTTGGAATACGTTACCCTCTCATCGGAGTGCAGTGGAAGTCTTTCATGGTCCAAGTCCACCTTTTCCCTTTCAATTCTCCTTTGAGACTAAAACAAGCAAACTCAAGCATATGGTTAGTCTCAAAGGGTCAAGTTATAACACATCTCCCCCTAAAACTGTGCATCATTTTGCCACGGACTTGTGAGGTCCAGGGAGTGTTTGTACAACTTGAGCACCACCATAAGTAACAAAATGCAGAATAAACATGATCAAGGGCATAAACACATATATGCTACAATTCAATCCAAGTTCCGCGAATCTAAGATATTTAGCTCACTATGCAGCCTGCAAAAGGTCTTCTCATCTAGAGGCTTGGTAAAGATATCGGCTAGCTGGTTCTCGGTGCTAACATGAAACACTTCGATATCTCCCTTTTGCTGGTGGTCTCTCAAAAAGTGATGCCGGATGTCAATGTGCTTTGTGCGGCTGTGCTCAACAGGATTTTCCGCTATTCGGATAGCACTCTCATTGTCACATAGGAGTGGGACTTTGCTCAGATTGTAGCCAAAGTCCCTGAGGGTTTGCCTCATCCAAAGTAGTTGCGCACAACACTGTCCTGCGGCAACGTACTCGGCCTCAGCGGTGGATAGGGCAACGGAGGTTTGTTTCTTAGAGTTCCATGACACCAGGGACCTTCCTAAGAATTGGCACGTCCCCGATGTACTCTTCCTATCGACCTTACATCCAGCATAGTCGGAATCTGAGTACCCAATCAAGTCAAAGTTAGACCCCTTTGGATACCAGATCCCGAAGCAAGGTGTAGCGACTAAATATCGAAGAATTCGCTTCACAGCCACTAAGTGACACTCCTTCGGATCGGATTGAAATCTAGCACACATGCATACGCTAAGCATAATATCTGGTCTACTAGCACATAAATAAAGCAAAGAACCTATCATGGACCGGTATGCTTTTTGATCAACGGACTTACCTCCTTTGTTGAGGTCGGTGTGTCCGTCGGTTCCCATCGGCGTCTTTGCGGGCTTTGCGTCCTTCATCCCAAACCTCTTTAGCAAATCTTGCGTGTACTTCGTTTGGGAGATGAAGGTGCCGTCCTTGAGTTGCTTCACTTGAAACCCAAGGAAGTAGGTCAACTCGCCCATCATCGACATCTCGAATTTCTGCGTCATCACCCTGCTAAACTCTTCACAAGACTTTTGGTTAGTAGAACCAAATATTATGTCGTCGACATAAATTTGGCACACAAAAAGACACCATCGCAAGTCTTAGTAAAAAGAGTTGGATCGGCTTTCCCAACCTTGAAAGCATTAGCAATTAAAAAGTCTCTAAGGCATTCATACCATGCTCTTGGGGCTTGCTTAAGTCCATAGAGCGCCTTAGAGAGCTTACACACGTGGTCGGGGTACCGTTCATCCTCGAAGCCAGGGGGCTGCTCCACGTACACCTCCTCCTTGATCGGCCCGTTGAGGAAAGCGCTCTTCACATCCATTTGGTACAACCTGAAAGAATGGTGAGCGGCATATGCTAGCAGGATACGAATTGATTCTAGCCTAGCCACAGGAGCAAAAGTCTCCTCAAAGTCCAAACCTGCGACTTGGGCATAACCTTTTGCCACAAGTCGAGCCTTGTTCCTCGTCACCACCCCGTGCTCGTCCTGTTTGTTGCGGAACACCCACTTGGTTCCCACAACATTTTGCTTGGGACGAGGCACCAGTGTCCAAACTTCATTGCGCTTGAAGTTGTTGAGTTCCTCCTGCATGGCCAATACCCAATCCGGATCTAGCAAGGCCTCCTCTACCCTGAAAGGCTCAATAGAAGAGACAAAGGAGTAATGCTCACAAAAATTAACTAATCGAGATCGAGTAGTTACTCCCTTGCTAATGTCACCCAAAATTTGGTCGACGGGATGATCCCTTTGAATCACCGCTCGAACTTGGGTTGGAGGTGCCGGTTGCGCTTCTTCCTCCATCACGTGATCATCTTGTGCTCCCCCTTGATCACACGCCTCCTTTTGATGAACCTGTTCACCGTCTTGAGTTGGGGGATGCACCGTTGTTGAGGAAGAAGGTTGATCTCGTTCATCTTGTTCCTGTGGCCGCACTTCTCCAATCGCCATGGTTCGTATAGCGGCCGTCGGAACATCTTCTTCATCTACATCATCACAATCAACAACTTGCTCTCTTGGAGAGCCATTAGTCTCATCAAATACAACGTCGCTAGAGACTTCAACCAAACCCGATGATTTGTTGAAGACCCTATACGCCTTTGTATTTGAATCATAACCTAATAAAAACCCTTCTACAGCTTTGGGAGCAAATTTAGAATTTCTACCCTTCTTCACTAGAATGTAGCACTTGCTCCTAAATACACGAAAGTAAGATACATTGGGTTTGTTACCGGTTAGTAGCTCATACGACGTCTTCTTGAGGAGGCGATGAAGGTAGACCCTGTTGATGGCGTGGCAAGCCGTGTTCACGGCTTCCGACCAAAAGCACTCAGGGGTCTTGAATTCTCCAAGCATAGTCCTCGCCATATCTATGAGCGTCCTGTTCTTCCTCTCTACCACACCATTTTGCTGAGGTGTGTAGGGAGCGGAGAACTCGTGCTTGATCCCTTCCTCCTCAAGAAACTCCTCCACTTGAAGGTTCTTGAATTCGGACCCGTTGTCGCTCCTTATCTTTTTCACCTTGAGCTCAAACTCATTTTGAGCTCTCCTTAGGAAGCGCTTGAGGGTCCCTTGGGTTTCAGACTTATCCTGCAAAAAGAACACCCAAGTGAAGCGGGAAAAGTCATCAACAATAACTAGACCATACTTACTTCCTCCTATGCTTAGATAGGCGACGGGTCCGAAGAGGTCCATATGCAGCAGCTCCAGAGGTCTTGACGTGGTCATCACATTCTTGCTGTGATGTGCTCCTCCCACTTGTTTACCTGCTTGACAAGCTGCACAAGGTCTATCTTTTTCGAAATAAACATTGGTTAGACCTATCACGTGTTCTCCCTTTAGAAGCTTGTGGAGGTTCTTCATCCCCACATGTGCTAAGCGGCGATGCCACAGCCAGCCCATGCAAGTCTTAGCCATTAAGCATGCATCTAGACCGGCCTCTTCTTTTGCAAAATCAACTAAGTAAAGCTTGCCGTCTAGTACACCCTTAAAGGCTAGTGAACCATCACTTCTTCTAATGACAGACACATCTACATTTGTAAAAAGACAATTATTTCCCATATTGCATAGTTGACTAACAGATAGCAAATTGTGTAACACCCGGATTTTAGGGGTCCAAAACCCGGGCGTAAACATAATCACCAGGTGTGCTGGGATCAAGTCTCACACATATGATGAATCATGGCACAGGATCGAATGTCACATCTTTACTACATAACAGGAGTTCTATACAAAATAAGTAATTACATTATAAGGAGACAACGGTCCAGCAACCCAATGTTGACTGGGAGACGACGACCTAGACCTCTCACGAACACATCGCAGCATCCTCCAAGCGCCTCATCCTGCGGTACCTGTTCTTGACCTGTGGGGGTGGTGTGAGACAGCAAGAGTGAGCTCACATACGTTCATCGCTCAACAAGTTGTGGGGAATAATGTGCATGAACTCGCCAAAGGTGGGAGCTCATGTGAAGTGTAAGGCTTACCAAAGAGGATGGTTAGAGCTGAGCATTGCTTTTAAAGTTGGTCAAAATTTTATTAGCAATTACTAAGTGTAAGTAAATACCAACCCAATTAAGTAGTAGAACAAAAGTAACAACATCACCTGCGATGCAATGCATATGACAAATTGAATTTAGTTCCATAAATTAATCATGTGAGGGTCCGAGCCGCTCATGACCGTGAGCACGGCTAGTATACCAGTTTTACACTCTGCAGAGGTTGCGCATCTTTACCCACAAGTCGTGTATCCCATGTCGCCAGGGTTTGCAAGGCCCTTAGACACTACCGAGGTGAATGGCTAGGGATCCATTACGAGGCCTTTACAAAGTTCCACTAGCTTCCGAAAACCCGCTACAGTTTATAGGAAGTTCCAATGCAGGAATCCCTTGCAGGACCGCCATCGCAGCAAAATCCTCCCGAGGGCCTCCCTACACTGACCACTCCCCTACTGCCCTTGCCCCTTTCGGGTAAGGTAGTCTTCCACTAGCTTTCCTAATTAATCAGCCAAGGGGTCCCATTCCTCCCTTGTGGTAGCACTGTTTTCCCGGGTGGTTCTCCATGTTCCAATTAACATAATGATCTTAACATGAACAGTAAATAACAACTGACATTACAAGTATAATCATGAATAGTAGTGTGTATCTCTATACCCAAAACCACATAAAGCAATAGCAGGTACTACCCAAAAATATTCCAGGGGTGAACAAGGTATAGAGGTAATCAAAACTGGGGTACATAAAGGATCCCATCAAAATTAACCTATGCAGATCATTAAAATTAATAAGAACATGGCTGGGAAAAGTAAGTGATCAAGGGCACAACTTGCCTGGGCCTTGAGATCCAGGTACCAGGATGATCTTCAGATGACTCGTGACCTCACTGCTAGTCGTAGCAATTCAAACAAACATGGTATAGGCAAAATTAACATTACACCAAACATAAGAACAAAATACACATTATTAATATACATATTAAAATAAGATCATAGGAACAGGAATCATTAATTTTGGAGTTATAGATTTCAAGTTATGAATTTTCAAAGGTTTTATGTGTTTAAAATAGGATTAGGTGAGAAATAAATTTTAATATTGTTTTCATGACAAAACAGAGGCTCTAAGTGATAGAGAATAAAATTACAAAATTTTAGAAAGTGGAATGGATTAATTTGGACTAAAAATGGATTTTCTATGATTTAAACAAGTTCTAGCATTTATTTATCTATTAAAAATCCATTTATAATTTATTTTCTCTGTTTTATAATACCCTGGACTGGGCCTTAATTACTGTAAAGCGCAGGGGGCTAACTTGAAATATTTCCCAGACTCAGGCTTCTGTTATACTGGACGGCGGGTTGTTTTCCAAATTTCCCGAGGGCTTTTATATAAAATGGGCGGCCGAAGGGGTATAGGCTCATCTGAGCCGTTGGATTCACGGCGCATGGCCCAGATTAGGTTTGCATGGTATAAAGGACCGGTATGCGATCGTGATCGTTGATCAAAAGGTCTATGGCACAGATTATGTTTAAACGAGCTCGCATCACAACCCTTCAATTCTCGATCAACGGTAGCGACACCTTCTAGCCGAACATGTACACATGGCCTGATCCGGGCCGTCCGCGGCTAGATCAACAGCCCACACGCAACATCCCCACTCAGCAACAGGCCACGGCGACGCACAGTGCCACCGCGGCGGCGAGCTTGCCGGCGACGGCCAAAATGGCCCGCTGGTGACTAATCTCCCCGACAGAGACAACCTAAACAGCGAGAGCACAATGGTGAACACAGTAATGTGGCTTACCGAGCGCGCAGAACTGTGGCGGAAGCAGGCCACGACAGGGTGCGGAGAGAGATTGGGCGGAGCTTGACATTTAAAGGAGCCCGGTCGCCCAAAGATGCTCAACCGATCGGAAATCAGGGCGGAATCTGTTGAGGTTGAGGCCGAGGCGAGAGGAGAACACGGCGGAAGGTGCGGCCTCCTGGATTTGGCTGGACGGACTGGGGATAGGGATGGGACTTACCAACGGATCCCACACAGCAGAAGCATAGCAGGAGAGTTTTCGCGAGGGAGATACGCTAGGCGGATAAATCCCTGGCCCCAGGCGTGGTTGGTGGCGAGGCCGTGCGGTGTGGAGCCCTATCCCCCGGAATCAGGAGTTCAACGGCCGCCCGAGGTTCATGGCACCGCCCCGGCCACCCGCAGTGTGTTCCGGCTTTCATGGAGAGGGAGGTGACCAGCGGCAAGGCCGCGTGCGGCCGGGGTCACGGTTGTTCTGTCGCGACAGATTAGGAAGGAGGAAGGATAGACCGAGGGCGAGGAAATCGAATCCATCACTGGATCTGCGCAACAGAATTGGAGCTTCAGGCTTCAGTTTGCTGGACCAGATAAGAAGGGAGGTGGAGGATACAGAGCTGACGGGTGGGCCCAGTCAGGCAGTGGACCACGGCGCAAGGGAGTAACTGAGCTACGCCAGGTGGGGAGTTGGGCCGAGCAAAGCCCAGCCAGTTGGGCCGGCGTCGTGGGGACTGGGCCAAGGGGGTTTTTCCTCTTTATTTTCTTTTTTTTTCCTTTATATTTTGTATTTCCATTCTGAATCCAAATCCAAATTTGGTTTTTGTTTTCAAATTTAATTAGGTGCACATACTAAACTCCAGCATGATGTGCATAGTTATTTTGATTTTATAATTGTTTTTTTTATATTTTGGGTTTCTTTTTACCTTTCAAATTTAAATCCAACCACGTGGTATTAAGTCCAAACATACATAAACGAAAATACGAAATGATGTGATTCTAAATTTATTTGTTATTTTACCCCTTTAGCTTTTAGAATGTTTCCACATACAAAGTATTAAATAAGAGGGATTCATACCATAGTTAAGGATCCCATTATTATTTAAAAGATTCATGCATTTGTAATAAAACACGTACTAAAATACTCTAATATTATTTCTTAAATAACTAAAGTCGTGAAAGTACCTACTATTACCCTTACAAAATAATAAGGAGCTAGCTAAAACTTTTAAGGTATTATTCAGGGTTTACAAATCCTACCCCCCTTAAAAATAATCTCGTCCTCGAGATTAGTAATAAAAGGGATGTATACTCATATTGTTCTCGGAACATATGCACAAACAAAGGAATCTTGGCATGAGGCATAATCCTTTAACAAAACATAGGGTCAATAGACCTTATTGTTCCTTCTAAAATAATATCATATCATCTACTAACTAAAGTAACATCTAGATCTTACAAATCATCATAATCTATATTTATGTAGCTTGGTGGAGCTGGTGGTGGTGGTGGAGGTTGTTGTTGTTGTTGTTGTCTCTCCAACCGTGCTTGCCTTATTTCTTGGCGGACCTGACGTATTTCCTCGCGTTCTTGTCTTATCTGATTTTGCATCTCGGTCACCAGGTCTGTTAATTGTTGTATTACCAGTCTTTGGGCAGCAACCACTTGATCGATTTCAACAGGTGGAGGATTTGGAGGATCCATTTTCTGTTTGTTGTTACGTGATAATCTTTCCTTTCCTGGTATTGACCATGAAAGTTAGAAGCATATGGTAATAGTTTTGCAAAGGAAATTATTCAATAAGCGGAATGAATAAGCTAGTAGCTGGTTATAATCTAAAGATTCTTTGGTAGGGCTTAATCTTTGTTTTATGTCCAGATTGGGGTGACCAATCGTATAAGGTGAATATCCAAGGGTAAGATAGAATCTGTCAAGATGAGAGATATATATGGGTGAGATAGACTACAAGATGTAGGTTAAAAGTTTGTTTGTTGTTAGGTGGGAATAGAAAGGTTATACCATTCATCATGGCTCTAGGTTAAGTTAATACATGGCTAGTAGGGTTTAATCACTTCTACCAGTATCACTAATATGTTTAAGTAGACCACATTAGATTGGATCATATTAGATTAGATGGGATCTAGATTAGACCAATAGGTTACCCTAGTTTGACTAGATAAGATATAATTAATTTGCATTAGATCATGGTTGTTTAAACTAGGGTGAATAAGTATGCTTATTAGGATAAGATGGATCCATAAAGATAAGATAGAATCTTTTGAGATCCGTTAGATCTTTTAAGATGGGATAAGTAAAGTGGTTAGGATAAGATGAATCCTTCAAGATAAGATGAATCTATTAAGATAAGAGAAAACCTCTTAAGATAAGATGGATCTATATACATTAGGACAAGTTAAGACCTTTTGAGATAAGATAGATCTATCAGTGTAGGATAGAATCTTTTAAGATGAGATGAATCTATTAAGCTAGATACAATTTTTTTTTTTGATGAGGGATAATCCAATTTGTCTAGTTACTTTTATAAGCATTTTTTTTCTATATGTATATGCAGGATGTAATTGTGGACATTACTCCACAACTAATCACACTCAATCAAAGATCCAAATCATACAAGTATCATAAGAACAAACATTCAAGTGCATAAAAATAGTTTTGTTTTTTTTGTTCTTAAGATTAGGTTTCCTATTCCTAAAGTCACTTTAAGCACAGGATTTCAAGGTGTAAAATCCACATTTGTCTTTTAGAAAGAAAAGATAAGAATAATCAGAGTAAAGCGGAAATAGATGAGAAAAGATTAAGATAAGTTTAGAAAAGAATCAGAGTGGCAAAGGTAAGTAGAGAATGGTTGTCCAGTTCTATCTAGGTTTCGTCCTACAGTCAACATTCCTCTGATACCACTTCTGTAACACCCGGATTTTAGGGGTCCAAAACCCGGGCGTAAACATAATCACCAGGTGTGCTGGGATCAAGTCTCACACATATGATGAATCATGGCACAGGATCGAATGTCACATCTTTACTACATAACAGGAGTTCTATACAAAATAAGTAATTACATTATAAGGAGACAACGGTCCAGCAACCCAAAGTTGACTGGGAGACGACGACCTAGACCTCTCACGAACACATCGCAGCATCCTCCAAGCGCCTCATCCTGCGGTACCTGTTCTTGACCTGTGGGGGTGGTGTGAGACAGCAAGAGTGAGCTCACATACGTTCATCGCTCAACAAGTTGTGGGGAATAATGTGCATGAACTCGCCAAAGGTGGGAGCTCATGTGAAGTGTAAGGCTTACCAAAGAGGATGGTTAGAGCTGAGCATTGCTTTTAAAGTTGGTCAAAATTTTATTAGCAATTACTAAGTGTAAGTAAATACCAACCCAATTAAGTAGTAGAACAAAAGTAACAACATCACCTGCGATGCAATGCATATGACAAATTGAATTTAGTTCCATAAATTAATCATGTGAGGGTCCGAGCCGCTCATGACCGTGAGCACGGCTAGTATACCAGTTTTACACTCTGCAGAGGTTGCGCATCTTTACCCACAAGTCGTGTATCCCATGTCGCCAGGGTTTGCAAGGCCCTTAGACACTACCGAGGTGAATGGCTAGGGATCCATTACGAGGCCTTTACAAAGTTCCACTAGCTTCCGAAAACCCGCTACAGTTTATAGGAAGTTCCAATGCAGGAATCCCTTGCAGGACCGCCATCGCAGCAAAATCCTCCCGAGGGCCTCCCTACACTGACCACTCCCCTACTGCCCTTGCCCCTTTCGGGTAAGGTAGTCTTCCACTAGCTTTCCTAATTAATCAGCCAAGGGGTCCCATTCCTCCCTTGTGGTAGCACTGTTTTCCCGGGTGGTTCTCCATGTTCCAATTAACATAATGATCTTAACATGAACAGTAAATAACAACTGACATTACAAGTATAATCATGAATAGTAGTGTGTATCTCTATACCTAAAACCACATAAAGCAATAGCAGGTACTACCCAAAAATATTCCAGGGGTGAACAAGGTATAGAGGTAATCAAAACTGGGGTACATAAAGGATCCCATCAAAATTAACCTATGCAGATCATTAAAATTAATAAGAACATGGCTGGGAAAAGTAAGTGATCAAGGGCACAACTTGCCTGGGCCTTGAGATCCAGGTACCAGGATGATCTTCAGATGACTCGTGACCTCACTGCTAGTCGTAGCAATTCAAACAAACATGGTATAGGCAAAATTAACATTACACCAAACATAAGAACAAAATACACATTATTAATATACATATTAAAATAAGATCATAGGAACAGGAATCATTAATTTTGGAGTTATAGATTTCAAGTTATGAATTTTCAAAGGTTTTATGTGTTTAAAATAGGATTAGGTGAGAAATAAATTTTAATATTGTTTTCATGACAAAACAGAGGCTCTAAGTGATAGAGAATAAAATTACAAAATTTTAGAAAGTGGAATGGATTAATTTGGACTAAAAATGGATTTTCTATGATTTAAACAAGTTCTAGCATTTATTTATCTATTAAAAATCCATTTATAATTTATTTTCTCTGTTTTATAATACCCTGGACTGGGCCTTAATTACTGTAAAGCGCAGGGGGCTAACTTGAAATATTTCCCAGACTCAGGCTTCTGTTATACTGGACGGCGGGTTGTTTTCCAAATTTCCCGAGGGCTTTTATATAAAATGGGCGGCCGAAGGGGTATAGGCTCATCTGAGCCGTTGGATTCACGGCGCATGGCCCAGATTAGGTTTGCATGGTATAAAGGACCGGTATGCGATCGTGATCGTTGATCAAAAGGTCTATGGCACAGATTATGTTTAAACGAGCTCGCATCACAACCCTTCAATTCTCGATCAACGGTAGCGACACCTTCTAGCCGAACATGTACGCATGGCCTGATCCGGGCCGTCCGCGGCTAGATCAACAGCCCACACGCAACATCCCCACTCAGCAATAGGCCACGGCGACGCACAGTGCCACCGCGGCGGCGAGCTTGCCGGCGACGGCCAAAATGGCCCGCTGGTGACTAATCTCCCCGACAGAGACAACCTAAACAGCGAGAGCACAATGGTGAACACAGTAATGTGGCTTACCGAGCGCGCAGAACTGTGGCGGAAGCAGGCCACGACAGGGTGCGGAGAGAGATTGGGCGGAGCTTGACATTTAAAGGAGCCCGGTCGCCCAAAGATGCTCAACCGATCGGAAATCAGGGCGGAATCTGTTGAGGTTGAGGCCGAGGCGAGAGGAGAACACGGCGGAAGGTGCGGCCTCCTGGATTTGGCTGGACGGACTGGGGATAGGGATGGGACTTACCAACGGATCCCACACAGCAGAAGCACAGCAGGAGAGTTTTCGCGAGGGAGATACGCTAGGCGGATAAATCCCTGGCCCCAGGCGTGGTTGGTGGCGAGGCCGTGCGGTGTGGAGCCCTATCCCCCGGAATCAGGAGTTCAACGGCCGCCCGAGGTTCATGGCACCGCCCCGGCCACCCGCAGTGTGTTCCGGCTTTCATGGAGAGGGAGGTGACCAGCGGCAAGGCCGCGTGCGGCCGGGGTCACGGTTGTTCTGTCGCGACAGATTAGGAAGGAGGAAGGATAGACCGAGGGCGAGGAAATCGAATCCATCACTGGATCTGCGCAACAGAATTGGAGCTTCAGGCTTCAGTTTGCTGGACCAGATAAGAAGGGAGGTGGAGGATACAGAGCTGACGGGTGGGCCCAGTCAGGCAGTGGACCACGACGCAAGGGAGTAACTGAGCTACGCCAGGTGGGGAGTTGGGCCGAGCAAAGCCCAGCCAGTTGGGCCGGCGTCGTGGGGACTGGGCCAAGGGGGTTTTTCCTCTTTATTTTCTTTTTTTTCCTTTATATTTTGTATTTCCATTCTGAATCCAAATCCAAATTTGGTTTTTGTTTTCAAATTTAATTAGGTGCACATACTAAACTCCAGCATGATGTGCATAGTTATTTTGATTTTATAATTGTTTTTTTATATATTTTGGGTTTCTTTTTACCTTTCAAATTTAAATCCAACCACGTGGTATTAAGTCCAAACATACATAAACGAAAATACGAAATGATGTGATTCTAAATTTATTTGTTATTTTACCCCTTTAGCTTTTAGAATGTTTCCACATACAAAGTATTAAATAAGAGGGATTCATACCATAGTTAAGGATCCCATTATTATTTAAAAGATTCATGCATTTGTAATAAAACACGTACTAAAATACTCTAATATTATTTCTTAAATAACTAAAGTCGTGAAAGTACCTACTATTACCCTTACAAAATAATAAGGAGCTAGCTAAAACTTTTAAGGTATTATTCAGGGTTTACAAATTGTAACCAAGAGACTCAACTAAAAACACATTGGAGATTGAGTGTTCATTAGAAATTGCAATTTTACCTAACCCTTTTACCTTGCCTTGATTCCCATCACCGAATATAATTGAATCTTGGGAATCCTTATTTTTGACGTAGGAGGTGAACATCTTCTTCTCCCCCGTCATATGGTTTGTGCATCCGCTGTCGATAATCCAGCTTGAACCCCCGGATGCATAAACCTGCAAGGCAAATTTAGGCTTGGGTCTTAGGTACCCAACTCATGTTGGGTCCTATAAGGTTAGTGCAAATATCCTTAGGGACCCAAATGCAAGTTTTGTCTCCCTTGCATTTTGCCCCTAACTTCCTAGCAACTATTTTCCTACCATTTCTACAAATAGCAAAGGAAGCATTTAAAGCACAATAAATTGTAGAAGGTTCATTCACTACTTTCCTAGGAGCATGAATAATATTCTTTCTAGGCACCTAATGAATAGCATTTCTCCTAGACATATTTCTACCATGCATATAGGAAGAACTAGAAGCAAACATGGCATGAGAGTCAAAATCATTATAAGCATTATAACTCCTATCATGATACATAAAAGCATGGTTCTTTTTAGTACTACTAACCATAGGAGCCTTCCCTTTCTCCTTGGCGGAGATAGGAGCCTTATGGCTTGTCAAGTCCTTGGCTTCCCTCTTGTAGCCAAGTCCATCCTTAATTGAGGGGTGTCTACCAATCGTGTAGGCATCCCTTGCAAATTTCAGTTTATCAAATTCATTCTTGCTAGTCTTAAGTTGGGCACTAAGACTAGCCACTTCATCATTTAGTTTTGAAATTGAAACTAAGTGTTCACAACAAGCATTAATATCAACATCCTTACACTTAGTGCAAATTTCAACATGTTCAACACAAGAGTTAGATTTACTTGCTACTTCTAGCTTAGCATTTAAATCATTAATTTCACCTTTTAAAGAAGAAATGGTTTCGTTACAAGTAGAAAGTTCACAAGAAAGCATTCCATTTCTTTTAACTTCTAGAGCAAGTGAATTTTGTGCACTAACAAATTTATCATGCTCTTCATATAAAAGATCTTCTTGTTTCTCTAAGATTCTATCCTTTTCATTCAAGGCATCAATTAATTCATTAATCTTAGCTATCTTAGTTCTATCCAATCCCTTGAATAAACTGGAGTAATCTATTTCATCCTCACTAGACTCATCATCACTAGAAGAATCATAAGTATTAGCATTATGATTGATTACCTTCTTCTCCCTTGCCATGAGGCAAGTGTGATGCTCGTTTGGGAAGAGGGCCGATTTGTTGAAGGCAGTGGCGGCGAGTCCTTCGTCGTCGGAGTCAGACGAAGAGCAATCCGAATCCCACTCCTTTCCAAGGTGTGCTTCGCCTTTGGCCTTCTTGTAAACCTTCTTGTTCTCTCTCTTCCCATTTTTTCCTTGCTCCTGGTCACTATCATTTTCGGGACAGTTAGCAATAAAATGACCAACCTTACCACATTTGAAGCATGAGCGCTTCCCCTTTGTCTTGGTCTTCCTTGGTTGCCCCTTGCGACCATTTAGCGCCGTCTTGAATCTCTTGATGATGAGAGCCATCTCTTCATCATTGAGCCCGGCCGCCTCAATTTGCGCCACCTTGCTGGGTAGCGGCTCCTTGCTCCTTGTTGCCTTGAGAGCGATGGGTTGAGGCTCATGGATTGGACCGTTCAACGCGTCGTCGACGTATCTCGCCTCCTTGATCATCATCCGCCCGCTTACGAATTTTCCGAGTACCTCCTCGGGCGTCATCATCGTGTACCTGGGATTCTCACGAATATTGTTCACAAGATGAGGATCAAGAACGGTAAAGGACCTTAGCATTAGGCGGACGACGTCGTGGTCCGTCCATCGCGTGCTTCCGTAGTTCCTTATTTTGTTGATGAGGGTCTTGAGCCGGTTGTACGTTTGGGTTGGCTCCTCTCCCCTTATCATGGCGAATCGTCCAAGCTCGCCCTCCACCAACTCCATTTTGGTGAGCATGGTGATGTCATTCCCCTCGTGAGAGATCTTGAGGGTGTCCCATATTTGCTTGGCATTGTCCAAGCCGCTCACCTTGTTGTACTCTTCCCTGCACAAGGACGCTAAGAGAACAGTAGTAGCTTGTGCATTCCTATGGATTTGTTCATTTATGAGCATAGAATTATCCGAGCTATCAAACTTCATTCCATTCTCTACAATCTCCCAAATGCTTGGATGGAGAGAGAATAAGTGACTACGCATTTTGTGACTCCAAAATCCGTAGTCCTCCCCATCGAAGTGTGGAGGTTTGCCAAGAGGAATGGAAAGCAAATGCGAATTCGAACTATGTTGAATACGAGAATAATCAAATGAAAAGTTCGAATTGACCGTCTTTTTGTAGTCGTTGTCGTCGTCCTTTTGGGAAGAGGAAGATTCGTCGCTGTCGTAGTAGATGATCTCCTTGATGCGTCTTGTCTTCTTCTTCTTCCCTTCTTTGCGTCTGTGCCCCGAGCCTGAGTCAGTAGTCTTGTCGTCTTTTGGCTCGTTGACAAAGGACTCCTTCTCCTTGTCGTTGATCACGATTCCCTTCCCCTTAGGATCCATCTCTTCGGGCGGTTAGTCCCTTTCTTGAAGAGAACGGCTCCGATACCAATTGAGAGCACCTAGAGGGGGGGGGGTGAATAGGTGATCCTGTGAAACTTAAACTTATAGCCACAAAAACTTGTTAAGTGTTAGCACAATAATCGCCAAGTGGCTAGAGAGGAGTCTCAACAAAACACAATACCACAAGAGATCAAACACAGAGATGACACAGTGGTTTATCCCGTGGTTCGGCCAAGACCAACGCTTGCCTACTCCGCGTTGTGGCGTCCCAACGGACGAGGGTTGCAATCAACCCCTCTCAAGCGGTCCAAAGACCAACTTGAATACCACGGTGTTTTGTTTTGCCTTTCAATATCCCGTTTGCGAGGAATCTCCACAACTTGGAGCCTCTCGCCCTTACACTTGAGATTCACAAGAAATTCAGAGTAAGGGAGGAAAGCAACACACACAAATCCACAGCAAAATGCGCACACACACGGCCAAGAATCGAGCTCAAAAGACTATCTCAAAGTTCTCACTAGAACGGAGCTCGAATCACTGAGAATGACAAACGAATGCGCAAAGACTGAGTGTGGATGATCAAGAATGCTCTAAGGTTGCTTGGGTGTCTCCTCCATGCGCCTAGGGGTCCCTTTTATAGCCCCAAGGCAGCTAGGAGCCGTTGAGAGCAAATCTGGAAGGCCAATCTTGCCTTCTGTCGTCGGGTGCACCGGACAGTCCGGTGCACACCGGACACTGTCCGGTGCCCGATTTCCTTCCTAAAATGGCGCTGCCGACTGTTGCAGACCGTTGCAGATCTGGGAGCCGTTGGCGCACCGGACAAGTCCGGTGCACACCGGACAGTTCGGTGCCCCCTTCCGACCGTTGGCCCGGCCACGTGTCGCGCGCAGATTCCGCGGCCGACCGTTGGCCCAGCCGACCGTTGGCTCACCGGACAGTCCGGTGCACACCGGACAGTCCGGTGAATTTTAGCCGTACGCCGTCAGCGAATTCCCGAGAGCGGCCACTTCACGCCGAGCCAGCCTGGCACACCGGACACTGTCCGGTGCACCACCGGACAGTCCGGTGCACCCAGACTGGATAGACTTTGGCTGCTCGAGCCATCTCTTTTCCAACTCGATTTTTTCTGTTTCCAGCACTTAGACACAATACATTAGTCCATAAAACAATGTACTAAGTCTGAGAAACATACCTTTATCCTTGATTTGTACTTTGTCCACCATTTTACAATTAGGCACTTGTGTTGGGCACTAAATCACCAAAATACTTAGAAATGGCCCAAGGGCACATTTCCCTTTCAGTCGAGCCCGGAATCGGTCCGGATCTGCTTGGAGGTGTCGCCACTGGGGTCGAGAGAGACGGCCTTAACCGTCTCCGCTGGCTCGAAGTTGCCGGTGTGTCGCTTCACGTCTGGCACCTCTCTGGAGAGGTTCTCTAGGTCGGCGATGAGGGCCTCGGACTCGGCGAGGGCCTCAGCGTTCTCCACGCACTCCACGTCGCATTCGAACGCGTGTTTGTACGTGGGGCCGACGGTGATGACCCCGTTGGGGCCCGGCATCTTGAGCTTCAGGTAGGTGTAGTTGGGGACGACCATGAACTTCGCGTAGCATGGCCTCCCCAATACCGCGTGGTAGGTTCCTCGGAACCCGACCACCTCGAACGTCAAAATCTCCCTTCGGAAGTTGGAGGGCGTTCCGAAGCAGACAGGAAGGTCGAGCCGTCCGAGGGGCTGGACGCGCTTCCCAGGAATGATCCCGTGGAAGGGCGCAGCGCCTGCTCGGACGGAGGACAGATCGACGCGCAGGAGCCTAAGGGTCTCGGCGTAGATGATGTTGAGGCAGCTGCCCCCATCCATCAGGACCTTGGTGAGCCTGACGTCGCCGATGATGGGGTCGACGACGAGCGGGTATTTCCCCGGGCTCGACACGTGGCCGGGGTGGTCAGCTTGGTCGAAGGTGATGGGCTTGTCGGACCAGTCTAGGTAGACTGGCGCCGCCACCTTTACAGAGCAGACCTCCCGACGCTCTTGCTTGCGATGCCGAGCCGAGGCATTCGCCGCATGCCCTCCGTAGATCATGAAGCAGTCGCGGACCTCGGGGAACTCTCCTGCTCGGTGATCTTCCTTTTTGTCGTCGTCGCGGGCCCTGCCACCCTCTGCGGGTGGCCCGGCCTTGTGGAAGTGGCGCCGAAGCATGACGCACTCCTCGAGGGTGTGCTTGACGGGCCCCTGATGGTAGGGGCACGGCTCCTTGAGCATCTTGTCGAAGAGGTTAGCACCTCCGGGGGGCTTCCGAGGGTTCTTGTACTCGGCGGCGGCGACAAGGTCCGCGTCGGCGGCGTCGCGTTTCGCTTGCGACTTCTTCTTGCCTTTCTTCTTGGCGCCGCGCGGAGTAGACGCCTCGGGAGCCTCTTCCGAGGGGCGGCCCTGGGGCTGCTTGTCCTTTCGGAAGATGGCCTCGACCGCCTCCTGGCCAGAGGCGAACTTGGTGGCGATGTCCATCAGCTCGCTCGCCCTGGTGGGGGTCTTGCGACCCAACTTGCTCACCAGGTCGCGGCAGGTGGTGCCGGCAAGGAACGCGCCGATGACATCTGAGTCGGTGATGTTGGGCAGCTCGGTGCGCTGCTTCGAGAATCGTCGGATGTAGTCCCGAAGAGACTCTCCCGGCTGTTGCCGGCAGCTTCGGAGGTCCCAGGAATTCCCGGGGCGCACGTACGTGCCCTGGAAATTGCCGGCGAAGGCTTGGACCAAATCATCCCAGTTGGAGATCTGCCCCGGAGGCAGGTGCTCCAACCAGGCGCGAGCAGTGTCGGAGAGGAACAGGGGGAGGTTGCGGATGATGAGGTTGTCGTCGTCCGTTCCACCCAGTTGGCAGGCCAGGCGGTAGTCTGCGAGCCACAATTCCGGCCTCGTTTCCCCCGAGTACTTTGTGATGGTAGTCGGGGGTCGGAACCGGGCCGGAAACGGCGCCCGCCGGATGGCCCGGCTGAAGGCCTGCGGACCGGGTGGTTCGGGCGAGGGACTCCGATCCTCCCCGCTGTCGTAGCGTCCCCCACGCCTGGGGTGGTAGCCTCGATGCACCCTTTCGTCGAGGCAGGCCCGACGGTCGCGACGATGGTGCTCGTTGCCGAGGTGGCCCGGGGCCGCAGGCGCGGTGTTGCGCGTGCGCCCGGTGTAGACCGAGGCTTCCCGCATGAATCGGGATGTCGCGGCATGAGGTTCCGAGGGGTACCCCTGCCTTCGGGAGGCAGAGCTCTCGGCCCGCCGGGCCGCAGCGCCTTCCAGGAGATTCTTGAGCTCTCCCTGGATTCGCCGACCCTCGGTGGTTGATGGTTCTGGCATCGCGCGGAGGAGCATCGCTGCGGCTGCCAGGTTTTGACCGACCCCGCTGGATGCGGGTGGTGGCCTGTCCCTGACATCGTTGATGACGCGGTGCTGGAAACCCTGGGGCAGATGACGTATTTCTCCGGCCGGGGGTTGGCCTGCCCGTACCTGCCCGACGTCCCGGCGGATCGACTCGAGCGCTCCTGCTCCCTCGTCGAGCCTGGCCTGCGCCCCGCGGACTTGCTCGAGCTGTGGGTCGTGACCCCCCGCCGGAACGGGGACCACAGCTAGCTCCCGCGGGATGTCGGCGCGAGGCACCGGCCTAGGGAGATCACCGTCCTCCGGCATGCCGAGATGGTTGCCTTCGGAGGGATCCCCTAGCTCGACGTGGAAACATTCGCGGCTTGGGCCGCAGTCCTTGTCGTCAAGGCTGCGGCTGCCGTTGGAACAGTCGGAGAGGCAGTAGTCACATGCGGTCATAAAGTCCCGCATGGCACTGGGGTTGCCAAATCCAGAGAAATCCCAACAGACGCTGGGATAGTCATCTTCCTCGGACCCAGAGGGCCCGTAGGTCGAGACGTCCGTCAATCGGTCCCAAGGCGACCGCATACGAAACCCCAGAGGGGTTGCACTCGCCTCAACGTGAGCGCCCGCCAAAGCGAGGTCGCTAGGCGGGTTGAGGCCGAGTCGAAATGACGTAGGATGGGAATCAGTCGGTACCTTTTGGTCGACGAGGAGCGACATAGTCACGTCGGGGACTGATTGCGCCGTCGTCTTGGGTACGAGGGCGACGTCCTGCAGGCCCTCCGCGAGCGTGCTGGCGTCGTCAACTTGCTCGGGATTGGCGTGTCACGGGGGGACGGCGCTCGCCTTCGTCTCGAACGCGAGGTCGACGCCCGACGCGCCCTCCGTTGGGGCGCTGGGGACGTCGATTCGCTCGACAGCCGACGGAGCGCGGCCTCCCGCTCGGCCTTGGTTGCCCTGCCTCCTCCTCCGATGGCGGGGGAGAGGACGGGGCGGGCTCGAATGTTGTTCTTCCACCACGCGGGGAAGACGTCGTCGATTCCGCCACCGGCGGGCGGGCTGTCGGCCGCCATTGTCGTCGTCGCGCGGCGGTGGAAGGAGTATCATGTCGTAGCTGCCGTCGAGAGACATGAACTCGAGACTCCCGAAACGGAGCACCGTCCCGGGTTGGAGAGGTCGTTGGAGACTGCCCATCTGGAGCTTGACGGGAAACTGCTCGTCAACACGCAGCAAGCCCCTACCTGGCGCGCCAACTGTCGGCGTTTCGAGACCGGGGGGTCCCTAAGCCGACGAGTGAGTGTGCCGCGTGCCCCAGCCCAGATGGGTCGAGCGCGTGGGCGAGCGCAAAGGGGGGAAGCGAGGTGGCCGGAGACGGGCGTGAGAGAGGTGGAAATCCCGCGACCTTCGTGTTCGTCCCGCGCCCAGGTCGGGTGCGCTTGCAGTAGGGGGTTACAAGCGTCCACGCGGGTGAGGGAAGCGAGCGGCCCCAAGAGAGCGCCTGCCCCGTCCTCGTCCCCGCGCGGCCAACCTTCTCTAAGAAGGCCCTGGTCCTTCATTTTATAGGCGTAAGGAGAGGATCCAGGTGTACAATGGGGGTGTAGCAGAGTGCTACGTGTCTAGCGGGGGAGAGCTAGCGCCCTAAGTACATGCCAATGTGGCAGCCGGAGAGATCTTGGCACCCAACTGGTGTGGTGTCGTGGCTGTCGGAGGAGCAACGGAGCCTGGTGGAGGGACAGCTGTCGGAGCGGTTAGGTCCTTGCTGACGTCCCCCTGCTTCCGTAAGGGAGCTGAGAGCCGCCGTCGTCACGGGGCCAGCGGGGCGCCATCATGGCCTATCTGGCGGAGCTAGCCAGATGGGACACCGGTCTTGTTCTCTGCGGCCCGAGTCGGCTCGGGGTAGGGTGATGATGGCGCTTCCTGTTGACGTGGCGGGCTTGTGCCCTAGGTCGGGCGACGTGGAGGCTCCTCCGAAGCCGAGGTCGAGTCTGTCTTTCATGGCCGAGGCCGAGCCCGAGCTCCTAGGTCGGGCGAGGTGGAGGTCGTTCGGCAGAGGCCAGGGCGGAGTCCGACCCCTGGGGTCGGGCGAAGCGGAGTTCGTCGTCTTCCGGGGCCTTAGCCCGAGTCCGAGCCCTGGGTCGGGCGGAGCGGAGTTCGCCGTCTTCCGGGGCCTTAGCCCGAATCCGAGCCCTGGGTCGGGCGGAGCGGAGTTCGCCGTCTTCCGGGGCCTTAGCCCGAGTCCGAGCCCTGGGTCGGGCGGAGCGGAGTTCGCCGTCTTCCGGGGCTTTAGCCCGAGTCCGAGCCCTGGGTCGGGCGGAGCGGAGTTCGCCGTCTTCCGGGGCCTTAGCCCGAGTCCGAGCCCTGGGTCGGGCGGAGCGGAGTTCACCGTCTTCCGGGGCCTTAGCCCGAGTCCGAGCCCTGGGTCGGGCGGAGCTTCCTATGGCGCCTTTGGCAAGGCCTGACTGCCTGTCAGTCTCACTCTGTCAAGTGGCACTGCAGTCGGAGTGGCGCAGGCGGCGCTGTCCTTCTGTCAGACCGGTCAGTGGAGCGGCGAAGTGACGGTGGTCACTTCGGCTCTGCCGGGGGGCGCGCGTCAGGATAAAGGTGTCAGGCTACCTTTGCGTTAAATGCTCCTGCGACTCGGTCGGTCGGCACGGCGATTTAGTCAGGGTTGCTTCTTAGCGAAGGCAAGGCCTCGGGCGAGCCGGAGATGTGTCCGCCGTTAAAAAGGGGGGCCTCGGGCGAGACGGAAACCCCTCGAGGTCGGCTGCCCTTGCCCGAGGCTAGGCTCGGGCGAGGCGTGATCGAGTCGCTCGTATGGACTGATCCCTGACTTAATCGCACCCATTAGGCCTCTGCAGCTTTATGCTGATGGGGGTTACCAGCTGAGAATTAGGCGTCTTGAGGGTACCCCTAATTATGGTCCCCGACAAAAATGAACTAATTTTTATAGAAAAATAAAAATCCCTTGAAAAAATGAGGTTCCAGACTAACCGTAAGCATTGTTTTTTAGACGGAGCTATATCTCTGTTGCTCTGGGTCGTGCCTAGCTGGTGTCCGGCATTAAAATAAGCTAATCGTCCATTCAGTTTCAATTTCGTCAGTTATGAATATGTCAGCGTCTAGAGATGGCAATAGGTACCCGAAACCCGATGGGTTTTTACCCTATTAGGGTACGGGTTTGGGTCAATTTTTATACCCATGGTTTGTTAATGGGCATAAATGTATACCCGACGGGTTCATGGGTACGGGTTTGTTCCTATAGTACCCAAACCCGTGAACCCGTGGGTTTTTTAAACCCGACCAAACCTAGTGCATATTGTCATTTTATTTTATAAACGAACAACAAACTTGTTATCTACCTATTTACTTCCTAATTTTTATCAAATAGTGAATGTATAAGTAGTTGGTGATAGTGTTGCGTGCTTGCTATTATAGTTATTACTAGCGTTATATATGTGGTAGATGTATAACTTAGTGCAAGGTAACTTGATTATACAACTTATTATTTGTATTTAATTCTCTCTACTAATATTATTTATACCAAATCATGAACTCGTTGTTCATTACATAAATTTTGGACCATGATCTCATTAATCATTACAATACTTATTGATTATAAAAAGAATAAGCATATTGGAGATAAAAACCCGCGGGTAACCCGTGGGTACCCGCAAATCCGATGGGTACGGGTTTGGGCAAAATTTCAAACCCGTTATATGTACGGATTTTTTAATGGGTGTAAATATTTTAACAGGTACGGTTTGGGATAGCAAAACCCGGCGGGTTTGTACCTGTTGCCATCTCTATCAGCGGCTATATAGTTGGAGATTTACCGACCTCTGCCCAAATCGTTCGATGATGGCCCACTAGGCCTGAATTCAAAGAGATGCCAGCGCACGGGCGGGCGGGCGGGCATCTTGCTATCTTCGGATTGGACCGGCTAGATTAAAGTTTGGGCTCTTGCCATGTCATCGCCTGGTCCATAACCATATGAACCCATCAAATTCGGAGCCCAGCACAGCAGCAGTGTGGTGTGGTGGCCACGGCTTCTAGATTCATGCTCTGGCTGTGGAATGTTTGTCTTTTGGAAAAATGATTGGTGGCTTTGCCAATTATTGTATTACTAGGTAGGTGCCCGTGCGATGCCACAGAACTTTGCGAACCTCCAATGGACTTCATTTGAGACAAGTGATGACCAAGAAAATAGGGGTAAACTGACACAGCTATCACTTGCATTACTTGTCCTATGCGCGGAAGAATCTGACACAACTATCACCTATTCACCCATGAAGAAATCCGATTAACTTGTGGAAGCGGACTTCATTTGAGACAAGACAACAATACCAGTGTTGAGCTTGCCACTCGGCCATGGCACACATGAGAACACGGGATGCTCAAGTAAGAACTGAACATAATGCACTAATACAAAAGGCTGGTTTGCGTTCGCTTCCTTGCTTCACAGGAAGCATATCTGATATACAAATCGAGATTTATGTTCCGTGGCATCGCACGGGCACCTACCTATAGTAGTATAGATTTACGGTAGTTAGCACTGCTCTGTAATAGACCTTCACCAGCAGTTCAGCTGCTCAAGCCACGAAGGCTCAGCACCGAATAAGTTCCCATCTCCATCAGCACATCTCTGTTCCCGGCTCCATCAGCACCGAATATGTTCCCTACAACATCAGGTTACGAGAACAGGAGATTGTGACATTTGAATCCAGAATTTACAAATATGTACAGGCTGTCATACACGAGGCGGGAGGCTACAAAAGCTACTGTATACAAAGTCTCGGTATCTTAAAAGTTGATGACAGGAACAGCGACTCATCGGTCGCAGGGTTTGGCCATTCTCTTCGGCAGGGAGACAGTCAAAGTTGACGTGCTCTTGCGGTGTCAACTGTCCAAGTTGACAAGATCACCATTGCCTGACCGAACCAGCTTCAACCACAGAACAGCTGGCGCCTGGCGGTGGTGCCCTATCCACCGGTGCTGCAACGGAAGGATGCAGCGCCAAGGTCTTCACGAGGCGACTTCGCAGACGTCTCCACGGCACAGAGGGCACACCCTGCAGCATTGTGACGACAGGAACGTTGTGAGGAGGGGATCCCTAACGCTTCCTGTGCCTTGCTTGACAGTATTCAGGATGCATGGCAGATCTAACCGAACCAGGATGGATAGATACCTGTGTATTTCTTTCAGCCACTTGTCAACGCATTGCAGGTGGAACTCGTGCTTGCATGGAAGGGTTCTTATCTGGTCTCCGTCCTCATATTCGGTTAGGCAGATATGGCACCTGTCAAGAAAAAAAAGTGGTAGGTTTCAGCATCAGAACCCCGAAGGAATGACAGGGCCGGGTAAAAGGGGAGAACAAAAACAAAAAAGAAGGGGGCTAGCCAGCAGGCATTTATTCCACTGCAAGGTGATAAAAGCTGTTGTGACACCAAAAACATACAACAAAGTATCATAACTCTGCAAGGCTATTTTATAGCCCAGAGGTCTAGGCTATACAAAACAGCTACAACCAACATTGGATGTCTAACTGATCACTATGTTGTATGAAATCCACCTTAGTTGAAATCAAATATTTCTAACGTGAAAGCAAAAGAACATTCTGATTTATAACTAAAACAAAAACAAAGATATAACTGTATTTTTAGAGTGTACCAATTTTCATAAAACAACATCAAAAAAATCTAAATTAGCATCAGAACTGCAGTCACAATTTTGTTGTCGCAGTGTGGGAGAGGTAGAGACAGTGCCATACCAGTTCATGGTGCTCTACTGTCCATCATGGAAAGAGTCGAGGTCGTCTAACAGTGCTCGGTCGGTGGCAGCCTATACCAGGACAACAACTATGAGATTTTCTGGTCCTTCTTCCATGGTGTGATGATCATTAGGAGCAAAACTTACTTATTTGGGTTGGATTCAAAGTGATGGTCAGATGATGAAAAGTAGATTGAGCCATCGACAGATTCTAGTGTGCAACATGAATCACTAACAGATGCTACACTCACAACCTACTCGTCTATTATCACAAATGTCACAGTTGTACCAGGAGTTTTAGCTGAAACTGTGAAGAAAATATCTCAGAAATATTTGAAACATGAAAAGGCAATTAAGAAAGGAAACTTTGTACTATAAACGAAGCTCTCATTTCTTCTGCTCCCACAGGAAAAAAAACTGACAAATGGTACCCTTGTGCACTGCATTGGGTTTAAGAAGAAAGAAAGAAAATGTGTGTCTGCCTAAGCAATATATGCCTATTTAAGGATGAAGTAATTATATGAAACATGAATCTACACTGAGTTTAGCCGACCATCCATCCAGTCAAATAGTAGCAGATAATACATTGTTGTCATCAAAAAAGATGTCAAGAGCATGGTTCTATTGAAAATCCTGCATGTTTCATTCACGTAATGAGTTCATTTGGAGATCACTGAATAGAAATGGCAAATGCAGTGCTCAGTGTCTAGGCCTACCCGTGTCAGGTACAAAGTCAAGTTCATAAATATCAGAATTGGTCTGTTGCCGATGCATTAGTTGGCAGGGTGCTTAATACAACTATACAAGCATCTTCAAGAAGTGTGTTGCCTATGTGGAAGCCCATTGCTGATTGATACACGGTAAGCATCAGCATCGGATAAACATAGAGAAGCTCAGCTCAAGATTATCCTACGTCGGGCTCTAGCATAGCATATACCTCGACGGAGAGGACGGTGCCATGGGGCATGAAGAGCTCGAGCAGGTCCTGGACGTCGAAAACATTTTGTAATATAAGTGATAAAAATATATTCTTTAGAAGCAAACAATTCGTACATAGTGCAAGTAATATACTTATGCAAAAGGTAAAACAGTTTGGTAGATCTGACAGTTGGATTTAGAACAACCAAATTCTTCTAAAATAAAGAGTTAGTTGAATTAACACAAGAGTTAGTTTTTGTCTATTTCAACATGTGCAGCTAGGTTGCTACGTGTATACGAATTGTCCAGAAAGGACTGAACACGTGAACATATATAATTATACAATATCATATAAAATAATCTTCATACGACTCAAAAGGCTACTGATAGTAAAGGTCAGGTTCAGTTCTTACCATATATATATATATATTTCTTATGCGTGTTGAGTTGCACAAGGAAGATCCAATAGTTCAATCCAGCGTGTCATATACTGTTAAACAAAAAAGAAGGGGAAGCTCGATAAATTGGTCATCTAAACTGAAAGAGGACTCACTCAATACATATTGTGCTCCACTGCATTTGGTATAAACAAAGTTCCAGAATTTTGTGCAGGCATGTTGTGGTCTCAGTTCAAAGGAGCATATCAGTAGGCACTAACAAAACATTATTCTTGTAATATATTAGCGAGATATGCACAGAAGATCCTAGAACCAAGGCACTTCCAAGTTGACAAGGTAAGCAAATAAGTACACAAGAGGAAAGAAAATAAACAGGGTATTCACTTTACAAAGCAAATGGAACATATGAAAGATGGTAATGCCCAACGTTTGATGAGATACAGGATAATAGTTCAGTCAAAGGCACATACAATTTTTGCTTGAGCATTGAGGAAGTAGTGTTACTTCAAGCTTCATAAAGTGTCATGCCTGAAGTGAGGCATACACCTGTTACCATGCAGAATGACTTAGCCCCAGAAGCACCATCTTCTCACCCTACAGAAGGGCAATGTTAGTATTCAGAAACTTGGAACAACAGAACAAAGAGTAAAAAAAAGAGACTATCTATGGGAAGAGGACCTAAATGGCCACATCTTTGTGACAGGTCTGTTAACTTGTTTAAAGTGTAAGTAAGATAAAGCTGCAGGGAATACTGAATCTTATTTCACATCTCATTACTGTTGAGTTATTATTAATGATTAGAGTAAGGAGTGCCCTTTTCACCTACAACTGAACCATAAATCAAATATTTAGACTCTGGTCCGTGCTTGGATGATGGCAGACCAGTGCTACTGCTTTGCTTTATCAGGATTGAAAAAGGTAAAATGGATGCACTCCATGCTTATGATTTCAAAGAAAAATCACCAGCATAAGTTTAGACAAGAACAGAGAGTTCAATCAGCTGAAAGAATATTATGCATTTGATGGTATTTACTTATTCAGCAATTAAAATACATACACGAAACATGACCGACTTGTAGAACCTAATAGCAGAATCTAACGTGGAAGGAATAACCCACATGAAACTAATCAACCAAACACAATAAATAAACCATGTTAAATTTTGCAATAAATGTGTGAACACAGTGATATGTCCACTGAGCAATATTCCTAATACAGATCCACTTAGTTAAACAAGAAAGTACTCCTGCACGCTTCATGGTAGCGACTTTCAACACTGGACAATTCAAAATAAATTTAGTGTGTGAGACCGGAAATTCAGTATGTGCTTATCCATCACGTGTGTAGAAAGTAAAATAAGCCTTCAATGTTTTCTCATTTAAATTTTTTGGCTTTAATCATAAACAAGGGAATGCAGATTGGAATGACAAATAAGTGTCATTATGACGAATAGCAACAGTTGACAAGTAAAAAATCCAAGAAATTATAGGAAGAACTGCTGTAGTTTGTTCTCCTTCATCAAGACACAATACGCCAACAATACATAATGAATTTAAATACTTGCTAGATAGTACACACTTACTTGAAATCATTTCAGCCTCCTCAGCTTAACAATATAGACACCACCTTGCAGCCTAGTTTTGAAAGTTTGCAGCCCTCGGCAGCAGCAAGGAATTGACATTTAATAACTAACTATATGTAAACAACACACAGTCAAAGTAGGTTTTTTGTCTATATAAAAAAGAGTAAGATGACAAGACCATCAGAGCAGATAAGATAATAAGATAAGGAGAGCACAATCATGTCACTAACTCGTAATGTTAGCCATATATTTGGAAACATCATAGTTATGATTATCACAAATAGAACAAAGAAGAATAAACATAATAGTTTATGATCTTTCACCAAACAACATGGAAGAAACTATAATGAGCAATCTAGCACCTAAATACCTTACAGTGGCCTTCATCAGATATTCTTAATAGATATCAGTTTTCTATAAAAGATAAATTACCATGCTTAATAAAAGACAGAAACAACTATTGCTAGTTCCAAATAAAGCTAAATAAAGTATAGGCTAACACATGTATACCTTTTGTAAAGTTGAAGTAGTTTGTGCAATATAGATTTACATATGCCGATGACATGAGAAAACATTCGGTGTGGTCATTGTGGGAACAACAATATAAAACAATTATTAACAAGCGCAGATTCATCAATCTAACTTAAATACTGGAAACAGTCCTAGAAAATGAGCAGTAAAGTTTGAAAATTTCCACCATATACCAACGTATTTAGATTTCTATCATAAGGACAATATTGTTGATTTATCATAAAAAGAATTCAACATTACTGATAATTAGCTGTTGCTGGCAATCCTCGTATCCACATTTTTGACATCAACTGAAATAGCCCTCAACCAAAAATAACGAAGAGTGAACCAAGGTCTTGATGTACACCTTTTTAGGCCTTCGCCAGTCTTTCATGGAGGGACTGCATCTGGCATCTTTGTGGCACCTAGCCGCCTACTGCAAGATTTCAAGGAGGCACTACATCTAACTTATTTGTCTGCAAGATTCTAGGTGGGCATGGACGCACCAGAACTGGACTCCTCACCCCGCCTGGATCTCCTTCGGGCTTCTGTGGACACACCGTCCCCCGTCCTCTTCCCCTCGCTCGATCCTTCTTGAGGCAACTGTGGTGGACCAGACACGAGCTCCACGAAGGAATCATCTTTCAGTCTACGGCCTCGAGCTTGCCACCAGTAGTGCCTCCTCCAAGGAACATAACATCTGCTCCAAACCAGATCAAGGGGAGACCAAGGGATTCTTGTGAGAGGGCACCGAGGGGATTCAGGGGGGTGCGGTCGAGGACACAACGGATGCAGCGATGGGTGGGGGGGTACTTCGGTGGGATGCAGGCGACGTGTGCAACGATAGGGAGATAGAGAAAGACGGAGAAAACAGTTAAGCCTGAGAACCTGCGGAGATGGCGAGGTCGATGGGGAAGGATTCAGGGCCTGGGGCGAGGGATTCGTCGTTTATGCGGGATTTTAGTTTCGGGTAGATGTAGATGGAAGGGGGCGGAGGTGTATGAGGATGGATGGGAAAGACCTCTCGCGTAGGAAGGCGAGGAGCGCGAGCGCGATGGGGTCGTGCTAGACATAGAAGACATCTGGTTCATGCCAACGTTGAGGACGAACTTGGTGAGGACATGGTTGCTGTCGTAGGCGACCTGGACGAAGGGCATTGTGCATGGCGTGCGCCTGCTATGCCTCGTTGCTCACCCACAGCATCTACTACCCTCCCTGTCGCCGAGGTCGGGGAGGATGCGATGAGGAGGGGGGCGGGGGCCATCGCGAGAAGGGCATCGTCTTGGGAGGCATCGCGGTATGGAGGGGCGGGCGCTGGTATCGCGCAGGTGGAGGAAGAGGTGTAGAGGACGGGAGTGGGCATGGTGTCGGGTGGAGGAAGAGGCACAGAGGATGGGAGCGGGGGCAGGCGGGGGGGCGCTAGGGTGTGGACGCTGACCTTATTGTCTTAATAGAGTAGTATAGATTAATAGTGCACAAATAAATTAGCAATCATATTACTCATAAATATGACATAAAGTAGGACAAAGATAGCCCTCAAGATTCAATTTCAGTATTGAAAGATATGGTTAAACATTTTTTCAGAAAAGTGGTGCTTCCTTCCTAATAAAAAACTTTAAAATAATGATGTACGCAAATTATGGTAAATCACTTACTACATTATGTGAAGAACTACAAACATAGCGGTAAAATGGGAGAGAAAAAAGTCAAAACTACCATGTAAACAATAACAAAGGTTAGCTTGTATTTGAGATTTAAAATTCACCAATGAAATATTATGGATAGAAGCTGGACATATATTCATAGTTTTCCAAGAAAATGATATCATAGTTACTAAAATAGCTATCAATCAAGACACATATAAGTTTACCAGATGCAAGTGATTACCTTAAAGAACTTGATGCTGGTGGTTAGTTGTCACATACTTAAAAGAATGTAATCAATTAGTGTTTCGATGTTTCAGACAAATCAATAAGATAACTAAGTAGCATTCAAATATCAAAAACCTTTCAAGAGGCATATCAAGTGAAACAATACCTACCAGCTTTCTTATAAAAGGGGGCAAAAAAATCAAAGAGTGCATATTCCTAGGGTGAAAGCTGAGAAGAAATATTCTCAACAAAACACCTTTTCCATGGAGTAGAGCATAACTCGTGAAGTGATTTTATGATTTTAATCACCAATCTCACACGATAGACAGCATCACCAAGTCATTAAGTAGTTCAAGCAAGCAAAGTAGCACACTCATTAGCGGAACATGGACTATTATTAGAACACATAATTATGTAACATAGCTAAAAGTTAAATATGTGTAGTTACAAATATGATCATTGTTTGCTTTATTGAATTTATGTCTATACGTCAATGTATATCCATTATATTTTTCCTTTAGGGAGGTTATGTGCAATTATATAGCATAGTTAAGAGTTAAATATGAGTTAGCAAGGAGAAAAAAATTTGGTATGTACATAATTCAACAAGCAAACATAAAAATTCAATATGAAGACAGTCAAATCAAATAAACATAACACTGCAGGACAAACCTTGACTGGAAGATAAACATAGGAACACTGGCAGCAGCAAGAGATGCAAATCCTAGCTTTCTTCCTTTACTTAGTTATCTCATCAATATCTGATTAAAATAAAATGCACAAAGTAGCACAAAAGAATAAACAGACAAGAGCACACGAGTACAGAATCACTAATTATTAATTACAAATTTCTAGTAGTGACTGCATCCGCAACCCAATCACTAATTAGTAATTACACTCTATCGACTTGCAAACTAATTACACTATATGGGCTTGCAACCCAATCCCATTCTAATTTTGTGAACATTTTATAAAATCTGTAATTTCTTACAATACAACTCTATATCTTCATTATTTGTTATTTGTTAGTCAATACAACACCGGCACAGTATATTGATAAAATACATAGTACTGCTACTTACTCACCACTCAAGAAGGGAGTGGCCGTCCCGCCGCCATGGGCACGACATCCCATCGAGGTTTGGTGGCACGGGAGAGTCCCGGCTCAAAGGAGAACTCCGCGGCGCGCAGCGCCATTGTGCGGAGACGATGCTTGGGATCGAAGGCTAGCTCTTCAGTTTCGCCACCTGTTTGCTCCAAGGTGGCCACAATTTCACCACCTATTTTCTCCAAGGTGGTCTCGGTTTCACCACCTGTTTGCTCCGAGGTGGCAACAGAATCAACAAGAGTGGTATAGTCTGCATTCATCCACATTGTAGTCTACGGTTGCAGAAATACCATAGAGATTAGGAGTACAAGAGAAATAGCATAAGTGTGGGTAAACATGCCAGATTTTTTTTGCTAGTAAAATATGCTTCTACAAAAAGGAAGAGAACTAATCTATTTGAATGAAAGCTATAGAGTTCATTAAAGCTTGTTTTCATGATGAATACACCTTTTTTGTTTTTATTATAGGATGAAAGACACTGGCACCTAAAAAGACTGATAAAATTCAAAGCATGAATTACATGAGATCTAACAATTGGCTTAGCTTCAAACTCATATAATCAATGTTAGCTTCACAAAGCACCTAGGTTGAATCCAAAAGATCAAATATTTGAAGCCCTTAATTAGGCTAAAGCAGTGTTTTGCAAAGAGAGTATTTGGTGGAAGCAACATCCAATAGCATGATCAAACAACATATTTGCAACATTTGTTTATAGCAAAAGCACGAAAGCTTTGATAGGTATTAAGGCACTCATGTCAACAACAGTTGAAAAATCTCAGTCTAAAAAAACCACCAAATCATCATAGCTATTCTTTTAGGCTTTGGAATCTAGTTGAATAATATTATATATTTAGATATAACACAGACAAATAGAGCAAACCAATGGCACATGAGAGTTCTGAATACTCTTACTGCAGCACAGATAAAAAACATAGATCACACTTGTCCAACAACACATCTTCCCAAGATAACTATCCTTGTGTCAATGTCCTTCTAAGCTAGGTAATCAAGTGCAGCCTAGTAAACAGGATATCTTTAAGAATTTGGAACAGGAGAAATCAGTGAAGTAAAACATGAAGGAACTAACAGACCTATGCATCATATGTGATCCCTTTCTGAGAAGGATAACCATCACTCTCACCATACCTACAAAGAAAATCAAATTTAGATGTATCACAAATGAAGAAAATAAGAACGTTTAAACCCACAAAGTATTGAGAGCTACAACAACATTTTAGGGATGCATATGAAAACAACCAAATGATGATATTTATTTCCGTAGTTTAAGTTTCACTCTAGAAAGAAATCTCACAGAATAGCTATCTTGAATACACAACCATGTGTTTAGAACAACATCACAATTCATCTTCAGACCCTAACACGTTTAAGAATCTTCTATATGTCTTTGGGTACATTGTCTTTAGCTTCATTCCCATTGAACTTCAATAAGTCCACAAAAAACGAGTCCTTTGTTTATCCCCATTCTGATACATGCAGTTATTGGGCTGAATTTTGCCGATTTCAGAGCACATAACATAATTGTGTCGATTTGATAATAGACTCAGTGTGGCAACAGAGATTACTTAACACCCCTCGGTTCATGTAAAAATGGCTATATTTTCAGAATGTGATGACTGATAACAGATTATTGAACATACTATATCAATAAAGAAACAAGATCAAAGGACATAACTATTAGAAAACAGGATCCTTGCGAAACTTACCTAGAAAAGAAAATATAGGCAATGATTAATAGATAGTGGTTGAGATGACTTAATTATTTGATGCAGATCAGTGCCCATGAGCTCATAAACCAAGGAAACTGAGTGGGGTACAGCGGCGGATCGGACGAGCTGAGAATCGAACACACGCAAAGCAGAGGAGGCAGGAAGGGGAACCCCAACACAGCTGGTAGTGGTAGGTACCTCGGGAGCAAGAGTAGGGGGCATGGTCGTCCGTCGCCCGCTTACGCTAACTGGGAGGGGCAGGAGCGTGACCTGCGGCTGGGATTCGAACCGCGGGAGCGCAGAGTGGGGCGGCACCCACCGTCACTCGCGACGTGGCATCCACCGGTCACCGTCGCCTGCGTCGAGCGGAGCAGGCGCACCGGAGGGCCGAGCAGGCTCCTTCTTTGCCACGGTGATGGCGGATCGACGTCCGCAGGAGCTCCACTCACAGTCACTCGCGGCGTGGAATCCACTGTCTGCCGCCGCCGTCGCAGATCTGGCACCGTGCATCAAGCGAGGGGGCGAGGATTTTGGGGAGGGTCTTGCGGTGCCTCCCCTGGGCGGATGCACGGGCGGGCAGATGGCGTTGAGGGAGGAATGCGCTGGGGCGGATGGCGAGGATGGCATCTGCCGCAATCCACCGATGTCCGGATGCGGCAGCGGCGACCTGTGGAGGCGGGGCGGGCTCGGCATCCGCGACATCGGCCTAGGAGGACGCCATGGCGGCGGGGTCTAGGAAAGAAGTGGGAGGGTTGATCTGCACAGTGGGGGCTGTGAAGGGAGCGGGATGCACGGCGATGGCAGTGAGGTAGGGAAGCCACGACACCCACGACCGATTCGTCCTCGCCCACGTCCTCTAGCCGCTGTGGGCGCAGGAGAAGAACTCAGGATTCCTAAAAACAATGCAGTGATTCTAACAAAAAAGAAAGAATCGGGAGATGGCAGTGGGTTTACCTGCGGGAGCGGGGCGATCGTGCAGGCCGGTGGCGCGTCAAAGACGATGAGCGGGAGGTTGAGGTCCGGGTCCCCGCGAAGTGCGACGCGACGGTAGTCTCGAAAGGAGGGGGGCGTTGCGGCTCAAGCGCGGCTGTGACAGGAGACGGATGGGGGCGAAGGTCGCAGAGGTCACCGCTTCCGCCCTCGTCGCAGAGGTCACCGCTTCCGCCCTCGTCGGCAACGCGGATCGTGGCATCACCGCCGCGGGCGTCCACTCGCCTCTGGGCATGGGCGGCGGCGGTTGGACGAGGGTCGAGCGAGAGAGGAGGGGGTTGCGATGGACGAGTGTTGGCGGATTCAGCGTCGGGAGGGGGACGGTCGAGCGGGCGGTGGACCTCAAATCGAGCGGCGGGGTTTGCGATGAACGATGGTGGAGGAAGGACGGACGGTGTAGATTAGCCAACGGCAGAACAGTAGAACGGCAGACTACTATTACTGTCTTAATAAGTAGTAAGGATATATGGGGGATGGCCATGGCGACGGTGACGAGCTGGAGAAAACGAGGAAAAATATGCAGAGAAGGCAGGCGACCGTGAACAGGATGGAGGCGGAAGACGAATAGGCGACAGTATGTATAGCGGCGAGACGCGACAAAGAACCCTATCACCAGGCTGGCCGCGGCGGCCGGTAAGTAAACCTTCGACTCGAGTCCATCCATCACGGCATCATCACGTGAAGACAGTGGAGTAGTAGTGTAGACAGCAGCAATAGCCAAAGCCCCTCGCTCGGCGCGCCGTTACGGCTCGGGGCCAGTGTGCACGCGTTGAACTGAAATCCGTGTCGTGGACTCGTGGCCCGCGTGACGACGCCGCGGTTCCCGCCGCCTGTTACTTTTGCATCGCTCGCCGGGCGCCAGACCAGAACCACCGCCCCGCTGCCCACTGGACGGCGGCGACAGCCACTGCCACGCGCAGAGGAACGAGCGAACAGTTGTGTTTGAAAGAGCGACGGAAAGCTACCACGAATAAAATCAAGCGGCGGGTATCGCCAACTCGAGCGAGAAGGTTTCGACACCGCTCAAAATTCGACAGAATGGCTTTGCACGCACGCACAACAAGCAAGAGTGGGTAGATACTGCATCAGGAAGTAGAAACGGCAAAGTGCCCTCCCGTTCGGTCCGTCGTCTGCCTTGCTTGCAAGAGAATCGTCACTCTGTGCCTCGGTGGTGGCAAGCTAGTAAATTATTTCCTCCGCAAATCTTTTTTTTGACAAGGAGGCAGGCAGGCAGGCAGGCTCATCTATCTACCGTGGCTAAGCTAAACGGTCTGTAAAAGGCAATGTCTTGATGAGAGGAACAAGGGTGTCATCATGGCTCAACGAACCCACTCAACATGGGTGCCAGTTTCATCACCATAGCTAAAGCATGGCACTCCTCGGCATGTAAAGTACCAGATACAACCGTTTGGCTTTTTTTTTAATTTTAGTTTTTTTAGGAAAAAAAATCTAGATTAAGTATGCTTGGCCTAGAGAATTTTTAGGATGGGTAACTGGCCAAGTGGTTTTCTCTAGTGCGCATGGATGAGGACTAAATGTATACCTAGACGTGTCTTGCAAAGATACACATGTCCCATTTAAGCTACCGGTGCCTAACTGTCTCTCTAGTGAGCTAACCCATATGTTTCAATCGAGACATCCAAACATAATTATTGGTTTCTTCTACACAGATAGTCATTTTAAAGTAAGCAATTATTTTTAAATATATTTTCTTTCATTATTCCTTGATATATGCTATTAGATCACTTATAAGTTGATGGCGTCAACTTGTTTAGAACCATGGAATGATCATTTTCTTTCAATGGATCAATGGTTCTGGTAAGTTTGATCTAAGTACCTTATTTTTAACAGTCAATGAGAAGAAAGATGGCCACACAAGCACTTCAAGCGATGGGTCCTACATCTCCCTAGCCCTTTGCCAATGACGATCACTAGTGAATGGCTTGAGAACCTCCTCTTTGCGACTGCAGAGATCTATGATTGCACCTAGAACTTTGCTTGAGTTTGAGTGTGCTAACAAGAATGAAGTAAGCACATATTTGTTTCTCACTGTTGGAAACCAAAAGTGCCGCGCGGACGGTCCACAGTGGTTGTGCGGACGGTCCGCACGTACGTAGAGTCAGTTAGGGTTCCTAGTTTCTCGCGGGATTTGTTATCTAAAACCGCGGGATTAACTCGGAAATCAGTTTGAAGCGGATCCAGACCTCCCCTTTATATAAATAAAGGGCTACGACCGATTGAACCCCAAACAATCGATCAAATCAAGTCTATTTCTCGTTTTTACCTTATGCATTAGGAGTAGCTCTAGTTTAGTTCTAGTTTAGTATTCCAATCCTCAAATTCTCCGCTTCTCTTCGACTCTACGTCGATTAGAGGAGTCTAGGTCGGCTTGCCGAGCCTAGACAACCCCTAGGATCTCTCCTCCCCGACGGGGTCCCTCCCGGGAGCGAGATCCAGGCGCCGCCGGCGACCTTCGCCGCCCCTGCGCACGCGCGAACCGTCTAGCCCCAGGGCGCGGACCGTCCGGCACGTCAGGCAGGGAACGCCAGCCCTGCGCCAGGTCACGGTCCGTCCGGCCCCTGGCCGCGGACCGTCCGCCCCTGTGCAGAGAGCACCGCCGCCGGTTCTTGTTAGTGTTTGGCGCCCGAAAAAGGCGTCAACATACTTTTGGCGACTCCGCTGGGGACTAGGTGTCTAGACCTGCTAAAAATCGGCTCATAGATGGTCGGTTCTAAGGATCATACCAAGATCTCCACCACCAACATCATCAAGCCGACCATGGAGGCGCTCCCGACTGATGACCAAAGACCCTTCGAAGACCTCGTAATGCGTGATGAGAAGGAGGTGATGCGGCAATGGAACAAACAACGCGACAAGGAAGAAGCGAAACTGCTGCATAAACTCTCCGAACGGCGCAAGGAGGCGGCAAAAAAGTATTTGTCACACTTCACGGTGGATCGCCACCAGAAGATCATCCGTCAAGGGGAGATCGATATGAAATCTGTCCTACCTCCACTTCAGGGTCCTGCTGTAAGTACTCCAGATCTATCTCTTACGACTTTCATAGATCAACGAGATCAGTTAAAGCAATACATAGATAAATCTATTAAAATGCATTTACATTCATACGAGAAATCAACTGCTCCTAGTTTTCCTTCGCGTGAGTCTAATACAGAGCCACCCGCGCCAAGCGCATCGACTACAAATGGGTCACCCTTGACCCAACCATCATATGGTATGCCGATGCACGCTTTCGTGTCACCGTCACAGCCGCAACCACTAGACACGCGGCAGGTACTGGACGCGGCCGGACCGTCCGAGCATCATCTCAGACAGTCCGGTTATACCGCGGACCGTCCGGTGTATTTCGCCGGACCGTCCGACCCAATGCAGGCCCGCACACAAAACACTCAGGTCGCACCGTGCATGGCCGGACCATCAGGGTACAACCCCGAACAATTCGGCCCCATCATGGACCGTCCGGTGCATCACGTCGGACCGTTTGGATATGTTGCGGACCGTCCGCCATCTTACGTCGGACCGTCCGGATGTGGCATGAACCGGCCGGCGTATTACGCTAGAACATCCGAGTCTACACGAGTCCATGCGCAAACCGCCCAAGTCGTGCCATATATGACCGATCCGTCCGGGTACAACCCTGGACCATTCGGCCCGATTGCGGACCGTCCAGTTCTTTACAATAGATGGTCTAGGTACGAGATTGCCCAGGTAGCACCACATACGGCTAGACAATTCGGATATACCTTCGGACTGTTTGGCCCGGTCGCGGACCATCCTACTTCTTATGCCAGACTGTCCGGATATGCGTACGCAGAGCCGAGAGCTGGGTAATACACACAGTTCCCACATTCATCGCAGCAACATTATGGTGCCCCACCAGCAACACATTATAATCATGTCATACCACCTCATGGACATAGGGCTGAATAATGTTCGGCCACAAGAGAGCCTGAGAGGTATAGGGCAGGAGCTGGTGACAATAATAGGACACCTAACACACACCTCAAACACCCCTGGGAGGAAAGCTGTCGGAGAGGAAATCTCCCCGGTCGGGTGGCAGATTACACCCACCCTAGATCCTAAAAAGAGGAGGGGCCTAAGCGTTTTGCTTGTTACGAGACTGGTGGATCAACACATGGGAGCACACAAGGGTTTAGAGTGGTTCGGGCCGCCGGAGCGTAATACCCTACTCCACTGTGTGATGTATTGCTTTAGGAGCTTGTGTGAACTTGTGAGTGTCTGCCTAAGATTGGGTCTGTCTTGTAACGCCGCATGCCTCCCCTTTTATAGCTGAAGGGGGGCATGCACAAAGGTACTGGACCCCAACATGTGGGCCCAGGGACATAACGAATATTGTACTTGGAGCCACAATCGTGTGTTGCTGAGGCAATCTTAGCGCCTTGACACCCGAGATCTTCATATCCTCGGCGTGCAGGGGAGGCTTCTTGTAGAAGGGATGATGAGTACGGTACACCGCTCGGCACGGGCGCACTGTTTGCTAACAGATCGGCTAGACGCGCCGCCTGCTGGATGACCCTGACGCCGCCTGCCATCAGATTGGACAGGACACATTAAATGCTGGGAGGGCGCGTCGCATGCTGGCGTGGTGGTAGGCGGCGTGTCCTTTCAGTAATAAATGCAGAGGCCGCTCGGCTTGGTGGGCTTTATGCCAGGCTTGGCCCGTTGGTTTATGTGTCGGGCCATAAGCCACGCGGCAGCAGTGGGCAGTGCAGGATAAGGTCTGGACACGTGCCAGCACCGGACCCCTACCTACGCCGGGTTCCTCCTCGTCCCGGGACCTTGCCAACGCTGGGGCCTTCCAGGGGATCCGACATACCTTCTTGGGGCCCTGGACTTGTATGTATAGGGGTCTGGTGTCCTTCTGCGGGGGTGCGGACCTAGCGACGAACACCGGGAGGTACTCCCTTTCCTTGCCACGCGGCGCTCTTAGACCTGCCCAATGGGCGCCATTCTCCACGTGGTCTTGAGGCGTTGCATGGGCGCGGTGCCTTTATGCAGTAGCAGGAGGTACTACTAATTGAGGGTACTGACAGTGGCCCCCGGGCCTGCCTTAGGGGAGGAGGCAAGCCTGCAGGTGGGGCCAGAGTCTGATTGGCGATCTGCTTGCTGCTCTTGCGGGCCTATTGGTGCAATTACTATCGGCCCGCCTATGGCTATGCCGACTATCACGCTCGTTCCCATGGCTGACCCGCCCGTGACCTTCGTCACTGCTAGGCCATGTGCGGGGTGCCTCGAGTCGCTGCAACGGTCTTGAAAGCTTATCTTTTTCAGTCTTCTGCGATGGCCTCGAGGGGGCGCGTCATTGGCGCAAGCGGTGGTGCGGTTCTTCCGCACCTAGTAGCCGATCGTGCCGGCTGCATGACGTGTGGGCCTGGATCCACATGTTGGACCGTTGATTGTAGCGAAGCTGAGGGAGCGCACAACCGTGGGGCGACTGCTCGCTTCCCGCGTGACGGTTCGCCTTCTTGACCACCGGTTTTGGTGAAGAATGAGGGGGCGCCTAACCGCGAGGCGGTTGCACGCTTCTTGTGCGGCGGTTCGTCTTCCCGACCGCTGGTTGTTTCGAAAGTGAAGGGCGCATATCCCCGGGGCGGTTGCACGTCCCTTGTGTGGTGGTTTGCCTTCCTCGCTCCTCGGGCCGGCCTATACGACGCGCGGGGCCTGGCCCCCGTGTCATAGGGCGGAACCTTTGGTGCACCCCGGGAGGCTTTGCCCGTGGCACTCCGGGGCGCAAGAGGGGGACATCTCCCTTTAAAAAGGGGTCGACCCCCCAGTAGAAGTCATGCCTTGCTCCTCTTGCATCCTTCGCGCCCTCTCGCCTTCTGGGCCTTTGGATGGGGCGCGCCGATGTTCACTGGAGGGGAACGCGTCAGAGCCATCCCCTCTGGTGGTCCCATCACCGGAGAGCTTGCGCTCGCAGTTGGGCTGCCGATCTTGTCTTCCTTTTGTTGCTGTTAGAGGAGCACAACCCCATGGGGGTCGGTGCTCTTCCGTCATCACTCGGCTTCAAGGATTTTGAAAGGGAATTAGGCTTACACTTAGTCCCTAATTAATTTTGGTGGTTGAATTGCCCAACACAAATAATTGGATTAACTAGTTTGCTCTAGTGTATAAGTTATACAGGTGCCAAAGGTTCACACTTAGCCAATAAAAAGACCAAGTTTTGGATTCAACAAAGGAGCAACGAGGCAACCGAGGGCACCTCTGGGTGGAGGCACCGGACTGTCCGGTGTGCACCGGACAGTGTCCGGTGCGGCCAGAGGAATCCAACTCCAACTCTTCGCCCTCGGGAATTCTCGGAAGCCGGCGCGCTATAATTCACCGGACTGTCCGGTGTGCACCGGACATGTCCGGTGCTCCAAGGAAGCGCGGTCTTCGGAACTCGCCAGCCTCGGGTTCGCGCGGCAGCCGCTCCGCTAAAATTCACCGGACTGTCCGGTGTACACCGGACTGTCCGGTGTGCCAGCGGAGCAACGGCTACTTCGGCGCCAACGGTCGACTCTGACAATAAAAGTACACGCGGCAGAGTCAGAGCAGAGGATCAGAGAGGCACCGGACTGTCCGGTGTGCACCGGACTGTCCGGTGCCGCATGAGGACAAAGCCTCCAACGGTCGACCAGCTCCATCCCCAACGGCTATTTGGTGACGTGGCTGTCGCACCGGACATGTCCGGTGTGCACCGGACTGTCCGGTGCACCATCGAACAGACAGCCTTCACCAACGGCTAGTTTTTTGTTTGGTGGCTATAAATACCACCCCAACCGGCCACTTCAAAATGGGGGAGCCCAAGCAACATTCCAAGTCATCTAGTTGACATACTCAAGCCCTCCCAACCACATATATTCATTGATCCATCCTATACACAAGATTTAGACCACTACAACCAACACAAGTGCCACAAAAAAGAGAGCAAGCAAAAGAGAGCTACTCATTTGAGTTTAGCACTAGTGCCTTGTGAGATTCATCGAGAGATAGTGTGTGCTTCATCTTTGTGTTCATTTGCGCGTGGAGTTTTGACTCCCATTGAACTTCCTCCCAAGTTTTGGAGGCTTGTAAAAGCTAGCAAGAGACACCAAAGATTGTGGTGGTCCTTGTGGGATCGAGAGTGATCCTTGAGAAGAAGAGGAGCTCACCGATCCTTGTGTGATCGGGGGAGAGAGGGAAAGGGTTGAAAAAGACCCGTCCTTAAGTGGACTCCTCAACGGGGACTAGGCCTTCGAGGGCCGAACCTCGGTAAAACAAATCACCCGTGTCCATTGTGTTTATTGCTTGTGATTTGTTTACTTTCCCTTGTTCTAAGTTTTCTTGCACCTTTATTTGCTAATATCATTTGGTGTTGCTTCAAGTTAAAATTCCCATTTAGTGAAGCAACACGTTGCAAGAAAGAACTTGTCCTAGTGCTCTTCTCATCTAAGGCTTCTTGCTTTGTTATTCCATAACTTTCTAGTTGTATTGATTTATCACTTCCGCATTATTTAGCAATACTCTTTTCAAGCAAGAACTTAGTTTCTATTCTCCGATATTTGTATATCTTGTTCTAACCACTAATCAAGGGATCTAGTTGGGGGATAAAGTTTTAATTTTCAGGTTTCGCCTATTCACCCCCCCCCTCTAGGCGACTTTCAATTGGTATCAGAGCTAGGCACTTCATCTTGAGTCTAACAACTCGAAGTGATGGCTCGTAGAAGATCCCAAAAGAACAAGAAGACTCCTCCATCAAACGTAACTCAAAAGGAGGTAACTCTTGAAATATTATTTGATGATTGTTCTAATTATGACTCATGGTCTACTAGTGTGATAAATGCTTTTAGAACCATAGATCCACGATTAGAACAAATTATAGACAAGAGTATTTTTCCCTCTAATTTCAATGGAAAAATTAATTCCGAGGAGGATCAAAGATGTTATCGCTTAAACTATCTAGCTTTTGACATCTTAACTAATTCTCTTAGTAGAGAAGATTATCATGCCTTCATATCAAACTTTGACGAATCTATCCATGATGCGCATGATATTTGGACTAGAATTAAAAATAAATTTGATGAGTCCAAACATGATAGTTCATTTGATGCTTCTACTTCCTTTAGTCTTTGTGATACTAACCCTTGCAAGGAAGAAGAAGAAAATGAACGGTGGAGACCAAACGATGAATCCACCTCTCCAAAAGGTTTGTCTTCCCATTTCGATTCCCACATATGTTGTGTGGCTAATGAAAATGATAGCGGAAGGACAAATGAGGATGAGGAGGAAGAAAGAAGCTTCTTGCATCTCTACGCTCGCCTAAGCCAAGAAGATAAGGCGGTCATGCTCAAACTTCTAGAAAGAGCGAGAGAGCAAAGCGAAGCTCGTCAAAGGCTAGAAGATGTTCTCTCCATGAAAATGCTACACTTTGACGAGTTGAATAAAGAACATGAGGAGCTAAAGTGCTCTCATGTTGATTTGGTCCAAAGGTATGAAACTATTTCAATTGAGCATGATAACGCTTTACATTGTATTGCTCAATTAGTAAATAGGAATACCTTGCTTAAGGACCAAGTAGAAAAGCTAAAAGTTGAAAATCTAGCTTTTCAAGAAAAATATGATATGCTTCTATGTTCTCATGAAAATCTTATAGATGATCATATCATATTGAATTTGACTCATGAGGTTGTGATAGAAAACTTAAGATCCCAACAACCTCACTCATGCACATGTATTCAAATTGATACTATATTACCATGTGCTAATGCTTGTTGTCCGTCGACAAGCAAATCTTCCTTTGAGCTAGAATTTGCAGGAACAAATGATGATTCATATCAAAAGCTCAAAGAAGAAAATGCGAGGCTAAAGAAGAGCTTGACACAACTAAAAGGGAAATGCATTGCCCAACCTTCTCAAGATAACCGTGATCACATGGTGAAGAAGCTTGAGACGAGAACAACCGTGGCATGCACTACATCCCTTGAAGAAAATGTCAAGGATTTAAGGATTGCCAAGAGGAAGAAACAAAAGATGAAATTCAACACCTCCTCCAAAAGCCTCAACCACGCCTCCACAAAAGGTAACATCCAAGGTAATGATCAAGCCACACTTCACATTAAGAGGTGTAGTGAATGCTTTGAAGAGGGGCACTTGATTAGGTCATGTCCCTACATTAAAAATGGCTTGATTATTAACAAGGATGATAGACTTTGTTTTAAATGCTCCAAGAAGGGACACTTGCTTAGATCTTGTCCTCATTTAAAACAAAAAGGCATAGGGTTAGAAAAGAAAGTTTTTACTAACCATGTAGCAGGCAACAAACAAGGAAAGAAGAAAACATCAAATATTGAAAAACGCCTTTGCTACACATGCCGTAAGAAGGGACATCAATGCAAGGATTGTCCCATTGGTAACAATTTCACTCCTAACTTATCAATTGATTCTCATGTAACTAGGCAACCCAAAATTGCAACTTGTGCTAGAAAGGTAATGAGTTTACCTAGCACTAACACAAAGGACTTTTGGGTTCCTAGATCCTTGTTGACTAACCATGATGGACCCATCAAGCGATGGGTACCAAAATATGCTTGACAAGATTTGTAGGAGGAGATGATATGAAGCCTTGAGGTGCTTGAGAGAGTCCATTCAAGCTATCAATCTTCAATAATCTATATCCATGATTGACCCAAGGTTATTCTTCAAACTACTACATCTTAAACTCATATCATCTCGAGGAAATTATTGATGTTGTAGGAAATAAAGAATTATCTTATGCGGAAAAATCAAGACCTACAACATGGAGGAAAGTCAAAGGATGGTAACCTCTATGCTTTTGAAGTGCAAGTATTTTATTATGTGTCTTGTGTAGTCACATAAGAAATGTGTAGCGCTTCAAATGTCTTTAAAATTCATATCATCATTCTTTGAAGAATTTCCTCTCATATGGTAGATTGCATTCTTATCATTTCCATTCTATGGCAATCTACATGCTTTAAATTGTTGGAAGTACCTCATGGCATGTTTTTCGCTAGTCATTCTATTATTGCCATGATTCTAGATATAGAGAGATATTTCAAGTTCTTAAAAGAATAAGGTGTCTTGTAAGGAATTCAAATCCTTAGGACACTTATAAAAGGAAAAACTCTCTCTATAACTAGAATAGTGAGACTAATGATTTTATCTAAGTAACCCGAGTAGTCTCACTTGTAGAGAATAGGTTTCTCTTTGGAAAAGCATGTAATCAAACATGAAATGAAAAATCAATCCAATAATTTTTGATGCACTTCTACTTGCTTAAATTGGATTTGATTCTTTCACATTTATCGCTTTCCATATCATGAATTAGATTTATTCCCATAATCTTAAAGGATTGTTTATACTTGTTTTATGAGCATAACATCATCTATGGATAATCTAGTTCATGCTATGAAGTTTCCATGTGTTAGTAATCTAGCTTCCCATTCCTTATCAAAATGGAAACTAGTGCTTGTGTTGCTACTAACATTTCTCTTGAGTTCAATTATGAAAATCTACAAGAAAGAAAGTGCACAAGCCTCATGGGTTGATCTTCACCCAAAGGAAGAAAGGTAAAAGCAAAGGTATGGGAACTCATCCTCTTGATTAAGTTTGGTTCCCATCTCAATAGGTATTTAATCTAAATTATCATATTCTACCCTTGTGAGGAATAGATTCTTTATTGGACCAAAATTAACTAAGTGTGCATTCAATATCATAAGTATGCTTGTCCATTAGAATCTAATTCATGCCTTTGCTATATCCATTCTCATATTGATGCGCTTCTAAGTCATGATAATAAAGTTCAATATAAAGAAGTAAATTTCTATGAGTGAGAAAATCGTTAATAGTGCATGTTCCTCTTTTTAAATAAAAGTGCACTAATGTTAAGGATTTTACTTCATATCTGTGTGATCTATGGATGATAAATTGTGCTTATTTCCTATCTACAAGAAATCATCCTTCATTATATACTCCCTTGTGCTATTAACATCTTTCTTGAGTATTTTCAATAAGTTTGAAAGGAAAAGGAAACAACTACAAAGGGAGGACTCTCAAATGAAAGAGGAGGACATCAATAACAACAACACCTACTTGGATAATAAGGTCTACAAAACAATCAATGGTGTGGTTATCACTAGTTGTAGAACTCTCTCTTGCGCAAAATATTTCCATATATTGTCATTAAGAATAGGTCTTAAGCATCTAAGACTAAGGACAAAGCACAATGAAGGGAGCGTCCCTATGTAAAGGTACAAAAAGGTAAAACTATCTCCTTTCATTTAAACTTGTACCTAAATCTTCCTTTTCTATACATTCTTTGCATATCTTGTATAAAAGGAAGAGAAAGCATGTCCATGCATATCCCTGCTTCATACCTAGTTTAATTTCCCAAAATTCATTCCTGCTTAGTGCATCTTTGTTGAAACTAGATGAAGTGATTTAATTGTCAAAGAGCTTAAAGCTTAACCTTGTAACGAGGATAAGCTGCCTTTGTTCCAAAGGTGGATGGTCCTTAAGCCTCTTTGAAATCCTTAAAGGAAAATGCTTGACATGTTTACAACATGCTTTCATAAGTGCATAAACTGTCATGAGCATCACACTTATAATATGACACAATGCACTTCACATTTTGTATAATATAGATATGTTCTCATTAACCTAATTATGTGCATTTGGCATTTAAGGCCAAAATATGTGTTCATCTCCATGCACATACTCAGGGGGAGCAATCTATGTTATACAGAACTATGATCATGCTTAATTTGATATATCCTTTTGATCCTGTCTCTTTGATATATGCTATGACTAATGTGTTTTTCAAGTATATTTCAAACCAAGTCATAAGTATATTGAAAGGGAATTGGAGCCTTCGGCGAAGAAAAATGCTTCCACTCCACTCTACTACTCATCCTTCGCCGTCGCTCCGCATCACTCTCCAACGTTGGTATAATCTTCACTCATTTATTTTATGACCAAAGGAGGAGAAAGTATTTCTATTAGGGCTTATGTCTCACTCAAAGTATCCGTTTTTGGCGATTCATGCCAAAGGGGGAGAAAATATGAGCCCAAAGCAAAAGGACCGCACCCACCCCCTAATTTTAAAAATTTGATGATTTTCAATTGGTAAATTTCAAAATTGGTATCTCTTTGTGTTCTAAAGGGGGAGCAAGTAGTATTTTCAAAATTGATGGAAAACCCTCTTGAACACTAAGAGGAGACCTTATTTGAGGGGGAGTTTTGTTTAGTCAAAGGAAAAGCATTTGAACAAAGGAAGAAAATTTCAAATCTTGAAAATGCTTTACAAAATCTTATTCATTTACCTTTGACTATCTTGCAAAATGACTTTGAAAAGAATTTACAAAAGAGTTTGCAAAAACAAAACCTTTGGTGCAAATGTGGTCCAATATGTTAAAAATAAAGAAACAATCCATGCATATCTAGTAAGTATTTATATTGGCTCAATTCCAAGCAACCTTTGCACTTACATTATGCAAACTAGTTCAATTATGCACTTCTATATTTGCTTTGGTTGGTGTTGGCATCAATCACCAAAAAGGGGGAGATTGAAAGGGAATTAGGCTTACACTTAGTCCCTAATTAATTTTGGTGGTTGAATTGCCCAACACAAATAATTGGACTAACTAGTTTGCTCTAGTGTATAAGTTATACAGGTGCCAAAGGTTCACACTTAGCCAATAAAAAGACCAAGTTTTGGATTCAACAAAGGAGCAACGAGGCAACCGAGGGCACCTCTGGGTGGAGGCACCGGACTGTCCGGTGTGCACCGGACAGTGTCCGGTGCGGCCAGAGGAATCCAACTCCAACTCTTCGCCCTCGGGAATTCTCGGAAGCCGGCGCGCTATAATTCACCGGACTGTCCGGTGTGCACCGGACATGTCCGGTGCTCCAAGGAAGCGCGGTCTCCGGAACTCGCCAGCCTCGGGTTCGCGCGGCAGCCGCTCCGCTAAAATTCACCGGACTGTCCGGTGTACACCGGACTGTCCGGTGTGCCAGCGGAGCAACGGCTACTTCGGCGCCAACGGTCGACTCTGACAATAAAAGTACACGCGGCAGAGTCAGAGCAGAGGATCAGAGAGGCACCGGACTGTCCGGTGTGCACCGGACTGTCCGGTGCCGCATGAGGACAAAGCCTCCAACGGTCGACCAGCTCCATCCCCAACGGCTATTTGGTGACGTGGCTGTCGCACCGGACATGTCCGGTGTGCACCGGACTGTCCGGTGCACCATCGAACAGACAGCCTTCACCAACGGCTAGTTTTTTGTTTGGTGGCTATAAATACCACCCCAACCGGCCACTTCAAAATGGGGGAGCCCAAGCAACATTCCAAGTCATCTAGTTGACATACTCAAGCCCTCCCAACCACATATATTCATTGATCCATCCTATACACAAGATTTAGACCACTACAACCAACACAAGTGCCACAAAAAAGAGAGCAAGCAAAAGAGAGCTACTCATTTGAGTTTAGCACTAGTGCCTTGTGAGATTCATCGAGAGATAGTGTGTGCTTCATCTTTGTGTTCATTTGCGCGTGGAGTTTTGACTCCCATTGAACTTCCTCCCAAGTTTTGGAGGCTTGTAAAAGCTAGCAAGAGACACCAAAGATTGTGGTGGTCCTTGTGGGATCGAGAGTGATCCTTGAGAAGAAGAGGAGCTCACCGATCCTTGTGTGATCGGGGGAGAGAGGGAAAGGGTTGAAAAAGACCCGTCCTTAAGTGGACTCCTCAACGGGGACTAGGCCTTCGAGGGCCGAACCTCGGTAAAACAAATCACCCGTGTCCATTGTGTTTATTGCTTGTGATTTGTTTACTTTCCCTTGTTCTAAGTTTTCTTGCACCTTTATTTGCTAATATCATTTGGTGTTGCTTCAAGTTAAAATTCCCATTTAGTGAAGCAACACGTTGCAAGAAAGAACTTGTCCTAGTGCTCTTCTCATCTAAGGCTTCTTGCTTTGTTATTCCATAACTTTCTAGTTGTATTGATTTATTACTTCCGCATTATTTAGCAATACTCTTTTCAAGCAAGAACTTAGTTTCTATTCTCCGATATTTGTATATCTTGTTCTAACCACTAATCAAGGGATCTAGTTGGGGGATAAAGTTTTAATTTTCAGGTTTCGCCTATTCACCCCCCCTCTAGGCGACTTTCAGATTTTCATCATGCAGCCCGGCTGCAGTCCCCCGCCAGTGGCCATCCAGAAGGATGACCACCAGCCTCGCGGTGGGGAGAAGCAAGCCGGGTTGCGGCTTCCCCCCTAGCCTCAGCTTCAAGGATGTTCATCATCCTTGTTGGGGTGGGGGGCGAGCCAAGTCGCGGCCCTGCCCTCTGCATGGGCTGGTGACCCGCTTCTTCCTCTAGCATTCGGGGGAGAAGGGTGTTCACCAGCCTTGCGGAGGAGGCGAACCTCGGCTATGCGGGGCCGGCTAGCTGCAGACCGTCAGCTGCAGCGTGTCCGGCCCTTTGGGCTGGACGGCTTCGGCGCCACCTCCAACGCTGCCTCCTGCCGCTTTGGCCGGGGCGTGGCTGTCCGTCAACCGCACGAGCGACGGTCGCGCCGTGCGCGGGTCCGGCACATCCACCCCTTCTCCTGCCTGCCAGCCATACTGGGGGGATCACACAAGACGTCGTGCGCCGCGGTGGTGGCGGCGACGTTCTTGAATGGTCTTGTCCTCACTCCCGTTGGTCAGACGGGAGCGAGGACCCCTTAGTGCGTGCTGAGGCAGCCGCCGCCGATTGGTACAGAGGTGGTCGTTGCCACTGGTGAGGCTACCCCTTGCAGAGGTGGTTGCCTCTGCTGGCGAGGGCATCAGAGCCATCTGTCGTTGAGTCCTAGACTTTTTGGCTTTAATGGCCTCGTTGTCGCCCCCGTAGGAAGACGGGGGCGAGGACCTTCTGGCAATGGCGCTCACCCTGAGGTGGTCGCTGTTGCTGGCAAGCCGCACGGAGCGGAGGTCGTTGTCGCTGCTGGTGCAGAGGTGGCTCGGAGCCAACTTCCAGCGTGACTCCTGCTGGCGTAGCGTAGTTCATTCCTGCAGAAATGGAGCCAGGGCCCTGCTTGTAAGGGAATGTAATAACATATGCTTGCTCGGAAGCAAAATGTAATAACATATGTATACATGATCTTAGTCTGGGAAGCCAATGTAAAGCCCAAAATCTGTATAGAAAAAAAATCATAGGATAAATAAATAAGTACACGCAGGTGTTAGTGTTTTGAGAATTATTTGATTTCCTTTTCTTTGTGCACACTCAATTAAGGGAATCAAAGTAGTCAAATAGCAAACAAATAATACTGTAAGAAATGGTGTAGTTCAAAACCTAGATGTAAACTTTGAAACCAAAAGACTAAGTTGAAATTAATAACTAGAAGAAAGATTCTCCATCGATTCATGATTTCCTTTGTAAACTATAACACTCTTTAAAAGTATTTTTAAGTAAAATGAATTTTAGTAAACATTATGTATTACTTTTCTATAAATAAGTGAAATAATGGATATTCATTATTGGTTGAGCTTGGAGTTTGATCACACACTATTAATAATTTCCTAAAGTGAAATAATATGGGTGCATGTGGATTATGTTAGGGAGCATTGGCTTCAATAAATACTAATATAAGTATAATACAAAACCATTGCATTTTCATGTTGGATTCTATACTATGCATAGTAGTTTGAATTGAAAACTTGAAACCTAGCTTTAAAAATTTGATTTAAACCATATTTAAACTTGAGAGAAATAGAAAACTAAAAATGAAAATAAGGAAAAAAAATGGCTAACCGGCCAAATGGGCCGAATTTCCCCAGCCGGCCCACTTCATCCACGTCGCATAGCCCATCTACTCCCATGCTCTCGCTCACTGACATGTTGGGCCCGCACGTCAGCCACGTCCTTCCCCGTCGCGCACCGGTTTCGCTTCACTAAACGCTGTCGGGTGGGGCCACCTCGTCAGGAGCGTCACTCACCTCCCGCGAACCTCGCGCTCCACTCTGCATGGCCGAACGCCATCAACTGCCCGCCCGCCTTGCCAGAGCCGAGTTCCGCGCACTTGGTGGGTCGTGTCTGTCGTGTGGGACCTCACCCGTCGGCCTCTTCACTCCTGTTAAGTTTCGTCTTCGCAACGAACGCGCGACCGTCGCGGAGGTCCCCGCCGAGATCCGCGCGCCACAACGACTTTTTCCCTCTCGGCGCGGTCTCGGGCCTTCTCATAAAACGGGGTCGCCGCACCCTCTGCTTGCAACTCACCCTGGGCCGCACCATACAAAACCATTGCTGACCAACGCAAGAGAGAGAAAAAGGGAGCTTTGGAACGCCGCTTGGGGAGCTGTAGTCGCGCCGCACCGAGAACCTCGGATTCATCCTCACCGGTCGCTGCGGTGCTTCGACTGGACACGGGGAAGCTATTCCGACCACCAATTTGGTGAACGGCCGGTCAGGGCGCGGGGAATTTCTCACTGGAATGGGGTGAGCGCCGCAGTCCGCATTCCACCGTGACCAGGGAGCTCTTGCTTCGGATTCTGGTAAGTCGCTACCCCATATGGTTCGCCTAGAAATCCTCTCCGCGTAGCACCAACCGGGGTAGAAAATAGGCCCTCGGGGCGCCTATTGGCCGCATTCCGACGAACTCGCCGTCGTTGGCAGGGCGGCACCGCCGTGGTCCAGTGCTAGAGGTAGTAGATAGCTTGCGCACCGTTGGATTCGAATCCAATGAATCTCGTGACGTACCGGTTTGCGGTAGATGGGGGTCGGATCTGGTCCGTGCGATCTTGATCCGACGTATGTGGATCGATCTCAGCTACTTAAGACCTGGGCCGTTGATCTCACATCTTGTGGTTGCGGCTGGATACCGGTTGGCGGATAAGGCCGATCTAATCAGGACGCTCCGTAGTCGATCTAGCGGCCCATATCATCGGATACCCCTTCGGTGGGTAATCTTCATAAAGAACCCCTGCGCTTTTTCTTATTCAACCCGCAGTCCACGACCACTATGCACTGAGTCTTGTAAACATTGCGCTGGGGCCCCTGTATTTTACAAAATTTGGCGCCCAGTGCAGAGATTTATAAAATTCAGTAGAAGTGATTAGAAAATGATTTTTAATATGAAAATAAATGCTAGAGACTTTCTAAATTCATAGAAAATGCATACATAGTCCAAATTTATTCATTCCAATTCCTATAATTTTGTAATAATGTTGTTTATCACCTCGTACCTTTGTTTAACCATGAAACTTGAATTAAAATTTGCTCAATTGAATTAATCTATTCTAGGTGCTAAATGATTTCAGTGTTGGAGACTTGTTCTCAAATGCTTCGGATTAAGAACAAGGCAACATAAAAAGTGTTAAATGATAAAGCCCTTCGTCCTTTTAAACATTATTTCCCTTTGGGATATAATGTGTTCCGGACGAAGGTCACAACAACATATCTTCGTAAGCACAATGAATTATGACGAAGAACTTACATGCAACATAAAAAGTGATATAAACATTTAAATATTATCACAACATCATTTCTATTTTATTATCATATAAAAATAGGAACGACTTCAGATTACAAGTGTACCTTCGGATTGCAGGAAGGCAAAAATACAAGGATGACGGAAAGCAAATGCCAAGTCAGCGTGAACAGTACGAGAGTACTGTTCACCTATTTATAGGCGTGGGACGTAGCCCATGCAAAATTACATTCATGTCCATTACATTTGCTAATGACTTATGGGAATCTATTAAGGCCTAAGTAGTCTTTTCATCTTTAAGTCGGTTCCCCTTTCTGCTATCGCGACGAAGCTTTCTGCCCATAGCTTCGGCTATGCACCATCCTTCGTATAGCTTGGGCTTCGTTCTGACCATACTCCATGTTCATGATCTGAGTCCGAAGATACCTGTTCATACAATTCACTTGGAAAATATTGTCAAATCATGTTTTTGAGGACCTTCGGAGGACGAAGGCCCCCAACAGTAGCCCCTCGCAATATTAATTTGTTAGTGATAAATTCAGATTGTGATATGCCTTAAGCCGAAGGTCCGAAAAAACACCTTCCCTTTGCTAGAATAGCAAAAGCCACTGACACCTGGGACCACACAGTTTCCGTTATATCGAGTGTATAAATAGGAGCCCGCCACATTTGATTTGGCACGCTCTCTTTGCCATCTGTTTTTCCTGCTTATAAAACTTTCTGCCCAAAAATATTTGTTTTCTTTCCTAGTTTTAAGCTTCGGAAGCGAAAAGTAGGATCTCCGAAGAGATGTCTGAGGAGAAGAAGGCTGTTGTCGAGATGAAACTAAGTCTCTCTGAAGAGAAGAACCTGGGCTTTCTTGAGGCAATGTCGAAGACCAATACAGAAAAGATCACCAAAGAGATTTTAGAAGGTTTATCTGAAGACACTGGTGACAGCGACAGCTACGATGTAGAAAGCGGCGGAGGAGAGTCTGAAGATCGACCATGGCGGCCGAGTCACTCGGTTTTCGGGAAGACCACTATTAAGCAGAGTCATATTGACAATATGAGGGGGAGATATTTTCGAGATATATCTATAGTGAGGGCTGACGCTGGAGAAAAAACTTCTCCTACCCCCGAAGAAGATGAAGTCGTGATCTTCCGAAGCTTTCTCAAGGCTGGGCTTCGGTTCCCCCTGAGCAGCTTTGTTGTCGAAGTCCTGAAGACATTTCAAATCTACCTTCATCAAATTACTCCCGAAGCTATCATAAGAATGGGAATCTTTGTCTGGGCTGTGAGAAGCCAAGGTTTAGAACCAAATGCCAAAAGCTTCTGCAAAATTCATGAGTTGATATATGAGACGAAGCCCTGGGGGAAAGAACAATATCACAACAACTTTGGTTGCTACAGCTTCGGTGCCCGCTCCGGGTCAAGCTGCCCCGTGCCAACCTTTCGGAAGAGGTGGCCCGGTGCCTGGATGACAGAATGGTTCTATGTAAAGAATGACTTGACAGCGCAGGAAGATGTTAAAAGTATCATTATGCGCCCTATCTGGCAACGCTTTGGACTCCGAAAGCCGAAGGTTGAAATGGATGAAGCGGCCGAAGAATGCCAAAGAGCCTTCGGCGTAATCTGCTCTTTTATTGGGACAAGGGATCTGGTCCAGGAGCATATTGCCTTCAGGGTGTGGCCACTTGCAGGAAAGTGGGAAATGCCGAAGGAAACCATCAAAGAGTCTGACGAAGGCGGATTAGTCAGACTAAAATACACATTCAAATACGGGGATAAGTTTGTTGAACCTGATGACGACTGGTTAAAAAGCATTGAAACATTAAGTGACGAACTGCTTGGGGTATATTCGAAGGCCGAGAACACTGCATTATCGGCAGCCTTCGGAGGCCGAAAGAAGAAGAGGCTCAACCGGGTTTTTGATGCAATCGGGTTTGTCTACCCTGACTATCATTATCCGGTGTCGGGCCGCAAAAGAAAAAATACTTCCCCTGCAACAGAAGTTGCCACCAGTGCTACAAGTGAGCCAGCGCCGCAAAGAAAAAAGATGAAGGTGCTCACCCACTGGGCACGTTTTATTGAACCGGCCACAGTGCCTGAATTTATCGGTGATGTCTCTTTGGCCACTGAAACTACAGAGCCAGCTCCAATGCCGAAGATCGAAGAAAAAACTGAAGTACCTTCAGCAGAGAAAACAGAAAAACCGAAAATTGAAGGACCAAAAATATCAGAAATCTTAAGTCCTTCAGCAAGTGTTGAAACAACAATAAGAAATCAAAAGGGTCCATCGGTAACCCCGAAAAGAAAAAGAATGGTGAACGTGCTAGATGTTTTGGAGACAATTAAGTCTTCAAGCATAACTCCAAAGAAGTCTGTTGAACTTTCTGAAGTGTCTGCTGAAGCTTTTGAAGCTTCGAAGCAACAACTTGAAGCTGAAGCTGGTACTTCAGAGCCCACCAAGGAACAACCTTTGGAAACCGAAGAAAAAATAAAAATGTCAGAGCCAATTTTGGTTGAAGAAATTGACACTGCTGCCCCCGAAGCTCCTTCCAACATATGCGATTACATTGTGCGACATGCTTCGGGGAAAAAATTATCGGAAGAAGAGATTTATGAAGCCAATCACTATGCCAAAGAATTAAAATATCCGAAGGGGGCACTAGTGTTCAATGGGACAAACGAAGATGACTTCCTATACTGTCTTCCTGACAACAAAGTATTATCTGTCTGCCGGGAGATGGCTAGGAGTATGGGGTTTCCGAAGCTTGAAGCTGGACTATGTGCTATGACGAAGGAGGATCTTGCGGATAGCCTTGCATATAATAGTCTGAAGGTGCGAGAATTGCGCATTTTGGAAACTTTATGATTCGAAATCTATTGTTTTATTCTTTTACTAACTTTTTATATATAGGGATTAATACTAAGCAACGCGCTGAGAGCGCAAAAGAGTGCCGAAGACAAAAGTTATGAAATTGCCTTCAACAACCTTCGAACAGAGGTTATCAAACTAAGGAACGAAGCCCTGGAAAAGGACAAAATTCTAGTTACACTAGTGGATAAATTAAAAGAGAACGAAGCTACGTCCAAAGCCCAAATTGCAGCCCAAAAGCACGAGATTGACGATCTTCGGAAGCAATTGGCCCGGGCGAAAGAAGAACGCATACTTGAAGAAACGAGGCGGGAATGTAGCGACCAATGGGCTGATCATTTGGAAGGAACCGTTGAAGAGCTTCGGTCTTCTAAGAAAAGGTGCTACGAAAAATCTATGGAATGCGTAAAGAAAATAAAATCCAGCTTCGCCAGCGTTGGCGCATTTTCGAGTGAAGAAGATTTTGTGAGAGGTAACCCAGAAGGGCCGATAGAATGGATCTGCCACGAAGCTGAAGCTTTCGAAGAAATTCTAAACAGTCGAGGAGACATTTGCGCCTTCTCGGGTGCCAGGGGGATTGCTTCTATACTGGAGAGAAAAGGCTGCGATCATGTTAAGGTTCTTGCACAATCCGAAGCCAGCTTATCCTCTGAAGATATTAAAGACCCCTCGGCCGAAGCTAGCCAGGCTGGTGGTAAATTTTTCACCGACGTCTGGGACAATGGTGGCCGAGAAATGGCCCAAGAAATCATTCAGAAAAGTGAGAAAGGCATTCACGACGCTAGAGAAGTAGCTAAGGCCGCTGACAAAAGCTCAGAGCCCGAAGGGCAGTTAGGTATTAGCTAATGGTTTTTATTGCGTTGTAATTTTTGATTTTAAACTTCGTTCACGACTTGTAATAGCAATGTGGCCGTATCATGTTCTCCTTCAGATCCTACTAAAGCGTCTCCGGGCCCTCACCCGAAAGGAGACGAAGAGATTAAAAAGATGGCTGAAGCTATCATGGACGAAGCTGTTAACCGACTCCTGAACGAAGCTGCCGAAGCTGTTTTGAGAGAAGATTAAGCACTTTTGTAAAGACTTCTTGAAATGAAACATGTGTGACATTTTGTAACCCTGTGATATATTTGCTTTTAATGACTCGATTCTTTACGATGCATGAAACTTTACATACGTACCGTTTTTGAGGCTTCGGCGAAAAAACACCTTCCCTTCTTTTCATGCTTCGTGAAGATAGAAAAACTTTTATGCACCACGACAATGTTCATAGTGCTCTGATGAAGGATATTCAAGCTTCATGAAAATAGTCTCCGAAGCTATATTCCAAAGATCAATATTGTATCCCCTTGTAACTTAGCACGATTTTCACTTTCTCAAAGTATCCTTCCGAAGGTTGATACCGTGTCCCCTTCTTTTGCCATATGCAACATGATGTATGATGCTTATGTTATGCAAAATGATGTGATGATGTTATGTTATGTAGATGGCATTTGTTCCGAAAATACACACATATCCCGTAAAACACAAAATATTTCTGTATCAGCGCTGACTTTTCGCTGTAAGCTCTGCATTCCCTTAGGAACGTCTTTGGAGCTTCTTCGCCTTTTACTTAGGCGGTATCAGCGTTGACTTTTCGCTGTAAGCTCTGCATTCCCTTAGGAACGTCTTTGGAGCTTCTTCGCCTTTTACTTAGGCGGTATCAGCGTTGACTTTTTGCTGTATGCTCTGCATTCCCTTTGGAACGACTTTGGAGCAGAAAACTTACACTGCGTTCCCTTTGGAACGACTTTTTGTTGCTTCGAAGAATTCTCAATAATTCGAAGGTCCTCCTTGTTATCGCAAATTTTTAAGCTTTAGCAACTTGAGCCTGAGAAAATACATTTTCCTTGTAGCAAGCAAAGAAATTTTTACACGAAAACTAAAAAATGTCCTTTATTACACAGAGAATAGAACTGAAAGGAAAAAACTGGTAGGATATTTGTCAATAGATGTGCTTCGACTCTGGCACAGTGCTATTGACTGTGCGAGCTTCGGATTGTTCTCTGAGATCCCTTTGGTGTGGAGCATATTGGCTCCCTTCTGGCTACTGGCCTTGTTGCAGCGGTGGTGGAGGCGGAGGCTGTTGCCAGGAAGCTTGAGGTTGACTCGCCGAAGCAACAGAAACTGCAGGGTGGTTGCCCATGTATTCTGGGATATAAGGCGGATGGTATGAAGCAGTATGCATGACCTGCTTCGGCTGAGCTTGTTGTGCTGCAGCTTCGGCTATCTCCTTTTGCTTCTGGATGGTAACATGGCACATCCTGGTAGTATGGTGTGGGGGATGGATATCCCCCGGGTCCACTAAAAGAGTAAAGGACCTCACGAAAGGCCCAAGGGCCCAATAAATCGTAAGGTTATTCTTTCGTGGGCCTGGGGAAAGACAACCAGCAACGCAGGGCGACATGAGGCCGGATTGGTGCAAACCCGGACGGCCCATAGCGTCGAGCCATTGGCTGCAACAGAGATCCGACTTTCCCGCGTCGGGGCCTCCATGCAACGAAGCCACGTGAGGATAAGTCGGCGAGGGTTACGTAAAGGATAATCTCGAGAGGTTCACTATCTTTTAGCCACTTGTTGTTATCTTATCCATGTGTACTGCCCCACGGTCGAGTATATAAGGCCTAGGGGGCACCCCTTCAGAACGATCGACCCATTACTTAGCCACACACATCAACTCTCTGTATTCTCGATCCAGAGAGCTCTCTTGTAACCATATCCACCAAGCATACTCATCATGACGTAGGGTGTTACGCATCACTAAGCGGCCCGAACCTGCAAATCTTGTCCACCGTCCCTCGTGCGATCGGCACGAACCATTCTGCTACAGTTGTCGACACCTTCCTACTCCTAAAACACCTTGAGGGGCAACCCCGGGTGTGCGGTCGGACCCTAAATACCGACAGCTGGCGCGCCAGGTAGGGGGTGTGTCGACAATCCAAGCTAGCTCAATGGCCATCTCTTTCTACAGCAAGATCACTCTACGCCCCGGATCTATGTTCCGCTTCGGAACAATTTCATTCGTAGCGGACGAAGAAGGAACTCTGCACCGTATCGCGGATCCGCCGGAAAAGGAGCCTTCCTCAACAAACTCCGACAATACCGGAGAGGCGCGACCTCCGACCCCCCGGAAGAAGATCACCACGACGGCAGCACCGTTCTACCCCGACGTCCTCTTCGTCGGAAGGGCGGAATCGCCCACCATCTCCGACGACGAGCCGACTGTACCCGGGGAGGAACCGCCTCAGCGAGAGTCCCGTCGACGAAGAAACCGGCGCAGGAATGTTCGACGACATCACGCGGCCGGAGAGCAGAATCCGGAATAACCTGTCTCGCGAGACGAGGTCTCGGAGGTAGGAGAAACCCCGGAAGAACGCGTCTTCAGAGAGCGAAGGAACTCCCGACGACGTGATCGCCGACGAGCTCAGGAACAGGCTGAACATGATGCAAGGCAACGTCGAGAGAATCCACTCTTTGGGCGCAATCTGAACCCCGATTTCGCTCGAGCCATGAACACGCCGAGCGAAGTCGGAGGGGTGCTGGCTCGGATAGCGGAAGGACTTCCTCGGACTCCTGACGCCGATGGCTACCGACGACTGTTCACCCAGGCGGCCAACCATCTTCTACCGCTTGCTCACCCGCCGAACGATCTACGACACGCCATCAACAGTCGCCGGGACGCGCGGAGCTCCATCAACGCTTCGCGGGAACGGCGGCATGAGAACGAAATTCGTCGTCGAGAGGAGTACGACAGGGATCATGGTGCCCCGACTCAGAGCCAAGCCACCAGGACTGAGTCGGCGACGGCTTCAACTGGCGGAACCTCCCGGGGACGGTCGAGGAATCACAACCACCACTCCCCTCCCTGGGACAGGCATCGACCCCGACGACAGGAGGACACGTGCGGAGTGTCCGCCCTTACTCCGCGCCTCAGGGCCATCCAATGGCCTCCCAACTTCAAGGTATCCAATGTTGACAAGTATGAACCTAAGCAGGATCCATGGGGTTGGCTAGCCGTCTACACCACCGCTGCTCGAGCTGCTGGAGCATCTGAAGACGTGATGACCGCGTACTTGCCCATTGTCCTTGGACAAGACGCGCTGCAATGGCTACGACATCTACCCCGACACTGCATCGACGCCTGGGGAGACTTCAGTCGACGCTTCACCGCCAACTTCCAGTCCCTCTCCGACAAGCCGGCGCAGCCGTGGGACCTTAAATCTATCAAGCGCCGGGGGGACGAAACTCTCCGATCGTACCTCAAGAGGTTTCAAACCATGAGGAATCGGATCCCCGATGTCACGGAAGCGGCCGTGATCGAGGACTTCTACCGAGGATCTAATGATTCGGTTTTCGTCCGAGCCATACTACAAAGGGCGCCGACCACCTCGGAGGAGCTGTTCCGGGAAGCCGACCTCTACATCACCGCCGACGAGCGAGCCCAGGATCTCATCGGAGGAGCAAAGCCCGCACCGGCAGCACCACGACGCGACACGAACCAGCAACCCGACAAGCGGTGGGAGAAGAGGCCACGCGAAGAAGTGCACGCCGCCGGCGGACCACCTGCTTCTCGCGCTCGAGGAGGACCTCGTGGAGGCGAGCGTACGCTGGACGACATCCTCGACGCCCAGTGCCCGTACCACAAGGACATGCGCCACACTCTTCGTAATTGCCGAGACTTCAAGCACTCCGTCGGACACGGCCGACCCTTCCAACCTCTACCTCCTCCTCCGCCGAGGGGAGGACCAGATGAACCACGACAACCCCATCGGCAGGAGGAGGGAGGAGGAGGAGGAGCTTTCCCGCGCGTTGACAGGGAGGTCAACGTCATCTTCGGTGGACACGGATCGCGGGAGAGCAGAAGACAGCAAAAGCTCAATGATCGCCAGATACTGGTGGCGACCATCGGCCCTCCCGCCCCATACCGATGGTCGGAGCACCCGATCACCTTCACTCGGGCGGATCAATGGCTCAACTTCGACCACCCGGGCAAGTACCCGCTTCTCGTCGATCCGGTGATCCGAGAGAGCCGGGTGAAAAAGGTGTTAGTGGACGGGGGGAGCAGCATCAACATCACCTTCCCCCGGACACTCCAGAGCTTGGGAGTTCATCTCAAAGAGCTCCACGAGTCGGACACTCCTTTCTTCGGCATCGTGCTGACGGAAGGGGAATACCCGCTGGGCCACATCTACATGCCGGTCACCTTTGGAACTCCGGAGAACTACAGAACCGAGTTCCTGAGGTTTGAAGTGGCGAACTTCGACTGCGGGTACAACGCCATCATCGGGAGGCCAGGATTGGCCAAGTTCATGGCCATTCCGCATTACACATACATGATACTGAAGATGCCAGGGCCACAAGGGATCATAACTGTGCGCGCCGACCTCCAAGGCGCCGCAGAATGTTTCCGAGTGGCTATTCAAGCAGCCCTCACCGCCAAGCCATCGACAGCTCCCTCCGCAATGGCGAACTCTAAGCCTGAGGAGGACCTCGCAATACCAGCAAATGAAGCTCAGACCGCGACTTCTATGCGGCCGACTGAAGAAACCAAAAGAATCAACCTGGGGTTCGCTGATGAGCGCAAGACGGCCATCATCAGCTCCAGTTTGGATGACAAATAGGAAAGCGCGCTCGTCCGGTTTCTGCAAGATAACCGAGATGTATTCGCATGGCAACCTGCGGATATGCCGGGAGTCCCGAGAGAACTGGCCGAGCACAAACTGAAGGTTTTTCCCCAGGCGAGGCCGATTCGGCAGAAATTACGTCGTTTCACGCCTGATAAGAGGGAAGCCATTCGCGCCGAGCTAGCTCGCTTGGTCGCGGCTGGATTCATTAGAGAAGTATTACATCCTGAGTGGTTAGCCAATCCTGTTCTTGTACTCAAAAAGAATAAAGTGGACTGGCGCATGTGTGTTGATTATACTGATCTCAACAAACACTGTCCGAAGGATCCCTTCGGGCTCCCGAGGATAGATCAGGTGGTGGACTCCACCGCTGGGTGTTCTATGCTGTCTTTCTTGGATTGCTATTCCGGGTATCATCAGATCAGTCTGGCAAAGGAAGATGAAGAAAAAACGGCATTCATTACTCCGTTTGGCGTTTTCTGTTATACCTCCATGCCGTTCGGCCTCAAAAACGCTGGAGCGACTTACCAGAGAGCTATTCAAACATGCTTAGCCGATCACTGGGGCAAGCGTGTGGAGGCTTATGTGGATGACGTGGTGATCAAAACACAGGACTCAAAAGACTTCATCGAAGATTTGCAACTGGTTTTCAACAGCCTGAGGCGGTATAGATGGAAGCTTAATCCCGAGAAATGTGTTTTTGGGGTACCAGCCGGAAAGTTGCTCGGATTTATTGTCAGCCACCGGGGAATTGAGGCTAATCCGGATAAAATTGAGGCTATCATGAAGATGGAAGCACCTCGATCGCAGAAGAAGGTTCAGCGACTTACTGGATGCATGGCAGCTTTAAGCAGATTTATATCCAGGCTGGGAGAAAAAGGTTTGCCGTTTTACAAGTTACTCAAGAAGGTGGAAAAATTCCAGTGGACTTCAGAAGCACAAGAAGCTCTGGATGCTCTGAAAAAATTCTTGACAACACCACCAGTGCTGAAACCACCTCGGCGAGCTACGTCAACTCAACCTGCTGAAGATTTGCTATTGTACATCTCTTGCACGACTCACGTGGTGAGCACCGCGTTGGTAGTCGAACGAGTAGAAGAAGGGCATGCCTACCCAGTACAGCATCCTGTCTACTTCATCAGTGAGGTCCTCGGCCCCTCAAAGAAAAAGTATCCTCAAGTTCAGAAACTATTGTATGCAGTACTTCTAACTGCCCGCAAGCTGCGTCACTACTTTGACGACCACAAAGTCATAGTAGTCACAAGTTTTCCAATAGGGGATATTCTTCACAACAAGGAAGCCATCGGTCGAATAGCCAAGTGGGCCTGTGAGCTGGGATCTCATGACATCGAGTTTCGGCCTCGCACTGCCATTAAAACCCAAGCACTGGTTGACTTCGTATCAGAATGGACTGAACAACAAGTACCAGACAACCCGGAGACTGCAGAAGTATGGCGAATGTATTTTGATGGCTCGCTCAAGCTGCAGGGAGCAGGAGCGGGGATTCTTTTCACTGCACCAGGAGGCGAACACCTCAAGTACGCCCTCCAGCTGCTATTCCCGGCCTCCAACAATGCAGCCGAGTATGAAGCTTTGATCCATGGATTGAACATTGCCATATCACTGGGCGTCAAAAGATTAATGGTATATGGGGATTCTCTGGTAGTCATCAGCCAGATAAATAAGGAGTGGGATTGCTCAAACGATTCAATGGGAAGATACTGCACTGCCGTCCGAAAACTGGAGGATAAGTTCGAGGGTCTGGAATTTCATCATGTGGAGAGAGATCGGAATGCAGCAGCCGATGTACTGTCCAAGCTAGGATCCAGTCGAGCTCAGGTTCCACCCGGGGTTTTTGTGCAAGAAATTCTGCAGCCAAGTATCTCATGGGGTCAAATGGAAGAATGCAACATCATAGATCAACCCGAGTCAGATCCCGATGACTGGAGAAAGCCAATCATTAAGTACATAAGGAATGAAGAAGAACCAGATGATAAGAACTCGGCAGAGCGCATTGCAAGACAATCAGCTCATTATACACTTATTGGGGAAACATTATACAGAAGGGGTGCATCAGGTGTCTTCATGAAGTGCATTCTCCCATCCACTGGAAAGCAACTCTTAGAAGAGGTCCACGCTGGACAATGTGGGATACATGCAGCTTCCAGAACACTAGTTGGGAAGGTCTTCAGGTCAGGATTCTATTGGCCAACAGCAAAGAATGATGCAGCCGAGTTAGTTCAGAGGTGCGAAGCCTGCCAATACTTGTCAAAGCAACAACACCTGCCAGCACAGCAGCTGCAGACCATACCAGTGACCTGGCCTTTTGCATGCTGGGGGCTGGATATGATTGGACCTTTCAAGAAAGCTCAAGGGGGATATACCCATGTGTTGGTAGCAATTGACAAGTTCACTAAATGGATAGAATTCAAGCCCATCGCCTCCTTAACTTCTGCTAAGGCCGTGGAGTTCATACAAGACATAATATTCAGATTCGGGATACCAAACAGCATCATAACTGATTTAGGCTCCAATTTCACGAGCTCAGAATTCTTTGACTTCTGCGAACAAAAGAGCATCCAGATCAAGTATGCATCTGTAGCCCATCCAAGAGCCAATGGGCAAGTTGAGCGAGCCAACGGGATGATATTGGATGCACTCAGGAGAAAGATTTTCGATAAGAACGAAAAGTTCGCAGGAAAATGGATAAGGGAATTGCCCTATGTTGTTTGGAGCTTAAGAACCCAACCTAGCCGAGCTTTGCATGGAAACACTCCTTTCTTCATGGTCTATGGGTCGGAGGCAGTGCTGCCTGCTGATCTCAAGTTTGGGGCGCCAAGGCTGATTTTTGAAAGCATAGCAGAAGCTGAGACCACCAGGCTGGAGGACATAGACGTACTCGAAGAAAAACGGCTAAGCGCAGTAATCCAGTCAGCAAGATACCAGCAGACTCTAAGGCGCTATCACGACAAGGCTGTGCGGCAACGATCCTTTTCAGTAGGGGAGCTCGTCCTTCGCCGAATTCTAACGGGAGAAGGACGACACAAGTTATCACCCTTATGGGAAGGACCCTTCATAGTAACAGAAGTCACTCGGCCTGGATCATATCGCCTCACTCAGATGGATGGCACGGAAGTCGGGAACTCTTGGAACATAGAACACCTGAGAAAGTTTTATCCTTAGCCGTACCTCAAAACTGCTGGGATAACAATGATGTACTCTGTAAAGTGGAAATATGTCATCAATAAAGAAAAGGTTTCAAGGATACTCAATTTATTTACGATTGACTCGCATTCTTACTTAACTCGGGGTGACCACTATGCCCTGCTAACGGAGCAATCGACTTAAGTCGGCAACGACTTAAGGCGGTGCGACATGCTCACGCTTACTTAACTCGGGGTGACCACTATGCCCTGCTAACGGAGCAATCGACTTAAGTCGGCAATGACTTAAGGCGGTGCGACATGCTCACGCTTACTTAACTCGGGGTGACCACTATGCCCTGCTAACGGAGCAATCGACTTAAGTCGGCAACGACTTAAGGCGGTGCGACATGCTCACGCTTACTTAACTCGGGGTGACCACTATGCCCTGCTAACGGAGCAATCGACTTAAGTCGGCAACGACTTAAGGCGGTGCGACATGCTCACGCTTACTTAACTCGGGGTGACCACTATGCCCTGCTAATGGAGCAATCGACTTGAGTCGGCAACGACTCAAGGCGGTGTGACATGCTCACGCTTTACTTAACCCAGGGCGACCACTATGCCCAGCTAACGAAGCAATCAACTCCAGTTGGCGTCCGCTTAAGACCAATGCAACATGCTCTCGCCTATTTAATTCAGGGGATGATTTCCATATCCCACAGACAAAATTCATAGTCATCATGCAAACTCATTAACTAAAAAATTATGATACAATAAGTGAATAACTATGTTATTCAAATAAACCGGTGTCTTCTAACAAATGTTCAATTATGCAAGCTGCGCGCTCGGAGCACGCGAAATGTTTTCTCTATTTTGCAATGTCTTTTCCAGGAGCAGTCGACGAAGAAGGACGACTCGAGGAGTCTAGGGCAGCGTTCACGTCAGCCCTAATATCTTCAGGAACGACTACGCCAGGCCTCCTCATCAGAATTCGTCCCGCCCGAATGGCCTTATCCATGGCCCTATCGCGTTGGGCTCTCAGAGTATTGGAAGTCTCTTCAGCAACCTTGACAGCCAACTGGGCAGCCTCTAGCTCCTGGGTAACGGATTTCTTGGAAGCACGCAGATTCTTGATGACAACGTCTTTAGCCGATATCAACTCCCGAAGGCGAATCACATCATCCAAGGACTCCTGCAGCTTATAGCGAAGATTGTTCAACTCCTCCATGGAAAAGCGATGACTCCTCTCCAGAATAGTCAGCGAGTTGCTAGAATCTCGATACAACCTATCAAGATTGTCACGAGAAGCAGCAAGGATGCGTTTTTCTTCCTGCAAGCACAAATCAGTTCCTTCAGAAAACCAGGCAGACAATAGGAGTATAGCAAGTCAAAAGTGCAGTTTCGTATTTCACCTTTTCAGAGTCTAGCTGAGCATGCAAGGAAGAACTCAACGCGTTGGCATCATCTAAAGCGGCAGAGACTTGACTCAGCTCAATTTGACCTTGAGAATACTTTTCCTCAAGATCAGTGCATCGCCGAGACAGTTCAGCCCGATCTTGAGAATGTTTCTCCTCAAGTATTGTAATCTGTCGAGTCATTCCTAGCGAAGGATAACCAAACAAAGCGAGGTCAGAAGGTAAAACAGTCCACAACAAGCACGAAGAAAAGAAAAAGGGGCACTAACCAGCGTTAGTCGCCTCCAACTCGGATACACGGCGATGAAGAGACACCGGATTCCAACATGAAAAGGATGAAGCTACTTCCGGGATAGGAGCGCCATGCAATTTCAGCTGGCTGGTCATCCCATCCATCAAAACCTGATGAGAAGAGCAGATGAGCATAATGGCAAGAGTTCATGTAAAAGTCAAGCTAAGAAACAGCACAGTACCTGGAGGTTGGAGAAGAACGAAGGGATCCCCAAGTCAGGAGAAATCAGATGATAACCCGGCGCAAGGTCATCACCCGAAACAGCATGCAATGGAACAGTGGGAATCAGTTCATCTCCTTCAACAGAGCCGGATACTCGATCAACGGGGACGCTGCCCTCCAAAGCGACGCCCCGGTCTGAAGTTTGAGCCACCATCATGCAGCCAGAGTGTGGAGGTGACCCAGCGTGAACGTCCATGGAAGCGCCGGAAGGAGACCCTGTTTGGGCACCCTCGGGGACTGGGCCATAGTTGGCACTGCCCACTTGAGCCGGGTTATCCCCGGCAACACCCTCGGGGGCTGGGCAGTAGCTTGTACTCTTCGCCCGGGCTAAGTCGTCCCCGACGACACCCTCGGGGGCTGGACATGTATCAACACCATCCCTGGGGTCCAAACTTTCAGCAATAACCATCTCTAAGGTTGATGGGCCCTCGGCTACTTCCATGGAATCAGAACAATCCAGGTTAACATCCCGTCCCTCAAGATCGCGCTCTAAGGTTGATGAGGCACGGGATGACCTCAACCCAGCGTCCGGCACGGCATCACAAGCTTCTGTCACATCATCATCCACTGGCCCTGATAGCAAGTCCTCTGGGACCATATCCTCCAGAGTTTGATCAAAGTCGGCCAGGGATATGTTTTGCAGACCAACAAGAGCAGACAAAGCTGGAGAAGGGACCCCACTACTTTCCCCACTGGCGAGGAATTGCCGACTGTTCTTCCGAGTCAGAGGAACCTCATCCTCTTCCTCTTCGTCGTCTTCACCAGCAACACTGGCACCACACCCATTGGGATCAGAAACAGATGGACCACACCCATTGGGTTCAGCAACAGTCATACCACACCCATTGGGTTCAGCATCAGCAAATTCAGGCGCAGGAACCTCCTCATCAGCAGGAACCGAGGGACCAGCACCCTGATCCAAACTAGATACTCGCCGAATACGTCTCTTCTTCTTTTTCTGCTCATCAGCAGAAAGATCAGTCTGATTGGTTCGGCGGGGACGCCTCGAGCGAGCACGGACAGGTCTCTGAATATCCAAGATTATACCGACCTCTGGGAGAGGTGCCACCGCCAATGACTCAGCAGGAATAGCATCAGAAGAATCTTCAGCCAACATGTCAAGCACGGCATTTATTTCAGCATCAGTAGGATCCAAAGGCACCTCGAAATGGATTTGTCGTTCATCATCAGGGATTTTCCCAAGTGAAGCAACCAAAGCACTAACCTCCTCGTCAGAAGGCCGCGTTCTAAGGCCCAAACTGCCATCAGTCGCAGGTGGGTTTGACACGAAGCGAGTGAAGGCCTTGGCAGGAGGCAGATTCCAGGCTGAATACGCTACCGGAGCACCAACATTGGATACTTTGCCTCTGAGAATCATCTCCAGTCGGCTCACCAAATCTGCAGAAGGGATTCTTCTATCGGTAACTCGAGTTGGATCGGCTAGCCCTTGATACAGATAAGCCGGGTGGACCCTGTCTTTCAGTGGCTGAATGTTTTTGAAAACGAAGTCAGCAACTATAGCTTCAGCAGTTAAACCCCTCTCTTTCAATAGCCCAACTTCAGCTAGCAGCACACTGGCCTCAGCCACCTCTTCGTCAGTAGGAGACTCGGTCCAGCTCGGGGTGCGAACATCTGGCTGTCTTCCTGACCGGGGGGGAGAGAATTTCCATAGTTATCAACTATAAACCATTCCAGGCGCCATCCCTTAATGCTGTCTTTAAGGGGGATCTCAAGATACTCGGTTTTCCGTCCCCGGCGCATCTCCAAGCTGGCACCACCAACCAACTGATGCTGTCCCCTGGCCATCCCAGGGCGACAATGATACAGGTGTTTCCACAAGCCAAAATGCGGCAGCACGCCAAGAAAGGCCTCACATAAGTGGACGAAGATAGAAATTTGCAGAATTGAGTTAGGGTTCAGATGGGTTAAGTTGATGTGATAGAAATCAAGAAGACCACGGAAAAAGGGAGAAATAGGAAGGCCAAGGCCGCGGAGAAGAAAGGGAGCGTAAACCACAGACTCGTGGGTATCCTCCGTCGGGACCGTAGTTCCGTGGCAAATCCGCCAAGAACAGAGTTCCCGTGGAGGAAGAACCCCAATGGACACGAGGTGGAGGAGTTCGGTTTCAGAGATGATGGACATGTGGTTACCTGCGAAAGGCAACTGGCTGTTGGGATCAATTGGGGGAATCACCACAGCGGAAGAACTCGCGACTTTCCTCTTGGGAGCCATCTCGATTTCACCAGCGAGCAAATTGGAGGCAAGCGCAGAGAGGATTTGGAAGCAGGAATGCAAGAACTAGGGCGCGGAAAACAAAGGCGGCTAAAAGTGCAACTCTTATGGGATATTCTCGGACCAGATACCGTTTCAAAAAGTGCCCAGTCATCACTCGGCAGTTATTTCCGAAATCCCAGCATGCCACGTGGTCATTCGGCGGTTATTTCCCAAAAAACTGGTGGGCCCTCTCCTTACTCGGGTGCTAATCCTCGAAATAACTCGGCGTTGCCTCTAAAATGCCGACGTCACTATTCAGTCACTCGGCGTTGCCTCTAAAACGCTGATCTTGAGTTCAATCGTTCGGCATTACTTCTAAAATGCCAACGTTGACCCTCAATCACTCGGCGTTGCCTCTAAAACGCTGACCTCGAGTTCAATAACTCGACGCTGCCTCTAAAGTGCCGACGTCACTATTCAGTCACTCGGCGTTGCCTCTAAAACGCTGATCTTGAGTTCAATCGTTCGGCATTACTTCTAAAATGCCAACGTTGACCCTCAATCACTCGGCGTTGCCTCTAAAACGCTGACCTCGAGTTCAATAACTCGGCGCTGCCTCTAAAGTGCCGACGTCACTATTCAGTCACTCGGTGTTGCCTCTAAAACACTGACCTCAGGTTCAACCGTTCGGTATTACTTTTAGAAACGCCAACGTCGACCATCAATCACTCGGCGTTGCCTCTAAAACGCCTACCTCGAGTCTAATTGCTCGGCATTGCCTCTAAAGTGCCGAAGTCACTACTTAGTCACTCGGCGTGGCCTCTAAAACGATGATCTGGAGTTCAACTACTCGGCATTACTTCTAAAATGTCGACGGCAACTTCCGATCACTCGGCGTTACTTCTAAAAACATTGATACAGACTGCAAAATTGCTCAGAAGCATCAGTATAATGATCAAGCTGTTCGTCTATGGCCTCAAGAGACTCAAATTCATAGTCAAACGAAACGATTCATCAAAAGGAAACCAAACTCGTTCTTCATTCAAAGGGAAGTGACAACATTTACAAATCAACTCATTATGAGTTGATACTTCCCTATTTCTACTACTATACTACACTCTACTGCTACTACTACTACTACGCTACACTATACTACTCTACATTAGTAATACTACTACATTACCTAACTATACTACTTCTAATCTATACTAATATTTAGAAGGACCAGTGGCATCTAGCCACTGGCCCTGCCCCTGCCGCCGCCGCCGCTCTTGGTGCCGCCCCCGCCGCCGCCGCTCTTGGTGCCGCCCCTGTCGCCGCCGCCCCTGGTGCAGCCCCCGCCACTGCCGCCATCGTCGTCGTCGTCGTCGTCGTCGTCGTCGTCGTCGTCGTCGTCGTCCTCGCCCTCGTCGCCGCCGTCCGAGTCCTCCTCCTCCGAGGAGTACTCGGACTCATCCGAGCCCTCGAGCCCAGAGCGCTCGACGGCCCGGATGTACGCCCAGACCTCCGCGGCTAACCCCTGGGAGTCGTCCGAGTCATCGAACGACGCCGGGGGAGAGACGGGGGCCGGGGACCTCTCGGACTCGGAGGAGAACTCCTCCTCCGAGTACTCCGAGTTGCCGAAGTCCTCCGATGGAGGAGTCGGCTCGCGCTTGCGTTTCTTTCCCATGGAGGCAAGCAGAAAAGAAGAGAAGGAAGCGGTAAGGAATAGCGAAGGGGTGTGAAGAAACCAGAGGAACAACAGCGTTATTTATAGAAGAGAAAGGCAACCGCCCACCTCCAACCGCGGTCACTGAACAGTCGCTAAGCATTCAATACACAACTCCACCCGTCCAAAGACACGTCAGGCGGCGGACGCCGTTTCATGCAGCACTACACCCATTGGGACTCCAGTCAACAGCGCAAAGGATATGATTACACTCGCCGTCCCATCACATTACAACTCAGAAGCAGCCGGTTAAAACACTCAGCGTACCAAGCCGTCCCTTGCCCACACCCATTGGGGGGGGACGCCCAGGAATTGTCAGTATATTTTTCAAAATGGTCACATCTGTACAGAGCATGCAGTGAATGCCTCAAGACAAAAATGAGATATCAACAAGAGTTAAAAGGAAGCCAAGTATAGCCAGCAGAGTGCAAAATATGGTCGACAGACATGACTTGAAGACTAGACAGGGAACGTCCATCGAATGTCCAATCGAGTGCAGAGCAAATACACTGTGCTACCTAGCAAGATATGGAAGGATTGCAAATTCAGCTGCAAAAGACAAAACACATGCTGACCTCTGAAGCATAATATTGATGACATAGCACGGATGACATCATGCCAACTTTTTTATAAGCAGAAAGAGTAATCTTCAGCAAAAGGACACAAAAAGAAGACCTTCAAGCGAATTATCCTCAAAAAATCCACTTGAAGGTCGGGGGCTACACCCATTGGGTGCACCTTCGGTGCACCCCATGGATTGTCATTCTAAGCCAGGATAGCACCAATTTCTAAGGGCATGGGACAAGATTAAGAAGCCAATCCTCAACTGGAATAAAGGAACACAAATGGAAGCAATCTTTGATGATGACCTTCGAGTAGATTATTTTCTAAAATCTACTCGAAGCTCGGGGGCTACACCCATTGGGTGCACCTCCGGTGCACCCAATAAAGTTCAGAATCCAACAAACAGGAATGCCGATCTCTAAGGCACAGGCACCAAGCTAGGCTCTGGTCAACAAGTGATCGAAGCAGGAGAGAACAGCAAGGAGTCATCTTTCTTCAAATCACCTACAAGCTGGACCTGAGATCTTCGGGTTGATTACTTCTAAATTAACCCAAAGATCGGGGGCTTGTGGGGGATGGATATCCCCCGGGTCCACTAAAAGAGTAAAGGACCTCACGAAAGGCCCAAGGGCCCAATAAATCGTAAGGTTATTCTTTCGTGGGCCTGGGGAAAGACAACCAGCAACGCAGGGCGACATGAGGCCGGATTGGTGCAAACCCGGACGGCCCATAGCGTCGAGCCATTGGCTGCAACAGAGATCCGACTTTCCCGCGTCGGGGCCTCCATGCAACGAAGCCACGTGAGGATAAGTCGGCGAGGGTTACGTAAAGGATAATCTCGAGAGGTTCACTATCTTTTAGCCACTTGTTGTTATCTTATCCATGTGTACTGCCCCACGGTCGAGTATATAAGGCCTAGGGGGCACCCCTTCAGAACGATCGACCCATTACTTAGCCACACACATCAACTCTCTATATTCTCGATCCAGAGAGCTCTCTTGTAACCATATCCACCAAGCATACTCATCAGGACGTAGGGTGTTACGCATCACTAAGCGGCCCGAACCTACAAATCTTGTCCACCGTCCCTCGTGCGATCGGCACGAACCATTCTGCTACAGTTGTCGACACCTTCCTACTCCTAAAACACCTTGAGGGGCAACCCCGGGTGTGCGGTCGGACCCTAAATACCGACATATGGCCCTTGTTTTCACCACAGAATAAGCAAAATACTCTCCTTGGTTGATCTCCAAATCTTCCGCCGAAGCCCCTGGCGCCTCTGCCTCTTGGAGCTGGTGGCCGGAAGAAACTTTGCTGTTGCCCCGAAGCCTGTGAGGAGCACTGCGGCCTGTTCTGCTGACTCCCCTTATCATCATTTTGAGTAGAGTTGTGGATGGACCTGACATGCCTCGGATAGAATCTTCCTCCGAAGCCCCTGGTCATTTCAGAAAACCTGAAAGCCTTCTCCCTTCTTTGACGAAAATCGTTGTCGGCACGAATATACTCGTCCATCTTCTGGAGCAGCTTCTCCAAAGTTTGAGGAGGCTTCCTAGCAAAGTATTGAGCTGAAGGTCCAGGCCGAAGTCCCTTGATCATGGCCTCAATGACAATTTCGTTGGGCACCGTTGGTGCCTGTGCCCTCAAACGCAAGAACCTTCTGACATACGCCTGAAGGTATTCTTCATGATCCTGAGTGCATTGGAACAAGGCCTGAGCAGTGACCGGCTTCGTCTGAAACCCTTGGAAGCTGGTTAACAACATGTCCTTCAGTTTTTGCCATGAAGTGATCGTTCCTGGACGAAGGGAGGAATACCAGGTTTGAGCAACACTCCTGACAGCCATAACAAAAGACTTTGCCATGACTGCAGCATTGCCACCATACGAAGATACTGTTGCTTCGTAGCTCATCAAAAACTGCTTCGGGTCTGAATGGCCATCGAATATGGGAAGCTGGGGCGGCTTATAGGACGGAGGCCAAGGTGTAGCCTGCAACTCAGCGGACAGGGGAGAAGCATCATCGAAAACAAAATTTCCATGATGGAAATTGTCATACCAGTCATCTTCGTTGAAGAAATCCTCCTGATGAAGGTCTTTTTGCTGAGGCCTTCGGTTCTGCTCATCGTGAGTTAGATGGCGAACTTCTTCAGAAGCTTCATCTATCTGCCTTTGCAGTTCAGCTAGCCTGGCCATCTTTTCCTTCTTCCTCTGCACCTGTTGATGAAGCATCTCCATATCCCTGATCTCTTGGTCTAGCTCATCCTCCTGAAGCGTCGGGCTGACAGCCTTCCTCTTCTGGCTTCGGGCCTCCCGAAGAGAGACAGTCTCCTGATTGTGGTCTAGCGGTTGCAGGGCTGCAGCCCCAGTCGCTGAAGCTTTCTTCGGCGCCATAGCGAAGGTTTATGGCTTCCGAAGGTGTTCAAAAACTCAAAGTGGAAGTGAGTTCACCGGAGGTGGGCGCCAATGTTGGAGACTTGTTCTCAAATGCTTCGGATTAAGAACAAGGCAACATAAAAAGTGTTAAATGATAAAGCCCTTCGTCCTTTTAAACATTATTTCCCTTCGGGATATAATGTGTTCCGGACGAAGGTCACAACAACATATCTTCGTAAGCACAATGAATTATGACGAAGAACTTACATGCAACATAAAAAGTGATATAAACATTTAAATATTATCACAACATCATTTCTATTTTATTATCATATAAAAATAGGAACGACTTCAGATTACAAGTGTACCTTCGGATTGCAGGAAGGCAAAAATACAAGGATGACGGAAAGCAAATGCCAAGTCAGCGTGAACAGTACGAGAGTACTGTTCACCTATTTATAGGCGTGGGACGTAGCCCATGCAAAATTACATTCATGTCCATTACATTTGCTAATGACTTATGGGAATCTATTAAGGCCTAAGTAGTCTTTTCATCTTTAAGTCGGTTCCCCTTTCTGCTATCGCGACGAAGCTTTCTGCCCATAGCTTCGGCTATGCACCATCCTTCGTATAGCTTGGGCTTCGTTCTGACCATACTCCATGTTCATGATCTGAGTCCGAAGATACCTGTTCATACAATTCACTTGGAAAATATTGTCAAATCATGTTTTTGAGGACCTTCGGAGGACGAAGGCCCCCAACATTCAGAAATTCATAACTCAATATTCGTAGCTCCGAATTTGGTGGTTCTTGTTTCTATGATCTCATTATGGCGCGTAGATTATTAATACACAGTTTATTCTTATGTTTGATGTAATGTTAATTTTGCCTATACCATGTTTGTCTGTATTGCTACGTTTAGCAGTGAGGACACGAGTTATCTGAAAAGCAAGTGGTACCTGGAATCTCAAGTCCCAGGCAAGTTGTGCCCTTGATCACTTCTTTTTACCCAATCATGTTCTAATTAATCATAATGATCTGCATAGGTTAATTTTGATGGGACCTAATAGGTTACCCTAGTTTGTCTATCTTTATGCCTTGTTTACCACTAAACTTTCTGGGTAGTACTTGCTAGTGCTATATGGGCATTGAGATACATATTATTCATACTTTTGTTATCAATTGTTATTTACTGTTCATGATAAGATCATTATGTTAATTGGAACATGGAGCGACCACCCGGGAAAACAGTGCTACCACAAGGGTTTAATGGGACGCCCTTGGCCGATTAATTAGGAAAGCTAGTGGAAGACTACCTTACCCGAAAGGGGCAAGGGCAGTAGGGGAGTGGTCAGTGTAGGGAGGCCCTCGGGAGGATTTTGCTGCGATGGCAGTCCTGCAAGGGATTCCTGCTAGGGAGGCCCTCGGGAGGATTTTGCTGCGATGGCGGTCCTGCAAGGGATTCCTGCATTGGAACTTCCTATAAACTGTAGCGGGTTTTCTGAAGCTAGTGGAACTTTGTAAAGGCCTCGTAGTGATGCCCTGCCTCACCTCCTCGGTAGAGGTGTATGGGATTGGCCGTCTCTTGGCAGATGGGTAACACGACTTGTGGGTAAAGATGCGCAACCTCTGCAGAGTGTAAAACTGGTATACTAGCCGTGCTCACGGTCATGAGCAGCTCGGACCCTCACATGATTAAATTATGGAACTAAATTCAATTTGTCATAAGCATTGCATCGCAGGTGATGTTGTTACTTTTGTTCTACTACTTAATTGGGTTTGGTATTTATTTATACTTAGTAATTGCTAATAAAATTTTGCCAACTCTAAAAGCAATGCTCAGCTTCAACCATCCTCTTTGGTAAGCCTTACACTTCACGTGAACTCCCACCTTTGGCGAGTTCATACACATTATTCCCCACAACTTGTTGAGCTATGAACGTATGTGAGCTCACTCTTGCTGTCTCACACCTCCCCCCCACAGGTCAAGATCAGGTACCACAGGATGAGGCGCATGGAGGATGCTGTGAAGTGTTCGTGAGAGATCTAGGCCGTCGTCTCCCAGTCAACTTTGGGTTGCTGGACCGTTGTCTCCTTATAATGTAATTATTTATTTTGTATAGAACTCCTGTTATATATAAAGATGTGACATTCGATCCTGTGCCACTATACATCATATGTGTGAGACTTGGTCCCAGCATACCTGGTGTTTATGTTCGCGCCCGGGTCTTGGTGCCCCCGAAACCCGGGTGTGACAGAAGTGGTATCAGAGGGAATGTTGACTGTAGGATGAAACCTAGATAGAACTGGACAACCATTATCTACTTACCTTTGCTACTCTAATTCTTTCTGAAACTTTCCTTAATCTTTTCTCATCTATTTCCGCTTTACTCTGATTATTCTTACCTTTTCATTCTAAAGACAAATGTGGATTTCACACTTTGAAATCCTGTGCCTAAAGTGATTTTTAGGAATAGGAGACCTAATCTTAGGAACAAAAACAAAACTATTTTTATAGGTATCTATGCACTGGAATGTTTGTTCTTATGACACTTGCCTGATTTGGATCTTTGATTGAGTGTGATGGGTTGTGGAGTAATGTCCACAATTACATCTGCATATACGTATAGGCTTAAATAGAATTCATAAGAAAACTAAGCAACTTAGATTATCCTCCATTAAAATGTATCTATCTCATAGAGATCCCTCTAATCTTAAAAGTTTCTCCCATATCTTAATAGATTCATCGTATCTTATAAGATTCTCTCTTATCTTACTAGATCCACCTCATCTTAAAAGATTCTTCTTACCTTAATAAATTCAACTTGAAGAGATTCTATCTTATCATAACATATCTAACTAATCTCAGAAGATTCTAACATATCTTAATAATACATATTCTACCCTGTTGGACCTATCTAACCTAAACTAGTCTAATCTAGTCATATCCAATCTAATCTAGATCTTATCTTACCTAATGTGACCTAATCTAGTGTGGTCTAATGTTATCTAACCTAATGTGGTCCACTTAAACAGATTAATGACACTAGTAGAAGAGATTAGACCCTACTAGCCAAGTAGTAACTTAACTTCGCACATTAGACTAACTCAACCATGGGCATAAGATCTAACCCAGCCAATAGAGTCATGATGGATTGCATAATCTACCTATTTCCATCTAACATCAAACAAACTTTTTCATGTAGTCTATCTCACTCATATCTATCTTAACCATATTCTCCAACCCCGATGATATACACTGACCCTGACTAAATGAGACTAAGACTAGGTACTAGATCGACCTCGTCAAGGAAGGAGCGAAGTCAAACTCAATCTCCAGATGCATTACCACCCAACAAGGAGTTCTTTCTCACCGTAAACTTCCTTACCTCTGGATATTGTTGCCCTAACCTGTCCATCTTCTATGTTACATAATAAAGTGGACATACATATATACACCTATGCTCCCCTAATCACCCACTATTGACTAAAAAAATTCTAAATTTTTGAACCAATTATAGACTAAAAGCTAAATAGCAAATCACTCTTCCTATATCCTCTTTCTTACAAATCTCGAGGACGAGATTTCTGTTAAGGGGGGTAGGATTTGTAAAGCCCAAAATCTGTATAGAAAAAAAAATCATAGGATAAATAAATAAGTACACGCAGGTGTTAGTGTTTTGAGAATTATTTGATTTCCTTTTCTTTGTGCACACTCAATTAAGGGAATCAAAGTAGTCAAATAGCAAACAAATAATACTGTAAGAAATGGTGTAGTTCAAAACCTAGATGTAAACTTTGAAACCAAAAGACTAAGTTGAAATTAATAACTAGAAGAAAGATTCTCCATCGATTCATGATTTCCTTTGTAAACTATAACACTCTTTAAAAGTATTTTTAAGTAAAATGAATTTTAGTAAACATTATGTATTACTTTTCTATAAATAAGTGAAATAATGGATATTCATTATTGGTTGAGCTTGGAGTTTGATCACACACTATTAATAATTTCCTAAAGTGAAATAATATGGGTGCATGTGGATTATGTTAGGGAGCATTGGCTTCAATAAATACTAATATAAGTATAATACAAAACCATTGCATTTTCATGTTGGATTCTATACTATGCATAGTAGTTTGAATTGAAAACTTGAAACCTAGCCTTAAAAATTTGATTTAAACCATATTTAAACTTGAGAGAAATAGAAAACTAAAAATGAAAATAAGGAAAAAAAATGGCTAACCGGCCAAATGGGCCGAATTTCCCCAGCCGGCCCACTTCATCCACGTCGCATAGCCCATCTACTCCCATGCTCTCGCTCACTGACATGTTGGGCCCGCACGTCAGCCACGTCCTTCCCCGTCGCGCACCGGTTTCGCTTCACTAAACGCTGCTGGGTGGGGCCACCTCGTCAGGAGCGTCACTCACCTCCCGCGAACCTCGCGCTCCACTCTGCATGGCCGAACGCCATCAACTGCCCGCCCGCCTTGCCAGAGCCGAGTTCCGCGCACTTGGTGGGTCGTGTCTGTCGTGTGGGACCTCACCCGTCGGCCTCTTCACTCCTGTTAAGTTTCGTCTTCGCAACGAACGCGCGACCGTCGCGGAGGTCCCCGCCGAGATCCGCGCGCCACAACGACTTTTTCCCTCTCGGCGCGGTCTCGGGCCTTCTCATAAAACGGGGTCGCCGCACCCTCTGCTCGCAACTCACCCTGGGCCGCACCATACAGAACCATTGCTGACCAACGCAAGAGAGAGAAAAAGGGAGCTTTGGAACGCCGCTTGGGGAGCTGTAGTCGCGCCGCACCGAGAACCTCGGATTCATCCTCACCGGTCGCTGCGGTGCTTCGACTGGACACGGGGAAGCTATTCCGACCACCAATTTGGTGAACGGCCGGTCAGGGCGCGGGGAATTTCTCACTGGAATGGGGTGAGCGCCGCAGTCCGCATTCCACCGTGACCAGGGAGCTCTTGCTTCGGATTCTGGTAAGTCGCTACCCCATATGGTTCGCCTAGAAATCCTCTCCGCGTAGCACCAACCGGGGTAGAAAATAGGCCCTCGGGGCGCCTATTGGCCGCATTCCGACGAACTCGCCGTCGTTGGCAGGGCGGCACCGCCGTGGTCCAGTGCTAGAGGTAGTAGATAGCTTGCGCACCGTTGGATTCGAATCCAATGAATCTCGTGACGTACCGGTTTGCGGTAGATGGGGGTCGGATCTGGTCCGTGCGATCTTGATCCGACGTATGTGGATCGATCTCAGCTACTTAAGACCTGGGCCGTTGATCTCACATCTTGTGGTTGCGGCTGGATACCGGTTGGCGGATAAGGCCGATCTAATCAGGACGCTCCGTAGTCGATCTAGCGGCCCATATCATCGGATACCCCTTCGGTGGGTAATCTTCATAAAGAACCCCTGCGCTTTTTCTTATTCAACCCGCAGTCCACGACCACTATGCACTGAGTCTTGTAAACATTGCGCTGGGGCCCCTGTATTTTACAAAATTTGGCGCCCAGTGCAGAGATTTATAAAATTCAGTAGAAGTGATTAGAAAATGATTTTTAATATGAAAATAAATGCTAGAGACTTTCTAAATTCATAGAAAATGCATACATAGTCCAAATTTATTCATTCCAATTCCTATAATTTTGTAATAATGTTGTTTATCACCTCGTACCTTTGTTTAACCATGAAACTTGAATTAAAATTTGCTCAATTGAATTAATCTATTCTAGGTGCTAAATGATTTCAGAAATTCATAACTCAATATTCGTAGCTCCGAATTTAGTGGTTCTTGTTTCTATGATCTCATTATGGCGCGTAGATTATTAATACACAGTTTATTCTTATGTTTGATGTAATGTTAATTTTGCCTATACCATGTTTGTCTGTATTGCTACGTTTAGCAGTGAGGACACGAGTTATCTGAAAAGCAAGTGGTACCTGGAATCTCAAGTCCCAGGCAAGTTGTGCCCTTGATCACTTCTTTTTACCCAATCATGTTCTAATTAATCATAATGATCTGCATAGGTTAATTTTGATGGGACCTAATAGGTTACCCTAGTTTGTCTATCTTTATGCCTTGTTTACCACTAAACTTTCTGGGTAGTACTTGCTAGTGCTATATGGGCATTGAGATACATATTATTCATACTTTTGTTATCAATTGTTATTTACTGTTCATGATAAGATCATTATGTTAATTGGAACATGGAGCGACCACCCGGGAAAACAGTGCTACCACAAGGGTTTAATGGGACGCCCTTGGCCGATTAATTAGGAAAGCTAGTGGAAGACTACCTTACCCGAAAGGGGCAAGGGCAGTAGGGGAGTGGTCAGTGTAGGGAGGCCCTCGGGAGGATTTTGCTGCGATGGCAGTCCTGCAAGGGATTCCTGCTAGGGAGGCCCTCGGGAGGATTTTGCTACGATGGTGGTCCTGCAAGGGATTCCTGCATTGGAACTTCCTATAAACTGTAGCGGGTTTTCTGAAGCTAGTGGAACTTTGTAAAGGCCTCGTAGTGATGCCCTGCCTCACCTCCTCGGTAGAGGTGTATGGGATTGGCCGTCTCTTGGCAGATGGGTAACACGACTTGTGGGTAAAGATGCGCAACCTCTGCAGAGTGTAAAACTGGTATACTAGCCGTGCTCACGGTCATGAGCAGCTCGGACCCTCACATGATTAAATTATGGAACTAAATTCAATTTGTCATAAGCATTGCATCGCAGGTGATGTTGTTACTTTTGTTCTACTACTTAATTGGGTTTGGTATTTATTTATATTTAGTAATTGCTAATAAAATTTTGCCAACTCTAAAAGCAATGCTCAGCTTCAACCATCCTCTTTGGTAAGCCTTACACTTCACGTGAACTCCCACCTTTGGCGAGTTCATACACATTATTCCCCACAACTTGTTGAGCTATGAACGTATGTGAGCTCACTCTTGCTGTCTCACACCTCCCCCCCACAGGTCAAGATCAGGTACCACAGGATGAGGCGCATGGAGGATGCTGTGAAGTGTTCGTGAGAGATCTAGGCCGTCGTCTCCCAGTCAACTTTGGGTTGCTGGACCGTTGTCTCCTTATAATGTAATTATTTATTTTGTATAGAACTCCTGTTATATATAAAGATGTGACATTCGATCCTGTGCCACTATACATCATATGTGTGAGACTTGGTCCCAGCATACCTGGTGTTTATGTTCGCGCCCGGGTCTTGGTGCCCCTAAAACCCGGGTGTGACAGCCAAGTTGTGCGTCCGGACCCCTGGATGGTGGTTCTAGGTACTAGGACACCTGCCGCAGGGTGGTGGAGTGTGCAGGCCCACGGTACGGGACCAGGCTGAGCGGCTACACGGCTCCGGACTACCCCAGGAGACAAGCATCGCTTCTCTAGTTCCGGACCCCAAGCTATCGGACGCATAGGACTTATAGTTCCAAATACTAGGGCACCCGTCATGGAGTGATGGAGTGTGCAGGATTTCGGTACGGAACCAGGCTAACTGGCCACACAGGCTCCGGATCACCCCATGGAACGGGCATCTGTTCTTTAGAACCGACCCCCAGGCTTTTTCCTATTTTGTAAGGTACTTCTGAGTATTATTTATAAAGCAGTGATTAACACTTATCTGTGCATCGCCCGTTCCTGTTGTTGACTTTCCTTGGTATCTGGCCCCTCGCCTGGGGTGCAGGCTCGATGTATTGAGGTTGGGATCCAGTGTATATGAAAGGATTGTCAACGACCTTCGGGAGGCAGCCTCGCCGGGACCTGGATCTGTACATAGCTTTAGTTTTAAAGATGAAAGGGAAATATGCTTACACCTTTTCCTAATTGATTTAGGTGGTTGAATTGCCCAACACAAATAATTGAACTAACTAGTTTGCTCTAGATTATAAGTTTTACAAGTGCCAAAGGTTCACAACAAACCAATAAAAAGACCAAGAAAGGGTTCAAGTAAAGAGAGCAAAAGACTACCGAAGTGTGCCCTGGACTGGCGCACCGGACTGTCCGGTGTGCCACCGGACAGTGTCCGGTGCACCAGGGAATCCAACTCCGAACTTGCCACCTTCAGGAAGTCTGGAAGCCGCTCCGCTATAATTCACCGAACTGTCCGGTGTAGCACCGGACTGTCCGGTGTGCCAGCGGAGCAACGGCTACTTCGCGCCAACGGTCGTCTGCAACAAGCATTAAATGCGCGCCTACGCGCGCAGAGGTCAGAGCAGCGCCAGAAGGCGCACCGGACAGTCTACAGGACCGGTCCGGTGCATCACCGGACTGTCCGGTGGCCCAGAAGTCGGAAGCTCCAACAGTCAGAACCCAACAGCCGGGTGACGTGGCTGGCGCACCGGACTGTCCGGTGCGCCATGCGATAGCAGCCTCCACCAACGGCTACTTTGGTGGTTGGGGCTATAAATACCCCCAACCACCCTCCATTCATTGCATCCAAGTTTTCAGCATTCTCACCTCATACAAGAGCTATATCATTCAATACAAGACACAAACAAAGAGATCAAATCCTCTCCCAAGTCCGGAATCACTCCAAACAAATTAGTGACTAGAGAGAGACATTTGTGTTCTTTTGAGCTCTTGTGCTTGGATTGCTTTTCTTCTTCCTCTTTCTTGTTTCCACAACACTTGTAATCAAAACAAGAGACACCAATTGTGTGGTGGTCCTTGTAGTGGACTTAGTGTCCCATTTGATTGAGAAGAGAAGCTCACTCGGTCTAGGTGACCGTTTGAGAGAGGGAAAGGGTTGAAAGAGACCCGATCTTTATGACCACCTCAACGGGGAGTAGGTTTGCAAGAACCGAACCTCGGTAAAACAAATCACCGTGTCATCCGCTCTATTTCCTTGGTTGATTTGTTTTGCGCCCTCTCTTTCGGACTCATTTATATTTCTAACGCTAACCCCGGCTTGTAGTTGTGCTTAAGTTTGTAATTTTCAGATTCCGCCTATTCACCCCCCCTCTAGGCAACTTTCAAAAGAGCGTTAGTGATACACCCGTAGGACAACCATCTGACACTAGCCATCCTTTGACACATGCTCAGGACTTGCAGGGTCTAGCCTGAGGGAGCCAAGTTGTGCGTCCGGACCCCCTGGATGGTGGTTCTAGATACTAGGATGTCACACCCGGTTTTGGAAGGCAAACCGAATGTGAACTATGTACGTGCCAGGATCAGAACTCACGTACACAGCGATTACATAAATGAACATCGTCGCACAATGCTCGAATAATAACATAAAAGAGTATTAACTTATTACATCACAGAGTCATAGACATCCACATAGTCATCAACTTAACAGTTAAATCAAAGTGCTAGCGAAACGCAGTAAAGATAAGGCCTTCACAGGCAGCTGACTGGGGGTTGCCGCCAACCCACACCTAGAATTCGTCGTAGTCCTGGAACTCCTGGAAGTCTCCTTCCACGGCTTCGCCTTCTCCTGAGCAGTGATTACAATGCGGACAACCTGGTGTTTGGTGGTAAAGCAAGGATGAGTACACATCAACGTACTCAGCAAATGTCCCGTTTGGCTGAAGTGGACTAGCTTTATGTGGGGTTAGGCTCAAGCAGTTGCTTTTAGTTGGTCAGGTATTTATCATTAGTAGAAGCCAGATTTTAGCATTAATCAACCCATGAACCATTTCCTCATCGAGGAACAACATCATCATATTCGAACCAAAACCATAACATAATCCTTGTATCTCGAACCATCTGTATCTCTAATCAAAGAGGATCCCAAGGCTGCTCTTAACCGTGAGCACGGCTGATATATCAGTTTCACTATCCTCTGCAGAGGTCACACACTTTACCCATGAGTCATGATTCCCTTTCTGCCCGGGGAGAGCTAATCCCCATTGACCACTACCTAGGTGGTCCGGCAGGGTATCACTACGTAGCTGTTACAAAGATTCCCTAGAGATCATAGCTGCCCGTTAGGTTTCTCCAGTTTGATAAACACAGTACCCCTCCACGCAGGAGAGTGACTAACAAAAGCAAAACGAAAGAACCTCAGCACTCAGCCTCGGTAGAGCAAGCACTGTGCCTGGACCCCATTGACGGCACGACGGCGAAGCAACTACACCTCTAGTTCCTCTAATTATTTAGCTAAGGGTGCCCCATTTCACCCTCATGGTTGCACTGTTATCCCGGGTGGTCTCTCAACGAACAGGTCCTTATGGAGAGGTACTCAGGAAACAGCCTGAGCCCCCTAGAGTATCACAAGATCATCAACATCATCAGGATAACAGTATCATAAATATTCACATCATGTTCATTGATTAGGTTAAGGCAATAGCAAAATGCTAACCATAATAATAACCCAAAAGGTCATCAAGGATAAGGTAAAGTATAAAGCTAGTCAATCCTTAGGTTTCAAGTAAGTAATGCGGGGTAGTAAGTTATAAATGAATAGGACATAATGGGTCAGAGGACACTTGCCTTCACCAAACTGCTGATCAGGGACCTCCTCTGCAACTTCCTCGGGAAACACAGACTGCTCGTTGTCTACGTAAAGTAATCATTCACACTATGCACTTGGGAAATAACAAACAAAAACAATATACCAAACATATGCAACAGAGAGATCACAAGTTCATAATAGAAAAGGGATAGACACTCTAGTATTCCCTAGGTCTGGGGTAGAGGACTATACAGAGGAATTCATTATCCACTAATCAGGTTTAAGTCAGTGGTGGGGGTTAAATCATTACATAGTGTTAAGTCTATAAACTTAAATGCTCCAACTTTTATTAAAGTCTACTATCTTTTATTTATCTCAAATAAGTTTCCCATAACATTAATTTTACCCTAATGATCAACTATTAATTGGGACATAGAAACAGCAGGAAAACATTGCATAAACAGATAGATAATAATATTATGAACATTTTGCAATTTGAAGCACCTAATTTGGAGTTCATATGGCAAAGTTATGAATTTTACAAGTTTAGGGGTCAAAAATATACCCTAAGGACCTATTTTGAATTAAATAAAAGGTCAGAGGACCTAACTGCGAGAAACCAGGGACGGCGGGCGCAATTTCCAGAAAACAGAGGGGTTCTTTAAGAAAACGCGCGGGCGAAGGGGTATCGGGCCTTCTTAGCCGTTGGATCTCAAACGGGCGGCCCGAATTAGATCCTGCGGGCGGGCGCGCGGGCGCGCGGCGGTCTGGGCGGCTGACAGGCGGGGCCGGGCGGGCAGCGCGGGCGCGGGCGACTGACAGGCGGGACCGGGCGAGCAGAGCGAGCGCGGGCGACTGACAGGCGGGGTCCAGCGGGCAGAGCGAGCGCGGGCACGGGCGAAACGGCTCTGGGCCGTTGGATCTTGGGCGGACGGTTAGGATTGGACTCGGCCTAATTAAAACGGGATCGTCCGATCTGAGATGGACGGCGGGGATGGGATGGCTGGCTGCTGTCTTCTTCCCCAGCCAGCTGAGGTGACGGCGCCCGTCCCCGCGGCGGAGGTGCTCGCCGGAGACGAGGGGTGCGGGGGCCCTGCGGGTCCTTGGGGCGATCTGAATGGCCGAGGAGGTTGGGGAGGGCGCGGGGAACCTTTTGGCGGGGACTAGGTCGGGGCAGGGGCACCGGAGGGGGGCGGTTCACGGTGGAGCGGCTCGGCGGCGGCGCTAAGCAACTCCGGCGAGGAATTAAGCGCGATAGAGAGCAAAACAAAGGTCAATAGGGGCGGGAGAGGTTCCTTACCTCAAGGCGAACTCCGGGGACTCCTCGGTGGCGGCAACGGCGCGACGACGGCCCGGGTCGACGGCGGCGGCTGCACGGAGGACGGCGGGTGAGCGCGGGCAGAGAGAAATAGGGAGAGGAAGGGGAAATTGGAGCGCGTTCCGGGTTGCGGACGCCGGGGCGAAGCTCACCGTGGCAATGGACACGGCGGGGCTCCAACGGCGGCCGGGAAACGAGCTCGGGCGACGGCGGTTCGCGGCGATGGCGCTTTGGCGTGCGCGCAGCGAGGGAGAGGCGAGAGAGGGGGCCTGCAGGTGCGCAAATGAGGGAGGGGGAGAGGACGAGTGAGGTTCGGGGCTCTAGTGGCCGAGGGCGGGGTTGGGGCGAGCCCCCACGCGCGACGTGGGCGCGGAGAAGGCGGGCGCGCGCAGCTTGGCGGCGGTTACGCGAGGACGAGGGAGCTGACAAGCCGGGCCCCGCGGGCAGAGAGAGAGAAGAAAGCGGGTGCGGGGGCGGGGAAAACGGCTGCGCCGACGGGTGGGGCCGGGCGAGCAGAGAGAGAGGAGGCGGGCGCGCGGAAGGCGGGGCTGACGGGCCGGGCCCGCGGCGCAGGGAGAGAGCGAGGGAGAGGGCGCACGCGCGGGGAAGCGGCAGCGCCGATAGGTGGGCCCGCCAGGGCAGAGAGAGGAGGGGGGGAAGAGGCGCGCGCGCGCGAGATGGGCCGACTGGGCCGAAAGGCCGAGGGGGGGCGGGGGTTTGGGCTCTTTTCCCTTTTTCTTTTTATTCTGGAATTGTTTTTCCCTTTTCTTTTTATTTTCTCTTTTTGATTCAAATTCAAATGAGCCACAAATTCAAATTAGACTTTTTGAGAATTATGCACCAAACAAAAGTGAAATCTAGGGTTCAACATGATGCAACAATTCATACTCCCTTGGAGTTTGAGCTAATAGACTATAATTATAAATAAAATAACCACTTCTCTCCTATAGAAATGAGAAAGAGAGGGTTGGGGAAGGATGAGAAAAGGGAAGTAACACCTGAATTTGTGAATATGAGCAAAGAAATTTTATACCCCCAAATTCAGGGTGTTACAAACCTATCCCCCTTAAAAGAATCTCGCCCCCGAGATTCAGGGTTGGTCAGCAAAGAGTTCAGGGTATTTGGCTTTCAGATCATCTTCTCGTTCCCAGGTTGCTTCTTCCTCGGAGTGGTGACCCCATCTGACTTTGCACATTCTGATGGTATTCCTCCGGGTGACTCTGTCTGCAAACTCCAGAATCTGCGTTGGCTTCTCTATGTATGTCAGATCCTCCTGGACTTCCAAACCCTCCACTGGCAACTGTTCTTCTGGTACTCGCAGACACTTCTTCAATTGCGACACGTGGAACACATTGTGTACTGCCGACAAACTTTCTGGTAGGTTGAGTTGGTAAGCCACTTCTCCACGCTTTGCTTGAATCTGATATGGTCCAACGTACCGGGGTGCTAACTTGCCTTTGACTCCGAACCTTCTGACTCCCCTGATAGGTGACACCTTCAGATAGACGTAATCTCCCACTTCAAAACTCAGTTCTCTTCTCCTTCTGTCCGCGTAGCTTCGCTGCCTTGATTGGGCTATCTTCAGGTTCTCCCGAACCATTTTGATATTCTCTTCAGCTTCAAGCAGGATGTCGGGGCCAAACACCTGTCTCTCTCCAGGCTGGTCCCAATGCAGAGGAGTCCTACAACTCCGCCCATAGAGTGCCTGAAACGGTGACATCTTCAAGCTGGCCTGGTAACTATTGTTATAGGAGAATTCTGCATAAGGTAACCTTTTGTCCCATCCTGACTTGTCTTGCAACGCACAGGCTCTCAGCATATCTTCTAGGATCTGATTAGTCCTTTCAGTCTGACCGTCTGTCTGCGGATGATAAGCCGAGCTGAAGTTCAAATGGGTGCCCAAAGCTTCCTGTAGCTGCTGCCAAAAATGAGAGGTGAACTGCGTTCCTCGATCTGACACTATCTTCTTCGGCACACCATGAAGGCAAACTATCCGTGACATGTATAACTCAGCTAACGTTGCTCCGGTATATGTGGTCTTCACAGGTATGAAATGGACCACCTTTGTTAAGCGGTCCACAACCACCCAGATGGAATCATAACCGGCCCGGGTACGGGGTAGGCCAACTATAAAATCCATCCCGATCTCATCCCACTTCCACTGAGGAATCCGCAATGGCTGCAACAATCCGGCGGGCCTTTGATGCTCTGCTTTGGTTCTTTGACAACTATCACAGATGGCGACATATTCCGCGATTTCTCTTTTCATGCCATACCACCAAAACCTCCTTTTTAAATCCTGGTACATCTTTTCACTTCCCGGGTGTATGGAGTAGGCTGTCTCATGAGCTTCCTTTAGGATCAGCTCCCGAATAGGTTTGAGGTCGGGGACACACAATCGGTCCTTGAACCATATTACTCCCTCTTCATCCTCTCGAAAGTCTTTGCCTCTTCCTTCTAAGATTAGCTGCCGGATCTTGTTGATGCTTTCATCATCCTTCTGCCCTTCTTTGATCTCCCGCTCTAGGGTGGGCTCTAATTCCACTGTTACTCCTTGCGTACTGTTCAGGAAACCGAGACTCAGTCTGTCGAACTCCTTGGCTAACTCATATGGCATTGGGTACGTAGCCATCATATTGACTTGACTCTTCCTGCTCAGAGCATCTGCAACAACATTGGCTTTGCCTGGATGGTAATGTATCTCCAACTCATAGTCCTTGATCAATTCCAACCATCTTCGCTGTCTCATGTTTAACTCTGACTGGGTGAATATGTACTTCAAACTTTTATGATCTGTGTAGATGTCGCACTTCTGTCCATACAAGTAATGTCTCCAGGTCTTCAAAGCATGAACTACTGCCGCCAACTCCAGGTCATGTGTGGGATAATTTTTCTCATGGATCTTCAGCTGCCGGGATGAATATGCTACCACTCTTCCTTCTTGCATTAGCACACATCCCAACCCGGTGTAAGAAGCATCACAATACACTGAGAATGGCTTGTGAACATCAGGCAGGACTAACACTGGAGCTGTAGTCAATCTATTTTTCAGTTCTTCAAATGCTTCCTGACACTTTTGGGTCCACTTGAACTCAACTTTCTTCGCTAGCAATGCTGTCATTGGTCTAGCAATCTTTGAGAAGCCTTCGATGAAACGCCTGTAATACCCAGCCATTCCAATGAAGCTCTTGATCCCACGAACATCCTTTGGTGCTTTCCAGTTCAGGATATCTGCCACTTTCTTTGGATCCACTGCCAACCCATCTTGATTTATGATGTGACCCAGAAACAAGACTTCATGAATCCAGAACTCGCATTTGCTCAGCTTGGCATACAACTGATGCTCTCAAAGTCTTTGCAATACCATCTTCAAATGCTCTACATGATCTTCCTCACTTCGAGAGTATATAAGAATATCATCGATAAACACTACCACAAACTTGTCCAGATAATCCATGAACACACTGTTCATCAGGTACATAAAGAAAGCTGGCGCATTTGTCAAACCGAAGGACATCACTGTGAATTCATATAACCCGTACTTGGTGATGAATGCCGTCTTCGGTATGTCCGAGGGTCGGATTCTGAGTTGATGGTAACCTGATCTCAGATCTATCTTCGAGAATACGCTGGCACCTCTGAGCTGGTCGAACAAATCTTCTATCCTTGGCAGGGGGTACTTGTTCTTGACAGTGACTTCATTCAAGGCTCTGTAGTCTATGCACATCCTTTTGGTACCATCTTTCTTCTCTACAAACAACACCGGAGCGGCCCAAGGCGAGGTACTTGGTCTGATGTAACCCTTCTCTAACATCTCATCTATCTGCTTCTTGAGTTCCACCAATTCTGGTCCAGACACTCGGTAGGCTCTTTTGGAGATGGGGGCGGTACCAGGGATAAGCTCTATGGCAAACTCGACTTTTCTCTCGGGTGGCATGCCCGTTAGCTCCTCGGGAAATACGTCCGGAAAGTCCGACACAACCTTGATAGCCTCGAGCGGGTTGGGCTCCTTACTATCAACTGAAATCTGGTGACAGACACCTTCCGCTGATTTAGGCATCCTTAGCTCGGCCACTACCTCTTCTCCTGACGGGGACTTCAATGTTACGGTCCTCTTGTCACAGCTAATATTCGCTTCATACCTCATTAACCAATTCATCCCTAGAATGACATCTATCCCAGGGGTGTCTATTACTATTAAGTCACTGGGGAACCCTATCCCCCTTATTTCCACCCTTATATTTGAGCATATTTTATCTGTTTGCACCTTGCCACCAACTGAATTAATCCTCATAGGCGGCATCATTGCCTCTACTGAGATGTTATGCAATTCTACCCAGGTTGCAGTGACAAATGAATGAGTTGCACCAGTATCAAATAGCACTTTCGCGGGATGAGATTCGACTGAGAACATACCTACTGCCACATCTGGTGCATCCTGGATCGCTTCGGCCTCCAAGTGGTTCACCTTTCCACGGTTGTACGCTTGGTTACGATTGCCTGCCGTTGGCTGCAGTACACCTTGCCTTGTTGGAGCATTGGGGTTGGTCTGCTGCTGCGCTGCCTTCTTCGGGCATTGCATCGCCCAGTGGCCTTGTTCCCCATAATGGAAACATCCTCTGCCTCCTCCTTGTGCTGGGGCTGCTTGGTTGCTCTGGTTTGCTGCTGGGGCAGGAAGGCGAGGTGCCTGATTGTTCTGCTTCTGGTACTGATTACCTCCCTGCTGGCTGTGCTGACGATACTGCTGCTGCTGCTGTTGATACTGCCTCTGAAACTGCTGCTGATGCGGACGCTGATTCTGATTCTGATATCCCTGTGGGTGACCGGGCCTGCCTTGCGGAGATGAACTGCCTGAGAAACGGGGACGGCTGATGCTCCCGGACTGTGGTCCACTCATCTTGCGCTTCCGATCTTCCATATCCTTGCGCTTTCTCTCGGTCATGATCGCCCTATCGATCAGGTGCTGGAAGGTGGGGAAGGTGTGGTTCATCAGCTGGTAATGCAGGGGATCCACCAAACCTCTCATGAACCTGTACTGCCTTTTAGCATCAGTGTTGACATCCTCAGGTGCATAACGAGATAGCTACAGAAACTTGTCCTTGTATTCACTAACAGACAGGGGTCCCTGCTTCAGGGCCAGAAACTCCTCCTTCTTCACGATCATCAGTCCCTCTGGCACATGGTACCTGCGGAAACTCTCGCTGAATTCTTCCCAGGTGATGGCTTCGGGGTCAGCATGTGTGGCGAGGTAGGACTCCCACCAGGACTGGGCTGCTCCCCTTAGCTGACGGGGACCATACAGAACCTTCTCCCTGTCGTTACATTGAGCGGTGCGCAGTTCCCTTTCCACTGCGCGCAGCCAGTCTTCTGCATCCATGGGGTCGGCAGAATGGGCAAAGGTAGGAGGGTGCCCTCTCATGAACTCACCACGCTTATCCCGTGGCATCTGGGGCATCTGCACTTGCAATTGGGGTTGAGGTTGCTGTTGAGCCTGCTGCATGGCTGCCAGAGTCTGCCCAATGGCCTGCACTGCCTGAGTCTGCATCAAGAACATCTGCTCCACTGTCATCGGGGGTGGTGGGGGAGGCTGCCTCTGTTGTTCCTCCTGCTGGTCATGCTGCTCCTGCTGAGCACGCCTGTTGCATCGGCGCCTGTTGTCAGACATCTGTGGAAGACATTCATACATCAGCGTTGATCTTACAACCCTCCAGCATAAGAAAATAGAATACAGAATTCTTCATGACACTGAGTGAACAAAGAGCTTCACTGATCCTCATTATGATTCAACACAGCTTCCCAGATAAGAAGGAAAGTAGAAGTAAATGGCTTCCCAACTAAATAACTGACTTCATTAACATTACTAGCTATGCCAAACTGCAGGGGAAACCCACAGGTTGGCAACAGTCATTACAAAGATTCGAATCCAGCACAAGTTCATCATAACAAGCATGAAAGCAACTGATAAGCAAACTAAACTAAATGGAAGCAACTGATAAGCAAACTAAACTGACTATCTAAGACTGAGACATCTGTTTTAAGGATTATTACAAACTTCGACACTAACGATCTAAGGATCCAGATCTATCCTGGTCTTACAGGCAGGGGAACCATAAGTGTGGTGACCACGTGGCGGCGAGCGGTAAGGGTGCTGAGTCCCAACAAGAGCGGGAGAACCACCCTCCTGGTGATGGCGCTCTGCCAGCTCAGCACGCAACTCCACAATCTCCGTTCGAGCCCTGCTCAGCTCGTCCAGAGAGTGATCCAGCTCAGTGTTAAGCACTGCGACTAGGTTGACTGTGCTGCTCAACCTAGGGTTAGCCTCACCAACAGGTGAGACAACCACACTCTCTATGCTGCCAGTAGGGCGGCGGGGGTAGTACCGAAGGTTAAGACCGTCGGCCACGCCACCGAACAAAGAACAGTACTGGGAGAGTGCACGTCGTGCTGCATCCTGCATAGCCGCCTCTACAGTGTCCCTCTCGGAGATGGAATAGTGCTCCTAAACGGCCTCCGCACCCCGGAGGTCATCCTCCGGACGGCGAACTAGGCAGGTAGCCTCCCAGCGATCCGGGTACCTCCCACGACTGTGCTGGTAGACTACACAACGATACTCGATCGACCAGGTGTGCCGGTCAAAAGCCTGGCGCAGCAAGGTGTCGAGTGCGTCGTGGAAGTGACAACCGCGAGCGGCGTCACGGGTGATGGGTCGGGCGACCCATCCTTCCGCCTCCTGCGGCTCAGAAGACTCCGTGCTGTGGTCTGAGTCGTCGTCGTTGGGGTCTCCTCCAGTAGTTCCTCCAACAGCCGGGACGTCCCGCGGTGGTGCAGGGGGCGCCCCCAGCTGGGCAACAGAGGAACGGGGCCTCACGGACTCCACCTCTCGCTGAGATGAGGAGGAAGAGCCCTGCTGCTCTCTGTGCTGGCGTCGGCGTTCCTGCTCCTCACGCAGGCGGTGGTGCAGTCTCTCCAGGTGACTCGACTGACCGGACACGGTGCGGTGCAGAGGACGCTCCGCAAGTCGAGACGGCAGGAAAGGAATCACCGACTTACGTGCAGTGTGTCTAAGACGAGCCATCTACAAAAGACACCGTAAGCATAAGAGTAAGAGCAGAACTAATATGACAAGTGAACAAACCATAGACAGAATAAGATAAAAAATTTTAACAAGGTATAATATAGTATATATATGTAGTAAAACATAGGGTTGGTCGAGGTGACCGACTTTTGAAGTAACATCAGAGGTCAAGGCGAGAGGGAAGGTCAATAGTCCTTAGTACGACCAGTGCTACTCTAGGTCAGCGGTCCTACAGTCAGCACGGCTTTGATACCACTTATGTCACACCCGGTTTTGGAAGGCAAACCGAATGTGAACTATGTACGTGCCAGGATCAGAACTCACGTACACAGCGATTACATAAATGAACATCGTCGCACAATGCTCGAATAATAACATAAAAGAGTATTAACTTATTACATCACAGAGTCATAGACATCCACATAGTCATCAACTTAACAGTTAAATCAAAGTGCTAGCGAAACGCAGTAAAGATAAGGCCTTCACAGGCAGCTGACTGGGGGTTGCCGCCAACCCACACCTAGAATTCGTCGTAGTCCTGGAACTCCTGGAAGTCTCCTTCCACGGCTTCGCCTTCTCCTGAGCAGTGATTACAATGCGGACAACCTGGTGTTTGGTGGTAAAGCAAGGATGAGTACACATCAACGTACTCAGCAAATGTCCCGTTTGGCTGAAGTGGACTAGCTTTATGTGGGGTTAGGCTCAAGCAGTTGCTTTTAGTTGGTCAGGTATTTATCATTAGTAGAAGCCAGATTTTAGCATTAATCAATGTAATACCCACTTTGTAAGAAAAGTCTAAAAAGAGAAACTATATCACTTTATAGCCATATGTGTTATACATGTTTATCGTTTCATGCGAACACCACATACAGCAGACAAATAAATGACAAAAGACACCTAAAAATAAATCGTGCATCATGCTGAGTTTTTATATGACTGTGCATTAAATCAAATAATAAGGATAATAATAGTAAGGTAATATTACTAGAAGTTGGATTAAAACCCTAAATAGAAAACTAGGGTTGAAAATAAGAAAAGAAAAAGAAAGTATATAAAATATAAAGAAAATTCATACATTTCCCAAATTGGTATTTCTTAAGTTCACAATATAATTCGAGGACAAAGTATGCACAAGGTTTGAATTTAAAATTTGAATTCAAATTGAATTTGGGGATAAAGAAAAATAGAAATGAAAAAGAAAAGAAAGGAAAATGGGAAAAACACTGCTTGGGCCAAATCACCATACTCGGGCCCATTTCTCCTGCGCGGCCGAGTAAACCTTCAGAGTTCGGCAGCCCACCAGCGTCATACCTCTCTTTACTGACATGTGGGCCCGCTTGACGATCACCCATGCGCGCGCGTGGCTTTCCTCCTTACTCTGCATGTGGGACCCTGTGGTCAGCCCTGACCTTATCTCAAGTCCGCTCTGGTTTCTGTTACCGGCTCTCGCTCACACCGCACGCCGCCGGACTTCGTCAAACAGCCGCCTGATTCGGCCACAACTATTGCGCTGACGCAAGCTCCCCATCCGCGACCGTCAGGATCCTGAAGCCTCGTCGTGCCTTCAACCTTGCGATCACCAATGGCGCGGAACCCGCGCGGAAGCAACAACCTTGCCGCAATCTGCGTGTGCCTCTCACCAGCCCCAGCTACTATCTCGCGTCCTATAAGATTCGGCCAGCGCCTCTCGTCCTAGGAATGAGAACCCTGGGCGCCGCCATTGCCGTGTGCTCCTTGCCGCGCAGAGAGGTGAGGTCGGAGGGGGAGAGTCGGGAGCCGCCATGGTGGTCGAGCGCTTTCACCATCGTCGCGGTGCCTCACCTGAGTGAAACACGCCCTCCCCGGCCAGAACCCTCCTCGTATCAGCCATCCACCGTGCGCTGTCCGTCTACCTGGGGTCGGGGGAAATCTCGACGCGCGAAGCGGCCGGTGGCGGGTGTTCTGCGCGCCGATTCCTCCCCATCGGTGGTGACCGCGCGAAACGCTACTCGCCGAGCTCCTAAAGCTACACATCGGCGTGGTCTGGGTTCCCCTACGTGTTCATCACCGGTAAGAATCCCCTCTCCGATTCCGCCATGATTATATCATCACGTAGAGCCTTGCGGTTTTGGAATCGAGCGTTGGATCCGTCGCATCGCGACCACGGGGTTGCGCGCCGTCGGGTGTGCGTATCGCCGCCCAGGTGTTTGGGTCGCTCTGGTAATGGCCTGCGAAGAGAGAGAGAGAGTAATGGGCGTGGGGTAGAAGATAACCACAGACCGTCCGATTGGTAGCATGCGGCTGAGATTAGATCATGCCGTAACGGTTCGTTTGGGCGGGGGGAAAACCATTGATCGTTCATCGTGGGGCTGGGAATGATTTGGGTTTCAGTGGATCCGGTTCATCGGATCTTAATCCAAGGGCTGTCCTGGCATGCTATTTCTGTATGGGCGCGATCAAATCCTAGCCTCGAGATCTGATCTGAACGGCCAGAATTGAAGCATACCCCTTCGTCGTGCATTTTTGTTAAAGAGACCTCGCGAAATGTTGAAAACAACCCGCAGTCCACTCGAGTTACCCTCTGTGTCTCGGGAGTTTTTATTGTTTAGCCCCTGCACTTCTCAGTATTCCGTGCCCGATCCAGAGACTAGGGAAAATAGGAAATAATCACAGAAATCGATTTTTAATGCATAAATAAATGTTAAAACTTGTTTAATTTGTAGAAAATTCATATGAACTCCAAATGGATCCATTCCAGTTCCTATAATTTTGTAATATCATTCTCTATCAAATAGTACCACTGTTTTTACAAGAAATACAAATTAAAATTTATTTCTCACTTAACCCTATATTAAATGCATAAAATCTTTGGAAATTCATAACTTAAAATATATAACTCCAAAAATTAATAATTCCAGTTCCTATGATCTCATTTTAGTGTCTAGATTATTACTGTGTATTTTATTTATATGTTTGGTGTGATGTTAATTTTTGCTATACCATGTATGTATTGTGTTGATGCGAGTAGACGAGCAAGCTACAGAGGATTCTGAGGTTCAACAAGTAGAAGTAGCTGAGCAGGAGCTCGTTGAAGGCAAGTTGTGCCCTTGATCACTTCTTTTACCCATTCATGTTCTTATTATTCATAATGATCTGCATAGGATAATTTTGCTGGGACCCAATAGGATACCCTAGATTTGACTATCTTTATACCTTGCTTCACCACTGGTTTTACTACTAAAGTTTTGGGTAGTACATGCTATTGCTTTATGTGGATTTGGGTATAGAGATATTCATCACTCATTGTTATACTACTGTTATCTGTTTTATTCTTCCTTGTTCATGTTAAGATCATTATGTTAATGGGAACATGGAGAACCACCCGGGAAAACAGTGCTACCACAAGGGTTTAATGGGACGCCCTTGGCTGATTAACTAGGAAAGCTAGGGGAGGGCTACCTTACCCGAAAGGGGCAAGGGCAGTAGGGGAGTGGTCAATGTAGGGAGGTCCCTGGTCGATTTTGCTGCGATGGCGGTCAGCGAGGAACCCTGCATTGGAACTTCCTATAAACTGTAGCGGGTAGTCTGAAGCTAGTGGAACTTTGTAAAGGCCTCGTAATGGTACCCTGCCTCGCTTCCTAGGTAGAGGTGTATGGAGTCTGATCAACTCTGTGGCAAATGGGTAACACGACTTGTGGGTAAAGATGCGCAACCTCTGCAGAGTGTAAAACTGGTATACTAGCCGTGCTCACGGTCATGAGCGGCTCGGACACTCACATGATTAATTTATGGAACTTAAACTTAATCTATCATTTCATTGCATTTGGGATTATTTTATTATTACTTTTACTTATTATTACTATGGTTTGGTATTCACTTACACTTAGTAACTGCTAATAAAATTTTGACCAACCTATAAAAGCAATGCTCAGCTTCAGCCTTTATTTCATTGATCAGCCTTACACTTCATGAACTCCCACCTTTGGTGAGTTCATGTCACATTATTCCCCACGACTTGTTGAGCTATGATCGTATGTGAGCTCACTCTTGCTGTCTCACACCCCCCCCACAGGAGAAGAACAGGTGGTTCAGGAGGAGCCGCCTAACACTGAGGAGTTCGATCTGATCTAGGTGGCGTTTCTCAGTCGACATTGGCGCCGACGATCCTTAGTTTGTTTTATCTTTATTTTGTAATAAGTCTTCCGCTATGTAATAAATACTCTGATGTTTTATGACATTTATCTCTATACACTCTGTTATTATATGTTGTCTTCTTTGGCGCATGTATGAGATGCACCCGGCTTTGTTCCCTAAAACCGGGTGTTACAGAAGTGGTATCAGAGGAAATGTTGACTGTAGGACGAGACCTAGATAGAAATGGACAAACCCTTACCTACTTATCTTATTCTGATTCATTCTACACTTACCTTACTCTGATTCTCTCTATACTTATCTTAATCTGGTCTCACCTTCTACTGTTCTACTCTGATCATTCTTATCTTCTCTATTCTAAGACAAGATGGATTTCAAACTTTGGAATCCCTACCCCTATGACATTTTTAAGGGATAGGAAGCCTAAGATAAAATTAAAACTATTTTCTATATTTAAAAATGTTGTTTGATTGTGCTGATGCTAAATGCCTGATTTGCTTCTTTGATTGATTGAATTATTATAGATGGACATCTTAGTATGTACCACCATACGGTGTTGAATTAGCTTTGGTAGGAAAAATATTAATCTGCTTAGCTAATAAAAAAAAATTCCCCAAAGTAACCTGCTTTGTAAATACCTGCCTTGGCTATTATTCTCTTACCATATGTATCTAACTCAGATGGTCAATACCAGGCGGGGTGGTGGAATTGATTTGCCTCCTAACCGACACACTCGAAGGATATATAGACAACCTCAGCCACAGCCTGCAGAGATGAATCCTCCTAATCCTCCACCAGGCGGAGTTGACCCACTGGTTGCTGCTCAGATGGCGGTGATGCAGCAAATGGCGGATACTATGGCTGATATGCGTGCCCAGATGCAGCAAGAACGCCAAGAGATGCGTCAGGAAAGAGAAGATATACGCCAGGAGTTGCGCCAGGAGAGAGATGAGATACGCCAAGAAAGGAGGGCGCAACAACAGCAGCTGCAACAACAACTTCAACAACAGCAGCAACAGCAGCAAGTGCCATTGCCTCCACCACCACCACCAGTTCCACCTCGTGATAAGCACTGGGAGTTTATGAGTCATAAGCCACCTACATTCGCTAGCTCACCTGATCCACTGGACGCGGATGATTGGCTGAAGTCCATTGAGAAGATGCTGAATATTGCACAGTGCACGGACCGGGAGAAAGTGCTTTATGCTTCTGGACGTCTGACAGGTCCTGCTGCTGACTGGTGGGATTCTTATACTGCTGCCCATGATGCTGCGGATACTATTACTTGGGCAGAGTTCAGTACACAATTCAGGAACTACCATATTCCAGCTGGGATGATAAAGATCAAGAAGAAGGAGTTTCTGTCATTGAAGCAAGGCAATATGTCGGTCAGCGAGTACAGAGACAAATTTATTCAGCTGTCGAGGTATGCTCCGGAAGAGGTTGCTGAGGATGAGAGGAAGCAGGAGCACTTTATTGAAGGACTTAATGGACCCTTGCAATATGCACTGGTTGCACACACTTTCCCATCATTTCAGAGGCTACTGGATAAGGCTCTTGCTATTGAACACAAGCGTGTTCAACTGGGTGATTTGAAGAGGAAGGCTATCTCGCAAGGACAGGGTAGCAGCAGTGTTCGTCCTCGCTACAGTTCACCACAGGGTACACCGACTCGACCAGGAGGACCACTCCCAGTTCAGCAATCACCACTGAGGACACCCACTCGTCAGGCCACTCCCACTGGCACCCCGACAAAGTTTGCAGGACAGAGTCCGGGCACTCAATGTTTCAAGTGTGGGAAGATTGGTCATTATGCAAATGTCTGCCCACAGAGGATTGCTACTACCCCAGCTCAGAACAAGCAACAGACCCCTGGCAAGGGATATTCTATAGCCAGGGTGAATCAAGTCAGCATTGATGATACTCCTGAGGGTGGTGACCTCGTAATTGGTATGTTTTATGTTAATGCAATTCCTGCAACAATATTATTTGATTCTGGTGCTACACATTCATTCATGTCTGCTAGATATGCCAACACAAATGAAATACCACTGCTAAATATGAGAAAACCCCTGATAGTAATTACACCTAAAGGGCCTGTTGAGGCGAATCAAATGGCACGTAGATTGACCTTGACCATTATGGGTAGAGAATTTGGAGCTACTGCTATAATATTAGAGTCAAGCAGTATAGATCTAATACTTGGTATGTCATGGCTAAGAAAGGCAAAGGCCGTTATAGCATGTGGTAGAGGTACAGTAGAACTCACTACCACTAAAGGAGAAAGATTTCAAGTTAATATTGCAGTAACCTCCTCATCCATGCGTGCAATGTTCTTTATGCCTGAGGAGTTTGTTGGTGACAACATCCGGGTGGTTAGAGATTTTCCGGATGTCTTTCCAGAGGAGTTACCAGGGATGCCACCTGATAGAGAAGTTGAGTTTGTTATTGATCTCTTACCTGGAACCGCCCCTATTTCTAAATGGCCATACAGAATGTCCGTAGAGGAGTTGAAGGAACTTAAGAAGCAGTTGACGGAGTTACAAGAGGCTGGTTACATTCGTCCAAGTTCCTCACCTTGGGGAGCACCGGTGTTATTTGTGCAGAAGAAGGATGGATCGCAACGGATGTGTGTGGATTATAGATCTCTTAATGATGTTACGGTGAAGAACAAGTATCCGTTGCCCCGTATTGAGGATTTATTTGATCAGATGCGAGGTGCAAGAGTATTTTCGAAGATTGATCTCCGATCCGGTTACCATCAGATGAGGATTAGACCATCGGATATTCCCAAGACGGCTTTCTCGACTCGATATGGATTATATGAGTTTACTGTTATGTCATTTGGATTAACCAATGCACCGACTTATTTCATGAATTTGATGAACAAAGTGTTTATGGATTATTTGGACAGATTCGTCGTGGTGTTTATCGACGATATTCTTATCTATTCTAAGAATGAAAGTGATCATGAACAACATTTAAGGTTGGTGCTACAGAAGTTACGAGATAATCAACACTATGCTAAGTTTAGCAAGTGCGAGTTTTGGATTGACAAGGTGCCATTCCTTGGTCATATCATTTCTAATGGAGGAATAGCAGTGGATCCTGCTAAAGTGAAGGAGATTATGGAGTGGAGAGTGCCCACTACAGTTACTGAGATTCGGAGTTTCTTGGGACTCGCAGGATATTATCGGAGATTTATTGAAGGGTTCTCTAAGATTGCTAAGCCTATGACATCGCTTTTGGAAAAAGGGAGAGAATTTAAGTGGGATGAGAAGTGCCAAGAAAGCTTTGATCAGTTGAAGGAGAGATTGATGTCACCTCCAGTATTGATTATGCCAGATCTGCAGAAGGGATTTGACATTTACTGTGATGCATGTGGCCAAGGACTTGGATGTGTGCTTATGCAAGAAGGACTTAGTGTCCCATTTGATTGAGAAGAGAAGCTCACTCGGTCTAGGTGACCGTTTGAGAGAGGGAAAGGGTTGAAAGAGACCCGATCTTTATGACCACCTCAACGGGGAGTAGGTTTGCAAGAACCGAACCTCGGTAAAACAAATCACCGTGTCATCCGCTCTATTTCCTTGGTTGATTTGTTTTGCGCCCTCTCTTTCGGACTCATTTATATTTCTAACGCTAACCCCGGCTTGTAGTTGTGCTTAAGTTTGTAATTTTCAGATTCCGCCTATTCACCCCCCCCTCTAGGCAACTTTCAAAAGAGCGTTAGTGATACACCCGTAGGACAACCATCTGACACTAGCCATCCTTTGACACATGCTCAGGACTTGCAGGGTCTAGCCTGAGGGAGCCAAGTTGTGTGTCCGGACCCCCTGGATGGTGGTTCTAGATACTAGGATGTCACACCCGGTTTTGGAAGGCAAACCGAATGTGAACTATGTACGTGCCAGGATCAGAACTCACGTACACAGCGATTACATAAATGAACATCGTCGCACAATGCTCGAATAATAACATAAAAGAGTATTAACTTATTACATCACAGAGTCATAGACATCCACATAGTCATCAACTTAACAGTTAAATCAAAGTGCTAGCGAAACGCAGTAAAGATAAGGCCTTCACAGGCAGCTGACTGGGGGTTGCCGCCAACCCACACCTAGAATTCGTCGTAGTCCTGGAACTCCTGGAAGTCTCCTTCCACGGCTTCGCCATCTCCTGAGCAGTGATTACAATGCGGACAACCTGGTGTTTGGTGGTAAAGCAAGGATGAGTACACATCAACGTACTCAGCAAATGTCCCGTTTGGCTGAAGTGGACTAGCTTTATGTGGGGTTAGGCTCAAGCAGTTGCTTTTAGTTGGTCAGGTATTTATCATTAGTAGAAGCCAGATTTTAGCATTAATCAACCCATGAACCATTTCCTCATCGAGGAACAACATCATCATATTCGAACCAAAACCATAACATAATCCTTGTATCTCGAACCATCTGTATCTCTAATCAAAGAGGATCCCAAGGCTACTCTTAACCGTGAGCACGGCTGATATATCAGTTTCACTACCCTCTGCAGAGGTCGCACACTTTACCCATGAGTCATGATTCCCTTTCTGCCTGGGGAGAGCTAATCCCCATTGACCACTACCTAGGTGGTCCGGCAGGGTATCACTACGTAGCTGTTACAAAGATTCCCTAGAGATCATAGCTGCCTGTTAGGTTTCTCCAGTTTGATAAACACAGTACCCCTCCCCGCAGGAGAGTGACTAACAAAAGCAAAACGAAAGAACCTCAGCACTCAGCCTCGGCAGAGCAAGCACTGTGCCTGGACCCCATTGACGACATGACGGCGAAGCAACTACACCTCTAGTTCCTCTAATTATTTAGCTAAGGGTGCCCCATTTCACCCTCATGGTTGCACTGTTATCCCGGGTGGTCTCTCAACGAACAGGTCCTTACGGAGAGGTACTCAGGAAACAACCTGAGCCCCCTAGAGTATCACAAGATCATCAACATCATCAGGATAACAGTATCATAAATATTCACATCATGTTCATTGATTAGGTTAAGGCAATAGCAAAATGCTAACCATAATAATAACCCAAAAGGTCATCAAGGATAAGGTAAAGTATAAAGCTAGTCAATCCTTAGGTTTCAAGTAAGTAATGCGGGGTAGTAAGTTATAAATGAATAGGACATAATGGGTCAGAGGACACTTGCCTTCACCAAACTGCTGATCAGGGACCTCCTCTGCAACTTCCTCGGGAAACACAGACTGCTCGTTGTCTACGTAAAGTAATCATTCACACTATGCACTTGGGAAATAACAAACAAAAACAATATACCAAACATATGCAGCAGAGAGATCACAAGTTCATAATAGAAAAGGGATAGGCACTCTAGTATTCCCTAGGTCTGGGGTAGAGGACTATACAGAGGAATTCATTATCCACTAATCAGGTTTAAGTCAGTGGTGGGGGTTAAATCATTACATAGTGTTAAGTCTATAAACTTAAATGCTCCAACTTTTATTAAAGTCTACTATCTTTTATTTATCTCAAATAAGTTTCCCATAACATTAATTTTACCCTAATGATCAACTATTAATTGGGACATAGAAACAGCAGGAAAACATTGCATAAACAGATAGATAATAATATTATGAACATTTTGCAATTTGAAGCACCTAATTTGGAGTTCATATGGCAAAGTTATGAATTTTACAAGTTTAGGGGTCAAAAATATACCCTAAGGACCTATTTTGAATTAAATAAAAGGTCAGAGGACCTAACTGCGAGAAACCAGGGATGGCGGGCGCAATTTCCAGAAAACAGAGGGGTTCTTTAAGAAAACGCGCGGGCGAAGGGGTATCGAGCCTTCTTAGCCGTTGGATCTCAAACGGGCGGCCCGGATTAGATCCTGCGGGCGGGCGCGCGGGCGCGCAGCGGTCTGGGCGGCTGACAGGCGGGGCCGGGCGGGCAGCGCGGGCGCGGGCGACTGACAGGCGGGACCGGGCGAGCAGAGCGAGCGCGGGCGACTGACAGGCGGGGTCCAGCGGGCAGAGCGAGCGCGGGCGCGGGCGAAACGGCTCTGGGCCGTTGGATCTTGGGCGGACGGTTAGGATTGGACTCGGCCTAATTAAAACGGGATCGTCCGATCTGAGATGGACGGCGGGGATGGGATGGCTGGCTGCTGTCTTCTTCCCCAGGCAGCTGAGGTGACGGCGCCCGTCCCCGCGGCGGAGGTGCTCGCCGGAGACGAGGGGTGCGGGGGCCCTGCGGGTCCTTGGGGCGATCTGAATGGCCGGGGAGGTTGGGGAGGGCGCGGGGAACCTTTTGGCGGGGACTAGGTCGGGGCAGGGGCACCGGAGGGGGGCGGTTCACGGTGGAGCGGCTCGGCGGCGGCGCTAAGCAACTCCGGCGAGGAATTAAGCGCGATAGAGAGCAAAACAAAGGTCAATAGGGGCGGGAGAGGTTCCTTACCTCAAGGCGAACTCCGGGGACTCCTCGGTGGCGGCAACGGCGCGACGACGGCCCGGGTCGACGGCGGCGGCTGCACGGAGGACGGCGGGTGAGCGCGGGCAGAGAGAAATAGGGAGGGGAAGGGGAAATTGGAGCGCGTTCCGGGTTGCGGACGCCGGGGCGAAGCTCACCGTGGCAATGGACACGGCGGGGCTCCAACGGCGGCCGGGAAACGAGCTCGGGCGACGGCGGTTCGCGGCGATGGCGCTTTGGCGTGCGCGCAGCGAGGGAGAGGCGAGAGAGGGGGCCTGCAGGTGCGCAAATGAGGGAGGGGGAGAGGGCGAGTGAGGTTCGGGGCTCTAGTGGCCGAGGGCGGGGTTGGGGCGAGCCCCCACGCGCGACGTGGGCGCGGAGAAGGCGGGCGCGCGCAGCTCGGCGGCGGTTACGCGAGGATGAGGGAGCTGACAAGCCGGGCCCCGCGGGCAGAGAGAGAGAAGAAAGCGGGTGCGGGGGTGGGGAAAACGGCTGCGCCGACGGGTGGGGCCGGGCGAGCAGAGAGAGAGGAGGCGGGCGCGCGGAAGGCGGGGCTGACGGGCCAGGCCCGCGGCACAGGGAGAGAGCGAGGGAGAGGGCGCACGCGCGGGGAAGCGGCAGCGCCGACAGGTGGGCCCGCCAGGGCAGAGAGAGGAGGGGGGGAAGAGGCGCGCGCGCGCGAGATGGGCCGACTGGGCCGAAAGGCCGAGGGGGGCGGGGGTTTGGGCTCTTTTCCCTTTTTCTTTTTATTCTGGAATTGTTTTTCCCTTTTCTTTTTATTTTCTCTTTTTGATTCAAATTCAAATGAGCCACAAATTCAAATTAGACTTTTTGAGAATTATGCACCAAACAAAAGTGAAATCTAGGGTTCAACATGATGCAACAATTCATACTCCCTTGGAGTTTGAGCTAATAGACTATAATTATAAATAAAATAACCACTTCTCTCCTATAGAAATGAGAAAGAGAGGGTTGGGGAAGGATGAGAAAAGGGAAGTAACACCTGAATTTGTGAATATGAGCAAAGAAATTTTATACCCCCAAATTCAGGGTGTTACATAGGACACCTACCGCAGGGTGGTGGAGTGTGCAGGCCCACGGTATGGGACCAGGCTGAGCGGCTACACGGCTCCGGACCACCCCAGGAGGCAAGTATCTTTTTCCTAGTTCCGGTCCCCAAGTTGCGGACCCACAAGACTTATAGCTCTAAGTACTAGAGTACCCGTCACGGAGTGGTGGAGTGTGCAGGGTTTCGGTTACGGAACCAGGCTAACCGGCCACACAGGCTCCAGACCACCCCATGGAACGGGCTCCCGTTCTTTAGAGCCGGCCCCCAGGCTGTCGGGCCCTCCTGCTTTCACATAGAGGTCCTAAGCCGCAAGCCTGGCTGTTCAATTCAGATGTCATCATGCCTGATAGGATGGGAACTGGTCGGGTGGGTTAGCTAAAATATAATCCGGAAACTGCAGGAGAAGACCTTAGGGTAGTAGCATAATATTATCATAGAGGTACATCTGAGAGGGTAGTTTTCTTTTATAACTTATCATGCATGGGTGCGGACCAACAGGCCGGGTTTATGGGGACAGACCCCACCGGGTTGGCGTGCACGTATGCGCTACCTAGTTACAAAAGGGAAAAACTTCGACCCCTCAGACTTGCTCTATAGATAAAACTTACAGAGATATTCTGGCACTGGGGGAGGCACTCCTTCAGTCATAGCTAGATAGTTGCCCTCGGGTCGAGGGATTCCCATTACCATGAAGGGTCCTTCCCAGCTGGGGGAGTGTTACGGAGCCCTAATTTGGTCTGGTACTTCCGTAAGATTAGGTCCCAACCCTGGGTCCCCATCTGCATTTGACGAAGAAGGCCCCGCCTTTGGCTATGGTCATTCCTAGATGAACCTGTCAGATATCTAGACTCGTGGGGAGTCCAGATGGGTTTCCAGAGGAAGGCGGGCTTCAGCTCTGTAGGCCGGGGGACATGGAGTCCCGCCGGCGGTCTGTCTAGTCGCCGCCATCAGAGTGGGAGTCCCTAGTGAAGATGTCCTTTAGGTCCCCCTTGGGCGACTGGTACCCAAGGTCTCGCTCAGCCGCGGCTACCTCGTCGTCGTCGACCTTTTCCTTGCCAGGACGGCGACGAGGCGGGGAGCCGTCCTTGGAAGACTGCTCACGCCGCTCGCTGACGTGCCTTGTGAGATCAATGATCTCGCGACACTCCGCGACACTGTGGCGACCGCTGGGGTGTATAGGGCATGAGCCGTTGCTACCCTTTTGTGGTCGTGGGCGCTTGTTGCGGTCGCCCCGGCCCCCGGTCGCAGTTGCAACGACCAGCGCGGTTGACTGCGGCCTTTCATAGCCGCGACCCTTCTTTTTCTTTTTGCTGTCCCGGGGGACGGTGCCCGAGCCACCTGTCTGGGTAACTCCGGTTTGCAGGGCCGAGTGCCATGCACGGCCCTCGGCGGCTCTGGCGCACTTGTCAGCTAGAGCGAAGAGCGTGGGGACAGTCTCGACGTCATGTGTGGCCAGCTTCTCCAACATTTTCTTATCACGTACCCCCTGACGGAAGGCTGTGATGATGGAGGCACCGGAAATACAAGGAATAGTACCTCGTACCTTGGTGAAGTGGGAGATAAATGTCCAGAGGGCTCTCCGGGCTCCTGCCTCACTGCGTGTAGGTGGGCCTCCACGCCATGCTGCTGGTAAGCGCTGGCGAAGTTCGCAACGAACCATGCACAGAGCTCTTCCCAGGTGTAGATTGACCCTAGGGCGAGGTTCATGAGCCAAGTCTGGGCAGGCCCAGACAGGGCGACATGAAAATAGGTCGCCATCACCGCGGTGTTTCCACCTGCTGCCGTGATGGCGGTGACGTACACCTGCAGGAACTCCGACGGGTTTGATGTTCCATTGTATTTTTCTGGCAGGTGCGGCCAGAACTTGGGCGGCCATGGCGCCGTGCGTAGATGGTCCACGAGGGTGGCGCAGCCCACGCCGGCCAAGGGGACACCCGTTTGGGACCGGGCGCCCATTGGTGTCTGCGGTGTTTCCGCAGTGAAATCTCGGTCGAGGTTACGACCCTCGATGTTTTGTCGGCACTCTCGTGCCCTTTCCAAAGAGATTCGGGCGTCCTCTCCCGTACGCCTACGGTTGAGCTATGCCCGGAGGTCGTCGGTCTATGCTCCCCTTACGGAGGGCGAGCGTACAGACGCTGTCGCCTCGCGCTGGTGTCGGGATGACCGAGGCCTAGACCTAGTCGAAGTGGAATGCGCCATGCCGAGTAGCCGATCGACGTCGTCACGCCACTGTTTCATAGCCCCTGATGAGGCCGTGGAGCTAGGGGGTGGCGTAGCAACTCCCTGGCTGTAGACAACGCCGTAGGCGCTGCCCTCGACGGAGTCCGGGACGCCTGCACTGGCGTGTGTTGTTGTACAGCGTGTACGGCAGCAGTCCCAGAGTCCGGGCTTATGGCGCGGAGGATGCAACCTCTTGCTCCATCGCGAAATCCTTCAAAGTTCCGACGCGATGCTCGATGATCCGCACCATCATGCTGAGCAAGAAAACAAGCAAAAACTTGAAGCCTAGCCCCTACCTGGCGCGCCAAATGTCAGAGAGGAAATCTCCCCGGCTGGGTGGCGGATTGCACCTGCCCTAGATCCTAAAAAGAGGAGGGGCCTAAGCGTTTTGCTTGTTACGAGACTGGTGGATCAACACACGGGAGCACGCAAGGGTTTAGAGTGGTTCGGGCCGCCGGAGCGTAATACCCTACTCCACTGTGTGATGTATTGCTTCAGGAGCTTGTGTGAACTTGTGAGTGTCTGCCTAAGATTGGGTCTGTCTTGTAACGCCGCATGCCTCCCCTTTTATAGCCGAAGGGGGGCATGCACAAAGGTACTGGACCCCGACATGTGGGCCCAGGGACATAACGAATATTGTACTTGGAGCCACAATCGTGTGCTGCTGAGGCGATCTTCTAGCGCCTTGACACCCGAGATCTTCATATCCTCGGCGTGCAGGGGAGGCTTCTTGTAGAAGGGATGATGAGTACGGTGCACCGCTCAGCACGGGCGCACTGTTTGCCAACAGACCGGTCAGACGCGCCGCCTGCTGGATGACCCTGACGCCACCTGCCATCGGATTGGACAAGACGCATTAAATGCTGGGAGGGCGTGTCCCCTGCTGGCGTGGTGGCAGGCGGTGCGTCCTTTCAGCAATAAATGCAGAGGCCGCTCGGCTTGGTGGGCTTTATGCCAGGCTTGGCCCGTTGGTTTATGTGTCGGCCACAAGCCACGCGGCAACAGTGGGCAGGGCAGGACAAGGTCTAGACACGTGCCAGCACCGGACCCCTACCTACGCCGGGGTCCTCCTCGTCCCGGGACCTTGCCAACGCTGGGGCCTTCCAGGGGATCTGGCATACTGAAGCGCCCCAATCCTCTGGGACTCAAATGTGATACAATTACTAGTCCTAGGAGGCTAGTAAACACATTTATACATCAGATAGTTCCAGATCTGCTTAAACGAGACAAACCTATAAAGGTGGCGATCAACTTTAAGAGTTGGTCCACAACTCGGGACATATCATCGGAGTGGGGCTGAAGCAGCCCGATATACGCAGTGAAGCAAATCAGCGGTCCAATAGCCACAGGCAAGGTTGGGAATAGTCGTAACTCTTACCCGATCTCCTTTTTCTGAAAAACAACAAATAAGCAAGGGTGAGTACAAACGTACTCAGCAGCCCACCTTCACCCACGGAATGGGGAAATCAGATATAATGCATGGAATATGTAGAGCTCATGATATTTTGCAGAAACAACAATATTTTATGCAAGGTTGTTTTGTAAAACATTTTGTATTTTTCAAAGCGCATCCTCTCCCAAAGGAGCAGGAAGTTTTTCAATATTAGAACAAAATCCCCTGGACTAAACCATCCAGGTATCTCAGTAGTCTCCCACTGGTTTTCATTTTCAAAAACAGCCACTAGACTTCCCGTCCACCATAGCTCACGGCTCAACCGCTGGACCTTTTTTAAAACCGCTTTTCTCAAATGCACCCTTTTTTGGAAAACAAAACACTAATTGCCATACCACACCAGACTTGTCCATTCCTGTGGACACAGACTATTCGAATAGGTTTGAACTCTGCGCAGAGGTGTACACTTTCCCCACTAGTCCGATTTTTGCGATCTCACCGTCGTGAGGCCCAAATGCCGGATCTCTTTCTTTCCTCGCACGTCCTAACCTTAACGGTTATGCCAGAAGGAGTCATGCCACCGCCATGCCCAAACCGGACAAAACATTCCCCCTCCTTATCCTCCCGGTGCTCCTCAGCCTTCATAACCCTGGGGTTGGACCGTACGAGTTCAGATTAAGTGACTGCCCACACAGTCTCGAGTAGTTGTACTTATCATGAGTACAGGTAGTGAAAGATGACAAACCGGTCCTTACATGAGGGGACAATCCTTCTGCTCACGCCTAAACCAGCTGAGCCATCACCTTAGGCCATCCCCTAAACCAGGGAGTCCCTGACCATCCCTACTCAAAGGTGATAAGGGTGACAACCCTTCATCATACCCATTTTGGAAAACATTTTCTTTTGAAAACTCACACCTTTTCTCAAATCATTTGTAACAAATATATCAAGGAATATAAAGATTAATTGCGGCAAGCGGCTGGGTGGCCATAATAACTCGTCTCAAAATCATATCATGCATAAAATAACAGGCTGAGGGTTGTGGTTGAAAAATCATAGGTAATTTATGCATCAAAGGGATCCAGTGAGCTTGTCGTGCTTATTCGGTGAAAGGGGAAGGGGAGCTCGCGGAATTGGCTTCTAGCTCCACTGCCTGGCGTAGACTTGCAGATCTGGCCTCCACGAGACGGCACGAACGCTCCGATAACTATGCAACATGAATAAGCAAACATACAAACAAGCAAGTATACCAACAAATATTTAGTATAGTGGTCAGAATAGTGATATATGGATGGGTAGAGTCTTGAGTAGAATCTGTGTCATGTGGTGTTGTGATATTACTAGTGGTGGAGCGAAGGTGCTTACCAGGAGGGTGGACTGGAGGCGAAGCGACACTATGCGTGTAGCCGGCAGAGCAAAGTAACTGAGTGGGTGGGGTGTTTGCCTTGGCTGAGGGTGTTGAGTGTGTGGAGAGGGAGAGGATAGCTGGGTGTATTTATAGTTGGGTGTAAGTGGTGTAGCACAGTGAAGTTCACTGTTGGTGAGAATAGTGACGAATGAATCGTCTGACTTAGTATGAATAGGAGAGTTATAGGCAGAATATGGGACAAGACTATTTTGGGAGTTTTCTGGAACATGAACTATGCTTAAGGGATGACATGGTTGGATAGGGAATAATTCGATAAGAATTTAGAAACAAGAATTATTGGAATCTGAGTTTGGAAGCCTGGTTCGAAGGAATCTCAAAGTTAAGCATGCTCAACTTGGAGAAACCTGGGATGGGTGGCCAGATGGGAATTTTCCTACTGGAAGGAAAATCACAGTCACCGGAGTTTGTATGACTGAAATATAGGTCTGGCTGGTCTTAGGTGGACTGGACAACATGATGGATGGGTAGTTGAAATTTGGGGGTGATCGGATGAACGATGAATAGTAATAATGATGAATAGTAATGATGAATAGTGATGGTGAATAGTAATGGTGAATAGTAATGGTAAATAGTGATGTGAATAGTTCGTATGAACGAACGATGAATGATGAATAGTGATGATGAACGAACCATGAAGATGAATAGGAACTATGAACGAACGGACGAACGATCAAATGACCGGACGAACGAACGTTCGAAATTTCGGCAGCATAACGGCAGGACAAAGATTATCTGGAAGAACGATGAATAGGGACTATGAACGAACGATGAATGATGAATAGGAACTATGAACGAACGATGAACGATGAATAGGAACTATGAATGATGAATAGGAACTATGAACGAACGGACAAACGATCGAATGATCGGACGAACGAACGATCGGAATTTTGGCAGCATAACGGCAGGATAAAGATTATATGGATGAACGATAAATAGGGACTATGAACGAATGATGAACGATGAATAGGAACTATGAACAAACGATGAACGATCGAATGATCGAACGAACGAACGATCGGAATTTCGGCAGCATAACGGCAGGAAAAAGATTATTTGGACGAACGAACGGACGAACGATCGGACGAACGGATGAACGAACCATGAACGATCGGACGAACGATCGAACGATCGGACGAACGAACAAACGAACTAAGAACAGGGGGACGAACGATCGAAGAACGATCGAACGATCCTTGTGCTAGTGTGTGCTTGTGTGGAACATGGAGTGGGTGTGTGTGGGGGGGGGGAGAGAGTTGCCATGAAATGGCTTGGGGTGGGATGAGAGGAGGCCCTTGCCCCTCTATTTATAGCCATGGTGGGGGATTTGGGGGAGGGATGAGAGGATTAGTGGGAGGATGAAAGGATTAGTGGGAGATTAGCATGTATTTGTCTTGTATAAGTGAGATTAGCTTGTAGAGCTCACAGTATGACACTGGAGGCATACGTATACGTATGAGCATGAGGAAAGTTATGAAGAAAATATTTATAGGGACTTGAAAAATGATTCTGAAGGTATTTCTCAAGAGGAAAATACTTGGAGATATATTGGTGGAATACTTGGGCAATATTTCTGGAAAGAAATTGAAGAAGATTACTCGGGAAATATCTGGGCAGTATTTCTGGAAACAATTTGAGGGGATCACTGGGGAAATAGTTGTAGGATATTTGAGGAGGATTTTGGAGTGAATATAGACCACTATATTTTATTTGCTGATATCAACTCGCAAACAAACATTTTGAAATGAAATTTGAAATTTATTTTGAATTTAGAGCGAGTTTGAGAAAATTTCAAGATTTGAATTTTTGGGATGCTACACATACCTTCTTGGGGCCTTGGACTTGTATGTATAGGGGTCCGGTGTCCTTCTGCGGGGGTCCGGACCTAGCGACGAACACTGGGATGTACTCCCTTTCCTTGCCACGCGCTCTTGGACCTGCCCATTGGGCGCCATTCTCCACGTGGTCTTGAGGCGTTGCACGGGTGCGACGCCTTTATGCAGTAGCAGGAGGTACCCCTGATTGAGGGTACTAACAAAAGCCGACAGAGTGATGTCAGACAATCTGATATTTCCACCCACAAACTCAATGGATGGTCGCCAGACATGGCGGAGAGGATTAGAGATGAGGTAGCCGGGATGTTCAGGGACAAACTCGGTGTTAGTGTGTTAGGCATAGGGCAATCGTATCGGAAGCCTTATAGCCACCGATTCGACACCGTGCCATATCCACAGGGAACTAGAATACCAGACTTCTCTAAATTTTCTAGTGAAGGTGGGAAAAACACACATGAACATATTAGCCAATTCATAGCCATCTTGGGAGAATTGGTTGATGGGGAAGCCTACCGCGTTTGTTTATTCTCGTTGTCCCTTACTGATAATGTATTCGCATGGTACACAGCTTTGCCACCAAACTCTATTAACTCTTGGGAAGAATTAGAGCAGAAATTTCATGAACACTTCTTCTCAGGAGAATATGAATTAGAATTGGCTGACTTAGCTTCAGTCCGACATGGGCCTAAAGAATCGGTTAATGACTATATCCGGAGGTTTCGGGACACTAGAAACCGATGCTTTCAGATCCATGTCGCAGAAAAACAACTAACAGGGCTGGCTTTCAATGTGTTGCGACCCTACTTAAAAGAAAAATTAGATGACACCTAATTCTTTTCGCTAGTGCACTTACACCAACGGGCTATGACCTGTGAAAGCCGAAGTAAGGAAACATCAAAATTGGCTAGCCATAAGATGCATCTAGTGGGATACGATAATTCGGACGATGAATCCACGGATGTATACACCGCCGAACTAGTTTGGCCAGGACAGGCTAAACCTTCAGCATGTTCTGCTTTACAGTCGATTCGAAAGAATCGACAAGAAGTTAAGTTTACTTTTAATGTGGCCAAATGCGATAAAATATTTGACGAGTTACTAAAAAACGACAACATTAAATTAACTCATACTATTCCTCCTCCTGATGAATTAAAAAGGCGTGCTTATTGTAAGTGGCATAATTCTTTTTTCCCATACCACCAATGATTGTAATGTTTTTCGTCGATAGATACAATCGGCCATAAATGAGGACCAATTGGCTTTTCAGGAGATGCAAGTAGACACACAACCTTTTCCTGTTAATACAATAGAACTCATATGCAAAAAGGTCTTGGTTCGACCCGAAATGGCCGATAAAGGCAAAGGCAAGGGCATCGTCATTGGCGATCCTCACATGTCAATTATATCACAAAAAGAGATTGCTCGAAAGGCTTCGGACGAGAAGGCTAAAAAGTCCGAAGGCGCCGGGGGGCAGGCACAATTATTGAACCAAACACATCAGCCCGACCCGAGCATCGCAGATGGTCCGGCACCTACGTGCGGACGGTCCAGTGCTCAGACAAACGGTTCGGCCAACCTAGTCGGACAATCCACCTATGACCGAAGGCGTCAACCTCTACACAAAGTAAGGAAAGAGACGTAAGGGCAGAGCACATATAGTCGGCTGATTAAAGCCGACTCTACTTTTGATCAGTTGCTCTCCAAAAATACTAGCAAAAAGACTGTTCCACGTGATCTGTCAATGAAGAAACCCCGGTCACCTGCTAAAACGAAACGACCGAACAAAACGGCCCAAAAGGCGATGCGACAAGCATCGCCTGTTCATCCTATGAGACCAGGGTACTTTCCACCCATTTATTCATCGTCGGTATATTGTCCTACTCAAATGTGGAATGGCACGACGATAAATCCATGGTACATTTATAGTCCCTTTGTCTATCCAGGCTGGTGGACACCTCTATTCTATTCATTTTGATCCATTGATCAAATGGTCATGGCCGAGGAAGATACCATCCGAAACAGCCTTTATACATTGGTGCTTTATTGAATGATCTCCATTTTGAAAAGCCGGTGACTTACATCAGGTTTAGTTCATATGCTTTTGTTCATCAACCTTCACCAAAAGGCATGGGGCATATGTTGGAAACCAAAAGTCCCGCGCGGACGGTCCGGCCCTGAGACCGGACGGTCCGCGGCGGTTGCGCGGACGGTCCACGCGTGCGCAGAGTCAGTTAGGGTTCCTAGTTTCTCGCGGGATTTGTTACCTAAAACCGCGGGATGAACTCGGAAATCAGTTTGAATTGGATCCAAACCTCCCCCTTTATATAGATGAAGGGCTATGGCCGATTGAACCCCCAACAATCGACCAAATCAAGTCTATTTCTCGTTTTTACCTTATCCATTAGGAGTAGCTCTAGTTTAGTTCTAGTTTAGTATTCCAATCCCCAAATTCTCGCTTCTCTTCGACTCTACGTTGATTAGAGGAGTCTAGGTCGGCTTGCCGAGCCTAGACAACCCTTAGGATCTCTCCTCCCCGACGGAGTCCCTCCTGGGAGCGAGATCCAGGCGCCGCCGGCGACCTTCGCCGCCCCTGCGCATGCGCGGACCGTCCGGCCCCAGAGCGCGGACCGTCCGGCACGTCAGGCAGGGAACGCTAGCCCTGCGCCAGGTCGCGGACCGTCCGGCCCCTGGCCGCGGACCGTCCGCCCCTGTGCAGAGAGCACCGCTGTCGATTCTTGTTAGTGTTTGGCGCCCGAAAAAGGCGTCAACACTCATGAACCTTGTATTTGTCTGCCCAAAATTAATAATCCGTCAACGTTTACAACACAATATAGGAAGTGACATTTCAATGAGTAGTTGTATCAACCTAAGTGTCATTATCTGGAGGCCAAAGCAAAAGGAGAGAGAGACTGGCCATATCGCCTTTTAGTATTGTGCAAATACGGTGTTCAAGTCCACTATGGTCTAGTTCATTTTAAACTAGGAATAGGGCATTGGTGTGGTCATATGGTTGAGTATGATGAGATTGATCATATCATCTAAGAAAACTTCAATTTGATATTGTGGCTTGTAATGACTATTTTTAACACAACACTAGAAATGTGATTGAGTGGATATCAATTTTAGACATGAATACGAGGATACAATTAGACAGAAATAAGTAACACAATAAAAGTTAAAGTATGGATCTCAACTCGTCGACAATATCATTAAGTCCCATAAAGAGAAACGTAGTCAAGCATGGGAAATGAGAACCACTTCACCTGATACATCCAAGTACAAATGTGTAGTATGTATAGGATTCAAAGGCGTTGTCCACCACAAGGCAAAGGAGAGGACGGGAGGTGGAAAAGTCAAATACATCCCATGAAAACTTCAATTGCTAGAATGTTTAATTAGCATTTGGACTATAATTTTTTTGACCTTGTTTTATTGTAGACGGCTAACTTATTATATTTTCCTTGCAAGGAAAGAATCTAGAATATATATGAAATGCTAGCATAAAACTTAGATCTAGTTTGGGAGCCCTATTTTTCTAAGAGATTATGAACAATTTTTTTTAGGAAAATTCATTGGAAATTGTGGTTCCCAAACTAACCCTTAATAGGATTAATAGAATATTCATACCAATAAGATCCACATTTTTTAGAAACCTATCTCGAAAGAATTTATGGGTTAAACATGTTTAACTTAGAATCTAATAACACTTATTTAGTATAATAATAATAATTTATATAAGTTCGAATTAATTTATAATTTAGGGCCTGGTTGACTTAGAAAATATTGTATTATTTTATTTAAGTAAGAAAATACCACAGTAATTTATTGAAGAAGGAAGCCAACGACTCAGATTCTCAGACATTCAAGAAGGATCAGCTTTTATAAACAAATAAAAGTGATGCAGGATAGTCGGCCATCCTGAAGCATCTAAAACTCTGTCGAAACACCTGTAGATACTTGACAGCGATAAAACAAAGACTCGGCACCAAACAGGTGAGCACGAAACGTGCACTGATCGTTCCGGACGAGGAACCCAACATGCCATCACCACACTAGAGTACACTACTACAAAATCTCTCCGAAACAAGCCAGCAGCCAAGTACAGCAGACATCCGTCCCACTCCTAGTCCCACCGCCACCTTCCCTCCCACCGCCACCATTCGGGCCGCCCTCTCTCCCAGTCCCAGCAAATCCCACTTCCCCAGGCCTCAGCTCCAGCTCGCCTATCCCCCTCACCAGCGCCGCCGGAAGATCGCGCTGCGCCCGCCGTCTCACGAGGAGGCATCGACCGGCGCGGTGGCATTTAGGAGGAGCAAGGGGAGGCTGTACCTTGTTGACAGGGTCTTAGTTAGGCGGGGAGGGGCGAGATGAGCATGTACGGGAGGGACCCCTGGGGCGGGCCGCTGGAGATATGCCACGACTCGGCCACGGACGACGACCGCAGCCGGAACCTGGACATCGACCGGGGCGCGCTATCGCGGACGCTCGACGAGACGCAACAGAGCTGGCTGCTGGCGGGGCCCGGGGACCCGGGCCGCAAGAAGAAGAAGTACGTCGACATCGGTTGCCTCGTCGTCAGCCGCAAGCTCTTCGTCTGGACGCTCGGGGTGCTCCTCGCCGCCGCCGTGTTCGCGGGGGTCGTGGCCGGGATCGCCAAGGCCATCCCCAGGCGCCACCGCCCGCCGCCGCCGCCCGACGACTACACCGTCGCGCTGCACAAGGCGCTCATGTTCTTCAATGCCCAGAGATGTGAGTAGTAACTCTGTTTCTTCTGTGGTTTTGCCATTGCGTGGGTGGAGTGTTGGAAAGATTGTTTTTTTAATGTGTCTGTGATGACGATGCGTTAGAACTTAGAAATACTGAGGCCGTCTCAGCTGATTCGAGAAACTTACGTGCCAAAGATTGATTTCTAAGACAATTTTCTTTAATAGAATAGGAAATATCAGTTCAGTTTTCTGTGCTGTTTCTTCTGGTTTGTGGACAGCGAAGTATCAACATTTTTTGGATTCTTCATTTTTCTAGTGAAGTGATTTGGAACGCCAGTTCAAAAGACGGTATTTAAGGCGCTTTTTTAGGGGAAAAGGCTATAGGAAACCTGCAGCGCGATTTTATTGAAACTTATATAAGGCGCTCTTAGCTGAAAATCCAAGTTAGATGGTTAAGCTGCATTTTGAACAAGTGATTTCCGAATAAAAAGGTTACATTTCGTTGATATCTTCCTTGTTCAATTTGCTGCAGCCGGGAAGCTTCCGAAGCACAACAATATACCATGGCGTGGTAACTCTTGCATGAAGGACGGACTTTCTGATCCTGCAATTCGGCGAAGCCTGGTCGGCGGGTACTATGATGCTGGCGACGCTGTCAAATTCAATTTCCCAGCTGCCTTCTCCATGACCCTCCTCAGCTGGAGCGTCATTGAGTACATTGCTAAGTACGATGCTGCTGGGGAACTTGGCCATGTCCGTGACATTATCAAGTGGGGTTCAGATTACTTCTTGAAGACCTTTAATTCCACAGCCGATAGCATTGATCGTGTCATTGCGCAGGTAAATATTTCTTCTGAAACAGAGATATATTTGGAGTTGGGTCTTGCCTGTTGCCACTAGGCCATTGCTAATCTGAATTATGGGGAGGGTGCAGGTGGGAAGTACTGCAACATCACCCGGTTCAACGCAGCCCAATGATCGTTATTGTTGGATGAGGCCAGAGGACATTGACTACCCACGTCCAGTGGTCGAGTGCCACGCTTGTTCAGATCTTGCTGCAGAAATGGCTGCAGCATTAGCTGCAGCGTCGATTGTATTCAAGGACAATAAGGCTTACTCACAGAAGCTTGTACATGGTGCAACCACTCTTTTCCAGTTTGCAAGGGAACGACGTGGGAGGTATAGTGCAGGTGGCTCAGATGCTGCAAAGTTCTACAATTCAACCAGTTACTGGGATGAGTTTGTGTGGGGTAGTTCATGGATGTACCTTGCAACTGGCAATTCGTCATACTTGACTCTAGCCACACACCCTAAACTTGCAAAGCATGCTGGCGCTTTCTGGGGTGGACCAGATTATGGTGTGTTCAGCTGGGATAATAAGCTCACTGGGGCACAGGTAAATGTTTTAATCTTAATTACCGAATTAAAGATTAGAGACATTTTCTACGTTTGACATGCTGGGATTTATTTGGTTGATGGTTGATACCTGGTAGAGTGGTAATGACCTGCTGACATTTACTTGGTTGATGACTGATACCTGGTGCTTGTCTAGTACTCTCTCTGGTCCAGTTTATAAGGCACAATTTGACATTATACAATCTCTCAAGTTACACTTTGACCATTCATTTGTTATATAAAAACTTATGATTGTTGGATATTACATTTCGTTACAAATATAACCATATCAAGTTCGTATTGTTATAGTTCGAAGTTGTTGGCCACTATTGATCAAAGATTGCAAAATTTGAATCTTAATATGCATGCGTGTCCTATAAACTGGACCAGAGGGAGTACCACGTTTAATTATTATATATGCCAATAGATACCCTATCTATCGAATGATTGTTGTTATATAAGCATTACATCTACTTGCTCAGCTGCGGCAGGAATTTAGTGCCAAATCCTATCATATTTAAGGTACTAACTATTGTTAAACTATAAGCATGTTTCCAATTATAGATCATGGGGCTCATGGTTTGTTTGATATTCTAAGGGTGATGTGGGCACACTTTCAATGCTGTCCTGTCTTGTTCCCTAGTGTTGACGTCTTTTTGGAGCGCCAAACACTCAACAAGAACCGTGGCGGTGCCTTCTGCACAGGGGCGGACGGTCCGCGCGCAGGGGCCGGACGGTCCGCGGCCTGGTGCGAGGCGCGGTGGTACTCTCTGCGCAGGGGCGGACTGTCCGCGGCCTGGGGCCGGACGGTCCGCGGCCTGGTGCGCGGCTAGGGCTCCTGCCTGACGACCGGACGGTCCGCGCCCTGGGGCCGGACGGTCCGCGCGTACGCAGGGACGGCGGAAGATCGCCGACGGCGCCTGGATCTCGCTCCCGGGAGGGACCCCGTCGGGGAGTAGAGATCCTAGGTTGTGTCTAGGCTCGGGTAGACCGACCTAGACTCCTCTAATCGACGTAGAGTCGAGGAGAGGCGGAGAATTTGGGGATTGGAAGACTAAACCTAAACTAGACTAGAACTACTCCTAGGATAAAATGCGAAATATAAGTTGTATTGATTCGATTGTTGATTACAAATCGGCCGTATACCTCTCTATTTATAGAGGAGGGGGGCTGGACCCTTTAAAAACTAATTTCCGAGCTTATCCCATGATTTTAGCTAACAACCGTAGCACAAAACTCGGAACCCTAATCTGTTCTGCGCACGCGCGGACCGTCCGGCCCACAGGCGCGGACCGTCCGGACCGCGGACCTTCCGGCCTCAGGGCCGGACAGTCCGCCGGCCCATTTTTGGTTCGAACATATGCCCCCCTGCCTTTTGGTGGAGCTGGGCGAACCAAAAGCAACTAACTCGATGTGATCACATTGGTTTTCTTAGGCATCTTGCCACATACTAGGATGGTACTGTTTGAGGAAACGCCCATTCAAAGCCTTAGGTAAATCCTTGCCTTGTAATATTTGTAGTAAATAAGCGTTACCAGACATCACCTGCTTCACTTTATAAGGACCCTCCCAGCTTGGCGACCATTTCCCGAACTTTCGGTCTTTATTCCTTAGAGGTAGAATGGTCTTCCACACCAAGTCTCCTACTTGGAATGATTTTGCTTTGACCTTCTTGTTGTAGGCCCTGACTACCATGATCTTGTCCTTTTCTATTGCTCCCAAAGCTATCATCCTCTTGTCGGTCACCTCATCAATATTATCCATCATTGAATTATAATAATCAGTAGCAGTTAGGTCATTTTGTCTGGCAAACCTGACAGCATTCAAACTTATTTCCACAGGTAACACTGCTTCCTGCCCATAGACAAGCTCAAAAGGAGATACTTTAGTAGCACTATGTTTAGATATTCTATGAGCCCATAAAGCTTCAGACAAAATCTTATGCCAATGTTTAGGATTATCAGATACCTTCTTCTTTATCAAATTAATCAACGTCCTATTACTAGACTCGGCCTGTCCATTGGCCTTGATCTGTAGTCAAGGTCTGGGGAATGCCGAATCTATGAATAATATGCTCAGTTATGAACTCAATTACCTCCTTGTGCTTCATGTTCTTTAGAGCAACGGCTTCAGTCCATTTGGTGAAATAGTCAGTGGCAACTAACACAAACCGATGCCCTTTTGATGATGAAGGATGAATTTCTCCAATAAAGTCTAATCCCCATCCTCTGAATGGCCAAGGCTTGATGATAGGATGTAATTCGGCTGCAGGGACCAACTGTAGGTCGCCGAATTTTTGACACACTTGGCACCCCTTGTAGTACTTGAAACAATCAGCTGTCATACTAGGCCAATAAAAACCAGACCTTCGCAACAACCACTTCATCTTTGGAGCTGATTGATGGGTACCACAAATTCCTTCATGTACTTCGGCCATAGCTAATATAGCATCATCTGGGCCCAAGCACTTAAGTAGGACATCATTAACCGTTCGGCGGTAAAGTTCATCACTCATTAAAACATACTTGAAAGCTATTCGCCGAATGTTCTTATCTGTCCTGATATTGGGATTTTGCAAATAATTAAGTATAGGTGTCCTCCAGTCACTTGCATCGGCTTCATTGTCAGCCGAATCGATTAAGAGAACCTTTCTGGTAACCTCGGACGGTCCGGCGTCATCACGCGGACGGTCCGCGACCTGGGAATTTGGCTCTGCACTGGTTATCAGATTTTCAGTTTTGTGAAATTTCCCTCTCTTTATCCGATAACCCGATGCATCTTGTGCCGAGTCGTTAGCTCTATGATTCTCAACTCTAGAGATATACCGAATACTGAATTCGTCAAAAGAATGGATTATGCTCCAACATTTCTCAAGATAACTATTTAGAGTACCATCAAGACATTGATATTCTTCTAACACTTGTTGGACAACCAGCTGAGAATCACCAAATACCTTCACATGTTTTACTCCCATACCATTTAAAAGCTCTAAACCGAATAGGAGGGCCTCATATTCAGCTTGATTATTAGTGCAATACGTTTTCAATCGGCTAGAGAAGTCAAAGGAGACATTACTTGGTGAAACAAGCACAATGCCAATTCCTTGCCCTTCATTACAAACCGATCCATCAAAATATAAAGTCCAAGGAGTAATAGTGAGGTATGATATGTCTAGTTCATGAATACCATTAACCCGATGTTCTACAATAAAGTCCGCTACGACTTGGCCTTTCATAGATTTCAATGGTTCATAAGCCAAGTCATATTCTATGAGTGCATAAGCCCACTTACCAATTCTACCACTCATAATTGGGTTATGCAACATGTACTTGATTACATCGGCTTGACCAGAAACAGTGCAATGACTAGACAGTAAATAACATCTACATTTGGTGCATGCATAAAACAAGCATAAGCATAACTTTTCAATAAAAGTGTACCTTGTTTCAGCATTCACCAACCTTCGGCTTAGATATGTCACCACATGCTCCTTCCCCTCAGTTTCTTGTGTCAGAACAGCCCCAATAACCTTGTCTTCAGCTGCAATGTATAATCTGAATGGTGTCCCTACTCGTGGTGCTTTTAACACGGGAGCCGAAGACAAGTATTTTTTAATGAGATCAAATGCTTCCTGCTGCTCTGCCCCCCAAGTGAATTCAGCATCATTCTTAAGCCGAAGGATAGGGGTGAAGGCATCAATCTTCCCGGCTAGGTTAGAAATAAACCTTCGTAAATAATTCACCTTGCCGAGAAACGTCTGCACTTCGACCTTACAAGTCGGAGGCCCCACATTCCGAATAGACTTGATTCGGTCAGGGTCTATTTCTATACCATGTTCATGGATGACAAATCCTAAAAACTTACCAGCCGACACTCCAAAAGCACATTTACGTGGGTTCATTTTTAAACCATACCGACACATTTTATCAAAGGCTTTGCGCAAATCAGCTATATGAGAACTAAACTTAGCCGATTTGACTACAATATCATCAATGTAGACTTCCACAGTGTTTCCTAACAACTCATGGAAGATCAGATTCATAGCCCTCTGATAAGTAGCACCAGCATTTTTAAGACCGAATGTCATGACAACCTATTCAAATAAACCAATGAAGCCTGGACATATAAAGGCCGTTTTAGACGCATCTTCTTCGGCCATGAAAATCTGATTATATCCGGCATTACCATCAAGGAAGCTAATAATTCTATTTCCTGATGCATTATTGATTAATGTGTCGGCTATGGGCATGGGATATTCATCTTTAGGAGTTGCTTTATTTAAATTACGAAAATCAATGCATACTCTAAGTTTACCTGACTCCTTCATCTCCACCGGCACAATATTGGAGACCCACTCTGCGTATCTGCAAGGTCTAATAAAATTAGCTTCTAGCAGCCGGCGGATTTCGTCCTTGATTCGTGGGAGAAGATCTGGACGAAATGTTCTAGCTTTCTGCTTGAAAGGTCTGAAACCAGACTTAATGGGCAGCCGATGTTCGACAATCTCTCGGCTTAGTCCAGGCATTTCAGTGTAATTCCAAGCAAAACAATCTGAATATTCCTTCAATAGACTGATCATCTCATTTCTAGAATCGGTCTCCAGGGTCTTGTTTACAAAAGTCGGCCTTGGAGTTTTACCATTTCCTATGTCAACCTCCTCCAAAGGATCAGCCGATGTAAACCCCTGTCCTAGTTTATCAAGATCTCTGAATTCCTCTATCATGTCCCCCACAGAGGAATCAGATGATCTTTGTGTGATGGCGGACTTTCCGGTCTCGGGGACCGGATCATCCGTAATACTATCTTTTCGCTGTGGTAGATGTTCGGTCCTAAAGTCCGAACTGTTCTGTGAAAGACCAGACCATCCGACTTTGAGGGTCGAATTGTCCGTGATCAAAGACTCATGAACTTTGTGTGTATTCATCATTTAAACTCTATTTAGGATTTAGCCGATTCTCCATCGGCTCTAGCATTACAGGAATGAAACCTTTCTTATCTATACTTATGAACTGATAATCAGAAAAATCTACCCCTGTGAGACATGTAGCAGTCTCATAAGTCCAGAGTACAGGGGCATCGGCCATAGCGATGCAGGCCGATACATCAGCATGTACTTGTTCTACTTCATCGCCTACCCATTGTATTAGCATTTGATGTAATGTAGAAGGTATACATTGATTGGCATGAATCCAATCTCTGCCTAGAATTAAACTGTAATTCCCTTCTACATCAGCGACGAAGAATGCAGCAGCAAGGGTCTTAGTCCCGATGGTTAATTCAACGGACGTGACTCCCCTGGCTTTAATCGAACTATCCCCAACACCGCTGAGGGTCATGTTGGTTTTGACAAGTTCGTCATCTTGTTTACCTAATTTTCTGTATAATGAATAAGGCATTAGATTTACAGCCGCCCCTCCATCCACCAACATCTTAGCAATCGGTATTCCATCAATGTGACCACGCACGAAGAGCGGCTTTAAATGATTTACCGATTCCTTTGGTTTAGTAAAGGCGGCTTCTTTAGGACCAAAATCAAACTGGGCAGCAACAGGTTCATCGTCGCCAATGATAGTGCAATCGGAAGAAAATGTAATAATATTTACATCCATACCTGGGCGTTCTGGAGAAGCCTCGTAGTCGACCAGGTCTTCTCCTAGCAGGTCGTCCTCTTCCATTGATGTTGTCGTGTTGTTGGAGGCTTCCTGATGAACGGCGGACGGTCCGCACGCGGGGGCCGAACGGTCCGCGCCTGGTGCAGGTTGTCCAGAGCCTTCCTGGTGAACGGCGGACGGTCCGCACGCGGGGGCCGGACGGTCCGCGCCTGGTGCAGGTTGACTTTCTATTTCTGTGGCCGTTTGTTTTTTCTCAACGGCCTTCGGTCTCCATTTCTTTTGTGGTGGCGGGTATAGTGGATGTGTGTCATTAAATGTCTTTTCCGCCTCCTTCTCCTGGCTCTCCTTTGCTCTTAGGCGCTGTAATTTTCTCTTTTGGGATCGTGTCAATCCCGCTGGGCACCATCGAGGCATGGAGTATTTTGGATCGGCTGTTTTGATGGTAGCCGTATCCTTTTCGGTTGTGTTGGCCGATTCGCCGAAAATCATCGGCCCTTTATTGTCTCCCTGTATGACAACATCCGCAGTGCCTATTTTGATGATGTCCTTTTTTGTTCTTTGAGTTGCTACAGGCATATGCCCCCCTACCGGATTGGTCGGCCTAGGAGGCCGAGTAGTCCGGCAACCTTGTTGGGCCTGTGCCTGGTGATCGGATTCAGCAGTGCTCAATCGGTCTTGCACCTGGCGGTGCCAACCTATCAAAAACGGATGTTTGGGGTGCCCCCCAGGCGGGGTACTGTGGCATCCCAAATGGATATGGTGGCATGCCCCACATTTGATTTGGGACATATGGTGGAGGTAAGTATGTGTATGGATATGGCATAGATGGATAAGGAGGTGGAGGGGTCCATGTCGGCATGTTAGGTCTCAATTGTACAATAGGACCTTTCATTTCTTTCGATTGGTGATGTGGTCCAATCGGCCTGACCTGACGTTGCTCATGAATGGGTGAGCGGGGTCGCTTCGGTGGCCGGTCACTGGGGCCAGCCTTCTTTTTCACATATTTAGACAACAATTGATCGAAAGTCGGGCCAGGCTTGATCAGCCGACTAGCTGCTTTAAATGTATTTGTTTTCCACGTACCTATCTCTGGTCGTCGTGGTTTGAAGGTACGTGGTCGCTGCGAGTCCTGAGCATGGCCGGACCGTCCGCCGGAGCTCTCCGGACTGTCCGGTGGGGTCCCGGACTGTTCGCTCCTACGTGCCGGACCGTCCGGGATACGCAGCACGGGTTCCTGTATCTGTCTCCCTGTCTGTGCTTGCCCCCCAGTACTGGAGGTTGTGATGGTCACCTTTAGGGTCTCCCCTCCATCGGGAGTCTTCTCGGCTACCACTTTCCTGCAAGAAACTTTATGATCCTCATCGGCCTTTTTAGAATTGCCGATGATTGCCTCTTTGCCTTTGCCTTTATCGGCCGTGTTTGGCCGAACCAGGACTTTCTTGCCCTCAAAGTCGATCACGTTCATTGGAAAGGGCTCTGTATCCACCTGCATTTCCTGAAATTTCAATCGTCCCTCATTAATGGCCGATTGAATCTGTTGTCGGAATACATTACAATCATTAGTGGCATGAGAAAATGAGTTATGCCACTTGCAGTATGCACGACGTTTTAGCTCGTCGGCGGATGGAACAGTGTGATTTATTTTAATATTGCCATTTTTGAGTAATTCGTCAAATATTTTATCACATTTACCAACATTAAATGTAAACTTAACCTCCTCTTGCCGTTTCTTTTGAACCGGCTGCAAGGAGGAACAAGCCGAAGATTTGGCCTGTTTTGGCCAAACCATTTCAGCAGCATACACTTCTGCTGATTCGTCATCTGAGCTACTTTGGTCGTATTCTACTATATGTACGTTGTGACGCATTGTTTTAGCAGTTTCTTTGCTCCGGCTTTCGCAAGCCAAAGCCCTCTGGTGTAACTGTGCTAGTGTAAAAAATTGGATGCCTTCTAATCTCTATTTTAAATAATATCGTAGACCATTAAAGGCTAATCCTACTAGCTGTTTTTCTGCTAAATGAATTTGAAAGCATCGGTTTCTTGTATCGCGGAATCTCCGGATGTAATCATTAACCGATTCGTCTTTTGTCTGTCGCAATGACACTAAATCTACCAAATCCAATTCATAATCACCAGAGAAAAAATGATCATGAAATTTTTGTTCTAGATCCCTCCATGATGAAATGGAATTAGGAGGTAAAGTGGCATACCATGCAAACGCGGTTCCTGTTAGCGATAATGAAAATAAACGCACGCGAAATGCCTCTGTGTCTGCCAATTCTCCCAATTGTGCTAAGAACTGGCCTACATGTTCGCGCGTGTTTTTCCCTTGATCACCCGAAAATTTCGCGAATTCGGGTATTCTAGTTCCCTGTGGGTATGGGTGGTAATCAAATCGACTGTCATAAGGTTTCCGATATGATTGCCCCCCAGGGACCATGCTTACTCCGAGCTTATCTCGGAACGCCCCGGCTATTTCTTCCCTTACTATATCAATGGCAGCCGGTGCAAGACCACCGGCTCTCTGGTCAAACATAGGTGGAGTTGGTTGCATAGTAGTATGTTGTCGTTCCCCCCATCGGTTTGAGCTACGTGGTGCATTCCCATTTGCCTTATATGGCTCACAGGTTTGATCGTTTCTTTCCGGCCTTTTAGGTGGGGCCGGAAAGCTTTCCTGGGCTCTGGATCCTGAATTAATGGGCTGGTGCATTGCATAATGTGATGGGAAGTGTTGCTGGGACGGGCGAGGATTCAGGTAATAATCCTCCTCAAAAGACTCATGCGCGGACTGTCCGGATATGTACCCGGACCGTCCGTGGTCATATGCGGACCGTCCGTCATTGTATGCGGACCGTCCGACTGGGTAATTTGGGTTCTGTGTCATATGTGGTGGCTCGGGCGCATATCTAGGTAACTAAAAATAGGCCTAACTGCTGTTGGCCCGGACGGTCCGCGCTCACGTGCGGACGGTCCGGGCATGTGCAGATCGGCTGGTTTGCTGCCGATTTGCGGTTGCTTAGGGTACGTGTCCATCGGCATCCCATAAAGGGGTTGTGACTGGTCGTGACAACCTGTAGCCGATGTGTTACGCGCGTTATCTCCTAACTCAACCTCGTGCGAAGGAAAATTTGCGGTACTAGATTTATCGAATGCACGTACTAGTCTCTTAAGATCGCTTTGCATACCCCCTATGATGTTCTGCATTTGTTCACGCTGATCTTCTACATAATTTCTAAGAGATTGCAGATCGTTGGTATTACTTACATTGGGGACATCTGGCGTGGGTTGGAGCGAAGCCGGATCCGTTGCCCGATGTCGGACGACCTTGTTGTTCCTGTCCACTTTGAAGTTGGCCAAGAACTTTGCTTTCGCCTCCTGGATCATCCGCTCCTTGTGCTCCTCAAACTGGAGCTGCTCGTCAGCCGGCAAGGTTTCCCAAGTCGGCTCTATGATGTTGCTTAGAGAAATATCAGAGCTATCCTTTGAACCGACCATTGAGGGCCGATCTGATGAGCTTAGATGTGTTATCCCCAGCGGAGTCGCCAAAAAGTATGTTGACGCCTTTTTGGAGCGCCAAACACTCAACAAGAACCGTGGCGGTGCCTTCTGCACAGGGGCGGACGGTCCGCGTGCAGGGGCCGGACGGTCCGCGGCCTGGTGCGAGACGCGGTGGTACTCTCTGCGCAGGGGCGGACTGTCCGCGGCCTGGGGCCGGACGGTCCGTGGCCTAGTGCGCGGCTAGGGCTCCTGCCTGACGACCGGACGGTCCGCGCCCTGGGGCCGGACGGTCCGCGCGTACGCAGGGACGGCGGAAGATCGCCGACGGCGCCTGGATCTCGCTCCCGGGAGGGACCCCGTCGGGGAGTAGAGATCCTAGGTTGTGTCTAGGCTCGGGTAGACCGACCTAGACTCCTCTAATCGACGTAGAGTCGAGGAGAGGCGGAGAATTTAGGGATTTAAAGACTAAACCTAAACTAGACTAGAACTACTCCTAGGATAAAATGCGAAATATAAGTTGTATTGATTCGATTGTTGATTACAAATCGGCCGTATACCTCTCTATTTATAGAGGAGGGGGGCTGGACCCTTTACAAACTAATTTCCGAGCTTATCCCATGATTTTAGCTAACAACCGTAGCACAAAACTCGGAACCCTAATCTGTTCTGCGCACGCGCGGACCGTCCGGCCCACAGGCGCGGACCGTCCGGACTGCGGACCGTCCGTCCTCAGGGCCGGACAGTCCGCCGGCCCATTTTTGGTTCGAACACCTAGTATAGGAATGTATCAAGCTTAGGCTATCTCCAACAACTTACTTATCCTCATACATATATTTAAACTACACCCTGGGAACAGTGCAGACTACAGTGCAAAACAGTGTTTTGAATGATTATATGGGTGAACTGGACACGACCTTAACATATAACTGCCAGGAAACTCCTTCAGCAAGAAAATGTTCTGTCTTAAAATATTAATCAAACCATGAGCCTCATATTGTCCAGTCTTGCTCAGCATGAATCTTTTATTGTGAACAATTTGATTAAGCCTCAGAAACTCCATTCATGTCTGCTAGCTATCTTCTGCAGTGAAGGCAAATGTTTTGAACTCTGGTACCATCTTTAACACCTTAATGTTCCAGAGTTCACTCAAAGGCCCAACCCGAATGTGGTACGGCCCTACATGTGTAGCACCCTTTTGTTGTCTCCTTTCACCCAATGACCCAAGGCCAAAGGAGTCAATTAGATCTGGGCCGGTCTCTTTAATAAATAGAGAGTAACATTTTGTTTACCTTTGAGTGACATATTTGTCTTACAGTACTTATTCTTTTATTTGTGTTACATTTCAGGTTCTTCTAAGCCGGTTGAGGCTTTTCTTGAGTCCTGGATATCCATATGAAGAGACCTTGAGTACATTCCACAACCAAACTAGCATTATCATGTGTTCCTACCTTCCAATATTTAAATCTTTCAACAGAACAAGAGGTGATTTAGGCATCTACTCGGTGTATTATACTATCACTGCTGCTTTTAAAATATTTGACTGAATTTTCTTCCTTTACAGGTGGTTTGATTCAGTTAAATCATGGGAAGCCACAGCCCCTTCAGTACGTGGTCAACGCTGCATTCCTTGCTTCTGTGTTCAGTGACTATCTTGAGGCTGCGGATACTCCTGGGTGGTATTGTGGCCCACATTTCTACTCTATCGAGGTTCTCCGCAGTTTTGCAAGGACTCAGGTATGCTGCCAGCATTTTAATACCAGTGTTGTTCCAGCAGTGTTTGACTTCTGGTACTAACTAGCTACTTCCATCAGATTGAGTACATCTTAGGGAAAAATCCGTTGAAGATGAGCTATGTGGTTGGGTTCGGAAACCATTACCCCAAGCATGTTCACCACCGGGGCGCCTCGATCCCTAAGAACGGTGTTCACTATGGTTGCAAAGGAGGGTGGAAGTGGAGGGACACCAAGAAGCCCAACCCCAATATCATAGTAGGGGCCATGGTTGCTGGCCCCGATCGCCATGACGGGTTCAAAGATGTCCGCAAGAATTATAACTACACTGAAGCAACGCTGGCGGGCAATGCTGGTCTAGTCGCAGCATTGGTAGCTTTGTCGGGTGAAGGCCATGGGGTGGACAAGAACACCATGTTCTCTGCAGTGCCACCCATGTTCCCTTCGCCTCCGCCGCCACCAGCCCCATGGAAACCGTAATGCCTGTGGGTGTCTGATTCTTCTGTATACTGCGTATTTAGATTAGTGTTCCTCTCACTATAACTAGTTAAGACCAACTCCAGCAGACTCCCTCTCCCTATCCCTATTTAGCACGGCCAACAGTTTCTCTCTCCTCTCCGTATCTGTCCCCGTTTCCAGCAGTTTCCGTATTTGCACTCCGCATGCAGTCTATGACAGCTGGGGCCCGCGAGCAGCCGCGAGCGCATGCAGTCTTGTGCGGAGAGGAGAGAGAAACCGTGGAAAGGGGGAGTGCAGGTACACGGCGTGTGTTTTGCGGAGACGGATGCGGAGGCTGCTGGAGAGCGAAATAGTGACTTAGAGCGTGTAAAAAAGGGATACGGAGTGGGATAGCCAGTGCTGCTGGAGTTGGTCTAACTACTACCATCGCTATCTTGCAGATCTAACAAGATGTAGCATCGATCTTTTCTTGTTTTTTTCATTGTTGTATATTTGCCGTGCAATGTAAGGATTATGTCTGCATCTATGTTCTTTTTAGATAACGGAGAAAAGGTTCCGGCTTTTCCTTTCAAAAGAGGTTAGGACCAACATAAATTGTTACATCAAATTGTTATCGATCAAATTGTTATCGAAAAAGGGACACACCTCTCCAAACAACCAACACACAAAGTCTATAAAATGAGATTATTACAAAGCAATCCTATTAAAAACCTCCAACTAAAATGTACGCAAAATTGTATGGCCATCGACACATACATTCTTTCTTTATTAAAACTCCATCGGCTTCATCCTTTTTTAGTTGAGCTTATAATCTAAGCTAGTGAGTACATCTAAAAAGAACATGCAGATAAGTCTCTACTACTTATTAAGTAAGCAATAGTAGTCTGCCGTTCTGCCCTCCCCCATTCCATGCGCAGAAAAAAAATTAAACAGTGGTTGCTCAGGAATCGAAACCTTGGATCTATTGAGCAGAATGCCTAGCCTTCCACCCTCTAGCCAACATGACTCATATTGAATTGTGTACAACTTCAACTAAAACGTCTTTTATGGTTAACCCGCCGTCCACTCTGTATGCTCACTGAGTCTAGAAAAACATTTATAGCTTAGCCCCTGATCTTTCTGGAGTTTGGGACGCAGTCCAGGAAATAAAGAAAATAGGGAAAAGGAGTTTAGAAATTGATTTATAGTTTAAAAATAATTGCAGAAACCCATTTAATTCATGGAAATTTCATATTAAATCCAAATGAGTTTATTCCAATTTCTATAATTCTATAATATTATTTTTATCACATAATACCTCTGTTTTGTCATGAAAACAACAATAAAATTGATTTCCTAATTAATCATATATCAAATACATAGAAACTTTGGAAATTCGTAACTTCCCCATTTTAATTCCAAATTGAACTGTTCCAGTTGTGTTAGTCTCGTATGAATATTTACTACGCAGTAACAACATTGATTATATCATGTTTCATACTTTTATAATTATATATTTATTTATCCTATGTTAATTGGGTTAATCTATGTCTATTGGATTAATTTATTTAATATATTAATATAGTATTCTAACTTTATGGTTATACGATGTTTGACCATTAGTCTTGTAAACACATACTTACCTTTTTGTTTAAGCAAAAGCGTATGGTGGTACGTGTCCGATGACTAACGATGTACGAGGGAATTTCTTCCGGTATGTGTGAAACGTGCTCTCTAATAATGAGACCATGCAAATCGTGACATATATCGAAGTCTGTATGATACTGATGGTTGCAATGTAGTGGTGAAACAAATAGATTATAAATAACAAAATTTATGTATGGCCAGAATCACAAATTGATTATGAAACATTTTCTCATAACGGTATAACACATATTTTGTATATAAGTTATCGTAGTATACTGGTATTATATATTCCCGTTGCAACGCACGGGCATTCAGCTATCATGTATAGAAGTCTGCACGGTACTGTTGGTTGCAATGTAGTGATAAAATAGTTAGATTGAAATAACAAAATTTATGTATGGCTAGGATCACAAATTAATCACGAAACATTTTCACATAACAGTATAACACACATTTGTTCATAAGTTATCATGATATTAAATGTTTCTGTTGCAACACACGGGCACCCACCTATATGTGTTTATGTCTACATCTATGACAGGAAACACATCTACTACATCTCTCTCCAAGCTCACTTGCTACCATTTCACAATGCGTAGTAGTAGATAAGTATCACCGAGATTTTTGAATTATATTTTTGGATGGAGGTAATATTATTTAAAGAAGAGCTTTGCATGCTATTTCTTTTGTTTGAATAATGCATTATACTTAAATTCCCTTTTTTGCATGTGTGACATTTTTTCTTCGTAATATTTTTTTCCCATGGATCAGACTTGTGAGTCATTTTCATAAACCAACGCCAAGCATGAATCCATGTTTCCTACTTCAAACCCCGAACAAACTCCATGAGCAGGAGGCACTCACGTTGTCGTCGCTTATCGATGACGAGAAGAAGCTTGACGACTGTCAGTTCGACCTCTAAAAGCAGTCTTACGTGGTCGCATGCGCTGCTGTGTACGACAAGCTCCCGCGAAGCCGCCGCTTGGACGCGGTCCAGAGCAGCTGCACCGCGTTGTCCATCGTTAAGCAGGGGGGCCTCATGGTTGTCGCTAACGTCGATGACTCTCGTGTTGTTCTGGACACCGCGTCCGACGACGACGCCATCACGCCGTCCAGCTCATCGTCCACCTGAAGCCCAACCTGCCACATAAGTCGCTATTGACCGGACATAAATTCTTGTGCGCTGGGATGATGGACGTTGCTGACGTTGTGTGAATGTCCTCGAACATGATGTATGTAGTGGAATAGCGCATCCGGTGGTGCAACGGCCAAGGGTACTACCTCGCTGATGAGCCCGGGGTGCACTTCGTTTGGCAGCCCAACCAAGAGTCATCGGTACTTGTCATGTCGCGTGCGTTCGATGACTACTATATCGAGGATTGTGGCATCATCTTGGCGCCGGAGGTGACACAGAGGAGGATCGACAACAGTGACCAGTTCGTCATCCTCGTCACCGTCAGGGTAGCTTTTGTGTCGGTCTGCCTTTAATTCTCTTCGCAAACACATACACACTTACCTTTTTGTTTAAGCAAGAGCATATGGTGGTGCGTGTCTGATGACTAATGATGTACGAGGGAATTTTTCCGGCATGTGTGGAACGTGCTCTCTAATGATGAGACCATACAAATCATGACATATATCGAAGTCTGCATGATACTAATGGTTGCAATGTAGTGGTGAAATAATTAGATTAAAATAACAAAATTTATGTATGGCTAGGATCACAAATTGATTATGAAACATTTTCTCATAACAATATAACACACATTTTGTATATAAGTTATCGTAGTATACTGGTATTATATATTCCCGTTGCAACGCACGGGCATTCAGCTAGTAAAACTTGAAATATTATTAAAAACTAAGCCATTTCTACTTATCTAAATAACCCAGCAAAACACTTAGATACCTATGATAACAAGACGCTTAGTTCTTAAGTCAGTTCCTGTGAGCCACGCACCAAAGATATGACGAACAGACCTCGGTGTACTTATACCAAAATAAAATTGAAGCAACCTCCACAAAAGGCGATGACATTCTATAAACAAATGTTGAATAGACTCATCTGTCTTATAAAACCCACATTTTTTATTCCTGCTCCAATTCTGTTTGATTTGATTATCCTTAGTTAGAATGGCCCCTTTAACCAAATACCACGAAATATTTTTATATTTAGGGGTAATTTCAATTTCTAGATTAACTTGTGGTCAAAATTTTGACCGATATTAATTAAAACCTGGTACATCGATTGCACAGAGAACTAACCAGAAGATGTGATCGTCCACTTAAAGACATCTCTACCAGAACTTGGCGTGATGTGCACCACCCAATTAATAAGATCATACCACAAAGCTAAGTTTTGTCCAACTAGCGCCCTACGAAACGAAACATTGAAGGGAATCGTATTCAATATAGACGCAACCATATCATTTTTCCGTCTCACACTATGATACATCAATGGCTATTGCCTCATGAACGATTGGTTTTCCAACCACACATCCTCCTAAAATCTTATTTATTCACCATTACTTAGAATGAAAGATCGTAGATTAAAAAATATATCTTTCGCTTTCATAATTCCTGACCAGAAATGAGAATCACATGGCCTATAGGTTACTTTCGACAGAATATGCCTCTTAAGATATTTGTTCCGCAATAGTCTTTGCCAAACTCCGCCCTCATTTACTAACATGAAAAGTCACTTACACAGCAAGCATTTGTTTTGTATATTTGTTTTTAATACCTAACCTCCTTGATCCTTAGGTTGGCAAAGGAGGTTCCATCTAGCAGGCCTATATTTCTTCTTATGATTTTCACCTTGCCAGAAGAATTTAGACCGAAAATAATCCATTCTCTCGAGTACACCCCTAGAACCTCGAAGAAAGACAACATAAAGATAGTCAAGCTGGTAAGTATCGAATTAATTAGAACAAGACGACCCCCTACGAACATCAGTTTTCCTTTCCAACTGCTGAGTTTCTTTTCAAACTTTTCCTCTGTCATTTTCCAATGACTATTTCTTAACCTTTTGTAGTGCATAGGGATACCTAGGTATTTAAAAGGGTACCCCTTTCTTACAACGAAAAATCTGTTGACGCTGATGTTCTTCCTCTACTGGCTTACCGAAATAGAATAGCTCACTTTTAATATAATTAATTTTCAATCCAGAGACCTATTCAAAGGCTTAAAGAAGCAACTTCATATTTACTGTTTTCTCTAAATCATTATTTAAAAACAATAGGGTATCATCTGCGTATTGCAAAATAGAGAACCCCCATTCACTAAATGTGGCACTAGATCATCAACTTGACCATACGCTTTAGCTCTATTAATCTAAATATCAAACATATCCATTACCACATTAAAAGTAATGGTAGAGAGCGGATCTCCTTGCCTCACCCCCTTTTGAGTCTGATAGTGAGACCCTATTTGGTTGTTTATCTTGATTCCCACATGATCCCAGTCATAATAGAGTCTATCCACTCACACCAAGTATTCGAAAAGCCCTTCATCCTTAAGGTTTGTTGGACAAATGACCATTTCACCTTGTCATAGTCTTTTTCGAAATCAATCTTGAAAATTACCCCCACTCTACTTCTTTCTATATAATTAATGTATAGTCTCATGCAATACAACCACCCCTTCCATAATATTTCTACCATAAATGAAAGTAGATTGAGTAGGACCAAGAGTCTTGGAAGCAACGGATGAAATCCTATTTGTAAGAACTCTAGTATAAATCTTAAAGCTTACATTCAGTAGACAGATGTGTCTATGTTGTTGTATTACCTTAGCCTCCCTGCACTTTGGCAGAAGAATGATTGTACCAAAATTTAGAATAAAAGGGGTAAATCTCCTTTATGAAACTCCTCAAAAAGAACCAACAAATCATCCTTAATAACCGACCAGAACACCTGAAAGAACTTCACAAGGAAACCATCTGGACCAGGAGCCTTGTTGTGCTACATCTGGAAGAGTGCCTTACGGATCTCTTCTTCTTTAAAATGGCTAGTTAAAAACAAATTCTCCAAGTCCAATACTTAGGGTATATCCAAAACTTGATTCTAATCAAGTTTTGCCTCAAGAGAATCTAGTGACCTGAACAAAACCTTATAATACGAAGTAATATGTTTCATTAGGGCCTCCTCCCCTTTTATAGTATGTACCCCATCCTCAAGTTGGAAAATTCTAGCCTTCCTATGTTTACCGCTCAAAACCAATGGGAAATATTTCGTATTAGAGTCACCTTGCAACAACTCTTTAGTTTTTGCTCTCTGGTACCACTTTATTTCCTCTTCTCTTAGAACTTGCGCCATATGCAATTTTTTTATCAACTTCATGATTAGACAACGGAGCTGCTTGTGCCTTTTTTGTCCAAATCATCTAATTTGTCTAAAATTTATTTCTTTTCTTTTTTTATTGACCACTAGTGTTTTTAGCCCAACCCCGAAGGTATTGTCTGACTCTCCTAATTCTGGCATGCCATCTTTCCATCAGTGTATCACTCTCCTAATTCTGGCCTGCCATTGTGTGTTTGGTTGAGAAGCGGGGGAGAATGGAGCAGCTCCATTCCTGTTTTCTAGATGTTTGGTTTCCAACGGAAAAGGATTGGAGCGACCCTAGAGTCTATAGACGGCAAATATTTGGAATGCTCTCGCTCCACCAAAACGACAGGACGCTAGCACTCTTCTTCCTCTTTTCCTCCTCCACACTTATATGGTCTCTAATCAAACAATGAATGGAGCGGCTCCACTTTATTCTACTCTTCAACCAAACAAAAAATGAAGTGGTTCCATTCTTATTGCCAAACGCAGAATGAAATTGTTCCATTCTTAGAAACTTCATTCTAGTTGGCTCTCCAACCAAACACACAATAAAATGTCTTAACTTTGTTTGGTAGGCTAAGCTTCCAGGGCTCGAGGCCTTGGAGATCGCAACTTAGCTCCTGTTTGTTTGGGCTTTTTCTAGCTTCTGGCCACCAAAAGCTGCTGCAGATCGCCAAACGCCCTAGCTTTTCAGCCAGCTTCTATAAGAATCGTTTTGGTAAAAACCGTCCAAAATCAACATGAACACAAAATCGATCGAATCGTCATGATAGTAGAAATCTGTTGGTTTCTAGATCCTAAACCCTTTGGACCACTTGATCTTCCTCCGCACGTAATCCACACAATACTCAGATTCTTCCTACAGCCAGATTCTCTCCACAGCCAGATTTCCAGAAAAGCTGGTCAGAAAAAAGCTGAACCAAACAGGCCCTGTTTTCTCAGGGTGGGGGACAACTCAACAGATAGTCAACCCACGAGGAGAAGCTACACAGGGAGATGCTCATCTTCCTTGCGTCCGGTCTTGTTGTGATGGACAAGAGAGAAGATCCAACAACACGACAAGCTCGGCCTATGCCACATTAGTAAGCGGTGTTTGTTTGGTATTATAATATATCCATAAGACATATTATTATCCTAAACAAATACCCTCTAAGTCTAGGAGGTAAGCGCAACTCAAAATTGTTGCTGCAAACTCCATGCACCGAGAGGTTAGTTTTTATCGGTGTGAGAAAAAAAAAGAGGGGAATGAGTTGATGTTTTGTTGTTTTAGAAGAACTTGGTGTTTGAGCTAACAAAGGCCTATCAACTCACGGCCTACGGCCTGCAGAGCTAGCTTGGGCCAAGGTTTTGAGTCCTCCGGGTCCCGAGGCAACAAGGACTTGCCACTTTGCCAGACCCATGTCGGTTCGGCTTTGGCCCAGTGCAACCAGTCTGCTCCAAGCCTCAATCAGGCGTTCGACGATGGCGTTCTCGTGTCCGGCAGCGTGCGCATCGATTTCCGTTCCCAGACACCTACCGTCGACTCGTGTCGTGGTTCTCGTGGGAAACGGCGCAGTAGATGCCAGACGGGTGACGACACACGTCACAACCGTGGAGTGCACGGTGTACTAACGGATAATCACGCTTCTATCATATCCACACGGCACGGGGAGACCGCATCGAGACGGAACGGAAACAGCCGTACAGGCCCCGTCTATGGGAACCGGCCGCACCGCAACCGCCGTGCCGCGGAAGGGAATCCGCCCAGTCCGGGCACGGCATCCGGTGGCCGCGGAAGCAGGCAGCAGCAGCAGCAGCACCGCAGTCCGCCGCACGCACGGTCTCCCACCACCAGCGGTTTGAACTTTGAATCCACAGCCCCCGCCGGCCGCCCCATGCTGTTTTGTTGTGGCTCCCTGCGTTTCAAATCCAGCCTGGTCCCGTGCTACTTTTGGATAAGCAAGCCCCCCCCCCCCCCCCCTCTTCTGTTAGCACTGATCTAAGCTTATTAAAAGAACGTCTGTCAGCACCTGCAAAAGATCATGTCCCGTCAAGACGCACTTATTAGGGAGATCTACTTTGACTCCAGCAAACACAAGGATATACCACACACGAAAAACTTGATCTTAAGGCTGCTAAAAATGAATAAAACTATTATAGGGCAAGTATCTAGACTGTAGTAATCTAAGAGCAAGCCAGCAAGGTTTCTCATATGGTTCATAGTGAGTTTTATGATGTTATCATGTTACATATAATCAACCAAAAGTTTTGCCATATAATAATTAGGAATGACAATGGGGAATTCCCCGTCGAGGAATGTCTCAACATACCTGTCTCTGCGACGATTTTTTTCTGTGGGGATCCTCACGAATTCTTGCGGGGGAAATTTCTTCTCCATTCCCGTTCCCCACGAGGATAAATCCCGACGGGATCTCCGTCCTCATTTAAATTATAATTCAGACCTACATCCATTGTTTTTTAATGCAAAACATTTTTACTTATACATATTGTTAGATGTAAAAAATTATTATGTATACATTAAAATGATGATTAATCTATTGACAACGTAATTATTTATTTTATTATTAACTAGTCCCCATGGGGAACAGAGATAGAGAATGCTTCACCGTCCCCATCCCCGTTTACCGGTCGGGGGAAGAATTTTCCCCGTTTACATCACCGTGGGGGAAGAAACTTCCGCATCCCTGTCCTCTAATGGAGGAATTCCACGCGGGAAATCGGGAGCCCCGATTGTCATCTCTAATAATAACTCTCTTACGTAGAAGATGTGCATTTAATACTTGGCCGGTCGCTTTCTCTCATAAATAGTGGCGGGCCCACTAACATTAGGAACAACCAAGCATAGAAACAATTATTATGATAGTATATAATCTTCGAATTCATATTGTGTACAATGAATGTTTTAGAATATGTTTATATGCAGTAACCACACACTAGTAAGGGATATGTATGCATATGAACAATTAGTATTATATTGATGTAACACCCACTTTGTAAGAAAAATTTAAAAAGAGAAATTTCATTCCTTTATATATTTGTGAGTCATCTATGTGCATCATTTCATGGGGACACCCTACTTAACAAGAATAAATGTGTAACAAAAGACATTCAACTAAATTATGCATCATGATGGGATTTTATTTTCTGTGCACACTGTGACAAAATAAAATAATAAATGTGACAAGAAATATATTAAAGTCCAAAGTGGAATTTAAAATGCAAAAGGAATTGTAGAATTTAGAAAAGAGAAGAAAATAAGAATTTTATGGATAAAAATAAGTAAATAAAAATATATTATTCCTCCACTAGAAGCTTGAATTTGTATACTTGACTCAATGGTGAAATTCATATTTAAAATTCAAATTTAAATTCAAAATAGTTAAGAATAAAAGAAAACAAGAAAGGAAAATAGAAAATAAAAGAAAAGGGAAAGGAAACCTACCTGGGCCTCAGAATTCATTTTCGGACCACTTACGCTTTCGCGACGCGTGGCCCAACCGGACTCAGGTGCCGACAACTGGGACCCACCGGTCGGTCTCGCCCCTTCGCGCCCTCGCTCGCTGATGTGTGGTCCCAACCCGTTAGCCATTCACCGACGCGTGCATCCGAAAGCCTGTGAGCGCGCATGGCCGCTGCTTCATGGGACCCACTTCGTCAGCCCCTTCCCACTCCGGCCGATCGCGTGCGCTTGTCTGTTACACGTACACGTGGGCCTGGATTGTCAGCGTTGTTATCTTCTACGCCGCGACCGCTCCGCCGCAACGATCGCCTCGGCCGCGCAAATCTCGCCGGTCCAGTAACCATGCCCGGGTATAAAGCTCTACGCACCATAATCCGAGGACCTATCTAGCCATCTATACAAATAGGGTTCATTTTTTCACCCGTTTCGTGCGAGTGTTTGTGGGCGTGGCTAGGGGGGCTCGACTTGCGTCGCCAGAGAACCGAGGGAATCCACTTTCGCCGCTCCAATCATTGTAAGTTCTCTCCTGGGCCTACCCCTGGTTCTACTCGTTCGTTCACACCCGGATTAACTCATTGATAGGTGTTCATTCGCGGACTATTGCTCGACGGAGCAAGACCTCCGCCGTGGTGCGATGGTCTGCGTGGGCGTGGGATCTTATAGCGTGATCTCGTGCGGGTGCACTACTAGGCGATCCGTAGTGCTCTGTGCATAGTGTAGCATGCTCAGGTTCGGTCAATCAGGCGACGGGGCGTCGAGTCCGGTGATCCGGCGATGGCGCCGCCGTGTTTCTACGCCGTCGCGGCCAGGGGAAGGGGGGTAATGCGTGCACCGTCCGATTCAAAATAAACGGCGATGATTGATCTGAGCATACCGTTTGGGTCAGTTAAATCCTAACCATTGGGGTTTAATCGGGTGGCCAGGATTCGAGTAGGATTGATTGAATCACGACTGCTGGTTTTGAATCCTAGGGTTGTACTGTCATACCGGTTTGGGCTTTGCGCGAACTAATCTGGACCGCCGAGATGGGATCATACGGCTCAGATCTCGCCTAAGTTCCTTCAGCCGAGCTAAATTCTAAAAGAGCCCCTCTGGATGTAGGAAATGAACCCACGGTCCGCAGGGATGTTCCCTGTGTCTTTGGCATCTTGCCCCGAGACCCCTGCCTTTCCCTGTATTAGAGCACCCATTCCAGAAGGTTAAGAAAATCAAGTAAATGAATTAGAAATTAAATATTTAATATGAAAATAAATGCTAGGAATTGTATAATTCATAGAAAATTCATATAAACTCCAAATCACTTCATTCCATTTTCTAAAATTCTGTAATATTATCCTCTATCACTTAGTCTCTGTTTTGACATGAAAACAGTAAGAAAAACAATTTCTCACTTAATCCTATTATAAGCACATAAAACCTTCAGAAATTCATATCTCAAAGTCTACAACTCCAAAATTAATGATTCCTGTTCCTAGAATCTTATTTTAATGTGTAGATTATTATTATGTAATTTGTTTACATGTTTGGTGTGATATTAATTTTCTCTATATACTGTGTTTGTTTGTATTGTGGCGAGTAGAAGAGCCTGTGACTGAGGATCCTGGTGACCAGCAGATAGAAGTAGCTGAGCATGAGCTCATTGAAGGCAAGTTGTGCCCTTGATCCACTTTTTACTCAATAATATTCTTTAATATCACTTATTCATGCATAGGTTTAATTTTGATGGGACCCAATAGGTCACCCTAGACTGTTTATCTTTTTACCTTGTCATCCCTGAATCACATGGGTAGTTTTGCTATTGCTTTACATGGTTTGGGATAATCTTTCATTATATCCATGTTCCAATTCTTTTGTTATTCTATTTATATTCATGTCAAGATCATTAATGTTAATTGGAATGGAGCTTAACTTGAGAAACACGTGCCACCACAAGGGAGGAATGGGACCCTTGGCTAACTAATTAGGAAAGCTAGTGGAAGACTACCTTACCCGAAAGGGGCAAGGGCAGTAGGGGAGTTGCATGCAAGGAGGTTCTCGGGTTGATTTTATTGCGATGGTGGTCAGACGGGGGATTCTTGCAAGTGCTCTTCCCATAAACTGTAGCAGGTTTTCGGAAGCTAGTGGAACTTTGTAAAGGCCTTGTAGTGTTGCCCTGCCTCGCTTCCTAGGTAGAGGTGTATGTGAGTCGCGATCCCTTGGCAGATGGGTAACATGACTTGTGGGTAAAGGGTACAACCTCTGCAGAGTGTAAAACTGGTATACTAGCAGAGCTCACGGTCAAGAGCAGCTCAGGACTCTCGCATGATTAATTTATGTAACTTAAATTCAATTTTATCATTTGCATATGCATGGTGTTATTTATTAATTTGTTCTATTACTTTTATTAAGGTTTGGTATTTACTTATATCTAGTAACTGCTAATAAAATTTTGACCAACAAATTAAAAGCAATGCTCAGCTTTAACCCCTGTTGATGATTAGCCTTACACATCACGTGAACTCCCACCTTTGGTGAGTTCATGCCCACTGGTTTCCCATAACTTGTTGAGCTATGATCATGTGTGAGCTCACCCTTGCTGTCTCACATCCCCCACAGGAGAAGAATAGGTGGTTCAGGAGGAGCCACAAGGCAAGGAGTTTGATCTGATCTAGGAGGCGTTTCTTAGTTGACTTCTGCGCCAAGGACGATCCTTAGTTCGTTTTATATTTGTCGGGGACCATAATTAGGGGTACCCTCAAGGCTCCTAATTCTCAGCTGGTAACCCCCATCAGCACAAAGCTGCAAAGGCCTGATGGGTGCGATTAAGTCAGGGATCAGTCCATTCAAGGGACTCGATCACGCCTCACCCGAGCCTAGCCTCGGACAAGGGCAGCCGACCCCGGAGGATTTCCGTCTCACCCGAGGCCCCCTTCAGCGGCGAACATGTTTCCGGCTCGCCCGAGGCCCTGCCTTCGCCAAGAAGCAACCCTAACCAAATCGCCGCACCGACCGACCAAATCGCAGGAGCATTTAATGCAAAGGTGGCCTGACACCTTTATCCTGACGCACGCCCCCCCAGCCGGCAGAGCTGAAGTGACCGCCGTCACTTCGCCGCTCCACTGGCCGGCCTGACAGAAGGACAGCGCCGCATGCGCCACTCCGACTGCGGTGCCACTTGACAGAGTGAAACTGACAGGCAGTCAGGCCCGGCCAAAGGCACCATGGGAAGCTCCGCTCTGCCCGACCCAGGGCTCGGACTCGGGCTAAGTCCCGGAAGACGGCGAACTCCGCCCGACCCAGGGCTCGGACTCGGGCTAAGTCCCGGAAGACGGCGAACTCCGCCCGACCCAGGGCTCGGACTCGGGCTAAGTCCCGGAAGACGGCGAACTCCGCCCGACCCAGGGCTCGGACTCGGGCTATGTCCCGGAAGACGGCAAACTCCGCCCGACCCAGGGCTCGGACTCGGGCCAAGTCCCAGAAGACGACGATCTCCACCTCGCCCAACCCAGGGCTCGGACTTGGGCTCGGCCCCAGAAGACGACAATCTCCGCCTCGCCCGACCCAGGGCTCGGACTTGGGCTCGGCCCTAGAAGACGACGAACTCCGCTTCGCCCGACCCCAGGGCTCGGACTCCGCCCCGGCACCAGCCGGCGATCTCCGCCTCGCCCGAACCTGGGGCTCGGACCCGACCTCGGCCACGGAAGACGGACTCGACCTCGGCTTCGGAGGAGCTTCCACATCGCCCAACCTAGGGCGTAGACCAGCCACGTCAACAGGAGGCGCCATCATCACCCTACCCCGAGCTGACTCGGGCCGCAGGGAACAAGACCGGCGTCCCATCTGGCTCGCCTCGCCAGATAGGCAATGATGGCGCCCTGCATACTCTGTGACGACGTCGGCTCTCATCCCCCTTACGGAAGCAAGAGGACGTCAGCAAGGATTCAACCGCTCCGACAGCTGTCCCTCCGCCAGGCTCCATCGCTCCTACGACGGCCACAACATCACACCAGCTGGGTGCCAAAATCTCTCCGGCTGCCACAACGGCATGTACTCAGGGCGCTAGCTCTCCTCCGCTAGACACGTAGCACTCTGCTACACCCCCCATTGTACACCTGGATCCTCTCCTTGTGCCTATAAAAGGGAGGACCAGGGCCCTCTTAGAGAGGGTTGGCCGCGCGGGGACGATGACGAGACACGTGCACGCTTGGAGCCGCTCGCTCCCTCTCCCACGTGGACGCTTGTAACCCCCTACTGCAAGCGCACCCGACCTAGGCGCGGGACGAACACGAAGGCCGCGGGATTCCTACCTCTCTCACGCCGGTCTCTGGCCGCTTCGCTCTCCCCCCTTCGCGCTCGCCCTCGCGCTCGACCCATCTGGGCTGGGGCACGCGGCGACATTCACTCGTCGGCTCAGGGACCCCCCGGTCTCAGAACGCCGACAGTTGGCGCGCCAGGTAGGGGCCTGTTGCGTGTTGACGAACAGCTTCCCGTCAAGCTCCAGATGGGCAGTCTCCAGCAACCTCTCCAACCCGGGATGGTGCTCCGTTTCGGGAGTCTTGAGTTCATGTCCCTCGACGGCAGCTACGACATGATACTCCTTCCACCGCCGTGCGACAACAACAGTGGCGGCCGACAACCCGCCCGCCGGCGGCGGAATCGGCGACGTCTTCCCCGCATGGTGGAAGAACAATCTTCGAGCTCACCCCGTCCTCTCCCCCGCCGGCGGAGGAGGAGGTGGGGGAACCAAGGCCAAGTAGGAGACAGCACCTCGTCGGTTGTCGAGCGAGTCGACGGCCCCAGCGCCCCAACAGGGGGCGCACCGGGCGTCGACCTCGCGTTTGAGACGAAGGCGAGCGCCGTCTCCCCGCGACACGCCAATCCCGAGCAAGCGGACGACGCCAGCACACTCGCGAAAAGCTTGCTGGACGTCACCCTCGTACCTGAGACGATGGCGCAGTCAGTCCCCGACGTGACCTTATCGCCGCCCGTCGACCGAAAGGTACCGATCGATTCCCATCCCACGTCTTTCGGATTCAGCCTCAACCCGTCTAGCGACTTCGCTTTGGCGGGCGCTCTCGTAGAGGCAAGTCCAGACCCTCTGGGGTTTCGTATGCGGTCACCTTGGGACCGGCTGACGGACGTCTCGACCTACGGGCCCTCTGGGTCCGAGGAAGACGACGAGCCCAGCATCTGTTGGGATTTCTCTGGACTTGGCAACCCCGGTGCCATGCGAGACTTCATGACCGCATGCGACTACTGCCTTTCTGACTGTTCCGATGGTAGCCGTAGCCTCGGCGACGAGGACCGCGGCCCAAGTCGCGAATGCTTCCACGTCGATCTAGGGGGTCCCCCCGAAGGCAACCATCTCGGCATGCCGGAGGACGGTGACCTCCCTAGGCCGGTGCCTCGCGTTGACATCCCACAGGAGCTAGATGTGGTCCCCGTTCAGGCGGGGGGTCATGACCCACAGCTCGAGCAAATCTGCGGGGTGCAGGCCAGGCTCGACGAGGGAGCAGGAGCGCTTGAGCCGATCCGTCGGGACGTCGGGCAGGCATGGGCGGGCCAACCTCCGGCCGGAGAAATACGTCATCTACCCCAGGGCTTCCAGCACCGCATCACCGACGACGTCAGGGTCAGGCCACCACCCGCTTCCAGTGGGGTCGGCCAGAACCTGGCGGCAGCAGCAATGCTTCTTCGCGCGATGCCGGAGCCATCAACCACCGAGGGGCGGCGAATCCAGGGAGAGCTCAAGAATCTCCTGGAAGGCGCCGCGGTCCGACGGGCCGAGAGCTCCGCTTCCCGAAGGCAGGGGTACCCCTCGGAACCTCATGCTGCGACTTCCCGATTCATGCGGGAAGCCTCGGTCTACACCGGGCGCACGCGCAACACAGCGCCTGCGGCCCTGGGTCGCCTCGGCAACGAGCACCGTCACCGCGACCGACGGGCCCACCTCGACGAGAGGGTGCGCCGAGGCTACCACCCCAGGCGTGGGGGACGCTACGACAGCGGGGAGGATCGGAGTCCCTCGCCCGAACCACCCGGTCCGCAAGCCTTCAGCCGAGCCATCCGACGGGCGCCGTTCCCGACCCGGTTCCGACCCCCGACTACTATCACAAAGTACTCGGGGGAGACGAGACTAGAACTGTGGCTCGCGGACTACCGTCTGGCCTGCCAACTGGGTGGAACGGACGATGACGACCTCATAATCCGCAACCTCCCCCTGTTCCTCTCCGACTCCGTTCGCGCCTGGTTGGAGCACCTGCCTCCGGGGCAGATCTCCAACTGGGACGACCTAGTCCAAGCTTTCGCCGGCAATTTCCAGGGCACGTATGTGCGCCCCGAGAATTCCTGGGACCTCCGAAGCTGCCGACAGCAGCCGTGAGAGTCTCTCCGGGACTACATCCGGCGATTCTCGAAGCAGCGCACCGAGCTACCCAACATCACCGACTCGGATGTCATCGGCGCGTTCCTCGCTGGCACCACCTGCCGCGACCTGGTGAGCAAGCTAGGCCGCAAGACCCCCACTAGGGCGAGCGAGCTGATGGACATCGCCACCAAGTTCGCCTCCGGCCAAGAGGCGGTCGAGGCTATCTTCCGAAAGGACAAGCATCCCCAGGGCCGCCCATCGGAAGATACTCCCGAGGCGTCAACTCAGCGCGGCGCCAAGAAGAAGGGCAAGAAGAAGTCGCAAGCGAAACGCGACGCCGCCGACGCGGACCATGTCGCCGCCGCCGAGTACAAGAACCCTCGGAAGCCCCCCGGAGGTGCCAACCTCTTCGACAAGATGCTCAAGGAGCCATGCCCCTATCACCAGGGACCCGTCAGGCACACCCTTGAGGAGTGCGTCATGCTTCGATGCCACTTCCACAGGGCTGGGCCACCCGCGGAGGGTGGCAAGGCCCGCGACGACGACAAGAAGGAAGATCACCAGGCAGGAGAGTTCCCCGAGGTCCGCGACTGCTTCATGATCTATGGTGGGCAAGCGGCGAACGCCTCGGCTCGGCACCGCAAGCAAGAGCGCCGGGAGGTCTGCTCGGTCAAGGTGGCGGCGCCAGTCTATCTAGACTGGTCCGACAAGCCCATCACCTTCGACCGAGACGATCACCCCGACCATGTGCCGAGCCCGGGGAAATACCCGCTCGTCGTCGACCCCGTCATCGGCGACGTCAGGCTCACCAAGGTCCTCATGGACGGAGGCAGCAGCCTCAACATCATCTACGCCGAGACCCTCGGGCTTCTGCGTATCGATCTGTCCTCTGTCCGGGCAGGCGCTGCGCCCTTCCATGGGATCATTCCCGGGAAGCGCGTCCAACCCCTCGGACAGCTCAACCCTCCCGTCTGCTTCGGAACACCCTCCAACTTCCGAAGGGAGACCCTGACGTTCGAGGTGGTCGGGTTCCGAGGAACCTACCACGCGGTACTGGGGAGGCCATGCTACGCGAAGTTCATGGTCGTCCCCAACTACACCTACCTGAAGCTCAAGATGCCGGGCCCCAACGGGGTCATCACCGTCGGCCCTACGTACACACACGCGTTCGAATGCGACGTGGAGTGCGTGGAGTACGCCGAGGCCCTCGCCGAGTCCGAGGCCCTCATCGCCGACCTGGAGAGCCTCTCTAAGGAGGTGCCAGACGTGAAGCGTCATGCCGGCAACTTTGAGCCAGCGGAGACGGTTAAGTCCGTCCCCCTCGACCCCAGCGGCGACACCTCCAAGTAGATCCGGATCGGCTCCGGGTTCGATCCCAAATAGGAAGCAGTGCTCGTCGACTTTCTTCGCGCGAACACCGACGTCTTCGCGTGGAGTCCCTCGGACATGCCTGGCATACCGAGGGATGTCGCCGAGCACCCGCTGGACATCCGAGCCGGAGCCCGACCCGTCAAGCAGCCGCTGCACCGATTCGACGAGGAGAAGCGCAGAGCCATAGGCGAGGAGATCCACAAGCTAATGGCGGCAGGGTTCATCAAAGAGGTATTCCATCCCGAATGGCTTGCCAACCCTGTGCTTGTGAGAACGAAAGGGGGGAAATGGCGGATGTGTGTAGACTACACTTGTCGGGGACCATAATTAGGGGTACCCTCAAGACGCCTAATTCTCAGCTGGTAACCCCCATCAGCATAAAGCTGCAGAGGCCTGATGGGTGCGATTAAGTCAGGGATCAGTCCATACGAGCGACTCGATCATGCCTCGCCCGAGCCTAGCCTCGGGCAAGGGCAGCCGACCCCGAGGGGTTTCCGTCTCGCCCGAGGCCCCCTTTTAACGGCAGACACATCTCCGGCTTGCCCGAGGCCTTGCCTTCGCTAAGAAGCAACCCTGACTAAATCGCCGCGCCGACCGACTGAGACGCAGGAGCATTTAACGCAAAGGTAGCCTGACACCTTTATCCTGACGCGCGCCCCCCGGCAGAGCCGAAGTGACCGCCGTCACTTCGCCGCTCCACTGACCGGTCTGACAGAAGGACAGCGCCGCCTGCGCCATTCTGACTGTAGTGCCACTTGACAGAGTGAGACTGACAGGCAGTCAGGCCATGCCAAAGGCGCCATAGGAAGCTCCGCCCGACCCAGGGCTCGGACTCGGGCTAAGACCCCGGAAGACGGCGAACTCCGCTCCGCCCGACCCAGGGCTCGGACTCGGGCTAAGGCCCCGGAAGACGGCGAACTCCGCTCCGCCCGACCCAGGGCTCGGACTCGGGCTAAGGCCCCGGAAGACGGCGAACTCCGCTCCGCCCGACCCAGGGCTCGGACTCGGGCTAAGGCCCCGGAAGACGGCGAACTCCGCTCCGCCCGACCCAGGGCTCGGACTCGGGCTAGCCCCAGAAGACGACGAACTCCGCTTCGCCCGACCCCAGGGGTCGGACTCCGCCCTGGCCTCTGCCGAACGACCTCCGCCTCGCCCGACCTAGGAGCTCGGGCTCGGCCTCGGCCATGAAAGACAGACTCGACCTCGGCTTCGGAGGAGCCTCCACGTCGCCCGACCTAGGGCACAAGCCCGCCACGTCAACAGGAAGCGCCATCATCACCCTACCCCGAGCCGACTCGGGCCACAGAGAACAAGACCAGTGTCCCTTCTGGCTAGCTCCACCAGATAGGCAATGATGGCGCCCCGCTAGCCCCGTGACGACGGCGGCTCTCAGCTCCCTTACGGAAGCGGGGGGACGTCAGCAAGGACCCAACCGCTCCGACAGCTGTCCCTCCGCCAGGCTCCGTTGCTCCTCCGACAGCCACGACACCACACCAGCTGGGTGCCAAGATCTCTCCGGCTGCCACATTGGCATGTACTTAGGGCGCTAGCTCTCCCCCGCTAGACACGTAGCACTCTGCTACTCCCCCATTGTACACCTGGATCCTCTCCTTACGCCTATAAAAGGAAGGACCAGGGCCTTCTTAGGGAAGGTCGGCCGCGCGGGGACGAGGACGGGGCAGGCGCTCTCTTGGGGCCGCTCGCTTCCCTCACCCGCGTGGACGCTTGTAACCCCCTACTGCAATCGCACCCGACCTGGGCGCGGGACGAACACGAAGGCCGCGGGATTTCCACCTCTCTCACGCCCGTCTCCGGCCACCTCGCTTCCCCCCTTCGCGCTCGCCCACGCGCTCGACCCATCTGGGCTGGGGCACGCGGCACACTCACTCGTCGGCTTAGGGACCCCCCGGTCTCGAAACGCCGACAGTTGGCGCGCCAGGTAGGGGCACGCTGCGTGTTGACGAGCAGTTTCCCGTCAAGCTCCAGATGGGCAGTCTCCAACGACCTCTCCAACCCGGGACGGTGCTCCGTTTCGGGAGTCTCGAGTTCATGTCTCTCGACGGCAGCTACGACATGATACTCCTTCCAGCGCCGCGCGACGACGACAATGGCGGCCGACAGCCCACCCGGCGGCGATGGAATCGATGACGTCTTCCCCGCGTGGTGGAAGAACAACATTCGAGCTCGCCCCGTCCTCTCCCCCGCCATCGGAGGAGGAGGCGGGGCAACCAAGGCCGAGCGGGAGGCCGCGCTCTGTCGGCTGTCGAGCGAATCGACGTCCCCAGCGCCCCAACGGAGGGCGTGTCGGGCGTCGACCTCGCGTTTGAGACGAAGGCGAGCGCCGTCCCCCCACGACACGCCAACCCCGAGCAAGTGGACGACGCCAGCACGCTCGCGGAGGGCCTGCAGGACGTCGCCCTCGTACCCAAGACAACGGCGCAATCAGTCCGCGACGTGACTATGTCGCTCCTCGTCGACCAAAAGGTACCGACTGATTCCCATCCTACGTCATTTCGACTCGGCCTCAACCCGCCTAGCGACCTCGCTTTGGCGGGCGCTCACGTTGAGGCGAGTGCAACCTCTCTAGGGTTTCGTATGCGGTCGCCTTGGGACCGATTGACGGACGTCTCGACCTACGGGCCCTCTGGGTCCGAGGAAGATGACGATCCCAGCGTCTGTTGGAATTTCTCTGGATTTGGCAACCCCAGTGCCATGCGGGACTTTATGACCGCATGTGACTACTGCCTCTCCGACTGTTCCGATGGCAGCCGCAACCTTGACGACAAGGACTGTGGCCCAAGCCGCGAATGTTTCCACGTCGAGCTAGGGGATCCCTCCGAAGGCAACCATCTCGGCATGCCGGAGGACGGTGATCTCCCTAGGCCGGTGCCTCGCGCCGACATCCCGCGGGAGCTAGCTGTGGTCCCCGTTCTGGCGGGGGGTCACGACCCACAGCTCGAGTAAGTCCGCGGGGCGCAGGCCAGGCTCGACGAGGGAGCAGGAGCGCTCGAGTCAATCCGCCGGGACGTCGGGCAGGTATGGGCGGGCCAACCCCCGGCCGAAGAAATACGTCACCTGCCCTAGGGTTTCCAGCACCGCGTCGCCAATGATGTCAGGGACAGGCCGCCACCCGCATCCAGCGGGGTCGGTCAGAACCTGGCAGCCGCAGCGATGCTCCTCCGCGCGATGCCAGAACCATCAACCACCGAGGGTCGGCGAATCCAGGGAGAGCTCAAGAATCTCCTGGAAGGCGCTGCGGCCCGGCGGGCCGAGAGCTCTGCCTCCCGAAGGCAGGGGTACCCCTCGGAACCTCATGCCGCGACTTCCCGATTCATGCGGGAAGCCTCGGTCTACACCGGGCGCACGCGCAACACCGCGCCTGCGGCCCCGGGCCACCTCGGCAACGAGCACCATCATCGGTGACGTCAGGCTCACCAAGGTCCTGATGGATGGGGGCAGCTGCCTCAACATCATCTATGCCGAGACCCTCAGGCTCCTGCGCGTCGATCTGTCCTCCGTCCGAGCAGGCGCTGCGCCCTTCCACGGGATCATTCCTGGGAAGCGCGTCCAGCCCCTCGGACGGCTCGACCTTCCTGTCTGCTTCGGAACGCCCTCCAACTTCCGAAGGGAGATTTTGACGTTCGAGGTGGTCGGGTTCCGAGGAACCTACCACGCGGTATTGGGGAGGCCATGCTATGCGAAGTTCATGGCCGTCCCCAACTACACCTACCTGAAGCTCAAGATGCCGGGCCCCAACGGGGTCATCACCGTCGGCCCCACGTACAAACACGCGTTCGAATGCGACGTGGAGTGCGTGGAGTACGCCGAGGCCCTCGCCGAGTCCGAGGCCCTCATCGCCGACCTGGAAAACCTCTCCAGAGAGGTGCCAGACGTGAAGCGACACGCCGGCAATTTCGAGCCAGCGGAGACGGTTAAGGCCGTCCCTCTCGACCCCAGTGGCGACACCTCCAAGCAGGTCCGGATCGGTTCCGGGCTCGACCCCAAATAGGATGCAGTGCTCGTCGACTTTCTCCGCGCAAACGCCGACGTCTTTGCGTGGAGTCCCTCGGACATGCCCGGCATACCGAGGGATGTCGCCGAGCACTAGATGGATATTCGGGCCGGAGCCCGACCGGTCAGGCAGCCTCTGCGCCGATTCGACGAGGAGAAGCGCAGAGTGATAGGCGAGGAGATCCACAAGCTAATGGCAGCAGGGTTCATCAAAGAGGTATTCCATCCCGAATGGCTTGCCAACCCTGTGCTTGTGAGAAAGAAAGGGGGGAAATGGCGGATGTGTGTAGACTACACTGGTCTCAACAAAGCATGTCCGAAGGTTCCCTACCCTCTACCTCGCATCGATCAAATCGTGGATTCCACTGCTGGGTGCGAAACCCTGTCTTTCCTCGATGCCTACTCAGGGTATCATCAAATCAAGATGAAAAAGTCCGACCAGCTCGCGACTTCTTTCATCACGCCCTTCGGCATGTACTGCTATGTCACCATGCCGTTTGGTTTGAGGAACGCGGGTGCGACGTACCAGCGGTGCATGAACCATGTGTTCGGCGAACACATCGGTCGCACGGTCGAGGCCTACGTCGATGACATCGTAGTCAAGACAAGGAAAGCCTCCGACCTCCTCTCCGACCTTGAAGTGACATTCCGGTGTCTCAAGGCAAAGGACGTCAAGCTCAATCCCGAGAAGTGTGTCTTCGGGGTGCCCCGAGGCATGCTCCTGGGGTTCATCGTCTCCGAGCGGGGCATCGAAGCCAACCCGGAGAAGATCGCAGCCATCAGCAGCATGGGGCCCATCAAGGACTTAAAAGGTGTACAGAGGGTCATGGGATGTCTCGCGGCCTTGAGCCGTTTCATCTCACGCCTCGGCGAAAGAGGCCTGCCTCTGTATCGCCTCTTAAGGAAGGCCGAGTGCTTCACTCGGACCCCTGAGGCCGAGGAAGCTCTCGGGAACCTGAAGGCGCTCCTCACCAAGGCGCCTATCTTGGTACCCCTAGCTGATGGAGAAGCCCTCTTGGTCTACGTCGCCGCGACCACTCAGGTGGTTAGCGCCGCGATTGTGGTCGAAAGGCAAGAAGAGGGGCATGCATTGCCCGTTCAGAGGCCAGTTTACTTCGTCAGCGAGGTGCTGTCCGAAACCAAGATCCGCTACCCACAAGTTCAGAAGCTACTGTATGCAGTGATCCTGACGAGGCGAAAGTTGCGGCATTACTTCGAGTCTCATCCGGTAACTGTGGTGTCATCCTTCCCCCTGGGGGAGATCATCCAGTGCCGAGAGGCCTCGGGCAGGGTCGCAAAGTGGGCGGTGGAAATCATGGGCGAGACAATCTCGTTCGCCCCTCGGAAGGCCATCAAGTCCCAGGTATTGGCGGACTTCGTAGCCGAATGGGTCGACACCCAGCTGCCGACGGCTCCGATTCAACCGGAGCTCTGGACCATGTTTTTCGACGGGTCGCTGATGAAGACGGGAGCTGGCGCGGGCCTGCTCTTCGTCTCGCCCCTCGGGAAACACCTACGCTACGTGCTGCGCCTCCATTTCCCGGCGTCCAACAATGTGGCTGAGTACGAAGCTCTGATCAACGGATTGCGAATCGCCATCGAGCTAGGGGTCCGACGCCTCGACGCTCGCGGCGACTCGCAGCTCGTCATCGACCAAGTCATGAAGAACTCCCACTGCCGCGACCCGAAGATGGAGGCCTACTGTGATGAGGTTCGGCGCCTGGAAGACAAGTTCTACGGGCTCGTGCTTAACCACATCGCCCGGCGCTACAACGAGACTGCGGACGAGCTGGCAAAAATAGCCTCGGGGCGAACGACGGTTCCCCCGGACGTCTTCTCCCGGGATCTGCACCAACCCTCCGTCAAGATCAACGACACGCCCGAGTCCGAGGTACCCTCGGCCCAGCCCGAGGCGTCCTCGGTTCAGCCCGAGGTACCCTCGGCCCCCGAGGGCGAGGCGCTGCGTATCGAGGAGGAGCGGAGCGGGGTCACGCCTGATCGAGATTGGCAGACCCCGTACCTGCAATATCTCCGCCAAGGAGCGCTACCCCTCGACCAAGCCGAGGCTTGGCGGGTAGCGCGACGCGCCAAGTCGTTCGTCTTGCTGGGCGATGAGAAGGAGCTCTACCACCGCAGCCCCTCGGGCATCCTCCAGCAATGCATCTCCATCGCCGAAGGTCAGGAACTCCTGCAAGAGATACACTCGGGGGCTTGCGGCCATCATGCAGCGCCTTGAGCCCTCGTCGGGAACGCTTTCCGGCAAGGCTTCTACTGGCCGACGGCGGTGGCTGACGCCACTAGAATTGTCCGCACCTGCGAAGGGTGTCAATTCTATGCGAAGCAAACCCACCTGCCCGCTCAGGCTCTGCAGACGATACCCATCACCTGGCCCTTCGCTGTGTGGGGTCTGGACCTCGTCGGCCCTCTGCAGAAGGCGCCCGGGGGCTACACGCACCTGCTGGTCGCCGTCGACAAATTCTCCAAGTGGATCGAGGTCCGACCCCTGAACAGCATCAGGTCCGAGCAGGCGGTGGCGTTCTTCACCAACATCATCCATCGCTTCGGGGTCCCAAACTCCATCATCACCGACAACGGCACCCAGTTCACCGGCAGAAAATTCTTGGATTTTTGCGAGGATCACCATATCCGGGTGGACTGGGCTGCCATAGCTCATCCCATGTCGAATGGGCAAGTAGAGCGTGCCAATGGCATGATTCTACAAGGGCTCAAGCCTCGGATTTACAATGACCTCAACAAGTTCGGCAAGCGATGGATGAAGGAACTCCCCTCGGTGGTCTGGAGCCTGAGGACAACGCCGAGCCGAGCCACGGGTTTCACGCCGTTCTTCCTGGTCTATGGGGCCGAGGCCGTCTTGCCCACTGACCTGGAATACGGCTCCCCGAGGACGAGGGCCTACGATGATCAAAGCAACCAAGCTAGCCGAGAAGACTCGCTGGACCAGCTGGAAGAGGCTCGGTACAGGGCCTTACTACACTCGGCGCGGTATCAGCAGTCCCTGCGACGCTACCACGCCCGAGGGGTCCGACCCCGAGATCTCCAGGTGGGCGACCTGGTGCTTCGGCTGCGGCAAGACGCCCGAGGGAGGCACAAGCTCACGCCCCCCTGGGAGGGGCCATTCGTCATCCCCAAAGTTCTGAAGCCCGGAACGTACAAGCTGGCCGACAGTCAAGGCGAGGTCTACGGCAACGCTTGGAACATCCAACAGCTACGTCGCTTCTACCCTTAAGATGTTTCGAAGTTGTTCATATACCTCGCACCCACGCAAAGTTTAGTCAACAAGGAAGGGTCGGCCTCGCCTCGGCAAAGCCCGACCCTCCCTCGGGGGCTAAAAGGGGGGAAACCCCCTCTGCGTCAAAATTTTCCTCGAAAAAAAATCTCTTTTACCAGAATATCTTTCGTGCTTTTTGACTACTTCGAAAAGTGGGTCCTGGAAACGACGGAGTACACGTAAGCAGTCAAGGCTGACCGAGCCGAGGGACTCCTACGCCTCCGGGATATGGATACCTCACTCATCACCTTCTGCGATAAGTAACTCGCGTTCGGATAAAGTGGCTCCGCGGATCGAACAAGTCTTTACGTTCGGAAGCCCTTCTGCCGAAGCGATCCTTCGAGCCTTCTCGACCGAGTCGGCGACAGGGCCTCACGGACGGGTGAAAGTACGCGTAAGCGGTAAGGCCGACCGAGCCGAGGGACTCCCACGCCTCCGGGATACGGATACCTCACTCATCACCTTCCGCTTACAAGCGGTAAGGCCGACCGAGCCGAAGCAACTCTCGCTCGCACTAACATCCCTGTTACCGACAAAAAGTCCAGATACTCGAAACAAGAGGAAAAGAGACGCAGCTTTACAACGCAGCGAGGGTGTGTGTTCTGGCCTCGACGGCCGCACAAGGCACACGCTACAAGACAATCTGATCCTGTAGGCTCGGGTCTTGACGCTGGAAGGGGGCAGCAACACCCTCGGCATCGACGGCACCTTCGGCGAGGCCCGACCCAGCCTCGGACGGCGACGCGGTCCGAGGTTCTCCGCTCTGAAGGACGACGTCATCACCACGCCCGGGCAATCGCTCCCAGGGACTTCTCCGGGAATCCGGCCCGAGCAGGCGGCTCAGCCGGTCACCCCTGGGGCCTCGGCCAACCATCTTCCGAGGGCGCCAGCCCGGTCCGAAGCCTCGGCTGATCAACTCCGACGTCGATCCTGCCAACGGACAACCCGGCTAGGCTCCGGCCGACCAGGTTTCATTTTCGAGCCAACTCCGCCTCTGTTCATGCTGATATCGCTACCCCTGGCCTCGGCTCGTCGAAGAGCGGCCGAGGGGTCTCTTTAACTAAGCTAGAGGAACCTCGGACAGCAAGGCCGACCGAGCCGAGGGACTCCTACGCCTCCGGGATACGGATACCTCACTCGTCACCTTGACACGGGGCGACTCATGCTTGGTGAAGCGGTTCAGATAATCAGCAGACGAGTCTTAGTGCTCAAAAATGAGGAAAGAACGCGGCTCCGTGCCGTAATTACATACATGTTCAGGCCCCGAAAGCCGAAATGAACAAAAAACACCGGCATTCGAAGTGCCGTCACAAACGGAACTCCGGTTCCGTCTCCACGGGTATGGACATCCTCCCCGCCGGGGAAGCCCGTGGAGCGACAAGCTCTGGGCGAATCACCAGCAAAACGCGGATCGCCCCCAAGCATCCCGGCAGATCCTTGCAGCTGTCCTCGCCGCGAATGCGAGGAAGAGGACGGAATGTTGCATCCTAGCTGGGCAGCAACAGTTCGCCTTCCCCGGCATGGCTGGAGGACGTCTCCGCCGTAGGGCTAAAGGGCGATTGCCACCACCAGAAGCTGGAAGAAGAGGTGGTCCGCCGACCCGCGCAGGAGGTGGAGCCCCGGCTCGCCTCGCTCCCCGCCCCAGCGAGGATGACGAACACCCTCAACACTGAGGGCGGGATCGGGATCACAGCCCGGTTTGCCTCTCCCCATCCAGGAGCTGGAGGTCACCGTCTTGGGTGACCACCAGCGGAGGGGAGCAACCGGGCTGTGTGATGAAAATCCTTGAAGCCGAACGATGGCTGAAAGGTACCAACTCCCACGGAGTTGCTTTCCTCCAACGATGGGGCGAAAAGACGGCGGTTTCCCCCATCCGGGGGCTTGAAAGGTGGAAAGACACGGTGCATAAGGGAGGAAGAAGACATGGTCGCCTTACGAAAGGGGTCGCCCTCCTTTTAAAGGCGACTCTCCCTGCGTGCGCCCCCAACCGTCACGGGCTGAGTCTTCTCCAACACGCTCCAAAGCCCTCCCCTGTGGCGCGGGGGCTGGGTCCCGCATGTCATGCAGACCGGCTCCGAGCAGAAGAAGCCAAACCGCCGCGCGTGGTGCACGCAACCGCCCAGCGGTTACAAGTGACCCTCCACTTTTGCCCAGACCAACGGGCGAAAGGGGCGGGCAGCCATGCAGGCGGCATGCAGCCGCGCCAAGTGGACGCGCTTCTCCGACTCCCGACACGCCAGCATGGAGGCCCAGGCCCACGCGTCGCGCGACCGGCGCGCCGGATGCTGCATGCAAGCAACTGTACCACTTGCGCCACCACCGCGCCTCCTCGATTGCGGAACCAATACCGCGACTCGAGGCGACCCAGCGCGCGACCCAGCAGCGCCAGCCTGACGCAGCGGTCAACGCGGTCAAAAGTGGGCCGGCAGTGATGACGGTGGCAGGCGCGCGGGAGCAGCGGTCACGTCGTCAGCCAAGCTCACGTCTCGTCCGGAGGCAGCGAGAGAACCCCCTCTCACGGCGTGAAGACAACGCGCCCGTGATCCGTTCCTCGAACGGCTCGCGCACGCGCAACGGCCGCCCTGCCAACTACTCGCCCCGTCGCATTAACTCCGCGGCTGGACAGGCGGCGCTTCTGGCAGGAGCAGCGGGCGACGCTTCGCCTTCGCCGAAACAACCGCGCCAAAAAAAGGTACGCCGCGTCGTTCGGTTTCGTATCCTTTTTCCTTTTTTCCTCTTTCTCTATCTCTTGCGACAGGGACCGGGAAAGGGGGATACCCCGAAAGGGATCCTTCCCAGTGAAGGAACTAGGCTCCGAGCCTCCTTACTGATCAGGGGTTCGAAGGCTGGCCCCCCGAAGGGTTCAACAGCCGCCTCAGGTCGCGTGGGCCCTACACCCACTACTGGTCAGAGGTTCGAAGGCCGGCCCCCCGAAGGGTTCCACGGCCGCCTCAGGCTACTCAGGCTCCGCGCCCATTACTGATCAGGGGTTCGAAGGCTGGCCCCCCGAAGGGTTCACAGTCGCCTCAGACACCGAGCGAGGGATGACCAGGGGTACGTTCGATACATAACCGAGGCTCGGGCTGCGCTCCCGAGGTACCCTAGGACATTTCCGAGACCAGCGGGAGCGATCTTGTAACGGAATCCCATCGGAGGGAGGCATCGAGCCCTCGGACCCCGTCGCCAGGGGACCGGGTCCGGCAGATCACCCGCAGGTACTTTTGGGCGTGCCTCCGGGCCCCTAGCCGACCCCCAACGAACGGGGCACAGACGTCCACTCGGATTACCCGCTTGCAGCTCACCGGAGACACCATGTTCGGTGCCCATCGAGGGTAACATGGCGCTCTCCCCCCTCCTCCTTGCGGAAAGGCGACGTAGGGGCGTATGTAAAAAAGCCGAGTCTGTCCCTGATCGCCCTCTCGCCCTGTGCGGAGGCTCGGGGGCTGCTCTCGCAAACCCGGCTCCGGCCGAACCGTTGACAGCGTCAACATACCAGCCCGAGAACTTGGGCCCCGACCGTGCACCCGGGCTACGGCCAGTTCGCATGAGGGAACCACCAGACCAGCCGAAGCATTACGCAAGGCATTAAGACCTCGAAGGAGTGAAACCACTCCTCCGAGGCCTCGGGGGCTACACCCGGCGGGTGCGCTCGCGCGCACCCACCGGAACAAAATGCAACCGAGAAAGGCTGGTCCCCTTGCAAAAAAGTACGACGAAAGCCTCCAAGCGAGTGCTAACACTCCCTTTGAGGCTCGGGGGCTACTGTCGGGGACCATAATTAGGGGTACCCACAAGACGCCTAATTCTCAGCTGGTAACCCCCATCAGCATAAAGCTGCAGAGGCCTGATGGGTGCGATTAAGTCAGGGATCAGTCCATACGAGCGACTCGATCACGCCTCGCCCGAGCCTAGCCTCGGGCAAGGGCAGCCGACCCCAAGGGGTTTCCGTCTCGGCCGAGGCCCCCTTTTAACGGCAGACACATCTCTGGCTCGCCCGAGGCCTTGCCTTCGCTAAGAAGCAACCCTGACTAAATCGCCGCGCCGACCGACCGAGTCGCAGGAGCATTTAACACAAAGGTAGCCTGACACCTTTATCCTGACGCGCGCCCCCGGCAGAGCCGAAGTGACCGCCGTCACTTCGCCGCTCCACTGACCGGTCTGATAGAAGGACAGCGCCGCCTGCGCCATTCCGACTGCAGTGCCACTTGACAGAGTGAGACTGACAGGCAGTCAGGCCTTGCCAAAGGCGCCATAGGAAGCTCCGCCCGACCCAGGGCTCGGACTCGGGCTAAGACCCCGGAAGACGGCGAACTCCGCTCCGCCCGACCCAGGGCTCGGACTCGGGCTAAGGCCCCAGAAGACGGCGAACTCCGCTCCGCCCGACCCAGGGCTCGGACTCGGGCTAAGGCCCCGGAAGACGGCGAACTCCGCTCCGCCCGACCCAGGGCTTGGACTCGGGCTAAGGCCCCGGAAGACGGCGAACTCCGCTCCGCCCGACCCAGGGCTCGGACTCGGGCTAGGCCCCAGAAGACGACGAACTCCGCTTCGCCCGACCCCAGGGGTCGGACTCCGCCCTGGCCTCTGCCGAACGACCTCCGCCTCGCCCGACCTAGGAGCTCGGGCTCGGCCTCGGCCATGAAAGACAGACTCGACCTCGGCTTCGGAGGAGCCTCCACGTTGCCCGACCTAGGGCACAAGCCCGCCACGTCAACAGGAAGCACCATCATCACCCTACCCCGAGCCGACTCGGGCCGCAGAGAATAAGACCGGTGTCCCATCTGGCTAGCTCCGCCAGATAGGCAATGATGGCGCCCCGCTAGCCCCGTGACGACGGCGGCTCTCAGCTCCCTTACGGAAGCGGGGGGACGTCAGCAAGGACCCAACCGCTCTGATAGCTGTCCCTCCGCCAGGCTCCGTTGCTCCTCCGACAGCCACGACACCACACCAGCTGGGTGCCAAGATCTCTCCGGCTGCCACATTGGCATGTACTTAGGGCGCTAGCTCTCCCCCGCTAGACACGTAGCACTCTGCTACTCCCCCATTGTACACCTGGATCCTCTCCTTATGCCTATAAAAGGAAGGACCAGGGCCTTCTTAGGGAAGGTCGGCCGCGCGGGGACGAGGACGGGGCAGGCGCTCTCTTGGGGCCGCTCGCTTCCCTCACCTGCGTGGACGCTTGTAACCCCCTACTGCAAGCGCACCCGACCTAGGCGCGGGACGAACACGAAGGCCGCGGGATTTCCACCTCTCTCACGCCCGTCTCCGGCCACCTCGCTTCCCCCTTCGCGCTCGCCCACGCGCTCGACCCATCTGGGCTGGGGCACGCGACACACTCACTCGTCGGCTTAGGGACCCCCCGGTCTCGAAACGCCGACAACACTGGTCTCAACAAAGCATGACCGAAGGTTCCCTACCCTTTGCCTCGCATCGACCAAATCGTGGATTCCACTGCTGGGTGCGAAACCCTGTCTTTCCTCGATGCCTACTCAGGGTATCATCAAATCAGGATGAAAGAGTCCGACCAGCTCGCGACTTCTTTCATCACACCCTTCGGCATGTACTGCTATGTCACCATGCCGTTCGGCTTGAGGAATGCGGGCGCGACGTACCAGCGGTGCATGAACCATGTGTTCGGCGAACACATTGGTCGCACGGTCGAGGCCTACGTCGATGACATCGTAGTCAAGACGAGGAAGGCCTCCGACCTCCTTTCCGACCTTGAAGCGACATTCCGATGTCTCAAGGCGAAAGGCGTCAAGCTCAATCCCAAAAAGTGTGTTTTCGGAGTACCCCGAGGCATGCTCTTGGGGGTTCATCGTCTCCGAGCGGGGCATCGAAGCCAACCCGGAGAAGATCGCAGCTATCACCAGCATGGGGCCCATCAAGGACTTGAAAGGTGTATAGAGGGTCATGGGATGCCTCGCGGCTCTGAGCCGTTTCATCTCACGCCTCGGCGAAAGAGGTCTACCTCTGTACCGCCTCTTAAGGAAGGCCGAGTGCTTCACTTGGACCCCTGAGGCCGAGGAAGCCCTCGGGAACCTGAAGGCGCTCCTCACAAAGGCGCCTATCTTGGTGCCCCAGCTGCCGGAGAAGCCCTCCTGGTCTACGTCGCCGCGACCACTCAGGTGGTTAGCGCCGCGATTGTGGTCGAGAGGCAAGAAGAGGGGCATGCGTTGCCCATTCAGAGGCCAGTCTACTTCGTCAGCGAGGTACTGTCCGAAACCAAGATCCGCTACCCACAAGTTCAGAAGCTGCTGTACGCGGTGATCCTGACGCGGCGGAAGCTGCGACACTACTTCGAGTCTCATCCGGTAACTGTGGTGTCATCCTTGCCCCTGGGGGAGATCATCCAGTGCCGAGAGGCCTCGGGTAGGATTGCAAAGTGGGCGGTGGAAATCATGGGCGAGACGATCTCGTTCGCTCCTCGGAAGGCCATCAAGTCCCAGGTCTTGGCAGACTTCGTAGCTGAATGGGTCGACACTCAGCTACCGATGGCTCCGATCCAACCGGAGCTCTGGACCATGTTCTTCGACGGGTCGCTGATGAAGACAGGAGCCGGCGCAGGCCTACTCTTCGTCTCGCCCCTCGGGAAGCACCTACGCTACGTGCTACGCCTCCATTTCCCGGCATCCAACAATGTGGCTGAGTACGAAGCTCTAGTCAACGGGTTGCGGATCGCCATCGAGCTAGGGGTCCGACGCCTCGACGCTCGTGGTGACTCGTAGCTCGTCATCGACCAAGTCATGAAGAACTCCCACTGCCGCGACCCGAAGATGGAGGCCTACTGCGATGAAGTTCGGCGCCTGGAAGACAAGTTCTACGGGCTCGAGCTCAACCACATCGCTCGGCGCTACAACGAGACTGCGGACGAACTGGCTAAAATAGCCTCGGGGCGAACGACGGTTCCCCCGGACGTCTTCTCCCGGGATCTGCATCAACCCTCCGTCAAGATCGACGACACTCCTGAGCCCGAGGCAACTTCGGCCCAGCCCGAGGCACCCTCGACCCAGCCCAAGGCACCCTCGGCCCAGCCCGAGGCACCCTCGGATCATCCCGAGGCACCCTCGGCTCGGTCCGAGGCATCCTCGACTCAACCCGAGGTGCCCTCGGCCCCCGAGGGCGAGGCGCTGCACGTCGAGGGGGAGCAAAGCGGGGTCACGCCTGATCAGAACTGGCAGACCCCGTAGCTGCAATATCTCCACCGAGGAGAACTACCCTCCGACCGAGCCGAAGCTCGGCGGGTGGCGCGGCGCGCCAAGTCGTTCGTCTTGCTGGGTGATGAGAAGGAGCTCTACCACCGCAGCCCCTCCGGCATCCTCCAGCGATGCATCTCCATCGCCGAAGGTCAGGAACTCCTGCGAGAGATACACTCGGGGGCTTGCGGCCATCACGCAGCGCCTCGAGCCCTTGTCGGGAATGCTTTCCGGCAAGGCTTCTACTGGCCGACGGCGGTGGCCGACGCCACTAGAATTGTCCGCACCTGCGAAGGGTGCCAGTTCTACGCAAGGCAGACCCACCTGCCCGCTCAGGCTCTACAGACGATACCCATCACCTGGCCTTTTGCTGTGTGGGGTCTGGACCTCGTCGGCCCCTTGCAGAAGGCACCCGGGGGCTACACGCACCTGCTGGTCGCCATCGACAAATTCTCCAAGTGGATCGAGGTCCGACCCCTGAACAGCATCAGGTCCGAGCAGGCGGTGGCGTTCTTCACCAACATCATCCATCGCTTCGGGGTCCCGAACTCCATCATCATCGACAACGGCACCCAGTTCACTGGCAGAAAGTTCCTGGACTTCTGCGAGGATCATCACATCCGGGTGGACTGGGCCGCCGTGGCTCACCCCATGTCAAATGGGCAAGTAGAGCGTGCCAACGGCATGATTCTACAAGGGCTCAAGCCTCGGATCTACAACGACCTCAACAAGTTTGGCAAGCGATGGATGAAGGAACTCCCCTCGGTGGTCTGGAGTCTGAGGACAACGCCAAGCCGAGCCACGGGCTTCACGCCGTTCTTCCTAGTCTGCGGGGCCGAGGCCGTCTTGCCCACAGACCTGGAATACGGCTCCCCGAGGGCGAGGGCCTACACCGACCAAAGCAACCAAACTAGTCGAGAAGACTCGCTGGACCAGCTGGAGGAGGCTCGGGACAGGGCCTTACTACACTCGGCGCGGTACCAGCAGTCCCTGCGACACTACCACGCCCGAGGGGTCCGGTCCCGAGACCTCCAGGTGGGCGACCTGGTGCTTCGGCTGCGACAGGACGCCCGAGGGCGGCACAAGCTCACGCCCCCCTGGGAGGGGCCGTTCGTCATCGCCAAAGTTCTGAAGCCCGGAACGTACAAGCTGGCCAACAGTCAAGGCGAGATCTACGGCAACGCTTGGAACATCCAACAGCTACGTCGCTTCTACCCTTAAGATGTTTTCAAGTTGTTCATATATCTCGCGCCCAGCAAAAGTTTAGTCGTCAAGGAAGGGTCAGCCTCGCCTCGGCAAAGCCCGACCCTCCCTCGGGGGCTAAAAGAGGGGGAACCCCCTCTGCATTGAAATTTTCCTCGAAAAAAGATCTTTTCTGCCAGAAGGTCTTTCAGGCTGTTTGACTACTTCGAAAGTGGATCCTAAAAACGACGGAGTACACATAAGCAGCCAAGGCTGACCGAGCTGAGGGACTCCTACGCCTCCGGGATACGGATACCTCACTCATCACCTTCTGCGATAAGTAACTCACGTTCGGATAAGTGATCCCGCGGACCGAACAAGTCTTCACGTTCGGAAGCTCTTCTGCCGAAGCGATTTCTCGAGCCTTCTCGACTGCGTCGGGAACAGAGCCCCATGGACGGGTAAGAGTGCGCGTAAGCGGCAAGGCTGACCGAGCCGAGGGACTCCTATGCCTCCGGGATACGGATACCTCACTCGTCACCTTCCGCGAGAAGCAACTCTCGCTCGCACAAACATTTCTGTTACCAACAAAAGGGTCCAGATACTCGAAACAAGAGGAAAGGAGACGCGGCTTTACAACACGGCGAGGGTGTGTTTTGGCCTCGGCGGCCGCAGGAAACACACACTACAAGACAATCCGATCCTGCAGGCTCGGATCTTGACGGCTGAAGGGAGCAGCAGCACCCTCGGCATCGACGACACCTTCGGCGAAGTCCGACCTAGCCTCGGACGGCGACGCGGTCCGAAGATCTCCACTCTGAAGGACGACGTCACCGCCATGCCCGGGCCATCGCTACCAGGGTCTTCTCGGGAATCCGGCCCGAGCAGGCGGCTCGGCCGGTCGCACCGGGGCCTCGGCCAGCTGTCCTCCAAGGACGTCAGCCCGACCCGAGGCCTCGGCTGGTCAATTCCGGCGTCGGTCCCGCTAACGGACGACCCGGCTAGGCTCCGGCCAACCAGGTTTTTCTTTTCGAGCCAACTCTGCCTCTGTTCATGTTGACGCCGCTACCCCTGGCCTCGGCTCGTCGAAAAGCGGCCGATGGGTTCCTTTAATTAAGCCAGAGAAGCCTCGGACAATAGGGCTGACCGAGCCAAGGGACTCCTACGCCTCCGGGATACGGATACCTCACTCGTCACCTTTACACGGGGCGACTCACGCTTGGTAAAGCGGTTCAGACAACCAACAGGCGAGTCTTAGTGCTCGAAAATAAGGGAAAAACATGGCTCCGTGCCGAAAGTACATACATGTTCAGGCCCCGACAGCCACAATGAACAAAAACACTGGCGTTCGAGGTGCCATTACAAACGGAACTCCGATTCCACCTCTGCAGGTACGAGCAACCCCACGCGATTGGGGGGCCTGCGGAGCAGCAGAAGGCCGACGGGTGGCTCTCCGTCGCCCGTTCCAGCAACAGCAACGGTGACCTCCGCCCCAGGCGGCGAAGCAGCTTCAGCAGCGGCTTCCGAGCGAGCGCTACGGCACGGGGGCTCTCGTTCACCGAGGACGAGAACCAGCCATTCAGGCCGGAAGACGGAGGCCCACGGGTGCGACCGGAGTTGGCAATCTCATTGACAGAGAAGCCTTCTCCGGCTACCACCACCTCAGCACCGTGCCAGCGGGCGCCAGACGCCTCGAAGCACGCCGGCAGGTCCTCACCCTCGCCGGAGCCGCCCAGAACATGAGCGCCGCCCTCGCGGCACGCGACGTGCTGGGCGACCCACTGATGCGGCTGTCGGCGCGAGGAAGGCCTGGACACGGCCGGACGGAGGACGGAATGCTGCACCCTGGCTGAGCAGCGGCGGTCCGCCTACCCCGGCATGCTTGGGGAAAGCCTCCGCGGAGCTGGTAGATGCCTTTCTCCCCCAGACGCCGGGGGAAGAAAAGGGTTACCAACCCACGCGGAGGCGGCCTCCCGACTCGGCACACTCCCCTCCCTAGCCCTGGTGATGAAAATCCTTGAGGCTGAGGGAGGGGCAGAGGCCGCGGCCCGGCTCGCTTTCCCCCACCATCAAACTGGAGGTCACCATCTCGGGTGACCGCCAGTGGAGGGGTGCAGCCGGGCTGCGTGATGAAAATCCTTGAAGCCGAACGATGGCTGAAAGGTGCCAACTCCCACGGAGTTGTGTTCCCCCAACGACGAGGCGGAAAGACGGCGGATCTCCCCCATCCGGGGGCTTGGAAGGTGGAGAGACACGATGCATAAGGGAGCGCGAAGACATGGTCTCCTTCCAAGGGGGTCACCCTCCTTTTAGAGGCGGATCTCCCTACTTGCGTCCCCAGCCGTCACGGGCTGAGTCTTCTCCAACACACTCCAAGGTCCTCCCCTACGGCGCGGGGGCTGGGTCCCACACGTCATGCAAGCCGACTCAGAGCAGAAGAAGCCAAACCGCCGCGCGCGGTGCGTACAACCTCCCAGCGGTTACAAGCGACCCTCCACTTTTGCCCAGACCAGCGGGCGAAAGGGCGGGCAGCCGTGCAGGCGACATGCAACCGCGCCAAGTGGGCGCACTTCTCCGACTCCCAACACGCCCGGCACGGAGGCCCAGGCCCACGCGTCATGCAACCGGTGCGCCGGTTGCTACGTGTGAGTAACTGCATCGCCACCTGCGCCACCACCGCGCCTCCTCGACTATGGAACCAATACCGCGATTCGAGGCCACCCAGCGCACGACCCAGCGGCTCCAGCCTGGCGCGACAGTCAATATGGCCGAAGACGGGCCGACAGTAATGGCGGTGGCAGGCGGGCAGGTGCAGCGGTCACGTCGTCAGCCAAGCTTACGTCCCATCCGGGGGCAGCGAGAGAACCCTCTCTCACGGCATGAAGGCAACGCGCCCGTGACCCGTTCCTCGAACGGCTCACGCACGCGCAACGGCTACCCTGCGAACCACTCGCCCTGTCGCATCAACTCCGTGGCGGGACACGCGGCGCCTTTGGCGGGAGAAGCGAGCAACGCTTCGCCTTCGCCGTAATGACCGCGTCAAAAAAAAGGTACGCTGCATCGTTCGATTCCGTATCCTTTTCCGTTTTTCCTCTTTCTCTCTCTTGCAACAGGGACCGGGAAAGGGGGATACCCCGAAAAGGATCCTTCCCCGAGAAGGAACCAGGCTCCGAGCCCCCCTACTGATCAGAGGTTCGAAGGCTGGCCCCCCGGAAGGGTTCAACAGCCGCCTCAGATCGCGTGGGCCCTACACCCACTACTGGTCAGAGGTTCGAAGGCCGGCCCCTCGAAAGGGTTCCACGGCCGCCTCAGGCTACTCGGGCTCCGTGCCCATTACTGATCAGGGGTTCGAAGGCTGGCCCCCGAAGGGTTCACAGCCGCCTCAGACACCGAGCGAGGGATGACCATGGGTACGTTCGATACATAACCGAGGCTCGGGCTGCGCTCCCGAGGTACCCTAGGACATTTCTGAGACCAGCGGGAACGATCTTGTAACAGAATCCCATCAGAGGGAGGCATCGAGCCCTCGGACCCCATCACCAGGGGACCGGGTCTGGCAGATCACCCGCAGGTACTTTTGGGCGTGCCTCTGGCCCCCTAGCCGACCCCTAACGAATGGGGCACGGACGTCCACTCGGATTACCCGCTTGCAGCTCATCGGAGACACCATGTTCGGCGCCCATCGAGGGCAACATGGCGCTTTCCCCCCTCCTCCTTGCGAAAAGGCGACGCAGGGGCGTATGTAAAAAAGCCGAGTCTACCCCTGACCGCCCTCTCGCTCTGTGCAGAGGCTCGGGGGCTGCTCTCGCAAACCCGGCTCCGGCCGAACCGTTGACAGCGTCAACATACCAGCCCGAAAACTTGGGACTCGACCGTACACCCGGGCTACGGCCAGCTCGCATGAGGGAACGACCAGACCAGTCGAAGCACTACGTGAGGCAGTAAGACCTCGAAGGAGTGAAACCACTCCTCCGAGGCCTCGGGGGCTACACCCGGCGGGTGCGCTCGCGCGCACCCACCGGAACAAAAGCGCAACCGAGAAAGGCTGGTCCCCTTGCAAAAAAGTGCGACGAAAGCCTCCAAGCGAGTGCAAACACTCCCTTCGAGGCTCGGGGGCTACTGTCGGGGACCATAATTAGGGGTACCCTCAAGGCTCCTAATTCTCAGCTGGTAACCCCCATCAGCACAAAGCTGCAAAGGCCTGATGGGTGCGATTAAGTCAGGGATCAGTCCATTCAAGGGACTCGATCATGCCTCACCCGAGCCTAGCCTCGGACAAGGGCAGCCGACCCCGGAGGATTTCCGTCTCACCCGAGGCCCCCCTTCAGCGGCGAACATGTTTCCGGCTCGCCCGAGGCCCTGCCTTCGCCAAGAAGCAACCCTAACCAAATCGCCGCACCGACCGACCAAATCGCAGGAGCATTTAATGCAAAGGTGGCCTGACACCTTTATCCTGACGCACGCCCCCCAGCCGGCAGAGCCGAAGTGACCGCCGTCACTTTGCCGCTCCACTGGCCGGCTGACAGAAGGACAGCGCCGCCTGCGCCACTCCGACTGCGGTGCCACTTGACAGAGTGAAACTGACAGGCAGTCAGGCCCGGCCAAAGGCACCATGGGAAGCTCTGCTCCGCCCGACCCAGGGCTCGGACTCGGGCTAAGTCCCGGAAGACGGCGAACTCCGCCCGACCCAGGGCTCGGACTCGGGCTAAGTCCCGGAAGACGGCGAACTCCGCCCGACCTAGGGCTCGGACTCGGGCTAAGTCCCGGAAGGCGGCGAACTCCGCCCGACCCAGGGCTCGGACTCGGGCTAAGTCCTGGAAGACGGCGAACTCCGCCCGACCCAGGGCTCGGACTCGGGCTAAGTCCCGGAAGACGGCAAACTCCGCCCGACCCAGGGCTCGGACTCGGGCTAAGTCCCGGAAGACGGCAAACTCCGCCCGACCCAGGGCTCGGACTCGGGCCAAGTCCCAGAAGACGACGATCTCCGCCTCGCCCGACCCAGGGCTCGGACTTGGGCTCGGCCCTAGAAGACGACGATCTCCGCCTCGCCCGACCCAGGGCTCGGACTTGGGCTCGGCCCCAGAAGACGACGAACTCCGCTTCGCCCGACCCCAGGGCTCGGACTCCGCCCCGGCACCAGCCGGCGATCTCCGCCTCGCCCGAACCTAGGGCTCGGACCCGACCTCGGCCACGGAAGACGGACTCGACCTCGGCTTCGGAGGAGCTTCCACATCGCCCAACCTAGGGCGTAGACCAGCCACGTCAACAGGAGGCGCCATCATCACCCTACCCCGAGCTGACTCGGGCCGCAGGGAACAAGACCGGCGTCCCATCTGGCTCGCCCCGCCAGATAGGCAATGATGGCGCCCTGCATACTCTGTGACGACGGCGGCTCTCAGCCCCCTTACGGAAGCAAGAGGACGTCAGCAAGGATTCAACCGCTCCGACAGCTATCCCTCCGCCAGGCTCCATCGCTCCTCCGATGGCCACGACATCACACCAGCTGGGTGCCAAAATCTCTCCGGCTGCCACAACGGCATGTACTCAGGGCGCTAGCTCTCCTCCGCTAGACACGTAGCACTCTGCTACACCCCCCATTGTACACCTGGATCCTCTCCTTGTGCCTATAAAAGGGAGGACCAGGGCCCTCTTAGAGAGGGTTGGCCGCGCGGGGACGAGGACGAGACACGCGCTCGCTTGGAGCCGCTCGCTCCCTCTCCCGCGTGGACGCTTGTAACCCCCTACTGCAAGCGCACCCGACCTGGGCGCGGGACGAACACGAAGGCCGCGGGATTCCTACCTCTCTCACGCCGGTCTCCGGCCGCCTCGCTCTCCCCCCTTCGCGCTCGCCCTCGCGCTCGACCCATCTGGGCTGGGGCACGCGGCGACATTCACTCGTCGGCTCAGGGACCCCCCGGTCTCGGAACGCCGACAATATTTATATTTTATTTTGTAATAAGACTTCCGCTATGTAATAAATACTCTGACGCTATTATGAAATTTATCTCTATACACTCTGTTATTATATATTTTGTCTTCTTAGCGCACGTATGAGATGCACCCGGCTTTGTCCGTTAAAGCCCGGGTGTGACAGAAGTGGTATCAGAGGAAATGTTGACTGTAGGACAAAACCTAGATAGAAATGGACAAAACCCTTCACTACTTGCCTTACTCTGATTCATTCTATACTTATCTCATCTTGATCATGTCTCACCTTTTGCTGTTCTACTCTGATTACTCTTATCTTTTCTACTTCAAGACATGATGGATTTCACACCTTGGAATCCTACATTTATGACCTTTCTAAGAGATAGGGAACCTAAGACAAAAATTAAAAATTATTTTCTCTATTTTAAAAATGTTGGTTCATTGTTCTGATGATAAATGTCTGATTTGCTTCTTTGATTGATTGAATTATTATAGATGGACATCTTAGCATGTACCACCATAAGGTATTGAGTTAACTTTAGTAGGTAAAACGTTAATCTGCTTAGCTAATAAATTCCCCAAAGTAACATGCTTCGTAATTACTGCCTTGTCTACAATCATTTCTCTCTTACCATATGTTTCTAACTCAGATGGTCAACACCAGGAAGGGTGGTGGAATTGATTTACCTCCCAATCGACACACTCGGAGGATATTTAGACAACCCCAGCCACAACTAGTAGAGATGGATCCTCCACCATTGCCTCCACCAGTAGGAGTTGACCCACTGGTTGCAGCTCAAATAAGGATGATGCAACAAATAGCGGACACTATGCAGATATGCGTGCTCAGATGCAGCAGGAATGCCAGGAGATGCGCCAAGAATGGGAGGAGATACGCCAGGAGCTGCGCCAAGAGCGAGAAGAGATACACCAGGAAAGGAGGGTGCAGCAGCAACAGCAACAACAATAGCAACATCAGCAAGCACCACTGCCTCCTCCACCACCACCAGTTCCACCCCGAGACAAGCACCGAGAGTTCATGAGCCATAAGCCACCGACATTCACTAGCTCTCCTGATCCACTGGACGCAGATGGTTGGCTGAAGTCCATAGAGAAGATGTTGAACATTGCTCAGTGCACTGACTGGGAGAAGGTTCTATATGCTTCTAGTCGTCTGATAGGTCGTGCTGCTGATTGGTGGGATTCCTATACTGCTGCCCATGAAGCTACTGACACCATCACATGGGCAGAGTTTTCTACGTAGTTCAGGAATTATCATATACCGGCTGGACTAATGAAGATTAAGAAGAAAGAATTTCTATCGCTGAAGCAAGGAAGCATGTTAGTCAGTGAGTATCGCGACAAGTTCATTCAGCTCTCTAGATATGCTCCAGATGAAGTTGCTAAGGATGAGAGAAAGCAAGAGCATTTTATTGAAGGACTTAATGGACCTCTAGCTATTGAACACAAGCGTGTTCAGCTAGGAGATTTGAAGAGAAAGGCTATATCCTAAGGACAAGGAAGCAACAGTGTTCATCCTCGCTACAGTTCACCTCAGGCACACCAGTTCGCACTGGCGAAGGCCAGCACCTAGTTCAGCAATCACCTCAAAGGACTCCACCGACTCGTCAGGCTACCCCCACTGGCACCCCAATGAAGTTTTCAGGACAGAGTGCAAGCACTACTTGCTTTAAGTGTGGGAAGACTGGACATTATGCAAATGTTTGCCCACAAAGGATTGCTACTACCCCAGTTCAGAATAAGCAGCAGACTCCAGGATCTGGCAAGGGATACTCTATTGCCAGGGTTAATCAAGTCAGCGTTGATGCTACTCTTGATGGTGCTAACATCGTACTTAGTATGTTTTATGTTAATGCAATTCCTGTAACCATATTATTTGATTCTGGTGCTACACATTCATTTATGTCTGCTCGATATGCCAACACGAATGAGATACCACTGCTAAATATGAGAAAACCAATGATAGTAATTACACCTAAAGGGCCTGTTGAGGCAAATCAAATGACACGTAGGTTGACATTAACAATTATAGGAAGAGAATTTAGAGCTACTGCTATAATATTAGAGGCAAGCAGTATAGATCTGATCCTTGGTATGTCATAGTTAAGAAAGGCAAAGGCCATTATTGCATGTGGTAGAGGTACTGTAGAGCTCACCAGCCCTAAAGAAGAAAGATTTCAAGTCAAAATTGCAGTAACCACCTCTTCCAGACGTGCGATGTACTTTATAGCTGAGGAGTTTGTTGGTGACAACATCCGTGTGGTTAGAGATTTTCCGGATGTCTTTCCAGAGGAGTTGCCAGGGATGCCACCAGATAGGGAAGCTGAGTTTGTAATTGATCTTCTACCTGGAACTGCACCTATATCTAAACGGCCATACAGGATGTCCGTAGAGGAGTTAAAGGAACTTAAGAAGCAGTTAACTGAGTTACAAGAGGCTGAGTACATTCATCCGAGTTCCTCACCTTGGGGAGCGCCGATTCTGTTTGTACAGAAGAAGGATGGATCACAAAGAATATATGTGGATTATAGATCCCTTAATGATGTCACTGTGAAGAACAAGTATCCGTTACCCCACATCGATGATTTATTTGATCAGATGAGAGGTGCAAGGGTATTCTCGAAGATTGGTCTCCGATCAGGTTATCACCAAATGAGGAATAGGCCATCGGATATTCCTAAGACAGCTTTCTCGACTCGATATGGATTATATGAGTTCACGGTTATGTCATTTGGACTAACTAATGCACCAGCTTATTTTATGAATTTGATGAATAAGGTGTTTATGGAGTATTTGGACAGATTCGTCATAGTATTCATCGACGATATTCTTATTTATTCCAAGAGTGATAGTGAACATGAGGAACATCTGAGATTGGTGCTACAGAAGCTATGAGATAACCAACTCTATGCCAAGTTTAGCAAGTGCGAGTTTTGGATTGGTGAGGTGCCATTCCTTGCACATAGCATTTCTAATGGCGGAATATCAGTGGATCCTGCTAAAGTCAAGGAGATTATGGAGTAGAGCATACCCACTACAGTTACTGAGGTCCGGAGTTTCTTGGGACTTGCAGGATATTATCGGAGATTTATTGAAGGATTTTCTAAAATTGCTAAGCCTATGACCTCACTTCTGGAGAAGGGCAGAGAATTTAAGTGGGATGAGAAGTGCCAAGAGAGCTTTGATCAGTTAAAGAAGAGATTAATGTCACCACCAGTGTTGGTTATGCCAGATTTACAGAAGGGATTTGATATTTATTGTGATGCATGTGGCCAAGGCTTGGGATGTGTGCTCATGCAAGAAGGACATGTGATTGCCTATGCGTCTCGCCAGTTATGGAAACATGAATTGAACTACCCCACGCATGACTTAGAACTGGCAGCCGTTGTGCATGCGCTTAAGATTTGGAGACATTATATTATGGGAACCAAGTGCCAAGTGTACACGGATCATAAGAGTTTGAAGTATATATTCACTCAGAAGGATCTTAACCTTAGGCAACGTCGTTGGTTGGACCTTATTAAGGATTATGACTTGGAAATTCACTATCACTCGGGCAAGGCGAATTTGGTTGCCGATGCCTTGAGTCGGAAGGAACACGTTCATTCAGCTATTGTTGCCCAGCTACCCGATGAGATTGTTGAGGATTTCAGGAGACTTAACCTGGGGATAGTTGCTCACACTGAAGGAGTTACTATTGATGTGGAACCTACTTTGGAGCAAGAAATCCGCAAAGGACAAATTGGTGATGCTAAAATACAAGAGATTAAGGATCTGATTACTGAAGGTCGAGGTCCAGAATTCACGGAGGATGAGCAAGGCACCATATGGTTCAAGGACAGGATATGTGTTCCTAATATTGAAAGCCTTCGTGAGACTATTTTAAAGGAGGCCCATGACTCAGATTATTCTATTCATCCTGGTAGTACCAAGATGTATCAGGATTTGAAGCAGAAGTATTGGTGGTATCGATTGAAGAGAGATGTGGCTGCACATGTGGCTATGTGCGATGTGTGTCAAAGAGTTAAGGCTGAACACCAGAGGCCGGCTGGACTACTGCACCCGCTGAAGATACCCGAGTGGAAGTGGGAAGAGATTGGTATGGATTTCATTACTGGATTGCCTCGCACCCAGAAAGGATATGATGCTATATGGGTGATTGTGGATAGATTGACTAAAGTGGCTCATTTCATTCCGGTCAATACTACTTATAAAGGTTCTCAACTGGCAGAGTTATATATGGCTCAGATTGTGTGTTTGCATGGAGTACCAAAGAAGATCGTGTCTGATCGAGGTTCACAGTTTACCTCAAGATTTTAGAGAAGCTTTCATGAGAATATGAATACGAAGTTGAATTTTAGTACAACCTATCACCCTCAGACTGATGGACAGACTGAAAGGACTAATGTAGTATTGGAGGATATGTTGAGAGCTTGTGCACTTCAGCATGGAGGAAGTTGGGATAAAAGTCTACCTTATGTTGAGTTCTCTTATAATAATGGTTATCAGGCCAGTCTGAAGATGTCACCTTTTGAAGCTCTATATGTGAAAGGGAAATAGGGTCAAACCTTTTACTAAATGATTTTGGTGGTTGAAATGCCCAACACAAATAATTGGACTAACTAGTTTGTTCTAGATTATATATTCTACAGGTACCAAAGGTTCAACACAAACTAATAAAATGAACAAGTTAGGGTTCACAAGAAAGGAGCAAAAAGAAACCGAAGAGAACCCTGGTCTGGCGCACAGGAGTGTCCGGTGCACCAGGGGCGAGCGACTCCAAACTCTTCACCTTCGGGTTTCTGAGGCCGCGCTCCGCTATAATTCACCAGACTGTCCGGTGGGCCACCGGACTGTCCGGTGGGCCACCGGACTGTCCGGTGGTCCACCGGACTGTCCGATGTGCCAGCAGAGCAACGACTATCGCACGCAACGGTCAACTCCAACGGTCGCCTGCAAACATGAACAGTGCGCTGACAGTTCACGCAGAGTCAGTGCAGCGCCAAAAGGCGCACCAGACAGTGAACAGTGCCTGTCCGGTGCGGCACCTAACCGTCCGGTGCCCCAAGATGTCAGAGCTCCAACGGTCAAAACCGTCAGAACCCTAACGGTTGGGTGACGTGGCTAGCATACCGGACAGTGCCTGGTGGCGCACCGGACTGTCCGGTGTGCCCATCGACAGACAGTCTCCCCAACGGTTGGTTTGGTGGTTGGGGCTATAAATACCCCCAACCAGCACCACTCCAAGCATCCAAGATTTTCAGACATTGCATTCAATACAAGAGCTCTAGACTTCACTCCAAGACACAAAACAAAAGATCAAATCCTCTCCAAGTCCCAAACTCATTCCAAAGACTTAGTGGCTTGTGAGAGAGACATTTGTGTTCATTTGAGTTCTTGTTCTTGGATCGCTTCCTTCTTCCCCATTCTTGTTCTCAAGACATTTGTAATCAAAGAAAGAGACACCAAGTTGTGGTGGTCCTTGTAGGGGTCTAAGTGACCCGTTTGATTAAGGAGAAAGCTCACTTGGTCTAGGTGACCGTTTGAGAGAGGGAAAGGGTTGAAAGAGACCCGATCTTTGTGATCACCTCAACGGGGACTAGGTTCTCAAGAATCAAACCTCGGTAAAACAAATCACCGTGTCATCCACTCTACTTCTTGGTTGATTTGTTTTCGCCCACTCTTTCGGACTCGGATTTATTTCTAACGCTAACCCCGTCTTGTAGTTGTGCTTTAAGTTTGTAAATTTTAGTTTCCGCCTATTCACCCCTCACTCTAGGCGACTATCAATTGGTATCAAAGCCCGGTGCTTCATTAAGAGTTTAACAACTCGAAGTGATGTCGGGAGATCATGCCAAGAGGGAAATTATGACCGACGAGAAGTCCGCAAGCCACGGGAAGGCTCCATCAAGGGAGTCCGGCGCCAAAGGCAAGGAGGAATCTGTAACACCACTGGTGTTACTGCAACTAAAACTTGAGCATGGCATCATAAACATTGGCATTGCATATGTTTGACACACCTAGAGTGCATTCACTAGGTAAAAATTTCAAACAAGTTGTATTGTTATAGTATTTTGTAAATAGAACCCTAGATAGGGAACTTAACCCTAAGTAGGGATTAAAGGGGGTAAAACCTAACCCAAGTGGATAAAACCTAAAAGCTTTAAGGGAATAGTCCTAAAATGTTCCCAGGAATGAACTTAAATTATATTTATACCCCTGAGATACCAAAAACCCCATTTGAATCCTGGAAAAACCCTAAGTCAAAACCCTAGGGGCCTATGTGCAAAAAGTGTGCACATTTGGACTAAAGTGTAAAAACTACTATGTTAAAGCATATAAAGTCACATGGTTCACATTTGGGAAGATTTGCAAGCCAAACCCTAAGTTTTGGATTAATTTGCAAAAAGGACCCCAATTGAGAATTCACTCTAAGTCTGAATTTCAGAATTGAGGGCTCAACTTTGGAGCCTTGTAACTTTCAAATTATAGGGTTTTTGCCCTAGGGCACCACATCAAAGTTGTAGACCAAACAAAGGAGAACAATTTTGCTTAAGGATGTGAGCTCAGTTGTTAAGAATAATTTAGAGAAAAACCTACTCCAAGTCGCTCTGTCAGAACGGTTTCAGAAAACTGAAACTGAACCTAAGGTTAAAATAAGGTTCCAGTGAGATGAGTGCAAGTTTGATGCGCCCTATCGTTGAATCCCCTCTGTTTTGACCCAAATGTCCTGTATATGGATTGAAGACTGTTGAATCAAGAACAAACTTTATTAAGGAGTTTTGCCCGGTTATTCACAAGAATCAGGGGAAACAGTCGGTAGAAGGGGGTCGGTTCAGGCACCTGACGAAGATATGCCATGGTACTGTGTCCCGATGGATCAGACCGCTAGCTAAGCTCACCGTCGTTGATCGCCGCCCGGATTCGTGCACGGTGAAGGATGGATAACGCCGGGAAAAGGGTGACTCATACGTGGCGCCATCTCCCGAGCTCAGCCGGTATTTTCTCACCGGCGGTCGCCGTGACTCAGCGCGGTTCGCCGCGCTGTCACCATACTTCGATCTCTCTTACTGTGCTTCGTTCTTACGTGGTAGACATGCGCTAGTAACCCACCTCGTGGCCGCGGACCGATCCCGGACCTCCGCGGCTATAAATATCCATTAGGTCCACGGCGAGGTGTTTTCATCTCCACCAGTGAAGCTCAGTAGAAGTCCAAATTCGCGAAATTCCCTCCACCGTTCCCAAAATTGACAGTGCATGGTGAAACTATACTCCTTTATGGACGTGTAGCCTTAATCTCGCCTCCCAATTCCACCCGAGACCGTTGCGGCTTCGTTTTCACCCTTTTCTATTACCCGCGTGCCAGGATCCTCCGTGCCCCGTGGTCAGCTCGTCCTAGGTCTGCTCCTGCTTGTTTTAATCATGTTCCAGTATCTATATGCGCTAGTGATGCTCATCGGCCCGACCCTTTTTGCTTAGTCGCAATCAATCACCCGGAACACATGAACTCGCGTCGGTATTTTCCGCCACCGTGGTCAGTCTAAACCAGGGCCGTAACTACGTAATTAAAACCCGTTCTAGGGTTGTCTCACGCCCGTAACACTCACCCAGTAATTAAATCGGGCAGCCACTACCGATCTTGGCCGGTCCGCGCAACAGGATCATCGTTGATGAGCGCGCCGTCGATTTGGACCTCTTCGGAGAAGAGATAGAGTTAGAGGGTATGATCGCAACTTGTCAGTGACACAGAGGAACAATTTCGAATTAGCTGATAAACCGAGGCCCTCTGTGCAAAATAGCCAGAACGCGCGGGCGCGCGCGGGCGCGCGACCCGGTTTCCTGTAGCGTTGGGCTGTCCTAGGCCAGAAACATCCCATCACTGTTTCAACTTTTTCCTTTTTCTTTTTCAGTAGAGCTTTGAAAATCTGTTATAAATTGTATAAAAATCCTAAAATTGTCAAACCAAATTTTCTAGACTCCTTATTTTCCATAATATTTAATAAAAATAGTTTCATGATTTTTAGGTTAAATAAGGAATTTTAAGGCATTTAAAGTAGTTTAAAGTATTAGTTCTGGATTTTTAGAAAACATATGGTAATTCCAAAAATGTCCAAACTTTTTATATGAGTTCTATACATTATTTAGAAGCCTTGGGTAGAGTTTGGGTTGATTTGGACCTTGTTTGATAACTAGAAACCAAAACCCCCACCCCTGCCCTTTGAACTCCTTTACTGACTCCGGAAACCCTAAGTTCTCGGAGTTCCGTGAAAGAAAATTGTATTCAAGACCTTTGATAATAAATTCTTATTATCTTTGCACTCTCATGAGCATTACATGGCATTCATTCTTATATACATATATATGGTTATGTTAGAAAACGAAGAAGAGATCGAAGTGACCGAAGAGAAGACACCACCACCTTTGGAATCTCTTGCAGAAACTTGTCTCTACTTTGACATTTGTGGGCCTGAGCCTGACTCACCTACTAACGAAGGCAAGCCCTGGTGCATTTGCCACCTTCCTTGATGTTTTTAAAATCTTTCTCACTTGCTTGTTGCATTAAGTAATAGGAGTTGGTTGTTAAACAATTCCTGCATTATCTTCCTTGATCTCGATTACCTTCCGTGATACCCTATTTTACAAAAGGTTTTTACTATGCTTAGTATTGCTCTAGCAAAACAAAAGGTTTTGTTTTACAAAAGAGGTTTGGCAAAGTGGGTGGGATGTTTTTGAAAATAAAACTTGATGGTGGATCCATCACGGCCGTGATGGATTCAACATCGCAAAAGATGTACCTCTGCCAGGTACCAAGTTTTTGGGTTTAAATGATTAAGCTAAGACCGGACGGGTGACTTGCACGAGAAGAGAGTCTCGGTGTAGTGTCTCCGTCTGAGTCGATTAAGGACCGTCTTGATGTAGGCTTGCTGACCGAGGACCCTTTAACAGGTCACATGCCTCGTCATGGGTAAGCCTTGCCTCGGGCAGACTAAGGCCAGAATAAGATAACACGAAATGGGCGTGGAGCGGTAGCGAGAGTAGCGTGTACCCTCCGTAGCAAGAGGCTGGACGGTGGTGTATCTGTGCTCTCGGTTTGCGTGAACCTGATCTGGTCTTAAGAACCCCGGTGGCGGGTTGACATATGCAAGGGTTAAGTGCTACATATGTCGTGTGATTGGAGATCCTCAGCTGAGTATAATCGATTCGGATCGTCGTACCTTCGCGGTTATGAAGACTTGGTCACTGCCCTATACGTAGAACTTCAGTAAAGATAAAGGATTGGTTAAGAATCTGGCTAGTACAGGACAAGTGTTTGAACTAGGGTAGAAAGAACTCTAGATGCAGGTAAGTTTACCTAACCGGAAAATAAAATTGGATTTTTAAGGATCCACTCTTAGTAAGCATTTATGCAAAACAGAGTCTTTGATCTTGAGATACCTTACCTTGACTCCCTTATAACCAGCATACCCTTGAGAGTCTTTTCTTTAGTCGGGTAAGACTTGCTGAGTAATTCCATACTCAGGGTTTATTCCCTCGTTGTTTTTAGGTGAGGAAGCAGCAAATTTTTGTTGCTTTTGTACCAAGGTGGTTCCAAATGAAGAAAAACAAGAGTGAAGCTGCGGGAGGACATGGTCCTCCATAAGAAACTTTTATGTAAGAACTTATCGAGAGGAGTTTTTGCCTCCCTTGGTATTGTAATAATATTACTCATCACTCGTTTTATAACTCTGGTCTGTAATAAGTAACTTGATCTTACTTTCTAAATAAATGTAAGTTATGTAATCGCTTCCGCATTTCTATATCTCCGATGTTCTGTAATGTCTGCAAGACGGGTGAAACGTTCCTGGAAAGGTAAGAAAGAAGATACCGAACATGTCAAGTGATTCAGGAACAGCTACAGGGTTGTCTGATGTCTGTTGGACAAGGACAACTGTAGGTGGACCTAATGACTTGGGAGGTTCCGTCACAGCTGGTATCGGAGCGAAGCCCTTCTTTGCAGATACTATGAGGCATCTTCAAAAGGATTTTCTAAAAACTTACCTAGAAAGAGTTCTTCCATTCTTATCCCCTTTATCTGAAGAATCTATATGAAAGACCAGATAGGAGGAGTGCAATGTATAGAAGGTATGAATCAACTAAGGTTGGTTCTGTAATTATACATGCATCATGCTAAGAATTATACTAATAAAATTTTCCCCCTAGAGAAATGCCGCCGCGCAGGACCAACATATGGGTCGCGGATGGCGACAGAATAAATGAATTAAGAAGTTACATCCGCCGCCTGCAAGATCAGCTTGCTGATCGGGATTTAGTGCTCGATTGGGCGGTACAGTCTCGTTCAGTGGCTTAGGCTAAGGAAGCAAAGGCTCGAGCTCGATTCGAAGAACTTAGCTCTGCCATTGACAACCTGCAGGCGTATTGCAATACCCTACATGAGGAAGTCCATGTACTGTATTCGCAACTACACCCTAGTGCACCTACGGATACTGTCGGGTCGGAAGCCGGACCCTCGCACGTTGCGGGAGAAGCACTTGGTGGTGAGCTAGACCTTTTTAAGCCTCCTCCTTCTATGAGGCTGGTCGATGAATGGTCTCCCACACCTGACGACGAGGCTGCCAGGAGCAACCAAAAGCAGGAGTAGTGGTGCAGTAGTAGGAATAGAAGTAGTGTATTGTAGGTTGTACTATTGTATAATAGGTAGTGCTATTGTATACAGGGTAATGTATCCTGTTGTAAAAAAATCGAGTCTGTAACATTACTCTTTTTGGTAATGTAAATTGGATGGTTTTGTCTTTGGCATATTATATTTGCTTTCAAATGTTTGTTGCCACAGATGTCGTCCAAGACCCGATCACAGGATGCAGCTAGAACCTCCAGTGGGAGGGAGTCTACCCCAAATCCACCTCCTGTCCCTCCCACACTTGCCAAGGCGATTGCCGCCTTGGTAAATGCAACCGCAGATAATACCCGTTTTCTGAGAGGGATGGCGGGTCAATAGTTTCAGCAACAAGGCGGGCGGGGTTATGTAACACCCGGTTTTAAAGAACAAAGCCGGGTGCATCTCATACATGCGCCAAAGAAGACAACATATATAATAACAGAGTGTATAGAGATAAATGTCATAAAACATCAGAGTATTTATTACATAGCGGAAAACTTATTACAAAATAAAATAGTAAATATAAAACGAACTAAGGATCGTCGGCGCCAATGTCGACTGAGAAACGCCACCTAGATCAGATCGAACTCCTCAGTGTTAGGCGGCTCCTCTTCGACCACCTGCTCTTCTCCTGTGGGGGGGGGGTGTGAGACAGCAAGAGTGAGCTCACATACGATCATAGCTCAACAAGTCGTGGGGAATAATGTGGCATGAACTCACCAAAGGTGGGAGTTCATGAAGTGTAAGGCTGATCATGAAATAGAGGCTGAAGCTGAGCATTGCTTTTATAAGTTGGTCAAAATTTTATTAGCAGTTACTAAGTGTAAGTGAATACCAAACCATAGTAACAATGAATAAAAGTAATAAAATAATCCCAAATGCAATGAAATGACAGGTTAAGTTTAAGTTCCATAATTTAATCATGTGAGTGTCCGAGCCGCTCATGACCGTGAGCACGGCTAGTATACCAGTTTTACACTCTGCAGAGGTTGCGCATCTTTACCCACAAGTCGTGTTACCCATTTGCCACGGAGTTGATCAGACTCCATACACCTCTACCTAGGAAGCGAGGCAGGGTACCACTACGAGGCCTTTACAAAGTTCCACTAGCTTCAGACTACCCGCTACAGTTTATAGGAAGCTCCAGTGCAGGGTTCTTGCCGACCGCCATCGCAGCAAAATCAAACAAGGACCTCCCTACACTGACCACTCCCCTACTGCCCTTGCCCCTTTCGGGTAAGGTAGCCCTCCACTAGCTTTCCTAGTTAATCAGCCAAGGGCGTCCCATTAAACCCTTGTGGTAGCACTGTTTTCCCGGGTGGTTCTCCATGTTCCCATTAACATAATGATCTTAACATGAACAAGGAAGAATAAAACAGATAACAATAAATAGTATAACAATGAGTGATGAATATCTCTATACCCAAATCCACATAAAGCAATAGCATGTACTACCCAAAACTTTAGTAGTAAAACCAGTGGTGAAGCAAGGTATAAAGATAGTCAAAATCTAGGGCATCCTATTGGGTCCCAGCAAAATTATCCTATGCAGATCATTATGAATAATAAGAACATGAATGGGTAAAAGAAGTGATCAAGGGCACAACTTGCCTTCAACGAGCTCCTGCTCAGCTGTCTCTACTTGTTGAAGCTCAGGTTCCACAGTGGGTTGCTCGTCTACTCGCATCAATACAATACATACATGGCATAGCATAAATTAACATCACATCAAACATGCAAATATAATATACAGTAATAAACTAGACATTAAAATAAGATCACAGGAACTGGAATCATCAAATTTGGAGTTATATATTTTAAGTTATGGATTTTCTAAGGTTTTATGCATTTAATACAAGATTAAGTGAAAGAATAATTTTAATGTGTTTGTCATGTCAGAACAGAGGCACTAATGGGTAGACAATATTATTACAAAAATTTAGGAACTGGAATGAACCAATTTGGAGTTACTATGCATTTTCTATGAATTATACAAGTTTTAACATTTATTTATGCACTAAAAATTGATTTCTGATATTAATTTCTAATTTTCAAAGTTCTCTGGATTGGGCCTCAAATACCGAGAAGTGCAGGGGCAAAACCGAAGTTGTCCCAAGACACAGATCACTGGCGCATGGAGTGCGGGTTTATTTCCCTATTACCCGAGGGCTCTTTTATAAAGTTGCAGGGGCCGAAGAGGTAAGGAGGGCTCTCGGCCGTTGGATCACATTTGAACGGTCCCAAACCGATCAAGCGCGGACCGAACAGGGATAAGATCGCGGCCGTTGGATATCCGTCTACGGTCTGGATTTAATTACTTCGGATCCGGCCTGACTCGTCCGATCAGATCCAACGGTCAGGATCAAACTACCCGAACCGGTAACCTAGCGTCTAATCCCGATCGCCCGTGCGTGATCCGACGGTGGATGGGCATCGTCCCCGCCCGACCACCCAGCGCAGCGGCGTGCAAGGTCAGCGCGGCGGCGGCCATGGCCGGGAAGATCAATCCGGCGAGTTACAACGCCAAACCCTGACCCGAAAAATGCTATGCGCATAGCTTAGCGAGGTGAATCATCAGGACGCGGAACTCACCGAAGAGGACGACGCACCAGAGCTGGCTACGGCTCACGGCGGAGATGCGATTCCGGCGATAAATTCCCAAGTCCCCCGAGGTCCACAGCCCGAATTGAGGGCTCCCGCAGCTTCACGGGCTCCCGGCGAACGCCCTCGACCACACGCACGAACCCGAGCGTAGGTAAGGAGAAGAATCACCGGCGGCAGTGGATTTCTTCCGCCCAGACGACTCTCTGTGAAGTAATTTGGAGATATGGCAGGCAAGTACGAGTAAGAGGGCGATGCGGATGGATGGGAGCGACCTATTTAGCGTCTGATCGAGCAGTATTGGCGAGGTGGTTCGATTCACGCGAGAAAAGGGGAGCTCTCCGTGCGATCCGCGCGGGTTGTTAAGGTCGCCGCGACCGGGATGACATGCGGGCCCCGGATCGCAGTGGTTAGCGCGCGCTCAACCAAATGACCGGTGGGGCCGTGATGTCGGCGCCGTGTTGCCTGGTGGGCCAAATGTGTCAGCCCGCGTGCGCGCGATAGAGGCTGAGTGATACTGCGGCTGGTGCGCGGGCCCCACATGTCGGCGCAAGCGGCGTATGAGGTGAGAGGGCGAGCGACTGCCAAGGGGGGGTTGTAACACCCGGTTTCAAAGAAACAAAGCCGGGTGCATCTCATACATGCGCCAAGAAGACAACATATATAATAACAGAGTGTATAGAGATAAATGTCATAAATCATCAGAGTACTTATTACATAGCGGAAGTCTTATTACAAAATAAAATAATAAAGATAAAACGAACTAAGGATCGTCGGCGCCAATGTCGACTGAGAAACGCCACCTAGATCAGATCGAACTCCTCAGTGTTAGGCAGCTCCTCTTCGACCAACTGTTCTTCTCCTGTGGGGGGGGGTGTGAGACAGCAAGAGTGAGCTCACATACGTTCATAGCTCAACAAGTCGTGGGGAATAATGTGGCACGAACTCACCAAAGGTGGGAGTTCATATAGTGTAAGGCTGATCAATGAAATAAAGGCTGAGGCTGAGCATTGCTTTTATAAGTTGGTCAAAATTTTATTAGCAATTACTAAGTGTAAGTAAATACCAAACCTTAATAATAATAAAGAACAGTAATAGTAAAATAATCCCAAATGCGATGCAAATGTCAAATTGAATTTAAGTTCCATAGTTAATCATGTGAGGGTCCGAGCCGCTCATGACCGTGAGCACGGCTAGTATACTAGTTTTACACTCTGCAGAGGTTGCGCATCTTTACCCACAAGTCGTGTATCCCATGTCGCCAGGGTTTGCAAGGCCCTTAGACACTACCGAGGTGAATGGCTAGGGATCCACTACGAGGCCTTTACAAAGTTCCACTAGCTTCCGAAAACCCGCTACAGTTTATGGGAAGATCCAGTACAGGGTTCCTGGCTGACAGCCATCGCAGCAAAATCAACCAGGGACCTCCCCGCACTGACCTCTCCCCTACTGCCCTTGCCCCTTTCGGGTAAGGTAGTCTTCCACTAGCTTTCCTAATTAGTCAGCCAAGGGCGTCCCATTAAACCCTTGTGGTAGCACTGTTTTCCCGGGTGGTCGCTCCATGTTCCCATTAATTTAATGATCTTAACATGAACAATAATAATAACAAGATAATAACAGAATAATCATGAATAATGAATCTCCATACCCAATCCACATAAAGCAATAGCAAGTACTACCCAAAAATCTTCCAGGGGTGAACAAGGTATAGAGGTAATCAAAACTGGGGTACATAAAGGATCCCATCAAAATTAACCTATGCAGATCATTAACATTAATAAGAACATGGCTGGAAAAGTAAGTGATCAAGGGCACAACTTGCCTGTAATGAGCTCCTGCTCAGCTATCTCTACTTGCTGAACCTCAGTTTCCACAGTGGCTTGCTCGTCTACTCGCATCAACACAATACATACATAGTATAGCCAAAATCAACATCACACCAAACAGATGAATGAAATATACAGTAAAAATCTACACATTAAAATGAAATCATAGGAACTGGAATCACTGAATTTGGAGTTATAGAATTTAAGTTATGAATTTCCTAAGATTTAAGGTGATTATAATATGATTAAATGATAAATAAATTTTCTGACAGAGTTCTTGTCAAAACAGTGATTCTAAATGGTAGAGAATATTATTACAAAATTTTAGGAGTTGGAATGACTCAATTTGGAGCTAAAATGAATTTTCTATGAATTAACTAAGTTCTAGGAATTATTTTTGTATTAAAAATACATTTACTAATTCATTTATACGTTTTAAATGTGCTCTGGACTGGGCGCCAATTTCTGGAAAGTCCAGGGGTCTGCGCGAATAAAATCCCAGACTCAGTGAATAGTAACACATGGACTGCGGGTTGATTCTAAAATATTCCAGGGGCTCTTTAACAAAGTATACCCGCGAAGGGGTATCGACGATTTCTGGCCGTTGGATCTAAATCAAGCGCCCAGATTACACTCCGTCGTTATAACACAGTTGCACTCCTTGTGACCGTCGGATCAAAGATCTGGGGCCGAGATCCAAACACGCGCGCCAACCCTGCTGGACCGTCCGATATGATCTAACGGCACAGATGCAATCTAGCGAAGGGGTATGCTACTTCTAATCTCAGCCGTTCAACCAAAGATCAACGGCGCGTACGCTTTCTTCTCCCCTGGTGGCCGAGCGCGACGGCGCCTGCTCCCACGGCGTCCCGCTCGCCGGAGCGCCATGCAATCGGCCACAAACCCGCCCTAATTTCCAATCCAACCGAGCCATACTAAGCCAAGGGTAGGGCGAACCCGATGGAGCCCCCAATTTGATGTTTGACTAACGCTACCGCCCTGGCCACGGAGTAGAGCGGATACGCGGCGGCGCATAGACTCCGGTGAGCAATTGCCGCAATTAGACCGGTCGGCTTCCCCACCGGCTAGGTACTACACGTCAAGAAGAGGTAGGCGGAAATTGAGGTGGCTTCATACCGGTCTATTGTCGCGAGGAGGATCCCGACGACGTGAAGGCGCGGTCCTCCGATCCGGTACGACGTCGACGAGCGATTCACTGCCCCAGGGACGAAGATAATCCCGGGTGGTCCTTGCGCTGGCTTCAGGAGATCACGGAGGGGAATCCCGCGCGCTACACGAAGGGCAGGTCGACGGCTAGCGAGTCTTGGCGCGCGGCGGATTGGGCTCTAACCTGGCGGCGGCGCGTTTGCGTTCCAGGGAACGGAGAGGCGGTCAAGGGATTCCGGCGATGGGAACGGAGGCTTTAAGGCGCGTAGGAGCACGGCCGTTGACCAGCTCCGAGGTCCCCGGAGTGCTCCCCGCGCGAGGTTGGCGCGGTCCGCGCGGCGAGGATCACGCGGCGTTCTATTGAAGACGGCGCTGACGACTGGGACCAACCGGTCAGTGGCGGAGGAACGGGGCGCGAACGCGAAGGAGGCTGACGAGGAGGGCCCAGACCGCAGTGACAGAGAGCGCAGCGCATGCGAGGTGAGTGCGGCTGACATGCGGGGCCCGCATGTCGGCGCGCGTTCGTGAGAAGGTGGGCTGCGCGTGGAGTTCCTTAGGTGGGCCGAATTACCTTCTGGCGGCCCAGGTAAGCTTTTTATCTTTTTCTTTTTCATTTTTCTTTCCATTTTCTTTATTTTCAAACCCAATTTGATTTAATTCCAACTTTTTGTGGATCTTCATTTATAAACTCTATTTTTGCCATTTAAAAATACTAAGACTGAAGATAATTATTTATACATTTTATTTATATTTACCTATCTCTTCTCTTTTCCTTATTTTCCAAAACCCTAATTTCAAATTTTGGGTTAAATCAAGTTTCAAATAATTAATACCTCATTATTTTTATCCTCATGGTTTTATTTAATGCACAACACATAAAACTCCAACCAATGCACTTTTTTCTTTATTTTAGCATAATTGTTTTATTTAGTCACTCTCAATTACATAGGTGCTCTTTTTATGATGCAAATAAGACACACAAGATGAGGAGCTCTCTTTATTACTCTTGGTATACAACTTGAGTATTACAAATCCTACCCCCCTTAAAAATAATCTCGTCCTCGAGATTTAAGAAGTTCTAGGGAAAAGGTGGGGAAAATCTATACGAAGCTCTTCTTCTCTTTCCCAAGTTGCTTCATCTTCACCGTGGTGGCTCCATTGAACTTTGCACATCTTTATAACTTTACTCCTCGTAACTCGAGTCAAAGTATCCAGAATCTTGATGGGGTACTCAGCATAAGTCAAATCCTCTTGAACACTGAGGTCTTCCAATGGTAACTGTTCTTCAGGCACCCTGAGACATTTCTTCAGCTGAGATACATGGAATACATCATGAACATCCGCGAGATGACCCGGTAACTCCAATTGATATGCAACCTCTCCCACTCGCTTTAAGATTAAGAAGGGTCCAATAAAACGAGGGGACAACTTTCCTTTGACTTTGAACCTTCTCATACCCCGGAGTGGTGACACCTTCAAATAGACATAATCACCCTCCTTAAACTCAAGTAGTCTTCTCCGGGTATCAGCATAACTTTTCTGCCTGGACTACGCAGTTCTCAAATTCTCCCTGATTTGCTGAACTTGTTCCTCTGCTTCTTGTATGATCTCAGGTCCAAACAACTGTCTTTCACCAGTTTGATTCCAATACAAGGGAGTCCTGCACTTTCTGCCATACAAAGCCTCAAACGGTGACATCTTCAAGCTGGCCTGATAGCTATTATTATATGAGAACTCCGCATACGGTAGACTCTTATCCCAACTACCACCATGCTTAAGAGCACACGCTCTTAACATATCTTCCAGTACTTGGTTAGTCCTCTCAGTTTGCCCATCAGTCTGGGGATGGTAAGCCGAACTAAAATTCAATCTCGTATCCAATGACTCGTGCAATTGCTTCCAATATCGAGAGGTAAACTGTGATCCTCGATCTGACACAATCTTCTTTGGCACACCATGCAGGCATACAATCCGTGCCATGTACAACTCTGCCAACTTAGCTCCTGAATAAGTGGTCTTCACTGGAATAAAGTGGGCTACCTTGGTTAGCCTGTCCACAATCACCCATATAGAATCATATCCAGCAGACGTGCGGGGTAATCCAACAATGAAGTCCATGCCAATCTCTTCCCATTTCCACTCAGGTATCTTTAGTGGGTGCAATAGTCCGGCTGGCCTCTGGTGTTCAGCTTTAACTTTTTGGCATACATCGCACATAGCCACATGTGCAGCCACATCTCTCTTTAGTCCATACCACCAATACTTTTGCTTCAAATCCTGATACATCTTAGTGCTCCCAGGGTGGATTGAATAAACTGAATCATGTGCTTCCTTCAATATGGTTTCCCGAAGACTATCAATATCGGGAACACAGATCCGATTCTTGAACCATATCGTGCCTTGCTCATCCTCCGTGAACTCTGGGCCTCTACCCTCTGTTATCAGATCCTTGATCTCCTGGATTTTGGCATCACCAACCTGACCTTTACGAATTTCTTGCTCCAAGGTAGGTTCCAATTCAATAGTCACTCCTTCCGTATGTGTAACAATTCCCAGGTTGAGCCTCTCAAAGTCTTTTGCTAATTCATCAGGTAGCTGAACAACGAAAGCGGAGTGAACATGCTCCTTCCGACTCAAGGCATCTGCAACCAAATTTGCCTTGCCTGGGTGATAGTGAATCTCCAAATCATAATCCTTGATGAGCTCCAACCAACGGCGTTGCCTCAGGTTGAGATCCTTCTGAGTGAATATATACTTCAAACTCTTATGATCCGTATATACTTGGCACTTAGTTCCCATAATGTAGTGTCTCCAAATCTTAAGTGCATGCACAACTGCAGCCAATTCCAAGTCATGAGTGGGGTAGTTCAATTCATGTTTCCTCAACTGACGAGATGCATAGGCAATCACATGACCATCTTGCATAAGCACACATCCAAGTCCTTGGCCACATGCATCACAGTAAATGTCAAATCCCTTCTGCAGATCTGGCATAATCAATACTGGTGGTGACATCAATCTCTCCTTCAATTGATCAAAACTCTCTTGGCATTTCTCATCCCACTTGAATTCTCTTCCTTTTTCCAAAAGCGACGTCATGGGCTTAGCAATCTTAGAAAATCCTTCGATAAATCTCCGATAATATCCTGCGAGTCCTAAGAAACTCCGAATCTCCGTAACTGTAGTGGGCACTCTCCACTCCATAATCTCCTTGACCTTAGCAGGATCCACTGCTATTCCTCCATTAGAAATAATATGACCAAGGAATGGCACCTTGTCAATCCAAAACTCGCACTTGCTGAACTTAGCGTAGAGTTGATTATCTCATAACTTCTGTAGCACCAACCTTAGATGTTGTTCATGATCACTTTCATTCTTAGAATAGATAAGAATATCGTCGATAAACACCACGACGAATCTGTCCAAATACTCCATAAACACTTTGTTCATCAAATTCATGAAATAAGCCGGTGCATTGGTTAGTCCAAATGACATAACAGTAAACTCATATAATCCATATCGAGTCGAAAAAGCCGTCTTGGGAATATCCGATGGTCTAATCCTCATCTGATGGTAACCGGATCGGAGATCAATCTTCGAAAATACTCTTGCACCTCGCATCTGATCAAATAAATCCTCAATACGGGGCAACGGATACTTGTTCTTCACCGTAACATCATTAAGAGACTTATAATCCACACACATCCGTTGTGATCCATCCTTCTTCTGCACAAATAACACCGGTGCTCCCCAAGGTGAGGAACTTGGACGAATGTAACCAGCCTCTTGTAACTCCGTCAACTGCCTCTTAAGTTCCTTCAACTCTTCTACGGACATTCTATATGGCCGTTTAGAAATAGGGGCGGTTCCAGGTAAGAGATCAATAACAAACTCGACTTCTCTATCAGGTGGCATCCCTGGTAACTCCTCTGGAAAGACATCCGGAAAATCTCTAACCACCCGGATGTTGTCACCAACAAACTCCTCAGGCATAAAGAACATTGCACGCATGGATGAGGAGGTTACTGCAATATTAACTTGAAATCTTTCTCCTTTAGTGGTAGTGAGTTCTATGGTACCCCTACCACATGCTATAACGGCCTTTGCCTTTCTCAGCCATGACATACCAAGGATCAAATCTATACTGCTTGACTCTAATATTATAGCAGTAGCTCCAAACTCTCTACCCATAATGGTTAATGTCAATCTACGTGTCATTTGATTCGCCTCAACAGGCCCTTTAGGTGTAATTACTATCAGGGGTTTTCTCATATTTAGCAGTGGTATTTCATTTGTGTTGGCATATCTAGCAGACATGAATGAATGTGTAGCACCAGAATCAAATAATATTGTTGCAGGAATTGCATTAACATAAAACATACCAATTACGAGGTCCCCTCCATCCGGAGTATCATCAACACTGACTTGATTCACCCTGGCTATAGAATATCCCTTGCCAGGGGTCTGTTGCTTGTTCTGAGCTGGAGTAGTAGCAATCCTCTGTGGGCAGACATTTGCATAATGACCAATCTTCCCACACTTGAAACATTGAGTGCTCGGACTCTGTCCTGCAAACTTCGCCGGGGTGCCAGTAGGAGTAGCCTGTCGAGGAGGTGGAGTCCTCAGTGGTGATTGCTGAACTGGGCGTGGTCCTCCTGGTCGAGGCGGTGTACTCTGTGGTGAACTGTAGCGAGGACGAACACTGCTGCTACCCTGTCCCTGTGAGATAGCCTTCCTCTTCAAATCGCCCAGTTGAACACGCTTGTGTTCAATAGCCAGTGCCTTATCAAGCAGTCTCTGAAATGAGGGAAATGTGTGTGCCACTAGAGCATACTGCAAGGGTCCATTAAGTCCTTCAACGAAATGCTCCTGCTTCCTCTCGTCTTCAGCAACTTCCTCAGGGGCATATCGGGATAGCTGAATAAACTTGTCGCGGTACTCACTGACTGACATACTTCCTTGCTTCAGCGACAGAAACTCCTTCTTCTTGATCTTTACCATCCCAGCTGGAATATGGTAGTTCCTGAACTGTGTACTGAACTCCTCCCAAGTAATAGTATCCGCAGCATCATGGGCAGCAGTATAAGAATCCCACCAGTCAGCAGCAGGACCAGTCAGACGTCCAGAAGCATATAAAACCTTCTCCCGATCAGTGCATTGTGCAATATTCAGCATCTTCTCAATTGACTTCAACCAATCATCTGCATCAAGTGGATCTGGCGAACTTGCAAATGTAGGTGGCTTATGACTCATGAACTCTCGGTGCTTATCACGAGGTGGAACTGGTGGTGGTGGTGGAGGCAGTGGTACTTGTTGCTGCTGTTGCTGTTGTTGAAGTTGTTGTTGCAGCTGCTGTTGTTGCGCCCTCCTTTCTTGGCGTATCTCATCTCTCTCCTGGCGCAACTCCTGGCGTATATCTTCTCTTTCTTGACGCATCTCCTGGCGCTCTTGCTGCATCTGGGCACGCATATCAGCCATAGTATCTGCCATTTGCTGCATCACCGCCATCTGAGCAGCAACTAGTGGGTCAACTCCGCCTGGTGGGGGATTGGGAGGATTCATCCCCGCAGGTTGTGGCTGAGGTTGTCTTCGAGTGTGTTGGTTAGGAGGCAAGTCAATTCCACCACCCCGCCTGGTATTGACCATCTGAGTTAGATACATATGGTAAGAAAGAGCAGTAGACAAGGCAGTAATTACAATCATGTTACTTTGGGGGATTTATTAGCTGCGCAGTTTAATATTTCACCTACTATAGCTAATTCAATACCTTATGTTGGTACATGCTAAGATGTCCATCTATAATAATTCAATCAATCAAAGAAGCAAATCAGACATTTAGCATCAGCACAATCAGCCAATATTTTTAATAGAGAAAATAGTTTTAACTTTTGTTTTGGGTTCCCTAACTCTTAATATGTCATAGGGGTAGGGATTCCAAGGTGTGAAATCCATCTTGTCTCAGAGTAGAAAAGGTAAGAATGATCAGAGTAGAACAGTAGAAGGTGAGACAGGATCAAGATAAGTGTAGAAAGAATCAGAGTAAGGTGAGTGTAGAATAAATCAGAATGAGATAAGTAGGTAAGGGTTTGTCCAGTCTATCTAGGTTTCGTCCTACAGTCAACATTTCCTCTGATACCACTTCTGTAACACCCGGTTTTAAAGAAACAAAGCCGGGTGCATCTCATACATGCGCCAAGAAGACAACATATATAATAACAGAGTGTATAGAGATAAATGTCATAAATCATCAGAGTACTTATTACATAGCGGAAGTCTTATTACAAAATAAAATAATAAAGATAAAACGAACTAAGGATCGTCGGCGCCAATGTCGACTGAGAAACGCCACCTAGATCAGATCGAACTCCTCAGTGTTAGGCAGCTCCTCTTCGACCACCTGTTCTTCTCCTGTGGGGGGGGGTGTGAGACAGCAAGAGTGAGCTCACATACGTTCATAGCTCAACAAGTCGTGGGGAATAATGTGGCACGAACTCACCAAAGGTGGGAGTTCATGTAGTGTAAGGCTGATCAATGAAATAAAGGCTGAGGCTGAGCATTGCTTTTATAAGTTGGTCAAAATTTTATTAGCAATTACTAAGTGTAAGTAAATACCAAACCTTAATAATAATAAAGAACAGTAATAGTAAAATAATCCCAAATGCGATGCAAATGTCAAATTGAATTTAAGTTCCATAGTTAATCATGTGAGGGTCCGAGCCGCTCATGACCGTGAGCACGGCTAGTATACTAGTTTTACACTCTGCAGAGGTTGCGCATCTTTACCCACAAGTCGTGTATCCCATGTCGCCAGGGTTTGCAAGGCCCTTAGACACTACCGAGGTGAATGGCTAGGGATCCACTACGAGGCCTTTACAAAGTTCCACTAGCTTCCGAAAACCCGCTACAGTTTATGGGAAGATCCAGTACAGGGTTCCTGGCTGACAGCCATCGCAGCAAAATCAACCAGGGACCTCCCCGCACTGACCTCTCCCCTACTGCCCTTGCCCCTTTCGGGTAAGGTAGTCTTCCACTAGCTTTCCTAATTAGTCAGCCAAGGGCGTCCCATTAAACCCTTGTGGTAGCACTGTTTTCCTGGGTGGTCGCTCCATGTTCCCATTAATTTAATGATCTTAACATGAACAATAATAATAACAAGATAATAACAGAATAATCATGAATAATGAATCTCCATACCCAATCCACATAAAGCAATAGCAAGTACTACCCAAAAATCTTCCAGGGGTGAACAAGGTATAGAGGTAATCAAAACTGGGGTACATAAAGGATCCCATCAAAATTAACCTATGCAGATCATTAACATTAATAAGAACATGGCTGGAAAAGTAAGTGATCAAGGGCACAACTTGCCTGTAATGAGCTCCTGCTCAGCTATCTCTACTTGCTGAACCTCAGTTTCCACAGTGGCTTGCTCGTCTACTCGCATCAACACAATACATACATAGTATAGCCAAAATCAACATCACACCAAACAGATGAATGAAATATACAGTAAAAATCTACACATTAAAATGAAATCATAGGAACTGGAATCACTGAATTTGGAGTTATAGAATTTAAGTTATGAATTTCCTAAGATTTAAGGTGATTATAATATGATTAAATGATAAATAAATTTTCTGACAGAGTTCTTGTCAAAACAGTGATTCTAAATGGTAGAGAATATTATTACAAAATTTTAGGAGTTGGAATGACTCAATTTGGAGCTAAAATGAATTTTCTATGAATTAACTAAGTTCTAGGAATTATTTTTGTATTAAAAATACATTTACTAATTCATTTATACGTTTTAAATGTGCTCTGGACTGGGCGCCAATTTCTGGAAAGTCCAGGGGTCTGCGCGAATAAAATCCCAGACTCAGTGAATAGTAACACATGGACTGCGGGTTGATTCTAAAATATTCCAGGGGCTCTTTAACAAAGTATACCCGCGAAGGGGTATCGACGATTTCTGGCCGTTGGATCTAAATCAAGCGCCCAGATTACACTCCGTCGTTATAACACAGTTGCGCTCCTTGTGACCGTCGGATCAAAGATCTGGGGCCGAGATCCAAACACGCGCGCCAACCCTGCTGGACCGTCCGATATGATCTAACGGCACAGATGCAATCTAGCGAAGGGGTACGCTACTTCTAATCTCAGCCGTTCAACCAAAGATCAACGGCGCGTACGCTTTCTTCTCCCCTGGTGGCCGAGCGCGACGGCGCCTGCTCCCACGGCGTCCCGCTCGCCGGAGCGCCATGCAATCGGCCACAAACCCGCCCTAATTTCCAATCCAACCGAGCCATACTAAGCCAAGGGTAGGGCGAACCCGATGGAGCCCCCAATTTGATGTTTGACTAACGCTACCGCCCTGGCCACGGAGTAGAGCGGATACGCGGCGGCGCATAGACTCCGGTGAGCAATTGCCGCAATTAGACCGGTCGGCTTCCCCACCGGCTAGGTACTACACGTCAAGAAGAGGTAGGCGGAAATTGAGGTGGCTTCATACCGGTCTATTGTCGCGAGGAGGATCCCGACGACGTGAAGGCGCGGTCCTCCGATCCGGTACGACGTCGACGAGCGATTCACTGCCCCAGGGACGAAGATAATCCCGGGTGGTCCTTGCGCTGGCTTCAGGAGATCACGGAGGGGAATCCCGCGCGCTACACGAAGGGCAGGTCGACGGCTAGCGAGTCTTGGCGCGCGGCGGATTGGGCTCTAACCTGGCGGCGGCGCGTTTGCGTTCCAGGGAACGGAGAGGCGGTCAAGGGATTCCGGCGATGGGAACGGAGGCTTTAAGGCGCGTAGGAGCACGGCCGTTGACCAGCTCCGAGGTCCCCGGAGTGCTCCCCGCGCGAGGTTGGCGCGGTCCGCGCGGCGAGGATCACGCGGCGTTCTGTTGAAGACGGCGCTGACGACTGGGACCAACCGGTCAGTGGCGGAGGAACGGGGCGCGAACGCGAAGGAGGCTGACGAGGAGGGCCCAGACCGCAGTGACAGAGAGCGCAGCACATGCGAGGTGAGTGCGGCTGACATGCGGGGCCCGCATGTCGGCGCGCGTTCGTGAGAAGGTGGGCTGCGCGTGGAGTTCCTTAGGTGGGCCGAATTACCTTCTGGCGGCCCAGGTAAGCTTTTTATCTTTTTCATTTTTCTTTCCATTTTCTTTATTTTCAAACCCAATTTGATTTAATTCCAACTTTTTGTGGATCTTCATTTATAAACTCTATTTTTGCCATTTAAAAATACTAAGACTGAAGATAATTATTTATACATTTTATTTATATTTACCTATCTCTTCTCTTTTCCTTATTTTCCAAAACCCTAATTTCAAATTTTGGGTTAAATCAAGTTTCAAATAATTAATACCTCATTATTTTTATCCTCATGGTTTTATTTAATGCACAACACATAAAACTCCAACCAATGCACTTTTTTCTTTATTTTAGCATAATTGTTTTATTTAGTCACTCTCAATTACATAGGTGCTCTTTTTATGATGCAAATAAGACACACAAGATGAGGAGCTCTCTTTATTACTCTTGGTATACAACTTGAGTATTACAGGGGTCCCACCCGTCAGGTCCGTGGTGCGCTGAGGCTTTACTGGGCTGCGGCCGCGCGCGTAGAGGGAAGAGGAGTGGGCCGCGCCAGGGAATTCGGCCCACGCGCCATTTCCCATTTCTTTCTCCTTTTCTATTACTTTTTCCTTTCTATTTTCAAATCCAATTCGAATTTTTAATCCAAACTTGTGCCAACTTCATCCTTAAATTATATTGTGACTTTAAAAATACTAATTTTTTTGGAAATATATAAATTTCCTTTACATTTATATTTCTTTCTCCTTCCCATTTTCATTTCCAAATCCTAATTACCATTTGGGTTTCAATTTCATTTCTTTCTTATTATGTTTTGATTAGTAGTGTTGATATGGTTGTTAATATTTAAATGCATAGCAAACAAAACTTCCAACGAGATGCACTTTCTTTTATTTTAGTGCCTTTGTTTTGATTTAATCACTCTTCATTTTATGTATGCTCTTTTCATGATGCAAATAAGGCACATAAAATAAGGAGATATCTCTATTATTCTTTGTGTACAACTTTGAGTATTACAAATCCTACCCCCCTTAAAAATAATCTCGTCCCCGAGATTTAAGAAGATCTAGGGAAAAAGATGGGGAAAATCTATACGAAGCTCTTCTTCTCTTTCCCACGTTGCTTCATCTTCACCGTGGTGACTCCATTGAACTTTGCACATCTTTATCACCTTATTTCTTGTAACTCGAGTCAGAGTGTCCAAAATTTTGATAGGGTACTCCGCATAAGTCATGTCATCTTGAACACTAAGGTCCTCAAGTGGTAGCTGCTCCTCAGGTACCCTGAGGCACTTCTTTAGCTGGGACACATGGAATACATCATGTACATCTGACAGATGATCGGGTAATTCCAGCTGATATGCAACTTCTCCCACTCGCTTTAAGATCAAGAAGGGTCCAATAAAGCGAGGGGACAACTTCCCTTTAACTTTAAATCTCCTCATACCACGAAGTGGTGACACCTTCAAATAGACATGATCACCCTCCTTAAACTCCAGTAGTCTTCTTCTGTTATCAGCATAGCTCTTTTGCCTTGATTGTGCAATTCTCAAATTTTCTCTTATCATTCGAACTTGTTCTTCTGCCTCTTGTATAAGTTCAGGCCCAAAGAACTGTCTTTCTCCAGTTTGATCCCAATACAGTGGAGTCCTACACTTTCTGCCATATAGAGCCTCAAACGGTGACATCTTCAAACTGGCTTGATAACTGTTATTATAAGAAAACTCAGCATAGGGTAAGCTCTTCTCCCAACTGCCACCATGTTTAAGAGCACAAGCTCTTAACATATCCTCCAGGACTTGATTAGTTCTCTCTGTCTGTCCATCAGTCTGGGGATGGTAGGCTGAACTAAAATTCAACTTTGTATCCAAGCTCTCATGCAACTTCTTCCAAAATCGAGAAGTAAACTGTGATCCTCGATCAGACACAATCTTCTTAGGCACTCCATGTAAACAAACTATCCGAGTCATATACAATTCTGCTAGCTTGGCTCCCGTGTAATTAGTCCTCACAGGTATAAAATGAGCCACCTTTGTCAATCTGTCCACAATTACCCAAATAGAGTCATATCCTGCTGGAGTGCGGGGTAGTCCAACAATAAAATCCATACCAATTTCTTCCCATTTCCACTCGGGAATCTTAAGCGGGTGCAATAGTCCAGCGGGTCTTTGATGTTCGGCCTTGACTCTTTGACACACATCACACTTAGCCACATGAGCAGCCACATCTCTTTTCAGTCCATACCACCAATACTTTTGCTTCAAATCTTGATACATCTTAGTGCTTCCAGGGTGGATGGAGTAATCAGAATCATGAGCTTCTTTCAATATAGCCTCACGGAGGCTATCGATCTCTGGAACACATATCCGATCTTTGAACCATATAGTACCTTGCTCATCCTCCGTGAATTCTGGAACTCGACCTTCCGTAATCAGATCCTTAATCTCTTGAATCTTAGCATCACCAACCTGACCTTTACGAATCTCTTGCTCCAAGGTAGGTTCCAACTCAATGGTAACTCCTTCAGTGTGAGTAACAATTCCCAGGTTGAGCTTCTCAAAATCTTTTGCTAATTCATTGGGTAGCTGGACAACAAAAGCGGAGTGAACATGCTCCTTCCGACTCAAGGCATCTGCGACCAAATTCGCCTTGCCCGGGTGATAGTGAATCTCCAAATCATAATCCTTAATGAGCTCCAACCAACGACGTTGTCTAAGGTTGAGATCCTTCTGAGTGAATATATACTTCAAACTCTTATGATCCGTGTACACTTGACACTTAGTTCCCATAATGTAGTGTCTCCAAATCTTCAGTGCATGCACAACTGCTGCCAGCTCTAAATCATGAGTGGGGTAGTTCAATTCATGCTTCCGCAACTGACGAGATGCATAGGCGATCACATGTCCTTCTTGCATGAGCACTCATTCCAATCCTTGGCCACATGCATCACAGTAAATGTCAAATCCCTTCTGTAAGTCTAGCATAACCAACACCGGTGGAGACATCAATCTCTCCTTCAATTGATCAAAGCTTTCTTGGCACTTCTCATCCCACTTGAATTCTCTCCCTTTCTCCAAAAGCGAGGTCATAGGCTTGGCAATCTTAGAGAACCCTTCAATAAATCTCCGATAATATCCTGCGAGTCCCAAGAAACTCTGAATCTCAGTAACTGTATTGGGCACTCTCCACTCCATTATCTCTTTCACTTTAGCAGGATCCACTGCTATTCCTCCATTAGAAATAATATGACCAAGGAATGGCACCTTGTCAATCCAAAACTCGCACTTGCTGAACTTAGCGTAGAGTTGATTATCTCGCAGCTTTTGTAGCACCAACCTCAGATGTTCCTCATGATCGCTATCACTCTGAGAATAAATAAGAATATCGTCGATGAATACCACGACGAATCTATCCAAATACTCCATAAACACCTTATTCATCAAATTCATGAAATAAGTTGGTGCATTGGTTAATCCAAATGACATAACAGTGAACTCATATAATCCATATCGAGTCGAGAAAGCCGTCTTAGGAATATCTGATGGTCTAATCCTCATCTGATGGTATCCCGATCGGAGATCAATCTTCGAGAATACTCTAGCACCTCGCATCTGATCAAATAAATCCTCAATACGGGGTAACGGATACTTGTTCTTCATAGTGACATCATTAAGTGATCTATAGTCCACGCACATTCGTTGTGATCCATCCTTCTTCTGTACGAATAACACCGGTGCTTCCCAAGGTGAGGAACTCGGACGAATGTAACCAGCCTCTTGTAACTCCGTCAACTGCTTCTTAAGTTCCTTCAACTCTTCTACAGACATCCTCTAAGGCCGTTTAGAAATAGGGGCAGTTCCAGGTAGGAGATCAATAACAAACTCAACTTCTCTATCAGGTGGCATCCCTGGTAACTCCTCTGGAAAGACATCCGGAAAATCTCTAACTGCACGAATGTTGTCACCAACAAACTCCTCATCTATGAAGAATGCCACACGTCAGGTAGTGGTAGTTCCTGCAACTTCAACTTCAAATCTTTGTCCTTTGGAACTGGTGAGTTCTACGGTTCCCTTAGCACAGTGTATATACTGCCTTTGCCTTTCTTAACCATGACATACCAAGGATCAAGTCTATACTGCTCTCTTCTAACAGTATAGGGGTAGCCCATCTGGGTTAGAAATACAGGGTACGAAAGAAAAGGTTGTAGACAAGGCATGTACTTACGAAGCATGTTACTTTGGGGGATTTATTAGCTAAGTGTGTCACTTACTAAAGCTAACTCATAACCTTATGGTGGTACATGCTAAGATGCCCGTATATAATACTTCAATCAATCAAAGAAGAAAATCAGGCATTGATCATCAGAACAATCAACCAACATTTTCAATAGAGAAAATAATTTTATTTTCGTCTTAGGTTCCCTATCTCTTAAGAAGGTCATAAATGTAGGATTCAAGGTGTGAAATCCATCTTGTCTTAGAGTAGAGAAGGTAAGAGTGATCAGAGTAGAGCGGTAGAAGGTGAGATAGGATCAAGATAAGATAAGTATAGAATGAGTCAGAGTAAGGTAAGTAGGAAAGGGTTTGTCCATTTCTATCTAGGTCTCGTCCTACAGTCAACATTCCTCTGATACCACTTCTGTAACACCCGGTTTTAGAGAACAAAGTCGGGTGCATCTCATACATGCGCCAAAGAAGACAACATATATAATAACAGAGTGTATAGAGATAAATGTCATAAAACATCAGAGTATTTATTACATAGCGGAAGACTTATTACAAAATAAAATAGTAAATATAAAACGAACTAAGGATCGTCGGCGCCAATGTCGACTGAGGAACGCCACCTAGATCAGATCGAACTCCTCAGTGTTAGGCGGCTCCTCTTCGACCACCTACTCTTCTCCTGTGGGGGGGGGGGGTGTGAGACAGCAAGAGTGAGCTCACATACGATCATAGCTCAACAAGTCATGGGGAATAATGTGGCATGAACTCACCAAAGGTGGGAGTTCATGAAGTGTAAGGCTGATCATGAAATAGAGGCTGAAGCTGAGCATTGCTTTTATAAGTTGGTCAAAATTTTATTAGCAGTTACTAAGTGTAAGTGAATACCAAACCATAGTAACAATAAATAAAAGTAATAAAATAATCCCAAATGCAATGAAATGACAGGTTAAGTTTAAGTTCCATAATTTAATCATGTGAGTGTCCGAGCCGCTCATGACCGTGAGCACGGCTAGTATACCAGTTTTACACTGTGCAGAGGTTGCACATCTTTACCCACAAGTCGTGTTACCCATTTGCCACGGAGTTGATCAGACTCCATACACCTCTACCTAGGAAGCGAGGCAGGGTACCACTACGAGGCCTTTACAAAGTTCCACTAGCTTCAGACTACCCGCTACAGTTTATAGGAAGCTCCAGTGCAGGGTTCTTGCCGACCGCCATCGCAGCAAAATCAAACAAGGACCTCCCTACACTGACCACTCCCCTACTGCCCTTGCCCCTTTCGGGTAAGGTAGCCCTCCACTAGCTTTCCTAGTTAATCAGCCAAGGGCGTCCCATTAAACCCTTGTGGTAGCACTGTTTTCCCGGGTGGTTCTCCATGTTCCCATTAACATAATGATCTTAACATGAACAAGGAAGAATAAAACAGATAACAATAAATAGTATAACAATGAGTGATGAATATCTCTATACCCAAATCCACATAAAGCAATAGCATGTACTACCCAAAACTTTAGTAGTAAAACCAGTGGTGAAGCAAGGTATAAAGATAGTCAAAATCTAGGGCATCCTATTGGGTCCCAGCAAAATTATCCTATGCAGATCATTATGAATAATAAGAACATGAATGGGTAAAAGAAGTGATCAAGGGCACAACTTGCCTTCAACGAGCTCCTGCTCAGCTGTCTCTACTTGTTGAAGCTCAGGTTCCACAGTGGGTTGCTCGTCTACTCGCATCAATACAATACATACATGGCATAGCATAAATTAACATCACATCAAACATGCAAATATAATATACAGTAATAAACTAGACATTAAAATAAGATCACAGGAACTGGAATCATCAAATTTGGAGTTATATATTTTAAGTTATGGATTTTCTAAGGTTTTATGCATTTAATACAAGATTAAGTGAAAGAATAATTTTAATGTGTTTGTCATGTCAGAACAGAGGCACTAATGGGTATACAATATTATTACAAAAATTTAGGAACTGGAATGAACCAATTTGGAGTTACTATGCATTTTCTATGAATTATACAAGTTTTAACATTTATTTATGCACTAAAAATTGATTTCTGATATTAATTTCTAATTTTCAAAGTTCTCTGGATTGGGCCTCAAATACCGAGAAGTGCAGGGGCAAAATCGAAGTTGTCCCAAGACACAGATCACTGGCGCATGGAGTGCGGGTTTATTTCCCTATTACCCGAGGGCTCTTTTATAAAGTTGCAGGGGCCGAAGAGGTAAGGAGGGCTCTCGGCCGTTGGATCACATTTGAACGGTCCCAAACCGATCAAGCGCGGACCGAACAGGGATAAGATCGCGGCCGTTGGATATCCGTCTACGGTCTAGATTTAATTACTTCGGATCCGGCCTGACTCGTCCGATCAGATCCAACGGTCAGGATCAAACTACCCGAACCGGTAACCTAGCGTCTAATCCCGATCGCCCGTGCGCGATCCGACGGTGGATGGGCATCGTCCCCGCCCGACCACCCAGCGCAGCGGCGTGCAAGGTCAGCGCGGCGGCGGCCATGGCCGGGAAGATCAATCCGGCGAGTTACAACGCCAAACCCTGACCCGAAAAATGCTATGCGCATAGCTTAGCGAGGTGAATCATCAGGACGCGGAACTCACCGAAGAGGACGACGCACCAGAGCTGGCTACGGCGCACGGCGGAGATGCGATTCCGGCGATAAATTCCCAAGTCCCCCGAGGTCCACAGCCCGAATTGAGGGCTCCCGCAGCTTCACGGGCTCCCGGCGAACGCCCTCGACCACACGCACGAACCCGAGCGTAGGTAAGGAGAAGAATCACCGGCGGCAGTGGATTTCTTCCGCCCAGACGACTCTCTGTGAAGTAATTTGGAGATATGGCAGGCAAGTACGAGTAAGAGGGCGATGCGGATGGATGGGAGCGACCTATTTAGCGTCTGATCGAGCAGTATTGGCGAGGTGGTTCGATTCACGCGAGAAAAGGGGAGCTCTCCGTGCGATCCGCGCGGGTTGTTAAGGTCGCCGCGACCGGGATGACATGCGGGCCCCGGATCGCAGTGGTTAGCGCGCGCTCAACCAAATGACCGGTGGGGCCGTGATGTCGGCGCCGTGTTGCCTGGTGGGCCAAATGTGTCAGCCCGCGTGCGCGCGATAGAGGCTGAGTGATACTGCGGCTGGTGCGCGGGCCCCACATGTCGGCGCAAGCGGCGTATGAGGTGAGAGGGCGAGCGACTGCCAAGGGGGGGTCCCACCCGTCAGGTCCGTGGTGCGCTAAGGCTTTACTGGGCTGCGGCCGCGCGCGTAGAGGGAAGAGGAGTGGGCCGCGCCAGGGAATTCGGCCCACGCGCCATTTCCCATTTCTTTCTCCTTTTCTATTACTTTTTCCTTTCTATTTTCAAATCCAATTCGAATTTTTAATCCAAACTTGTGCCAACTTCATCCTTAAATTATATTGTGACTTTAAAAATACTAATTTTTTAGGAAATATATAAATTTCCTTTACATTTATATTTCTTTCTCCTTCCCATTTTCATTTCCAAATCCTAATTACCATTTGGGTTTCAATTTCATTTCTTTCTTATTATGTTTTGATTAGTAGTGTTGATATGGTTGTTAATATTTAAATGCATAGCAAACAAAACTTCCAACGAGATGCACTTTCTTTTATTTTAGTGCCTTTGTTTTGATTTAATCACTCTTCATTTTATGTATGCTCTTTTCATGATGCAAATAAGGCACATAAAATAAGGAGATATCTCTATTATTCTTTGTGTACAACTTTGAGTATTACAGGTTATCAACAGGGCCCCCGTGAAACCTCTTACTTGGACTTCTTAGAGACACGTCCACCGCTGTTTGTCAAAGCTGAAGACCGGTTAGAAGCCGACGAATGGATTCGGGTTATCGAGCAAAAATTCTGACTTCTGCGATGTTCTGAAACCCAGAAGCCTTTATTCGCAGCCCAGCAACTGCGTGGCCCTGCCAGCACCTGGTGGGGAAATTTCGTGGCCGTTCAACCGGCCAATCATCAGATGACATGGGAAGAATTCAAGGTGGCCTTCCGCGAACATTATATACCAGAAGGTGTTCTTCACATGAAGCAAGAAGAATTTATGAAGCTGAAGCAAGGAGGGGATACTGTTAATCAGTATCTCAATAAGTTCAATCATTTGTCACAATATGCAATCGATCAAGTGAACACCGATCTGAAGAAGAAGAATTGTTTTATGAGAGGTTTAAATGATCGACTGTAAAGAAAAATGGTGACCTGCATAGATCTTACTTATGGAAGAGTTGTCAGTACAACATTGGCGATAGAAGCAAAGTATGCAGGTGTCGGAAAATCTAAGGGATTTGGAGGTGATAGGCCTAGTCAGGGCCCGATGAAAAGGCAACGGTTTGTTCTCCGGCCTTCCAACCAGAATCGCTCTTTCTCTCGTCCACCCTCCTTCCCTTTTAAGCAACCAATATTTATTCGTCCCAATAATGCCCCCACTGCCCCAAGTCAGACGGGTGCCCCAGGCACTCGATTCCCTGCTCTGCCCAGTTCATCGACTGGATGTTTCAATTGTGGCAAATCTGGGCATTTCATCAAGGATTGCCCTTATCCAAAGCGAACCAGTCAAATAATCAGCAAGGATCTGGGAATTCATCTCAAGTCAAGGGAAATACTATGGGCAAAAATACCAAGAAGACGGGACGCATATATTATACGCAAGTGGCCACTACACCGGACGGAGAGCCGGTAATGATGGGTACGTTCTTTGTGGCCAATCATCCCGCAGTTATTCTCTTTGATTCTGGTGCTTCGCATACATTCATCAGCAAGAAATTTGTGGAGCAACATTGCATTTCATGCCATGAATCAAAAGAAGGGTTTAAAATTCACTCACCTGGGGGACAAATCTTTACTAGAGAAATGGCCTATCAAGTGCCCGTAACATTCGCCGGACGGGACTTTCCTACTAATATGATCGTTCTGAAAGGCCAAGACATAGATGTCATTTTGGGTATGAATTGGTTGGCCAAGCATAAAGCAACCCTCAACACTGATCAAAGAATTATCAGGTTGAGTCATAATCAAGAAGAAATTCTCTTGTCTATCCCCATTCCAACCCAAGCTACTGGCAGAGTTTATGAAGCCATTATACCGGAAATCAAGGATATTCCGGTTGTATGCGAGTTTCCCGATGTCTTTCTAGAGGATTTGCCTGGATTGCCACTTGAAAGGAATGTAGAGTTTGTAATTGAGTTGAAGCCCGGTACGGCTCCCATTTCTCGAAGATCGTACCGTATGCCTCCAAATGAGTTGGCAGAATTGAAGATTCAATTACAAGATCTACTTGAGAAAGGATTCATCCGGCCAAGCTCGTCACCATGGGGTTGTCCAGCCATATTCGTCAAGAAGAAGGATCAAACTTTATGGATGTGTTTGGATTATCGACCCCTGAATGAGGTCACTATCAAGAACAAGTACCCTCTTCCGAGGATTGACATTTTATTTGACCAACTGACCGGGGCAAGGGTATTCTCCAAGATTGATCTCAGATCGAGCTATCATCAGATCCGTATTCGGCCCGAGGATATACCAAAGACTGCGTTCACTACGCGGTATGGGTTATTTGAATACCTAGTAATGTCTTTCGGATTGACCAATGCTCCTGCCCACTTCACGTATTTGATGAACTTGGTGTTCATGCCCGAGTTGGACAAGTTTGTGGTGGTATTCATTGATGATATTCTAATATATTCCAAAAATGAAGAGGAGCATGCTCAACATTTACAGGTCGTGTTAACGCGCCTGAGAGAACATCAGTTGTATGCCAAGTTCAGCAAATGCGCGTTTTGGCTGGAGGAAATTCAGTTTCTGGGACATGTTCTATCTGCCAGGGGGATTGCGGTAGATCCCAGTAAAGTCAAGGACATTTTGGAATGGAAACCCCCAACCACTGTTCATCAAGTTCGAAGTTTCCTTGGACTGGCTGGATATTACCGCCGATTTATACCAGATTTTTCTAAGCTTGTGAAGCCAATCACAAGTTTATTGAAGAATGATATTAAATTCAATTGGTCTTCCAAGTGTAATGAAGCCTTTGCAATTGAAGACATTATTAACCACTGCTCCGGTATTGGCTCAACCGGATATCACTAAGCCCTTTGATGTGTATTGTGATGCATCAGGCAGTGGTCTCGGCTGTGTGTTAATGCAAGAAGGCCGAGTAATTGCGTATGCTTCAAGGCAGTTACGCCGACATGAGGAGCACTATCCAACTCATGATCTGGAGCTAGCTACTATGGTTCATGCCCTGAAAATTTGGTGTCATTATCTGCTGGGTAATATCTGTCACATTTATACAGATCATAAAAGTTTGAAATATATTTTCACCCAGTCAGAATTAAATATGAGACAAAGGCGATGGCTTGAGCTTATTAAGGATTATGAACTGGAAATTCATTATCACCCAGGCAAGGCCAATGTAGTGGCAGATGCACTTAGCCGTAAGGTTTCCTGTCACTGTCTTACGGCAAAGACTTCTGACAATACATTATGTCAGGAGATGGAGAAGCTAAACCTGGGAATGGTCCAACAAGGAACCTTAAGTCAGCTAAAGCTTGAGTCAGTCATCTTGCAAAGGATTATTGATGCTCAAAGGGATAATGAGGGTATGAAACACATTCGTGAGAAGGTAAGGGCTGGAAAAGCCAAATGTTTCAAAGAAGATGATCAAGGCATTGTATGGTTTAATAACCGCATAGTGGTGCCGAAGAATGAAGAGTTCCGCCAACAAATTCTTGATGAAGCACATCTTGGTCGCTATTCTATTCATCCCGGAAGCACTAAGATGTACCAAGATCTGAAACAACATTATTGGTGGACAAAAATGAAGATCGAGATTGCACACTATGTGGCTAGATGTGACACCTGCAGACGTGTCAAGGCCATACACTTGAAAGCTGCCGGTCCATTACAGTCTCTACCAATACCGACATGGAAATGGGAAGACATAAGTATGGACTTTATTATGGGATTACCCAGGACCGCAAAAGGGTATGACTCTATCTGGGTTATCATTGATCGACTCACAAAGATTGCCCACTTCTTACCTGTTAAGGCAAAGTATTTAGTGGCCACTTATGCAGCATTATACATTGCGCGTATTCTCAGTTTGCATGGTATTCCAAAGACTATAGTGTCGGATCGTGGATCCCAATTCGTATCCAAATTCTGGGAAGAATTTCATAAATCCTTGGGTACCAAATTGCTCCACAGTTCGGCCTATCATCCTCAAACAAGTGGACAGACTGAAAGGGTTAATCAAATACTTGAAGATATGCTGCTGGCATGTGTTCTGGACTTCTCACAAAAATGGGATGAATGTTTGCCGTTACCGGAGTTTTCATATAATAATAGCTATCAAGAAAGTATCAAGATGGCACCTTTCGAAGCTTTATATGGACGACGATGTCATACTCCGCTAAATTGGTCTAAACCTGGTGAAAGGTACTTCTTCAGGCCTGATATGGTGAAAGAGACCGAAGAAAAGGTTCAGAAAATAATTCATAATTTGAAGAAAGCCCAAGCTCGTCAAAAGAGTTATGCAGACAAACGGCGAATGCCCTTGTATTTTCTTGAAGGGGACTATGTTTACCTGAAGGTTTCACCAATGAAGGGTGTATCGCGTTTCGGGATAAAAGGAAAGCTTGCACCCAGGTACATTGGTCCATTGAAAGATATGGGCCAGTGGCATATCGACTTCAACTACCCGAAACCTTGTGTGCTGTACACAATGTGTTCCATGTGTCACAACTGGACGGTGGTGTATCTGTGCTCTCGGTTTGCGTGAACCTGATCTGGTCTTAGGAACCCCGGTGGCGGGTTGACATATGCAAGGGTTAAGTGCTACATATGTCGTGTGATTGGAGATCCTCAGCTGAGTATAATCGATTCGGATCGCCGTACCTTCGCGGTTATGAAGACTTGGTCACTGCCCTATACGTAGAACTCCAGTAAAGATAAAGGATTGGTTAAGAATCTGGCTAGTACAGGACAAGTGTTTGAACTAGGGTAGAAAGAACTCTAGATGCAGGTAAGTTTACCTAACCGGAAAATAAAATTGGATTTTTAAGGATCCACTCTTAGTAAGCATTTATGCAAAACAGAGTCTTTGATCTTGAGATACCTTACATTGACTCCCTTATAACCAGCATACCTTTGAGAGTCTTTTCTTTAGTCGGGTAAGACTTGCTGAGTAATTCCATACTCAGGGTTTATTCCCTCGTTGTTTTTAGGTGAGGAAGCAGCAAATTTTTGTTGCTTTTGTACCAAGGTGGTTCCAAATGAAGAAAAACAAGAGTGAAGCTGCGGGAGGACATGGTCCTCCATAAGAAACTTTTATGTAAGAACTTATCGGGAGGAGTTTTTGCCTCCCTTGATATTGTAATAATATTACTCAGCACTCGTTTTATAACTCTGGTCTGTAATAAGTAACTTGATCTTACTTTCTAAATAAATGTAAGTTATGTAATCGCTTCCGCATTTCTATATCTCCGATGTTCTGTAATGTCTGCAAGACAGGTGAAACGTTCCTGGAAAGGTAAGAAAGAAGATACCGAACATGTCAAGTGATTCAGGAACAGCTACAGGGTTGTCTGATGTCTGTTGGACAAGGACAACTGTAGGTGGGCCTAATGACTTGGGAGGTTCCGTCACAGAATCCCCTCCCCGCATCAAGTCACATCGGAGTGGCGACAAGAAGAAGAAAATGAAGAAAGTGGTCTACTACAAGACCGATTCTTCGTCGACATCCACCTCCGGCTCCGACGCACCGTCCGTCACTTGTAAGCACCATGAGCGCAAGAAGTTTAGTAAGATCCCCCTACGCTATCCTTGCATTTCCAAACGCACTCCTTTACTTTCCGTTCCATTAGGCAAACCACCAGTTTTTTATGGTGAATATTATTGTATGTGGAGTGATAAAATGAGGCATCACCTAACCCCACTCCACGCAAGCATATGGGATATTGTTGAGTTTGGAGCGTAGGTACCATCCATGGGGGATGAAGGATATGATTCGGACGAGGTCACCCAAATCCGGCACTTCAACTCCCAAGCCACTACTATACTCCTCGCCTCTCTATGTCGAGAGGAGTATAACAAAGTGCAAGGGTTGAAGAGCACCAAGGAGATTTGGGATGTGCTCAAGACCACGCACGAGGGAGATGAGGTGACCAAGATCACCAAGCGGGAGACGATCGAGGGAGAGCTCGGTCGATTCGTCCTCAACCAAGGAGAGGAGCCACAAGTTATGTATAACCAGCTCAAGACCTTGGTGAACCAAGTGCGCAACCTCGGGAGAACAAAATGGGATGACCATGAAATGGTCAAGGTTATTCTTAGACCACTCGTATTTCGTAATCCTGCTCAAGTTCAATTAATACATGGTGATCCTAGATACAAGCTAATGTCTCCCGAGGAGAATATAGGGAAGTTTGTGAGCTTTGAATTGATGATCAAAGGCTCCAAACAAATCATCAACTTGGAGCAAGGTGCCACCTCCACACCCGAGGTGCAACCCGTCGTATTCAAGGCGACAGAGGAGAAGAAAGAAGAGTCTACATCAAGTAGGCTCCCCATTGACGCCTCCAAGCTTGACAATGAGGAGATGGCGCTCATCATAAAGAGCTTTCACCAAATCCTCAAGCAAAGGAGGGGGAAGAACTACAAACCCTGCTCCAAGAGGGTGTGCTACAAATGTGGTAAGCCCGGTCATTTTATTGCAAAATGTCCTATGTCTAGTGATAGTGATAGGGGCGATGACAAGAGGGGAAAGAAGAAGGAAAAGAAGAGATACTACAAGAAGAAGGGCGGCGATGCCCAAATATGTCGGAAACGGAACTCCGACATGAGCTCCACTGACTCCTCCGACGACGAGGACGCCGCCAACATCGCCGTCAACAAGGGTCTTCTCTTCCCCAACGTCGGCCACAAATGCTTCTGTAACACCCGGTTTTAAGGAACAAAGCCGGGTGCATCTCATACATGCGCCAAGAAGACAACATATATAATAACAGAGTGTATAGAGATAAATGTCATAATAACATCAGAGTACTTATTACATAGCGGAAGACTTATTACAAAATAAAAGAATAAATATAAAACGAACTAAGGATCGTCGGCGCCAATGTCAACTGAGAAACGCCACCTAGATCAAGTCGAATGCCTCAGTGTTAGGCGGCTCCTCTTCGACCACCTGTTCTTCTCCTGTGGGGGGGGTGTGAGACAGCAAGGGTGACCTCACACAAGTTCATCGCTCAACAAGTTGTGGGGAATAATGTGGCATGAACTCATCAAAGGTGGGAGCTCATGAAGTGTAAGGCTTATCAAAGAAAATGGTTAAAGCTGAGCATTGCTTTTAATGTTGGTCAAACTTTTACTAGCAATTACTAGATGTAAGTAAATACCAAACCTTAATAAAAGTAATAGAACAAAATTAATAAATAATCCCATGCAAATGTAGATGACAAATTGAATTTAGGTTCCATAAATTAATCATGTGAGGGTCCGAGCCGCTCATGACCGTGAGCACGGCTAGTATACCAGTTTTACACTCTGCAGAGGTTGCACATCTTTACCCACAAGTCATGTTACCCATCTGCCAAGAGACGGCCAATCCCATACACCTCTACCGAGGAGGCGAGGCAGGGTAACACTACGAGGCCTTTACAAAGTTCCACTAGCTTCAGAAATCCCACTACAGTTTATAGGAAGCTCCAGTGCAGGGTTCTTGCCTGACCGCCATCGCAGCAAAATCAAACAAGGACCTCCCTACACTGACCACTCCCCTACTGCCCTTGCCCCTTTCGGGTAAGGAAGACCTCCACTAGCTTTCCTAGTTAATCAGCCAAGGGCGTCCCATTAAACCCTTGTGGTAGCACTGTTTTCCCGGGTGGTCGCTCCATGTTCCCATTAATTTAATGATCTTAACATGAACAGTAATAATAACAAGATAATAACAGAATAATCATGAATAGTGTATCTTCATACCCAAATCCACATAAAGCAATAGCAGGTACTACCCAAAAACTGGGGTAACCTAAAGGATCCCATCAAAATTAACCTATGCAGATCATTAAAATTAATAAGAACATGGCTGGGAAAAGTAAGTGATCAAGGGCACAACTTGCCTGGCACTTGAGATTCCAGGTACCAACTTGCTTTTCGGATGACACGTGTCCTCGCGCTAGCCGTAGCAATACAAACAAACATGGTATAGACAAAATTAACATCACACCAAACATAAGAACAAACTGAATAGTAATGATCTACGTGTTTCTACAAGACTAACGCAACTTGAACGGATCAAATCGGAGTTAAAATGAAGGAGATACGAATTTCCTGAGGTTTTATGTATTTGATACGAGATTAATTAGGAAATACATTTTAAAGTGGCTTTCATGTCAAAACAGAGGTACTATGTGATAAACAATAATATTATAGAATTATAGAAATTGGAACGAGCTCATTTGGACTAAGTATGAATTTTCTATGAATAAAATGAGTTCTTGGAATTATTTATAAATCCAAAATCAATTTCTAAATTCATTTTCCCTAATTTTCTTTATTTCCTGGACTGCGCGCAGAATATATAAAGAGTGCAGGGGCTCTGGCATAAAAACCCTAAGACTCCGAACTCTCTGCAGCGGACCGCGGGTTGATTTGCACTTTGGTCAGGGACTTTTCTACAAAACCGCCATCACGAAAGGGTATCGTGAACTCCCAGCCGTCCGATCACCAGAATGCGGTTCGGATTAGATTGTGAACCGGTATCCCATCCAGGCCCTCCGATCGCACGACAAGCGCCAGGATTAGATCTAAGCGCTTAGGAATACGAGACTCACACTGGCCCTTAGATTTGAAGTGACGGCTACAAATTAAAGACTCTCATCTCCACTTACCACCAACCGATCCAGATCGGACAGCCCAAACCTCTCCAAGCGATACACCTAATCTGAACCGATCGATGCCAGATCCACGGTCCAAACACCTTCTTCTCCCCCCCGGCCAACAACACCCAACAGAGGACGACACCCACACGATAGTGACGGTGAGCGTCATCGCCGGCGAGGCGATTCCTCAACCCAAGCGCACAACATTGACCCCGATACGCGCAACCGGGTGTGCAGAAGACATCAAGCCCATGCATACCGCCATCCACCCTGGGAATCGACCCTAATCCCCCCTGCCCACGGCGCGCAGCGACACCGCGGCGGAGACACCAATTCCGATGAGAGATTTCGGCCCCTATGCTAGCCATTAATGTATTACACTACACAGGTGATCAGCGATGGTCCAGGGGCTTCTTACCAGTAACGGCGTTGCGGCGATGCCGACCCACAGCACGCCGGCCACGGAGCACCACCGATGAACTCGTGACGGTGGTCCCCGCCGAGCTCCCGACCGCGTGCATCTCTCCCTGCCCAGTCACTGAAGCTCTAGAGAGGTGGGATAGGAGGAGGAGCAACCGGCACCCAGCCTATAGCCCTTCCCCAAGGTGCAGATGGCCCTGCTCAATTTTTTTTCCTCACTGGTCATGGCGACGGGTCGGCTCTACTGGGTTGACGTTAATGAACGGGGCCGGTGAAATCCCGCGTTTATAGCTCGGAGGAAAGACCACAGGTGCCCAACGACCGATTGCGACAATCCCGCGCATAGATCAGGGCCGGTGCGGCGATTTCGGGGAAGTGCGGCAACCCGGCGGCGACCCAGACAACGGAGAAGCAGCGCAAAAGAGCCTGCCCGCGATCCCGGCGAGGAAGACGGATGCCGGCCTGACTAGGTGCCCCACCATGCAGTCCTACCCTCACACAACCAGGGGTACTGGCCATGCGGCCCACACGGCAGTGCCCAAACGCGCTGACGCACAGAGGCTGACCGGGGGAACATGGGCTGACCGCTGGACCCGTTCATCAGTGGGCGCAGTGCGCGCGTAAGAGGAAGAGCAGATGCGAGGGAAACCAAGGGTGGCGGCTAGGGTTTGGGCAAGCGCATGCGTTAATGGGCCAGGCGATGGGCCAGTGGGTGAAGCTAGGGTGGCCGGTTGAGGGAGTAGGCCCAACAGAAAACTGTTTCCTTTAACTTTTCTTTTCTGTTTTGTTTGCTCTTTTATTTCAAATCTGAAATTCGAATTTCAATTTTTTTTGTATCGAATTTGTACTCCAATTAAATATTAAATTTTAAACATGCCATCATGGAACGAGTGTATTTATTCATAAATTTATTTTGTAATTTATAGTATTTCTTCTTCTAAAATCCAAATTCTAATTTAGGTTTTAATCCAGATCCTCGACTCTATTATATTTTTATTATTGTTATTGTTATTATTATTAAATGAACAAACAAAACTCCAATATGATGTCTGGCTTATTTTTTTTATTAGATATTTTGTTCTCGGAGTTATGGTTAATCCCATGTTCAAGTAAATAGAGGCAAAATATATATAAGGAGATTTACTCTTTTCTCAATAATTACAAATTGGGTATTACAAATCCTACCCCCCTTAAAAAGAATCTCGTCCTCGAGATTTAGGAAAGACTAGAGAAAAGATGTGGAAAATCTATGTGAAGCTCTTCTTCTCTCTCCCAAGTAGTTTCATCTTCTCCATGATGACTCCATTGCACTTTGCACATCTTTATCACCTTATTTCTTGTAACTCGAGTCAATGTATCAAGAATCTTGATAGGATACTCCGTGTAAGTCAAATCACCCTGAACACTGCGCTCTTTCATTGGTAACTGTTTCGCAGGGACTCAGATACACTTCTTAAGTTGCGACACATGGAATACATTATGCACATCAGATAGATTATCAGGTAGCTCGAGTTGATAGACCATCTTTCTAACTCGCCTAAAAACTCTGGATGGTCCAATAAAGTGAGGGAACAATTTGCCCTTGACTTTAAATCTCCTCATTCCACGAAGTGGTGACATCTTGAGGTACACATGATCACCTTCCTCAAATTCTAGTGGTCTTCTTCTATTATTAGTGTAGCTCTTTTACCTGGTCTGAGCTACCCTCAAGTTCTCCCTGATTATACAGACTTGTTCTTCTGCCTCTTGAATAAGTTCAGGTCCAAAGAATTGTCTTCCTCTAGTCTAGTCCACAAATAGAGGAGTCCTGCATTTCCTGTCATACAGAGTCTCGAACGGTGACATCTTCAGACTGGCCTGGTAACTATTATTATATGAGAACTCAGCATAAGGTAGACTCTTGTCCCAACTACTACCATGCTGAAGGACACAAGCACTCAACATGTCCTCCAATACTTGATTAGTCCTTTCAGTCTATCCATCAGTCTGAGGATGGTAGGCCGAACTAAAATTCAACTTCATATCCATATTCTCATGAAAAACTTTTCCAAAATCTGGGGGTAAATTGTGATCCTCTATCCAAAATGATCTTCTCCGGTACACCATGTAGAGACATAGTCTGAGCCATATATAACTCTACCAATTGAGATACCTTATAAGTAGTCTTGACCGGAATGAAATGAGCCACTTTGGTCAGTCTTTCCACAATAACCCATATAGAATCATATCCTTTCGAGGTGCGAGACAATCTAGTAATGAAGTCCTTACCAATCTCTTTCCACTTCCACTCGGGTATCTTTAGTGGGTGTAATAGTCCAGCTAGTCTTTGGTGTTCAGCCTTAACTCTTTAACACACGTCACACATAGCCACATATATAGCCACATCTCTCTTCAATCCACACCACCAATATTTCTGCTTCAAATCCGGATACATCTTGGTACTACCAGGATGAATAGAATAATCCGAGTCATGGGCTTCCTTTACAATAGTCTCATGAAGGCTTTCAATATCAGGAGCACATATCCTGTCCTTGAACCATATTGTGCCTTGCTCATCGTCCGTGAATTCCAGACCTCGACCTTCAGTAATCAGATCCTTAATCTCTTGTATTTTAGCATCACTAATCTGTCCTTTGCGGAATTATTGCTCCAAGGTAGGTTCCACATCAATAGTAACTCCTTCAGTGTGAGCAACTATCCCCAGGTTAAGTCTCCTGACATCCTCAACAATCGCATCGGGTAGCTGGGCAACAACAGCTGAATGAACATGCTCCTTTCGACTCAAGGCATCTGTAACCAAATTTGCCTTGCCCGGGTGATAGTAAATCTCCAAATCATAATCCTTAATAAGCTCCAACCAATGATGTTGCCTAAGGTTGAGATCCTTCTGAGCGAATATATACTTCAAACTCTTATGATCCGTATATACTTGACACTTGGTTCCCACGATATAATGTCCCAAATCTTAAGCGCATGCACAACAGCTGCCATTTCTAAGTCATGCGTGGGGTAGTTTAACTCTTGTTTTTGCAACTGATGAGACGCGTAGGCAATCACATGTCCTTCTTGCATGAGCACACATCCCAATCATTGGCCACATGCATCACAATAAATATCAAATCCCTTCTGCAGGTCTGGCATAACCAACACTGGTGGCGACATCAACCTCTTCTTTAGTTGATCCAAGCTGTCTTGGCACTTCTCATCCCACTTAAACTCTCTGTCTTTCTCCAGAAGCGAGGTCATGGGCTTAGCAATCTTAGAAAATTCTTTAATAAATCTCCAATAATATCCTGCAAGTCCCAAGAAACTCTGTATCTCTGTAACTGTAGGGGGTATGCTCCACAGCACTATCTCCTTGACTTTAGCAGGATCCACTGAAATCCCTCCATTAGAAATGATATGTCCAAGGAATGGTACCTTGTCAATCCAAAACTCGCATTTTCTAAACTTGACGTAGAGTTGATTATCTGTAGCACCAATCTCAGATGTTCCTCATGATCACTATCACTCTTGAAATAAAATAAAAATATCGTTAATGAAAACCATGACAAATCTGTCCAAATCATGAACACCTTATTCTTCAGCTCCATAAAAGGTGCATTAGTTAATCCAAACGACATAACAGTGAACTCATATAATCCATATCGAGTCGAGAAGTCCGTCTTGGGAATATCTGATGGCCTAATCTTCATTTGATGGTAACCCGATCGGAGATCAATCTTCGAGAATACCCTTGCACCTCTCATCTGATTAAATAAATCCTTAATGCAGGGTAATGGGTACTTGTTCTTCACAGTGACATCATTGAGGGTCCTATAATCCATGCACATCCCTTGCGATCCATCCTTCTTTTGTACAAACAGAACCGGTGCTCCACAAGGTGAAGAACTCGGACGAATGTAACCAGCCTCTTGTAACTCAGCTAACTACTTCTTAAGTTCCTTTAACTCCTCTACGGACATCCTATATGGCCGTTTAGAAATAGGGGCGGTTCCAGGTAAGAGACCAATAACAAACTCAACTTCTCTATCAGGTGGCATCCCTAATAACTCCTTTGTAAAGACATCCAGAAAATCCTTAACCACACGGATGTTGTCACCAACAAACTTCCCATCTACTAAGAATGCCACAATCTGATGGTGGTAGTTACTGCAATTTCAAATCTTTGTCCTTTGGAACTGGTGAGTTCTACGGTTCCCTTAGCACAGTGTATATACTGCCTTTGCCTTTCTTAATCCATGACATACCAAGGATCACGTCTATAGTGCTCTCTTCTAACACTATAGGGATAGTCCATCCGGGTTAGAAACATAGGGTAAGAAAGAAAGAATTGCAGACAAGGCGAGTAATTACGAGAAATGTTACTGCGGTTGATTTATTAGCTAAGTAGATTAGTGTGTTATCCACTAAAGCTAATACCTTATGATGGTACATGCTAAGATGCCCAACTATAATGTTGCAATCAATCAAAGAAGCAAATCAAGCATTTATCATCAGAACAATCAACCAACATTTTTTTTAATAGAGAAAATAGTTTTGGTTTGGTCTTAGGCCTCCTATCTCTTAATAATGTCATAGGGGTAGGGATTCCAAGATTTGAAATCCATCTTGTCTTAGAGTAGTAAAGGTAAGAATAATCAGAGTAGAATAGCAAAAGGTGAGACAGGATCAAGACAAGATGAGTATAGAAAGAATCAGAGTAAGATAAGTAGGTAAGGGTTTGTCCATTTCTATCTAGGTTTCGTCCTACAGTCAACATTCCTCTGATACCACTTCTGTAACACCCGGTTTTAAGGAACAAAGCCGGGTGCATCTCATACATGCGCCAAGAAGACAACATATATAATAACAGAGTGTATAGAGATAAATGTCATAATAACATCAGAGTACTTATTACATAGCGGAAGACTTATTACAAAATAAAAGAATAAATATAAAACGAACTAAGGATCGTCGGCGCCAATGTCAACTGAGAAACGCCACCTAGATCAAGTCGAATGCCTCAGTGTTAGGCGGCTCCTCTTCGACCACCTGTTCTTCTCCTGTGGGGGGGGGTGTGAGACAGCAAGGGTGAGCTCACACAAGTTCATCGCTCAACAAGTTGTGGGGAATAATGTGGCATGAACTCATCAAAGGTGGGAGCTCATGAAGTGTAAGGCTTATCAAAGAAAATGGTTAAAGCTGAGCATTGCTTTTAATGTTGGTCAAACTTTTACTAGCAATTACTAGATGTAAGTAAATACCAAACCTTAATAAAAGTAATAGAACAAAATTAATAAATAATCCCATGCAAATGCAGATGACAAATTGAATTTAGGTTCCATAAATTAATCATGTGAGGGTCCGAGCCGCTCATGACCGTGAGCACGGCTAGTATACCAGTTTTACACTCTGCAGAGGTTGCGCATCTTTACCCACAAGTCATGTTACCCATCTGCCAAGAGACGGCCAATCCCATACACCTCTACCGAGGAGGCGAGGCAGGGTAACACTACGAGGCCTTTACAAAGTTCCACTAGCTTCAGAAATCCCGCTACAGTTTATAGGAAGCTCCAGTGCAGGGTTCTTGCCTGACCGCCATCGCAGCAAAATCAAACAAGGACCTCCCTACACTGACCACTCCCCTACTGCCCTTGCCCCTTTCGGGTAAGGAAGACCTCCACTAGCTTTCCTAGTTAATCAGCCAAGGGCGTCCCATTAAACCCTTGTGGTAGCACTGTTTTCCCGGGTGGTCGCTCCATGTTCCCATTAATTTAATGATCTTAACATGAACAGTAATAATAACAAGATAATAACAGAATAATCATGAATAGTGTATCTTCATACCCAAATCCACATAAAGCAATAGCAGGTACTACCCAAAATATTTCAGGGGTGAACAAGGTATAAAGATAACCAAAACTGGGGTAACCTAAAGGATCCCATCAAAATTAACCTATGCAGATCATTAAAATTAATAAGAACATGGCTGGGAAAAGTAAGTGATCAAGGGCACAACTTGCCTGGCACTTGAGATTCCAGGTACCAACTTGCTTTTCGGATGACACGTGTCCTCGCGCTAGCCGTAGCAATACAAACAAACATGGTATAGACAAAATTAACATCACACCAAACATAAGAACAAACTGAATAGTAATGATCTACGTGTTTCTACAAGACTAACGCAACTTGAACGGATCAAATCGGAGTTAAAATGAAGGAGATACGAATTTCCTAAGGTTTTATGTATTTGATACGAGATTAATTAGGAAATACATTTTAAAGTGGCTTTCATGTCAAAACAGAGGTACTATGTGATAAATAATAATATTATAGAATTATAGAAATTGGAACGAGCTCTTTTGGACTAAGTATGAATTTTCTATGAATAAAATGAGTTCTTGGAATTATTTATAAATCCAAAATCAATTTCTAAATTCATTTTCCCTAATTTTCTTTATTTCCTGGACTGCGCGCAGAATATATAAAGAGTGCAGGGGCTCTGGCATAAAAACCCTAAGACTCCGAACTCTCTGCAGCGGACCGCGGGTTGATTTGCACTTTGGTCAGGGACTTTTCTACAAAACCGCCATCACGAAAGGGTATCGTGAACTCCCAGCCGTCCGATCACCAGAATGCGGTTCGGATTAGATTGTGAACCGGTATCCCATCCAGGCCCTCCGATCGCACGACAAGCGCCAGGATTAGATCTAAGCGCTTAGGAATACGAGACTCACACTGGCCCTTAGATTTGAAGTGACGGCTACAAATTAAAGACTCTCATCTCCACTTACCACCAACCGATCCAGATCGGACAGCCCAAACCTCTCCAAGCGATACACCTAATCTGAACCGATCGATGCCAGATCCACGGTCCAAACACCTTCTTCTCCCCCCCGGCCAACAACACCCAACAGAGGACGACACCCACACGATAGTGACGGTGAGCGTCATCGCCGGCGAGGCGATTCCTCAACCCAAGCGCACAACATTGACCCCGATACGCGCAACCGGGTGTGCAGAAGACATCAAGCCCATGCATACCGCCATCCACCCTGGGAATCGACCCTAATCCCCCTTGCCCACGGCGCGCAGCGACACCGCGGCGGAGACACCAATTCCGATGAGAGATTTCGGCCCCTATGCTAGCCATTAATGTATTACACGACACAGGTGATCAGCGATGGTCCAGGGGCTTCTTACCAGTAACGGCGTTGCGGCGATGCCGACCCACAGCACGCCGGCCACGGAGCACCACCGATGAACTCGTGACGGTGGTCCCCGCCGAGCTCCCGACCGCGTGCATCTCTCCCTGCCCAGTCACTGAAGCTCTAGAGAGGTGGGATAGGAGGAGGAGCAACCGGCACCCAGCCTATAGCCCTTCCCCAAGGTGCAGATGGCCCTGCTCAATTTTTTTCCTCACTGGTCATGGCGACGGGTCGGCTCTACTGGGTTGACGTCAATGAACGGGGCCGGTGAAATCCCGCGTTTATAGCTCAGAGGAAAGACCACAGGTGCCCAACGACCGATTGCGACAATCCCGCGCATAGATCAGGGCCGGTGCGGCGATTTCGGGGAAGTGCGGCAACCCGGCGGCGACCCAGACAACGGAGAAGCAGCGCAAAAGAGCCTACCCGCGATCCCGGCGAGGAAGACGGATGCCGGCCTGACTAGGTGCCCCACCATGCAGTCCCACCCTCACGCAACCAGGGGTACTGGCCATGCGGCCCACACGGCAGTGCCCAAACGCGCTGACGCACAGAGGCTGACCGGGGGAACATGGGCTGACCGCTGGACCCGTTCATCAGTGGGCGCAGTGCGCGCGTAAGAGGAAGAGCAGATGCGAGGGAAACCAAGGGTGGCGGCTAGGGTTTGGGCAAGCGCATGCGTTAATGGGCCAGGCGATGGGCCAGCGGGTGAAGCTAGGGTGGCCGGTTGAGGGAGTAGGCCCAACAGAAAACTGTTTCCTTTAACTTTTCTTTTCTGTTTTGTTTGCTCTTTTATTTCAAATCTGAAATTCGAATTTCAATTTTTTTTGTATCGAATTTGTACTCCAATTAAATATTAAATTTTAAACATGCCATCATGGAACGAGTGTATTTATTCATAAATTTATTTTGTAATTTATAGTATTTCTTCTTCTAAAATCCAAATTCTAATTTAGGTTTTAATCCAGATCCTCGACTCTATTATATTTTTATTATTGTTATTGTCATTATTATTAAATGAACAAATAAAACTCCAATATGATGTCTGGCTTATTTTTTTTTATTAGATATTTTGTTCTCGGAGTTATGGTTAATCCCATGTTCAAGTAAATAGAGGCAAAATATATATAAGGAGATTTACTCTTTTCTCAATAATTACAAATTGGGTATTACAGCTTCATGGCAAAGGACGGTAAGAAAAAGAAGGTACAAACTAGAACCACCCCCAAGTATACTACATCTAGTGATGAGGGTAGTTCTAGTGATGATGAAGAAAACTTGCTTAGTCTTTTTGCCAACCTTAACATGCAACAAAAGGGAAAATTAAATGAATTAATAGGTTCTATTCATGAGAATGATGAACTCTTGGATAGCCAAGAGGAATTTCTTATTAAGGAAAATAAAAAGCATGTTAAGGTGAAGAATGCTTATGCCCAGGAAGTAGAGAAAAATGAAAATTTGACTAAGGAGCTTAGCATTTGTCATGATACTATTTCCAACCTTAGAAATAAGAATGCTAGTTTAATTGCTAAGGTGGAAAAATTTAATGCTTGTAATGATTCAATTGTCAGTCTTAGAAATGAAAATGATAGTTTAATTGCTAAGATTGATAAATTGAATGAATCTATTTCTAGCCTTAAAACTGAAAATGCAAGTTCAATTTCTAAGGCTCAAGATTTGAATGTTTGCAATGTTTCTATTTCCAATCTTAGAAATGAGAATGCCATGTTACATGCTAAGATTGATGAATTAAATGTTTGCAAACCCTCTTCATCTAGTGTTGATCATGTTACTATTTGTACTAGATGTAGAGATGTTAATATTGATGATATTCGTGATCACATTGCTATGATTAAACAACAAAATGATCATATAGCTAAACTAGATGCTAAAATTGCCGAGCATAAACTAGAGAATGAAAAATTTAAATTTTCTCATAGCATGCTTTATCGTGGGAGATGCCCTGGCATTAAGGATGGCATTGGCTTCCAACAGGGAGACAATGTCAAGCTTAATGCCCCTAAAAGATTGTCTAACTTTGTTAAGGGCAAGGCACCCATGGTTCAGGATAATGGGGGTTACATTTTATATCCTGCTGGTTATCCTGAGCACAAAATTAGGAGGATTCATGCTAGGAAGTCTCATTCTATTTCTCACCATGCTTTTATATACAAGAATGAGGCATCTAGCTCTAGGCAATCAACACATGTTAAACTGCCTAAAAAGAAAACTTCAGCTGCATCAAATGAGCCAATTATTTCATTTAAGACTTTTGATGCATCTTATGTTTTAACTAACAAATCTGGCAAAGTAGTTGCCAAATATGTTGTGGGAAAACACAAGGGCTCCAAGACTTGTGTTTGGGTACCCAAGGTGCTTGTTTCTAATGTGAAAGGATCGAAGACCGTTTGGGTACCTAAGAACAAGGCCTATATTGTTTTGCAGGTTTATGCATCCGGGGGCTCAAGTTGGATCATTGATAGCAGATGCACAAACCATATGACTGGGGAGAAAAGGATGTTCTCCTCCTATGAGAAAAACCAAGATCCCCAAAGAGCTATCACATTTGGAGATGGAAATCAAGGTTTGGTCAAAGGACTTGGTAAAATTGCTATATCACCTAACCATTCTATTTCCAATGTTTTTCTTGTAGATTCTTTAGATTACAATTTGTTTTCAGTTTCTCAATTATGCAAAATGGGCTACAACTGTCTTTTCACAGATGTAGGTGTTACTGTCTTTAGAAGAAGTGATGATTCAATAGCATTTAATAGAGTGTTAGAGGGTCAGCTATACTTAGTTGATTTCAATAAAGCTGAACTTGACACTTGCTTAATTGCTAAGGCTAATATTGGTTGGCTCTGGCATCACCGACTAGCTGTAACATCCCAATTTCTAACCCAGGTTTGAAACCCTAATCTAACCCCCCCCCCTTCTTATTATATATCCCAAATCTCCCCTAGGTCTGCCCATCATATGCATACACTTTGTTTGAGTATGCACACCTCACCTAGATTTTATTTTCCCCTCGCCCATCCCCACGCCGCACAGGAGAGTTTGGCACCACCCCGTCTTCTCCGGTTGACCGTGTCCTTGCCCGGTACCCCCCCCCCCCCCCGCCGTGAGGTCTCGTCGTCGCCGCTGTGCGGCATTAATGCCGGCGCTGTGCACCTCACCGGCGTCCACCGCTCCCCTCCCCTCGGACGCCTATAAAGAGATCGCCCTGAGCACTCCCTTGCCCCACACCGGCCTTAGCCACCCCTCTCCTCCCCTCACCCGAGCTCAGTCGCGGAAGCGCCGCCGTCGTCTTCCTCTCCGGTAAGCCTTCCCCCTCTTCTCCCTTCCCCTCTGCTGGTCCAATGAGCCATTAGTTAGGCCTACCAGCTTCGCCACACCACCGTAAACTCAGGACGTCACTCCCCTACCCCAATCCCCGCCCGAAGCTCACCGGCGGCGACTCCCGCCGTGGAGCTCCGCCACCTCCCCGCAGACAGCCGCCTCCCGGCCCCCTCTAGCCAAATTGAGCTCGCCCCTAGGTTCGCCAGCCCTCCCCGTGCTAAGGCACCTACCCGTTGCCCAAGAACCGAGCCACCGGCAGCGAATCGCCACTGAGCCCACCGACGGCCGGGTTCTCCCCTGCGGACGGCCGGTTCGCCCCACCATCGACTGTGGCGCCGTTTCTCCCCCCCTTCCCGTCTCGCTGGCGTGTGGGCCCCATGGTGACGGCGTCATCCTCGCACGCCCGCCTTGGGCCGCAACTGGGCTGGCGCCCTCGCGCCCGCGCGCGCGCTGCGCCTGGCTGGGCCAGAATTCCCCCCGGCCCACCAGTGCTGAAATTCCTTTTCTTTTTCGTTTTTCAACCTTTTCTCCTTTAATTAATAATTCTCAATATTTTATGCACCAAAAATTATCAAAAATAATTTCTAAAGTCACAGGTAATAATAATGTTAGAAAATGACACACTACAATTAGTAAACCACTGTTGATGTATTGTTTTATTGCTTGTTTTACTAGAAGAAGCGGGGACCGTCAATCTGGAACCCGTAGCCCCGGAAGAAGGGCCGGAGCCCGATCTCCCGGAAGTAGATCTTTTGTGCCAGGAAAGCTTCGACGAAGGCAAGTCCATCCTTCCCTTGATGCATAAATTACCTATTCTTTCTACCACTGCCTAGGCCGGGATTTCAGGGTGGGATATTTGCATTGTGAGTAGAGAGATAACCCGCATTAACATATATCTTTTGGATACGAAATGTGGGTTGAGAGAAAGGGGAATATGTTACTTCAAATAAGGTTTCTTTTTAAAAAAAGGGATGTGCGATGAAGGGTACTCACCCTCATCACCTTGGGAGTGGGATGATCAAGGACTCCCTGGTTTAGGGGAGGGCCTAAGGTGATGGCTCAGCTGGTTTAGGCGTGAGCAGAAGGATTGTCCCCTCGTATAAGGACTGGTTTGTCATCCTTCACTACCTGTACTCATGATAAGTACAACCACTCGAGACTATGTGGGCAGTCACTCAATCTGAACTCGTACGGTCCAACCCCAGGGTTATGAAGGCTGGGGAGCACCGGGAGGATAAGGAGGGGGAATGTTTTGTCCGGTTTGGGCATGGCGGTGGCCTGACTCCTTCCGGTATAACCGTTAAGGTTAGGACGTTCGAGGAAAGAAAGAGATCCAGCATTCGGGCCTCACGATGGTGAGATCGCAGAAACCGGACTAGTGGGTAAAGTGTACACCTCTGCGCAGAGTTGAAATCTATTCAAATAGTCTGTGACCACTGGTATGGATGAGTCTGTTGTGGTATGACAATTAGTGTTTTTATAACCTCCGTGAACAGGTAAATGTGTGTAAGTGCGTACTGAAAAAAGAAAACAAGGCCACAGGAGCGGGAAGCTCAGTGATGGATGAGTATTTTGTTACTTTTAAGTCCTTGGGAAAACCTTACAGCAACTGCCTTTCTCTAATAAAATGAAGAGTGACCTCAACTCCACCAAATAAAGCATGTATGATATAGGTCTCTTTCTCTTTACGGGAGCAGGGTGGGCTTGCGGAATACCTAGTGTATTCACCTAGATTTATTTATGTTTTTCAGCAGCCGAAGACTTCTTTTCTGCTATGCTTGATTGAGAGGGTTGTGTCTGCACCCAGTTCTGCCTGTGGCTTGGGCTAGTATATTTTTCTACTGCGCTTTATATTCTGGCTCTCTCGAGCTTGTACCCCGGTATTGTAATAACCTTTTATTTAAACTCTGTACTATTTGAAGTAAGGAATGTGTTTACTAGCCTCCCGGGACTAGTAATTGTATCACATTGGAGTCCTAAAGGATCAGGACACTTCAGGTGGTATCAGAGCCATAGGACTGGCCGTAGGTCGCAGCCCTGACCTTAAAACTTGCCTTAAAAGAAAATACCTCTTACCCTAAGAAAAATCTTCTCTCTTTCCCCCGATATTGACAGACCCTTCTTTTCCTGTTCCAGATGGAAGACTCTCTGGTCATTAGGACATCCTACTGCTCAGAGGTGGAGGGGTTCCCACATCTGTTGCGAAGTTGTGCGCTTCGCATGGGAATCCGCAAGAAGCCAGAATATGTCTGGAAGGAGTCTCTCGAGAATGGAATGGAGAAGTGCTCCATGGCAGTTTACCTGGGAGAAAGCCGAAACTATCCAAACCATCCTTACTTCCAAGTCACTTTCACCGGATACCGCTTCCCAGATACTTGCCAAAATGTCGCTCGAAAAGCCGTCTGAAAACTATGTCAGGGCTACAGCAGAGTAATCTTTGAAACCCCCCTCCGCTACTTCCCACCCAGCAACAAAGATACCCCCACCTGGAGGAAAAGACTTCAGGCCCTGTCAGGAGGAGACCCTATCGAGGATAACCCCACCATCGTCTACATGGCTGGATACCTCCACACCCTTGATAACCAATATGATGACCTCGCCTCCCACTGCACTCACCTAAACTCTCGGGTGGAAAGCCTGGAGCAACAAGTCAGGGAGCTTACAAGGGAAAAGGCGTCCCTTCAAGAGAGCCTCGAGATAGCGGAAGGTGAGGAAACCAACACCCGTGAGGCCTACCGCACTCTGAAGATGGATTACAACAAGAAGCTGAAGAAGCTCGCCCCCGCAAGAAAAATCCGCAAGAAGACCAAAAGCCAAGGATGTCAGACTGAGCAGAAGGAAGAAGCCCCTCCAGCCCTGCCTCCTACCAGGATAGGGAACTCGTCCGACACCGAGGGAATGTCCCTAGCCAGCCTTGATGACCTTCTCAAGGAGTTTGGGGACACTTTAGAGAAGGAGTTCGGAAGTACCCTAGATAGCACTCGCGTGTAATGAACTTATGGTAGTTGTGTGTTGTAATGAACTGGTGTAATGAATAAAGTAACTTAGTAAAAAAATGTGGCATGTGCATGGTAGTAACTCTTTTCCCCTGGCAGATGGCTTCGGATAAAACCACGCCTACCGCCTCCGTGATTGGAGTAGGTTTTCCCCTAAGAGCTGAAGGAGAAGCTGGCGGAGAAGGGAGTGAGACCCACCTCCCCGCACCTCCGGAACTACCACTAGATTTGGCCCAAGTTCTAGCCAATCAGACCCGACTCATTGAAGTCCTCACTAGAAGTCTGGAAAACCAGCGCCCAGGTGGTGGGAGACCGCAGGACAGGATGGGAGAATTTCTGAGACTCAAGCCTCCCACGTTCGCGGGGTCTAGCAATCCCCTCGATGCAGACGACTGGCTGCGCACGATCAAGAGGAAACTGGAAGCCATCAAATGCCCCGAAAATCAGCGTGTTCATTTGGCTGCTCATCAACTTTCTGGGATGGCCCTAGCATGGTGGGATACCTTCATCGAGGCCGTCAGGGACGCTACCTGGGCAGAATTCAAAACTGCCTTCCGTGAGCACCACGTACCCTAGGGGATAGTTCAACTCAAGGAAGATGAGTTCCGGGAACTAACTCAAGGAGGAAGATCTATCAGTGAATACATGCACAAATTCACAGAGTTGGCTCGTTACGCGCCTGACGATGTCAGCACCGAGACCCGGAAGATGGGCCGTTTTTTGAAAGGGCTAAGACTAGAGCTTAAGACCATCCTCGCCAGCCAAGATTTCCTCAAGTTCTCTCACCTCTCCAACAAAGCCATCCAAGTGGAAAGAGCAAAAGAGGAAGAAAAAGGGCACCTTAAGAGGAAATTCCAGGTTCTCCGAGCTCAGCAGCAAGACCGTCACCAGAGAGCTCGATCCTTTAGGCTTCCACCCAAGGGACCGAGCTTCAATAGACCAGCTAGACCCACTCCGTCGCGTTACAGTCAGCAGAGTCAGAGCTCCTTTTAGGCCCCCTCGGTTGCAAGAAACCAACCGCCAGCAAATGCCTGTTGGCACTGCGGAGACCCCAGTCACTTCAAGAATAACTGCCCCCAGTTGAAGGCACCCGGACCTACCTACTCCAACTCGGTGAATGGCCCCAAGATTCCCTCGGCACCTGCCTCCAAGGCACCTCCCTCCAACAGTCAGCAGAGCAGGACCCAGTACCAGGGCAGAGCACGAGTCAACCACGTCGACGCTCAAGAGGCCCAGCAAGCTCCAGGAGTAGTGCTCGGTGAGTTCCTTGTTGAATTTACTCCCGCTACTGTGCTTTTTGATTCAGGAGCATCCCATTCTTTTATTTCCACTAGTTTTGTGGAAAAGCATGGCATCCCCTCTACACCCCTAGAAATCCCTTTGGTCACCCGAACCCCGGGGTCAGACCTTCTATGCCAGCTCAAGTGCTCCCAAGTCAGAATTCTTTTAAGTGGGGTAGTGTTCCTGGCGGACTTAACCGTCTTGCCATCCCAAGGGATTGATGTGATCCTAGGAATGGATTGGCTAACTAAGCACAAGGGCATCATAAGTTGTGCAAGTAAGAACGTCCTTCTCACCGACCGCCAAGGAAAAGCAGTTTCCTGTCAGGCCCAACCACCCGCCAACGATCCAATGATGTTTAATCTAGTAGCAGAAAACATATCCGTAATAGAAGAATTCATGGATGTATTTCTAGAAGAATTGCCTGGAATGCCACCAGAAAGAGCAGTGGAGTTCTATATAGATCTCATTCCTGGCACTGCGCCCATCGCAAAGAGACCATACCGCATGGCCCCCACAGAGTTAGCAGAATTGAAACTCCAGATTGCAGAGCTGCAACAAAAAGGGTACATCCATCCCAGTTCGTCTCCCTGGGGAGCACCCGTCCTTTTTGTCACCAAAAAGGATGGAAGTATGAGGATGTGTATTGATTACCGGTCCTTGAATGAAGTTACAATCAAAAATAAGTACCCACTCCCTTGGATCGACGATCTCTTCGACCAGCTGTAGGGAGCCAAATATTTCTCCAAGATAGACCTCAGGTCAGGATATCACCAACTGAGAATCAAGGAAGCAGATATTCAGAAGACTGCATTCGTCACCAGATACAGACAGTATAAGTTCACAGTGATGCCGTTTGGGCTAACAAACGCCCCCGCCTTTTTCATGAATCTCATGAATAAGGTATTCATGGAAGAATTGGATAAGTTTGTTGTAGTCTTCATCGACGACATCCTTATCTATTCCAAGAATCGCAAGGACCATGAGCGTCACCTTCGAATCGTCCTCGGAAGACTCAGGGCACATCAACTCTATGCTAAGCTCAGCAAGTGTGAATTCTGGTTAGAAAAGATAGCCTTCCTTGGGCATATCTTGACTACAGAAGGAATAGAAGTAGACCCATCCAAGGTAGAAGCCGTTTCAAAATGGAAACAGCCATCCAACGTTAGTGAAGTACGAAGCTTTCTAGGAATGGCAGGGTATTACCGCCGCTTTATCAAAAGATTCTCCAGCATAGCAAGACCTATGACCGAACTTCTCAAAAAGGATAATAAGTTTGTGTGGACTCCAAAATGTGAGGAAAGTTTCCAGATCATCAAGAAGAAACTCACGACCGCGCCCGTTTTGACACTACCAGATATACACCAGGATTTCGTCATTTTCTGTGATGCTTCAAGGCAAGGCTTAGGGTGTGTCTTAATGCAAAATGAGAAAGTGATTGCTTATGCATCCCGCTTACTCAAGCCACATGAGCAGAATTACCCCACCCACGACTTGGAGTTGGCAGCCATAGTGCACGCCCTAAAAATATGGAGGCACTATCTGATTGGGAACAAATGCCACATCTTCACCGATCACAAGAGTCTGAAGTATATCTTCACTCAGCCAGACCTCAACCTCCGTTAGAGAAGATGGCTTGAACTGATCAAGGATTATGACCTCGAGATCCACTACCACCCTGGGAAGGCCAACGTGGTAGCAGACGCTCTCAACCGAAAACCTTTCGGGATAAAGGGGACCAACTTTTTAGAAGATTGGAAGAAGGAATCAGCTCAGCTAAATGCATGTCTGGGAGACAATGGTAGCCTGGAAGTCAAGCCAATGCTAGAAGACCTCATATGCAAGGCTCAACGCCTGGACGCGGAGACAGCAAGACTTATGGAAAGAGCTCGCAAGGAGCAACTTCTGGACCTTAGGGCAGATGAACAAGGAGTTCTTTGGTTCAAGAACCGTCTGTGTGTACCAATAGGAGAAGCACGGGAAGTCCTGCTCGATGAAGCTCACAACTCAGTTTACTCCATCCACCCAGGAACCACCAAGATGTACCTAGACCTCAAAGCCAGATATTAGTGGAGAGGGATGAAAAAAGAGATAGCACAGTATGTGGCCTGGTATGACACCTGCCAGCGAACGAAGGCCGAACACCAGAAGCCTGCAGGCCTATTGCATCCCCTCGTAGTGCCTGAATGGAAGTGGGAGGAAATAGGCATGGATTTTGTAACCGGACTGCCCCGGACGCAAAAAGGGAATGACTCCATCTGGGTAATAATCGACCGTCTCACCAAGGTGGCCCACTTCATTCCAGTAAAAACCACTTTTGGAGGAGCCACCCTTGCCCGGATATATCTTAAAGAGATAGTCAGGCTCCATGGTATTCCGCGGAAGATAGTGTCAGATAGAGGGACGCAGTTCACCTCAAAATTTTGGAAGAGCCTTCAGCATGCTTTGGGCACCAAGTTAGATTTCAGCACCGCTTATCACCCTCAGTCAGATGGACAAACGGAGAGGGTCAACAAGGTCCTCGAAGATTTACTGAGAGCCTGTGTGTTGATGTTCGACAGGGATTGGGAGTCCAGTTTGCCGTACGCCGAATTCTCATATAACAACAGCCATCAGTCCAGCATCAAAATGTCACCATTCGAAGCATTGTATGGAAGAAAGTGCCAGACCCCTCTAATGTGGTCCAATGTAGGGGAAAGAACACTAGAAGGACCCGACTTTGTTAAAGAAGCCGAAGAGAAAGTTGCCCTGATCCGCAAGAAGTTACTTGAAGCTCAGAGTCGACAGAAAAGTTATGCAGACAACAGACGGAGAGAACTCAGATTTGAGGAAGGAGATTTTGTATACCTCAAGGTCTCCCCGATGCATGGTGTCAAAAGGTTCCAAATGAAGGGAAAGCTAGCACCGTGTTTCGTCGGCCCCTATCCCGTCATTAGCAGAGTGGGACCCGCAGCATACCGCCTTGAGCTACCAGAATCCATGTCAGATATTCACAATGTGTTTCATGTGTCCCAGCTCCGTAAATGCCTGCAAGTACCAGAGAACCACATCGAAGCGGAGATAATTCAGATTCAAAAGGATCTCCGGTACCGGGAAAAGCCAATCAAGATTCTCGACTCAGCAGTCCGAAAGACCCGCAACTCAGAAGTAAGACTCTGTAAGGTTCAGTGGAGCAGAGAAGGAGAAGAGGAAGCTACCTGGGAAAGTGAGGACTCTCTGAGGAGGGAATACACTTACCTTTTCTCGAGCCCCGTCTGAATCTCGAGGGCGAGATTCCTTTAAGTGGGGTAGGTTTGTAACATCCCAATTTCTAACCCAGGTTTGAAACCCTAATCTAACCCCCCCTTCTTATTATCTATCCCAAATCTCCCCTAGGTCTGCCCATCATATGCATACACTTTGTTTGAGTATGCACACCTTACTTAGATTTTATTTTCCAGCACCTAGATTATCTATTAAATTAATTGTTCAAAAGAAAAGGATATAAAAATGGATATAGGAATTAGAAAAAAAGGAAAAAGAGAAACTCTCCCCCCTAACTGGGCTGAATCCAGCCCATGCTGCGGCCGCTCTCCCCCCTCGCGCCCGTGCTTCCCCCCCTTTTTGGCCCATTTTCGGCCTGCTCCCGCGCGCGTGCATCCGCTCCACGCTCCCTCTCCCTCTCGCTGACGAGCCGACCCCACCCGCCAGCCGCTCTCTCTCGCGCGCTCACTCCCGCTGGCAGACCGGCCCCGTCGGTCAGCCGCCTCGTCGTCCTCCCCGCGTACGGCTCACCGCGGTCACCTCTGACCGCCATCCCCTCCATCGTCCCATCCCCTCGCCCATCCCCGCGCCACATAGGAGAGTTTGGCACTGCCCCGTCCTCACCGGTTGACCGTGTCCTTGCCCGGTACCGCCCCCCCCCCCCCTCGTCGTGAGGTCTCGTTGTCGCCGCTGTGCGGCATTAATGCCGGCGCTGTGCACCTCTCCAGCGTCCGCTGAGCTCTGCCGCTCCCCTCCCCTCGGGCGTTTATAAAAAATTGCCCTCAGCACTCCCTTGCCCCGCACCGGCCTCAGCCACCCCTCTCCTCCCCTCACCCGAGCTCGGTCGCGGAAGCGCCGCCGTCGTCTTCCTCTCCGGTAAACCTTCCCCCTCTTCTCCCTTCCCCTCTGTTGGTCCAATGAGCCATTAGTTAGGCCTACCAGCTTCGCCACACCGCCGTAAACTCAGGACGCCACGCCCCTACCCCAATCCCCGCCCGAAGCTCACCGGCAGCGACTCCCGCCGTGGAGCTCCGCCACCTCCCCGCGAATAGCTCCCTCCCGGCTCCCTCTAGCCAAATTGAGCCCGCCCCTAGGTTCGCCAGCCCCTCCCCGTGCTAAGGCACCTACCCGTTGCCCAAGAACCGAGCCACCGGCGGCGAATCGCTGCCGAGCCCACCGGTGGCCGGGTTCTCCCCTGCGGACGGCCGGTTTGCCCCACCGTCGACCGTGGCGCCGTTTCTCCCCCCCTTCCGCTCTCGCTAGCATGTGGGCCCCGCGGCGACGGTGTCACCCTCACGCGCCCACGCCGTCACCCGCCTTGGGCCGCAACTGGGCCAGCGCCCTCGCGCCCGCGCGCGCGCTGCGCCTGGCTGGGCCAGAATTCCCCCCAGCCCACCAGTGCTGAAATTCCTTTACTTTTTCCTTTTTCAGCCTTTTCTCCTTTAATTAATACTTCTCAATATTTTATGCACCAAAAATTATCAAAAATAATTTCTAAAGTCATAGGTAATAATAATGTTAGAAAATGACACATTACAATTAGTAAACCACTGTTGATGTATTGTTTTATTGCTTGTTTTACTAGAAGAAGCGGGGACCGTCAATCCGAAACCCGTAGCCCCGGAAGAAGGGTTGGAGCCCGATCTCCCGGAAGTAGATATTTTGTGCCAGGAAAGCTTCGATGAAGGCAAGTCCATCCTTCCCTTGATGCATAAATTACCTATTCTTTCTACTACTGCCTAGGCCGGGATTTCAGGGTGGGATATTTGCATTGTGAGTAGACAGATAGCCCGCATTAACATATATCTTTTGGATACAAAATGTGGGTTGAGAGAAAGGGGAATATGTTACTTCAAATAAGGGTTCTTTTTAAAAAAAGGGATGTGCGATGAAGGGTACTCACACTCATCACCTTGGGAGTGGGATGATCAAGGGCTCCCTGGTTTAGGGGAGGGCCTAAGGTGATGGCTCAGCTGGTTTAGGCGTGAGCAGAAGGATTGTCCCCTCGTATAAGGACCGGTTTGTCATCCTTCACTACCTGTACTCATGATAAGTACAACCACTCGAGACTGTGTGGGCAGTCACTCAATCTGAACTCGTACGGTCCACCCCAGGGTTATGAAGGCTGGGTAGCACCAGGAGGATAAGGAGGGGGAATGTTTTGTCCGGTTTGGGCATGGCGATGGCCTGACTCCTTCTGGTATAACCGTTAAGGTTAGGACGTTCGAGGAAAGAAAGAGATCCGGCATTCGGGCCTCACGACGGTGAGATCGCAGAAACCGGACTAGTGGGTAAAGTGTACACCTCTGCGCAGAGTTGAAACCTATTCGAATAGTCCGTGTCCACTGGTATGGACGAGTCTGGTATGGTATGACAATTAGTGTTTTTATAACCTCCGTGAACAGGGAAATGTGTGTGTAAGTGCGTACTGAAAAAAGAAAACAAGGCCATGGGAGCGGGAAGCTCAGTGGTGGATGAGTATTTTGTTACTTTTAAGTCCTTGGGAAAAACCTTACAGCAACTGCCTTTCTCTAAGAAAATGAAGAGTGACCTCAACTCCACCAAATAAAGCATGTATGATATATGTCTCTTTCTCTTTACGGGAGCAAGGTGGGCTTGCGGAATACCTAGTGTATTCACCTAGATTTATTTATGTTTTTCAGCAGCCGAAGACTTCTTTTCTGCGATGCTTGATTGAGAGGGCTGTGTCTGCACCCAGTTCTGTCTGTGGCTTGGGCTAGTATATTTTTCTACTGCGCTTTATATTCTGGCTCTCTCGAGCTTGTACCCCGGTATTGTAATAACCTTTATTTAAACTCTGTACTATTTGAAGTAAGGAATGTGTTTACTAGCCTCCTGGGAGTAGTAATTGTATCACATTGGAGTCCCAAAGGATCTAGACGCTTCACTAGCTCATGTTGGAATGAAGGATCTTCACAAGCTTCTAAAGGGAGAACACATTTTGGGGCTAACAAATGTTCATTTTGAGAAAGACAGGGTTTGTAGCGTATGTCAAGCAGGAAAGCAAGTTAGTGCCCACCATCCACACAAAAACATTATGACAACAGACAGGCCGCTCGAGCTACTCCACATGGATCTATTCGGCCCGATCACTTACATAAGCATCGACCGGAGTAAGTACTGTGTAGTAATTGTGGATGACTACTCTCGCTTCACTTGGGTATTCTTTTTGCAGGACAAATCACAAACCCAAGAGACCTTAAAGGGATTCTTGAGATGAGCTCAAAATGAGTTCGGCTTAAGGATCAAAAAGATTAGAAGCGACAATGGGACGGAGTTCAAGAATTCACAAATTGAAGGCTACCTTGAGAAGGAGGGCATCAAGCATGAATTCTCTTCTCCCTACACACCTCAACAAAATGGTGTAGTGGAGAGGAAGAATAGAACTCTACTTGACATGGCAAGGACCATGCTTGATGAGTACAAGACACCGGACCGGTTTTGGGTCGAGGCGATTAACACCACCTCCTACTCCATCAACCGGCTCAACCTTCACCGAATCCTCAAGAAGACATCTTATGAACTCCTCACTGGTAAAAAGCCAAATGTTTCATATTTTAGAGTTTTTGGTAGCAAATGTTTTATTCTTGTTAAAAGAGGTAGAAAATCTAAATTTGCTCCTAAGGCTGTAGAAGGCTTTTTACTTGGTTATGACTCAAACACAAGGGCATATAGAGTCTTCAACAAATCCACTAGATTAGTTGAGGTTTCTTGTGACATTATGTTTGATGAGACTAATGGCTCCCAAGTGGAGCAAGTTAATCTTGATGAATTAGATGATGAAGAGGCTCCGTGCGTCGCACTAAGGAACATGTCCATTAGGGATGTGTGTCCTAAAGAATCCGAAGAGCCTCCACAAGCACAAGATCAAACTTCATCTTCCATGAAAGCATCTCCACCAACTCAAGATGAGGATCAGGCTCAAGATGATGAAGAAGAAAATCAAGAAGATGAGCCACCTCAAGAGGAGGACAATGATCAAGGGGGAGATGATGAAGACAACGACAAGGAAGATGAGCAAGAACTTCAGGGTCAAAGACCGCCACACCCAAGAGTCCATCAAGTGATTCAAAGAGATCACCCCGTGAACTCCATTCTTGGTGATATCCATAAGGGGGTATGAAAGTCGCCTAGAGGGGGGTGAATAGGGCGAAACTGAAATTTACAAAATTAATCACAACTACAAGCCGGGTTAGCGTTAGAAATAATAATGAGTCCGAGAGAGAGGGCGCAAAACGAATCGCAAGCGAATGAAGAGTGTGACACGCGGATTTGTTTTACCGAGGTTCGGTTCTCGCAAACCTACTCCCCGTTGAGGAGGCCACAAAGGTCAGGTCTTTTTCAACCCTTTCCCTCTCTCAACCGGTCCCTCGGACCGAGTGAGCTTCTCTTTTCAAATCAAACCGGGAACAAAACTTCCCCGCAAGGACCACCAACAATTGGTGTCTCTTGCCTCGGTTACAATTGAGTTTTGATCACAAGAACAAATGAGAAAGAAAGAAGCAATCCAAGCGCAAGAGCTCAAAAGAACACGGCAAATCTCTCTCTCTAGTTACTAAAGCTTTGTGTGGAATTTGGAGAGGATTTGATCACTTGAGTGTGTCTAGAATTGAATGCCTAGCTCTTGTAAGTGGTTGAGAGGTGGAAAACTTGGATGACTTGAATGTGGGGTGGTTGGGGGTATTTATAGCCCCAACCACCAAACTAGCCGTTTGGTGGAGGCTGTCTGTCGTATGGTGCACCGGACAGTCCGGTGCACACCGGACATGTCCGGGGCGACAGCCACGTCACCAGGCCGTTAGGGTTCCGACCGTTGGAGCTCTGACTGCTGGGCCCGTCTCGATGTCCGATGGCGCACCGGACATGCACTGTGGAGTGTCCGGTGCGCCAGCATGGGCGTGCCTGACTTCTGCGCGCGCTGGCGCGCATTTAATGCGCTGCAGGTAGCCGTTGGTGCCTGAAGTAGCCGTTGCTTCGTTGTCACACCGGACAGTCCGGTGTGCACCAGACATGTCCGGTGAATTATAGCGGACTAGCCATTGCAAATTCCCGAAGCTGGCGAGTTCAGAGTCTCTTCATCCTTGGGGCACCGGACACTGTCCGGTGTACACCGGACAGTCCAGTGAATTATAGCGGAGTGATTCTGCGTTTTCCCGAAGGTGAGGAGTTTGGCTTCAAGTCCCCTGGTGCACCGGACACTGTCCGGTGGTGCACCGGACAGTCCGGTGCGCCCGACCAGGGTGCCTTCGGTTGTCCCTTTGCTCCTTTTGTTAAACCCTTTTCTTGGTCTTTTTATTGGCTTTTTGTGAACCTTTGGTACCTGTATAACTTGTAGACTTGGGCAAACTAGTTAGTCCAATTATTTGTGTTGGGCAATTCAACCACCAAAATCAATTTAGGAAAATAGGTGTAAGCCTAATTCCTTTTCAATCTCCCCCTTTTTGGTGATTGATGCCAACACAAACCAAAGCAAATATAGAAGTGCAGAAATTTGAACTAGTTTGCATATGCAAGTACAAAGGTTACTTAGAATTGAGCCAATAAATATTACTTACTAGATATGCATGGATTGTTTCTTTATTTTTAACATTTTGGACCACGCTTGCACCATAAGTTTTGTTTTTGCAAATTCCTTTTGTAAATCCTTTTCACAATCCTTTTGCAATATAGTCAAAGGTAAATGAATAAGATTTTGTGAAGCATTTTCAAGTTTGAAATTTTCTCCCCTTGTTTCAAATGCTTTTCCTTTGACTAAACAAAACTTCCCCTCAAATAAATTCTCCTCTTAGTGTTCAAGAGGGTTTTAAGATATCAATTTTGAAAGTACTACTTTCTCCCCTTTTTAAGATATCAATTTTGAAAGTACTACTTTCTCCCCCTTTAGAACACAAAGAGATACTAATTTAAAATTTATCAATTGAAAATCATTTTAAAATTAGGGTGGTGGTGCGGTCCTTTTGCTTTGGGCTCATACTTTCTCCCCCTTTGGCATGAATCGCCAAAAACGGATACTTTGAGTGAGATATAAGCCCTTTTCTAACTACTATCTCCCCTTTGGCAAATAAAACATATGAGTGAAGATTATACCAAAGACGGAGAGTGATGCGGAGCGACGGCGAAGGATGAGTAGTAGAGTGGAGTGGAAGCCTTTGTCTTTGCCGAAGACTCCAATTCCCTTTCAATATACCTATGACTTGGTTTGAAATACACTTGAAAACATATTAGTCATAACATATATAAAAGAGACATGATCAAAGGTATACTTATGAGCTATGTGTGCAAATTAGCAAAAGAAATTCCTAGAATCAAGAATATTGAGCTCATGCCTAAGTTTGGTAAAAGTTTGTTCATCTAGTGGCTTGGTAAAAATATCGGCTAATTGATCTTTAGTATTAATATATGCAATCTCGATATCTCCCTTTTGTTGGTGATCCCTAAGAAAATGATACCGAATGGCTATGTGTTTAGTGCGGCTATGCTCAACGGGATTATCCGCCATGCGGATTGCACTCTCATTATCACATAGAAGAGGAACTTTGGTTAATTTGTAACCATAGTCCCGCAGGGTTTGCCTCATCCAAAGCAATTGCACGCAACAATGGCCTGCGGCAATATACTCGGCTTCGGCGGTAGAAAGAGCGACCGAATTTTGCTTCTTTGAAGCCCAAGACACCAAGGATCTTCCCAAGAACTGGCAAGTCCCCGATGTGCTCTTTCTATTAATCTTACACCCCGCCCAATCGGCATCCGAATAACCAATCAAGTCAAATGTGGATCCCCGAGGGTACCAAAGCCCAAACTTAGGAGTATAAGCCAAATATCTCAAGATTCGTTTTACGGCCGTAAGGTGAGATTCCTTAGGGTCGGATTGGAATCTTGCACACATGCAAACGGAAAGCATAATGTCCGGTCGAGATGCACATAAATAGAGTAATGAACCTATCATCGACCGGTATACCTTTTGATCGATGGATTTACCTCCCGTTTCGAGGTCGAGATGCCCATTGGTTCCCATGGGTGTCTTGATGGGCTTGGCATCCTTCATTCCAAACTTGGTTAGAATGTCTTGAGTATACTTCGTTTGGCAAATGAAGGTGCCTTCTTGGAGTTGCTTGACTTGGAATCCTATAAAATATTTCAACTCCCCCATCATCGACATCTCGAATTTTTGTGTCATGATCCTACTAAATTCTTCACATGTAGATTCGTTAGTAGACCCAAATATAATATCATCAACATAAATTTGGCATACAAACAAATCATTGTCAAGAGTTTTAGTGAATAAAGTAGGATCGGCTTTTCTGACTTTGAAGCCATTAGCAATAAGGAAATCTCTTAGGCATTCATACCATGCTCTTGGGGCTTGCTTGATCCCATAAAGTGCCTTAGAGAGCCTATAGACATGGTTAGGGTACTCACTGTCTTCAAAGCCGGGAGGTTGCTCAACATAGACCTCTTCCTTGATTGGTCCATTGAGAAAGGCACTCTTCACGTCCATTTGGTAAAGCTTGAAGCCATGGTAAGTAGCATAGGCTAATAATATGCGAATTGATTCAAGCCTAGCTACGGGTGCATAGGTTTCACCAAAATCCAAACCTTCGACTTGGGAGTATCCCTTGGCCACAAGTCGAGCTTTGTTCCTTGTCACCACACCATGCTCGTCTTGCTTGTTGCGGAAGACCCACTTGGTTCCTACAACATTTTGGTTAGGACATGGAACTAAATGCCATACCTCATTCCTAGTGAAATTGTTGAGCTCCTCTTGCATCGCCATCACCCAATCCGAATCTTGAAGTGCTTCCTCTACCCTGTGTGGCTCAATAGAGGAAACAAAAGAGTAATGCTCACAAAAATGTGCAACACGAGATCTAGTGGTTACCCCCTTATGAATGTCGCCGAGGATGGTGTCGACGGGGTGATCTCGTTGGATTGCTTGGTGGACTCTTGGGTGTGGCGGCCTTGGTTCTTCATTCTCCTTGTCTTGATCATTTGCATCTCCCCCTTGATCATTGCCATCATCTTGAGGTGGCTCATCTCTTTGATCTTCTTCATCATTTTGAGCCTCATCCTCATTTTGAGTTGGTGGAGATGCTTGCGTGGAGGAGGATGGTTGATCTTGTGCATGAGGAGGCTCTTCGGATTCCTTAGGGCACACATCCCCAATGGACATGTTCCTTAGCGCGATGCACGGAGCCTGTTCTTCACCTATCTCATCAAGATCAACTTGCTCTACTTGAGAGCCGTTAGTTTCATCAAACACAACGTCACAAGAAACTTCAACAAGTCTTGAGGACTTGTTAAAGACTCTATATGCCCTTGTGATTGAGTCATATCCTAGTAAAAAGCCTTCTACAGTTTTAGGAGCAAATTTAGATTTTCTACCTCTTTTAACAAGAATAAAGCATTTGCTACCAAAAACTCTAAAATATGAAATATTGGGCTTTTTACCGGTTATGAGTTCATAGGATGTCTTCTTGAGGATTCGGTGTAGATATAACCGGTTGATGGCGTAGCAAGCGGTGTTAACCGCCTCGACCCAAAACCGATCCGGCGTCTTGTATTCATCAAGCATGGTTCTTGCCATGTCCAGTAGAGTTCGATTCTTCCTCTCCACTACACCATTTTGTTGTGGGGTGTAGGGAGAAGAGAACTCATGCTTGATGCCCTCCTCCTCAAGGAAGCCTTCAATTTGTGAGTTCTTGAACTCCGTACCGTTGTCGCTTCTAATTTTCTTGATCCTTAAGCCCAACTCATTTTGAGCCCGTCTCAAGAATCCCTTTAAGGTCTCTTGGGTATGGGATTTTTCCTGCAAAAAGAACACCCAAGTGAAGCGAGAATAATCATCCACAATAACTAGACAGTACTTACTCCCGCCGATGCTTATGTAAGCGATCGGGCCGAATAGGTCCATGTGTAGGAGCTCCAGTGGCCTGTCACTTGTCAAGATGTTCTTATGTGGATGATGAACACCAACTTGCTTCCCAGCTTGGCATGCGCTACAAATCCTGTCTTTCTCAAAATGAACATTTGTTAATCCTAAAATGTGTTCTCCCTTTAGAAGCTTATGAATATTCTTCATCCCAACGTGGGCTAGTCGACGGTGCCAGAGCCAACCCATGTTAGTCTTAGCAATTAAGCAAGTGTCGAGTTCAGGTCTATCAAAATCTACCAAGCATAGCTGACCCTCTAACACTCCCTTAAATGCTATTGAATCACCACTTCTTCTAAAGACAGTGACACCTACATCAGTAAATAGACAGTTGTAGCCCATTTGACATAATTGGGATACGGAAAGCAAATTGTAATCTAATGAATCAACAAGAAAAACATTGGAAATGGAATGGTCAGGAGATATAGCTATTTTACCCAAACCTTTGACCAAACCTTGGTTTCCATCCCCGAATGTGATAGCTCGTTGGGGATCTTGGTTTTTCTCGTAGGAGGAGAACATCTTCTTCTCCCTTGTCATGTGGTTTGTGCACGCGCTATCGATGATCCAACTTGAGCCCCCAGATGCATAAACCTACAAAACAAGTTTAGTTCTTGACTTTAGGTACCCAAACGGTTTTGGGTCCTTTGGCATTAGAAACAAGAACTTTGGGTACCCAAACACAAGTCTCGGAACCCTTGTGTTTGCCCCCGACAAACTTGGCAACTACCTTGCCGGATTTGTTAGTAAGCACATATGATGCATCAAAAGTTTTGAATTAAATGTCATGATCATTTGATGCACTAGGAGTTTTCTTCTTAGGCAACTTAGCACGGGTTGGTTGCCTAGAACTAGATGTCTCACCCTTATACATAAAAGCATAATTAGGGCCAGAGTGAGACTTCCTAGAATGAATTCTCCTAATTTTGCTCTCAGGATAACCAGCAGGGTACAAAATGTAACCCTCGTTATCCTGAGGCATGGGAGCCTTGCCCTTAACAAAATTAGACAATCTTTTAGGAGGGGCACTAAGTTTGACATTGTCTCCCCTTTGGAAGCTAATGTCATCCTTGATGCCAGGGCGTCTCCCATTATAGAGCATACATCTAGCAAATTTAAACTTTTCATTTTCTAAGTTATGCTCGGCAATTTTAGCATCTAATTTTGCTATATGATCATTCTGTTGTTTAATTAAGACCATGTGATCATGAATAGCATTAATATCAACATCTCTACATCTAGTGCAAATGGAAACATGCTCAACGGTAGATGTAGAGGGTTTGCAAGATTTTAATTCTACAACCTTAACATGTAGTATATCATTCTCATTTCTAATGTTAGAAATAGTAACATTGCAAATATCAAAATCTTTAGCCTTAGCAATTAATTTTTCATTTTCAATCCTAAGGCTAGCAAGAGAATCATTCAATTCCTTAATCTTACCATGCAAATCAACATTATCATTTCTAAGATTGGGAATTGAAACATCACAAACATGTGAATCAACCTTAGCAATTAATCTAGCATTTTCATTTCTAAGGTTGTCAATAGTCTCATGGCAAGTGCTTAGCTCACTAGACAATTTTTCACATTTTTCAACTTGTAGAGCATAAGCATTTTTTACCTTAACATGCTTTTTGTTCTCCTTAATAAGGAAGTCCTCTTGAGAGTCCAAGAGATCATCCTTCTCATGAATAGCACTAATCAATTCATTTAATTTTTCCTTTTGTTGCATGTTTAGGTCGGCAAAAAGAATGCGCAAGTTATCCTCCTCATTGCTAGCATCATCCTCATCACTAGAGGTTTCATATTTAGTGGAGGATCTTGATTTTACCTTCTTCTTTTTGCCCTCCTTGGCCATGAGGCACTTGTGGCCGACGTTGGGGAAGAGAAATCCCTTGGTGACGGCGATGTTGGCGGCGTCCTCGTCGGAGGAGGAGTCGGTGGAGCTCTCGTCGGAGTCCCACTCGCGGCACACGTGGGCATCGCCGCCCTTCTTTTTGTAGTGTCTCTTCTTCTCCTTTCTTCTCCCCTTCTTGTCGTCGCCCCTGTCACTATCACTGGATAATGGACATTTAGCAATAAAATGACCGGGCTTACCACATTTGTAGCATACTTTCTTGGAGCGGGGCTTGTAGTCTTTCCCCCTCCTTTGCTTGAGGATTTGACGGAAGCTCTTGATGATGAGCGCCATCTCCTCGTTGTCGAGCTTGGAGGCATCGATGGGTGTTCGACTTGGAGTAGCCTCCTCCTTCTTTTCTTCCGTCGCCTTGAATGTGACCGGTTGTGCCTCGGGCATGGAGGAGGTGCCTTGCTCGATGATTTTCTTTGAGCCTTTAATCATTAGCTCAAAGCTCACAAATTTTCCTATTACTTCCTCGGGAGACATTAGCTTATATCTAGGATCACCTCGAATTAATTGAACTTGTGTAGGGTTAAGAAATACAAGGGATCTAAGAATAACCTTGACCATCTCATGGTCATCCTATTTTTCGCTCCCGAGGTTGCGCACTTGATTCACCAAGGTCTTCAAGCGGTTGTACATGGCTTGTGGGTCCTCCCCTTGGTGAAGCATGAAGCGACCGAGCTCCCCCTCGATCGTCTCCCGCTTGGTGATCTTTGTCACCTCGTCTCCTTCATGTGCGGTCTTGAGTACGTCCCAAATCTCCTTCGCACTTTTTAACCCTTGCACCTTATTATACTCCTCTCGACTTAGAGAGGCGAGGAGTATAGTGGTGGCTTGGGAGTTAAAGTGGTGAATTTGGGCCACCTCGTCCGAGTCGTAGTCTTCATCCCCTACGGATGGTACCTGTACACCAAACTCAACAACATTCCATATGCTTGTGTGGAGTGAGGTTAGATGGTGCCTCATTTTGTCACTCCACATATTATAATCTTCATCGTCAAAAACCGGTGGTTTGCCTAATGGAACGGAGAGTAAAAGAGTACGCTTTGAAATGTGGGGGTAGCGTAGGGGGATCTTACTATACTTCTTGCGCTCTTGGCGCTTAGAAGTTACGAACGACGCCTCGGAGTCAGAGGTCGATGGTGATGAAGAGTCGGTCTCGTAGTAGACCACTTTCCTCATCCTCTTGTGCTTGTCACCTCTCCGATGCGACTTGTGGGAAGAGGATTTCTTCTCCTTCCCCTTCCCTTTGTTGGAGGAGTTTTTCTTCTCCTTCCTCTTGTTGCGGGATTCTTCCAATGAAGTCGACCCGTGGCTTGTAGTGGGCTTGTCGCCGGTCTCCATCTCCTTCTTGGCGTGATCTCCCGACATCACTTCGAGCGGTTAGGCTCTAATGAAGCACCGGGCTCTGATACCAATTGAAAGTCGCCTAGAGGGGGGTGAATAGGGCGAAACTGAAATTTACAAAATTAATCACAACTACAAGCCGGGTTAGCGTTAGAAATAATAATGAGTCCGAGAGAGAGGGCGCAAAGCAAATCGCAAGCGAATGAAGAGTGTGACACGCGGATTTGTTTTACCGAGGTTCGGTTCTCGCAAACCTACTCCCCGTTGAGGAGGCCACAAAGGCCGGGTCTTTTTCAACCCTTTCCCTCTCTCAAACGGTCCCTCGGACCGAGTGAGCTTCTCTTTTCAAATCAAACCAGGAACAAAACTTCCCCGCAAGGACCACCACACAATTGGTGTCTCTTGCCTCGGTTACAATTGAGTTTTGATCACAAGAACAAATGAGAAAGAAAGAAGCAATCCAAGCGCAAGAGCTCAAAAGAACACGACAAATCTCTCTCTCTAGTTACTAAAGCTTTGTGTGGAATTTGGAGAGGATTTGATCACTTGAGTGTGTCTAGAATTGAATGCCTAGCTCTTGTAAGTGGTTGAGAGGTGGAAAACTTGGATGACTTGAATGTGGGGTGGTTGGGGGTATTTATAGCCCCAACCACCAAACTAGCCGTTTGGTGGAGGCTGTCTGTCGTATGATGCACCGGACATGTCCGGTGCGACAGCCACGTCACCAGGCCATTAGGGTTCCGACCGTTGGAGCTCTGACTGCTGGGCCCGTCTCGATGTCCGATGGCGCACCGGACATGCACTGTGGAGTGTCCGGTGCGCCAGCATGGGCGTGCCTGACTTCTGCGCGCGCTAGCGCGCATTTAATGCGCTGCAGGTAGCCGTTGGTGCCTGAAGTAGCCGTTGCTTCGTTGTCACACCGGACAGTCCGGTGTGCACCGGACATGTCCGGTGAATTATAGCGGACTAGCCGTTGCAAATTCCCGAAGCTGGCGAGTTCAGAGTCTCTTCATCCTTGGGGCACCGGACACTGTTCGGTGTACACCGGACAGTCCGGTGAATTATAGAGGAGTGATTCTGCGTTTTCCCGAAGGTGAGGAGTTTGGCTTCAAGTCCCCTGGTGCAGCGGACACTGTATAACTTGTAGACTTGGGCAAACTAGTTAGTCCAATTATTTGTGTTGGGCAATTCAACCACCAAAATCAATTTAGGAAAATAGGTGTAAGCCTAATTCCCTTTCAGGGTAACTACTCGATCTCGAGTCGCACATTTTATGAGCATTACTATTTTGTGTCCTCTATTGAGCCATACAGGGTAGAGGATGTATTAAGAGACTCGGATTGGGTGTTAGCAATGCAAGAGGAGCTCAACAGCTTCACGAGGAATGAGGTATGACATTTGGTTCCACGTCCTAATCAAAATGTTGTAGGAACCAAGTGGGTATTCCGCAACAAGCAAGATGAGCATGGTGTGGTGACAAGAAACAAAGCCTGACTTGTGGCTAAGGGATATTTACAAGTCGAAGGTTTGGATTTCGGTGAAACCTATGCACCCGTAGCTAGGCTTGAGTCAATTCGTATATTACTTGCCTATGCTACTTACCATGGCTTTAAGCTTTACCAAATGGACGTGAAAAGTGCCTTCCTCAATGGACCAATCAAGGAAGAGGTCTATGTTGAGCAACCCCCCGGCTTTGAAGATAGTGAGTACCCTAACCATGTATATAAACTCTCAAAGGCGCTTTACGGACTCAAGCAAGCCCCAAGAGCATGGTATGAATGCCTGTGAGATTTTCTTATCACTAATGGCTTCAAAGTCGGCAAAGCCGATCCTACACTCTTTACTAAAACAGTTGCAAATGATTTGTTTGTATGCCAAATTTATGTTGATGATATCATATTTGGGTCTACTAACAAATCTACTTGTGAAGAGTTTAGTAGGATCATGGTTCAGAAATTCGAGATGTCAATGATGGGGGAGTTGAGATATTTTATAGGATTTCAAGTGAAGCAACTCCAAGATGGCACCTTCATCAGCCAAACCAAATACATTCAAGACATTCTTAAGAAGTTTGGAATGAAGGATGCCAAGCCCTTCAAGACACCCATGGGAACCAATGGGCATCTCGACCTCGACACGGGAGGTAAATCCGTAGATCAAAAGGTGTACCGGTCGATGATAGGATATTTACTCTATTTATGTGCATCTCGACCGGATATTATGCTTTCAGTATGCATGTGTGCAAGGTTCCAAGCCGATCCTAAGGAAGTTCACCTTAGGGCCGTGAAAAGAATCATGAGATATTTAGTTTACACTCCTAAGTTTGGGCTTTGGTACCCCAAGGGATCCACTTTTGATTTAATAGGATATTCGGATGCTGATTGGGCAGGGTGTTAAATTGATAGGAAGAGCACATGAGGGTCTTGTCAGTTTCTGGGGAGATCCCTGGTGTCTTGGGCTTCAAAGAAACAAAATTCAGTAGCTCTTTCTACCGCCGAAGCCGAGTACATTGCTGCAGGCCATTGTTATGCGCAATTACTTTGGATGAGGCAAACCCTCATGGACTATGGCTACAAATTGAGCAAAGTCCCTCTCCTATGTGACAATGAGAGTGCTATCCGCATGGCGGAGAATCCTGTTGAATACAGCCGCACTAAGCACATAGCCATTAGGTATCACTTTTTGAGGGATCACCAACAAATGGGGGGATATCGAAATAGCCTATATTAACACCAAAGATCAATTAGCCGATATCTTCACCACGCCTTTTGTCGGGTACCGTAATTAGGGGTACACCCAACACTCCTAAACATGGCTGGAAAACGTCTTCAGAACAAACCATAAAGACTGATAAGCACGATTCAAGTCAAGGCCTCGTCTGCCAAGGGACGTGATCTCGCCTCGCCCGAGCCCAGCCTCGGGCGGGAACAGTAGTCCCAGGCGGATTCACGCCTCGCCCGAGGGCCTCCACAGGCAGTGGGCGCACCCTCGGCTCGCCCAAAGCCAAGCTCGGGCAAACTTTGTCGTGCAGCGACCTCGGCCAAATCGCCTTACCAACCGACCATATCGCATGCGCATTTAATGTGGGGATTGCCTGACACCTTATCCTGACACGCGTGCCTCAGTCGGCAAGGTCGAAGTGACCGCAGTCACTTCGCCCTTTCACTGACCGTTCTGACAGGAAAACAGCACTGTTCGCCCCGCTCCAGCTACTGTGCCAACCACCAGGGTAAGACTAACAACAGTAAGTCACGGCCTCTCCCGAGTTCAGCCTCGGGCACAACAGGGAGCTCCGCCTCGCCTGACCCTAGGCCTCGGTCTCAGCCTCGGCCTTGGGGGAAGTTCTCCGCCTCGCCCGACCTCGGCCTCGGGAGGAGTCGCCGCCTCGCCCGACCTCGGCCTCGGACCGACTACGCTACAGGGGATACATAATTACCCTACCTCTAGCTAGCCGCCTCAGGCTACGAAGGAACAAGACCGGAGTCACATCTAGATTACTCCGGCAACAGGTAATGATGGTTCCCCGCATGCGTCCATGACGTCAATAGTCCACAAGCTCTCTACGAAGGCAAAGAAACGTCAGCAAGACCTAGGGCCGCACCGCCAGCTACGCTTCATACAGGGCTCAAGCACCTCTTCACCGGACATGTTAGCACATTGCTACACCCCCATATGTACAGCTGGAACATCCCCTTGTGTCTATAAAAGGGGATGCCCAGGGCCTTCGAAAGGGAAAAAAGGGGGAAGAAGGGGGGCAACACGGGCAGCAAGAGCAATGGAGATGGACTCACCCAAACATCGAGCTCCACTCCGCAACACTAGACCCCCCTTAGGAGGCCTAGGGCCCGTTCCCTCTCTCGCGAAGCTTGTAACCCCTACTGCAAGCACCCCCGGTGCAAGATAATATAATCCTCATCCCTCCTCTTATGTTCCATATTGCATCAGCCCATCTGGACAGGGGCACGTGGCACAAAATTCACTAGTCGGTTTGGTTGAGGGTCCCCCGGGTCTGAAACGCCGACACCTTTAGATGAGAAAACCTTAACCAAACTTAGGAATGAGCTAAATATACTTGATTCTCGAAACTTTGATTGACACTTTGCACACGTATCTCATTTACATACCTTTGATCTTATCTCTTTCATTTGCTACGACTAATGTGTTTCCAAGTGTATTTTTATGATAAGTCGTAGATTGAAAGGGAAATGGAGTATTCGGCAAAGACAACGCTTCCACTCAACTCCATCGATTTCATTTACTCTTTGCCGATATCCGTCATCTCTCCACATTGGTCTAATCTCTCACTCATATATTGTTTGCCAAAGGGGGAGAGAATTTCAAGGGCTCACACAGTCTCCGTTTTTGGCGATTAATGCCAAAGGGGGAGAGAGTATTAGCCCAAAGCAAAAGGACCGCACCACCACTAATTTTACAATTTTCGAAATAAAGTTTTCAATTGGTATCTTTCAAATTAGTATTCCTCTAGAAACTATATCTCAATTGGTATCTATATTTCAAATTGATATATATCTCAAAACCCTCTTGAAAGCTAAGAGGAGAATTTCATTCAGGGGGAATATTGTTTTAGTCAAAGGAAAAGCATTTGAAACAGGGGGAGAAAATTTCAAATCTTGAAAATGCTTCTCAAAATCTTATTCATATACCTTTGACTATTTGCAAAAAGACTTTGAAAAGATTTTCCAAAAGAATTTGCAAAAACAAAACATGTGGTGCAAGAGTGGTCCAAAATGTTAATTAAAAGAAAGCAATCCACGCATATCTAGTGAAAGTATAAATTGGTTTAATTCCAAGCAACCTTTGCACTTACCTTATGCAAACTAGTTCAATTCTGCACTCATACATTTGCTTTGGTTTGTGTTGGCATCAATCACCAAAAAGGGGGAGATTGAAAGGGAAATAGGGTCAAACCTTTTCCTAAATGATTTTGGTGGTTGAAATGCCCAACACAAATAATTGGACTAACTAGTTTGTTCTAGATTGTATATTTTACAGGTACCAAAGGTTCAACACAAACCAATAAAATGAACAAGTTAGGGTTCATAAGAAAGGAGCAAAAAGAAACCGAAGAGAACCCTGGTCTGGCGCACCGGACTGTCCGGTGTGCCACCGGACAGTGTCCGGTGCACCAGGGGCGAGCGACTCCAAACTCTTCACCTTCAGGTTTCTGAGGCCGCGCTCCGCTATAATTCACCAGACTGTCCAGTGGGCCACCGGACTGTCCGGTGTGCCAGCAGAGCAATGGCTATCACGCGCAACGGTCAACTCCAACGGTCGCCTGCAAACGTGAACAGTGCGCGGATAGTTCGCACAAAGTCAGAGCAGCGCCAGAAGGCGCACCGGACAGTGAACAGTGCCTGTCCGGTGTGGCACTGGACTGTACGATGCCCCAAGATGTCAGAGCTCCAACGATCGAAACCGTCAGAACCCTAACAGTTGGGTGATGTGGCTGGCGCACCGGACAGTGTCCGATGGCGCATCAGACTGTCTGGTGCGCCCATCGACAGACAACCTCCCCAACTGTTGGTTTGGTGGTTGGGGCTATAAATACCCCCCAACCACCACCACTCCAAGCATCTAAGATTTTCAGACATTGCATTCAATACAAGAGCTCTAGACTTCACTCCAAGACATAAAACAAAAGATCAAATCCTCTCCAAGTCCCAAACTCATTCCAAAGACTTAGTGGCTTGTGAGAGAGACATTTGTGTTCATTTGAGTTCTTGCTCTTGGATCGCTTTCTTCTTCCCCATTCTTGTTCTCAAGACATTTGTAATCAAAGCAAGAACACCAAGTTATGGTGGTCCTTGTAGGGGTCTAAGTGACCCATTTGATTAAGGAGAAAGCTCACTCGGTCTAGGTGACCATTTGAGAAAGGGAAAGGGTTGAAAGAGACCCGATCTTTGTGATCACCTCAACAGGGACTAGGTTCTCAAGAACCGAACCTCGGTAAAACAAATCACAGTGTCATCCGCTCTACTTCTTGGTTGATTTGTTTTCGCCCTCTCTTTCGGACTCGGATTTATTTCTAACGCTAACCCCGGCTTGTAGTTGTGCTTTAAGTTTGTAAATTTCAATTTCCACCTATTCACCCCCCCTCTAGGCGACTATCAATATTGGAGGAAGTGCAGGACTCCTCTATATTGGGACCAGACTGGAGAAAGACAGTTCTTTGGGCCTGAACTGATTCAAGAAGCAGAAGAACAAGTCTGTATAATTCGAGAGAATTTGAGGGTAGCTCAAACCAGGCAAAAGAGCTATGTTGATAATAGAAGGAGACCACTGGAATTTGAGAAGGAGATTATGTGTACCTCAAGGTGTCACCACTTCGTGGAATGAGGAGATTCAAAGTTAAGGGCAAGTTGTCCCCTCGCTTTATTGGACCATTCATGATCTTTAGGCGAGTTGGGGAGATGGCATACCAACTCGTACCTGCTAATCTATCTGATGTGCATAATGTATTTCATGTGTCTCAACTAAAGAAGTGCCTCCGTGTCCCTGAGGAATAGTTACCAATGGAAGAGCTCAGTGTTCAGGGAGATTTGACTTACATGGAGTATCCGATCAAGATTTTGGATACATTGACTCGAGTTACAAGAAATAAAGTGATAAAGATGTGCAAAGTACAATGGAGTCACCATGGAGAAGATGAAGCTACTTGGGAGAGAGAAGAAGAGCTTCGCATAGATTTTCCTCATCTTTTCCCTCGTTCCTCTTAAATCTCGAGAACGAGATTCTTTTTAAGGGGGTAGGATTTGTAACACCCACTTTGTAAGAAAAATCTAAAAAGAGAAATTTCATTCCTTTATATATTTGTGAGTCATCTATGTGCATCATTTCATGGGGACACCCTACTTAACAAGAATAAATGCGTAACAAAAGACACTCAACTAAATTATGCATCATGATGGGATTTTCTTTTGTGTGCACATTGTGACAAAATAAAATAATAAATGTGACAAGAAATATATTAAAGTCCAAAGTGGAATTTAAAATCCAAAAGGAATTGTAGAATTTAGAAAAGAGAAGAAAATAAGAATTTTGTGGATAAAAATAAGTAAATAAAAATATATTATTCCTCCACTAGAAGCTTAAATTTGGACTCAATGGTGAAATTCGTATTCAAAATTCAAATTTAAATTCAAAATAGTTAAGAATAAAAGAAAACAAGAAAGGAAAATAGAAAATAAAAGAAAAGGGAAAGGAAACCTACCTGGGCCTTAGAATTCATTTTCGGCCCACTTACGCTCTCGCGACGCGTGGCCCAACCGGACTCGGGTGCCGACAACTGGGACCCACCGGTCGGTCTCGCCCCTCCGCACCCTCGCTCACTGATGTGTGGTCCCAACCCGTCAGCCATTCACCGATGCGTGCATCTGAAAGCCTGCGAGTGCGCATGGCCGCTGCTTCATGGGGCCCACTTCGTCAACCTCTTCCCACTCCGGCCGATCGCGCTCGCTCGTCTGTTACACATACACGTGGGCCTGGTTGTCAGCGTTGTTATCTTCTACGCCGCGACCGCTCCGCCGCAACGATCGCCTCGGCCGCACAAATCTCGCTGGTCCAGTAACCACGCCCGGGTATAAAGCTCCGCGCACCATAATATGAGGACCTATCTAGCCGCCTATACAACTAGGGTTCATTTTTTTCACCCGTTTCGTGCGAGTGTTTGTGAGCGCAGCTGGGGGGCTCGACTTGTGTCGCCGGAGAACCGAGGGAATCCACTTCCGTCGCTTCGATCATTGTAAGTTCTCTCCTGGGCCTACCCCTGGTTCTACTCGTTCGTTCACACCCGGATTAGCTCATTGATAGGTGTTCATTCGTGGACTATTGCTCGACGGAGCAAGACCTCCGCCGTGGTGCGATGGTCTACGTTGGCGTGGGATCTTATAGCGTGATCTCGTGCGGGTGCACTACCAGGCGATTCACAGTGCTCTGCGCATAGTGTAGCATGCTCAGGTTTGGTCAATCGGGTGGCGGGGCGTCGAGTCCGGTGATCCGGCGATGGCGCCGCCGTGTTTCTACGTCGTCGTGGCCAGGGGAAGGGGGTAATGGTGCACCGTCCGATTCAAAATAAACGGCGATGATTGATCTGAGCGTACCGCTTGGGTCAGTTAAATCCTAACCATTGGGATTTAATCGGGCGGCCAGGATTCGAGTAGGATTGATTGAATCACGACCGCTGGTTTTGAATCCTAGGGTTGTACTGGCGTACCGGTTCGGGCTTTGCGCAAACTAATCTGGACCGCCGAGATGGGATCATACGGCTCAGATCTCGCCCAAGTTCCATTAGCTGAGCTAAATTCTAAAAGAGCCCCTCTGGATGTAGGAAATGAACCCGCGGTCCGCAGAGCTGTTCCCTGTGTCTTTGGCATCTTGCCTCGAGACCCCTGCCTTTCTCTGTATTAGTGCGCCCAATCCAAAAGGTTAAGAAAATCAGATAAATGAATTAGAAATTGAATATTTAATACGAAAATAAGTGCTAGGAATTGTATAATTCATAGAAATTTCATATGAATTCCAAATCACTTCATTCTAGTTTCTAAAATTCTGTAATATTATCCTCTATTACTTAGAGTCTCTATTTTGACATGAAAACAGTAAGAAAAATAATTTCTCACTTAATCCTATTTTAGGCAAATAAAACCTTCAGAAATTCATATCTCAAAGCCTACAACTCCAAAATTAACGATTCCTGTTCCTAGAATCTTATTTTAATGTGTAGATTATTATTATGTAATTTGTTTACATGTTTGGTGTGATGTTAATTTTCTCTATATACTGTGTTTGTTTGTATTATGGCGAGTAGAAGAGCCTGTGACTGAGGATCCTGGTGACCAGCAGATAGAAGTAGCTGAGCATGAGCTCATTGAAGGCAAGTTGTGCCCTTGATCCACTTTTTACCCAATAATGTTCTTTAATATCACTTATTCATGCATAGGTTTAATTTTGATGGGACCCAATAGGTCACCCTAGACTGTTTATCTCTTTACCTTGTTATCCCTGAATCACATGGGTAGTTTTGCTATTGCTTTACATGGTTTGGGATAATCTTTCATTATATCCATGTTCCAATTCTTTTGTTATTCTATTTATGTTCATGTCAAGATCATTAATGTTAATTGGAACATGGAGCTTAACTTGAGAAACACGTGCCACCACAAGGGAGGAATGGGACCCCTTGGCTAACTAATTCGGAAAGCTAGTGGAAGACTACCTTACCCGAAAGGGGCAAGGGCAATAGGGGAGTTGCGTGCAAGGAGGTTCTCGGGTTGATTTTGCTGCGATGGCGGTCAGACGGCGGATTCTTGCAAGTGCTCTTCCCATAAACTGTAGCGGGTTTTCAGAAGCTAGTGGAACTTTGTAAAGGCCTCGTAGTGTTGCCCTGCCTCGCTTCCTAGGTAGAGGTGTATGAGAGTCGCGATCCCTTGGCAGATGGGTAACATGACTTGTGGGTAAAGGGTACAACCTCTGTAGAGTGTAAAACTGGTATACTAGCCGAGATCACGGTCAAGAGCAGCTTAGGACTCTCGCATGATTAATTTATGTAACTTAAATTCAATTTTGTCATTTGCATATGCATGGGGTTATTTAATAATTTGTTCTATTACTTTTATTAAGGTTTGTATTTACTTACATCTAGTAACTGCTAATAAAATTTTGACCAACAAATTAAAAGCAATGCTCAACTTTAACCCCTGTTGATGATTAGCCTTACACATCACGTGAACTCCCACCTTTGGTGAGTTCATGTCCACTGGTTTCCCACAACTTGTTGAGCTATGATCATATGTGAGCTCACCCTTGCTGTCTCACACCTCCCCCCATAGGAGAAGAACAGGTGGTTCAGGAGGAGCCACAAGACGAGGAGTTTGATCTGATCTAGGAGGTGTTTCTCAGTTGACTTCTGCGCCAAGGACGATCCTTAGTTCGTTTTATATTTATATTTTATTTTGTAATAAGACTTCCGCTATGTAATAAATACTCTGATGTTATTATGACATTTATCTCTATACACTCTGTTATTATTGTCGGGGACCATAATTAGGGGTACCCTCAAGACTCCTAATTCTCAGCTGGTAACCCCCATCAGCACAAAGCTGCTAAGGCCTGATGGGTGCGATTGAGTCAGGGATCAGTCCATTCGAGCGACTCGATCACGCCTCGCTCGAGCCTAGCCTCGGACAAGGGCAGCCGACCCCGGAGGATTTCCGTCTCGCCCGAGGCCCCCCTCCAACGACGGACATGTTTCCGGCTCGCTCGAGGCCCTGCCTTCGCCAAGAAGCAACCCTGACTAAATTGCCGCAACGACCGACCAAGTCGCAGGGGCATTTAATGCAAAGGTGACCTGACACCTTTGTCCTGACGCGCGCCCCCCGGCAGAGCCGAAGTGACCGCCGTCACTTCACCGCTCCACTGACCGGCCTGACAGAAAGACAGTGCCGCCTGCGCCACTCCGACCACAGTACCGCTTGGCAGAGTGAGACTGACAGGCAGTCAGGCCCTGCCAGAGGCACCATAGGAAGCTCCGCCCGACCCAGGGCTCGGACTCGGGCTAAGCCCCGGAAGACGGCGAACTCCGCTCCGCCCGACCCAGGGCTCGGACTCGGGCTAAGCCCCGGAAGACGGCGAACTCCGCTCCGCCCGACCCAGGGCTCGGACTCGGGCTAAGCCCCGGAAGACGGCGAACTCCGCTCCGCCCGACCCAGGGCTCGGACTCGGGCTAAGCCCCGGAAGACGGCGAACTCCGCTCCGCCCGACCCAGGGCTCGGACTCGGGCCATGTCCCGGAAGACGGTGAACTCCGCTTCGCCCGACCCAGGGCTCAGACTCGGGCTCAGCCCCAGAAGACGACGAACTCCGCTTCGCCCGACCCAGGGCTCGGACTCGGGCTCAGCCCCAGAAGACGACGAACTCCGCTCCGCCCGACCCCAGGGCTCGGACTCCGCCCTGGCCTCTGCCGAACGACCTCTGCCTCGCCCGACCCAGGGGCTCGAACTCGGCCTCGGCCATGGAAGACAGACTCAACCTCGGCTTCGGAGGAGCCTCCACGTCGCCCAACCGAGGGCACAGGCCAGCCACGTCAACAGGAAGCGCCATCATCACCCTACCCCGAGCTGACTCGGGCCGCAGAGAACAAGACCGGTGTCCCATCTGGCTAGCTCCGCCGGATAGGCAATGATGGCGCCCCGCATGCTCTGTGACGACGACGGCTCTCAGCTCTCTTACGGAAGCAGGAGGACGTCAGCAAGGACTCAACCGCCTCGACAGCTGTCCCTCCGCCAGGCTCCGTCGCTCCTCCGACGGCCACGACATCATACCAGCTGGGTGCCAAAATCTCTCCGGTTGCCACATCGGCATGTACTTAGGGCGCTAGCTCTCCCCCGCTAGACACGTAGCACTCTGCTACACCCCCATTGTACACCTGGATCCTCTCCTTACGCCTATAAAAGGAAGGACCAGGGCCCTCTTAGAGAGGGTTGGCCGCGCGGGGACGAGGACGGGACAGGCGCTCTCTTGGGGCCGCTCGCTTCCCTCTCCCGCGTGGACGCTTGTAACCCCCTACTGCAAGCGCACCCGACCTGGGCGCGGGACGAACACGAAGGCCGCGGGATTTCCACCTCTCTCACGCCCATCTCCGGCCACCTCACTTCCCCCCTTCGCGCTCGGCCTCGCGTCGACCCATCTGGGCTGGGGCACGCGGCGACATTCACTCGTCGGCTTAGGGACCCCCCGGTCTCGAAACGCCGACAGTTGGCGCGCCAGGTAGGGGCCTGCTGCGTGTTGACGAACAGCTTCCCATCAAGCTCCAGATGGGCAGTCTCCAGCAACCTCTCCAACCCAGGACAGTGCTCTGTTTCGGGAGTCTTGAGTTCATGTCCTTCGACGGCAGCTACGACATGATACTCCTTCCACCGCCGCGCGACAACGACGATGGCGACCGACAGCCCGCCCGCCGGCGGCGGAATCGACGACGTCTTCCCCGCGTGGTGGGAGAACAACATTCGAGCTCGCCCCATCTTCTCCCCCGACAACGGAGGAGGAGGCGGGGCAACCAAGGCCAAGTGAGAGGCCGCGCCTCGTCGGCTATCGAGCGAGTCGACGTCCCCAGCGCTCCAACGCGGGGCGCGTCGGGCGTCGACCTCGCGTTTGAGACGAAGGCGAGCGCCGTCTCCCCGCGACACGCCAATCCCGAGCAAGTGGACGACGCCAGTGCGCTCGCGGAGAGCCTGCAGGACGTCGCCCTTGTACCTGAGACGACGGTGCAATCAGCCCCCGACGTGACTATGTCGCTGCTCGTCGACCGAAAGGTACCGACCGATTCCCATCCTACGTCATTTAGATTCAGCCTCAACCCGCCTAGCGACCTTGCTTTGGCGGGCGCTCTCGTAGAGGCGAGGTCAAACCCTCTGGGGTTTCGCATGCGGTCGCCTTGGGACCGGCTGACGGACATCTCGACCTACGGGCCCTCTGGGTCCGAGGAAGATGACGACCCCAACATCTGTTGCGATTTCTCTAGATTTGGCAACCCTAGTGCCATGCGGGACTTCATGACCGCATGTGACTACTGCCTCTCCGACTGTTCCGACGGTAGCCGCAGCCTCGACGACGAGGACTGCGGCCCAAGCCGCGAATGTTTCCACGTCGATTTAGGGGGTCCCTCTGAAGGCAATCATCTCGGCGTGCCGGAGGACGGTGATCTCCCTAGGCCGGTGCCCCGCGCTGACATCCCGCGGGAGCTAGCTGTGGTCCCCGTTCCGGCGGAGGGTCACGACCCACAGCTCGAGCAAGTCCGCGTGACGCAGGCCAGGCTCGACGAGGGAGCAGGAGCGCCTGAGCCGATCCGCCGGGACGTCGGGCAGGCATGGGCGGGCCAACCCCCGGCCGGAGAAATACGTCACCTGCCCCAGGGTCTCCCGCTCCGCGTCGCCAACGACGTCAGGGTCAGGCCGCCACCCGCATCCAGCGGGGTCGGTCAGAACCTGGCTGCAGCAGCGATGCTTCTTCGTGCAATGCCGGAGCCATCAACCACCGAGGGTCAGCGAATCCAAGGAGAGCTCAAGAATCTCCTGGAAGGCGCTGCGGTCCGACGGGTCGAGAGCTCTGCCTCCCGAAGGCAAGGATACCCCTCGGAACCTCATGCCGCGACTTCCTGATTCATGCGGGAAGCCTCGGTCTACACCGGGCGCACGCGCAACACCGCGCCTGCGGCCCCGGGCCACCTCGGCAACGAGCACCATCACCGCGACCATCGGGCCCACCTCGACGAGAGGGTGCGCCGAGGCTATCACCCCAGGCGTGGGGGACGCTACGACAGCGGGGAGGATTGGAGTCCCTCGCCCGAACCACCCGGTCCGCAGGCCTTCAGCCGGGCCATCCGGCGGGCACCGTTCCCGACCCGGTTCCGACCCCCGACTACTATCACAAAGTACTCGGGGGAAACGAGACCGGAATTGTGGCTCGTGGACTACCGCCTGGCCTGCCAGCTGGGTGGAACGGACGACGACAACCTCATCATCCGCAACCTCCCCCTGTTCCTCTCCGACACCGCTCGCGCCTGGTTGGAGCACCTGCCTCTGGGGCAGATCTCCAACTGGGATGACCTGGTTCAGGCCTTCGCCGGCAATTTCCAGGGCACATATGTGCGCCCCGGGAATTCCTGGGACCTCCGAAGCTGCCGACAACAGCCGGGAGAGTCTCTCCGGGACTACATCCGGCGATTCTCGAAGCAGCGCACCGAGCTGCCCAACATCACCGACTCGGATGTCATCGGCGCGTTCCTGGCCGGCACCACCTGCCGCGACCTGGTGAGCAAGTTGGGTCGCAAGACCCCCACCAGGGCGAGCGAGCTGATGGACATCGCCACCAAGTTCGCCTCTGGCCAGGAGGCGGTCGAGGCTATCTTCCGAAACGACAAGCAGCCCAAGGCCGCCCACCGGAAGATGCACCCGAGGCGTCTACTCAGCGCGGTGCCAAGAAGAAAGGCAAGAAGAAGTCGCAAGCGAAACGCGACGCCGCCGACGCGGACCTTGTCGCCGCCGCCGAGCACAAGAACCCTCGGAAGCCCCCCGGAGGTGCCAACCTCTTCGACAAGATGCTCAAGGAGTCGTGCCCCTTTCATCAGGGGCCCGTCAAGCACACCCATGAGGAGTGCGTCATGCTTCGGCGCCACTTCCACAGGGCCGGGCCACCCGCGGAGGGTGGCAGGGCCCGCGACGACGACAAGAAGGAAGATTACCAAGCAGGAGAGTTCCCCGAGGTCCGCGACTGCTTCATGATCTACGGAGGGCATGCGGCGAATGCCTTGGCTCGGCATCGCAAGCAAGAGCGCCGGGAGGTCTGCTAAGTGAAGGTGGCGGCGCCAGTCTACCTAGACTGGTCCGACAAGCCCATCACCTTCGACCAAGCTGATCACCCCGACCACGTGCCGAACCCGGGGAAATACCCGCTCGTCGTCGACCCCGTCATCGGCGACGTCAGGCTCACCAACGTCCTTATGGATGGGGGCAGCAGCCTCAACATCATCTACGCCAAGACCCTCAGGCTCCTGCGCGTCGATCTGACCTCCGTCCGAGCAGGCGCTGCGCCCTTCCACGGGATCATTCCCGGGAAGCGTGTCCAGCCCCTCGGACGACTCGACCTTCCCGTCTGCTTCGGAACGCCCTCCAACTTCCGAAGGGAGACCCTGACGTTCGAGGTGGTCGGGTTCCGAGGAACCTACCACGCGGTACTGGGGAGGCCATGCTACACGAAGTTCATGGCTGTCCCCAACTACACCTACCTGAAGCTCAAGATGTCGGGCCCCAACGGGGTCATCACCGTCGGCCCCACGTACAGACACGCGTTCGAATGCGACGTGGAGTGAGTGGAGTACGCCGAGGCCCTCGCCGAATCCGAGGCCCTCATCGCCGACCTAGAAAGCCTCTCCAAAGAGGTGCCAGACGTGAAGCGTCATGCCGGCAACTTCGAGCCAGTGGGGACGGTTAAGGCCGTCCCCCTCGACCCCAGCGGCAACGCCTCCAAGCAAATCCGGATCGGTTCCGGGCTCGACCCCAAATAGGAAACAGTGCTCGTCGACTTTCTCCGCGCGAACGCCGACGTCTTCGCGTGGAGTCCCTCGGACATGCCCGGCATACCGAGGGATGTCGCCGAGCACTCGCTGGATATTCGGGCCGGAGCCCGACCCGTCAAGCAGCCTCTGCGCCGATTCGACGAGGAGAAGCGCAGAGCGATAGGCGAGGAGATCCACAAGCTAATGGCAGCCGGGTTCATCAAAGAGGTATTCCATCCTGAATGGCTTGCCAACCCTGTGCTTGTGAGAAAGAAAGGGGGGAAATGGCAGATGTGTGTAGACTACACTGGTCTCAACAAAGCATGTCCAAAGGTTCCCTACCCTCTGCCTCGCATCGATCAAATCATGGATTCCACTGCTGGGTGCGAAGCCCTGTCTTTCCTCGATGCCTACTCAGGGTATCACCAAATCAGGATGAAAGAGTCCGACCAGCTCGCGACTTCTTTCATCACGCCCTTCGGCATGTACTGCTACGTCACCATGCCGTTCGGTTTGAGGAATGCGGGCGCGACGTACCAGCGGTGCATGAACCATGTGTTCGGCCAACACATCGGTCGCACGGTCGAAGCCTACGTCGATGACATCGTAGTCAAGACGAGGAAAGCTTCCGACCTCCTCTCCGACCTTGAAGTGACATTCCGATGTCTCAAGGCGAAAGGCGTCAAGCTCAATCCCGAGAAGTGTGTCTTCGGGGTGCCCCGGGGCATGCTCTTGGGGTTCATCGTCTCCGAGCGGGGCATCGAAGCCAACCTGGAGAAGACCACAGCCATCACCAGCATGGGTCCCATCAAGGACTTAAAGGGCGTACAGAGAGTCATGGGATGTCTCGCGGCTCTGAGCCGCTTCATCTCACGCCTCGGCGAAAGAGGCCTGCCTCTGTACCGCCTCTTAAGGAAGGCCGAGCGCTTCGCTTGGACCCCTGAGGCTGAGGAAGCTCTCGGGAACCTGAAGGCGCTCCTCAAAAGGGCGCCTATCTTGGTGCCCCAGCTGACGGAGAAGCCCTCTTGGTCTACGTCGCCGCCACCACCCAGGTTGTTAGCGCCACGATTGTGGTCGAGAGGCAAGAAGAGGGGCATGCATTGCCCGTTCAGAGGCCAGTTTACTTCGTCAGCGAGGTACTGTCCGAAACCAAGATCCGCTACCCACAAGTTCAGAAGCTGCTGTATGCAGTGATCCTGACACGGCGGAAGTTGCGACACTACTTCGAGTCTCATCCGGTAACTGTGGTGTCATCCTTCCCCCTGGGGGAGATCATCCAGTGCCGAGAGGCCTCGGGCAGGATTGCAAAGTGGGCAGTGGTAATCATGGGTGAGACAATCTCGTTCGCCCCTCGGAAGGCCATCAACTCCCAGGTCTTGGCGGACTTCGTAGCCGAATGGGTCGACACCCAGCTACCGACGGCTCCGATCCAACCAGAACTCTGGACCATGTTTTTCGACGGGTCGCTAATGAAGACGGGAGCCGGCGCGGGCCTACTCTTCATCTCCCCCCTCGGGAAACACCTACGCTATGTGCTACGCCTCCATTTCCCGGCGTCCAACAATGTGGCTGAGTACGAGGCTCTGGTCAACGGGTTGCGGATCGCCATCAAGCTAGGGGTCAGACGCCTTGACGCTCGCGGTGACTCGCAGCTCATCATCGACCAAGTCATGAAGAACTCCCACTATCGTGACCCGAAGATGGAGGCCTACTGCGACGAGGTTCGGCGCCTGGAAGACAAGTTCTACGGGCTCAAGCTTAACCACATCGCTCGGCGCTACAACGAGACTGCGGACGAGCTGGCAAAAATCGCCTCGGGGCGAACAACGGTTCCCCCGGACGTCTTCTCCCGGGATCTGCATCAACCCTCTGTCAAGATCGACGACGCGCCCGAGCCTGAGGCGCCCTCGGTCCAGCCCGAGGTGCCCTCGGCACAGCCGGAGGCACCCTCAGCTCGGCCCGAGGTGGCCTCGGTTCAACCCGAGGTACCCTCGGCCTCCGAGGGTGAGGCACTGCGCATCAAGGAGAAGCGGAGCGGGGCCACGCCTGATCGAAATTGGTAGACCCCGTACCTACAATATCTCCGCCAAGGAGAGCTACCCCTCGACCGAGCCGAGGCTCGGCGGGTAGCGCGACGCGCCAAGTCGTTCGTCTTGCTGGGCGATGAGAAGGAGCTCTACCACCGCAGCCCCTCGGGCATCCTCCAGCGATGCATCTCCATCGCCGAAGGTCAGGAACTCCTGCAAGAGATACACTCGGGGGCTTGCGGCCATCACGCAGCGCCTCGAGCCCTTGTCGGGAATGCTTTCCGGCAAGGCTTCTACTGGCCAACGGCGGTGGCTAATGCCACTAGAATTGTCCGCACCTGCGAAGGGTGTCAATTCTATGCGAAACAGACCCACCTGCCCGCTCAGGCTCTGCAGATGATACCTATCACCTGGCCCATTGCTGTGTGGGGACTGGACCTCGTCGGCCCCTTGCAGAAGGCGCCCGGGGGCTACACGCACCTGCTGGTCGCCATCGACAAGTTCTCCAAGTGGGTTGAGGTCCGACCTCTGAACAGCATCAGGTCCGAGCAGGCGGTGACGTTCTTCACCAACATCATCCATCGCTTCGGGGTCCCAAACTCCATCATCACCGACAACGGTACCCAGTTCACCAGCAAAAAATTCTTGGACTTCTGCGAGGATCACCACATCCGGGTGGACTGGGCCGCCGTGGCTCATCCCATGTCGAATGGGCAAGTAGAGCGTGCCAACGGCATGATTCTACAAGGGCTCAAGCCTCGGATCTACAACGACCTCAACAAGTTCGGCAAGCGATGGATGAAGGAACTCCCCTCGGTGGTCTGGAGCCTGAGGACAACGCCGAGCCGGGCCACGGGTTTCACGCCGTTCTTTCTGGTCTACGGGGCCGAGGCCGTCTTGCCCACTGACCTGGAGTACGGCTCCCCGAGGACGAGGGCCTACAGCGATCAAAGCAACCAAGCTAGCCGAGAAGACTCGCTGGACCAGTTAGAAGAGGCTCGGGATAAGGCCTTGCTACACTTGGCGCGGTACCAGCAGTCCCTGCGACGCTACCACGCCCGAGTTGTCCGACCCCGAGACCTCCAGGTGGGCGACCTGGTGCTTCGGCTGCGGCAAGACGCCCGAGGGAGGCACAAGCTCACGCCCCCCTGGGAGGGGCCTTTCGTCATCGCTAAAGTTCTGAAGCCCGGAACGTACAAGCTGGCCAACAGCCAAGGCGAGGTCTACGACAACGCTTGGAACATCCAACAGCTACGTCGCTTCTATCCTTAAGATGTTTTCAAGTTGTTCATATACCTCGCACCCATGCAAAGTTTAGTCATCAAGGAAGGGTCGGCCTCGCCTCGGCAAAGCCCGACCCTCCCTCGGGGGCTAAAAGGGGGGGGACCCCCTCTGCGTTGAAATTTTCCTCGAAAAAAGATCTCTTCTGCCAGAATATCTTTCGTGCTTTCCGACTATTTCAAGAAGTGGACCCTGAAAACGACGGAGTACACGTAAGCAGCCAAGGCTGACCGAGCCGAGGGACTCCTACGCCTCCAGGATACGGATACCTCACTCATCACCTTCTGCGATAAGTAACTCGCGTTCGGATAAAATGATTCCGCGGACCGAACAAGTCTTCACATTCGGAAGCTCTTCTGCCGAAGCGATCCTTCGAGCCTTCTCGACTGAGTCGGTGACAGGGCCTCATGGACGGGTGAAAGTGCGCGTAAGCGGCAAGGCCGACCGAGCCGAGGGACTCCCACGCCTCCGGGATACGGATACCTCACTCATCACCTTCCGCGAGAAGCAACTTTCGCTCGCACAAACATCCCTGTTACCGACAAAAAAGTCCAGATACTCGAAACAAGAGGAAAGGAGACGCAGCTTTACAACACAGCGAGGGTGTGTAAATTCTAGCCTCGGCGGTCGCAGAAGGCACACGCTACAAGACACTCTGACCCTGCAGGCTCGGGTCTTGACGCTGGAAGGGGGCAGTAGCACCCTCGGCATCGACGACACCTTCAGCGAGGTCTGACCTAGCCTCGGACGGCGACGCGGTCCAGGGATCCCCACTCTGGAGGACGGCGTCATCGTCACGCCCGGACAATCGCTGCCAGGGACTTCTCCGGGAATCCGGCTCGAGCAGGCGGCTCGGCCGGGTACCCCTGGGGCCTCGGCCAACCATCTCCCAAGGGCGCCAGCCCGACCCGAGGCCTCGGCTGATCAACTCCGGTGTCGGTCCCGCTAACGGACAACCTGGCTAGGCTCCGGCCGACCAGGTTTCATTTTCGAGCCAACTCTGCCTCTGTTCATGCTGATATCGCTACCCCCGGCCTCGGCTCGTCGAAGAGCGGCCAGGCGGTCCCTTTAACTAAGCTAGAGGAGCCGCAGACAACAAGGCCGACCGAGCCGAGGGTCTCCTATGCCTCCGGGATACGGATACCTCACTCGTCACCTTGACACAGGGCAACTCATGCTTGGTGAAGCGGTTCAGATAATCAACAGGCGAGTCTTTATGCTCGAAAATGAGGAAAAAACATGGCTCTGTGCCAAAATTACATACATGTTCAGGCCTCGACAGCCATAATGAACAAAAACACTGGCATTCGAAGTGCCATTACAAACGGAACTCCGGTTCCCCCTCCGCAGGTACGAACAACCCCACTCCATGGGGGAGGGCCTGCGGAACAACAGAAGACTGACGAGCGGCTCGCGGCCGCCCGTTCTGACTACGACGACGACGACCCCCGCTCCGGGTGGCCGAACTGCAGCAGCGCAGGCCTCAGGGTAGGCACTGCCGCAATCTTGCCCTCGCCCACGCCGACGCTCGAGGGGCGAGGACAAGTACAAAGAGCCGGAGGCCCGAGGCGCGGATGGTGGCAGTGATCCCGTCGGTGACGGGGACTTCTTGAACCGCCTCCGCCTCAGCACCGACGGCAGGGGCCATCAGCCCTCCGGCAGATCCCCACTCAAATCCTCCCAGACGAGTGGGGGACTGGCCTCCGCGTGAAGATGCCACGCCGGTGCAAAGGCAGGATCACCCCAGAACACGAACGCCGCCCTAGCAGCGCGCGGCATCTAGGGTGGTCCCCCCGTGCACACGGCGCGGCAGCCGTCCTGCTGCAGAAGGGGCCGCCAGGAGCCAAGCCGACGAACCCGACACGCTGGAGGTGACGACGCCTGCCGTCGACCAGCCCCGCGTTGTCGAAGTCCGGGTCGCCCGCAGGGCTAGTGAGCGCCCTCTCCCTCGAATGCCGCGGGAGAGGATGACCCACGAACCCGCGCGGGAGGTAGAGCGCCGGCTCAGCCCGGCACCCACCCCAGCGAGGATGATGAACATCCTTGAAGCTGAGGGTGGGACCAAGATCGCAGCCCGGCTTGCTCCTCCCCACCCAGGAGCTGGTGGTCACCGTCTCGGGTGACCGCCGGCGAGGGGGTACAGCCGGGCTGGCTGATGAAAATCCTTGAAGCCGAACGATGGCTGAAAGGTACCAACTCCTACGGAGTTGCGTTCCTCCAACGATGAGGCGAAAAGACGGCGGGTATCCCCCATCCGGGGGCTTGGAAGGTAGAAAGACGCGATGCATAAGGGAGCGAGAAGACATGGTCGCCTTCCGAAGGGGGTCACCCTCCTTTTAAAGGCAACTCTCCCTACTTGCGCCCCCAACCGTCACGGGCTGAGTCTTCTCCAACACGCTCCAAGGCCCTCCCTGCGGCGCGGGGGCTGGGTCCCGCATGTCAAGCAAACCGGCTCAGAGCAGAAGAAGCCAAACTGCCGCGCGTGGTGCACACAACCGCCCAGCGGTTACAAGTGACCCTCCACTTTTGCCCAGACCAACGGGCGAAAGAGGCGGGCAGCCATGCAGGCGGCATGCAACCGCGCCAAGTGGACGCGCTCCTCCGACTCCCGACACGCCAGCATGGAGGCCCAGGCCCATGCGTCACGGAACCGGCGCGCCAGATGCCGCATGCAAGCAACTGCACCGCCACTTGCGCCACCACCGCACCTCCTCGATTGCGGAATCAATACCGCGACTCGAGGCGACCAGGCGCACGACCCAGCAGCGCCAGCCTGACGCGGCGGTCAATGCGGCCAACAGTGGGCCGGCAGTGATGACGGTGGCAGGCGGGCGGGAGCAGCGGTCACGTCGTCAGCCAAGCTCACGTCCCATCCGGGGGCAGCTAGAGAACCCCCTCTCACGGCGTGAAGACAACGCGCCCGTGATCCGTTCCTCGAATGGCTCGCGCACGCGCAACGGCCGCCCTGCCAACGACTCGCCCCGTCGCATTAACTCCGCGGAGGGATAGACGGCGCTTCTGGCAGGAGAAGCGGGCGACGCTTCGCCTTCGCCGTAAAAACCGCGCCAAAAAAGGTACGCCACGTCGTTCGATTTCGTATCCTTTTCCTTTTTTCCTCTTTCTCTATCTCTTGCAACAGGGACCGGGAAAGGGGGATACCCCGAAAAGGATCCTTCCCCGTGAAGGAACCAGGCTCCGAGCCTCCTTACTGATCAGAGGTTCGAAGGCTGGCCCCCCGAAGGGTTCCAACAGTCGCCTCAGATCGCGTGGGCCCTACACCCACTACTGGTCAGAGGTTCGAAGGCCGACCCCCCGAAGGGTTCCACGGTCGCCTCAGGCTACTCGGGCTCCGCACCCATTACTGATCAGGGGTTCGAAGGCTGGCCCCCGAAGGGTTCACAGTCGCCTCAGACGCCGAGCGAGGGATGACTAGGGGTACGTTCGATACATAACCAAGGCTCGGGCTGTGCTCCCGAGGTACCCTAGGACATTTCCGAGACCAGCGGGAGCGATCTTGTAACGGAATCCCATCAGAGGGAGGCATCGAGCCCTCGGACCCCGTCGCCAGGGGACCGGGTCCGGCAGATCACCCGCAGGTACTTTTGGGCGTGCCTCTGGGCCCCTAACTGACCCCTAACGAACGGGGCACGGACGTCCACTCGGATTACCCGCTTGCAGCTCACCGGAGACACCATGTTCGGCGCCCATCGAGGGTAACATGGCGCTTTCCCCCCCTCCTCCTTGCGGAAAGGCGACGCAGGGGCGTATGTAAAAAAGCCGAGTCTGTCCCTGATCGCCCTCTCGCCCTGTGCGGAGGCTCGGGGGCTGCTCTCGCAAACCCGGCTCCGACCGAACCGTTGACAGCGTCAACATACCAGCCCGAGAGCTTGGGCCCCGACCGTACACCCAGGCTACGGCCAGTTCGCATGAGGGAACGACCAGACCGGCCGAAGCATTACGCGAGGCATTAAGACCTCGAAGGAGTGAAACCACTCCTCCGAGGCCTCGGGGGCTACACCCGGCGGGTGCGCTCGCGCGCACCCACCGGATCAAAAAGCAACCGAGAAAGGCTGGTCCCCTTGCAAAAAAGTGCGACGAAAGCCTCCAAGCGAGTGCTAACACTCCCTTCGAGGCTCGGGGGCTACTGTCGGGGACCATAATTAGGGGTACCCTCGAGACTCCTAATTCTCAGCTGGTAACCCCCATCAGCATAAAGCTGCTAAGGCCTGATGGGTGCGATTGAGTCAGGGATCAGTCCATTCGAGCGACTCGATCACGCCTCGCCCGAGCCTAGCCTCGGACAAGGGCAGCCGACCCCAGAGGATTTCCGTCTCGCCCGAGGCCCCCCTCCAACGACGGACATGTTTCCGGCTCGCTCGAGGCCCTGCCTTCGCCAAGAAGCAACCCTGACTAAATCGCCGCACCAACAGACCAAGTCGCAGGGGCATTTAATGCAAAGGTGACCTGACACCTTTGTCCTGACGCGCGCCCCCCGGCAGAGCCGAAGTGACCGCCGTCACTTCACCGCTCCACTGACCGGCCTGACAGAAGGACAGCGCCGCCTGCGCCACTCCGACCACAGTACCGCTTGGCAGAGTGAGACTGACAGGCAGTCAGGCCCTGCCAAAGGCACCATAGGAAGCTCCGCCCGACCCAGGGCTCGGACTCGGGCTAAGCCCCGGAAGACGGCGAACTCCGCTCCGCCCGACCCAGGGCTCGGACTCGGGCTAAGCCCCGGAAGACGGCGAACTCCGCTCCGCCCGACCCAGGGCTCGGACTCGAGCTAAGCCTCAGAAGACGGCGAACTCCGCTCCGCCCGACCCAGGGCTCGGACTCGGGCTAAGCCCCGGAAGACGGCGAACTCCGCTCCGCCCGACCCAGGGCTCGGACTCGGGCCATGTCCCGGAAGACGACGAACTCCGCTTCGCCCGACCCAGGGCTCGGACTCGGGCTCAGCCCCAGAAGACGACGAACTCCGCTTCGCCCGACCCAGGGCTCGGACTCGGGCTTAGCCCCAGAAGACGACGAACTCCGCTCCGCCCGACCCCAGGGCTCGGACTCCGCCCTGGCCTCTGCCGAACGACCTCCGCCTCGCCCGACCCAGGGGCTCGGACTCGGCCTCGGCCATGGAAGACAGACTCAACCTCGGCTTCAGAGGAGCCTCCACGTCGCCCAACCTAGGGCGCAGGCCAGCCACGTCAACAGGAAGTGCCATCATCAGCCTACCCCGAGCTAACTCGGGCCGCAGAGAACAAGACCGGTGTCTCATCTGGCTAGCTCCGCCGGATAGGCAATGATGGCGCCCCGCATGCTCTGTGACGACGACGGCTCTCAGCTCTCTTACGGAAGCAGGAGGACGTCAGCAAGGACTCAACCGCCCCGACAGCTGTCCCTCCGCCAGGCTCCGTCGCTCCTCCGACGGCCACGACATCATACCAGCTGGGTGCCAAAATCTCTCCGGTTGCCACATCGGCATGTACTTAGGGCGCTAGCTCTCCCCCGCTAGACACGTAGCACTCTGCTACACCCCCATTGTACACCTGGATCCTCTTCTTACGCCTATAAAACACTACCGGAATCCGAGCCTTTGCCGAGTGCCGGACGCTTTGCCGAGTGCCTTTTCTCGGGCACTCGGCAACGATGGCTTTGCCGAGAGCCGCACTCGGCAAAGCTCGGCTCTCGGTAACGAGCGTCTTTACCGAGCGTAGGACACTCGGTACAGGTCCACACTCGGCAAATACATGTTTGCCGAGTGTCAAACACTCGGCAAAGGGGGCTCTCGGCAAAGGGCCGTCAGCGGCCGTCCCAAAGCTGACGGCCGTCAGTCTTTGCCGAGTGCCAACCGTCGGCTCTCGGCAAAGATGCTTCTTTGCCGAGTGCCGCGCAGCTGGTACTCGGCAAAGGAAGCTTTACCGAGTGTCTTATCCAGACACTCGGCAAAGTATATTTTTATTTTTTTTGATTTTGTCTCCCAAACTTTTTGTGGTATGTTCCTACACTATGTAGACCTACATGTATCATTTATGGACAATTATAACATAGTTTTCAATCGTTAGTAGATTTAGTTCGTTTTTTGAAATTCTTCGGAAAATTCAAATTTGAACTGCAGGTCACTCGAAACATGGAAAACCGTGCATGAAAAAATGATATTCATGTTACTTAGCATAAGTTACGACCGATTTCAGAAGCGTACCGAAAACTTCGAGCAACATGCTCACTAAACATGGCCGTCAACTTGGCATGCACATGTTTAAAAATTGTATAAAACACAAATAAAGTCAGAAAATCATGAAACTTGTCCACGTGTCATGATATCATATGTAGAGGCTGTGATAAAAAATTTAGAATGTTTGGAGAAAGTTGTGAGACACTATGTGTAGAAACCTTCTAGATTCACATTGAAACTCTATGATTTCATGTGTAGTCCTCTTAGGTTTCTACACATAGTGTCTCACAACTTTCTCCAAACATTCTAAATTTTTTATCACAGCCTCTACATATGATATCATGACACGTGGACAACTTTCATGATTTTCTGACTTTGTTTGTGTTTTATACAATTTTTAAACATGTGCATGCCAAGTTGATGGCCATGTTTAGTGAGCATGTTGCTCGAAGTTTCCGGTACGCATCTGAAATCGGTCGTAACTTATGCTAAGTAACATGAATATCATTTTTTCATGCACGGTTTTCCAAGTTTCGAGTGACCTGCAGTTCAAATTTGAATTTTCCGAAGAATTTCAAAAAAACAAACTAAATCTACTAACGATTGAAAACTATGTTATAATTGTCCACAAATGATACATGTAGGTCTACATAGTGTAGGAACATACCACAAAAAGTTTGGGAGACAAAATCAAAAAAATAAAAATATACTTTGCCGAGTGTCTGGATAAGACACTCGGCAAAGCTTCCTTTGCCGAGTGCCAGCTGCGTGGCACTCGGCAAAGAATAGGGAAGAGTCTTTGCCGAGTGTCGCCCAAGGGACACTCGGCAAAGACGGCTTTGCCGAGTGCCAGCGATCTGGCACTCAGCAAAGCTTTTTTTAAAATTAAAAAAAAACTTTGTCGAGTGCCAGATCACGGCACTCGGCAAAGCGCCCTACATACAACGGCCAGCGGGCATCTTCCTCACTCTCTCTCTCACTCACTCAACGCCGCCGCCGACGCCACGCCCTCACCGTCGCCGCTCCCTCGCCGCCGCTGCCGTGCCGTTCCTCGCGCCCGCGCCGCGCCGCCGCCGTGCCCCCTCGCCTGCGCCGCCGCCGCGCGCCCGTGCCCGCGCCGCCTCCGCGCGCCCTCGCCCGAGCGCGCTACCGTGCCCGCCGCCGTCGCGCGCCCTCGCCCGCGCGCGCTCCCGTGCCGCCGCCGCGCGCCCGCGCTCGCCCTCGCGCTCGCCGAAGCCGCGCCTGCCGTGCCCGCGCTCGCCGTGCCGTTGCCCGCGCTCGCCGTGTCGTGCCTACGCTCGCCGTGCCGTGTCCGCGCTCGTCGTGTTGTGCCCGCGCTCGCCCTCGCGCTCGCCGTGCCGTGCCCCTCGTCGTGTCGCGCCCTCGCGCTCGCCGTGCCGTGCCCGCGCTCGCCGTGCCGTGTCCGCGCTCGTCGTGTTGTGCCCGCGCTCGCCCTCGCGCTCGCCGTGTCGTGCCCCTCGTCGTGTCGCGCCCTCGCCCGTCGTCGTGCCCCTCGCCTAACCCCTCGCCCTCGCCCGTGCCCCCGCCGTTTCCTCGCCCACCGCCCCCGCCCGTGCCCCCGCCGCACTCCTCGTCGTGACCCCGCCGTTTCCCCGCCGTGCCCTCGCCCGCCAGGCGCCTCGCCCGCGACCCGTCGTCTCGCCCGCGCCCCGTCGTCTCGCCCGCGCCCCGTCGCCTCGCCCGTGCCGAAACCTCTAAGGTGATTACTTGATTTATGTTATACGTGTATGATTTATATGAAATGATTAGTTTTAATATTAAGTTAATTATATACGTGCATGATTAGGTTAATATGTAGTATTATGGATTGCCGGCCATCGTGCCGTTGAATTATGCGTGGATGTCAGCCATCGTGCTGATAGTTTTATTTGCAGGATTTTGAAACCTCCCCGTGCAGGGGAGGTGCTGCCGAAATTTTCTGTTGCTAGGCTTTTGTATTAACAGACTTGTGTTTCTTTTTTACAGAGAAGATACTTGTCTTCCTAGCCGCTGCGGGTCTCCCTGCACCGCGTCCCGTCGCCACTGCACCGACCCGCCACAGCCCCACTAGCCTGACTCCACCGCCACCCTAGGTATAACCTCTACATCCGCATCATGGTCGTAGATCACCTAACCCAGTTAGGCGTCTCCCGTTCGAAAGTGATACGGTGTAGATATGCAGATCTTTGCATATCTACAAATGTATCAGTTTCGAATTGTCCACGTTTTTTGGACAGCCCGCGGTTGCGTAGATGGTGTTAGTTTCATGCTCTACTCCGGTCTGAGATAGAGTTTCGGCGTCACCTCCCTGTTGTTCTCTGGACAGTACACTCTCCCTGCCAGGACGTGTATCCGGAGAACAGCGGGGAGGTGCTGCCGAAATTCTATCTCGGATCGGAGTAGAGCATGAAAACTAACTCCATCTACGCAACCGCGGGTGGGATTAGGACCTATCGTCACCTATTAGAAGGTAGGAACGTAGTGTACATGCATTACATGTCTATATTAAACTATACTCGGTTATATATGTTAGAGGATGGAGGACCGTGAGTGGATGTACACGGGCCGTAGAGGAAGGAACGATGTCACCACTGAATGGATTAGAAAGACCGATGATTTCGTGGAACAGGCATATGGCGAAGCTGCTAAAGGAGCGAGTCTAGTCCCATGCCCGTGCAGCAAATGTGACAACCGGAAAAGAAAACCAAAGAAGACCATGGTAGAACATATTTGGAAGAATGGATTTACGCCGGGCTATACTCGGTGGATATTTCGTGGTGAAGCGCATCGTACGAGAGAAGAGGTGCTGAGACAACGTGTCGAGGATTATGACGCGGATGCGGGGGTAGCGGATATGTTGAACGACTATCAGGAGGCACAGTACACGGGAGGATGTATGGATGACGAGCCAGAGCCGACTGCAAAGGCGTTCTACGACATGTTCGACGCGGCACAGAAGCCCCTTCACGGCCAGACAAAGGTTTCTCAACTGGATGCCATTGGGCGTGTAATGGCGTTCAAGTCGCAGTACAGCATCAGTAGAGATGCATTCGATGGCTTGTTGACAGTTATTGGGAGTCTGCTTCCGGATGATCACGTTCTGCCAAAGAGCATGTACGAGGCACAGAAACTACTTCGTGCACTTAAGATGACGTATGAGCAGATTCATGCTTGTCCGAAGGGCTGCGTGCTATTTAGGAAAGAATACGCGGAGGCAAAGTACTGTCCCAAGTGTAATTCGTCTAGGTTTATGGAGGTAGACTCTGGTGATGGACAGAAGAGGCAGCTCGACATCCCCTTGACAATCCTACGACACCTTCCGTTCATACCGAGGATCCAGCGTCTTTACATGACAGAGGAATCCGCGAAACAGATGACATGGCACAAAAATGGAAAACGATACAATCCTGACAAGATGGTGCACGCGTCAGATGGTGAAGCATGGAAACACTTTGATGACATTCACCGTGAGAAAGCCGAAGAGGCTCGTAATGTACGTGTTGCGTTGGCCACAGATGGGTTCAATCCCTATGGAATGAGCGCTGCCCCGTACACATGTTGGCCCGTGTTTGTTATCCCAATCAATCTCCCCCCTGGTGTGTGCTTTCAAAGGCAGAATATATTCGTGTCGTTGATAATTCCCGGACACCCGGGGAACAAAATGGGCGTGTACATGGAGCCTTTGATCGATGAATTGGTACGTGCCTGGGAGGAAGGGGTATGGACATATGACCGAGCTACGAAGACAAACTTCAGAATGCATGTTTGGTACCAGTACTCCATGCATGACTTACCGGCGTATGGGCTATTCTGTGCCTGGTGTGTTCACGGTAAATTCCCATGCCCAGTTTGCAAGGAAGCTCTCAGGTTCATTTGGTTGAAAAAGGGTGGCAAATATTCGTCCTTCGATAAACATCGACAATTTCTTCCTGCTGACCATCCATTCCGCCTAGACATCAAGAACTTTACGAAAGGTGTCGTAGTGACAGACCGCCCACCTGCAACGATGACTGGTGCCAAAATTCGTCAACAGATAGATGGGCTCGTGGCCAATACAGAAGGTGGTTTTGTGGGATATGGTGAGCAGCATATGTGGACACATAAGTCTGGCTTGACTCGGCTCCCCTATTATGATGACCTGCTCCTTCCACACAACATTGACGTGATGCACACTGAAAAGAATGTTGCCAAGGCACTGTGGGCAACAATTATGGACATTCCTGATAAGTCAAAGGATAATGTGAAGGCAAGAGTGGATCTGGCAGCGTTATGTGATAGACCAAAACTAGAGATGAAGCCGCCAAGTGGCGGAAAGACGTGGAGAAGGCCTAAGGCCGATTTCGTCCTAAGCAGGGCCCAGAGGAAGGAAGTACTTCAGTGGATAAAGATGTTGATGTTCCCTGATGGATATGCAGCTAACCTGAGTAGGGGGTGAACTTATCTACTATGCGAGTCTTAGGGATGAAGAGTCATGACTTCCATATATGGATTGAACGGATTCTTCCTGCGATGGTTCGAGGCTATGTCCCTGAGCATGTCTGGCTAGCGCTTTCAGAGTTGAGCTATTTCTTCCGTCAGCTTTGTGCAAAAGAGTTATCTCGGACCGTGGTTGCAGACTTGGAAAGATTGGCCCCCGTGTTACTGTGTAAGCTTGAGAAGATATTACCACCTGGCTTCTTCAATCCAATGCAGCATTTGATTCTTCATCTCCCCTATGAGGCACGAATGGGGGGCCCCGTGCAGGGACGTTGGTGCTATCCAATCGAGAGATGTCTAAAGACTATTCGAAAGAAATGTAGAAATAAATGCAAAATCGAGGCTTCCATTGCAGAGGCATACATTCTAGAGGAGGTCTCAAACTTCACAACAACTTATTATGGTGACAAACTGCCGAGCGTGCATAATCCACCCCCTCGTTACAATGATGGCGACAATGAATCGAACCTTAGCATATTTTGAGGCCAACTCGGAAGCGCAAGTGGCTCGACCACCAAGACCCTGACACATGAAGAGTGGCGGCATATCATGCTATACGTATTGACCAACCTTGAAGAGGTGACGCTATACATGGAACAATTTCTTCATGAATTCTGGCGTCGATCAAGGGACCCCACTCCACAGGAATATGACGCTCTTCTTAGAAAGGGTGCGAGAAATGGGTTGCCCGATTTCATTTCCTGGTTCAAACATAAGGTACGTGCTTAGTTTGTAAAAGAGATACGTCTTTAAACTCAATTTAGCGTCTTTTAACTTGCGAATACTTGCAGGGCCAAAGAGATCCGTCTATGAGTGCCGAATTGAGACAAGTAGCCAACGGCTTTGCTTATAGGGTCAAGAAATATTCTGGGTATGACGTCAATGGATACCGTTTTCGCACAACACACTACGACAAAAGTCGGCCCAATCGGAAAACAACGTGTTCTGGGGTCTTTACGCCGGGCCTTGACAATGTCGATTATTTTGGACGAATCGAAGAAATATATGAGCTCAATTTTTATGGTTCCAAACCTCTTACTCCAGTGATATTCAAATGTCATTGGTTTGACCCTCAAGTGACGAGACGGACACATTCTAATCTTGGGATAGTCGAAATTCGACAAGATTCCACCTTAGCAGGAGACGATGTCTATATCGTTGCCCAACAGGCCACACAAGTGTATTATCTCCCATATGCGTGTCAAACGAAAGAACATCTTAAGGGTTGGGATGTTGTGTATAAGGTATCGCCGCACGGGAGGTTACCTGTTCCTAACGATGAAGATTACAACTTAGACCCGGACACATATGATGGAGAGTTCTTCCAAGAAGATGGGCTAGAAGGGCGATTTGAGATAGACTTAACCGAAGCTATCGGAATGGACGTAGATATTGAAATGGTTGTTGATGAGGAGGAGGATGAGGTGCAAAATGATAATGACTTAGTAATCCTTGAAGGCAATGACATTACTGACGAACTTGCGTCTTCCGATAGTGTGGAGATTGAAATGCTTGATAGTGATGATGAGAGTTATGATCCGGCTAACCCCGACACATATGAAGATTATTTTTAATTGATGTAATGCTATATGACTTTTTATTTCGCACCTGTTTTTAAATACATCTTTTTATATGTGCTTATTTGTTTACTCTTAATTGCAGGTTGTTGGACAAATATGGTGGGCGGTTTCCTGAGGAGGAGGAGGGGGAGGAGGAGTAGGACGGCGGACGATGCAGAGCAGGCAGCGCAACAGGACGAGGCAGAGCAGGCAGCGCAGCAGCAGGCGGCGCCTCAGGACGACGACGACCAGCAGCAGGACGACGACGACCAGCAGCAGGACGCCTCAGGTTCAGGCGGCTCTAGTTCGAGGAGCATCTACCTGCGAGGCCCCGCGAGTCTCCCTCAGCGTCCCATACTTCGGGACAGACGGCCGCTGATTCGGCCGGAAGGGGAGAGGTATGTAACTTTATGTTCTTCATTCTTGTTCATATTATGTGTTCAAAATCATAATATAAACTAATACTTTTTATTTATCACTTGGACAGGTCTTGGACGGTTTTGGATTATGCTAGGGGTCATCGTCGCCCCCCCAATGGCATCCTCGGCCTGCTGTGCAGGGAACACTTCCCTGGACTTGTGGAGTACGCCGGAGTGACGGGCCCAGCCTTCACCTTTGACCACTACGCCGTCGCCCCCGATGCAGTAGACCGGGACGGCAGGGAATTCAATAACAAGGCGGAGCGGGTGAAGCAAGAGCTGTGGGTAAGTCTTAGTATAATGTAAAATATGTCGCATTCGTTGCAAATTCTTGAAATAATGTATGGATACATCGTTTTTGTATGCAGGATTTCTTCAGATGCGATGCTGGATACGAGGCTAGGGCGGATGTGGTGGCCACCACGAGCTGTAAGAAGCTCGTCGTGGACATGCACTATGAGGCCCGCATCCAGGCCATCATCACCTACCACGGCTCCGTCCTTGGGGAGAAGGTGACCAAAACTCAAGCCCGAACCATGTCGTTGACCAGGGAGCAGTACCTGCAGGTAAAGTCATGCATGTTTGGTACCAGTACTCCATACATGAATTTTATTTTATCTTCTGATATGCACTTTACGTGTTTACTTTGCAGATGATTCCACATTGGTGCGCCGCACATCCTCTGTGCTGGGAGCAGATGGTGGATAGGTGGTGTTCGGCTGAGTGGGACGAGGCGCACACAGCTAGCCGGGAACGGCGTTTGATGATGCAAGGCCCCTCCCACCACCAAGGCAGCCGGAGCCTGGGCCAATATGCCGAAGCATGGGTACGCCACCTTTTTTATTTAGATATATAGCACTAAGTTAGATATTATTTCTAACTATCTCGTTGGTTTTCGTTGCAGTCGGCGTCACATGGTGGAAGGCCTTGCTCCACCTTCTCGGCCTATGCTATGGCCCATAAGGGTAAGGCAACGTCCGACGTCACCTACAACCCGGATGATGGGCCCGAGGCCTACACCAACCCCGCCGTCTACAGCCGCCTCCATGACTACACCGCCATGGCGCAGGAGGTCCATGGCCCAGACTATGATCCGAGCACCCAGCCGATCGACACCGATGTGCTCATGAGGGTCGGAGGAGGCAAGAGACATGGGCGGTACTGGATTGCCGACGGGGCAATCGACTCGTCCTCCACTCCCACTCTGTCTCAGGTGAGAGCAAGGAGCACGGGCTCGAGTCCAGCCATACGACCTCGGCACGACAGCTCACAGCATCGCATACAGCAACTCGAGGTTAGTGTAACTCGTCCTTCCTTGAGTTATATACCTACTCTTTGAGTTACTATAACGTTGGCTTGTAATATTACAGACCCAACTAGAAGAAGAGAGGAGGGAACGTCGCGAGATGGAGGCGAGGATGATGGCGGAGCGGGAGGCGGAGCGCCGGGCAGATCATCAGAGGATGGCGGAGATGTTCCAGTACATGCAGAGCCTTGGCGCCGCACATGGCATCGCTCCGCCACCTCCATTGTTCCCTCCAGTTGACCCTGCTCTCTTCCACACTCCTGTGAGTATCAAAATTGTAGTTAGATGTTTGTAATGCATCTGGTATAACACATGCAATCTCTTCTCTGTGCAGGGCCAATCTGGGGTGGCATCCAACAACCCTCCGGAAGGGTTCAGCCCAACGCAGCCCCGGTCAAGCCGCCCACCTCCATGAGTGTTGTGTTTTCATTGTTTTAGACTTCTGTACTTGTGTATAATACTTATGTCTGTGTTTGATACTTATGTGAGAGCTTGCGACGTTAGAGACTTATGTTTGTGTTTGATACTTATGTTGAACACTTATGTTTGTGATGGATATTTATGTTTGTGGTGACGGTTTTATGTTTGTGTTGGCTATTTATGTCTGTGATGATATTTGTGATGTATATATGTGATATATATGTGATATCTTCTGTTTGTGTGGATGGAATACAAAAAACAAATAAAAAAGGTATATACTGGTCACTTTGCCGAGTGTAACACTCGGCAAAGAGGCTCTTTGCCGAGTGTCAAGGTCATAACACTCGGCAAAGAGCACAGACCTGGGCACCGGCTTAGGTTCTTTGCCGAGTGTTACGTCCCTGGCACTCGGCAAAGAGGTCGGCTTTGCCGAGTGCCACTCGGGACACTCGGCAAAGAACCTGACATGGGGACCCTCCCTGGCGGGTTCTGTGCCGAGTGTCCCAAGTGGCACTCGGCAAAGATGGATTCTTTGCCGAGTGCTGCACGGAAGACACTCGGCAAAACTAACTTCTTTGCCGAGTGTCACATGGGACACTCGGCAAAGCCGCCGTCTCCGTCACTCGACGCCGTAACGGCTGCTTTTCTTTGCCGAGTGCTCTCTGGCACTCGACAAAGATCTTTGCCGAGTGCCCGATAAAAAGCTCTCGGCAAAGAAGGCTTTGCAGATGCACTGTTCACCGAGCCTTCTTTGCCGAGTGTAACACTCGGCAAAGCTTTTGCCGAGTGTTTTGAACGCTTCGCCGAGTGCTTCAGGCACTCGGCAAAGCGATTGATTCCGGTAGTGAAAGGAAGGACCAGGGCCCTCTTAGAGAGGGTTGGCCGCGCGGGGACGAGGACGGGACAGGCACTCTCTTGGGGCCGCTCGCTTCCCTCTCCCGCGTGGACGCTTGTAACCCCCTACTGCAAGCGCACCCGACCTGGGCGCGGGACGAACACGAAGGCCGCGGGATTTCCACCTCTCTCACGCCCATCTCCGGCCACCTCACTTCCCCCCTTCGCGCTCGGCCTCGCGTCGACCCATCTGGGCTGGGGCACGCGGCGACATTCACTCGTCGGCTTAGGGACCCCCTGGTCTCGAAACGCCGACAATTATATATATTGTCTTCTTGGCGCGTGTATGAGATGCACCCGGTTTTGTCCGTTAAAGCCGGGTGTGACAATTGAGTAGTCAAAGAAGAGGCATAATAACCATATGATTTGCAATCAACTCATGTTGGGAAAATCAAGAATGTTCAATTAATTGAGTAGGATGCAAAAGCTTGCTCAATTGAGTGACTTGATGAAAATATTGGCAAGTTGGTCTTTGGTTCCCACACTCTTAATAGTGATATATCCTTTAGCTTGATGATCTCTTACGAAGTGATGATAGGCAGTGTGCTTGTTCTTGAGGAGGTACGACATGAACATGGGCATATTAGAAGTGATAATGGATCATAATTTGTTATGACACTAAATTAATTTTAGTTAAAATAAACAAATAAAACATAACTTGATCGAAAACAAAAGGAACGCAGGCCTTCATTTGTGTTCCGGCGGATCCCTGTAGCGCGGTCTCCATTCATGGAGGATGGATGGGTGGACCGGGGCATCGAACCATGCGCATTCGCAGCGTAAGTACGCCGTGTGCCTACTTACAATTCTACGAACGAGCTCGTCTGGTCGCTTTCGAACGACAGCCAGAACCAAACCCATTGAAGGTCACGGCACACGGCACGACATGGATGCGTGGGGGTCACCTCGAGGGCACAGCACAGCGGTGTACCCTACTACACTAGAGCTGCATAATGCACGACGGCGTTAGCTGTTGCTCCTGTTGGTCGCATACGTACGCTTGGCCGCCTACAGTTTGGATCGTCATGGGCTCGCGCGCGCATTGGCGCCACCGCCTGTACTGTACAGCGTATGTCCGTGGCGCGCGGATCAGCCCCATATGCAGCATGTGCCCGTGCCACACTTCGTACGTGCGGCGAAGAGGCAGTCGAGTCGACTCCCGGCACCACACCAACCTAGATGGACGAACGGATATCTATCTGTGCAAGCAGTGACAAAGACGAAGCAGCGCGCGCAGCTAGCAAGATGATAACCAAGAGATCTCTAATCTTAACCCACATGCAGGTCAGGTGCCTCCCCAGCCAGGTGCCTCAACGCGCCACTGGGGTGGGGGGGTCCGAATCGAGAGAGCGCGAGGGACAAACGGGCGATGGGCGCAGCACAGCACCGCGGGGGCCGCCGCACATGCCGGCACATGCGCACGCACAGAGAGCTAGCCCCGCCGCACGGCAGCCGGACCGAGTCGAGGGGCACGGGCACGGCCACCGCCTCCTCCTCCTTCGTTCGCACGCGCGCCCCCTCGACCTCGGCCCCGGCCCCGGCCCCGGGAGAGCAGGAGGTCCAGCAGCACGAGAGCAGCGCCCGCCTCGTTGAGCGCACAGGCACAGCGGCGTGCCTGGCAGTGGCAGACGAGCACAACCGTGGGTGACCGACTGGCTCTGGCTGGCTGGCTGGCCGCTGGCCGGGGGGCGACAAGCGAGGATGTGATCGCGGGGCCCAGCCACCCGTGGCGTGTAGCCCCGACTTGTCCCGCTCACAGCGCGCCTGCCTGCTTGTCCCTGAGCGCGGGCGCACGCACCACACGCATATGGCCGGCCGGGCCAGTCGGCAGAGCAGGCTGGCGTTGCCTCAGCACACAGAGAGAGGTTAGCACACTGCAGTTCTACTAGTACTAGTCCCAGTGCAGGGCCAGGGAGATGCTACGGCGATTAATTAGCCCCCGGACCGCGGCACTAAAATTGCCCCGATTTGGTCTCGGGTTTGACCGCGGGGAATTTTGCGGTGAGGCCCCCTGTGGTTTCGCCCGCTTGTGCTTTTTTTATAAAAAAAATAAAAAAAAACCAGGTGTGTGTAGTAAAGTAGGAGCTGTTCCGCGGATTCGTGCGCGCCTTGGTGTTCGCGTCCCTCTGCTTTAACTTTGTCGTGTCGCGCCATCTGTCCGGGCTCTGTTCATTGGGTAACGATTGCCGGCTGTGTGCATGTGCAGGGAGTCAGAGGGCTTTGCAGGCTTTAGTTTATGGGGAGTCTACGATCCGGCTTTGACAGGAAAAGGCTTTTGGACCGAGCCGCGCTTTTCGAAAGCAAACCTTTTGCGCAAATTTTGGCTGCTGATTACTACGAGCGATCATCGGCCGCAGTCTGTTTGGCAAGCACGCCAAAACAAAACAAAACAAAACCATCATCTGAGTATGAGTAACTCTTTTTTTTTTGTAGCAAGGAAAAGGAAATACTATTTTGCTAGGGGGGAACCGTTTCAAATTTTGAAAGGGGTGAGAAGGGAGAGGGAGGTCAAAAACTGTACCGCGGCATGAGCGCAAGACACAACGCCATGCATGTGTGCAGCAGGGGCAGGCTGGGGCCCGCGGGGAGACCGGTACGTGCCGGGGGCGCAGCGGAGCGGACCAGGGCTATGGCGCGTACCGTGCGGTTGATGGGCATGATAAAAGCTGGGGGCACACTGCCGCAGGCCACATGGGCGTGACTCGGCCTGCCAGGGTGGGGACGGAGACGGAGTGGAGGGGAGATACCCGACCTTTTTCTTTTCACCGATTCACCCGCCCGAAGGACTAGCAGCAGCCGAGGACGCTAGTGCACTCGCGTCGGACTCGGACCGGACCGGACCGGACCATGCTCCGTCTCACACCCGTCCGCAAACGTTTTTTTCCTTTTCGGCGAAGGTACGCGCTGACGCTCCCTGCCGCATGCATACTTGCTGGTGACAGTCTGGATTGGATCGCTTGAAACGTACGGACACGGCGCGTATCTACTCTGCGTGTAGGACATGGGTAAAAACTTTGTAATCCATGCGGTGACGAATACTCAACAAACTCATTGTACAAGCCCTCAGAGTATATAAGCGGTTTTGCTAATTTAGGGTGAAGTCCACGCTACTAATTTAAGCCTAGTGTCAGACATATGCACGCTCAGGCAAAATTTGCTGGCGAAACCAACGAAATACAAAACCAAAAAATGCAATCGTGTTTGCCTCGAATTCGACATTTTGGCCTTTTGGGTTCATTGGACCAAAAATCGTCGACCCGTCAACGTTCCCGGATTAGGTAGGGACCAATCAATCAACTTGTCGGCATCAGCTCCTAGCAGACAGCGTTTATTAGCTAAATCAGGCAAACGAGTCACTACCGCATCGGTTCACAAAACCATTAACTCCGCGACATGCAGCACTGATGTGAACGTTGTTGCTGATGCTGCTGCCTCAGGTAGAGATACTTTTGACCAAACAGGTCCGTCCTTTGATGCAATAAGATTCTAGTGACAGCAAGAATTAGGGATCATAAATTCAATCATACATTGCCCCCCCTCCCCTCTCAGATTAGCTCCAACAATCATTAGTCAATGTCCTGACAGCCATCTCACAACAACAGCTATACCAATACCCCGGTTCCGATTCTGAAAAGGTGGAGATAAATGGAGGGGCAAAGCACGCACTTTCTCTCTCGCTTTGCTTCCATTCTTTCTGTAGGGGTGTCAACTACACTAGGATCCACTCAAACAGATGGGTACAAAAGGCAGAACAATAATATATAATCATATAACAGTAGTATTTTGCAGTAGGTGTCAAAGCCATACAAGACCACAAGCAAAACACACGCACACACGTCTCTATCCATAGGACCGGGGCTTGGGATCTTGCAGCAGTAGCAGTAAAAATAGCTTACAGACAACTGCCATGGCCATGTGCTCTTTTTCCTGTCACTGGGCCGCCCTAGCATACACATGTCCGCATCAGGCTGTAGCTGTACTGGTATTACATGTGACCTGTGGCTGTCGCTGTGGCTGGTACCAGAACTGTGGATTAACCTCACATTTGGTAAACCTAGTGGAGGTGGCTGTAGTTGTAGGACCTTGTCACAGTAAAAATCTTTGGGCTGACGTTACCTGCTACTGTTAAATACTAAGTACAGATACTATATATATACTAGAAACTAGGGGATTATTTGTATATATAATATATATATATATATACTTATATCTGGCGATAATATTGCATATGCCGCCGTTTTCTTAATCAAGGCTAATGGCATCTTCTCCTCTTGTGGTTTAGTAGAACTATCCACTAAAAAGGTAGGGACTAAAAGAACAAAAGAAAGTGGGAGCTAACACTACGCTGACACTCAACTCTCTCTTTTTTTTTCCTATATATCCATCATCACTTTTCCTTGGCTTCTAGTATTCCTGTCACAGCCACAAGCAGCGAAAGGAGAAGGGGGAAATTAGAGAGAAAGGGCAGGACGATTAGTAAAGCAAAACAAAAAAAAAGGATGTTATTTGAGAAGCAGCCTAGTCGGAATAAAGAGGGCCGTTAGTGCTTACTATGATTAGGCTGGGGTATCACTCTCTTCCAATGCTGAACTTTACATCCCCATGGCTCCGTGATCGGAGGACAGCCTGCTCATTGCATTCGGAGAGAATCATTTCACTCGTGGATGACAGAATGTTCACGGACATAATCGGCGCCACGGAAAGGTAGAGTAGAGAGGCCTTTCCAACGCACCTGCGCATGGGGAAGAAGTAGGAGCTGGGCGAAGGGATTTCCAGCGCAGGGGGGCGGAGATGGTTACTGCCGCCGTCGATCTTGCTCCCAACAAGGGACGCGGTGTTCTCAGGCTCCGTGGCGGCGAAACTGTCGTGCACGAGCGCGGCAGACTTGGTAGGGGACGCAAATGGGCTGTCCGGCAAGTTGTGCTCTCCACTGTTATCATGGAACAAGCAACGATCAGGTTTTGACATGCTCAGATGTTGTTGAACTTTCCAGAACTGATTAATATCAAATATCTATAGGATCATGATTCATGAAAGGCAAGCGTGGGAATCATAACTAACAAGGAAGAAGAATTATGATGATGATGGGTTGTTTAATCCACCTTTGGTCGCTATCAGCGGCGTCAGGGCTCGCCTCGCAAGCAGATTCTTCCTTGTCGCCACCGTTGAGCTTTCCCTCCAGAGCAAACCCACTGCTCAGCTTGAGCTGCTCTCCTGTCAACGGCCAAGGAATCACATTGATCAGTAACATTTGAGATATGGTTTGGTTTACCGAAGTGACCAACGAACGCGTGCTCGACACATACCAGACTCTAGTGGCGACTCGACTGCCATGGTGCTCAAAGGATGGCTGGACGCGAAGGCATTGGCAATTGGTGTGGGCAGTGCCGATGCTGCTGCTGCTGCTGTCGCAGCTGCGCGAGCCTTGAGGTCGAGCAGCTGGAGACCCATGAGGCGGCGGCTCTGGAGCTCAATGGCGTGCTGCAGTTCGGCAGCCTGCTGCTGCTCCTCCAGCTTCCGGCGCATCAGCAGCTCGTTGGCGCTGTTCGAATGCTGCAGCATCCTCGCGCCTGACAATCACCACAACAAAACCAAAACCATACCCAGGTATCAGCGACTGGAGAACACAACCAACCAAAGATGAAGAGAACATCGTTGGGGGTCTTCTTTTACCGAGTTGGTGCAGATCAAAGGGATCTCGGGCGTCCAGCCCGCCAGTGGGCGTCGTGCAGCCGGAGAAGTCCCCTTGCTGCTGCTTCCTGCGAGGGGAGAACAGCAGATCAGTTAACCCGAGCAACTGCATGCATGCGTGCATGCACGGACGCCATTGCCGTTGCTGGAAGCCAAGGACGAATTCGCAATGCATGCCTGTACTTGTCGGGGACCTTGCCCTTCTCCTTATACGGCTTGACGAGCACGCGTGCGTCGCAGATGAAGTGCGGGTTGCCCTTGGCCAGGATGAGCTTCACGGTCTCTGGGTAGACGAAGGTGACGAACCCGAACATGCGCTTCTGCTGGTAGGGGATGCGCACGTCGTGAACTGGACCGTAGATGCTGCACCGCATTGCCAACAAGAAGCGCGAGGGTCAAGTCAGCCAACCAAACGGGGTTCTACGGAAGCAAAGATTGGAGCATCACATTACCGTGTGTGCATGCATACCTGAAATAGTTGGAGACGTCCTCCTCGCGGAACGTGCTGTCGGCCGGGAAGGTCAGATAAATCTGGCGCGAGCCGGGGTTCATCATGCTGGCGAAGTCGGCACGGTCCAGGCGCGGCCGGGCCATGAACTTGTGCGCCTCGTCGCCGCCGCCCAGCATCAGAGACGCGGCCGCCGCGGCCCTGCACGCGCACAGGCGAAAAAGGCTGGAGCTTTGGTGCGAATGATTCGAGTTTCGGGGTCAGAACTTGTAAAGGCGGCTGCTCTACCTGTCGTGCTGCTGCTGCTGTTGCTGCAGCAGGAAGCTGAGGCACTTGCTAGCGGCGGAGGGCGAGCCTGGGAGGGAGCCGGTGGGGGAGTACGGGAAGGCGGCGGGGCCGAGGCGCTGGCCCTTGGAGCGGATGAGGAAGTCCTGGCACTGCTGCTGCTGATCGGCGGCTGCCTCCATCTTGGCGCCAACGAGCGCAGCAGCGTCGTCGGAGAGGCCGCCGTGGACGAACCTGCAGCTGCCGCCGTTCTTGCAGAACCCGCGCGCGTAGTAGAGGCAGGGCTTCCAACCGAAACCATCGCTGCCGCCGCCGCCAAGGCAGAGCTCGTTGACTGACGAGCTCCTGCGGTGCGCTGGGCCCCCGTTGTGCCACCCGAGGCCGAACGCGAACATCCCATCGGCATCACCGGGACCGGGGCTCCGGCACTCCCCGCCGTCGAACCCCTGGAGCTGGTGGGCCGGGTTCCCGCCGCCCTCGTTGAGGAACGCGAGCTGCTCCTGCAGCTGCAAGTCGTCCAGGAGCGCGTCTCCGGCCTGACGAGGAAAGAACGGCGCCGCGCCGCCGTTCACGGGACTGGGCAGCTCCTCCCCAGCCCCCGCCGCCTCCTCCGCGGTGCCATTACTCGTGCTGTTGCTCCTGGAGAACACGGGCGCGTGGCCCCATGACGACGGCGAGGACACCGAGAGCGGCGACGGCGCGCCCGCGCGCCCGGAGTTCTGGCGTGGGAGCTGCAGGAACGGCGCGTGGCCGGCGGCCGCGACGGAGGTCGGCGAGGCCGGGAGGAGCAGGCCGAGGTCCTTGCGCGCCTTGGCCATGACAGCGTGGAGCAGAGACTCGGGGCCGAAGGCGAGGCGGATCATCTCCTTCTCGCCATGGTCCTGGATGAGGAGGAGGCCCATGATCTTGGCGGCGTGGTCCGGGTCTAGGGCTTGGATCCGGGAGAACACCACCTTGGTGGCCTCGTAGGCGTCCATGGCCGCGCCAAGAGAAGAGGGCAAGACGAGACGGAACCCTGGGCTCCCTCGCACCGCAGCCGCTCACGGGCTACTCGCTTCTCTTCTCCCTCACACCCCTTCACCTCTAGTGCAGGTGCAGCTCGGTCTTACCGCCTTCAGGGCCTTTTGTACACACACTGCACTCAGCAGCAGCCCGATCAGATCGATAGATATGTCAGTGTATGGTAGCGCTGGGTAATGGCTAGTGCTCTGGCTGCTCGCAAGCTTCCGCTTCCCCAAGCTCCCGCTGCGCCACTGCGCCACTGAGCAGCTCCATTTCCCCAAGGTTTGGTGCTTAGCCGCGGCCAATCAAAGAGCAAACCCACTATATTACTGCCGCACACCTATCTCTCCCTCTCTCGCCGTCTCGCGCGCGTCGGGGGTTGGTTTCTTGGGCTGGGGACTCTGCTCGGGGTTGCGGGGTAGGGTAGCGAGCGTCGAGCTGGGCTGGGGGCTTTGAAGACTTGCAGGCAAAGCAGTGTGCAGACTTTTGAGGGATCAATGACCGTGTGCAGATACCAGTTTGGTTTCTTATTTTCACTGTTGTCCGGAAGGAGGAGGACCCAGGGGAAAAAACAGTAGGTGTTCAATTCGAAGTTGCGTGACCTGTGCATGGATCTTGATCTCTCCAATTCGCCATTTTCAAAACCAGATTATGGGCATGGATTCCGTCCTGAATGAAGCTTTGTCCGGATCTTCCGTCCTCCCTCCGGCGTCCTGCCTGCCGTTGCAGAATACTGAATACCCGTCTGTTTGTATTATAGTTTTGGCAGGAAAGGGATGCTACTCTTCTCCACATCGTTTTGAGACTCAGGGCGATATTTGCATCTACAGAAATCTTAGTTCCTCTTTTGGTAGCAAAAATGGCCTAGGAATTTCGAATCCGGCAAATCGGCAGAAAGGCAGGGCGAAGCTTGCTGCTTGCCCAGCCAAGCCATGTCGATCGGTGAAGCGTGATGGATCCAGTCGCATTTCTGAAAAGAAGATATATGGACGGCGATGGGATAAACGAAAGCGGTAATCTCAACGCGGCAAGGTACCACTTTCCTTATCGTATTCAAATCATGGATGTTGCCTCGTAACCAATTGTAAGCCGACGGGGCATGTTGCGGTGCGGACATAATTCTACATCGTTTCGTTTAGATGGAACTGCAGGATTTTGAAATTTTTAGCCTGTTTCCTTGCCTCTAATCCGTATCCACTTTTACTACTTTTACAGTGTTTTGTATCTATGAATCCAAACGCTAACCGCTTTGTCTGGAGTTATTTCCCCCGAGGCTTGTGGGTATTCGATGTACACGGCAATGTTTGGCTTTGTCCTGGGAAATTGGTATGTATAGCGCTCACTTCCAACAATTTGCAACCATCAGTTTCAACGCTCGTCTCGTGTCATCTTTCGCGTCATCTTTTTATAAATAACCCCTCGCATCTATTTCAAATTAACCCGTTACACGTTCATCTGCTAACCAAAATATACCTCTGCATATAGATGACCAAACAGCGGCTCAGCACGGGCCCGACACCCGCGCGCCACAACTCTAGCCCAGGCATGATATCTTGGCATGCTGACTGTGTCGGGCCATTTGGTTAAATCAGCTTAAAATGTTAAAAAATAGTGTAGGAGGTGGAGTTTAAACCCACGTCCTGGTGGAAGAAGGACGGGAGACGCTAGGTGAAACTGTCTAATCAGTAGAACATCATGCTCAAATATTTTTAATATTGAATATAAATTGTATATATGTATCTACGTTTTTTAAAAATAAAAAACATAATCGTGTCGGGTCGAGCCAGCACTGGGCTGGGCTACAGCCCAAGCACGGCACGACGCTCGTGTCGGGCTGTCCCAGGCACTATTAAATGGGTCGTGCCTTGGACCGGCCCGTCAGACACGGCTCTTTGGCCATCTATACCTCCGCATAATAATGATGGTCCTCGCCTTAGTTGCCGCCACCCTGTTCGTCATCCTGCTTCTTTTCTCTCTCCCCTCATGTCTCCGCCTTTGCGCCACCGCATTCTCGGCAGAGGGCGTGAGAGCAGGCGCCTCCTCCTCTTATTCATCCAACAGCAGCTCCGACATCGACCCATGCAGTGGTTATTGCACGTCCACGAGGACGTTTCACAGTATGCGCACACCATCGTTTTCGCCGTTGTCGGACGTCCCGTTCGTCTTCCAGGCCTTCGCCCTGTTCTTCCTCCCCAACCTACTGCCCCCACCCATGGTCGCACCCGTAAGCCGATAGATGCTCTTCGACGCGGGTACAGGGCAAGTCGGTCTTGCTCCTGGCCTTTCTTCGTGTGTGCCGCCGAGGAGGACACAGTGACGCCTGCCACGCTTAGGTTATATTGGCGATGAGGAGTCTAGGTCTGAGATATTAGACAACCAAGGCTCGTGTCACGACAGTAGTCGGCATGTGCTATGGAGTTGGTGGTGGTGTTGTGTCGCCTCGACGGGTCCAGGGTTGGGAAGGCACTCGCATTCTCTCGCCCTCGGACCGACGCCTGGTGCAGGTGCCTCTCGGTTTGGAGCTACTTCAGCTGGGCTTCTTTCTTCACTTGTGTGCTCTCTCACTATATGTATCTAGCGGTATACTACCTATGTCGCTTCCAGTTCCAGATGCCCAGGTCTTTGTCGTGTCCTTCTCCGGCAACGGACATATATGCCCGCCTCTTCCCTTCCCTTCCTGCTCTACAAAACCTTGGAAGTGGGGAGGCGAGGGATGGGGTCATTGATTTGCTGCCTATGGTACCCATTCGATGGCTCAGCATCGCCTGTCTACATGGTATTTTCCTTACCACGATGTCGACTCGATATGCTTCTACCGCTTCTATATACCTGTCACCCATCCTTCTGTCATTGCAAAAAATATTGTGTTGTTCCTCTGTTGTTTTGGGTGTTAGTTTTTTGTTGTGCTAAGAACTGAACATAATTTGGGTGTGTTAATACTTTATTTATTGTCTGCACATGGTTTGTTTTCTTCTGATGATGGCTCATGGATCCTACAAAATATGTGTTAGGATTTGGAGATCCATGCGGACACTACCATAGGGTGCTCGTCCCTTATGTTCTTGGCGCTTGCAAGCATTAGGTCGTTTCTGAGACTACATTGGTGCAATGGACTCCATGGTGTTTGAGGTTGTTGAATTGGATGGAGCAACAATGATTTGTCACACTAACAGTAAAAGGAAAATGTTATTTGTTGGTTTTAAACATTAGTAATTGCTACGAAGTACCATAATTTGTATGGAGCGCGTCTATTTTTTATTGATGCGTGACTTTAGCAACCACTCCATATTTTGATCAATCATTTTTATAAGTTTGAGTTCATGTGACTTATTTTAGAAACTTGAGGTCACATACTTTCTCTTATTTAGTCTCGGTGTTGTGTAATTATGTCATTCTATAATCTCTATTCGTTCAGTCAGTCGTTGTTAACTCTCTTCTAATCGCTCACTTCATTGGTCGTGTTGTACCAAGACATATTGGATGGAGTAAAAACAACATCAGTTAGTCAAATCAAAAAATATTACGCGGAAAGCAGAGACAATCAATAAAAAATCTTGAGATCTTTTTTGTGGATAATTTACGTGGGTATTGTTGTAAACCGTCGCAACGCACGGGCAACCGACTAGTGCTTCATTGCACAACAGAGTGTCAACACTATAAATTCTACTTTGTTACTTTTCTCGCATATTGGGACTTTATGCAAAAGATAGAGGCTTTGATGAGATACACGAGGAGCATATCTTGACTCATAGAGAGATAGCCTTCATGGATGTGAATCTCAAATGGACTTATCAGGAGACTTAAGGGATACTACTATGTTTTAAACAACCTCTTCAGATAGACCTTTTAATCCCAAAGTAGAACCAACCTCTAATTTCTATGGACATGCAAGGAACATACTTGTTCGGATGGGACCCATAGGAGCTGCACCTATATTTATCATTTCTTATGGAACAAGTTGTAGATTGAAGATGAGGACACATAAGGTGCTACCTTTTGCTCCATACATGATGTTCATTATAGAGAGAGTCGCGTGATACATTCATCAAGGATGGACTTCATGAGCCCTTCAAAGTTGTGAAGACCCACCACACTATAATTGGTGCAATAATGAGAGCCTTAATAGCGGACTGACCAGAGTCATCTAGCTCTTCTTCCCATAGGAAGAAGGACAAGCTATCTAGGTGGTTTTGTGCTATTTTCTAACACGCTCCTATTGTGGTCATGACAACTGAGGCTAGATGAGAGGTACGTGAGCTCGTGTAATCTGCAGGTTTACTTCCCTTAAGGCACCTCATGTTCTATCACAGTAAAATGATACTTCTAGCATGGATAATGATGACGAGGAGGTGTCTCAAGAGCAGGTTGCTAGTTCATTGGCTCGAACATCGATGGGACAACCAATCAGGATTGGAGCACCAGGCGCATCACTCCGAGGGGAGGGCCCAAGTATGCCAGACTGAGGGACAACCCTCAATTCATCATATAGGGAACCCATGGGAGGAGAAGATAAAGAGATCCTGCCCTAGGCGTTCCAACCAATCGTCCGACGAAAGGAGTCATCCCAAGAGAATAATGAAAGGAACCAAGAAGATTTGAGAGTTACCTACCCTTCTCGTAACGTGTGACTTTTGAGCATGCCCTATTGAGCGCACTCTGCGACGGGACGCTTGCCACGATCCATGGTCGACCGAAGATCCCGCGAAGGACTTGGGCAGGACAACTTTCTGATAAGGAGTCATTCCCGAAGTGCAAAAAAAGAGTGAGTCAAAGCCAAATAAGGGTACAACAGAAGGTCTCTCTACTTATAGCTGTCGACTGACTCCCTTGGTCCAATGATGGGTCCCATGAATCTTACCTGCCTCCTAAATATGGATACTAAGAAGGTTGAAGGGGACGTTGCCCGATTCAATAAAACCTCCGCGGAGAGACACTCTCCCCTGGGGGCTCGGAGGCTATTATCAGGGATAAGATCTCTAGGCCCTAGAGGCCCACGAGTTAGAGGGAGGATAAAGGAAGAGTCTGCCTCAGAAGGACCCACCCTTGAGTAACCCTGTGGCACCGAGTCCTAGGGTCGGGCGTGGTAAATTCGGTATGGGGGGTTGGGCGAACCGAGAGGAACCCACTCGAGTGGATTCTACACCCGACCCACAGACTGCCCCCGTCATAAATGACTAGCCACATTAAATACGCCTAACGCTGAGCCACGACAAAAAGCCGGTCCTCCTTCCACTCATGACATGCGAGCCTAGACTAGAGTCCCACTCATGACCTATGAAGCCATAGACTTGCGACATACTTATGGCCTACCGAGTCTAGGCCTAAGTCTCCTGATGGCCTAATGAATCAGCAATACAATGAGGGACGCCGAGGCTCAGGCTACGAAGGCTGGGGGCTGGTGCGACATAGGAGGCATAATAATGACGCCTGGGTCTCCTGCCGCCCACGTGCATCATTACACTCGAGTTAAAGAACTCCACTAGAGCACTTAGAAGACGAGGGTGAATATCGACGGACAGGTTTGTACCAGGGGTAGAACCCTTCGTTTCACCAACAGCGCAGTAACTCCTTCCATGAGAAGCCACTTATAACTGGCCCCTCCATAGTTTATAAAGGGTTGGTTGGCCCAACATGGAGAGAACACGAGACAATAAGAACACGTGTGATGGAACAATGACACTCGGTCGACTTACCTTGGTAGTGAAAGTCGCCTAAAGGGGGGGGGGGGGGGGGTGAATAGGTGTAATCTAAAATTTACAACTTAAAACAACAAACTACAAGCCGGGGTTAGCGTTAGAATTAAATCCGAGTCCGGGAGAGAGGGGGAAAACAAATCAACCAAGAAATAAAGCGGATGAACACGATGATTTGTTTTACCGAGGTTCGATTCTAAAGAACCTAGTCCCCGTTGAGGTGGTCACAAAGACCGGGTCTCTTTCAACCCTTTCCCTCTCTCAAACGGTCACTTATACCGAGTGAGCTTTCTCCTTAATTCCACTAGTCACTTAGACCCTGCAAGGACCACCACACACTTGGTGTCTCTTGCCTTGCTTACAAGTCACTTTGAAACAAGAAAGAGGAAGGAAGAAAGCGATCCAAGAAACAAGAGCGCAAAGAACACGAACAAACACTCTCTCAGGTCACTAAGAGGTTGGAATGAATTTTGGCACTTGGAGAGGCTTTGATCTTTTGATTTGTGTCTTGGAGTGAATGCACTAGCTCTTGTATTGAATGTGGAGTGCTGGAAACTTGGATGCTTGGAGTGGTGGTGGTTGGGGGGTATTTATAGCCCTCAACCACCACATAGCCGTTGGGGCAGGCTGCTGTCGATGGGCACATCGGACAATCCGTTGCGCCACCGGACACTGTCCGGTGCGCCAGCCACATCACCTAACTGTTAGGGTTCAGGAGCAGTTGACCGTTGGAGCTTTGTCTTCATGTGGCATCGAATAGTCCAGTGTGACACCGGACAGGCACTGTTCACTGTCTGGTGCCCCTCTTTCTTCTGCGCTCTGACTCTGCACGCACTGTTCTTCACTATTCTCAGAGTCAGCGGCTTTTGCAGTCGACCGTTGCGCCGAGTAGCCATTGCTCCACTGTCACACCGGACAGTCCGGTGAATTATAGCAGAGCACGCTTCTGAGAAACCCGAGAGTGGCGAGTTTGAGATTGTACGGTCCTAGTATACCGGACACTGTCCGGTGGCACACCGGACAGTCCAGTGCGCCAGACCAGGGCACACTCGGTTTCAATTGCTCCTTTGAATTGAATCCTATCTTGTTTGTTTATTGGTTTATGTTGAACCTTTGTGCACCTGCTGAACATGTTTTCTAGAGCAAACTAGTTAGTCCATTATTTGTGTTGGGCATTCAACCACCAAAATTATTTATAGGAAAAGGTTAACCCTATTTCCCTTTCAATCTCCTCCTTTTTGGTGATTAATGCCAACACAAACCAAAGCAAATATATGAAGTGCAGAAATGACTTAGTTTGCATAATGTAAGTGCATAGGTTACTTAGAATTAAACCAATTTATAATTTCACTAGATATGCATGGATTGCTTTCTTTTATTTAACATTTTGGACCACGTTTGCACCACTTGTTTTGTTTTTGCAAATTCTTTTGGAAAATCTTTTCAAAGTCTTTTTGCAAATAGTCAAAGGCATATGAGTAAGATTGCAAGAAGCATTTTCAAGATTTGAAATTTTCTCTCCCTGTTTCAAATGCTTTTCCTTTGACTAAACAAAACTCCCCCTGAATGAATTTCTCCTCTTAGTGTTCAAGAGGGTTTTACCAATTTTTGTAAATATCAATTGAACAAGATCAAATACATTTAGATAACAATTTGTAAATTTCTTGGAAATTTTGAAAATGGTGGTGGTGCGGTCCTTTTGCTTTGGGCTAAATACTTTCTCCCCCTTTGGCATTAATCGCAAAAAACGAAGACTTCGAGAGCCCTTTTGATATTGTCTCCCCCACTGATAATACAAATATGAGTGAAAGAATATACCAATGTGGAGAGAAGGCGGAATACCGGCAAAGGGTAAATAATACCGATGGAGTTGAGTGAAAGCATTGTCTTTGTCGAATACTCCATTTCCCTTTCAATCTAAGACTAAAACAAGAAATGCTCATGGAAACACATTAGTCTTAGCTTTAGCACAAGAAGAATAAGAAATATGTATATGTGCCAAATGGAAGAGATATGATCAAAGGTATATAAAAGAGCTATGTGTGCAATGTTTCAATCAAAATTCCGAGAATCAAGTATATTTAGCTCATTCCTAAGTTTGCTAAAGGTTTTCTCATCTAATGGCTTGGTGAAGATATCGACTAATTGATCTTTGGTATTAATATACGTTATTTCGATATCCCCCCCTTTATTGGTGATCCCTTAGAAAGTGATGCCGAATGTCTATGTGCTTAGTGCGGCTGTGTTCAACGGGATTCTCCGCCATGCGGATAGCACTCTCATTGTCATATAGGAGAGGGACTTTGCTCAATTTATAGCCATAGTCCCTGAGGGTTTGCCTCATCCAAAGTAATTGCGCACAACAATGACCTACGACAATATACTCGGCTTCGGCGGTAGAAAGAGCTACTGAGTTTTGTTTCTTTGAAGCCCAAGACACCAGGGATCTCCCTAGAAACTGACAAGTCCCTGATGTGCTCTTCCTATCAATTTTACATCCTGCCCAATCAGCATCTGAATAACCTATTAAATCAAAGGTGGATCCCCTAGGGTACCAAAGCCCAACTTAGGAGTGTAAACTAGATATCTCATGATTCTCTTCACGGCCCTAAGGTGAACTTCCTTAGGTTTGGCTTGGCACCTTGCACACATGCATACGAAAAGCATAATATCCGGTCGAGATGCACATAAATAGAGTAGAGATCCTATCATCTAGTATACCTTTTGATCTATGGATTTACCTCCCATGTCGAGGTCGAGATGCCCATTGGTTCCCATGGGTGTCTTGATGGGTTTGGTGTCCTTCATTCCAAACTTGTTTAGTATGTCTTGAATGAACTTAGTTTAGCTGATGAAGGTGCCATCCTGGAGTTGCTTGATTTGAAATCCTAAAAAATATCTCAACTCCCCCATCATTGACATCTCGAATTTTTGTACCATGATCCTACTAAACTCTTCACAAGTAGATTTGTTAGTAGACCCAAATATAATATCATCAACATAAATTTGGCATACAAACAAATCATTGGCAACAGTTTTAGTAAAGAGAGTAGGATCGGGCTTGCCAACATTGAAGCCATTAGTGATAAGAAAATCTCGCAGACATTCATACCATGCTCTTGGGGCTTGCTTTAGCCCATAAAGCGCCTTTGAGAGTTTATAAACATGGTTAGGGTACTCACTATCTTCAAAGCCGGGAGGTTGCTCAACATAGACCTCTTTCTTGATTGGTCCATTGAGGAAGGCACTCTTCACGTCCATTTGATAAAGCTTGAAGCCATGGTAAGTAGCATAGGCAAGTAATATACGAATTGACCCAAGCCTAGCTACGGGTGCATAAGTTTCATCAAAATCCAAACCTTTGACTTGTGAATAACCCTTGGCCACAAGTTGGGCTTTGTTCCTTATCACCACACCATGCTCATCTTGCTTGTTGCAGAATACCCACTTGGTACCTACAACATTTTGATTAGGACATAGAACCAAATGCCATACCTCATTCCTCGTGAAGTTGTTGAGCTCCTCTTGCATTGCCATCACCCAATCCGAATCTCTTATTGCATCCTCAAGTCTATAAGGCTCAATAGAGGAAACAAAATAGTAATGCTCATAGAAATATGCGACTCGAGATTGAGTAGTTACCTCCTTATGAATATCACCAAGGATGGAGTTGACGGGGTGATCTCTTTGAATCGCCTGGTGGACTCTGGGGTGTGGCGGTCTTTGACCGTGAACTTCTTGCTCATCTTCCTTGTCTTGATTGTCTTCATCTCCCCCTTGATCATTGACCTCTTCTTGAGGTGGCTCATCCTCTTGATCTTCTTCTTTATCACCTTGAGCCTGATCCTCATCTTGGGTTGGTGGAGATGCTTGATTAGAAGATGATGGTTGATCTTGTGCTTGTGTGGGCTCTTCGTATTCCTTAGGGCACACATCCCTAATGGACATGTTCCTTAGCGCGACGCACGGAGCCTCTTCATCATCTAATTCATCAAGATCAACTTGCTCCACTTGGGAGCCATTAGTCTCATCAAACACAATATCACAAGAAACCTCAACTAATCCAGTGGATTTGTTGAAGACTCTATATGCCTTTGTGTTTGAATCATATCCTAGTAAAAAGCCTTCTACAGCCTTAGGAGCAAATTTGGATTTTGTACCTCTTTTAACAAGAATAAAACATTTGCTACCAAAGACTCTAAAATATGAAACATTGGGCTTTTTACCGGTGAGGAGTTCATAAGATGTCTTCTTGAGGTTTCGGTGAAGATATAACCGGTTGATGGAGTAGCAGGCGGTGTTAATCGCCTCCCCCAAAACTGGTCTGGTGTCTTGTACTCATCAAGCATGGTCCTTGCCATGTCCAGTAGAGTTCTATTCTTCCTCTCCAATACACCATTTTGTTGAGGTGTGTAGGGAGAAGAGAACTCATGCTTGATGCCCTCATCCTCAAGGAAGCCTTCAATTTGAGAGTTCTTGAACTCCGTCCCATTGTCGCTTCTTATCTTTTTGATCCTTAAGCCGAACTCATTTTGAGCCCGTCTCAAGAATACCTTTAAGGTCTCTTGGCTTTGTGATTTTTCCTGCAAAAAGAATACCCAAGTGAAGCGAGAATAATTATCCACAATAACTAGACAGTACTTACTCCCGCCGATGCTTATGTAAGCAATCAAGCCGAATAAATCCATGTGGAGTAGCTCCAGTGGCCTGTCCGTTGTCATTATGTTTCTGTGTGGATGATGGGTGCCAACTTGCTTTCCTGCTTGGCATGCGCTACAAACCCTGTCTTTCTCAAAATAAACATTTGTTAGTTCCAAAATGTGCTCTCCCTTTAGAAGTTTGTGGAGATTCTTCATCCCAACATGGGCAAGTGCGGTGATGCCAGAGCCAACCCATATTAGTCTTAGCAATTAAGCAAGTGTCAAGTTCAGCTCTATTAAAATCAACTAAGTATAGCTGACCCTCTAACACTCCCTTAAATGCTACTGAATCATCACTCCTTCTAAAGACAGTAACACCTACATCACTAAAAAGACAGTTGTAACCCATTTTGCATAATTGAGAAACTAAAAGCAAGTTGTAATCTAAAGAATCTACAAGAAAAACATTTGAAATAGAATGGTCAGGTGATATAGCAATTTTACCAAGTCCTTTGACCAAACATTGATTTCCATCCCTAAATGTGATAGCTCTTTGGGGATCCTCGTTTTTCTCGTAGGAGGAGAACATCTTTTTCTCCCCTGTCATGTGGTTTGTGCATCCGCTGTCAATTATCCAACTTGAGCCCCCGGATGCATAACCCTGCAAAATAATTTAGGCCTTTTTCTTAGGTACCCAAACTGATATGACCACGCCATTAAGCAACACATTACAACCTCCAAGTCATACTACATCACCAACCCAAGTCTTTGATGGACCAATTACACGTAGCCGAGCTAAGAAGCTACAGCAAGAGGTGCACGCGCTACTTTATGAATTTCAATTAAACACTAATGAGAATTTTATGCTACCTAAGTCATGTATGTTGATATTACTTAGGTTCACCAAAGAGGAAGGACAAAACATATCAAGGACGAGTCAGCAAGAAGAGCTATGTCCGAGTCAGTCCAGCGCAACAGAACCGTCCAGAAGAAATAGTCATATCTTTTGATTCCCAAAAGCTATGAAAGCCCATAAGTACTTTTTGGAAAGCTCTTGAAGTCTAGTTTCCAATGCTTCTACAGCCGACTTAATCAAATCTACCAGAAAGGCAGCCGACCTACTTTAGTGCTGACTGGTCAGAAGGTCAACAGTCTGCTTGATGACCAAGTTTTCGTATTAAACTGCATCATTCTACAAAGTTTCATTAAGCATGCTATATATGGTGAGAAAGCTTATCAAGTTAGCTTTCCAATGCAACCAGTTCCACGTCATTTGAAGATTCCTAGAAGAAGTTATTGTCAAAATACTGAAGGCTGCGCAGAAGTCAAACAACCACACGGAAATCAGCTCTGCAGATCTCCCGAAGAGGCTCCTTCACATTAGCATGTGAAAATACTTTTGTTTCGTGTTTATACCTCGCTAAGGCTGGTTGTTACTAGTATAAATACCCCCTATGTCTATGATGTAAGGCAGCTTATGATAATCTAAAACAGAACCCCTTTTGTTCAGCTGTGTGCTAACAAATATTGAGAGTGATCTCTACCCTTTTGCTCTTGTGAATTCCTTCGTGGGATTGCAGAAGCGGCGGCTTCATCCGCTCCCAATTGGTGCTCCTACTCCCTTCGAGGTCTCCTCGATTGATTGTAGGCTGTGTTGGTTGGTTCTTTGAGAGTGTGGTTGGGCGAATCCTCGATTCAGGCTGGCGGTTAAAGACGGTGGTTGGCTTTGAGTTTTATTTGTCAGGTTGCACTAGTTAACGCTGCTTGCAGCAAGTTATCTTAGCTTCTTCGAAGCTAGTTATCTGAAGATTGATCCTACGTCGTGAAGATCGGGCATCGTGACACATCATCTGGTATCAAATCCTCAGTTGCCACGGTAGGATTCTTTACCCTTAGCTACATATATTTTGTGTTCGTCCTATCCACCAAAAAGCCATAAAATATTTTGTCATAGCCCTTTGTTTCAATCTGTTGTCTCAGTGAGTTTTGTTAAGTTTCAGTCCTTAGAGTCTTTGTTTAGTTGCTGGTCACTCTATCCTTTGTGTTCCCTTTGAGCCTCTTATATATATCTGAAAATATCCACAAAAAGAAAAATCTGAAAACCCTCATCATTTCCTTAGCGTTAACTTTGATCCTATTTAAGTTATAGCTGCTGGTTGAGTTCTTTGTTAATTATTATAAAGTGTGCAATATCATATCAGATCTCTGTGTTTAGTTCTGTAAAAAACAGTATCAAAAAAAAGAGAAGAAAGAAAAGTACCAAAAAAAGTGTTGAGCAATATTGTGAAAGAAAAGAAGAACGATCGGTTTGTTTATGTGCACAAGTGCTGAAAGTTCATCAAGTTGTTCAACCAGTTTGCTATTGTCATTTGGTGCAAAATTTTGGTTGGGTCTGATCGCAACACTTGCATTCCAATCATACTCCTTGATTTGCATCAAATCTGAAATTTCTTTACGCGTGTGTTTGATCTACTTCCATCACTCGAATCTTGTGGTCAGCACTAGGCAGTGAACTTTTAGTTGGATTGTTATTTAACTTTACAACAACTTGGATTCAGATTGCATTCCTTGTTTAATATTCCCCACCAAGCTCCACATATAAGCCATCGTAACCGGTACTCTGGTCTTGTATTCGCTTAACCATCACTTTCTTGTTACCACCACACATTTTTCTTGCAACCCGCAGGGACCTCATAAGAGCTTTGGTTGGTAAGAGTGGTGAGGTTGTGAGATTCTATATCGCTTCATATTCCACCTATATTTGTTGCCTTGTCACCACTAATTTCGCAGGAAGATGAATCCCAACGCTGAGATTCAAGATTGTGTCACCATGATACAATTCAATGAGCTCAAACAAACCATGGAAGCCAAGCAAGATCTATTGGCACAAGATCTCCAGACACTTATGGCTGAAATCAGAGGTCGTCGTCGATTCCCTGACGGTGTAAGAAACCATGATGAATATGGGGAAGAAGGTGAAGGCAATTATTCTAGAAGGTCAAGTGAACATGGGAGGAGAAATCAAGGTGCTGCACGTGGTAGAGGAAGAGGACGGAATCGAAGAAATAATGACAATGAAGAATCTGAATTTGGGGATGATGATCAGTCCCAACGTCGCTATCATCGTCATCATAGAGGTGTCAACCAAGAAGAGAGATTTGGGAAACTTATGTTTACCATGCCAAAATTTGATGGTACATCTGATCCTGAAGATTATTTCACATGGGAATTGAAGGTGGAGAAAATCTTCTGCCTACATAATTATTCAGAGGAGAAGAAACTTGCAATGGCATCTCTTGAGTTTGAAGGATATGCTCTGATTTGGTGGGAGCAACTTCTTCGTGATCGTGAAGAAGATGGAGAGGACCCTATTGTTACATGGCAAGAGATGAAGCGGGAAATGAGAATTCGTTTTGTGCTGAAGCATTATCGACGTGATCTTTTTGATAAATTGCAGAATTTGAGGCAAGGAAGTTTCTCTGTTGAGGAGTATTATAAGGAGATGGAGAAGGCCATGATTAGAGCTAATGTGTATGAAGACGAAGAGCAAACCATTGCATGTTTCATGGCTGGGTTACACCGCAACATTCAGCGTATTGTTGAGTTTCAGCCATACCAAAGTCTTATTGATTTGGTACATCAAGCCACCAAAGCTGAACGCCAGCTGCAACAAGATGCTAAGAGCAGCAAGCCCTTGCCATATGGTGCACGAACCATGACTGGAGGAAGCAAATCAATCTCAAGGTTTACTGCTGCATCTTCAGCAACAAAAGGTTCAACTAGGGGCCTGCGATCCAATATTCAAGGCAATTCTAGTGGAAAGAACGGTGCTGCTCCAAACCCGAGTTATAAACCAGCAGCATCCACTTCAATATCAGTGGGTTCAACAGCCAAGAGTAGTGGTATTCAGTGCTTCAAGTGTGGAGGTCGTGGTCATGTCATAAAGGAGTGTCCAAATAATCGTGTGATCCTTGTGAATGATGATGGAGAATATACATCAGCTAGTGAAGAGGAAGCTAAAGCAGGAAATGAAGATGACATTGATAAATCTGAAGAACATACGGGATGTGAATTTGAGCATGGTACTACTCTTGTGGTTACACAAATCTTGAGTGTTCAAATGAAAGAAGTTGAAATTGGACAGCGACATAATCTTTTTCAAACGCGAGCCAAAGTGCAAGACAAAGTAGTAAAGGTGATCATTGATGGAGGGAGTTGCCATAATCTTGCAAGTCGTGAGATGGTTGACAAGCTTGGTTTAAAGTTGCAGCGACACCCTCATCCATATCATGTCCAATGGTTGAATGAATCAGGAGATATCAAGATTGGTTATAAGGTGAAAGTTCCGTTCAAGATTGGAGAGTATGTTGACACAGTGGAGTGCGATGTTGCACCCATGTCTGTGTGTCACATGCTGCTAGGAAGACCCTAGAAATATGACCGATATTCTCAGCATTATGGAAGAACAAATCAGTACACGCTAGATCTGAAAGAGAGAAAGTTTGTACTCAAGCCTATGACCCCTCAACAAATCATGGCTGAACACTTACAAAAGAAAACTGAAATTAGTACAACAAGTAGAGGAGGAGAAGAGCAAAATAAATTGAGTGCCATCCACAATTCGGTGAGTGAGTGCTACAAGCCAAATTCAAGAGATAAAAGGAAGGAAGAGGGAGAACATCTAGTTATGCTAGCCACAAAATCTGAGCTGAGAGAAGTGAGGAACAACCCATATCAAGTACTCTTTGTACTTGTGAACAAAGATGTTTTGATTTCTGCTAACGGCATAACATCTCTTCCTAGTGTTGTGGCTGATCTTTTGCAGGACTTTGAAGACGTGTTTCCACAAGAAACACCGGTTGGACTACCTCCAATTCGAGGGATTGAGCATCAAATCGATCTTATTCCAGGGGCTGCACTTCCTAACCGTCCACCATATCGAACCAATCCTGAAGAAACTAAGGAAATACAAAGGCAAGTGCAAGAACTTCTTGATAAAGGTTTTGTTCGTGAAAGCTTAAGCCCTTGTGCTGTTCCTGTGATTTTAGTACCTAAGAAAGATGGATCTTGGAGGATGTGTGTTGATTGTAGAGCTATAAATAATATTACCGTTCGCTATCGCCATCCTATTCCACGGCTAGATGATATGCTTGATGAATTAAGTGGTTCCACAATTTTTACTAAAATTGATTTGAGAAGTGGATACCATCAAATAAGAATGAAAACTAGAGATGAATGGAAGACTGCATTTAAAACAAAATCTGGGTTGTATGAATGGTTAGTAATGCCCTTTGGGTTGACTAATGCTCCTAGTACTTTTATGAGATTAATGAACCATGTCTTAAGAACTTTCATTGGAAAATTTGTTGTTGTCTACTTCGATGATATTCTAATTTACGGCAAGTCTTTTGATGAACATGTGAAACACATTCGACAAGTTTTAGATGAGCTAAGAAAGGAGAAATTATTTGCTATTCTTGAGAAGTGCAGTTTTTGCACAGACCATGTTGTGTTTCTTGGCTTTGTTGTTTCAACAAAAGGAATAGAGGTGGATGAATCCAAGGTGAAAGCCATCAAGGATTGGCCAGCTCCAACGAATGTAAGTCAAGTAAGTAGTTTTCATGGTCTTGCTGGTTTTTATAGAAGGTTTGTGCGAGATTTCAGTACCATCGCTTCCCCTTTAAATGAATTGACAAAGAAAGGTGTTGAATTTAAATGGGGAAACTCACAAGAAGATGCTTTTCAAGAATTGAAGAAACGTTTGACTGAAACACCTATACTTATTCTTCTTGATTTCACTAAAACTTTTGAAGTAGAATGTGATGCTAGTGGGATTGGGATAGGAGGAGTTTTAATGCAACAAGGAAAACCTATAGCATATTTTAGTGAAAAATTGGGAGGTGCTCAATTAAATTATTCTGTGTATGACAAAGAATTGTATGCTTTGGTCTGAGCGCTTGAAACATGGCAGCACTACTTATGGCCAAAAGAGTTTGTTATTCATTCCGATCATGAAGCTTTGAAGTATTTGAAAGGGCAAGCCAAACTGAACTGTCGCCATGCCAAATGGGTTGAGTTTATCGAAACATTTCCATACATTGTGAAATATAAGAAAGGTAAGGACAATGTGGTCGCTGATGCCTTGTCTCGAAGGAATGTGTTGTTGAATCAACTAGAGGTAAAAGTTTTGGGGCTTGAAAATTTGAAAGAAATGTATAATGATGATCCTAAATTTTCAGAACCATAAAATCATTGTAAAGATGGAAAAGGTTGGGAAAAATATCATATACATGATGGATTTTTGTTTAAAGCTAACAAACTTTGTGTACCAAATTCTTCAGTTAGATTGCTTTTATTGCAGGAGTCACATGGAGGAGGTCTAACAGGACATTTTGGACAAAAGAAGACTTACGAAATGCTCAGTGATAATTTCTATTGGCCCAAGATGAGGAGAGACGTCATCAGATTTGTGGAGCGTTGTGTCACCTGTCACAAAGCTAAGTCAAAACTGAACCCTCATGGTTTATATACTCCTTTACCCGCTCCTAAAATTCCTTGGGAAGACATAAGCATGGATTTTATTTTAGGACTGCCGAAGACTCAAAAAAAGAGAGATTCTATTTTTGTTGTGGTTGATAGATTTTCAAAAATGGCTCGTTTTATTCTATGCAACAAGAGCGACGATGCTTCACATGTTGCTAATTTGTTTTTCAGAGAAATTGTGAGACTACATGGAGTGCCCAAGACCATCATGTCTGACCGTGATGTAAAGTTTGTGAGGTATTTTTGGAAGACATTATGGGCAAAGCTTGGGACTAAACTTTTGTTCTCCACCACATGCCACCCCCAAACTGATGGCCAAACTGAAGTAGTGAATCATACATTGTCAATGCTGCTGCGAACAATGGTAAAGAAGAACTTGAAGGATTGGGAGGAATGTTTGCCACACGTGGAGTTTGCTTATAACAGGGCAGTACAATCTACAACTAATTTATGCCCCTTCGAAATTGTATATGGGTTCAAACCTATTGCTCCCATAGATTTGTTGCCCCTTCCATTGCAGGAAAGAACCAATATGGAAGCTTCCAAGCGTGCTGCATATATAAAAAAGATACATGAGAAGATCAAGGAAGCAATTGAGCTCAAAGCAGTGCGCAAGGCTGCAAGTATGAACCAGCATAGGAAGAAAGTGTTATTTGAACCGAGGGACTTGGTCTGGATTCACTTGCGCAAGGAGCGTTTTCCTGATCAGCGCAAATCCAAATTGATGCCACGAGGGGATGGTCCATTTCGTGTTCTTGCCAAGATCAATGATAATGCATACAAGATAGATCTTCCACCAAGCTATGGCGTGAGCAACACGTTCAATGTTGCTGACCTCTTACCATATACAAGCGAAGACACTTCAGAATCGAGGATGACTCCTTTTCAAGGGGGGAGGATGATATGACCACGCCATTAAGCAACACATTACAACCTCCAAGTCATACTACATCACCAACCCAAGTCTTTGATGGACCAATTACACGTAGCCGGGCTAAGAAGCTACAACAAGAGGTGCACGCGCTACTTTATGAATTTCAATTAAACACTAATGAGAATTTTATGCTACCTAAGTCGTGTATGTTGATATTACTTAGGTTCACCAAAGAGGAAGGACAAAACATATCAAGGACGAGTCAGCAAGAAGAGCTATGTCCGAGTTAGTCCAGCGCAACAGAACCGTCCAGAAGAAATAGTCATATCTTTTGATTCCCAAAAGCTATGAAGGCCCATAAGTACTTTTTGGAAAGCTCTTGAAGTCTAGTTTCCAATGCTTCTACAGCTGACTTAATCAAATCTACCAGAAAGGCAGCCAACCTACTTTAGTGCTGACTGGTCAGAAGGTCAACAGTCTGCTTGATGACCAAGTTTTTGTATTAAACTGCATCATTCTACGAAGTTTAATTAAGCATGCTATATATGGTGAGAAAGCTTATCAAGTTAGCTTTCCAATGCAACCAGTCCCACATCATTTGAAGATTCCTAGAAGAAGTTATTGTCAAAATACTGATGGCTGCGCAGAAGTCAAACAGCCACACGGAAATCAGCTCTGCAGATCTCCCGAAGAGGCTCCTTCACATTAGCACGTGAAAATACTTTTGTTTCGTATTTATACCTCGCTAAGGCTGGTTCTTACTAGTATAAATACCCCCTATGTCTATGATGTAAGGCAGCTTATGATAATCTAAAACAGAACCCCTTTTGTTCAGCTGTGTGCTAACAAATATTGAGAGTGATCTCTACCCCTTTGCTCTTGTGAATTCCTTCGCGGGATTGCAGAAGCGGCAGCTTCATCCGCTCCCAATTGGTGCTCCTACTCCCTTCGAGGTCTCCTCAATTGATTGTAGGCTGTGTTGGTTGGTTCTTTGAGAGTGTGGTTGGGCGAATCCTCGATTCAGGCTGCCGGTTAAAGACGGTGGTTGGCTTCGAGTTTTATTTGTCAGGTTGCACTAGTTATCGCTGCTTGCAGCAAGTTATCTTGGCTTCTTCGAAGCTAGTTATCTGAAGATTGATCCTATGTCGTGAAGATCGGGCATCGTGATGCATCACAAACGGTCTTGGGTCCTTTCACATTAGAAACAAGCACCTTGGGTACCCAAACACAAGTCTTTGAACCCTTGTGTTTGCCCACAACATATTTGGCAACTACTTTGCCTGATTTGTTAGTAAGCACATAAGAAGCATCAAAAGTCTTAAATGAAATGTTAGGCTCATTTGATGCAGCAGGAGTTTTCCTTTTAGGCATTTTAACATGGGTAGAATGCCTAGAGCTAGATGCCTCATTCTTATACATAAAAGCATGATGAGAAATAGTGTGAGGTTTTCTAGCATGAATCCTCCTAATTTTGTGCTCAGGATAATTAGCAGGATATAAAATATAGCCCTCATTATCCTGAACCATGGGAGCCTTGCCCTTGACAAAATTGGACAATCTCTTAGGGGCATTAAGCTTGACATTGCTTCCCTATTGGAAACCAATGCCATCCTTAATACTAGGGCGTCTCCCATTATAGAGCATGTTTCTAGCAAATTTAAACTTTTCATTTTCAATTTCATGCTCATTAATCTTAGCAGTTAGTTGAGCTATGTGATCATTTTGTTGTTTAATTAAAGCAAGGTGATCATGGATAGCATCAACATCAACATCTTTACATCTAGTGCAAATAGAAACATGATCAACAGTAGATGTAGAGGGTTTGCAAACATTTAGTTCATCAATCTTAGCATGTAAAATAGCATTCTCATTTCTAAGACTGGAAATAGAATCATTGCAAACATTCAAATCTTTAGCCTTAGAAATTAAATTATCATTCTCAGTTTAAGGCTAGAAAGCGATTCATTTAATTTATCAATCTTAGCAATTAAACTGGCATTTTCGTTTCTAAGACTGATGATTGAATCATTACAAACATTTAACTTTTTAACCTTAGCAATTAAATTAGCATTTTCAGTTCTAAGGTTGGAAACTGTGTCATAGCAAATGCTAAGCTCCTTAGACAAATTTTCATTTTTCTCTACTTCCTGAGCATAAGCATTTTTTAGTTTAACATGCTTCTTGTTTTCTTTTATAAGGAATTCCTCTTGGCTATCCAAAAGTTCATCCTTCTCATGAATGGCTCCTATCAATTCATTTAATTTTTCCTTTTGTTGCATGTTAAGGCTGGCAAAAAGGGTGAGCAAATCATCTTCATCTTCACTAGAACTACCATCATCACTAGATGTAGTATACTTGGGGTTGGTTCTAGGTTGTACCTTCTTCTTTTTGCCATCCTTTGCCATGAAGCACTTGTGGCCGACGTTGGGGAAGAGGAGGCCCTTGTTGACGGCGATGTTGGCGGCATCCTCGTCGGAGGAGGAGTCGGTGGAGCTCTCGTCGGAGTCCCATTCCCGACACACGTGGGCATCACTGCCCTTCTTCTTGTAGTATCTCTTGTTCTCCTTCTTCCCTTTCTTGTCGTCGCCCCTATCACTATCACTAGACATAGGACATTTAGCGATAAAATGATCGGGCTTACCACATTTGTAGCACACCCTCTTGGAGCGGGGTTTGTAGTCCTCCCCCCTCCTTTGCTTGAGGATTTGGCGGAAGCTCTTGATGATGAGCACCATTTCCTTGTTGTCGAGCTTGGAGGCGTCGATGGGAAGCCTACTTGGTGTAGACTCCTTATTTTCTTCTTTCGTCGCCTTGAATGCGACGGGTTGCACCTCGGGTGTGGAGGTGGCACCTTGCTCCAAGTTGACAATGTGTTTGGAGCCTTTGACCATTAGTTCAAAGCTCACAAACTTTCCTATCACTTCCTCGGAAGACATTAGCTTATATCTAGGATCACCACATATTAATTGAACTTGAGTAGGATTACGAAATACGAGTTATCTAAGAATAACCTTGACCATTTCATGGTCGTCCCATTTGGTGGTCCCGAGGTTGCACACTTGATTCACCAAGGTCTTGAGCAGGTTGTACATCGCTTGTGGCTCCTCTCCTTGGTTGAGGACGAATCGACCGAGCTCCCCCTCGATCGTCTCCCGCTTGGTGATCTTGGTCACCTCATCTCCTTCGTGCGCCATCTTGAGGACGTCCCAAATTTCTTTGGCTATCTTTAACCCTTGCACCTTATTATACTCCTCTCGACACAAGGAGGCAAGGAGTATAGTTGTGGCTTGGGAGTTAAAGTGCCGAATTTGGTCGGCCTCGTCCGAATCGTAGTCCCTGTCCCCTACCTTCAGTACCTACGCTCCATACTCAACAATATCCCATATGCTTTTGTGGTGTGAGGTTAGGTGATGCCTCATTTTATCACTCCACATAGAATAATCCTCACCATCAAAATATGGTGGTTTGCCTAAGGGAACGGAAAGTAATGGAGTGCGCTTAGAAATGCGAGGATAGCGTAGGGGCATCTTACTATACTTCTTGCGCTCATGGCGCTTAGAAGTAGTGGACGACGAGTCAAAGTCGGATGTGGAGGGCGGCGAAGAGTCGGTCTCGTAGTAGACCACTTTCTTCATCATCATCTTCTTGTCGCCTCTCCGATGGGTCTTGTTGGAGGAAGAGGATTCCTCCTTTTGCTTGTGGTCGGACTCCCTTGAGAGGGTTCTCCTCGAGCTTGTGAGCTTGTTGTCGGTCACGATCTCCCTCTTGGCGTGATCTCTCAACATCACTTCGAGTGGTTAGACTCTAATGAAGTATTGGCTCCGATACCAATTGAAAGTCGCTTAGAGGGGGGTGAATAGGTGTAATCTAAAATTTACAACTTAAAACAACAAACTACAAGCCGGGGTTAGCGTTAGAATTAAATCCGAGTCCAGGAGAGAGGGGGAAAACAAATCAACCAAGAAATAAAGTGGATGAACACGATGATTTGTTTTACCAAGGTTCGGTTCTAAAGAATCTAGTCCCCATTGAGGTGGTCACAAAGACCGGGTCTCTTTCAACCCTTTCCCTCTCTCAAACGGTCACTTAGACCAAGTGAGCTTTCTCCTTAATTCCACGGGTCACTTAGACCCCCCAAGGACCACCACACACTTGGTGTCTCTTGCCTTGATTACAAGTCACTTTGAAACAAGAAAGAGGAAGGAAGAAAGCGATCCAAGAAACAAGAGCGCAAAGAACATGAACAAACACTCTCTCAAGTCACTAAGAGGTTGGAATGAATTTTGGCACTTGGAGAGGCTTTGATCTTTTGATTTGTGTCTTGGAGTGAATGCACTAGCTCTTGTATTGAATGTGTAGTGCTTGAAACTTGGATGCTTGGAGTGGTGGTGGTTGGGGGGTATTTATAGCCCTCAACCACCACATAGCCGTTGGGGCAGGTCGCTGTCGATGGGCACACCGGACAGTCCGGTGCGCCACTGGACACTGTCCGGTGCGCCAGCCACGTCACCCAACCGTTAGGGTTCTAGAGCAGTTGACCGATGGAGCTTTGTCTTCATGTGGCACCGGACAGTCCGGTGCCACACCGGACAGGCACTGTTCACTGTCCGGTGCCCCTCTGACTTCTGCGCTCTGACTCTGCATGCACTGTTCTTCACTGTTCACGAAGTCAGCGGCTTTTGTAGTCGGCCGTTGCGCCGAGTAGCCGTTGCTCCACTGTCACACCAGACACGGTGGATGTGGGGGACATATATCCCTTGGGTCCACTGGAAGGATAAAAGACCTCACGAAAGGCACAAGGGCCCAATAAATCGTAAGGTCATCCCTTCGTGGGCCTGGGGAAGAACGACCAGCGAAGCAGATCGATGTAAGGCCGGATCGGCGCGAGCCTGGATGGCTCCAATAACGTTGAGCAAGCAACCACAACAGAGACCCGACTTTCCTGTGCTGGAGCCCCGTACGATGGAACCAGGCGAGGATAAATCGGCCGAATTATAGTAAGATACACTCGATCAGTTCACTATCTCTTAGGTTCGCATTGTTATCGTATCTGCATGTATTGTCCCACGGTCGAATATATAAGGCCTAGGGGACACCCCTTCAGAACGATCGATCTCATTACTTAGCCACCAACTCCGGCTCTCTACGTTTCCAATACTAGATAACCTCCTTGTAATCTACCACATAAGGCATACTCACCAGGACGTAGGGTGTTACGCATCTCAAAGCGGCCCAAACCTGTAAACACTGTCCATTGCTCCTCGTGCCTCCGGCACGAACCATTTAGCTACAGTCGGCGACACCGTCCTACTCCTAAAAACACCTTGAGGGGTAACCCCGGGTGTGCGGTCGGACCCAAAACACCGACAGCTGGCGCGCCAGGTAGGGGGTGTGTCGCCGATCTAAGCTAGCTCAAGGGCCGTCACCTTCCACCGCAAGATCACCCTCCGCCCCGGATCTGTGTTCTACTTTGGAACAATCTCATCCGTGGCGGACGAAGAAGGAACTCTACATCGCATCGCGGATCCGCCAAAGAAGAAGTCTCCTCCAACAAACTCCGAGAATATCGGAGTAAGGAAGGAAAAAGCGCAACCTCTAGCGCTCCGAAAAGAGATCACCTTCAGCAAGCCAGGGGCCAAGGGCCCGCTGACCTAGAGAACTCCGCTGCCTACTTCCCCGACGAAAGAATGGACACAAATCGCAAGGAAGAAAGAAACGAACAAAACTGGGAGGAAGCAAGTTGTTCTTTCCGTGCCTCTGCCCTCGAAGGAGAACGGAAAAAAGACTGCCACGACAGCCACACCATTCTACCCCGACGTTCTTTTCATCGGAAGAGTGGAGTCGCCCCCCGTCTCCGACGACGAACCGACCGCGCCCGGAGAAGAACCACCTCAGCGGGAATCCCGTCGACGGAGAAACTAGTGCCGAAATATCTGGCGGCATCACAAGGCCGGAGAACGGAATCCAGAGCAGCCTGTCTCACGAGACGAGGCCTCAGAGATAGGAGAAACTCTGGAGGAACGCGTCTTCAGAGAACGAAGGAACTCCCGACGGCGTGATCGCCGGCGAGCTCAGGAACAAGCCGAGCAGGAGGCAAGGCAACGTCGGGAAAATCCACTCTTCGGGCGCAACCTGAATCCCGACTTCGCCCGAGCCATGAACACGCCGAGTGAAGTCGAAGGGGTACTAGCTCGGATAGCTGATGGACTCCCTCGAACTCCCGACGCCGAGGGCTATCGACGACTGTTCACTCAAGCAGCCAACCATCTTCTACCTCTCGCTCACCCGCCGAACGACCTACGACACGCCATCAACAGCCGCCGGGACGTGCGAAGCTCCATCAATGCTTCACGTGAACGACGACATGAGAACGAGATCCGCCGCCGGGAGGAGTACGACAGGGATCACGACGTCCCAGCTCGGAGTCATGCCACCAGAACTGAGTCGGCAACGGCCTCGACTGGCGGTACTACCCGGGGACGGTCGAGGGACCACGACAACTACTCCCCTCCCCAGGACAGACATCATTCCCGTCGACAAGAAGACACGTGTGGAGTGTCTGCCCTTACTCCATGCCTTAGGGCCATTCAATGGCCCCCTAACTTCAAGGTATCAAATGTCGACAAATATGAACCTAAGCAGGATCCAGGAGGCTGGCTGGCCGTCTACACCACCGCTGCTCGAGCCGCTGGAGCGTCCGAGGACGTGATGACCGCATACTTACCTATCGTCCTCGGATAAGACGCGCTACAATGGCTGCGACACCTACCCCGACACTACATCGACGACTGGAGCGACTTCAGTCGACGCTTCACCGCTAACTTTCAGTCCCTCTCCGATAAACCAGCGCAACCGTGGGACCTCAAATCCATCAAGCGTCGGGGGGACGAAACTCTCCGGTCGTACCTCAAAAGGTTCCAGACCATGAGAAATCGTATCCCCGAGGTCACGGAGGCGGCCGTGATCGAAGACTTCTACAGAGGATCCAATGACTCGGCCTTCGTTCGAGCCATATTGCAGAAGGCGCCAACTACCTCCGAGCAGTTATTCTGGGAAGCTGACCTCTACATCACCGCCGACGAGCGAGCTCAGGACCTCATCGGGGGAACGAAACTTGCACCGACGGCGCCACGACGCGACACGAACCAGCAACCTGACAAACGCTGGGAGAAGAGGCCTCGCGAAGAAGTGCATGCCGCCAGACCACCTGCCTCTCGCGCCCGAGGAGGACCTCGCGGAGGCGAACATACACTAGACGATATCCTCGACGCTCAGTGCCCGTAACACAAGGACATGCGCCACACCCTTCGGAACTGCAGAGACTTCAAGCACTCCGTCGGGCATGGCTGACCCTTCCAGCCTCTACCTCCTCCTCTGCCGCGGGGAGGACCAGGGGAACCGCGACAACCCCAGCAGCAGGAGGAGGGAAGAGGTGGAGCCTTCCCGCGCATTGACGGAGAAGTCAACGTCATATTCGGCGGACACGGATCGCAGGAGAGCAGAAGACAACAAAAGCTCAACGATCGCCAGATATTGATGGCGACCACCGGTCCTCCCGCTCCGTACCGATGGTCGGAGCACCCGATCACCTTCACTCGGGCCGATCAGTGGCTCAACTTCGACCACCCAGGCAAATACCCGCTCCTCGTCGATCCGATGATCCGAGAGAACAGGGTGAAGAAGGTATTAGTTGACGGGGGGAGCATCATCAACGTCACCTTCCCCCGGACACTCCAAGGCTTGGGGGTTCACCTCAAAGAGCTCCACGAGTCAGATACTCCTTTCTTCGGCATCGTGCCGACTGAAGGGGAATACTCGCTGGGCCACATCTACATGCCTGTCACCTTCGGAACTCCGGAGAACTACAGAACCGAGTTCCTGAGGTTCGAAGTGGCGAACTTCGACTGCGGGTACAACGCTATCATCGGGAGGCCAGGATTGGCAAAATTCATGGCCATTCCGCATTACACGTACATGATACTAAAGATGCCAGGACCGCAAGGAATCATAACTGTGCGCGCTGACTTCCAAGGCGCCGCAGAGTGTTTCCGTGTGGCCATCCAGGCGGCCCTCACCACCAAACCGTCGGCAACCTCTTCAGCGCAGGAAAACTCTAAGCCTGAGGAAGACCTTGCAGTACATGCAAATGAAGCTCAAGCCGTGACCTCTATGCGGCCGACTGAAGAAACCAAAAGGATCAACCTAGGGTTCGCTGATGAACGCAAGACTGCCATCATCAGCTCCAGCCTGGATAACAAATAGGAAAGCGCACTCGTCCAGTTTCTGCAAGATAACCGAGATGTATTCGCATGGCAACCTGCGGATTTGCTGGGAGTCCCGAGAGAACTGGCCGAGCACAAACTGAATGTCTATCTCCAAGCGAGGCCGATCCGGCAAAAACTACGTCGCTTCACGCCCGACAAGAGAGAGGCCATTCGCGCTGAGCTGGCCCGCTTGGTCGCGACTGGGTTTATCAGAGAGGTGTTACATCCCGAGTGGTTAGCCAACCCAGTTCTTGTACTCAAAAAGAATAAAGTGGATTGGCGCATGTGCATCGACTACACGGATCTCAACAAACACTGTCCAAAGGATCCCTTCGGGCTTCCTAGGATAGATCAGGTGGTAGATTCCACCGCTGGATGTTCTGTGCTATCTTTCCTGGATTGCTACTCTGGATATCATCAGATTAGCCTGGCAAAAGAAGACGAGGAAAAAACAGCGTTCATCACTCCGTTCGGTGCTTTCTGCTATACCTCCATGCCGTTCGGCCTCAAAAACGCTGGAGCGACTTATCAGAGAGCCATTCAAACATGCTTAGCTGATCACTGGGGCAAGCGTGTGGAAGCCTATGTAGATGATGTGGTAATCAAAACGGAGAACTCGGAAAATTTCATCGAGGATTTACAGCTGGTTTTCAATAGTCTACGGCGATATCGATGGAAGCTTAATCCCGAAAAATGTGTCTTTGGGGTGCCGACAGGAAAGCTACTCGGATTTATTGTCAGTCACCGGGGAATTGAAGCTAACCCAGATAAGATTGAAGCTATCATGAAAATGGAAGCACCACGATCACAAAAAAGGTTCAGAGACTCACCGAATGTATGGCAGCCCTGAGCAGATTCATATCCAGGCTGGGAGAAAAAGGCTTGCCATTTTACCAGCTACTCAAGAAAGTGGATAAGTTTCAGTGGACTTCAGAAGCACAGGAAGCCTTGGATGCGCTGAAAAAATTCTTGACAACACCACCAGTGCTGAAGCTGCCACGGCGAGCCACGTCGACTCAACCGGCTGAAGATTTGCTTTTATATATCTCTTGCACGACTCATGTGGTAAGCACCGCGTTGGTAGTCGAGCGAACAGAAGAAGGGCATGCCTACCTAGTGCAACATCATCCTGTTTATTTCATCAGTGAAGTTCTGGGTCCCTCAAAGAAAAAGTATCCTCAAGTTCAGAAGCTATTATATGCAGTACTTCTAACTGCCCGCAAGCTACGTCACTACTTTGATGACCACAAAGTCATAGTAGTCACTGGTTTTCCGATAGGGGATATTCTTCGCAACAAGGAAGCCATCGGCCGAATAGCCAAGTGGGCCTGTGAACTGGGATCTCATGACATCGAATTTCGACCTCGCACTGCCATCAAAACTCAAGCGTTGGTTGACTTCGTATCAGAGTGGACTGAACAACAAGTACCAGACAACCCAGAAACATCGGAAGTATGGCAAATGTATTTCGATGGCTCGTTGAAACTACAGGAGCAGGCGCGGGAATTCTCTTTATCGCACCTGGAGGCGAGCACCTCAAATATGCCCTCTAGTTGCTATTTCCAGCCTCCAACAATGCAGCCGAATATGAAGCTCTGATTCATGGACTGAACATTGCTATATCACTAGGCGACAAGAGACTGATGGTATACGGAGATTCCTTGGTAGTCATAAGCTAGATAAACAAAGAATGGGACTGGTCGAGCGACTCAATGGGAAAGTACTGCACCACCGTCCGGAAACTAGAAGATAAATTCGAAGGTTTGGAATTTCATCATGTAGAAAGAGATCGAAACACGACAGCTGATGTATTGTCCAAGTTAGGATCCAGTCGAACTCAGGCCCCACCTGGAATCTTTGTACAAGAAATACCGCATCCGAGCATCTCGATGGACCAGGCAGAAAAATGTAATATCGTGAACCAATCAGAGTCAGATTCCGATGACTGGAGAAGGCCGATCATCAGATATATAAAGAATGAAGAGGAACCGGATGACAAAAACGCAGTCGAGCGCATCGCTAGACAGTCGGCTCGCTACACACTCATCGGGGAGACACTGTACAGAAGAGGTGCATCGGGTGTCCTCATGAAATGCATTCTCTCATCTACGAGGAGGCAACTTCTAGATGAGGTCCATGCTGGGCAATGTGGAATACACGCAGCATCCAGGACACTAGCCGGGAAGGTCTTCAGGTCGGGATTCTATTGGCCAATGGCGAAAAGTGATGCGGCCGAATTAGTTCAGAGGTGCGAAGCTTGCCAGTACTTATCAAAGCAACAACATCTACCAGCACAGCAACTGCAGACCATACCAGTAACATGGCCGTTCGCATGCTGGGGACTGGATATAATTGGACCTTTCAAGAAAGCTCAAGGAGGATACACTCATGTACTGGTAGCAATCGACAAATTCACCAAATGGATAGAATTCAAACCCATTGCTTCTTTAACCTCAGCCAAGGCCGTGGAATTCATACAAGACATAATATTCAGATTTGGAATACCAAACAATATCATAACTGACCTAGGATCCAACTTCACAAGTTCAGAGTTCTTCGATTTCTGCGAGCAAAAGAGCATTCAGATCAAGTATGCTTCGGTAGCACACCCGAGGGCCAACGGGCAGGTTGAACGAGCTAACGGGATGATATTGGAAGCACTCAGGAAAAAGGTCTTCGATAAAAATGAAAAGTTCGCAGGAAAATGGATAAGGGAATTGCCCTACGTCGTTTGGAGCCTAAGAACTCAACCTAGCCGAGCTCTGCATGGAAACACTCCTTTCTTCATGGTCTATGGGTCAGAGGCAGTATTACCCGCTGATCTCAAGTTTGGGTCGCCAAGGTTAGTCTTTGAAAGCATAGCAGAAGCTGAAGCTACTAGGCTGGAGGATATTGATGTACTCGAAGAAGAACGACTAAACACAGTAATTCAGTCGGCACGATACCAGCAGACTCTAAGACGCTATCACGACAAGGCCGTGCGACGACGATCCTTTGCAGTGGGAGACCTCGTCCTCCGCTGAATTCTAACGGGGGAGGGACGACACAAGTTGTCACCCCTATGGGAAGGACCATTCATAGTAGCGGAAGTCACTCGGCCGGGATCATATCGTCTCACTCAGATGGACGGCACGGAAATTGGGAACTCCTGGAATATAGAACACCTCAAGAAATTTTATCCCTAGCTGTATTTCAAAAGCTACTGGGACGACAATGTACTCTGTAAAAAGGGAAATACGTCATCAATAAACAAGATTTCAAGAATACTCAGTTTGTTCATGATCGACCTACATTCTTACTTAACTCGGGGTGGCCACTATGCCCTGCTAACGGAGCAATCGGCTTAAGTCGACAACGACTTAAGACGGTGCAACATGCTCACGCTTACTTAACTCGGGGTGACCACTATGCACTGCTAACGGAGCAATCGGCTTAAGTCGACAACGATTTAAGACGGTGCAACATGCTCACGCTTACTTAACTCGGGGTGACCACTATGCCCTGCTAATGGAGCAATCGGCTTAAGTCGGCAACGACTTAAGATGGTGCAACATGCTCACGCTTACTTAACTCAGGGTGACCACTATGCCCTGCTAACGGAGCAATCGATCTAAATCAGCAATGACTTAAGGCGATTCCACATGCTTACGATTACTCATATAGGGGTGATCTCTATATCCCGTGAAGAAATTTCAAAATCATCATACAGCATTTTACTCCTGCAAATCTATGTACTGTTGAATTCTAAAACAGTAGGAGAGTAACATTAGTATTCAATGTCGAGTTGGTGTCCTCTAACAAATAGCCGGGCACGATAACCGCATGCTCAAAGCACGCAATGTTTCTCTATTTTGCAACACTCTTCTCAGGAGCAACCGACAAAGAAGGGCGACTCGAGGAATCAGGAGCAGCGTTCACATCAGCCCTTATATCGTCAGGAACAATCACGCCGGGTCTCCTCATCAAGATCTGCCCCGCGCGAATGGCTTTATCCATAGCCCTGTTGCGCTGGGCCCTCAGAGTAACGGAAGTTTCTTCAGCAACTTTGACGGCCAGCTGAGAGGTCTCCAGCTCCTGGGCGATGGACTTCTTGGAAGCGCACAGTTCCTTGATAGCAGCATCCTTAGCCGATATCAACTGCCTGAGACGGATCACGTCATCCGTGGATTCCTGCAGCTTACAGCGAAGATTGTCTAACTCCTCCATGGTGAAGCGATGACTCCTTTCTAGGATGGTCAACGAGTTGCTAGAGTCACGGTATAGCCTGTCAAGATTGTCACGAGAAGCAACAAGGGCACGTTTCTCTTCCTGCAAACAAGAATCAGCTTCTTCAAACATCAAGCAAGCAATAAGAACACAGCAACACAAGGCACAGATTCATAAATCACCTTTTCAGAATCAAGCTGAGCGCGAAGAGTAGAATTCAGCATATTAGCATCATCCAGAGCAGCAGAGACCTGGGCCAGCTCAGTCTGGCTTTGGGAATACCTTTCCTCAAAATCAGAGCATTGCCGGACCAGCTCAGCCTGACTTTGAGAATGTTTCTCTTCAAGAACAGAAAACTACCGAGCCATATCTAGCGAGAAACAATCAAGCGAAAAAGTCAAGTTGAGAAGCAGTTTAACAAGGTAGACGAAGGGAAACAAAAAAGCACCAACCAGCATTCGTCGCCTCTAAGTCAGAGACACGCTGTTGAAGCAGCACCGGATTCCAACGGGCCAGTGACGAAGCTCTTCCCGGAACAGAAGCACCCTGTAATTTCAGCTGACTAGCCATCTCGTCCACTAATGCCTGATAACGAGAGCAAACGAGTGCAAAGACAACAATTCGTCAGGTGTAAAAGTCAAACTAGAATATGGCATAGTACCTGGAGGTTGGAGAAGAATGAGGGGACTCCCAGATCGTGAGAAATCAATTGATGGCTTGGCATAGGGTCACCATCCGGAGCAACTTGCAATGAACCAGCGGGAACCAATTCAGTGTCATCAGCAGAGCCCAAAGCTTGGTCGTCAGGAACGCTGGCCTCTAAAGCGACTCCCTGACCAGAAACTTGGGCCACCACCATGCAACCAGAGTGTGGAGGAGATCCGACGTGAACATCCATGGAAGTACAAGAGGGAGACCCCGCTCGGACACCCTCAGGGGCTGGGTCATAGCTCGCGCTGCCCACTTGAGCCGGATCATCTCCGGCAACACCCTCGGGGGCTGGGTCATGACTTACGCTTCCCACCCGAGCCGAATCAAACCCGACAACACCCTTGGGGGCTGGGTAAGCGTCAACACCATCCCTGAGGGTCAAGTTCTCTGCGGCAGCCGCCTCTAAGGCTGAAGGCTCCTCAGTTACTTCCATGAGAGCAAGATGATCAAAGTCAGTTTCCTGGCCCTCAAGACCGCGCTCTAAGGTCGATGAGGCGCGGGACGCTGTCCGGGATGACCCCAACCCGGCGTCGAACACATCAGCACAAACATCCATCGCGTCACCATCCGCTGGCTCTGATAACAGGTCCTCTGGAACCATATCTTCTAGAGTCTGATCAAAGTTCGCCAGAGATAACTCCTGTAGACCAATGAGGGCTGACAGAGCAGGAGAAGGAACCCCACTACTTTCCCCACTGGCAATATATTGCCAACTGTTTTTCCGAGTCAAAGGGTCCTCATCTTCTTCCTCCCCCACGATTTCGTCAGCAACACAGATAGCACCCCCATTGGGATCAGCGACAGATGGAGCACACCCATTGGGTTCAGCGACTGATGGATCACACCCACTGGGATCAACGACGGTAAATTCAGGCACAGACACTTCCTCAGCAGCAGGAACCGAAGGACCAACTTCCTGATCCAAACTACATACTCGCCGAAAACGTCTCTTTTTCTTTTTCTGCTCATCAGCAGGAGATTCAGGTTGATTGGCTCGGCAAGAGCGTTTCGAGCGAACACTGATAGGCCTCTGAACATCCAAGGTTGTACCAGCTTCCGGGAGAGGCACCACCGCCAATATCCCAGCAGGAGCAGCATCAGAAGAGTCTTCAGCCAGCATATCAAGCATAGCACTTATTTCTGCATCATTAGGATCCAAAGGCACCTCAAAGTGGACTTGTCGTTCATCATCAGGAATCTCTCCAATCGAAGCAACCAAAGCACTAACTTCTTCGGCAGAGGGTCGTACTCTAAGGCCCAAACCACCGTCAGCAACAGGAGGATTCGACACAAAATGAGTAAAAGCCTTGGAAGGAGGCAGGCTCCAGGCCGAGTATGCGATAGGGGCACCAACATTGGACACCTTGCCTCTAAGTATCATTTCAAGCCGGTTCACCAAGTCTACAGCGGGAATTCTTCTATTGGTGACCCAGGTTGAGTCAGCTAAACCTCGATACAAGTAGGCTGGGTATGCCCTATCCTTCAACGGCTGGATGTTCTTGAAAACAAAATCAGCAACCACAGCCTCTGCAGTCAAACCCCTCTCCTTCAGCAGTCCAACCTCAGCCAGCAAAGCCCCTGCCTCAGCCACCTCCTGGTCCGTAGGAGACTCGGTCCAACTCGGAGTACGAACATCTGGCTGTCTCCCTGACCGTGGGGGGAGAGATTTTCCGTGGTTCTCAACAATAAACCATTCCAAGCGCTATCCTTTGATACTGTCCTTGAGTGGGATTTCAAGGTAGTCAGTCTTCCTCCCACGGCGCATCTCTAAACTCGCACCCCCACTAGCTGATGCTGCCCCCGGCCATCCCAGGGCGACAGTGATACAAGTACTTCCACAGTCCAAAATGTGGCAGGACGCTAAGAAAAGCCTCACATAAATGAACGTAAATGGAAATTTGCAGAATGGAATTGGGATTCAGATGGGTCAAGTTAAGGCGATAGAAATCAAGGAGACCGCGGAAAAAGGGAGAAATAGGAAGAGCGAGACCGCGGAGAAGAAAAGGAACATAAATCACGGATTCGTGGGTATCCTCTGTTGGAACAGTGACCCCGTGGCAAATCCGCCAAGAACAGAGCTCCTTCGGAGGAAGAACCCCGATGGACATGAGGTGGAGAAGGTCGGGCTCGGAAACGACAGACATGTGGTTACCTGCGAAAGGCAACTGGCTGTTGGGGTCGATAGGGAGAATGACCGCAGCAGATGAACTCGAGGCCTTTCGCTTGAGCGCCATCTCAATTCCACCGGCGAACAGAACGGGAGCCGAATTTCAAAAGTACAGAGAGGATCTGGAGGCAGGAAAGCAAGAACTAGGGCACGGAAAGCAGAGGCGGCTGAAAGCGCAATGCATATGGTATCTTCTCGGGCCAGATACCGTTTCCAAAAAGCGCCCAGTCATCACCCGACGGTTACTTCTAAAACACCGGCGTGCCATGTCATCACCCGGCGGTTACTTCTAAAAGCACCGGTGCGCCACATTATCACTCGACTATTACCTTCAAAGTGGTCGACGTCGTCTCCAGTCACTCGGCAGTTATCTCTAAAACGCCGACGTCGTCTTCAATCACTCGGCAGTTATCTCTAAAATGCCGACGTTGTCTCCAGTCACTCGGCAGTTATCTCTAAAACGCCGACGTCGTCTCCAGTCACTCGGCAGTTATCTCTAAAACGCCGACGTCGTCTCCAGTCACTCGGCAGTTAACTCTAAAACGCCGACGTCATCTTCAATCACTCGGCTGTTACCTCTAAAAGCGCCGACGTGATCATCAGTCATTCCAACGCTGATGTGGCTTCGTCATCACTCGGATGCAACTTCAAAGGCGTAAATGTTGACAATAATAACTCGGTCATCACCCTAAAAGCGACAATATGACGCCCGAATGACTCAACTACTACTCCAGAGGGATGGACTTCACAGACAAAGCAAACGGAGGAATGACTTGAAAACTCCAAGCTACGACACAAGCATAACAGACAGAGAACATCATGGACAATAAATATCGCAACAATCATCAACTACTATGAAGCAAAATAATCAACACAGAGGAGACGAAATCATTTTTCATTAAGGGAAGTTTCAGAACTTACAAATCAACTCATTATGAGTTGATACTTCCCTATTACTACCACTACACTACACTCTACTACTACTACACTACATTCTACTACTCTACACTACTAACTACTACTACATTATTTCACTATACTACTTCTAATCTATACTAACATCTAAAAACCAGTGGCATCTAGCCACTGGCCTTGTTGCTGCCTTTGCCGCTGCCGCCGCTGTTGCTGCCCCTGCCGCTGCCGCCGCTGCCGCCGTTGCCGCCCCCGCTGCCGCTGTCACCATCATCATCGCCGTCGTCATCATCGCCCCCGCCGTCGCCGTCGTCTCCGCCATCGCCACCGCCGCCCTCCTCGGACGAGTCCGAAGAGTCCTCCTCGTCCGAGGAGTACTCTGACTCATCCGAGCCCGCGAGCCCGGAGCGCTCGACGGCCCGGATGTAAGTCCAGACCTCCGCGGCAATCCCCTGGGAGTCGTCTGAGTCGTCAGACGACGCCGGGGGAGAGACGGGAGCCGGAGACCCCTCAGACTCGGAGGAGAACTCCTCCTCCGAGTATTCCGAATCGCCAAAGTCCTCTGATGGAGGAGTTGGCTCGCGCTTGCATTTGTTACTCTTGCCCATGGTGGAGACGAAGGGAGAAGAAGAAAGCAAGCAGTGGAGAACAACAAAGAGGTGTGAATAAACCGGAGAGGCAAAGGCACTATTTATATAAGAAGAAGGCAACCGCTCACCTCCTACCACGGTCGCCGAACAGTCGCAAAATATTCAATATACGCTTCAACCCGTCTGAAGATACGTCAGGCGGCTGACGCCGTTTCATGCAACACAACACCCAATGGGACTCCAGTCAACTGCACGGGCGATATGATTACACCCGCCGTCACATCACATTACTACTCAGAAGTAGCCGGCTAAAACACTCAGCGTACCAAGCCGTCCCTTGCCCACACCCATTGGGGGGGATGCCTAGGAATTATCGGTATATTTTTTTAAAAAAACTGTCACGTCCGTGCAGGGCATACAATGAATACCTCAAGACAAAAATGAGATATCAGTAAGGATCAAAGGAAAGCCAAATATAGCCGGTGAAGTATAAAGTCTGACTGACTATCGGGGACCATAATTAGGGGTACCCTCAAGGCTCCTAAATCTCAGCTGGTAACCCCCATCAGCACAAAGCTGCAAAGGCCTGATGGGTGCGATTAAGTCAAGGATCGGTCCATTCGAGGGACGCGATCACGCTTCGCCCGAGCCCAGCCTCGGGCAAGGGCAGCCGACCCCGGAGGATCTACGTCTCGCCCGAGGACCCCCTCCAGCAACGGACACACCTTTGGCTCGCCCGAGGCCCAGTCTTCACCAAGAAGCAACCTTGGCAAAATTGCCACGTCAACCGACCAAATCGCAGGGGCATTTAATGCAAAGGTGGCCTGACACCTTTATCCTGACGCACGCCCTCCAGTCGACAGAACCGAAGTGACCGCAGTCACTTCGCCGCTCCACTGACTGGTCTGACAAGAGGACAACGCCGCCTGCGCCGCACCGACTGCTGAGCCACTCGACAGAGTGAGGCTGACAGCAACCAAGTCCGGCCTCAGGCATCATAGGAAACTCTGCTTCGCCCGACCCTAGGGCTCGGACTCGGGCTCAGCCCCGGAAGACGGCGAACTCCGCTCTGCCCGACCCCAGGGCTCGGACTCGGGCTCAGCCCCGGAAGACGGCGAACTCCGCTCCGCCCGACCCCAGGGCTCGGACTCGGGCTCAGCCCCGGAAGACGGCGAACTCCGCCTTGCCCGACCCCAGGGCTCGAACTCGGGCTCAGCCCCGGAAGACGACGAACTCCGCCTCGCCCGACCCGAGGGCTCGGACTCAGCCCTGGCCTCAGCCGACGGACTCTGCCTCATCTGACCCGGGGGCTCGGACTCGACCTCGACCTTGGAAGACAGACTCGACCTCGACCTCGGAGGAGCCTCCACCTCACCCAACCTAGGGCATGGAACGACCACGTCAACAGGAAGCGCCATCATTACCCTACCCCGAGCTGACTCAGGCTACGGGGAACAAGACCGGCGTCCCATCTGGCTCGCTCCACCATACGAGTAATGATGGCGCCCCGCATGCCCTGTGACGACGACGGCTCTCAGCCCCCTTACGGAAGCAAGAGGACGTCAGCAAGGACTCGACAGCCCCGACAGCTGTCCTTCCGCCAGGCTCCAGCGCTCCTCCGACGGCCACGACACCACGCGAACTAGGTGCCAAGACCTCTCCGGCTGCCACGATGGCATGTACTTAGGGTGCTAGCTCTCCCCAGCTAGACACGTTAGCACATTGCTACACTCCCCATTGTACACCTGGATCCTCTCCTTACGCCTATAAAAGGGAGGACCAGGGCCCTCTTATAGAGGGTTGGCCGCGTGGGGAAGGACGGGACGGCGCTCGCGCAAGGCCGCTCGCTCCCTCCCGCGTGGACGCTTGTAACCCCCTACTGCAAGCGCACCCGACCTGGGCGCGGGGCTAACACGAAGGCCGCGGGTTCCACCTCCCACGCCTGTCTCCCTCCGGCTGCTTTCTTCCCCCCTTCGCGTTCCACCTCGCGCTGACCCATCTGGGCTGGGGCACGCGGCGACAATTCACTCATCGGTCCAGGGACCCCCCGGGTTTCGAAACACCGACAGTTGGCGCGCCAGGTAGGCACCTGCTGCGTGTTGACGAACAACTTCCCATCAAGCTCCAGATGGGCAGTCTCCAGCAACCTCTCAAACCTGGGACGGTGCTCCGTTTTGGGAGTATTGAGTTCATGTCCCTTGACGGCGGCTATGACATGATACTCCTTCCCCCGCCGCGCGACAGCGACAATGGCGGTCGACAACCTGCCCGCCGGCGGGGAAATCGACGACGCCTTCCCCACGTGGTGGAAGGACGACATTCGGGCTTGTCCCGTCCCCTCCCCCGCCAACGGAGGAGGAGGCGGGGCAACCAAGGCCAAGCAGGAGGCGGCACCTCGTCGGCTGTCGAGCGAGTCAACGGCGCCGGCGCCCCAACAGGGAGCGCGTCGGGCATCGGTCTCGCGTCTGAGACGAAGACGAGCGCCATCTCCCCGCAACGCACCAACCTCAGGCAAACGGACAACGCCAGCACGCTCGCGAAGGACTTGCTGGGCGTCACCCTCGTACCTGAGACGACAGTGCAGTTAGTCCCCGACGTGACTTCGTCATCGCCCGTCGACCAAAAGGTACCGACTGACTCCCATCTCGCGCCTTTTGGATTCGGCCTCGACCCGCCAAGCAACTCTGCTTCGGTGGACACTCCCATAGAGGCGAGTCCAAACCCTCTGGGGTATCGTGTGCGGTCACCCTGGGACCGGCTGATGGCCATCTCGTCCTACGGGCCCTCGGGGTCCGAGGAAGATGGCGAGCCCGACCTCTGTTGGGATTTCTCCGGACTTGGTAACCCCAGTTCCATGCGGGACTTCATGACCGCATGCGACTACTGCCTTTCCGACTGTTCCGACCGTAGCCGCAGCCTCGACGACGAGGACTGCGGCCCAAGTCGCGAATGTTTCCACGTCGATCTAGGGGGTCCCGGCGAAGGCAACCATCTTGGTATGCCGGAGAACGGTGATCCCCCTAGGCCCGTGCCTCGCGTTGACATCCTTCAGGAGCTAGCTGTGGTCCCCGTCCCGGCGGGGGGTCCTGACCCACAGCTCGAGCAAATCCGCGAGAGGCAGGCCAGGCTCGACGAGGGAGCAGGAACGCTTGTGCCGATCCGCTGGGACATCGGGCAGGAATGGGCGGGCCAACCTCCGGCCAGAGAAGCACGTCATCTCCCCCAGGGCATCCAGCATCACATCGCCGACGACGTCAGGGTAAGGCCGCCACCGGTTTCCAGTGGAGTCGGCCAAAACCTGGCTGCAGCGGCAATACTTCTTCGCACGATGCCGGAGCCATCAACCACCGAGGGGCAGCGTATCCAGGGAGAGCTCAAGAATCTCCTGGAGGACGCCGCGGTCCGACGGGCCAAAAGCTCCGCATCCCGAAGGCAGGGGTACCCCTCGGAACATCGCGCCGCGACTTCCTGATTCATACAGGAAGCCTCGGTCCACACCGGGCGCACGCGCAACACAGCGCCTGCGGCCCCGGGTCGCCTCGGCAACGAGCACCATCATCACAGCCGTCAGCCCACCTCGATGAAAGGGTACGCCGAGGCTACCACCCCAGGCGTGGGGGACGCTACGACAGCGGGGAGGATCGGAGTCCTTCGCCCGAACCACCCGGTCCGCAGGCTTTCAGCCGCACCATACGACGGGCGCCGTTCCCGACCCGGTTCCGAACCCCGACTACTATCACAAAGTACTCGGGGGAGACGAGACCGGAACTGTGGATCGCAGACTATCGGCTGGCCTGCCAACTGGGTGGAACGGACGATGATAATCTCATCATCCGCAACCTCCCCCTGTTCCACTCTGACACCGCTCGAGCCTGGCTGGAGCACCTGCCCCCGGGGCAGATCTCCAACCGGGACGACCTGGTCCAAGCCTTCGCCGGCAATTTCCAAGGCACGTACGTGCGCCCTGGGAACTCCTAGGATCTCTGAAGCTGCCGCCAGCAGCCGAGAGAGTCTCTCCGGGACTACATCAGGTGATTCTCGAAGCAGCGCACCGAGCTGCCCAACGTCACCGATTCGGATGTCATCGGCGCGTTCCTCGCCGACACCACCTGCCATGACCTGGTGAGCAAGTTGGGTCGCAAGACCCCCACCAGGGCGAGCGAGCTGATGGACATCGCCACCAAGTTCGCCTCTAGCCAGGAGGCGGTTGAGGCCATCTTACGGAAGGATAAGCAGCCCCAGGGCCGCCCGCCGGAAGATGTTCCCAAGGCGTCAATTCAGCGTGGCACCAAGAAGAAGGGCAAGAAGAAGTCGCAAGCGAAACGTGACGCCGCCGACGCGGACCTTGTCGCCGCCGCTGAGTACAAGAACCCTCGGAAACCTCCCGAAGGTGCCAACCTCTTCGACAAGATGCTTAAGGAGTCGTGCCCTTATCATCAGGGGCCCGTCAAGCACACCCTTGAGGAGTGTGCCATGGTTCGACGACACTTCCACAAGGCCGGGCCACCCGGAGGGTGGCAAGGCTCTCGACGACGTTAAGAAGGAAGATCGCAAGGCAGGAGAGTTCCTCGAGGTCCGCGACTGCTTCATGATCTACGGCGGGCAAGTGGCAAACGCCTCGGCTCGGCACTGCAAGCAAGAGCGTCGGGAGGTCTGCTCGGTAAAGGTGGCGGCGCCAGTCTACCTAGACTGGTCCGACAAGCCCATCACCTTCGACCAGGCCGACCATCCCGACCATGTGCCGAGCCCGGGGAAGTACCCGCTCGTTGTTGACCCCATCATCGGCAACGTCAGGCACACCAAGGTCCTCATGGACGGAGGCAGCAGCCTCAACATCATCTACGCCGAGACCCTCGGGCTCCTGTGGATCGATCTGTCCTCGGTCCGGACGGGCGCTGCGCCTTTCCACGGGATCATCCCCGGGAAGCGCGTCCAACCCCTCGGACAACTCGATCTACCCGTCTGCTTCGGGATGCCCTCCAACTTTCGAAGGGAGACCCTCACGTTCGAAGTGGTCGGGTTTCGAGGAACCTACCATGCAGTGTTGGGGAGACCATGCTACGCCAAGTTCATGGCCGTCCCCAACTACACCTACCTCAAGCTCAAGATGCCGGGCCCCAATGGGGTCATCACCGTCGGGCCCACGTACCGACACGCGTACGAATGCGACGTGGAGTGCGTGGAGTACGCCGAGGCCCTCGCCGAGTCCGAGGCCCTCATCGCCGACCTGGAGAGCCTCTCTAGGGAGGCGCCAGACGTGGAGCGCCACACCAGCAACTTCGAGCCAGCGGAGACGGTTAAGTCCGTCCCTCTTGACCCTTGCAACGACGCCTCCAAGCAGATCCGGATCGGCTCCGAGCTCGACCCCAAATAGGAAGCAGTGCTCATCGATTTTCTCCGCGCAAACGCCGACGTTTTCGCGTGGAGTCCCTCGGACATGCCCGGCATACCGAGGGAAGTCGCCGAGCACTCGCTGGATATCCGAGCTGGAGCCCGACCCGTGAAGCAGCCTCTGCACCGATTCGACGAAGAAAAGCGCAGAGCCATAGGCGAGGAGATCCACAAGCTAATGGCGGCAGGGTTCATCAAAGAGGTATTCCATCCCGAATGGCTTGCCAATCCTGTGCTTGTGAGAAAGAAACGGGGGAAATGGCGGATGTGTGTAGACTACACTGGTCTAAACAAAGCATGTCCGAAAGTTCCCTACCCTCTGCCTCGCATCGATCAAATCGTGGATTCCACTACTGGGTGCGAAACCCTGTCTTTCCTCGATGCCTACTCAGGGTATCACCAGATCAGGATGAAAGAATCCGACCAGCTCGCGACTTCTTTCATCACACCCTTCGGCATGTACTGCTATGTTACCATACCGTTTGGTTTGAGGAATGCGGGTGCAACGTACCAGCGATGCATGAACCATGTGTTCGGTGAACACATCGGCCGAACGGTCGAGGCCTATGTCGATGACATCGTAGTCAAGACGAGGAAAGCCTCCGACCTCCTTTTCGACCTTGAAGTGACATTCCGATGTCTCAAGGCGAAAGGCGTGAAGCTCAATCTCGAAAAGTGTGTCTTCGGGGTCCCCTGAGGCATGCTCTTGGGGTTCATCGTCTCCGAGCGGGGCATCGAGGCCAACCCGGAGAAGGTCGCAGCCATCACCAGCATGGGGCCCATCAAGGACTTGAAAGGCGTATAGAGGGTCATGGGATGCCTCGCGGCTCTGAGCCGTTTCATCTCGCGCCTCGGCGAAAGAGGCCTGCCTCTGTACCGCCTCTTAAGGAAGGCCGAGTGCTTCGCTTGGACCCCTGAGGCCGAGGAAGCCCTTGGGAACCTGAAGGCGCTCCTCACGAACGCGCCCATCTTAGTGCCCCCCGCTGCCACAGAAGCCCTCTTGATCTACGTCGCCGCGACCACTCAGGTGGTTAGCACCGCGATTGTGGTCGAGAGACGAGAAGAGGGGCATGCATTGCCCGTCTAGAGGCCAGTCTACTTTATAAGTGAGGTACTGTCCAAGACCAAGATCCGCTACCCACAAATCCAGAAGCTGCTGTACGCGGTGATCCTGACGCGGCGGAAGTTGCGACACTACTTTGAGTCCCATCCAGTGACTGTGGTGTCATCCTTCCCCTGGGGGAGATCATCCAGTCCCGAGAGGCCTCGGGTAGAATTGCAAAGTGGGCGGTGGAGATCATGGGCGAGACGATCTCGTTCGCCCCTCGGAAGGCCATCAAGTCCCAGGTCTTGGCGGACTTCGTGGCTGAATGGGTCGACACCCAGCTCCCGACAGCTCCGATCCAACCGGAGCTCTGGACCATGTTTTTCGACGGGTCGCTGATGAAGACGGGGGCCGGCGTGGGCCTGCTCTTCGTCTCGCCCCTCGGGAAGCACCTACGCTACGTGCTACGCCTCCACTTCCCGGTGTCCAACAACGTGGCTGAGTACGAGGCTCTGGTAAACGGGTTGCGAATCGCCATCGAGCTAGGGGTCCGATGCCTCGACGCTCGTGGTGACTCGCAGCTCGTCATTGACCAAGTCATGAAGAACTCTCACTGCCGCGACCCGAAGATGGAAGCTTACTGCGATGAGGTTCGGCGCCTGGAAGACAAGTTCTACGGGCTCGAGCTCAACCACATCGCCCGACGCTACAACGAGACTGCGGATGAGCTGGCTAAAATAGCCTCGGGGCGAACAACGGTTCCCCAGACGTATTCTCCTGAGACCTGCGTCAACCCTCCGTCAAGACCGACGACACGCCCGAGCCCGAGGCACCCTCGGCTCAGTCCGAGGTACCCTCGGCACGGTCCGAGGTACCCTCGACTCGGCCCGAGGTATCCTCGGCCCCCGAGGGTGAGGCACTGCGCGTCGAGGGGGAGCAGAGCGAGGTCATGCCTAATTAAAACTGGCAGACCCCGTACCTGCAATATCTCCACCGAGGAGAGCTGCCCCTCGACCAAGCCGAGGCTCGGCGGTTGGCGCGGCGCGCCAAGTCTTTCGTCTTGCTGGGGGATGGGAAGGAGCTATACCACCGCAGCCCCTCGGGCATCCTCCAGCGATGCATTTCCATCACCGAAGGTCAGGAGCTCTTACAAGAGATACACTCGGGGGCTTGCGGCCATCACGCAGCACCTCGAACCCTTGTTGGAAATGCCTTCCGACAAGGTTTCTACTGGCCGACGGCGGTGGCCGACGCCACTAGAATTGTCCGCACCTGCGAAGGGTGTCAGTTCTACGCAAGGCAGACCCACCTACCCGCTCGGGCTCTGCAGACCATACCCATCACCTGGCCGTTTGCTGTGTGGGGTCTGGACCTAGTCGGCCCCTTGCAGAAGGCACCCGGGGGCTACACGCACCTGCTAGTCGCCATCGACAAATTCTCCAAGTGGATCGAGGTCCGACCCCTAAACAGCATCAGGTCCGAACAGGCAGTGGCGTTCTTCACCAACTTCATCCATCGCTTTGGGGTCCCGAACTCCATCATCACCAACAACGGCACCCAGTTCACCGGCAGAAAGTTCCTGGACTTATGCGAGGATCACCACATCCGGGTGGACTGGGCCGCCGTGGCTCACCCCATGACGAATGAGCAGGTAGAACGTGCCAACGGCATGATTCTGCAAAGACTCAAGCCTCGGATCTACAACAACCTCAACAAGTTCGGCAAGCGATGGATGAAGGAGCTCCCCTCGGTGGTCTGAAGTCTGAGGACAACGCCGAGCCGAGCCACAGGCTTCACATCGTTCTTTCTAGTCTATGGGGCCGAGGCCATCTTGCCCACAGACTTAGAATACGGTTTCCCGAGGACGAGGGCCTACGCCGACCGAAGCAATCAAGCTAATCGGGAAGACTCGCTGGACCAGCTGGAAGAGGCTCGGGACGTGGCCTTACTACACTCGGCACGGTACCAGCAGTCCCTGCAACGCTACCACGCCCGAGGGGTTCGGTCCCGAGACCTCCAGGTGGGCGACCTGGTGCTTCGGCTGTGACAAGACGCCCGAGGGCGGCACAAACTCACACCTCCCTGGGAAGGGCCGTTCGTCATCGCCAAGGTTCTGAAGCCCAGAACATACAAGCTGGCTAACAGCCAAGGCGAGGTCTACAGCAACGCTTGGAACATCCAACAGCTACGTCGCTTCTACCCTTAAGATGCTTTCAAGTTGTTCGTATACCTCGTTCACACACAAAGTCTGGTCATCAAGGAAGGGTCAGCCTTGCCTCGGCAAAGCCCGACCCTCCCTCGGGGGCTAGAAGGGGGGAACCCCCTCCACGTCGAAATTTTCCTCGAAAAAAGAAAAAAAATCTTTTCTGCTAGAATGCCTCTCGTGCTTTTCGACTACTTCGAAAGTGGATCCTGAAAATGACAGAGTACACGTAAGCAGCCAAGGCTGACCGAGCCGAGGGACTCCTACGCCTCCGGGATACGGATACCTCACTCATCACCTTCTGCGATAAGTAACTCGCGCTCGGATAAGTGATTCCGCGGACCGAACAAGTCTTCACGCTCGAAAGCTTCTCTGCCGGAACGGTTTTTTGGGCCTTCTCGACTGCGTCGGTGACAGAACCCTATGGACGAGTAAGAGTGCGCATAAGCGGCAAGGCCGACCGAGCCGAGGGATTCCTACGCCTCCGGGATATGGATACCTCACTCATCACCTTCTGTGAAAAGCAACTCTTGCCCGCACAAACAATTCTGTTACCGACAAACAAGTCCGGATACTCGAAACAAGAGGAAAAGAAACGCAGCTTTACAACACGACGACAGTGTGTTTGGGCCTCGGCGGCCGCAGAAAACATAGACACACTACAAGACAACCCGATCCTGCAGGCTCGGACGTCGACAGTTAGAGGGGGCAGCAGCACCTTCGGCGTCAACTACACCTTCGGCGGGGTCTGACCTAGCCTCGGACGGCGACGCGGTTGGAGGATCCCCACTCTGAAGGACGACATCAGCACTACACCAGGGCCATCGCCGCCAGGGTCTTCTCCAGGAATCCGGCTCGAGCAGACGGCTCGGCCGGCCACCCCGAGGCCTCGGCCAGCTGTCCCCCGAAGACATCAGCCCGGCTTGAGGCCTCGGCAGCTCAACTCTGGCGTCGGTCCCACCAGTGGACGACCCGACTAGTCTCCGGCCGACCCAATCTTCTTTTTGAGCCAACTCTGCCTCTGTCCATGCTGACACCGCTACCTCTGGCTTCGGCTCATCAAAGGGCGGCCGAGGGGTTCCTTTAACTAAGCCAGAGAAGCCTCGGACAGCAAGGCCGACCGAGCTGAGGGACTCCTACGCCTCTGGGATACGGATACCTCACTCGTCACCTTCGCACGAGGCGGCTCACGCTTAGTGAAGCGGTTCGGATAACCAACAGGCGAGTCTTAGTGCTCGAAATGAGGGAAAAACACGGCTCCATGCCAAAGATACATACATGTTCAGGCCTCGACAGCCACAATGAACAAGACACCGGCACTCAAAGTGCCATTACAAACGGAACTCCGGTTCCACCTCCGCAGGTACAAACAACCCCACACGATTGGGGGGCCTGCAAAGCAACAGAAGGCCGACGAACGGCTCGTCGTCGCCCGCCCCAGCAGCGGCGACGACGACGACTTCTGCTCCGGAGGGCCGAACAGCAGCAGCGATGACCTCAGGGCAGATGCTGCTGCCATGAGGCCCTTGCCCATGCCCCCAACTCGAGAGGCAAGGACGGGCAGAAGGCCATAGAGTTGGAGGTCAGTCCATGGGCGGCACCGGCTAGCTCGTCGGCGGAGAAACCTCTTCCGGCTGCCGTGGCGGAAGGCGGCGCCGGGAGTGGCTCCGAAGCCACCCGGCTCAGAGAGCCAGGCACGCGGCAGCTGCCAACGCTACGAACGGCAAACACCCTTCCCCCCGATCACTGAGGGAAGGAGCGGGCCGCCGCCCGCGCAGGGACCGACCCCAACTCGGCACACTCCCCTCCCCAGCACTGATGATGAACATCCTTGAAGCTGAGGGAGGGGCAGAGGCCGCAGCCCGGTTCGCTTCTCCCCGCCATCAAGCTGGAGGTCACCATCTTGGGTGACCACCGGCGAGGGGATGCAGCCGGGCTGCATGATGAAAATCCTTGAAGCCGAACGATGGCTGAAAGGTACCAACTTCCACGAAGTTGCGTCCCTCCGACGACAAGACGGAAGGATTGCGGGCGTCCCCCCATCCGGGGGCTCGGAAGATGGAAAGACACGATGCATGAGGGGAGCGCGAAGACATGGTTTCCCTCCAAGGGGGTCGCCCTCCTTTTAAAGACAACTCTCCCCACTTGCGTCCTCAGCCGTCGTGGGCTGAGTCTTCTCCAACACACTCCACGGTCCTCCCCCTACGGCACGGGGGCTGGGCCCCACGCGTCATGCAAGCTGGTCCAGCGCAGAAGGAGCCAAACCGCCACGCGCAGGGCATGCAACTGCCCAGCGGTTACAAGCATTCCTCCACTTTCGCCCAGACCAACAGGTGAAAGGGTGGACAGCCATGCAGTCGGCATGCAACCGCGCCAAGTGGGCGCGCCCCTTCGACTCCAACGCGCCCAGCATGGAGGCCCAGGCCCACACGTCATGCAACCGGCGCGCCGGTTGCTACGTGCGAGCAACTGCACCGCCCCTCACGCCACTACCGCGCCTCCTCGACTGCGGAGCCAATACCGCGACTCGATGCAGCCCTGCGTGTGACCCAGCAGTGCCAGCCAGGCGTGACGGTCAAATACGGTCAAAAATGGGCCGGCAGTAATGGCGGTGGCAGGCGAGCAGGAGCAGCGGTCACGTCGTCAGCCAAGCTCACGTCCCATCCAGGGGCAGCGAGAGAACCCTCTCTCACGGCATGAAGACGGCGCGCCCGTGATCTATTCCTCGAACGGCCCACGCACGCGCAACGGTCGCCTTGCGAACCACTCGCCCCGTCGCATTAACTCCACGGCGGGACAGGCGGCGCCTCAGGCGGGAGAAGCAAGCGACGCTTCGCCTTCGCCATAATGACCGCGTCGAAAAAGGTACGCCACGTCATTCAATTTCGTATCCTTTTCCTTTTCCTCTTTCTCTCTCTTACAATAGGGACCGGGAAAGGGGGATACCCTGGAAAGGATCCTTCTCCGTGAAGGAAACAGGCCCCGAGCCTCCCTACTGATCAGAGGTTCAAAGGCTGGCCCCTCGGAGGGGTTCAACGGCCGCCTAAGAGCGCTTGGGTTCTGCGCCCACTACTGGTCAGAGGTTCGATGGTCGGCCCCTCGGAAGGGTTCCACGGCCGCCTCAGGCCACTCGGGCTCCGCGCCCACTACTGATCAGGGGTTCGTAGGCTGGCCCTCGAAGGGTTCATAGTCGCCTCAGACGCAGAGCGAGGGATGACCCTGGGTACGTTCGATACATAACCAAGGCTCGGGCTACGCTCCCGAGGTACCCTAGGACATTTCCAAGACCAGCGGGAGCAATCTTGTAACGGAATCCCATCAGAGGGAGGCATCGAGCCCTCGGACCCCGTCAAAGGGGACCGGGTCCGGTAGATCACCCGCAGGTACTTTTGGAGCGCGCCTCCGGGCCTCTAGCCGACCCCTAACAAATGGGGCACGGGCGTCCACTCGGAATACCCGCCAGCAGCTCACCGGAGACACCATGTTCGGCGCCCTCCAAGGGCAACATGGCGCTTTCCCCCCTCCTCCTTGCGGAAAGGCGACGCAGGGGCATATGTAAAAAAGTCGAGTCTGTCCTTGACCGTCCTCTCGCCCTGTGCAGAGGCTCGGGGGCTGCTCTCGCAAACCCGGCTCTGGCCAAACCGTTGACAGCGTCAGCATACTAGCCCGAGAACTTGGGACCCGATCGTGCACCTGGGCTACGGCCAGCTCGCATGAGGGAACAACCAGACCAGCCGAAGTGTTGCAAAACGCACTAAGACCTCGAAGGAGTCAAACTACTCTTCCGAGGCCTCGGGGGCTACACCCGGCGGGTGCGCTCGCGCGCACCCACCGGAACAAAATGCAACCAGAAAAGGCTGGTCCCCTTGCAAAAAAGTGCGGCAAAAGCCTCCAAGCGAGTATTAACACTCCCTTCGAGGCTCGGGGGCTACTGTCGGGGACCATAATTAGGGGTACCCTCAAGGCTCCTAAATCTCAGCTGGTAACCCCCATCAGCACAAAGCTGCAAAGGCCTGATGGGTGCGATTAAGTCAAGGATCGGTCCATTCGAGGGACGCGATCACACTTCGCCCGAGCCTAGCCTCGGGCAAGGGCAGCCGACCCCGGAGGATCTACGTCTCGCCCGAGGACCCCCTCCAGCAACGGACACACCTTCGGCTCGCCCGAGGCCCAGTCTTCACCAAGAAGCAACCTTGGCAAAATCGCCACGCCAACCGACCAAATCGCAGGGGCATTTAATGCAAAGGTGGACTGACACCTTTATCCTGACGCACGCCCTCCAGTCGACAGAGCCGAAGTGACCGCAGTCACTTCGCCGCTCCACTAACTGGTCTGACAAGAGGACAGCGCCGCCTGCGCCGCACCGACTGCTGAGCCACTCGACAGAGTGAGGCTGACAGCAGCCAAGTCCGGCCTCAGGCGTCATAGGAAACTCCGCTTCGCCCGACCCCAGGGCTCGGACTCAGGCTCAGCCCCGGAAGACGGCGAACTCCGCTCTGCCCGACCCCAGGGCTCGGACTCGGGCTCAGCCCCGGAAGACGGTGAACTCCGCTCCGCCCGACCCCAGGGCTCGGACTCGGGCTCAGCCCCGGAAGACAGCGAACTCCGCTCCGCCCGACCCCAGGGCTCGGACTCCGGCACAACCCCGAAAGATGACGAACTCCGCCTCGCCCGACCCCAGGGCTCGGACTCGGGCTCAGCCCCGGAAGACGACGAACTCCGCCTCGCCCGACCCCAAGGCTTGGACTTAGCCCTGCCCTCAGCCGACGGACTCCGCCTCGTCCGACCCGGGGGCTTGGACTCGACCTCGACCTTGGAAGACAGACTCGACCTCGACCTCGGAGGAGCCTCCACCTCGCCCAACCTAGGGCACGGAACGACCACGTCAATAGGAAGCGCCATCATTACCCTACCCCGAGCTGACTCAGGCTACGGGGAACAAGACCAGCGTCCCATCTGGCTCGCTCCACCATACGAGTAATGATGGCGCCCCGCATGCCCTGTGACGACGGCGGCTCTCAGCCCCCTTACGGAAGCAAGAGGACGTCAGCAAGGACTCGACAGCTCCGATAGCTGTCCTTTCGCCAGGCTCCAGCGCTCCTCCGACGGCCACGACACCACGCGAACTAGGTGCCAAGACCTCTCCGGCTGCCACGATGGCATGTACTTAGGGCGCTAGCTCTCCCCCGCTAGACACGTTAGCACATTGCTACACTCCCCATTGTACACCTGGATCCTCTCCTTACGCCTATAAAAGGGAGGACCAGGGCCCTCTTACAGAGGGTTGGCCGCACGGGGAAGGACGGGACAGCACTCGCGCAAGGCCGCTCGCTCCCTCCCGCGTGGACGCTTGTAACCCCCTACTGCAAGCGCACCCGACCTGGGCGCGGGGCTAACACGAAGGCCATGGGTTCCACCTCCCACGCCTGTCTCCCTCCGGCTGCTTTCTTCCCCCCTTCGCGTTCCACCTCGCGCCGACCCATCTGGGCTGGGGCACGCGGCGACAATTCACTCGTCGGTCCAGGGACCCCCCGGGTTTCGAAACACCGACAGACTGACAGAAGCGACATGAAGACTAGTCATGGGACGTCCATCGAATGTCCAATCAGTTGCAGATCAAATAAATTGCACCACCTAGCAAGATATGGGCAGATCACGAACTCGGCTCCAAAGACAAAATGCATGCTGACCTCTAAAGCATAATATCGATGACATAATGCTGACCTCTAAGGCATTCGGAAGAAAAAAAAGAAAAAGATGACTCTCAGCAAAAGGACATGAAATGAAGACCTTCGAGTGGATTATTTTCAAAAAATCCACTCGAAGCTCGGGGGCTACACCCATTGGGTGCACCTCCGGTGCACCCAATGAAGTTTAGGATCCTACAAATACGAAATGCTTACCTCCAAAGCGCGAGTTTGAAACAGAACGCCAGTTTTCGAATAGAAGGAGATAGTAAGAAATTGTTTTTACCAAACTACCCGGAAAGCATCCCTTGTCATAAAATGAAGACCGCAAGCTGGACCTAGGATCTTTGGGCCGATTATCTCAAAATCAACCCAAAGATCGGGGGCTTGTGGGGGACAGATATCCCCCGGGTCCACTGGAAGGATAAAAGACCTCACGAAAGGCCCAAGGGCCCAATAAATCGTAAGGTCATCCCTTCGTGGGCCTGGGGAAGAACGACCATCGAAGCAGATCGATGTAAGGCCGAATCGACGCGAGCCTGGATGGCTCCAATAACGTTGAGCAAGCAACCACAACAGAGACCCGACTTTCCTACGCTGGAGCCCCGTACGATGGAACCAGGCGAGGATAAGTCGGCCGAATTATAGTAAGATAGACTCGATCAGTTCACTATCTCTTAGGTTCGCATTGTTATCGTATCTGCATGTATTGTCCCACGGTCGAATATATAAGGCCTAGGGGGCACCCCTTCAGAACGATCGATCTCATTACTTAGCCACCAACTCCGGCTCTCTACGTTTCCAATACTAGAGAACCTCCTTGTAATCTACCACATAAGGCATACTCACCAGGACGTAGGGTGTTACGCATCTCAAAGCGGCCCGAACATGTAAACATTGTCCATTGCTCCTCGTGCCTCCGGCACGAACCATTTAGCTACAGTCGGCGACACCGTCCTACTCCTAAAAACACCTTGAGGGGTAACCCCGGGTGTGTGGTCAGACCCAAAACACCGACAGTGGCACACTGGACAGTCCGGTGAATTATAGCGGAGCGCGCTTCTGAGAAACCCGTGGTGAGTTTGAGATTATACGGTCCTGGTGCACCGGACACTGTCTGGTGGCACACCGGATAGTCCGGTGCGCCAGACCAGGGCACACTCGGTTTCAATTGCTCCTTTGAATTGAACCCTATCTTGATTGTTTATTGGTTTATGTTGAACCTTTGTGCACCTGTCGAACATGTTTTCTAGAGCAAACTAGTTAGTCCATTATTTGTGTTGGGCATTCAACCACCAAAATTATTTATAGGAAAAGGTTAACCCTATTTCCCTTTCAGGTAGTGAACACCCGATATGTAGTAACAACACATAGAGACTTGGAACTCTTCCCTCTCTCGCCCACTTGTAACCCCTACTATGAGCATTGAGCAACAAGGTGTCGATAGCGTGAGCCACCGAAGACTGAAAGTAGGGACATTCAGCCTAAATTAGTATAAATTTCGCGTCCATTGAGCGCACCATCCGGATCCAGAACACACACATATAAATTTACGTATCATAGCTAGTTCAAAACACTGACAATTAGCTTTTATGCCAAGTTGAGAATTCAACTCTCCACTCACATGCTTAGGAAAATAGCCTACATCCATGGATCAAAAATCTATCTTATGTTTTCAATATTTTGCGATTTCTAATTGTGTTGTCTTTAATCACCAAAAGGGGAGATTGTAAGTGCAATCAAGCTTTAATTATGGGTTTTAATGTTAACGACCATACAATTAGATAACTAATGAGATTTATCGAGTTGACAAGTAGGTTAAATGAAAAATAGGATAATACATATGTTGGTGGAGCCTCCAATTACTAAAGGATGTTTAGTTTTATTTTATATTTTAAAATTAAGTATAAGAAATGTACACTATTTTGGGGATACAATGCATGAGCTTCAACATGCAACTATGTGCTCAAATGTTCCACCACAACATCCTAATAGCCTAGCTGCAATATGAAGCCTCTTATTTTCCCAACCATGGCTCCTTGGCTTGGTAGCACTATTACTCTTTGAGCGGCACTATTGTGACTTGAATATGACCATTGGGTAGGAAAGGGGTATATCTACCACTTCACTATCTCTGCAATGTTATCTTTAAGACCAACCCTCATTATGATCAACCGGAAAGCTCTCTTCTTCTCACCCTTTTGGAATACCTCAAGCTCCTCTCAACCTTTTCACCTAAATTATTCGAGATATTGAGCCTCCAAACTATGCTAGAGAGCCCACCAACCTGTTCTTCACATCTAAAAGCACTTGCTTCACATTCAACCTAGTGTTTGTTACTCATGGAGCCTTACTCCTAACAGGATAAAGTGTCACACATGGAGCTTGTTATCTTATGTGGTAGATCTAGAAGTTTGTAATCCCCCTTTTCAATTGAGTCAGAAACACCCATCTCAAGAGCTTGCTTTCTTGACTTGAGAACAATAATAGGGGTTGAGTAACCCAAACATTTATGGCTTCCTCAACAACCTAGAGGTAGGCCAACCTTTATGACAAGCTAATCGTCTTGTCTATTGTGTTCTTGCTTTATATTGTGCATTGCTTGTTTATGGGGGTGATTTTAGGGTTTGGTCCCGATCTACTAATTTGTGCTTCTATGTAAATTAAACTCTATTTTATCCTAAGGCCCCGTTTGGACCATTTGAATTGAATTCTATGCTAATAATCATAATTTAGGCACAAATCAATTAAGTTTATATGGTGTTATGTGGAATATATTTGTATACTATTGTTGATCATACGGGGGAGATATTTACGTGCTACATTCTACAATAGAGTAGCGAGGCCTAGAACGTGTTGTAAATTGCATAGTGGAAACATGGCCCGGTGATACATAAAATCTGTTTACATCTCTCACCCTATGAATTTGAGATAGACTTATATCTAAACTTTGGAAAGTGGTGCAATGTCAAACTCCAAGCCAAATAGCCTACTCATCCAATTCATCTAAAATGAATGGATTTAAATTTTCCCTAAGAAGCTCAGTAATTTACTTGATCTAATTTTATCTAGGTAGATTTCGAATTATGATATCAAATAGGTCTATGCGTGTAGTAGTACCTCTGTGAGGCTGATAGTGCCATGGCACAACAGTAACGAGTTCTAAGAGGCACTGCCACCACACCTGTTACTAACAAATTTCAAGTGGTTTTTTAACAGGCCTATTCATTCCCTCTAGCCTCTAGGCATATCATGTCATTATAGGATAGTAACTAGTTAATTTCTATTGGCCTTTAACAATTGAGCGATGAAAATTACTAATTTTTGTCAACCATCTGAAGTAGGGTTTAGGCCCCCTAATAAAAGTCAAGGGGGTCAGTTGGGGGTTAAAGGGGACAGGCAATAAGAATGCGGTCATCGGGCATCCCTTTTGTGGTGCAACAAATAGGCTGCCCATAGGAGATTAGAAACCTCATGCGATGCGAAACGACGTCGACTCCATATCGGGTCGTAAAACACAAATGGTATGGTTTTTCTTTAATATTTTTCTTCGGAAAAGGATTCAGTTGGCCAGATAAATTTGGGGATTGGAAAGGCTGGGATTTAAAAAGGGTTTCCCCTTTAAATCTCCCTTCTCAAAAACCTCAAATTTTGCACGAGTTTAAATTCATGATTAGAAATCATGAATTTTGCTCAGTCAAAGTAAAGTTTTCCCCCTGAACCCACTTCCAAATAAGTGGAATGGTTGAGAAACTGTCTATTTCGTTTGAAAAGGTGTTTCTCAACCCACTACTTTGACAATAAGACTGGCATAACAACTAACTTTCGAAACAATCCCTACTCCCTTAACGGGGAATGAGGTTATATGAACGAAAAACGTATACACCGCAGGGCCTCCTTCTGTCCGGTTTGTCGATCAACGGAAAGTCGAAAACTAACCAATTTTATAGGCTTACCTAAAGATCCACGGAAAATTTTTATTCCACAAAAAAATTGTTTAGCATGTTGTGGTAAGTGAAGATAGAAAAAACTATAGAAATTAGAAAGCAATTTATAATCCAAAACAAATCAGCCCTAATATGATTAATCAATGTCATTGATGCGTTGAATGACATTCACCATTATACATGATCATCAACTCAGCTTCCTTAGGCTCTGCCCTAGTGGCTAAGGCTTATTTCCTCCATGCAAAGGCTCATAAATGCATGTATTGATCTGTCACTAACTTATACATTATCATTAATATGTATCATGAGTATCTAGACCAAGCTTCAAAAAGGAAGACTCTAGCCTGTAGGTCCATAAACTTGGCTAAGAGACCAGAAACTTGGTAATCAGGATGAGGAGGAGACCTACCGCTAGGAGGATTCTAGAAGTAAAAACATGTTAAAGATCTTATCAAAATAGAAGATATGATGAAATTGTAGCAGATATGGTAATATATTAACAGGTAAAGAAGTAACACTTGTAAAAGAATAGAGTTTAACTCATATACAACTCGAGACTGACTCAATCATGACTCTAGCTAAGTAACTGACTTGGTGTCTATCTTGTAACCACTAATCCTCCTTGGCATATAAAAGGAGTGTCAGGTATAGTAATTAGGGGTACCCAAATTACACCCCTAAAACACGCTTACACCCTAAAAACACCATCAAGGTATGTCCCCCGAGGTCGAAGGATCAAGAGCCATGCTTCACCTGAGGTCCCCCTCAGTGGTCTTCACAAACTCCACCTTGCCCGAGCCTTCCCTCAGACAGGGTGTGTTCTCGGGAGAATCCTCATCATGGTCGAGGTCCCCTCACCCTAGAACGGTGGTCTCTGCCTCGCCCGCCTCGGGCAAGGGAGACAAACCCAGGGCAAGACTCATCCGAAGTCCATCGGGGGACAGCCGCATTCAATGTGTATACCTAACCCACGCAGGCCTGCGAGGGTACAGGAACAACAAGACCGCGGTCTTGTCAAAGATTCACCAACTATGATTACGTAGGCAACCACTGTTCATGCATGTTCTCTGCCAACTCCTGATGAGGCATACAATACGACAGGAGCACAGGCTAGCCCTCGGTCGCAAACTCCGTCTCACTCGAAGAACTCATCCTCAAGACAAACTCTGCCTCGCCCGAGCCCGGCCTCGGCTACCTGCTCCCCCGCGAATCCCACAGGAGGCCACTCCTTCAATTGTGACGCACATCTTCGAATCTTAGAACGGGTTCGGTCGCGACCTCAAGCGGACTTCCGCCTCGCCTGAGCCCGGCTCTGACACCGATACCCACAACGGGAGGACACCTGACGTCATTAGACGCTACAGAGCTCACACAATACTTAAGAAGATTTTCCCCATACTTAGCACTGTGTCAACCCCTCGCCAAGGGGCTCGGGTACGTGACCGAGCCCTTGGGCTTGGCCTCGGCTCTCAGCAGAAACCAAGCGAGTGCAAGTCAACAACAAGTACAAGACCATACCTCAAGCCATACCATCTACAGGGGTACGATGACATCTCCTCACAGTGCGCGGCCAACTCCCGTCCTCCAGGCATCTCCCCTTGGGGCTATAAATAGGATAGCCCGCGACTTCTAAAGGACAGAGGGTGGACACTTCACAAGTGAAAGGGAAATTGGGTAACCATTTCCGATAATTAATTTTGGTGGTTGATGACCAACGCAAACCTATGGACTAACTACTTTGTCTAGAATTCATGTATTACAGGTGTATAAGGTTCAACACAAACCAATAAAAGAATCAAGTTAGGGACACAATTTTAAAGGAGCAAAAGGACTCGAGTGTGCTGAAGAATGGCGCACCGGACTGTCCGGTGTGCCACCGGACAGTGTCCAGTGCACCAGGCCGTACAACTCCAAACTAGCCACTCTCGGGAATTTGAAGACGCGCTCCACTATAATTCACCAGACTGTCCGGTGTGCCATCGGATTGTCCGGTGAGCCAGCGGAGCAACGGCTCCCTGCACCAACGGTCGACTCTGCAAAGTGCTACAGTGATGAACAGTGTCGCGCAGAAGTCAGAACAGCGAGGTCAGAGGGGCACCGGACTGTCCGGTGTCGCAAGAAGACAAAGCTCCAACGGTCAATCCCGCTTCGAACCCTAACGGTTGGGTGATGTGGCGGAGCACCGGACAAGGAACAGTGCTTGTCCAGTGGCACACCGGACTGTCTAGTGCGCCCATCACCAGCAGCCTCCCCAACGGCTATGGAAGTGGATGGGGGCTATAAATACCCCAACCACCTCATTCATATCCATCCAAGAATTCTGAACATTGTATTCAATACAAGAGCAAAAGACTCCACTCCAAGACACATCAAATAGATTGAATCCTCTCCAAGCCACCAAATCAACTCAATTCCATTAGGGACTTGAGAGAGGGTGTTTTGTGTTCTTTTGTTGCTCTTGTTGCTTGGCTTGGCCTTTTTCTTTTTCCATTCTTATTCTCAAGTGCTTTGTAAGCAAGGCAAGAGACACCAAGTGTGTGGTGGTCCTTGCGGGGTCTAAGTGACCCGTGAGATTAAGGAAGAAGGCTCACTCGGTCTAATTGACCGTTTGAGAGAGGGAAAGGGTTGAAATAGACCCGGTCTTTGTGACCTCCTCAACGGGGACTAGGTTATTTGGAATCGAACCTCGGTAAAACAAATCACCGTGTCTACTCGCTTGATTCTTGTTGATTTGTTTCCCCTCTCTTTCGAACTTGAATTTAATTTTAACGCTAACCCCTGACTTGTAGTGTGTGCTTAAAGTTATAAATTTCAGGTTTCACCTATTCACCCCCCTCTAGGCGACTTTCAATTGGTATCAGAGCCAGTGCTTCATTAAGAGTCTAACCAACTCGAAGTGATGTCTGGAGAACATACCAAGAGGGAGATCGTGACCAGCGACAAACCCGCAAGCTCGGGGAGGACTCTCTCAAGGGAGTCTGGCAACAAGTATAAGGAGGAATCCTCTTCCTCCATCAAGTCACATCGGATGGGTGACAAGAAGAAAATGAAGAAGGTAGTCTACTACGAGACCGACTCTTCGTCACCCTCCGCCTTCGGCTCCGAGTCGTCCACTACTTCTAAGCGCCATGAGCGCAAGAAGTATAGTAAGATGCCCCTGCTATCCCCGTATTTCAAAGCGCGCTCCATTACTTTTCGTACCCCTAGGCAAACCACCATATTTTGATGGTGAAGATTATTGTATGTGGAGTGATAAAATGAGGCATCATCTAACCTCACTCCACGAAAGTATTTGGGATATTGTTGAGTTTGGAGCGCAGGCACCAAAGGTGGGGGACGAGGCCGCCCAAATTAGGCACTTCAACTCCCAAGCCACTTCTATACTCCTCGCCTCCTTGTGTCGAGAGGAGTATAACAAGGTGCAAGGGTTGAAGAACGCCAAAAAAATTTGGGACATCCACAAAACAGCACACGAAGGGGACGAGGTGACCAAGATCACTAAGCGCGAGACGATCGAGGGCGAGCTCGGTCGATTCATCCTCAACAAAGGAGGAGAGCCACAAGCCATATACAACCGGCTCAAGGCAATGGTGAACCAAGTGCGCAACCACGAGAGCACCAAGTGGGATGACCATAAAATGGTCAAGGTTATTCTTAGATCACTTGTTTTTCATAATCCCACTCAAGTGCAACTAATTCGTGGAGACCCTAGATATAAACAGATGACTCCCTAGAAGGTTATTGGCAAGTTTGTGAGCTTTGAACTTATGATCAAAGACTCCAAACACATTGTCAACTTGGAGCAAGGCGCCACCTCTACACCCGAGGTGCAACCCGTCGCATTCAAAGTGACGGAAGAAGAAAAGAAGGAGTCTACACCAAGTAGGCTTCCAATCGACGCCTCCAAGCTCGACAATGAGGAAATGATGCTCATCATCAAGAGCTTCCACCAAATCCTCAAGCAAAGGAGGGGGAAATATTACAAGTCTGGTAACTTTATTGCTAAATGTCCAATTTCTAGTGAAAGTGACAGGGACGAAGACAAGAAGTGGAAGAAAAAGGAGAAGAAGAGGTACTATAAGAAGAAGGGCGGCGATGCGCACATGTGTCGGGAATGGGACTCCGATGATTGCTCCACCAACTCCTCCAACGACGAGGACGCCGCCAACATCGCCGTCAACAAGGGCCTCCTCTTCCCCAACGTCGGCCACAAGTGTCTCATGGCTAAGGATGACAAAAAGAAGAAGATACACTCTAGAGCCACCCCCAAATATACAACATCTAGTGATGAGGGTAGCTCTAGCGATAATGAAGATGATTTAATGTCTCTCTTTGCCAACCTTAGCATGGGCCAAAAGAAAAAATTAAATTAATTAATAGAAGCCATTAATGAAAAGGATGATGTTGAGGACTTGTTCTCAAGTGCTATAAATTAAGAACAAGGCAGCACAAAAAATGTTAAACATTAAGGTCCTTCGTCCTCCGAAACATTATTTCCCTTAGGACATAATGATCTTCGGACGAAGGTTATGAAGGACATACCTTCAGCAATATAACGTGTAATGATGAAGAAAAAATCATATGAAATGTGAAAGATAGGATAAACAATCATATATCAACTCGTTTCTATTTCATCATTATGGAAAAATAGAAATGATATCAAATTACAAATGTACCTTTGGCTTGAAAGGAGCTAAGAGTACAAATGCGACGCAAAAGCAAAATACCAAGTCAGCGTGAATAGTACTGGGGTACTGTTCATCTATTTATAGGCACAGGACGCAGCCTGTGCAAGATTACATTTATGCCCTTTACAATCGACTACAATACTGGCACAAAACATCATGAGTCCTTAGGTCATTTCATCTTTAAGTCGGTTTAGCCCTTCGTCTTGAGATCCGTCACTGTTGCCGAAGCTTTATAAGTGATGGCTTCAGTGCTGCTTCTAGGAGATCTGCCGAAGGTGATCTTCTCCCTTTAGGATCTTCGGCTACAAAGCATACCCCCAATAGTAGCCCCTTCGCGGTGCTAGATCATTTTTCGTAACGAGCTTGATCCGTGAAGAAATCTTCTAGGCTTCAGGATGCCAAAGATCCGAAAAACACCTTCCCGGAGCTCGTTGGCGAGAAACGATTAAAATAATCCGGGTACGAGGTGGCCCCATCTTGTAGCAGTTACGCATGCCCTGGAGATTCACCTTCTCGGACCGTGTGGCCCACCGTTTAGTAAGTGCGGGTGGCTGTTTGTCCGGTGCGGAAGACTTTGACGATTTACCTTCCCACCTACGGGACTATATAAACAGACGGGTAGGTGTGAAGTTATCACAACATTCATTGCTATTGCACTATTTTGCTACCAAAATATTGACCAAAACCGAAGCTTGTTTGCTGCATCCTCAACCGAAGCTATTTACTTTGCTCAAGCTTCATAGCAAGAAAGAGCTTCGGCAAGATAAAGAAAAATTTTCAACTTCAAAAAACAAGAAATTCAATCATCAGATGGCCAGAGTACGTTCCACAACTAGGGTTACGCACGACGGAGAGGAAGCCGAAGGTGCTGAGACTGCTCCAATCTCCAAAGTAATGAAGCGCTCGGGGCTAGTAGCATCGGATGATACACCTGCCGCTGAAACAGAATAAGCTGATGTTGAGGAGACTGAGTCTGAAGATGATTACAGCGTGGTGCCAAGTAAACCCAGCCACCTGGATTTCGGGAAATCCACCATCTCCAAAGATGACCTGCCTAAGCTGTTGAAATTAGGCTATTTCAGTGAAGCGAAGAAAGAGCTGGTTCGTTTTGGTGGAGAAGAGACCACTCCGAAGCCAGGGAAGGATGAAGTGGTGGTCTTCAAGAGTTTTTTTAAGGCTGGCTTAAGATTTGCTTTGAACAAGATGATCGCTGTTGTATTGAAGAAGTTTGGGATCTACCTTCATCAGCTGACTCCCAACGCTATTGTCCGGCTTAGCGTTTATATCTGGGCTCTCCGAAGCCAAGGGGTGGAACCATTTGGCGAAGGCTTCTGCCGAGTGCACGAGCTCCATTATCAGACGAAAGCTAGAGGAGATGGGCTACATGAAATTTTTGGCTGCTACAATTTTGCCTATCGCAAGACCACAAAGTTTCCAGTGATTAGCTACCGAAGCAAGTGGCTAGCTGGCTGGAAGTCTGAGTGGTTCTATGTCAAATTGGACGAAGATAAAGAGGACCTGGTCCAGAGTCCGCTAGAATTGATCTTCGGAGAGACCAGACCACAGTGCAACATGACACCAGGGAGTCCAAGCCAAATTGCCCTGGCTAAATTTCGAGTTATTGCAGATCATATCGGCACTAGGGACTTAGTGCAAGAATTTTTGGCTTTCAGAGTGTTCCCAACTTTGAAGGAGTGGGACATGCCGAAGCTGAAGGGGGAAAAGAAGAAGGGGGAATTTGTTTGGTTCCCTTACCATTATAAATTCAAGAAACACTTTAAAGTGTCGTGCCTAGAGTGGCTGGACACGATCAAAGCAATGTGCAATGATATTCTCGGCAACTACTCCAAAAAAGAGGATCAGCTAATGACTGCGGCCTTCGGCACCCGCCCAAAGCGAAGGTTGAACCGGGTAATGGATGCTCTAAACTTTGAGTATCCCGACTACGAGCGACTAGACAAGGATGCCGACGGGCAAAAAAGAAAGAGACTGGCTAGCATTCTAAATAAAGACGATGAAAAACAATTGAAATAGAAAAAGCTGAAGCCTAAGCCAAAAACAGATGCTTCGAAGAAAAGAAAAGCTACAGCTCCGAAGCAGAAGGCAATTGACGAAGAAGAAGAAATTGCTGCAACACCCTCTACCACCGACGTGGAAGAAATTTTAAAGGTAATGACTGAATCTTTGCCTGTCAAGATAAGTCCACTAGGGCCACATCTGACGAAGCTTTTCAGAAGGAAAAGGAGCCCACGAAAACGAAGAAGGCAGCTAAGCCAAAGAAGCAAAGAATCATTACGGTGATAGAAGTCATCGAAGGGACACCGCCAGGAGCTTTAGCTCTGAAGGCGTCGGCTGTTGAGAGCACGACAGCCACCGAAGCTGCACCTACAGAAGCCACAGCTACCGAAGTTGCCGCTGCCGAAGATACTTATTTAGAGTGCACGATTGCCGATATTGATAAGATACTGCAAAACATGGCTACAGAAGAGGCTGCTGCAGCCGCCGAAGAAACTATGACCCCAGAACTCGGGAAGGAGAAAGAAATAGCCGAAGACACTTCGGAAGACGAAATTTTTAACTTTCGAAACTTAGTTGGTCAAGAGTTAACAAAAGCTGAAAAAGAGGAATTAAAAGAATATGCTATGTCTTGCGGATATCAGTCGGGAGCGCTTCTTTTCGGTGGCATTGATGACGAAAAATTGGGCTGCATCCGGGATCAAACCAGAGCGAAGGTTATCAGTACTCTATCAAAGAGTATTGGTTTCCCGAAGCTCGAAACAGATATTAGCCGCTACCGACGACAACACATCGTCGGTAGTTTATTCTATTCCAATTTCAAGGTAAACTTTTCTTTAACTTTTATTATTTCAGTAACGAAGATGTTTTCCAACGAAGGTTGTTTATACGCAGAGTATGCTACTGAGTAAGGCTTTGAAAATGCAACAAGATTTGGAGGATAAAAAGCAGGAAGTTATAATTGAAAACTTAGAAAGCAAGATAAAAGACCAATCAGCTGCTCTTGAAAAGAAAGACTTCGAGCTTCAGACAACCGAAGACTTATTGGCAGAAGCTGAAGCTAAAATAGCAGAATTAAATACAAAGCTTCTATCCCAGTCAGAAAGCTTTGAAAAAGAGAAACAGAAACTTAATGCAAAATTTGAAGCCGAGGTCCAGAAAAGTTTAGATTTGAAAAATTCATTGGCAAGCCTTCAAAACAAATGTCTGGAATTCAATAATCGATGTGTTCAACGGCTGAAGCAAATCTTCTATTCGGTTGGAGCCAGCAGCGAAAAATTCACCCCTTCATCTGAGGACCTGCCGGGGGCCTTCGAACATATCGAAGGTGAAATTGATGACCTTGAAGAAGTTATAGCTGAACATGGTGACTTTTGTGCCCTGGTAGCTTCTCGGGGTACAGCTGTCGCCTTCCTAAAATCCGGCTGCGAACATGGCAAGATTATCAATAGACCCAATTTTAGCTTATCACCAGCAGACCTTGATGATATTCCCAACCTTGCCCGAAGCATAGCAAATAGGTTTATGAAACTGGTATGGACAAAAGGTGGCCGAAGCAAAGCTGGTGATGAGGCTCGAAGTCATCTTAAGCCGGTAACAAAATCATACCTTGTGCTTACCTCTTCCTTCGAACTTGAATTTTGCTTACAATACTTGAATACATACATGATGACGAAGCCGAAGCCGAAGCTAAAGATTGAGAAGACGAAGCCAAAGTTTAATGGATGATGAAGTCGAAGTCGAAGCTCAATGGATGCTAATGAAGCTTGAATAGATGACTGTAGAAAAAACTCTAAAAACCCTTGTAACAACCTTTGTAAAGAACAATGTAATTAATCTTTACATTGTAAACTTTGTTCATGCCTTGTAATATATTCTTACTTTTCCATCAACGTATAAAGTGCTTTGGTGTGAACGAAATTAGCATTTTTGAGCCGAAGGCGAAAAACACCTTCCCTTCTTTTAGTACACAGCGAAGCATAAAGACTACTTCTTTTTCTTTTTGCCGAAGCCTTATTTTTAGAGCCGAAGCAACTGCCTGTGTGATGATGATGATGATCCTATGTATGTCTAAATGAATGTTTATGAATGCAAATGTATGATGTAATGTATGGTGCAAATGAATGTCTAGACACACACATACGAAGCCACAACCATATCCTTCATTCCCTTAGGAATAACCAAAGTCTCTTTGCCGTTTATTTTTCGGCTTCACCGCTTATTTTTCGGTGTATCAGCGCTGACTTTTCGATGTAAGTTCTGCATTCCCTTAGGAACGTCTTTTGAACTTCTTCGCCTTCTATTTCGGCGGAATCGCGTTGACTTTTCGCGCTTCGCATTATATTTTGGCGGAATCAGCGTTGACTTTTCGCTGTGAGCTCTGCATTCCCTTAGGAACGACTTTTGAGCAAAAAACTTACACTGCGCTCCCTTAGGAACAGCTTTTTGTAGCTTCGTCGTGCTCTGCATCCCACTAGGGACGACTTTCGAGCTTCTCCCTGTTTTCCTTTTCTCTTTGCACTCAATGGTGCATGCTCAGCTTTTACATTTACATCTTTGGGGGATATTGCTCTTGTAGAGCTGAATTAAAGAAAAAAGAGAAATTACATGCTATGGCCCCATTAAAAACCTTTCTCCCCTTTGGAAAGGAAAAGGGTGCCATAGAAAAAAATAAAAAATAAAAAACAAAAAGATTACATTAAGCTACACATAATATCGCCGAAGCTCATCCGCATTCCAGGATCTAGGAATGTCGTTGCCGTCCATATCCTTCAATCTGTAGGAACCGGGTCTTGACGAAGATACTACCAGAAAAGGTCCCTCCCACTTCAACTGTAACTTGCCTACTGTGTCTAGGTTGGTAACTCTCCGAAGTACCAAGTGCCCTGATCTGATATTTTTTAACCGAACCTTTCTATCACGCCATTTTATTGTTTTGGCTTAGTATTTATTGATGTTCTCCACAGCCTGAAGCCTGATCCCTTCTATAGCATCTTTTGCCACAGAATAATCAGCTTCGTTCTCTGCCGAAGCCACTGTTCTTATTGATCCTGTCTTAGCTTCTTCCGGGGTTATTGCTTCGTCACCAAACAACAATTTGAATGGTGTAAAGCCTGTTGACCTCGACACCGTTGTGTTGTGGCTCCACACCACTTTGATCAATTCGTCTGGCCACTTTCCTCTGAGCTGATTGAAGATTAACTTCATTATTCCTGTCATTATAATACCATTAGCTCTTTCGACAAGTCTATTTGACTCCGGATGTCTAACCGATGCAAAATGAACCTTCGTGCCAATTTGTTCACAGAACTCTTCGAAAGCTTTGACATCAAACTGTGTTCCGTTGTCCACAGTAATAGCCTTCGGCACTCCGAAGCGACAAACAATATTTTGCCAGAAAAACTTTTGAACGGTGACCGAAGTTATTGTGGCTAAAGGCTTCGCCTCAATCCACTTGGAGAAATACTCTACCACCACCACAACATATTTTAGATTTCCTTATGCTGGTGGAAGTGGGCCTAACAAATCAAGGCCCCACCTTTGCAACGGCCAAGTGGGCTGTATTAGCTGAGTCAGAGATGAAGGCTATTTTTGATCTCTTGCACATTTTTGACAACCTTCACACTTTTGGACTAATTCTGCTGCATTTGAAGCTGCCTTCGGCCAATAAAATCCTTGACGAAAGACTTTTCCCAGCAAAGGCCTAGACCCAATGTGAGATCCACACAGACCTACGTGTATTTTCTTCATCAATTCTATACCTTCAGCTCTGGATAAACATTTGAGCAATGGAGAGCAGACTCCATGTTTGTATAACTCTCCTTCTATTATTACATATGGTCGAGCTCTTGCCTCTATTCTCTTATTATAAGCTTCGTCATCTGAAAGACAATTGCCTTGGAGAAAGGATATAATGTCAGTTCTTCAATCTTCACTATGAACAGGGGATATATTGAGCACTGCTCTTTCAAGAAGTTCCACCAAGGGTGCTCTTATTGTCTCAAAGAATACTTCCGAAGGTAAAGGCATCCTCTGTGCCGCTGATTTGGCTAATAGATCGGCGTGCTCATTTTCTCCTCGTGGAATGTTCTTGACAAAAAACCCTTCGAAAGAAGCTTTGAGCCTTCGAACTGTATCCAAGTATTTCTCAAGCTTCGGATCTCTTGCTCTACAACTCTTGTCAATACGCCCAGAAATAACTTGGGAATCGGTTTTGAGAACCGCCCTTCTTATCCCCATTGCCTTTAACTTCCGAAGCCCCAAAAGCAAAGCTTCGTATTCAGCAATATTATTTGTGCAGCTAAAATCAAGTTTCGCTGCATAACATGTTTTGACTTTGGAAGGTGCAACTAAGACAGCCGCTGCACCTGCCCCGAAGGTTCCCCAGGAACCGTCGCAGAACACTGTCCAAGCTTCGGCATCTTTACTTGCTTCTTCTTCCTGAGCCCCTGGCGTCCAATCAGCGATGAAGTCTGCTAACGCCTGGGACTGGATCGAGGATCTATGCACATAATCGATGGTGAATTCGTTGAGCTCCGCAGCCCACTTTCCAATTCTTCCAGTAGCTTCTCTGTTCCTCATGATATCCTTCAAAGGCTGTGAAGGAGGAACAATTATATGGAATGCTTGAAAGTAATGCCGAAGCTTCATGGAGGCCATTAAGACAGCATACAACACTTTCTCCAATTCTGTATAGTTTTTCTTTGATAAGCTGAGGACCTCAGAGACGAAGTATACTGGGGCTTGCTTTTTGATTTGTCCTTCAAGCTTTTCCTGCACAAGCGCTGCACTTACTGTAGAATGTGAAGCTGCCACATATAATAACAGAGGAACCCCTGGCGTAGGTGGAGTTAACGTTGTTAGGTCTATCAGATACTGCTTCAGCTCTTCAAAGACTTTTTGCTGAGCTAATCCCCATTGAAAGACTTCGGCCGACTTCAACACTTCAAAGAATGGTAAATTTTTCTCTGCTGATCTAGATATAAATCGATTCAGAGATGCCAGTCTTCCTGTTAGCCGTTGGGCTCCCTTCTTTGTGCTTGGCGGCTCCATTCGAAGAATAGCTTCGGTTTTATTTGGATTAGCTTCGATCCCTTTTGTTGAAACTAGACAACCAAGGAATTTTCCCTTCTTTACTCCAAAGACACATTTTTCTGGATTCAACTTCAGGCCAGCTTGCCTAAAGTTGGCAAATGTTTCCTGCAAACCAGCAATGTGATTTTCTTGCTTCGTGCTTTTTATTATGATATCATCAACATATGTTAGCACATTTCTACCGATCTGAGAATGAAGGACTTTCGCTGTCATTCTGGTGAAGCTTCCTCCAGCATTCTTGAGCCTCTCAGGCATCCGAAGATAACAATATGTACCACTGGGGGTTATGAAGCTGGTTTTCGGCTCATCTTCCTTCTTCATCCAGATTTGATGGTAGCCTGAACAACAATCTAGTAGACTCATGAGCTCCGATGAAGCTACTACATCTACTAGAGAATCTATCCTCGGTAATGGAAACTCATCCTTCGGACATGCCTTATTAAGATCAGTAAAATCGATGCACATTCTCCATTTACCATTGGCCTTCTTCACCATAACAGTGTTAGCTAGCCATTCTGGGTATTTTACTTCTCTGATGACTCCAGCACTAAGGAGTCTTTTCACTTCATTCCGAGCACCTTCAGCTTTGTCGTCAGACATTTTCCGAAGCCTCTGCTTTCTGGGTCTGAAGGATGGATCAACATTGAGCGAGTGTTCAATGACATCCCTGTTGACACCACAGAGATCGTTGGCGGACCATGCGAAGACATCTTTGTTGTTGAACAGAAACCTTATTAAATTTTTCTCCTGTTCCTCAGACAATTGAGATCCCAGTAACACCTTCTGCTCTGCTATATCTTCGCATAAAAGCATGGGCTTCGGCTGATCGGCCGAAACAACCTTCTCCCTTCTGTACTTATATTGCTCACAAGCTTCGGCTTCATCTATATTATGGATTGCTTTTGAATCTGTCCAGTTTCCTTCAGCCTTTCTAGCAGCTTCCTGGCTTCCATGAATAGCAATAGGCCCTTGATCCGAAGGTATCTTCATGTAAAGATATGCCGGATGAAGAATTGCTTCAAAAGCATTGAGTGTCCCACGACCAATGATTGCATTGTAGGGGTACTCCATGTCAACAATATCAAACACAATTTGCTTAGTTCTTGTATTGTTGACAAATCCGAAGGTCACTGGCATCATGACCTTGCCGAGCGCTACAATCTGTCTTCCTCCGAAGCCGCAAAGAGGGTGTGTAGCATCATGAATCTTATCCTCTGGCTCTTGCATCTGTCTGAAGGCCTTAGCAAATATAATATCCGCTGCACTGCCTGTGTCAACCAGAACATTATGAACCAGAAATCCTTTGATGACACAAGAAATAACCATAGCATCATTGTGAGGGTAATCCTTGAGCTGAAGGTCCTCTTGGGAGAAGGTAATTGGGATGTGGGACCATCTTGACTTGATGAAGGGTCCCTGTACCCCAACATGTTGTACCCTTCTCTGTGCCTCCTTCTTCTGCCTCTTGTTGGCTGGCTCTGAGGATGAACTGCCTGTTATCGGGAGTACCAGCTTCGAAGACGAAGCAGCTCCAGCTTGGTTGTTGAACAAAGCCATCAGCTCAAAAAGTGGAAGTGAGTTCACCGGAGGTGGGCGCCAATGTTGAGGACTTGTTCTCAAGTGCTATAAATTAAGAACAAGGCAACACAAAAAATGTTAAACATTAAGGTCCTTCGTCCTCCGAAACATTATTTCCCTTGGGACATAATGATCTTCGGACGAAGGTTATGAAGGACATACCTTCGGCAATATAACATGTAATGATGAAGAAAAAATCATATGAAATGTGAAAGATAGGATAAACAATCATATATCAACTCATTTCTATTTCATCATTATGGAAAAATAGAAATGATATCAAATTACAAATGTACCTTCGGCTTGAAAGGAGCTAAGAGTACAAATGTGACGCAAAAGCAAAATTCCAAGTCAACGTGAACAATACTGGGGTACTGTTCATCTATTTATAGGCACAGGACGCAGCCCGTGCAAGATTACATTTATGCCCTTTACAATCGACTACAATACTGGCACAAAACATCATGAGTCCTTAGGTCATTTCATCTTTAAGTTGGTTTAGCCCTTCGTCTTGAGATCTGTCACTGTTGCCGAAGCTTTATAAGTGATGGCTTCATTGCTGCTTCTGGGAGATCTGCCGAAGGTGATCTTCTCCCTTTAGGATCTTCGGCTACGAAGCATACCCCCAACAGATGATTTCTTGGAAAGCCAAGAGGACTTCCTCATTAAAGAAAACAAAAAATTTGTTAAGTTGAAAAATGCTTATGCTCAGGAAGTAGAAAAATGTGAAAACTTATCTAAGGAGCTTAGCATTTGTAATGATTTAATTTCTAGTCTTAGAACTAAGAATGCTAATTTAGTTTCTAAGATTGAAAATTTGAATGCTTGCAATGATTCTATTTCCTGTCTTAGAAATGAGAATGTCATTTTAAATGAAAAGATAGAGGAATTAAATACTTTCAAACCCTCTACATCTACTGTTGAGCATGTTTCTATTTGCACTAGATGTAAAGATATAGATGTTGCAGTTATTAATGATCACCTTGCCATAATCAAACAACAAAATGATCATATAGCTAAATTAGATGCTAAAATTGCCGAGCATGAGCTTGAAAATGAAAAAAATTTGCTCATAGCATGCTCTATAATGGGAGACGCCCTGGGATTAACGATGGCATTGGGTTCCAACATGGGAATCAATCCAATGTCAAGCTTAATGCCCCTAAAAGATTGTCTAATTTTGTTAAGGGCAAGGCTTCCTTGGTTCAGGATAGTGAGGGTTATATTTTATATCCTGCAAACTATCATGAGCACAAGATTAGGAAGATTCATGCTAGAAAACCTCATATTGTTTCTCATCATGCTTTTATGTATAAAAATGAGGCTTCTAGCTCTAGGCATACCACCCATGTTAAAATGCCTAGAAAGAAAATTCCTGCTGCATCAAATGAGCATAATATTTCTTTTAAGACTTTTGATGCATCATATGTTTTAACTAACAAATCAGGCAAAATTGTTGCCAAATATGTTGGGGGCAAACACAAGAGTCCTAATACTTGTGTTTGGGTACCCAAGGTGTTTGTTTCTAACGTCAAAGCACCCAAGACTGTTTGGGTACCTAAGAATTGTTTTGCAGGTTTATGCATCCGGGGGTTCAAGTTGGGTAATCGATAGCGGATGCACAAACCACATGACAGGGGAGAAAAGAATGTTCTCCTCCTATGAGAAAAATGAAGATCCCCAACGAGCCATCACATTCGGGGATGGAAATTAAGGTTTGGTCAAAGGATTGGGTAAAATTGATATATCACCTGACCACTCTATTTCCAATGTTTTTCTTGTAGATTCATTAGGCTACAATTTGCTTTCCGTTTCTCAATTATGTAAAATGGGCTACAACTGTCTATTTACTGATGTAGGTGTTACTGTCTTTAGAAGAAGTGATGATTCAGTAGCATTTAAAGGAGTGTTAGATGGTCAGCTATATTTGGTTGATTTTAATGATAACAAAGCTAAACTGGATACTTGTTTAATTGCTAAGACTGATATGGGTTGGCTCTGGCATCGTCGACTTGCCCATGTTGGGATGAAGAATCTCCACAAGCTTCTAAAGGGAGAGCACATTTTAGGACTAACCAATGTTCATTTTGAGAAAGACAGGATTTGTAGCGCATGTCAAGCAGGGAAGCAAGTTGGAGTCCATCATCCACACAAGAACATAATGACGACGAATAGGCTGCTCGAGCTACTCCACATGGACCTATTCGGCCTGATCGCTTACATAAGCATCGGTGGGAGAAAAATCACAATTTCTTGAGACGGGCTCAAAATGAGTTCGGGTTGAGAATCAAAAAGATTAGAAGCGATAATGGGACGGAGTTCAAGAATTCTCAAATTGAAGGATTTCTTGAGGAAGAGGGCATCAAGCATGAGTTCTCTTCTCCCTACACACCTCAACAAAATGGTGTAGTGGAGAGGAAGAATAGAACTCTACTGGACATGGATAAAACCATGCTTGATGAATACAAGACAACGGACCGATTTTGGGCCGAGGCGATTAACACCGCCTGCTACTCCATCAACCGATTATATCTTCACCGAATCCTCAAGAAGACATCATATGAACTCCTCACCGGTAAAAAGCCCAATGTTTCATATTTTAGAGTCTTTGGGAGTAAATGCTTTATTCTTACTTAGAGAGGTAGAAAATCTAAATTTGCTCCTAAGGCTGTAGAAGGTTTTTTACTAGGTTATGACTCAAACACAAGGGCATATAGAGTCTTCAACAAATCCACTGGATTAGTTAAGGTTTCTTGTGACATTGTGTTTGATGAGACTAATGGCTCCCAAGTGGAGCAAGTTGATCTTGATGAACTAGATGATGAAGAGGCTCCATGCGTCGCGCTGAGGAACATGTCCATTGGGGATGTGTGTCCTAAGGAATCCGAAGAGCCATCACAAGCACAAGATCAACCGTCATCTTCCAACTAAGCATCTCCACCTACCAAAGATGAAGATCAGGCTCAAGATGATGAAGATGAAGATCAAGAGGATGAGCCACCTCAAGAGGAGGATAATGATCAAGGGGGAGATGAAGATAATGAAGACAAGGAAGGTGATCAAGAAATTTAGGGTCAAAGACTGCCACACCCAAGAGTCCACCAAGCAATTCAACGAGATCACCTCGTCAACTCCATCCTTGGTGACATTTATAAGGGGGTAACCACTAGATCTCGGATTGCACATTTTTGTGAACATTACTCTTTTGTATCTTCTATTGAGCCATAAAGGATAGAGGATGCACTAATAGATTCGGATTAGGTGATGGCAATGCAAGAGGAGTTCAACAACTTCACAAGGAATGAGGTATGGCATTTAGTTCCATGTCCTAACCAAAATGTTGTAGGTACCAAGTGGGTATTCCGCGACAAGCAAGATGAGCATGGTATAGTGACAAGAAACAAAGCCCGACTTGTGGCCAAAGGTAATTCACAAGTAGAAGATTTGGATTTTGATGAAACTTACGCACTCGTAACTAGGCTTGAATCAATTCGTATATTACTTGCCTATGCTACTTACCATGGCTTTAAGCTCTATCAAATGGACGTGAAGAGTGCCTTCCTCAATGGACCAATCAAGGAAGAGGTCTATGTTGAGCAACCTCCTGGCTTTGAAGATAGTGAGTACCCTAACTATGTTTATAAACTCTCAAAGGCGCTTTATGGGCTCAAGCAAGCCCCAAGAGCATGGTATGAATGCCTGCGAGATTTTCTTATCACTAATGGCTTCAAAGTCGGCAAAGCTGATCCTACTCTCTTTACTAAAACTATTGCAAAAGACTTGTTTATATGCCAAATCTATGTTGATGATATTATATTTGGGTCTACTAACAAGTCAACTTGTGAAGAGTTTACTAGGATTATGATTCAGAAATCCAAGATGTTTATGATGGGGGAGTTGAGTTATTTTCTAGGATTTCAAATCAAGCAACTCCAAGAAGGCACCTTCACCAGCCAAACAAAGTACATTCAAGATATACTTAAGAAGTTTGGAATAAAGGATGGCAAACCCATCAAGACACCCATGGGAACCAATGGCATCTCGACCTCGACACGGGAGGTAAATCCATAGATCAAAAGGTATACCGATCGATGATAGGATCTTTACTCTATTTATGTGCATCTCAACCGGATATTATGCTTTTTGTATGCATGTGTGCAATATTTTAGGCAAATCCTAAGGAAGTTCACCTTAGGGCCGTGAAGAGAATCATGAGATACTTAGTTTACACTCCTAAGTTTGGGCTTTGGTATCCCAGGGGATCCAATTTTGATTTAATAGGATATTCAGATGCCGATTGGGCAGGGTGTAAAATTGATAGAAAGAGCACATCAGGGACTTGTCAGTTTCTGGGTCGATCCCTGGTGTCTTGGGCTTCAAAGAAATAAAACTCCGTAGCTCTTTCCACCGTTGAAGCCGAGTACATTGCCGCAGGTCATTGTTGTGCGCAATTACTTTGGATGAGGCAAACCCTTAGGGACTATGGCTACAAATTGAGCAAAGTCTCTCTCCTATGTGATAATGAGAGTGCAATCCGCATAGCGGATAATCCTGTTGAACACAGCCGCGCTAAGCACATAGATATTTGATATCACTTTCTGAGGGATCACCAACAAAAGGGAGATATCGAAATTGCTTATGTTAATACCCAAAACCAATTAGCTAATATCTTTACCAAGCCATCTTTAGCAAACTTAGGAATGAGCTAAATATACTTGATTCTCAGAATTTTGATTGAAACATTGCACACATAGCTTATTTATATACCTTTGGTCATGTCTCTTTCATTTGGTACAATTGCATAATTCTTATTTCTTCTTGTGCCAAGGCTAAGACTAATATGTTTCCATAAGTATCTCTTGTATTAGTCTTAGATTGAAAGAGAAATGGAGTATTCGACAAAGACAACGCTTCCACTCTACTCTAATGGTATTATTTACCCTTTGTCGTTACTCCACAATCTCTCAAATTGGTATAATCTTTCACTCATATTTCTTTTACCAATGGGGGATAAAGTATTAAAGGGCTCTCAAGTTCTCCATTTTTGGCGATTAATGCCAAAGGGGGAGAGAGTATTAAGCCCAAAGCAAAAGGACCGCACCACCATTTCAAATTTCAAAAAATTCACAAATGTTTGTCTTTCAATTGATAGTCAAGGCAATTTTAAATTAGTATGAACTTTCAATTGGTATCTTCAAAAGTAAAATTTCAATTAATGTATTCTCAATTGGTATCCTTGTTTTCACTTGATTTGTGAAAGTAAAATTTCAAATTGGTATCTACTTCAAAACCCTCTTGAAAGCTAAGAGGAGAATTTCATTCATGGGGAGCTTTTATTTAGTCAAAGGAAAAGCATTTAAAATAGGGGGAGGAATTTCAAATTTTGAAAATGCTTCTTGCAATCATATTCTTATACCTTTGACTACTTGCAAACGTTTTGAAAAGTTTTCCAAAAGATTTGCAAAAACAAAACAAGTGGTGCAAATGTGGTCCAAAAAGTTAAATAAAAGAAAGCCAATCCATTCACTCTTATTCTTAGTAAGACTTTCAAATTGGTTTAACTCCAAGTAACCTATGCACATTCATCTTAAATGCAAACTAGTTACATTTCTGCACTTCATATTTGCTTTGGTTTGTGTTGGCATCAATCACCAAAAAGGGGGAGATTGAAAGGGAAATTGGGTAACCATTTCCTATAATTAATTTTGGTGGTTGATGATGTCGGTGTTTCGAAACCCGGGGGGTCCCTGGACTGACGAGTGAATTGTCGCCGCGTGCCCCAGCAAAGATGGGTCGGCGCGAGGCGGAACGCGAAGGGGGGAGAAAGCAGCCGGAGGGAGATAGGCGTGGGAGGTGGAACCCGCGGCCTTCGTGTTAGCCCTGCGCCCAGGTCGGGTGCGCTTGTAGTAGGGGGTTACAAGCGTCCACGCGGGAGGGAGCGAGCGGCCTTGCGCGAGCGCCGTCCCGTCCTTCCCCGCGCGGCCAACCCTCTGTAAAGAGGGCCCTGGACCTCCCTTTTATAGGCGTAAGGAGAGGATCCAGTTGTACAATGGGGGTGTAGCAGTGTGCTAACGTGTCTAGCGGTGGAGAGCTAGCGCCCTAAGTACATGCCATCGTGGCAGCCGGAGAGGTTTTGGCACCCAGTTCGCATGATGTCGTGGCCGTCGGAGGAGCGCTGGAGCCTGGCGGAAGGACAGCTATCGGGGCTGTCGAGTCCTTGCTGACGTCCTCTTGCTTCTGTATGGGGGCTGAGAGCCGCCGTCGTCACAGGGCACGCGGAGCGCCATCATTACTCGTATAGTAGAGCGAGCCAGATGGGACGCCGATCTTGTTTCCCGTAGCCTGAGTCAGCTCGGGGTAGGGTAATGATGGCGCTTCCTGTTGACGTGGTCGGTCCGTGCCCTAGGTTGGGCGAGGTGGAGGCTCCTCCGAGGTCGAGGTCGAGTCTGTCTTCCAAGGTCGAGGTCGAGTCCAAGCCCCTGGGTCGGACGAGGCGGAGACCGTCGGCCGAGGACAGGGCTGAGTTCGAGCCCTGGGGTCGGGCGAAGCAGAGTTCGTCGTCCTTCGGGGCTGAGCCCGAGTCCGAGCCCTGGGGTCGGGTGAGGCAGAGTTCGTCGTCTTCCGGGGCTGAGCCTGAGTCCGAGCCCTGGGGTCGGGCGGAGCGAAGTTCGTCGTCTTCCGGGGCTGAGCCCGAGTCCGAGCCCTGGGATCGGGCGGAGTGGAGTTCGTCGTCTTCCGGGGCTGAGCCCGAGTCCGAGCCCTGGGGTCGGGCGGTGCGGAGTTCGCCGTCTTCCGGGGCTGAGCCTGAGTCCGAGCCCTGGGGTCGGGCGGTGCGGAGTTCGCCGTCTTTCGGGGCTGAGCCCGAGTCCGAGCCCTGGGATCGGGCGAAGCGGAGTTTCCTATGACGCCTGAGGCCGGACTTGGCTGCTGTCAGCCTCACTCTGTCGAGTGGCTCAGCAGTCGGAGCGGCGCAGGCGGCGCTGTCCTCTTATCAGACCGGTCAGTGGAGCGGCGAAGTGACTGCGGTCACTTTGGCTCTGTCGACTGGAGGGCGTGCGTCAGGATAAAGGTGTCAGGCCACCTTTGCATTAAATGCCCCTGCGATTTGGTCGGTTGGCGTGGCGATTTGGCCAAGGTTGCTTCTTGGTGAAGACTGGGCCTTGGGCGAGCCGAAGGTGTGTCCGTTGCTGGAGGGGGTCCTCGGGCGAGACGTAGATCCTCCGGGGTCGGCTGCCCTTGCCCGAGGCTGGGCTCGGGCGAGGCACGATCGCGTCCCTCGAATGGACCGATCCTTGACTTAATCGCACCCATCAGGCCTTTGCAGCTTTGTGCTGATGGGGGTTACCAGCTGAGATTTAGGAGTCTTGAGGGTACCCCTAATTATGGTCCCCGACAGATGACCAACGCAAACCTATGGACTAACTAGTTTGTCTAGAATTCATGTATTACAGGTGCATAAGGTTCAACACAAACCAATAAAAGAATCAAGTTAGGGATGTGGGGGATAGATATCCCCCGGGTCCACTAAAAGAGTAAAGGACCTCACGAAAGGCCCAAGGGCCCAATAAATCGTAAGGTTATTCTTTCGTGGGCCTGGGGAAAAACAACCAGCAACGCAGGGCGACACGAGGCCGGATTGGTGCAAACCCGGACGGCCCATAGCGTCGAGCCGTTGGCCGCAACAAAGATCCGACTTTCCCGCGTCGGAGCCTCCATGCAACGAAGCCACGTGAGGATAAGTCGGCGAGGGTTACGTAAAGGATAATCTCGAGAAGTTCACTATCTTTTAGCCACTTGTTGTTATCTTATCCATGTGTACTGCCCCACGGTCGAGTATATAAGGCCTAGGGGGCACCCCTTCAGAACGATCGACCCATTACTTAGCCACCCACATCAACTCTCTGTATTCTCAATCCAGAGAGCTCTCTTGTAACCATATCCACCAAGCATACTTATCAGGACGTAGGGTGTTACGCATCACTAAGCGGCCCGAACCTGTAAATCTTGTCCACCGTCTCTCGTGCGATCGGCACGAACCATTCTGCTACAGTTGCCGACACCTTCCTACTCCTAAAAACACCTTGAGGGGCAACCCCGGGTGTGCGGTCGGACCCTAAACACCGACAGCTGGCGCGCCAGGTAGGGGGTGTGTCGACAATCCAAGCTAGCTCAATGGCCATCTCTTTCTACAGCAAGATCGCCCTACGCCCCGGATCTATGTTCTACTTCGGGACAATCTCATTCGTAGCGGACGAAGAAGGAACTCTGCACCGTATCGCGGATCCGCCGGAAAAGGAGTCTTCCTCAACAAACCCCGACAATACCGGAGAGGCGCGACCTCCGACCCCCCGGAAGAAGATCACCACGACGGCAGCACCGTTCTACCCCGACGTCCTCTTCGTCGGAAGGGCGGAATCGCCCACCATCTCCGACGACGAGCCGACTGTACCCGGGGAGGAACCGCCTCAGCGAGAGTCCCGTCGACGAAGAAACCGGCGCAGGAATGTTCGACGACATCACGCGGCCGGAGAGCGGAATCCGGAACAACCTGTCTCGCGAGACGAGGTCTCGGAGGTAGGAGAAACCCCGGAAGAACGTGTCTTCAGAGAGCGAAGGAACTCCCGACGACGTGATCGCCGACGAGCTCAGGAACAGGCTGAGCATGATGCAAGGCAACGTCGAGAGAATCCACTCTTCGGGCGCAATCTGAACCCCGACTTCGCCCGAGCCATGAACACGCCAAGCGAAGTCGGAGGGGTGCTGGCTCGGATAGCGGAAGGACTTCCTCGGACTCCTGACGCCGACGGCTACCGACGACTGTTCACCCAGGCGGCCAACCATCTTCTACCGCTTGCTCACCCGCCGAACGATCTACGACACGCCATCAACAGTCGCCGGGACGCGCGGAGCTCCATCAACGCTTCGCGGGAACGGCGGCATGAGAACGAAATTCGTCGTCGAGAGGAGTACGACAGGGATCACGGTGCCCCGACTCAGAGCCATGCCACCAGGACTGAGTCGGCGACGGCTTCAACTGGCGGAACCTCCCGGGGACGGTCGAGGAATCACAACCACAACTCCCCTCCCCGGGACAGACATCGACCCCGGCGACAGGAGGACACGTGCGGAGTGTCCGCCCTTACTCCGCGCCTCAGGGCCATCCAATGGCCTCCCAACTTCAAGGTATCCAATGTTGACAAGTATGAACCTAAGCAGGATCCATGGGATTGGCTAGCCGTCTACACCACCGCTGCTCGAGCTGCCGGAGCATCCGAAGACGTGATGACCGCGTACTTGCCCATTGTCCTCGGACAAGACGCGCTGCAATGGCTACGACATCAACCCCGACACTGCATCGACGCCTGGGGAGACTTCAGTCGGCGTTTCACCGCCAACTTCCAGTCCCTCTCCGACAAGCCGGCGCAGCCGTGGGACCTTAAATCTATCAAGCGCCGGGGGGATGAAACTCTCCGATCGTACCTCAAGAGGTTCCAAACCATGAGGAATCGAATCCCCGATGTCACGGAGGCGGCCGTGATCGAGGACTTCTACCGAGGATCTAATGATTCGGTTTTCGTCCGAGCCATACTACAAAGGGCGCCGACCACCTCGGAGGAGCTGTTCCGGGAAGCCGACCTCTACATCACCGTCGACGAGCGAGCCCAGGATCTCATCGGAGGAGCAAAGCCCGCACCGGTAGCACCACGACGCGACACGAACCAGCAACCTGACAAGCGGTGGGAAAAGAGGCCACGCGAAGAAGTGCACGCCGCCGGACCACCTGCTTCTCGCGCTCGAGGAGGACCTCGTGGAGGCGAGCGTACGCTGGACGACATCCTCGACGCCCAGTGCCCGTACCACAAGGACATGCGCCACACTCTTCGTAACTGCCGAGACTTCAAGCACTCCGTCGGACACGGCCGACCCTTCCAACCTCTACCTCCTCCTCCGCCGAGGGGAGGACCAGATGAACCGCGACAACCCCATCGGCAGGAGGAGGGAGGAGGAGGAGGAGCTTTTCCGCGCGTTGACAGGGAGGTCAACGTCATCTTCGGCGGACACGGGTCGCAGGAGAGCAGAAGACAGCAAAAGCTCAATGATCGCCAGATACTGGTGGCGACCATCGGCCCTCCCGCCCCATACCGATGGTCGGAGCACCCGATCACCTTCACTCGGGCGGATCAATGGCTCAACTTTGACCACCCGGGCAAGTACCCGCTTCTCGTCGATCCGGTGATCCGAGAGAGCCGGGTGAAAAAGGTGTTAGTGGACGGGGGGAGCAGCATCAACATCACCTTCCCCCGGACACTCCAGAGCTTGGGAGTTCATCTCAAAGAGCTCCACGAGTCGGACACTCCTTTCTTCGGCATCGTGCCGACGGAAGGGGAATACCCGCTGGGCCACATCTACATGCCGGTCACCTTTGGAACTCCGGAGAACTACAGAACCGAGTTCCTGAGGTTTGAAGTGGCGAACTTCGACTGCGGGTACAACGCCATCATCGGGAGGCCAGGATTGGCCAAGTTCATGGCCATTCCGCATTACACATACATGATACTGAAGATGCCAGGGCCACAGGGGATCATAACTGTGCGCGCCGACCTCCAAGGCGCTGCAGAATGTTTCCGAGTGGCTATTCAAGCAGCCCTCACCGCCAAGTCATCGACAGCTCCCTCCGCAATGGCGAACTCTAAGCCTGAGGAGGACCTCGCAATACCAGCAAATGAAGCTCAGACCGCGACCTCTATGCGGCCGACTGAAGAAACCAAGAGAATCAACCTGGGGTTTGCTGATGAGCGCAAGACGGCCATCATCAGCTCCAGTTTGGATGACAAATAGGAAAGCGCGCTCGTCCGGTTTCTGCAAGATAACCGAGATGTATTCGCATGGCAACCTGCGGATATGCCGGGAGTCCCGAGAGAACTGGCCGAGCACAAACTGAAGGTTTTTCCCCAGTCGAGCTCAGGTTCCACCCGGGGTTTTTGTGCAAGAAATTCTGCAGCCAAGTATCTCATTGGGTCAAATGGAAGAATGCAACATCATAGATCAACCCGAGTCAGATCCCGATGACTGGAGAAAGCCAATCATTAAGTACATAAGGAATGAAGAAGAACCAGATGATAAGAACTCGGCAGAGCGCATTGCAAGACAATCAGCTCACTATACACTTATTGGGGAAACATTATATAGAAGGGGTGCATCAGGTGTCTTCATGAAGTGCATTCTCCCATACACTGGAAAGCAACTCTTAGAAGAGGTCCACGCTGGACAATGTGGGATACATGCGGCCTCCAGAACACTAGTTGGGAAAGTCTTCAGGTCAGGATTCTATTGGCCAACAGCAAAGAATGATGCAGCCGAGTTAGTTCAGAGGTGCGAAGCCTGCCAATACTTGTCAAAACAACAACACCTGCCAGCACAGCAGCTGCAGACCATACCAGTGACCTGGCCTTTTGCATGCTGGGGGCTGGATATGATTGGACCTTTCAAGAAAGCTCAAGGGGGATATACCCATGTGTTGGTAGCAATTGACAAGTTCACTAAATGGATAGAATTCAAGCCCATCGCCTCCTTAACTTCTGCTAAGGCCGTGGAGTTCATACAAGACATAATATTCAGATTCGGGATACCAAATAGCATCATAACTGATTTAGGATCCAATTTCACGAGTTCAGAATTCTTTGACTTCTGCGAGCAAAAAAGCATTCAGATCAAGTATGCATCTGTAGCCCATCCAAGAGCCAACGGGCAAGTTGAGCGAGCCAACGGGATGATATTGGATGCACTCAGGAAAAAGATTTTCGATAAGAACGAAAAATTCGCAGGAAAGTGGATAAGGGAATTACCCTATGTTGTTTGGAGCCTAAGAACCCAACCTAGCCGAGCTTTGCATGGAAACACTCCCTTCTTCATGGTCTATGGGTCGGAGGCAGTACTGCCTGCTGATCTCAAGTTTGGGGCGCCAAGGCTGATTTTTGAAAGCATAGCAGAAGCTGAGACCACCAGGCTGGAGGACATAGACGTACTCGAAGAAGAACGGCTAAGCGCAGTAATCCAGTCAGCAAGATACCAGCAGACTCTAAGGCGCTATCACGACAAGGCTGTGCGGCAACGATCCTTTTCAGTAGGGGAGCTCGTCCTTCGCCGAATTCTAACGGGAGAAGGACGACACAAGTTATCACCCTTATGGGAAGGACCCTTCATAGTAGCAGAAGTCACTCGGCCTGGATCATATCGCCTCACTCAGATGGATGGCACGGAAGTCGGGAACTCTTGGAACATAGAACACCTGAGAAAGTTTTATCCTTAGCCGTACCTCAAAACTGCTGGGATAACAATGATGTACTCTGTAAAGTGGAAATATGTCATCAATAAAGAAAAGGTTTCAAGGATACTCAATTTATTTACGATTGACTTGCATTCTTACTTAACTCGGGGTGACCACTATGCCCTGCTAACGGAGCAATCGACTTAAGTCGGCAACGACTTAAGGCGGTGCGACATGCTCACGCTTACTTAACTCGGGGTGACCACTATGCCCTGCTAACGGAGCAATCGACTTAAGTCGGCAACGACTTAAGGCGGTGCGACATGCTCACGCTTACTTAACTCGGGGTGACCACTATGCCCTGCTAACGGAGCAATCGACTTAAGTCGGCAACGACTTAAGGCGGTGCGACATGCTCACGCTTACTTAACTCGGGGTGACCACAATGCCCTGCTAACGGAGCAATCGACTTAAGTCGGCAACGACTTAAGGCGGTGCGACATGCTCACGCTTACTTAACTCGGGGTGACCACTATGCCCTGCTAACGGGGCAATCGACTTAAGTCGGCAACGACTTAAGGCGGTGCGACATGCTCACGCTTACTTAACTCGGGGTGACCACTATGCCCTGCTAATGGAGCAATCGACTTGAGTCGGCAACGACTCAAGGCGGTGTGACATGCTCACGCTTTACTTAACCCAGGGCGACCACTATGCCCAGCTAACGAAGCAATCAACTCCAGTTGGCGTCTACTTAAGACCAATGCAACATGCTCTCGCCTATTTAATTCAGGGGATGATTTCCATATCCCACAGACAAAATTCATAGTCATCATGCAAACTCATTAACTAAAAAATTCTGATACAATAAGTGAGTAATTATGTTGTTCAAATAAACCGGTGTCCTCTAACAAATGTTCAATCATGCAAGCTGCGCGCTCGGAGCACGCGAAATGTTTTCTCTATTTTGCAATGTCTTTTCCAGGAGCAGTCGACGAAGAAGGACGACTCGAGGAGTCAGGGGCAGCGTTCACGTCAGCCCTTATATCTTCAGGAACGACTATGCCAGGCCTCCTCATCAGAATTCGTCCCGCCCGAATGGCCTTATCCATGGCCCTATCGCGTTGGGCTCTCAGAGTATTGGAAGTCTCTTCAGCAACCTTGACAGCCAACTGGGCAGCCTCTAGCTCCTGGGTAACAGATTTCTTGGAAGCACGCAGATTCTTGATGACAACGTCTTTAGCCGATATCAACTCCCGAAGGCGAATCACATCATCCAAGGACTCCTGCAGCTTATAGCGAAGATTGTTCAACTCCTCCATGGAAAAGCGATGACTCCTCTCCAGAATAGTCAGCGAGTTGCTGGAATCTCGATACAACCTATCAAGATTGTCACGAGAAGCGGCAAGGATGCGTTTTTCTTCCTGCAAGCACAAATCAGTTCCTTCAGAAAAACCAGGCAGACAATAGGAGTATAGCAAGTCAAAAGCGCAGTTTCGTATTTCACCTTTTCAGAGTCTAGCTGAGCATGCAAGGAAGAACTCAACGCGTTGGCATCATCTAAAGCGGCAGAGACTTGACTCAGCTCAATTTGACCTTGAGAGTACTTTTCCTCGAGATCAGTGCATCGCCGAGACAGTTCAGCTCGATCTTGAGAATGTTTCTCCTCAAGCATTGTAATCTGTCGAGTCATTCCTAGCGAAGGATAACCAAACAAAGCGAGGTCAGAAGGTCAAACAGTCCACAACAAGCACGAAGAAAAGAAAAAGGGGCACTAACCAGCGTTAGTCGCCTCCAACTCGGATACACGGCGATGAAGAGACACCGGATTCCAACACGAAAAGGATGAAGCTACTTCCGGGATAGGAGCGCCATGCAATTTCAGCTGGCTGGTCATCCCATCCATCAAAACCTGATGAGAAGAGCAGATGAGCATAATGGCAAGAGTTCATGTAAAAGTCAAGCTAAGAAACAGCACAATACCTGGAGGTTGGAGAAGAACGAAGGGATCCCCAAGTCAGGAGAAATCAGATGATAACCCGGCGCAAGGTCATCACCCGAAGCAGCATGCAATGGAACAGTGGGAATCAGTTCATCTCCTTCAACAGAGCCGGATACTCGATCAACGGGGACGCTGCCCTCCAAAGCGACGCCCCGGTCTGAAGTTTGGGCCACCACCATGCAGCCAGAGTGTGGAGGTGACCCAGCGTGAACGTCCATGGAAGCGCCGGAAGGAGACCCTGTTTGGGCACCCTCGGGGGCTGGGCCATAGTTGGCACTGCCCACTTGAGCCGGGTTATCCCCGGCAACACCCTCGGGGGCTGGGCAGTAGCTTGCACTCTTCGCCCGGGCTAAGTCGTCCCCGACGACACCCTCGGGGGCTGGACATGTATCAACACCATCCCTGGGGTCCAAATTTTCAGCAATAACCATCTCTAAGGTTGATGGGCCCTCGGCTACTTCCATGGAATCAGGACAATCCAGGTTAACATCCCGTCCCTCAAGATCGCGCTCTAAGGTTCATGAGGCACGGGATGACCTCAACCCAGCGTCCGGCACGGCATCACAAGCTTCTGTCACATCATCATCCACTGGCCCTGATAGCAAGTCCTCTGGGACCATATCCTCCAGAGTTTGATCAAAGTCGGCCAGGGATATGTTTTGCAGACCAACAAGAGCAGACAAAGCCGGAGAAGGAACCCCACTACTTTCCCCACTGGCGAGGAATTGCCGACTGTTCCTCCGAGTCAGAGGAACCTCATCCTCTTCCTCTTCATCGTCTTCACCAGCAACACTGGCAACACCCCCATTGGGATCAGCAACGGTCATACCACACCCATTGGGATCAACATCAGCAAATTCAGGCGCAGGAACCTCCTCATCAGCAGGAACCGAGGGACCAGCACCCTGATCCAAACTAGATACTCGCCGGATACGTCTCTTCTTCTTTTTCTGCTCATCAGCAGAAAGATCAGTCTGATTGGTTCGGCGGGGACGCCTCGAGCGAGCACGGACAGGTCTCTGAACATCCAAGATTATACTGACCTCTGGGAGAGGCGCCACCGCCAATGACTCAGCAGGAATAGCGTCAGAAGAATCTTCAGCCAACATGTCAAGCACGACATTTATTTCAGCATCAGTAGGATCCAAAGGCACCTCGAAATGGATTTGTCGTTCATCATCAGGGATTTTCCCAAGTGAAGCAACCAAAGCACTAACCTCCTCGTCAGAAGGCCGCGTTCTAAGGCCCAAACTGCCATCAGTCGCAGGTGGGTTTGACACGAAGCGAGTGAAGGCCTTGGCAGGAGGCAGATTCCAGGCTGAATACGCCACCGGAGCACCAACATTGGATACTTTGCCTCTGAGAATCATCTCCAGTCGGCTCACCAAATCTGCAGAAGGGATTCTTCTATCGGTAACTCGAGTTGGGTCGGCTAGCCCTTGATACAGATAAGCCGGGTGGACCCTGTCTTTCAGTGGCTGAATGTTTTTGAAAACGAAGTCAGCAACTATAGCTTCAGCAGTTAAACCCCTCTCTTTCAATAGCCCAACTTCAGCTAGCAGCGCACTGGCCTCAGCCACCTCTTCGTCTGTAGGAGACTCGGTCCAGCTCGAGGTGCGAACATCTGGCTGTCTTCCTGACCGGGGGGGAGAGAATTTCCATAGTTATCAACTATAAACCATTCCAGGCGCCATCCCTTAATGCTGTCTTTAAGGGGGATCTCAAGATACTCAGTTTTCCGTCCCCGGCGCATCTCCAAGCTGGCACCTCCAACTAACTGATGTTGTCCCCCGGCCATACCAGGGCGACAATGATACAGGTGTTTCCACAATCCAAAATGCGGCAGCACACCAAGAAAGGCCTCACATAAGTGGACGAAGATAGAAATTTGCAGAATTGAGTTAGGGTTCAGATGGGTTAAGTTGATGTGGTAGAAATCAAGAAGACCACGGAAAAAGGGAGAAATAGGAAGGCCAAGGCCGCGGAGAAGAAAGGGAGCGTAAACCACGGACTCGTGGGTATCCTCCGTCGGGACCGTAGTTCCGTGGCAAATCCGCCAAGAACAGAGTTCCCGTGGAGGAAGAACCCCGATGGACACGAGGTGGAGGAGTTCGGTTTTAGAGATGATGGACGTATGGTTACCTGCGAAAGGCAACTGGCTGTTGGGATCAATTGGGGGAATCACCACAGCGGAAGAACTCGCAATTTTCCTCTTGGGAGCCATCCCGATTTCACCAGCGAGCAAATTGGACGCAAGCGCAGAGAGGATTTGGAAGCAGGAATGCAAGAACTAGGGCGCGGAAAGCAAAGACGGCTAAAAGTGCAACTCTTATGGGATATTCTCGGACCAGATACCGTTTCAAAAAGTGCCCAGTCATCACTCGGCAGTTATTTCCGAAATCCCAGCACGCCACGTGGTCACTCGGCAGTTATTTCCCAAAAAACTGGTGGGCCCTCTCCTTACTCGGGTGCAAATCCTCGAAATAACTTGGCGTTGCCTCTAAAATGCCGACGTCACTATTCAGTCACTCGGCGTTGCCTCTAAAACGCTGATCTTGAGTTCAATCGTTCGGTATTACCTCTAAAATGCCAGCGTTGACCCTTAATCACTCGGCGTTGCCTCTAAAACGCTGATCTCGAGTTCAATAACTCGACGCTGCCTCTAAAGTGCCGACGTCACTATTCAGTCACTCGGCGTTGCCTCTAAAACGCTGATCTTGAGCTCAATCGTTCGGCATTACTTCTAAAATGCCAACGTTGACCCTCAATCACTCGGCGTTGCCTCTAAAACGCTGATCTCGAGTTCAATAATTCGGCATTGCCTCTAAAATGCAGAAGTCACTACTTAATCACTCGGCGTTGCCTCTAAAACGCTCACCTCGAGTCTAATCGCTCGGCATTGCCTCTAAAATGCCGAAGTCACTACTTAGTCACTCGGCGTTACCTCTAAAACGATGATCTGGAGTTCAACTACTCGGCATTACTTCTAAAATGTCGACGGCGATTTCCGATCACTCGGCATTACTTCTAAAAACGTCGACGGCGATTTCCGATCACTCAGCATTACTTCTAAAAACATTGATACAGACTGCAATATTGCTCGGAAGCATCAGTATAATAATTAAGCTGTTCTTTCCCATGGAGGCAAGCAAAAAAGAAGAGAAGGAAGCAGTAAGGAATAGCGAAGGGGTATGAAGAAACCAGAGGAACAACAGCGTTATTTATAGAAGAGAAAGGCAACCGCTCACCTCCAACCGCGGTCACTGAACAGTCACTAAGCATTCAATACACAACTCCACCCGTCCAAAGACACGTCAGGCGGCGGACGCCGTTTCATGCAGCACTACACCCATTGGGACTCCAGTCAACAGCGCAAAGGATATGATTACACTCGCCGTCCCATCACATTACAACTCAGAAGCAGCCGGTTAAAACACTCAGCGTACCAAGCCGTCCCTTGCCCACACCCATTGGGGGGGGACGCCCAGGAATTGTCAGTATATTTTTCAAAATGGTCACATCTGCGCAGAGCATGCAGTGAATGCCTCAAGACAAAAATGAGATATCAACAAGAGTTAAAGGGAAGCCAAGTATAGCCAGCAGAGTGCAAAATATGGTCGACAGACATGACTTGAAGACTAGACAGAGAACGTCCATCGAATGTCCAATCGAGTGCAGAGCAAATACACTATGCTGCCTAGCAAGATACGGAAGGATTGCAAATTCAGCTGCAAAAGACAAAACACATGCTGACCTCTGAAGCATAATATTGATGACATAGCACGGATGACATCATGCCAACTTTTTTATAAGCAGAAAGAGCAATTTTCAGCAAGAGGACACAAAAAGAAGACCTTCAAGCGAATTATCCTCAAAAAATCCACTTGAAGGTCGGGGGCTACACCCATTGGGTGCACCTCCGGTGCACCCAATGAAGTCCAGAATCCTACAAACAGGAATGCCGATCTCTAAGGCACAGGCACCGAGCTAGGCTCTGGTCAACAAGTGATCGAAGCAGGAGAGAACAGCAAGGAGTCATCTTTCTTCAAATCACCTACAAGCTGGACCTAGGATCTTCGGGTTGATTACCTCTAAATTAACCCAAAGATCGGGGCTTGTGGGGGATAGATATCCCCCGGGTCCACTAAAAGAGTAAAGGACCTCACGAAAGGCCCAAGGGCCCAATAAATCGTAAGGTTATTCTTTCGTGGGCCTGGGGAAAAACAACCAGCAACGCAGGGCGACACGAGGCCGGATTGGTGCAAACCCGGACGGCCCATAGCGTCGAGCCGTTGGCCGCAACAAAGATCCGACTTTCCCGCGTCGGAGCCTCCATGCAACGAAGCCACGTGAGGATAAGTCGGCGAGGGTTACGTAAAGGATAATCTCGAGAAGTTCACTATCTTTTAGCCACTTGTTGTTATCTTATCCATGTGTACTGCCCCACGGTCGAGTATATAAGGCCTAGGGGGCACCCCTTCAGAACGATCGACCCATTACTTAGCCACCCACATCAACTCTCTGTATTCTCAATCCAGAGAGCTCTCTTGTAACCATATCCACCAAGCATACTTATCAGGACGTAGGGTGTTACGCATCACTAAGCGGCCCGAACCTGTAAATCTTGTCCACCGTCTCTCGTGCGATCGGCACGAACCATTCTGCTACAGTTGCCGACACCTTCCTACTCCTAAAAACACCTTGAGGGGCAACCCCGGGTGTGCGGTCGGACCCTAAACACCGACAAGGGACACAATTTTAAAGGAGCAAAAGGGCTCGAGTGTGCTGAAGAATGGCGCACCGGACAGTGTTCGGTGCACCAAACCATTCACTCTCGGGAATTTGAAGACGCGCTCCGCTATAATTCACTGGACTGTCCGATGTGCCACCGGACTGTCGGTGAGCCAGCGAAGCAACGGCTCCCTGCGCCAACAGTCGATTCTGCAAAGTGCTACAGTGATGAACAGTGTCGCGCAGAAGTCAGAGCAGTGAAGTCAGAGGGGCACCGGACTGTCCGGTGCCGCAAGAAGACAAAGCTCCAACGGTCGATCCCGCTCCGAACCCTAACGGTTGGGTGACGTGGCGGAGCACCGAACAAGGAATAGTGCTTGTCCGGTGGCACACCGGACTGTCTGGTGTGCCCATCGCCAGCAGCCTCCCCAACGGCTATGGAAGTGGTTGGGGGCTATAAATACCCCCAACCACCTCATTCATATCCATCAAAGCATTCTGAACATTGCATTCAATACAAGAGCAAAATACTCCACTCCAAGACACATCAAATATATTGAATCCTCTCCAAGCCACTAAATCAACTCAATTCCATTAGGGACTTGAGAGATGGTGTTTTGTATTCTTTTGTTGCTCTTGTTGCTTGGCTTGGCCTTTTTCTTTTTCCATTCTTATTCTCAAGTGCTTTGTAAGTAAGGCAAGAGACACCAAGTGTGTGGTGGTCCTTGTGGGGTCTAAGTGACCCGTGAGATTAAGGAAGAAGGCTCACTCGGTCTAAGTGACCGTTTGAGAGAGGAAAAGGGTTGAAATAAACCCGGTCTTTGTGACCTCCTCAACGAGGACTAGGTTCTTTGGAACCAAACCTTGGTAAAACAAATCACCGTGTCTACTCGCTTGATTCTTGTTGATTTGTTTTCCCCTCTCTTTCGAACTTGAATTTAATTCTAACGCTAACCTCCGGCTTGTAGTGTGTGCTTAAAGTTGTAAATTTCAGGTTTCGCCTATTCACCCCCTCTAGGCGACTTTCAACAAGTTTTCTCCACACGGTATTGGCACTTGCCTCAATCATCCCCGGGGACCTAGGATCCTTCCCTCTCCCATTATGCTTGTACTCCCTACTGCAAGCCCATAGGTGCAAGTAATATAAGTCTAATCCCCCTCTGCTGGAAGTAGGGCCTTTCCTTGCCTGAACCAGGATAAAAGACTTGTGTCAACTTGCATCACCATCTGGGTTAGGGGCACGCATCATCATTTCACTAGTTGGTTAGGTCATCGGATCCAAACACTGACAAAGAGGGACATGGGAACCCCATGAGGGTAGAAGGCATCTCGTCTCGCAAAATACATGAACAACCACAAATAGGACATAGAATATTATCTTACATTGAGAGACCAAACATGTATAAATTTTCGTGTTTCTCGTGCCTTTACCTTCAATTTCAATCACGTGACCTACCCTATATTACTACCGTCGAACGATCTTTGATAATCGGTGCACCAAGTAGGTTTTTCATGTAGACCAACAGAGAGTTGATGGCAACAATGCGTTTCACATTTGATATCCTAAGATTTATTGCCAACTCGCTTGAAAATCTCGGGCTTGTCCCAGCTAGAGATCTTCCAACAGTTCTGACAATGTGTGATCAAGACTTTGAAGATCCAATCTCTATCTTGGCAACTCTGAGTCGACCATATCTCGTGATGTTGGCTTGGACTCAGACTCAACTTTAACCTCGACTTAAACTCAAACTACTACACCGACCCCAACTCGATCTTAGGCTCACACTTCGACTCATATGATCTACTTGAGGACTGCTTTATGTTCATGGTTGACCGATGGATGGACATCAGGATGATCATCGTTCTAACCTTGAAGAAGATAATGCGACCACGAACCAAAGAAGTCGTGAAGACTTGAGAGAGCGAGACAAATCTGTCCGTGGCCAGATCTAGATGGTTGACTTCTATAGTTAACAGGTTTATGTGATACTAACATATAATCTTGTGTCGACAAAGCTATTGTTTGACCAAATCACACGGTTGCTATCGAAGGACAACGTGCAAACCCATGAAGATTTGAATCAGATCAACAACTTGCTAGTTTATGCGTCCATGTGTGCAAAGACTTCAGATACACCTATGCCAATATGTGGACGACTCGAGCCCTCGGCTGAACCAACTCTGAATGAGCCAAAGTACACATAGAAAAGGAAGAATCGTTCACAAAACTGAGTTCGCGATTCCTATTACATGCAATCATCATAATGGGACTCGACCAAAGGCTCAGCCTAATCAAGACCGAGCAGGAACTCCGCCACAAATCGAGAACCTTCATGCCAGGTTGGGCAAACATCTATTCTAGAGGTAATCTTCACTTGAATTAATTCCTCTAGAATGAGTCCCTGCGCAGTTATATCCGCCTTTGTTAATAAAAGACATATCTCTTAAAATTAGGTCTGCAAACGGGGTGGGTGTAAGCGGGTATTTTAGGTGGGTTTAAGAAATGAATTTGTTTTGGTGGGTTGTGATGGGTTTTAATTGTGAATGGATTGGGTTGGGTGGGTTTATTTTGTATTGTGAGTCAAAATGGTTGATACCCATGGGTGTAGATAGGTTTGCATAGACGTGGGCTTCCATAGGTCTTCACCCATCTGTAGACTGTAGGACTGTATTCGAGTTGACTACCAACTTAGTTCCAAGTGCCAAAATACCCAACTCAACCCTAACTCCCCAAGTCTTCACTCGTGCACCAGCGGTCGCATCCTGCTTCCCGCCCCAGCGGCAGGAGTCTCCCCTCTCCCCAAGTCTTTCATACTTAGACGCTGACGCCCCCTGTCCCCTGGCGCTATAGATGGTCAATTGTGTCGGAGACCATAATTAGGGGTACCCTCAAGACTCCTAATTCTCAGCTGGTAACCCCCATCAGCATAAAGCTGCAAAGGCCTGATGAGTAAGATTAAGTCAGGGATCAGTCCACTCGAGCGACTTGATCGTGCCTCGCCCGAGCCTAGCCTCGGACAAGGGCAGCCGACCCCGGAGGATTTCCGTCTCGCCCGAGGCCCCCCTCCAACGGCGGACACATCTCCGGCTCGCCCGAGGCCCTGCCTTCGCTAAGAAGCAACCCTGACCAAATCGCCGCACCGACCGACCAAATCGCAGGAGCATTTAACGCAAAGGTGACCTGACACCTTTATCCTGACGCGCGCCACCCGGCAGAGCCGAAGTGACCGCCGTCACTTCACCGCTCCACTGACCGGCCTGACAGAAGGACAGCGCCGCCTGCGCCACTCCGACTGCAGTGCCACCTGACAGAGTGAGACTGACAGGCAGTCAGGCCCTGCCAAAGGCACCATAGGAAGCTCCGCCCGACCCAGGGCTCGGACTCGGGCTAAGCCCCGGAAGACGGCGAACTCCGCTCCGCCCGACCCAGGGCTCGGACTCGGGCTAAGCCCCGGAAGACGGCTGTAGGAAACGGGTGACGCCTAAGAGGGGGGGGGGTGAATTAGGACTTCTAAAACTTTTACTAAACTAGGTCACAATTAAATCCCTAGAGCAAAACCTATGCAAATAATCAAAACTAGAATGTGCAAACTAGGTTTTGTCTAAGTGTTGCTATCTCTACCGCAAAAGGCTAAGTTTCAATCTATACTAAATAAGTATGACTACAAGATTGAAACTTAAATGCTTAATATAAATGCGGAATGTAAAGAGCTAAGTAGAGAAGCAAACTCTCGTGGATGACGCCGGTATTTTTACCGAGGTATCCGGAACCACGCAAGGTCCCGACTAATCCTCGTTGGTGCCCCTACGCAAAGGGAAGCCCACGCGAGGGCCAAGCACCACGGTCGAGTAACTCCGTAGAGAGCCGCGGGCCTTCTCCACGCGCAAGTGGTGCTCCGCTTCCGGCTCCTCTCGGACGCTCCCCGCCGTCTCCACTATCGAGCTTCCGGCCGAAACGCCGCGGGCCTCGTTCCCTCCGGTACACGGTGGCGGCCGTGACACAAACGCGGTTGTCACGGTCTCGCAAGACTCTCGCCCCACTCGGTACAATTACAACGACTCACGCAAGAGCCGAGGGGTTGTGTGGTTTTACAAAACTCACTCAACTAACTAGGATTCACCTAGAGCAAGCGCTAAAGCGGTCTAACTAACCTAAGCACTTCGCAAAGCACCTACGCTAATCACCGAGTGATTCTATTAAGCACTTGGGTGTTTGAGCTCTTAGAAATGTGCACTATATGCCTTGGTATGTTGCTTGGGCTCTCACACTTGAGAATGGCCGGTTGGGGTGGTATTTATAGCCTCCAAGCCCCCAACTAGCCGTTGGACAGAAAGCAGCAGCTTTCTGTCGTCGGGTGCACCGGACAGTCCGGTGCACACCGGACACTGAACAGTAGATGTCCGGTGCACGCCACGTCAGCCGACCGTTGCGCCTGTAGCAGTCGACCGTTGGATCCGACCGTTGGATTCGACCGTTGCCGTCTGCCCGTTGGCACACCGGACAGTCCGGTGCACACCGGACAGTCCGGTGCTACAGCCAGAGAGCGCCTGTCTGCGGCCTCTCTGCGCAGACTGTCCGGTGCCTCACCGGACAGTCCGGTGCACACCGGACACCGATGTCCGGTGCGCCACCAGGCGCTGGCTGACAACCCTTCTCTTTGGATTTCTTCGCTGATTTCTTCGGGCTTCTTTGTTGTTGAGTATTGGACTCCTATGCATCTTTTTATGTCTTCTTTTGAGGTGTTGCATCCTCATTGCCTTGGTCCAATTCTCTTCGCATCCTGTGAACTACAAACACAGACACTAGAAAACTTGTTAGTTCACGGATTGTGTTGTTCATCGAACACCAAAACTCAAATAGCCAAATGGACCGGGGTCCATTTTCCTTACAATCTCCCCCTTTTTGGTGATTGATGACAACACAACCAAAGCAAGCAAATAATACAAGTATTTGAATGAAAATATGCATTTTACTTGCTAAGATGCATGATTGTCCTCACAATGTGATATTATGGACTTAAGCCTCCCCCTAACTCCATAATTCACTTACTTCCTATTTTTGGACCAAATAACCAAAACCACTTGTAGAACTTATTTGAAGATTTGAAATTTTAAATTTTGTGGTGTTTGGTGTTTGATATAGTTTTCATTGCTTTGGTCCCTAAACTTCTCCCCCTTTGGCATCAACCACCGAAAAGGAAGACATTAAAAGCATGTAGGAAGTAAATAAAAGCTTGCCCTCATCAAGAATTGTATCAAATGATATCACTAGAAGGATATTAAATTAAACTATGTGAATGATACCACTTGAAGGAGTCCTCAAAAGATTACTCCCCCTAAATGAGTATTCTCCTTTAGAAAGAGTTTTTCTCCCCCTTTAGAGATGAAGAAATACTCCCCCTGACAGAGATCCTCTACTTAGGAAAAAGCATGTGAAAATTAGAGGTGCAAGACATGATTTGAAAAGACTAACTTCCCTTATGCATAGGTAACAGAATATGAGTTAACTACTTATGCATTTTTAGCAACATGGAAGCATATGATATGAAATATAGTCTAATCAAATATTGGAGAAGACATGTAAATGATACTGAATGTAGTCTCAAAAGATACCAATTGAAAGTCAATGGTGAGCTTGAGAGACATAAGAGTTCTTGGAGATTTTGCAGTGGAAGATTGTTGTCTTTCTCCGGGGACCTTATTTTCCTTACAATGAGACTATCACATGAAATAGACTTGAAAAGATGTTAGTCTCAAAGTGTTAGATTATAGAGTAATCTCCCCCTGAAGGTGTGCATACAAGTTTTGAATACTTGTAGGAGACATGCACTTTGATTTGATATCAAGAGGGGCAAATTATCTACAATCCTAACTTTGGCACATATAAGTTAAATGATACAACTTGTAAAAATCAAAATTTTCAATTGCTGCATCATTTACTATGGAGTGATATAAAAGCTATGTGCCGTGCTTAAATAAACATTTTAAGCCATGTAGGTTTGCTTAAGTATATGAATTAAAAACAAGCAATCCTACCATATGATTTACCTAGTATGCATGATTTTAAACAAAAGTACATAACAAATGTAATACTAGGCAAGAAAGGTAAACTAGATAAAAGGTAAATAGATACGCATATCTAAAAACGAAGAATAATAAAACTAGTTACCTTTTATCACGGGTGGGAAATTTGGGTCCGAAATTTTCAATAACCCACTTGGCAATAAACTTGATCCAATATGATGTATCCCATGATATACATACCAACTTTGCCAAGTCTCCAAATTTCCCGAGGACCTTTGGTCCACTCACTTCCCTTTCAGGATCCAAACCTTCTTGGTGCTTTTCATGGTTGAAATTATTTCCTTTGGCACCCAGATGCGTTTGGTCTCCTTTCCTTTGTTGGCTTGCTTGTTGGCCTTGATTGCTATCACCTTTCCGTTCTTTTTCTTCTTGATCAAATATGGTGTAGCATCCTTTTTGTTCACCTTTTTGATGTAGGTGTTGGAGATTTTGCTTGATGGCTTTTGCTTGAACTTTTGCCTTTGTTTATCCTCGGTCATCGCCTTGCATTGGAAAGACTTGTGGCCTTCCTTGTGGCATAGCCTACAAATCACAGTTTCTCCCTCTACAGGCTTGTTCACTCCCGCAGTGGTGTTATCCTGTGGAGGTCGGATTTGTTTGGCTTTGCCTTTCTTGTCATACAAAGCCTTGCCAAGGCGAGCCACTTCTTGCTTTAATTGTTCATTTTCCTTTGCAACCTCATCCGAACATGTCTCTACAACAATATTCTCAACAACGACTTGGTTGCAGGGGTTAGAATCATCAATTAAATCAAAGCAGGAAGTAGAAGCATCTTTCTTAATTATTTTAGGTATTTCAACTAAAGATGCTGCTGGGGTGCTACCAATGTTTTCTAGCTTAGTAGTTAGCTCATTATTGTGTATGCTAAGAATTTCCATTTTCTCTAGCAAATTTTCAATAGCTTCTTGGGAGCTAGCTAACTTAGCCTTAAGTTTTTCATTCTTTTTAATAAGGCTATTATCGGTAGCAGTGGATGGAGCACTAGATTCTAATAGCTCAATTTTAGTTGACAGCTCACTATTTAAGTTTGCAAAAGTTTCAATTTTTTCTAGCAAACCTTTGTAATCATTTTGAGAGCTAACCAACTTATTTTTCAAAGTTTTAAGTTGAGCTTTTTGCTTAGTGCAAACATCCTGGAAAAATTTTACGGCTTCCGCAAGCTCATCTAGAGAGGACTTTCCCTCACCTTCATCATCACTACTACTTTCATCACTAGAGGATGGAATGCTTTTGTTACCTCTTGCCATAAGGCATTTGTGTGATGACCGTGATGATCGTGACGAGGACCGGTGGCTGCGCGTCCTTGGAGGTTCATCTTCACTTGAAGAATCATCCCAAGTTCTAACACTTGTTAGCGCCTTGCCTTTGCTCCTCTCCTTTTTGGGCTTGGCCATATTTGGACAGTTGTCCCTGAAGTGGCCCTTCTCCCCACATGCGAAGCATCCTCTCTTCCTTTGCTTTTTCCTGTCAATATTAAAGAGAAGATCCTCGACCTGCAGGGGCACACCCATTAGATTAATCTTGCGGATCATCCTCATTACCTTTCCGACGCGTCGGATTGTTTCTTCGTCCTCGGAGGATGATGTGCATGGTTGATTATCTTCATCATCATCACTTTCTTCTTCTTCTTCCTCTTCTTCGCTTGAGGAACTTGGAGTGGGAGCCTTCTTTTTGCCCTTCCTTTCATCACATGTAAAAGCATATGGTCTTGAGGAAGTTGGCTCATCTCCCCGACTCATTTTTCGCGACATCTCAAAAGCCGCGATTTTCCCAATCACGATGGTCGGGGTCACGTTGCTCAAGTCCTCCATGTTGTGAAGGATGGTGATGATGCTCCCATATCTTTGTTGTGGTAGCAGGGAGATAATCTTCCTCACAATGTCCGCATCACCTAGCTTATTAATGCCAATCGAATTGAGCTCATTGATAATTAGATTCAAACGAGAATACATGTCTCTAACAAGCTCATCATCTTTCATAGCAAAAGAATTATACTCATTTAAGACTAGGCAATGTTTTTGCTCACGGACATTGGATGTGCCGTCATGGAGCTCATGCAATTTTAGCCAAATCTCATTAGCAGTTTTCAGGGTAAATACTTGATTGAAAATATTCATGCTAAGAGATTCATACAAGCAATTTTTGGCTCTAGCATTTAAATGGATTTCTTTTTCCTCACTCGTGGTGGGTTTCTCGGGATTCTTGAGGGGTTTCATCCCGTCACGAGTGACTCTCCAAACACCTAGATCAACGGCCTCTAGGTAACAAGCCATTCTAGCACTATAATATGGGAAGTTAGTGCCGTCAAAGTGTGGTGGCCTATGGGTATCCATCCCTTCCTCTAAAAAGCGTCGGCTCTTTTAGCGGTGAAGCTAAAGCGTTTCAAATGAGCCAAACCGGGCTCCGATACCACTTGTAGGAAACGGGTGACGCCTAAGAGGGGGGGGGTGAATTAGGACTTCTAAAACTTTTACTAAACTAGGCCACAATTAAATCCCTAGAGCAAAACCTATGCAAATAATCAAAACTAGAATGTGCAAACTAGGTTTTGTCTAAGTGTTGCTATCTCTACCGCAAAAGGCTAAGTTTCAATCTATACTAAATAAGTATGACTACAAGATTGAAACTTAAATGCTTAATATAAATGCAGAATGTAAAGAGCTAAGTAGAGAAGCAAACTCTCGTGGATGACGCCGGTATTTTTACCGAGGTATCCGGAACCACGCAAGGTCCCGACTAATCCTCGTTGGTGCCCCTACGCAAAGGGAAGCCCACGCGAGGGCCAAGCACCACGGTCGAGTAACTCCGTAGAGAGCCGCGGGCCTTCTCCACGCGCAAGTGGTGCTCCGCTTCCAGCTCCTCTCGGACGCTCCCCGCCGTCTCCACTATCGAGCTTCCGGCCGAAACGCCGCGGGCCTCGTTCCCTCCGGTACACGGTGGCGGCCGTGACACAAACGCGGTTGTCACGGTCTCGCAAGACTCTCGCCCCACTCGGTACAATTACAACGACTCACGCAAGAGTCGAGGGGTTGTGTGGTTTTACAAAACTCACTCAACTAACTAGGATTCACCTAGAGCAAGCGCTAAAGCGGTCTAACTAACCTAAGCACTTCGCAAAGCACCTACGCTAATCACCGAGTGATTCTATTAAGCACTTGGGTGTTTGAGCTCTTAGAAATGTGCACTATATGCCTTGGTATGTTGCTTGGGCTCTCACACTTGAGAATGGCCGGTTGGGGTGGTATTTATAGCCTCCAAGCCCCCAACTAGCCGTTGGACAGAAAGCAGCAGCTTTCTGTCGTCGGGTGCACCGGACAGTCCGGTGCACACCGGACACTGAACAGTAGATGTCCGGTGCACGCCACGTCAGCCGACCGTTGCGCCTGTAGCAGTCGACCGTTGGATCCGACCGTTGGATTCGACCGTTGCCGTCTGCCCGTTGGCACACCGGACAGTCCGGTGCACACCGGACAGTCCGGTGCTACAGCCAGAGAGCGCCTGTCTGCGGCCTCTCTGCGCAGACTGTTCGGTGCCTCACCGGACAGTCCGGTGCACACCGGACACCGATGTCCGGTGCGCCACCAGGCGCTGGCTGACAGCCCTTCTCTTTGGATTTCTTCGCTGATTTCTTCGGGCTTCTTTGTTGTTGAGTATTGGACTCCTATGCATCTTTTTATGTCTTCTTTTGAGGTGTTGCATCCTCATTGCCTTGGTCCAATTCTCTTTGCATCCTGTGAACTACAAACACAGACACTAGAAAACTTGTTAGTTCACGGATTGTGTTGTTCATCAAACACCAAAACTCAAATAGCCAAATGGCCCGGGGTCCATTTTCCTTACACGGCGAACTCCGCTCCGCCCGACCCAGGGCTCGGACTCGGGCTAAGTCCCGGAAGACGGCGAACTCCGCTCCGCCCGACCTAGGGCTCGGACTCGGGCTAAGTCCCGGAAGACGGTGAACTCCGCTCCGCCCGACCCAGGGCTCGGACTCGGGCTAAGTCCCGGAAGACGGCGAACTCCGCTCCGCCCAACCCAGGGCTCGGACTCGGGCTAAGTCCCGGAAGACGGCGAACTCCGCTCCGCCCGACCCAGGGCTCGGACTCGGGCTAAGTCCCGGAAAACGGCGAACTCCGCTCCGCCCGACCCAGGGCTCGGACTCGGGCTAAGTCCCGGGAGACGGCGAACTCTGCTCCGCCTGACCCAAGGCTCGGACTCGGGCTAAGTCTCGGAAAACGGTGAACTTTGCTCCGCCCGACCCAGGGCTCGGACTCGGGCTCAGCCCCAGAAGACGACGAACTCCGCTTCGCCCGACCCCAGGGCTCGGACTCTGCCCTGGCCTCTGCCGAACGACCTCCGCCTCGCCCGACCCAGGGGCTCGGACTCGGCCTCGGCCATGGAAGACAGACTCGACCTCGGCTTCGGAGGAGCCTCCACGTCGCCCAACCTAGGGCGCAGGCCAGCCACGTCAATAGGAAGCGCCATCATCACCCTACCCCGAGCTGACTCGGGCCGCGGAGAACAAGACCGGTGTCCCATCTGGCTAGCTCCGCCAGATAGGCAATGATGGCGCCCCGCATGCTCTGTGACGACGGCGGCTCTCAGCTCTCTTACGGAAGCAGGAGGACGTCAGCAAGGACTCAACCGCTCCGACAGCTGTCCCTCCGCCAGGCTCCGTCGCTCCTCCGACGGCCACGACTTCACACCAGCTGGGTGCCAAAATCTCTCCGGCTGCCACATCGACATGTACTTAGGGCGCTAGCTCTCCCCCGCTAGACACGTAGCACTCTGCTACACCCCCATTGTACACCTGGATCCTCTCCTTACGCCTATAAAAGGAAGGACCAGGGCCCTCTTAGAGAGGGTTGGCCGCGCAGGGACGAGGACGGGACAGGCGCTCTCTCGGGGCCGCTCGCTTCCCTCTCCCGCGTGGACGCTTGTAACCCCCTACTGCAAGCGCACCCGACCTAGGCGCGGGACGAACACGAAGGCCGCGGGATTCCCACCTCTCTCATGCCGGTCTCCGGCCGCCTCGCTCCTTTCCCCCCTTCGCGCTTGCCCACACGCTCGACCCATCTGGGCTGGGGCACGCGGCGACACTCACTCGTCGGCCCGAGGGACCCCACGGTCTCGAAACGCCGACAGTTGGCGCGCCAGGTAGGGGCCTACTACGTGTTGACGAACAGCTTCCCGTCAAGCTCCAGATGGGCAGTCTCCAGCAACCTCTCCGACCTGGGACGGTGCTCTGTTTCAGGAGTCTTGGGTTCATGTCCTTCGACGGCAGCTACGATATGATACTCCTTCCACCGCCGCGTGACAACGACAATGGCGGCCGACAGCCCGCCCGCCGGCGGCGGAATCGACGACGTCTTCCCCGCGTGGTGGAAGAACAACATTCGAGCTCGCCCCGTCCTCTCCCCCGCCAACGGAGGAGGAGGCGGGGCAACCAAGGTCAAGCAGGAGGCCGCGCCTCGTCGGCTGTCGAGCGAGTCGACGTCCCTAGCGCCCCAACGGGGGGCGCGTCGGGCGTCGACCTCGCGTTTGAGACGAAGGCGAGCGCCGTCTTCCCGCGACACGCCAATCCCGAGCAAGCGGACGACGCCAACACGCTCGCGGAAGGCTTGCTGGGCGTCTCCCTCGTACCTGAGATGACAGTGCAGTCAGTCCCTGACGTGACTTCGTCGCCGTTCGTCGACCAAAAGGTACCGACCGATTCCCATCCTACGTCATTTGGATTCAGCCTCAACCCGCCTAGCGACCTTGCTTTGGCGGGCACTCTCGTAGAGGCGAGTTCAAACCCTCCGGGGTTTCGCATGCGGTCGCCTTGGGACCGGCTGACGGACGTCTCGACCTATGGGCCCTTCGGGTCCGAGGAAGACGACGACCCCAACATCTGTTGGGATTTCTCTGGACTTAGCAACCCTAGTGCCATGCGGGACTTCATGACCGCATGTGACTACTGCCTCTCCGACTGTTCCGACGGTAGCTGCAGCCTCGACGACGAGGACTGCGGCCCAAGCCGCGAATGTTTCCACGTCGATCTATGGGGTCCCTCCGAAGGCAATCATCTCGGCATGCCGGAGGACGGTGATCTCCCTAGGCCGGTGCCTCGCGCTAACATCCTGCGGGAGCTAGCTGTGGTCCCCGTTCCGGCGGGGGGTCACGACCCACAGCTCGAGCAAGTCCGCGGGGCGCAGGCCAGGCTCGACGAGGGAGCAGGAGCGCTTGAGCCGATCCGCCGGGACGTCGGGCAGGCATGGGCGGGCCAACCCCCGGCCGGAGAAATACGTCACCTACCCCAAGGTCTCCAGCTCCGCGTCGCCAACGACGTCAGGGTCAGGCCGCCACCCGCATCCATTGGGGTCGGTCAGAACCTGGCTGCAGCAGCGATGCTTCTCCGTGCGATGCCGGAGCCATCAACCACCGAGGGTCGGTGACTCCAGGGAGAGCTCAAGAATCTCCTGGAAGGCGCTGCGGTCCGACGGGCCGAGAGCTCTGCCTCCCAAAGGCAGGGATACCCCTCGGAACCTCATGCCGCGACTTCCCGATTCATGCGGGAAGCCTCGGTCTACACCGGGCGCACGCGCAACACCGCGCCTGCAGCCCCGGGTCACCTCGGCAACGAGCACCATACCTCGACGAGAGGGTGCGCCGAGGGTATCACCCCAGGCGTGGGGGACGCTACGACAGCGGGGAGGATCGGAGTCCCTCGCCCGAACCACCCGGTCCGCAGGCCTTCAGCCGGGCCATCCGGCGGGCACCGTTCCCGACCCGGTTCCGACCCCCGACTACTATCACAAAGTACTCGGGGAAACGAGACCGGAACTATGGCTCGCGGACTACCGCCTTGCCTGCCAGCTGGGTGGAACGGACGACGACAACCTCATCATCCGCAACCTCCCCCTGTTCCTCTCCGACACCGCTCGTGCCTGGTTGGAGCACCTGCCTCCGGGGCAGATCTCCAACTGGGATGACCTGGTCCAAGCCTTCGCCGGCAATTTCCAGGGCACGTATGTGCGCCCCGGGAATTCCTGGGACCTCCGAAGCTGCCGGCAGCAGCCGGGAGAGTCTCTCCGGGACTACATCCGGCGATTCTCGAAGCAGCGCACCGAGCTGCCCAACATCACCGACTCGGATGTCATCGGCGCGTTCCTTGCCGGCACCACCTGCCGTGACCTGGTGAGCAAGTTGGGTCGCAAGACCCCCACCAGGGCGAGCGAGCTGATGGACATCGCCACCAAGTTCGCCTCTGGCCAGGAGGCGGTCGAGGCTATCTTCCGAAAGGACAAGCAGCCCCAGGGCCGCCCATCGGAAGATGCTCCCGAGGCGTCTACTCCGTGCGGCGCCAAGAAGAAAGGCAAGAAGAAGTCGCAAGCGAAACGCGACGCCGCCGACGCGGACCTTGTCGCCGCCGCCGAGTACAAGAACCCTCGGAAGCCCCCCGGAGGTGCCAACCTCTTCGACAAGATGCTCAAGGAGTCGTGCCCCTATCATCAGGGGCCCGTCAAGCACACCCTTGAGGAGTGCGTCATGCTTCGGCGCCACTTCCATAGGGCCGGGCCACCCGCGGAGGGTGGCAGGGCCCGCGACGACGACAAGAAGGAAGATCACCAAGCAGGAGAGTTCCCCGAGGTCCGCGACTGCTTCATGATCTACGGTGGGCAAGCAGCGAATGCCTCGGCTCGGCACCGCAAGCAAGAGCGCCGGGAGGTCTGCTCGGTCAAGGTGGCGGCGCCAGTCTATCTAGACTGGTCCGACAAGCCCATCACCTTCGACCAAGACGACCACCCCGACCACGTGCCGAGCCTGGGGAAATACCCGCTCATCGTCGACCCCGTCATCGGCGACGTCAGGCTCACCAAGGTCCTTATGGACGGGGGCAGCAGCCTCAACATCATCTACGCCGAGACCCTCAGGCTCCTGCGTGTCGATCTGTCCTCCGTCCGAGCAGGCGCTGTGCCCTTCCACGGGATCATTCCCGGGAAGCGCGTCCAGCCCCTCGGATGACTCGACCTTCCCGTCTATTTCGGAACGCCCTCCAACTTCCGAAGGGAGACTCTGACGTTCGAGGTGGTCGGGTTCCGAGGGACCTACCACGCGGTACTGGGGAGGCCATGCTACGCGAAGTTTATGGCCGTCCCCAACTACACCTACCTGAAGCTCAAGATGCCGGGCCCCAACGGGGTCATCACCGTCGGCCCCACGTACAAACACGCGTTCGAATGCGACGTGGAGTGCGTGGAGTACGCCGAGGCCCTCGCCGAGTCCGAGGCCCTCATCGCCGACCTGGAAAGCCTCTCCAAAGAGGTGCCAGACGTAAAGCGTCATGCCGGCAACTTCGAGCCAGTGGAGACGGTTAAGGTCGTCCCCCTCGACCCCAGTGGCGACGCCTCCAAGCAGATCCGGATCGGTTCCGGGCTCGACCCCAAACAGGAAACAGTGCTCGTCGACTTTCTCCGCGCGAACGCCGACGTCTTCGCGTGGAGTCCCTCGAACATGCCCGGCATACCGAGGGATGTCGCCGAGCACTCGCTGGATATTCGGGCCGGAGCCCGACCCGTCAAAATAGCCTCTGCGCTGATTCAACGAGGAGAAGCGCAGAGCGATAGGCGAGGAGATCCACAAGCTAAAAGAAGCGAAAAGCGTCAAGCTCAACCCTGAAAGGTGGGTCCTCGGGGCGCCCCAGGGCATGGTCTTGGGGTTCATCATCTCCAAGCGGGGCATCGAAGCCAACCTGGAGAAGACCCCCGACCATCGCACAGCACCCTGAGCCCTTGCTGGGGGCACCCGGGGGCTGCACGCACCCCCGGGAGAGGCCGCGTGTCATCGCCGACGTTCTGGAGCCCGGAACGTACAAGCTGGCCGGCGGTCAAGGCGAGGTCTACGGCAACGCTTGGAACATCCGACAGCTACGTCGCTTCTACCCTTAAGATGTTTTCAAGCTGTTCGTATACCTCGCTCCCACACAAGTCTTAGTCGTCAAGGAAGGGTCGGCCTCGCCTCGGCAGAGCCCGACCCTCCCTCGGGGGCTAAAAAGGGGGGAACCCCTCTGCGTCAAGATCGTCCAAAATTTTCGGTCAAAAAGGCTTTTGCGTTCTCCCGGCTATGTCAGAGACAGGGCCCCAAGGAGCGAACGTGGGTGCATGTAAGTGGCAAGGCCGACTGAGCCGAGGGATTCCTATGCCTCCGGGTTAGGGACACCTTCACTCGTCACCCGCCACGAAAAATGACCCCTACTCGGGAAGCCACCCTGTTATTGACAGACAAAGCCGGACACGCAAAATAAAAGGAAGAGTACGACTTCATGCAATGGAAACAAAGTGTTCAGGCCACAGCGGCCGCAGGAAGACACACGCGCATCCAACAGAAACTGTTCCAACAAGAGTTAGGCGTCGCCTTGGGAAGGAGCCGCGCCTTCAGCTCCGTCCCCACCTTCGGTAAGGTCCATCTCGGCTTCCGGCGACGGCGCAGGAGGGAGGATTTCCGCCTCAAAGGTGGTCGCCAGCACTGCGCTCGGACCCGCGGCAACCGCGTCGAGCCGCTGGACTTCCGCTAGGGCAGCTTCGTCTTTGTCAGGAAGACAATACCCCTCACTAACCCACTCCAGGTCCACAATGTAGTGGGAAGCGAGCACGGCGAAGGCCCGCCTGACGCCATGGTGTAGCGCCTCGCGGAGTCTGCAGCGCGCGTGATCACCCAAGGCTTGAAGGCAGCTTTGAGGGGAGCTTCCTGAAGGAACGTCGTCGGAGCCAAGGATCCGATAAACGTCCGAGACGGCTTCGGACATGGCCGCGAGGTCTGCCTCCCTCTGCTCGGCCGCCCCGGCAAGCGCCTCGGCAAGCGCCTTGGTGGACTCATCGAGGGCGGACTCGAGCTCTGCGAACAGCCAGAAGAAAGATCTCAAACACAAGCAGAGGAAACAAACAAGAACAAGAACCAAGGATGGCCAAGGCGTACCTTCGGCCCGGTCACACTGCTCCGAGGTCGCGACCTGGGCTGCGGCTAAGTTAGCTGCGAGGGTTTCGGCCTGACTTTCGGCCTCGGTAGCCCGGCCCCGAGATTGGTCCCGCTCCTCGACGACCTGGACGAACTCCGACCGCTGCCGTTGCACCTCTGCGCGTGCCGCGGCCGCCTCTGCGCGCGCCGCAGCCGCCTCCACGCGCGCCGCTGCCGCCTCGGCTCTCAGGTCAGTGCAGAGCAACTGGAGGTCCGCTACCTCGGCACCCTGCTGAGAAAGGCGCGCAGTAGCCCCGGCAAGCGAGGTCCTCAGGGACAGCAGCGAGCCCCAGACATCGACCTCGCGGCGGATGAACGACGACTTGGCGGCGCTCCGATCCGTCAGATCCTGAGGGAAGGAAACGGGGCGTCACGAAGAACGCCTCGGTCACAGAAGAGAAAAGGTATGCCAGAAACCGTTACCTAGAGGATTCTGGGGACGTCCCTGCAGAAAACCTCCAGTGACGACCGGAGCGACCCCACCGTTGCTTCAGCACACTCGCGGAGCTCATCCCAGGACTGGTCCTCCTGTTCATCGTCGAGAACAAAGACGGGGTCCGAGGCCTCACAGGTCCGGAACCGGAGCAACTGGCGCCAGACCTCGAGGCTCCGCCGCGCAGCGATGAGGCTGCCGCCCGGCGGGACAGATCGCGCCTCCCCGCCCACCTCTTCCGAGGCACCGAGCGCCGTCGCATCAGCCGTCTCGACGTCGGCAGCAACCGGTCGCTCTCCAACCGGGACGGCGGCGACTTCGGTAGCGGCAGGCGCCGGCATGGCCGGCACGACTGGTGGGCTCGGGACCACGTCGGCGTCAGCCGCCTCCCCTATCACAATGGCCGCCTCGGCAGAGGAGCCAGCCTCGGGAACCTGCTCCACGGCGACCGGCGCCGCCCGAGCCCCCTGAGGTGGAACGCCATGCGAAAGGGTCGGCTGAACGGCAAGGCCCGGAGCGGCGCTGGCCGCACAAGTCGGCGTCGTCTTAAGTGCCTTCCGGGGTGCCAGGTCGGTCAGGCCATGGCTTCGCTTGCTGAGGAGAAAAGAAAAATCACGGCCGGGACATATGAATGGAAAGCCAGGACAAAGACATTCCGAGATACTTACCCGCTCCGGGCCATGATCCACCGTGCCTGGGGGGAAGTCTCTTGGATCCCGGCCCCCGGAACCGTCGCCGAGGTCCGCTTCGCTGGCAACTTCGGCACCGCCCTCGCTTTCGACGCCCGGGGGGCAGATCGCCCAGGCACTGTAACGGCGGCCTGAGGGTCGCCTCCCTGCGCTGCCGGCACGAGCGGCAGCTCCCGGGGAGCAGACGCCCTGGCCTGGCCCCCCGGGGTCACCTCAGCTCCTCCAGCCGAGGGGTCAGGAGCCCTCTCGGGTTGCCCTCGCCCCTCAGGCCGGGACCCTGACGTCCCGACTCCGGGGACTGACGGCGTCAGCTCGCTCGGGGGCTGGCTTGACGGCTCCTGGCCAAACCCCAAGCCGGGGCTGAAGCCAAGACGGGCGGCCATGTCGTCCTCCTCGTCATCATCTTCATCATCGTCGTCGTCGTCAGGCGTTTCCGGCGACGGCTCCCTCGGGAGCCCCTCCCTCTCCTGCTGGCGACGGAGCTTTTCCAAGGCATCTTGGGCCTGCCTCCGCTTGCGGGCCCGGGCCTTCTCCGCGTCCTTCTTCTTCTTCCTCTCCTCCGCGGCAACCCACCGCGCTGCTCAGTCCACCGCGTCCTGCGGGACCCGTGGCAGGGAAGGCTTGTGCCACCCCACCTCCTGAAGAGGAGGGAAAAAACCCCAATCGTAAGAACCAGGAGCAACTTGATGTATGAAGAAGGAAGAAGCGGACACTCACCAGAGTCACGCACCCTCGGTCGGGGCGCATCAAAAGCTGGGAGAAGGCGTGGGGGTCCGGCTTCCCCAACGCAACGGACACCCGCCGTTGGAGGGCGTCGAAGGGAAGAGGATCAGGGGACATCCGCGAGCCCTCCCAGTCGGCCTCTGGGGTCATCTCCCAAAGCGACAGCCGCCGCTCCGCCAAGGGAAGCACCCTCCGACGGTGGATGGCGGCAATCACTCCCGCAGCGGTGAGTCCCCCCTTCCGCAACGCCTCCAAGGCCTGGAGAAGTGGCTCGAGGTTTTTCTGTCTTTCGTGCGGGGTCCCGTGGCGCCAGGCGTCGGTGGCAGCGGTGACTACTCGCTGGGAGAACGGTGGGAGCAACTCGCCGTCGTTCCGGAGGTAGAACCACCGGCGCTGCCACCCCTTGTTCGAGGACGCGAGGATGGCAGGAATATACAGCGACACCCGCGACTGCCTCAGCAGGACGGTACAGCCGCCGGCCCGCACCGCTGCACGGACTTTCCTCTCCCCCGTTGGCGAGGCAAAAAGCTCCGCGCAAAAGAGATGGGTCCACAAATCCCAATGGGGGCGATCCCCAAGTACCCCTCGCACACCGCTACGAAGATGGTGGCCTGCGAGATGGAGTTAGTGGTGAGGTTGTGCAACTCCACCCCATAGTGGTACAGGATCGCCCGCATGAAGCGGCCCGCCGGCACACCGAATCCCCGCTCGTGGAAGGAGACAAAGCTCACGATGTACCCCGGCGGTGGGGACGGAGCGGCTCCGCCCACGGGAGGAATCCACTCCGGTCGCTGCTTATCGGTGAGAGGACGGAGCAAACCCTCGCCGACCAGATCCTCCAGGTCACTCGCCGTCACCGTGGAAAAGGGCCATGGATCACGCGGCGAGATGATGGTCACCCGGTCAGCCATCACCGAGCAAAAGGGATGGCGGCGCGAGGGGCAGGAAGGGTGGTTTCCTCTTCTCTGGCTAAGTCTCTCAGGTTGCGAAAACCTAAGAGGGAGGCAGGAAGCGGAGCAAAGAACCATCACCAGACCCTCTCCCGGGTATATGAAGACCAAGGCGAGGCCGGTTCCAACGTTCCGCCCGGACCGGACGCGGGATTCAAAAACGCGAAGCGAAACAGCCGTTCCCCGAACGGCCCGCGCACGCGCAGCGGCCGCCTCGCCAACCACTCGCCCCGTCGCATTAACTCCGCGGCAGGACAAGCGGCGCTTCTGGCAGGAAAGGCGGGCGACGCTTCGCCTTCGCCAAAATAACCGCGCCAAAAGAGGTACGCCGCGTCGTTCGATTTCGTATCCTTTTCCTTTTTTCCTTTTTCTCTATCTCTTGCAACAGGGACCGGGAAAGGGGGATACCCCGAAAAGGATCCTTCCCCGTGAAGGAACCAGGCTCCGAGCCTCCCTACTGATCAGAGGTTCAAAGGCTGGCCCCCCGAAGGGTTCGACAGCCGCCTCAGATCGTGTGGGCCCTACACCCACTACTGGTCAGAGGTTCGAAGGTCGGCCCCCCGAAGGGTTCCATGGCCGCCTCAGGCTACTCGGGCTCCACGCCCATTACTGATCAGGGGTTCGAAGGCTGGCCCCCGAAGGGTTCATAGTCGCCTCAGACGCCGAGCGAGGGATGACCAGGGGTACGTTCGATACATAACCAAGGCTCGGCCTGCGCTCCCGAGGTACCCTAGGACATTTCCGAGACCAGCGGGAGCGATCTTGTAACGGAATCCCATCAGAGGGAGGCATCGAGCCCTCGGACCCCGTCGCCAGGGGACCGGGTCCGGCAGATCACCCGCAGGTACTTTTGGGCGTGCCTCTGGGCCCCTAGCCGACCCCTAACGAACGGGGCACGGACGTCCACTCGGATTACCCGCTTGCAGCTCACCGGAGACACCATGTTCGGCGCCCATCGAGGGTAACATGGCGCTTTCCCCCCTCCTCCTTGCGGAAAGGCGACGCAGGGGCGTATGTAAAAAAGCCGAGTCTGTCCCTGATCGCCCTCTCGCCCTGTGCGGAGGCTCGGGGGCTGCTCTCGCAAACCCGGCTCCGGCCAAACCGTTGACAGCGTCAACATACCAGCCCGAGAACTTGGGCCCCGACCGTACACCCGGGATACGGCCAGTTTGCATGAGGGAATAACCAGACCAGACGAAGCATTACGCAAGGCATTAAGACCTCGAAGGAGTGAAACCACTCCTCCGAGGCCTCGGGGGCTACACCCGGCGGGTGCGCTCGCGCGCACCCACCGGAACAAAATGCAACCGAGAAAGGCTGGTCCCCTTGCAAAAAAGTGCGACTAAAGCCACCAAGCGAGTGCTAACACTCCCTTCGAGGCTCGGGGGCTACTGTCGGGGACCATAATTAGGGGTACCCTCAAGACTCCTAATTCTCAGCTGGTAACCCCCATCAGCATAAAGCTGCAAAGGCCTGATGGGTGCGATTAAGTCAGGGATCAGTCCATTCGAGCGAATCGATCGTGCCTCGCCCGAGCCTAGCCTCGGACAAGGGCAACCGACCCCGAAGGATTTCCGTCTCGCCCGAGGCCCCCCTCCAAAGGCGGACACATCTCCGGCTCGCCCGAGGCCCTGCCTTCGCTAAGAAGCAACCCTGACCAAATCGCCACACCGACCGACCAAGTCGCAGGAGCATTTAACGCAAAGGTGACCTGACACCTTTATCCTGACGCTCGCCCCCCGGCAGAGCCGAAGTGACCGCCGTCACTTCACCGCTCCACTGACCGGCCTGATAGAAGGACAGCGCCGCCTGCGCCACTCCGACTGCAGTGCCACCTGACAGAGTGAGACTGACAGGCAGTCAGGCCCTGCCAAAGGCACCATAGGAAGCTCCGCCCGACCCAGGGCTCGGACTCGGGCTAAGCCCCGGAAGACGGCGAACTCCGCTCCGCCCGACCCAGGGCTCGGACTCGGGCTAAGCCCCGGAAGACGGCGAACTCCGCTCCGCCCGACCTAGGGCTCGGACTCGGGCTAAGTCCCGGAAGACGGCGAACTCCGCTCCGCCCGACCCAGGGCTCGGACTCGGGCTAAGTCCCGGAAGACGGTGAACTCCGCTCCGCCCGACCCAGGGCTCGGACTCGGGCTAAGTCCCGGAAGACGGCGAACTCCGCTCCGCCCGACCCAGGGCTCGGACTCGGGCTAAGTCCCGGAAGACGGCGAACTCCGCTCCGCTCGACCCAGGGCTCGGACTCGGGCTAAGTCCCAGAAAACGGCGAACTCCGCTCCGCTCGACCCAGCGCTCGGACTCGGGCTAAGTCCCGGGAGACGGCGAACTCCGCTCCGCCCGACCCAGGGCTCGGACTCGGGCTAAGTCCTGGAAAACGGCGAACTCCGCTCCGCCCGACCCAGGGCTCGGACTCGGGCTCAGGCCCAGAAGACGATGAACTCCGCTTCGCCCGACCCCAGGGCTCGGACTCCACCCTGGCCTCTGCCGAACGACCTCCGCCTCGCCCGACCCAGGGGCTCGGACTCGGCCTCGGCCATGGAAGACAGACTCGACCTCGGCTTCGGAGGAGCCTCCACGTCGCCCAACCTAGGGCGCAGGCCAGCCACGTCAACAGGAAGCGCCATCATCACCCTACCCTGAGCTGACTCGGGCCGCAGAGAACAAGACCGGTGTCCCATCTGGCTAGCTCCGCCAGATAGGCAATGATGGCGCCCCGCATGCTCTGTGACGACGGCGGCTCTCAGCTCTCTTACGGAAGCAGGAGGACGTCAGCAAGGACTCAACCGCTCCGACAGTTGTCCCTCCGCCAGGCTCCGTCGCTCCTCCGACGGCCACGACTTCACACCAGCTGGGTGCCAAAATCTCTCTGGCTGCCACATCGGCATGTACTTAGGGCGCTAGCTCTCCCCCGCTAGACACGTAGCACTCTGCTACACCCCCATTGTACACCTGGATCCTCTCCTTACGCCTATAAAAGGAAGGACCAGGGCCCTCTTAGAGAGGGTTGGCCGCGCAGGGACGAGGATGGGACAGGCGCTCTCTCGGGGCTGCTCGCTTCCCTCTCCCGCGTGGACGCTTGTAACCCCCTACTGCAAGCGCACCCGACCTGGGCGCGGGACGAACACGAAGGCCGCGGGATTCCCACCTCTCTCACACTGGTCTCTGGCCGCCTTGCTCCTTTCCCCCTTCGCGCTCGCCCACGCGCTCGACCCATCTGGGCTGGGGCACGCGACGACACTCACTCGTCGGCCCGAGGGACCCCCCGGTCTCGAAACGTCGACAAATTGGCACTAACGCGATGGGCCAGTCTAGACACGACACGAAAAAGCACGGCCTAGGCACGACCCAGCCAGACTAGTATAGTGCTAGTGCCTGGCACAGCATAGCTATAGTGCCATGGCTGGGCCGCCATCTCGACCCGTAGTGCTGGCACGGGCATGGGCACGATTACATTTTTTATTTTAAAGTTAATAGTTTACATATATTAAGTATAATAATTCAACATATAACACAATAAAACCGTATTGGCTTGGTCAATGTGTGTGCATGTTCGAGCCCCCATAGCTACACATATATTTTAAAGTTAATAGTCTTTCATACACGTGGGTGCATGTTCGAGCCTCCATAGCTACACATTTTTCTAAATTATACAATATACTCAGATGGGCCAGCGTGCTACCGTGCCGGTCCAGCACGGCTAGTAGGCCGACGTGCCGTGCATAGGCCTCTACCGCAGCACGTGAGCCCGTCCGGCACAGCACGATTCGCTAGTTGTGCCCTGGCGCGCTCTTGCGTACGAAGCGAACACACTATCACCCCACGGACCGTTCACACATGGTTCTTTTCTTTTCACTTCCAGGGAGATTTATGCGCCGTTCGGTGGGCTTCTGATGCTACCTAGATGTGCCCTTCCACTGATGTTAGCTTTGAGCTTGATCAGAGACTCTTTCCACTGCTGCTAGTTTATGTTTCTTGCCAAAAAAGATAATTGTTCATTAAGGATCTTTAACAGATGTTTTTTGTTATTTTCTCGAGACCTAAATGTTCATCGACCAAACTTATTTTTATATCAGTGTATAATATTATTGTCACTGTTTTTGTATGTCGTGAACTATGTTTTTGTATGTCATTGAAACTAACTATAAAATTGTCACTGTGTATCAGTATATGTGTATGCGGTTGGTTTGATGTAAGACAATAAGTTTGTCGGCGTTTCGACCCCGGGGGGTCCCTGGACCGACGAGTGAATTGTTGCTGCGTGTCCCTGCCCAGATGGGTTGGCGCGGGATGGAACACAAGAGGTGGGACAAGCCTTGTATTATCCTGCACCAGGGGTGCCGCTCGCAGTAGGGGTTACAAGCGCGTCGCGTGAGAGAGGGAGAGACACGGAGTCTGTCCGCCGCTTCCCTCGCGCGAACCCCCCTTAGGGTGGCCCTGGACCTCCCTTTTATAGAGGCAAGGAGAGAGTCCAGACATACAACGGGGGGCGTAGCTATGCGCTAACGTGTCCGGCAGTGGAGTGCCTAAGCCCTGTGTACATGCCAACGTGGCCGTTGGGGGAAAGCTTCGGCCCTGTACATGTGATGGTGTGGCCGTCGGAGGAGTGCCTGAGTCCTGTAGGAGCACAGCTGGCAGCGCGGCGAGGATCCTGCTGACGTCTCCTTGCTATCGTAAGGGGCTGAGAGCCACTGGCGTCATGGTGCACATGGGGCACCATCATTACCCGTCGCCGGGGTAAGCCAGATGGGACGCCGGTCTTGTTCCTTGTAGCCTGAGCAGGCTAGGAATAGGAAAATGATGCATCCCCTATTAGCACGGTCAGTCCGAGCCTAGGGTCGGTCGAGGCGGAGACTTCTCTTGAGGCCGAGGCTAGGGTTGGGCAAGGACGCGATTCCTTCCGAGACCAGGGTCGAGGCCGAGTCCGGGGGTCGGGCGAACGGAGACCTCCTCCCGAGGCCGGAGTCTGAGGTCGGGCGAGGCGGAAACCTCCTCCCGAGGTCGGAGCATGAGGTCGGGCGAGGCAGAGCTTCTTGTTGCGCCCGAGGCTGAACTCGGTGGTTGATCGTGACTTGTTGTCAGTCGTTGCCGGGGTGGCTGACACGGCAGTCGGAGCGGAGCGAGCGGCGTTGTTTTCCTGTCATATCAGACAGTAAAGAAGAGGGGCGAAGTGACTGCGGTAACTTCGGCCTGCCCGTCTGAAGCACGTGTGTTAGGATACGGCGTCAGGCATCCCCTGCATTTAATGCGCCTGCGAAGCGGTCGGTTGGTGAGGCGGTCTGGCCAAGGTTGCTTCACAACGAAGCTTGCAGAGCCGGGCCTCGGGGGAGCCGAGGGGGCGCCCGCTGCCTAAGGAGGCCCTCGGGCGAGGCGTGAACTCGTCTGGGACTACTGTTCCAACCCGAGGCTGGGCTCGGGTGAGATCGCGTCCCTCGGGTAGACGAAGTCTTGGCTTGAACCGCACCCGTCAGTTGGTCTGAGGGTGTTTACCAGCCATGACTAGGAGCGTTGGGGGTACCCCTAATTATGGTACCCGACAGTAGCCCCCAAGCCTCGAAGAGAGTGATGGTACTCGCTTGGAGGCTTTTGCCGCGTTTTCGGTGAGGGGACCGGCCTTTCTCGGTTTTTGCCTTGTTGTGGTGGGTGCGCGCGAGCGCACCCGCCGGGTGTAGCCCCCGAGGCCTCGGAGGAGTGGTTTGACTCCTCCGAGGTCTGAATGCTTTTCGTGGTGCTTCGGCCGGTCTGATCGTTCCCTCATGCGGCCCGGCCGTAGCCCGGGTGCGTGGTCAGGTTCCAAGTTATCAAGCTGGTTTGTTGACGCTGTCAATAGTTTTGGCCGTAGCCGGGTGCGAGAGCAGCCCCCGAGCCTCTGCACGGGGCGAGAGGACGATCAAGGACTTTCCCCACTTTTATTATACGCCCCTGCGTCGCCTTTCCGCAAGGAGGAGGGGGGAAAGCGTCATGTTGCCCTCGGAGGGCGCCGAACATGGTGTTTCCAGTGAGCTGCTAATGGGTGATCCGAGTGGACGCCCGTGCCCCGTTCGTTAGGGGTCGGCTGGTGGCCCAGAGGCGCGTTCCAAAAGTACCTGCAGGTGATTCGCTGGACCCAGACCCCTTCGACAGGGTCCGAGGGCTCGATGCCTCCCTCCGGTGGGATTCCGTTACAAATCATTCTCGCCGGTCTCGGAAATGTCCTAGGGTACCTCAGGAGCGTAGCCCGAGCCTCGGCTATGTATCGGATGTACCCAGAGTCATCCCTCACTCTGCGTGCTCTAGGGCGACTGTCGAACCTTCCGAGGGGGCAGCCTATGAACCCCTGACCAGTAGTGGGCACGGAGCCCGAGCGCTCTGGGGCGGCTGTCAAACCCTTCCGAGGGGCCAGCCTTCGAACCCCTGATCAGTAGGAGGGCTCGGGGCCCGCTTCCTCCACCGAGAAGGATCCTTTCCACAACGTCCCCTTTCCCGGTCCCTGTGGCAAGAGAGAGAGAGGAGGAGGGGAAGGATATGAATTTAAATAAGGTGGCACACCTTTTTTGACGCGATCATTATGGCGAAGGCGAAGCGACGCCCGCTGTAACACTCCTGGTGTTACTATAACTAAAACTTGAGCATGACATCATAGCATTGGTATTGCATATGTTTGATACACTTAGAGTGCATTCACTAGGCAAAAATTTCAAACAAGTTGTATTGTTTTAATGTTTTGCAAATAGAACCCTGGAAAACCCTAAAACTAAACCCTAGGGGCTTATGTGCAAAATTAGTCCACTTTTGGGCTAAAGTGCAAAAACCAAGCCAAATAAGTTTCTTAAGTCCCTAGGTTCACAAATGTGTGGACTTGAAAGCCAAATGTTGAGTTTTAGACTCAAATGCAAAAAGGACCCCCAATTGAGATTTCTCTAAGTCTGAATTTCAGATTAGTAAGCTCAACTTTGGAGCATTGGATCTTCCAAATTATTGAGAATTTGTCCTAAGTCACCACATCAAAGTTGAAGACTAAACATAGGAGAACAACTTTGTTTAAGGATTCAAGCCATGATCTTATGAGAAATTTGGAGAAAAACCCAAGCAAAGATGGACTGTCAGACTGATTCAGTCTGAAATACAGATTAACAGTGCTGTGAGATCAACTTTGAGCTCGATTTTGATAGGGATCCAGTGACTTTTTGTGAGTACACATTATAGAAAAGACATAGATGGATTATAGCACTACAACTTTGCTATAGATCACTGGGTGTGTTGCCATTTGAAAATCAGAGAAATAATGGCCCAAACATTGACTGTCAGGCGACTGAATCAAGTTTTAGCCATGGTACAGTGCTCTGTCGAAGATCAGACCGCCAGCGCCATATCCTCACCGCTGGCGACCTCTCTGCGCGAAGATTTGCGCCGCCGCCGTCCTGATTCGTGCACCGGGCTTGAAGATAACGATTTGGGTGGAAAAATATCGTCTCCCCTGCGCTGGACGCCACTCCGGCTCGTCGCCGTGCCTCCCCCTGGTTACAGCCGTGGATAAAGCTTTTCACCGCCGTCGTGCCTTCGCCGTGGCCTGCCGCGTGGCTTTGGTTTCCACCGCGTCGCCGTGGCTTCTCACAGCCGTCAAATCAACGCCGGTGAGCTTGCCACGCCGTTAGCCACGAACTCACCGTGCCAGGGATTCTTCCCTATCTCCGGCCGCCGCCCATCTTCGTTCAAATTAGCGGCCACCGCCCGCTAACACTATAAATTGACCCCTCCCCAAACTCCGTAGGGTAGTAAGCTGTCTAGCCACCACGAATCAGCCGCAGTCGTTCACTGGAATCCGCGAATTTGGAATTCTCCCCAAATCCACTTTCCGCCACCGCGAAGAACACCTCGCCGCGGCCAGCGCAAATCAGGTCCGATACTGTCATCCTCAGTCTTGTTCTAGCATTCTCATGTGCCCTTGATGCTCTCCAAACCATCCAATTGAACTAGACTGCCATGAATCGACGGGAACACATTCATCTGCCCGCAGGGTCCACGGTCACTGCGGCCAGAGCAAACCTAGTAGCCATCCTTGCAATTGATTTGGGGAAAATGCTCGGGATAGTACTAATTTAGTGTCCGCTGCTCGGAGAACCCTGCCGTTGTCCTAATCGGCCGGCGCTAGTGCTCGCCGGAGCTCGGCTGTGCACGAGCGCCGTCGTGGACTTCCAACCATGAATAGGTAGATGTGCAGGGGTCTTTTTGTAACGGTCAGTGACTGTTACAAATAGTGTCCGAACCCATTCGCAGTTTGACAGAAGCGCGGGGGCCGTTCTGCAAAACCTCCCGGCGCGGGCGCTTTCTCCCTCTGTGCTGGGCTACTGGGCTGAAAGCAGCCCAGTACTATTCATCAATTTGTCTTTTTCTTTTATCTCCAGAGCCAAAACAATTATAGAAAATGCTAGGAAAATGATAAAATTGTGAAACTAATTTTCCTAGGCCTGTTATTTTCCCTAGAATTTAGTAAAAATAGTTTTGTGATTTTTAGTGGAAATAAGAAATTTTAGGGTATTTAAAGTAGTTAAAAGTATTAGTTATGGATTTTTAGAAAATAATTGGTAAGTCCAAAAATGCCCAAACTTTTTATGGGCACTTAAACCAATATTTAGAAGCCTTGGGTAGAATTTGGGTTGATTTGGACCTTGTTTGATCACTAAACCCAAAACCAACCCCTCTGCCCTATGAACTCCTTTACTGACTCCGGAAACCCTAGGTTCTCGGAGTACCGTGAAGGAAAGTTGTACTCAAGACTTAGATAATAAGTTTATATTATCTTTGCATCCTCATGAGCATCCCATGGCATCCATTCTTATGCATGTATATGGTTATGTTAGAACACGAAGAAGAAGAAGAAGTCTATGAAGACAGGACACCACCATCCTCAGATCCTCAAGCAGGCAACTGCTTTTATTTCGATATTTGTGGATCCGAGCAGAACTCACCTGATAACAAAGGCAAGCCCTGGTGCATTTGCCACCTTCCTTGATGTTTTTAAAATCTTTCTCACTTGATTGCTGCATTAGGTGATAGGAGTTGATTGCTAAAACAATTCCTGCATTACCTTCCTTGAATTTGATTACCTTCCTTGATCACCGTTTTACAAAAGATTTTTGATGCTTAGCCTTGCTTTAGAAAAACAAAATGTTTTGTTTTACAAAAGATGATGTGGCAAAAGTGGTTGGGATGTTTTCGAAAACAAAACTTGATGGTGGATCCATCATGGCCATGATGGGTCCAACATCGGAAAAAATGTACCTCTGCTAGGTACCAACCTTTGGGGTTAAATGATTAAGCTGAGACCGGGTGGGTGACTTGCACGAGAAAGGAGTCTCGGTGTAGTGTCTCCGTCTGAGTCGATTAAGGACCTTGTCGATGTAGGCTTGATGATCGAGGACCCTTTAACTGGTCACATGCCTCGTCATGGGTAAGCCTTGCCTCGGGCAGACTAAGGCCAGAATAAGATAACACGAAATGGGCGTGGAGCGGTGGCGAGAGTAGCGTGTACCCTCCGTGGCAAGAGGCTGGACGGTGGTGTTTCTGTGCTCTCGGTTTGCGTGAACCTGATCCGGTCTTAAGAACCCCGATGGCGGGTTGACATATGCAAGGGTTAAGTGCTACATATGTCGTGTGATTGGAGATCCTCAGCTGAGTATAATCGATTCGGATCGCCGTACCTTCGCGGTTATGAAGACTTGGTCACTGACCTACACGTAGCATTCCACTAAAGATGATGGGTTTTTGTTAAGAAATTGGCTAGTGCAGGACCAGTGATTGAACTAGGATAGAAAGAACTCTAGTTGCAGGTAATTGAACTTAACTTGACAAATAAAATTGGATTTTTAAGGATCCACTTTAGTAAGCATTTCCTGCAAAACTGAGTCTTTGATTATTGAAAGGCCTTACCTTGACTCCCATATAACCAGCATACCCTTGAGAGTCTTTTCTTTAGACGGGTAAGACTTGCTGAGTAATTCCATACTCAGGGTTTATCCCTTCGTTGTTTTTAGGTGAGGAAGTAGCAGATTTCTGCTGCTTCTGTGCCAAGGTGGTTCCCAAAGAAGAAACACAAGACTGAAGTGCGGGAGGACTTGGTCCTCCATATAGATCTTTTGCTTAAATCTTCTCGGGAGGAGTTTTTGCCTCCCTTGGTTTGTATAATAATACTACTCAGCACTCGCTCTTAGTTCTGGTCTGTAATAAAACAACTTGAGCTTGCTTTTAAATAAATGTGAATTATGTAATCGCTTCCGCAATTCTTTATCTCCGATGTTCTGTAATGTCTGCAAGACGGGTGAATCGTTCCTGGTAAGGTAAGGAAAGATACCGAACTTGCCAAATAATTCAGGGGCACCTACAGGGTTGTCTGAAGTCCGTGGGACAAGGACAACTATAGGTGGGCCTGATTACTTGGGAGGTTCCGTCACAGCTGGTATCGGAGCGTAGCCCTTCTTTGCAGATATTATGAGGCATCTTCAAAAGGATTTTCGAAAGTCTTACCTAAAAACTCTTTTCTATTCTTACCTAAGTACTCTGAAGAGTTTATCTTAAAGACCAGATAGGAAGAGTGCAATGTATAGAAGGTTGAATCGACTAAGGTTGATTCTGTACTTATTCATGCATCATGCTAAGAATTATACTAATAACATTTTCCCCCTTAGAAAGATGCCACCACGCACAAGGCTAACAGCACGTAAGTCAACGCGACCAATTGGAGTACCCCGGCATCAACTAGCCCCTCGACACGAAAGCAGCAGCAGCGGAAGTAATGACCCCATAGGAGACCTTGAAGCCCAAGTGAGTCGACTTCAAGCAACGCTGCAACATAGGACCAATGCTTGGATCGCAGACGGAGATAGAATCAATGAACTAAGAAGGGACATCCGTCACCTGCAGGATTAGCTTGCTGATCGAGACTTAGCACTTGACTGGGCAGTACAGTCTCATATGCTGGCATGTGCTAAGGAAGCAAGGGCTCAGGCCCGAATTAAAGAACTTAGCTCAGCTGTCGACAACCTGCAGGTCTACTGCAATATGTTGCATGAGGAAGTCCATATACTATACTCACAATTACACCCTAGTGTGCCTACACACTCTGCTGAGGCGGAAGCCGGACCCTCTCACGTTGCGGGATGCGCGTTGGGTGGGGAGTTAGACCTTTTTGAACCCCCTCCTTCTTTGAGGTTGGTTGACGTCTGGACTCCCACACCTGACGATGAGGCCGCCAAAAGTAACGGAAAGCAGGACTAATGGTGTAATAGAAGTAGAGTAGTGTATTGTAGAATGCATGGTTGTATAATAGGTTGAGCCCTTGTATAATGGGTAATGTATCCTGTTATGTAATATCGAGTCTGTATCATTACTTTTTATAGTAATGTAAAATGGAAGGTCTCTTTGGCATATTATGTTTATTTCAAATGTTTTGCCTCAGATGCCGACCAGGACTCGCGGACAGGACGCAGCCGGAACTTCTGGGGGTCGGGATGTCACCCCAAATCCACCTCCGGTTCCACCCACGTTAGCCGAGGCGATTGCCGCCTTGGTAAATGCCACCGCCGATAATACCCGCTTCCTTAGGGAAATGGCGGGTCAGCAGCAGTTCCAGCAGCAGGCAGGAAGAGGTTTTCAGCAAGGTCCCCGTGAGACCACTTATCTGGACTTCTCCGAAACTCGTCCACCTCTATTCACCAAGGCAGAAGACCCACTGGAAGCTGACGAATGGATACGGGTCATTGAACAGAAGTTTGGTCTTCTTCGTTGTTCTGAAACGCAGAAGCCATTGTTTGCGGCACAGCAACTACGAGGCCCTGCCAGTACTTGGTGGGGAAATTTTGTGGCTATCCAACCTGACAACCATCAAATCACTTGGGAAGAATTTAAAGCAGCCTTCCGTGAGCATTACATACCTGAAGGAGTGCTGCATATGAAACAAGAGGAATTCATGAAGTTGAAACAAGGAGGAGACACCATCAATCAGTATCTTAACAAGTTTAATCACCTGTCGCAGTATGCCACTGACTAGGTGGATACTGATTTGAAGAAAAAGAACTGCTTCATGAGGGGTCTAAATGGCCGGTTGCAACGAAAGATGGCCACATGTATTGATCTCACATATGGAAAGGCTGTCAGTACAGCCTTATCTGTGTAAGCAAAATACGCAAGTTCTGGGAAGAATAAGGGATTCAGTGGTGAGAGGCCTAATCAGGGCCAGGCAAAGAGGCAACGGTTCGTCATCCGGCCTTCTAGCCAAAACCGTACTTTTTCTCGTCCACCAGCATTCCCTTTCAAACAGCCCATTATTATCCGCCCCAACAATACCTCCACTTCCCCAAATCAGCCGGGTGCCCCAGGCACTCGATTCCCTGCCTTGCCCAGTTCTTCAACTGGGTGTTTCAACTGCGGCAAGTCAGGACATTTTATCAAAGACTGCCCGTACCCCAAGCAAAATCAATCCAATGCTCAGCAAGGAACTGGGAAGTCCACTCAGCCCAAGGGAAATGCTGTGGGGAGAAATACCAAGAAAACGGGGCGTGTATACTACACTCAAGTGGCCACTACACCGGAAGGAGAGCCGGTGATGATGGGTACGTTTCCCGTGGCCAGTCACCCTGCAATTATTCTTTTTGATTCTGGTGCTTCACATACCTTCATTAGCAAGAAATTTGTGGAGCAACATCACATTGCATGCCATGAATCAAGAGAGGGATTTAAAATTCATTCACCTGGGGGACACATTTTTACTAGAGAAGTGGCCTATGAAGTGCCAGTAACAATGGCCGGATGGAACTTTCCTGCTAACATGATTGTTCTGAAAGGCCAGGATATAGATGTAATTTTGGGTATGAATTGGTTAACCCAACACAAGGCAATCCTCAACACTGAACTCAGAACCGTCAGGTTGAGCTATAATCAAGAAGAAATTCTTTTGTCTCTCCCTGAAACTAATCTAGCCAAAGCTTCTGGTAGAATATTTGAAGCCATTGTACCGGAGATCAAGAACATTCCGGTAGTATGTGAGTTTCCAGATGTATTTCCGGAAGATTTGCCTGGACTACCCCCTGAAAGAGATGTAGAATTCGTAATTGAGCTAAAGCCCGGTACGGCTCCCATCTCCCGAAGATCGTACCGTATGCCCCCTAATGAGTTGGTGGAATTAAAGATTCAATTACAAGATCTACTGAATAAGGGATTTATCCGGCCAAGCTCGTCCCCATGGGGTTGCCCCGCCATTTTTGTTAAGAAAAAGGATCAAACTTTGCGGATGTGCGTGGATTATCGACCCCTGAATGAGGTCACCATTAAGAATAAGTACCCTCTTCCAAGGATCGATATCTTATTTGATCAACTGACCGGGGCGAGGGTATTTTCTAAAATTGATCTCAGGTCGGGCTATCACCAAATCCGTATTCGGCCCGAGGATATACCGAAGACCGCGTTTACTACGCGGTATGGATTGTTTGAATACTTAGTAATGTCTTTCGGGCTCACCAATGCTCCTGCCCACTTCACCTATTTGATGAACTCGGTGTTCATGCCCGAGTTGGACAAGTTCGTGGTGGTCTTCATCGACGATATTTTGATATACTCTAAAAATGAAGAAGAGCATGCTCAGCATCTACGGATTGTATTGACGCGCCTGAGGGAACATCAGTTGTATGCCAAGTTCAGCAAGTGCGCGTTCTGGCTGGAGGAAATTCAATTTTTGGGGCACGTGTTATCATCTAAAGGAATTGCGGTAGATCCTAGCAAGGTCAAAGATATTCTGAAGTGGAAACCCCCAACTACTGTTCACCAAGTCCGGAGTTTTCTTGGACTAGCTAGATATTATCGCAGATTCATACCAGATTTTTCTAAGCTTGTGAAGCCAATCACAAGTTTATTGAAGAATGATATTAAGTTCAATTGGTCTTCTAAGTGTAATGAAGCCTTTGAGCAATTGAAGACATTATTAACCACTGCTCCGGTATTGGCTCAACCGGACATCACTAAGCCTTTTGATGTATATTGTGATGCATCTGGCAGTGGGCTCGGCTGTGTACTGATGCAAGAAGGCCGAGTAATTGCGTATGCTTCAAGGCAGTTGCGCCGACATGAGGAGCATTATCCAACTCATGATCTGGAGCTAGCTGCTGTGGTTCATGCCCTAAAAATATGGCGTCACTATCTGCTGGGAAATATCTGTCACATATATACCGATCATAAAAGTTTGAAGTACATCTTCACCCAGTCAGAGTTAAATATGAGGCAAAGACGATGGCTTGAGCTCATTAAAGACTATGATCTGGAGATCCATTATCACCCAGGCAAGGCCAATGTGGTGGCAGATGCACTGAGTCGTAAGACTTCCTGCCACTGTCTTATGGCGAAGACCTCCGAGAACACTTTATGTCAAGAAATGGAGAAGCTAAACCTGGGGATAATCCAACAAGGGACTCTGAATCAGCTAAAGCTTGAGTCAACCATTTTGCAAAGGATAATTGATGCTCAAAAGGATAATCTGGGTATGAAGCACATACGAGAGAAGATAAGGGTTGGAACAGCCAAATGTTTCAAGGAAGATGAGCAAGGTGTGATATGGTTTAATAACCGCATAGTAGTGCCAAAGAATGAAGAACTCCGCCAGCAAATCTTAGATGAAGCGCATCTTAGTCGCTATTCTATTCATCCGGGAAGCACTAAGATGTATCATGATCTAAAACAGCACTACTGGTGGACGAAGATGAAAATTGAAATTGCACGCTATGTGGCTAAGTGTGACACTTGCAGACGTGTCAAGGCCATACACATGAAAACTGCCAGTCCATTGCAGTCATTACCAATACCAACATGGAAATGGGAAGACATAAGCATGGACTTCATTGTGGGATTGCCCAGGACCGCGAAAGGGTATGACTCTATCTGGGTAATTGTTGATCGACTTACAAAGGTTGCTCATTTTCTGCCGGTCAAGACATATTACCCGGTACTTACCTATGCGGAAATATATATTGCTCGTATTCTCAGTTTGCATGGTGTTCCAAAGACTATAGTGTCGGATCGTGGACCACAATTTGTATCCAAATTTTGGGAAGAACTTCATAAATCCCTGGGTACTAAGTTACTCCACAGTTCGTCCTATCATCCTCAAACCAGTGGACAGACTGAGAGAGTGAACCAAATACTTGAAGATATGCTGCGGGCATGTGTTCTGGACTTCTCACAGAAATGGGATGAATGTTTACCTTTGGCGGAGTTTTCATATAATAATAGCTATCAAGAAAGTATCAAGATGGCACCCTTTGAAGCTTTATATGGACGACGGTGTCGGACTCCGCTAAATTGGTCTGAACCTGGTGAAAGGTACTTCTTTAGACCTGATCTGGTGAAAGAATCCGAGGATAAGGTTCAGAAAATTATTCATAATATGAAGAAAGCACAAGCTCGTCAGAAGAGTTATGCAGACACACGGCGAATGCCCTTATATTTCCTGGAAGGAGACTATGTTTACCTGAAAGTCTCACCAATGAAAGGAGTATCGCGTTTTGGGGTTAAAGGGAAGCTTGCACCCAGGTACATTGGTCCATTCCTGGTACTTGAGCAATGTGGACCAGTGGCATACCGACTCCAACTACCCGAAACCTTGTCTAATGTGCATAATGTGTTCCATGTGTCACAATTGAAGAAGTGTCTTCGGGTTCCCGATCGAACCATTGAAGTGACAGATGTTGTCCTGAAACCAGACTTAACGTACTCAGAATATCCTATTCGAGTTCTGGATCAAAAGGACAGGGTTACCCGGAGAAAGATTCTCAAGTTCTACAAGGTACAATGGAACCAACATTCTGAGGAAGAGGCTACGTGGGAAACTCAAGATTTCTTGAATAAGAATTTCCCAGGCTTTCTAGCCTCATGTAATTTGTAAAATGTATATAGTTATGGCAATAAAGGAATGAACCCCACCCCACCCTGCCTTGTACCAGAAATAAGGAAATAAAAATGTGACACATTTCCTTTTCCATTACTCACCCTAGGACTTTAAATCTCGGGACGAGATTCTTTTATGGGGGGAAGGATGTAACACTCCTGGTGTTACTATAACTAAAACTTGAGCATGACATCATATCATTGGTATTGCATATGTTTGATACACTTAGAGTGCATTCACTAGGCAAAAATTTCAAACAAGTTGTATTGTTTTAATGTTTTGCAAATAGAACCCTGGAAAACCCTAAAACTAAACCCTAGGGGCTTATGTGCAAAATTAGTCCACTTTTGGGCTAAAGTGCAAAAACCAAGCCAAATAAGTTTCTTAAGTCCCTAGGTTCACAAATGTGTGGACTTGAAAGCCCAAATGTTGAGTTTTAGACTCAAATGCAAAAAGGACCCCCAATTGAGATTTCTCTAAGTCCGAATTTCAGATTAGTAAGCTCAACTTTGGAGCATTGGATCTTCCAAATTATTGAGAATTTGTCCTAAGTCACCACATCAAAGTTGAAGACTAAACATAGGAGAACAACTTTGTTTAAGGATTCAAGCCATGATCTTATGAGAAATTTGGAGAAAAACCCAAGCAAAGATGGACTGTCAGACTGATTCAGTCTGAAATACAGATTAACAGTGCTGTGAGATCAACTTTGAGCTCGATTTTGATAGGGATCCAGTGACTTTTTGTGAGTACACATTATAGAAAAGACATAGATGGATTATAGCACTACAACTTTGCTATAGATCACTGGGTGTGTTGCCATTTGAAAATCAGAGAAATAATGGCCCAAACATTGACTGTCAGGCGACTGAATCAAGTTTTAGCCATGGTATAGTGCTCTGTCGAAGATCAGACCGCCAGCGCCATATCCTCACCGCCGGCGACCTCTCTGCGCGAAGATTTGCGCCGCCGCCGTCCTGATTCGTGCACCGGGCTTGAAGATAACGATTTGGGTGGAAAAATATTGTCTCCCCTGCGCTGGACGCCACTCCGGCTCGTCGCCGTGCCTCCCCCTGGTTACAGCCGTGGATAAAGCTTTTCACCGCTGTCGTGCCTTCGCCGTGGCCTGCCGCGTGGCTTTGGTTTCCACCGCGTCGCCGTGGCTTCTCACAGCCGTCAAATCAACACCGGTGAGCTTGCCACGCCGTTAGCCACGAACTCACCGCGCCAGGGATTCTTCCCTATCTCCGGCCGCCGCCCATCTTCGTTCAAATTAGCGGCCACCGCCCGCTAACACTATAAATTGACCCCTCCCCGAACTCCGTAGGGTAGTAAGCTGTCCAGCCACCACGAATCAGCCGCAGTCGTTCACTGGAATCCGCGAATTTGGAATTCTCCCCAAATCCACTTTCCGCCACCGCGAAGAACACCTCGCCGCGGCCAGCGCAAATCAGGTCCGATACTGTCATCTTCAGTCTTGTTCTAGCATTCTCATGTGCCCTTGATGCTCTCCAAACCATCCAATTGAACTAGACTGCCATGAATCGACGGGAACACATTCATCTGCCCGCAGGGTCCACGGTCACTGCGGCCAGAGCAAACCTAGTAGCCATCCTTGCAATTGATTTGGGGAAAATGCTCGGGATAGTACTAATTTAGTGTCCGCTGCTCGGAGAACCCTGCCGTTGTCCTAATCGGCCGGCGCTAGTGCTCGCCGGAGCTCGGCTGTGCACGAGCGCCGTCGTGGACTTCCAACCATGAATAGGTAGATGTGCAGGGGTCTTTTTGTAACGGTCAGTGACTATTACAAATAGTGTCCGAACCCATTCGCAGTTTGACAGAAGCGCGGGGGCCGTTCTGCAAAACCTCCCGGCGCGGGCGCTTTCTCCCTCTGTGCTGGGCTACTGGGCTGAAAGCAGCCCAGTACTATTCATCAATTTGTCTTTTTCTTTTATCTCCAGAGCCAAAAACAATTATAGAAAATGCTAGGAAAATGATAAAATTGTGAAACTAATTTTCCTAGGCCTGTTATTTTCCCTAGAATTTAGTAAAAATAGTTTTGTGATTTTTAGTGGAAATAAGAAATTTTAGGGTATTTAAAGTAGTTAAAAGTATTAGTTATGGATTTTTAGAAAATAATTGGTAAGTCCAAAAATGCCCAAACTTTTTATGGGCACTTAAACCAATATTTAGAAGCCTTGGGTAGAATTTGGGTTGATTTGGACCTTGTTTGATCACTAAACCCAAAACCAACCCCCCCTGCCCTATGAACTCCTTTACTGACTCCGGAAACCCTAGGTTCTCGGAGTACCGTGAAGGAAAGTTGTACTCAAGACTTAGATAATAAGTTTATATTATCTTTGCATCCTCATGAGCATCCCATGGCATCCATTCTTATGCATGTATATGGTTATGTTAGAACACGAAGAAGAAGAAGAAGTCTATGAAGACAGGACACCACCATCCTCAGATCCTCAAGCAGGCAACTGCTTTTATTTCGATATTTGTGGATCCGAGCAGAACTCACCTGATAACAAAGGCAAGCCCTGGTGCATTTGCCACCTTCCTTGATGTTTTTAAAATCTTTCTCACTTGATTGCTGCATTAGGTGATAGGAGTTGATTGCTAAAACAATTCCTGCATTACCTTCCTTGAATTTGATTACCTTCCTTGATCACCGTTTTACAAAAGATTTTTGATGCTTAGCCTTGCTTTAGAAAAACAAAATGTTTTGTTTACAAAAGATGATGTGGCAAAAGTGGTTGGGATGTTTTCGAAAACAAAACTTGATGGTGGATCCATCATGGCCATGATGGGTCCAACATCGAAAAAAATGTACCTCTGCCAGGTACCAACCTTTGGGGTTAAATGATTAAGCTGAGACCGGGCGGGTGACTTGCACGAGAAAGGAGTCTCGGTGTAGTGTCTCCGTCTGAGTCGATTAAGGACCTTGTCAATGTAGGCTTGATGATCGAGGACCCTTTAACTGGTCACATGCCTCGTCATGGGTAAGCCTTGCCTCGGGCAGACTAAGGCCGGAATAAGATAACACGAAATGGGTGTGGAGCGGTGGCGAGAGTAGCGTGTACCCTCTGTGGCAAGAGGTCGGACGGTGGTGTATCTGTGCTCTCGGTTTGCGTGAACCTGATCCGGTCTTAAGAACCCCGATGGCGGGTTGACATATGCAAGGGTTAAGTGCTACATATGTCGTGTGATTGGAGATCCTCAGCTGAGTATAATCGATTCGGATCGCCGTACCTTCGCGGTTATGAAGACTTGGTCACTGACCTACACGTAGCATTCCACTAAAGATGATGGGTTTTTGTTAAGAAATTGGCTAGTGCAGGACCAGTGATTGAACTAGGATAGAAAGAACTCTAGTTGCAGGTAATTGAACTTAACTTGACAAATAAAATTGGATTTTTAAGGATCCACTTTAGTAAGCATTTCCTGCAAAACTGAGTCTTTGATTATTGAAAGGCCTTACCTTGACTCCCATATAACCAGCATACCCTTGAGAGTCTTTTCTTTAGACGGGTAAGACTTGCTGAGTAATTCCATACTCAGGGTTTATCCCTTCGTTGTTTTTAGGTGAGGAAGTAGCAGATTTCTGCTGCTTCTGTGCCAAGGTGGTTCCCAAAGAAGAAACACAAGACTGAAGTGCGGGAGGACTTGGTCCTCCATATAGATCTTTTGCTTAAATCTTCTCGGGAGGAGTTTTTGCCTCCCTTGGTTTGTATAATAATACTACTCAGCATTCGCTCTTAGTTCTGGTCTGTAATAAAACAACTTGAGCTTGCTTTTAAATAAATGTGAATTATGTAATCGCTTCCGCAATTCTTTATCTCCGATGTTCTGTAATGTCTGCAAGACGGGTGAATCGTTCCTGGTAAGGTAAGGAAAGATACCGAACTTGTCAAATAATTCAGGGGCACCTACAGGGTTGTCTGAAGTCCGTGGGACAAGGACAACTGTAGGTGGGCCTGATTACTTGGGAGGTTCCGTCACACCCGCCTCGCCTGCTAGAGGTGTTGCCTGCTCCGTCGGGGAGTTAATGCGACGGGACGGGCGATTCGTGTGGCGCCCGTTGCGCGTGCGAGCCGTTCGAGGAACAGGGCACGGGCGCGTCATATCCACGCTGTGGGAGAGGGCTCTCCCATCACTTCAGGAGGGGACGCGAGCCTGCAGGTGACTTGACCGCTGCCTCTGCTCGTCTGCCGCTGCAGTTACTGCCGGCCCGCTTTTGACCATGCCAACCGTCGTGCCTACCCCGTGGCTGACCGGCCCGTGGCCGTCACCTTTAGCTGGCACTGTTGGGTCCTGCGCAGGGCTACCTCGAGTCGCGGTACTGGTTCCGCAGTCGAGGAGGCGCAGCATTGGCACGAGTGGCGGTGTAACTTCTTGCACGTCGTAACCGGCGCGCCGGTTACATGACATGCGGGCCCGCTTCCTTTGCGCTGGTCTGCCGAATGTGGACGGAGCCGAAGGGGCGCACAGTTGCGGTGCGGTTGGATGCCTGTCGCGTCGTAGTCCACCCTTTCGACCGCCGGTTTCTGCGAAGATGGGGGAGCGCTTGTAACCGCGGGACGGTTACATGCCTTGCGTGCAGCGGTTCGCCTTCTTCGTGCTTCGGATCAGCTCGTATGACGTGTGGGTCCTAGCCCCCGTGTTGTAGGGGGAGAACCCTAGAGGATGTCAGTGGGGATTTCGCCCGTGACGCTAAGGGGTGCAAGTGAGGAGGTCTGCCTATAAAAGGGGGATCGATCCCCTGAGCAGTGCCCATGCCTTCGTTCTCCCCTTATGCATCGCGCCCTTCCGCCTTTTGAGCCCCCGGATGGGGTGCTCCAGCGTCGCCTTGCTCTTGCTGTCGTTGGAGGAGCGCGGCCTCGTGGAGATCGGCACCTTTCAGCCATCGCTCGGCTTCAAGGATTTTCGTCGTGCAGCCCGGCTGCATTCCCTCACCAATGGGCAGTTTGGTGGGGAGAAGCAAGCCGGGCTGCAGCCTCCGCCCCGCCCTCAGCTTCAAGGATCTTCGTCATCCGGGCTGAGGCGGAGGAGCGCACCGAGTGGGGTGTTGCCTCCGTGTGGGCCGGTAACCCTTTTCTTCCCCCAGCGTTTAGGGGAGAAAGACATCCTCCAGCCCTGCGGAGGCTTCCTCCAGCCATGCGGGGGAAGGCGAACTGCTGCTCCCTGGACAGGGTGTAGCTTTCCATCCTTCGTCCAGGCAGCGGTCGTGCCGCGCGCGAGCCGGCCACGTCCAGGTCCTCCTCGCACCATCAGCCGTGCCGGGGGTCGCGTAGCACGTCGTACGCCGCGAGGGCGGTGCTCGTGTTCTGGGGCGGCCTCGGCGAGGATGGGAGTGAGGACCTGCCGGTGCGCTTTGGGGCGGCCGCTGTTCGCCGGCGCGGTGTCGGTGGGTTCGAACCCACGGTCGGCGCCCTCCGACCCTTCGGCCTTAGCGGCTTGTCCTCGCCCCTCATGTGGGGACATGGGCGAGGGCCTCTTTATAGCAGCGTTTGTCCTGAGGTCATCGCTGCTGCTGTTTAGCCGCCCAAGGTGGAGGTCGTTGTCTCTGCTGCTGCAGAGGTCGCCGGCAAGCCGCTTGGAATTCGTCATCCCGCGGGCCCCTGGTGTGGAGGTTGTTCATACCCGTGGGAGCGGAACCGAAGTCCCGTTTGTAAGGTGATATACCGGGTTTTTGCCGGAGCAAAATGTAACCGCTCCAAGTACTTAGACATTTGTCATTGGTCGGGAGAACCGCCGAGGGTTCTGCCGACGTCTAAGTCTGTGTAGCATAGTTACCCCAGGTATATGTGTTTGTTCTTTGTGGCTGTCGAGGCCTGAACATTTGGGTATTCGAGAATGAAGCTGTGTGTCTTCCTCCTTCCGAGCGCTGGGACTTGCCTGTTGGCTAGCCGAACCACTTAACCGAGCGTCGGTTGCCTTTCGCGGAAGGTGATGAGTGAGGTGTCCGTATCCCGGAGGCGTAGGAGTCCCTCGGCTCTGTCGGCCTTACCACTCTAGGCTTCCCTTGCTCAGTTTCTGGAACCCTCGGCTGCTCTGCGATGAGCCAGAGCCGGAGGCAGCGGTGTTAGCACGGACAGACGCGGAGTTGGCTCGGAAAGAGACTTCATCGGCCCGGGAGATGGCGGTTTCCTAGGCCGAGGAAGATGTGGTAGCGGCCGCTGGAGCTTGGCCAAGACATCTGCTGGCGCGGTGCTGGCGTCCTCCCTTAGGTGGAGGCCCTTTTGCCCGGGTCGCCGTCCGAGGCTGAGCCAGGTTCTGCCGAGGGTGGAAACAATGCCGAGGGTGCTGCTGCTCCCCCTGCCGATGCCCGAACCTGCAGGAACAGTTTGACTGTAGCATGCGCATGCTTTTTCGCGGCCGCCGGGGCCTAAACACTTTATCGTCGTGTTTAAAAAATTGTGTCTTCTCTCCTCTTGTTTCGAGCATCATGACTTGTCTGTCAATAGCAGAATCGTCCGTCCGAACGAGAGTTACTTTTCGCGGAAGGTGATAAGTGAGGTATCCGTATCCTGGAGGCGTAGGAGTCCCTCGGCTCGGTCAGCCTTGCCGCTTACGTGCACTCTCATTTGGTCGAAGGATTCCATCTTTGGTACAGTCGAGAAGGCACGAAAGTCGTTTTCTACTCGAGTGTTAGGACTTGTTCGGTAGCAGGATCGCTTATCCGAGCGTGAGTTACTTCTCGCGGAAGGTGATGAGTGAGATATCCGTATCCCGGAGGCGTAGGAGTCCCTCGGCTCGATCGGCCTTGCCGCTTACGTGTACTCTCGTCGTTCTCAGGATCCCGCTATCGATTCGGAAGTTGAAAGCACAAAGGTTGTTTTGGTAGAAAATTTTTCCGAGGAAAATTTTGACGCAGAGGGGGTTCCCCCCTTCTAGCCCTCGAGGGAGGGTCGGGCTTTGCTGAGGCAAGGCCGACCCTTCCTTGACGGTTAGACTTTGTGTATGTAAACGAGGTACATGAACGACTTAAAACATCTTAAGGGTAGAAGCGACATAGCTGTTGGATGTTCCAAGCGTTGTTGTAGACCTCGCCTTAGTCGTTGGCCAGCTTGTATGTTCTGGGCTTCAAGATCTTGGCGATGATGAAGGGCCCTTCCCAGGGAGGGGTGATCTTGTGGCGCCCTCGGGCGTCCTGTCGCAGGCGAAACACCAAGTCTCCCACTTGGAAGCCTCAGGACCGAACGCTTCGGGCGTGGAAGCGCCGCAGCGACTGCTGGTACCGTGCCGAATGTAGTAAGGCAACGTTCCGAGCCTCCTCGAGTTGGTCCAGGGAGTCTTCTTGGCTGGTCTGGTTGCTTCGGTCGTCGTACGCCTTGGTCCTCGGGGAGCCATACTCTAAGTCCGTGGGGAGGACGGCCTCGGCACCACAGACTAGAAAGAATGGCGTAAAACCCGTGGCGCGGCTTGGCGTCGTCCTCAGACTCCAGGCTACCGAGGGTAGCTCTTTCATCCACTGCTTGCCGAACTTGTTGAGGTCGTTGTAGATCCTTGGTTTGAGCCTCTGCAAAATCATACCGTTGGCACGCTCCACCTACCCATTTGTCATGGGATAAGCTACGGCGGCCTAGTCCACAAGGATGTGGTGGTCGTCGCAGAAGTCCAGGAACTTTTTTCCGGTGAACTGCGTGCCATTGTCGGTGATGATTGAGTTTGGGACCCCGAATCGATGGATGATGTTGGTGAAGAACGCCACCGCCTGCTCGGACCTGATGTTGTTTAGGGGTCGGACCTCGATCCACTTGGAGAATTTGTCGATAGCGACCAACAGGTGCGTGAAGCCCCCGGGTGCCTTCTGCAAGGGACCGACGAGGTCTAGACCCCACACAGCAAATGGCCAGGTGATGGGTATTGTCTACAAGGCCAGAGCAGGCAGATGCGTCTGCTTCGCGTAGAATTGACACCCCTGGCAGGAGCGCACAATCCTAGTGGCGTCGGCCACCACGGTTGGCCAGTAGAAACCTTGTCGGAAGGCATTCCCCACGAGGGCTCGAGGTGCTACATGGTGGCCGCAAGCCCCCGAGTGTATTTCTTGCAACAGCTCTTGTCCTTGGGCGATAGATATGCATCGTTGGAGGATACCCGAGGGGCTGCGGTGATAGAGCTCTTTTTCATCACCCAGCAAGACGAATGACTTGGCACGCCGAGCCAGCCACCGAGCTTTGGTCTTGTCGATGGGAAGCTCTCCTCGGAGGAGATATTCCAGGTATGGGGTCTGCCAGTTCGGATCTGGCGTGACCCCATTCTGTTCCTCCTCAACGGGCTAGGCCTCTTCCACGATGCCCGAGGGTGCCTCGGGTTCGGCCGAGGGTACCTCGGGCTCGGTCGAGGGTACCTCGGGCTGGGCCGAGGCTTCCTCAGGCTCGGGCGCGTCGTCCATCTTGACGGATGGTTGATGTAGGTCTCTAGAGAATACGTCGGGGGGAACTGTCATTCGCCCCGAGGCTATTTTCGCCAGCTCGTCCGTAGTCTCGTTGTACCGTCGGGCGATGTGGTTGAGCTCTAGCCCGTAGAACTTGTTTTCCAAGCGCCGGACTTCATCGCAGTAGGCTTCCATCCTCTGGTCACGGCAGTGGGAGTTCTTCATGACTTGGTCGATGACAAGCTGTGAGTCGCCTCGAGCGTCGAGGCGTCGGACCCCTAGCTCGATGGCGATGCGTAGCCCGTTAACCAGTGCCTCATACTCATCCACGTTGTTTGATGCCGGAAAATGGAGGCGAATGACGTAGCGGAGATGCTTTCCGAGGGGTGAAACGAAGAGCAGGCCAGCGCTTGCTCCTGTTTTCATGAGTGACCCATCGAAGTACATGGTCCAGAGCTCGGGTTTGATTGCAGTTGTTGGTAACTGGGTGTCAGTCCACTCAGCTAGGAAGTCTGCCAAGACCTGGGATTTTATGGCCTTCCGAGGAGCGAATGATAGCGTTTCGCCCATAACCTCCACTGCCCACTTTGCTATCCTACCCGAGGCCTCGCGGCATTGGATGATCTCCCCCAGGGGGAAGGATGACACCACAGTCACCGGATAAGACTCGAAGTAGTGTCGCAACTTTCGCCGTGTCAGGATCACTACGTAGAGCAGCTTCTGGATCTGTGGGTACGGACTTTGGTCTCGGAAAGCACTTCACTGATGAAGTAGACTGACCTCTGGACGGGCAGTGCATGCCCTTCTTCTCGTCTCTCGACTACGATCACGGCGCTGACCACCTGAGTAGTCGCGGCTACATAGATCAAGAGGGCTTCTCCTGCGGCGGGGGGCACCAGGATGGGTGTGTTCGTAAGGAGCGCCTTAAGGTTTCGGAGGGCTTCCTCGGCCTCGGGGGTCCAAGCGAAGCACTTGGCCTTCCTTAAGAGGCGGTACAGAGGCAAGCCATTCTCGCCAAGGCGTGAGATGAAGCAGCTCAGAGCCGCAAGGCATCCCATGACCCTCTGCACTCCTATCAAATCTTTGATTGGTCCCATGTTGGTGATGGCCACGATTTTCTCCGGGTTGGCCTCGATGCCCCGCTCAGAGACGATCAATCCAAGGAGCATGCCTCGAGGGACTCCGAAGACACATTTCTCAGGATTGAGTTTCACGCCTTTCGCTCTCAGGCACTTGAATGTTGTTTCAAGGTCAGAGAGGAGGTCGGAGGCTCTCTTCGTCTAGACAACGATGTCGTCGACGTAAGCCTCGACCGTTCTGCCGATGTGTTCTCCGAACACGTGGTTCATGCACCTCTGGTGAGTGGCGCCTGCATTCCTCAACCCAAATGGCATTGTAGTGTAACAGTACATGCCAAAAGGAGTGATGAAAGAAGTCGCGAGCTGGTTGGACTCTTTCATCTTAATTTGGTGATAGCCCGAGTAGGCATCGAGGAATGACAGGGTTTCGCACCCAGCCGTGGAATCCACGATTTGATCGATGCGAGGTAGAGGGTTAGGAACCTTCGGACATGCTTTGTTTAGACCAGTGTAGTCTACACACATCCTCCATTTCCCATCCTTCTTCCTTACAAGAATAGGGTTAGCTAACCATTCGGGATGGGATACCTCTTTGATAAGCCCTGCCGCGAGTAGCTTGTGGATCTCCTTGCCTATGGCCCTGCGCTTTTCTTCGTCAAAACGGCGCAGGGTTTGCTTCACGGGTCGGGCTCTAGCTCTGATGTCCAGTGAGTGCTCAGCGACATCCCTCGGTATGCCGGGCATGTCCGAGGGACTCCACGCAAAGACTTTGGCGTTTGCGTAGAGAAAGTCGACGAGCACTACTTCCTATTTGGGGTCGAGCTCGGAGCCGACCCGAACTCGCTTGCTGGCGTCGTTGATGGGGTCGAGAGGGACGGACTTGACCGCCTCAACTGGTTCGAAGTTGCCGGCGTGCCGCTTCGCGTTGGGCGCCTCCTGGGAGAGGCGTTCCAGGTCGGCGATGAGGGCCTCGGACTCGACGAGAGCCTCGGCATACTCCACGCACTCCACGTCGCATTCGTACGCGTGGCGGTACGTGGAGCCGACGATGATGATCCCATTCGGGCCCGGCATCTTGAGCTTGAGGTAGGTGTAGTTGGGGACGACCATGAACTTGGCGTAGCATGGTCTTCCCAACACCACATGGTAGGTTCCTCGGAACCCGACGACCTCAAAGGTGAGAGCTTCCTTTCGGAAGTTAGAGGGAGCTCCGAAGCAGACGAGTAAGTCGATCCGTCCGAGGGGTAGGATTCGCTTCCTGGGCGCGATCCCGTGGAAGGGTGCCGCACCGGCCCGGACTTCGGACCGATCAACCCCTAAGAGTTCCAGGGTCTCGGCGTAGATGATGTTAAGGCTGCTGCCTCCGTCCATGAGGACCTTGGAGAGCCTAACGTTGCCGATGATCGGATCGACGATGAGCGGGTACCTTCCTGGGCTTGGCACAAAGTCGGGGTGGTCGCCTTGGTCGAAGGTGATAGGCTTGTCAGACCAGTCTAGGTAGACTGGCGTCGCCACCTTCACCAAGCAGACTTCCCAGCGCTCCTGCTTGCGGTGCCGAGCTGAGGCGTTTGCCGCCTGCCCGCTGTAGATCATGAAGCAGTTATGGACTTCCGGGAATCCCTCTTCCTTGCCGCCCTCCTTCTTGTCGTTGTCATGGCCCTTGCCATCCTCCACCGGGGGCCCGGTCTTATGGAAGTAGCGTCGGAGCATGACACATTCTTCGAGGGTGTGCTTGACGGGCCCCTGGTGATAGGGGCACGGCTCAATCTTGTCGAATGCGCCGGCCCCTCTAGGAGGTTTCCGAGGGTTCCTGTGCTCGGCCGCAACGACGAGATTCGTGTCTGCGGCGTCGCGCTTCGCTCGCGACTTGTTTTTAGCCTTCTTCTTCGTGCCCCGCTGGGCGGACGCCTCGGGGGCGTCTGTCTTCGGCTCCCCCTGAGGCTACTTGTCCTTTCGGAAGATGGCTTCGACCGCCTCTTGACCCGAGGCGAACTTGGTGGCGACGTCCATCAGTTCGCTCGCACGGGTTGGAGTCTTGCGCCCCAGTTTGCTCACCAGGTCTCGGCAAGTGGTGCCGGCAAGGAAAGCCCCGATGACATCCGAGTCAGTAACGTTGGGTAGCTCGGTGCGCTGCTTTGAAAACCGCCGGATGTACTCTCGGAGGGACTCCCCTGGCTGCTGGCGGCAGCTTCGGAGGTCCCACGAGTTCCCAGGGCGCACGTACGTGCCTTGGAAGTTTCCCGCGAAAGCTTTGACCAGATCGACCCAGTCGGAGATCTGCGCAGGAGGCAGATGCTCCAGCCAGGCTCGGGCGGCGTCAGAGAGGAAAAGGGGTAGATTACGGATGATGAGGTTGTCATCATCCGCCCCTCCCAACTGGCATGCCAGTCGGTAGTCTGCGAGCCACAGCTCCGGCCTCGTCTCCCCCGAGTACTTGGTGATAGTAGTCGGGGCTCGGAAACGGGCAGGGAACAGCGCTCGTCGTATGGCCCGGCTGAAGACTCACGGACCGGGTGGTTCAGGCGAAGGACTGCGATCCTCCTCACTGTTGCAGCGTCCCCCACGCCTGGGATGGTAGCCTCGGCGCACCTTCTCGTTGAGGCGGGCTCGATGGTCGAGATGGTGGTGCTCGTTGCCGAGGCATCCCCGGGCGGCGGGCGCCTCGTCCCGTGTACGCTCGGGATGGACTGAGGCTTCCCGAATGCACCGGGAGGACATCGCGTGATGCTCCGAGGGGTCAGCTTGCCTGCGGGAGGCGAAGCTCTTGGCTCGTCGAATCGCGGCGCCTTCTAGGAGATTCTTGAGTTCACCCTGGATACGCCGTCCCTTGGTGGTGGATGGCTCCGGCATGGCTCGAAGCAGCATCGCCGCTGCAGCTAGGTCCTGGCCGGACCCGCTGACGGCCGGGGGCAGCGCTGCCCTGGCATTGTCGACGATGCGGCGCCGGATGTCTTGGGGCCGGTGACAGGCTTCTCCGGCGAGTGTTCGGCCTGCCCACTCCTGTTCGATGTTCTGTCGGAGCTGTACAAGCCGGCCTGCTTCCCCGTCGACCCGGGCCTGCATCTCACGGATTTGCTCGAGCTGTATGTCCTGACCCCCTGCAGGGACTGGGACCACAGCTAGCTCCCGCGGGATGTCAACGCGAGATGCGGGCCCAGGGGGATCGTCAACCTCTGGCATACCTAGGTGGTTGCCTTCGTTGTGATCTCCCAGATCGACGTGGAAACATTCGTGACTTGGGCCGTAACCCTCGTCGTCAAGGTCATGGCCATCGTCAGAACAACCAGAGAGGCAGTGGTCACATGCGGACATGAAGCCCCGCATGGCACTGGGGTCATTGAGGGCAGAGAAATCCCAACCGGAGTCAGGGTCGTCCTCTTCCTCAGAACCCGCCGGTCCGAAGGTTGAGACGGCTGTCAGTCGGTCCCAGGTTGACCACATGTGGTACCCCGGAAGGTTTGGATACGCCTTTACGAAGGCGCTCACCTTAGCGGGATCGCTAGGTGGATCAAAGCTGAACCGAAAAGGTACGGGATGGAAAACGGACGGTACCTCTTGGTCGTTGGACGGTGGTGAAGTCGCGTTGGGGGCGGAGCACACCGTCATCTCAGGTACGAGGGTAACGCCTAGCAGATCCTTTGCGAGGGTGCTGGCGTCATCAGTCCGCTTGGGGATGACACGTCGCAGGGAAGTGACACCCGCCGTCGTCTCAGGTGCGAGGACAATGTTCGACATGTCCCCCGGGGGAGTGCTGGCGTCGTCGACTCGCTCTGGTGCGACAGCCGACAAGGTGCCGCCTCCTGCGTGGCCACAGTTGCCTCGTCTCCGCCTCCTCCAACGAGGAGGGTGGCAGGGACGACCGGAGTGCTCTTCTTCTGCCACGGGGAGATGTTGTCGTAGAGCTCGCCGCCGCCGGGCGAGTCGGAGACAGTCGTCACGCCGCGGGGGGAGGAGTACCATGTCGTAGCTGCCGTCGAGGGACATGAACTTGAGACTCCCGAAGCGGAGCACCGTCCCGAGCTGGAGAGGTTGCTGAAGACTCCCCATCTGGATCTCAACGGGAAGGTGTTCGTTAACACGCAGCAGGCTCCTACCTGGCGCGCCAACTGTCGGCGTTTCGACCCTGGAGGGTCCCTGGACCGACGAGTGAATTGTCGCTGCGTGTCCCTGCCCAGATGGGTTGGCGCAGGATGGAACACAAGAGGTGGGACAAGCCTTGTATTATCCTGCACCAGGGGTGCTGCTCGCAGTAGGGATTACAAGCGCGTCGCGTGAGAGAGGGAGAGACACGGAGTCCGTCCGCCGCTTCCCTCGCGCGAACCCCCCTCAGGGTGGCCCTGGACCTCCCTTTTATAGAGGCAAGGAGAGAGTCCAGACGTACAACGGGGGGCGTAACTATGCACTAACGTGTCCGGCAGTGGAGTGCCTAAGCCATGTATACATGCCAACGTGGCCGTTGGGGGAAAGCTTGGGCCCTGTACATGTGATGGCGTGGCCGTCGGAGGAGTGCCTGAGTCCTATAGGAGCACAGCTGGCAGCGCGGCGAGGATCCTGCTGACGTCTCCTTGCTGTCGTAAGGGGCTGAGAGCCACCGGCGTCATGGTGCACGCGGGGCACCATCATTACCCGTCGCCGGGGTAAGCCAGATGGGACGCCGGTCTTGTTCCTTGTAGCCTGAGCAGGCTAGGAATAGAGAAATGATGCATCCCCTATTAGCGCGGTCAGTCCGAGCCCAAGGTCGGTCGAGGCGGAGACTTCTCTTAAGGCCGAGGCCGGGGTCTGGCGAGGACGCGATTCCTCCTGAGACCGGTGTCGAGGCCGAGTCCGGGGGTCGGGCGAGGCGGAGACCTCCTCCCGAGGCCGGAGCCTGAGGTCGGGCGAGGCGGAAACCTCCTCCTGAGGTCGGAGCATGAGGTCGGGCGAGGCGGAGCTTCTTGTTGCGCTCGAGGTTGAACTCGGTGGTTGATCGTGACTTGTTGTCAGTCGTTGCCGGGGTGGCTGACACGACAGTCGGAGCGGAGCGAGCGGCGCTGTTTTCATGTCATATCGGACAGTAAAGAAGAGGGGCGAAGTGACTGCGGTCACTTCGGCCTGCCCGTCTGAAGCGCGTGTGTCAGGATACGGCGTCAGGCATCCCCTGCATTTAATGCGCCTGCGAAGCGGTCGGTTGGTGAGGCGCACTGGCCAAGGTTGCTTCATAACGAAGCCTGCCGAGCCAGGCCTCAGGGGAGCCGAGGGGGCGCCCGCTGCCTGAGGAGGCCCTCGGGCGAGGCGTGAACTCGTCTGGGACTACGGTTCCAACCCAAGGCTGGGCTCGGGTGAGATCGCGTCCCTCGGGTAGACGAAGTCTTGGCTTGAACCGCACCCGTCAGTTGGTCTGAGGGTGTTTACCAGCCATGATTAGGAGCGTTGGAGGTACCCCTAATTATGGTACCCGACAAAGTTGAACCCACGGAGTTTCTATGGGTTTCCACCCAATTACGGGTTGGTTTGGGATCAATAATATCATTGGATGTGTTGGGTTTAATTTACTTCTTATATTTTTTGGTGGGTGTGGAATGGATATTGAAGTTATTAGATTTGAGTATGGGCGGACGTGGGTTGGAATTTTTGCCATTAGCAGGCCTACTTAAAATCGTGTTCTTATAGTAGCGAATAAAACAAGAAATCCATAGATGATAAATGTTGAACAAAATATTGAACGTTGGGTAACAGATCTAAGAGCGTGTTTGGTTCGGCTTTTTTGTGACCAGCTTTTCTGAAAAGCTGGCTGTGGGGAAAAGCTGGCTGTTGGGAAAAGCTGGTGGTTAGAATTTAGGTGTTTGGTTCGCCAGCTGTGCAGAAAAGCTGTTCCTGAGAATCTACGTGTTTGGATAATCAGATTTTCGTATTGCAGATTCTGTTCGAACAAACGATACAATGAAACCCATAACGAACAAAAGATCATTACACATTAATTAGTGGAGTTGATTACATCATAACTACCGTTACATTGACAGACTTAACTACGACACTAATGCATTAGCAATTGCATCACGAAAAGCACTCATGTCCAACTCATCAGATGTGCTACTACTACTCTCACCTAAAGGTACATCATGACTGCTGCTACTAGGTCCTACTTCATCAAAGTCTCTATCGTGTAGAGCACTGTCTCTAATGAAGTTATGCAATGTCATACAAGCAATAATTATCTTCGATTGTTTGGTAAGCGAAAATGAAGGGAGACTTAATAGAACTCTCCACTTCATTTTAAGCACCCCAAACGATCGCTCTATAACATTGCGTAGCGAAGAGTGTGCATAGTTAAAAACTTCTTTGCTACCAATAGGTTGCCTCGCATTTTGCCATTCAGAAATGTGGTACTTCTGACCCTTATAAGGTGCAAGGTAGCCCTTTCTATTTGGATAACCTGAATCGACAAGGTATAATAGGAGACACAAGAAATGGGTCTATCAAATAGTTAACCAACTCCTGAAGTGGCAGAAGTTGCTGTCATTGGCCAAAAACTAACGTCACTCCACTATTGCCTAGACTATTCAATCACGACTAGTAGTTCATCAGTGCAAACAGATCTCCCTGATAGGCGAGCTAGTCTCTGTGTCTGGAACCGGAGAATTGGCCGACAGCAATAGTTAACAGACGGTCGACTCCATAGCAAGTGCGAAAACAAACCTAAGTGTCGCTGTTCCAGTGCGAGAGCGACTGACGATGAACGCTTCAATCATAGGCTTCGCTTTGCTCTCAACAAATCATATAAGCTTCGCTTTGCTTCCACTAGTCATCCGGACTCCGATTAAGTACGTGGGTGTACAAGGTTGTTCCTAAGATGCCCAACGCGTACGGGTGCCTTGATTAACTGCAATATGTGTGCGTTGCTTCAGGGCAAGTAAGACAAGAACCTGAGCGGAGATATGATGCCACGCCCTCAAGACATACACACGTGCCTGTTAGACTGTCTCGGGCACTCTAAAACAGCGGACACGGAAATGTAAATAACAATATTCGACACTGATCTGCTGGAGATAGCCTTACATAGGTATGATATTTATGTGAATGTGGCTTGACACAAGAACGCTTATGCTGCTTACCTCGTCGCCGTTGATTGTTGAGGGCTGGGGATTTCACTATTCACCCGTACTTTGGCGTGCTTCGGCCAGAATTTACTATTTTGTTTTAAATACATTTCTTGGTACCATTCGAAAACGGTAAACCGAGCGAAATTCGCCGGCTTTCATTAAAACCGACTGGTTTCCATTTTTGAATTAAAAATCGGTTTTCAGATTTATTAGTCAGTTTTCGGCGTTTTTCGGTGGTTTTCGATGTTTCACAGGCGGTTTTTGGTGTTTCTCGATGGTTTTTTGTTTCCTCTGTAAAATTTGTTGTACATAATTCAAAATTTTTAAATAGACGAAATTCAATGAGAAATTGTCGGGATACTGTGTTTTCTCGGAGAAATTCGTTGTGTTTTTACCAAAAAATGATAATTAACTTTAAAAAAACTAAAAATATATATGAGATGTATAAGAATACTTAGAAAATATTCAGTTTTTATCTTTTTCTGTTTTTATAAAAAATAAATTTGAAAACGACCGAAAGTCGATCCCTTCATCCACAGGGATCAAAAAAAATGGCGAAAACCACCAAATCCCAATTGGGATTTCAATCTCTGGTTCGGCCGGAGTCTCCAAAACTAAGACTTCATTTTTATTAGAAAAATGACAACTCCAACAATAGATTGAGGGTTCCACCACTTCTAAGGCTATCTCATCAGCTTATCCATCTTCATCTCTCATTCAAACTACACATTATAAACAGTACAATTTACAGTGTAGAAACAGTGTTTGTACATCCATATATACGATCTGCTGACCATAGTCTAAGACCGAGTCTAGTGGCTTGATACTTCCACACTTGGTCCCACAACATTACGCGGATAGGAGAGTACAGTGTCCAACAACTAAGAGTAGGACATCCAACAACTTTCGTATTCGAGGTTCGGTTTGGGTTGGTGGCGTTAGAGTGCTCGCTCGGAGGTAGAAGAGAGGGTATGCTTATTTCTGCGCGCCACATACCATACTTACCCATTTTACGCACCCACGATCGCTACCCATTTTACATACCATACCTATTTTTTTAGGGCACTCTAGTAGAGGTCCTTAAAATAGAGCTCTCAAACTTATTCCAACAAAAAAAATATTTACCGTACTTGGAAGCGTGTTAAGTTTCCAAAACGTGGATACCTTTTGCTCACGTGCACATTGCAGTACATGTTGCGCTTAATGGCCACTAGAACATCAGGCGCCCCTTCGGGCGCCCTACCGCGATTGAAGACAGAAGCTAATGTGTAGTAAATTGAACGGTCAATATAATAAGCAGAAACACCATCAAAATAGAGAATAGTATGAATTTTAGAATTTAAATCAATGAGACAGTCAAATGTATAGGTCATGGCTCACAAGCGTTTGTCAAATTGAACTCTAAAGCTTGATACAGGACGGATAATATTTGAGGCACCCATTCTCTGACAAAGTAAACAAATTTTAGATAATACAGGAAATTTGTATATTGGTTATGAAATGAACAGGCTAAGAGTACCAAAAAGATTGATGAAAACAATCCATTTCTTAACAACAGGCAAAATATTTTAACAAATTTATGGTGGCAATACAATATATTGACCAAAGTCAAATTACTAAGGAAAACTTTGTTTCACCATAATTGACAGTTGTCATGGCACAAAATGGAGAACGAGGTTCCAGTGCACTCAAACATTCCTGATTCTCTGCATAAGTTTAGGCAGTCATTTCCAATGTTCTGCATTATGGTACCTTCAAACATTCCTGATTCTCTGCTTATGAATACCTTCAAACTGAACCCCTTGCTCCAAATTATAGGTCATTTAATCTTGGTTCTAAATCAGACCTGTCCAACAGAAGTTCTGTCCAGTAGCCACCCACGAATAAGAGTTTCATAGCTGATGGCAATACTCTGAATAGCAGTACCCGTACTGGAAATATAATTGAGGGGAACAAACATGAGTATGTAAAAATGTGATTTTAAGAATACTGATTATTGAATGACCAACTGTATTTCTATACAGATTTATTCAGCCTACATGTATGTACTTCAATGTAGAATGTGTATTGTTTTGTGTGCCATCTGCATACTCTGGAATAAATAGCCAAAGTAATTCTGTTAGCATAGCCTCCTATTTCATAGAAGTATACCACAGAATGTTTTCAAACAAGAGGAGAAATTGGGCACGTTCCCAATTAATGGAAGATGACAATCATGCCATCTGTTCAGCCTGTGCAACATTTCTTAGATGATCATGTGTGGTAGAAAACTTAAAATATGGGGAAAAAATCCATGATCAGGTTCAAATAACAGAATAAAAACAAGAGGTAATGATATAGGCAACACCAAATTTTAATGAGAAATGTGTAGAAGGCAATGATCATACCTTCTTTGTCATGCTTGATGGAGAGAAGCTACTTTTGGCACCAGATTTATCCTTATTGTCCAATGGATTGGTGGCTCCAAACTGAAATATCATATGCAGAAGAGTTGGTCAGAATGCGGCGGACACAGTTCAGGCCCAAAGGACAACTATAATCTTTTACCGCATGGATTTATAGACCTCTTCAGCTAATGCAATTAGTTTGGATGGAGCATAGTACTAAAATTTTAAAAATAAATCAGGGCCTCATTTCTCACAAACTATATTTACAATTAGTATGAGGAATAAAGCCACTCATCTAAATTTTATATCATTGGTAAATCAAAGCACCTATAAAACATCGTGGCACACGTAGATACTGCATAGTGCCTTTTATATATAATAAAAGTGACGTATCAAGGGGAAATGTCTTATAATTTAAAGCAGGGGAAACACATATTAAGAACTAAAATTATAATAAAAGTGCACTTTGGCTTTATGCTAAAAATCATGTGGCACATCAAGTTTAATTATAATGATATTCAGGAGTGCACTCTTTACCAAACTTATAAAAATATTTACTAAACTCTTCTGAGCATCTGATCCTGACTCTCTCTGTTTATAAGATATGAAGACAGGCGATGACATCTAAAAGTAAACAAAGTACAGGGGAAATGCCATTAGAAAATATGAATGATTTGCTAACACCTTGGGGTAGTAAGCAGTACCCAGAGGGAGCTTTGACAATATCCACTCCTTGATACCATCCACCCCATGACCAAATTTAGTACCTATAAGTATAACATCATCAACATTAGTAAATTTTTGGTACCACTGTCATAAGAGTTCGCTAGAAATCAATGTCGTCTGCATGCAGAGGAAAACACAAAAGAAACAAGTAAATCAATGTCGCTGGTGAGTTGATGTCAAAACTGATAGCAATCACAACCTGAAAAGGTCACAATATTTACAAAAAAAGCCTATTAGTTCTTGGAAAAAACATAATTGTTGCTGCTGCAACAGCTAGTCACTGATTGACCTAAATTTCAGAAAAAATATTATATAGCAAGATTGCCTACAATCTTAGTGACAGCTTGACAGGAGATCAGGCATATGCTCATTCCTCCATGCCAATTCATTTTATCTAACCAATTTCTATATCAAATATTGTCTTATAAGTCTGGTATTCCACCGCACGTACCAAAAGTCATGAGAAACAATACAGTTGTGGCCTATATTATAGTTTTGAGGTATAAAACCAAAACTTCTCCCAATGTCCTTTCTTACATAATCCAAGTTTACACATCAACAGAACATGTCGTCATAGAAGTCACTTTTTAACACCAGAACAACATAATCATAATGTACCTAATCATATTGTTCATCTCCTCCTCTAAACCAATACCCAGCAGTTCACTTTCATCACCAAAATAATCCATACACTATGTCTACACGGACAGGGCAAAAGTGCCAAATCGATGAGAAATAGCAAAATAGAGAGTGAGATCGGCGGCAGCTCACCAGTCAGTAAGGCAGCGCGGGCACGACACCGGAGACAATGAGGTGCCACACTGAGCAGACACGCGTCGACGTCGATGAGGAGTAGCAGTGCGGGCTGGAGGCGGTTGAAGAGCACCCAGGGAGCAGGCCGGGGTTTTCGCCGATGTCGCAGGCGACCCCGAGCAACGCGAGGCAGCTCTGGTCGGCGCTGATGGCTACCTTGAGCGTGTGCTGAAGACAGTGCGCGAGGCCAGCACCGAGGCGGACGTCGCCACGAACACATGCGTCGGCGTGGCGGTGCGGCGAGAGGACCACGCCGAGGCGAGGCGTGAGCGGATCTCATTGAAGCCTCACTTGCGTGCAGCAATGCATGGATTACAAGAAAAAAAACATAACAACACTGAGAGACAGTTTTGTCTTGAGGCCATGTGTCGGGGACCATAATTAGGGGTACCCTCAAGACGCCTAATTCTCAGCTGGTAACCCCCATCAGCATAAAGCTGCAGAGGCCTGATGGGTTTGATTAAGTCAGGGATCAGTCCATACGAGCGACTCGATCACGCCACGCCCGAGCCTAGCCTCGGGCAAGGGCAGCCGACCCTGAGATGTTTCCGTCTCGCCCGAGGCCTCCTCTTTCACGGCAGACGCATCTCCGGCTCGCCCGAGGCCACGCCTTCGTTAAGAAGCAACCCTGACTAAATCACCGCGCCGACCGACCAAGTCACTGAGGCCTTTAACGCAAGGAGTAAGACTGACGGGCGGCCAGGCTTGGCCAAAAGCGCCAGAGGAAGCTCCGCCCGACCCAGGGCTCGGACTCGGGCTAAGGCCCCGGAAGACGGCGAACTCCGCTCCGCCCGACCTAGGGCTCGGACTCGGGCTAAGGCCCCGGAAGACGGCGAACTCCGCTCCGCCCGACCCAGGGCTCGGACTCGGGCTAAGGCCCCGGAAGACGGCGAACTCCGCCCCGCCCGACCCAGGGCTCGGACTCGGGCTAAGGCCCCGGAAGACGGCGAACTCCGCTCCGCCCGACCCAGGGCTCGGACTCCACCCCGACCTCTGCCGAACGACCTCCGCCTCGCCCGACCCAGGAGCTCGGGCTCGGCCTCGGCCATGCAGGACAGACTCGACCTCGGCTTCGGAGGAGCCTCCACGTCGCCCGACCTAGGGCACGAGTCCGCCACGTCAACAGGAAGCGCCATCATCACCCTACCCCGAGCCGACTCAGGCCGCAGGGAACAGGACCGACGTCCCATCTGGCTAGCTCCGCCAGATAGGCAATGATGGCACCCCGCTGGACCCATGACAACGGCGGCTCTCAGCTCTCTTACGAAAGCAGGGAGACGTCAGCAAGGGCCCAACCACTCCGATAGCTGTCCCTCCGCCAAGCTCCATTGCTTCTCCGACAGCCACGACGCCACACTAGCTGGGTGCCAAGATCTCTCCGGCTGCCACCTTGGCATGTACTTAGGGCACTAGCTCTCCCCCGCTAGACACGTAGCACCTTGCTACACCCCCATTTGTACACCTGGATCCTCTCCTTACGCCTATAAAAGGAAGGACCAGGGCCTTCTTAGAAAAGGTTGGCCTCGCGGGGACGAAGGGCAGGGGCAGGCGCTCTCTCGGGGCCGCTCGCTCCCCTCACCCGCGCGGACGCTTGTAACCCCCTACTGCAAGCGCACCCGACCTGGGCGCGGGACGAACACGAAGGCCGCGGGATCTCCGACTCCCTCACGACCCGGCTCCGGCCACCTCGCTCTCGCTCTCTCCCCCCTTCGCGCTCGCCCACGCGCTCGACCCATCTGGGCTGGGGCACGCGGCACACTCACTCGTCGGCTCGGGGACCCCCCGGTCTCGGAACGCCGACAGTTGGCGCGCCAGGTAGGGGCCTGCTGCGTGTTGACGAGTAGTTTCCCGTCAAGCTCCAGATGGGCAGTCTCCAACGACCTCTTCAACCCGGGACGGTGCTCCGTTTCGGGAGTCTCGAGTTCATGTCTTTCGACGGCAGCTACGACATGATACTCCTTCCACCGCCGCGCGACAGCGACAATGGTGGCGGACATCGCGCCCGCCGGCGGCGGAATCGACGACGCCTTTCCGCGTGGGGGAAGGACAACTTTCGAGCTCACCTCATCCTCTCCCTCGCCATCGGAGGAGGAGGCGGGGCAACCAAGGCCGAGCGGGAGGCTGCGCTCAGTCGACTGTCGAGCAAATCGACATCCCCAGCGCCCCAACGGAGGACGCGTCGGGCATCACCCACGCGTTTGAGGCGAAGGCGAGCGCCGTCCCCCCGCGACACGCCGACCTCGAGCAAGTGGACGACGCCAGCGCGCTCACGGAGGGCCTGCAGGACGTCGCCCTCGCACCCAGGACGACAGCACGATCAGCCCCCGATGCGACTTCGTCGATCCTCGTCGACCAAAAGGTACCGGCTGATTCCCATCCTTTGTCATTTCGACTCGGCCTCAACCCGCCTAGCGACCTCACTTTGGCGGGCGCTCACGTTGAGGCGAGTGCAACCCCTCTGGGGTTTCGTGTGCGGTCGCCTTGGGACCGATTGACGGGTGTCTCGACCTACGGACCCTCTGGGTCCGAGGAAGATGACGACCCCAGCATCTGCTGGGATTTCTCTGGATCTGGCAACCCCAGTGCCATGCGGGACTTCATGACCGCATGCAACTACTGCCTCTCCGACTGTTCCGACGGCAGCCGCAGCCTTGACGACAAGGACTGCGGCCCAAGCCGCGAATGTTTCCACGTCGAGCTAGGGGATCCCTCCGGAGGCAGCTGTCTCGGCATGTCGGAGGATGGTGATCCCCCTAGGCCGGCGCCTCGCGCCGACATCCCGCGGGAGCTAGCTGTGGTCCCCGTTCCGGCGGGGGGTCACGACCCACAGCTCGAGCAAGTCCGCGGGGAGCAGGCCGGGCTCGATGAGGGAGCAGGAGCGCTCGAGTCAATCCGCCGGAACGTCGGGCAGGTATGGGCGAGCCAGCCCCCGGCCGGAGAAATACGTCACCTGCCCCAAGGTCTCCAGCACCGCATCGCTAACGATGCCAGGGACAGACCGCCACCCGCATCCGGCGGGACCGGTCAGGACAACCGAGAAAGGCTGGTCCCCTTGCAAAAAAGTGCGACAAAAGCCTCCAAGCGAGTGTTAAAACTCCCTTCGAGGCTCGGGGGCTACTGTCGGGGACCATAATTAGGGGTACCCTCAAGACGCCTAATTCTCAGCTGGTAACCCCCATCAGCATAAAGCTGCAGAGGCCTGATGGGTTTGATTAAGTCAGGGATCAGTCCATACGAGCGACTCGATCACGCCACGCCCGAGCCTAGCCTCGGGCAAGGGCAGCCGACCTTGAGATGTTTCCGTCTCGCCCGAGGCCTCCTCTTTCACGGCAGACGCATCTCCGGCTCGCCCGAGGCCACGCCTTCGTTAAGAAGCAACCCTGACTAAATCACCGCGCCGACCGACCAAGTCACTGAGGCCTTTAACGCAAGGAGTAAGACTGACGGGCGGCCAGGCTTGGCCAAAAGCGCCAGAGGAAGCTCCGCCCGACCCAGGGCTCGGACTCGGGCTAAGGCCCCGGAAGACGGCGAACTCCGCTCCGCCCGACCCAGGGCTCGGACTCGGGCTAAGGCCCCAGAAGACGGCGAACTCCGCTCCGCCCGACCCAGGGCTCGGACTCGGGCTAAGGCCCCGGAAGACGGCGAACTCCGCCCCGCCCGACCCAGGGCTCGGACTCGGGCTAAGGCCCCGGAAGACGGCGAACTCCGCTCCGCCCGACCCAGGGCTCGGACTTAGGCTAGGGCCCCGGAAGACGGCGAACTCCGCTCCGCCCGACCCAGGGCTCGGACTCCACCCGGACCTCTGCCGAACGACCTCCGCCTCGCCCGACCCAGGAGCTCGGGCTCGGCCTCGGCCATGCAGGACAGACTCGACCTCGGCTTCGGAGGAGCCTCCACGTCGCCCGACCTAGGGCACGAGTCCGCCACGTCAACAGGAAGCGCCATCATCACCCTACCCCGAACCGACTCAGGCCGCAGGGAACAGGACCGACGTCCCATCTGGCTAGCTCCGCCAGATAGGCAATGATGGCACCCCGCTAGACCCATGACGACGGCGGCTCTCAGCTCTCTTACGAAAGCAGGGAGACATCAGCAAGGGCCCAACCACTCCGACAGCTGTCCCTCCGCTAAGCTCCATTGCTTCTCCGACAGCCACGACGCCACACTAGCTGGGTGCCAAGATCTCTCCGACTGCCACCTTGGCATGTACTTAGGGCACTAGCTCTCCCCCGCTAGACACGTAGCACCTTGCTACACCCTCATTTGTACACCTGGATCCTCTCCTTACGCCTATAAAAGGAAGGACCAGGGCCTTCTTAGAAAAGGTTGGCCTCGCGGGGACGAAGGGCAGGGGCAGGCGCTCTCTCGGGGCCGCTCGCTCCCCTCACCCGCGCGGACGCTTGTAACCCCCTACTGCAAGCGCACCCGACCTGGGCGCGGGACGAACACGAAGGCCGCGGGATCTCCGACTCCCTCACGACCCGGCTCCGGCCACCTCGCTCTCGCTCTCTCCCCCCTTCGCGCTCGCCCACGCGCTCGACCCATCTGGGCTGGGGCACGCGGCACACTCACTCGTCGGCTCGGGGACCCCCTGGTCTCGGAACGCCGACAGTTGGCGCGCCAGGTAGGGGCCTGCTGCGTGTTGACGAGTAGTTTCCCGTCAAGCTCCAGATGGGCAGTCTCCAACGACCTCTTCAACCCGGGACGGTGCTCCGTTTCGGGAGTCTCGAGTTCATGTCTTTCGACGGCAGCTACGACATGATACTCCTTCCACCGCCGTGCGACAGCGACAATGGTGGCGGACATCCCGCCCGCCGGCGGCGGAATCGACGACGCCTTTCCCACGTGGGGGAAGGACAACTTTCGAGCTCACCTCATCCTCTCCCTCGCCATCGGAGGAGGAGGCGGGGCAACCAAGGCCGAGCGGGAGGCTGCGCTCAGTCGACTGTCGAGCAAATCGACATCCCCAGCGCCCCAACGGAGGACGCGTCGGGCATCACCCACGCGTTTGAGGCGAAGGCGAGCGCCGTCCCCCCGCGACACGCCGACCTCGAGCAAGTGGATGATGCCAGCGCGCTCACAGAGGGCCTGCAGGACGTCGCCCTCGCACCCAGGACGACAGCACGATCAGCCCCCGATGCGACTTCGTCGATCCTCGTCGACCAAAAGGTACCGGCTGATTCCCATCCTTTGTCATTTCGACTCGGCCTCAACCCGCCTGGCGACCTCGCTTTGGCGGGCGCTCACGTTGAGGCGAGTGCAACCCCTCTGGGGTTTCGTGTGCAGTCGCCTTGGGACCGATTGACGGGTGTCTCGACCTACGGACCCTCTGGGTCCGAGGAAGATGACGACCCCAGCATCTGCTGGGATTTCTCTGGATCTGGCAACCCCAGTGCCATGCGGGACTTCATGACCGCATGCAACTACTGCCTCTCCGACTGTTCCGACGGCAGCCGCAGCCTTGACGACAAGGACTGCGGCCCGAGCCGCGAATGTTTCCACGTCGAGCTAGGGGATCCCTCCGGAGGCAGCTGTCTCGGCATGCCGGAGGATGGTGATCCCCCTAGGCCGGCGCCTCGCGCCGACATCCCGCGGGAGCTAGCTGTGGTCCCCGTTCCGGCGGGGGGTCACGACCCACAGCTCGAGCAAGTCCGCGGGGCGCAGGCCGGGCTCGATGAGGGAGCAGGAGCGCTCGAGTCAATCCGCCGGAACGTCGGGCAGGTATGGGCGAGCCAGCCCCCGGCCGGAGAAATACGTCACCTGCCCCAAGGTCTCCAGCACCGCATCGCTAACGATGCCAGGGACAGACCGCCACCCGCATCCGGCGGGACCGGTCAGGACCTGGCCGCCGCAGCGACGCTCCTCCGCGCGATGCCGGAGTCATCAACCACCGAGGGTCGGCGAATCCAGGGAGAGCTCAAGCATCTCCTGGAAGGCGCTGCGGCCCGGCGGGCCGAGAGCTCTGCCTCCCGAAGGCAGGGGTACCCCTCGGAACCTCGTGCCGCGACTTCCCGACTCATGCGGGAAGCCTCGGTCTACACCGGGCGCACGCGCAATACCGCGCCTGCGGCCCCGGGCCACCTCGGCGACGAGCACCTTCATCGCGACCGTCGGGCCCGCCTCGACGAAAGGGTGCGCCGAGGTTATCACCCCAGGCGTGGGGGACGCTACGACAGCGGGGAGGATCGGAGTCCCTCGCCCGAACCACCTGGTCCGCAGGTCTTCAGCCGGGCCATTCGGCGGGCGCCGTTTCCGCCCCGATTCCGACCCCCGACTACTATCACAAAGTATTCGGGGGAAACGAGACCGGAATTGTGGCTTGCGGACTACCGCCTGGCCTGCCAACTGGGTGGGACGGACGACGACGGCCTCATCATCCGCAACCTCCCCCTGTTCCTCTCCGACACCGCTCGCGCTTGGTTGGAGCTCCTGCCTCCGGGGCAGATTTCCAACTGGGAGGATCTGGTCCAGGCTTTCGCCGGCAACTTCCGGGGCACGTACGTGCGCCCCGGGAATTCCTGGGACCTCCGAAGCTGCCGGCAACAGCCGGGAGAGTCCCTTCGGGACTACATCCGGCGATTCTCGAAGCAGCGCACCGAGCTGCCTAACATCACCGACTCCGATGTCATCGGCGCGTTCCTTGCCGGCACCACCTGCCGTGACCTGGTGAGCAAGTTGGGTCGCAAGACCCCCACCAGGGCGAGCGAGCTGATGGACATCGCCACCAAGTTCGCCTCTGGTCAGGAGGCGGTCGAGGCCATCTTCCGAAAGGACAAGCAGCCTCAGGGCCGCCCGTCGGAAGATGCTCCCGAGGCGTCTACTCCGCTCGGCACCAAGAAGAAAGGCAGGAGGAAGTCGCAAGCGAAACGCGACGCTGCCAGCACGGACCTTGTCGCCGCCGCCGAGTACAAGAACCCTCGGAAGCCCCCCGGAGGCGCCAACCTCTTTGACAAGGCACTCAAGGAGACGTGCCCCTACCATCAGGGGCCCGTCAAGCACACCCTCGAGGAGTGCGTCATGCTGCGGCGCCACTTCCACCGGGCCGGGCCACCCGCAGAGGGTGACAGGGCCCGCGACGACGACAAAAAGGAAGATCACCAAGCAGGAGAGTTCCCCGAGGTCCGCGACTGCTTCATGATCTACGGAGGGCATGCGGCGAATGCCTCGGCTCGGCATCGTAAGCAAGAGCGTCGGGAGGTCTGCTCGGCGAAGGTGGCGGCGCCAGTCTACCTAGACTGGTCCGACAAGCCCATCACCTTCGACCAGGATGACCACCCCGACCACGTGCCGAGCCCGGGGAAGTACCCGCTCGTCGTCGATCCCGTCATCGGCGACGTCAGGCTCACCAAGGTCCTGATGGATGGGGGCAGCTGCCTCAATATCATCTACGCCGAGACCCTCAGGCTCCTGCGCGTCGATCTGTCATCCGTCCGAGCAGGCGCTGCGCCCTTCCACGAGATCGTTCCCGGGAAGCGCGTCCAGCCCCTCGGACAGCTCGACCTTCCTGTCTGCTTCGGAACACCCTCCAACTTCCGAAGGGAGACTTTGACGTTCGAGGTGGTCGGGTTCCGAGGGACCTACCACGCAGTGTTGGGAAGGCCATGCTGCGCGAAGTTCATGGCCATCCCCAACTACACCTACCTGAAGCTCAAGATGTCGGGCCCCAACGGGGTCATCACCGTCGGCCCCACGTACAAACACGCATTCGAGTGCGATGTGGAGTGCGTGGAGTACGCCGAGGCCCTCGCCGAGTCCGAGGCCCTCATTGCCGACCTGGAAAGCCTCTCCCGAGAGGTGCCCGACGTGAAGCGACATGCCGGCAACTTCGAGCCAGCGGAGACGGTTAAGGCCGTCCCTCTCGACCCCAGTGGCGACACCTCCAAGCAGATTCGGATCGGTTCCGGGCTCGACCCCAAATAGGAAGCAGTGCTCGTCGACTTTCTCCGCGCAAACGCCGACGTCTTTGCGTGGAGTCCCTCGGACATGCCCGGCATACCGAGGGATGTCGCCGAGCACTCGCTGGATATTTGGGCCGGAGCCCGACCGGTCAAACAGCCTCTGCGCCGATTTGACGAGGGAAGGCGCAGGGTGATAGGCGAGGAGATCCACAAGCTGATGGCAGCAGGGTTCATCAAAGAGGTATTCCATCCCGAATGGCTTGCCAACCCTGTACTTGTGAGGAAGAAAGGGGGGAAATGGCGGATGTGTGTAGACTACACCGGTCTCAACAAAGCATGTCCGAAGGTCCCCTACCCTCTACCTTGCATCGATCAAATCGTGGACTCCACTGCAGGGTGCGAAACCCTGTCTTTCCTCGATGCCTACTCAGGGTATCATCAAATCAGGATGAAAGAGTCCGACCAGCTCGCGACTTCTTTCATCACGCCCTTCGGCATGTACTGTTATGTCACCATGCCGTTCGGTTTGAGGAACGCGGGTGCAACGTACCAGCGGTGCATGAACCATGTGTTCGGCGAACACATCGGTCGCACGGTCGAGGCCTACGTCGATGACATCGTAGTCAAGACGAGGAAAGCCTCCGACCTTCTCTCCGACCTCGAACTGACATTCCGGTGTCTCAAGGCGAAGGGCGTCAAGCTCAATCCCGAGAAGTGCGTCTTCGGGGTGCCCCGAGGCATGCTCTTGGGATTCATCGTCTCCGAGCGGGGCATCGAAGCCAACCCGGAGAAGATCGCAGCCGTCACCAACATGGGGCCCATCAAGGACTTAAAAGGCGTACAGAGGGTCATGGGATGCCTCGCGGCCTTGAGCCGTTTCATCTCGCGCCTCGGCGAAAGAGGCCTGCCCCTGTACCGTCTCTTAAGGAAGGCCGAGTGCTTCACTTGGACTCCCGAGGCCGAGGAAGCCCTCGGGAACCTGAAGGCGCTCCTCACCCAGGCGCCCGTCTTGGTACCCCCAGCTGATGGAGAAGCCCTCTTGGTCTACGTCGCCGCTACCACTCAGGTGGTCAGCGTCGCGATCGTGGTCGAAAGGCAGGAAGAGGGGCATGCTTTGCCCATTCAGAGGCCAGTTTACTTCGTCAGCGAGGTGCTGTCCGAGACCAAGATCCGCTACCCACAAGTCCAGAAGCTGCTGTATGCAGTGATCCTGACGAGGCGAAAGCTGCGACATTACTTCGAGTCTCATCCGGTGACTGTGGTGTCATCCTTCCCCCTGGGGGAGATCATCCAGTGCCGAGAAGCCTCGGGACGGATCGCGAAGTGGGCGGTGGAAATCATGGGCGAGGCAATCTCGTTCGCCCCTCGGAAGGCCATCAAGTCCCAGGTACTGGCGGACTTCGTAGCCGAATGGGTCGACACCCAGTTGCCGACAGCTCCGATCCAACCGGAGCTCTGGACCATGTTTTTCGACGGGTCGCTGATGAAGACGGGAGCCGGCGCGGGCCTGCTCTTCGTCTCGCCCCTCGGGAAACACCTGCGCTACGTGCTCCGCCTCCATTTCCCGGCGTCCAACAATGTGGCTGAGTACGAGGCTCTGATCAACGGATTGCGAATCGCCATCGAGCTAGGGGTCCGACGCCTCGATGCACGCGGCGACTCGCAGCTCGTCATCGACCAAGTCATGAAGAACTCCCACTGCCGCGACCCGAAGATGGAGGCCTACTGTGACGAGGTTCGACGCCTGGAAGACAAGTTCTACGGGCTCGAGCTTAACCACATCGCCCGGCGCTACAACGAGACTGCGGACGAGCTGGCGAAGATAGCCTCGGGGCGAACGACGGTTCCCCCGGACGTCTTCTCCCGGGATCTGCACCAACCCTCCGTCAAGATAAGCGGCACGCTGCCCCTCGGCCGAGCAGAGGCACGGCGGGTAGCGCGACGCGCCAAGTCGTTCGTCTTGCTGGGCGATGAGAAGGAGCTCTACCACCGTAGCCCCTCGGGCATCCTCCAGCGATGCATCTCCATCGCCGAGGGTCAGGAACTCTTGCAGGAAATACACTCAGGGGCTTGCGGCCATTATGCAGCACCTCGAACCCTCGTCGGGAACGCTTTCCGCCAAGGCTTCTACTGGCCGACGGCGGTGGCTGACGCCACTAGAATTGTCCGCGCCTGCGAAGGGTGCCAATTCTATGCGAAGCAAACCCACCTGCCCGCTCAGGCTCTGCAGACGATACCCATCACCTGGCCCTTCGCTGTGTGGGGTCTGGACCTCGTCGGCCCTCTGCAAAAGGCGCCCGGGGACTACACGCACCTGCTGGTCGCCGTCGACAAATTCTCCAAGTGGATCGAGGTCCGACCCCTGAACAGCATCAGATCCGAGCAGGCGGTGGCGTTCTTCACCAACATCATCCATCGCTTCGGGGTCCCGAACTCCATCATCACCGACAACGGCACTCAGTTCACCGGCAAAAAATTCTTGGATTTTTGCGAGGATCACAACATCCGGGTAGACTGGGCCGCCGTAGCCCATCCCATGTCGAATGGGCAAGTAGAACGTGCCAATGGCATGATTCTACAGGGGCTCAAGCCTCGGATTTACAATGATCTCAACAAGTTCGGCAAGTGATGGATGAAGGAACTCCCCTCGGTGGTCTGGAGCCTAAGGACGACGCCAAGCCGAGCCATAGGTTTCGCGCCGTTCTTCCTGGTCTATGGGGCCGAGGCCGTCCTGCCCACTGACCTGGAATACGGCTCCCCGAGGACGAAGGCCTACAACGAAGAAAGCAACCAAGCTAGACGAGAAGACTCGCTGGACCAGCTGGATGAGGCTCGGGACAGGGCTTTACTGCACTCGGCGTGGTACCAGCAGTCCCTGCGACGCTACCACGCCCGAGGGGTCCGACCCCGAGACCTTCAGGTGGGCGATCTGGTGCTTCAACTGCGGCAAGACACCCGAGGGAGGCACAAGCTCACGCCCCCTGGGAGGGGCCGTTCGTCATCGCCAAAGTTCTGAAGCCCGGAACGTACAAGCTGGCCAACAGTCAAGGCGAGGTCTACGGCAACGCTTGGAACATCCAACAGCTACGTCGCTTCTACCCTTGAGATGTTTCCAAATTGTTCATATACCTCGCACCCACGCAAAGTTTAGTCAACAAGGAAGGGTCGGCCTCGCCTCGGCAAAGCCCGACCCTCCCTCGGGGGCTAAAAGGGGGGAAACCCCCTCTGCGTCAAAACTTTCCTCGAACAGAAAATCTCTTTTACCAGAATATCTTTCGTGCTTTTTGACTACTTCGAAAAGTGGGTCATGGAAACGACAGGGTACACGTAAGCAGTCAAGGCTGACCGAGCCGAGGGACTCCTACGCCTCCGGGATACGGATACCTCACTCATCACCTTCTGCGATAAGTAACTCGCGTTCGGATAAGGTGACTCCGCGGATCGAACAAGTCTCTACGTTCGGAAGCTCTTCTGTCGAAGCGATTCTTCGAGTTTCCTCGACTAAGTCGGTGATAGGGCCTCATGGACGAGTAAAAGTGCGCGTAAGCGGCAAGGCCGACCGAGCCGAGGGACTCCCACGCCTCCGGGATACGGATACCTCACTCCTCACCTTCCGCGAGAAGCAACTTTCGCTCGCACAAACATCCCTGTTGCCGACAAAAAGTCCAGATGCTTGGAACAAGAGGAAAAAGGACGCAGCTTTACAACACAGCAAGGGTGTGTGTTCTGGCCTCGACGGCCGCACGAAGCACACACTACAAGGCAAGCTGATCCTGCAGGCTCGGGTCCCGACTCGAGAAGGAGGCAGCGACACCCTCGGCATCGACAGCACCTTCGGCAAGACCCGAACTAGCCTCGGACGGCGACATGGTCCGAGGGCCTCCGCTCCGAAGGACGGCGTCATCACCGCGCCCGGGCGATCGTTGTCAGGGACTTCTCCGAGAACCCGGCCTGAGCAGGCGGCTCGGCCAGCCACCCCCGGGGCCTCGGCCAACCACCTTCCGAGGGCACGAGCCCGGTCCGAAGCCTCGGCTGACCAACTCCGGCGTCGATCCAGCCAACGGACAACTCGGCTAGGCTCCGGCCAACCAGGTTTCATTTCCGAGCCAACTCCGCCTCTGCTCATGCTGATATCGCTACCCCTGGTCTCGGCTCGTCGAAGAGCGGCCGAGGGGTCTCTTTAACTAAGCTAGAGGAGCCTCGGACAACAGGGCCGACCGAGCCGAGGGACTCCTACGCCTCCGGGATACGGATACCTCACTCGTCACCTTGACACGGGGCAACTCATGCTTGGTGAAGCGGTTCAGACAATCAGCAGACGAGTCTTAGTGCTCGGAAATGAGAAAAAAGCACGGCTCCGTGCCGTAATCACATACATGTTCAGGCCCCAAAAGCCAAAATGAACAAAAAAACCCGGCACTCGAAGTGCCATTACAAACGGAACTCTGGTTCCCCCTCCGCAGGTACGAACAACCCCACTCGATAGGGGTGGGCCTGCGGGGCAACAGAAGACCGACGAACGGCAGGTCGCCGCCCGCCCCGACAGCGGCGACGATGAAGACTTCTGCCCCGGGGGGCCGAACAGCAGCAATGATGGCCTCAGGGCGGATGCTGCTGCTAGGAGGCCCCCGCCCTTGCCCAAACTCGAGAGGCAAGGACGGGCAGAAGGCCGTAGAGTTGGAGGTCGGTCCATGGCCAACCTAGGCTGTCGCGCCGGCGGAAGAACCTCTTCCAGTTGCCGTGGCGGGAGGCGGCACCGGGAGCGGTTCCGAAACCGCTCGGCTCAGAGAGCCGGGCACGGTGCAGCTGTTAGCGCCACGGACGACTCCCGCCCTTCCCCCCGATCACTGAGGGAAGGAGCGGGCCACCGCCCGCGCAGGGGCCGACCCCAACTCGGCACACTCCCCTCCTCAGCCCTGGTGATGAAAATCCTTGAGGCTGAGGGAGGGGCAGAGGCCGCAGCCCGGCTCGCTTTCCCCCACCATCAAGCCGGAGGTCACCCTCTTGGGTGACCGCCGGTGGAGGGGTGCAGCCGGGCTGCATGATGAAAATCCTTGAAGCCGAACGATGGCTGAAAGGTACCCACTCCCACGGAGTGGTGTCCCCCGACGATGAGGCACGGAGACGGCAGTTTCCCCCATCCGGGGGCTTGAAAGGTGGAAAGACACGATGCATAAGGGAGGAAGAAGACATGGTCGCCTTACGAAAGGGGTCGCCCTCCTTTTAAAAGGCAACTCTCCGTGCTTGCGCCCCCAACCGTCACGGGCTGAGTCTTCTCCAACACGCCTCCAAAGCCCTCCCCTGCAGCGCGGGGGCTGGAACCCATCTGTCATGCAGACCGGCTCCGAGCAGAAGAAGCCGAACCGCCGCGCGCGGCGCGCGCGCAACCACCCAGCAGTTACAAGTGACCCTCCACTTTTTCCCAGACCAACGGGCGAAGGGGGTGGGCAGCCATGCGGGCGGCATGCAACCGCGCCAAGTGGACGTGCCTCTCCGACTCCTGACAGGCCAGCACGGAGGCTCAAGCCCACGTGTCGCGCAACCGGCGCGCCGGATGCTGCATGTAAGCCACTATGCCACTTGCGCCACCACCGCACCTCCTCGGTTGCGGAACCGGTACCGCGACCCGAGGCGGCCCAGCGCGCGGCCCAGCTGCTGTGGCGGAACTGCCCGAATTATTCCGACTTAAGTGCCTAAGTCCGACCTTAGAGGCTAGACCACACTTAAATGGGAATAACCCGTCAATCCCTCGGATCTAGTCCGACACGGCCACTGACAGGATCAAGTACCACAGTCTCACTCGATGGTGGGTCACAGAGCAAATACAATAAAGCATAAAACCATGCATGGAAGAGTATTAAGTTATTACATCACCATTTTCATCATCGGAGTTTTCGCAAAAGTAACCATCATTGTTTTTGGAGTGCAGCGGAAAATAAACTAACGGTAAATAAATGGAGGGATGGGGAAGCCTGTCCCATCACTCCTCATGCTCCTACTCAGCCGAGGCAGGGTCCCACTCGACAGTCCAACCCGGTGGCAGGGTGGATGGCCAAGTCACTCCAGCAACCATGTCCTCCAGAGATCCTGTAAAATTATGCCACAAGCAAGGCTGAGTATACTAATACTCAGCTAGACTTACCCGGTGTGAGGAGTCTATACTCCTCTACCTCTAGACATGCAGCTGTTTGGCTGTGGGGTTGGGTTGCCAAAAGCACTAGCTGAGTTTCTAAACCAAGATTTTAACTTTGTCAAAATTAAGTGTGACTCTCTTAAGGCTAAAAGTGTACTATCTACTCATACATAGTAGCAAGCATTTTTAGCAATCATCATTTTGTATCATCTCATCACAGTTCCACTTCTTACTCAATGCAGTACAATGGATCAAGCAGTCTCATTAGCTGCGAGAAGCAGACGATTCGAATCGAGTTTTATCCTTGCAAGGTAAACCTAAACACACGACATGTAGGGGCACTCCGTCCCCACACACATCAACCGTCCCCATCGATTCCCTGGCAGCAGATCAGGTCTCACCGCCTTGGCGTACAATGCCCCACTGACCCCGACTGGCCGTCGTGCAGTGGCCGCACTTGTACCCACCATAACCGGAATGGGAGACTACGTCTCAGGTCGCGTGAGGAGGTATGTCTGCGGGCAGGTTCACTCAGGTACTAGGCTTACCGATTTACCATATTTCTCGGCATATGTTTAGTACGTTCAAACGCTTGACACAGGTATCCGCACGTTAATCCTTATTTCCATTTTACCTCGTAGACCACGTATCCCCATGGATCCGTGTCCACATACCAACACCAATGTGATATGAAAGGTGGTTACAATCAATGTCCTGACCTCGCGCGAGTGCTAGAAAAATCACTCGACTTCTACCGAGATCCTACTTAATAAAGCAGCTACTCGTCTTAGCATACTAGTATTCATCTCAATGGGGTTCCTGAGATCATGCAACTAGGGTTTCAAACAACTCCTACACTTAAGTGCACAAACAATCCTACAATCATTAAGTGTAGTAAAATAGCATAAATAACAGGTTATGCATAAAACCGGGGCTTGCCTTCCAAAGCAGTGGCAGGCAGGTCCTCTGGTGCAGGCTCTGGTGCTGGGTCGGGGGCAACCTCCTGGGCAGCTCCTTGCTCCGGCACGAGGACGTACTCTCCGTCAGCAAGATTACAATCTATCGGAATGCAATGAACATGTATGTCATGATTATGCAAGATTTAAGAACATTAAGCTACAGAAAATTAAGTTAAGAATTAACCTAGGGTTCCCTGGCCACTTGGTTCTTCTAGTGGTACACATAAACTTATTACCCTTTAGGTTTAGGTTCTCTTTTTAGGATAACATATTTGACTTGTATTGCTTTTTATAGATTTAGTGGGCAATTATAAAGGTCTTAGGGGGACATTAAATTCCATCATCCATTTTTTTCTTAATTTCCACCTAGGGTTTCTAGTAGGGGTTTTGAACTATGATAGTAGTTTAAAACTTTCCAAAAATTCTGTAAAAATTACAGTGGGTTGTCACTGGCTATACTAGCTTGTTTTGATAATTTGAGGCTTAAAGTATAAAAGCTAATCTTTAAACAAAAATAACAATGGTTAGGTAATTGGGGCCACTTTACACTACAAGTCCTTTATTAAAGTGGTTTCTGACCTAATGGTTATTTTTGCTGGCCTCTAGTAGTGATAAAAAGCTCTTGTACCAAAAATGGCAGAGAGCTACATGGTGGTTAATTAATGGTGAATTTCTAAACTTGGGTGCAAAAAGAGTGATTAGAACTAACTTGTCATTTGAAAAATATCAAACAACAGATTTCAGATTTTTCTTAAGTTCTTATTATCAACACAGTAGTTATCCTAAGGTTTGGGGAGGTTTCACCTTAGGGGTATTTTTGTAGGGTTTTTCTAAGTTATCCCTATTTTCTTCATTAAAAAGGTATCTTGTTTATTTTACACTACAACAGGGTATGACATATTTTTCCAGTGAACTACATTGACTAAGTATCTCAACAAAAATAGGTGTGCCCTCTGGTTCATCATTTATATCACCTTTTTTTATTTCCTTAAACTTAAGCATATTATAGAATAAGGGGTTAAAATTATCTTAATGTAATAGACAGAGAGGTTTAACATTTTTAACTAAGTTAGTGAGTGAATACAAACTTCTCCAAATTTTTCTAACCCTAGTTAAATAGTGCAACTATTTTTCTTGCTATTATTAAGCTTTTGGCCAAAACTGAAAATAAATCAGAACCTTATATTTTTCTCTAGTTCATATGTGGTTTTATATTTTTCTTAGACAGGTTACAGTATTTAGAGTTTGGCAAAATTGGTTTGACCAAATTTGGATGATTTAAACAAAAGTTATGCATTTTCAAAGTTGATGTCCAATTTAAAAACAGATTTACTTAAGGTTTTCTGGAAAAACCAGTTTGCACCGAGACCCCTAGGGTTAAACTGATTCAACTCTCGCAGATCTACCCTCAGGTCACTATTCAAATGAGTCTTGGGCTTTACACTTAACCCCCCCAGGGTTTTCTTCCTTACACCCGCGGTCCTTCTTCTAAACCGAACAGTAGCCGTAGGAAAGAAAGGACGGCGCGGCTTACCGGCGGCGAGGGAGGTCCGGCGAAGGGTGGGGTCGGCTCGGGGAGGCTCTGGCGGTCACGTCGAGGTACGGCTCGTCGTCGGAGGTGGCCGGAATCGCCTGGTCCACGAGCGCAGGCGGGTGTCCTCGTCGGCGGCGAGTATACCGGCCAAACCACGGCGAGCTGGTTCAATCCGACGGCACGGTGAGCTTCACGGGGTCACGCAGCGACTGTGTGCACAAGGAATCGAAGAATGGCTGAGTGGATTACCCGGTCCACGAACTCCGGCGAGGTTAAGTGCTCCGGCGCGGGTGGACTGGCTCCTCCGGCGAAGGAAACTCCAATTCCTCGCTCGGGGAGGCTCGCAGAGGGGTGCACAAGCTTCTCCGAGGGCGGGACGGGGCTGGAAATGGCGGAGCGGGCCGGTCTACGATGGCAGGGGGACTGGGTGGCCGCGGACGGCGGCGCACGGGCCAACGACGGCGAAACAAGCTCCGGCGAGGGTCGGGGGGGGTGCGGACGGGTATGGTCGACGCTCGGGAGGGTTTTATAGGCGCGGGCGCGCACCAGGGCGCTGGCCTAGCCGTTTGGCGCGACGCGGGCGCGAGGGGCGCGCGCGGGCGTGCTCTGGCGTGCTCAGAGCGCGTCGAACACGTGGCGCTTTGCTTCTGCCCGTGTTCTTCGCTCTGCTGAGCTGCCAAGCGTACGAATCTCGCCATGTCGACTGTGAAAGATCTCTTCCCTGCACCTAGAGCTACCTATTTCATGTGAGTTCCAAGGGAGGATACGCCCTAGGTTAGGAGATAGACCGGCGCCAAGTTTGGTTTGTCTCACTGCACACTCTGCGACAAAACCGATGTCAAAGCTTGTCAAATGTCCAAGTCTCGGTTTCAAATTTTTCCAAGGGGTGCCTTAAGTGGTATAGCACATTTTTGGTATAGAACCCAAGTGGTTTTGGCGCCATTTTCAAAGTGAACACGGCTGGTCTTTGATTTAGGGCTAAAATGTGACTTAGAGAAAATTAGAGAGCTCTAGCTCTCTCTCCACTTGGAGATTTGAAATGGGGTTTCTCCAGGGGCCTTTTTGCAAAATTTTCCTCTCCAAAATGATGGTTATAATGTTGCTTAAGGTTTGGGTAAAAGTTACACATGCTTTACCTGTTTGATCATTCTCTCCCCCCCCCTTACTTAGGGTTTAGGGAGGTAGGGCTTTGGAGAGAGCTAGGGTTCTTCTCCCCCTATTGTCCAAGATAGTAAGTGTGCAAGGTCTTAGGGTAATGTTTCTCATGTCATGGGCAACTCAATTATAACATGAGCCCCAGGGTTCTTATGTGCTGCCCTAAGCCTTTATCTTATGTGATCACAGCTTCTAGTGCCAAAGTGGCTCTTAGCCAGGGTAACACCTGGGTGTTACAGCTGCGCCAGCCTGACGCAGCGGTCAAACGCGGTCAAAAGTGGGCCGGCAGTAATGACAGTGGCAGGCGCGCAAGAGCAGCGGTCACGCCATCGGTCAGGCTCACGTCCCATCCGGAGGCAGCAAGAGAACCCCCTCTCTCACGGTGTGAAGACGACACGCCCGTGACCCGTTCCTCTAACGGCTCGCGCACGCGCAACGGCAGCCTCGCCAACTACTCGCCCCGGCGCATTAACTCCGCGGCTCGACGGGCAGCGCTACTGGCGGGAGCAGCTGGCGACGTTTTGCCTTCGCCAAAACGACCACACCAAAAAAGGTACGCCACGACGTTCAATTTCGAATCCTTTTTCCCTTTTCCTTCTTTCTCTATCTCTTGCAACAGGGACCGGGAAAGGGGATACCCCCAAAGGGATCCTTCCCCGTGAAGGAACTAGGCTCCGAGCCTCCTTACTGATCAGGGGTTCGAAGGCTGGCCCCCCGAAGGGTTCAACAGCCGCCTCAGATCGCGTGGGCCCGACACCCACTACTGGTCAGGGGTTCGAAGGTCGGCCCCCGAAAGGTCCCACGACCGCCTCAGGCTACTCGGGCTCCGTGCCCCTTACTGATCAGGGGTTCGAAGGCTGGCCCCCCGAAGGGTTCACAGTCGCCTCAGACACCGAGCGAGGGATGACCAGGGGTACGTTCGATACATAACCAAGGCTCGGGCTGCGCTCCCGAGGTACCCTAGGACATTTCCGAGACCAGCGGGAACGACTCTGTAACGGAATCCCATCGGAGGGAGGCAACGAGCCCTCGGACCCCGTCGCCAGGGGACCGGGTCCGGCAGATCACCCGCAGGTACTTTTGGGCGTGCCTCCGGGCCCCTAGCCGACCCCCAACGAACGGGGCACGGACGTCCACTCGGATTACCCGATCGCAGCTCACCGGAGACACCATGTTCGGTGCCCATCGAGGGTAACATGGCGCTCTCCCCCCCTCCTCCTTGCGGAAAGGCGACGTAGGGGCGTATGTAAAAAAGCCGAGTCTGTCCCTGATCGTCCTCTCGCTCTGTGTGGAGGCTCGGGGGCTGCTCTCGCAAACCCGGCTCCGGCCGAACCGTTGACAGCGTCAACATACCAGCCCGAGAACTTGGGCCCCGACAGTGCACCTGGGCTACGGCCTGTTGAAAGTCGCCTAGAGGGGGGGTGAATAGGGCGAAACTGAAAATCTCAAAAATAATCACAACTACAAGCAAGGTTAGCGTTAGAAATATAATCGAGTCCGCGAGAGAGGGCGCAAAACAAATCGCAAGCGAATAACAATAAGAGACACACGGATTTGTTTTACCGAGGTTCGGTTCTCTCAAACCTACTCCCCGTTGAGGAGGCCACAAAGGCCGGGTCTCTTTCAACCCTTCCCTCTCTCAAACGGTCCCTCGGACCGAGTGAGCTTTTCTTCTTCTCAATCAAACGGGAACAAAACTTCCCCGCAAGGGCCACCACACAATTGGTGCCTCTTGCCTTGGTTACAATTGAGTTTTGATCACAAGAGTAAGTGAGAAAGAAAGAAAGCGATCCAAGCGCAAGAGCTCAAAAGAACACGGCAAATCTCTCTCGCTAGTCACTAAAGGCTTGAGTGGAATTGGAGAGGATTTGATCTCTTTTGTTGTGTCTAGAATTGAATGCCTAGCTCTTGTAAGTGGTTGGAAGTTGGAAAACTTGGATGCAATGAATGGTGGGGTGGTTGGGGTATTTATAGCCCCAACCACCAAACTTGACCGTTGGCTGGAGGCGTCTGCTCGATGGCGCACCGGACAGTCCGGTGCACACCGGACAGTCCGGTGCCCCTGCCACATCAACACTGCCGTTGGATTCTGACCGTTGGAGCTTCTGACTTCTGGGCCCTCCTGGGTGTCCGGTGCACACCGGACATGTACTGTTTGATGTCCGGTGCACCGGTATGGGCACGTCTGACGTCTGCGCGCGCTGCGCGCGCATTAAATGCACCGCAGGGAGCCGTTGTCGCCGAAGAGAGCCGTTGCCCCGCTGGTACACCGGACAGTCCGGTGCACACCGGACAGTCCGGTGAATTTTAGCGGAGCAGCGGCCGCGCGAACCCGAGGCTGGCGAGTTCCGGAGACCGCGCACCGGACATGTCCGGTGCACACCGGACAGTCCGGTGAATTATAGCGCGCCAGCTTCCGAGAATTCCCGAGAGCGAAGAGTTGGAGTTGGAGTCCTCTAGGCGCACCGGACACTGTCCGGTGCACACCGGACAGTCCGGTGCCTTCAGCCAGAGGTGCCTTCGGTTGCCTCGTTGCTCCTTTGTTGAATCCAAAACTTGGTCTTTATATTGGCTAAGTGTGAACCTTTTGCACCTGTATAACTTGAGTACTAGAGCAAACTAGTTAGTCCAATATTTGTGTTGGGCAATTCAACCACCAAAATTATTTAGGAACTAGGGGTAAGCCTAATTCCCTTTCAATCTCCCCCTTTTTGGTGATTGATGCCAACACAAACCAAAGCAAATATAGAAGTGCATAATTGAACTAGTTTGCATAATGTAAGTGCAAAGGTTGCTTGGAATTGAGCCAGTATATACTTATATGATGCGCATGGATTGTTTTCTTTGTTTTTGACATATTGGACCACATTTGCACCAAGAGTTTTGTTTTTGCAAATTCTTTTGTAAATTCTTTTCAAAGTCATTTTGCAAGATAGACAAAGGTAAATGAATAAGATTTTGCAAAGCATTTTTAAGTTTTGAAAGTTTCTTCCTTTGTTCCAAAATGATTTCCCTTTGACTAAACAAAACTCCCCCTAAATGAGATTCTCCTCTTAGGGTTCAAGAGGGTTTTGATTTAAAATTTTGAAAAACTACTTCCTCCCCCTTTAGAACATAATAAGATACCAATTTTGAAATTGACCAATTTGAAAATCTCCAAAATTTTAAAATTTTAAGTGGTGGTGCGGTCCTTTTGCTTTGGGCTCATATTTTCTCCCCCTTTGGCATGAATCGCCAAAAACGGAATCATTAGAGCCCAATGAAGTATTTTCTCCCCCTTTGGTCATGAAATGAATGAGTGAAGATTATACCAAAGTTGGAGATATGATGCGGAACGACGGCGAAGGATAAGTAGTAGAGTGGAGTGGAAGCCTTGTTTTCGCCGAAGACTCCAATTCCCTTTCAATATACCTATGACTTGGTTTGGAATACACTTGAAAACACATTAGTCATAGCACATATAAAAGAGACATGATCAAAGGTATATTAATGAGCTATGTGTGCAAGATTAGCAAAAGAAATTCCTGGAATCAAGAATATTGAGCTCATGCCTAAGTCTGGTAAAAGATTGTTCATCAAGTGGCTTGGTAAAGATATCGGCTAATTGATCTTTAGTGTTAATGTATGAAATCTCGATATCCCCCTTTTGTTGGTGATCCCGAAGAAAATGATACCGAATGGCTATGTGCTTAGTGCGGCTGTGCTCGACGGGATTGTCGGCCATTTTGATTGCACTCTCATTGTCACATAGCAAAGGGACTTTGGTTAATTTGTAACCGTAGTCCCGCAGGGTTTGCCTCATCCAAAGTAATTGCGCGCAACAATGGCCTGCGGCAATATACTCGGCTTCGGCAGTAGAAAGAGCGACCGAATTTTGCTTCTTTGAAGCCCATGACACCAAGGATCTTCCCAAGAACTGGCAAGTCCCCGATGTGCTCTTTCTATTAATCCTACATCCCGCCCAATCGGCATCCGAATAACCAATCAAATCAAAAGTGGATCCCCGAGGGTACCAAAGCCCAAACTTAGGAGTATAAGCTAAATATCTCAAGATTCGTTTTACGGCCGTAAGGTGTGATTCCTTAGGGTCGGCTTGGAATCTTGCACACATGCATACGGAAAGCATAATGTCCGGTCGAGATGCACATAAATAAAGCAATGAACCAATCATCGACCGGTATACCTTTTGATCCACGGACTTACCTCCCGTGTCGAGGTCGAGATGCCCATTTGTTCCCATGGGTGTCTTGATGGGCTTGGCATCCTTCATTCCAAACTTGGTTAGGATATCTTGAGTATACTTCGTTTGGCTAAGGAAGGTGCCCTCTTGGAGTTGCTTGACTTGAAATCCTAAGAAATATTTCAACTCCCCCATCATTGACATCTCGAATTTCTGTGTCATGATCCTACTAAATTCTTCACATGTAGATTTGTTAGTAGACCCAAATATAATATCATCAACATAAATTTGGCATACGAACAAATCATTGTCAAGAGTTTTAGTGAATAAGGTAGGATCGGCCTTGCCGACTTTGAAGCCATTAGCAATAAGGAAATCTCTAAGGCATTCATACCATGCTCTTGGGGCTTGCTTGAGCCCATAAAGCGCCTTAGAGAGCCTATAAACATGGTTAGGGTACTCACTATCTTCAAAGCCGGGAGGTTGCTCAACATAGACCTCTTCCTTGATTGGTCCATTGAGGAAGGCACTCTTCACGTCCATTTGATAAAGCTTGAAGCCATGGTAAGTAGCATAGGCCAATAATATACGAATTGACTCAAGCCTAGCTACGGGTGCATAGGTTTCACCAAAATCCAAACCTTCGACTTGTGAATAACCCTTGGCCACGAGTCGAGCTTTGTTCCTTGTCACCACACCATGCTCGTCTTGCTTGTTGCGGAAGACCCACTTGGTTCCTACAACATTTTGGTTAGGACGTGGAACTAAATGACATACCTCATTCCTTGTGAAATTGTTGAGCTCCTCTTGCATCGCCACTACCCAATCCGAATCTTGTAGTGCTTCCTCTACCCTGGTTGGCTCAATAGAGGAAACAAATGAGTAATGTTCACAAAAATGTGCAACACGAGATCGAGTAGTTACCCCCTTATGAATGTCGCCGAGGATGGTGTCGACGGGGTGATCTCGTTGTATTGCATGGTGGACTCTTGGGTGTGGTGGCCTTGGTTGTTCATCCTCCTTGTCTTCATCATTTGTATCTCCCCCTTGATCATTGCCGTCATTTTGAGGTGGCTCATCTTCTTGATCTTCTTGTTCAATATTTTGAGCCTCATCCTCAACTTGAGTTGGTGGAGATGCTTGCATGGAGGAGGATGGTTGATCTTGTGCATGTGAAGGCTCTTCGGATTCCTTAGGACACACATCCCCAATGGACATGTTCCTTAGCGCTATGCATGGAGCCTGTTCTTCACCTATATCATCAAGATCAACTTGCTCTACTTGAGAGCCGTTAGTCTCATCAAACACAACGTCACAAGAAACTTCAACAAGTCCTGAGGACTTATTAAAGACTCTATATGCCCTTGTGTTTGAGTCATATCCTAGTAAAAAGCCTTCTACAGTTTTAGGAGCAAATTTAGATTTTCTACCTCTCTTAACAAGAATAAAACATTTGCTACCAAAAACTCTAAAATATGAAATATTGGGCTTTTTACCGGTTAGGAGTTCATAAGATGTCTTCTTGAGGATTCGATGAAGATATAACCGGTTGATGGCGTAGCAGGCGGTGTTGACTGCCTCGGCCCAAAACCGATCCGGTGTCTTGTACTCATCAAGCATGGTTCTTGCCATGTCTAATAGAGTTCGATTTTTCCTCTCCACTACACCATTTTGTTGTGGAGTGTAGGGAGAAGAGAACTCATGCTTGATGCCCTCCTCCTCAAGGAAGCCTTCTATTTGAGAGTTCTTGAACTCCGTCCCATTGTCGCTTCTAATTTTCTTGATCCTTAAGCCGAACTCATTTTGAGCCCGTCTCAAGAATCCCTTTAAGGTCTCTTGGGTATAAGATTTGTCCTGTAAAAAGAACACCCAAGTGAAGCGAGAATAATCATCCACAATTACAAGACAATACTTACTACCGCCGATGCTTATGTAAGCGATCGGGCCGAATAAATCCATGTGTAGGAGCTCCAGTGGCCTGTCGGTAGTCATGATGTTTTTGTGTGGATGATGGGTGCCAACTTGCTTCCCGGCTTGGCATGCGCTGCAAACCCTGTCTTTCTCAAAATGAACATTGGTTAGTCCCAAAATGTGTTCTCCCTTTAGAAGCTTGTGAAGATTCTTCATTCCAACATGGGCTAGTCGGCGGTGCCAGAGCCAACCCAAGTTAGTCTTAGCAATCAAGCAAGTGTCGAGTTCAGCTCTATCAAAATCAACCAGGTATAGCTGACCCTCTAACACTCCCTTAAATGCTATTGAATCATCACTTCTTCTAAAGACAGTAACACCTATATCAGTAAAAAGACAGTTGTAGCCCATTTGACATAATTGGGATACGGAAAGCAAATTGTAATCTAAAGAATCTACAAGAAAAACATTGGAAATAGTATGGTCAGGTGATATAGCAATTTTACCCAAACCTTTGACCAAACCTTGATTTCCATCCCCGAATGTGATAGCTCGTTGGGGATCTTGGTTTTTCTCATAGGAGGAGAACATCCTTTTCTCCCCTGTCATATGGTTTGTGCACCCGCTGTCGAGTATCCAACTTGAGCCCCCGGATGCATAAACCTACAAAACAATTTTAGTTCTTGATTTTAGGTACCCAAACGGTTTTGGGTCCTTTGGCATTAGATACAAGAACTTTGGGTACCCAAACACAAGTCTTGGAGCCCTTGTGCTTGCCCCCAACAATTTTGGCAACTACCTTGCCGGATTTGTTAGTTAAAACATAAGATGCATCAAAAGTCTTAAATGAAATGGCATGATCATTTGATGCATTAGGAGTTTTCTTTCTAGGCAACTTGGCACGGGTTGGTTGCCTAGAACTAGATGTCTCACCCTTATACATAAAAGCATGATTAGGGCCAAAGTGAGACTTCCTAGAATGAGTTTTCCTAATTTTGCTCTCAGGATATCCGGCAGGGTACAAAATGTAACCCTCGTTATCCTGAGGCATGGGAGCCTTGCCCTTAACAAAGTTAGATAAATTCTTTGGAGGGGCATTAATTTTGACATTGTCTCCCCTTTGGAAGCCAATGCCATCCTTGATGCCAGGGCGTCTCCCATTATAGAGCATGCTTCTAGCAAGTTTAAATTTTTCATTTTCTAAGTCATGCTCTCTAATCTTAGCATTAAGTTGTGCTATGTGATCATTTTGTTTTTTAATTAGGGCTAGGTGATCATGGATAGCATCAACATTAATATCTCTACATCTAGTACAAATGGAAACATGCTCAACTTTAGATGTAGAGGGTTTGCAAGATTTAAGTTCAACAACCTTAGCATGCAACATATCATTTTTAGTTCTAAGGTCGGAAATAGTAGCATTGCAAACATCAAAATCTTTAACCTTAGCAATTAGTTTCTCATTCTCATTTCTAAGGCTAGCAAGAGAAAAATTCAATTCTTCAATCCTAGCAAGCAAATCATCATTATCATTTCTAGGATTTGGAATTGAAATATTGCAAATATGAGAATCAATCTTAGCTATTAAATTAGCATTTTCATTTCTAAGGTTGTCTATAGTCTCATGGCAAATACTTAGCTCACTAGACAATTTTTCACATTTTTCTATTGCTAGAGCATAAGCATTTTTAACCTTAACATGTTTCTTGTTTTCCTTGATTAGGAAGTCCTCTTGGGAGTCCAAGAGATCATCCTTTTCATGGATGGCACTAATTAGCTCATTTAATTTTTCCTTTTTTTCCATGTTAAGGTTGGCAAAAAGAATACGCAAATTATCCTCCTCATTTTTATCATCATCCTCCTCACTAGATGTTTCATATTTAGTGGAGGACCTTGATTTTACCTTCTTTTTGCCGTCCTTGGCCATGAGACACTTGTGGCCGACGTTGGGGAAGAGGAGGCCCTTGGTGACGGCGATGTTGGCGGCGTCCTCGTCGTCGGAGGAGTCGCTTGAGCTTTCGTCGGAGTCCCATTCCCGACAAACATGGGCATCGCCGCCCTTCTTCTTGTAGTACTTCTTCTTTTCTTTCCTCTTTCCCTTCTTGTCGTCGCCCCTGTCACTGTCACTAGACATAGGACATTTTGCAATAAAATGACCGGGCTTACCACACTTGTAGCAAACCTTCTTGGAACGGGACTTGTAATCCTTTCCCTTCCGTTGCTTTAGGATTTGCCGAAAGCTTTTGATGATTAGGGCCATCTCCTCGTTGTCGAGCTTGGAGGCGTCAATTGGTTGTCTACTTGGTGTAGACTCCTCCTTCTTCTCCTCCGTTGCCTTGAACGCCACCGGTTGCGCCTCGGATGTGGATGGTTCGTCAAGCTCGTTGATCTTCTTTGAACCCTTAATCATGCATTCAAAGCTCACAAAATTCCCGATAACTTCCTCGGGGGTCATTAGTGGATATCTAGGATTACCACGAATTAATTGTACTTGAGTGGGGTTAAGGAAAATAAGTGCTCTTAAAATAACCTTAACCACCTCGTGGTCATCCCATTTTGCGCTCCCGAGGTTGCGCACTTGGTTCACCAAGGTTTTGAGCCGGTTGTACATGTCTTGTGGCTCCTCCCCTTGGCGAAGACGGAAGCGACCGAGCTCCCCCTCGATCGTTTCCCGCTTGGTGATCTTTGTGAGTTCATCTCCCTCGTGCGCCGTCTTGAGTAGGTCCCAAATCTCCTTTGCGTTCTTCAACCCTTGCACTTTGTTGTATTCCTCCTTGCTTAGAGAGGCAAGGAGAATGGTTGCGGCTTGGGAGTTGAAGTGCTCGATTTGGGCCACTTCGTCTGTGTCATAGTCCTCATCCCCTATAGATGGTACCTGTACACCATACTCAACAACATCCCATATACTTTTGTGGAGAGAGGTTAGATGAAATCGCATTAAATTACTCCACATAGCATAATCTTCACCATTAAAAGTTGGTGGTTTGCCTAATGGGACGGAAAGTAAAGGTGTATGTTTAGGAATGCGAGGGTAGCGTAGGGGAATCTTACTATACTTCTTACGCTCTTGGCGTTTAGAAGTAACGGATGCCGCGTCGGAGCCGGAGGTAGATGTTGATGAAGTGTCGGTCTCGTAGTAGACCACCTTCCTCATCCTCTTGTGTTTGTCCCCACTCCGATGCGGCTTGTGAGAAGAAGATTTTTCCTTCTTCTCCTTGTGGTGAGAAGAGGAAGATCTTTTCTCCTTCCGCTTGGAGGAGTTCTTCTTCTTCTCCCTTCTCTTGGTGCGGGACTCTTCCGATGAAGTGCTCCCTTGGCTTGTAGTGGGCTTGTTATCGCCGGTCTCCATCTCCCTCTTGGTGTGATCTCCCGACATCACTTCGAGCGGTTAGGCTCTAATGAAGCACCGGGCTCTGATACCAATTGAAAGTCGCCTAGAGGGGGGGTGAATAGGGCGAAACTGAAAATCTCAAAAATAATCACAACTACAAGCAAGGTTAGCGTTAGAAATATAATCGAGTCCGCGAGAGAGGGCGCAAAACAAATCGCAAGCGAATAACAATAAGAGACACGCAGATTTGTTTTACCGAGGTTCGGTTCTCTCAAACCTACTCCCCGTTGAGGAGGCCACAAAGGCCGGGTCTCTTTCAACCCTTCCCTCTCTCAAACGGTCCCTCGGACCGAGTGAGCTTTTCTTCTTCTCAATCAAACGGGAACAAAACTTCCCCGCAAGGGCCACCACACAATTGGTGCCTCTTGCCTTGGTTACAATTGAGTTTTGATCACAAGAGTAAGTGAGAAAGAAAGAAAGCGATCCAAGCGCAAGAGCTCAAAAGAACACGGCAAATCTCTCTCGCTAGTCACTAAAGGCTTGAGTGGAATTGGAGAGGATTTGATCTCTTTTGTTGTGTCTAGAATTGAATGCCTAGCTCTTGTAAGTGGTTGGAAGTTGGAAAACTTGGATGCAATGAATGGTGGGGTGGTTGGGGTATTTATAGCCCCAACCACCAAACTTGACCGTTGGCTGGAGGCGTCTGCTCGATGGCGCACCGGACAGTCCGGTGCACACCGGACAGTCCGGTGCCCCTGCCACGTCAACACTGTCGTTGGATTCTGACCGTTGGAGCTTCTGACTTCTGGGCCCTCCTGGGTGTCCGGTGCACACCGGACATGTACTGTTTGATGTCCGGTGCACCGGTATGGGCACGTCTGACGTCTGCGCGCGCTGCGCGCGCATTAAATGCACCGCAGGGAGCCGTTGTCGCCGAAGAGAGCCGTTGCCCCGCTGGTACACCGGACAGTCTGGTGCACACCGGACAGTCCGGTGAATTTTAGCGGAGCAGCGGCCGCGCGAACCCGAGGCTGGCGAGTTCCGGAGACCGCGCACCGGACATGTCCGGTGCACACCGGACAGTCCGGTGAATTATAGCGCGCCGGCTTCCGAGAATTCCCGAGAGCGAAGAGTTGGAGTTGGAGTCCTCTGGGCGCACCGGACACTGTCCGGTGCACACCGGACAGTCCGGTGCCTTCAGCCAGAGGTGCCTTCGGTTGCCTCGTTGCTCCTTTGTTGAATCCAAAACTTGGTCTTTATATTGGCTAAGTGTGAACCTTTTGCACCTGTATAACTTGAGTACTAGAGCAAACTAGTTAGTCCAATATTTGTGTTGGGCAATTCAACCACCAAAATTATTTAGGAACTAGGGGTAAGCCTAATTCCCTTTCACCTGTTCGCATGAGGGAACCGCCAGGCCAGCCGAAGCATTACGCAAGGCATTAAGACCTCGAAGGAGTGAAACCACTCCTCCGAGGCCTCGGGGGCTACACCCGGCGGGTGCGCTCGCGCGCACCCACCGGAACAAAGTACAACCGAGAAAGGCTGGTCCCCTTGCAAAAAAGTGCGACAAAAGCCTCCAAGCGAGTGTTAACACTCCCTTCGAGGCTCGGGGGCTACTGTCGGGGACCATAATTAGGGGTACCCTCAAGACGCCTAATTCTCAGCTGGTAACCCCCATCAGCATAAAGCTGCAGAGGCCTGATGGGTTTGATTAAGTCAGGGATCAGTCCATACGAGCGACTCGATCACGCCACGCCCGAGCCTAGCCTCGGGCAAGGGCAGCCGACCCTGAGATGTTTCCGTCTCGCCCGAGGCCTCCTCTTTCACGGCAGACGCATCTCCGGCTCGCCCGAGGCCACGCCTTCGTTAAGAAGCAACCCTGACTAAATCACCGCGCCGACCGACCAAGTCACTGAGGCCTTTAACGCAAGGAGTAAGACTGACGGGCGGCCAGGCTTGGCCAAAAGCGCCAGAGGAAGCTCCGCCCGACCCAGGGCTCGGACTCGGGCTAAGGCCCCGGAAGACGGCGAACTCCGCTCCGCCCGACCCAGGGCTCGGACTCGGGCTAAGGCCCCGGAAGACGGCGAACTCCGCTCCGCCCGACCCAGGGCTCGGACTCGGGCTAAGGCCCCGGAAGACGGCGAACTCCGCCCCGCCCGACCCAGGGCTCGGACTCGGGCTAAGGCCCCGGAAGACGGCGAACTCCGCTCCGCCCGACCCAGGGCTCGGACTTAGGCTAGGGCCCCAGAAGACGGCGAACTCCGCTCCGCCCGACCCAGGGCTCAGACTCCACCCCGACCTCTGCCGAACGACCTCCGCCTCGCCCGACCCAGGAGCTCGGGCTCGGCCTCGGCCATGCAGGACAGACTCGACCTCGGCTTCGGAGGAGCCTCCACGTCGCCCGACCTAGGGCACGAGTCCGCCACGTCAACAGGAAGCGCCATCATCACCCTACCCCGAGCCGACTCAGGCCGCAGGGAACAGGACCGACGTCCCATCTGGCTAGCTCCGCCAGATAGGCAATGATGGCACCCCGCTGGACCCATGACGACGGCGGCTCTCAGCTCTCTTACGAAAGCAGGGAGACGTCAGCAAGGGCCCAACCACTCCGACAGCTGTCCCTCCGCCAAGCTCCATTGCTTCTCCGACAGCCACGACGCCACACTAGCTGGGTGCCAAGATCTCTCCGGCTGCCACCTTGGCATGTACTTAGGGCACTAGCTCTCCCCCGCTAGACACGTAGCACCTTGCTACACCCCCATTTGTACACATGGATCCTCTCCTTACGCCTATAAAAGGAAGGACCAGGGCCTTCTTAAAAAAGGTTGGCCTCGCGGGGACGAAGGGCAGGGGCAGGCGCTCTCTCGGGGCCGCTCGCTCCCCTCACCCGCGCGGACGCTTGTAACCCCCTACTGCAAGCGCACCCGACCTGGGCGCGGGACGAACACGAAGGCCGCGGGATCTCCGACTCCCTCACGACCCGGCTCCGGCCACCTCGCTCTCACTCTCTCCCCCCTTCGCGCTCGCCCACGCGCTCGACCCATCTGGGCTGGGGCACGCGGCACACTCACTCGTCGGCTCGGGGACCCCCCGGTCTCGGAACGCCGACACCATGTTTGATACCCTGATGAATAATTTTTTGTTATCATGATTATACTCATGAAGCATAGATTATCAATATTTTGGTATGTTGGGTGTACCAGTTGCTACTATGCCCTGCATCAACGTGTGGCTAAAAAAGAAAAGAAAATTACAATGTTGTCCACACTTTCAATGTAAAGCGACACAAGCACAAATGCACTGCAATTTGAAGATAAAATGGTTAAATCACGATACTATTGAGCAGTGGTCTCCCCCTCCAATCATGTGCTCCCAAAACGGATGTACCTGAACGGGGAGACGAACCCGCGACGACCTGACCATCCTGATCTTGCCTCGACTTGGAGCCGCCTCCCAAGCAGCCGACCGAACTCCCCATGTTCCAATTCCCAATCCCGTTACCTCCTCCAGAATTCTATGGCGAAGCCAGCTCTAGTTTGAGTCCGCGACTGCGCAGAGGATGCGAAGTTGTTATTAGTAAATAAACTGTAAAAAACTTTTTTACTTTAGCGCGTCGAACTGTCAATAGACAAACTCCGCTCGTTCGCAACACGCTACAGAAGCTTAAAGGGAGGAGGAATCGAGGACGAAACGAGCAAGAATCTTGAGGAAACACATGAAAATAGCCGGATTCGATGCGCATTACTGCTCCCTGAAGTAGGCAAGAACCTGGTCAACAGAAGACGGGATCGCTCCCGCAAGCCAGACGCAGAAGCAGACAGCTGAAGGTCCAGGCTGTCTGGGTGTTCGGCCTCCGCGCTGGCACCGCCGGCGCACCGACGCCGCCTGTACGAGGACAGGGTGGAGGGGGTTGGGGGTAGGAGGCGATCGATGCCCGGCGTTTTTTTTACTGGATCGGCAGCGGGCCGCAGTACGCAGCCACCCACCACCACCAGGGTCGGACCCAACACTCGGCGACGGCGGGGACGCTCGCTTAGCGACGTGGCCGGGAGGAGGCGGTGGTAGGGTCGTGCTAGGTAGGAGGGCGAGGTCGATAGGGGCACGGTGGCAGGGAGGCGGCAGATCTGGCATGCGGACTGTAGAGGCGGCGTGTGTGTGAGGAAGAGGTGGGAAGGGAGAGTGAGGATGAGGACGACCTACTCGTGGAGCGCGGCGAGCGAGCCGGAGGTGGCGGCGGCCGGAGCAGACGATGTCGAGGAAGGGCCACAGCGTGGCGGCAGGGAGCACGGCGGTGGGGAGGGAGAGGGGGAGAAGGTGAGACGGCGGAGCGAGGACAGGAGACCACGTGCGCGGCGACAGAGACAACTTGTGAGGGCACGCACGCACGGTACCGCTCACAACTAAAATGAGTAAAATTTTCGGGTCCGAACCCCTGGGCACGCGTCGGCACGCACGCGACCGAGAGCCCACGAAACGCGGGGAGAGCTCGAAGTGGCTTCAGGTTTTAAGGAACCAGATATGCACGCATACATAAATTTGACCCTTTTCATGTGCAGACGGCAGACGATTGATACCGATTAACCTAGAACTAGGGAAAAAAACAGCGCGCGCTTACGCACAAAATTACTGAAATCCTGCCTTTGCAACGATCCATTGTCGTAGGGACATTTGAATGTTCTCGTTAGCCGCACTCTCGTTTTTCTCAAAGCTCGATTTAAATCTTATAACGTCAACTGTTTTGGACTGCAGAGGCAAGTACATACAATTCTACTAACAGTGATGGTACGGCGACGATCACTGCTATCAAATTGAAATTGCCCAGAGAAAAGACAGACGTGTTGCCGGTTCATGCCAAGTTCTGTAAAGAAGGGGGTCGTTTGAGAGGTACGGTCCTCCTGAAAGAACAGGATCAGATTTGGCAGTTCGCGTAGACAACCAGGACCGTGTAGCCTGCTAGAACATGTGTCCGTACTCAGTAGGGAGATTATACTAGGCTATCTTGGGCCCCAAAACTTAAGCTCTGCAGTTTTGATCTACTCCCTCCGCGGTACACTTCTAAAGTTTAAATTTCGTTTCAAAATAATATATATTTAGAGATAAAATAATCTAAGTCCATTTATTTTTCTTTATTTAAAATATATCGATGTATATCTAGAGAGAACTCATCTTTAAACAACTCGAATAGCAGTGCACGAAGCATGTCCATATCCGTTGGGATATATATCTTCCGGTCCATACTCTTGGAGACTCTGGACTCTAGAGACAGGAGAGGTCGGCAGCAACAGCAACGGCTCGCTGCCTTTACATCACGTCAAGACCGCAAAAGGCAAACCAAGCGGCACGCGAGCGCGCACGGCCGGTGTGGGCTGGTTTGTTCCGTTGCTCGAGAACGAATCTTGGAACGATTTCAATGTTTCAATAATTTGTACAATGTTAATTAGTTGAAATGGTTTCTAAAATGGCTTCAATGGTTCTGAGAGAGCTGCGCTGAGAAATTCATCCGAGACCGAGATGAGGGCCTCGTCTGTTTCGGTCTTAGGCCTGCCCCTCGACACCACATCCGTAAGTGATTCAGCTCCATGTGTCCATGCCCAGCCGTTGCCTGCCCTCACGCGCCATCCGGAATAGCTTTATAATCACACCACTTCTTACTCTCGAGGTTACGAACTTGATTTACCAGGCTCTTGAGGCGATTGTACATTTCTTGCATGTGTTCTCCCTTACACGTGGTAAATCTCTCGAGCTTCCCTTCTAGGAGCTCCCTTTTAGTGATCTTGTCACCTTCATTGGCTGTCTTTAGAGTATCCCATTTATCTTTAGTGCTTTCAAAGCCATTTACTTTATTGTATTCTTCCATACATAGATAAGCAAATAATACCGTGGTGGCTTGGAAGTTGCGATGTACGATTTCCTCCACCTCCACAAGATTATAGTTCCCGTTATCAGTGTCGGCCTGTCGGGGATCTCCATTACTATTTCAACAATATCCCAAATACTTGGGTGGAGTGAGTATAAATGACTCTTCGTTTTATGGCTCCACCATGCATAATCATCACCATCAAAGTGAGGTGGTTTACCAAGTGGGACAGACATTAATTGGGTATGCAAATTTCTATGAATGCGAGAATAGTTAAATGGAATGCAATTAAAATTTGATTTAACTCTGATTTTAGTGGTTCTCAAACCTACGGTTTTGTCTCGACGAGTATAATATTCCCACGTAGTTTGATTTCATGTTTGGTGTAATGTTATTTGTATCCATTATTTGCTTATTTGCATGTATTGCTACGAGTAGAAGCGGGGTTACGAGGAATCTGAAGCCCAAACAAGGGAAAGTACCGGGAATCGCAAGTAAAAGGCAAGTTGTGTCTTTGATCACATTCGTAGACCTAATAATGTTTATGAACCATTCGGGAAAACAATGCTACCATAAAGGTGAAATGGGATCCCCTTGGCCAAATAATTAGGAAAGCTAGTGAGGGATTACCTTACCCGAAGGGACAAGCGGGGAGTTAATCGTTGTAAAGCATATTGCTGGCTACAATTATTATGACGAGGTTAATGACCATATAAAAAGGCCTATGCTCCTTTTTGCCTGAAACCATAGTGGGTTTTCTTAAGCTATTAGAACTTTATAAAGGTCTCGTAATGGATCTCTAGTCATTCACCTTGAAAGTGTCTAAGGGTCTAGCTAACCCAGGCTAAAAGGGAAACACATATTGTGGGTAAAGATGCGTAACCTCTACACATTGTAAAACTGGTATATCACATATGCTCATGGTCAAGAGTGGCTCGGACACTCATGTGATTAAATGATGGAACTAAACTTAACTTCACAAGCATTGCATTATGGAAATTATTATTTGTGATCTCTTATTTAATTAGGATGGTATTTACTTATACTTAGTAATTGCTAATAAAAACTTGACCAACAAATTTAAAAGCAATGCTCAGCCTTAACCCCATTCCATGGTAAGCTTACACTAAACTTTTTCCCACACCTGCAGAGTGATGACCATATGGGAGCTCACCCTTGTCTATAATCACACCTGATCAAGAGTAGGTACTGCCAGAGGATCATGAAGATGAGTTTAGAGAGGTCTAGGTCATCGTCTCATAATCAACTATGGTCATGGAGGATCGTTGTCGTCATATGGTATAATCTATTTAGTTATTTTGTACAAAATTGTATTAAGTAATAAAATGTGACATTGATTCCTGTACTGAAAGGGAAATGTGCCCTTAGGCTATTTCTATAATTGTTTTGGTGATTAAATGTCCAACACAAATGTGTTGAACTCTTGTATGTTAAACGAGCAAGAAGTTCAAATCAAAGACAAGGTATGTTTCTAGACTTAGTGAATTGTTTTTGAGTACTAACATGTTTATCTAAGTGCTAGAAACAGTGCCGAGAAAAGAAGAAAAGAATTGGAAAAGAGTTGGCAATGTACAACCAACACCTGCTCGGGCCTGGCGCACCGAACTGTTCGGTGGCGCACCGGACAGTGTCTGGTGCCCCAGGCGAGTCGACGGTGAACCGGTCGCTTTCGGGAAACGAAAAAAGCAATGTGGCTATAATTCACCGGACTGTCTAGTGGTGCACCGGATTGTCCGGTGAGCCAACGGCGCCAGCGGCCAACGGTCGTCAGCGTGATCAACGCGCGACACGTGGCCAGCTCCAACGGTCGGATGGGTGCACCAGACTTTTCGGTGTGCACCGGACAGTGTCCGATGCGCCAACCAGCCCCGAGGAGCAACGGTCGGATGCGCCCAATTTGGAAGGAGATCGCGCACCGGACTGCTATAGTAGCTATCCGGTGGTGCACCGGACTGTCCGGTGCACCACCCGACAGAAGGCAAGATTGGCCTTCCAAGATTGGTCTCCAATGGCTCCTAGCTGTCTTGGAGCTATAAAAGGGACTTCTAGGCGCATGGAGCATAAAACCAGGCTTTCAAGAAACATTCTAAGACTTCCAGACTCTGTCTCCACGCTTTTGATTCGCTGTGTTAGTGATTTGAGCTCTGTTTGAGTTGCGAACTCCCTATGCTGTGTTTTGAGCTCAAGTCTTGGCTTGTGTGCGTGGTTGTGCTGCGGATTTAAGTCTTGTGTGTGTTGCTCTCCCAACCTTACTCTTGTGCTTTCTTTGTGATCTATATTGTAAGGGCGAGAGGCTCCAACTTGTGGAGATTCCTCGCAAACGGGAAGAGTACTCAAAGATAAAAACATCGTGGTATTCAAGTTGATCATTGGATCGCTTGAAAGGGGTTGAGTGCAACCCTCGTCCATTGGGACGCCACAACGTGGAAGTAGGCAAGTGTTACTTGCCCGAACCACGGGATAAAAATCGCATGTCTCGTGTGTTGCTTCTTGTGATTGTTTTGTCCGCACGAGCGTGTTCTATAGCCACTTGATTTCACTAACATCTTGATAATCAAATTTTTGGCTATTTAGTGTTTGATTTTACAGGATCACCTATCCACCCCCCCTCTAGGGATGAAAACGGTCGGAAACGGTCGGTAAACACTAAAACCATTACCGCTTTCATATTTTTTATCGGAAACAAAATCGAAAACGGTAACTCCAGAAACGGAAACGATATCGGTATTTCGGAAACATCGGAAACGAAAGTTTAGTGCGGAAAATACACCGGTAACGGTCGGAATCTAAAATACGATCGGTAAACATATCAAACTTCATAATACAACAAAGTTGACAAAAGATCACAAAGACCGCAAGTTCAAAATTCATGATATAACAAGTTCACAATATAACAAGTTCATAAGGTTCACAAATTTATAATATAAAAAGTTTACAAAAATCACAAGTTCACAATATAATAAGTTCACAGTATAACAAGTTCATAAAGGTCACAAGTTCACATGCTCAAAGTTCACAATTCACAATATTCACTCGTTCTAGCTGACATGGCATGCTTACTTATGAAATATTTTTCCTCACATAAAGAGTTTTTCACAACCTCACATGAAAAGACTAAAACCTAGTGTGTGGAAAAGACCAAATCGTTAATCTCAACTGCTTTCCAACATCATCTATCCCAAAAAAATCTTAAGGCGTCCAAAAAATAAAAAAATAAATAATCCTTATCTAGAGACATACAGGCGATGCGAAAAATCACATGCTAGAAAATTCCGAAAAATTCCGAGACACAATTCCGAAAAATTCCGAGACACAATTCCGGAAAATTCCGAGACACAAATCCGGTAATTTCCGACAAAAACCGGTAACCGAAGGAAACGGTCGGTAAAACACCACGCCGATTCCGATACCGATTCCGATAGAAAATTCCGAAAACCGATTCCGTTTTCGAAACATACCGTTACCGATGAATCCGATCGAAAAATTTCGAAATCGGTTTCCGGAATTCCGAAAAATTCCGAAACCGTTTTCATCCCTACCCCCTCTAGGTGCTCTCAATTGGTATCGGAGTCGTACTCTTCATTTAAGGGACTAACCGCCTGAAGAGATGGATCCTAAGGGTAAGGGGATGGTGATTAATGACAAGGAGAAGGAGTCCCTCTTCAACGAGCCAAGAGATGACAAGCCTACCGACTCAGACTCAAGTCACAGAAAGAGGGACGGGAAGAAGAAGAGACGCATCAAGAAGATCATCTGCTACGACAGCGATGCATCTTCTTCTTCACCAAGGGACGACAACGACGACTCCTCATCAAAGAAAAAGACGGTCAATCAAAATTATTCTTTTGATTACTCTTGCATTCTCTATAATTCAAATGTGCATCTACTTTCAATTCCCCTTGGAAAACCTCCACACTTTGATGGAGAGGACTATTCGTTTTGGAGCCATAAAATGTGTAGTCATCTATTTTACCTCCATCCTAGTATTTGGGAAATTGTGGAAATGGGATGCATTTTGATAGTACGGATAATCCTGTGATTATTAATGAACAAATTCATAAAAATACCCAAGCTACTACTGTCTTGCTAGCCTCACTTTGCAGGGATGAGTATAACAAAGTAAGTGGCTTGGACAATGCTAAATAAATCTGGGATACCCTCAAGATATCACATGAGGGAAATGATGCCACCATGATCACCAAGATGGAACTGGTGGAGGGTGAGCTAGGGAGGTTCGTGATGATCAAGGGAGAGGAGCCAACTCAGACCTAGAACAGGCTCAAGACCTTAGTCAACAAGATTCGAAGCTACGGGAGCACAAGATGGACGGATCATGACGTCGTCCGACTCATGCTAAGGTCATTTACTGTAATTGACCCCCATCTTGTCAACCTTATTCATGAAAACCCCAGGTACACCAAGATGACACCCGAGGAGATCCTTGGAAAGTTCATGAACGGGCGCATGATGGTGAAGGAGGCGTGATATGTGGACGATGCGCTAAATGGTCCACTACCCATCTACGAGTCGTAGCCCGTTAATCTCAAAGCAACAAGCAGCAAGGAGGCGCTACCATGCAAGGTAGCACAAGTGGAGGCTGTCGGGCTCAATGAGGACGAAATGGTGCTTATCATCAAGCGCTTGAAGACCGCACTCAAAGGACGCAAAGAGTACCCCAACAAGAATAAAACAAGGGGAAAGTGTTCCTGCTTCAAATGCGGTAAGACTGGTCATTTTATAGCACAATGCCCCGATAATGATAATGACCAGGGACAAGAAAAGAGCAGGAAGAGGGAGAAGAATAAGAACTACAGGAAGGCAAAGGGCGAGGCGCACCTTGGAAAGGAATGGGATTCGGACTGCTCCTTGTCCGACTCCGACGATGAAGGTTTGGCTGCCTCGGCCTTTGACAAGTCTTCGCTCTTCCCCAACGAACGCCATACTTGCCTCATGGCTAAGGAGAAGAAGGTACGTATTCGAGATTCCCCTAAGTACTCTTCTTCTAGTGATGAGGAATCCTCCGATGATGAAGTAGATTACTCTGATTTGTTTAAAGGGTTAGATAGAGCCAAAGTAGAGAAAATTAATGAATTAATTGATGCTCTAAATGAAAAGGATAGACTACTAGAAAAGCAAGAGGACATTTTGTATGAGGAACATGACAAGTTTGTTAGTGTTCAAAAATCTCTTGCCTTAGAAATTAAAAGAAATGAGATGCTATCTTTTGAGTTGTCTGCTTGTCATGAAACTGTCTCTAGTTTAAAGAATTTAAATGATGAATTAAATGCTAAGCTAGAAAAAGAAACTGAGTCATGTGTAGAACATGTAGTTATTTGCAATAGATGTAAGGACCTTGATGTTGATGCCTGTAATGAACATCTTACTTCTATTGATAAATTAAACAATGAGGTGGCAAGTCTTAATGCTCAACTTAAGACTTGCAAAGTTGATTTTGACAAATTAAAATTTGCTAGGGATGCCTATACTATTGGTAGACACCCCTCGATTAAGGATGGATTTGGTTTTCGAAAGGGAACCAAGGACTTAACAAGCCAAAGGGCTCCCGTTCTCAAAAGGCAGAAAGGGAAGGCCCCTATGGCTAGTAGTTCCCAAAAGAATCATGCCTATATTTATGATAGGAAATATTCTAGGAATGCTTATAATGATAGATGTTATGATCATGCTTTTAATGATTCACATGCTATGTTTGCATCTAGTTCCACTTTTGTTCATAGTAGAAGTAGGCCTAGGAGAAATCATGTTCTGTCTCATGCGCCTAGGAGAATGTGCAATGGACTTTCTACTATTTATCATGCTTGCAATACTTCTTTTGTACTTTCATGTAAGAACACAAAAGTAGTTGCTAGGAAGTTGGGATCCAAATGCAAGGGAGACAAGGCTTGTATTTGGGTTCCAAAAGTAATTGTGACTAACCTTGTAGGACCCAACAAGAGTTGGGTACCTAAAACCCAAGATTAAATTGCCTTGCAGGTTTATGCATCCGGGGGCTCAAGCTGGATTATCGACAGCGGATGGACAACCCATATGGCAGGGGAGAAGAAGATGTTCACCTCCTATGTCAAGAACAAGGATTCTGAGGATGCGATTATCTTTGGAGATGGGAACCAAGGAAAGGTTAAAGGATTGGGGAAGATAGCCATCACATATGAGAATTCTATCTCCAATGTGTTTTTAGTTGAATCGTTCGGGTACAACTTACTGTCTGTAAGTCAATTGTGTCACATGGGTTACAATTGTCTGTTTACAAATGTTGATGTATCTATCTTTAGAAGAAGTGATGGTTCATTAGCTTTTAAGGGTGTATTAGACGGCAAGCTCTATTTAGTTGATTTTTCGAAAGAGAATGCCGATCTAGATGCATGCTTAATAGCTAAGACTAATATGGGCTGGCTGTGGCATCGCCGTCTAGCACATGTTGGGATGAAGAATCTTCATAAGCTTCTAAAGGGAGATCATGTGTTAGGACTAACCGATGTCTGTTTTGAGAAAGACAGACCTTGTGCAGCATGTCAGGCAGGGGAAACAGGTGGGAAGCACTCATCACATCAAGAATGTGATGACAACATCAAGACCACTAGAGCTTCTTCACATGGACCTCTTCAGACTCGTTGCCTACCTCAGCATCGGGGGAAGTAAGTATGGTCTTATAACTGTTGATGATTTTTCCTGCTTCACTTGGGTGTTCTTTTTGCAGGATAAGACAGAAACCCAAGGGACCCTAAAGCGCTTCTTAAGGAGAGCTCAAAATGAATTTGAGCTAAAGATGAAGAATATAAGGAGCGATAATGGGTCCGAGTTCAAGAATCTACAAGTCGAAGAGTCACTACAGGAAATCACTTAATTCCCGTCGGCCAGGAACTGACGGGAATAATCACTAAACCGACGAGAATAAGTAATTCCCGTCGGTTTAGAGCTTATTCCCGTCGGTTGTCAGCCGACAGGCGTTTCTTGTCGGGGATAAGTTTATCCCCGTCGGCGGCTGACGGGAATAATTAATTCCCGTCGGCCACTAACTAGCCGACGAGAATTAAGGCTAACTCCCATCGGTTTTGCTGGCCGACGGGAGTTATTAATTAATTCTCGTCGGTTCCCCAGGCCGACGGGAATTATTGGTTAACTCCCGTCAGCCACGTATGGCCGACGGGAGTTATTAATTAATTCCCGTCGGTTCCCCAGGCCGACGGGAATTATTGGTTAACTCCCGTCGGCCGCGTAGGGCCGACGGGAGTTAACTGGGCCGACGAGCGTTATTAGTTAATTCTCGTCGGTTCGACCATAGCCGACGAGAATTAACTGGGCCGACGAGAATTACCCTATACTGCTACAAAAACAGCATTAAATTAGGTCACTATTTCTGCACACATAACATATATCACACATAACATAAATCACAGATAACAGCCACATTACAAACACATGCATTCATAATTAAAACATCCACCAACGAGTACGACATAGTATTGAAACATAACATCCACCAACGAGTACGACATAGTATTGAAACATAAACATCCACCAACGAGTACGACATTTCAAACATAAGTTTAAGTGTTTAGAGATAACCACCACTTGGGTGGTTAGAGCTTTGACCGCTGCCGCCACCACCACCAGGAGGAGGGAATGCGAAGAGCGAGTCAACAAATCCAGTCCCTGCTGCGGGATCAGACCCACTACCACCCGCTTCAGGCGTAACCTATGCAAGTTAGCAAATATCAACACGTTAAATGCAAATATCAAAAAGTATACAAGTGTATAAATTAATCGAGAGTTATGAAACGTACCCTATCTCCAGGTGCAGGTATATGTGACGGAGGGGTGTTGAATTGTGGTGGTGGAACTGGTGTGTTTGCAAATTGGCTCCATTGTGGTGGCAGTGGAAAATTTGTTGCCATGCCCTGTTGCTGCATTAACTGTTAAACATATGTGTTACTACTGAAGATGTTGTATTGAAATATAATAATTTAGAGTTCGGATTATGTGTACTCACTTGATACATCGCTTGGTTATGGGCATTGCAAGCCTTCATAAATTCGCGTTGTTGTCTCATCTCTTCACGCATCCTCATAATCTCCAACTCCTGCTCGTTCGGTCGACGAGAGCATGAGCTACGGGAAGACGAACCCGTCCTCTGAGATCTCACCGACGATGAGTCAATGAATCCGTCAAAGAGTGCATATCTAGAAGTGATTCAAAAAATGTGATTACTGCATAATCAATTTAGTGTCAACCATATAATTTCATAAGTTAGAGCTTACCGTCCATGCGCTTTGCCATCACCACTTGCGTACACCACCGAGGGATCCACCGGTTCATGACGCCAGTCGAAGTCAGGGCCATGGCGACGAACCATCTCCTCCCCATATGTCGCCTATACATCATTCACAACCTTACAAATGCAGGAATTTCTATACTTTGAACGTTTGTACTTTTGGGCCAAAACTCACCAAGCGATCCGTGGCTGTCTGGCTGCAGAGCTGGTCAGGGTTGTTCGGGTCTGGTCTTTTGTGGCCCTCCTGGTAGACCTCAATGTCACTAGGCTTTTGGCCACTCGTAGCTTCCTGTATAAACAAAAAACATTCATAAGAAATTGTACTTTTTGCTGATCGACATAGCTAGATCAAACTTACCATTCTTTTAGCTTTTCGTATCATGTCGTCACCACCAAACTTGTGGTTAGGATTGGTTCCTCGACATTGTCTGTGATGCGCTGACGCTTTCTAGAAGCCTTCGGAAGCCCAATATCGACACCAAGCATAGTACGCATCAGGCACGGGCGCCATTCATGGAACCATCACCTGCACACACAATGTTACATATTATATCAATCACAACAATCAATATAAAGGGTAAAACAAATTGAATACTAACCTCATGATAATTATCCTCAGTCAAATATATCTTTGAGGACCCTTCCTTTTTACTCAAGGGGCCTGCTTCTTCCGGATGCTTTTGAAAATACAGGTTTGTAGCCTGAATTCTCGCATAGTATATGGCATCCTTCACCGGCTTCTTTGCATTGTTTTGGAAGACATGTTCAGCGTGCCCCATGTAATCCTCTCCATCAGGCAACCGATATCGAAGCTACAACATAAAGAATACAAATACAATGGTATAAGTCATAGATTTACAATATTAAGAAACATAACAAAAATAATAAAGAATTCATACCCAAAAGTCATTACGCACAAGTCCTTGTCTGTCGGTGTGGTTTCGTTCCTTTTTAAACTTGTACTCGTCCTAGGTACTGACGAGCACCTCATCCTCGGTATCACCGTTTGACACCTTCACTATACCAGGGTAGTGAAGGCGGCAAAGAGAACCCAACATAAGGTTAACCTGAGTGTGGTGTCCCTTGCCGTCAAAGGACAGGTCCTCCCAATTCCTGCATTACACAAAAACATTAATAATACACATAATAGTTATATGAGATAAGTTAATATATTACACTATCGCTCTATCGCGTGACGAGGCTTTACTGAGTGGCTTTTTCTTGAGCGACGTGCGCGTGTCGCTGAAGAGCCTCCCGAGCCATCATCCATTGGGTTGTCAGCTGGTTCGCCCTGTTGGCCCCACTAGTCCCACGCCTGTTGCTGCTCTCTCTGGTGGTCCCACTGGTCCCATGGCTGGTGATGATGTGTGGCCTGGTCCCATGTCACGTGCTCCACCTCCTCATTGTGCTCCACCTCCTCATTGTGCTGCTCCTCCTTAATGTGCTGCTCCTCAGTGTGCTGCTCGTCCTGGTACATACAACTCAAGATTTATTTGTAAATATGTAAACAAATTTATTTGTACAAGATCTGTTACCTCATCTCCATGTACCACGCTCAACAGCTCTCGACGTCTGCTGCTGCTAGAAGAACTGCCCTGAAAAAGGCCCAGGCCCTTGAACAGCCCCTTCACTGACTTCTTTGATTTTGGCGGCATCCTGCATAAAAAATAAGAAATTATTCATTAGTGCATAAAAAATGACATAATACTTAAAAATAGAAACAAATGAAATAACAAAACAACTTTACTTGTTAAATATCATCAAAATCAGGATCTATTTGTTCTCTTCTATGCAGAGGTCGCCATGTAACTTTTCTCCTAACAGGTTGTCTTCTCCGTCTCTCGGGAAAAGTTAAGTCGTTAACGTCTGCAACTAGTGAATCTAATGCCGGTGCAGGATCAATATGAAAACTAGTTGGCAACTCTTCTTCTTGAAACACCTCATCAACCTGCTCAAGGTGACCAATTTGATATTCGTCCTCACCAGGAGTGTATAGGCGTTCGCGGTGATTTACATTGTACACAACCCTCCATTTAGACAACTTTTTGCATGGATATGTCGAGAAATAAACTTGGTCTGCTTGATGGGCAAGGATATACGTGTCGTGTCCTTGAAGCAATTTTTCCGGTTGGATCTGTGTCATCCCAAATTCGGTCCTATAATACTTCGGGTCATACCATTTACACTCAAAGAAAACTAGCGTTAAAGGCTTATTTCCAACAAATGTAATCTCGATTATATTTTTTATTTTCCCGTAATAGCAGGCTTCGTGTCCTTCCATGTCGGTTGCCCTAGTAACGACTCCGCTATTTTGAGTGGCGGCCATAGGATGACTTGATTCGAAAATGCTTGAACGAAAGCAATATCCATTGATGTCGTAACGTCCATAGCTTTTGGCAGTTACGCTTCCAATAGATAACTGACGTAAGTCGTTATTCAAATTCATTTCCTCCCCAAACTGTCAATTATGCCACAAAGCATTAGTAAATTCTGTAATATTAGTTAACTGAAATTAGCTCTCGGAGCCACATAATTAAGATTTACACGGTCCCGAAGCCACATAATGAAATTAGGTCGCCCATGCATACCATCGCGTCGCAATTTGTCTATGTCTCTCGTTGTTGGCCTACCGAGACACCTCATGTTTTGTTCATCAAACTCGCTGTCAAATATTATTGTATGACATGAGATATTTGATAACATAAACTAATTCACATATGAACAGTTTAAGAAAATAAGTCTTACACAAAGTATTTCTCCACCTCAGGCATATTCGTGAACATGTACAGTAAAGCAGACTTCCGTTCTTCCATACTGAGGTGATATGCCTTGGGTGGACCAACGGCTTTGCCGTTTGTCTGAAAAATCGAAAGATCACTACAAGGAGGCATCTCTCGTTCATCATCATGGTACCTTTTCTTTCGAGCAAATACATTATGTTCTTCTGCAAAGTAACAACTTGTGAAGTGTGCTACCTCCTTAAGTTTAAATTGTTCCGCAATACATCCTTCAACTCTTGCCTTATTGCCCACCATTGCTCTAAGCTTCTTTAAAGCTCTTTCTATATGAAACATACACCTATACTGAACAGGACCACCGACCTTAGCCTCATATGGAAGATGTATAAAGAGATGCTGCATAGGATTGAAGAAACCCGGTGGAAATATTTTTTCCAATTTGCACAAAAGCACTGGTGCCTCTTTCTCCAACTGTTCCATCACATCTCTTCTGATTTCTTTAGCACACAACTGTCTGTAGAAATAGCTAACTTCAGCTAACGTTTTCCACACAGCTTCAAAAATGTACCCACGAAACATTACAGGCATGAGCCTCTCCATAATTATGTGGAAGTCATGGCTCTTTAGTCCATTCATCTTCATTGTCTTCAAGTTCACAGATCTTCTAAAACCAGCGGCATAACCATCGGGGAATTTAATATCCTTCATCCACTTCATCACTTCTTTCCGTTGCTTAGATTTCAGACAATAGTCAGCTTTTGGTTTGCCTCCGTTTTCTCTAAGCACTTGGGTTGGACGATCACATATCACTGCTAAGTCCATGCGTGCCTTGTCATTGTCTTTCATTTTATCAGGGAAATCCATGCATGTATTTATGAGGGCTTGGCAAAAGTTACTCTCTTGATGCATGACGTCGATGTTGTGCATCAAAATCAATGACTTAGCATAAGGAAGCTCCCACAAGCCACATATGTGAGTCCAGTTATGCTCCTCACCAAAACCTTGATACCTTTTCCCACTCTCGTCTAGGACAAGTTTCATATGCTCTTCTGTAATTTCTATCCCACTACGTCGCTTGGGCGGTCCCTTCGTGATGATGGTGCCCTTCCTAAATTCCTTTCTCTGCCTTCTGAAGGGGTGATTGAAGGGTAGAAAACATCTATGGCAATCAAAGTAACATATCCTGCCACCAGCACTAAGACGAAAACAATCTGTATCTTTAGCACAATAAGGACACGTCAATCTACCATGCACGCTCCATCCAGAGAAAATACCATACGCCATAAAATCATGTACCGAGAACAGATATGCAACACGAAGATTGAATTTTTGCTTCTTGAAGTAGTCATAGGCTTCCACACCTTGCCATAGCTTCTTTAACTCTTCAATCAGTGGTTGAAGCATCACATTGAGGCGTACGTCAGGATGCTCAGGCCCAGGTATAACAAGACATAGGAACATAAACTCATATTTCATGCAAAGAGCAGGTGGAAGGTTGTACGATATGGCAATGACAGGCCAACATGAATACGACGCAGCGGTCATATTGAACGGCGTGAAACCATCAGTTGCCAAGCCGATACGAACGTTTCTTGCATCGCTGGCAAAATCTAGATCAAATTTGTCAAGAGCCTTCCATGCATCACCATCTGACGGGTGCACCATTAACCCATCTTGTCTGTCCGTACAATCTTTATGCCACCTCATGTGCATAGCGGTCTTCCTCGAGAGAAACAAGTGTTTCACTCTAGGAGTGAGAGGCATGTACTGAAGCTATTTATGTGCAACCTTTGTCACCACCTTCTCCCCATCTTCATTTACAAGCTCCACGTACCTCGACTTCCCACATTTTAAGCATTTCTGTTCTCTGCCATGTTCCTTCCAAAAAAGCATACAGTTGTCTTGGCAAACATCAATCTTCTCATACTCCATACCAAGACCTTCAAGCAATTTCTTGGACTGGTACATGTCTTTGGGCATCTTGTGACCCATAGGAAGAACCTCGCTAATCAAATCCACAAGCTCCTTGTAACAATTAATTGAAAATGCAAACTTGGACTTGATTGACATCAGTCGGGTCACGAATTCGAGTACGGTCACGTCAGTGTGCCCGTGAAGAGGCTCTTCTGACGCTTTAAGTAGGTCGAAGAACTTCTGAACCTCCGGTGTAGGTGAATCATGATGATCTGGTGCCAGTTCAGGCTGCAGATCCTCAAGCATCTGGTCCATCCTATCAACATCATCTTCACCGTCATTAACTTCTACTTCTGCTGCTCGTTCAAGGCGTGACTCCCCGTGAAGATACCAGACCTTATAGCCTGGCACAAAACCATGCGAGCACAGGTGTAGTGTGACCTGCCTCTTGGTGTGGCTCGTCATATTTCGACATTTATTGCATGGACACCTAATATTATCTATTTGTGACAAAGCAGCTGCATGGTCCAGAAACATCTGCGTCTTGGCAAACCATTCACTTGTGTGACACCCACCCTTCTTGAAACCTTCATACATCCAATCACGTCTATCACCCATTATTGTGGCTGTGTGTACGAGTAAGAATTGCGTGTGTGAGACATTCATGTTTATAAACGTCACACATACATCTATAGATAAGTAGTTAAACTATATATATACATAACATAACTATATATATACATAACATAAACGTCACACATATACATCTATATATATACATAATATATCATCCAATTCATTAACTAATAACATTAAACAACACATTTTATATTTGCAACATAAAATTAAAAATATGAAGACTACTAACACTGTTAATTAATAAATTTAAACAAAATTTAATCACATAACAGTTAACTCCCGTCGGCCATAAAAAACCGACGAAAATAAAACATTACAATATATATAATATACCTCGCTCGCTTTGCGCGGACGACGGTGGTGGCCGACGTCGGTGGACGACGTCGATGTGGGGAAGCCGTGGCTACCATGGACGGCGGCGGGTGACGGCGTTGGGCGGGCGACGGCGTTGGGTGACGGCGTTCGGCGGCGGTCGTCGGGCGCCCGGGCGGGGGCGGCGGCCGTGGGCGCGGGGCGCGGCGTGGGACCGGCGACCGTGGGCGGGGCGGTGGTCGTGGGCTCGGGGGCGGCGGTCGTGGGAGCAGGGCGGCGACCGTGGGCGCGGGGCGCGACCGTGGGCGGCGGGACGGCGGCGGGGCGGCGGCGTCGGAACGGCGGCGGGGCGGCGACGTCGGACCGGCGGCGTGCGGGCGGGCGCGAGCAGCACGGCGGCGAGGGCGCGGGCACGACGTAGAGAGCGGTAAAAGAAACAGAAAGGAAGAAGAAAGGTCTACAACGGTGGTTATTTCGAATAACTCCCGTCGGCCTGGCGGCGCGGCCAACGGGAGTTATTTAATCGCCGTCGGCTATACGCGGGCCGACGGGAGTTAATTAATCCCCGTCGGCTACGTTGACTGGCCGACGGGAATTAATTAATCCTCGTCGGCCTTATTCTGGCCGACGGGAATTAAGGTAGCCGACGGGGATGCTTTGGATTACTGTAGTGAGTTCCTTGAGGAGGAAGGCATCAAGCACGAGTTCTCCGCTCCCTACACACCATAGCAAAATGGTGTGGTAGAGAGGAAGAACATGATGCTAATTGACATGGCGAGAACGATGCTTGGAGAGTTCAAGACGCCCGAGCGGTTCTGGTCGAAAGCTGTGATTCTGTGAACACAGCCTGCCACGCCATAAACCGGCTCTATTTGCATCGCCTTCTCAAGAAAACCTCCTACGAACTCCTTACCGGTAACAAACCCAATGTCTCTTACTTTCATGTAATTGGGAGCAAATGCTACATTCTGGTGAAGAAAGGTAGACATTCTAAATTTGCTCCCAAGGCAGTAGAAGGGTTTTTACTAGGGTATGACTCAAATACAAAGGCATATGGGGTCTTCAACAAATCATCAGGATTAGTTGAAGTCTCTAGTGACGTTGTATTTGATGAGACTAATAGCTCTCCAAGAGAGCAAGTTGATCTTGATGATATAGATGAGGATGAAGTTCCGACGGCCGCAATGCGCACGATGGCGATAGGCGATGTGCGACCACAGGAACCACATGAAGAAGATCAACCATCCTCCTCAACAAATGGTGCATCCCCCAACTAAAGACGATGTACAGGTACCTCAAGAAGAAGGACATGATCAAGGGAGAGCACAGGAAGATCAAGTGATGGAGGAAGAAGCACCACGAGTTCCTCCAACCCAAGTCCGAGCGACGATCCAAAGACATCACCCTGTCGATCAAATTCTGGGTGACATCAGTAAGGGAGTAACTACTCGCTCACGTTTAGCTAATTTTTGTGAGCATTACTCGTTTGTCTCTTCTATTGAGCCTTTCAGGGTAGAAGAGGCCTTGTAGGATCCGGACTGGGTGTTGGCCATGCAGGAAGAGCTCAACAACTTCAAAAGAAATGAAGTCTGGAGCCTGGTGCCACGTCCAAAGCAAAACATTGTGGGAACCAAGTGGGTGTTCCACAACAAGCAAGACGAGCATGGAGTGGTGACGAGAAACAAGGCTCGACTTGTGGCAAAAGGTTATACCCAAGTCGCAGGTTTGGACTTTGAGGAGACTTTTGCTCCAGTAGCTAGGCTAGAGTCAATTCGGATATTATTAGCCTATGCTGCTCACCATTCCTTTAGGCTATTCCAAATGGACGTAAAGAGCGCTTTCCTCAATGGGCCAATCAAGGAGAAAGTATACGTGGAACAACCCCCTGGCTTTGAGGATGACAGGTATCCCGACCATGTGTATAAGCTCTCTAAGGCGCTCTATGGACTTAAGCAAGCCCTAAGAGCATGGTATGGATGCCTTAGAGATTTCCTTATTTCTAACGCTTTCAAGGTTGGGAAAGCCGATCCCACTCTTTTCACAAAGACATGCAACGGTGATCTTTTTGTGTGCCAAATTTATGTTGATGACATAATATTTGGTTCTACTAACCAAGAGTCTTGTGAGGAGTTTAGTAGGGTGATGATGCAAAAGTTCGAGATGTCGATGATGGGCGAGTTGACCTACTTCCTTGGATTCCAAGTGAAGCAACTTAATGACGGCACCTTCATCTCCCAAACGAAGTACACTCAGGATCTTCTCAAGAGGTTTGGGATGAAGGACGCCAAGCCCACGAAGACACCGATGGGAACTAACGGGCACGTTGACCTCAACAAAGGAGGTAAGTCCGTTGATCAAAAGGCATACCGGTCAATGATAGGTTCATTACTGTATCTTTGTGCTAGTAGATCGGACATTATGCTTAGTGTATGCATGTGTGCTAGATATCAATCCGATCCCAAGGAATGTCACCTTGTGGCCGTTAAGCGAATTCTTAGGTATTTAGTTTCTACGCCTTGCTTCGAGATCTGGTATCCAAAAGGGTCTACCTTTGACTTGATTGGATACTTAGACTCGGATTATGCCGGGTGCAAGGTTGATAGGAAGAGTACATCAGTGACATGCCAATTTCTAGGAAGGTCCATGGTGTCCTGGAGTTCCAAGAAACAAACCTCCATTGCCCTATCCACCGCTGAGGCCGAGTACGTTGCCGTAGGACAGTGTTGCGCGCAACTGCTTTGGATGAGGCAAACCCTCCGGGACTTTAGCTACAATCTAAGCAAAGTCCCACTCCTATGTGACAATGAGAGTACAATCCGCTTGGCGAATAATCCTGTTGAACACAGTCGCACTAAGCACATAGACATCCGGCATCACTTCTTGAGAGACCACCAGCAAAAGGGAGATATCGATGTGTACCATATTAGCACCGAGAACCAGCTAGCCGACATCTTCACTAATCCTTTAGATGAGAAAAGGTTTTGCAGGTTGTGTAGTGAGCTAAATGTCTTAGATTCGCGTAACTTGGATTGATCTATAGCATACATGTGTTCTATGCCTTTGATCATGATACTTTATGCATTTAAATCAATTATTGTTTATTTGTGGTGCTCAAGTTGTACAAGTCATCCCCAGATCTCACAAGTCCATATGCAAATGATGCATATATATAGGGGGAGGTGTGCTACAACTTGATCCCTTGAGACTAATTTGTTTGTTTGAGTACACTCGATGTAGTCTCGAAGGTACACTGAAAGGGAAAATGAACTTAGACGACACAAAGATTTCCACTACACTCCAGTTTTAGTGTATTTAATTCCAAGTTCATACTTGTGCTCTCATTGCCTTTTTGCTCTTAATTGGCATTTTTGGTGAGGCAATGGGGTTAAAGGGTCAAAAATGATCCTGTTTTGGTGCTTAATGCCAAAGGGGGAGAAATTAAGGCCAAAGCAAATGGATCAGCCAACCACTTGTGGACTTTGAAAAGAGTAGAGTTAGAATTTGCGATTTGTTCAAAATACTCTTATTGCAAATTTTGGTCTCTTATGGGGAGAGTTTTAATTACGGGAAAAAGGGGGAGTTTTTGACACTTGACAAATTTCAGTCTTGGAGTATCTTTCTAATTGCACAAACAAGAGTGTTTGACTTAGAAAGGAAAAAGAATTTGATTTGCAAAAACAAACCAAGTGGTGGCAAAGAATGATCCAAATATGTCAAATCTTGAGCAAAAAGAATTTCGTCTTCATTTGCATTGATGTTGCACTTCTTTTTGTTGCTTTTTGATGTGTTGGCATAAATCACCAAAAAGGGGGAGATTGAAAGGGAAATGTGCCCTTGGGCCATTTCTATAATTGTTTTGGTGATTAAATGTCCAACACAAATGTGTTGAACTCTTGTATGCTAAACGAGCAAGAAGTTCAAATCAAAGACAAGGTATGTTTCTAGACTTAGTGAATTGTTTTTGAGTACTAACATGTTTTATCTGAGTGCTAGAAACAGTGCCGAGAAAAGAAGAAAAGAATTGGAAAAGAGTTGGCAGTGTACAGCCAACACCTGCTCGGGCTTGGCGCACCGGACTGTCCGGTGGCGCACCGGACAGTGTCCGATGCCCCAGGTGAGTCGACGGTGAACCGGCCGCTCTTGGAAAACAGAAAAGGCAACGTGGCTATAATTCATCGGACTGTCCGGTGAGCCAACGGCGCCAGCGGCCAACGCTCGTCAGCGCGATCAACGCGCGACACATGGCCAGCTCCAACGGTTGGCTAGGTGCACCAGACTGTCCGGTGCACCAACCAACCCCGAGGAGCAATGGTCGGATGCGCCCGATTTGGAAGGAGATTGCGCACCGTACTGCTACAGTAGCTGTCCGGTGGTGCACCGGACTGTCCGGTGCACCACCTGACAGAAGGCAAGATTGGTTTCCAACGGCTCCTAACTGCCTTGGGGCTATAAAAGGGACCCCTAGGCACATGGAGCATAAAAACCAAGCTTTCAAGAAACATTCTAAGACTTCCAGACTCTGTCTCCACGCTTTTGATTCGCTGTGTTAGTGATTTGAGCTCCGTTTGAGTTGCGAACTCCCTGTGCTGTGTTTTGAGCTCAAGTCTTGGCTTGTCTGCGTGGTTGTGCTGCGGATTTAAGTCTTGTGTGTGTTGCTCTCCCAACCTTACTCTTGTGCTTTCTTTGTAATCTATATTGTAAGGGCAAGAGGCTCCAACTTGTGGAGATTCCTCGCAAACGGGAAGAGTACTCAAAGATAAAAACACCGTGGTATTCAAGTTGATCATTGGATCGCTTGAAAGGGGTTGAGTGCAACCCTCGTCCATTGGGACGCCACAACGTGGAAGTAGGCAAGTGTTACTTGGCCGAACCACGGGATAAAAATCGCGTGTCTCGTGTGTTGCTTCTTGTGATTGTTTTGTCCGCACTAGCGTGTTCCATAGCCACTTGATTTCACTAACATCTTGATAATCAAATTTTTGGCTATTTAGTGTTTGATTTTACAGGATCACCTATTCACCCCCCTCTAGGTGCTCTCAATTGGTATCGGAGCTATACTCTTCATTTAAGGGACTAACCGCCCGAAGAGATGGATCCTAAGGGTAAGGGGATGGTGATTAACGACAAGGAGAAGGAGTCATTCTTCAACGAGCCAAGAGACGACAAGCCTACCGACTCAGGCTCAAGTCACAAGAAGAGGGACGGGAAGAAGAAGAGACGCATCAAGAAGATCATCTACTACGACAGCGATGCATCTTCTTCTTCACCAAGAGACGACGACGACTCCTTGTCAAAGAAAAAGATGGCCAATCAAAATTATTCTTTTGATTACTCTCGCATTCCCTACAATTCAAATGTGCATCTACTTTCAATTCCCCTTGGAAAACCTCCACACTTTGATGGAGAGGATTATTCGTTTTGGAGCCATAAAATGCGTAGTCATCTATTTTCTCTCCATCCTAGTATTTGGGAAATTGTGGAAAATGGGATGCATTTCGATAGTACGGATAATCCTGTGATTATTAATGAACAAATTCATAAAAATGCCCAAGCTACTATTGTCTTGCTAGCTTCACTTTGCAGGGATGAGTATAACAATGTAAGTGGCTTGGATAATGCTAAACAAATCTGGGATACCCTCAAGATTCACATGAGGAAAATGATGCCACCATGATCACCAAGATGGAACGGGTGGAGGGCGAGCTGGGGATGTTCGCAATGATCAGGGGAGAGGAGCCAACTCAGACCTACAACAGGCTCAAGACCTTGGTCAACAAGATCCGAAGCTACGGGAGCACAAGATGGACGGATCATGACGTCGTCCGACTCATGCTAAGGTCATTTACTATAATTGACCCGCATCTTGTCAACCTTATTCGTGAAAACCCTAGGTACACCGAGATGACACCCGAGGAGATCCTTGGAAAGTTCGTGAGCAGAGGCATGATGGTGAAGGAGGCGCGATACGTGGACGATGCGCTAAATGGTCCACTACCCATCTACGAGCCGCAGTCCGTTGCTCTCAAAGAAACAAGCAGCAAGGAGGCACTACCAAACAAGGTAGCAAAAGTGGAGGCTGCCGGGCTCAATGAGGACGAAATGGCTCTTATCATTAAGCGCTTCAAGACCGCGCTCAAAGGACGCAAAGAGTACCCCAATAAGAATAAAACAAGGGGAAAGTGTTCCTGCTTCAAATGCGGTAAAATGCCCTGATAATGATAATGACTAGGGACAAGAAAAGAGCAGGAAGAGGGAGGAGAAGAAGAACTACAAGAAGGCAAAGGGTGAGGCGCACCTTGGAAAGGAATGGGATTCGGACTGCTCCTCGTCCGACTCCGACGATGAAGGTTTGGCTGCCTCGGCCTTTGACAAGTCTTCGCTCTTCCCCAACGAACGCCCTGATAATGATAATGACCAGGGACAAGAAAAGAGCGAGAAGAGGGAGAAGAAGAAGAACTACATGAAGGCAAAGGGTGAGGCGCACCTTGGAAAGGAATGGGATTCGGACTGCTCCTTGTCCGACTCCGACGATGAAGGTTTGGCTGCCTCGGCCTTCGACAAGTCTTTGCTCTTCCCCAACAAACGCCATACTTGCCTCATGGCTAAGGAGAAGAAGGTACGTATTCGAGATTCCCCTAAGTACTCTTCTTCTAGCGATGAGGAATCCTCCGATGATGAAGTAGATTACTCTGATTTATTCAAAGGGTTAGATAGAGCCAAAGTAGAGAAAATTAATAAATTAATTGATGCTCTAAATGAAAAGGATAGACTACTAGAAAAGCAAGAGGACATTTTGTATGAGGAACATGACAAGTTTGTTAGTGTTCAAAAATCTCTTGCCTTAGAAATTAAAAGAAATGAGATGCTATCTTCTGAGTTGTCTGCTTGTCATGAAACTGTCTCTAGTTTAAAGAATTTAAATGATGAATTAAATGTTAAGCTAGAAAAAGAAACTGAGTCATGTGTAGAACATGTAGTTATTTGCGATAGATGTAAGGACCTTGATGTTGATGCCTGTATAGAACATCTTACTTATATTGATAAATTAAACAATGAGGTGGCAAGTCTTAATGCTCAACTTAAGACTTGCAAAGTTGATTTTGACAAATTAAAATTTGCTAGGGATGCCTACACTGTTGGTAGACACCCCTCGATTAAGGATGGACTTGGTTTTCGAAAGGGAACCAAAGACTTAACAAGCCAAAGGGCTCCCGTTCTCAACAAGGATAAAGGGAAGGCCCCTATGGCTAGTAGTTCCCAAAAGAATCATGCCTATATTTATGATAGGAAATATTCTAGGAGTGCTTATAATGATAGATGTTATGATCATGCTTTTAATGATTCACATGCTATGTTTGCATCTAGTTCCACTTTTGTTCATAGTAGAAGTAGGCCTAGGAGAAATCATGTTGTGTCTCATGCGCCTAGGAGAATGTGCAATGGATCTTCTACTATTTATCATGCTTGCAATACTTCTTTTGTACTTTCATGTAAGAACACAAAAGTAGTTGCTAGGAAGTTGGGATCCAAATGCAAGGGAGACAAGACTTGTATTTGGGTTCCAAAAGTAATTGTGACTAACCTTGTAGGACCCAACAAGAGTTGGGTACCTAAAACCCAAGATTAAATTGCCTTGCAGGTTTATGCATCCGGGGGCTCAAGCTGGATTATCGACAACGGATGCACAAACCATATAACGAGGGAGAAGAAGATGTTCGCCTCCTACGTCAAGAACAAGGATTCCCAAGATGTGATTATCTTTAGAGATGGGAACCAAGGCAAGGGTAAAGGATTGGGAAAGATAGCCATCACATCCGAGCATTCTATCTCTGGAGTCTGGAGACAGGAGAGGTCGGCAACAACAACAACACCTCGCTGCCTTTACAACACGTCAAGACTGCAAAAGGCAAACCAAGCGGCACGCGAGCGCGCACGGCCGGTGTGGGTTGGTTTGTTCTATTGCTCGAGAACGAATCTTGGAACGATTTTAATGTTTCAGTAATTTGTACAATGTTAATTAGTTGAGATGGTTTCTAAAATGGCTTCAATGGTTCTAAGAGAGCTGCGCTGAGAAATTCATCCAAGACCGAGATGAGGGCCTCGTCTGTTTTGGTCTTAGGCCTGCCCCTCGGCACCACAACCATCAGTGATTCAGCTCCATGTGTCCATGCCCAGCCATTGCCTGCCCTCACGCGCCATCCGGAATAGCTTTATAATCAGACCACTTCTTACTCTCGAGGTTACGAACTTGATTCACCATGCTCTTGAGGCGATTGTACATTTCTTACATGCCTTCTCCCTTACACGTGGTAAATCTCTCGAGCTTCCCTTCTAGGAGCTCCCTTTTAGTGATCTTGTCACCTTCATTGGCTGTCTTTATAGTATCCCATTTATCTTTGGTGCTTTCAAATCCATTTACTTTATTGTATTCTTCCATACATAGATAAGCAAATAATACCGTGGTGGCTTGGAAGTTGCGGTGTACGATTTCCTCCACCTCCACAAGATTATAGTTCCCGTTATCGGTGTCGAGGATCTCCATTACTATTTCAACAATATCCCAAATACTTGGGTGGAGTGAGTATAAATGACTCTTCGTTTTATGGCTCCACCATGAATAATCCTCACCATCAAAGTGAGGTGGTTTACCAAGTGGGACAGACATTAATTGGGCATGCAAATTTCTATGAATGCGAGAATAGTTAAATGGAATGCAATTAAAATTTGATTTAACTCTAATTTTAGTGGTTCTCAAATCTACGGTTTCGTCTCGACGAGTATGATATTCCCATATAGTTTGATTCCATGTTTGGTGTAATGTTATTTGTATCCATTATTTGCTTATTTGCATGTATTGCTACGAGTAGAAGCGGGGTTACGAGGAATCTGAAGCCCAAACAAGGGAAAGTACTGGGAATCGCAAGTAAAAGGCAAGTTGTGTCTTTGATCACATTCGTGGACCTAATGATGTTTATGTTTCTGTTAATCATCGTGGCACTGTTAGGTTAATTTGATGGGACCTAATAGATTACCTAGTTTGTTTACCCTACACCTTGCATACAAATGAATTATTGGGTAGTCTTGCTTGTGCTCTACCTGGTTTTTTGCGTTAATGATACTTATGAATTACGATCATGTTCCATTATAATATATTGTTGGATTATTTATTATTATGCATGATAAGTTTTTTTTGTTTAATTGGAACATGGAGAACCATCCGGGAAAACAATGCTACCATAAAGGTGAAATGGGATCCCCTTGGCCAAATAATTAGGAAAGCTAGTGAGGGATTACCTTACCCGAAGGGACAAGCGGGGAGTTAATCGTTGTAAAGCATATTGCTGGCTACAATTATTATGACGAGGTTAATGACCATATAAAAAGGCCTATGCTCCTTTTTGCCTGAAACCATAGCGGGTTTTCTTAAGCTATTAGAACTTCATAAAGGTCTCGTAATGGATCTCTAGTCATTCACCTTGAAAGTGTCTAAGGGTCTAGCTAACCCAGGCTAAAAGGGAAACACATATTGTGGGTAAAGATGCGTAACCTCTACAGAGTGTAAAACTGGTATATCACCTATGCTCATGGTCAAGAGTGGCTCGGACACTCATGTTATTAAATGATGGAACTAAACTTAACTTCACAAGCATTGCATTGTGGAAATTATTATTTGTGATCTCTTATTTAATTAGGATGGTATTTACTTATACTTAGTAATTGCTAATAAAATTTTGACCAACAAATTTAGAAGCAATGCTCAGCCTTAACCCCATTCTATGGTAAGCTTACACTACACTTTTCCCCACACCTGCAGAGTGATGACCATATGGGAGCTCACCCTTGTCTATAATCACACCTGATCAAGAGTAGGTACCGCCAGAGGATCATGAAGATGAGTTTAGAGAGGTCTAGGTCGTCATCTCATAGTCAACTATGGTCATGGAGGATCGTTGTCGTCATATGGTGTAATCTATTTAGTTATTTTGTACAAAAAATTGTATTAAGTAATAAAAATGTGACATTGATTCCTGTACCATGAGTCATCACATGTGTGAGACTTGATACTGACACACATTTGAGATACATCTGGATTTGTCCTTAAATCCAAGTGTGACAGATGTGAAGAGAAACATTAATAGAGAGAGGTGTGTGAAGAGCGACAAATAGTCTGTCTAGATCAAGTGTTAGAGTCTTGTGTGAACACTCCACTTGAGAGAGTGTGACTTATAGGTCACCACTAGCAAGAAAATTGACGATAACCTTAAGCTTGCCTCAACGTGGATTATGTGGCTGACAAACCACCAATTCTTTGTGCAAGGAAAATGAACTAAGGCCCATTTTATTGTTAAGTTTTGATGTTTAATGATCAACATAACAACTTGGGCTAACCTTTTTTGCTAGTGTTTGTGGATATAGTTCAAAGGATGCAACATAGACTTGCACAAAGTCAAAGTGGTGATCGATAAGATCAACATATCGATAAATACATTAGAAGACTCATTAAATGTTGACAACAACATGCAAGAGTCTAAGACATAAGATGAAACCAAACTGGACATGAAGACCATGAAGAAATAAAGAACAAAAACCATCACAAAGCGTCAGTCCTTATGCTAGTACTTTTCCTCACCGATGCATCAAACTTGTACTGTTCACTAGAGGTGTCGGATTGTATGATGGAGGTTTCAAAATGAATTGGCTAAAGGTAGGGCATCAGACACGATCGTTGGATCGTTGGCATAGACAACGTCAAACTAAATATAGACATTGTTCACTAGACGGTCCATTGGTCAGTGTAAAGGACAGAGAGGCATCGAACCCTAGACTGTAGTATGATTGAGGTCGTTGAACTAGTCTGACAGTACCTAGAAGTTCTTGGGGATCTAACTGTAGGGTGTTAGACCGTGGAGATTATATTTCAACGAGCACCAAACTATACTACATCGGATCAATGCATAACTAGCTATTGGGCTGTAACAACTAGAATAAAATGTCTAGACACGTGGCATAATTTGAGGTGTCAGATCATGAGATATGGTCGAACAGTAGGCCATCGGAATGTCTGAGATGAGCGACATTTTTTATGGCTAGTCTTGGTCTTAGAAGCTATATATACCCTCCCAACTGACCATTTAAGGAGTGTGGAAGCTAAGGAAGACATCAATTGAGTTGAGACTCAAATACAATATCTCTAGACGTCCAAGTGCTTAAATAATCATTTGGTGATTAGTGTAGGTGTTTTATAAAGTGCTTAGGTTAGTTAGACCACTGCCATTAGCATTTGCTATAGGTTTAGTCCTAGTAATTAGAAGTGAGGTTAGACACAAGTCTTACCCCTTGATGCTTGTGCACGTTATTGTAATAATTGTACTAAGAGGGATTGTAAGTCTTGCGAGATTACACCATCTGTGTTTGTGGTGTGACCACTACTATATACTGGAGGAAACAATACCTACAACATTTCGGTAGGAAACTCGACAATGGAGACAACATGGAGCATCTAGAAGAGGCCATAACTGGAGCACCACTTACGTGTGAAGAAGGCCTGATGCGATTCATGAAGTCATATGACTAGAAGGTTTGACCTTATGTGAGCATTCCCTTTCATGGGGCTCCAACAAATATAGGGAGAAACCTTGCACGCTTCTTAAAAATACATGCATATCAGTAGGAGTTTATATTCCTATCACACTTCAAGATTCCATATTTATATTATGTTACTTTGGTCATATGCTTTATTCTTTTAGCTTAGTTATAAACATGTATAATTCTTTATGGCAGAAATAACAACATTTAGTCAAAACAATAATTACACATATGATAATTTATTTATTGCATATATTTTAACTAGGTGAAAAAATAGAAGCTATAGTTTAGAGAGAAATTAGATTACCCAATTCACCCTAACTTTTGTACGCCACCATTCATTTCCGTTAGGAAAATTATCGTGTCAACACTTATCTTTGTGTTGATTTGTAAATTTCTAGCACTAACTTGCATTTACTTCTTCATACTACTGGCTCAGACGGCGTGATGACAATTCGTCTCGCTGGCTCAGACTACTGTCCTCCACAACGCCGCTCGGTTGCGACCACGGCGAAAGTCGCGTAGCCACTTCTCCGAATCGAGCCAAATTGGCTCATGCGCCACCAGCTCCTCCCTCTCCACCCCGATCGCAATGCCACTACGTGATCAACCCCAAAGGTCGCCGTGACCGTGCCGGAGAGATCTCGCGCTCCGGGCCCGTTACCGCGCAGCTGTGCTGTCGCAGGCCCACCCGTTCACCCACTCCGCCACGCTCTCGACAAGGCCGCCGCACGCGGCCGCACGCACCGACACGCTGGAGCCGCCGCAGCAGGAGGCGGTGAAACCATCGCCGACCAACGGTCGCATCCGCTACCGTACGCCCTCGGCGGCCGATCTGCTCCCCGCTGACGATGTCGCGGCGGATGCCGCGGCAGTCACAGCGGTGGCCGCGAGGATGCGCCGCTACTCGGGCGCCGGAACACGGCAGCAGCAGCAAACGGAGGCGGTGGCCGACCGCGTGCACCGGTACCGTCGGGTGCTGATGGTGTTGCTCTCGCCGGTACTCCTCATCTCGTTCGTGCTCCTTCTCATGCCACGCGCGCCGGCCTCCGCCTCAGGGGGTGGGCTCCTCGCTGTTGGTGGTCGGAGGTGGGGACCCCGGGCCGTCGAGGACGGATTGAACAAGTATGCCGTCATATTTGACGCCGGTAGCTCTGGGAGCCGCGTGCACGTGTATTGCTTCGATGAAAATCTGGATCTAGTGCCCATAGGGAAGGAGATTGAGCTGTTCAAACAGGTGAATGGTTTAGGCTTTCCTCTTGTGCATTTAGTTTGAGTTGTACCTGCTGTGGTGTGGTGCGTTTGTTGGCTGGATATGTTCATTTTGTGGTCGGATGCAGAGGTATCCTGGAGTGGCCATAGCCCATAATGAGATTATTGATGCATCCTGTTTGGTCTTCTACTATATCAAGCGAAACTAATACACTGCAAATTCAGTAACACTAATTGGCCACTCTAACAACGAAAATCCAGTTATATCATGTATGGCCAATCTAAACAACGAGCGTTTTCTACTTTCTATTGCCTAAATGTTGCTGTTGTTTGTTTTTTTTTGGCTATTCCAAAACTTTGGCGAGGCTCTTGAGAGTTCACAACCAAATAGTCCTGCACATATTTTGTGCAGAATTTGCAAAAGAATCCAGAAATCTGTATTGCATATATAATCACTTTGGGCCTGTTTAACAATGGTAAACTGCATGACTTGATGTTGATCTTTTTATTTGTTTCCCATAAATTGTTGGAACAAAAACCTACCGTATCTAAATTTTCACAGCCAGAAGCCCAAAAGAATGTTGGCTGATGAAGTTATGCTACTATGTGGTTTTGTCTTTTGTATCAGGATATGATAAATTGCACACGTAGCAACCACTACCTGCTTATTACTGGAGGTGAGCCCTTGCCATACAAAGGCATTAAGCCAGGACCTTGTCATGATAAATTAGTGTTGTTAATTCAAACGTGAAATCAGTTGATTTTTACCTAGAGATGACAACTTTAGGGATATTACAGCTTTGGTGTGTTTGTAATCAGGAACATTTTTTAACTATGTAGAATACATGTCAGAATGTGACAGCATACAGTTAATTCTTAGGGAATACCAGAAGTAGAAGATTAAGAAGAACATTTTCGGTATGGATTTGGACCAAAATGCTGTTTCGAGATTTCTATGTAAATCTACTTGAATTTTGGAAAATTTTACTGAAAGTTAAGTTGAAAACTAGCTTGAAACTTCTTGAAGAGTTGTCCGTTAGTGACAGGAAACTGGATTTGTGATTCTTAGCTGTTTGGAGTCTTGGAGATAAAGAAATTAAATATTCTGCCCCTCAGGAATCTATCATGTTATGGGTGCTAGAGCAAGAAAATTGGACGTTAAAACATAAGAAATCACACCAAAGTAATGCACTGAAAAAATGCAAGTTACAGGTAGCTGTTCCAAGACTATATCTCTATGAAGCAAGCTAAAGCCTCAAACAACATATCATCCTGGTTGAGCCCGTCTCTCACGTCTCAAAATAATATACCTTATAGATGTATAGTTTCTGAAGGACTTGAGAACCCACTGTGTAAAAACATACATCTCTACTCATTGACCTGATCATCTGTAATTACTCTATGCTAATATATTGTCGCCCTATTATATATTTGAATTGAACAGACCAATTGACTATCCAGAAAAGAGAGGGAATCTAACTTCTCTGATTGTTTATCTGGCTCTCATTTTGGCTCTAGAAAAAACCAGGACTGAGTGCTGCAAAGGGTCCACAGGAGGCTGCTGAATCACTTATTTCTCTTTTAGAGGAAGCTGAGAAAGTAGTTCCAGCAGAGTTGCGTGAACAAACACCTGTGAGGGTTGGGGTGAGTGATGGTTCCTGTATTGCATCTTATGCTAGTGGAAACTGAAACAGTATCATTTATTGCAACAGTGTTTCTACCAAAAACATGATTTTGGACCCTTGTGCAGGCCACTGCAGGTCTCAGAGCATTAGGGACTCAAAGGTCTGAAGAAATTTTGCAAGCGGTAAATGTTCTCCATGTCTTATCCATCAAGATCTGAGCATTCCATCTTTTCTTTAGTAGCCTTATTTTTTTATATTTGTATTTTATGTGCTGCATATTCTCTTTTAGTTTTGAATTGCTTGTTTTCCTTTTGTTGTTGCTGAATATGAGTTCTTCAGGTTAGGGAACTCCTCCATGACAGTTCTTTCAAATCTCAGCCAAATTGGGTCACTGTTCTAGATGGATCTCAGGAAGGCGCATTCCAGTGGGTACGTGTTATTCTAATTTGCTCCAGAGCTTTGTTTTCTTCCTATTTTGTTATTTAGGATTGTTAACATTGTTCTGTACCCCCTCCAAATTATAGGCTACTTTATCTTTTTTCAAAGTCGAACCATTAAGTTTGACTAAGTTTATAGAAAACACACCATCATCTACAATATCAAATTAGTTTCTTTAATTTCTCCATAGATGGTGGTCTGGCGGTCTTCCATTTTCAGGTGCGTGCCCGTAGGGACAAACATGCCAAGATCGTGAGAACTAAACGGTGAAAACTAAAAGGAAAGACATCAGAATTCTTCAAGGAAAGGATTATCAAGGACATTTGGAAGGAAGGAAGATGATACAAACAACAGTTAAGAGAAGATGACAACACACATTTGGAAGATGGCCTTCGAGGTGCGTGGAGCAACCAAAGGGAGTGAATGCGAAGCTAAAGATACTTGGTGGTGGAACGAGAAAGTCAAAAGGGCTATTTTTTCGAACAACGCATGAGAGTTGCATATTATTTCATTAAGGAAGAAAAGAGAACCAAATACACAGAGAGGAACGAGACCTCCCTAAACTCGCAACACACTAACACAACTCCTCTAGAGAGTTAAAACAACACGATGCCAACACACTAACACAACTCCTCTAGAGAGTTAAAACAACACGATGCTAGGTAGCAACCAGCTATGGGGTCTGCACACTCCTTAAGAGGAGCACTTGCAGGATGGCGGCCCCGGCTGGGCACCACAAATGGCCCTCGGCAGCCACTCGAGAGAGGACTGATTGCACTTGAGGTTGGGCACCATCAAACACGCATGCATTCCTATGCCTCCACAACATCCATGTGACTAGGATCAATAAGGAGTTGAAAACCTTTCTCAGATTCTTGTCGCGAAAGGGCCTCTAGCGTAATGGTTAAGGCTTCTGAGTAGCACCTCCAGGTTCCAGGTTTTATCCCCCTCGGGGGCAAATTTCAGGCTTGGTTAAAAAACCCCCTTGCTATGCCCCGCCTGCTCTCGGTTTACATCCTGCGCCCCACCCTCCGGCTAGGCCATTGCAGAGTGGGCGGTGATGGCCCACTAGTGATGGGGGGCTAGGGTTCGGGGATTTTCTCGGCTGGGATCATGTTTCGGTCTCTTCTTAACATATACCGGGAGGGTGGTCTCCCCTCGGTCTTGCCCCCCCATTTTTTCTAGGTTCTTGTCAAGGGAAGCCACTATTAAGAAGAAAGAATGCAATAGGCATTTGTACCATGATAAGAGTGTGGACAACATAGTGAAGTACAAGGTAGCTAAGAAGACTGCAAAATGAGCTGTGTGGCAAAGGGTAGGGCATACGAGGAACTTTACCGATGTTTGAGCACGAAGGAAGGAGGGAAGGACATATATAAGATGGCTAGGGTCCACGATAGGAAGACAAGGGACTTCAACCAAGTTAAGTGCATTAAGGATGAAACATATCATCTCTTGGTGAAGGAGGATGAGATCAGACACAAATGGCGAGAATATTTTGACAAATTGTTCACCGTGGAGATTGGGGACACAATCTTTCATTTGGATGATACTTTTGATAACACTAATAGGCGCTTTGTGCGTAAGATCCTAGAATACAATGTTAAATAGGCATTGAAAAGGGTGAAACATGGTAAGGTGATGGTCCTTGATGGTATCCCAATTGAGGCATGGAGATGCCTCGGGGACATAGCTATAGTATGGCTAACCAAATTCAATCGTATATTCGAGTTGAACAAGAGTCTGACGAGTGGAGAAGTATATTGGTATCGGTGTACAAGAATAAGGGAGCTATTCAAAGTTGTATTAATTACCAGAGAATTAAGTTGACGAGCCATACTATAAACCTATGGGAGAGACCAAGAGAGTAATCGAGCATTGTCTAAGAGGAATAACTAGAATCTCTGTGAACCAATTTGATTACTTGCCTAAAAGGTCAACCATGGAAGCCATTTTCTTAATAAGACAAGTGATGGAGCAGAATAGGGAGCAGAAGGACCTGCACATGGTTTTAATTAACTTGGAGAAGGCTTATGACAAAATAACAAGCAATGTTGTGTGGTGGCTTTGGACAAACATAGAGTTCCAATGAAGTATGTTGGACTCATTAAGGACATGTACAATAATGTTGTGACTAGTAGTCGAACAAGTGATGGAGACACATATGATTCCCCAATTAGAATAGGACTAGATCAAGAGCTAGCTTTGATACCCCTTACCCTTTTACCTTGGTGATGGACGAGGTCACAAGGGACATATAAGGGGATGTCCCTTGGTGTAGCCTTTTATGGACGGTGTAATGCTAGATGATAAAAGCCAGCCATGAGTAGATAGTGAGAGACAATGAATTGGCAGAAAATATGATGATTGATTAATGGGAGCAAAGGTTCAAGTACATATAGGCAAGGATGTCTACATAAAAGGAAACAATCCTACACAATCATATGAATAGGAAACAATCCTACACAATCCTATCACGGAGATCCTTGCGTATTGAGACCAATTAACCAAATAAGGGGCAAGCGCACAAGGCAACAAGCCTGTGTAGCCGTGCCACCTAAACTGCCTAAAATAGCACACACTAACACCCCCCACAGTCAGATCGTCAGCCATTGCGCTTGCGCACGTTCAGACTGGTCCTGAATTCGTTGAAGGCAGAGGATGGGAGGCCCTTGGTGGAGATGTCGGCATACTGTGATTTTGTCGGCACATGTAGGACACGAAGAGCACCAACGACAACCCGTTCTCTGACGAAGTGTAGATCAATCTCAATGTGCTTGGTGCGTTGATGCTGGATGGGGTTGGATGTCATGTAGACGACACTGATGTTGTCACAATACACTAGTGTTGCACGACGAAGAGGAGCGTGGAGTTTCAGGAGGAGCTGGCGCAGCCATGTGGCTTCGACAACTCCATTAGCCACAACGTGATACTCGACTTCAGTACTAGACCTGGAGACAGTGTTCTGACGCTTGGAGGACCAAGAGATGAGGTTGTCACCAAGGAACGTAGCATAGCCCGAGGTGGACCTGCGCGTATCCATTCAACAAGCCCAGTTAGCATCAGTGTAGACCAGTCCACAAGATCAGTCGCAGTAGGAGGCCAAGATCAAGGGTGCCACGAATGTATCGCAAAATCCGTTTTAGTGCCGCAAGATGCGGTTCCCGGGGAGAGTGCATGTGAAGGCAAACTTGCTGAACAATGTTAGAGTGGACGCACTAACCAGTTCAACCCAAAAGCTTAAGCTGATGGGAGAAGGTAGCCAATCCACTTATACACTTCAACACCCCCATCCACGTGCAGCAGAGAGAAAGGCGCAAACGCAGCAAAATAGAAAGGCAAAAACATGGAAATAAATGGGTGGAGGCATAAATAAAGCATCTGACAGGATTCGAACTCGAGATCTCTGGCTATGATACCATGTTAGAGTAGACTGGTTAGTGCGTCCACTCTAACATGGTATCAGAGCCAGAGGTCTCGAGTTCGAATCCTGGAAGAGACTTTATTTGTGCCTCCACCCATTTATTTCCACGTTTGCGCCTTTCTCTTTGGCTGCGTTTGGGCCTTTCTCTCTGGCTGCACGTGAGTGTGGGTGTTGAAGTGTATAAGTGGGTTGGCTACCTTTTCCCATTAGATTAAGCATGTAGGAGAAGGTGGGCAATTCACTTATATTATATTCCAACACTCCCTCACGTCGAGACTCTCTTGGGTCTCAGACATGGAATAGGAGTGAGCAACAATTATTTTATTTAATTGCGCTCTCTGACTGCACGTGAGTGGGGGTGTTGAAGTGTATAAGTGGATTGGCTACCCTCTTCCATCGGCTTAAGCTTGTAGGAGAAGGTGAGCAATTCACTTATATTATATTCCAACAAACAACATAGCCAATATCGGACCAAGTGAATGTTAACCACTGCAAAGCAGCAAGACTGCGGAAATCCGAAGCGTCAATTACTGGCGCACCATCGGTTGAAGCAACCTTTGGATTTGTATCATGCGGAGTGAGACAAGGCTTGCACTCTGACATTCCTGCGCGATCAAGTAGTTCCACCATGTACTGCTTCTAAGAGAGAAGACCATCGCCTGAGGGATGAACATGCAAACCAAAGAAGTGATGTAGCACACCGAGATCCTTCATGGAGAACTCCTGTTGTAGGGCTGAAATGATCCAACACAGAAGGGCAGGTGAGGAAGCGGTGAGGACGATGTCATCAACATATAACAGCAAATAGGCAGTGTCAGATCCACTCCAGAAGACAAAGAGTGATGTGGCAGACTTGGCCTCAACAAATCCAAGGGTGAGCAAGTATGTGGCAAACCGACTGAACCATGCGCGAGGAGCCTGCTTCAATCTGTAGAGGGACTTGTTTAGACGACAAACGAGGTCAGCGTGTGCAGGGTCTTCAAATCCGGACGGCTGAACATAGAACACTGTCTCAGACAGAGTTCCTTGAAGAAAGGCATTCTTCACATCAAGCCGGTGTACATGCCATTTCCTGGATAAAGCTAGGGAGAGAACTGTGCGAACCATAGCTGGCTTTACCACTGGACTAAATGTCTCAGAAAAATCCACACTTGGGCGCTGGGTGAATCCTCGAAGAACCCAACGTGCCTTGTAGTGCTCCAGTGTCCCATCGACATTGAACTTGTGTTTAAATATCCATTTGCCTGTCACCACGTTGGCATGAGGTGGTCAGGGCACAAGATCCCAAGTGTGATTTTGCAGAAGGGCAACATGCAATTCCTCCATGGCAGCACGCCAACTCGGGTAAGCGAGCAGTGGCAGATCCAGAAATAGTCTAAAGGAGTGTCATGTGGGGCCGCACCTATGCGCGCCAAAGGCAAGAGGCCGCAGGGGGTGCTGGCAGCAGCGCGCGTAAGGAAGGCAGGGGCGCTGGCAGCAGCGCGCGCAAGGAAGGCTTGGCAAAGGAAAGCGCGCGCAAGGAAGGCATGGCAAAGGAAAGTGACTGATTTGGTGGCTAAATTGATAGACCTAAATTGTAGGGGAGATAATTCCAATTAGTCACTTGCCTAATTAGTGGTTGCCTAGTTAGTCAACCGGTGGCCTATATATAGGCCTATACGCAGGAGACAAAGGAATAAGGAATATATTATCTCTAATCCTCTATCTCTCTATTCTCTAAGCCAGCGGGTGAGGGACTCCTCACCGGAGAAGACGGCCGGCGGCTACGAGCTACATAGCCACGGTCCAGCTGCTCGGGGGCTCAACGCCCTTGACAACCTGGTATCACGGTCCCGGCGATCCTCTGGCCGGCCCACTTCCACACCAGCCGCCGCCACCTCCGCCTCATCACCACCACGAGCTGCCGCACCAACCTTGCCTGCGTCCTCTGTTGCATCCTACGGTCCAACCATGAGCGAGGCTAACAACTTCAAGGCCCTCGCCGAGGCCCTCAAGTCGCTGCAGGAGTCCGTCGCGGCCAATGCCCGGGCCATCGCCAACCTCACAGCCGACCGCACATCCTCCTCCGGCATCAAGATCGGCTCTGGCGAGCACCATAATGACAGGCCACCGAGATTCCAGAAACTGGACTTTCCCCGGTATGATGGTAAGACCGATCCCCTCGGCTTCATCAACCGCTGCGAATCCTACTTTCATCAGCAGCACGTCATGGAGGAGGAGAAGGTCTGGATGGCCTCCTACAATTTGGAGGACGGGGCGCAGATGTGGTATATCCAAGTCCAGACGGATGAGGGTACTCCATCGTGGCGACGGTTCAAGGAGTTGCTTAACCTACGCTACAGCCCCCCTCTCCGCGCCACGCCCCTCTTCGAGCTGGCTGATTGCCGTCGCACGGGCTCCGTCGCGGACTATCAGGACCGCTTCCAGGCGCTCTTGCCACGTGCAGGACCCCTCGACGAGGCGCAACGGGTCTAGCTCTTCACGGGGGGTCTCCTTCCTCCGCTCAGCCTCGACGTCTAGGTTCACAACCCGCAGTCCCTCACGGCTGCCATGAGCCTGGCGCGCCAGCTGGAGCTCCGGGAGCAGTATACACAGACACCTCCCAAGGTCGCGTCCCGTGGCCTGCTGCCGGCCTCGGCACCGCGAATCGCCTAGCCTGCGCCGCCGGCCGACAAGGCAGCCGCGCCCGCGATCATGGCGGATGGGCGCAAGCGCCTGTCCCGGCAGGAGCAAGAAGAGCGCCGCCGGCAGGGCCTTTGCTTCAACTGCAACGAGAGCTACACGCGGGGGCACAACCGCGTCTGTAAGCGGATCTTCTACATCCAGGGCGTCGAGTTGGGCCTCGCCGACGATGCCGCCGCGTGAGATGATCAGAACACGGAGACGCCGGTGTTCTCCCTGCATGCCGTCGCCGGGGTGGCCGTCTGCAACACTGTACAACTGCAGGTGACCGTCGGCGCCGCTACTTTCATCGCGCTCATCGACACGGGATCGACTCACAGCTTCATTGGGGAGGCGGCTGCGCGGCGCTCGGGGCTCACTATCGAGCCGCGACCACGACTCACGGCAACAGTGGCCAATGGTGAGCGTGTGGCCTGCCCGGGAGTCCTTTGCCAGGCCTCGATCGAAGTGGCATGGTGTTCTGCGTCGACGTCTTTGTGATGCCCCTAGCCGGGTACGACGTCGTCCTCGGGACGCACTGGATGGCCACACTTGGACCTATCGTCTGGGACTTCAACGCCCGGACCATGGCGTTCCAGTGGAAGGGACACGACGTCCGCTGGCGTGGCGTGGGCCCTCCGTCCGTGCCTACTCTCCTCGCCGCCACAGCGGACGACGGCCTCGTCGACGGGTTGCTGAACGCCTTCACCGACGTCTTCGCCGAACAGATCGGCCTACCCCCAGCTCGGGGCCGCGACCACCACATCATCCTCAAACCCGGCTCCTCTCCGGTGGCGGTAAGACCGTACAGGTATCCTGTGGCTCACAAGGACGAACTGGAGCGGCAGTGCGCCGCCATGATCAAGCAGGGCATCGTCCGCCGCAGCGACTCAGCGTTCTCATATCCGGTCATCCTCGTCAAGAAGCCGGACGGGTCGTGGCGCTTCTGCGTTGATTACCGAGCGTTGAACGCGCTCACCGTCAAGGACGCATTCCCGATCCCGGTCATCGACGAGCTTCTCGACGAGCTTCATGGGGCGCGCCTCTTCACCAAGCTGGACCTACAGTCGGGGTACCACCAAGTGCGGATGAGGCCAGAGGACGTCCATAAAACGGCGTTCCACACACAAGACGACCTCTACGAGTTTCTGGTGATGTCGTTCGGGCTGTGCAACGCTCTAGCGACATTCCAGGCTCTGATGAACGACGTACTGCGCTCCTACCTCCGCCAGTTTGTGCTTGTCTTTGACGACATTTTGATATACAACACCTCGTTGGCGGACCACCTACGGCACCTTCGCGTCGTCCTCGACACCCTGCACCAGCACAACCTCTTTGTGAAGAGGTCCAAGTGCTCGTTTGGCGTCGGCTCCGTCGCCTACCTCGGCCACGTCATCTCGGTGGCTGGCGTCGTTATGGACCCTGCAAAGGTCCAGGCCATCCACGACTGGCCCCAATCGCGATCAGCGCGGGCCGTGCGTGGCTTCCTCGGCTTGGCGGGCTACTACCGCAAGTTCGTCCACAACTATGGCGCCATTGCAGCACCCCTCACGACACTTCTGAAGAAAGAGGGGGTTCACATGGACCGACGAGGCGACCACCGCTTTCAGCGCCCTCAAAGGGGTCGTGACGTCAGCACCAGTACTGACATTGCCGGACTTCACCAAGCCCTTCGTCGTGGAGTGCGACGCATCTACTTATGGCTTCGGGGTCGTACTCATACAGGAGGGTCACCCGATCGCCTTCTTTAGCCGACCAGTGGCGCCCCGCCATCGCTCCCTAGTGGCCTATGAGCGGGAACTCATCGGGCTTGTGTTGGCCGTCCGACATTGGAGGCCATACCTATGGGGGTGCCGCTTCGTCGTCAAAATGGACCACTATAGCCTCAAGTACCTTCTCGACCAGCGCCTAGCCACAATTCCTTAGCATCATTGGGTGGGCACGCTCCTCGGTTTCGACTTCTCCGTCGAGTACAAGTCGGGAGCAACGAACACAGTGGTCGACGTCCTCTCCCGTCGCGACACCGAAGAGGACAGCACGGGGGCTCTCCAGGCGATCTCGGTGCCCCGCTTTGACTTCATCAGCCGGCTCCGTCACGCCCAGGCCACGGACCCGGCCCTGGCCGCCATCCACGACGAAATCAACGCAGGCACACGCGTGGCTCCTTGGGCGGTGACCGACAACATGGTACTCTACGACAGGCGGCTCTACATTCGACCGTCCTCGCTCCTTCTGCAGGAGATTGTGGCAGCGGTCCACGGCGATGGACATGAGGGCGTACAACGCACACTACACCGGCTCCGCCGTGACTTCCACTTTCCCAACATGCGTCGAGTTGTGCAAGACCTTGTGCGGGCGTGTACCACTTGCCAGCGGTACAAGTCAGAGCATCTTCACCCGGCAGGTCTCCTCATGCCACTACCAATCCCCACAATCATTTGGGCGGACATCGGCCTCGACTTCGTGGAAGCACTACCCTGTGTCAACGGGAAGTCGGTGATCCTCTCCGTCGTCGACCGCTTCAGCAAGTACTGCCACTTCATCGCCCTCGGCCACCCGTACACCGCCGAGTCCGTGGCGCAGGCCTTCTTCGCCGACATTGTGCGCCTCTATGGCGTGCCACAGTCCATGGTGTCCAACCGCGACCCGGTGTTCACCTCGACGTTCTGGCATGAGCTCATGCGGCTCATGGGCACTAAGCTGCACATGTCGTCCGCCTTCCACCCCCAGTCGGACGGACAGACGGAGGCGGCCAACCGCGTCATCATTATGTACCTCCGCTGCTTCACCGGAGACCGTCCTCGACAATGGCTTCGCTGGCTGCCATGGGCCGAATATATATACAACACGGCCTACCAGTCCTCGCTATGGGAGACACCGTTCCGGGTGGTGTACGGTCGTGACCCCGCCTTCCATCCGCTCGTATGAGCCTGGTGAGACGCGGGTTGCTGCGGTCGCACACGACATGGAGGAGCGCGAGGCCTTCCTCGCCGATGTCCGCTATCGCCTAGAGCAGGCACAGGCAATACAGAAGCGCCACTACGACAAGCAACACCAGCCAGTGACCTACGCGGTCGGCGACTGGGCGCTCCTTCGTCTATGCCAGCGCGCTCCGTCCTCGCTGCCGCAACAGACATCGGGCAAGCTGAAACCGCGCTTACTAGGGCCATATCGCGTCATCGAGCTCATCAACGACGTCGCCGTTCGCCTGGAGCTGCCTCCACAGGCCCGCATTCACGACGTATTCCATGTGGGCACCCTGAGGAAGTTTGTGGGGACGCCTCCATCAACTCCACCGCCCCTGCCCGACATCCATCATGGGGCTATTGTTCCAGAACCGGTTCGGGTAGACCGCACTCGCTTAGCGCGTGGTGTTCAACAGGTGCTAGTCCATTGGAAGGGCGAATCGGCAACTTCGGTTACCTGGGAGGACCTCGACGAGTTCCGCACCAAGTACCCAGCTTTTCAGCTCGAGGGCGAGCTGGACCTCGAGGGGGAGAGATATGTCATGTGGGGCCGCACCTATGCGCGCCAAAGGCAAGAGGCCACAGGGGGTGCTGGACTGCTGGCAGCAGCGCGCGCAAGGAAGGCAGGGGCGCTGGCAGCAGCGCGCGCAAGGAAGGCTTGGCAAAGGAAAGCGCGCGCAAGGAAGGCATGGCAAAAGAAAGCGCGCGCAAGGAAGGCATGGCAAAGGAAAGTGATTGATTTGGTGGCTAAATTGATAGACCTAAATTGTAGGGGAGATAATTCCAATTAGTCACTTGCCTAATTAGTGGTTGCCTAGTTAGTCAACCGGTGGCCTATATATAGGCCTGTACGCAGGAGACAGAGGAATAAGGAATATATTATCTCTAATCCTCTATCTCTTTATTCTCTAAGCCTGCGGCTGAGGGACTCCTTGCCGGAGAAGACGGCCGGCGGCTACGAGCTACGTAGCCGCGGTCCAGCTGCTCGGGGGCTCAACGCCCTTGACAAGGAGGGGCTACTAAGACAAGCTTAAAATTTTTTATTCTAAGTATTATGTTAAAACCATCTTCTTTTTGATGAAAAACTTATCCATTCTATCCATATAAACATAAACATTAGTTTTATTAACTAACCTAGTAAATAATTGATGAAACAAAATTAATTAAAATTTTGAAAAACAACTAATGTAGAGTTTCTGGCCTGTTGCAGGCCTGCAAATGTGTCAGTATCCTGTGCTCTACTCTTGTGCCTAGTGGTTCACTGTCCAATAGTTCTTGTCTGTGTCTGCTAGGGAGTGCACTATGCAGGCTGGATGCTGAACAACTGTTCTAGCTTGCTAGTTGCTAGTGCACTGCTTTTAGGCTGCTAGCTGCTGCATGCTAGGTTGCTAGCGTGAGCTGCTGTTGCAGCACAGACAGGGCTAGCGTGTGCTGTTGATGCATGCTAGCGTAGTGCAGAGACGGGGCCGTGACCGGGGTTGCAGCCCCGGCAACCCTGGGTCTGAATCCGCCATTGTCAGCGAGGCCACCACGGTAGGTCTTGGGCACCGGGGAGATTTGGGTAGCATGGAGCAGTGCTGGAACGTGAAAGCCGCGTTTTGCGCGCGTCACCATGGGGTGTTGGTTGGTCACTGGCTTGACAGCAACTGCACCCTTGGAAAGCGACACTGGAGATGGAACGAACGGCTCCGGAACGACATCCGTGCGGTCCCGACGCGTGTAGACGTTGGTGATGACGCGCGCTTGAGGCTGTAGAGGCGGGAAGCCTGACGGTGGGCAGTGAGTGGCGGCATCCGGCTATGCCGCGTGGGGCGCTGGCAAGGTGTATTCGGGGTCCTGACACGTAACCGAGGCCACACGTGGCGCTGTGGAAGACGCCGTCGGGGCCGTGCGTGATGCGGGAAGGGGCGATGTGGCCGCGCGTGGCGCGGTGGGAGACGACGTCATGGCTGCGCGTTGCGCGGTGGGAGCGATGAAGCTGCACATGGCGCTGTGGGGACTTGGTGGTGGCGGTAAGAATAGCGCCGGAGGAGGCTGCTGGTTCGCCAAGGTGAGCTCCTCGCAGACGGCGAGGAAGGTGGGGAAGGGTCGAGCGCGACGAAGCGGGGCACCGATGTGGTTGAAGCGCTCGTTGAGGCCACAGATCACATTGAGGACGAGGGTGTGGTTCGAGACGACCTCCCCGAGGGTGCCAAGGTCATCGACCAACTTCTTGAGGCAACGACAGTACTCGACGATGGAGAGGTCTCCCTGGACGAAGTTGCGGAGCCTCGTTTCAAGCTAGATGGCGCGTATTTCTCGGTTCTCGAGGAACTGGGACTCGACGGCGAGCCAGGTGTCCCGGTCAGTGTTGCCCTAGGAGGAGATGATCTCGGCGAGGTCATCTACGAGGAGGTCGAGGATTCAGGAGTTGACGACGTAATCCATCCGATCGGAATCCAGGACGGAACCGGGACATTGAGGTGGACATGATCCTGGAGGGAGAACTTGCCAAGGGTCAGTAACAATTGGGCACGCCAGCGGTTGTAATGGCCGGAGTCGATGTTGAGGACGATGTGGACGAGGCTCCGGATGTTGCTGACGGCGACGGTTTGGGCATGAAGGTGGAGGAGGGCAGCAACCTCCTGCAATAGCATGGCGCCATGGATATCCGTGGGCACAGGAGCGGAGGAGTCGCCCTCATGGAGCAGGGGAGCGAGGGCGGTGGCGACAGCCTTGGCGACCGCCCGCTCCCGATCTACGCGCGCCAGGGCAGCGTCGCGAGCGTTGGCGGCGTCGCGTGCCTCCTTCTTTGCCTTGGCGACACGGGCAAGGGCTGCGTCGTAGGCTTGCTGGCGCTCCAGGACAGCGGCATTGGCCTTCTCCTTGGCTCGGCGGGCGTCGACGTCGTCCTGCTGAACGCGGGTGAGGGTGGTCGAGACAAAGTCGGCGAGTCCAGCGGCAGCAGCAACCGCCTTGGTCGTGGGTGACCGTGGAGTGGCATACATGGCGCAACACGGTAGGGAGGCCAGCGCGCTAATTGAGCGGAAGCGAGGGAATCCAAGGTAGAACCCGGACTCTTGATACCATGAGAGACAATGAATTGGTAAAAAATATGATGATTGATTAATGTGAGCAAAGGCTCAAGTACATTTAGGCAAGGATGTCTACAGAAAAGGAAACAATCCTACACAATCATAGGAATAGGAAACAATCCTATTAGGGAGATCCTTGCCTATTGAGACTAATTAACCAAATAAGGGGCAGGCGCACAAGGCAACAAGCCTGTGCAGTCGTGCCACCTAAACTGCCTAAAATTGCACATGCTAACAAATAGGAAGTTAGAGTTATGGTGGGAAACTCTTAGACTCCAAAGGTTTGAGACTCAGTAGAACCAAAGTTGAATATATTAGACATGACTTCCACACTACTACATGTTAGCGTAATTGTGTATTTCTCTCCTGTAATGGGCCTTCACCTAGACACTCAACTATATTAATATACTCCCAACCCACAGGGTTTCAGTCTATCTAACATGACGTCAGGCCTAGGGTGTCTAAGACGACGATGCCAAGTGGTGGACGAGGTGGTAGTAGCCAAAGCATGTGAGGAAGACATGACAGTGGAGGAAGTGGGTAGCCGGAGCGTGTACAACGGCCCCGAGCTGTCTCATCGGGCGAAAAAGGGTCCCAGTAACCAGTTCCTTCACAGATAAACCAAAACGGACAAACTCAATGGAATAAGAGTTGCTGGTGGTAAACCGACGAACAAAAAGAAGATTCTGAATGATGTGAGGAGCAACAAGAACGTCTTTGAGGTAGAACGGTCCCGGAAGAACCGAGTCACCTAATGAGGTGACTGGGAGGGTGGAACCGTTCCCTACAATAATAGAGGATGGAAGGAGGGATGAGAGTGGGATAACGTGCCAGTAGCAGGAGTGGTGTGGTAGGAGGCGCCGGAGTCGACCACCCAATCTGGAGAGGTGGAGGTGGAGTCAGCGTCATGGTGCTAAATGAGGCGGCGAGGGAAGCTTGGTCCCAACCTCTAGCCGATGGGGACTAAGGGACCGATGTAGGTGTCCCTAGGAGCGGGAGGAGAGGCAGAGCCAACGACGGGTATGGTAGAGGGGGCGCCGAAGGCGGTGGGACACCGTAGGAGGGCGTAGTCAGTAGAGCTGACTGTGGGGGGCGTGCCGCCCATGGTCGGGTCCGGCCACATGAAGGTGGTCCCGGTCCAGGGGTTCTAGAAAGACGGCCACACTGGATCGTCACCGTGACCGGTGGGGCCACCACTCTCGTGGTCGCCCTTGTGATGCCGACGACCGTCGTCAGAGCTGGGAGCTTGACGAGGAGCTTTAGGAGTGGTGGGGGCGTGAGGGCACGTAGGCCCCCCCTCGTCGTTGGAGGGCGAGGGGACTGGCCGGCGAAGGACCCGTTGTAGAGTGCCATGGCGACGTGGGGGACTTGACGTCCATGGTGAGCTCATCGAGAAGTAGCTCGTTACAAACATCATGGAAGGAGGGGAAAGACACATACCACTTGATGAGGGCCTTCACGTGGTCATAGCGCCGACTAAGACCATGCAGAAGGTTGAGCACGAGGGTGTGGTCGGGAACGGGCTCGCCGAGGTCGTGGAGGGAGTATGCCATGCCCTTCATCCGATGACAGTACTCACCGACAGAGAGATCCCCTAGGAGAACAGGCAGAACGTGGCGTTGAGGTGGAGGGCGCGGGCCTCCCGGTTGCCGAGAAATTGGGCCTCGATGGCAACCCAGGCATGTCGAGTGGTGCCCCCACGCTCCAGTGTTGAGGTAGACTATCGTGTTGTGGCCAATAGCGTGGCTGAGGCTTCCTGGCTTCGTCAGCTTCATGAGCTCCACAGCCTCTCGCGCGCGCCACCCTTGTCTACTGTGATAACGTCAGCGCGGTCTACCTCTCCACCAATCCTGTGCAGCATCAGCACACAAAGCACATGGAGATCAACCTCCACTTCGTTCGCGAGTGTATCGTTGTCGGCGATGTTCGCGTTTTCCACGTCTCGACCACTTCGCAGTTCGTCAACATCTTCACCAAGGGGCTTCCTTCCACATTTTTCATCGAGTTTCGGTACAGTTTCACATCTGTACATGATAGAGTTGTGACCGAGGGGGGCGTTAGCGTAACTGCGCCCAAACACTCATCTACATTGGTCCCAACCCACATTAGGGTTAGGGTTTCAGTCTATCCAACACTACACATGAGGAAGGAGATGCTAGTTTAGAAGGTCAAGTAGTGCCTAAGAAGGATACCTTTCATATTTAGGATCAATGCTACAGAGAGACAATGATATTGATGGAGATGTTAGCCTTAGATCAAAGCAAAGTGGATGAAGTGACATCAAGCATCTGTCGTTGGTTGTGACAAGAGGGTATCACAAAATCTAATATGCAAGTTTTATAGGACGACGATTAGACCTACTATGTTGTATGGTGCATAATACTAGCCTAGAAAAAGACACATGTTTAGCAGATACGTGTTATGAAAATGTGTATGTTGTGTCGGATTTGTGGCCTTACAAGTAGAGACCAAGTCCAGAACGATGATACATGATAGGTTAGGGGTAACACTAATTGAAGAAAAGATTATACAACATCAGTTGAAATGGTTTGAACATATCCAATGGAGACCTCTAGATGCACTAATGCATAGTGGGATTCTAAGGCACGATAGTAATAGGAAGAGAGAGAGGGGAAGGCCGAAGTTGACATGGAAAGAGGCAGTAGAAGAAGACCTGGAATAATGGAATATACACAAAGATTTAGCATTGGATATGAGTGCATGGAAGACAGCCATTGAACCTTGACTTGTGGCTTCTGTAGAGTTTCAACTCTAGCCTACCCCAACTTGTTTGGGACTAAAAGACTTTGTTGCTGTTGTAATTTCTCCATGAAGTATGTCTTGATATTGCATTTTATTTGAACTACTAGATATTAATAAAATTTATAAAAACTTGATCAAAGTTAGAGACATTTGACTTAGAACAAACTAAAGCCACCTATAGTTTGGAATGGCGTGAGCAGTTGGTTTTAGCTTGTTCCTGTCTTAACTTTTTTCCCTCAAATAAGCAGGAGAGTTGCGTATCTTTATATGTTCCTGTCTTAACTTTGACATTGGCATTTTAACTTTGAAAGCAAAATGGTTTCTCCACTTGCTGCTTTTCTGCAACCTTCACATTAAAAGAAGCAACATGGATGACTTTTCTATTATGTTATAGGTTACCATCAATTATCTTTTGGGAAAATTGGGAAAGCCATACTCAAACACAGTTGGAGTTGTTGATTTAGGAGGTGGCTCAGTCCAAATGGCTTATGCTATCTCAGAGAAGGATGCAGCAAAGGCACCTTTAGTAGCAGATGGTGAAGATTCATATGTGAAGGAGCTGCTACTTAAGGGAACAACATACTATCTTTATGTTCACAGGTCTGAATCAAATGTGCCATGGCAATCTGAGATTTATCATTGACTTTGTTCTACTGCTATTTTCTGCCATTCTAATACACCAATGATGTCAAAATGGTGAAACATGCGACTAGTGTGGCTTACTCCGTTATTCTATATTGGTTGTCATTCCCTGTGCAGTCTTCATGACATTGTTAAACTATTAATAGTAGGATCGACCGAGAACTTATTATCTGAAGTTTGAGGACCTATGTCATACTGTCGGCGTTCCGAGACCGGGGGGTCCCCGAGCCGACGAGTGAGAGTGCCGCGTGCCCCAGCCCAGATGGGTCGAGCGCGTGGGCGAGCGCGAAGGGGGGAACAGAGAGAGAGGTCGGTGGCCGGAGCCGGGTCGTGAGGGAGTCGGAGAATTCCCGCGGCCTTCGTGTTCGTCCCGCGCCCAGGTCGGGTGCGCTTGCAGTAGGGGGTTACAAGCGTCCGCGCGAGGTGAGGGGAGCGAGCGGCCCCGAGAGAGCGCCTGCCCCTGCCCTTCGTCCCCGCGAGGCCAACCTTCTCTAAGAAGGCCCTGGTCCTTCCTTTTATAGTCGTAAGGAGAGGATCCAGGTGTACAGAATGGGGGTGTAGCAAGGTGCTACGTGTCTAGCGAGGGAGAGCTAGCGCCTAAGTACATGCCAAGGTGGCAGCCGGAGAGGTCTTGGCACCCTGTTGTTGTGGCGTCGTGGCTGTTGGAGGAGTAACGGAGCCGGACGGGGGGACAGCTGTCGGAGTGGCTGGGCCCTTGCTGACGTCCTCCTGCTTTCGTAAGGGTGCTGAGAGCCGCCGTCGTCATGGTCTAGCGGGGCGCCATCATTTGCCTATCTGGCGTAGCTGGCCAGATGGGACGCCGGTCTTGTTCTCTGCGACCCAAGTCGGCTCAGGGCAGGGTGATGATGACGCTTCCTGTTGACGTGGCGGTCTCGTGTCCTAGGTCGGGCGTCGTGGAGGCTCCTCCGAAGCCGAGGTCGAGTCCGTCCTGCAAGACAGAGGCAGAGTCCGAGCCCTGGGTCGGGCGAGGCGGAGATCGTTCGGCAAAGGCTGAGGCGGAGTCCGAGCCCTGGGTCGGGCGAGGTGGAGTTCGCCGTCTTCCGGGGCCTTAGCCCGAGTCCGAGCCCTGGGTCGGGCGGAGCGGAGTTCGCCGTCTTCCGGGGCCTTAGCCCGAGTCCGAGCCCTGGGTCGGGCGGAGCGCAGTTCGCCGTCTTCCGGGGCCTTAGCCCGAGTCCGAGCCCTGGGTCGGGCGGAGCCTCCTATGGCACCTCTGGCGAAGTCTGGTCGCCCGTCGGTCTTACCTTTTGCGTTAAACGCCCCGGTGACTGGGTTGGTTGGCACGGTGATTTAGTCAGGGTTTCTTCTTATCGAAGGCGGGGCTTAGGGCGAGCCGGAGATGCGTCTGCCGTGAAAGAGGAGGCCTCAGGCGAGACGGAGTCATCTTAGGGTCGGCTGCCCTCGCCCGAGGCTAGGCTCGGGCGTGGCGTGGTCAAGTCGCTCGTATGGACTGATCCCTGACTTAATCAAACCCATCAGGCCTCTGCAGCTTTATGCTGATGGGGGTTACCAGCTGAGAATTAGGCGTCTTGAGGGTACCCCTAATTATGGTCCCCGACAGTAGCCCCCGAGCCTCGAAGAGAGTGTTAACACTCGCTTGGAGGCTTGCGTCGCACTTTTTTGCAAGGGGACCAGCCTTTCTCGGTGGTACTTTGTTCCGGTGGGTGCGCGCGAGCGCACCCGCCGGGTGTAGCCCCCGAGGCCTCGGAGGAGTGGTTTCACTCCTTCGAGGTCTTAATGCCTTGCGTAATGCCTCGGCTGGTCTGGCGGTTCCCTCATGCGAGCAGGGCGTAACCCAGGTGCACTGTCGGGGCCCAAGTTCTCGGGCTGGTATGTTGACGCTGTCAACGGTTCGGCCGGAGCCGGGTTTGCGAGAGCAGCCCCCGAGCCTTCGCACGGAGCGAGAGGACGATCAGGGACAGACTCGACTTTTTATATACGCCCCTGCGTCGCCTTTCCGCAAGGAGGAGGGGGGGAGTGCGCCATGTTACCCTCGATGGGCACCGAACATGGTGTCTCCGGTGAGCTGCAATCGGGTAATCCGAGTGGACGTCCGTGCCCCGTTCGTTGGGGGTCGGCTAGGGGCCCGGAGGCACGCCCAAAAGTACCTGCGGGTGATCTGCCGGACCCGGTCCCCTAGCGACGGGGTCCGAGGGCTCGTTGCCTCCCTCCGATGGGATTCCGTTACAGAGTCGTTCCCGCTGGTCTCGGAAATGTCCTAGGGTACCTCGGGAGCGCAGCCCGAGCCTTGGTTATGTATCGAACGTACCCCTGGTCATCCCTCGCTCGGCGTCTGAGGCGACTGTGAACCCTTCGACAGGCCAGCCTTCGAACCCCTGATCAGTAGGGGGCACGGAGCCCGAGTTGCCTGAGGCGGTCGTGGGACCTTTCGGGGGCCGACCTTCGAACCCCTGACCAGTAGTGGGTGTCGGGCCCACGTGATCTGAGGCGGCTGTTGAACCCCTCGGGGGGCCAGCCTTCGAACCCCTGATCAGTAGGGAGGCTCGGAGCCTAGTTCCTTCACGGGGAAGGATCCCTTTGGGGTTATCCCCCTTCTCGGTCCCTGTTGCAAGAGATAGAGAAAGAAGGAAAAGGGAAAAAGGATTCGAAATTGAACGTCGTGGCGTACCTTTTTCGGCGTGGTCGTTTTGGCGGAGGCGAAGCGTCGCCAGCTGCCCCTGCCAGAAACGTCACCTGTTCCGCCGCGGAGTTAATGCGCCGGGGTAAGCGGTCGGCGAGGCTGCCGTTGCGTGCGCGAGCCGTTCGAGGTACGGGTCACGGGCGCGTCGTCTTCACGCCGTGAGAGGGGGCTCTCTTGCTGCCTCCGGATGGGACATGAGCTTGGCTGATGGCGTGACCGCTGCTCTCGCGCGCCTGCCACCGTCATCACTGCCGGCCCATTCTTGACCGCGTTTGACCGCTGCGCCAGGCTGGCGCTGCTGGATCGCAGGCTGGGCGGCCTCGAGTCGCGGTATCGGTTCCGCAATCGAGGAGGTGCGGTGGTGGAGCGAGAGGCACAGCGGTTCGCATGCAGCGCCCGGCGCGCCAGTTGCACGACGCGTGGGCTTGAGCCGTCGCGCTGGCCTGTCAGGAGTCGGAGAGGCGCGTCCACTTGGCGCGGTTGCATGCCGCCTGCATGGCCGCTTGCCCCCTTTGCCCGCTGGTCTGGGCAAAAGTGGAGGGTTACTTGTAACCGCTGGGTGGTTGCGTGCGTCGTGCGCGGTGGTTCGGCTTCCTCTGCTTGGAGCCGGTCTGCATGACAGGCGGGCCCCAGCCCCCGCGCCGCAGGGGAGGACTTTGGAGGCGTGTTGGAGAAGATTCAGCCCGTGACGGTTGAGGGCGCAAGCAGGGGGAGTTGCCTTTAAAAGGAGGGCGACCCCCTTCGTAAGGTAACCATGTCTCCTTCCTCCCCTATGCATTGTGTCTCTCCATCTTCCGAGCCCCCAGATGGGGGGAACCGCCGTCTTTTCGCTCCATCGCTGGAGGATCGCAACTCCGTGGGAGTTGGTACCTTTCAGCCATCGTTCGGCTTCAAGGATTTTCATCGTGCAGCCCGGTTGCCCCCCTCGGCTGGGGGTCACCCGAGACGGTGACCACCAGCTCCTGGGTGGGGAGGAGCAAACCGGACTGCGATCTGGGTCCCACCCTCAGCTTCAAGGATGTTCATCATCCTCGCTGGGGTGGGTGCCGGACTGAGCCGGCGCTCCACCTCCCGCACGGGTTCGTGGGTCATTCTCTCCCACGATATTCGAGGGAGAAGGCGCTCACTGGCCCTGCGGGCGGCGCGGACTTCGACAACGTGGGATGGATCGGCGGCGAACGCCGTCACCTCCAGCGTGTCGGGTCCGCTGGCTCGGCTCCGGCGGCCCCTTTCGTCGGGGGGCGGCTGCCGCGCCGTGTACACGGGAGGTCCACCCTAGACGCCGCACGCCGCTAGGGCGGCGCTCGTGTTCTGGGGTGGCCCTGCCTTTGCACCAGGGCGGCGCCTTCGCGCGGAGGCCGGTGCCCCACTCATCGGGGAGGATTTGAGTGGGGATCTGCCGGTAGGCCGATGGCTCCTGGCGTCGGTGCCGAGGTGGAGGCGGCTCGAGAAGTCCCCGTCAGCGACGGGATCACCGCCACCATCGGCGCTTCGGACCTCCGGCTCTTGTACTTGTCCTCGCCCCTCGGGTGGCGTTATGGGCGAGGGCAAGACAGCAGCTGTGCCTTCTCCTGAGGCCTGCGCTGCGGCGGAGGGAGGAACCGGAGTTCCGTTTGTAATGGCACTTCGAGTGCCGGGTTTTTTGTTCATTTCGGCTTTCGGGGCCTGAACATGTATGTAACTTACGGCACAGAGCCGTGTTTTTTCCTCATTTCTGAGCACTAGGACTCGCCTGTTGTTTGCCTGAACCGCTTCACCAAGCGTGAGTCGCCCCGTGTCAAGGTGACGAGTGAGGTATCCGTATCCCGGAGGCGTAGGAATCCCTCGGCTCGGTCGGCCCTGTTGTCCGAGGCTCCTCTAGCTTAGTTAAAGAGACCCCTCGGCCGCTCTTCGACGAGCCGAGGCCAGGGGTAGCGATATCTGCACGAGCAGAGGCGGAGTTGGCTCGGAAATGAAACCTGGTTGGCCGGAGCCTAGCCGGGTTGTCCGTTGGCAGGATCGACGTCGGAGCTGTTCAGCCGAGGCTTCGGACCGAGCTGGCGCCCTCGGAAGGCGGTCGGCCGAGGCCCCGGAGGTGGCCGGTCGAGCCGTCCGCTCGGGCCGGGTTCTCGGAGAAGTCCCTGGCAGAGATTGCTCGAGCGTGGTGATGACGTCGACCTTCGGAGCGGAGGCCCTCGGACCGCGTCGCCGTCCGAGGCTAGGTCGGGCCTTGCCGAAGGTGCTGTTGATGCCGAGGGTGTCATCGCCCTCTTCCAGCGTCAAGATCCGAGCCTGCAGGGTCAAATCGTCTTGTAGCGTGGGCCTTGCGCGGCCGTTGAGGCCAGAACACACACCCTTGCTGCGTTATAAAGCTGTGTCTCTTTTCCTCTTGTTTCGAGTATCTGGACTTTTTGTCGGTAGCAGGGATGTTAGTGCGAGCAAGAGTTGCTTCTCGCGGAAGGTGATGAGTGAGGTATCCGTATCCCGGAGGCGTGGGAGTCCCTCGGCTCGGTCGGCCTCGCCGCTTACGCGTACTTTTACCCGCCCATGAAGCCCTGTCACCGACTTGGTCGAGAAGGCTCGAAGAATCGCTTCGACAGAAGAGCTTCCGTACGTAAAGACTCGTTCGATCCGCGGATTCGCCTTATCCGAGCGCGAGTTACTTATCGCAGAAGGTGATGAGTGAGGTATCCGTATCCCGGAGGCGTAGGAGTCCCTCGGCTCGGTCAGCCTTGACTGCTTACGTGTACCCCGTCGTTTCCAGGACCCACTTTTCGAAGTAGTCAAAAAGCACGAAAGATGTTCTGGTGAAAGAGATTTTTTGTTCGAGGAAAATTTTGACGCAGAGGGGGTTTCCCCCCTTTTAGCCCCCGAGGGAGGGTCGGGCTTTGCCGAGGCGAGGCCGACCCTTCCTTGTTGACTAAACTTTGCGTGGGTGCGAGGTATATGAACAACTTGGAAACATCTTAAGGGTAGAAGCGACGTAGCTGTTGGATGTTCCAAGCGTTGCCGTAGACTTCGCCTTGACTGTTGGCCAGCTTGTACGTTCCGGGCTTCAGTACTTTGGCGATGATGAACGGCCCCTCCCAGGGGGGCGTGAGCTTGTGCCTCCCTCGGGCGTCTTGTCGCAGCCGAAGCACGAGGTCGCCCACCTGGAGATCTCGGGGTCGGACCCCTCGGGCGTGGTAGCGTCGCAGGGACTGCTGATACCGCGCCGAGTGTAGTAAGGCCCTGTCCCGAGCTTCGTCCAGCTGGTCCAGCGTGTCTTCTCGGCTAGCTTGGTTGCTTTCTTCGTTGTAGGCCCTCGTCCTCGGGGAGCCGTATTCCAGGTCCGTGGGCAAGACGGCCTCGGCCCCGTAGACCAGGAAGAACGGCGTGAAACCCGTGGCTCGGCTTGGCGTCGTCCTCAGGCTCCAGACCACCGAGGGGAGTTCCTTCATCCATCGCTTGCCGAACTTGTTGAGACCGTTGTAAATCCGAGGCTTGAGCCCTTGTAGAATCATGCCGTTGGCACGTTCCACTTGCCCATTCGACATGGGGTGAGCTACGGCGGCCCAGTCCACCCGGATGTTGTGATCCTCGCAAAAATCCAAGAATTTTTTGCCGGTGAACTGGGTGCCGTTGTCGGTGATGATGGAGTTCGGGACCCCGAAGCGATGGATGATGTTGGTGAAGAACGCCACCGCCTGCTCGGACCTGATGCTGTTCAGGGGTCGGACCTCGATCCACTTGGAGAATTTGTCGATGGCGACCAGCAGGTGCGTGTAGCCCCCGGGCGCCTTCTGCAGAGGGCCGACGAGGTCCAGACCCCACACAGCGAAGGGCCAGGTGATGGGTATCGTCTGCAGAGCCTGAGCGGGCAGGTGGGTCTGCTTCGCATAGAATTGGCACCCTTCGCAGGCGCGGACAACTCTAGTGGCGTCAGCCACCGCCGTTGGCCAGTAGAAGCCTTGGCGGAAAGCGTTCCCGACGAGGGTTCGAGGTGCTGCATGATGACCGCAAGCCCCCGAGTGTACTTCCTGCAGGAGTTCCTGACCCTCGGCGATGGAGATGCATCGCTGGAGGATGCCCGAGGGGCTGCGGTGGTAGAGCTCCTTCTCATCGCCCAGCAAGACGAACGACTTTGCGCGTCGCGCTACCCGCCGAGCCTCGGCTCGGTCGAGGGGCAGTTCCCCTTGGCGGAGATATTGCAGGTACGGGGTCTGCCAATCTTGATCTGGCACGACCCCGTTCTGCTCCTTCTCGATGCGCAGTGCTTCGCCCTCGGGCTCCGAGGGTTCCTCGGGGTGAGCCGAGGATGGCTCGGGCTGGGCCGAGGTCACCTCGGACGAGGCCGAGGGTGCTTCGGGCTCGGGCGCGTCATCCATCTTGACGGAGGGTTGGTGCAGATCCCGGGAGAAGACGTCCGGGGGAACCGTCGTTCGCCCCGAGGCTATCTTCGCCAGCTCGTCCGCAGTCTCGTTGTAACGCCGGGCGATGTGGTTAAGCTCGAGCCCGTAGAACTTGTCTTCCAGGCGTCGAACCTCCTCACAGTAAGCCTCCATCTTTGGGTCGCGGCAGAGGGAGTTCTTCATGACTTGGTCGATGACGAGCTGCGAGTCGCCACGTGCATCGAGGCGTCGGACCCCTAGCTCGATGGCGATTCGCAATCCGTTGATCAGGGCCTCGTACTCAGCCACATTGTTGGACGCCGGGAAATGGAGGCGGAGCACGTAGCGCAGGTGTTTCCCGAGGGGCGAGACGAAAAGCAGGCCCGCGCCAGCTCCCGTCTTCATCAGCGACCCGTCGAAAAACATGGTCCAGAGCTCTGGTTGGATCGGAGCCGTTGGCAACTGGGTATCGACCCATTCGGCTACGAAATCCGCCAGTACCTGGGACTTGATGGCCTTCCGAGGGGCGAACGAGATTGCCTCGCCCATGATTTCCACCGCCCACTTCGCGATCCGCCCCGAGGCTTCTCGGCATTGGATGATCTCCCCCAGGGGGAAGGATGACACCACAGTCACCGGATGGGACTCGAAGTAATGTCGCAGCTTTCGCCTCGTCAGGATCACTGCATATAGCAGCTTCTGGACTTGTGGGTAGCGGATCTTGGTCTCGGACAGCACTTCGCTGACGAAGTAAACTGGCCTCTGAATGGGCAAAGCATGCCCCTCTTCCTGCCTTTCGACTACGATCGCGGCGCTGACCACCTGAGTGGTTGCGGCGACGTAGACCAGGAGGGTTTCTCCATCAGCTGGGGGTACCAAGATGGGCGCCTGGGTGAGGAGCGCCTTCAGGTTCCCGAGGGCTTCCTCGGCCTCGGGAGTCCAAGTGAAGCACTCGGCCTTCCTTAAGAGACGGTACAGGGGCAGGCCTCTTTCGCCGAGGCGCGAGATGAAACGGCTCAAGGCCGCGAGGCATCCCATGACCCTCTGTACGCCTTTTAAGTCCTTGATGGGCCCCATATTTGTGATGGCCGCGATCTTCTCCGGGTTGGCTTCGATGCCACGCTCGGAGACGATGAATCCCAAAAGCATGCCCCGGGGCACCCCGAAGACGCACTTCTCGGGATTGAGCTTGACGCCCTTCGCCTTGAGACACCGGAATGTCAGTTCGAGGTCGGAGAGAAGGTCGGAGGCTTTCCTCGTCTTGACTACGATGTCATCGACGTAGGCCTCGACCGTGCGACCGATGTGTTCGCCGAACACATGGTTCATGCACCGCTGGTACGTTGCACCCGCGTTCCTCAAACCGAACGGCATTGTGACATAACAGTACATGCCGAAGGGCGTGATGAAAGAAGTCGCGAGCTGGTCGGACTCTTTCATCTTGATTTGATGATACCCTGAGTAGGCATCGAGGAAAGACAGGGTTTCGCACCCTGCAGTGGAGTCCACAATTTGGTCGATGCGAGGTAGAGGGTAGGGGACCTTCGGACATGCTTTGTTGAGACCAGTGTAGTCTACACACATCCGCCACTTCCCCCCTTTTTTCCTCACAAGTACAGGGTTGGCAAGCCATTCGGGATGGAATACCTCTTTAATGAACCCTGCTGCCATCAGCTTGTGGACCTCCTCGCCTATCACCCTGCGCCTTTCCTCGTCGAATCGGCGCAGAGGCTGTCTGACCGGCCGGGCTCCGGCCCGAATATCCAGCGAGTGCTCGGCGACATCCCTCGGTATGCCGGGCATGTCCGAGGGACTCCACGCAAAAACGTCGGCGTTTGCGCGAAGAAAGTCGACGAGCACTGCTTCCTATTTGGGGTCGAGCCCGGAACCGATCCGGATCTGCTTGGAGGTGTCGCCACTGGGGTCGAGAGGGACGGCCTTAACCGTCTCCGCTGGCTCGAAGTTGCCGGCATGCCGCTTCACGTCCGGCACCTCCCGGGAGAGGCTTTCCAGGTCGGCAATGAGGGCCTCGGACTCGGCGAGGGCCTCGGCGTACTCCACGCACTCCACATCGCATTCGAATGCGTGTTTGTACGTGGGGCCGACGGTGATGACCCCGTTGGGGCCCGGCATCTTGAGCTTCAGGTAGGTGTAGTTGGGGATGGCCATGAACTTCGCGTAGCATGGCCTCCCCAACACTGCGTGGTAGGTTCCTCGGAACCCGACCACCTCGAACGTCAAAGTCTCCCTTCGGAAGTTGGAGGGTGTTCCGAAGCAGACAGGGAGGTCGAGCCGTCCGAGGGGCTGGACGCGCTTCCCGGGAATAATCCCGTGGAAGGGCGTAGCGCCTGCTCGGACGGATGACAGGTCGATGCGCAGGAGCCTGAGGGTCTCGGCGTAGATGATGTTGAGGCAGCTGCCTCCATCCATCAGGACCTTGGTGAGCCTGACGTCGCCGATGACGGGGTCGACGACGAGCGGGTACTTCCCTGGGCTCGGCACGTGGTCGGGGTGGTCGTCCCGGTCGAAGGTGATGGGCTTGTCGGACCAGTCTAGGTAGACTGGCGCCGCTACCTTCACCGAGCAGACCTCCCGACGCTCTTGCTTACGATGCCGAGCCGAGGCGTTTGCCGCATGCCCTCCGTAGATCATGAAGCAATCGCGGACCTCTGGGAACTCTCCTGCTTGGCGATCCTCCCTTTTGTCGTCGTCGTGAGCCCTGCCACCCTCTGTGGGTGGCCCGGCCCTGTGGAAGTGGCGCCGAAGCATGACGCACTCTTCGAGGGTATGCTTGACGGGCCCCTGATGGTAGGGGCACGTCTCCTTGAGTGCCTTGTCGAAGAGGTTAGCACCTCCGGGGGGCTTCCGAGGGTTCTTGTGCTCGGCGGCGGCGACAAGGTCTGCATCGGGAACGTCGCGCTTCGCTTGCGACTTCCTCCTGCCTTTCTTCTTGGCGCCGCGCGGAGTAGACGCCTCGGGAGCATCTTCCGACGGGCGGCCCTGGGGCTGCTTGTCCTTTCGGAAGATGGCCTCTACCGCCTCCTGGCCGGAGGCGAACTTGGTGGCGATGTCCATCAGCTCGCTCGCCCTGGTGGGGGTCTTGCGACCCAACTTGCTCACCAGGTCACGGCAGGTGGTGCCGGCGAGGAATGCGCCGATGACATCGGAGTCGGTGATGTTGGGCAGCTCGGTGCGCTGCTTCGAGAACCGCCGGATGTAGTCCCGGAGAGACTCTCCCGGCAGTTGCCGACAGCTTCGGAGGTCCCAGGAATTCCCGGGGCGCACGTACGTGCCCTGGAAGTTGCCGGCGAAGGCCTGGACCAGATCTTCCCAGTTGGAAATCTGCCCCGGGGGCAGGTGCTCCAACCAGGCACGAGCGGTGTCGGAGAGAAACAGGGGGAGGTTTCGGATGATGAGGTTGTCATCGTCCGTCCCACCCAGTTGACAGGCCAGGCGGTAGTCCGCAAGCCACAATTCCGGTCTCGTCTCCCCCGAGTACTTTGCGATAGTAGTCGGGGGTCGGAATTGGGGCGGAAACGGCGCCCGCCGAATGGCTCGGCTAAAGACCTGCGGACCGGGTGGTTCGGGCGAGGGACTCCGATCCTCCCCGCTGTCGTAACGTCCCCCACGCCTGGGGTGGTAGCCTCGGCGCACCCTTTCGTCGAGGCGTGCCCGACGGTCACGATGAGGGTGCTCGTCGCCGAGGTGGTCCGGGGCCGCAGGCGCGGTGTTGCGCGTGCGCTCGGTGAAGACCGAGGCTTCCCGCGTGAGTCGGGAAGTCGCGGCACGAGGTTCCGAGGGGTACCCCTGCCTTCGGGAGGCAGAGCTCTCGGCCCGCCGGGCCGCAGCGCCTTCCAGGAGATGCTTGAGTTCTCCCTGGATTCGCCGACCCTCGGTGGTTGATGACTCCGGCATCGCGCGGAGGAGCATCGCTGCGGCGGCCAGGTCCTGACCGGTTCCGCCGGATGCGGGTGGCGGTCTGTCCCTGGCATCGTTGGCGATGCGGTGCTGGAGACCTTGGGGCAGGTGACGTATTCCTCCGGCCGGGGGTTGGCTCGCCCGTACCTGCCCGATGTTCTGGCGGATTGCCTCGAGCGCTCCTGCTCCCTCATCGAGCCCGGCCTGCGCCCCGCGGACTTGCTCGAGCTGTGGGTCGTGACCCCCCGCCGGAACGGGGACCACAGCTAGCTCCCGCGGGATGTCGGCGCGAGGCGCTGGCCTAGGGGGATCACCATCCTCCGGCATGCCGAGACAGCCGCCTCCGGAGGGATCCCCTAGCTCGATGTGGAAACATTCGCGACTCGGGCCGCAGTCCTTGTCGCCAAGGCTGCGGCTGCCGTCGGAACAGTCGGAGAGGCAGTAGTCACATGCGGTCATGAAGTCCCGCATGGCACTAGGGTTGCCAGATCCGGAGAAATCCCAGCAGATGCTGGGGTCGTCATCTTCCTCGGACCCAGAGGGTCCGTAGGTCGAGACACCCGTCAATCGGTCCCAAGGCGACCGCACACGAAACCCCAGAGAGGTTGCACTCGCCTCAATGTGAGCGCCCGCCAAAGCGAGGTCGCCAGGCGGGCTGAGGCCGAGTCGAAATGACGAAAGATGGGGAGCAGTCGGTACCTTTTTGTCGACGGGGGGCGATGAAGTCACGTCGGGGGCTGACCGCGCCGTCGTCTTGGGCACGAGGGCGACGTCCTGCAGGCCTTTCACGAGCGTGCTGGCGTCGTCCACTTGCTCGGGGTCGACGTGTTGCGGGGGGATGGCGCTCGCGTTTGCCTCGAACGCGAGGGCGACGCTTGGCGTGTCCTCCGTTGGGGCGCCGGGGATGTCGATTTGCTCGACAGCCATCGGAGCGCGGCCTCCCGCTCGGCCCTGGTTGCCCCGCCTCCTCCTCCTCCGATGGCGAGGGAGAGGATGGGGCGAGCTCGAAAGTTGTCCTTCCCCCACGCGGGAAAGGCGTCGTCGATTCCGCCGCCGGCGGGCGGGCTGTCCGCCACCATTGTCGCTATCGCGCGGCGGTGGAAGGAGTACCATGTCGTAGCCGCTGTCGAGAGACATGAACTCGAGGCTCCCAAAACGGAGCACCGTCCCGGGTTGAAGAGGTTGTTGGAGACTGCCCATCTGGAGCTTGACGGGAAATCGAACGTCAACACGCAGCAGGCCCCTACCTGGCGCGCCAACTGTCGGCGTTCCGAGACCGGGGGGTCCCCGAGCCGACGAGTGAGAGTGCCGCGTGCCCCAGCCCAGATGGGTCGAGCGCGTGGGCGAGCGCGAAGGGGGGAACAGAGAGAGAGGTCGGTGGCCGGAGCCGGGTCGTGAGGGAGTCGGAGAATTCCCGCGGCCTTCGTGTTCGTCCCGCGCCCAGGTCGGGTGCGCTTGCAGTAGGGGGTTACAAGCGTCCGCGCGAGGTGAGGGGAGCGAGCGGCCCCGAGAGAGCGCCTGCCCCTGCCCTTCGTCCCCGCGAGGCCAACCTTCTCTAAGAAGGCCCTGGTCCTTCCTTTTATAGTCGTAAGGAGAGGATCCAGGTGTACAGAATGGGGGTGTAGCAAGGTGCTACGTGTCTAGCGAGGGAGAGCTAGCGCCTAAGTACATGCCAAGGTGGCAGCCGGAGAGGTCTTGGCACCCTGTTGTTGTGGCGTCGTGGCTGTTGGAGGAGTAACGGAGCCGGACGGGGGGACAGCTGTCGGAGTGGCTGGGCCCTTGCTGACGTCCTCCTGCTTTCGTAAGGGTGCTGAGAGCCGCCGTCGTCATGGTCTAGCGGGGCGCCATCATTTGCCTATCTGGCGTAGCTGGCCAGATGGGACGCCGGTCTTGTTCTCTGCGACCCAAGTCGGCTCAGGGCAGGGTGATGATGACGCTTCCTGTTGACGTGGCGGTCTCGTGTCCTAGGTCGGGCGTCGTGGAGGCTCCTCCGAAGCCGAGGTCGAGTCCGTCCTGCAAGACAGAGGCAGAGTCCGAGCCCTGGGTCGGGCGAGGCGGAGATCGTTCGGCAAAGGCTGAGGCGGAGTCCGAGCCCTGGGTCGGGCGAGGCGGAGGTCGCCGTCTTCCGGGGCCTTAGCCCGAGTCCGAGCCCTGGGTCGGGCGGAGCGGAGTTCGCCGTCTTCCGGGGCCTTAGCCCGAGTCCGAGCCCTGGGTCGGGCGGAGCGGAGTTCGCCGTCTTCCGGGGCCTTAGCCCGAGTCCGAGCCCTGGGTCGGGCGGAGCGCAGTTCGCCGTCTTCCGGGGCCTTAGCCCGAGTCCGAGCCCTGGGTCGGGCGGAGCCTCCTATGGCACCTCTGGCGAAGTCTGGTCGCCCGTCGGTCTTACCTTTTGCGTTAAACGCCCCGGTGACTGGGTTGGTTGGCGCGGTGATTTAGTCAGGGTTTCTTCTTATCGAAGGCGGGGCCTAGGGCGAGCCGGAGATGCGTCTGCCGTGAAAGAGGAGGCCTCAGGCGAGACGGAGTCATCTTAGGGTCGGCTGCCCTCGCCCGAGGCTAGGCTCGGGCGTGGCGTGGTCAAGTCGCTCGTATGGACTGATCCCTGACTTAATCAAACCCATCAGGCCTCTGCAGCTTTATGCTGATGGGGGTTACCAGCTGAGAATTAGGCGTCTTGAGGGTACCCCTAATTATGGTCCCCGACAATACAACACTATAGAAAGACGAAACATGCAATTATTTGGAAGTTGCTACAGGTTGTTAGCAACTTGGGTGGTTGCCTGGTTGGGTCCAAAAATGGTTTAAGGAATTGTAATATTGAAGAGTTAAAACTGGTTTACTTGTCACCAAGTGGGAAATAAGAATATTTGGCATCCCATCATACTTAAAGTGTTTACTTGTCACGAAGTGAGGCCACTATATGTACTTTGGTCAACCCTATCACCTCTCCCCCCTTCTTTACATTATAATAATTCTGACATGGAATATCGTTTTATGTTAAAAAAAAGACATGGAATATCGTTTACCACAATGTGATGGACAACTGTTGGGACAGGCATGAAAAGATTGCCTCCATATGAATAATATGTGTAGAGAACATAGCTGTAATATATAACTACAAATGTTGTTATCCACAGTTATTTGCATTATGGTTTGCTGGCGGCTAGAGGGGAGATCTTAAAAGCTGGCGAAGGCAGTGATTACAGCGACTGTATGTTGGAGGGGCATCTTGGTATGGTTGCTTGATTTAATCTACTAGGCCCAATATATAAATCTTACGTATCATTACCTTTTTATCTTTTTTTTGAATTTGAGATGAACTTCCTATACTCTTACTGAAATTATGTCAACATTAATAGGGCAAATGGTTATTTGTAACAAAACCAAATATTTACCTGAGCTTTGTTCTATTCTATGCAGGGTCCATGCCCTGTTGTGAAAATACATAAAGTAATATGTTGACTTGTCTTATGAATTTTGTGTGCTATCAAATATTATTCAAAACATTACACTATTCTGATAATGAGTCCCTCGATAAAATCATGCTACTTCGTCAGCAGATTGATCTTGCAATGAATACACTACATATTCCAGTTTCCAACAAATTGTCAGTTTCTGTTTTCTGTTTATTGCTCATAAAATTATCCTATCTTAAATGTGCTATTAAACTCAGGGAAATACAATTACGGTGGTAATACATTTGAAGCATCAGGCTCACCTTCTGGTGCTAGTTATTCCAAGTGCAGGGCTCTTGCAGTTAGAGCTCTTAAAGTTGATGAGCCAGCATGCACACACATGAAATGCACATTTGGTGGTGTGTGGAATGGTGGTGGTGGAGATGGACAAAAGAATCTTTTTGTGGCATCCTTTTTCTTTGATAGGGCTGCCGAGGCAAGTCTAATTTTACGATTGACCTTTCTGGTCTGTCTGAAGTGAATTGCTATTGCCATACTGATCCTAGTCAAGATTAGCACCTAACTGTGCCCCATCATTCAGGCTGGTTTTGTGGACCCAAAAGCAGCAGTTGCTAAGGTTAAACCTTCAGACTTTGAAGAAACTGCACGCCGGGTTTGTAAATTGAACTTGAAGGATGCACATGCAACCTACCCTGATGTCTCAGAGGAGAACATTCCCTACCTTTGCATAGATCTTGTCTACCAGTACACATTACTTGTCGATGGATTTGGTATGGCTTATTTCAAACGAAAAAAACATCACGATAACAGTAGAACATATAACCTCCACATCTATGTTCTTACACCTGCTTTTTTTTTCAGGCGTTGATCCTTATCAAGACATTACCTTGGTAAAGAAAGTGCCTTATGGTGATTCGTATGTTGAAGCAGCATGGCCCCTTGGTAGTGCCATTGAGATCGCATCTTCATCATAGAAACAGCACGGCAGTAACTTTTTTTTTCTTTTTTATATAATATATATAAAAATCTTCCATCATTATAGTTTTTGGCTTAGTTTACTGATCTGTAGTAGTGAGCTTAGATCCTGGGTTTGATGCTAAGGTTTTGCCTTGATTCACCATTTGTTCTCAATTTTCCATTCTATTTGTGTAGGTTCCTACACATTAACAACGTACACATGGAGTATAGATTGTAGTTCTGTGCAAGCATTTTCCCCTTTCCATCCCCAGTTATTTAGAAGTCTTTGTCATTCATCCTTAGTATGCTCTGTGGGTTCTTCAGTGTGATGCCATTCTTTTTGTTTCCTTCGGCCAACTTTGGATTGTTCAATGTAATAAACGCATGGTTCTTCTTTGTTCCCTGGACGGTTCATTTGTAGCCTTGTAGATTTAAAGTTGTTTCTTCTTATCACAAATATTTAGGTTCTGTGTGGCGCATATTCTCCAGCAGCTTCACGAGTCATTTGAAGTTGTTTTGAGCTGAACAGGTATTTTTCAACCATTTTTCAAACAGCTTCACATGTAATTTTTATAAAATATGCTCTTAGGAGGGATTAATGTGGAAGGAAACTGAAATAACTGTTTGTGGAAGGAAACTGAAATAGCTGTTTCTCTGAACTTCAATTCACTTAGGTGAGCTCTTACACTGAAGTTGTGAGACAGTGAGAGTACATGGAAGAATTTGTGAGTGTGTTTTAGAGCCAGTTTGGTACAGCTTCTATAGTAGGTTTTGGGTAAATATAGAAGCTTCGTCAAAGAGTTTTAGTTTTTTTTACTGATAAGTGATTCTGATTCTTTGTTGATTCTGGAAGTGTTTCTTTGAAATGTACTAGGGGTAGCGGGTGACAATGGTCTCTAAATTTTATACTATAAGATTTAAAGATCGGATTAGAATTGGGCTATATTTCTATTCATTTCTGAACTACAAATTATTTAGGGTCCTACCATTTTGTGAAGAACCATTTAAATCGCGATACATTGCCACCCCTAGCTAGAGGGTTGGGAGCTAAAAAAAGTAGCTTCTTCTGATCCACTCTATGCACAGAATTACTGTATAATTAGGAGGACCACTGTATAATTAGTTAGGATGCTGGAAGCTGGAAAAAGTAGCTTCTCTTGATTCAGAGAATCATTGTATGATATAGTTTGTCCTAAAGAAGTGATTTTAGTCAAAAAATCATTTCACACCCAATCTGGTAGGATGAACTCTACCAAAGTGGGCCTTAGAGCATCTCCAATAATTCAAAAAGCAATTGGTTGATCAATGAGTTTTCAAGTGGCAAAAATTTGTGAAGAGTTCAGAGCATATTTATTGGCTTTCTCCAACAATTTTCAAAATTTTGGTCCTAAATATAGAAGACAACCACGAATTCTAGACTTTCTAAATCATCTTAACAACTTTTATATGTTTCTCTCTTATATACTTGCATCAGGAATGTTGTTTCTCACGTCTCTCCATCTTTCTAAAGGCAAAAATAGAAAAATCCAATAGATAATTCAACAAGTACATGTATCGGTATCGCAACATGAGGGACCATCATTATAAGGAACATGCAGAGACATTTACCACGTCATTTTAGAAAACTTACAAGTAAGATATCCTAGATCGGTACGACTAGATGCGTGGCACAACGAAAGAAGAGGTGAAGTAGCGATCTAACGTAGACGCGCGCTAATGGGGAGGAAGTAGTTGATCATGATCGTCACCTCTTCAGTCTATATGTACGAGCGCAGCGTGGGTCTCACGATTAGGTCTAAGGGAAGCGATGATTAGGATTGCACATGTGGTGGAATAATATAACCCTAGTCGATTACCATATATTTATAAAATGTGTTAATGGGCTGTGGTCTATTAAACCTCACCCCAAAATGAGTTAGACTCTATTCTAAATTGTTTATGATTGCCTTTTGGGCATATCTCTAATAATGTCTCACTTTACTAGAGGCAATCATATTGGCAAGTTTCAATATTCTATCCTCTTAAGTGTGTGACCCGTTAGGTTTATGTGTAGACAACAGTGAACAAAAGATGTTTCTGAACTACAAGTTAGTAGCGATACCTAGCAAGATATACTACCTCTCGAATGTACATAAAGATCATAACGGTCGAACCTTGATACAAGTACTAATCCTTTTGTATATATCAGTCAAGCTCAAGACGAGGTGAGATACGTGCCATCCTTGTTATAGTTCAATCAATCACTCGATCAAGTAGTGGATTTAATTAATGACTAATATTTAGTCACTATCATTATGTCTGTCGGTGTTTCAGACCCGGGGGACCCTCAACCGGACCGACTAGTGAATTTTGTGTCGCGTGCCCCTGTCCAGATGGGTTGATGCAAGATGGAACACAAGAGGGGGAATGAGGCTTATATTATCTTGCACCGGGGGTGCTTGTAGTAGGGGTTACAAGCTGAGCGAGAGCGAGAGAGAGAGAGAGAAAGAGAGAGAGAGAGGGTTCGGCCTTGAGTTGTCTGAGTTAGCCTCCTCCGCGTCTCTCCCACTCTGCCTGCCTCTGCCCGCCCCCCTTAGGAAGGCCTTGGACATCCCCTTTTATAGATACAAGGAGATGGTCCAGCTGTACAATGGGGGTGTAGCAATGTGCTAACGTGTCCGGCGGAGAGGTGCTTGAGCCCTGTATGAAGCATAGCTGACGGTGTGGCATGGATCCTGCTGACGTTTCCTTGCTTCCGTAGAGAGCTTGTGGACTATTGACGTCATGGACGCATGCGGGGAACCATCATTACCTGTTGCCGGAGTAATCTAGATGTGACTCCGGTCTTGTTCCTTCGTAGCCTGAGGCGGCTAGCTAGAGATAGGGTAATGATGTATCCCCTGTAGCGTAGTCGGTTCGAGGCCGAGGTCGGGCGAGGCGGCGACTCCTCCCGAGGCCGAGGCTGAGGTCGGGCGCAGATGTGACTCCTCCCGAGGCCGAGGCCGAGGTCGGGCGAGGCGGAGACCTCTTTCCGAGGCCGAGGCGTCGGTTGAGACCTGGGGTCGGGCAAGGCGGAGCTCCCTGTTGCGTCCGAGGCTGAACTCGGGAGAGGCCGTGACTTACTGTTGTTAGTCTTACCCTGGTGGTTGGCACAGTAGCCGGAGAGGGGCGAATAGTGTTGTTTTCCTGTCAGAACGGTCAGTGAAAGGGCGAAGTGACTGCGGTCACTTTGACCTTGCCGACTGAGGCGCGCGTGTCAGGATAAGGTGTCAGACGATCCCCGCATTAAATGTGCATGCGATACGGTCGGTTGGTAAGGCGATTTGGCCGAGGTCGCTGCACGACAAAGTTCGCCCGAGCTTGGCTTCGAGCGAGCCGAGGGTGCGCCCACTGCCTGTAGAGGCCCTCGGGCGAGGCGTGAATCCGCCCGGGACTACTGTTCCCGCCCGAGGCTGGGCTCGGATGAGATCGCGTCCCTTGGTAGATGAGGCCTTGACTTGAACCGTGTTTATCAGTCTTTGCGGTTTATTCTGAAGATGTTTTCCAGCCATGTTAAGGAGTGTTGGGGGTACCCCTAATTACGGTACTCGACAGTAGCCCTCGAGCCTCGAAGGGAGTGTAGGTACTCGCTTGGAGGTTCTGTCGGATTTTTTTGCAAGGGGACCAGTCTTTCTCGGTTATATTTTGTTCCGATGGGTGCACGCGAGCGCACCCGTCGGGTGTAGCCCCCGAGGTCTCTGAGGAGTGGTTTGACTCTTCTGAGGTCTTAATTCTTTTTGTGATGCCTTGGTCGGCCTTGTTGTTTCCTCATGCGGCCTGGCCGCAGCCCAGGTGCATGGTCAGGCTCCGAGTTTTTAAGCTGGTTTGTCGACGTGGTCGACAATTTGGCCGTAGTCTGGTGCAAGAGCAGCCCCCGAGCCTCTGCACAGAGCGAGAGGACGATCAAGGACCGTCTCGACTTTTATTGTATGCCCCTTCGTCGCCTTTTCGCAAGGAGGAAGGGGGGAAAGCGCCATGTTGCCCTCGGAGGGCACCGAACACGGTGTTTCCAGTGAGTTGCTATCGGGTGATCCGAGTGGACACCCGAGCCCCATTCGATAAGGGTCGTCTAGTGGCCCAAAGGCGCGCTCCAAAAGTACCTGCAGGTGATTTGCTGGACCCGAACCCATTTGATAGGGTCTGAGGGCTCGGTGCCTCCCTCCGATGGGATTCCATTAACAATCGTTCCCGCTGGTCTCGGAAATGTCCTAGGGTACCTCGGGAGCGTAGCCCGAGTCTCGGCCATGTAACGGACGTACCCAGGGTCATCCCTGACTCTGCGTGCTCTGGGGCGGCTGTCGAACCCTTTCGAAGGGCCAGCCTTTGAACCCCTGATCAGTAAAGGGCTCGGAGCCCGAGTGCTCTAGGGCGGTTGCCGAACCCCGCAGGGCGCAACCTTCGAACCCCTGATCAGTAGGAGGGCTCGGAGCCCGTTTCCTTCGTTGAGAAGGATCCTTTTTCAAAATATCCCCTTTCCCGATCCCTGTGGCAAGAGAGAGAGAGAGGAAAAGAAAAAGGATATGAATTTAAATAATGTGGCGCACCTTTTTTGACGCGGTCATCATGACGGAGGTGAAACGGCGCCCGCTTTGCCTGCCAGAGGTGTCGCTTGCCCTGCCAGGGAGTTAATGCGACGGGACGGGCGATTCGTGGGGCGTCTGTTGCGCGTGCGCGAGTCGTTCGAGGAACAGAAAAACCATTTCACCTTCGAGTTTGAATTTCGCGACGGGTTCGGGCGAAGTTTTGGGTGGATCTCGCCCGAGCCTTTATATACCCGGAAGAGGGGCCGACGGTGGTTCTTTACCCTGCCATTTGCGCTTGCCTTCTGCTTTGGTTTCCGCAACCTAAGAGAAAGGCCAGAGAAGAGAAAACCGCGCACCTCATCCCCTCCGCCTCCACCGCTTCCGCTCGGCGATGGCTGACAAGGCGACCGTCGTTCCACCGCGCGACCCGTGGCCTTTCTCCACTGTTACTGTGGAGGATCTGGAGGCCCTTGTTTCCGACGGTTTGCTCCGTCCTCTCTCCGGCGGGCCGCAGCCTGAGTGGATGGCCCCCGGGAGCGAGGCCGACCCGACTCCGCCGTCGGGGTAAGTGGTCAGTTTTATCCCCTTCCATGAGCGAGGGTTTAGGATGCCGGCGAGCCGCTTCATGCGGGCGCTCCTGCACCACTACGGGGTGGAGCTGCATAACTTCAACCCCAACTCCATTGCGCAAGCGACCATTTTCGCGGCGGTTTGCGAGGGGTTTTTGGGGATTGACCCTCACTGGGACCTATGGACCCATCTCTTTTCCGCGGAGTTCTTCGCCGCGTCGACGGATGTGAAGAAGGTCCACATGGCGGTGCGGGCCAGTGGCTGCACCCTCCAGCTGAGGTCGGGGCGGGCGCAGCAGTACATCCCTGCCTCCCTTGTATCTTTGAACAAGGGGTGGCAAAACCGGTGGTTTTATCTCCAGAACGACGACGGGATGCTTCCACCGTTTTCTCAACGAGTGGTGACCGCCGTCGGCAATAACTGGCGCTGGGGGGCCATACGCGAGAACCAAGAGAAGCTCCAACCTATTCTGCATGCCTTGCAGAAGTTACGAGATGAGGGCCTTACCGCTGCGGGGGTCGTCGCCGCTATCCATAGCCGGAGGGTGCTCCCTTTGGCAGAGCGGCGGTTGCGGCTCTCAGAGATGAAGCCGGGGGTCGATTTGGAGGGCTCGCGGATGTCCTCGACCTCCCTCTCCGCCGACGACCTCCTCAGGCGGGTAGCGGGTACGGTAGGGAGGCTGGATGCTGGCGTCCTTAGCCAGCCCTCGATGCGCCCCGACCATGGGTACGTGTCCCTGGTAAGTGTTCGATCCTCCTTCTGTTTTCTGCTGAGTTTTTTTACGTCTTTGATTCTTACTGTTGGGATTTTTGTTCGTCCCCAGGGGTTGAGGGGTTTTAAACTCTCCCGGCCACCGGTCCCGGAGGACGTGGCGGACCGAGCCGCGCGTAGGCTTGCCGTAGAGAAGGAAAAGGAGAAGAAGGACGCGGAAAAGGCCCGAGCTCGCGAGAGGATGCGAGCTCGGGAAGCATTGGAGAAGCGTCGTCGGAGGCAGGCGAGGGATGGGATCCCGTTGGAGCCGTCGCCCAAGACGCCTGACGACAACGATGATGATGATGATGACGACGACGAAGATGATGACATGGCGGCCCGACTTGGCCTCAGCCCGGACCCGAGGCTGGGCCAGGGGCCGCCGAGCCAGCCTCCAAGTAGGCTGGCACCATCAGTGCCTGGGGCCAGGACACCAAGGTCCCGGTCCAAGGAGCGGAGGCAGGCCAAGGGGGTACTTGACCCCTTGGCCGAGATGATTGGGGTGACTCCGGGGGGTCAGGCTGAACCACATGCCCCTCAAGAGCAGGTGCCCGCGCCGGCCGTATAGGAGGTCGGTCCCTCGTCCGTCGTGACGATGCCTGGGCAGGCCGCTCCCTCGGCGCCTCGGGCGCCCGAGGTGGAAGCGGCGCCGAAGCCGGCAGCGGGGCAACCCTCGGCAGCGCCTGCGGAGACCAGGGCCCGAGGGGCCTCCCCGCGGGCACGATTGGCCTTGCCCCGGAGCGGGTAAGTATCTGAGTATACCCCTGTTTTGTTTTTTTTCTCTGTGTGTCTTGAACTTGCTCTCTCTCTTTCTTCCAGCAAGCGGAGGAAGGGCTCGGCTGGTCTGGCCCCCACGAAGGCCCTTAAGATGGGGCCGGCCTCTGCCGCTGGTGCTGCGGCGCGTCATGCCGGTTGGTTTGCCTCCGCACAAGGCGCCCTCCGGCGGGGTGCCCAGGCGGCACGAGTTGCCATGGGGCAAGCCTCCCAGGCTGACCCAGCTGTTGGAGCGGCCATCATGCCGGGGGAGGCCGCTGACGCGACCGTGGCCCCGAGCCCACCTGACTTATTGCCGGTGCCGGCATCGACTCCTGCCGGGGCCGTCGCTGATTCCCCGTGGAGCCGCCCGTCACCGCCGACGTCGGGATGGTTGAGGCGCCGCCACCCGTGGTCGTCCCCGACCTCCCCGTTCTCGGCCATGAGGAGAGGGCGGCCGTCGTTGCCGAGGTCGGTGATCGGAGGCCTGCCACCTTAGCCGAGGGGAGGCCCAGTACGTCGACTGCGGCGGTGCCCGATGCATCGGCTGCAGGGGGACCCGACGCCTTGGTCGAGGGGCACGTAGAACCGTGGCCCGTCTTGGGGAGCAGAGGCCTTATCCCCACGCAGCTCAACCCCAATGAGTGGTATGGGTGTAACACCCACTTTGTAATAATATGAATAGAGAAAACAATTTCTCCTTAGGTCAGTTTAACCTTTGTGCATCATCATATGTGAACACCATGTCCAAAAACAATTAATAAAAAGGATATACTATTAAATTGTGCATCATGCTGAGGTTTTATTTGGTGTGTATTTGGTGTCAACAAAAATAACAATGTGACAAGAAATACATTAAAGTCCAAAGCGGAATTTAAAATCCAAAAGGAATTATAGGATTTAGAAAAGGGAAGGAAATAAGAATTTTGTGGACAAAAATAAGTAAATAAAAATATATTGTTCCTCCACTAGAAGATTGAATTTGTACACTTAACTCAATGGTGAAATTCGTATTCAAAATTCAAATTTAAAAGTCAAAATAGTTATGAATAAAAGAAATCAAGAAAGGAAAATAAAAAAAGGGATTTCCTGCGCTTGGGCCAAAATCATCCTATCGGCCCACTTCATTTTCCTCTTCCGCGCGGCCCACGCTGGGGATTGGGTGCCGACAGGTGGGACCCTCGGATCGGTCTCTCGCGCGCGCCTGCATCTCCGTTTTCGTTCACTGCATGTGGGGCTCGCTTCGCCAGCCGCTCGCGTTCACGTGAATCCACGATCGCTATGCCACTTCCATGTGGGCCCCATTGGTCGTCTTCACTCGCGCGCGACAGCACCGTTACCCTCTGACGTGTGGACCCCATCCTGCCAGAGTCATCCCCTACCTAGTCGTAACAACCCGCTTGTAGCTCGCCGTGATCTCTGGGAGGTGGAGGATGGCTGATGGCCCACAGCGGACTCGGGCCTCCGGGTATAAACTTGTGGTCGCCACGGCGTTCCTTCATCAAACTGGCCGCTACCCTCATCGGCGTTAGTGTTTCGCTGCCCCCTCCGAATCGCTATCGGCGCGCTGGGCGAATTGATGGTGGCCGCCATGTTCCAATAGGTGGGCGTGTCGTCGTTCGTGTTGAGCGCGTGGCCGAGGTGATTTATCTTGGCGTGCCGTGGCGATTCGTGAAGACCCCGGGCGGGATCGACGACAGTACCACCCGGAATTCGTCGCCGTGAACCTGCGCCGCCGTAAAAACCGCAATCAGGCACCGATTCATGGTATGGATCACACCCATCGCGTTCGCCTTCCTCTCAACGTCATATAGGATCGTTCGGATTGAGTCTTGGTGGTGAATTTGGGCTAACAGCGTCGGCGCGGCTGCAAATCGAGGCCTCCGCCATGGGCAGGGATCTGTGCTCGATGGCGGATGCAATTGGTTGAGGAATTAGATTCAGGGAGTCCTCGATTTGGCAAGGGTTGAGCTAATTGGAGAATGGTGCTCGGGATGGTCGGATTCGCAGCCCCGACGACAGCGCCGCCGTATTGGGTTGGTCCCCGCCGTGTCCAAGCGCTTGAGGTGGGAGATGAGGTTCATGCCGTTGGATGCTTATCCAACGGTGGTGATTAGATTGAGCGTACCCATTCGGTGCATCTAATCTACGGCGTCAACTAGAGATCCGACGGTGGTGCGTTGATGAAATATTAGCCATCGATCCAAACTTGGGTGGCTCTGGGTTGTTCCCGTCGGTGGTTGGTTCCGCGCAACTTGTTGAGCTATGATCATGTGTGAGCTCACCCTTGCTGCCTCACACCCCCCCACAGAAGAAGAGCAGGTGGTTCAGGAGGAGCCACAAGGCGAGGAGTATGATCTGATCTAGGTGGCGTTTCTCAGTTGACATTGGCGCCGACGATCCTTAGTTCGTTTTATATTTATTATTTTATTTTGTAATAAGTCTTCCGCTATGTAATAAATACTCTGATGTTTAGTGACATTTATCTCTATACACTCTGTTATTATATGTGTTGTCTTCTTGGCGCATGTATGAGATGCACCTGGCTTTGTTCCTTAAAGCCGGGTGTGACAGAAGTGGTATCAGAGGAAATGTTGATTGTAGGACGAAACCTAGATAGAAATGGACAAACCCTTATCTACTTACCTTACTCTGATTCATTCCATACTTATCTTGATCCTATCTCACCTTCTACTGTTTCCCTCTGATTATTCTTACCCTTACTACTCTAAGACAAGATGGATTTCACACCTTGGAATCCTACATTTATGAAGTTCTTAAGAGATAGGAGACCTAAGACAAAAATTAAAACTATTTTCTCTATTAAAAAAATTGGTTGATTGTTCTGATGATAAATGCTTGATTTGCTTCTTTGATTGATTGAAACATTATAGTTGGGCATCTTAGCATGTACCACTATAAGGTAATGTATTAGCTTTAGTGGATAAAACACTAATCTACTTAGCTAATAAATCTCCCAAAATAACATGCCTCGTAATTACTCGCCTTGTCTATAATTCTTCCTTTCTTACCCTGTATTTCTAACCCCGATGAGATACCCCCTATAGTGTTAGAAGAGAGCACTATAGACGTGATCCTTGGTATGTCGTGGTTGAGAAAGGCAAAGTCCATTATAGCATGCGGTAGAGGTACCGTAGAACTCACTACCACTAAAGGAGAAAGCTTTCAAGTTAATATTGCAGTAACCTCCTCACCCATGCGTGCAATGTTCTTTATACCGGAGGAGTTTGTTGGTGACAACATCCGGGTGGTTAGAGATTTTCCGGATGTCTTTCCAGAGGAGTTACCAGGGATGCCACCTGATAGAGAAGTTGAGTTTGTTATTGATCTCTTACCTGGAACCGCCCCTATTTCTAAATGGCCATATAGGATGTCCGTAGAGGAGTTGAAGGAACTAAAGAAGCAGTTAACTGAGTTACAAGAGGCTGGGTACATTCGTCCGAGTTCCTCACCGTGGGGAGCACCGGTCTTATTTGTACAGAACAAGGATGGATCGCAGCGGATGTGTGTGGATTATAGATCTCTTAATGATGTTACAGTGAAGAACAAGTATCCGTTGCCCCGTATTGAGGATTTATTTGATCAGATGAGAGGTGCTAGAGTATTCTCGAAGATTGATCTCCGATCGGGTTACCATCAGATGAGGATTAGACCATCGGATATTCCCAAGACGGCTTTCTCGACTCGATATGGATTATATGAGTTTACTGTTATGTCGTTTGGATTAACCAATGCACCAGCTTATTTTATGAACTTAATGAACAAGGTGTTTATGGAGTACTTGGACAGATTCGTCGTGGTGTTCATCAATGATATTCTTATCTATTCCAAGAGTGATAGTGATCATGAGGAACATCTGAGGTTGGTGCTACAGAAGCTACGAGATAACCAGCTATATGCCAAGTTCAGCAAGTGCGAGTTTTGGATTGGCGAGGTGCCATTTCTTGGTCATATTATTTCTAATGGAGGAATTTCAGTGGATCCTGCTAAGGTCAAGGAGATAATGGAGTGGAGAGTACCCACTACAGTTACTGAGATTCGGAGTTTCTTGGGATTAGTAGGATATTATCGGAGATTTATTGAAGGATTTTCTAAGATCGCTAAACCCATGACTTCGCTTTTGGAGAAAGGAAGAGAATTTAAGTGGGACGAGAAGTGTCAAGACAACTTTGATCTACTGAAGAAGAGGTTGATGTCGCCACCAGTATTGATTATGCCAGACCTGCAGAGGGGATTTGACATTTATTGTGATGTATGTGGCCAAGGGCTTGGTTGTGTGCTCATGCAAGAAGGACATGTGATTGCCTATGCATCTCGTCAGTTGCGGAAACATGAATTGAACTACCCCACGCATGACTTGGAATTGGCAGCCGTTGTGCATGCGCTTAAGATTTGGAGACATTATATCATGGGGACCAAGTGCCAAGTATATACAGATCATAAGAGTTTGAAGTATATATTCACTCAGAAGGATCTCAACCTTAGGCAACACCGTTGGTTGGAGCTTATTAAGGATTATGATTTGGAGATTCACTATCACCCGGGCAAGGCGAATTTGGTTGCAGATGTCTTGAGTCGAAAGGAGCAAGTTCATTCAGCTATTGTTGCCCAGCTACCCGATGAGATTGTTGAGGATTTTAGGAGACTTAACCTGGGGATAGTTACTCACACTGAAGGAGTTACTATTAATGTGGAACCTACTTTGGAGCAAGAGATCCGCAAAGGACAAATTGGTGATGCTAAAATAAAAGAGATCAAGGATCTGATTACTAAAGGTCGAGTTCCGGAATTTACGGAAGATGAGCAAGGCACTGTATGGTTCAAGGACAGAATGTGTGTTCCTGATATTGAAAGCCTTCGTGAGACTATATTGAAGGAGGCCCATGACTCGGATTATTCTATTCATCCTGGTAGTACTAAGATGTATCAGGATTTGAAGCAGAAGTATTGGTGGTATGGATTGAAAAGAGATGTGGCTATGTGCGATGTATGTCAAAGAGTTAAGGCTGAACACCAGAGGCCAGCTGGATTGTTACATCCACTGAAGATACCCGAGTGGAAATGGGAAGAGATTGGTATGGATTTCATTACTGGATTGCCTCGCACCCAGAAAGGATATGATGCTATATGGGTGATTGTAGATAGATTGACTAAAGTGGCTCACTTTATTCCGGTGAAGACTACTTATAAAGGTTCTCAATTAGCAGAGTTATATATGGCTCGGATTGTGTGTTTACATGGAGTACCAAAGAAGATTGTGTCTGATCGAGGTTCACAATTTACCTCAAGATTTTGGAGAAGCTTTCATGAGAACATGAGTACGAAGTTGAAATTCAGTACGGCTTATCACCCTCAGACTGATGGACAGACTGAAAGGACTAATCAAGTATTGGAAGATATGTTGATAGCATGTGCCCTTCAGCATGGAGGGAGTTGGGATAAAAGTCTACCTTATGCTGAGTTCTCTTATAATAATAACTACCAGACCAGCTTGAAGATGTCACCTTTTGAAGCTCTGTACGGCAGGAAATGCAGGACTCCTCTATATTGGGATCAGACTGGAGAGAGACAGTTCTTTGGGCCTGAACTGATTCAAGAAGCAGAAGAACAAGTCCGTATAATTCGAGAGAATTTGAGGGTGGCTCAAACCATGCAAAAGAGCTATGCTGATAATAGAAGGAGGCCACTGGAATTTGAAGAAGGAGATTATGTGTACCTTAAGGTGTCACCACTTCGTGGAATGAGGAGATTTAAAGTTAAGGGCAAATTGTCCCCTCGCTATATTGGACCATTCTTGATCTTTAGGAGAGTTGGTGAGATGGCATACCAACTCGAGTTACCGGATAGTCTATCAGATGTGCATAACGTGTTCCACGTATCTCAACTAAAGAAGTGTCTCCGTGTCCCTGGGGAACAGTTACCAATGGAAGAGCTCAATGTTCAGGGTGATTTAACTTACACGGAGTACCCGATCAAGATTTTGGATACATTGACTCGAGTTACAAGAAATAAGGTGATAAAGATGTGTAAAGTACAATGGAGTCACCACGGTGAAGATGAAGCAACTTGGGAAAGAGAAGAAGAGCTTCACATAGATTTTCCCCATCTTTTCCCACGTTCTTCTTAAATCTCGAGGACGAGATTATTTTTAAGGGGGGTAGGATTTGTAACACCCACTTTGTAATAATATGAATAGAGAAAACAATTTCTCCTTAGGTCAATTTAACCTTTGTGCATCATCATATGTGAACACCATGTCCAAAAACAATTAATAAAAAGGATATACTATTAAATTGTGCATCATGCTGAGGTTTTATTTGGTGTCAACAAAAATAACAATGTGACAAGAAATACATTAAAGTCCAAAGCGGAATTTAAAATCCAAAAGGAATTATAGAATTTAGAAAAGGGAAGGAAATAAGAATTTTGTGGACAAAAATAAGTAAATAAAAATATATTGTTCCTCCACTAGAAGATTGAATTTGTACACTTGACTCAATGGTGAAATTCGTATTCAAAATTCAAATTTAAAAGTCAAAATAGTTATGAATAAAAGAAATCAAGAAAGGAAAATAAAAAAAGGGATTTCCTGCGCTTGGGCCAAAATCATCCTATCGGCCCACTTCATTTTCCTCTTCCGCGCGGCCCACGCTGGGGATTGGGTGCCGACAGGTGGGACCCTCGGATCGGTCTCTCGCGCGCGCCTGCATCTCCGTTTTCGTTCACTGCATGTGGGGCTCGCTTCGCCAGCCGCTCGCGTTCACGTGAATCCACGATCGCTATGCCACTTCCATGTGGGCCCCATTGGCCGTCTTCACTCGCGCGCGGCAGCACCGTTACCCTCTGACGTGTGGACCCCATCCTACCAGAGTCATCCCCTACCTAGTCATAACAACCCGCTTGTAGCTCGCCGTGATCTCTGGGAGGTGGAGGATGGCTGATGGCCCACAGCGGACTCGGGCCTCCGGGTATAAACTTGTGGTCGCCACGGCGTTCCTTCATCAAACTGGCCGCTACCCTCATCGGCGTTAGTGTTTCGCTGCCCCCTCCGAATCGCTATCGGCGCGCTGGGCGAATTGATGGTGGCTGCCATGTTCCAATAGGTGGGCGTGTCGTCGTTCGTGTTGAGCGCGTGGCCGGGGTGATTTATCTTGGCGTGCCGTGGCGATTCGTGAAGACCCCGGGCGGGATCGACGACAGTACCACCCGGAATTCGTCGCCGTGAACCTGCGCCGCCGTAAAAACCGCAATCAGGCACCGATTCATGGTATGGATCACACCCATCGCGTTCGCCTTCCTCTCAACGTCATATAGGATCGTTCGGATTGAGTATTGGTGGTGAATTTGGGCTAACAGCGTCGGCGCGGCTGCAAATCGAGGCCTCCGCCATGGGCAGGGATCTGTGCTCGATGGCGGATGCAATTGGTTGAGGAATTAGATTCAGGGAGTCCTCGATTTGGCAAGGGTTGAGCTAATTGGAGAATGGTGCTCGGGATGGTCGGATTCGCAGCCCCGACGACAGCGCCGCCGTATTGGGTTGGTCCCCGCCGTGTCCAAGCGCTTGAGGTGGGAGATGAGGTTCATGCCGTTGGATGCTTATCCAACGGTGGTGATTAGATTGAGCGTACCCATTCAGTGCATCTAATCTACGGCGTCAACTAGAGATCCGACGGTGGTGCGTTGATGAAATATTAGCCATCGATCCAAACTTGGGTGGCTCTGGGTTGTTCCCGTCGGTGGTTGGTTCCGCGCCCTTGGATTGAGATCCAGCGGCCACCACTCCGTACCGATTCCTTTAAAAGCTAATCTAATCTGAGCCCTAGGTTTTGGATCCAGCGACTCACGATCACTCATACCCCTTCGGCCTGGATATTTTTCAAAAGAACCCCTGCGCTTACTAGAAACCAACCCGCCATCCACCTCCACTGTTCTCTGTGTCTGCAGAATTTTACACCGAGACCCCTGCGTTTTCCAGTTATTGAGGCCCAGTCCAGAGATAGTTTAAATCGAATAAATGAATAGAAAATAGATTTCTAACATGAAAATAATTACTAGAACTTTATAAATTCATAGAAAATTCATACTAACTCCAAATTAATCCATTATAGTTCCTAAAATTTTGTAATTGTATTCTCTAGCACTTAATGTCTCTGTTTTATCATGAAAACAGTAAGAAAATTAATTCCACACTTAATCCTATTTTAAACACATAAAACCTTTGAAAATCCATAACTTGAAATCTATAACTCCAAAAATTATGATTCCTGTTCCTAGAATTTTATTTTAATGTGTAGATTATTACTGTGTATTTTGTTTATATGTTTGGTGTAATGTTAATTTCTCTATATGCACTGTGCTTGTTTGTATTGTGGCGAGTAGAAGAGCCCGTTGCTGAGGATCCTGGTGAGCAGCAGGTTGAAGTAGCTGAGCAGGAGCTCATTGAAGGCAAGTTGTGCCCTTGACCACTTTTTACCCAATAATGTTCTTTAATATCACTTATCCATGCATAGGTTAATTTTGATAGGACCCAATAGGTTACTCTAGATTGTTTATCTCATTACCTTGTTTACCCCTGAATCACTTGGGTAGTTTGCTATTGCTTTACCGGGTTTTGGGATAATCATTTATTACCTCTATGTTCCAATTCTGTTGTTATTCTATTTATGTTCATGTCAAGTTCATTAATGTTAATTGGAACATAGAGCTTAACTTGAGAACCACGTGCCACCACAAGGGTTTAATGGGACGCCCTTGGCTGACTAATTAGGAAAGCTAGTGGAAGACTACCTTACCCGAAAGGGGCAAGGGCAGTAGGGGAGTGGTCAGTGTAGGGAAGTCCTTGCTTGATTTTGCTGCGATGGCGGTCAGGCAAGAACCCTGCATTGGAACTTCCTATAAACTGTAGCGGGTTTTCGGAAGCTAGTGGAACTTTGTAAAGGCCTCGTAGTGTTGCCCTGCCGCGCTTCCTAGGTAGAGGTGTATGGGATTCGCGACCCCTTGGCAGATGGGTAACATGACTTGTGGGTAAAGGGTACAACCTCTGCAGAGTGTAAAACTGGTATACTAGCCGAGCTCACGGTCATGAGCAGCTCAGGACTCTCTGATGTTTAAATTATGGAACTTAAATTCAATTTTGTCATTTGCATTGCATGGGATTATTATTAATTTTGTTCTATTACTTTTATTATGGTATGGTATTTACTTACACTTAGTAACTGCTAATAAAATTTTGACCAACTACTTAAAAGCAATGCTCAGCTTTAACCCCTGTCATTGAATAGCCTTACACATCACATGAACTCACACCTTTGTGAGTTTATGTCCACTGGTTCCCCACAACTTGTTGAGCTATGATCATGTGTGAGCTCACCCTTGCTGCCTCACACCCCCCACAGAAGAAGAGCAGGTGGTTCAGGAGGAGCCACAAGGCGAGGAGTATGATCTGATCTAGGTGGCGTTTCTCAGTTGACATTGGCGCCGACGATCCTTAGTTCGTTTTATATTTATTATTTTATTTTGTAATAAGTCTTCCGCTATGTAATAAATACTCTAATGTTTAGTGACATTTATCTCTATACACTCTGTTATTATATGTGTTGTCTTCTTGGCGCATGTATGAGATGCACCTGGCTTTGTTCCTTAAAGCCGGGTGTGACAATGGGCAGCCGCTCCTGTTCTGGAGCCACGACACCTCGGACCCGGAGCCCCTCCTCTCCCTCAACGATGAGCTGGAGGAGAGGTCTCGGGATAATTTCCGTGAGTATATCGAGGCGGCGACGAGGTCGCTTCGGTCGACCATGGAGATTCTTTCCAGGGACGTTCCCAGGGTCTTCCAAGTAAGGATTTAGACATACACCTTGCGTGACCAGGGCATTCTTTGTAATATCCTGTTTTCCTTCCTCAGGAACTTGCGGACGTGAGCACCGCCAAGTCGCTGTTCATCCGCCGCGAGAGTGACGTTTGGGATTCGCTGCGGTCCTAGTGGGCCGCGCTTACTGAGGCCAATGAGCGCCTCGCCCAACGGAGCGCCGAGGTGGCGGACCTTCGGCTGCTCTATGATGAGCTGAAGTCAGAGGCAGCGGCGGCGCGGGCAGAGGCGGTGTCAGCACGGACGGAGGCTTCGTCGGCCCAGGAGCAGGTGGCTTCCCAGGCCGAGGAGATGCAGCAGCGGCAGTTGGAGCTTGGCCAGGTCATCGGCGAGCGGGACCAATCTCGGAGCCAAGCTGCCGAGGCCGTGAGCCGGGCTGAGGCCCTTAGGGGTCAGCTGGCTGAGGCTACAGAGCGGCTAGCCGAGGCGTCTGCTCGGGCCGGGACCCTTGCGGAGGGCCTGGCTGTGGCCGTCGGGTCTGCCCAGTCCGCCCAAGCCGTGGCCTCGCAGCAGCGTGCCCGGGCCGAAGGTACGTTTCGCCTGCTTTGCGACTTTGGTTTAGCTTCGTCCTTCTCCTCGTGTTTGAAGAACATTGTCCGGCTGTCTGCAGGGTTCGAGACGGCTCTTAACGAGTTCGTCAAGAACTGCAAGGCGCTTGCCCAGGCGGCTGAGTAGAAGGAGGCCGACCGCGTGGCCATGTCTGAGGCCATCTCGGCCTTTTGCCGTTCCTTTGGCCTCGACGACGTCCCCTCGGGTAGCTCCCCCCAGAGTCACCTGCGGGCCTTGGGCGGCCATGTGCGCAGCAGACTCCGCGGGGCGCTACACCACGACGTTAGGCGAGCCTTCGCCATCCTCGCCTCCCACTACGACGTGGATCTGGAGCGGGTCAGCGAGGGGTACTGCTTACCCGACGAAGAGGAGGCTGCCTTAGCCGAGGTCCAGAGGCTTGACACGGCTGTCGAGGGCCCAAGCGTGGTGCTGACTTCCTCCTTCGAGGTGGAGGTCCTTCCGCCCATGTCGCCGTCTGAGGCCGGGCCAGATTCTGTCGAGGGCGGAAACGACGCCGAGGGTGCTGCTCCTCCCCCTGCCGATACTTGAGCCTGTAGGAACAATTTGTTTTAAGTATGCGTATGTTTCTTGCGACCGCTGAGGCCTAAACATTTTCAATGTTGGAGTTTAAAGCTGCGTTTCCTTTCCTTTGTTTCGAGCATTAGGACTTGTTCGGTAGTAGAGTCACTTATCCGAGCATGAGCTACCCTTCGTGGAAGGTGACGAGTGAGGTATCCGTATCTCGGAGGCGTAGGAGTCCCTCGGCTCGGTCGGCCTTGCCGTTCAAGGTCTCTCTCGCTCGTTTTTTGGATTATGTTATCGATATAGTCGAAATGGTACGAAAGTCGTTTTCTACCCGAGCGTTAGGACTTGTTCGGTAGCAGAATCACTTATCCGAGCGTGAGCTGTCTTTTGCGGAAGGTGATGAGTGAGGTATCCATATCCCGGAGGCGTAGGAGTCCCTCGGCTTGGTCGGCCTTGCCGTTCAAGGTCTCACTCGCTCGTTTTTGGGATTCCGCTATCGACATAGTCGAAAGGCACGAAAGACGTTTTGGTAGAAAACTTTTCGGAGGAAAATTTTGACGCAGAGGGGGTTCCCCCCTTCTAGCCCCCGAGGGAGGGTCGGTTTTTGCTGAGGCAAGGCCGATCCTCCCTTGATAGCTAGACTTTTTATTTGTACATGTAAAGGGACCGAGGTACATAAACGACTTGAAACATTTTAAGGGTAAAAGCGACATAGCTGTTCGATGTTCCAAGCGTTGCTGTAGACCTCGCCTTGATCGTTGGCCAGCTTATATGTCCTGGGCTTCAAAATTTTGGCGATGATGAACGGCCCTTCCCAGGGAGGAGTAAGCTTGTGGCGCCCTCAGGCGTCTTGTCGTAGCCGAAGCACCAAATCTCCCACTTGGAAGCCTCGGGGCCGAATCCTTCGGGCGTGGTAGCGTAGCAGGGACTGCTGATACTGCGCTGAGTGTAGCAAGGCTATGTCCCGAGCCTCTTCTAGCTGGTCCAATGAATCTTCTCGGCTGGTTTGGTTGTTTTGGTCGTCGTAAGCCTTTGTCCTCGAGGAACCGTATTCCAAGTCCATGGGTAAGACGGCCTCGGCCCCATAGACTAGGAAAAACGGCAAGAAACCCGTGGCCCGGCTCGGCGTCATCCTCAGACTCCAAACCACCGAGGGTAGCTCTTTTATCCACCGCTTGCCAAACTTGTTGACTTCGTTGTAGATCCTCGGCTTTAGTCCCTGCAAAATCATGCCATTGACGCGCTCCACTTGCCCATTTGTCATTGGGTGAGCTATGGTGGCCCAGTCCACATGGATGTGGTGGTCTTCGCAGAAGTCTAGGAACTTTTCCCAGTGAACTGTGTGCCGTTGTCGGTGATGATAGAGTTTGGGATCCCAAAGCGGTGGATGATATTTGTAAAGAACGCCACCGCCTGCTCGGACCTGATGCTGGTCAAGGGTCGGACTTCGATCCACTTGGAGAATTTGTCGATGGCGACCAGCAGGTGCGTGAAGCCCCCGGGTGTCTTCTGCAAGGGACCGACGAGGTCCAGACCCCACACAGCAAACGGCCAAGTGATATGTATTGTTTGTAGAGCCTGAGCAGGCAGGTGCGTCTGTCTTGCGTAGAATTGACACCCTCGCCAGGAGCGTACAATCCTAGTGGCGTCGGCCATTGCGGTTGGCAGTAGAAACCTTGTCAGAAAGCGTTTCCCACGAGGATCCGAGGCGCCTCATGGTGACCGCAAGCCCCCGAGTGTATTTCTTGCAACAGCTCTTGTCCTTGGGCGACAGATATGCATCGTTGGAGAATGCCCGAGGGGCTGCGGTGATACAACTCCTTTTCATCACCCAGTAAAACGAACGACTTGGCGCGCCGAGCTTCGACTTTGTCGAGGGGCAGCTCTCCTCGGAGGAGATATTCTAGGTACGGGGTCTGCCAGTTCAGGTTTGGCGTAACCCCATCCTGCTCTCCCTCGACGCGTAGGGCCTCACCCTCGGCGGCCGAGGGTACCTCGGGCTGGGCCGAGGTCTCCTTGGGTTCGGGCGCGTCGTTGATTTTGATGGATGGCTGATATATATCCCTGGAGAAGACATTCGAGGGAACCGTCGTTCGCTCCGAGGCTATTTTCGCGCTCATCTGCGGTCTCGTTGTACCGTCGAGCAACATGGTTGAGCTCCAGCCCATAGAACTTATCTTCCAAGCGCCAAACTTCGTCGCAGTAGGCCTCCATTTTCCGATCGCGGCAGTGAGAGTTCTTCATGACTTGGTCAATAACGAGCTGCGAGTCACCACGAGCGTCAAGGCGCCGAACCCCTAGCTCGACGGTGATGCGCAGTCCATTAACCATGGCCTCGTACTCGGCCACATCGTTTGACGCCAGAAAATGGAGGCGTATTACGTAACGCACATGTTCTCCAAGGGGTGAGATGAAGAGCAAGCCCACGCCTGCTCCGGTTTTCATCAACGACCCATCGAAGTACATGGTCCAAAGTTCGGCCTGGATTGGGGCCGTTGGCAACTGGGTGTCTGTCCATTCAGCTATGAAGTCGGCCAAGACTTGAGATTTTATGGCCTTCTGAGGTGCAAATGAAAGTGTTTCACCCATGAGTTCCACTGCCCATTTTGCTATCCTACCCGAGGCCTCTCGGCACTGGATGATCTCTCCCAGGGGGAAAGATGACACCACAGTAACCGGATGAGACTCGAAGTAGTGTCGCAGCTTCTGGTGTGTCAGAATCACTGCGTACAACAGCTTCTGGATTTGCAGGTAGCGGATTTTGGTCTCGGATAGCACTTCGCTGATAAAGTAGACTGGCCTCTGGATGAGCAGTGCATGCCCTTCTTCTCGTCTCTCGAATACGACCGCAGCGCTGACCACCAGAGTGGTTGCGGCGACGTAAATCAAGAGGGCTTCTTCCGCAGCGGGGGGCACCAAGATGGGCGCATTAGTAAGGAGTGCCTTTAAGTTTCCGAGGGCTTGTTCGGCCTCGGGAGTCCAAGTGAAGCGCTCGGCCTTCCTTAAGAGGCGGTACAAGGGCAATCCTTTCTCGCTAAGGCGCGAGATGAAGCGGCTCAGAGCCGCAAGGCATCCCATGACCCGTTGTACTCCTTTTAAATCTTTGATGGGTCCCATGTTGGTGATGGCCGCGATTTTCTCCGGGTTGGCCTCGATGCCTCGTTCGGAGACGATGAACCCTAGGAGCATGCCTCGGGGGACTCCGAAGACACACTTCTCAGGATTGAGTTTTACGCTCTTCGCTTTTAGGCACCCGAATGTTACCTCAAGGTCAGAGATGAGGTCAGAGGCTTTCCTTGTTTTGACGACGATGTCATCGACGTAAGCCTCGACCGTTCTGTCGATGTGCTCTCCGAACACGTGGTTCATGCACCTTTGGTATGTTGCACCTGCATTCCTCAAGCCAAATGACATAGTAGTATAACAATACATGCCAAAAGGTGTGATAAAAGAAGTCGCGAGCTGGTCGGACTCTTTCATCTTGATTTGGTGATAACCTGAATAGGCGTCGAGGAAAGACAGGGTTTCACACCCAGCAGTGGAGTCCACAATCTAATCGATGCAGGGCAGAGGGTAGGGAACCTTTGGACATGCTTTGTTTAACCTAGTGTAGTCTACGCACATCCTCCATTTCCCACCTTTTTTCTTTACAAGCACAGGGTTAGCTAACCATTCTGGATGGAATACCTCTTTGATGAACCCTGCAACCATTAGCTTGTGGACCTCCTCGCCTATGGCCCTGCGCTTTTCATCATCAAAGCGGCGTAGGTGCTGTTTCACGGGTCGGGCTCCGGCTCGGATGTCCAGTGAGTGCTCGGTGACATCCCTCGGTATGCCAGGCATGTATGAGGGACTCCACGCAAAAACTTCGGCGTTTGCATGGAGAAAGTCGACGAGCACTGCTTCCTATTTGGGGTCGAGCTCGTAGCCGATCCTGACTTTCTTGCTGGTGTCGTTGCTGGGGTCGAGAGGGACGGACTTAACCGCCTCGGCTGGTTCGAAGTTACCGGCGTGCCGCTTCGCGTCGGGCGCCTCTTTGGAGAGGCAATCCAGGTCGGCGATGAGGGCTTCAGACTCGGCGAGGGCTTCCGCATACTCCACGCATTCCACGTCACACTCATAAGCATGGCGGTACGTGGGTCCGACGGTGATGACTCCCTTGGGGCCAGGCATCTTGAGCTTGAGGTAAGTGTAGTTGGGGATGGCCATGAACTTGGCGTAGCACGGTCTTCCCAGCACCGCGTGATAGGTCCCTCGGAACCTAACTACCTCAAAGGTGAGGGTTTCCTTTTGGAAGTTGGAGGGAGTTCCGAAGTAGACGGGCAAGTCAATCTGTCCGAGGGGTAGGATACGCTTTCCGGGTGCAATCCCGTGGAAGGGTGCTGCACCAGCCCGGATCTTGGACCGATCAACCCCTAAGAGCTCTAGGGTCTCGGCGTAGATGATGTTGAGGCTACTGCCTCCGTCCATAAGGACCTTGGAGAGCCTAACGTTGTCGATGATTGGGTCAACGATGAGCGGGTATCTTCCTGGGCTCGGCACGTAGTCGGGGTGGTCGATTTGGTCGAAGGTGATGGGCTTGTCGGACCAGTCTAGATAGACTGGTGTTGCTACCTTCACCGAGCAGACCTCCCGGCGCTCCTGCTTGCGGTGTCGAGCCGAGGCATCCGCCATTTGCCCACCGTAGATCATGAAGCAGTTGTGGACCTCTAGGAACTCTTCTTCCCCGTCGCCTCCTTTCTTGTTGTTGTCGTGGTCCTTGCCGTCCTCCGCCGAGGGTCCAGCTTTATTGAAGTAACGCCGGAGCATGTCGCACTCTTCCAGGGTGTGCTTGACAGGACCCCTGTGATAGGGGCACGACTCCTTGAGCATTTTGTCGAACACGTTGGCCCCTTCGGGAGGCTTCCGAGGATTCCTGTGCTCGGCAGCGGCGATGAGGTCCGCATCGATGGCATTGCGCTTCGCTTGCGCCTTCTTCCTGGTCTACTTCTTCGTGCCACGCTGGACGGACGCCTCGGGGTCGTCTTCCTTCTGCCTTCCCTGAGGCTGCTTGTCCTTCCGGAAGATGGCTTCGACTGCCTCCTGACCAGAGGCGAACTTGGTGGCTATGTTCATCAATTCGCTCACCTTGGTGGGAGTCTTGCGTCCCAGTTTGCTCACCAGGTCCCGACAAGTGGTGCCGGCGAGGAATGCCCCGATGACGTCCGAGTCAGTGATGTTAGGCAACTCGGTGCACTGCTTTGAAAACCGTCAGATGTACTCTCGCAGGGATTCCCTGGGCTACTGGCGGCAGCTCCAGAGGTCCCATGAGTTCCCAGGGCGCACGTACGTACTTTGAAAATTTCTAGCGAAGGCCTTGACTAGGTCGTCCCAGCCGAAGATCTGCGCAGGAGGCAGATGCTCCAGCCAGGCCCGGGCAGCGTCGGAGAGAAAAAGGGGGAGGTTGCGGATGATGAGGTTGTCATCATTCGTCCCTCCCAACTGGCACGCCAACCGGTAATCCGCGAGCCACAACTCTGGCCTCGTCTCCCCCGAGTACTTGGTGATGGTAGTCGGGGCCCAGAACCGGGCCGAGAACGATGCACGTCGTATGGCTCAGCTGAAGACCCACGGGCCTGGTGGTTCGGGTGTGGGGCTTCGATCCTCCTCACTGTCATAGCGTCCCCCGTGCCTGGGGTGGTAGCCTCGGCGCACCTTCTCCTTGATGCGGGCTCGACGGTCGCGGCGATGTTGATCGTCGTCGAGGCAATCCCGGGCTGCTGGTGTCTCGTCTCTTGTAAGCTCGGTGTGGACCGAGACCTCGCGCATGTGTCGGGAGGACGCTATGTGATGCACCGAGGGGCACCCTCGCCTTCGGGAGGCGGAGCTCTCGGCTCGTCGGGCTGCGGCGTTTTCCAGGAGGTTCTTGAGTTCGCCCTGGATACGTCGCCCTTAGGTGGTGGATGGCTCCGACATCGTTCGAAGCAATACCGCCGCTGCAGCCAGGTCCTGGCCGGCCCCGTTGATGGCCGGGGGTAGCATTGCTCTGGCATTATCAATAATGCGGCGCTGGACGTCCCAGGCCCGATGATGCGCTCCTCCGGCGAGCGCTCGGCCTGCCCACTCTTGCTCGAGGTTTTGCCGGAGCTGCACAAGTCGCCTCGTTTCCTCGTCGAGCTTGGCCTGCATCTCACGGAGTTGCTCGAGCTGTGAGCCCTGACCCCCCGTGGGGACCTGGGCCACAGCTAGCTCCCGCGGGATCTCAACGCGAGACGCAGGTGCAAGGGCGTCGTCATTTCCTGGCATGCCAAGGTGGTTTTCTCCACCATGATCTTCCTGATCGATGTGGTAGCACTCGCGAGTTGGGTCGCAACCCTCGTCGTCAAGGCTGCGGCCATCATCAGAGCAGCCGGAGAGGCAGTGGTCACATGCGGACATGAAGTCATGCATGGCACTGGGATCACGGAGTCCGGAGAAATTCCAACTGACGTCGGGGTCGTCCTCTTCCTCGGAACCCGCGGGTCCGGAGGTTGAGACGGCCGTCAGTCGGTCCCAAGTTGACCACATATGGTACCCCGGAAGGTCAGGATATGCCCTCACGAAAGCGCTCACCGAAGCGGGGTCGCTTGGTGGGTCGAAGCTGAATCTAAAGGGAACAGGATGGAAAACTGAAGGTACCTGTTGGTTGGTAGACAGCGGTAAAGTTGCATTGGAGATGGATTGCGTTGTTATCTTAGGCGCGAGACTGATGCCCGACAAGTCCCTCGCAAAGGTGCCGGCGTCATCAGTCCGCCTGGGGCTAGCGTTTTGCTGGGAAGCGACACCCGTCGTTGTCTTAGGTGCGAGGATAACGCCCGACATGTCCCCCGCAGGGGTGCTAGCGTCGTCGACTCGCTCTGGTCCGACAGCCGTCGAGGTGCTGCCCCCTGCCTGGCCATGGTTGCCCCGTCTCCGTCTCCTCCGGCGAGGAGGGTGGCGGTGTTGACTCGGGTGTTCCTCTTCCGCCACGTGGAGATGTCGTCGTCGAGTTCATCTCCGTCGGGCGAGCCGATGACCGTCGTTGTTGTCGTGCTGCGGGGGAAGGAGTACCATGTCATAGCTGCCGTCGCGGGACATGAACTCGAGACTCCCGAAGCGGAGCACCGTCCCAGGCTGAAGAGGCTGCCGAAGATTGTCCATCTGGAACTCAACGGGAAAGTATTGTCAACATGCAGCGAGCCCCTACCTGGCGCGCCAACTGTTGGTGTTTCAGACCCGGGGGACCCTCAACCGGACCGACTAGTGAATTTTGTGCCGCGTGCCCCTATCCAGATGGGTTGATGCAAGATGGAACACAAGAGGGGGAATGAGGCTTATATTATCTTGCACCGGGGGTGCTTGCAGTAGGGGTTACAAGCTGAGCGAGAGCGAGAGAGAGAGAGAGAGAGAGAAAGAGAGAGAGGGTTCGGCCTTGAGTTGTCTGAGTTAGCCTCCTCTGCGTCTCTCCCACTCTGCCTGCCTCTGCCCGCCCCCCTTAGGAAGGCCCTGGACATCCCCTTTTGTAGATACAAGGAGATGGTCCAGCTGTACAATGGGGGTGTAGCAATGTGCTAACGTGTCCGGCGGAGAGGTGCTTGAGCCCTGTATGAAGCGTAGCTGGCGGTGCAGCATGGATCCTGCTGACGTTTCCTTGCTTCCGTAGAGAGCTTGTGGACTATTGACGTCATGGACGCATGCGGGGAACCATCATTACCTGTTGCCGGAGTAATCTAGATGTGACTCCGGTCTTGTTCCTTCGTAGCCTGAGGCGGCTAGCTAGAGGTAGGGTAATGATGTATCCCCTGTAGCGTAGTCGGTCCGAGGCCGAGGTCGGGCGAGGCGGCGACTCCTCCTGAGGCCGAGGCTGAGGTCGGGCGCGGATGTGACTCCTCCCGAGGCCGAGGCCGAGGTCGGGCGAGGCGGAGACCTCTTTCCAAGGTCGAGGCGTCGGTCGAGACCTGGGGTCGGGCGAGGCGGAGCTCCCTGTTGCGCCCGAGGCTGAACTCGGGAGAGGCCGCGACTTACTGTTGTTAGTCTTACCCTGGTGGTTGGCACAGTAGCCGGAGAGGGGCGAACAGTGCTGTTTTCCTATCAGAACGGTCAGTGAAAGGGCGAAGTGACTGCGGTCACTTCGACCTTGCCGACTGAGGCGCGCATGTCAGGATAAGGTGTCAGGCGATCCCCGCATTAAATGCGCACGCGATACGGTCGGTTGGTAAGGCGATTTGGCCGAGGTCACTGCACGACAAAGTTCGCCCGAGCTTGGCTTCGGGCGAGCCGAGGGTGCGCCCACTGCCTGTAGAGGCCCTAGGGCGAGGCGTGAATCCGCCCGGGACTACTGTTCCCGCCCGAGGCTGGGCTCGGATGAGATCATGTCCCTTGGTAGACGAGGCCTTGACTTGAACCATGCTTATCAGTCTTTGCGGTTTGTTCTGAAGATGTTTTCCAGCCATGTTAAGGAGTGTTGGGGGTACCCCAAATACGGTACCCGACAATGTCTTTAATCATATTGACAAGGCCATGCACTTTTTAATCCAACTATATTGAAGGTCCAGAGATATATCTCCTGTTATCTAGGAGGGGCAAATCCCATTTGATCTACTTATAACCTATTATATGCTTCATGGTACACTTGAAGACTCCTTTTATGTTACCCAGTTATGACATAGCGTTTGAAAGTCCTAAAACGTATAACTACACATAGTGAGAAACAATGATGATCTTAGATCTAAGGATCTAGTAGGTGTACTACTAAAAAACAACTGATGTCACATACAGAATAACAATCTCAATAATGTTTCAGGGTGGGTTAATCCAACACCATGTATAATTTATGAAAAACATAAAAACTATGCATAATTTACGCAAAAGCATAGAAGTCAAGATATCTGACTAAGAGCAATATGTTTCCAAGGCTCTATGAGATTAAATACATTACACAATACATGATTCATGGAATTGAAGTGTTTAGCATTTCAGTAAAACAGTTAATCACTAGCTAGTTAGCTCCACGATATGTAATTTATAGGTTTGCTTAATCTTCTTATCTGTATGAAGCAACCTCAGGTTGATATTCATTACATTCTTACTGTTAATGAGCTTTATCATCCTTCTTCATTACATTCATTATTTTTTGGCCTACTGTCGGATAGGAAATTCTCCGGCCGGGTGGCGGAGTGCACCCGCCCTAAGTCCTAAGATGTGGAGGGGGCTTAAGCGTTTTGCTTGTTAGAGATCGGAGGGATGAACACAAGAACACGCAAGAGTTTAGAGTTGTAAAGCCCTAAAAATTCGTATAAGGTAAAAATAATAGAATAAATAAACACATGTATTTTTCATGAAAGTGTTTTTGGAATTATTTAATTTCCTTTTTGGTGCATACCACTTAAGAGAAGTAAAGTAGTACTCAAATTTTCGAGACATGTTGAAAAGTAGAAATTTGTAACACCTAAAATACCTATTTTGAAATCTGAAAGAGGATCTCCAAAAGATGTGAATAAAAAGCCTTCGATAAAAATCTTCATATCCATAAAAAAATACTTTCTTGGAACGCATAAATGATAATATTAAATTGTTCATATATATACATATGTTTGAATACTGAGACTGGAATTCTAATAAAATTGTTATAATAATAAAATAAATATATCTATATAATCTCTATACATAGATTATGTTTGTTTGGAATACAATCATCCCTATGGAGTTATATATATATACATATATTTTTGCCACTATGCTTAAAGAGAAAACATAATGATTGCATGCATTCTATGGTTTTACTTGTGTGCATTCAACTAGGAAATTTGAACACCAAATCAAATTTGAAATTGGGACAAATTTGGAATTTGTGATTAGATTTGAAATAGAAATTCAAATAGGAAAAGAAAAAAAGGTGGCAGATTGGTTCTTGGGCTCATTCCCTCCATTTCGGCCCAGCTACTGTCGTGGCCCACTTTCCCTATTCCAACGATGCGGTCGCCCTCCCGTTGCCAGCCTTGGCTCCGCGCTGATCTCTGGCATCGCGGGCCCCTCTAGTCGGCCATCCAAGCATGCGCACCGTGAAGCCTAGGCGGGTTGGTGGTCTTCCACCTGAGAAAAAGGAAACTGAACCCCGGAAAAAAACGCAGTGTAGTCTGCCTCCTGCGCTACTCCGACGGCGAAGCCACCGCGCGGCTGTGGCGCTACTAATACGCGGGGCCCACTACCTTGCTTCACGGGTGCTCCTCCTACCTGATACGCGCGCAGTGAGTGGAGAAGTCCATGGGATTTGGATCTGGCCGCGCCATTATCGCCTGGACCTCCGGGTCGTTGCAACGACGCAGGATGTCGCGTCAACCAAAGCTCCGCAACCTCCTCCACTTCTCCCTGCACAGCTCCATTTCCCCTGCGCATATATGTGAATCTCCGTGACCACGTCGTCAGCCCTTTCCCCCAACAAACTCGCTTGCTGTGGCAGACCGCGCCGTGGATCGCGGCGTCACTAGGGGGGCTCCAACTAATCTCCATGCCTAGATATAAAATTGGGATTCCCCTACGACGTCTTCACCCTTGGACCAAACCTACCTCACCCCCTGTGCTCAAGTCGTCGGCAGGTTTGCCCAGTGCTCGGGTGGACTTCAACCACCACCGGGGAATCGGGGTTACCCCGCCCTCACGCGCCGCACCAGGGGCAAGCCGCTAGCAACTTATCAGGAGAGATGAGAGAGAGAACACCAGGCAGATGGGAGAGAGCATCGCGGAGCCAGACTCATGCCATTGGAGAACCTCGGTGCCGGGCCAAGAAGTTTCCTGGGGGCGCGCGGAGAGTGCCCATGACATCGCTGGGGTGAGTTGAAGCCGGAACCCAGAATTGCTAGTCGCGGTCACTGCGCCACCGTGGGTTGTCATCAACGTGGTTGGCGGCCTTCGCGTCATCGGGGAGGAAGACCAACAGCTCCGACCCAATTTCCCATCGGTGTTCTTCCTCCGTCGTTGGTACACTCCTCGGTGGTCGCGTGCTTCAGCTTTGGGGATTGTGGTGAGGTCTTTCTCCTCTATGTTATCGTATTTCTAGGATTCGATATCAACTGGTAGCCTGTTGTTTGGGACCCTCGTCTGTCAGGCGGGTGGCAATGGCGGAATCGCCGCCGCGGTCCGCGCACGGCGTTGTTGTTGCCGATGGTAGGATGTAGACGATGTGTGTGTTGTCTGTTTCTTGATGAACGGCGGATTGATCTCTATCATCGGATCTCCCGGGTATGATTAGGATTAGGTTGGCCGTAACGATTCGGTCAGGGCTGGGTCAGCCATTGATCATGGATCGATTGGTTGAGACTCGGATAGGCATCGGATCCATTTGGACCATAGGATCGGGATCATACCGTGTTTGTCGCGCAACAGTTATCCACGAAGTAGATCTAATCTGGGCCATCCTTTCTTTATTGGTCGGTCGGGGTCCTCGCGTACCTTTTCGCCGCACTCTTTTGCTAAAGAGTCCCTGGCCAATGTGAAAATCAACCCGCGGTCCGTCCTGGTAGATTACTGAGTCTATGGAGTTTTTATAGATTGGCCCCTGTAGCTGTTAGTATTATTGCACACAACCCCGACTGTTGATAAAATCAGATAAATGAAATAGAAATCCATTTTTAATATAAAAATAGTTGCTAGAATTTGTTAAATCCATAGAAAATTCATATGGAGTCCAAATCAATCCATTCCAATTTCTATAATTTTCTAATATTATTGTTCATCATTTAGTACCACTGTTTTGACATGAATGTCACAATAAAATTCATATCCTATTTAATCTTGTACAAAACACATAAAATCCTTAGAAATTCATAACTTAAAATCTATAACTCCGATTTGATCCGTTCAAGTTGTGTTAGTCTCATACAAATATTTACTATGCAGTAACAACATTTATTATACCATGTCTCATTATTTTATAATTAGATTTGTACTTAACTGATGTTGGTTAGCCTTGTTAATCTACTTATCATTATAATCTACTAGAAAATGATCTATGATCAATTCATAACTTAGATTAAGGTTGAGATAATTATTTATAGAATGATCTCTCATATGATTGATATTAACCAAATTATAATATAGTTTAACATTTTAATCACACAGATCTTTTATAAAATTATAACTCCTTAACCATGACTCCGATCTTAGTAGTTCTCGATTCCACGATCTCGTAGCTTCGCGTAGATCATTATTATGCAGTATGTTCTTATGTTTAGTGTGATGTTAATTTTTGTCTATACCATGTTTGTTTGTATTGCTACGACTAGCGCGAGGTTTCGAGGATCTGAAGAATCACCCTGGTAACTGGAATCTCAAGTGTCAGGCAAGTTGTGCTCTTGATCCACTTTTATTACCCAATAATATTCTTTATTATCACTATTCAATGTATAGGTTTAATTTTGATGGGACCCAATAGGTCACCCTAGTCTGTTTATCATTTTCCCTTGTTTATCCCTGAATCAATTTGGGTAGTTATGCTATTGCTCTATATGGTTTTAGGATTATTATTTCATTATATCCATGTTCCAATTATTCTGTTATGTTATTTATGTTCATGATAAGATCATTATGTTAATTGGAACATGGAGCGACCACCCGGGAAAACAGTGCTACCACAAGGGTTTAATGGGACACCCTTGGCTGATTAACTAGGAAAGCTAGTGGATGACTACCTTACCCGAAAGGGGCAAGGGCAGTAGGGGAGTGGTCAGTGTAGGGAGGTCCTTGGGTTGATTTTGCTGCGATGGCGGTCAGGCGAGGGATTCCTGCACTGGAGCTTCCTATAAACTGTAGCGGGTTTTCTGAAGCTAGTGGAACTTTGTAAAGGATTCGTAGTGTTACCCTGTCTCGCTTTATTGGTAGAGGTGTATGGGATTCATGACCCCTTGGCAGATGGGTAACACGGCTTGTGGGTAAAGATGCGCAACCTCTGCATAGTGTAAAACTAGTATAGTAGCCGTGCTTACGGTCATGAGCGGCTCGGACCCTCACATGATTAATTTATGGAACCTAAATTCAATTTGTCATATGCATTTGCATGGGATTATTTATTAATTTTGTTCTATTATTTATTATGGTTTGGTATTTACTTATACTTAGTAATTGCTAATAAAATTTTGACCAACTTATAAAAGCAATGCTCAGCTGCAACCTTTATTTTCTTGATCAGCCTTACACTTCACATGAACTCCCACCTTTTGGTGAGTTCATGCACATTATTCCCCACAACTTGTTGAGCAATGAACATGTGTGAGCTCACCCTTGCTGTCTCACACCCCCCACAGGAGAAGAACAGGTGGTTCAAGAGGAGCCACACATCGAGGAGTTCGATTCGATCTAGGTGGCGTCTCCTAGTTGATTTTCTGGCGCCAAGGATATATTTTAGATCCTGCTATATTTATCTTTTATTTTTGTAAGTCTTCTGCTATGTAATAAGTACTCTGATTATTGTGACATTGATCTCTATACACTCTGTTATTATATATGTTGTCTTCTTTGGCGTATGTATGAGATGCACCCGGCTTTGTCCCTTAAAGCCCGGGTGTTACAGAAGTGGTATCAGAGGAATGTTGACTGTAGGACGAAACCTAGATAGAACTGGACAACCAATAAATACTTACCTTTGCTACTCTGATTCTTTTCTAAACTCATCTTAATCCTTTCTCATCTATTTCCGCTTTACTCTGATTATTCTTACCTGTTCCTTCTAAAGACAAATGTGGATTTCACACTTTGAAATCCTGTGCCTAAAGTGACCTTTAGGAATAAGAGACCTACTCTTAGGAACAAAAACAAAACTATTTTATCTATACGCTTGAGTGTTTGTTCTTATGATACATGTCTGATTTGGATCTTTGATTGAGTGTGATCAGTTGTGGAATAATGTCCATAATTACACCTACGTATACATATAGATATAAATAAATAAAATTCATGAGATAAATAAACAACTTAGATTATCCTCCATTAAAGTGTATCTATTTTAAATGGATCCTTCTTACCTTAAAAGATTCTTTCTTATCTTAATAGATCCATTTTATCTTAACATATCTTCTCTTATCCTAGAAAATTCTTTCTTTTCTTAACAAGATCCATCTTATCTCGAAAAGATTCTATCTTACCCTAATAGATCTAACTAAACTCAAAATATTCTATCTTATTCTTAGAGGCTCATCTTGTCTTAATAAGCATACCTATCCTTTGCTTATCTTAAAACAGTGTAACAAACATGATCTATTCTAAAATAAATTATGTAGATCTTGTCTAGTCTAATCCGGTTACACCAATTTAATTCTGATCCCATCTAATTTGTTCAGATCTAATCTAATGGACAAACATGTTAGATATACTGGTAAGATAAGATTAGATCCGACTCTTATAAATATGTTTTAATCCAAGTTGGACTAAGATTCCAATTTAGACTAGACCACATACAACAACATGGCCATATGCAACTACCTTAACCACTCGATAGTTGCATAACCCCTCTGTTTAACCGACAAAGATTCTGACCTACCTACCCATATAATCCGTCCTATCTCTAAGGATTCTAACATATATTAATAATATATATTCTACCCTGGTAGATTTATTTAACTTAAACTAGTCTAATCTAGTTATATCCAATCTAACCTATACCCTACATCATCTGAAGATCTGTTTCTACTAAATCAGGCCCAAGGAGAAGGTTAACCTCGAAAATGAAGGATACAAGTAAAAAAAATCTTCGGATGAATCAAGATTCACCATCCGGAATGAAAGTCTCCCTTACATAACTTTCTTTTACCCTAAATCCTCTCTACGCTAAAACATGATGTGCCCTTGTTTCTATACCACACCTGCTAATGGCATAAAAAGAATTTCAGGTGTATAAAATATATATACTGGAATTTCATAAAGATAAAGTCAGCTTGTTATGCTTAACTAAATGATATTCCTAAATAGGATTACAGAATCTAATATGATCTAATCTAATGTGGTCTACTTAAACAGATCAGTGATACTGGTAGAAGAGGTTAGACCCTACTAGACAGGTGTTAACTTAACTTAGCACATTAGACCAACTCAACCATGAGCAGAAGAGCTAACATCAAACAAACTTTTGACCTACATCATGTAGTCTATCTCACCCATATCTATCTCATCTGGACAGATTCTATCGTACCTTGGAACATTCACCTTAAACGACTAGATATCCCAATCTTGACATAAAACGAAGATTAAGCCCTACTAAAGAATCTTCATATCATAACCAGCTACTAGCCTATTCGTTCTGCCTTGTAAAACTAAATTCGCATATGCTTCTAACTTTCATGGTCAATACTAGAAAGGAAAAATTATCAGACAATAGCAAACAGAAATGAATCCTCCAAATCCTCCACCTGTTGGAATCGATCAAGTGGTTGCCACTCAAATGATGGTAATACAACAAATGGTAAACATAATTATCAAACTACAAAATCAGATTAGACAAGAACGCGAGGAAATACGTCAGGACCGGCTGGAGATACGTCGACAAATAAGACAAGCATAGTTGGAACGACAACGACAACAACAACCTCCACCACCACCACCAGCTCCACCAAGCTACATAAACATATATATAAATTATTACTATTTGTAACACCTAAATGATACTTTAGACAATAGTCGGTATGATACTATTTTGGGAGGAATAATAAGGTCTAGTTGACCCCATGTGTTGCTAATAAATTATGCATCATGCTGAGATTTTTGTGTGTGCATATGTTCTGAGATAACATAGTTATACACCCTTTTCTTGCAAATCTCGAGGACGAGATTTCGGTTAAGGGGGGTAGGATTTGTAAAACCCTAAAAATTCGTATAAGGTGAAAATAATAGAATAAATAAACACATGTATTTTTCATGAAAGTGTTTTTGGAATTATTTAATTTCCTTTTTGGTGCATACCACTTAAGAGAAGTAAAGTAGTACTCAAATTTTCGAGACATGTTGAAAAGTAGAAATTTGTAACACCTAAAATACCTATTTTGAAATCTGAAAGAGGATCTCCAAAAGATGTGAATTAAAAGTCTTCGATAAAAATCTTCATATCCATAAAAAAATACTTTCTTGGAACGCATAAATGATAATATTAAATTGTTCATATATATGCATATGTTTGAATACTGAGACTGGAGTTCTAATAAAATTATAATAATAATAAAATAAATATATCTATATAATATCTGTACATAGATTATGTTTGTTTGGAATACAATCATCCCTATGGAGTTATATATATATATATACATATATTTTTGCCACTATGCTTAAAGAGATAAAACATAATGATTGCATGCATTTTAGGGTTTTGCTTGTGTGCATTCAACTAGGAAATTTGAACACCAAATCAAATTTGAAATTGGGACAAATTTGGAATTTGTGATTAGATTTGAAAAAGAAATTCAAATAGGAAAAGAAAAAAAGGTGGCAGATTGGTTCTTGGGCTCATTCCCTCCATTTCGGCCCAGCTATTGTCGTGGCCCACTTTCCCTATTCCAACGATGCGGTCACCCTCTCGTTGCCAGCCTTGGCTCCACGCTGATCTCTGGCATCGCGAGCCCCTCTAGTCGGCCATCCAAGCATGCGCACCGTGAAGCCTAGGCGGGTTGGTCGTCTTCCACCTGAGAAAAAGGAAACTGATCCCCGGGAAAAAAACGCAGTGGAGTCTGCCTCCTGCGCTACTCCGACGGCGAAGCCACCGCGCGGCTATGGCGCTACTGATACGCGGGGCCCACTACCTTGCTTTGCGGGTGCTCCTCCTACCTAATACACGCGCAGTGAGTGGAGAAGTCCGTGGGATTTGGATCTGGTCGCGCCATTATCGCCTGGACCTTCGGATCGTTGCAACGACGCAGGACATTGCGTTAACCAAAGCTCCGCAACCTCCTCCACTTCTCCCTGCACAGCTCCATTTCCCCTGCGCATATATGTGAATGTCCGTGACAACGTCGTCAGCCCTTTCCCCCAACAAACTCGCTTGCTGTGGCGGACCGTGGCGTGGATCGCGGCGTCACTAGGGGGCTCCAACTAATCTCCATGCCTAGATATAAATTGGGATTCCCCTGCGACGTCTTCACCCTTGGACCAAACCTTCCTCGCCACCTGTGCTCAAGTCGTCGGCAAGTTTGCCCAGTGCTCGGGTGGACTTCGACCACCACCGGGGAATCGGGGTTACCCCGCCTCTCCGCCCTCACGTGTCGCACCAGGGGCAAGCCGCCAGCAACTTATCAGGAGAGATGAGAGAGAGAACACTAGGCAGATGGGAGAGAGCATCGTAGAGCCAGACTCATGCCATTGGAGAACCTCCGTGCCGGGCCAAGAAGTTCCTGGGGGTGCGCGGAGAGTGCCCATGACATCGCTGGGGTGAGTTGAAGCCGGAACCCAGAATTGCAAGTCGCGGTCACTGCGCCACCGTGGGTTGTCATCAGCATGGTTGGCAGCCTTCGCGTCGTCGGGGAGGAAGACCAACAGCTTCGACCCAATTTCCCATTGGTGTTCTTCCTCTGTCGTTGGTACACTCCTCGGTGGTTGTGTGCTTCAGCTTCGGGGATTGTGGTGAGGTCTTTCTCCTCTGTGTTATCGTATTTCTAGGATTCGATATTAGATGGCAGCCTGTTGTTTGGGACCCTCGTCTGTCAGGCGGGTGGCAATGGCGGAATCACCGCTGTGGTCCGCGCACGGCGTTGCTGTGGCCGATGGTAGGATGTAGATGATGTGTGTGTCGTCTGTTTCTTGATGAACGGCGGATTGATCTCGATCGTCGGATCTCCGGGGTAGGATTAGGATTAGGTTGACCGTAATGATTCGGTCGGGGCTGGGTCAGCCGTTGATCATGGATCGATTGGTTGAGACTCGGATAGGCGTCGGATCCATTTGGACCGTAGGATCGGGATCTGACCATGTTTGTCGCGCAACAGTTATCCATGAAGTAGATCTAATCTGGGCCATCCTTTCTTTATCGGTCGGCCGGGGTCCTCGCGTACCTTTTCCGCACTCTTTTGCTAAAGAGTCCCTGGCCAATGTGAAAATCAACCCGCGATCCGTCCTGGTAGATTACTGAGTCTAATGAGTTTTTATAGATTGGCCCCTGTACCTGTTAGTATTATTGCACGCAACCCCGACTGTTGATAAAATCAGATAAGTGAAATAGAAATCCATTTTTAATATAAAAAATAGTTGCTAGAATTTGTTACATCCATAGGAAATTCATATGGAGCCCAAATCAATCCATTCCAATTTCTATAATTTTCTAATATTATTGTTCATCATTTAGTACCACTGTTTTGACATGAATGTCACAATAAAATTCATATCCTATTTAATCTTGTACAAAACACATAAAATCCTTAGAAATTCATAACTTAAAATCTATAACTCCGATTTGATCCGTTCAAGTTGTGTTAGTCTCATACAAATATTTACTATGCAGTAACAACATTTATTATACCATGTCTCATTATTTTATAATTAGATTTGTACTTAACTGATGTTGGTTAGCCTTGTTAATCTACTTATCATTATAATCTACTAGAAAATGATCTATGGTCAATTCATAACTTAGATTAAGGTTGAGATAATTATTTATAGAATGATCTCTCATATGATTGATATTAACCAAATTATAATATAGTTTAACATTTTAATCACACAGATCTTTTATAAAATCATAACTCCTTAACCATGACTCCGATCTTAGTAGTTCTCGATTTCACGATCTTGTAGCTTCGCGTAGATCATTATTATGCAGTATGTTCTTATGTTTGGTGTGATGTTAATTTTTGTCTATACCATGTTTGTTTGTATTGCTACGACTAGCGCGAGGTTTCGAGGATCTGAAGAATCACCCTGGTAACTGGAATCTCAAGTGCCAGGCAAGTTGTGCCCTTGATCCACTTTTATTACCCAATAATATTCTTTATTATCACTATTCAATGCATAGGTTTAATTTTGATGGGACCCAATAGGTCACCCTAGTCTGTTTATCATTTTCCCTTGTTTATCCCTGAATCAATTTGGGTAGTTATGCTATTGCTCTATATGGTTTTGGGATTATTATTTCATTATATCCATGTTCCATTTATTCTGTTATGTTATTTATGTTCATGATAAGATCATTATGTTAATTAGAACATGGAGCGACCACCCGGGAAAACAGTGCTACCACAAGGGTTTAATGGGACGCCCTTGGCTGATTAACTAGGAAAGCTAGTGGATGACTACCTTACCCGAAAGGGGCAAGGGCAGTAGGGGAGTGGTCAGTGTAGGGAGGTCCTTGGGTTGATTTTGCTGCGATGGCGGTCAAGCGAGGGATTCCTGCACTGGAGCTTCCTATAAACTATAACAGGTTTTCTGAAGCTAGTGGAACTTTGTAAAGGCCTCGTAGTGTTACCTTGCCTCGCTTCCTTGGTAGAGGTGTATGGGATTCATGACTCTTTGGCAGATGGGTAACACGACTTGTGGGTAAAGATGTGCAACCTCTGTAGAGTGTAAAACTAGTATACTAGCCGTGCTCATGGTCATGAGCGGCTCGGACCCTCACATGATTAATTTATGGAACCTAAATTCAATTTGTCATATGCATTTGCATGGGATTATTTATTAATTTTGTTCTATTATTTATTATGGTTTGGTATTTACTTATACTTAGTAATTGCTAATAAAATTTTGACCAACTTATAAAAGCAATGCTCAGCTGCAACCTTTATTTTCTTGATCAGCCTTACACTTCACATGAACTCCCACCTTTTGGTGAGTTCATGCACATTATTCCCCACAACTTGTTGAGCAATGAACATGTGTGAGCTCACCCTTGCTGTCTCACACCCCCACAGGAGAAGAACAGGTGGTTCAAGAGGAGCCACACATCGAGGAGTTCGATTCGATCTAGGTGGCGTCTCCTAGTTGATTTTCTGGTGCCAAGGATATATTTTAGATCCTGCTATATTTATCTTTTATTTTTGTAAGTCTTCCGCTATGTAATAAGTAATCTGATTATTGTGACATTGATCTCTATACACTCTGTTATTATATATGTTGTCTTCTTTGGCGCATGTATGAGATGCACCCGACTTTGTCCCTTAAAGCCCGGGTGTTACAAGAGTGGTTCGGGCCGCCAGAGCGGAATACCCTACTCCACTGTATGTTGTATTGCTTGAGTCGTGTGAAAGCCTGAGAGAGTCTAAGTTTGTTCTCGGATGACTCCGGGTCTGAAAAATTCCCTCGTAACGTTGCATGCTCCCCCTTTTATAGCTCAAGGGGGGCGTGTACAAGAGTGCTGAGCCCCGACATGTGGGCCCAGGAGCACAATGGATGTAAGACTTGGGGCAGCAATAGTTGGCTGTTGGAGCAATCATCTCGCGCTCTGACACCCGTGGTCCGCGTAGTGTTGGCGTGCTGGGGAAGCTTCCCTAGTAATGCACAAGTGCTGGTGGACATAGCGTACCCTACAACACGGGCATACTGTTCGGATTAGACGGGCACGCCGCCTGCTGTATGGCCTGGGCGGCCGTCTAGCAGCGGAGTGGACAGGACACATTAAATGCCAAAGGGGCACATCACCTGACAGCAGGGTGGACAGGCGGCGCATCCACTCCGCAATAAATGTGGAGGCCGCGCGGCCCAGAGTCCTTACGTCATGCTCTACCCGATGGCCTACGTCATGGGCAATAAGCCATGTGGGCATGTGGCAGCATTGGGCCCTCGGCCGAGCGGGGAGCGGAGGCGTACCGGATAAAGCCTGGACAAATGTCAACACCGGACCCATGCCTAGGCCACGACACTTCCTCCCCCGGGGCCTTGTTATGGGTGGTCTAGGGCTTACTTGGTGGGGTCCGAACTCCATCCAATGGCTCTGGCCTGCTTCACTTCGAGGGTCCGGGTTGTGCGCACAGGGGTCTTGCGCCTTCTTGAGGAGGTCTGGGCCCGATGACGTTGTCTCCGAGAACGCCACCTTAACTACTCACGAGATACCCTTAAGGTTGTTCTCTGTGTGGCTAGGGATAGCCGCACGGGCATCGTGCCTTCATACCGTAGTAAGGGGTACCCCTGATCCAGGGTACCGACAGTGGCCCCCAGGCCTGCCTCAGGGGAGGGAACGAGCCTGCAGGGGGGGCAAAGTTTGATTGGCGACTACCATGCTGCTCTAGCTCGCCCGCTATTGACCTGTGACTTCCACACTTGACTGTTTCACTGGGTCACGTGCAGGGCGCCTTGATACTGCTGCATTAGCTTTGAAAATTTAACCTCCCCGTCTTCTGCGGCTGTCCCGAGGAGGCGCGACATTGGCACGAGCGGCGGTTTGACTCCCCTGCACCCAAGGACTATCACCCACGATGGATGACTCGTGGGTCTGGGCCCCTGCGTGAGAGACTGGGCCGTTGCTTTTGGTGGAGGCGGAGAGGCGCGTCACCGCAGGCGGTGGCGTGTCTCTCCCACGGCGGTCCGTCTTCTCCACGCGTAGGAACCGGCACGCCAGGTGTCTAACATGCAGACCTGGCCCCCGTGCCTAAGGTTGGACCGTTGGTCGCGGCGAAGATGAAGCGGCGCACCTACCGCGGGGTGGTAACACGCTCCTTGCATGACGATCGCCTTCTTCGCCCCAGCGAGCCAGCTGCAAGTCATGCAGGGTCGGGCCCTTATGCCATAGGTTGGATACCTTGGTGTGCATTGGGGGAGACTCACCCGTGACGCTTTGGGGCACGAGCGGGGAAATCGGCCTTTAAAAAGGAGCTCATCCCACAGGCAGTAGTCATGCCTCGCTTTTCTTCCATTCGCTGCGTCCTTCCGGCTTCCGGGCCTCTGGATGGAGCGCGCCGGTGTTCGCCGGAAGGATCCACGTCAGGGCTGCCCCCCAGCGGTCTCACCGCCGGGGAGCTCGCGCTCTTTGTTTCCTGCGTGGTGGTGCTGCCGATCTTGTCTTTTTCTTGCTGCTGTTGGAGGAGCGCGACCTCGTGGGGGTTGGCGCTCTTCTGCCATCGCTCAGCTTCAAGGATTTTCATCATGCAGCCCGGCTGCGGTCTCCCGCCAGTGGTCATCTACAAGGATGACCACCAGCCTCATGGTGGAGAGAAGCGAGCCGGGCTGCGGCCTCCCCCCTGCCCTCAGCTTCAAGGATGTTCATCATCCTCGCTGGGGTGGTAGGCGAGCTGAGTTGGGGTCTTGCCTTCCGCATGGGCTGGTGACCCGCTTCTTCCTCCAGCATTTGGGGGAGAAGGATGTTCACCAGCCTTGTGGAGGAGGCAAACTTCGGCTACGCGGAGCCGACCGGCTGCAGGCGCCGTCAGCTGCCGCGTGTCTGGCTCCTTGGCCTGGATGGCTTTGGGGCCGCCCCCAATGCTGCCTCCCGCCACCGAGTGGGGCGTGGCTGTCCGTCCACCGCACGGGCGACGGTCGCGCCGTGCGCAGGTCCGCCGCATCCGTAGCGTTCCCCGCGCCGCCGGCCACGCTGCTCCAACACCGCCCGGGGGTTGTACAAGACGTCATGTGTCATGGAGGTGGCAGCCATGTTCTTGTATGGTCTTGTCCTCACCCCCGTAGGAGGATAGGGGCGAGGGCCTCTCCGCCACGGCGCACACGCTGTGGTGGCCGCCGTTGCTGGCAAGCCGTCGGCGCATAGGTGGTCGCTGCCGCTGGTGAGGCTGCCCGATGCAAAGGTGGTTGCCTCCGCTGGCGAGACCACCAGCACCACCTGCCGCCGAGCCTCCAACTCTTTGGCTTTAATGGCCTCATTGTCGCCCCCCGTAGGAGGATGGGGGCGAGGACCTCTTCACAATGCCACACACATTGAGGCGGCCATCACCGCTGGCAAGCCGTCCTAGAGGATTCGGCAAGGACAGTGGCCGCGAACTTCCAGCGCGACCCTGCTGGTGTCAGGTAGTTTATACCTGCAAAGTAGAGACGAAACTAGGACTCTGCTTGAAGGCGGATGTAATACTTTTGCTTTTTGCAGGGTACTTTTGAGTACTATTTATCAAGCAGTGTTAGCACTTATCTGTGTACCGCCTGTCCTTGCTGTGTGTGATGTTGTTGATTCCTCCCTGGTACCTGGCCCCCCGCCTGGGATGTAGGCTTGATGTGTCGAGGTTGGATACCAGCGTATCTGAAAGGGTTGTCAACAACTTCCAGGAGGTAGCCTCGACCGGGATCTGGACCTGTACATGGCTTCAGCTAGGGAGTGTTAGTAGTACACCCATAGGGTCCCCTGTCTGACATTAGCCACCCTTTGATACATGCTCGGGACTCGCAGGGTTTAGTCCGAGTGGCCAAGTTGTGTGTCCGGACCCCCTTGGATCGTGGCTCTAGATACTAGGACACCCGTCGCAGAGTGGTGGAACGTGCAGGCTTACAGTACGGGACCAGGCTAAGCGGCTACACGGCTCCGGACCGCCCCAAGAGACAAGTGTCCATTCTCTAGAGCCGGACCCTAGGTTGTCGGACCCACAGGACTATAGCTCTGAATACTAGGGTACCCATCACAGAGTGGTGGACTGTGCAGGCTTACGGTACGGGACCAGGCTAAGCGGCTACACTGCTCCGGACCACCCCATGGAACGAGCTCCCATTCTTTAGAACCGGCCCCCAGGCTGTCGGACCCCCTGCTTTTGTAGAGGGGTCCTATACTGCAAGTCTGGCTACTCAATTCGGGTGTCATCATGCCAGAACAGATGGGAGCCGTGCGGGTGGGTTAGGTAAAAATAATATCCGGACACTGCAGGATAAAACCATGGAGCAGGAGGAAAAGGTTATCATAGGAGCACATCCGAGGGGGTGAATCTCCTCTTTATAACTCGACATGCATGGGTGTAAACCAACAGGCCGGGTTTATGAGGGTGGACCTCACCAGGCTGGTGTACACATATGCGAAACTTAATTACAAAAGAAGAAAAACTTAACCCCTCAGACTTGCTCCTATGGATTGAACTTACAGAGATGCTCCAGAGGTTAGGAAGAGATACTCCTTCAGTTTTAGCAAGGCAGGCACCCCCCGGGCTGGCACATTTCCATCACCTTGAAGGGTTCCTCCCAGCTGGGGGAGAGATTGTGGACCTCTTCTTGGTTCGGTACTTGCCGTAGGACTAGGTCCTAACCCTGGGTTCCCTACTATGCACGAACCGTTGGCCGTAGTACATGGGCGCCTGGTTACAATGTGCATTTCGGGTTGCCGCTTGACATTTGAGTTCGCCGATGGAGTCCACGTCCTTGCGCTGTAGCCGCTCCTGCATAGACCCATCGAAAGGCTGGACCCGCGGGGAGTCTAGAAGGGTTTTCGGGGGAAGGCAGGCTTCGGCCCTGTAGGTCAGGTGGCACGGAGCCCCCTGGTGGTCCGTATAGTTGTCTTCACCGGAATTGGTGCCTCCAGCGAAGACATCTTTCAGGACTCCCTCGGGTGACTGATACCTGAGGTCCAGTTCGGCCGCGACCACCTCTTTGTTGTTGGCCCTTTCCTTGTCGGGTCAGCGACGAGGAGGGGAGCCATCCCCGGAAGACTGCTCGCGCCGCGCGCTGACACGTTTCGCGAGGTCAATGATCTCGCGACATTCTGCAACGCTGTGGCGACCGTTGGGGTGCACGGGGCATGTGCCGCCGTTACCCCTCTGTGGTCGTGGGCGTTTGCTGCGAACGCCCCGGCCCCCAGTCGCAGCTGCCATGACCAGAGCGGCGGAGTGCGGCTTTTCGTTGCCGTGGTTCTTTTTCTTCTTTTTCTTGCCATCCTGAGCGATGGCACCTGAGCCGCTCGTTTGGGCAGCCCCGGTCTGCAGCGCTGAGTGCCATGCATGGCCCTCAGCAGTCCTGGCGCACTTGTCAGCCAGAGCAAAGAGCGTGGGGACCGTTTCCACATCATGCGTGGCCAACTTCTCTAATATCTTTTCATCACGTACTCCCTGGCGGAAGGCCGTGATGATAGAAGCATCGGAGATGCGAGGTATAGTACCTCGCACCTTGGTGAAGCAGGAGATAAATGTCTGGAGAGTTTCTTTGGGCTCTTGCCTCACTGCATGGAGGTGGGCCTCCACGTCGTGTTGTTGGTAAGCACTGGCAAAGTTCGCTGTGAACCGTGCGCAGAGCTCTTTCCAGGAGTAGATTGACCCTGGGGCAAGGTTCATGAGCCAAGTCCGGGCGGGCCCAGACAAGACGACATGAAAATATGTCACCATCACAGCGGTGTTTCCACCTACCGCTGTGATAGCGGTGACGTACACCTGCAGAAATTTTGATGGGTTTGATGTACCGTCGTACTTTTCCGGCAAGTGCGGTCAGAACTTGGATGGCCAAGATGTCACGCGGAGATGATCTGTAAGAGCGACGCAGCCTATGCCAGCCAATGGGACACCGGCTCGGATCCGGGCACTCGCCGGCGTTTGCGGTGTTACCGCTGCAAAGTCTTGATCGAGGTTACGACCCTCGATGTTTTGTCGGCGCTCTCGCGCCCTCTCTAGAGAGACGCGGGTGTCCTCACCCGCACGTCTGCGGTTGAGTTCTGCTCGTAGGTCATTAGACTTCTCCAGAGAGACCGGAGCGTCCTCCGTCGCGCGCCAGCGGTTGAGCTTCGCCCTCAGGTCCTCAATTGGCACTGCCGTCACCAAGGGCGAGTGCACAGACGTCGACGCCTCATGTTGACGCCGGGTTGACCGAGGCTTGGGTCTGGTTGAGGTAGAGTGCGCCATGCCAAGAAGGCGATCCACGTCATTGCGCCACTGCTTCATGGCACTCGGAGAGGCCGTGGAGCTTGGAGGGTGGCGCAGCAACTCCCTTGCTGCTGACAGTGCCCCAGGCGCAGCCCTAGATGCCCTGGACGCCTGCGTGGGAGTGCGCTGCCGCGCAGAGTGCACAGTTGCCGCCGCACCAGGTGCCGGGAGGTTGGTGGCCTACGGAGCGGAAGAGGCAGCTTCCTCCTCCAGCATATAGTCCTCGGGCATGAAATCTTGGTGGTCGACGATATGGACCATGGCGTCGAGCAGGAAAACAAGTAAAAACTTCAAGCCTAGCCCCCTACCTGGCACGCTAAATGTCGGAGAGGAAATTCTCCGGCCGGGTGGTGGAGTGCACCCGCCCTAAGTCCTAAGATGTGGAGGGGGCTTAAGCGTTTTGCTTGTTAGAGATCGGAGGGATGAACATGTTGGGGCGAAGGCGAAGACGCTACCCTTCGCTCCAGGCCTTCGTCAACTCGCTGCACCGACGGAGGCAAGATGACCGGCGCGACCCACCCTTCGTTCTCTTCACTGCAAGACGAAGGCCTATGACGAAGTCTCTCCATCCCGCGTCCTCGGTCCTACCTGGAGGCCCACGTGGGATTCTGTAACACCCGGATTTTAGGGGTCCAAAACCCGGGCGTAAACATAATCACCAGGTGTGCTGGGACCAAGTCTCACACATATGATGAATAGTGGCACAGGATCGAATGTCACAACTTTATATATAACAGGAGTTCTATACAAAATAAATAATTACATTATAAGGAGACAACGGTCCAGCAACCCAAAGTTGACTGGGAGACGACGGCCTAGACCTCTCACGAACACTTCACAGCATCCTCCAAGCGCCTCATCCCGTGGTACCTGTTCTTGACCTGTGGGGTATGTGAGACAGCAAGAGTGAGCTCACATACGTTCATCGCTCAACAAGTTGTGGGGAATAATGTGCATGAACTCGCCAAAGGTGGGAGCTCACGTGAAGTGTAAGGCTTACCAAAGAAGATGGTTAGAGCTGAGCATTGCTTTTAAAGTTGGTCAAAATTTTATTAGCAGTTACTAAGTATAAGTAAATACCAGCCCAATTAATTAGTAGAACAAAAGTAACAACTTCACCTGCAATGCAATGCATATGACAAATTGAGTTTAAGTTCCATAATTTAATCATGTGAGGGTCCGAGCTGCTCATGACCGTGAGCACGGCTAGTATACCAGTTTTACACTCTGCAGAGGTTGCGCATCTTTACCCACAAGTCGTGTATCCCATGTCGCCAGGGTTTGCAAGGCCCTTAGACACTACCGAGGTGAATGGCTAGGGATCCACTACGAGGCCTTTACAAAGTTCCACTAGCTTCCGAAAACCCGCTACAGTTTATAGGAAGTTCCAATGCAGGAATCCCTTGCAGGACCGCCATCGCAGCAAAATCCTCCCGAGGGCCTCCCTACACTGACCACTCCCCTACTGCCCTTGCCCCTTTCGGGTAAGGTAGTCTTCCACTAGCTTTCCTAATTAATTAGCCAAGGGGTCCCATTCCTCCCTTGTGGTAGCACTGTTTTCCCGGGTGGTCGCTCCATGTTCCAATTAACATAATGATCTTATCATGAACAATAAATAACAACTGATAACAAAAGTATAATCATGAATAGTGTAATCTTCATACCCAAAACCACATATAGCACTAGCAAGTACTACCCAGAAAGTTCAGTGGTAAACAAGGTATAAAGATAGACAAACTAGGGTAACCTATTGGGTCCCATCAAAATTAACCTATGCAGATCATTATGATTATTTAGAACATGAGTGGGTAAAAAGAAGTGATCAAGGGCACAACTTGCCTGGGCCTTGAGATTCCAGGTACCAGGATGATCTTCAGGTGACTCGTGACCTCGCTCTAGTCGTAGCAATACAAACAAACATTGTATAGGCAAAATTAACATTACACCAAACATAAGTACAAACTGAATAATAATAATCTACGCGTTGCTACGAGATTGCGGGATCGAGAACTACTAGCATCGAAGTTAGGGTTATTAATTTATGATTTTCTGAAGTTATTTAATGCCTAGAATAGGGTTATTCATATGAATAATTTTAAATCTAGTTTCATGGTTAGACAAAGATACCAGGTGATAAACAATATTTAAACAAAATAAATCCCACTGGAATGAATCAATTTGGAGTTATATATTTCAAATTATGAATTTCCTAAGGTTTAATGTGTTTGAAATAGGATTAAATGATAAATTAATTCTCTAACAGAGTTAATGTCAAAACAGTGATTCTAACTGATAGAGAATAATATTACAAAATTTTAGAAATTGGAATGGTTCAATTTGGAGCTAAAATGAATTAGTTATGAATTAAATAAGTTTCTGATTTTATTTTAACACTAAAAATCATTTTCTAAATCATTTTCTATGATTTTCCTATCCACTGGACTGCGCCTCAATTAATGGAAACTGCAGGGTCTCTGGAGCAAAATTTCCAAGACACAGAGCGCGCAGCGCTAGGACGGCGGGTTGGTTTATAGAAAATCCGAGGACTCTTTAGCATAAAGCCATAGCGAAGGGGTATGAATCGATAACGGCCGTCCGATCGGCAACAAAGCGCTCGGATTAGATCGTGTAGCTTATAACGTATATTTCATTTTGGTCGTTAGATCTAACATCCACGGATGAGGGCGATCCTGACCCGATTCAACCCTCATCGTTCGATCCCGAGCCAACGTTCCCGATTGAATCTGGTTGATGGGGGTGTGTGGGTCTGATCCGAGCCGTCCATCAACGGTTTGACGGCCCGAGACCGTTCTTCATCCTATCACCACCCAGACACGGCGGCGCCAAACAGTCCGCACGGCGGCGACGCCGGTGGCCAGTGCGCCCGACGCCCAAACCTCGATTCCGAAGAGCTATACGCAGGGAAGGGCATGACGGACAAAATGGAAGGGTTTCTCACCTGCAAGAGATTGCGGAGGAGCCTGCCCACGGTGTAGCGCGGAACACCGGCCCCCCCAAGTCCGGCGAGAAATTGGGTCGGGAACGGTGGTATTCTTCACCCGCCAACGCCACAAAGAGCATGTACGCATCCCGGCGGCCATCCTCGAGCACCCCGTGGACTTCAAACGGCGGTAGAGGCCACGGACGGCTGCGGCGGCGGATTCCTTGCCTTTCTCACCTTCCCGGCGACGCAGCCTCCGCGGTGTGGTGCAGGCGTGAAGGCCACAAGGATGGAAAGGGGAAGAGAGCCGCAGGGCGTCCGGGTTTTATCCCCAGGAGGAATTGAACCCGTCAGCAACGGCGCAGCGGGAGAGGGGGAAGGAGCACGCCGCGGATCTCGCGAATTCGTTGCTGTGCGCGACCGATTCGGCGATGCGACCCCACCCGCCGGTGACAGCAGTGTGCGCACAATCACAACAACCCGGGGTGTGCGGAACCTCCCCACCCGTGCCGTGAATTCTGCCGCGGTACCGCCATACGCGGTGTTCGTTGGAGATGGAGGAGCTGACAAGCGAGGCCCGGTCAACAGAGATCGAAGCAAGGCGTGCTTAGGGGTCACAGACATGCGGGCCCGGGTGTTCAGCACCCACAAGGCATCGCAAGAGAGAGACTGGCCGCACAGGCCCACCTGTCGGCACCACGCATCGAGTTGGGCCACGGGAGTGATCCGGAGTTGGGCCAGAAAGGGGGATCCGGGCCCAGGTAAGGTGTTCTTAGTTTTTTTTCTTTTATTTTTTTTCCTTTCTTTTCTATTCTATTTTCTTTTCCAAATTCAAATATTCAAATCAAATTTCTACACAATTTCAAATTCATGGTTGAACTTCAAATTTATGAACAAACAAATAGATTTATCAACATGCAATGCAAGGTTCATTTTACTCTTTTAATTAATAGTTTAATTTTGAATGCATAGTTCATGCTTCCTAGAATTTCAAATAACTTTTCTATTTTATTTAAAATTTGAGGTCAACTTTAAGTTATGATTTCTTTGTTTCAATAAAATGCATCACAACAAATTCTTCAGCATGATATGCATATTTCTTTATTTATTGGTTATTGGACTAATATTAACTGATTTATGAAAAGAAAGGGAACTAATAAGTCTCCAAAGGTTTCAAAAATTCTCAAAACACTAATATGAATGTATTTTATTTATTTATAACATTATTTTTCTCTGATGCAAAATTTGGGCATTACAAATCCTACCCCCCTTAACAGAAATCTCGTCCTCGAGATTTGTAAGAAAAAGGGATACATAAGGATTGGTTTGTTATTCAACTTTTAGTCTATAAGTGTTTCAAAAGTCAAGAGTCTTATTTTTTTTTATAATCAATAGTAGGTGATTGGGAAAGCATGGGTATCCATATGTATAGTCATTTTATTATGTAGGATAGAAGATGTCTTTAGGGCATATATAGGTTTGGTTAAAAAAGTGTAGGGTAAGAAAAGATTCCATCCTAGATTGTGGCTTTTGACTCATCTGGTGATCCCGCTTGATCCTTTGAAGACTTGAGTTGGTGTTTATCCTTTCTTAATGAGGTTGGTCATCTTCGGTCTCCAATCCTGGTGTCTTCATCTGAGCTAGGGAGATATAGTTAAGATAGTTGGGTCTATGAGTAGGAGAGATTTTTTTTAATCAATAGGTTCACATAAATGGATTGTGCAACTTATTGTGAGTGTATGGCTGAGTTGATCTATGACACTAATCTTAGGCTTAAGTGTCTTAAGAGTATGGCTTGATCCTTGTACCAGCATTAAGTAACTTACTTTAGATTGGATCAGATCTAGAATAGATTGATATGGTTATTTTAGACTCAATAAGATCTAAATAAATTCTAGATTAGCTCATGGTTGTTATTCTAAAGAGGGATAAATATGCTAATTAGGGCAAGGTGAACCTATAAGGATAAGGTAGAATATTTTGAGGTCAGTTAGATCTATTAGGATGACATAAAATCTTTTCAAGATAAGATGAATCTATTAATATAAGAGTGAATCTTGTAAGATAAGATGGATTTATTAAACTAGATATATTTTATTAGGGGATATTCTTAGTTTGTATAGTCATCTTATGTTTTTATTATATTTATGTCTATACGTATATGTAGATGTAATTGTGAACATTACTCCACAACCCATCACACTCATTCAAAGATCCAAATCAGACAGATATCATAAGAACAAACATTCAAATACATAGACACTTATAAAATAGTTTTGTTTTTTTTTGTTCCTAGGAGTAGGTCTCCTATTCCTAAAGGTCACTTTAGGCACAGGATTTCAAAGTGTGAAATCCACATTTGTCTTTTAAAAGAAAAGGTAAGTATAATCAGAGTAAAGCGGAAATAGATGAGAAAAGATTAACAAAAGTTTTAGAAAGAATCAGAGTAGCCAAGGTAAGTAAGTATTGGTTATCCAGTTCTATCTAGGTTTCGTCCTACAGTCAACATTCCTCTGATACCACTTCTGTAACACCCGGATTTTAGGGGTCCAAAACCCGGGCGTAAACATAATCACCAGGTGTGCTGGGACCAAGTCTCACACATATGATGAATAGTGGCACAGGATCGAATGTCACAACTTTATATATAACAGGAGTTCTATACAAAATAAATAATTACATTATAAGGAGACAACGGTCCAGCAACCCAAAGTTGACTGGGAGACGACGGCCTAGACCTCTCACGAACACTTCACAGCATCCTCCAAGCGCCTCATCCCGTGGTACCTGTTCTTGACCTGTGGGGTATGTGAGACAGCAAGAGTGAGCTCACATACGTTCATCGCTCAACAAGTTGTGGGGAATAATGTGCATGAACTCGCCAAAGGTGGGAGCTCACGTGAAGTGTAAGGCTTACCAAAGAAGATGGTTAGAGCTGAGCATTGCTTTTAAAGTTGGTCAAAATTTTATTAGCAGTTACTAAGTATAAGTAAATACCAGCCCAATTAATTAGTAGAACAAAAGTAACAACTTCACCTGCAATGCAATGCATATGACAAATTGAGTTTAAGTTCCATAATTTAATCATGTGAGGGTCCGAGCTGCTCATGACCGTGAGCACGGCTAGTATACCAGTTTTACACTCTGCAGAGGTTGCGCATCTTTACCCACAAGTCGTGTATCCCATGTCGCCAGGGTTTGCAAGGCCCTTAGACACTACCGAGGTGAATGGCTAGGGATCCACTACGAGGCCTTTACAAAGTTCCACTAGCTTCCGAAAACCCGCTACAGTTTATAGGAAGTTCCAATGCAGGAATCCCTTGCAGGACCGCCATCGCAGCAAAATCCTCCCGAGGGCCTCCCTACACTGACCACTCCCCTACTGCCCTTGCCCCTTTCGGGTAAGGTAGTCTTCCACTAGCTTTCCTAATTAATTAGCCAAGGGGTCCCATTCCTCCCTTGTGGTAGCACTGTTTTCCCGGGTGGTCGCTCCATGTTCCAATTAACATAATGATCTTATCATGAACAATAAATAACAACTGATAACAAAAGTATAATCATGAATAGTGTAATCTTCATACCCAAAACCACATATAGCACTAGCAAGTACTACCCAGAAAGTTCAGTGGTAAACAAGGTATAAAGATAGACAAACTAGGGTAACCTATTGGGTCCCATCAAAATTAACCTATGCAGATCATTATGATTATTTAGAACATGAGTGGGTAAAAAGAAGTGATCAAGGGCACAACTTGCCTGGGCCTTGAGATTCCAGGTACCAGGATGATCTTCAGGTGACTCGTGACCTCGCTCTAGTCGTAGCAATACAAACAAACATTGTATAGGCAAAATTAACATTATACCAAACATAAGTACAAACTGAATAATAATAATCTACGCGTTGCTACGAGATTGCGGGATCGAGAACTACTAGCATCGAAGTTAGGGTTATTAATTTATGATTTTCTGAAGTTATTTAATGCCTAGAATAGGGTTATTCATATGAATAATTTTAAATCTAGTTTCATGGTTAGACAAAGATACCAGGTGATAAACAATATTTAAACAAAATAAATCCCACTGGAATGAATCAGTTTGGAGTTATATATTTCAAATTATGAATTTCCTAAGGTTTAATGTGTTTGAAATAGGATTAAATGATAAATTAATTCTCTAACAGAGTTAATGTCAAAACAGTGATTCTAACTGATAGAGAATAATATTACAAAATTTTAGAAATTGGAATGGTTCAATTTGGAGCTAAAATGAATTAGTTATGAATTAAATAAGTTTCTGATTTTATTTTAACACTAAAAATCATTTTCTAAATCATTTTCTATGATTTTCCTATCCACTGGACTGCGCCTCAATTAATGGAAACTGCAGGGTCTCTGGAGCAAAATTTCCAAGACACAGAGCGCGCAGCGCTAGGACGGCGGGTTGGTTTATAGAAAATCCGAGGACTCTTTAGCATAAAGCCATAGCGAAGGGGTATGAATCGATAACGGCCGTCCGATCGGCAACAAAGCGCTCGGATTAGATCGTGTAGCTTATAACGTATATTTCATTTTGGCCGTTAGATCTAACATCCACGGATGAGGGCGATCCTGACCCGATTCAACCCTCATCGTTCGATCCCGAGCCAACGTTCCCGATTGAATCTGGTTGATGGGGGTGTGTGGGTCTGATCCGAGCCGTCCATCAACGGTTTGACGGCCCGAGACCGTTCTTCATCCTATCACCACCCAGACACGGCGGCGCCAAACAGTCCGCACGGCGGCGACGCCGGTGGCCAGTGCGCCCGACGCCCAAACCTCGATTCCGAAGAGCTATACGCAGGGAAGGGCATGACGGACAACATGGAAGGGTTTCTCACCTGCAAGAGATTGCGGAGGAGCCTGCCCACGGTGTAGCGCGGAACACCGCCCCCCCCCAAGTCCGGCGAGAAATTGGGTCGGGAACGGTGGTATTCTTCACCCGCCAACGCCACAAAGAGCATGTACGCATCCCGGCGGCCATCCTCGAGCACCCCGTGGACTTCAAACGGCGGTAGAGGCCACGGACGGCTGCGGCGGCGGATTCCTTGCCTTTCTCACCTTCCCGGCGACGCAGCCTCCGCGGTGTGGTGCAGGCGTGAAGGCCACAAGGATGGAAAGGGGAAGAGAGCCGCAGGGCGTCCGGGTTTTATCCCCAGGAGGAATTGAACCCGTCAGCAACGGCGCAGCGGGAGAGGGGGAAGGAGCACGCCGCGGATCTCGCGAATTCGTTGCTGTGCGCGACCAATTCGGCGATGCGACCCCACCCGCCGGTGACAGCAGTGTGCGCACGATCACAACAACCCGGGGTGTGCGGAACCTCCCCACCCGTGCCGTGAATTCTGCCGCGGTACCGCCATACGCGGTGTTCGTTGGAGATGGAGGAGCTGACAAGCGAGGCCCGGTCAACAGAGATCGAAGCAAGGCGTGCTTAGGGGTCACAGACATGCGGGCCCGGGTGTTCAGCACCCACAAGGCATCGCAAGAGAGAGACTGGCCGCACAGGCCCACCTGTCGGCACCACGCATCGAGTTGGGCCACGGGAGTGATCCGGAGTTGGGCCAGAAAGGGGGATCCGGGCCCAGGTAAGGTGTTCTTAGTTTTTTTTCTTTTATTTTTTTCCTTTCTTTTCTATTCTATTTTCTTTTCCAAATTCAAATATTCAAATCAAATTTCTACACAATTTCAAATTCATGGTTGAACTTCAAATTTATGAACAAACAAATAGATTTATCAACATGCAATGCAAGGTTCATTTTACTCTTTTAATTAATAGTTTAATTTTGAATGCATAGTTCATGCTTCCTAGAATTTCAAATAACTTTTCTATTTTATTTAAAATTTGAGGTCAACTTTAAGTTATGATTTCTTTGTTTCAATAAAATGCATCACAACAAATTCTTCAGCATGATATGCATATTTCTTTATTTATTGGTTATTGGACTAATATTAACTGATTTATGAAAAGAAAGGGAACTAATAAGTCTCCAAAGGTTTCAAAAATTCTCAAAACACTAATATGAATGTATTTTATTTATTTATAACATTATTTTTCTCTGATGCAAAATTTGGGCATTACAGATTCGGCCCATCGTAACAGGTCCCGCATGTACAGACGTGTTACGGACCTAATTTGTAATAGCTTTTCTGTAATGACAGTTTGTAACCGTCCTTTATGGGAATGTTCTGGGGATAATCCAGGTGTCTGAGGGCATAAGCATCCTTACATCGGGACGTTGGGCGCTCGGGCGCCTATAAATACCCCCATACAGTGCCCTTGAGAGGCTAGATTAATAGAGCAATCGCCATCTCGAGTAAAACCTTACTTGCATCCTTTCCACCCCCCGTTGGATCAACTTGCTCAGGAGTGCAAGTTCCAACATTTGGCGCCCACCGTTCGTGCTACGAACAAACAACCCGCGATGGCACCCAAAAGAGCTAGTTCCAAGGCAGCCCCCTCCGTTGACGAAGCAGCGAAGGCAGCACTGCTAGCTGAGAAAAAGGGCAAGGCCCTCGCAGACAACACCCACCAAGAAGCTGGCGAAGACGAAACACATAGTAAGAGACAGCGCAACGATCAACACACTCCCGAAGGCACCCTCCACACCTGCAGCTCCGGAGGGCAACCACAAGTACCGCCCCCAGGCTTCGCTCCACTAGAGGGCGACAACGCAACAAAGGACGGCAAAGTCATCGACGTCTCAGCAGAAGAGCAACTACAGCTACGGGCCCTGCGCCTCAAGAACCGCAACCTCCAGAAGCAGAAAGAGATCCTCGAGGCCAAGCGCCAACGTGTCTCCGCGCAAGCCAAGGTGCGCCAGATGATACGAGACGAGGAGCAGAGGGCTCGGGAACTCGAACAGGAGATTGCGCTCATGCAGCGTGAAGGCCAACACGATCAGCAGCACGACCCGCCCCTCCAACAGCGTGCGCCGGTCGAAGACTTATTCATTCCCCAGCGCAGACCCTTCGTCCCGCATGCAGCAGCTTTCCAGGGCATCAACTACCTCGATGAGCGAAGCCCTCTGGCACCGCAACTGCAAGTGTCACCATGGCCCGCCAACTTCAGGGTAGGGACCTACCCCAAGTACAACGGCATCATTGACCCAGCACAATACATCATGAGCTATCAAGTCGTCGTCGTATCATCCGAAGGGGACGACGCCACAATGGCCAAGTCTTTCATCATCGCCCTCGAGGGTCCGGCCTTGACCTGGTACACCAGGTTGCCCCCATTGTCCATCGACTCCTGGAGAAGTCTTTGGGACAAGTTTTTGCTAAACTTTCAGGGGTACCGCCCAGACACCGATGCCTTGGCTGAGCTGTCACTCTGCAAACAGCAAGAGAAAGAAACCCTGTGGGAGTACTACCGCAAGTTTCTGACTCTCAAGCCACAACTGCCCTCGGTCGACGACCAAATTGCCATACACTACGCCATCAGTGGCCTTCAGGCTGGCGTCCTGTACAGTCACTGCATCAGGGACCCACCCAGAAACCTCCAGGAGCTCTATCAGTTGTTTGAAAAGTACGCTAGATCCGAAGAGCTCCATCAGCGCAAGGTCGAGTCTCAAAGAAAGCCTAAGGACCCTCCGCAGTCCAGCCGAACATGGACAAGACCTTCATAGTCAGACTCCGGCCGGGATAGCCGCAGTCAGCAGCAGGTGCATAACATTGCCAACCAGCACCCCATCGGCAAAGCCCCTCGCCGCCAAGATTATCCCCCCAGAGCCGGCACGCGTGGTCGGGGCCGGGGACGGGCGCAACAGCCACGCATATATTATTGCCTGTTTCACGACGAAGACTGCGCGCACCCAACCAGGGATTGCCCGGAAACGAAGGCCACCAGGGACAGGATGTCTCGGGCACAACCAGCCAACAACCCAAGAGTTGTCGCGCACACATATCAACACCACCACCACCCACAACCATACAACCACGGCCCCGCCAGCATCTACCCAACCACTCATATCAACACCACCAGGAGGTACAAGTCGTACCACCCCCACTCCCACCCCCGCCTCCGCATCAACCAAACATCCACCACCAAAATCACCCCAAGCACCAAAATAGGAAGACTTCGCTGATCAGCCGTATCGCGGAGTCATTCACATGATCACCGGAGGGTCCAGCGTCGACTTCGATTCAAAGCGACAAAAGAGGGACCACTACCGAAGCATCAACCATGTCGCCATCACCGTCCCAGTCGTGCAAACGAAGTGGTCACATGTGCCGCTAACCTTCGACGCCAGAGATGTTGATCTGCGCAGTGCACCCCACATTGACGCCATGGTAATCAACTGCAGCGTGGCAGGCTGGGACCTCCACAAAGTCCTAGTTGACAACGGTAGCCAGGCGGACATCATCTTCCTCCACGCCTTTGACCGCATGGGCATCAGCCACACCTTGCTCAAGCCTTCGGACAACCCCCTATATGGCTTCGGTGGCAAGGGCACCTTCCCTGTGGGCAAGATAGAGCTACCCCTGTCCTTCGGCGTAGCACCCAATGCGCGAAGCGAACAGGTCACCTTTGACATCGTTGACATGGTCTATCCCTACAACGCCATAATGGGTCAGGGCTCTATCAACAAATTCGAAGCGGCCATCCATGGATTATACCTCTGCATGAAAATTCTGGGTCCGCAAGGCATAATAATAGTGTACGGGAACCAGCAGGCTGCGTGTAACATCGAGAGAGACTTCGTTCCCAGTCAATGGAACGTACACTGCCTTACGGCGCAGCGCGAAGTCCCCGAGGCCACCCGCCCAGCCACCAACAAACATGAAAGGGCACAGCTGCAAAGCAACGACGGAACGAAGACGGTTTCCCTTGACCCAGCAACGCCAAAGCAAACAGTCATAATAAGCGAAGACCTGACTTCGTAGGAGGAGAAACTCATCTCCTGTCTCTCTAGAAATAAGGACGTCTTCGCCTGGTCCGCCCTCGACCTGGTCGGAGTCAGTCGCACCGTCATCGAGCATAGTCTGGGCATTGACCCTTCGGTGCACCCAAAGAAGCAGTGGTTGCGCAAAATTTCTGATGAAAAAACAGAAGCTGCCAAAGCCGAACTACACCGTCTGCTGGAGGCCAATTTCATCGAGCCAGTCGCCTACCCTACGTGGCTATCCAACATAGTCATGGTGCAGAAGAAGAGCGGCAAGTGGCGGATGTGCATCGATTTCACCAGCCTTAACAAGGCCTACCCCAAGGATAATTTCTCGTTGCCACGGATCGACAAGATAGTCGATAGTGCGGTCGGATGCGAAGTCATGTCACTCCTCGACTGCTTCTCTGGCTACCACCAAATATATATGAAGGAGGAAGACAAGGCCAGTACCAGTTTCATCACACCCTTCGGCACATACTGCTTCATCAGAATGCCGGAGGGACTCAAGAACGATGGGTCAACCTTCTCTTGCCTCACCAAGATGGTGCTCGAGAGCCAAGTAGGCCGGAACATTTTCACGTATGTGGACGACATCGTCGTCGCCAGCAAAAATAAGGAGGATCATCTGGCCGACCTCGTAGAGACATTCGCAAACATGAGGGACGCACGACTTTGCCTCAACCCTGAGAAGTGCGTCTTCGGGGTCCGCCAGGGGAAGATACTGGGCTACCTGGTGTCGCACCGAGGGATCGAGGCCGACCTGACCAAGATTCAAGCAATAATCAACATGACACCCCCGCAGTCAACCAGGGACGTCCAGCGTCTAACAGGCAGATTGGCCGCTCTGAACAGATTCATCTCCAAGTCCGCCGAGCGGAGTCTACCTTTCCTCAAGACACTGCGTGGTGCGAAGGACTTCGCGTGGGGACCAGAACAGGCGGCAGCCTTCGCATTACTCAAGCAGCACCTGTCAGATTTGGCCATTCTCACCAGTCCAGAACCTTTGCTGCCGCTTCTGCTCTACATCGCTGCCTCGCCATATGCAGTCAGCGCAGCCCTAGTCTAGGAGCAAAATAGGATGGGCACGACCCGGCAGTGTCCAGTCTACTACGTCTCCGAGGTCCTCACGGCCTACAAGTGTAACATGACCGAGTTGGAAAAAAATCTCCTACGCAGTCGTCATGGCATCACGCAAGCTGCGCCATTACTTCGAAGCATTCAAGGTGCGGGTCACCTCAGACAGGGGACTAGGAGAGCTGTTCCACAACCCGGAGGCATCTATTCGGATTGCCAAATGTGCAACCGAGCTCTCTGGCTACCATATCGTCTTCGAACCCATGACAACAATCAAGTCGCAGGTCCTGGCAGACTTCATCGTCGACTAGACAGGGCCAGTAGCGCAGCAGGACGAGCCTACAGATAAAGTGTGGACCATCCACCACGATGGCGCATGGTGCCATGCGGGGGCAGGCGCAGCTGCAGTCATCGCATCACCCGCAGGGGTCAAACACAGATATGCAGCACGCCTCAACTTTGCTCTTGAGTCCGACAGATGCACCAACAACATAGCAGAATACGAAGCTGTCATCCTGGGTCTTCGCAAGCTAAAAGCGCTTGGTGTCACCACCTGCATAATCAAGACAGATTCCAAAGTGGTTGCCGATCAGGTCGAAAAAGAATATTCAGCAAAAGACCCCGCACTCATGCAGTATCTCACGGCTGTTCGCAGTCTTGAGAGACAATTCAAGGGTTTCACCTTGCAGCATGTGGACCGAGCCAGGAACGAGGAGGCCGACGCATTGGCCAAAGCAACTGCCAGAGGCGAAGCCTTGCCCTCCGATGTGTTCTACCACGTCATCAGCACGCCAACCGTCTATAGTCCAGAGGGTCTATAAGTAACCAACGACACCGAGGGCCATCGCATAGTCAACCTCATCATGACCGAAGATTGGCGGGCCCCAATAACCCTGTTCCTGCAAGGATATTATCATCCAAGCAACGTCAACGAGGCCAAGCGCCTCAAGCACCGAAGTCGGGACTTCGCAATCATTGAGGGCCATCTATACAAGAAGGGGGTCAGTCAACCTATGCTTAAATACGTCACCGAAACCGAAGGCATCCAGATCCTACGAGAAGTCCACAGCGGAACTTGTGGCTCTCACTCGGGGCCTAGGGCCCTCGCTGCCAAGGTGATCCGTCAAGGGTTCTACTGGCCCGCTATAATCTGCGCCACAAATCGAGTCACGAGGTCGTGCGAAGCCTGCCAGAAGTTTTCTCCCCGTTCGGGCAACCCTTCGCAATTCACAAAGCTGATTGCCCACACATGGCCACTTCAACGCTGGGGGCCGGATATTGTCGGGCCACTACCCATGGCTCAAGGGAACCTCAAGTTCACCTTTGTCGCCGTCGAGTATTTTACCAAGTGGATCGAGGCAAGGGCAGTATCCACAGTAACGTCGAAGACTGCCCAAAAATTCTTCTGGCAAAACATTGTTTGCCGGTTCGAAGTCCCGTCCGAGCTCACAGTCGACAATGGCAAACAGTTTGACAGCCAGGACTTCAGGGACTTCTGCTTCTCCATCGGCACCAAGCTTGCCTTCGCCTCAGTATATCACTTGCAATATAATGGTGTCATCGAGCGCGCCAACAGCAATATTTTCACTGCTATCAAGAAAAGGCTACTCGATGACATCAAGGGTAAATGGGCCGACCTTCTACCTGAAGCAGTCTGGGCGCTAAACACGACCGAATGCCGGGCGACTGGATTCACTCCTTTTCGTCTACTGTATGGATCGGAGGCCATGACTCCGCAGGAAATAAAGCACGAGTTACCTCGAACAAGTGCATCAGCCATCCCCGACGTAGACGAGCCAACGTCCAAAGACCTCATCGACGGAGACCGCGTCTTCGTCCTGCAGGCCCTCAACAAATACCAAGCTCAAACGAAGGCCTAGCGCGACCACGCAGTCGTCCCAAGAGAATTCAACGAAGGAGACCTTGTACTTGTCCGAACCACCCGGACAGAGTCACGGGGCAAGCTGGAGCCAAAGTGGGAGGGTCCGTTCATCGTCAAGTCAAAGGCGTCCCCCAGCGCTTACAGGCTAACAACGCCATCCGGCGAAGACCTAGACCACTCTTGGAATATTGACAATCTCCGCAAATTTTTTGTGTAAATCCTAAGGGCCTACGCGCACTTGTAATTCACCAAACAGTACTATTCCGGCTCGCACTCTTTTCCTCCTGGGGGGGTGAGGTTTTTAACGAGGCAGAGCCATGTAATATACCTGCAAAAATCCCCCGCAAAAACTCAGATACAGCATGTCGAAAAAGACCGCATCGACGGTCTTCGGCATTCGACCACTCCGAAGTCACCGCGAGAGGCAGCGCAGACTACCCTCGTGTGCGACTCTCTGCGCAAAAATCGCCTAAGGGTGCAGCCGGAATAGCACAATAAGTGTGCATAATCGAAGTCTTTTCCAAAAGACTCTCCATGCAAAAGTCGCCTAAGGGTGCAGCCGGAATAGCCATAATCGAAGTCTTTTCCAAAAGACTCTCCGTGCAAAAGTCGCCTAAGGGTGCAACTGGAATAGCGATAATCAAAGTCTTTTCCAAAAGACTCTCCGTGCAAAAGTTGCCTAAGGGTGCAGCCGGAATAGCCATAATCGAAGTCTTTTCCAGAAGACTCTCCGTGTAAAAGTCGTCTAAGGGTGCAGCCAGAATAGCACAATAAGTGCGCAAAATCAAAGTCTTTTCCTAAAAAGACTCTCCGTGTAGAAGTCTCCTAGGGGTGCAGCCGGAATAGCACAATAAGTGCGCAAATATCGAAGTCTTTTCCAAAAGACTCTCCATACAGAAGTCGCCTACGAGTGCAGCCAGATCAACGAAGGCGCCCAACCTCATCATACAAATTACGGTTGCATACACACAGCGAGGGCATCATATACTACATTGGCTCAACCTCGGGATGATATCCATCTCCCTGTAATTAAACAGCATTATCCTCAATTCCTCACCCTCAAAAAGATTTCGCAGCTCCCCTTCACCTATGCTCGCCCCAATCGGTGAGGATAGCAATTCTTGCCTACCAGTCCGATCCACGCGAAGACGGCCACGCTCCATCCCAATACGATGACCACTTCGCGACGATTCACTAACTCTCCGTTTCGCCACCGCCCTTCACCGCCTATACCTAGTACTCGCACCCGGGAGCCCCCCAGAACCCTCCACGCGCGGCGAAGGCTCCGCTGCAGCCACATCTAACGCTGCAAAATAATCCAAGCCTTCATCCGAAGACTCCTCCATCCACGAAATTGAACTCCTAGAATCATCAAACTCAAAACACTTAGACACAGAGCCACACGAATCACCATCGGCAGACACCACGGTTGAGGCCTCCACAAAAATAGTATTGTCAGTAGCGGTTGCGTGCGCAGGCCCAAACGTCGGAACCTACGCAGCAACCGAGGTTCAGTATCACACAGAAAATTTACACTTAAACTCCCCAGCACCTATTCAGCCACCTGCGAGGGCCCGGCCACGACCGCGGGGTCTTCGGCAGCCGGTTCGACCACCGCCTTCGGGGCGTCCTCGCCCGTTGGCGCGGGGGCTGGCGCGGGGTCTTCGCCATCTCCAGTCGGCGCGGGGGTCAACGAGGGGCCCTTGCCCACATCAGACGGTGGTGCCAGCTCCACCCCCGAGGCCTCCGGCAGCGAGGCCTCGGGCAGTGTGCTGTCTAGGTCACCAAGGTCTTCAACCTCCTCGCCACGCACCATCTGCAACAATAGCTCACTCATTCAGCAAAACCTCTCATACCCACACATATAACCACACAAAATGAGCCCTTACCTGATCCATTGCCCGGTCGGACCTCTCCCGAACCGTCTCTCGGCCGTGAGGACCCCACATCCTGTCGAAGAGAGCCCCTGCCGACCGCTTAAGCACCGGGTCCTCGACCTGGAAGATCTCACGTTCGAAGCCTTCGTCAGACTGGTCGAAGACCTCGAAATGCCCGCACCCCTCGCGGGACAAAGCATTCATGGCCCCCTTGCAGGTCACGAGCGAGGCGAAGGACATGAGGCCCATCACGATTGTTGGCAGGACCCCTAGCTCCTCCTGCAGCCACTCAAGGAAGCGGAGGCCCACCTCTTGGCTGGGTGCTTCGAAGGGAGCGGTCCGCGCACCCAGCTCCCGATACGCATCCACGAGCTGCATGTGCGTCCGCTCAACCTCCGCGTGCGTTGAGGTCTCGGCTTTGTCCACGCGGCCGTGAAGACCGCCGAGCTGCGCTTCCAGCTCCTCGGTGCGTTGGCGAGCGAGACTCACCTCCGCCCGCGCAAGTTTAGTGTCGGCTTGAGCAGCCTGCGCGTCGGCAATGGCCTTATTCGCGTCCCTCCTCTCCTCTGCCAACTGGCGCCGGAGATCCCCCTTCTCGACCTCCATAGCGGCCAACCTCTCCGTCAGCCTACAGTTTTTACTTTCTGCAGCCAACTTCTCCCGAACAGCATCCGCATGCTGCGCACGAAGATGCTCGACTTCGGCAGCAAACTCCATAGTCAGAGCACCCGACGTGACGTGGTCAGCGAAGGCGGCCGCCTGCCACCACAAACCATGAGACTCGCCACCTCATAAAAACAACGAACTATCGAAGTCCAACACGACTTACATGCTTCAGCTGCTGCGACAACTGCTGCGACACTTGCCTTAGTTGTCGGGACACGGAGCCCACCACGTCCTTAGCCGTGGCGGCCGACGGAATTGCGCCGCCCGTGCAGAAGGCGGACCACGGGGTCCTGCGAATCACCCTTCGGGCCTACCACCGCTGTCGGCGAAGTAGCCACCACCGGAGTCGGGACAATAGCCGGTTGCCCCACATCCGACCCTGCACCACGATCTTGGTTACAACCTAGGCCTAAAAAAAGAGAGAGAAAAAGAAAAACTTACCACCAAGATAATCTCCGACGCAGATATTTGTGTCGAAGTCGGCAACACGCGTCGCCGCCTCGTCAGTACGCGACGGCGAGGGCAACTTTCGCCTCTTCGCCGGTGTTGGAGACTTGTTCTCAAATGCTTCGGCTTAAGAACAAGGCAACATAAAAAGTGTTAAATGATAAAGTCCTTCGTCCCTTGAAACATTATTTCCCTTCGGGATATAATGTATTTCGGACGAAGGTCACAAACAACATACCTTCGTAAGCACAATAAACGATGATGAAGAACTTATATGTAACATAAGAAGTAATATAAACATTTAAATATTATCACAACATCATTTCTATTTTATTATCATAGAATAATAGAAATGATTTCAGATTACAAGTGTACCTTCGGATTGCAGGAAGGCAACAGTATAAGGATGACGCAAAAGCAAATGCCAAGTCAGCGTGAACAGTACGGGAGTACTGTTCACCTATTTATAGGCGTGGGACGCAGCCCATGTAGAATTACATTCATGCCCATTACATTTGCTAATGACTTATGGGAATCTATTAAGGCCTAAGTAGTCTTTTCATCTTTAGGTCGGTTCCCCTTTCTGCTATCGCGACGAAGCTTTTCTGCGCATAGCTTCGGCTGTGCACCATCCTTCGTACAGCTTGGTAATCAGCCCGTCCTTCATCTCAATCCCCCTTCGTCTGGCTTAGGCTTCGTCCTGACCGTACTCCATGTTCATAATCTGAGTCCGAAGATACCTGTTCATATAATCCACTTGGAAAACATTGTCAAATCTTGTTTTTGAGGACCTTCGGAGGACGAAGGCCCCCAACAGTAGCCCCTCGCAATATTAATTTGTTAGTGATAAATTCAGATTGCGATATGGACGAAGGCCTTAAGCCGAAGGTCCGAAAAAACACCTTCCCTTTGCTAGAATAGCAACATTCACTGACAAGCGGGGCCACACAGTTTCCGTCATATCGAGTGTATAAATAGGAGCCCGCCACAATTTATTTGGCACGCTCTCCTTGCCATCTGCTCCTGCTCACTCAAATTTTAGCTCTTGCGCACTAAGATTTGCTGAGCTTTTAGTTTTGAAGCTTCGGCTTTGAAAACAGTTTTTTAGTGTTTCCGAAGATGTCTGAAGATAAGAAAGCTGCTGCTGAGATGAAGCTGAGCCTCGACGAAGAGAAGAACTTGGGGTTTCTTATAGCGATGTCGAAGACCAATACGGAAAAAATCACCAAGGAGATTCTGGAAGGTTTGTCTGAAGATACTGGTGACAGCGACAGTTATGATGTGGATAGTGGTGGTGAAGACTCCGAAGATCGCCCCTGGCGACCAAGCCATTCAGTTTTTGGCAAGTCAGGTATCAAAGAAAATCATCTTGTCAACATGAGGGGAAGATACTTCCGGGATTTATCCATTGTGAGGGTCGACGAAGGAGAGAAAACTTGCCCGACCCCTGAGGAAAATGAAGTCGTAGTGTTCTGAAGCTTTTTGAAAGCTGGACTACGATTTCCCCTAAGCAGCTTTGTCGTAGAAGTGCTGAAAATGTTTGAAATCTATCTTCATCAACTTACCCCCGAAGCAATTATAAGGCTGAATATCTTCGTGTGGGCCGTGAGAAGCCAAGGTCTGGAACCTGATGCGAAAAGTTTCTGTAACATACACGAATTATCATACGAAACAAAACCTTGGGGTAAAGAACAGTATCATAATAATTTTGGCTGCTACAGTTTCGTTTCTCGGTCTGGGTCAAGCTGTCACGTGCCAACCTTTCGGAAGAGATGGCCCGGCGACTGGATGACAGAATGGTTTTATGTGAAGAATGACCTGGCAGTACGGGAAGATATTAAAGGTATAATTATGCGCCCTATTTGGCAAAGCTTCAGCCTGCGGAGGCCGAAGGTTGAAATGAATGAAGCTGCCGAAGATTGCCAGAGAGCCTTCGGTGTTATTTGTTCTTTTATTGGAACGAGAGATTTGGTACAAGAACATATTGCCTTCAGAGTATGGCCGCTCGCGGAGAAATGGGAAATGCCGCAAGAAACCATAAAGGAGGCCGACGAAGGTGGACTTATCAGGCTGAAGTATACTTTCAAGTTCGGAGATAAATTCGTTGAGCCAGATGATGACTGGTTAAAGAGTATTGAAAATTTAAGTGATGAACTGCTTGGGGCTTATTCGAAGGCTGAAGATACTACACTGTCAGCAGCCTTCGGAGGCCAAAAAAAGAAAAGGCTAAACCGGGTGTTTGATGCAATCGGGTTCGTCTACCCTGACTATCGTTATCCCATTCGAGGGCAGAAAAGAAAAAACACAACCTCTGCGAAAGCAGAAGCTGCAACTGCTCCTAGCGAGCCAGAACCGAAAAGAAAAAAGATAAAGGTGCTCACCCACCGGGCACGTTTTATTGAACCGGCCAGAGTGCCTGAGTTTATTGGTGAAGTCTCTTCGGCCACTGAGACTACAGAGCCAGCTCCAGTGCCGAAGGTCGAAGAAAAAACTGAAGCACCTTCAGCAGAGAAGGCAGAAAAACCGAGAATTGAAGGAACAAAAATATTGGAAATCTTAAGTCCTTCAGCAAGTGTTGAGACAATAAAAAATCAAAAGGGCCCATCGGTGACCCTGAAAAGAAAAAGAATGGTGAACATGCTAGATGTTTTGGAGACAATTAAGTCTTCAAACACAACTCTGAAGGAGACTGTTGAAACTTCCAAAACGGAAACTGAAATCTTTGCCGCTGAAGCTCCAAGGCAACAATCTGAAACTGAAGCTGGACCTTCAGAGCCCACGAAGGTAAAACCCGTGGAAACCGAGGAAGAAAAAATGACGGAGCCAATTTTAATTGAAGAGATCAGTACTGCTGCCCCCGAAGCATCCCCCAAAGTCCTTGATTATATTATTCGACATGCTTCGGGGAAGAAGTTAACAGAAGAAGAAATTTTTGAAGCTAATCACTATGCAAAAGAATTGAAATATCCGAAGGGGGCACTAGTGTTCAATGGTACAAATGAAGAAGATTTCCTATACTGCCTCCCGGATAACAAAGAACTACTTGTCTGCCGGGAAATGGCCCGAAGCATGGGGTTTCCGAAGCTGGAGGCTGGCCTCTGCGCGATGACAAAGGACGATCTTGCGGACAGCCTTGCGTATAATAGCCTGAAGGTACGAGATCTGCGCATTTGAAAACTTTATGATTTGAAATCTATTGTTTTATTCTTATACTAACTTTTTACATATAGGGTTTAATACTAAGCAACGCGCTGAGAGCGCAAAAGAATGCCGAAGACGAGAGCTATGAAATTGCTTTCAACAACCTTCGAACAGAGGTTATCAAACTAAGGAACGAAGCCCTGGAAAAGGACAAAATTCTAGTTACATTGGTGGATAAAATAAAGGAGAACGAAGCTGCGTCTAAAGCACAAGTTGCAGCTCAAAAGCACGAGATTGACGATCTTCGGAAGCAATTGGCCCGGGCTAAAGAAGAACGCATACTTGAAGAAACGAGGCGGGAATGTAGCGACCAATGGGCCAATCATTTGGAAGGAACCGTTGAAGAGCTTCGGTCTTCTAAGAAAAGGTGCTACGAAAAATCCATGGAATGTGTAAAGAAGATAAAAACCAGCTTCGCCAGTGTTGGCGCATTTTCGAGTGAAGCAGACTTTGTGAGAGGTAACCCAGAAGGACCGATCGAATGGATCAGCCACGAAGCTGAAGCCTTCGAAGAAATTCTAAACAGTCGTGGAGACATTTGCGCCTTCTCGGGTGCCAGGGGGATTGCTACTATGCTGGAGAAAAAAGGCTGCGATCATGTTAAGGTTCTTGCACAATCCGAAACCAGCTTATCCCCTGAAGATATTAAAGACCCCTCGGTCGAAGCTAGCCAGGCTGGTGGAAAATTTTTTACCGATGTCTGGGACAATGGTGGCCGAGAAATGGCCCGAGAAATTATCCAGAGAAGCGAGAAGGGCATTCACGACGCTAGAGAAGTAGCTAAGGCCGCTGACAAAAGCTCAGAGCCCGAAGGGCAAATAGGTATTAGCTAATGGTTTTTATTGTGTTGTAATTTTTGGTTTTAAACTTCGTTCGCAATTCATAATAGCAACGTGGCCGTATCCTGTCCTCCTTCAGATCCTACTAAAGCGTCTCCGGGCCCTCACCCGAAAGGAGACGAGGAAATTAAAAAGATGGCTGAAGCTATCATGGATGAAGTTGTTAATCGACTCCTGAACGAAGCTGCAGAAGTTGTTTTGAGAGAAGATTAAGCACTATTGTAAAAACTTCTGAAATGAAATGTGTAACATTTTGTAACCCTGAATGTAATGTACCTATTTTTACTGCTCAATTCTTTACGATGCATGAAATTTTACACACGTACCGTTTTTTAGTCTTTGACGAAAAAACACCTTCCCTTCTTTTCATGCTTCGTGAAGAAGAATTTTTATTTGTCACCACAATATCCATAGTGTTCTGATGAATGACATCCAAGCTTCGTGAGGATATTCTCCGAAGCTACACTTCCGAAGATCAATAGTATATCTGCTTGCAACTTAGCATGATTTGCCCCTTTCAAACATTCTTCCGAAGATCGATATCATGTCCCCTTCTTGTGCCATATGCAGCATGATGTATGATGCTTATGCTATGCGAAATGATGCGATGATGTTATGCTGTGTAAGATGGTGTTTATTCCGAAGGTACACACACATTCCTGCGATAAAACACATAGTCTTTTTGAATCAGCGTTGTCTTTTTACTATAAGCCTCCCTTAGGAGCTTCTTCGCCTTTTACTTCAGCGGAATCAGCGTTGACTTTTCGCTGTAAGCTCTGCATTCCCTTAGGAACGACTTTGGAGCTTCTTCGCCTTTTACTTTCGGCGGAATCAGCGTTGACTTTTCGCTGTAAGCTCTGCATTCCCTTAGGAACGACTTTGGAGCAGAAAACTTACACTGCGCTCCCTTTGGAACGGCTTTTTGTGACTTCGGCAAACTTACTCTGCGTTCCTTAGAATGACTTTTTGTTGCTTCGAAAAATTTTCGATAATTTGAAGGTTCTCTTTGTTATAGCAAATCTTTAAACTTCAACAACTTAAGCCTGTGTAGAAGATATGTTTTCCTTGTGGCAAACAACAAAACTATTACTTGAAATTTAAAAAGTGTCCTTTATTACACAGAAAATAAAACTGAATGGAAAAGACTGCTGTCGAGGTAGGATATTTGTCAATAGATGTGCTTCGACTCTGGCACAGTGCTATTGACTGTGCGAGCTTCGGATTGTTCTCTGAAGTCCCTTTGGTGTGGAGCATATTGGCTCCCTTCTAGCTGCTGGCCTTGTTGCAGCGGTGGTGGAGGCGGAAGCTGTTGCCAGGAAGCTTGAGGTTGACTCGCCGAAGCAACAGAAACTGCAGGGTGATTGCCTACATACTCTGGGATGTAAGGCGAATGATACGAAGCAGTGTGCATGACCTGCTTCGGCTGAGCCTGTTGTGCTGCAGCTTCGGCTATTTCCTTTTGCTTCTGGATGGTAACATGGCACATCCTGGTGGTATGGCCTTTGTTCTCACCACAGAACAAGCAAAAAATTCTTCTTGGCTGATTGCCAAATCTTCCGCCGAAGCCCTTGGCAGCTCTGCCTCTCGGAGCTGGTGGTCGGAAGGAGCCTTGCTGTTGCCCCGAAGTCTGTGAGGAACACTGTGGCCTTTGCTGGTGGCTCCCTGTATCATCATTTTGGGTAGAGTTATGAATTGATCTAACGTGCCTCGGATAGAACCTCCCTCCGAAGCCCCTAGTCATTTCAGAAAACCTGAAAGCCTCCTCCCTTCTTTGGCGAAAATAATTATCGGCCCGAATGTACTCATCCATCTTCTGGAGCAGCTTCTCCAAAGTTTGAGGAGGCTTCCTAGCAAAGTACTGAGCTGACGGTCCTGGCCGAAGCCCCTTGATCATGGCCTCAATAATAATTTCGTTGGGCACTGTTGGTGCCTGTGCCCTCAAACGCAAGAACCTCCGGACGTACGCCTGAAGGTACTCTTCGTGATCCTGGGTGCACTGGAATAGAGCTTGAGCCGTGATCGGCTTCGTCTGGAACCCTTGGAAGCTAGTTAACAATAAGTCCTTCAGCTTTTGCCATGAAGTGATCGTTCCTGGTCGAAGGGAGGAGTACCAGGTTTGAGCAACACTCCTGACAGCCATAACAAAAGATTTGGCCATGACCGCAGCATTGCCACCATACGAAGATACTGTTGCTTCGTAGCTCATCAAAAACTGCTTCGGGTCTGAGTGGCCGTCGAATATGGGAAGCTGGGGCGGCTTGTAGGACAGAGGCCAAGGTGTAGCCTGCAGCTCAGCGGACAGAGGAGAAGCATCATCAAAAACAAAATTTCCATGATGGAAGTTGTCATACCAGTCATCTTCGTTGAGGAAACCCTCCTGATGAAGGTCTTGGTGCTGAGGCCTTCGGTGTTGCTCATCCTGAGTAAGATGACGAACTTCTTCAGAAGCTTCGTCTATCTGCCTTTGCAGTTCAGCTAGCCTGGCCATCTTTTCCTTCTTCCTCTGCACCTGTTGATGAAGCATCTCCATATTTCTGATCTCCTGGTCTAGCTCATCCTCTTGCGGTGTCGGGCTGACAGCCTTCCTCTTCTGGCTTCGGGCCTCCCGAAGAGAGAGAGTCTCCTGATTGGGGTCCAGTGGTTGCAGAGGTGCAGCCCCAGTTGCTGAAGCTTTCTTCGGCGCCATAACGAAGGTTTATGATCGCCAAAGGTGTTAAAAAACTCAAAGGGTGGTAGTGAGTTCACCGGAGGTGGGCGCCAATGTTGGAGACTTGTTCTCAAATGCTTCGGCTTAAGAACAAGGCAACATAAAAAGTGTTAAATGATAAAGTCCTTCGTCCTTTGAAACATTATTTCCCTTCGGGATATAATGTATTTCGGACGAAGGTCACAAACAACATACCTTCGTAAGCACAATAAACGATGATGAAGAACTTATATGTAACATAAGAAGTAATATAAACATTTAAATATTATCACAACATCATTTCTATTTTATTATCATAGAATAATAGAAATGATTTCAGATTACAAGTGTACCTTCGGATTGCAGGAAGGCAACAGTATAAGGATGACGCAAAAGCAAATGCCAAGTCAGCGTGAACAGTACGGGAGTACTGTTCACCTATTTATAGGCGTGGGACGCAGCCCATGTAGAATTACATTCATGCCCATTACATTTGCTAATGACTTATGGGAATCTATTAAGGCCTAAGTAGTCTTTTCATCTTTAGGTCGGTTCCCCTTTCTGCTATCGCGACGAAGCTTTTCTGCGCATAGCTTCGGCTGTGCACCATCCTTCGTACAGCTTGGTAATCAGCCCGTCCTTCATCTCAATCCCCCTTCGTCTGGCTTAGGCTTCGTCCTGACCGTACTCCATGTTCATAATCTGAGTCCGAAGATACCTGTTCATATAATCCACTTGGAAAACATTGTCAAATCTTGTTTTTGAGGACCTTCGGAGGACGAAGGCCCCCAACAGCCGGCTCGCCAACGGGTGCCTTGCCCACGCCAGAAGCAGCAGTCTTCGCGCTTGCCGAAGACTTCCTGGGCCCAGGGGTGACCGGCTTCGCAACCGGCGCCGGTTTGCTGCTGCCGGCGGCGGCAGACTTCATGCCCCCCCCCCCGCGCTTTCTTCGCCTCGCGGAAAGGATCCCCGATCCTAACGGCCGCCCGGCGCTTCGGCGCAGCATCTTGACGATCCTTCTCCATCACTGCCGATACAACAGCAGCAATATTCCGTCCGTAAGGAAAAATCTCCAAGTCACGAGCCATACGAGACGTAAACATGTCTTCACCAGCCGCGCGGGGGATCGGAACATCCTTTGGCCATCGACCCCCAGTAACCCTCAGCATTCGCGCCGAAGACTCCCGGAGCTCGGGCGAAGACATCCTTCCCCCAAGGGCCGCACACGTCCCCATCAACTCCATAGCAAAACTATCAGAGACCCCAAGTCCCCCCACTGCAGTACCTATTTTCCTCTTCTTAGTTCCTGGGGCAGCCTCCTGCGAAGGGCCTTCATCAGTCACGACCATTGGTCTCTTCCCGCGGCAGTCGACGACCACGGCAGCGTCGTCCCCGGGATAGCCACCGTACGGCAAACGATTCAACTCGAAAACCCTATTCAGGCGGACGTTGGATCCATGGATATCCCAACTCCGCAGAGCCTCAGTCCTCGGCACATAACGCCCCACAATTCGCATTGCCCCGTCTTCCACTTCACGCACGAATGCGGCTGGATCCCGGCCACGCAGATCCAACGCGAAGGTCGGACTTTGCACTAGCTGCTCACCTAGGGAGGGCATCTGGCGAGAGCATACTTCGCCCAACGCCCAGCCATGCGCCAAGAACCACACTCCATAACCGATGAATTCCTCAACTAAATCACGCCCGCTACTCATGCGGGCAGCACAACGAAGGGCCTCTTCGTCACTATCATCCTCCGCCACCTCGAACGGCGGAAACGCCACATAGCAGTGGGAGCACAACACGGCTGCCGGGAGTCCTGGGAGGTCTTCGACCTCGCCTACCGCCACATAAAACCAATAATCATACCAGTTGCCCCACTTGTTGCGGGCGCAGGGAACTAACTCAACAACTTCCGCCGAAGTCTTCCCAGTCCTCGGCGTAAAGGTGCATGACCCAAACTATGCAATCTTGTTTCCAATTTTTCTCTTCTGCCAGTGCAAACAATAATTCTTGGCAAAGACCTCTACGGAGGGCTGACCGCCGTACGAAGTCACTGCCCAGACATACTTCGCCAGGGCCACCACGGCATTAGGTGTCAATTGATGGATCTGCACGTCATACCTCCGCAACACCTCCACCACAAAACGATGTGCAGGCAACCGAAGGCCGGCAGTGAAAAATGCCTCGAACACAACCATCTCACCCTCCGACTCAGGAATCTCTTCCGCCCCTGGAACTCGGCCAACTCTGTTCCCAAAATACCCCAACCGCTGCATGTCTTGCACGTGAATCAAGGAGATCCTCGAAACACCGAATTCCACTGTGTGGCCCGGGTGTAGCTCCACTGCCGCCAAATCACTGAAGGTACCCTCGGACGACGATTCGCCTAACGGCGTAGTCGCAGCGGATGAAGAAGAAGACGACATGGCTACGTACCGTCGGCAGCGGCGCGCGGTCTGCTTGACGCGGGCCAGTTCTCCGGTGAACAGGAGCAAGGAGGGCAGGCGACCGGGCGACCGGTTTCAAAATGCTAGGGTTTTGTGGTGCACAGAAAGGTAACAGAGCCTAAGCCGCGCCGCCCCCTTTTTATACACACAGCGCGACGCTTCGGGAAGCCCGCAGTCCAACAGTACCGCGTCTGTCAACGGTCACATCAAAAACCCCCGCGGAACCACTTCGAGCGAGGGCAGCGTCTCCACCATCTAGCGACGTCTTCGGCACCAGATGACTCAGTCGAACTGGTCCCTCGGAGGGCAAATGTTGGGGCGAAGGCGAAGACGCTACCCTTCGCTCCTGGCCTTCGTCAACTCGCTGCACCGACGGAGGCAAGATGACCGGCGCGGCCCACCCTTCGTCCTCTTCACTGCAAGACGAAGGCCTACGACGAAGTCTCTCCATCCCGCGTCCTCGGTCCTACCTGGAGGCTCACGTGGGATTCGACCCAGCGTAACAGGCCCCGCACGGACAGACGTGTTACGGACCTGATTTGTAATAGCTTTTCTGTAATGACAGTTTGTAACCCTTCTTTATGGGAATATTCTGGGATAATCCATGTGTCTGAGGGCATAAGCGTCCTTACATCGGGACGTTGGGCGCTCGGGCACCTATAAATACCCCCGTACAGTGCCCTTGAGAGGCTGGATTAACAGAGCAATCGCCATCTCGAGTAAAACCTTACTTGCATCCTTTCCACCCCCCATTGGATCAACTTGCTCAGGAGTGCAAGTTCCAACAGAACACAAGAACACGCAAGAGTTTAGAGTGGTTTAGACCGCCGGAGCGTAATACCCTACTCCACTATGTGTTGTATTGCTTGAGTCGTGTGAAAGCCTGAGGGAGTCTAAGTGTGTTCTCGGATGACTCTGGGTCTGAAAAATTCCCTCGTAACGTTGCATGCTCCCCCTTTTATAGCTCAAGGGGGGCGTGTACAAGAGTGCTGAGCCCCGACATGTGGGCCCAGGAGCACAATGGATGTAAGACTTGGGGCAGCAATAGTTGGCTGCTGGAGCAATCTTCTCGCGCTCTGACACCCGTGGTCCGCGTAGTGTTGGAGTGCTGGGGAAGCTTCCCTAGTAATGCACAAGTGCTGGTGGACATAGCGTACCCTACAACACGGGCATATTGTTCGGATTAGATGGGCACGCCGCCTGCTGCATGGCCTAGGCGCCGTCTGCCAACGGAGTGGACAGGACACATTAAATGCCGAAGGGGCACATCACCTGATAGCAGGGTGGACAGGCGGCACATCCACTCCGCAATAAATGCGGAGGCCGCGCGGCCCAGAGTCCTTACGTCATGCTCCGCCCGCTGGCCTACTTCACGGGCAATAAGCCATGTGGCAGCATTGGGCCCTCGGCCGAGCGGGGAGCGAAGGCGCACCGGATAAAGCCTGGACACGCGTCAACACCGGACCCATGCCTAGGCCACGGCACTTCCTCCCCCGGGACCTTGTTATGGGTGGTCCGGAGCTTACTTGATGGGGTCCGAACTCCATCCAATGGCTCCGAGCTGCTTCACTTCGAGGGTCCGGGTTGTGCGCACAGGGGTCCTGCGCCTTCTTGAGGAGGTCTGGGCCCGATGACGTTGTCTCCGAGAACGCCACCTTAACTGCTCACGAGATACCCTTGGGGCTGTTCTCTGCGCGGCTAGGGATAGCCGCACGGGCATCGTGCCTTCATACCGTAGTAAGGGGTACCCCTGATCCAGGGTACCGACACCTACCATGAAACATAGAAATAGTATTACTATTTAGCGCTAAAACTACAACATTAACGGAGCTAAACTGGGTTATACGATTATAGCTGAAATAGCATACTGTCATTTAAAAGTCTACCTAGGCTATAGCCCGCTATTTAAAACCTTGTCGGGCCATATAAATCTGTGGACCTTTGAATCAATTTAGAATCTAGCAAAAGAACGAGCTGATTTTAAAAGTCGACTAGATGAAGGGTATGTTTGGTTCAGCTTTTTGGACTAGATTCGCTGCCAAAAATCTAGAATTTCAACCAAAAAACAACAAAATAGATTATTGAAAATCTATAAATTCTTCTATTTAAATTTAGAATCATCTCACACCCTAGATTTTTCAGATTTCTGTCGTCCATGTTACAAGATGTCATGTTCTTATAGCATCTATAGTTGACGGTTGTTTCAACTAAACAAATTTCAGTTTTTCACATTAGTTAGGTCACATCACCTTTCTCACAGCTCATAGATATAATCAAATTTTCAGAAATCTACAGCTGAAACAAACATTCTCTAAATTTTATGGGAAGCAATTAGGGGTGGGTTCGGATTACTCAAATTTTTTGGGTTGAGTAATTCGGGTAATTTAAATTTTGGGTTATGATAATCAGTACCCGAAATTACAATAGTTTTAGGGCCCGTTTGGTACAGCTCCAGCTCCTGATTCTAAGCGAGGATCTGGAGGAGCCGTGCCAAACGGGTATTTTTTTAAACTGATTCTCGTGTGGAGCCGAAAGATTAAGAGTCGTTTTTGTGAAGAAAGGTGGGATCTAAAAAAACCTGCTCCACCCTCCCTTAAAACAGCTCCTCAACCAACCAAATATGGACCTCACCTTAAAGTTTGATCGAAATTACCCGCAATTGCCATTGGACAAAAACATAACGAGCCCCTCCCGCACCCTCCACGGCGCCCGTCCTCTGTCCTGTGACCCCCTGCCATGGGAATATTTTATATGTTATTGTTTCATAATTTTTTTCCGTATATGCATCCTACTTATTGGTTTGTAACAAAGTTGAACTGCAAAGAGTAAAACAGACAATCGCCACAGACTACCAACTCTCATCAGACAAGAATCAGTTTACTTGCCAAACAGTTTAAAAAATTATTCTGATTCTCTAGGAGAATCAGGAGGATCAGCTCCTCAGGAGGATCAGGATCTGGAGCTAAAGAAGCAGGAGCTAGAGCTTTGCCAAACGGGCCCTTACAATACCCAAAAATACCTGGATTTCGGGTTTAGATATTCCTGAACTACCCAAACCGTTGTGTCACCTTTATAAACACCCCATTTAATTAGTAAAAAACATAGTCTGAATAATACATACTTAAAAAATGCAGGCAATCTACAATCACAATTTCACAAGTCATACACACTTACATATAATTATAGATGCACAAATTGAAAATTAACAATGATATAAGTAAATGTCACATGAAAGTTCGGGTATTTCAGGTATTTTGGGTACCCGATTGTGGTACTCGAATTACCCGAAATAAATTTTGGTTTTACAAGTTATCACCTGAAATTCCCGAATAAATTTTTGATTTTGGGTATTTTAATTTTGGGTTCGAATATTACAGGTTCCAATTTTTGGGTTTCCTGTTTTTTCGTCCAGTCCGACCGGTTTGACAAGGTACATGTCAATAGCTTGGAAGGTAAGTCCACGTAGAACTCATGACACACTTAAAAAACTATTTTGTATTTAATTTTTTTTATAATATAATATAATATTTATATGTAATAGTATAGTCCAGAAAAATGTTGATAATTATACTATGATACTTATATTAGTCTAAATAATAATGAGACACAACTACAACTTTCTCCTCTCATCCTTTCCTCCTAGTTAGTCCTTGAAACTACGATTAATATTTCTCCCGAACCTTCCTTATCTTTTACGACAGGTTTAAGTAAACGGTGAAAATGATTTTACCCAGAGGCCAAGCTACATTGTAGCTAGTGGGTGCACATGCACCTTAAAAATTCAAAAAACAGTTATAATGTTTAAATTTTCACCATATAAAAGCTGTGTTTGGTTGCGAGATAGTCAGGATAAAGACATTCTCTGGTGTTCTCTCTCGTCCCTTCAATTTTGAGGAACAACTGGAGACAACACTGAGATAGTTCTGTCCTAACATTTGACCTGAACCAAACAATTTTATTTGATGGATCGTTTCATCCCATCCCATTCTATCATTGCAACTAAACATAGAGTTAGTTTGGGAACTCTATTTTTTTAAGAGATTTTTATTTTTCTAAGAGAAAATAAATTAATTTACCTTGAGAAAATAAAATCACTTGGAAAACTGGATTCCTAAACAAGCTCTAAGTATCACTACATCTCATCTCTATATGCATCCACAATAGAGGTTATATTTGGTGTAGCTTCGAAAATGATCCATGCGGCGACGCCCAGGGCGCTGCAGTTTACGCAGCCTAACACCGACCGGAATCCCAACTAACCCTTTGGCCATCACACGGTAGGAGTATCCCATTACGGTAATCGGTAACCACCACGACGACATCTAGCGACGAACCCGGCAGAAACAAAGCGTCGTGCCAGCAGGAAAACCAAGGACCAAGCCAAGCCGCCCGGCCCCATGGCCAAGCCCAAAGCCTCGCCTCCGGCCGCGGTCCGCCGTCGCATCGGCGGCGCCGGGGCGTCCGCCATCCGGTGGGCGCTGCGCGTCGCGACCAGCATCGTAGCCTGGACGTTGCTCCTCCACCTCTTCACCTTCCTCGGCATCCCCCGCCCGCCGCTGCCCATCGCGCGGCCGTCCTGCCTGGGCGGCCGCAGCAACTCTACCGCCGCCGACTCCGTGGTCGCGGCCGGCGAGGCCGGGCACCTGGCGCTCCCGGCTCTGCCTCCCAGACGTGAGTGGTTCTCGTCTTCTTCATCCGGGGACTCTAGTCTAGGGTCTTGGGGTTGGGTTTCTTGGATTCTGGGCCGTCTTTCTGCTCTGTTCTTGGTTGGGTGAGGCGCCTTGTGCTGCCCCGATGGAGGGAATCAGAATGTGGTAGTTCTAGATCGTTTGTCCGTTGGATCAAACTGTTCTCCATAGTAAATAAAAAAACGATTAAATTGGATCATTTTTTATTAATGTCGCGCATTTTGGGTGTTGGGCGATTCAGAAATTGCCAGATTTCTGAATTGACGGTCAATTGCTCCCTATTCATTCTTGTTCATTGGAATTGTCATTTGTTTCGTCCAGAAAAATAGACTTCGCTGGGGCGCGGTGATGTGTGATTGGATTTGTTATTTTCATTGAAATAGTGCATTGGGTCCGAATCGGTTCATATCACGCGAACGATTGTGCCATCTTCGTTTGATTTTTTTTTTTGGTGGTTGGGGTGGGGGAGGGGACTTGTTAGAATGGACAGTCTTCTAAGTAGAATGAGAAATGCCAAGTCTCATGATCTGCAAGTAATAGTAGGCCCAGAGACGATTTGATCTTTTGCAATGGAAAATTTCAGAGTTTTTTTAAAAAATCAACATAAAGGGTGCTAGGTGGCGAATTTAATCAATCTTCTGCTTTGTTTATACCATTATTAGATCAAGGTGTACTTGCAGTGAAATGCTCAAGAATACAATTTGCTCATGTTTACCAGAGTATACTGCATACCATGCTATTTCATTGATATGATAGTTCACTGCAAATATGACATTTATTTCTTCATGTAGGGCTTTACAAGAGTAATGGCTACCTTCTAGTTTCATGCAATGGTGGTCTGAACCAAATGCGAGCAGCGGTTAGTACTTATATTGCGCTCTACTAGTCTATCTTACACTTCCTCTGTTTACTCATTGGCTACCAAATACAGCAAAAAGCCTCGAACTCTGCTTTTCTTATGCTTCGCGAAATCTTGTTTTGTACAGATATGCGACATGGTGACTGTAGCACGCTACTTGAACCTCACCATGGTGATACCTGAACTTGATAAGCAATCCTTCTGGGCTGATCCTAGGTGTGCATTTTTGCTCCATGCTTTCTTGGTTAATTGCAGAATTAGGCAAGAATACTGATGCAAACTTGTTATACTTTTCAGTGATTTTGGGGATATTTTTGATGTAAATCATTTCATCGATTCATTGAGAAATGAAGTGAAGATTGTCAAAGAACTCCCACAGAAGTTCAAAGAAAAGGTTCCTCTGTCAATGCAACCAATCAGCTGGTCTAGTGAGAAATACTATTTGAGGCAGGTTAGATAGTATTTTTTTTCTCTCTCTTACAGTTACAACTAGTTTCTCTCTCTCTTCTGTTAGTTGTTGGTTCTCACATTCAAGGGTCTTGTTTCAGATCTTGCCTCTAGTACGAAAACACAAGGTTGTACGTTTTAGCAAGACAGATTCTCGCCTTGCAAACAATGGCCTGCCTCTGAAGCTCCAAAAACTTCGCTGTCATGTTAACTACAACGCATTGAGATTTGCACCATCTATTGAGGCTCTAGGAAACAAGATGATCTCAACTCTCAGGAGAACTGGATCTTTTGTTGTGCTTCATCTGAGATATGAGATGGATATGCTTGCTTTCTCTGGTTGTACTCATGGATGTTCTGATGAAGAAACAGAAGAGTTGACAACAATGAGGTTCTTTTGATATTACTGCTTCATAATCAACTTTATTTTCTCCTCCCAACCTTTATCTCCAATATTCATTGTTATCTGTTCTTGGGACCTCAGATATGCATATCCCTGGTGGAAAGAAAAGGAAATAGACTCTGATAAGAAAAGGCTTGAGGGATTGTGCCCCCTTACTCCTGAAGAAACAACTTTAGTACTCAGAGCTCTTGGTTTCCCCAGAGACACTCGAATATATATTGCATCCGGTGAAATATATGGTGGTGAAAAAAGATTAGCCATATTGAAAACAGAATTTCCTAACATTGTGAGTCCGTCTTAACTCCACATCCATATTTTTTTTGCTTGCAATGCTAGAAGTATATGCTTATTTGCTATTGTAAAATGTAGGTGCGGAAGGAGATACTCTTGTCTGATGATGAGTTGCGACCCTTTCAGAAGCACTCAACTCAAATGGCAGCACTGGACTATCTTGTTTCTGTCGCAAGTGATGTTTTTATTCCCAGTAATGATGGCAACATGGCTAAAGTTGTAGAAGGACACCGCAGGTCTGCATACCTTGACTTTCATAGCATAGTACATTTAACTGTTTATTCATCCTTGACTTCCATCAATTACATCTATTATTGCAACTTGGTTTAGTAGGAAGTGTGTAATGTTTAGTTTTTGTGCAGACATGTGTGTGTTATTGGTGCTCACAGGAGTGTTGTAGTTATATGTGCTTTCCCCCTTAAGAAAGCACTGACGAATCATGGCAATAAAAACAGCAAAAGAAAATGCCACTTGATTAGCTGACAACTGCTTATGCTGGGAATGCAGGTTTACAGGCTTCCACAGAACCATACAGTTGGATAGGAAGAAGCTAGTTGAGCTTATAGATCTTTTCGAAGACCAGGAGCTGTCCTGGGAAGAATTCTCTGTTGCTGTCAAGGAGCTCCACGGGGGCCGAATGAGCCAGCCCACCGTAAGGAGAATCGTCCCGGGACAACCAAAGGAAGAGGACTACTTTTATGCTAATCCTCATGAATGCCTTGGGCCTGCAAAAAAACGAAGGGATAGATTGAAACATATGGAAATTTGAAAGCCGCGTGCTTGATGCCTAGTGGGCTACTACAGATAGAAGGCCAAAGTGAAATTGGTAATGAGATAGCATTTACATGCCCTTTTGAATAACCAGATTAGTTGGCTGCAGCAATGGTGAAACAACCTTCAGCATCCTCATTTGACTGATCTCTGCTCATGGTTTTTTTCCGAGCCACACCCTCCTAGCCCTACTCTGCCTGGTGAAGCTGATCTCTGCCTCGAATTGAAGATGATTCTTCGTGTTGATGATCAGCAGGGAGCATCAAGAGAAGTTTTGCCATTCAGAAACTTAATTGACACTATTGGTTCCTGGATTCGGCTTTTGCTGATTGTGTTTTCTTTTTTTCTCTGCTACCTAGGTATATTGATGGCATAGTCTGACTGAGCTGTGAGATGACATGCCACATTAATCTGTAGATGCAATGCTCTGTTGTTGTCAGTTGCAGTTGCGTACTTGCATATAAGAGAGATATGGTGTATACTTTGTATTGGGTAGTTAAACCTGATGTCGATGTCGAAGACCTCGTTAAACTTTGGAAAGGAAAGCAGTGTAAATGCACTGAAAAGAGTGGCAGCCAAGCCTTGCTGCCTTGATATTGCAATAGTTTAGCCTAGCTGTTATTAGCTTTGATTCTCGCTGATGACCCGTTCGATTTTCAGCGAGATCCATTACGATTTTTGAAGCAATTGGATGCGTAAAACTCCTTAGTAGCTCAGGATTAGTGTGTAGTAGCTGACACGACAGTAGGCTTGGGGAGTGTTCAGCTCAATTCATGGGTATTCAGTTGAATGCGTATTATTTTTGGGAATAGTTTTTAAAAAAAATGCATCCTATATTTTAGTTTAGAGGAACATTAACAAAAAAAAACTGCTCCTACAGTTCCTTAAATCAAGTTTCTATCCAAAACAGTTTTCTCTCTAAATGTAGCTATAGATGAGGGAGTCCATAGATTCATTCGCCGGCCAATTTCATCGCCAAGTGTGCACCATTGTTTCACGTCTAGAGATGACAATGGGTACTTAAATATCTGATGGGTTTTACCCGATTGAAAGACGGGTATGGGATGATTTCTCTTCTACCCGCAGCTATGTTAATGGATAAGAACCTCTACCCGTGGGTAGACGAGTATGGGTACGGTTGGTACTACCTATACCCGTATATCCATGAGTAAAATATACCCGCATCAATACCACTATAACCATCTAATAGAGCCCATCTTAGCTAAAATAAAACTCATCTCTAGCTAAAATTCTACCCATACCCGTATATCCATGTTTAGCTACCAAGTTATGTAATCATATGATTTGTTATATGTGAAGTTAAATTTATTTTTGTATGTTTATTTAATATTTTGAGTGATTAATATATTGGACTTTAAGATTTTTCTAGTGGATACAGATTACCCGAGGGTAAAATTACCCACGTGGGTACGGGTAAGATTTTATACCCACGAGCATATATGGTTAATCCGACGGACATAATTTTTTTTATGAGTACGGGTATAAAATGATACTACCCGACAGTTATGTACCCGTTACCATCTCTATTCACACCCCTTTTATCATTAGAATGGAATAAAAAACGATGCACCTAATCTCAATCTCTCGTCACCCCAACCCAAGCCGGAACGATTTGTGGTTGCATTTTTTTTTTGCTTGAACCTCCTGTGTACTATTTTGAGTTGCTTTGTTGTATAGTGATTTTTAAATGTATATCCACGGCAGGAAGTATTTGTTATGTTCTCACTTATTTATTAAGATGATCTTACTTATTTAAAAATGTGATATGATGTGTGTGATGTATTCCATATATCTCACTTAAAGAAATGCTTAAGAGTTCTGAAAAAGCAGTTACCAATGAAAGAACTAAACTTAGGAGAGAACTCACCTGTATATAGCATCTAATCAAGATTACAGAAACCGCAGAACGAGTAAGAGCAACTCCAAAAGGATGTTAAAATTTTTACCCAAAAACTGATTATTAAGAGTATACTAAAAAGTTTTAAGAGTGAATCATGATGGGTACTCCAACAGCTCCTCTAAATATGATATGTAGCACAATCTGTATAGTCGTCGGGAGACTGTGGATGGTCTGATACATTGAGGATTGGATTGAGGAGGGATGGAAACACACCAAAATATGAGGGAGGGGAAGCTGTAGATGCGAGACACGAATTTTTTGGGGAAGAATGATAGAGCTGTTGGAGTAAGAAAAACCACTATTTTTTTTACTAATATCTGTTTTAGAGTTAGTTTACATGTTCTTTTAGAGTATCTCTAACTCAAAGTAAGATAATCAAGATGTTCAAACTATAATAGAGTGTCATTATTCAGAAGATGAAGCCACATAGAAACGTGAAGGGGATCTAACAACAAATTTCTTTGATCTTCTATCTCTTCTCGAATTTCGAGGGCAAGATTAATCTTAGGAGGGTAGATTTGTGAACCCTATTTTTATGCTTTAAAAAATATCTATAATATAATAAATAAAATGTAATTATATTTTATAAATGATTATTTTATTTTATTATATTTGGCTAAAAGTAATAATAAATAAGTTTTTAAGTAATAATAATGATAAATTAAAAAGATGAAGAGAAACATTGTTTTCTTGGCCAGGTGATTCGCACGCATGAGGCCATGCGCGGCTCCACAACAAGCGGCGTAGCACGCGCATGCATTGCAACGAGCATTTGTGGGTGCGCTTGATCACATTTATAGAGCGTTTGGTTTAAGTAATAAGCT